>OY728127.1:78112466-83112466 GCA_963277665.1 Viscum album
ATGAATCATTTTAGATGATATTAGTATAACCTAAATTGATATTTATATTATCAATGTTAATGAATAGATATATGACCCTATGGTGTGTAATATACTACTACTGTAACATAAAAATATAGGTTTTATCATCTTATGGGTATTAAATAACAGATCATTATAGTTATTTTTTATTTCATAGTGTAGGAATCATTTGGATCAGGAAGGAGCTATTACATCAACTCATGTATGTAACAAATTTGGTGTACCATATTATTTTCCATGATAATATAGTCTATATTGTTTTTCATGATCACCAACTCTATGCTACCCTTAAGGTATAGTGTTGAAATCAGTATTGGAATTGAAATTCCGAAAAAATATTATTGTTTTGATATTTTAATTCATTATTGATATTCTTGACCATGTCTGGAAATGTGTAATTCAATAATAAGATTGACATATTAATGAAAAAAATCCCAAAACCAACTGAGTTGTGATTTGAATATTTTATCCTTCTATATATTGGTCATAAAGAATATCAATAATTAGATGAGATTTTTTTAATATAAAATATTAAATAATAAATCGGAAAAACTAAATAGAAGAAAAATGATTTGAAATAAATCTGCTACAAAATTAATAAACGATGGGAATAAAAAATTTACTGATTAAATATAACATATTAATATATTAAGAGTATTTACATTTTTTTAATCCAAAAAAATACAATAATTTTTTCTATCATCTGATACATTAATACAAAAATATATTGTATATAAAAATTATCTATCATATCCCACTTAGTTTTCAAAACTATCAACCACAATAGGCATATTATTCATAAATACATTATTCCTACCCAATAGAAAATGAAATATAATATGGGGATATATTAGATTCTCAGTATGAGTAAAAAATGTATACAATAATGATATTTTATAAAAAACATTAACATATGTGAATAACAACATTAAATTACTGTTTCCAAATCACACCCAAAAATTCATCTATCAAAATTGTGAATGATATAATTATGATCGAATTTTTTTAGGATATGGATCATAATGAAAATATAGAAGATGATTTATGATACCATAAGATAGTATTTAGTTTTTGTCATAAGAGATTGTAATAATGTGTTACATAATAATAATCATTGAAATGTTAATAAATGGATACCATCCATGATAATCATCACATGTTATTCATGAGAAAACCACATGTGTACTAGTTTTAAGGATGGGATATACTCTCTTATTCCCTTTTTGGGGAATAGGTTAACCACTCATGTATAATGTTTTGGGTATGTGATAACCACTCTTATTCCATTTGATCCCATCAATCATTAATATATACCCAATGCATTTACAAGATATAACGGTTCCACCCATCATATAATCATAATTTATTTATATGTATGCCACATGATCATATAATATTAATCATATAATCATAGAATATTACATGTGAAAATACGGTATGAAATCATCTTATAGTTATAATTATAAAATCATTCATCATGTCTTAATCAAACCATGAAATTAAAATAAAATTTATTTCAATTTCAAAATCATAATTAACTATATAGATTGTAACAACATGACACTAGAAGCCAATATCTAGTGAATTAATTATTACATTAGAATGATTTAAATGAATTAAATCATTAAGGAATGTTCAGTTTATTAGTCTTGAAGAAACTAGAAACATACATGAAACTAACTTTACATTGGAATGTAACAAAATACAAAACATAAAAAAAATTCATCCATGAGAAATCAATAAATGCTATCCTGATCATAACATATTGAAGGATAAAAATGATATTGGAGAGATAAAATGAACATTAAGAATTAGAAATAGTGGAATCATGAATAAAAAAATTGAATCAAAACCACATTGGAATAGTCAATATGGCATGGTGAATAATAGAAAAACACATGCCATTATTAAAGTGATAATAAAACTGCATCCCTAGATTTTTTCATAGTGAAAAACCAATTAATATTAATAATTGAAAATGAATAAAGAAAATTTATATTAATTATAATTCATGTATCTGAAAAATTATACAACCATTCCATCTAATGGTTTATGTTTTTTGGAAGAAACCCATATTAATTTTTGAAACAAACTTGAAGGGTTTGTCGCCAACTGATTTGTCTCGTGAGGCTTATCGATTTATTAGGGGGATATAGAAGGCCCCTACTATCACTCAAAGTCAAAATAATTATGTATAAATAGATTTAATACAAGTAAAATATTATTTATTAATATCTTTATAGATTAGAGGATATAGATTCATTAATATTTTTATTGTTTAAACAACATTCCAAATAAACACCTTATGTAAAATGGTATATAGATTACGAAAATAATCATACCCATTAAATCGGAATTTGAATATATAATATATTTAAAATTTTAAATGAAATATTATTTCAAATGGGAAGTGGATACACCACATATGAAATATTAAGTGAACAATACCATGTAACTAGCAATGAAATGGAAATTGAGACAAATTTCGTTACCAAGTTGTGATCAATCTAGTCGTATGACCAAATATTATCAACAACCAAATAAATCACATAATACAATGAATATAATGTGTATCAGGATAATTTATATCAAATGTAATTACAAAATAAACCACATGCAATAAATAAATGGCAAATAATGGAAGTATCACATAATTAAATGTGCAATAATAAACCCCTTACCATATGCTCGAAGGTGTTCTCGATTGATCTCAATAAACTGAATCATAAAATTTATATTCATAATTTCATAACTACAAAAATTCACCGACATATAATATATTTATTATAACCTTATTTGGTTAATTTAGGCCATTTTTATGGGTATTAGAGGATCAATATTATTTTTTTGGAAGCATTTTCTTCATTTGTTTTCAGGATCATTTTACATGTATTCATGAATAGTAGTTCGTTTAAAATGTGGATAAACATCCAAAATTTTTAATATTAATTATTAGTAACATTATAAAATATATTATAAGGATATTTGGTGATATGCCCTGATGATGACCAATCAGTTAAATGTTGTTGATAAATTCTTTGATTAACTTGGTCATTTTGTGCATAATGGACTTGTTTTGTATTATTTTTCATATAATGAGTGTGTTAAGATTAAAGAACATTGAATAAGGTAAAATAAATATATTATGATCTTGAAAACCCATTAAACTAATTTAATGACTTGTCTTGAAGACAATTATAGAAATTAAAAACTTGTCATCCTTGAATGTGATAAATCAACACATCTCATATGGTATTTTAATTTTTAGGGTAAGAGGTGGAGAAAAGAGACATGATGATGAAACATTAAATTAGAATAATAAATTTATTGTATTTGTATGGTACTAGAATTATCATAGCATTTGGAGTTGGGGAATTGTGGACAGAGTATCAAAAGAATGGAACATGTAATAGAATTTGAAATAAAAGGGAAGAGATGTTCTCCTCTTGAGTAATCCCCCTTGATAATCTCTGTAGAGAATTCATTTTTGGCCTTTTAATGAGACCAAAAGGCCTTGTAACTAGTGGAGGTTCTTTGAAGATATATTATCATAATTTAGGCAAGGCTTGATGCTTGATTGGTGTTGGAGGAAGAGGGGTGAGGGGTGGTTTATATAGTGGAGGGGAGGAGGAGTTCATTAATATTATAATTATTCATTTATTATTTATCCACAAGATAATAAATATTGAGTATTGCATGAACTAGAAAGGTAATAAGTGTATATGAGTTCTACATTTGGGTGAATACATCCCTCGTTATGTGAGTAATAGTGAATTCAAATTATAATGTATTCCTATGGTAAATTAATGTATTTTACTATTCACAAAAAATTCAAGAATTTTAGAAAATACCTAAAAATTCACCCTAACCATTTTTTGATGTTAAAAATAAAAAAAAGAACTAGTTATTTCGAAATTAATAAACTAAATATCAGTAATTTAATTTCTAATTATAATCATATATTAATAAAAAATACAAAAACTTAAAATATTCATATTCAATTTTATGTTGAATAAATTTATTTATACATTAATGGGTATGGTTACCATTAATAATGGTCACATTACTATTCATAAGTATATGTTAATATTTATAAGGGTACGTTACTATTTAAAAATAATTAATTTCATTCTTTCATACTCCAAATATCTCTCTGATCGTAACTGTGTATGTCCTTTTTATGAAATTCAAACCACAGATGTGGAAAATTTATGTTTAATTTCTATGTCATATCTAGGTCAAAAATAAAGAAGTGTTTTTTAAATAAATTAAAATTATTTATAAAATATAGGTTATCTAATTAATAGAATGTATTTAGTTTAGACAAACCATAAAATGTTTGGGGTGTTTTATTATTCCATCTTTCGAGAATTTCATCCTCGAAATTTTTCATGTATATTGCTCCCTAAAAAGATGTGGGTTGTGGTTTATCATAACATCCTCAGGTTCCAACATTGCATCATCCATATTATTCTTTCTCAAAATAATCATTACTATATATGTTGTTTGATTACAAAATTCATGGTCACTTGTGTGAAGAATCTCGATGGCCTCTTCACAATATGAAAAATATGGCTCTAATTATATTTCATCATAGGAAAGTACATCCATGGGGTCTGAAAGGTATTTCACTAAAAATGACACATGATACAGATTATGAACATCGGAGATTCTTGGTGGCATTGCTATGCGGTACACTGCAGCTTTGATCCTTTTGAGAATTTCAAACGGTCTGATGTACTTGTGGTTTGTTTTCTCTTTCTTACCGAACCATAAAACATCCTTCCACATAGATAATTTTAGAATGTCCGGATCTCCTATTTAAATTTAGAAATCTTTTATCCAGTTGTCAGTATAACTATTTTTCCAACATTGGGCTGCTTTAATATGGTCCAGAATTTTCTTTACATTTGCAGTTTTCTCTTCGATATGTTCTGGGACTATAAGTTTCCTCTCATTAACATCATCCAAACAAGTTTGATTTCAACACCTCAAACCATATAATGTGTCATATGGTTCTATTATAAATCTAGAATCGAAACTATTATTGTAGGAAAACTCCACCAATGGAAATTGGTGAACCCATATATCTTGAAAGTAAAGAGATCATTATCTCAAAAACTCATCCAGTGTTCCAAAAGTCCTTTCAGTCTATCCGTCGGTTTGGGAAGAAAATTTTTACTCATATAAAGCTTTGTATCCATATACTTATGAATAATTTTCTAGAATTTTGACATAAACTGAGGTTCATAATAGGAATCAATTGAGATAAGTTCACCATAAATTCTTACAATTTAATTAATATAAATTCTTGTTCGGTACTAAATTTGGAAATCCTCTCTTATAGAAAAGAAATGTGACAATTTTGTAAAACGATCAACATTTACCCATATTAAATCATTTAATCTAGGTGTCCTTGGTATTTCAGTGATAGAATACATCAAAATTTCATCTCACATCGACATGAGAATAGGTATAGGTATCATGATTCCCCTAGGATGTTGTCACTTAGCATTTACTTATTGACAAACTAGAATCCTTGACCCATTTTCAGGACATTCTCACTTCATATTATCCCACCAATAATTTTCCATAAGATCTATATACACCATTGTGCTTCAATAGTGTATATATAAACTTGATCTATGGGCATCATCTAATTGTTTAATTTTTTCTCATGTATTGACGAAACAAAAAACCTCTTTCTAAATTTCAGGACACCATACTCAAACACAAAGTCTAATAATCTTCCATTCTAAACAGATTTAGTTTTCATTTGTAGTTTTTCATCATCAGATTGAGTGTTTTTTATCTTCTTCAGTATGGATGTTTTAGAAATCATTTGAAAGAGGAAAGTTGTTTCCCCTTCCTTAACTATTCCCACATCCGTCTTTAGTAGATCCATGAATATAGGATCTCTCTCAATCTTTATTTGGGTTAGTAGTCCATGATATTTCCAACATAAATTATCTACAACCATATTTTACTTTCATGGATGGTTGTGTATTGAAAATTCATAATATTTGAGTAACTCGAGCCATCTTCTTTGCCTCATATTGTGTTCATTCTGTGTAAAAATGTAATAAATCCTTTCGTGATCTGTATATATCTCACACCATTCACCATAGTGATAATATATCCATATATATAGAGTAAATATTACTGCTGAAAACTCAAATCTTGTGTTAGATAATATTTATCATTATTCTTCAACTACCATTAATTATACGATATTACATTATCCTTTGGAAAAAAGATGCAACACATTTCATTCATGTATGCATCATTGTATATTACAAATCCATCATTCCCCGATGGAATAGTCAAAATTGGAGAATTCTACAATCTCATTTTAAATTATTCAAAGCACTATGTACATTATTTTTTACATTAAAATATTTCCCCTTTATGTGTGATATTGGTTAGCAGGTTAGCCAAATGGGAAATTTTTTGTATTAAATGCCGATAGTAACACACTAAGCCAATAAATCTACATATCATGGTTATCTTTGTTGGAATTGGTCCTTCATAGAATATATTTTCCTTCACATAATCAATAATGAATCCACCCATATAGATAATATGAACAAAAAACTGATTGAATCTGACATTCAAACTTGCTAAACTACCCATATAATTCATTTCTTATAAGAGTTTTCAAAATAATCTGAAAGTGATTCTCATGGTCTTTGTAGAATTTTAACTATACCATGATATCATCGATAAATACTAGAACAAAGTAATCATGATATTCCTTAAAATATATATTCATTATATCCATTAAAAAAGCAAGTTCATTTTTTAGTCCAGAAGGAATTATCATAAAATCATAATGCCTATACCTAGTTAGAAATGTTGTCTTCGAAATATCTTCATTCCACACACACATAAGAATATATTTCGATTGATGGGCAATGTTCAATAAATATTGTTCTCCAAAGAATATAATCAAATAAATCATCAAGACATTAAATATGATACTTGTGCTTTCATGTAATATATTTTATTTCCCTATAATCATTTCATATCCAAGTGGATATATCTTTCTTCTTGATAAAGAGGACATGTGATACACATTGATAAATACCAAGTCGAATAAATACATAGTCACTCAACACATAATGTTGATCTTTTACCTCCACTAATCCATAGTGTCCATTCTATTGGGAGTATTTGATATAGGCCTTGTTTAATGCCCTGCCCCTCGTTACCTAGAATCGAATCTTTAATAAATAACATCGGCATGATCACAAGAGATCAAGTCTCGAAATACCGATTAGTTTATTATCCTTGGAAGTACTCGAAATTACAACGGATCCTGTCTCATGCTCCTGCATTGGTCTTTTGATCTGCATATGAATCGGGATCCACCTTCCATGGAGGTTTGGGTAAGCTTCCCTAAACTTCCCTTAAACATTCAGAACCCGTCGATTATTCGTATGTTGGGTAATATGGTCGGTAGATACCTCTGCTTTGATAGCCGTACTGAGGTTGTTTGTCACCATGTTAACCCTCGGTTGTGTGTTGAGATGGATACATCCCACGTTCCCTTTGAGTTCATCTGGATAACGGTTGGTGAGGAATACCGCTGGAAACAGCGGGTTGCGTATGAGAATTAGACCGACTTCTGTGGTTCTTGCAAGAGGTTGGGTCACACCGATGAGTCCTGTCATGTAGGATCTCATGCTCAAGTCAGAAGGATTCGTACTAGTGGGAAGGCTGCTATCTTGAGCACTGTGGAGGGATAAGAGAGTAGGTCAATGGATCTCTATGTGAAAGGGGATATGGCTCCAACATCTGAAGGACCTGATGTTGGAGGGAGAGACTCTCGAATGGATGAAGAAGATGGGGAGGCCGCTGCCCCTGGACATCAAAAGGTCTCCTTTGATGAGGGTGTCTTTTCTGGTTCGTCCTGTTCTGGTAGGACTAGGGAGAAGGAGGTGAATGGAGGGCCTGCAGTTGTTTTGGAACCAGAACAGGTGGGCGCTGTCTCAGGATCTACTTTTGGGGAGGTGTCCAAAATGAACAGGGCTGAGGCTGTGAATTGCCTTGATTCTATGGACACGCCTTTTGTACCCATTAGTAACAGGTTTGAAGGACTTGTTGTGGACAGTCTTTCTGAGGCCCGAGAGGAGGATGTTTTTGCAGGAGTTGATGGGGAGTCAATGGTCTTGGGAGACCTGTAGACTGTTTTCCTGGAGAAGGATCACGGTGCAGGCCATGGGGAAATTCCGAACTGTGGTGCAAGGTCTCTTTGTCTAGTTGAAGGTATCGATCAGAGGATGGGGGAGGGAAGCAGTAGGAATGTCTATGGGCCTTTGGGTCAAGCTGTTCAAGTGAAGATGATATTGATAATGGTATTGTCTTGGAAGATTATGTTTCTGAGGGTAAGGGGATAGACCCAGATTCTATGGATGGGGAAGATGTTATCTCTACTGATCAGGAGCGGAGGCATATTTCGGAGGGCACCGGGTCTCCTTTGAAAGAGAAGGCCAAGGAAGAAAGGGAGATGTATGGGCATGGAATGGATAACTGGAGTCCTTTAAATTGTTCATACAGTGAAATTGTCAAAAAGGGGAATCAAAAGGTGTCTGTTGGGGGAAAATCAATACCTGCAACGCTGGGAAGGAGGCCACAGAAGGATTATTCCTATCTTCCACGGCCGATGTAGACATGGTCCACCTCCAAATGGAATGGCGGAGTGGTTTTGGTGGTAAAGAAGCGAAGAAGGATTAAGAAGGCACCCCCGGATATGCGGGTTCTTGAGAATCTCCAGAATCGAGTGCAAAGTGCAGGTTTTTGGAGACATCCTGAGTGGGAATCGGCTATAGGGGAAGAAGAATCCGGCTTGGGAGTCGGGGAAGACTATGTGTACTATGATATGTGACTTATTGTTTTTTCTCTTGTTGTTTCTGCTTGACTGTCTTTTTAAAGTGTTTAAGTGTTTGAGATTTGGTCTTTGGTATGCAGGTTTCATGACCGTCGTTGATGATATTGTGAGTTGGTCTCTAGTTTGCGGGTTCTTTGACCGCCGTTGATGATGTTCGATCTTGTTTGTATGGTTACTCGTAACCCATAAACCGGCTTTTTAGAAAATGAAAAAAATGGATTTCAGGCCAGGTATAAGACCAACACACATGTCTTTTAAACATAATCATTAGTATAATATGGAAAAGTTAAATCAAATAATTCCATTTACTTATTCACATGGATATTCTACTAGTCGAATAATCAAATGTAATATCAATATCTAATTTCAAAATGATGGAATGCATAATTCCTAACATCATAACCACATGTTCATAGACTCATTCAAAGACTACAGATAAGATTTTGTCAAGGCCTTGTACATTGATACAAGTTTCTCACATTAGACCTACTGATGCATCTAGGAGCTATAGGGGGATCCACCCGTCCCTTACTAATTCTAATACATTCATCATATGAAAAGGTTAAAATGTAATCATAACATTTTAATTAAAAATATCCTACGGAATTTCAACATTTTAACCACAGACTAGTATTGCATAAAAATAGCACATCCACATTCAAACATAAAAAATTAAGTACAATATGAAAGATTGTATTATAATAAATTAACCTCGATCGTCAATAATGAAATATTTTAACAATGATTAAAATAATTATTAAAACTATTTGAGAGATATATCCTCTTTTCTTGAAAACATTTAAATGTCTCAGTATTTATCAAGAAGATGTAAAAAATAGATTTTTGAATCAAAGTGTCCAATAACACATTGATACTTTATAAAGAATTTTAATTTTAAAACATTAATGTCCATATAAAGAAATCCTTAATTCAATTTTTAAAACATGTACATTAATGATAATGATTTATAAGAATAAATCATTAAAACAATTAAAAAGATATTTTTGTTAGAGTTCCTAACCAAATGGGAGAAGATTAAATACAAATAATTGAGGTAATCAATAATTTATAATTTAATTAGAATAAATTGATTCATTATAGACTATGTAAATGTATAATATATATGCTATGTAATGGTGAATTGCGGCATAACAACCTAAAAGTCTCAATGGAATGTAAATTGTGATGAAATCCCTTATAAAGACTTAATCCTTATGTTAAGGATAAATGAATGAAAAAAATATGTATGAAAAATATAAATACACTAAATATGATTGGATATTTTGTTTAAATAAATCATTGTATATTCACACATATTCATGTAAAAACAACACCTATTACTTGTATGTTTAACTCAATGAATGGAAATTGAGTTAAGCTTTCTCTTATCAAGTTCATTTTGATGACATGAGAATTTAAAAATGGATTGATTATGTGTATCAAAAGTATATCCACACAATGGGGAGTATAAATTACTACATTAATAAATAAATCGTGATTTCATGCATAATCATGGATTAAAATAATCAATGAAGTTTTCATAAAACCAAATGAGTAGAAAACAAAATTTGGAATTCCCATTCCAATTTGGGAACATACGAAACATACGACCCATTAAAGAAGGTCCATAAAATGAATATTTAAATAACCATAATTTTTTTATATTTTACAAATTATATAATCATAGTAATTACATATGCAACACAAATGGAAATAATGTCTAATATAGAATGAATCTCACAGGAATAAGTAGTGAGATGAAAACCCCTTACCGTGTACATTTTCTATCGTAGAGGGTAGGTTAACCTCCTATAAAATGGTGAAATTATTTTTGTTAAATTATAAAAGAACCACATACATAAATATGATATCACATATGATCTACTAATATATTATTTTTAATGAGATTTCAAAAGGATCGTTGTTTTGGGTGTTAACTGCTTCTTTTTTCCTTTATATGTTTTGTTATATATGTCATGTTTGTTATGGAAAAGATGTATTTGATTCATATCAAGAATTATATTATGTTCATAAACATTATTTTTATTTAAAAAAATTATTCTTAAATAGTTACGATGGGGAATGAAATCTCATCGCGTTGTGGGGATGGTAAGGCATACATACGCATGAGCGACAATATCATTAAATTAGTGGTGAAATAATATGTAAATTGAGGGTATATTCAATATAAAAAATCATTAACATGTTAGATTTATTATTTAAAATAGTTATACTCATTATTATACCAATTAAAATAAATATGTGTTGAATGACAAACTACACTAGAATATGGAGAGGGTAAGCCGTACGTACACAGGTATGGTGACATTGTCATTCTATGGATGGATAGATTAATGAATATGGTTTAACTATATTTATATTAATATCAATTAATTTAGAAGGTACTGTAGTTATTATTTTGTTATTGAAACAACAATTAAAGCTGAAGTGGAAGAAGAAAAGAACATTGAAAGAGGTGATGAAATTATTACCTCTTCTTCGGGTGCTTCCTTTTTATTTGATCAAAAGGGCTCCATAGGTTTGCTTTCTGATAAAATTAATGCCTCTATGATATATTGTGGGTTTTTGGGAGGATATTTGAGTAGTTTTGGGCGTGCCAAATAGAATTGGAGTTGTGGTTTTTATAGAAGAGTATGTACCATTTTATATGAGAGGCGAGGGTCCCTTTATGAAAAACATGAAATATTATTTTATTATAAAATCATTTTCAGATTATAATCACTCCAAAAAGAATTTATTTGGAGTCTACGGAAGGGATGAATCTAAACCATATTAACCAATAGGTTTTAGAAAAGTTTAGATCACCAAATTAACGTTATGTTTTATATTTAATTTTAGTTAAACAGTATAACTTTTACCAGGTCGTCTTGTATTTTTATTGTACATGGTTAGTAAACTTCCTATAAAATGCCACGAGAACCTCAAGTGTTCCATTAATAAAAAATATATAGCATAATATAATCTATCTGGAAAAACCTTATATTTTAAATAATATTTTATCATTTAATAATATAGTATTTGTTTATATACTCATTTTTGTCAATTTTGACTCTATTTAGTATTAGTTTATTGTGAAAGTCAAAAAAACTTAATTACATAAGAAAAAACGTTAAATAAACATTAAATGGTCATATTAATAGAAAGAATTCATGAAATGCATCAAAAGTCACAATTTACATTGATTTTGTTATATATATTATCAATTATTTGAAATATTCCTCAATAATGTAATTAATGCATCATTATTGTGTCATAAATAAATTAAATTAATTAATGTCAAAAAATTATAAATAAAACACCATGGTGAATGAAATATTTTTATATTTCTAATTAATATTTATAGTCAAACTTATCTATTGTATAACCTTTCATTTAAATTTTTTAATTATTAAGCATTGAATTTAACACTTTTAACTCTTCTTTAAAAAAATTATAATAAATGTTCTAACCTAATCCAAGAGAATAAATAGGATCATATTTTATTTTTAAGGTTAATTTTGGTCGAAATACACTAATCCAGTAGAATTAGAACATGTTTTTGGATAATTATAATATCGTTTTTATCTTTAATTACCCTATTTACTTTTAACAGTGGTAAATAAAATTCAGAAGTTACTATTTACAAAAAAATTGCATCATATAGAACCACATTTTTTTACTGACATCTAAAATATCTCTCATATTTTTGAAATTCAATTCATAGATGTTGTAAAATTATGTTTTATGAAAATTGGAAAAAAAATTTAGAAGGTGGGTAATAGACATTAAAAAACTCAATAAAGGTTTATATATCTATTCTTATTATAAAATGACTCCAATGTATTAAATTTAACTAATATATGTATTATGTATATATTTTTTCTTAAAAATAAATTTATGTAAATTTTTTAATTATTTAAATTAAAGTCAGTTCTAAACAATAACACAATGTTTTTCAATATTCATAAAATATTGATTGTTTTTGAAAAAATACAAAAAATTCACCCAATGTTAATTTTGATATTACAAATTCAAAAATGAATTATATTTTACCAAATTAAAATCATTATAGTTGCGTTAATTAGTTTAAAATTAATTCTAATTGTCAAAATTTGAAAGCTGGTTTTTGAAAACTAAAAATCTTTCAATATATATATATGTGATTATGTCCAATTTAAATGTGAAATTACTTCTAATGAACTAAATTTTATTAAATGTTAAAAATATAATATATATATACTTTACAAACATTCCAATTTATAATTAAAAAATATAAATTATTTTGAATAAAAAACTTTCTTACCATTAAAATTTTGATTCCTTCACTATTCATCAAAATGAAAAAGTTATCAGAAAAACACCAAAATATAATCTACCCTACATTTTTTCCTGATTCTAAAGAATAAGTTAATTTTGTATAATTAAATATATTAAAGAGTAAAATATTGGATTTAAAAAGGGATCGCTATTAAAAGGTGGTATAATTGCATATTGGAAAAAACAATTTTTTAGGTGAAAAGTTGAATTTGCACTTATATTATGTCTATGAAACACATATTATGGATGTTAAAATTATATGGAGTGTATAAAACTAAAAATTAAGTTAATATTATTAATTACTATTTTTTGAATGGATTGGTTGGTTAGTCGTGGTGTCCTCGAACTACTTGTTGCATGTAGTGCAAGATATTAAATTACATTTAAGAAAATAACTTACTATATAATCATGGGGTGATACATTCATCCCCCATTTTGAAAATTTCATCCTCAGAATTTTTAAAATTGGGCCTGGGTACTTCTTTGAATGTCCCACATCAGAAAGAGGGTCTATAAAACTATAACATTAAAAGAAAAAAAGAGAAGTACAAATCTCACCTGATATAATCCATTCTAGGATACCATGTAAGAAAACATGGATATTGAAGATAAACTATGTGTCATGTTATGATGTGGAGTGATATAAAATATGATCTGAGAAATTTAAACAATAAGAAAACCACAAACTTGTAATAGGTTAAACAATAATTCATTTTTTAGTAGGAAAAGTAAATGTACAACATTTTTTGTTTTAAGTACAATTTCATAAAGTTGAGGAATTTATTTAAGAGATTGACTAAGAACCTAAAGTGATATAACTATTTTATAAGTAGTGTTTCATCCATTAATAAATTTATACCACTAACCCATATTTTCTCCAAACATTGAGTATTTAAGATGACTTGGTCACACCTGAAGTAATAGACTCAGTCTTAGAGAATTGCATAATCCACAAAGGATGAACTATATATTTCTCTAATCCAAATGGTTATTACAAGATCCGATGATCCCCAAAATGGATAATCTATTATAGAAATAAATACTAATCATAATTTACCAAATTACATAAACAATACACCAAGATCAATATAAACCATTCAATAAACAATTGTCCTTAAAATCCATCAATATAACCAACTAAGATGGGAACCCAAATCTCTGAAGAATTTAATCACATAGTAATTCATAGTAAGTCTTATAATTTATATCCAAATAACATCCACTAATCTTAAATTATCATACATAAATGTAATTAAAAAAATCTCATATTCTCAATGATAGGTTCATAATTTCCAATAATTACCTGAATCTCAATAAAGAACATAGATTCTTCCCAAAACCACCATTACCCATCTAATTAAATCCCATAGTATTCAATTTTACATAGGCATATAGTGATCCCAATAGAGTGAACATATTTTACAATAACATTTTTCACATAATAATAAAATTATTTTCTTATACTAAGTATATCCATTTGATAAATCATAAGAACCCAAAATCAACATATTATTGATCAACAAAATCATTTAAATTAAAAAAATTAGTCACACTAACAAGGCACTTCACATAGTCTGGTATTAGGAAATAAATACTAGCCACACATTGGTTGTGGGTTTGATTCCCGCAGCTTTGTCTAACGAGATGGGTTCTCACAATGTTTGGATGTTGTCATTTTTAAAAAACTATATTTTATAACCTTCCCAAAATGAGATAAATTCTTCAAAATAATCATAATATAATTTTACCAAAAATTTTATATCATACCTCACATTTTCATCACAAAAAAATAATAACATATAATTTCCTCGAAGTCAAGGTTCGTATAAATCCAAATCTTTTTTTATAACTATATCCATAAAAGAGAAGATAATTCTTTCACAAATAGAAATTTCACATAACAACTGCAAGGTTACATATACAAGAGAAAATCCTTCTAAATTAATCCCATCAACAAAGATAATTAATACTTTTAAATACTTCACCATCCATTTATTTCCACATATGTTTATCCTTGACTGAGTAGTTATCATGTAAAATATGGAATTGGATCGGGTAATTCTAAGAACACCTACATTAACAGAAAATCACTGTAAATAGAATCCTAGTAATATTTTTATTTTATTACATAGTAATATTCAATTTTCCTCGATAATTATTTACATTATGTCTTTATTTCCCACACATTAATTAAATCTTTGGTCCATTGAGACGCTTTCATAGGTGTCTCCTTCCAAATTTCTAGCATGAACGAAATTGAGCTTTCGTCTTTCTACGGTCTCCACTACTGGAGCTCTTATAATTCTCCAACATTCTCCTCTTTATTGAGTTTAGGAGTTGGTATATCAATATATTGATGATCATATTTTTTGAAAATTGATCATGCATGAAAACATTATATTTTCCACCTATCAACATTCCATTTAATTTCTCATTTCCACCATCATGCTCACATTGTACAGCATGCTCTATATTACAATGACTTCCTTGGAATCTATCTATTAACTAAAACCATACAATACATTTTGAGTAACAATAGTCATAAAATCAATTTTATAATATCATGAAACTTTATTTTCAATATAAAATACCTTAGGGTTAACTAAGGTTATTTATTCTCATATTATATTAAAATCCTTCAAATCAATTAGTATTGAAAATGTGAATTATCCTAAGAATATCCCCCAGGAGGGTTGAAACCAGGGGTTCAGCAAGTCCTGTTGTAGTGTCGCACATCCCGTTCGAGTCTAGCCCAAAGTGGAGTTTTCATGTTTTACCCCTAGGTACTACTATGCCAGACCCACCTCTACCTTCTTGTATCTAGAGAGGAATGTATTTATTAGAAAAGTTACATAACATTTACAATACCAAGATTATTAGATGTTCTTATATACTGATCCTCAAAGTCTATATTAGGGTAATGTTTTCAAATAAGTGTTTTTCTAAATCTAGAATCCATGGTTTGTACTAGAATTCCATTAATTCCAACTATAATGCCCATACCATAGTTATCCAGTATTTATTCATTATTACATAACATTGGTAAGGTAATAAGAGATCAAGTCTTCAATGAACTGTTAGTTTAGTATCTTTATAAGTAATAGATACATACATTAGTTTTACATCTTATCATAAAATATAGAAAAACTACATTGTGTCCCCATTTAAAAAATTCATATCCTTTTTCCAATCCCAGTAAGTTAATCATAATATACTTATTCACATCCTGGGATAATGAAAACACTAAAAATGGGTGATCTCAGATACTCAGTAGGGAACACAATACAGTGGAAACTATCATAAATAAGCATGATCATTTAAGGCAATGTATAAAACTATAACCCAAGCCTTTTAATCTTAAACATAAGCATAATATGGAAAATATAAATAAAAAAATTCAATTACATATTCACACCAATATTCTACTAGTCGAATACTCACTTTTAAAATCCATATCTAATTTCATAAGGATGGAATTCATAATCCTGTACATCATAACGACATAGTCAAGGCCTCGTGCCAATACTAAAAATAATATTTTGGAACGTCCTTTTGCCAAGAAACTATTTTGTATAATGATACATACCAATGCATCGAGGATCTATAACAGGCTCCCCCATTACATACTAAGTCCAATGAATTCCTCATATAAAAAGGTTGAAACATAACCTAAACATTCGTATTAAAACTAGCATAAAAAATGTTAATATATTTACCATAAACCATGAATGGTATAAAAATATCACATACCTAGTCAAAAATAACTCATGCAATTCAATATAGAGGATTTAAATATAATTAATCATTCTATGGAAATAATAATGAAGGATATTGACATAGATGAAAATAATTAGACAAACTATTTAATAGAAATATCCCTTTTTATTGAAAACATTTAAATGTGTTAATATTTTTCAAGAATATGTGAATAATAATTTTTTGAATAAATTTTCTCATACAATTTTGAAACATTAAAAGGATTTTTAATTTTAAAAAATTAATTTACATATAAATCAATCTTTACCACTATTTTTAAAATAGTTACATTAATGAGAATGATTTTGATGAATAAATCAATAAAACATTTAAAATGATAGTTTAGATATAGTTCCTAACCAAATGAGAGACGCGTGACTACAAATAATTTTGGTAATAAAAACAATATAATATCATGAAAATAAAGGGATTCATGATATAATATGTCAATGTATAGTATATACACAATATAAATGTGAATTGGCACATAATAACAAAGAAGTCTCAATGGAATGTAAATTGAGATGAAATTCCTTATAATGACCATGTCCTTATGATAAGGATATATAAATGACATAATTATTTCTGAAAAATATAAATAAACTCAATATGATTGTATATTTAGTGTAAACCAATCAGATTACATTCACACGTGTTCTAGTAAAAACAACAACCCTAACTTGGATGTTTACCTCAACGAAAGGAAATTGAGTTAAGATTACTTTTACCAAGTTTATATTGATGACTTTAGAATTTATCAATGGAGAGATTATGTATATCAAAATTATATCCACACAGGGGAGTATAAATTACTACATTAATAAAAAAATTGTGATTTCACACATAATCTTGGAGTAAAATAATCAATGATGTTTGTGTAAATCCCAAGACTGGGAATCTAAATTATAAATTCCCTTACCGATTTTTAAATTTATGAAACATACACGCCATGAAATAAGGATCATACAATGAAGATTTAAATGACTATAAATTAAATTATATTGCACAAGTAATATAGTCATGGTAATTACATGCACCACACAAAAAGAAATAGTGGAAAATATATCATGAATCTCATGAGAATAAGAACTTTGATGAAAACCAATTACCTTGTACGTTTCCTTAGTAGAGGGTAGGTTAACATCCTATATAATAGTTATATCATTGTTATTAAATTATAAAAGAAAGATATACAAAAATATAATATCATATATGATCTTCTTATATTGAATTGTTAATGAATTATCAGTAGTATCATTGTTTTGGCTGTTAACTGATTTGTTTTCCATTATAGGTTTTGTTACGTAAGTCTTGTTTGTTATAGATTTGATTTATTTTACTCATATACAGATTTGAATTATGTTCTAAAACATTATTTTTAATTATCAAAGGAAAATAATTCTTGAATGGTTATGATGATGAACGAAATATCATCATGTCGTGGAGACGGTGACCCATCCGTACACATGAGTGACATTATCATTCTATTAGGGGTGAAATCGTATGTAAATAGATTGTGTATTATATATATTGTATCATTAACATGTTAAATTTTCTTTTTTAAATTATTTATAATTATTATTATACACATCCAAATAATGACGTGTTGAATAACATACTACACCATGACGTGGAGAGGGTAACTCATACGTAGGCACGTATGGTTACATTGTCATTCAAATGATGGATAGAATAATGAAAATTGTTGTAATGTATTTACAATAATTTCATGGTATATATATGTTACTGAAGTAATTATTTTTCAATGGAAACAACAATGAATGAGGATGTGGAATAAGAAAAGAACTTTGAAAGAGGTGATGAAATTATTATCTCTTCTTTGGGTTCTTCCTTTTCATTTGATCAAAAAGGATACATAGGTTGAATTTATGATTAAATTTAGGTCTCTAGGATCAATTGAGGGTAGTTGGGATGGATTTTGAGGAGGTTTTGGCCAAGAAAAATTGCTTTGAGCCGTGATTTTGTGATAAGGGGTATTACCCATTTATAAGAGAGGTGAGATTCACTTTAGGCAAAGCTTGAAATATTATTTATTTATAAAATCATTCATCGGTTTATAAGGGCTCCAAATGGATTTATTTAGAGGCCAGGGAGGAGATAGGTCGATTCCATCTCAACTGATAGGTTTTAGAAAAGTTTAGGCCACCAAATTAACCTTATTTTTTAGATTTAATTCTTAGTTAAATAGTTTATCTCTTACCATGTCTTCTTGTATTTTTATATTAAAAGGTTAATAAATATAAAATTAAATTTCAAGAGAATCTCAAGTGTTTCATTAATGATATATATATCATTATACATTTCCTTTTTCCAATCCTTATATTTTTAAGAGTATTATATCATTTAATAATATTGTATTTTTTTTAATATTTATTTATGTCAATTTTGACACTATTTAGTATTTTCTTATTTAATTCCAAAAACATTATTACTAAGAATAAATATATTATATCACCCCTATCATGTCATATTAACCTACAAAATTAGGTTAATGCATCAAAATTATTAATATACATTTAATATGATATTTATAATGTCACTTATTTTAATCATTCATTAATTAGGTAATTAATAAATCATCATTGTGTCATAAATAAATTAAATTATTTAATATCTAAAAATTATAAATTAAATACCATGATGTATGAAATGTTTTTATCTTTCTAATAAATATTTATAGTCGAATTTATATTATGTATAAATAAATATTAATTATTTTTTGTTATTAAACTTTTAATTTTACACTTTTAACTCTTATTTAAAGAAAATAATAATAAATGTCCGAATAGAATAAAAGTTGATGAAAATGATAATATTTTATTCCTAAGGATTATTTAAGTATAAATAAACTTATCCTATTAAATTAGGACATGTGTTAGTGTAATTAGAATATTATTTTTACCTTTAAATGCCAAATTTACTTTAAACTATTGTAAATAATACTCAAAAGTTACTATTCACAGAAAATTATTATCATCCTATTGAACCACAATTTACAAAATTATGTCAACTATGTCCCATGGATTTTTGAAATTCAATGCATAGAATTGGTGAAATTATATTTAATGAAAAGTTGCAAATTTTTCTAAAAGGATGGTAAAAGTTATTAAAAAGTCCTATAAAATTTTATATATTTAATCTTATTTTAAGATGGATACAATGAATTACAATGTACTAATATATGTATTATTTATCCATTTTGAATTTAAAATAATTTTATGTAGAAATGATTATTATTTATATAAATGTTGGGTTTAAACAGTAGCGTAGTGTTTTTCACTATACATAAAAATTTAAATGTTTTCAGAAAAACACCAAAAATTCTCCCAAAGAAATTTTTTATTTCCTGATTCTAAAGAGAAGTTTGTTTTGTAAAATTGAATATACATAAGTATCAAATATTGGATTTAAAAAGGGTTCCCCATAAAAAGGTGGTAAAATTGAATTTTTTAAAATATACTTATTTTATTTGAAAATTTGATTTTGTTCGAATATTAGGTCTAAGAAACTAATTAATATGGATGTAAAACTTATATGGGGAATATAAAATTAAAAATAAAGTAAATATTATTCATAAATGTTTATTGAATGACTATTTTGTTATGTCTTTATGTGCTCTAACTCTGTATTGCGTGTAGTGAAAGCTATTTAATTACATTAAAGAAAATAACCTACTGTGAAATCATGTGGTGATAAATCTTGATCCTAGAAATAAATCAATAGATAACTCAACATCAAGCTCTCGATGACATCCAAGTACATCATATTTAAATACATCAATTTTTTCTTCCATAATAGGTACACCATCAGTTTGAAAATTTATTTCCACACCCAAAGATATTAAGTTCTTTTCCTCTCCATGAATTGCATTCAGTATAGCTAGTGGGGATGCGTCTCGATAATAATTAGTTGCAATGTTTTTTTTCTAAAGATAATGGATTACACATCATTATGAAAAATTCTAAATTCATTCTTCTGGAAATATATCTTTTAATAGTAATTTAATAGACAATTGATTCCATGAAATATATCAAATTCAATCATTGGTTGGATGATTAGGATAGAAGATAAATCACATTTTTGTCAAGAGGGGAACTAAGAGACATTCATTTGTTGCAATGTTACATACCCAAGGAGTTTTGACTGAAAAATACATTATTAAATCAAATTGGACAAGTCAATTTTTTAAAAAAAATCTAGGAAGATGTAAATGAATGTGCTGATCCAAAATCAAATAATGTATTGGCTATGTTTGAGGAAAAAATTAAAGTACCTTCCACCACATAATTAAGAAATTTGACCTCTGCGGTTGTAATGTCATATGATTTCCCTTGCACTTGTGGCCATTTCTGAGGAAAGCTTATTAGGAACTTCAGACTCTCATTTTCATAGTGTCCCATATATCTAAAATTGTATCTTTGAAAATCATTGGCCCATTTATTCCACTTGAATTCCTTAGATCGATGTCCCTTTTATCCAAAATTAGAGCATACTCTAATGGGTTTCACGTATTTCCTTGGATGATTTTTCCACAGTTCTCACATAATGGGAATGACATCACTCCCTTTCTCAGATTTGGCTTTTCAACTATTCCATGGTTATCATAGTACCGCTTTTTTATCATGGTTTCCCTTTGAAAAAATTTAATATATAAAATTTATTCTCTATTTTGATGGCACTTAATACAATTTCATCATATGGTTAAAATATCCATGAAGTCGGTGCCCATCAATGACTTATTTTAATAACATCAATGAATTGATCAATCTTCACATCTAAATCACGTACATAATCTATAGCATACCCAGATAATCTTGTGAATATAGCCTCATAATCTGAAACACTCACTTCTTCCCTTTCATTTAGACATTGTAATTTCCTCCTCATTTCAGTTCGGTGTTCACAATGGAAACATTTTTCAAAGAATATTTTCTTAAATTTTATCCATTCCATATCTTTTCATTCCTATTCATCAATGGAATTTTGGATCAATGATCATCATTAATTATCGTCACACTTGAGGAAATATACAACCAGCACTACCTTTTCATTTTCATTGCATCTTATTGGAACAAATATCCTTTCATGAGACCAGATCCACTACTCAGCTACCACTCATTTTTCATTCCAAATAAATGATTGAGGCTTCTGCAACATGGAACGATCTAACACAGGTGTAGCATGGTTATTCTTCACAATATGAGTAAGATGACCGAATACGGTAATGATCTGATCTACTCCAACATTGACTGTATTGACATCAATGGGAAAATCCTTACATTTTCCATGAGTATTGATTTTCCTTATTCCATCAGGCTCTATTCATAAATAATTGCACACACTACATTATGTTATGAATCATAATATATAAATTCAACTGAAATTTATGTAGTATGAATTGAAATTCTATGAATAGATAATTTTATAAACATGGTTTCTCTGAGGAAAAATTTACATTCAAATCCATCATAACATCATGTAATAAAAATTAGAATTTTCCATAGCATATCCCCTGGGAGTGTCAAACCATGATTGCAGAAAGGCCCATTTTCTTGCACCAGGATACCCTGGGTCAAGCCCGAAACACCTTGTGGGAGTTTTCATTCCTAGTTACATCTCTGTCAAAGCTACATGTAAATAATTTTATCTATACATAAATTTATTTTTTTTAAATATCCACATAACCTATTGTTTACCAAAATACCAAGTTACTTTAGTATGTTTATCATCAAATAATATATTAATGGTTTGTTCCCTAATCTATGTTTTTTAATTCTAGTTTCTATGTTTTCTACTAAACAACCTATAATAACAACTGTAATACCCTGATCCTAGAAGCCCAAAGACGATGTATTATTATTACATTGGCATGATTTGAAGGAATGATATCCTGATGGAAATTTCGGTTAATTAATCTTGAATAATATAGATTCATACATGAAACTCAAATTACATTTGGAATATAACAAAATAAAAAACATAACAAAAAGTAATATATTGCATCCATGAGAACTTAATAAATCATCTCCTCTTTATACCCCATTGATAGTAACGAATTGAAAGGGATGATCTCAAATTCATAGTATGTATTACTAAGAGAGGATTCATGAATCAATAATAATTCAATCACAGTCTAATTGGCATAGTCAATATGGAATTTTGAATAAAATTAAACCATAGTCCATTAGTAAACATATAATAAAAATTCATCAATAGATTTTGTCATAGTGAATACCTCATGGATAGTAATAACTGAAAATTAATAAAGAGGATTATTATTAATTTTATGTCATGTATATGGAACATGATAACACCATACCATCTAAAAAATTTATGTTTCTAGGTAGAAACTTTCAGATATTTAAAAACAAACTCGAAGGGTTTTTTTCAACTGATTTGTGGCATTAGACCTATTGATGCTTCGAGAAGTTATAGCGTTACGTGCCCATAAATTAAAGAAAAAAAATTATATATACATAGATTTAATAAAAGTAAAATATTCATTCTATGTATTTTTAATGATTAGAGGATACAGATTCAACAATATTTCCACAGTTAAAAGAACAGTTCAAATAAACACTGTATGTAAAAGGGTATACAGATGAATACAATAATCATATCCATGAAACCAGAATATTGATATGTAATATATATATATATTAAAATGAAAAATTAATTCAAATGGGAAGTTGATAAACCAAATAATAATGATTAGGTTCATAATACCAAGTAATTGTCTTTGAAATTGAAATTGAGACACAGTTCTTTACCACATTGTAATCGATCGAGTCATATGGCCAAAAATAAATAACCACAAAATAAATCACAGAACACCAAGAATATTAAGGGAATAATGATAATATATATCAAATTTAATTAAAAAATACACCACATTCAAAAATGAATTGGCGAATAATGAAAATCTCATGGAATAAAAATTGAGATTGGAACCCCCTTATCTTATGCCCGAAGGTGTTCTAGATATTTCTTAATTACAAGAATAATCAAATTTAACAAAATTAATAAATAAATAAAGAAAATAATAGACATTTAAATTATTTATTTTAACCATATTACGTTCATTCATTTTATTTTGGATGTGTTTAAGAGGATCAATTTTATTATTTTGGAAGAATTTTCTTCTTTGGTTTTCATGATCAGTTTACTTGTATTCATGAATGGAAATTCATTTGAATTGTGGTAAAACATGTAGAATTGTTAATATATATTAATTGTGACGTTATAAAATATATTCTAATGATTTTGGGTTATATATATTGATTATTACTCATTTTTTAAAAGTTATTGGATAACGCTCGGATTAACTTGGCTGTTTCGTGCATAATGAAATTTTTATTGTTATTATTTTATTTTGTGATTGTGTAATAGTTATATAACATTTAAGGAGGTAAAATAAATATTTTAGGATCTGGTTAAACCATTTAAAAGATTTCCATACTAGTATTTAATATAGTAATATAAATTAAATGCCAGTCGTTCTTGACTGTGATAAATTATCTCATCTAGGGTGGTATTGTTTTTACTGTAAGAGGTGGGGGGAATTGAGATGATGATAAAATATTGAATTATGATAACAAAATTCTGATCCATTTATGTTACTATAATTACCATAGAATTTATATTTTTGTAGGTGAGGATATACCAACAAACGAATTTAACTCTAAAAATAATTTCAATGAAAAGGGAAGAGATGTTCACCTCTTGAGTACTCCTCCTTGATAATCTATTGAAGGCCATATTTGTTCTTTTGGTGAGACCAAAAGGCCTTGGACATGGAGGAGGATCTTAGGGAGATATATGAACTGAATTTAGGCTATGATGGATACTTTAGATGTGTGGGATGAAGATGTGGTGAGGGTGGTTTATAATTTGGAGGGGAGGCAGGTTTCCTTAATATTATAATCATCAATTTATTATTTATCCACAAGAAAAGAAAGAGTGAGGATTCCATGACCTAGAATAGTAAAAATTGCATGTGAGTTATATATTTGGTTTACTAAATCCCCCATGGTTCTAGGAATAGTGAATTTAAATTATAATGTACTTATACGGTAAATTAATGCATTTTACTATTCACAAAAAAATTCATTTATTTTAGAAAAATCCCAAAAATTCAATGTAATTTTTTTTAATGTGTAGAATAAAAAAATGAACTTCATTTCCCAAAAACAATTTACTATATATGATAAAACTAATTTTTAATTAAAATAAATATTTAATTAAAAATACCAACACTTAAAATATCCATCTTCGTTTTTAAGATGACTGAATTTATTTATACTCATTTGGTTAAGGTTACCATTCATGAAGATACATATTACTATTAATAAGGTATGTTACTATTAATAAGTTTATGATACTATTTATAAGTTGATGTAACTATTCACGCAAAGTTCTGTTTAATCTATCAGACTCCTAATATCACCCTTATCGCAACTGTGTATGTCTGTTTTCAAAATTCAAAACACAAAAGTGGAAAATTTAATTTTAATGGATATGTTTAGACTATCTCCCAAATAACCAAGTGTTGTTTCAAAAAACATAGTGCATTATATCATATAGTTTATCTAATGAATTAAATGTATTTAAGAGAAACATACCATAAAATATTTACTGTTTTATATAGATAATTCTTATAGATTCTATATTATGAACATATACATATTAGATAAAATTAATCAAAATGGATATTGAAATTTATGAATATTCCTTTAATGTATCATTTATAACATTTAATTGGAAATATCATGAATATCACATTTCTTTTGAAATCATTACAATTAAATATTTCTTGAATATTAAGATAATTATATTTTTATACAACATTCTTATAGACTATTAATGTATGATTAAGAGTAACTAAATTTCATTTAATATTTAAAATTGACACATTATTTGTATGATATGAAGCACACGTATAACAAATTGTAATGAAATAAAAAACGGCCAGATTGCAAACATGAAAATAATATTCCTTTTAATTTTTTTTTTAAAACTACAAAATAGTTATAAAATAAATTACATAATATTTCAAAAATTAAATAAACTTTTTTTATAAAATTTATAAAATATGTACGTGGATGAAAATTAATCCTGACGACCTAGAGAAAAAACCATAAGTTTTTTAAATATTCAATCAATTCTCTTTGAGTACAAAAGAGTGGAAAATTGGGGGAAAATAATCAAAATTATCCATAGTATATTATGTTAAATTCACTTTTTTATGGTTGAAATCATAATATTTCCCAATGGTAATTTTAGAAAAAAATAATCCCAATAAAATTTTAAATCTAAGAATTTACCCTCACATTAATTCTTCATTAATTCATAAATTTCCAAATATCATGTACAAAAATCCAATTCTATATAATTATAAAAATGTTATATATTAATAATTATAATATAATACATGATCCAATTATAACATTTTACACTCATTTATTAAAAATTATATATGAAAATCATTATTTCAAGGTGTTATCTATATAAATTTTTTTATAAGAGTTATAGTTTATCAGTTCAATTACATGGGTTGTGATTAGGATTCCATATAATCCAAAGCATTAATTCAAATATTAATCCCATATAAATTTATTATTTATACATTTATATACTTCCAAAAAATATACATATAGAAGAAAATATGACCATTTATGGAGATGGTATTTTGAATGTATAAATGAACATTGTTTTTATAATTTCAACAATAAGAAGTAATGGAAGATTAATATTTTTTTCTATTAAATTATGTCATATACATGATAAATATAATATATATTTACTAAATTAATATTTATAAATATCAGAGTGATATGGTAATATAAAATTAATTTTACCTATTTGGGATGTAATAGTCAACGCGTACATACATGCGATACTTTCATTAACAATTGGACGAGATAATGTGATGAATTAGATTATTAAATTAAGATAATAAAATAAAATATATATGGGAGACTATAATCTAAATATATTTTAATATGTTTATATACTATAATGAGGTAATAGAAGACGTAATATGAATGATATTGGTTAATATGAATACCTCTTTTTCGAAGAACCTCAATTGGATTTCCCATTATACACTATTGGGATTATATTTTTGGAGATCCAGGACCATAAGAATCTGTATGATTCAATTATGAATTATTTTTCATGGTTTTTTAAGATATGTGGATCCAGTTTGTATCAATATTAATTGAGATGTGGTTTCCGTTTATACTAATGAAAAGGACACACTTTGAATTACATAAAGTATTTAAATAAAATAAATTTATCTTCATTTGACTGAAGAATCAAGAGGAAACTAATTCAAATATTATTTACTTGAAGGTTAAAATATCAAAATGAAAAAAATTATTTATTATTTTAGGTATAATTTTGAACATTATCTTTGGCTTTACCCCTTCGTTATGAAATTTTACCCATAACTGTGGTAAAAACATTTTCAACACTAAAGTGTTCTAAATATATTGAAGTTTAATATGGTCTCAAAATACTCATTAGATGAAAATTTATATAGTATCTGATAATATTATTCCTCTTTAAGGTTTCTATTATTTTAAAATCATTTAATAATATATTAATTATATTAAGTTACAATTACATTATTTTTAATAAAAATTCACATATTTTAACATTAGAGACATCAAGATATGTGTTTATTTCTATTATAAAGAGATTAACAATTAGTTATACATAATTTTTAAGAAAATATTTAACATTATATCAAAATTCAAAAAAATTATTTTACAGTTGATGTTATTAAAATCATTTTTTAAATTTTCATCTACTTTCACTTTAATTATTCTAACTCAGTGTAAGTATATAAGGTAACGAATACGTCATTAAAAATTAAAAATAAATCCTCATTATATTAATTTGATAATTATTTTAATAATAAACAATTATATTCTTAATAACATCCTATAATCACTACGTGATAATATCATGTCAATTAAAAGTAATAAAATTCCATTACAGAATTTCTAATTTTTTAAAATAATATAATTATTTTACATGATCCTCCAAGCGTAGATAAAAAGTGATAGCCACATGAAAATAAATTTGTTTCAAGTTATCTTGGATTGTAAATAAATATTTTAGTATCTTCCATAACATAAATAATGTTTTTGGTGAAATGAAGTTCCTCTAAAATCCCCTAAAAGATTTTGGAGTACTATAATCATTATTTCATTTATAACTCCATTAGTATTGTATATTGAGTTGAACAATCATATTTATCACCAAAATGAGGTTTGAACAATCAAAAAATAAATACCATTAAATATATATTATTTTTTAAGAAGGAATAATTATCAAAATATTCAAACATTTTTTTTGATATCAACAATATTTATTTTTTTATATGGAATCACCATAATCCCATTTTGAGGTTTATCTACCCATAGTTCATTGGGTAAATTAATGCTACAATTCAGGGAGAAAACCTATTTTGTGTAATAAATGGTATAATGAAATTATTATTTAGTTGAATAAAAAAATGAAAATTAATATTGTAATCCATTACAAAACATATTGGTGAATATATAATTAAGGAATTATAGGGCCAAATCTTATGATGTATTCATGTTCCAGGTGAATTTTTCATGGGTAACTCTATTGACATTATTCTGGTATTTTACACCCATTCTACCCATGTAAACATGTTTAATAGAATCCTTACATGTCATGTAAAATAACTCTGATTCCCTGGTACAACTAATCCAAAAACAATTATGGTCACAATTTAGTGATTTAAAATAAGTATACTAGGAAATTTATAAAATTAGAGTGTAAAAAATTGATATTGATCACTGAATTAACCAAGGAACCTCTACCTTTGTAGGAAAATATTTTCTCCCATTGAACCATTAAATGAATGATCTGGTTGGATATTCTAGTTAAATAAAATTTCCATAACATCCCCTAAAATAGAGGGGTGCCAATATAAACAAAAAGTTTGGATCCCCACTCCACATAATGAGTACTAGAAATTTGTTTTTTATGAAACAAATATTCCATTAGCAAGAAAAGAGAATATTTTTTTTGGATTTTGTTTTCTTTCCAACTCTTCACGGTGCATTAATATCATTTCAATCAAGATAATAATCAACTTGAATGATAAAATATGTTTTACGATGAATGATTTATATATATAGTGTGAAGGGAAATGATTGTTGCATCCAAACATTATATTCTTTAAAAATTATTCTTGTGGAATATCATTCTTGCATCTCCCGAGATAATCATTAGCTATATCAATATAAGGGCATGGGATAGGTTCATTAGGTCTAACAACTAGAGAAAAATTAGAGAACTCCCTTGGTGATCCTATTAATACGAACTCTTAAAATAGAACATTCAATGATTTTAGTGATCATTTAAATAAAAGTATTATAGAACCCATACATGTTTTGTAAATTGAGGATTATTTCCCCCCTTATCATATAAATTGATATTTATATGTTAATATTCATTTAAATGTTACCATACTTTAATTTAATATAAATATTATTGATTAAAATCTGGGTAATGTAGTGATAGTTTAGAATACTCAATCTAGTGACAAGCACAATTTTTTTAGGGTAATTAATTTTCGGAAAACTCATCTGATATTTATAGTATATTTTTTTCCTAAAAATATTTTTCATAGTGTTTCAAAAGGATACTCGTATAATGTACCTTGTGTAAACTTAGTTTTCAATATTTAGAATATGATCAATGATGTTGTAGTATATTAAATAGGTTTTTATGTTGAAATTAATATTCAGAAAGAAAAAAAATTTGTAACCTCACCATGAATAATTTCATTGTATAACATGAGTAATTTGTTCATGAATCCATCAAACCATGATAAACATTCCATGTTTAGTGGGAAGAGGGATGATTTAACCTCATCTTGATGAGGGGATCTAGTTAAAGATTAATTTTCTTTCTCTTAAATAGATGGTGTAATGGTATAAATCATCCATTAAGTGACTTAATATGAATAATTAAATAACATTTTAAAAAAAATAAAAAATAATTATTAAAATATAGTAAAATTGATCAACATGTAATTTATTAATTAAGTATAAGTATTATTCAATATATTATTGTTATCTAATTGATGATATTGCTTCTAACTAATTAATAATATAATACATTTCAAATATATTTCATTAAATTTTACCTAAAATCTACCCCCAATAAATATATAACATATACCCGTATATTGGAGTTGTTTTACTCCTATAATAATAATTATCCAAAAAAACTATACTTTTCCAATAAAATACATGAAATTCATAAAACCTCTATATAATTTATCATGTTTTTATATCATAGTACAATGATTCTTGTTACATCCTCTAACATTACAAAATATTTATTTCATAATAAATTTTATTTCACCGATATATTGTGATGCACACAGTACTAGGTTTAAATAACAAACTTTTTAGTCAAAATTTTCAATGTTAAATTAAAATTAATTTAGGACACATTTAAAAAAAATATTTTACAAAATTAAAATAATTTTTAAAATTAGAATACCACAATATGATTTGGATGAATTTTAGTGGGGGTTAAAATATTTAATATCCAAATATACGAGTAATATAATGAATTTTAATTGAAAACTACATTTTAGATAAAATAATTTATTATTTTACATTTGGTTTTGAATTTTTATTAATGTAAAATTAGTACAATATAAAGAAAAATAATCTAGTTTATCTTTTTTTAATAATTTCATACTGAATTTAGATGTAATATGTTTGTTAAATGTTGAACATTTTCACTTTAAAATCCCATTTTATAGTCACATAAAGATACACATTATAAATAATTTTTTTTTCTAATTATGGGAAATGAATTTGATAAATGTATTAACTGTTTTGAGTTAACATAATTTAATAATTTCTTATAATTTAAATTTTAAGTTTTACCAAATTGAATAGTAGAAACATTAAAAATTAAATATCATGATTATGGAAAAAATGGTTTTACAGAGATGTTAACATAGAATGTTAAGAGTGAAAATGTCCTAAAATATTATCTCAATATTATTGAGTGGGTTTTTTTAAAATTTCATATAAATATATCATGAATATAGAAATTCATTTCCATGTTCCTTGTATTATGACCCATGTAATATGTTATGTAATGAAAAATACCAAAAATATTCTTTTCATAAATATAATCTTTATAAAGATATTGGATTTGGAAAAAACATTTGGAAATGTAAGTCATTTTAAAATAGACGTGATTATTTAATCATGTAAATGTATTTTAATTTTTTTCTTGAGATTATTTATTTGTATTAATTGATTATAAAATGCCAACAGAGTAAATATTTGTATAAAAAAATTAATTAAATGATAATAAAAATATTGAAAGTGTAATAAATTGAATTAAATATTGTGTTATATTATTTTTTTGTAAAAATAGATCATTTTAAAGAAGATTGAAGCCAATATATTTTAATTCCATAATTTAAATGATATTTTCAAATAGAGTTTAAATGAATGATACCATAATTGTAATAATTTTTATTATTATTAATTATATTATATATAATTATTTAAAATTTCTAAATACCAATATGATTTAATTCAATTTTTAAATAATAATAAATACCTACTATTGTCCATTTTTGGAAAAAAAATCTTTTATAATGAATGTATGGACACGTAAATAGTAAATATTATAATAGTTTCATTAATGTTGATTTGGGTGTTTTGTACGTGAATTGAGTTTGTGTCAATATTTATTTACAATAATCATTAGATATATATTATATACCTTATTTATTATAATTATAACCACTGGGTCAAAATTATTTTATATGTTTGATTAAATTTAATTTTTAATTTATAAATTACCATGGGTAAAAATAGTAGTAACTGTAGTGAAAACCAAAATGGATTAAATTAAGAAAACTATATGTTAAGGTGAATTTTTTTGAAAAATAAGTTCCATTGTGTATAAGAGGTTTTAATTTACCATATCATCCCTCAATACTATTAATTATCAATTTCATAGCAACATTAGGTAATATTGATCAATAAATAGTGAATACATTTGAGTCTTTACAAGAGTGCGACTCCTATTAAACAATAAAAGGGAACACACTAACATCACTGATTTACACATTAACACATATTTGGATTAGTAAATACCTTCCAAAATCACTTCAAAATTACATACCCTAATCCTTGAGGAATTATTTAGGGAAAATATATTCTAGAAATATATATTTCAAACCTAGTTAGGATACCCTTTGAAGATGATATGAATTTCAATTAGCATATTAATTTTACTTATTTCTCTACATCTACATATTTTTTAAAACATAATAATATAATATCCTTCATATAAATCATATTCAAAGATGTTTTTATAATAAATTAATGTCCTCAAACCATATCTACTTCAATAATATGGGTAGAAAAATACTCATTCCTGTGGAAGTAAGACTACCTCCTTCAATATATATTTTGTTAAATTAAATTTAATTAAAAAGAATTATGAGGTAAGATATTTCATCTCAATTAATATTCCCCAGATACTTATTTGTTTTTATATACGAATTATCATTTTGGGGTCTCTATACTACCGAATTGACATTAAATATGATGAATTACCCATTATTAATGGTTTGTAAGGTACAATTTGAATTATTTAATCAAATGGGATTGAACATGAAAATTAAAAATTGGTAAAGGTTATTATTTAATCTCACTTTATTTTTTGATTGTTAATTTTCTCATGAATCAATCACATTTAATGTATAATTATTAATTAGATAATAAATCTATCATAAATATCCATATCCCATGATATAGATATAATTATATCCTAAAATTTATACTATTTTTAAATATTGATATTTTTTAATGTTATTTGATTAACTTGGAAAATATTGATAAATGTGTATCCTTTACTCACTGTGGATATTTGATAAGCTAATTATCTTATAAATTAAATATATTATTTAATTTAATAATACGGATTTGGACATTCACTACAAGATTTGTGGACCGATTAATGATATACCCTCGATGAATTGGTTGTAACATTATATGAATTAGTTCGAAAAATTAGATGGGTTTATGCCCACATATTTTATTGTTTTGAGGATATATCATGATAGTGACTATCAATTGGATTGTTCTTGATAATTTCGAAATTTATAATTAGTAATTAAATTATTATTGATATTCCATGTGACTTCACAATTAGTTTTAATATCATTGGTCATGTTTTTAGCTCATGTGATTTTTTATATTTAATTATTTTATTAAATTTTATTTCATTCTAATTTTTATCAAGTAATAGATTAAAGGGAATGTATTTTAGTAATATATAATTTCATGATAATTATTATTTATTGATTTATGGTAGCTTCTGTTTTACTTAACCCTAACATAGTGTTTGAGCTCACCAATATTTTATTCCCTTTCCCTATATTATAATGATGAATCCCTAGAATGAGGTTTTGTGGATATTGATCATTTTTTAATGTACTATGTATTTGTTTCTATTAAAAATGTAATATCCATATCATATATGAATCTGGTTATTGAGATCTTACTAAATTTTCTATAATTCAGGATATTGTTATTTTTATATACTACAATGTGATAAATTATTTCATTGACTATGGTCTTCTAGAGTCATGGTCATTATAGTTAGTATCAAATATATTTTATTGTAAGGTTTGGTCACTTAATTTGAGAAAAAAATGATTATGGAACATAACATTGTGATAATGTTTCAAGATATTTATATAAAAACATCAAAATATTTTTTATGGTAGATATTATGTTGTTTCTATAACAAATATATCCCAATCTGTATACTAATTGTGGTTATGGTTCAGGCATAGATGTTCTTGGGCACATTATCTCTGAAAATGGTGTGCCAGCCTTGAATTGGGCATTACCAATTACAGGTCCAAGGGCCTCACTGGACACAGTGCTTGACACACCTAATAGATTTTCTTATGATAATTATACTTTTATTTACAACCCATTATGGACTATTTTAAATTATATATATCCTCAAGGAAACCATAGCTCATGATTATGATATTGATAATGCATATATTTTTTATTTTTGATAAGTGATTCGCTATATTTGTAATTAATAATTATGATCTAAATGTGAAAATTTTATGATCAATCTTGGTATATAGAATTTTTATATATAGAAAATGAAAGGATAAATGATATTATAAATCATGGAATATTTTGATATTTCCCTGCTAAGGATGCTAATTTAGATGGTATTATAAAAGGGAAATTTAAGACTATGATGAGAATTATTAATCAGGTTATGTCAAATAACCATTCTCAAATGTCGATACCTATTGTTGAATAAGATTATACTATATTGGATCCCAATATATGGAATCATCCCCCATTATATAGTCAAACTATATATCTAATGGTAGCTGAGAAATGGACTATGTCTCTAGATAAGATATTTATGTGGACGGTATATGATGGAAAGGTAAATATTACACTTTCAATGTATTAACAGATAGGTTATTCTAATAAATTGTGATAATGGATCCATAATACTAGGGATAAATAAGAAATATAACTCATTGAATGAAATTATTTTTAAGATACATTATTTCAAATATATGTCGATCATGGGAGAAAATGAAGGGATGTAGGGAAATATAATTAGCTTAAATAAAAGTGAATAATAAAATATGGATGTTTAAGAACCTACCTTTATAATTTTATATATGTCTTCTATGAATTACATATGAAATATGAGATGAAAGAGTGACAATTTCATTGTTTTAATTAATTCATGTCTCTTAAGGGAACTCAAATCTCAATGTATTAATTCATACAATGAATTTGTTTTACATGTGATCAAGAAAGATATATAATTCTATTTGTGTTTTTGATTCAATGGAATGTAGTAGAAGAATATGGTAAAATAATAAAATGGTTAAATTGAAGAAGGGAATGATAGATTTTCCCCCAGGGGATTATTTGGGATAAAATCACACTAGGAAATCGTTAAAGTCATTGTGATATTTTAAAAAGTGTGGTGAAACATATCCCTGTGAAAAATAATACAGGGGGACTAAATATAAAACTATTATTATGCACTTCAACAATTGTGAAATATGGAAATATTAAAACAAATTCACCAATATTAAATAGAATATACAACATAATAATTTATGGGATCACAGTTAATAGTGTGTTATTGATAAATAAAACTAAATTGACCAGTGTTTTCTATTTTGGAATCAATAAAAACATTCTTACTGTATATTATTGATGATATAAACAACATATGTATTATGAATTATATAATTCATATACTACAATACCTTTTTATTAAGAGTTTGAAATCAAATTTTGAATATTTGAAATGACCCTTAACATTGATTTAGTGAAAATTAAATCATCTTGGATAAACATTTTTTAGGGAAAGATAACACATAATATATTCCTCGTGATGTGATAAAAATGATAGGATGAAGAGATGATTAATATATATAAATTAAATTTGATAGTACTGAATACAATGTAATTGATTGATGATTCCATGAAAAAGTGGTTTACGCAATCATTGAATGAGTTAAATAAATATTTGGTATTAAGGAATATATCCAAAAATATATTTTATATATTTGTATTATGAAAGCATGAATGTTTTAAAAAAAATTATTATAATTTAGTTTATTAACATGTTTTGAGAGAATAAATGATGAAGGTATTTACATGTTTAGTATATGGGGATTAAGCGAAATATTATGTTGTTTGGATTAGTGAAAATTTGATTTTAAAAATTTAGTGGCATTCTTAATGATGTTATAAATCCTAATATTTTTTATTGGAACATAAGGATAACCATTTATGTAATAATTTATTTTAAAAAATTGGATGATATCTTTTAGAATTATTTATTACATCACTATATGGATATTTATTCTTATTTCATAACTAGTGCTACCCATAAGGGTTTTCTAAAATAGTTTGACAATGAGAGAATGTATTCTCAGACTCTTATGGGAGTTTCAATCAATTATAAGTGAATTTCCTTTATTAGGATAAAAGGACGTTTTTGGGTATTCATTTCGTAAAATAAGGGGTAAAATTGAAATTAATCGAAGAATAACCAAATGGTTAAATTATGATTTTGAATATTAAAACTATCATGTAAGTATATCTGATTATATATTTCATATATTAAATTAATTCCTCAACTTTAGGAAAATTCTATTGAAAAAATCATCCTATTAAATTCTTACCTAATGATATATATTATCTTTAATGTCATAAAAAATTTTATGTTTTGATCCCCTTAAATTTCAATTGATCATTAACTAGCTTCTGATCAATAACATCAATATGTCCCTAAAATTATTTCTACATTTCTTCATTATTAAATGATATTTTTTCTCTCCAATTTTCTCATATTGGGAAACCATTTATAGTTATATTTCATATGTCCATCAAACTCTCTATCTCTCTTGTTGATAAATTTTATTTTGTATCATTGGTATGATATGGGGTTTTCCACAATAGTATATCTAAATATAAAGCCCCTGATAATAGAGATAAAATGTTGATTCAAAGTGTGGAATTTAATTAAGATAGAGATAATGTACCAGCCTAATGAAATAAATATATATTTTTAAGAATAAATTTACGTATGATGAAAGAATGTTATACAAGCAACACTGAATTTAAAAAAACATTGTTTCAACACAAGATGAACATATATTTTAAAAATAAAATAACAAAATTTAGAAAATATATTCACAAAAATAAACAACATTTTTAAAATTGTAATACCAAAGTTATATTTGGTCAAATTTTTTGTATTTTATGAAATATTTATATAGTTGAAGAATAATGAAAAAAAATTAATTTTAATTAGAAATATCCATTTTTTTATATAATTGTTAGTTATATATTATAATATGATTTTATTAAAAAATATTTAAATTATGTAAAATTTAAATAAATAAATCTCATTGAGATCATTGGAATTAATTTAAAGTGTAATATTAAATATGAAAAACTTGAAAACATTTGATCATTTTCACCTTAAAACCTGCACTCTCATTGTATTGGTAAGATTAATTTTAAATATTTTTTTTACATATATGAATTGATTTTTTAAGAATTACTTCAAAATTTGGAATCACAATCACATATCTTGTATAATTTGGTCAAATTAATTTTTGACCAAAAATAATCAGGAAACAAGTACTATTTAATTACTGTATTTAACGATAAATTGGATTTATTGAGGAGTTAAACGGAAATTATAAGTGTGAAAATTACCTAAAAATAGCTTAATTTTATTGAATGGGTTTATATCTAATATTTAAATCCAATACAATAAAATATTGAAATTATTTTCCACTTGTCATTTATTATGACCCATATAATAATCTATTTAAATAAAAAAGAGATACTTTTATTAATTTAAATATTTATAATATCATTAAATAGTGGCAAAAACAAATTATATCTAGTCATATATATAAATTTTAAAAATAAATTATTTTTTTCATGAGAAATTATATTAATTTTTAATAGTTAAAATTATTACATTATATTCTTAAGAAAGACCAACAGCGTAATTATTTAGTTACAAATTAAATAACATAAATGATAATAAAAATAATAAATGTGAGGTAAATTGAAGGAATTATTGTACACCATGATTTGGTATATGATGATGTTCTTTTAAATGGGTTTGGAAATAATAAATAATAATTTCATCATTTTTATGATATTTTGAAATTAAATTTATGTGAATAATGTCAAATTTTAACATCAATTTTGATGAAATATAATTTTCTAAATGATATAAAATTAATGGAAAACTTATATTCATCCATGATATTTTAAAATTTAAAATGTTCAATTATTTTCCATTCAATGACCAATTTTTTTTTATAATGAACCTATTCATCCCATAATAGTGAAATCTATCATATTGTGATTATGGTCACATCAATTATTTTCATGTTACATGTACTTGTGTAAAAATTTATTTCCCAAAAACATTGGAGTTATATTTTTAAAATTATTTATTAGATATATAGACATTTGGTATAAATTATCTGTTAATAAAAAATTTATTTTCGGCCAGTTTATATTATATTTACCTCAAAATAATGAATAATTTTGACTATTTACAAGAATTCAAGTCCTCCTCAACAAAAAAAGGGAACACATTCCTCTAGCTTATTCCCACTTTCACCCCTCTATGATTCATCATATAAATACCCTCTTAAATTCAAATTTTCACTCCCTCATCCTAGGAAAATTATTTTCGGATAAAATCCTCTCTATGAAGTCATTATCTCAAAACAAAAAAGTTCAAACCAAATAAGATGTAATTTTCTTCAACAAACATATTTATATTTCTTCATTATCTCCCTCATTAAATCTTTATTTAACAAGTATTATATAATAACATAATATCTTAAATATAATACTATTTTTTAATGAAAATCATAGGACTGAAACTATCTCCACTACAATAATTTTTTTTTTTGAAATCATAATTCATGTGTACAGCGGACAATCATCTCATAAATCATGGTCATTCGTGTTTCAATTACCACATTAATGTGTTTGTTATAGTGATAGATGTAAATTATATATATGATATTTTCAACATATTTATATCACCATAGTCTCTATTCTATATATATCTACCTTGCTTCTATTATGTTGGAGATACAATAATGATACTCATGTGTATGATGAACAACCTCCTTTTAAAGTGATGTTATTTTTCTTTCACTAACGCATTACATAAAATGTGATATAGGATATATTAATTAAAATATATGAAATAAAATAAATAATTATGAAATTAATGAAATATTTAGAATTATATATTCCCATATATATATATATATATTTCATTTTCATTATTCATTTTCACTCACATTATAAATATAACGTGGTTTATGTAAGTATAGAGTACCCCTCCATGAATTGATGTGAAACTCATTTCCTCACAACACTAACTGGATGAGATTTTTTAGTATATAATATGGTATTAATGATATTATAATCATTCTTTTTATGTTATCATATTACATTCCATTATTACATAATTATCAATGAACAAATGGGAGAATTACTCGTGCATACGTATGGCCTACCAACTGCATGATCATAACATACAACATTTTTCATAACTACCATTCAAAATTGGTTTTAAAATAGTAATTAATTTTTTAATGTTATTCACTATTCATTTTTATTATATATTATATGGTTAAACACTATAATATTTTTAAAACCATAATCATTATTTAAGAAACTTTTATATTAAAGCTTTGGAAATAATCACTGGAAACAATGAAAATAATGATGGATTTCTAAAGAACTTGTGTAAAATATTTTATTAAAGGATGATATATGATTTTTTTTAATTATTAATATGGGAATAATATAAGTTATAAACATTTATAATGACTATAAATGAAGTTAAATAATAATAAATTAATATTATGTGTCAGGTAATCGATTTTATCTAAATTTACAATCTTATTTGAATTATTTTTTTATTATGATCCAATTCAATTTTATGTCGTATATATAATTCATCCTTGAAATTTAATAACATGAATAAATAATTATTTATGGTATTTTATGTTTAAATTTTCATTTTAACAAACATTGGGATTGGAATTGAAAATTATAGATTGGTAAGTGTTATTGAACCATCTGAGTTTCTTTTTTAATTTTTAACATTCTATTTCAAAAACACTATTGTTATAATTTCACATTAGAAAAAAATTAACATATGTATAGATATTTTTATTTTAATGTATATAATTATTTTTGAAACCATATACCATTTTTACATATGGTTTTAACATTGTAATTTATATAATTAACTGAAGAAATATTGATAAATCTGTGTCCAATACTCAATACTAATATTTTGTAAGTAAATTTTTTTATAAATTAAATTGATTATTCGATATATAAGGACTTATTTGCATATGTATTACATCAGTTATGGACTAGTTAATTCAATCACCTTGATGCATTGGTAGTCTGAAGAAAATAATTAGTGGTACAAATCTGATGGGTTTCTACCAACAAACATAAACTATCATAACGATTGATCTTGATAAAAACTGTCTTAGTGATAAATCATGAGAGTTCATATGTCGACATTATTAATTATATATATATTTATATACCATGTGATTATAGGATTACATATAATATATATGGTCATGTTCTTAGATATTGGGATTACTTATATGGAATTGTATGATCATATTTTATTCTTTACATATTATGAAAAAGTAATTGATTAAATAGAATGTATTTTTGTACAATACATTTCCATTATAGATTTTATTTATTTATTTATGCTATTTTTTGTTGTACATTATCCTTACATAGCATTTTCACTCATCCTTATTTTGATTCAATTCCAATTTTATGATGATAAATACTTTGAATGAGTTTTCAAGGATGTTGAGAATTTTATATTGTTATGTACTATGTTTCATTTTTTAGTACAAATATATAATGTGTTTCATGTATGCATTGGGAATTTAAAACTATTAGTGTTCTTTCCCCTTTGGTATATGATTCATTGTATCTATTTTATTATAATAGAGTTAGATGCATGCTTCAACAAACTGGGGATAGGGTCATTTAATTTCTCCTAGAAATGATATTTCTCTTAATATATATTACATTTTTATGAAATTATCATCCAATTACTATAAATAAATATTTTGAGGAAAGAAAATAATTATTTTTTAATTATTTTTTAAATATTATTTATACTATTCTCAATAAATATTTTCTTTAATTATTAATAACACTTTTCAGTTAGAGAAACATTTAATATATAGAAGGAAAATGAAAACAAAAATATGAGGCATCACAATTTATCTCAAAGAATGGTGTGAATTCATATTCCCTCACAAAGATACTCTTAATCATCCTAATATACTCACTATCCAAATTAAGGAATAAATTATTTAATATAAATCCACCTGGGGTGAAATTTACAATAATATCATTATCTGAAGTGACTCTTCAAGTGACAATAAAATACAATTAAACTTAATTAATATAACTAAGGGAAATAAAAAATTCAAAACATAGTAAAAAATATAAATCATGAGATATATAATGGGTAACCTATTAGTGAAAAGATAAATAAATAACATAACAAATATCACATGCAGATGAATGTCACTTTCCCCTAGTATCTGATCCAATCTATCATCTCTCTCAAGATTGATATATTATTATATATCTAGATTCTCAAAGACCTAAATACCCCACAATATTAGATTAAATTTCTAGTCAATAAATTATTTTCATAATGGAAATAATTATTTATATCATAAATTGTATCAAATACGTTATAAAAAGGTTACTCAATATCTTGTTTATCAATTACAATAATAATATAATCATCCTTAAAGAATTTATTTTTTCTTATTAATGATCTAACCCTTATCAACAATATGTTGTCTAATAGTGGGTCACCCAAAAGAAATTTTACCAAGTATCATATAAATCAATTATATATATATTCATGATGATTTCTTTGGGCCTAAGAATATTAATTCGGAATTGTGAATATTAAAGGATGAATGAGAAATTAAGTGTCTTGTAAGACTACCCCAAATAACTACGGAATCGATAGTGGTTTCGTGGGTTGAAATACATCAGTTTCCAGACAAGTGAATAGAATAATATAGCATTATAAAATTTATAGTTTGAGGAGATATAATGTTAAATTTATTATGAAATATGAAATATTATATGACTGTTACTTTCCAGTAACACTCATTATAATAGTTATGATGACTGTTTTATCATATATGTGATTCAGATGTGTAGAAAATGCCTGCTCTATTAAATAATGGTTATATGTATGACACCAAAAGCGTATTATAGAATTTTTTCAGGTTCTTAAAAATAAAAAATAATTAAAAGTCACCTATTATATTTACACATTTCATATTGTATAATATACGGTTTGGTGTGAATTATAATAAATGGTCTACAAGTATATTTCATTTTTAGATGTAGGTGATCAGGATGATAATATTTTTGGGATTATTATTAATTTTTACTCCATATATTAGACCAAATATCTGTAAAGACCCGTAAATTTCAAAGAAATTTATTTTTTTCATAATTTTCTTTGGAATTTTACAAGAACGCAGTTTCTGACGGCACGTGATTCCGAGGCCCGGTGTGCCCGAGATCATTTTCCGAAGTTTGGCTCGGGTACGTTCAGTGAACGAACGAGCGTTTTTTTTCTAACTTTTGAACCGGTGCTTGGAATCAAATTCCAAGGGCACCGAAGAAATCATAGCACCAGTACTTGCTTAGAAACTCCTCTTACGGAGTTGCGTTTTCTCGGGTGTGTTTTTTAATTTTTGGGGTTAAGTGAAGAAAATAAAATAAAGTGGTGCGACAACTTTATTTTATTTCACTTAAAGCCACATAAAGCTGCTTATGCTGAGTTGAAGTGGATAGGGTGGAACCCAAAATATCCAACCCTCTTGGTAGGATATTTGTGAGGTGGGGCCCGCACGAGCCCCACCGTTTCATTTCCCCTAAGAAACGCACCCGCAACCCCCCTCTTAATGAAAGTCAACTGGGGAGTTTTCTAAAACTTTTAAAAGATCCCATTAAATGGACAATTAAGTTGTTACCATTAATTCACCGAATTAATGGTTCGTTTCTTAACATGTTTTCAAACTGTTGGAATAATAATAAAATAATAAAAACACCTTTTCTTTTTGTTGACTGGTTGATTGTTGAGAGGATTTGGAGAAATCTCTGAATCTAGAAGATCTTCATCTTTGTTCGGGAATAACGCGAAGAACGCGAAGAATGCGAAAAACACGAAGAACGTGAAGAACACCGGACTTCGACGAAAGGCGATGAAGAACGCCGACGATTCTCCTTCTGTGACGCTTCTTCCACGACGATTCTTTTCCCATGTGAAATCTTTGATCAACTGCTTGAGATCGTCGACGCGATGTCGAATACCGCAACGACGCGACACCCTTCCGCGACGCGACGATCCTCTTTTTCCGCGAAGAAGTCTCGTCCGACGACAGCTACGAGGTAGGGGTTTTATTTGAGAATAATTTTTATTCCCATGGTTGTTCCTTCTAAAACAAAGAACCTTGATCAAAGTTTAATTTTAATTTATTAAAATTGTGCCTTGATTTGTTTTTCATGTGTTGAATATTATTCCCAGTTGTTATCACCTAACGCGGAGGGTGCGGGCCAAACAAACACAGCCCGAAAACCCTCCGCAGTTTTTTGTTGATTCGTGGATTAATGGCATTTATGAAATGGGATCGGAATGGAGATTGGAGGCCTTCGAAGCATATTTCGGATCCTGGGAGAGCCGTAGGAGAAAACCGCAGGCAAAACGGACCACCAGAGCGCATCTGGTGGTCCGCAGAAGTTCCCACCGGTGCGCCACGCCGGCACGGCGGCACCGTCGGCCGGCAGCGGCCGGCCACCAGGAATTGTTGGCGCCCAGCGCGCCGCCGGGAAGACCCACCGCAGCTTCAGCTGCAGTGGCGAGAGCCAGTCCTGCGGCCGCGCGGGACTGCAGGGAAGGTACGCGGCCTTGCGCCGTATCTGGTGACACGGAGCGGCCCCCGCGCGGGGGGCCGCGACTCCTTGGGTGCGGCCTCTCAGCCAGCGCCAAACCGCCAGACCGGCCAGCCGGGTCACGCCCAGGCCGGTCCGGGCCTGGTCGCGCCCGGCCGGGTCGGACCCAGACCCGGGTCAGGTCAACCCGGTTCGGGCCAACCGAGGTGGGGTTGGGCCAGGTCGATTTGGGCCCAGACCCCCCATTTTCGGTCCTTTTCGGTCTTTTTCTCATAACATGAGCTACGAGACATAGAACAACGCGTCGTCATCGGAGATACGATCCTTGGATCAAGACGGTCGTTTGAGTATACTACACCCAAGGTTTCGGAATACTTTGGGTTCAGTCGGGTTGGTTCGTACACGAAACCATCCGAGCCCTTGGAGCGGAAACACTTATAACATGAGCTCTGGATGTTCGATTGAATTACCGTCGACTTTGATGGATTCTTCTAAGTGATACGGATCTTTTGGATTACTCCGCCCGAGGTTTGGATGCAGGGGGAGTACGGTTGGGTTGGTTTGTCCTTAAAAACCAACCGGGCCCCTGGGTCGAAAAACCAATAACTCTCAGACCGGGCGTCTGATTGATGCGCCGTCTGCGACGTTGAGTTCCTATTGACGATACAGAACATTGGGATACATCAACTCTGGACTATGTGTCAGTTGATGTATCAGCCTCTCGGCTCGTGGAGCGGACCCTCCCGAACGAGCTCGCTGTGTGCGGAAACCCTAGAGCTGGCTGCGACTGCTACTGTGACGACGAAGACTGTACAGATATCCTCAGTGGATTCGACGACGACGACTACAGAACTCAACGATCCTTTGTGGGTTAGTGCTACCAATCCTATGTGGGTTCGATCCTGTGTGGGTCAGCGGACAACGGTCTTGTGTGGGCCAGCGCCTACAGATCCTGTGTGGGTCCAATCCTGTGTGGGTCTTTGCAGGGGTTAGTTACCTATCGATCCTTTTTGGGTCAGATCCTTTGTGGGTAATTGCGGGGGTTATTTACCTATTGTTCTTTTGTGGGTCAGATCCTTTGTGGGTCATTGCGGGGGTTAGTTACCTATCGATCCTTTGTGGGTCTGATCTTTTGTGGGTCATTGCGGTGGTTAGTACCTATCGATCCGTTGTGGGTCCGACGGCTTAGATGAATTAGTGGAAATATCTGGTCATCTTTATCATCATATGAAGAAGTATACCTATGTGAGCTGAATCATGTTTACTTTTCTTTGTGGATTGTGTTGTGCTATCCTATGTGGCTTTATGTTTTGCTTTCCTGTGTGGACTGGGTTGTACATGAGCTCGGATGTTGGAGCCGAGCGAGAATTGATTACTTAGGTAAATTTATGGGCATATACCTAATCTATGTCGGATGTTACTTCGTGATTGTATCTTTCCTTTGTGGATTATCCTTTGTGGGTTCTGGGAGACCTTCGGGGGTCTCGGGGTCCCGACTGAGTAGCTTATAATCACCCCTGCATGGGCTACGCCCGCATTATGTTGTGTTGGTTGCAGACAATGGACAACGCAGATCGTGGTAAAGGCCTACGAAGCAGGACGGTACCTAGAGGTGGACCACTGGGCGGGACGTACTTGGAGTGGACAGTTGGACCCGAGGAGCTATAGAGGCTATCTGTACTCACCCTTCATGTGGGAATTCCAGTGGGCAGCTCGACGGTGCGGCTTTACTTTTTAGTCGTTGTTTTCCCTTTCCTGTTGTACTTTACTTTCAGTTTGGGTTTGTATTCCGGCCCACTTACTTTTCCGCACATACTGTTGTACTAGTTTTTACTTAGTGTTTACTTCTACCTGTTTGCACTGTGGTGTTTGTGGTTTACTTTACAAAGGCAATTCCTTCCCTTTTTCCGGGATTTACGCCTTGGTGCTATTTGCCAGCCCCTGGCCTATGGAAGGCGGGCTTGGGGTAGTCACGACACAGGCCTCGAGGACGGGTCATGAAAAATTGGTATCAGAGGTGGTACCCAGCCTAAATGGGGGGGGGGGGTGATTGTAACACCCCAAAATGATGAAGGGTTAAATGAATAAATGATATGACTCATGTCAACAAGGTGCACCTTTCATTTCGGGAGCATGTCTGATTAGAACTCCACAGTTAAGCGTGATTGGCCTGGAGTAGTGATCATGATGGGTGACCCTCTGGGAAGTTTCCTAGGGTGTGTGTGAGTGATGACAAAGCACACTGGAAAAGACATGTGTTGACCTGCGGGGAAATCATTAGTCAGATGACCCATTCAGGCATGTGGGTGGACCCTGGGGTGGGCCCCACGTGTCTGCGGGGCAACTGGTGGTACCAGGTGGGTCAGGACCCGACGACCATGTTATGGCGGGGTGTCTATGCTGTCACTGGGGCCCAGTTGTTATTTTTGGTATCAGAGCAGTCTGGTTCTACCGCAGACTCTGATCATTCTTCTATGTGAAGCAATAGTGTTAAGCGTATTGAGTGTGGTTATTAGTCCAGGGAGCCCAGTGTTGGTGCGGCAGCCACATATCCGTACACCAGGACCATGTGTTCTGATTTCTGACTTATTGCATGAAAACATTGATTGAATGTGTGTTTCATGTTTTCTTTGTGATTACTTTGTATCAGCTCACCAGGTATTCTGTTCTGACCGTGGTGCACCTGTTTCCATTTCAAGATGGCTTCATGACGGAAGCCAGCTATGGTTCCGAGAGTTAAGTGTGACGATCGCCAACCGAGTGACGAGGCCTCGGTACAGGTCCCTTTGACAGCTGAGGCACCGGCAGTACCTCTACCCACCAAGCCACTGATGCTTCCAGCCCCATCCGCTGACGATGCACTTCGCCTTAGAGCTCTGCACGAGTTTCAGTGCCAGCGACCACCTCAGTTCTGTGGGGAGATGGACCCCTAGCAGCCGAGGACGGGCTGGAGGAAGTTGTACGAGTTTTCAGGCTAGTGAGGACACCAGAAGACCTCATGGTGATCCTCGCAGCAAGCCTACTACAGGAAGCAGCGGGCCGATGGTGGAGCTTGATTCTCTAGGTGCACGATGAGGCATCTCTCCTCTGGACAGACTTTGAGGGCCTCTTTTGCTCAGAGTTTTTCCTGGACAACCTCCGTGCGGTGCGCATCCAGAAGCTTCTTTAGCTGCGGCAGGGCAGCTTGACGGTCGCCCAGTACTCGGCGAGGTTTACCGATCTCTCGCGTTACTTGACAGACATGGTATGGGACCCATTATTCTGGGCCCAGATCTTTGAGCAAGGATTGAGACATGATATCAGGGCATCGCTGATCTCCCTCAGCATTCCGACTCAGGCAGGAGTACTGGAGAGAGCCCTTTTGATCGAGAGCTTCCTTGCGGAGCCTTCATCAGCAGGGAGACCTACCGCGGGGCGTCACGTAGCAGAGTCTTCTGTGGAAGGCAGTCTACGGATGACTCAGGGGTCCAGGCAGACCAGACCCTCACGCAGACGACCTCAGGACACTGGCTCAGCAGTGCGGGGCACACAGCGTGGAGCTAGTCTTTCGAGAGGCAGACAATGCTACACATGCGGCGGGCAGGGCCACATGGCTCTTGACTGCCTGACCCACCATGCCGAGGAGCAGCAGACGGTTGAGGGGCCACCCAGGAAGAGACATAGGGTCAACCGTGGCGGTCCGCAGGGAGGAGTCGGATGAGGAAGAGTAGATGGCCGAGCAGCAGGTGGTTGGAGGCGCTTTGAGGCTCTACCACCACCACCACCAGGAGGTCCACTCCGACCACAGGGAGATGGCGGGAAGAGACATGCACAAATCTTGGTAGCGGAGGCCTACGACCACGGATCGCCCGAGATGATTCGAGGTACTCTCTGTGTCTATTCCACCATTGCTGCAGTTCTTATAGACCCAGGAGTGAGTCACTCTTTCATAGCCGCTGCCCTTGTTCGGAGCTCGGAGCTCGGAGATTCCGATAGAGCCGTTGGCTCGATCCTTATGGCTAGAGACTCCTACGAGAGTGGAATCGATGATTACTCACTGGTGATGAAAATGTGAGCTTATTCTAGGAGGCTAGATCTTCGGATGGGATCTTCTTGTAGCGGCGTTGAGGCCTTACGACATCATCATGGGCATGGATTGGTTATCTACAGTTCATGCTCAGATCGACTACATTAGGCACAAGGTGAGATGTGCACGCACCTACAGGAGAAGGTTCACCTTCACTGGCGAGAAGGGAGCCTTCGCAGCACAGGATGGACTTCTGCATAGGAGAGGACGGCCCATCACTCATCAGTTGGCCAGCATCATCCTAGGACCAGTTGATGTACGAAGTCCAAGTTTTCCTGCAGTGGTGGATCAGTATGCAGACGTCTTTCCCGAAGACGTTCCAGGGCTACCTCCCTGCAGAGAGGTAGACATTCATATTGACCTGTACCCCGAGACAGCCCCGATATCGACTCCAGTATATCAAATGGCCACCACTGAGCTTCGAGAGATATGGGTATAGATGGAGGACTTGTAGGGAAAGGGTTTCATCCGACCTAGTGTTTCACCCTGGGCTTCCCTGATATTATTCACCAAAAAGGCGGACAGGAGCTTGAGACTTTGTGTCGACTATCGTCACCTGAACCAGGTGTCGGTGAGGAACAAGTATCCACTACTGAGGATTGATGAACTCTTCGATCATCTCAAGGGAGCATAGTGGTTCTCGAAGATAGACCTCAGGTAAGGCTATCATCAGCTCAGAGTACGGGACGAGGACATGAAGAAGACGGCCTTTAGATGTCGGTATGGCCACTATGAGTTCTTTGTTATTCCTTTCGGTGTAACCAATTCTCTAGCGGTGTTCATGGGCCTCATAAACAGGATCTTTCAGCCATACCTCGATCGATTTGTCGTAGTCTTCATCGACGAAATTTTGATATACTCGACGACTGAAGAGGAGCATGCCTACCACTTACGGGTTGTACTAGACACACTCCGAGAGCACCATCTTTATAGAAATCTCTCGAAGTGTCAGTTCTGGATATGCGAGGTCCACTTCTTGGGACACGTCATCTCTGAGGCCAGAGTTGCAGTGGATACTGCGAAGATCGAGGCAGTGCTAGCTTGGGAGCCACCCAAGAGCGTGATAGAGGTGCAGAGTTTCTAGGGACTAGCTGGATACATTCAGAGATTTGTGCCAGACATCTCCAGAGTTTTGACACCACTCTCAGCTCTTACGAAGAAGGGGAAACCCTTTGAGTTGTCAGACAGATGTCAGCAGAGCTTTCAGGAGCTGAGACAGAGATTGACCAGAGCCCCTGTCTTGAAGTTGCCTTAGGAGGGAGTAGGGTATGTAGTCTACTGTGATGCATCAGGGACCGAACTCGGATGTTTCCTGATGTAGGAGCGGGCCGTGATCGCCTATGGATCACGTCAGTTGAGGCCGCATGAGCATAACTACTCTACCCACGACCTGGAGTTAGCAACAGTATTCTTCGCTCTGAATACATGGCAACACTACCTGATGGGCGAGCGCTTTACATTCTTTTCTGACATTCTGAGTCTCAGGTACATCTTCCCACAGAAGGACCTGAACTTGAGATAGCAGCGATGGCTTGAGTTCCTCCAGGACTATGAATTTGAGATAGTCTATACTCCTGGGAAGGGGAACGTGGTAGCCGATGCTCTTAGAAGGAGGACGAGCATTCCGCTACATGAGGAGGCGATAGAGAAACTTGCCGCTTTTCAGATATCCATTGTGGATAGAGATGGAGCAACCTTCCTTCAGTCTCTCACAGTCACCCCTACACTACTAAAATGGGTCAGAGAGGCACAACATGGGGATGCTGACTATGAGACGCGACGTGCACAGATATCCTCAGGACAGTCACCTGATGGTTTTTCCATTGGAGCAGAGCAAGACATCCTTTTCAGAGGACTTACCTTAGTACCGGTCTCTTTATGAGAGGAGGTGCTGAGAGAGTTACACACTTCTCCTTTGGTGGTACATCCTGGAGTGGCGAAGATGTACAAGGACCTTAGACGACAACACTGGTGGCCGGGCATGAAGAAGGATATGGCAGAGTTCGTTTCTCGATGCCTCACCTACTAGCAGGTGAAGGAAGAGCATCAGGTACCAGCAGGCTTGGTACAGCCCTTGGAGGTCCCGAAGTGGAAGTGTGACGTGATATCTATGGACTTCGGGACTAGACTTCCACGCATTTTCAGAGGTCACGACTCCATTTGGGTGATTGTCGACTGACTCACCATGTTGGCTCACTTCTTACCCATCAGAGAGCAGGGCTCAGTGAAGATCTTGGGGCATATCTACGTTCATGAGATTGTATGGCTTCACGGTGTGCCATCATCTATGGCCTTCGATCGAGATGCTCGCTTTACTTCCCGGCTTTGGAAGGGGTTGTAGGAGGCGTTCGGGACGTAGCTACGTCTGAGCAAGGCCTTTCACCCTCAGACGGATGGTCAGACGGAAAGGAACATTCAGACTCTCGAGGACATGCTCCGCGCATGCGTCCTCGCCTTTGGTCATAGCTGGGAGGACCACATACCCTTGGTGGAGTTTTCGTACAATAACAGCTACCACTCCACCATCGGGATGGCACCATACGTGGCGTTGAACAGCAGACCTTGAAGATCTCCAATTTTGCTAGACAGACCCTGGGGAGTCAGCACTTGTGGGACCACAGATGGTCCGGGCCACGAAAGAGATGGTCCAGGTCATCCAGGAGCGGATGAGGACAGCTCAGAGCCTACAGAAGTCTTATGCTGACAGGAGGCGGAGGCCACTAGAGATCGAGGATGGCGACCATGTCTTCTTACATGTCTCACCTCGACGTGGATTATGGAGATTTGGCCGAGGTGGCAAGTTGTCTCCACGCTTCATCGGACCATTCCAGTTCCTCAGCAGGATCAGAGAGGTGGCTTATCGCCTGGCTCTACCACCTCAGTTGCACCGAGTGCATGACGTCTTCCAATTATCTCAGCTGAGGAGATACGTGCAAGACCCGCCGCATATCATTGACCATGGGGAGCTGGACGTTGATGATGGGGAGACTTTTGAGGAGGTCCCGGTGGATATCTAGGATCGACAGGAGCTGGTCCTACCTGGATGATCGATTCCTCTAGTACGCATCAGATGGCAGCACGGGAACCTCCAGGAGAGCACTTGGGAGCAGGAGGCTTAGATGTGTGCTCATTACCCACATTTGTTTCCCTAGATAAGAAAGTATATTTACGGGTACATAAATCCCTAAGGTGGGAGTGATGTAAAGACCCGTAAATTTCAAGGGAATTTAATTTTTTTCTTAATTTTATTTAGAATTTTACAAGAACACACTTTCTGACGACACGTGATTCCGAGGCCTGGTGTGCCTGGAATCATTTTCTGAAGTTTGGCTCGGGTACGTTTAGTGAACGAACGAGCGGGATTTTCTAACTTTTGAACCGTTTCTCGGAATTGAATTCTAAGGGAACCGATGGAATCGAAACGCCAGTACGTGCTTAGAAACGCCTCTTCCGGAGTTGCGTTTTCTCGGGTGTGGTTTTTAATTTTTTGGGTTAAGTGAAGAAAATAAAATAAAGTGGTGCGACAACATTATTTTATTTCAATTAAAGCCACTTAAAGCCACTTAAAACTACTTATGATGAGTTGAAGCGGATAGGATGGAACCCAAAATATCCTACCCTCTTGGTAGGATATTTGTGAGGTGGGGACCGCACGAGCCCCACCGTTTCATTTCCCCTAAGTAATGCACCTGTAACCCCCCTCTTAATGAAAGTCAACTAGGGAATTTTCTAAAACTCTTAAACACTCCTATTAAATGGACAGTTAAGTCATTACCATTAATTCACCGAATTAATGGTTCGTTTCTTAACATGTTTTCAAAATGTTGGCATAATAATAAAATAAGACCAGCACATTTCTTTTTGTTGACTGGTTGATTGTTGAGAGGCTTTGGAGAAATCTCTGAAGCTAGAAGATCTTCATCTTTCTTCACGAAGAACGCAAAGAACGCGACAAATGCAAAGAACACGAAGAACGCCGGCCTTTGACGAAAGGCGACGAAGAATGCCAAAGATTCTTCGTCCATGATGCTTCTTCCGTGACGATTCTTTTCCCGCATCAAATCTTTGATCAACTACTTGAGATCGTCGACGCGATGCTGAATACCGCGATGACACGACGCCCTTCCGGGAAGCTACGATCCTATTTTCCTGCGAAGAACTCTCGTCCAACGACAGCTACGAGGCAGGGGTTTTATTTGAGAATAATTTTTATTCCCATGGTTGTTCCTTCTAAAACAAAGACCCCGGATCAAAGTTCAATTTAAATTTATTAAAATTGTGCCTTCTTTTGTTTTTCATGTGTTGAATATTATTCCCTGTTGTTATCACCTAACGTGGAGGGTGCGGGACAAACAAACACGGCCTGAAAACCCTCCGCAGTTTTTCGTTGATGCGTGGATTAATGGAATTTACGAAATGGGATAGGAATAGCGATTGGAGGCCTTTGTAGCAGATTTCGGATCCCGGGAGAGCCGTAGGTGCAAACTGCAATCAAAACGGACCACCGGAGAGCGTCCGGTGGTCCGCGGAAGTTCCCACCGGCACGGCGGCGCCGGCGGCCGGCAGCTGTCGACCGCCAGGATGCGGCTGTGCTCTGCACGTCGCCGGGAAGACCCGACGCGACAGCGAGAGCTGGTCCAGCGGCCGCGCGAGGCCATGGGGAAGGGATGCATCCTTGCGCCGTGTCCCGTGACACGAATCGGCCCCCGCACAGGGGGCACGGCTCCTTGGGTGCGGCCGCTCGGGCAGCGCTGAGCAGCCAGAACGGCCAGCCGGGTCACGCCCAGGTCGGGCCGGTCCGAGTCGACCCGGTTCGGGCTGACCCAGGGGGGGTTGGGCCGGGTCGGTCCGGTCCCAGACCCCCCGATTTCGGACCTTTTCAGTCTTTTGCTCATAACTTGATCTACGTGCCTCCGAACGACGCGCCGTCAGCGGAGATGCGATCCTTGGATCGAGATGGTCGTTTTGGTATACTAAACCCAATGTTTCATAATACTTTGGGTTTGGCCAGGTTGGTTCGTACACGAAACCAACTGGGCCCTCGGAGCGGAAACACTTATAACTTGAGCTTCGGACGTCCGATTGACGTAACGTCGACTTTGATTGATTCCTCTAAGTGAGACGTATCTTTTGGCTTACTCCTCCGAAGGTTTGGACGTAGGTGGAGTATTTTCGGGTTGGTGTTTCCTTAAAAACCAATCAGGCCCCTGGCACGAAAAGGCCAATAACTCTCAGACCGGGCGTCCGATTGACGCACCGTGTGCGACGTTGAGTTCCTATTGACGATATAGAACTTTTGGATACATCAACATAGGACTATGTTTCAGTTGATGTATCAGCTGCTTGGCTCGTGGAGCGGACCCTCCCGAATGAGCTTGTTGTGTGCGAGAACCCTAGAGCTGGCTGTGACTGCTACTGTGACGACGACAACTGTACAGAGATCCTCAATGGATTCAACAGTGATGACTACAACACTCAGCGATCCTTTGTGGGTTAGTGCTACCGATCCTCTGTTGGTCTGATCCTATGTGGGTCAACGCTCAGCGGTCCTATGTGGGCTAGCGCCTACCGATCCTGTGTGGGTCCAATCCTGTGTGGGTCTTTGCGGGGGTTAATTACCTATCGATCCTTTGTGGGTCAGATCCTTTGTGGGTCATTGTGGGGGTTAGTTACCTATCGATCCTTTGTGGGTCATTGTGGGGGTTAGTTGCCTATCGATACATTGTGGGTCAGATCCTTTGTGGGTCATTTCGGGGGTTAGTACCTATCAATCCTTTGTGGGTCTGACGGCTTAGATGAATCAGTGGCAATATCTGGTCATCTTTATCGTCATATGAAGATGTATACCTGTGTGAGATGAATCATGTTTACTTTCCTTTGTGGATTGTGTTGTGCTATCCTATGTGGATTTGCGTTTTTCTTTTGTGTGTGTAATGGGTTGTATTTGAGCTCGGATGATGGAGCCGAGCAAGAATTGATGACTTAGGTATATGTAAGGGCATATACCTAATCCGTGTCAGATGTTACTTCGTGATTGTATCTTACCTTTGTGAATTATCCGTTGTGGATTCTGGGAGACCTTCGGGGGTATTGGGGTCCATACTGAGTAGCTTATACTCACCCCTACACAGGCTATGCCCACACTACGTTGTGTTGGTTACAGATGACAGACATCGCTGATCGTGGTTGAGGCCTGCGGAGCAGGACGGTACCTGGAGGTAGACCACTGGGCGTGACGTACTTGGAGTGGACGGTTGGACCCAAGGAGCTATAGAGGCTATCTGTACTCACTATTCAGGTGGGACTTCCAGTGGGCAGCTCGACGTTGCGGATTTACATTTCAGTCGCTGTTTTCCCTTTCTTGTTGTACTTTACTTTATGTTTCTGTTTGTATTCTAGCCCACTTACTTTTCCACACTTCCTGCTGTACCAGTTTTTACTTAGTGTTTACTTCTACCTTCTTGCTTTGTGTTGTTTGTGGTTTACTTTACAAAGTCAATGCCTTCTCTTTTTCTGAGATTTACACCTTGGTGCTAGTCGCCAGCCACTGGCCTATGGAAGGCGGGCTTGGGGTAGTCACAACACGGGCCCCGAGGACGGGTCGTGACAATATCTATAAAAGTAATATAATTTAGTGTTGATTTAAATGTAGGTATTATAAAGACTGCATAGGGTAGGTAATAAATTTAAATGAATCCTTGTAATAGAATGATATAGTATATAATTCGGTTTAATGTAAATATAATGTTTTTAAAGTTGAGGGGAAATTTGTGAATCAAGAAGAGTTTGTGGTTGGTGTCACATTATCTTTTCACTGAAGATTTCAATGGAAATAAATGTGGTTGAAAAAAAGTTATTCTTATCAAATATATTCATGTACGGAGAGAAAAAATAAAATTTTATCAAGTTATTCATCATATTAACAATGAATTAAATATATTAATGAGTGATATTTTCAAATTAATCAAATATTTATTTTATATTGGTTATAGTTACTGATCGCCTATGGAATATATGAAATGTAGTTTTATTTTTATGAATAAAAACTAGTTAACATATATACTCGTAATTGATTCATAATAAAAATTTCATGACTTATATAGTATATTGTGTGTATCTATTAACTATCTATTTTATCAAATATTAGTCTCCTAAAGAAAAAGTTCTATAATAGACGATTTACATTTGAGTTATTTTAAATTTTTTGATTTTTGAGCATAATAAGTAGGTTTGTAAAATATTTTTTTAACATTTATGAAGGTGTCAAGAGTTTTAATATTTTTTGAAGTGAATCTAAGGGAAATTTAGTGGTTTAATTAATATCTTTAAATATTTAGGCTATAAATGAGCCCACGGAAAACCTAATAGTAGTTAACTATTGATAAAGTGGAATGGGAATGGGAATATTACTCCTTACTATACCAACAAGAGTGTAATAATTAACCATTGAGACCATTATGGTCTCATGATGAGTATAATGATTGAGAATACATCATTTATTAGATTATTAGTTTTATGGATTTTGTAGTTTAAATTAATTAATAATGGAACCTTCTTGGAATCTAATAGGATTTTCCATACATGGGACTGTTTGGAAAAAACTATTTCTCCCGTATCCCCCTTTAGCTTCCTAGAATGAAGACCAATATAAAATTATATACATGGATGATTTTGGTAATTTTATCCAACTCTAAAATACATTCTCTCCCATTTTTTATTCTTCTATTTTCTTTTTTGTTACTGAGGTTTAATTTCACCGAAGAATATTAAAATTGATGCATCATATTGAATATTCTTTATGTGGTGGTCAAATCGTTATTTGAAATGACGAATAAATACAATAACATCATATTTTTATGAATATATTTTTCACAAATTTTTCCTAAATAAAAACATTGTATTTTCATTTAAAAGTTGGTGTTAATATTTATTTATTGGTGCTATATAGAGTTGATGCATGTGGGATGGAAAGTTAATTCTTATATTGAGTAGTAGAAGAAATTCAAAAGGAAAGACTCTATAAAGATACAACTAGTCCAAAAATTATATATACATGTATTTATTATAGTATTTTTAATGTGATATTTGATCATGATTAATCCGATTATGGTGAATTGAGTATGAGGCTATTGGACAAGAGAATCTTTAAAAATTTTAAATTAATTATAATGGGATTAAAATTTCATTTTATATAAATTGTGCATATAATCACATAGAGTTCGTTCCGCCTCATGAAACATGGTTTAGTAGTTGTCAGTATAAATTGTGTTATGTCTAAGGGTGAAGGTATATCTGAGATCCACAAATGGCCTTTCCGGATGTGAATATCTGGTGAGTTTTGAAGGGCATGTTAAATGATCAATGTGATGTCGATGAGTAATATATATTTTGTTTTGTTTATATAACTATTTTCTGATATTTTAATATCCATAGAAATGACATTAAAGGTAATGGGATGGTGTACCTTTAAATATATTATTACATAATCACTAATGGTGTAAAATAATAAATGATTCATTCAACGGTGTGGACTGTGGTGTGTCATGAAATAATGAAATGGAAATCCTAAAAGGATCCATGGCATTGATTATGGCATCATATACCCACACAATTAAGTATTTTACTAAGTAATCATACTTTTATAAACATGTCTCCTAATAAAACTTAAGTGACTCAGTTTTAAAATACATTATTACACAATAATTAATAATTTTAATTCAATATATATCTGAGATATTTTTAAACATATAGATATTAAAAATTAAGAATTTAATGTCATATCGAACCCCAAATTACTTCTTATAATATTGGAATCCTTATAATAAACTAATTATCATTAAATATTACATCTGTATTGGTATGTACAATCCCTATTAACATGATATATCCACAAATTACCTCATACTCAATACTATATCTTATAAAAAACTTTGAATAATTAGGGTGATAACAAATGTTTAGTATTTATTTCTCAATAATGATGTAACCCATTTTTTGAAATGATTTAAAATTCATTAAAATTTTGTTGATTGAAAAGAATCATTAGGATTATTTAAAAAAATAATTTTATAACAAAATTTCATTTTCAAATCAAAAGGGTTATTAGATATATAATTTTATAATCATTCAAAAAAGAAAATGTGATTTTTTTTAAAAACAACATGAAAAACTCTTTATATAAATATATTTAAACTTATAACCATAAAAACATATATAAAAATATTTCTATTGTTAGAAAATAAATTACTTTAGAATATAATAATAATAATATTTCCATATTAAATGAGATATAATGAGTTTCAGTAATTGTATAAAAACCCTTGACACACCCTCAATTGTTGAGGAACTATATAGGTCACCCACATTACATTAGTGGTCATTTCCACTTGAATTTTTTTGTTAATCACTAAACCTCATCCTTACTATAAATTTTCAAATCCAAATTTAAAAGAAACATTTTTTTGAATATTGATTTCATTTAATAAATATCATTAAATATTATTTTCATATCGATATCATCAATAGAAATATTAATTCATTGAATGGAAATGTATATAAAAAAAGGAATATTTATAATAAGTATATTAAATAAAAAGGTTCTTATTAAAACATTATAATTTAATAAATATAGAAAAAAACTAATATATTATTAGGATGAAATTCAATTTTATGGAGATATCATTTAAATAAAAATTTACCCTCATATAAAAAATAATTTAAAAAATATACATGGTTCATCGATGGTGATATGGAGAAAGAGATGATCATTTCAATGAATTATTTTAAACCTAAATGAAAATTTTGAAGTTAACATTTATATGAAGTTAAAATACTTTCAAAAGAAAGAATGATTTAATAGAAATATAAAGTGTGTTAGATTTATGAATAAAAGATATAACAATAATTTTATTAATGTAGTTAAAATTATTAAAAACAATCTTTTATATTCATTCCATAAGAAGATTTTTTATTTAAAAAATAATCCAAACACCTAGATTATTGTTTATTGTAATATATAAAAATAGATGAATGATTTTAATATTTAAAAATATAAATTTTTAAAACTACACCATTCCTTTAATTTTATAAAATATTTTATTTCTCCCATATATTATATCATATCAAAGGTGATATCCTCAATACTCACTATATCTATATCTCTCGTAGTAACCACAACTAGGGTAAATTTTGTACTCCTTGTGACTTTGGATTCAAATAGAAAAATAAATATAAACTTATATAGGTCAATATTAATTTTTTATACGATCTATAATATTATATATATATATATATATTCACTATTTTAAATAATATATATTGATTTATAAGATGATATTTATGGACCTTCAAATAAGAATGATTTAAAATGAATTTATATTTGTCCTACTATAGCACATGGAAAATACCCATTCGACAGAATACCACAATAGTAAATTTATCTATCGGAATCTCACTTATTCAATAGTATGTTGTATAAAATGTAGATAATGCCAATTGGGTTTTGGTTCTCTTTAATGGCCAACTATCTTGACCTGAATGTTATTGAAGATATGAACCCTTTTCCTGATAACCTCCTTGTGTGCTCATATTTACCTGATACTCTATTGGGGTCTGAGCATAATATCTTCTCTTGAAAATGACAATTTATATGTAGTTATGCTGATGAAAAAAATACCCATTTATTTTTAATAATATTTATTAGTCCATTCCTTAGTCGAAAAACATTGTAAGAACTAATTATTATAAACCAATTTAATTTTTAACATTCAACATATTAATTTTCAGTAATGAAACTAATTTTTTATTACTATTTGGAATTTTAATGTTTCATAAAATATATTTTATTAATATTAATATAATATTTTCATTATTATCTAATATATTTTACAAAATTTATATTAAATCAATATGTTATCGTTAAATATAATAATTTATTATATTAATTTCAATATTTTATAATTCATTAATAAATATATAATGCATTATATGTCATAAAAAATATATTTCAAAAATTTCATTTAAATATTTTTTTACATATTTGAAATTAATATTTTAAAATCTTTGGGGAATATTATTTTACTAAATGAACTATAAAATCAACTTTAAATACGAACATTTAAAACTAATATTTTTTATTTCAATAGTAGTAATGTTATTATTGTAATTAATTTTTATTATATCATATAAATTATCAACATATAATTCCAAATAAACGATTTATAAAAATTTCAAAAAGTTATTTTTATTTGGATAAAATAATTATGAATTTTGGAATGTTCTCATTTTATGAATAAATTCATATTTTAATTTCAATTAATTTTAATGACTGAGGTTATGTATAAAGAAATAATTAAACTTTTGTCTTAGGGGATTATTTTTGATTTTGGAATTTGTCATTTTTTATCATTAAGTTAAATCCATCTAATAGTAAATTTTTCAATATTTAGAATCCAATTTAAATTTTTATGAGGAATTTCGAATTTTATAATTGTGTATAAATACATTATGTGATAGTTTAAAAATTAAATTTTAAAACCTAAAAAACATAATAATGAACGCGTTGTGAACGGGAAATGATGTTTCGTGTCCTAGAAGATGGGTGATACATATCTTGTTACAAAAATGTCAAAAAATCAGTCCAATGGTGACCATGAATCATATTTTGAATTGATTGTGACCATCATGTCGTGTATCGACATATTAAATAGCACCAATAAAAACTGAAAATCGATGTAGGTTATAGTTATTTTAATATGTTTTATTTTAAAAATGTGTAACATTATTATTTCATTAATTTCAATGAAAATTATGTATGATAACAAGTTTTATTATTGAAGGAATTGTTTTCCCTTCCATGTTTGTCTACTTCCTCCAGAAACCCTCAACAATATCAACATTATTGGATTTTCATTTATAGAAACCATTGTAACCATATAAAGGCATCCGGAATTATTTTTGAAACCAAAAAATGATGGGATAATCATTAGTATGATTATATAAGATATATGTTGTTTTCTTTAATGATCCTATTACTCAAACTGAGGAGTTATACTAGAGAATTCATGCAATTGATAATAAACTATAATTACCATAATAGACTATAAGCAACAAAACTATGGTGGTAGATAGACCAATAATGAGAATCAAACTGAATATCAGTCAGCTAAGAGGATTAAATGTTAGGGTAACATACCATATGAAGAATATTCAAATATGATGAAGGAATAAGTGGATATTTTTTCTATTTCACTAATATAGGATAATTCACATGATTCATTTTAGTAAGAGCATATAGTGCTAATCCTTATTTAATTTTATAATAATATAGAAATTGACGACCAGTATGAAATACAAGCTTGTGATAGTCATTTTTTATGGTGGGTATAATTTTCAGAGATCAGGGTTTGATATCGACTAATTTCAAGAAAAATATTATATTATGAATTCATGAGAATTTATATAAATGTAAAACTGATCCTTCTGATATTACATTTCTATATAACGATACATTCAACTGGATTCATTTTCATACAAGTAAAGTGGTAAAAAATTGGAAAAAAATAGTTATTATTTTTGTATAGATCGTGTTGAATTGAAGATGATATTCGATTTAAGATGTTATATAAAGAATGTGGAATTGATTAAAATTTCCATGCATTAATTTTGGATTTGAATCCCATTTACTTTTTTTGTGTTGTAAATAAAATAATAAATCACAATTTTTTTATATAAGGATGTTACCAAAATTTTATTTCATGGAATATATAGTCATGGTATGATTAAATTTATATAGTTAAAAAACTAAATTTTATTTTTTTTGATTTAAATGAGTAGAAGTTTAATATTTTGTTATTTAAAATACCACGTTAAAAATAAATAGATCACTTTACAATTTTTCTAAATCCAAAACAACATGCATATTTAATGATTGATGGTTTTCCAAAAGAAAACAATGTATAATTAATGAGTGACGACTGTGAAGGACGGTCTATCATGATGTAATTATTAAAAATCATTTCATAATATCAATAAATTGATGAGAATGACATTTTTATTACTCTATATATGTATAAATATTCCTTATTTTATGAATTATATGTTTAAGACATATGAGGGAAATAATATAGAACTCTCAAATTCATTAGTTCAATATAATTTTGAGATTTTGATACTACATAAAATTGAATAGATATGGGGCATGATCATAGTTAACTCTATTAGTTGGATATCACTTGTTCTAATTTATGTTAGGACTAAGATGAACCATATCGTGCATTATCTTGGTAGATATTCATCTCAAAAAATTCGTTTCATGACACTTTTCAATATTAAGTAGGGCATTAAATGACCCTAAATTTTGATCAGGACTATGAATTAAGGGATATAAAAACCTAATTGGTACAAAAAAATAAAAGGAAAAAATGATATTTTTCTATAGGAATATCAATGTTGATGGATAAGATTTTGACTTGGGCTTCTAGATTGTTGTCGGAGGCATCTTATCGGGGTGTCTAAAATATCATTGGAGAATTTGAAATGGGTGTCTAACAAATTATAGTAGAATTATAATAGTGGACATCAGAAAATTGAATCTCTTTATCTCTATAGTGATTTTTTTTTGTGTTTTCTAAAAAAACTTTCAATGTTTAGGAGATTATATCGAACACCCTAGGTATTTTGTGTTTATCAGTTTTTTATTATTGCACAAAATGTGATGTGTTGACAATATATTGAGTTGATAAAGTACCTTCATATGATCTAAGGGTATTATAAAAAGGAATGAGACTCTTAAAGTATTATATTTTATTTAACACACCCCTCACTTCTCCAAGATATAAAAATATAGTCATTGAGATCTACATCACCATATACCCAAGATATTTAAATCTATAGTGCTTTAGAAAATAAAAAGTTTTACAATGTTTTGAAACTCATACATATACCTATTAAAATGGATAATTTTATAATTAGTCCATACTCCTCAAATAGTGGTTTAGCGTTAATTTTATAAAAATATTATAATGCAATGAAGAAGATGTTATTTAAACCAAAAAAAAATATATACTTAAAAAGAATAAATCATCAATTAATATTTGAAAACTGAATGTGTTTTAGAAAATGATTTATTAATATTTAAAACAGGAAAATAATTCTTTTGTAAAACTTAATCTAAAAACAATAAAATTATTTTTCATTAATATAAAAACCATTAAAACATTACAATATCTACAATTATTTATTTAAAAAATAATAATTATGAAAAATATAACCATAATTCCTTATAAAAATAAATAACATTTTCTTCAATAATGATAGAAAATACTCAATGTAACCTATAATATTGAGGGCTATTATAGGGCACACTTATTATAATGTTGTAGTATAGCCTTTGATGGTTTCATTTTATTACCCATCAATATTCATTATTTAAATTTTATAATTCATATATTTTTAGAAAAAATATCTTTATTCCCTCATTATAAATTAAATTAAAATATTATTGTTAAATCCCAATCATTAATGTAAATATTAATTCATAAAATGAAAATTAATATAAAAAAATTTCTGATTATCTTTTTGACATTTAACTGAAATATTTTTATGAGAAATACGTTCTTAATGAGAAAACAATAATAATAATGTTATTAATCTTATGAAATTTAGAATTCATAGTGATTTAAATTTGATAAATATTGATACATGAAGAGACAATATTTTTTTAAATATTCATCACACATCAATAATGATTTAGATAAAGATATGTGATTTTCCAAGATAAATATTATCCATAAATGATAACTATTAATGAATAAATCTATGATGATAAATGTTTTTCAAAATAAAATATTTTTAATTGAAAAAAAAATGATTTTGTTTTTTTCAAATATATTTTAAAAAAAAATTACTAATTTTTCATAAATTAGGGACAATATATTAAAAAAAACATTTACATTGATCCACTAAGTAGTATTTTTACAATATAAAACACATGAACTATTTAGGTTTTGTTACCTATAATGTTTGAAAAATAAATACATGTTCCGAAATGTTAAAAATTAATATTTTCCAACGAAATTATTTTATATTTTATTGTAAAAAAATAGTAATTTTTTAATTATGTCCAAAAAACATTTTTATTAATTAAAAAAACTTGTTATACATATTTGAACATATATAAATAAATAAAATAAAGAGTGTGACATTATAAATTTATCTTATTTTAAAATAATATATTTATATTTTTCAATGAAAAATATAAAATTCCATTTTTTGAATGAATTCATATTTTTGGACCTATTAAAATCACAAAATAATATATATTACAATTTATGGATAATTCTGAATTCTAATATCTATGTTTTTACCGTGTTTATTATATGCTATCAATATTGTAGTAATAAGTTTTTTTACAAATATTACTAATCATTATGAAAAAATAAAGATAACTTAATTAAGAAATTGAAAAAATGATAATTCCAAAAATTCGATAAGTTTTAAATAATTCATTACCTTTTTGTGGTATGATTTTTAAAAAAATATACATACAGAAATTAATAAAAAATGGTTTTTTTTAGTGGAACTTTTTTATGTAAATTTTTTTTTGTAAATTTTTTTTTTAATTTTTTTTTATAATTTCAATTCAAATTAAAATAATTGGATTATGTTTTATTTAATGGAAGACATGGAATTTATAAATCAACTCAAAAATTAATGGGGCTATTTAAATTATAGAAAAAAATATATGTTTTTCTATAAAATCAATTTTTTATATTACTCAATGAAAATTAATATTCTCTTTGACTTCCAAAAATTTATGTTTAACATATATTTTATTTTTTAATTTTAAAAATGACATCATTTTTATAAAATAAAACATATAAAAGTGGTTCAAATTAACTATAGTTTTATCTCACTATAAAATCTAAACACAATTGAGAAGAAAAATCATTTTTATGTATAAAATGACTCCATAAAAATTTAGTTTTGATTTCCAATGAATTAATAAAAAATTGTTTTATGTTGTAAATTATACATATATTTTATAATTTTTTTAATAATTTTAATACCCTCTAACAATATTATTATTTTGTTATAGTTGTATATAAATAACAATGTTTTATGGGATATCATAATTTTAATAATTATTGTTGTTTTTTATATAGAATGATATTTGACAAATAAAATTTATTTACGTAGATATATATTTAAAAATATCATCATGTTATATTCGACTAAATTAGATAGATATAACACATGACATTTTATTTGACACATACTAAAATATGTGTGTCTGGAAAAATTAAAAAATATTATTTATATTCTATCACGATGAATTACTTATATGTCAATAATAGAAAACATAATAATTTCTTATTTGGTATTTCTTAAAAAATATTTTTTTATTATAAGCCTTATGGGTTTCAATTATATTGCCATAATTGTTAAAAAATAATTTATATATAGGACTTCGTAAATTTTTCTTCCTCTTATATGAGTTGGGGAACTCATTTACCATAGAGGTGGGTAATATGAGATAACATACTAACATTATTTATATACATAGAATAAGATTATTTTCAACATTTTTCAGTTCTTAAATATTTTTTATATATATTCTTCAACTAATATTCTTTATGATATATATCCATGATGAATTTTTTCATTCCAAAGGCATTAAAATTTAATATTATCATATCAATAGATCCCTAAAATAGTGAATATTAATTTATCATATCACAAATATTTACCAAATATTATATAACTATAAGATTTCATTCAATGTGAATAAATATCCACACACTAATCCATAAAATTTCAATTATATCAGAAAATGATCAGTTAACATTTTAATTATTCAAAGTGATTAACACAAAAATTGAAAGGTAGTGATTATAATGATATTATCATATATTCTTACAGGGTAAACAGAAGTTTTTTATCAAATAATACCAATAAGTCATATAAATATAGAAAAATATTATATATTCTATAACCATATACTCCCAAAAATCATCTAATTATTTCAACAAATATCACAAGTCACCAAAAATAAACAACAAACATGCATATACTTATTAAAATTAACAGTACACTAAGTAGGATATTTACATTTAAAAAATAAATAATATTATTATCCAAGATAAAAATTATTACTTCCACATTGAGAATATATTATATATAATAATTTTCCTTAATTATGTGTTATCTAAGAATACTTATATTCCACTAAATAAATTCTCTTGGTTTTCAGTTCTAATTTTAATATTTTTGAAAATACTTATCAAAAAACTATTGATGAACAATTATTTAATGTTTATTGATTTAGATGACCATAATATCATTAATAAAACACCTATACAACATACTTCTCATATACCAACACTTAAACATGTCCATCATACAACTACAATGATGATAATTGTATATTTCATTAGATGGTCATAACGTAAACCCTTTAAATACAGAATTGAATCAGATAATAGCCAATATACCAACACATAATGAAATGAACAACAAATTGTACCATAGAATATATAGTATTTCTCTCCACAGTAATATTAATTTTTGACTTATGTATACATGTTACATGTCATTATTTTCATCACCAAAAGAATTTTCCTTTTACTTTGACATATTTTTCCATGAAAACATCATGAAACATTCTCAACATATAAAAATATAAATATTTTATCCATCATGGCCTTCCTAAAAATCCCTTTTACTCTAATTATATTCTAATAAAAACAAACCTTTATTCAGAATAATAACAATATATTTAGATATCTAATTAGGAAATATCCAAATATCTCACATTCTGTCACCCAATTAAACTATTTTTTTCATGGGTAAATGAATTAAATTGTATTTTATATTCATCATCTACAAGATATCTTCAGAGTTCTAACATTTTATTGATCAAAAAATTATATTGGGAGAAAAAATAATTAGAGACCCAAAATTTATAATCCTAAGAAACATTTCAATATATTCCTAAATCCTCACATTTTCTTTTCAATCAATGAAACCATAGGTATATACTTGACCATTCTTAGTCATCATCTATTAAAATCATTCACAATATCTTATAAGAAAAATAATAATTTGATTAATAATACAAATGTGAAATTTTTACCCATATTTTCAATCTTATGCAAATTCATCAGGCATCTATAATGATTGAGCAAATAATAGATCTCCCCCAATTATTGTATTTACCCCAAGGTTTATCTATTCTATAGTAACATATTGTTTCTATAATCCTAACAATGATTTATTTCCCTGAATCCCGCCTTTTATTCTTTTGTATATTTGGAAACTATGAAACAAAAAAACTAGTATGTAAATTATTAACATCATCTCTCACATAGCCTTTCATAACAAGAACCCTTTCTAAAAACATACTATTTAAATAATATCTTCATATGATTTAAAAATGGTAACATAATATAGGTTGATTTTATTCTTTTATTGAGGTTTAAAAAGGGATATGTCAATTAAGGTTTACGTATAACATGAAAATAGAGTTATGATAACATATTCTTAATAGTTTAAAATCATACAAAATTGTTCATTGATCTTAATCATCAGTGATTGAATAAAGAATGAATGTTTATTATAAATTAATCATATAGTAATGACACAATATAATCCACTATATTATAAAATTAGATTTATATTAAATCATAATATATTTTCTTAACTTTTTTCATATTCATAATGAATGTAATATTACTTTCAAATACCACATAAGGACATTCATCACATGTCAGGATGATGGTGACCACCTATATATCTTCTTTGATGTTGGTATGACCTCCAATAAAGACTCTTTTAGGCATGGTATAAATTACCATTTATCCTATGTTTGGACAAGAATAACCACTCATGTACCCTCCTTGAATCTTTTTTAACCTTCCCTTACTAATTGATAGAATAAAAAATTAAATTTTAACCAATCCATTTAAGGCCAATAACAAACCCACCCAGAGGAGACCTAAACATCAAGTACATAGATATTACTTCTTATAGAAGAATATACATCAAAATAAAAAAAATACACACTAACGAATCAAAAAAAATTAGTATACATTTAGACTAGGCGCACACTCTTTTAACTTATTGAAGGATATTCAACATATCCCATAATGATAATATACATTTGTACACTTCGTAATCCAACACTACATAAAAAATATAATCAAAACATGGGTATAGAAACATAAGAATCAGGTGAATTTGGATTCATAGTAAGTGAAAACACAATAAATAAAGAAATATAATAATAGAAAATGGGTATGAGAATATGATTATAGCATATGAAAAAATAACCGTGCATATCAAAGATTTAAATATTGTGTCATTGACTAATGTTTAGTTATTCAAAATACATGAATCATAATATAATCAATGAACGTATTCCATTAAAATGTTATATTGGAATAATAAATAGATTAAGGGAATTCAAATAAGATTATATAATTTGGAACATGTGTAATATAAACGAGTTAACTCATTATATTTAGGAAATAAAATATGGCCCGCACATACAAATATGGACATGAAAACCTAGCATTGTATAAAATCATTGAAATGAAATCAAGGTCCATGCATGACACTATGAATATAAAATCATGTTTAAAATTAACATTTTTTACTATTATTTAGTTTCACACATAACCTTATTAACTTGTTATCAGCTTCACATATATCATTACAAACATGTAATCTGTTTCATCCATAAAATATTTACACATTATTTGTCAAAAAAACCTAATGAATTGTAGGACGATATATCTCCTACCAATAACATAATCCATACATCTATGTTATAAAACATCATAAAAAATTAACATAACAAAAACCCAGAAAATGGGTCTTTGTTAAAAAATATTTCAATATACTCTAAACTATTGAACGAAATGGGATTTATAAACATTTTTTCATCATAATAATAATCCATATAGGGAAATAATAAATATGGTATCATTGGATTCTATTACTATAAAATCATATTTAATATAAAATGATGTTATCTCTTATAGAAAATGATTTTAAAAAATCACATGGAGCATTTATTTAGTAAAATAGCCTTTCCACATTGAAAAATACTTTTTAAAATATTAAACATATTTTTAAACAATGTTTCATAAAAATTAACATTGTATCATAAAAACGAGGCTTCAATGTAAATATTAGTAACAATAGTATGAAATTCCATTTATTCCTTAGACATTAAAACAATGATTTCATTTATATTTTCAGAAAAATCCAAATGGGTTGTGTTTTGAAAATGTCATGAATATGAATTTTCTAAATCATTTTCGTAAAATTAAATAATTTTTTGTGAATTTATTAAATAAATAATTTGTATAATTATAAACCATTTTTTATAAAACATATAATAAAGCATGTAAATGGATGAAAATAAGTTTTGAACCGAATATATAAATAAATACGGTTTTATTAAAATAATATTTTACAAATTCATATTTACCTAAATATAGAAAATGGAGGATAAAAATATATTCACTATAATTAAAAACAGAATAAAAATAATCACATGTTTTTTCAGAGATAAATCATAATATTTAATCATCATAAAATTAAACATACAGTAGCAAGATATGTGAAAAAATGTTATCCTAAAATTATTATGGCATTTGTAAAATTGAATTATAAGATCCATGAAAGTTTACTATTAAATTAAATATACAATATAATGTGATGAATTAAATTATTTATACTATATTTTAAATTATATGTATACAAACCTCGTAAAATAAGACAGATATATAAAATAATATATGTCCCAATGAAGGAAAATTGAGGCAAAAATCCATTACTATACTGGAAAATTTTGAACTGTAAACCCAAAGAAATATATATCTTAAAAGATATGTGTAAATACAAAAAATATTTATTATAATAATAATAAAATACATTATTGGTAATTATACACTCAGAAATTGGAAATATTTTTTGAATATGACATTTTCCACACATAAAATAAATTTTAGATGGAAACCCTAACTTTAAGTCTTTCCATCCTTCATACACATTTAGTCTCAAATAAAATAAACATAAATTTATTATCAATTTATTATTTTAGCATAAAAATATGTATCATACAATATCTAAACAACTGATCACCTTTTATTACCCTTTTATCCACAATTTCATGTTAAACTCATGTTTTCAAAAATATTTTCTTTTTGTGGGTATGTGTTGATTTGTTATTTTTGTACCTCTTAATTTGAACATTATTCCATAATATAATGAATTTTTACCATTAAATTAATATAATATATCTTTATTATATATTTTGTAGAGTAATATATAAATTTTTGTGTTAGAAAATGAGGTACATCATTCACCCACATATTTGGTCATACGTATGCATTAACACTATTTCTAGTTTATCAATTAGTCAAATGATGAAAGGTAAATAATATATTAAAATTATATAATTATTATTATTTCATATATATGAAATATATTTATTTATTATTACACAGTTACCATAGATGCAATTCATTATTGAATGATAAATAAAATATCTAAATAAGGATGTAGTCCGTCATACACACAAACAATATTATCAAAACACCAATGGAATAGAATGTATATAGGTATATGCTACATCATAATTAAAATATTATATATTTTTAGAAAAATCATTAATATTATTTTACAATATCTTTGTCGAAAATCATGTAGATCAGAGATGAAAAACATTTCTCATCGGTTCGTTAGGCAATAATCTACCATACGCACGAGCGATGTCTGTGTTTTTTAGTTGGAAATACGGTAAGAAGGAAAATGCGATATTATATTTCTATATGTATAAAATTATCATAAATTTACCATATAAATATAAAATCCATCTTTACCTCTACCCCATAGTGTTTGTTATTAAAAACCAAAAGAATATGTTCGTGAGCTGATATTTTATCGTAAAGACAAATGAGGATTTTGAATCCCGTTTCAAGGATATGAAGATGTATATAGTTTTTTACATTAAAATAATAAATTATATGTATATATTATATAATCTTTATTTTATTTAATCATGGTTTGAAATGATTTTAAACAGTTTGAAAAAGTTGTAAAACCAAAATGCATAGTTGAAAAAATTACATTTTATTAAGAAACGCTTAGTATATTTAATCTAAATCCATTCAAGATTTATGTTTTCATATCCCCATGGAATATAATATTTCGATATGTGATTTATAAATATATTGGGTGAGGAATTGGATGAATCTATGTGTTTTTTATGTGTACATTTTGGATGAGTTGAGGTGACATTTTATAAGTGAGGTCAATGAAACACATGGTATTTTCATGAAGAAGATGGTGTAATAATGAATTTAAAACTCATAGAAGAAAAAAAGTGAAAATTATTGAACCGTATTGGATTTAATGTCATAATAAGAACATAAAATGGGTCTGGTAAATGCTTCTAGTTAATTTACACGAAATAATTTTCATTCAACCCATGATAAACTCATATTAAACAATATCGAAATGATTAATTTTTACGACTTTTACAACTCATTATCATCAAAAAATATGTTAAGATTATTCGATAATATAAATTATTATGATTCCAAATATGGAAATCAATTTTCTAAATTAAATTCACATAAAAAGATAATTTTAATTAAAAAAAATATCGTGGACAAGATGAAAATATTGTTTTCCATGGTGAGATGTTTCAAATTTTTAAAAATATGTTATATCAAAATCCTGTATGAAATTTATTAATTTGACATAAAAATGATTCATTGGTTTATAATTATAATAAATTCTCTCTTAGAACCATCATAATATATTTTCTTATGAATTCCTTAATAGAAACGACAATTTGTTATATATACCCATTTTGTGACTATTCAAAAAACATTATATCTGCAAAAAAATTACAAAAAAACCTCTGTGATTATTTTGAAATAGTTATTGAAAAAAATAATTTTTATTTTTAAAATACCTTATCTAAAAATGGAAAACTACAATTTTTCTATACATTCACAAAAGGTCACAAAACAACTTTATAGAAATATACAGTTTTGTGCTTCAAATTTGACTTTTTCATTTCTTGTATAGAAAACACATAAAATGATTGTTCAAATTATTATTAATATATAATAAAAAATTTCAATAAAATCATTCTATAATTGTATTTTTATAATTTTTTGATTTACAACATTTTTTTGGGGATAAATAATGTTTATTCTGAAAAAAATTTCCTTTATTTTGGATTATTTTTTTCTTGTTTATAATTAATTAATCGTTAATGAAATAATTTTATATAATTTTGAAAAAAATATATTTCCATAATTTTTATAATCATTTTCAAATGTAGAATACCAATATTAATTCTATAAATATCATACAATATTATAGTATTTTAATAGTATTTCATGTTTCGATTTTACTCTCTCATGCCTGTACCACATCTTAATCTCTGTGTTGTTTGTAATTCATTTTCAATGTTGTATTTTGTGTAGTAAAAAATATCTCAAAAAATAAATATATATCAAAATACACATTCCAAAAAATCCCATGTTGTTTCATTCAACCACCCCCCCTAATGAAATTTATCCATTGAAAGGGGTTTCAATATAATCAAATAATGAGGATAATTCTACCTCATTATATTATCATGATCCATCATAGATTCCTCAAGCTTGTATATTTACAATAAATCATTAAAAATCGGGGTGGTCCTATTCCTATAACTTTTTTCTATGATCAGAAATCTCCACCACTTTTTCTTTATAAGAATGATCATACTAAAAGGCGTGACCCATGAGTTCAGTAAATTTAATAGTTTTGGTATGTAATTCCTTATGTGATATACATGGCATAAATCATGAACATTAGAGTAATTCAGTGGAAGTATTGTGTGATAATATATAGTCCTTGTAATATAAATAATCTCTAATAGACCAAGATGGGGATTAGTTTTCCCGTATTTTTTAATCGAAATATCAATTTACATGGGGATATTCTCATGAAAATTCACTCAAAAAAATTAAATTCTATATTTTTTATGTTTAATTTACGATTCCCATATATGTTTTTGAATGGAAATGTGACACTATTTCAATTAACCAAATCTCTTATTTCCTAATAACATTATTTCTTCAACATCATTATAGAAAATCGGATTTCTAAAATTATTTAAAGAAATGGATTCATAAGGATCTATTTGAATACTATTGTAAAAGTTGTTTTTGTAAGAAAATTGAACTAGATGAAGGTTTATATAACTATGTGATTTCAAATACCTACAACAAGATCATAATGTATCCAATTGGGTTTTAATTATTATATAAAAAACCCATATTTCTGAGGATGATACATAGTGAAAAAATGTGACTCTGTATCGAAGACTTACCGATGAATTCATAAAAAAATTGAGGTAAAACAAATATATCTAGATGAGATATAATTGAATGAGGTGCTCTCTGAAATCGGACCACATAATTTATGTATATCAAGAAAATATGACCTTGAGAAAATTCTTATCTTACTAATTTGATTTTTTCGAACTTCATAAGGAGATTGACTATAAAGTATACATCTATATTTACATAAGATTGTTTGGTTACTCAGATGACAAAATCCATGGATACATTTCTTCATTTATGTTATTTAATATGTATGGGATGAAGATTACAAATTAACTATTTCCTCACATACCTACATTACTTAAATACCATGTGTTATGATACAAACTCATTAATATACCTCTTCATGTTTCCCACAGTAAATATTCTTTCACATATGCAATTTGTAGGCACTATACACTTGACATCCATCATTTTTTAGTTCTCTCGCCACTTCCATTTCCAATGAAACAATTTTACTCATGGAATGAGGGATTCCATTTTTCAAAAAATGAATTATTAAAATTCATTACACATCTTGAAATTGAAGTAACCCATAATTACCATAACATCGAAGATAATGTAATAGTTAATGGTTAAAAATAAATATATTCATCTTCCCAAAAATATCATTCCCCCTCAAATTATGTTTTTCAGCAAAACATATACAAAACCACTATGTTGTATTTCCATAAACATACCTTTAAATGTTTTAATAATGATAAACCCCAATATCATAAAAAATAAAAAGGGGTGCCAATGAATTGTATTATATTATAAACATTAAAGTAATAAACTCATGATGGTATCCATAACATGAATGTTAATCAAAGAATGATAGATATAATCATCCAAAATAATATTAACCATTGATTCCATATATAAGATATTACATTATACAAAAAAATCCATTCAAATATTTGGTCCATCCATTTGCCGATAGAATTTAAGATGTTATTTAATTGTTATAGAATCCATGTAGATGGAGATATTCAATTCCCAAAAAACATGAAATTTCACTAAAGGATAATGAATATGATATTCATAGGGATCATTCATACAAAATAAAAAAAAGGATATTTATAAAAAATGGGAGGGGTTAGGTGTTCCCCAATTATAAAGATTTACATCATCCATTGTGATTACATAATTACTCCACATATCCGTTTTATTGAGAGGTTTTTGCATTTGATCATCCATATTTGACATTTTATTAGTAAATAGATACACATAAATCTTGTAAAATCCCCTAAATTTCAAGGAAATATTTTTATTAATTTCTTTGGGATTTTACGAGTACGCAGTTTCAGACAACACCTGATTCTGAGGCCCTGTGTGCCCGAAATCAATTTCTGATGATCAGCTCGGGTATGTTCAGTGAACGAACGAGCAGGTTTTTCTTACATTTGAACCAGTGCTTGGAATCAAAATCTGAGGGCACCGATGAAACAGTAGCGCTAGAAATTGCTTAAGATGTCTTTTAATGGGGTTGCGTTATCTCGAGAGGAGTTGTTTAGAATTGTGGTTTAAGTGTATGTGAAATAAAATTGTTCAAAATTTTATTTCTCCATTATAAGTAATTATCTCCCATGTGTGGGAGTTGGGGTGGGGCCCACTCGAATCATGTTAGGATATTAGTGAAGTGGGGCCCACACAAGCCCCACCCCTTCAAATTTTGTAACCCCTCTAAACCTTTCTTGTATTAAATGTTGTTGCTACCCCTATCCCTCATGAATGCATGCCAACCTATCTCAGCAATAATTTTTACAATTCAAGACTAATTAATTAAGTGTGTTAAGGATTTTGAATTTTGAAAAGTATTGGCATGAGTAATAAAATAACACAAAATCCTTATTTTATTTTTTTTCATTTCGTTGTGTTGAGATTTTGGAGAGAATACTCTAAGTCTTGAAGAACATCATCTTCTACATTGATTAACGATGAGACTTAGATGAAGAATGCCAACACGCCATTTCATCTTCTTCCTGCGTCGAAGAAAAGGGGACGCCGCTTCTTCCACCGACGTTCATCGTCAACGTACACTAAGCCTCACCCGCGACGCTGTATTCCGCGACGCGAGCTTCCTCGAACATCTTTTAGGTAGGGGTTGTTTCATCGTTCAAGGATTATTATTGTGACGTTCTTTGTTATTTCTTTGACGCTTGTTATCAATATAACAGGAGGATGTCCGACCACACGAACACTGCTGACCCCCTTCTCCATTTTTTGCTGGACTTTGTTGTGGTTTGGAATGGAGGCGACACAGTGCCATCGCAACATGCGGGAATGAGAGAACAGCGGCCAGAGCGGGCCACAACAAAGGAAGGCGGCACCGACGCGCCGTGCTGGTGAGGCCGAAGGAAGCCACGGCCGAGGGTGGGCCGCGACGGAGGGATGTGGCGCCGTCGTGCCATGTCGGATAGGGAGGAGCCGTGACCTATTTTAGTGGCGGTTTGGAGGAGTGGTCGGTTGAGCCGGCCAATGGCGCGAACTGGAGGCGGGACCCTTCGGGTCCCGCGGGAACAATTAAGGCTGGCCTTAAATGGCCGGACATTTCTCAATCAAGGGGGGTAGCACCCCCCCCCCTGCATCCTGCTCGGCCGAAGGCCGAGCCATTGGCCACGCGGGCTCGACTGCCTGTGCCGGGTCGGGCCACCCGCGCTGGGCCGGGCTGCCCGGGCTGGCCCGGATCCCCACGTCGGGTCGGGCCGCCCGGGCCGGGCCGTAAACCCACGGCAGGCCGGGCCGCGCCAGCTGGCCCTGGCCACGCCGGCCAGGTTGAACCCGGACCCAAGTCGGGTCAAACCTATTTGGGAAGACCCGGCTCGGGCCGACCCAGTTCGGGCTGACCCAGGTGTATCGGACCGGGTCGGACTGGGCCCGAACCCCCTGATTTCCAGATAGATCCCTTCAAAGGACCATAACATTGGCTACGAACCTTCAATCGATGCACCGTCAGTTGTGTATCAATCCTTGGATCGAGGAGGTCGTTTAGGAATATTACACTCAAGGTTTCTAGGAACTTTGTGTATGAACGGGTTGGTTCGAACATGAAACCAACCGGGCCCTCAGAGTGGAAACACTTATAACTTGAGTTCCGGACATCCGAATGGTGTGCCGTCACATTTTTTGGATTCCTCTTACTTAGAAGGTTCATTTTGCTTACTCCGGTTGAGGTTTGGATGCAGCTAGAGTAAGGTCGGGTTGGTTTTAGCTTAAAACCCAACTAGGCCCCTAGGACGAACAAGCCAATAACTCTTAGACTGAGCGTCCAATTAACGTGCAGTCTATCGTCTTGAGTTCCTATTGATGAGACAGAAATTTAGGATACATCAACTACTAAAATCTTGTCAGTTGATGTATTGACCCCCTTGCCTCGTGGAGCAGACCCTCCTAGAATTGAGCATGATTTGTGCGGGAACCCTAGAGTTGGTTACGACTGCGACGTCGATGACGACTGTACTGGGATCCTCTGTGGGTTTGGCAGTGACGATGACCGAACTAGAATCCTGCGTGAGTTTGACGGCGATAACTACTGTTCTTGTATCCTATGTGGGTATGGCAGTACATGACTATTGTTCTTGTATCTATGTGGGTCTGACAGTATTTGACTCTGTACTTGTATCCTATGTGGGTCCAGTAGAGTAGCTCGTCTTGTATCCATTGTAGCTCTGACAGCTTAGTTGGTCTTTTATCCTATGTGGGTCCGACAGCATAGATGAATCAGTGGCTATATCTGATCATCTCTATCGTCTTACGAAGTGTATACCTGTGTGAGTCGAGTCTTGACATTCAATAATTATCTTTTATATGATTGACTTGCATTCTTGTGTGGATTGGGTTGTGTTTTCCTGTGTGGATTGGGTTGTAATTTCCTGTGTGGACTAGATCGAACGTGGGCTCAGATTTTGGAGCTGAACTACATTTGATGAATTAGGTATATGTATGGGAATATACATAAGTAGTGTTAGTAGTTACTTCGTGATTGTATCATTCTTTTTGTGGTTTATCATTCGTGGATTCTGGGAGAACATCGAGGGTCTCGGGGTCCCTAATGAGTAGCTTATACTCACCCCTACACGGGCTATGCCCACACAACGTTGTGCTTGATGAAGACGACGAACAATGCTGATTGAGGTGACAGATCGTGGAGCTAGACGGTACCTGGAGGTGGATCACTGGACGAGACGTGCTCATAGAGGACGACTGGAGCCAAGGAGCAGAGGAGACTATATATACCCACCTTTCATGTGGGATTTCCAGAGGACGACTCAGACTCGCTGCATTACTTTCCAGTTGATCTAATTTCATTTCAGTTGTACTTTACTTTTAGTTGGGTTTGTATTCTAGCCCATTTTCTTTCCAGAACATACCATTGTACTCTGTTTACTTAGTGTTTACTTCTGCTTGCATACTCTGTGGTGTTTGTTTTCTTACATAAAGGAAATGCCTTCCCTTATATTGGGTTTTACACTATCGGTGCTAGTCTCCATCCCCTAGCCTATGGAAGGCGGGCTTGGGGTAGTCAAGGTACGGGTCCCGAGGATGGGTCGTGACAAATTGGTATCAGAGGAGTTTGGTTCTACCACAAAACTCAGGACTATGATCTTCCTTCAAATGTGAAGCAATAATGATAAGGGTATTGAGTGTGGTTATCAATCCAGGGTGTCCATTGTTGGTGCGGCGACCGACATATCCATACACCAGCACCTTGGATTCTGATTTCCGACTCAATACACGAAAATATTGATAGCATGTGTGTCTCAAAGTTTTCTTTGTGATTACTTTTTGTCTGCTCCTCAGGTATACTGCATTGACTGTAGCACACCTTTCACTTTTCAGGATGGCCCCACGACGGTAGCTAGCTAGGGTTCTGATCTTTGTGCGAGACGACAACCCACCTAGCGATGAGGCCTCGATGCAGGGCCCTTTTATAGTGGAGGCACCAGCGGTACCTCTACCCGCCGAGCCACCGATACCACCAGCCATAACAGCTGAGAGTGCACATCGCCTTAGTGAACTGTATGAGTTTCAGCTTTAGAGACTACCCAGGTTCCGCGGGGAGACGGACCCTCAGGTAGCCGAGGATTGGCTGGAGCCTGTTGTTCAAGTGTTCAGGTTAGTAGGGACACTAGAATACCTCATGGTGATCCTTTCAGTGAGTCTCCTACAGGTGGTAGTAGGTAGATGGTGGAGGCTGATTCTCCATGTCCATGATGAGGCATCTCTCCATTGGGTGGACTTCGAGAGCCTCTTCCACTCAGAGTTCGTTCCAGCCACCCTCCATGTGGTGCGTATTGAAGAGTTACTATAGCTGCGGCATGGCAGCATCATGGTAGCCCAGTAGTCGATGAGATTTACCGATCTCTCGTGCTACTCAACGTACATGGTACGTGACCCATTTTTCCGAACCCAGACCATCGAGCAGGGAATGAGGCATGAGATCAGGGCATCGATGATCTATCTCATCATTCTAACGCATGCAGGAGTACTAGAGTGAGCCCTTCTTGTAGAGAGCTTTCTTTCTGAGCCTACACCCGCAGTGAGACCTACCTCAGGGTGGCACGTAGCGGAGTCATCTGCAGCTGGCAGTCGATGGATGTCACAGGGGTCTAAGGGGACCAGACCATCAGGAGAACGACCTCAGGATACTGGCCCAAAGGTGTAGGGATCACGGTGCAAAGCCATCCTTACGAGGAGAAGACAATGCTATGCATGCGGTGGGCAGGACCACATGGCTCGTAACTGCTCGACCCGCCATGCAGAGGAGCAGTAAACAGTTGAGGGACCACCCAGGCAGAGGCAGAGGTTCGACAGTGGCAGTTCGCAGGGAGCAGGCGGACGAGGCAGAAAATCTGGCCGAGCAGTAGTTGGTGGGAGACGCTTTGAGGCTCTACCACCACCACCACCACCCGGTGGTCCACCCTGACCACAGGGAGCTCAAAGACAGAGACATGCACTAATCCATGTAGTGGAGGCCTATGACCAAGATGCACCGGAGATGATTTGAGGTACTATTTGTGTCTACTACACCTTTTCTGTAATTCTTATAGACACAGAAGTGGGTCATCCTTTCATTTCCGCTGTCCTTGTTCAGAGGTCGAAGATTCCGACAGAGCAATTGGCTCGATCCTTTGGCTAGAGAATCCTACTGGAGAAAACTCAATGATTAGGCACTGGTGACGGTAGTGTGATCTTACTCTAGAAGGAGAGAGCTTCGACTGGGATCTTCTTGTAGCGGCGTCGAGGCTTTACAATTTCATCTTGGTAATGGTTTTGTTATCTACAGTTCCTGCTCAGATCGATTGTATTAGGTTCAAGGTATGGTGTGTTCTCACCGATGGGTTTATGTTCACATTCACCAGTAAGAAGGGATCCTTTGCAGTGCAGGATGGACTCCCACAGAGGAGGGGACAGCTGGTCAGTCATCAGTTGGATAGCCTCATCCTAGGAGCAGTGGACGTGCAGAGTTCAAGTTTTCCTGTTGTGGTGGATCAGTATGCAGACATTTTTCCTGACGATGTTCCAGGACTACCTCCTCGAAGTGAGGTAGAATTCTATATTGATATGTACCTCGGGACATCCCCGATATCTACTCCAGCATATCGGATGACTCCCGATGAGCTTTGAGATCTACGGGTACAATTGGAGGACTTGTAGAGCAAGGGATTCATTCGAACCAGTGTTTCACCCTGGGCTTCCCCGATATTGTTCGCCAAGAAGACGAATAGGAACTTCTGACTGTGTGTCGATTACCGTCGCCTAAACCACATGACCAGGAAGAACACGTATCCACTTCCGAGGATTGAATACCGCTTCAATCAGCTCAAGGGAGCATGGTGGTTCTCGAAGATAGACCTCAGGTCAGGATATCATCAGCTCCAAGTTCGAGATGAGGATATGCAGAAGATACACTTCAGGTGAAGGTATGGCCACTATGAGTTCTTGGTTATGCCTTTAGGCATAACCAATTCTCCAGCAGTGTTCATGAGTTTTATGAATATGATCTTCCAGCCTTACCTCGATTGATTTGTTGTGGTCTTCATTGATGACATATTGATTTACTCGACCATTGAGGAGGATCACTCCTACCACTTGAGGGATGTACTGGACACACTCTGAGAGCACCATATTTATGGTAAGCTCTCGAAGTTTCGGTTTTGGATACGTGTGGTCCACTTCTTGAGACATTTCATCTCTGAGGCGGGAGTTGTGGAGGATCCTGCGACGATCGAGGCAGTGCTAGCTTCAGAGCCACATAGGAGCGTGACAGAGGTGCGGAGTTTCTTTGGTCTGGCTAGGTACTATCGGAGATTTGTGCCAGACTTCTCTAGAGTTTCAGCACTGCTTTCAGCTTTGACGAAGTAGGGGAAACCCTTCGTTGGGTCAGATAGATGTCAGCTGAGCTTCTAGGAGCTGAGTCAAAGATTAACCAGTCCACCCATCTAGAGGCTACCGGAGGAGGGAGTAGGGTACGTAGTTTACTGTGATGCATCCGGGACCGGACTTGGGTGTGTCCTGATGCATGAGCAGGTAGTGATCGCCTATGGATCACGAAGGTTGTGGCAGCATGAGAAGAACTATGCTACCCATGACCTGGAGTGAGCAGTAGTGGTCTTCACCCTGCAGATGTGGCAGCACTATCTGATGGGCGAGCTTTTTATAGTCTATTATGACCACCAGAGTCTCAGGTATATATTCCCGCAGAAGGACCCGCACCTGAGATTGCGGTGATGGATCACGTTCCTCCAGGATAATGACTTTGAGATAGTCTATACTTCTGGAAAGGTGAACGTGGTAGCCAAAGCTCTCAGTAGGAGGATAGACATTCAGCTACATGGAGAGGAGATAGAGCGGCTAGCTACTTTGCAGATATCCTTCGTGGATAGAGATGGGGAATCCTTTCTTCAGTAGCTCAAAGTCACACCACTACATCTTCAGTGGGTCAGAGAGGCACAGCGTGGGGACGTTGACTGTGAGACGCAGCGTGCACAGATATCCTCAGGACATGCACCGGATGGATTCTCTCTAGGAGGAGATCACGTCGTCCTTTTCAGACGACATACCATGGTACCAGCTACATTACAGGATGGGGTGCTACGGGAGTTTCACATTTCACCTATAGCGGTACATCAAGGAGTGGTGAAGATGTACCAGGATCTTATATGACATCACTAGTGTCCGGGTATGAAGAAGGATGTTGAAGAGTTCGTTTCTCGATGCCTCACCTTTCAGTAGGAGAAGGCAGAGCACCAGGTACCAGTAGACTTGGTACAACCCTTGGCGGTCCCGGAGTGGAAGTGGGAAGGTATATCTATCGATTTCCTGACTGGACATCCGCGTACATCGAGAGGACATGACTCTATTTGGGTGATCGTCGACCGACTCACCATGTCGTCCCACTTATTACCCATCAGAGAGCATGGCTCAGTGGAGAGATTGGGATGCATCTACGTTTCGGAGATCGTACAGCTTCATGGTTTACCACCATCTATCGTCTCCGCTCGAGATGGTCGCTTTACTTCCTGGCTTTGGTGGGGGTTGCAGGAGGCTTTTGGTAAGTAGATACGCCTGAGCACCGCTTTTCACCCTCATACGGATGGTCAAACGAAGAGTACCATTCAGACTCTCGAGGACATGCTCCGTGCATGTGTCCTCGACTTTGGTCGCAGCTGGGAGGATCACCTACCATTGGTGGAGTTTCCGTACAACAACAGCTACCACTCCACCATCGGGATGGCACCATAAGATGCATTGTATGACCGACCATGCAGATCACCCTTATGTTGGATAGACCCTTGGGAGTCCGCACTTGGGGGACCAGAGATGTTCTAGGCCATGACAGAGAAGGTACAAGTCATCTAGGGGCGAATGAGGATAGCTCAGAGCCGACATAAGTCTTATACTGACAGGAGGTAGAGACCACTGGAATTCGAGGATGGTGACCACATTTTCTTATGGGTCTCACCTCGACATGGATTACAGAGATTTGGTCGGGGCGGCAAGTTTTCTCCGCGCTTCATCGGACCATTTCAGGTTCTCAACGGGATAGGCGAGGTGGCCTATCACCTGGCTCTACCACCTCAGTAGCACCGGCTTCATGACGTCTTCCACGTATCTCAGTTGAGGAGACACGTGCATGTCCCGATGCATATCATTGACCATGGGGAGCTAGACATTGATGATGGGGTGACTTTTACGGAGGTTCTAGTTGAGATCGAGGATCAATAGGAGCAGGTCCTATGTGGGCGGTTGATTCCACTAGTGTGCATTAGATGGAAGCACATAAACTTCCTGGAGAGCACTTCAGAGCGGGAGGCTCAGATGCATCACAGTACCCACAATTGTTCCCCTAGTTTGAGATGTATCTTTACGAGGACGTAAAGACGTGTGGTGAGAGTAATGTAAAGACCCGTAAACGTCAAATAAATTTTTTTCTTAATTTCATTGAGATTTTACTAGTACACAGTTTATGAAGGCACCTAATTCTGAGACCCGGTGTGCTCGGAATCAATTTCTGAAGATTAGCTCGGGTATGTTCAGTGAACGAACGAGCATGTTTTTCTAACTTTTGAACCGGTGCTCAGAATCGAAATCTAAGGGCACCGATGAAACTGCATCACTGGTAATTTCATAAGATGACTTTTACTAGGGTTTCGTTAGCTCGGGAACAGTTGTTTAAAATTGTGGTTTAAGTGTAAGTGAAATAAAACTGTGCAAAATTTTATTTCACCTTTCTATGTAATTATCTCCCATGTGTTGGAGTTGGGGTGGGACCAACTCGCCTCATGTTAGGATATTATTGAGGTGGTTCCCTCATGAGCCCCACCCATTCAAATTCCATATCCCCTCTAAAACTCACTTTTATTAAATGTTGTGGCTACCCCTCTACCTCATGAATGCATGCCAACCTATCTCACCATTAATTTTTTCAATTCAAGACTAATTAATTAAGTTAGTTAAGGCTTTTAAATTTTAAAAAGTTTTTCCATGAGTAATTAAATAAGGCAAAAGCATTATTTTATTTTTGATAGTTTTGTTGTGTGGATATTTTGGAGAGAATAATCTAAGTCTTGAAGAACTTCATGTTCTACATTGAAGAACGTTGAGACATCGATGAAGAACGTCGACACACCATTTCAGCTTTTTCCCGCTTCGAAGAAAGGGAGACGCCGCTTCTTACACAGACGTTCAATCTCAATGTACACGGAGCCTCAGCCGCGATGCCGTATTCCGCGATGCGAGCTTCCTCGAACATCTTTGAGGTTGGGGTTTTTTCATCATTCAAGGATTATTATTTTAACGTTCTTCGTTATTTCATGGATGCATGTTATCAATATAACGGGAGGATGTCGGACCACATGAACACGACCGACCCTTCTCTCCCTTTGTTGTTGGACTTCTTTGTGGTTTAGAATGGAGGCGATGCAGTGCTTTCTCACCACTTGGGAATGAGTGAACCATGACCGGAGTGGGCCTAGACAAAGGAACGCGGTGCCGACGCGCCGCGCCGGTGAGGCCGAAGGAAGCCATGGACGAGGGAAGGTGGCGGTGGAGGGGTGCAGTGCCGGCGCGCCGCGCCAGATGGGGAGGAGCCGCGGCATACGGCCGTGGCAGTTTGGGTGAGCGGTCGGCTGAGCCAGCCGCTGGCGCCAGCTGGAGGCGGGACCCTTCGGGTCCCGCTGGAACAATTAAGGCTGACCATAAATGGCCGACCGTTTCACAATCAAGGGGGGAAGTGCCCTCCTCACCCCCTCCCCGAATCCTTCTCGGCAGAAGGCTGAGCACCCGGCCACGCGGGTCGGGCCGCCCGCACCGGGCCGGGCCGCCCGTGTTGGGCCGGACCCCCTCACCGGGCCACATCATGCCTGCTGGGCCAGGACCCACTTGTTGGGACAGGCCATGCCCTAATGGGCCATACCCGGACCTGGGTAGGGTCGACCCAGTTCGGGCCGACCAAGGGGTATCAGACCGGGCCCGAACCCCCTGATTTTCGGACAAATCCGTTCAAATGCTTATAACATGGGCTACAGACCTCCGATCGACACACCGTCAGTTGCGTAGAGATCCTTAGATCGAGAAGGTATATTGTATATATTAAAATCAAAGTTTAGGAGAACATTGGGTGTGTCCAAGTTTGTTCGAACATGAAACCAACTGGGCCCTCAGAGCCGAAACGCTTATAACATGAGCTCCGGACATCCGAATGACGTGTCTTCGACTCTGTTGAATTTATATTAGTGAGACGGTTATTTTGTATTACTCTAGTTGAGGATTGGATGCAGCTAGTGTATGGTTTGGTCGGTTTTAGCTTAAAAACCAAAAGGGCCCCTATGACGAAAAAACCAATAACTCTCCGACCGGGCATCCGATTGACGCGCCGTCTGTCGCGTTGAGTCCCTATTGACGAGATGAAACATTGGGATACATAAACTCTGTACTTAGAGTTAGTTGATCTATTGAACCCGTTGGAAAGTGGAGTGGACCCTCCCGAAATCGAGCATGTTGTGTGCAGGAAACCTAGAGCTGGCTGCGACTGCGACGACGATGACGACGGTATTGGGATCCTCCATGGGATCAGCAGCGACAATGACCATAATGGAATCCTCTGTGGGTTCGACGACGATCACTACTGTTCTTGTATCCTATGTGGGTCCGGTGTTACTTGACTAATGTTCTTGTATCCTACATGGCGACGGCAGTATTTGAAACTGTACTTGTATCCTACGTGGGTCTGGTTGAGTAGCTGGGCTTGTATCCTTTGTGGGTATGACATCATATGTGGTCTTGTATCTTATGTGGGTCAGATAGCATAGATGAATCAATGGCTCTATCTGATCATCTCTATCGTCTTACGAAGTGTATACCTGTGTGAGTTGAATCTTGACTGTCAATCATTATCATTGATATGATTGACTTTCTTTCCTGTGTGGATTGGGTTGTGTTTTCCTGTGTGGATTGGGTTATACTTTCTTTTGTGGACTAGTTCGAACATGGGCTCAGATGTTGGAGCTGAACTGGAATTGATGAATTAGGTATATGTATGGGTATATACCTAAGTAGAGTTGGTTGTTACTTCATGATTGTATCATTCCTTTGTGGTTTATCCTTTGTGGATTCTGGGAGACCATTAGGGGTATCGGGATCCCTACATAGTACCATATACTCACCCATGAACGAGTTATGCCCCCACTACATTGTGATGGATGCAGACGATAGACAACATTGATTGAAGTGGGAGCTCATGGAGCTGGATGGTACCTGGAGGTAGATCACTGGATGGGACGTTCTCGGAGCGGACGGCTGGAGCGGAGGAGCAGAGGGGACTATATGTACCCACCCTTCAAGTTGGATTTCCAGAGGACAGCTCAGACTCGCTGCTTTACTTTCCAGTTGTTGTACTTTCATTTCAGTTGTACTTTACTTTCAGTTGGGTTTGTATTCGGGCCCATATTCTTTCCATCACTTACTATTGTACTCAGTTTACTTAGTGTTTACTTCTTCTTGCATACTCTCTAGAGTTTTTTTTCTTACAAAAATGAAATGCCTTCCCTTATATCGGGTTTTACGCCTTTGGTGCTAGTCGCTAGCCCCTGGCCTATGGAAGGCGGGCTCGGGGTAGTGACGACATGGGTCCCGAGGATGGAACCTAACAATTCCCAAACATATTTCACATGAATTACTGCTGTTTGGGTGAGGTAGAGTGTAGATAGTTGTCTCTGTTATCATAATTAGTTAGTTTCTTCGAATTACATTGGAATTCAACTACCATGTAACCTTACCATCTACAATAAAAACATTTACCATTCTTATTAAGGATGTTTCCACCATGGTTCCTACCACACATCATGAATTAAGGAAAATTGATATTATTACCTCCTTGGTTCATATCTATTACATTTAACCACATCATTATTTTCTTATCAAATACATATGATTGATGGTTAACAAGAATCTCCATATCCAACATGATAGAATAGTATATGATATATTCATAGTTTTCATAGTCCCTGGTGGATAAATCCCTTTAGAGATTTGGTTTTAAGCCACTAATTAATCGATCATCTATACTTTTAGGTTGGATGATAACTCAAGAAGCGTACATTGGATGTCTTGTAAAATTTTAATGATATTTTCCAAAAGATTTATCATCCATAGTTGGATGAGGAATTTTTTTTCCATTTTTGGTTGAAAAATATAATGAAATTACTTATTAAAAATAATTTATTACATAAATATCATTCCATGGTGTCAATTAGATATATATTATTGGTATTATTGATATGATTACACCATTGATTTGATTAATATTTCCAATGATAAATAGTTGAAATGAACATTTTAAATGTTGCACACTATAAAATTGAAAATATTTATTCATTTGTACTAATACATTTCCTATATTATAATGGATCATCTAAATCAATAAAATTAGAGATTCATTTTCTTAGGTAGGGCTCAACTGAATATTTTTATGTCCCTTGATATTTTAAAATTTCCAAATGATTCATTTATGGAGAGTGATACGTGACCATAGTAATATTAATTTTCATTCCAAATCCCTTATAGTTTGGATACATAGTAAGAAAATATTTTCATATTCAATCACACATTGTATTTAAATTTTTCCTCTATGTTTCATTAGTAATCTTAATCCAAAACACAAAAGGATAGAAACCCTATTAATAGTTGAAAATTGAATATTAATAAAAATCTCTTATATTATATCTAAATAATGAGACCTTATTTTCAATCTATGACACCTTAGGTATATCATATGTCACTTTGGGTGATCATTCATATTCTTAATTATTGTTTGTAAATATTTTTTGAGTGTTAAAAAAACAAATTGGGAATTTCTTAATAGGTTGAAGGTAAGAATCATTTTCATGGACAAGGTAATTATATATTCCATCCTAATATACCCTTTTCAAATTATTAACAATTAGAATGAGTGTTCTAGAGCCACATATAACTAATGTGTCAAGATTATGATATAATTTTTTCTAAAATAGTGTATATTCCCTTAACCAAAATTCCATGATGTTTTCATGAACATTGAATCAACCATATACCTATCATTTAAAACATCCATGGACATATACTTAGTCCAATCCCTAGTTTTCCTGCTAATGATTATTGGTCATATTTTCCCCAGTGTAACTAATCCCATTATTAGATACCAACTGGTGGGACCCAAATATCTCAAACATAGATATAAAATCATTTAGATAAATATTAATTGCATTATTAAAGTACTCACTAGAGTATCTTAATGGTTTAGTACCTTTGGATTCAATTTGCAGACCGTTCTTATTAATTAAAATATCTTCAACATCTCCATAAAAGATCTTCCCCTTCCTTAATATTCCAAAACATACCCTACATAAAAAAATTCCAACTAATTGTGTAAAGGAAACATAAGATGAGGTGATATAATATTCTCTTAAAGGGGGAACATGGGAAATTTTTAATCGTAATGTGGGAAAAATTATATGAGATCATGATCATAATATATGAAAGCCATAACCTAAATATCAATGAGCAAAATCATCTATAATTTGTTATAGATTGGAATTAGATATGAAATAAATCATAAGAATATAAAATATCAAGATCCATGAAATCATAAAAATGGATTATGATATTGATTTTTGGATTACACATAATCTTATATCAATTTGAAAATGTATAAATTGAAACAGGTTCACCCATTTTTTAAGGACACGAATGTTTCCCCTCACATACACTTATGAACAAAAACACATGTTTAAAAACAACCATATAGACAAGAAATATATTTCCACACATTAAATTGTAAACATATAATAAGGATGACATATATCATTGTGGACATGTCATCAGGATCCTGGCTAACACTGTGAACATGTAATCAGGTTCATACAAAACACTGCATATATATAGTATGCTTCACACATAACATATTTACTTCTATTTATTCCATTAAATTTAATAAATAATTTTTAATAGTCCAAACTAGATAATATTAATTTGAGTGTATCACAATTGAGTACAATCTCGGTGTTGTAGGTCAACCAAGATATTGAACACAAACAATTTATTTGAAGAGAAATATATTATAATACATCAGGGTCGTACAAATAAGATTCTATATAAATTTATATTACTGAAAACATGATTTAGAATCCTATTCCAAAATAGAAATAATATATTATATATTTATTCAATCATATATATATTTATAAATTATAAAAATAACCTGAATAATGATGGTAAAAATATTATAAAAAGAGTTGTTAAAATTCTTCTTCCATCATTAATCAAAAATATCTTTGTGTTACTATTCTTGTATAAATATGAATTTGAGGTATTATAAATATTTATGACATTATTAACAATAAAAAATTAATTAAATAAATTATTACATTTTAATATAGTTATATGTTAATTTTAACCTATATTTAATGTTATATTTTTTTGGTATCCATGTTTTTTAAGAAATGTAGGTCAAAATACTTATTTTATATATTTAGATATTAAACTTGTTTTCTCTTTCCACGATCAATATGGGATGAGTAATATGTACTAAGGGTATTTAAATATAACCATTAATGATACATTAAAATATTTTAAATTTAATTTTTTATTTACTTAACAATAAAAAATTACTGAATTTTTTTGAAATTTTATATTTACAAAGATAAACATTTATGTACTTATTTTTTTCCCAATAGTATGATATAAATATTGATTGGTAATTTCCAAATATTAACATTATAATAAATAAAGTGTTTTAAAATAACACACAAAAGAATTTAGGAAACTAATAACTAAACATATAGAAATGATGAATTATAAAAATTAAAATATATATATTTAGGGATTATGTAATTAAATATGATTATATGAGTATGTATCTTTATATTGGTAAATTTATGATAGCATATATATTAAATAATAAATATTTATAAATTTTACTACCTCATCCAAAGTAATTATTTCAATATCTCATGTTACTAATAATAAATTAAAATAAATGAATATAGGAGAAAAATTACTGAAATTTAAAATTATATATTATAGAAATTTTTTTGTGTATTTTATATATTATTAATGAAAATTAATTATTAATACTTATTAACATACATCATGAAAATTATATATGTAGTTTAAGATTAACAACCAAAAAAATATTATAATCAATATAAATTGGTGAATATTTTTTACAGGTCTTGAAAAATAGAAAACTTCCATTAATAATCTAGGTTGAAGACGACCTTATAATAGTGTTGGTAATGAAATACGTGTATTTTTTAGTATAATTATATATATATTGAATTAAAAATATTAACTCTATGAAATAGTTTAGTAGGGAGAAAAACGTATATTTTAAAAATAATTTATGTAATTTATGTAATTTCATATTACAAAATCAAGATAATATTATAATAAAAGTATCCAAATTTTAACTATTTTTTAATCTCCATCATTATGCATTAAAAATGAATAGATTTATACCTTATGATTTCTCTAACATAAGAATACTAAAAAATCCATTTTTATTATTCTATTGTTTCACTTGAGGTTTTTCAACATTATATAATAATTTTGAAAAATATCATGTTATATAATATTAGAATTAATTTCATTTCATATAAATCTATTATTGGTAATCATATTTATCCTTTGGGACCATTCAGAAATTTATATCTTATTTTCTTCATGATTTTACCATAGTTTATCTATTATTAATATAGATTTCTATATTTCAAATTCTTTTGAGAAAATATTTTGAGCTTTCTAAGTTATTCGTCGATGAATTTTATTAAATATAAGGAATAATTCTTCTTCGTATATTTTTTAACAGCCTATAATTTATTCTTCATGTGAAAATAGATAAAGAACATAAATAAAAACAATTAGAAAATGTTGAGGATAGATTTACCCTAAATAGAAGAAAAATAGTATATCTCAAAAAAATTAATGTGACCAATTTCATTGAAAAATATTATTAAATTATTTTTAGTGGTAAATTTTCCATAATAGAATAAAAGTATCGAATAGGTCTAATTTTGTTGTATGAATGGGATTGTATTAAATCAATGTTTTGTTAAAATAAAAATTATTCATTTTATTTTCAATAAGGAATTCCTAATACTCTATGGGATAACCTAGAAAATAAATACAAAAAATGGTTATTTAAAAATCCTAGCAAGGGAATACACATGATAATTTAACATTACATGTCAGTCCAATATATATCATGATATCTTAAATTCAAAGTCTCATGAGTAATATAATGTAAGTATAACACAAATAACATGTTATCATAATATCATTGTAACATAGGAAATTTCAAAAAAAATGATTAAGTAAACATTATCTAAGGATACCATCGTTATCGACAACACATGCGAAAAAATACTAATAATGTATTAGTGTTACAACCTTGTCCAACACATTATTTTTCATAATAATATAACATTATCCAATGTATTGGAGATATATCTTATTTCTCCCATATTCAAATTGATATTGAGCTCATCCTATGGAATCTAGGTTCTCCCATCATTACAAGATCATGATTTATGAGCACAATGAAAATAAAATAATTCATATTCAATTACATAATAATTAAACATGAAATAAAAATAGGTTCCATAATTTCTTCTCATATAGTAATAACAAAAATATTAATAATAATGGAATGTAAGAGGAGAAGATAATCTACGTATTACAGCGTCAAAATATAGGATATTAATCTATGATTGTTTGGATGAGACACATATTGAAAATTTAAAAACTTTCCCTAACAATGAAGGATGATTTAATTTATTAAAATTTCGTTAATTTATTACAATGAAAATTACATGAGTAAAATAAAATTTCATATTGAAATTACTTATTTATGTACCTAAATTCCCAACACATTATATAAATGAAAATAATTCAAAAATTGGGAATACATATGAAGGATTCCTCAAATAATTTATTTTCCCTGACGTTGAGAAAATATAATACATTCCAAGTAGATTAAAAATTTGATTTCATTCACATATTTTTAAGAAGAGAAAATAAATTAAATTACTCAGATAACAAAGGTAAGATTCATAAAAACACTTCTTATCCATTTTAATTTCCTACGAGAGGAAAATGGTAATATTGCATGAAAATTCATGACTAAGAATATGTGAGTAAAATGAAAATTTTTATGTGTAACTGATCAATACGTTTCCTTCAATGTACATTAATGCCCAAACAATATTGATTAAAAATAGATTGCAGTGTAATCCTTTGAAACATAGGTAACATTTGAATAATAAAAACCAAGAATTATTAAATTAGAGCATAACCTAATATGAAATTATATATAAATTAATCATGATATAGAATATAAATATCCCTTATAAAACTCATATAAAATAAAATATGTTAACAAAAAATTGTTCATAAAGTAGAATGATTTGAGATGAACAACCTTACATTAAGATTAAGCATTATAATGTATGTTTTTTATATCGAATATAAAAAAATTATATATAATATTTATTTTCTTAATAAAATATTACAGGATCTAATACCTTATTCCTAAACCATTTAATTCATTTATTTTAAAGACATGTTTAATAACATAATCAGTTATGTTCACGTTGGGTATTTTGGGGAAACATAGTTCATAAATCCAAAGAACATATGTGTGTAGACCATGGTTAAATGGGGCATTGATATATAATATCTATAATAATAATAATGAAAAAATAAACTTTACATATAATTATACTCTTAAAAATTAGCCATTAATTATGTTATAAAAATGAATTAAATTAAAATAACAGAGACAGTGTGTTGTATAAATGCATCTGTATCATTTCCATTTTTGTAAAATATTTATTGAAAAAAATAATAATAATTATTTTTTATTTTTCAAAATTATCCTAATATGATAATATAATATTATTACTTATTATACACTTACATATACCATCCTTGTTTTTCATTGATAAAAATTAATGACATCACTTTGCAATGTGGTAGTCCTCCATACACAAAAAAAGTTAACATTTTAAATATACAATATTGTAATATATTATATGATATATTGATTTATATTAATTATTAATATGTAATTAATATAATATATAAAAAATCAATATATTATTAGGAAAAACAATAAAATTCAATGATTGAAATGATTTACATCAATTCATGAGGTGTGAGTCTTTTTTACACATGAACCATGGATCGGTTTTCCATTTGATGGAAGGGGAGATTGATTTTCTTGTAACCCATGATCATTATAATAACATATTATATAGTAGATATTTATTTTATATGATTTAATTATAGAGTAATATTTGTTGTAGTGGATTGGAGAAATACAATAAAGATGATCAGATAAGAATGTTACAAATTCATTAGACCATCACATCATGATTAAACATACAGACTCCCTATATTGTATTACTGATCAAACAATGGCCTATAGGGTATGTTTGGATAAGTATGTAATTTATTTGGTCAAGATTTATTTTGAAACAATGTTTATTTAATTGAGTATGTGGGAGATTAGTGGGAATATGTTATATAGAAGGGGAGTGTATTCCTTGTAGATACCAAAAAAAATTAAATATTATGAAGACACTCTAAATAAAAGTACATAAAGAATTTACTATTAATGTAGTGGATGATTACTTTAAACAAAAAATCCTTTACCATTGAAACAGATTATTTTATAAACATGTTATCATGTTTACTTCTTGGGTTACTCAAATTTATAATTTTAAATTTTCATATAATAGTATAAATTTTTTATTTTTTCTCTATTAATTATGACCAATATTTAGTTAATCATATTATATAGTAATAATAATATTTACTTTAAATATTGAATCCATTTTATTAAATTAAGTTCCAATAATTAGTTGAATTCAATTTAATGTAGAAATTACATTCGTTTTATAACTATGTTTATTAAGAAACATATTTTCAAGAATATAACTTTATTATATTAAATATTCAAAAATTAATCACGATTAAATTAATGTCATTTTATATTTATATATATATAATCCAAGCATTTAATTTAACTGAATCATAATTAATTATAATAAATAAACCATAAATATTACATAGTATAGTTACCTTAATTTAGAATTAGTTTTCTTACATTCCTAATTATATTTTAGTTTCTATCTTGTAATGTAACTAGTAATTACTCTTAAACAATGAATAATATTTAAATAAGTTAATAGTTGAAATTAGATCCCATTTTTCATAAAAAACCTTTTAATAAATGGAAATTATTATTTTTTTCAATAAAAATCTTCATGATTTCGATCGTGAGGCCATCCTTCTCACTAATAAAATTTATTCCTTCTAAAAACTTTTTTAATATTGGATAAGTACAACAAATCATTAAGTAAAATAAAAAAATCATATAGTAATTATTCCAGGGATACATATAATTTTATTTCTTTTTAAATAAAATTTGGGATTAGAATTAAAATTCCATTACCGAAAATATCACTGTCTATGACAAATTAATTCCATAAAAATTATAAGAATCATTAATTGAAAAAAATATAGTCGATTTATTGAAATATTGATGAAAAACGTGATTTTAAAAAATTCCATATATTTGAACCATAAGATGTTTCATATAATTTTCTTATTCTTTTAAAATAAAAATATTTTTTAAAAATAGATAATAGGCATAGATAAAATATATAGGTAAATTGAGGAGAAATTTTCATATCATTTTTACTTACATATAAAGTAATAATCACAGTTATATGTAATATTACCATCACAATGACAACCAAAATAACCAACATGGTTATACATTGAATATCCATTATAGTATATATATATGATCTCTTAAGAGTAACAAAATATGTTAACTCAATCACATTTCCCATTGTATTGGACAGCTATAACGGGCTCACACGCCATCAATATACACTATATAAAGCCATCATCATAGAAAACATCCATTAATAATAACATATATAAGGTTCGCAGATATTCAAATTCATCATAAATCATAAGTTAAATCATTGGTTATTGTATTTCATGAATATAAACACGATACAAATTTTGTTAAAGCATTATTGATAAAAATAAAATTTCCATTTGAAATAACATATTTTAAAAATTAAATTATCCATATATATAAGAAAATAATTTTAAATGAACCATGTAGACATTTACAATATGCTTAAAATATAAAATTATTCATTATTGTAGTATAATTTGTTCATTATGAACAAGTTAAAAAACATCCATGTATATTTTTTTTTCAGAAATGTAACAATTTAGCTCATTAGGATGATGGAAAAACTATTATATTTTCAATTTTTTTAAAATTAACAAACATGTCTAAAGAAATTTGTAAAATAATATTTAAAAAATAATTAAAATAATTTTTAGAAAAAAACTCAAGATTATTTAGATGAAAATATATATTTTATAGAAATAATAAATATAATTTTTAGAAGAAATTCTCTTACCTTTTTTCTGACTCGTTATGTACATTCATTATTTCATTGAATAATTTTTTTTAATAATTTAAAATATAATAATAATTTATTTATCATTTATGATTCCATGTATTTCAAATCTTTCCTTGATATATTTATTTACACAATCAATCAAATTCACGATGGATATTTTGATAACATGTTTTTCAGAAGTGCAAAATGAGTTTGTTATGTTGTCAATAGTCTAATATGTATAATCTCTATCATATAAAATATATTTATAATTAAATAATAATAATTTTTATATATCAATATTTATTTTAAAATCAATATGTAAATATAGTTATGAAAAATGAACCATGTTACAATCATTGATATAGTGGGTCGTACGTATATATGAGCAGTGTTAGAAATTTCCAATGATCACTATAAGTAAAGGTTTAGTATTATATTATTTTATCTAAATGATTGTTGAATAAAAATTATCTCCTTATTGATTATATATATAATATCCTTATTATGAGTGTATAATAATAAATTTCATCACTTCATTGATGTGGAAGTACACACATTTGAACGAATGATGTTATCATTTTCTAATGTATGGCATGGTATGAAAATATATGATATACTACCCATAATAATTGTAAAGTATTTCATTAATATCATATATACTTCATAAATCAATCATTGTAAACACTCATGACAGATAGTGATGGAAAGAAACTTACTTCAGTTTGCAAGGTGGTAGTTTACAATACACAGGAATGATGAATTCTATTCACATTTGATGGATGTTATATATGGATATAGGTAATGATATCAACTTAATGACATATCAAAATATATATTATAATACTGGTAATATTTTTCTCAGGATGAATAATATTTTTTGTATGTTGAAGTGGAAATAAAAATAAAACTTCTTATTAAAATGGTAACCCTTCATTGGGAACTCATAAGTGATCAAAATATTAAGTCTTTTATAGTTGTTATTCTTCCTAAACCAAGGCTTAAATAATGTTTTCACAGATTAATGAAATGGATTTTAAAGGTTATTGGATGAAATAATGTTATTTTAATGTGTTAATAGTATATAATAATTTGTTCCCTTTTATCAGATAGGGGAATGGAACTCTTAAAAATTCATATTATATTAAAATAAAATATATTTATTTTCAACATTAAAATCCGTTAAAATGATTTTCATAAAATATTTGATGATTATGTTTCTAATAATCTTATAAACACATTATTATTCATTTTTATGGTGTTTCTCCATTTAACATTTAGTTATAACCCCTCATTAATCTCATTCAAACTTATTAAGACAAAATCAATTTTTACTCTTTGAAGTATCATATGGTTATAATAAGTTTAAAAATAATAAATAAAACGATCATATTTGATATTTTATACCATATTAAAATAAATTATTTGTATCTTTTAATTATATTAATTTTATATTATTTAATGAAATATTATTTATTAAAATATATCATTATTGTCCATTTTCAAAACTATTCAAAATATTGATTTCAATAACATCAATAAAAAATTAAAATTTGAAACAAATATTAGCATACATACATAAACTATAATTTTTATCTATAATGAACATGTATAATTTTAATTAACTCACATCATAAAACATTAATTATATTTATTATCTTTTCTTTGATATTCTCATTTATTGAATAATTAATACATCAAAGTTTTGTAAATATTAATTTTAATGATTTCATTACTAAATAATAAAAATAAAAGACCAAAATGAATATAAATTGTTTTTATAACATAATAGTATTTATATAATAAAATATACTTAGTTAAACCTCATTTTAAAAATATTATATTTATTAAAACAAGATTGTGAAATTTGTTATTTTTCATTAAAAAATTTTATATATGTTATAATCACATCGAAATGGAAACATAAGTCCATTTAAATGAGTCATGGACATTTATGGATGAAATAAAAATATATAATGAAACTACTTCATGTGTTAGGGTCATTTATCGGTCATTGTCATTTTATTTTTCTCTTTTTTACTCGATTTTTCATTAAATATTGTAATAAGAATTACTCATGATATTAATAGAATTTAATAAAAATAAAATATAATTTTTTTTAAAATTACATAATCTTTATTTCATATTTATAAAAAATTATATATTAAAAAAATTATAAATGTAGTAGTTTAATTTATAATTGGACTAGAAAAAAAGAGTACAAATTTTTTTAAATGTCTTTCTAAGAAAAGAAAATTATAATTAATTGAATTATCAAAATCATTATATATAATTAATTAGGTTATTTTAATCAATATATATTTTTAAATTATATGTAATTTATAAGAAAATAAATTTTTCAATAAAATAAATATTACATATTATTAATTAAAAAATAAAAAATTTCATAAAAGTATCATTACATCATTCTATGATACTTTTTAAATAAATAATTAAAAAATGAAATTACTTTTTTATATACATTATCAAAATTTATAATAAATTAATTATTATATTCACTAATAAAATTTATGAAACCCCATTTTTACGAATATGAATTTTTGAAGAATAAAATGTCCTTACAAAAAACTGAGTATTTATCTAAAATGAATTAATTAATAAATTCAAAATGAAAAGGATAATTATATATTAAATAATAAATTAAATAGTGTTAATTCCTACCAAATTAATGACTGGTTTATACTTTTCATATAATTATATTTCTTTATTCATTTTTTTTTGTTACACACGTTTTATTCTATTAGACATAAAAATTCTATAAACAATATTGAGATATTAAATTTTTTCCCTCATTTATGAAATGGAATCCTCATAATTTGGATAAGGGTTTGGTAATTAGTGTTTCAATTTTGAAAATACCTTTTTGAAAACCTAGATCATAAAAATATTAATGAAAAAATTACATTGAAATGAGATAAAGATGATTATGAAGGTCATCTAAAAAACATATTATATTTACACATAGGAGAACAAAAGTGGGAATTGAAAACATGGATGTGTCGAATGAAAATAACTCTCATGTAATTATATGTACTTATGGATAACATGGTCAAGAAAACATTAAGGATCATAAAATAAAAAATCCTTAATGGGATAGAATTTAATAGATTTCTCAATAAGAAAAGTAAATGGATAATATTTTTATTTCAAGATAATTTTACTATTGTTGAGGAATCGTTGTTTTAGCTATCATATAAGAATTATAATAATTAACGACAAGTCAAGAAGTATTTCATAATTTAATAAATATCCACCAATAACTCATATCATTCATCAAAATGATGATTTTTCAGGATTAATTTTTTAATGAATGAAAAAATGGAACCAAATTCAAATGTGACACATAAAAAATTAACCACATATTACTCTAATAAATATAAATTATCCAAAAACAAAATGTTTGGAATAAGGTAAGATAATTCCAAACATGAATAAACCTCCATGTGATGAAGTGGATAATTAATATCAAAAATTTAATAGTTATACAGAGGGTTAAAATGAAATCATTTAACAAATAAATATCCGCAATATTCCTCACAATATTATAGACTACGATGAATCCTTAAATTTATAAGACATTGTTCACATATATTATAAAATATTAATTTTACATTTATTTAAAATTAAAATCAACCACCTTTGTTGTTTCATTACAGAAATGTAATTTTTGAAACCTCATAATCTCCAGGATATGTTTGTCATTTCAATAAATTACATGAATCAACATAAAGCTAAAAAAGTTATAATATATTATTCAAAAATATAATTTATCCATTATTTGTCGAATAAAATCTCATTCTATTCTATTTAACTTAATCTAGTATTACACCCAATATTTTGAATAATCTTCTTTCAGAATAATCATTAATCACTTAATCAACAAATCAATTTCCAATAACATTATTATCTATACTATAAAAATATTTTCAAAAAATAAATGTAGATTTTATATTACATATTTCATAAATGATGGAAAAAAATTACATGCAAAATATGAAATCATCATGTCTTCTTCTAGGAAATGAACCCTTTCATCCCTTATGTTCTTCGTTCAACCGTTATATCTTTTCTTGATTTGATAGGTTGTCAGCAAGCCATAGATTTTTCCTTTTTAAAAAACACTATTAATATAAATATTATATTTTTTGTTGAAATGTAATAAACCTATAGAATAATAATAATAATATATAGAAAATTATATAAATTTTTAAACTTTTTTAGTAATCTCATAACTATCATTTTTAATACACAAATTTTAATAATACATAAATAATTTAAAATCAAATATAATTTCAACCATACATCTTATCCATACTATTTAATATACAACCCAAAATAGGTTAAGACAATTCATCATTAAAAAATTTTCACATGATTAACATAGGGGCCACATATAACTATAAAAACTATCAAAACACAATAAAAGTATCCTACATTTCTCCAATTATAAAAATTGTATTTATAATTTTAATCTAATGAGAATCCTTAAATCTCAAATTGCAATATAATACATGAGTCATTTATATATAGAAAATGAATTCATTAAAAATCCATCCTAATCCAGTATTTATACTTCATTTTATTATTCATTTTATTCCAATAAATCCTAACACGAAATATTTCATTATGATTTTTCATTATAAACACTATCATGTTTCAAAATTAAAACATAATAAAATAACTCATTAATTGCATTCTGTCTTGTGGGTCTTCTTATATTCTATTGTAATCCACTTTATCATCCATCATGAATTCCATATCTCAGCAAAAGAAATACTGATATCCTCGATGGTATTTCCTTTTTTATTTGAGATTAATAAATTAATATTAGGAAATTAGATCACGAAGAATATATGATATATAAATGTTTTAGGAAATTAAATAAGTGTTAGATAGATCAAAACAAAACGCATAACCCACAATCATTGATATAGTGTTAAAAACATAAACATCGCATTTTTGATTTTATATCTATGAAGGTGACATAATATTTTTTATCTTAAAACATTTAACATCAAAGGGAATTATTGGATCACATTAATTTTAAATGACCATTTAGACTTTGTGTTTTAATGAATAAAGAAAAACCCTTACATTAAAAATAGTTATGTCATTAAATGATAATTTATTCCACTTGAACCATCTTTTCATATTTCACATTAATTTGTCACCATCCTCATTTTGAAACCATTTTATAAATTATTCTATCATTATTATCATTGATAAACTAGGAAAAATGAAACAAATGAAGGTTGATATCAGGTTATCTGTATTGATAAACATATTCAAATAAAAATTTAATATCATTAGTGTGAGTAATATGAGAATAAGGGTATTATGACACAATCAAAGTGAATGAGTGTAAATTGAGAATATTATATACCATTTTTAGAGACCTTACCATAAAAAGTTAGGAGCTAGTTTCTATGTACCATTACATTAGTATGAATATAAGGAACCAAATCCCAACGGAACTAAGAGTTTACTATTATTGGGAAACCATATACACATATGAGTTTTTTATTAAAAATGATTACACAACTTACAACATAATTTTTTACATTCGAAGAATTTTTCTCCATAAAAATATCCTTGAATATTTTTCATCGTACGATTCTCGGAATCTAGAAGAAATTAAATATAATAAGGGTGATCTCAAATTCAATGTATATGTAATGTATAGTTGAAGAAATAAGGAATCAATGAGAATAATAAATATGAAATGGTAAATAACTGAACACACATACAATGTAATGAAATAACAAAGAATATAGTGAATGAACCATATCACAATTGAATTATTGGAATCACATTCCACTAAATTAACTAGAAATGGAAAAATCAATATAGAAATGTAAGAAACTAAAACAAATTATCAATGAACACAGAATGAAATGAAACCATTATTAAGACTATGAAAAATATCATGGATAATAAATTATGAATCAAACTTATGGAAATGATTAATTCATGGATTTCATGTATCTAACAGATAATCCATTATACCATAAAGATCATTCCTCAATAGAATTTAAGTCTAGAGATAGAAATCTATCTACTTTTATTGGAAACAAACTTCAATGGGTTTGTCTCCAAATAACTTTTTCTCATGAAAAATTCGACATGTCGATTAGTTTTCATGAAAAAAATATGTTTTCCAAATTAAAAAGACTCTTATATATATTTTGAAGCTATCTAGAAGATGGATCTTAATAGTATAGGTTTTTATGTGCATGTGACATGATGTCCACTAATTAAGCATATCCTTAAATTTCATTCAGTATTTATTATCCATGATATTATATCTATGAAAAACTATATAGATACTTTTATTTATTAGTTAAATGATTAAATTGTTTTTTTTCCTTTTTTGTACCATTTTATAATTGTTTTTGTCCTTGATAATGTAACACTAGGAAAATCTAAATTAGGATTGTTGTACTCGATTGCGTGAATCAATCAAAACACCATGTGTGTAATGGAATTTAATCTCATGATAAATTATATTATATTTAAAATATTTAAGAATTATAAAAAAAATTATAGCTTAAAATTCAAGTGACACTGAGATATAATAAATAACATGAAACAATATGTTTCGTTAAAGACTTGAGTTACACAAAAGGCTGAGATTTACGAAACTATAATATATAATTAAAATATAATTTTTTATTTTTTATAAGATAAAACCTATCAATTAAATTAATGGTCATGAGTAGTGTTAACAAACAAATGAATATATATATATTTTTGGAAATTTAAATTAATTCTATAGTTACTAATTAATTAGATGTGATAAAATAACAAATAGAATATAAATGGTATTTTTTATACTAAATTATTCTTATGATCAATGGATATTTTATCTTAGTAAATTAAAACAAATAAAATTAATTAATGATATTAATTTTATCCATTTATTATATATTTAATCAAGCATTTTTTAATTGATCTAATATATTTGATAACCATAAGATAAAAACAAATAAAATATTGTACATTAAAATATATATTTTTATTAAGGTATGTTTACAATATTTTAATGGAGAACTTATTTTAAATAATGTTATTGGAAATTTGAGAAATATTATATGTTAAAAGTAACGTAATCATTGAAATAGAGAAAAAATAGTTTAAGCTGAATTTTATGACTTTTTTGTGAGGATTTATTTTTTACTAAATAGTGGGAATGCATAATTTTTATTCAAAACTGACTTTCCATCTTTTTTTATACTGATAAATTAATTGATAAATTGTTTTTAATATTTAATAAGATTAATTATTTATAAATGAATAAAATTGTTTACATTGGAATGAATTTCACATTGATATTGGATACAAAAACATAAAATATATTTAATCATTTTTTATTTTAAAACCTGCATTGTTGTCCCATCCAATAGATTAAATTTAAATTAATTTCCGCTTAATAAGTGATTTTAACTTGAATAAATAGAATAAATGTTTCGAATTGTTCTAATTTATAATTTATAATAATTTAAAATTATTTTCTCACTAAAAATATTAATGAAAATATCTAAAATTGTTTACAAAGATTTAGAGGAAAATTTGATTAACAAAGGATTAAACCTTAATGGTAATAACTAAAAAGATATATAAACATGTTAAAATTCCATTTAATGTCCATATTTAGACCATATAATCCATTAAATCAATTATTTACCATTGTTGAATCCAGATTCAATAGAAAAACATTGGCAAAATGCCAATTTTAAAAAATTACCATAATGGAAATCCTCCCCCATAATAAAAAGACACTAATTCCTCCCACTTCCTCGCACCACTCAAGAAAATAGTGATGGACCAATATAAACCCAAATAGATCATCCAAATATGTCTCATAATTCGTGAATACTATCCTTGGGATGAATGTCATCTATAGAAGGCCTGTGGAAAAACCAAAAAGAGTTATCCAAAAAAGAGGTAACATCTTTCCAAAACATATATGGTTTTATTTTCACTCTACACCCACTCAATTAATAATATTAAAAGAATATATAAAAAATATGTATCTTAAAAAAACATTTATGTTTTTATGGCAGGGTTTAAACCTTTAATTGCACACAATACCATTTAATAGGTAAGAATGAATTTTTTTCTGTTTACGATAGACCATCGTCTCACAAAACAATGATTTTTTGTTTTACCTTTAATGGAATTAATGGTTGTAATTATGACGGAAAATCTATTTTTATATTTTATATATGATATCCAAAACAAATTATTTATTCTTTATTTTTTTAACACATTCACTTATGATTTACTTCTTTTTAATATAATGACATAATTTGTGGAACTATAGACTAATGTCCCCTCCATGTGATGTGATTTTTTCACACATTCCATGGAATTTATAAAGAAATGTTTTATTAAAAATATGTGACATATATGACTTAAATATAATAAAAGACTTATAATATTCATATACATCATTTTATTTTAATTTTTTAATAAGAAAAAGAAATGAAATTAGTGTTCATGTGTATATATGATGTTAAATCTCAATGAACTATAAATTTCATTCCCTATCTCCAAATAAAATTAATTTTTATAAATTAATATATAATGAATATAAATGACATTTAAATAATTGATATTATGATACAATGATCTTATTCATAATAAGAACTAGCAACAAGTCAATACATTCTCGATAAACAATGCAATTAACACCTATAATAGTAAAATTAATGAAAGATTATTATCAAATGAGTAATACAATATTGTAAGTAGATAGTATAAGATATAGTAAAGATGAATATTGTCCCGTCATAAGTTATTAATACTATTACAACTACAATAAATGATGATAAATTCTCATTATGTAAAAGAAAATTTATGTTATTAGATTTTCATCTCACTATTAACATGTGATAGATAAATGTCAAATTCACCACTTGTATTTTATATTCTACATACTTTCCCTATTTATATTTTATATCATTGGTCCAATTATATTCACTGCATTACAATTTTTATTTAATGTAATTCCTTCATAAGGCTTAAGATTTAAAGTGTTTCAATGTGGTATGGGATACTTTGGAATGTTTAATGATTATTTTCCTCAATAATAATTTTAATGATCTTTAATTCCAAATTAATAAAATATTATGACAATTTGTCAATAACCCCCTCATTTTTTTCTTATATTTTTTTTAATTACTTCATTCATGTTTTATTAAAATTCTTCCACTCATTGATAATCAATATATTTTTTCAAATGTTTTTAAAGAAACCTGATGTCATCCTCTATGTAGTAGAATAACCAATTATCTAATAAAACTGTATTTTCTAAAAAAATAATCAAATAATGTTTCTAACCATTAATATTTTTTGTTAATGATTTTTTTTAAATTAATTTTAAAAGAAATGTTTTTTTATATAACTTGAAAATAATTACATACCATTATCAATAATGTTTTCTAAAGATCATTTTATAGTATTTATACTCATCAATGACAAAAAAAAATATTGTACTCAACAAGAGATATTTTATATAAATACTATCATTATTTTTCATTTAGATTGTTTATGATTTATTTATATAAAGATATTATTGAAATTCACTATATGTATTTATCTTAGTCCCAGATAAATATTCAATTTTCTATTATTATTTGACACTTAATTTCCAATAAATATCAATATCATTTTTCCTAGATATGATTATTTCATGAACCGTAATCCATTTATCATATGGTGTTTAATTTAAATGCTATTTTATTATTTTGGGGAATATTGATATGTTTGAATCCATTATTCAATACATATTCTTGATAAGGCATATTATTTGTTGAGTAAATCGATTATTCAATAACGGAAATTTGTGGGAAATTAAATGATGGGGTGACTAAACACTATATATCCCCATGATGAATCGTTAGTCTTATTAGGAAGAATAATTTGGAGGAAAAACACTTCGATTTTGTTTACAAGAATAATTTATTGGTTTCTACACAGAGAGTTTATCCATATTGAGGATAGATATTGATGGTATAATGGTTCATGTTCTAAATACATGGTGTAAAATTATTACGTATTGTATTCTTTTTTATTCAGTATTTATTATCTGTGTGTTTTTACATCGACGTATTTATATATTCATTTCATTCTCAATTCCTTGATTAAATGTGATGTGTTTCAGTTTGTTACCTTTCCATATTTCTTTTCCCTTAACTATTTATTTGAATGGAATGTGATTCCAGTCATTACCTTTCAATATTGTTTATTCACTTCATTCTCTGATTTTAATTATATGTAATGCGTGTTATGTGATTTCCTATTCCATAATTATTATTGCTATCGATTAATTATTTCAACCATTATACATTACTCGTGATGAGCTTAAGAATCAAACCCTTATTATGTTTCCTTTCTATAAGCATCTAAGAAGTATACTAACAAATATTTGAAAGGATATTTTATATGGAATATTATTATATTTGATAGAAAAAAATATGTTGTAAATAGTGTATTCATTTTTAATACAATACACATGTATGTATTTTGTTAACAAAGACTACTAACTATATGGTCCTTTAGGATTTTATTCTTTATAATCATGCTAATGTAATGGTATAGTGATAGAGGCTCCCATATTTCTCAGGTTGAGTCTCAACTGTTAGTATTATGTGATTTTTTTAAGAAACGAAAAAAATAGATTTAGGTAACATATATTAGAGAATATAACCCTAAGATTTACATTGAGGAAAAGTGTATATGAACAACCTTGAAATTTTTATACTATAGAGTTTTTTTGTGACATCCAAAAAATATACCACTATCTGGATACTATAAGTGAAAATGGTTCTGGAATAGATATATTAGGGAGTAACAACTCCAATAAAGGCTCTAGTCATTAATTAGTGTAGACTAGAACAAGAAAATGAACCTTACTACACACGAAGTTTGACAATGTTAGTGGATATGCATAGGATAATTAATAAATCCTTTACAAACCATTATTGTATATTTTGGAAATAAAAAAATTTGTCTAATACTAATGTATCATATATTGAATATATTTTTTCACAATTTAGATATCCTATATGTGATTATATTGTTTTCTATAACTATTAATACAAATACTATGCTTTGAGGTACATGTCAATGGAAAGTACCTAAGGAATTTAAGATGAAATATAACATGAAGAACAAGGTGATGACAATGAGAAACAAAATGTTGTGTCGATTGGAGTGAATGATATTGTGTATATTAGGAATATTTTTTCCAAAAAATATGAATACAAATTTATGTAATGCCACAGACCACTCTGGTCCATTCCTCTACAAAAATGTATTGAGTGAGGTGTTTTGGGAGGTCAAGGTGACTAATCCCCAACAATTTTCCAAATTTCGAATTCTATGAACAGTTCAACCGGTGACACTCGGGTGAACAGTTCCACCAGTGAGATTGGTGTGAATAGTTCCACTAGTTAGATCGTTGTGAACAGTTCCACCGTTGAGACCAATGTGAATATTTCCACTAGTGAGACCGGTGTGAACTGTTCCATCAGGGAGGCCGCCCTGAATAATTCTATCGGTGAGGCCGCAATAAAGAGTTCCAATAGTGAGGCCAATGTGAATAGTTCAACCGATTATCCTAGTGTGGAAAGTTACACATGTGCAACCAGTATGAACAGTTCCACCAATAAGGCCAGTGTGAATAGTTCCACTGGTGAGCTCGCCGTGAACAGGTCCACCGGTGAGGTTGTTCTGAACATTTCCATTGTTGTGGTCGCTATGAAAAGTTCCACAGGTGAGCCCGGTGTGAACACTTCACCCAGTGAGACTACTGTGAACAGTTCCACCTATGAGGCCAATGTCAAGAGTTCCCCTAGGGAGGCCGATGTGAATAGTTCTACCTGTGATCCCATTGTAATGAGTTCCACTGTTGAGGCGATGTGAATAGTTCCACCGGTGAGCCCGCTATGAATAGTTCCACAAGTGAGACTACTGTGAATAGTTTAACCAATGAGACTGGTGTGATGAGTTCCACCGATGAGACCAGTGTGAACAGTTCCACTGGTGAGGCCACTCTGAACTATTCCACAGGTGAGGCCGATGTGAATAGTTCCACAAGTGGGGCCGATGTGAATAGTTCCAGTGTTGAGCCTGATGTGAATAGCTCCAATAGTGAGGCCACTGTGAATAGTTCCACCATTTATACCATTGTGAACTGTTTCACTGTTGAGACCGATGTGAACAGTTATTCCAGATCAGCAACCTTCCAACAACATATTTTTTCCTTTTCCAAATTTATAGTTCATGAATTGTGTTTCCAACTTCATATATTTTCACCCCTTTGACATTTCCTTTGGTATAAAATGAATTTAAAGCCTCTTTTTAAGGACTCTAATGACAATTCAAAGGCCATAACTCCTTTATAAATTTTTCTAAGGCTCAGGTTGCTGTTTCATAGTCAAAACGCGTGGTTTAATGTGATCCTCTTTTAATGGAGAATCTAGTGTATCTTTACCCAACTCATTTAAATCATGTAAAACGATGAGATATATTCCTTCCTTATTCTACCTTCTGGTTTTTTGGTGTGATAGGCTTGAACCTTCCCTTCTTCCCTTCAGGGATGTGTGATATGACTTTAGTCCAAAGATCGTTTCCCCTTGATGTTTCTTCCTGCTGCATGCACACCCCCTGTTTTGGGGTAAGAAGAAAGTGTCAATACTTTATCGATAAAAATTATGATCTACCTCTATTCTTTTTTTTTCATCAATACTTCTCCTCATGTTTCTTCTTTCTATGTTATGTCATGTGATCTCTCTTCTTCTAATAGAGTTTTATTGGTTGTCAAATGGTGTGGTCGTGTCGCAATGTCCTCGAGTGGATGAAGTTGTCATAGGGTAGTAGATCACAATCCATTGTGTGGATCGTCCTCTTATAAAGAACGTCACAAATGTTTTGATGTTGGGGATTCATTGATTTTATTTTCTTTTACATTCTATTGTAGAGTTAACATGTTTTTTCCAACTGGATCAAAATGGAATTGAAATAATAATTATTTGTACCTGATAAATAAATTGATTTCTTTCATATTATATTGCCTCTTGTTTTTATAGATAGTGGGATATATATGTTTGATTTGATTATATTTTTGTCCTTGATGGAATTTGGTAATGAACATAAAGCCTATATTAATTGATAATTTTTTGGCTAAAGATAAATAGGAATGAAAATCAAATTGGTTGTTATAGTTGTTGGTGTAATTTTATGTTATTCAAATTGATGAAGCAAGAATATTTAATCAATTTTTTATAGATTTCTATTTATGATTCTCACAGTTGGAACCTAAAAATAATAAAGAAGTTAATTCATGTTAGATTAATGAATAATCTATTAGATAATAGATAATGCAACGTAGGGTTCTGAGTTAACCTATTTCTTGTAAAGGCCAAGAGCCTTATTCTTGGAGCTTTGAGAGCTCATTGTGTTGGAAGGATGGATACCTTGTTTAAGGTCATAAAGCCCAATTTATATGATGATTGTTTTCCTTCTACATGGGTTGTGATATGTAGGGGTAGGGAGCCCTATAGGTTGTGGAAGAGGATGACACCTAGAGTTTCATGATGCATCAGTTTGTGCATGTGGGTATCTAGGAGGACACCCGAGATGATGGAATTTGTTGGATGTGAATGTTTGAATTCATATTGTTTCATATTGGTTTTTTATATTCCTTACATTTCACACTTATCAAGGTAGTTGTTTTTCTTATCCTCTATTCAAAAGAGATGAAGATATGTGTGGTATTCCACGTGATTTCTGTGTTTAGCTTCCTGATGGAGGATGGGTCTATGCCCATGCTGTATATGGAAAAGATGAGAAGATTAGGTAATCAACTCACCATGTTGAGCCACCTTGGGTTTTGTAAAATAGAATGATTTTCTATAATTCCAAGTAATATGGAAAAATAATAATGTTGTTAATAAATTATTTAATAAATAATGATAACACATGGGGTTGGAGCTTCCTGGGAAGCAATGCTAAGGTTGAAATTTAATGTTACAATGCACTTTGGGTGTGATGATAATGAAATGTAATGTGGAAATTTTTAATGGTTAATTAATTTTTAATAAATTAATTAACATAATGTGAAATTGATAAAAATGAATGAAGGGATGCAATCAAGCTCATTAATTGGTTTTGTGCTTATCAGATACCTAGTCTTAGAAGTGGCAGTTGGGAGTCCAAGAGATGATAGATGCAGTTGAGTCCAAGACTAGGTTATACCCATAGTGTGGTTGTGATATATAGTATATTTTGTACTTTTTTTATTTCTATATGCTACTCCACCCTGTTAGTGTGGGTATCTGATACCCTAGGGATTCGGTGTCGTTGGGGTATTTTCCCCAACATTTCATTGGGTGGACAGATGGCTGACAACCCCCTTTGTCCCCGATCAATTCTCATGGTATTTACTAGTGCTGGTAGTCACAACAGTTAGTTTTCCCCATATATGTGTATTGAGTGCTATAATGTCATGTGGTTATTCACACACATAAATTATAAATATAGTATCATATGGATTACTATATGTGTATCATGTATAGGCTATGATGGATTGAGTATGCTTACTCGGTGTGTTGGGTGTAATGGCTTGAGGTATACTGCCTGATGTATGATACACATTATGCGAGCTATGCTGGATCCCAAAATCTGTACAGTTACTTTGATTACTTGGAAGCGGTGGATTTGTTTCATTTGGTGCATGTTGTGGTTCTTTACCTAGGTGTTTGTGGGAAAGATATTTTTTTGAGAGAGATTCTTAGGACATGGGACGTTGGGGAAAACCGGAAAAGTAGTGGGGAAGTGGTTCCAGTGTAACCTGGATATTCTTTATTATATTATATACTCTTGTATGTGACACTTGGTTAGAATATCCATGGTAAGGCTGGGAACATAGTATACCTGTTTAGGTGATGAGTTAGTTTCACTTGATGTTCATTGTGCTTCAACATGTTCTCATTACCTTTTCACGAGAGGCTCAGTGGATCATCCAACATAGTATACTGTTATACTAAACCTATGTATATATAAATATTTTTTCAAGTAACTTTGAGAAGGTTGGAGATCAAGCTGGTTTCTACTATCTTGGGTTTCAGGAAGTGTTCACGCTTGTGGACACCAAAGATATGTGGGTGATGATAATGAATTATAAAATTGAATTTGTTAATGTTAATTAATTTTTAAGGAATTAACAAACATAAAAAGAAAATAATAAAAATGGAATGAAGGAATGTAATCAAGCTCTTTAAATGGTTGTGTGCATATAGGATACCTAGACATATAAGTGGAAGTTGGGTGTTTGAGAGACAATAGCTACAGTTGATTCAATGAATATGTTATGCACTTAGTGTGGTTTTGAGATGTGGTATATTGGGTAATTTTTGTGTTTCTATATGATAATCCACCCTGTTAGTTAGGTAAACTAACCCTGAGGGGATGCTGAGCCGTAAGGGTGTTTTCCCAAACATTTTGGTGGGATGGATGGTTGACTAACCCCTTGGGCTGATCTCTCTCTTCTCTTGGTAGTTACATGTGATGGTAAGAAAAATGGCTATTTTTCCCCATATATATGTGTTGTTGGATGTAATGGCTTGTGGTTATTCACACACATATATTATAGACAAATCTTCATATGGACAACTATAAGTGTAACGTGTATAGGCTATGATGTCTTGAGGATGATTACTCGGTGTGAGGGCTTTAATGGCTTGAGGTATAATTCCTGATCTATGATACAAATTATACAAGATTTGGTGGATACCAAACACTACATGGTCACATTGCTTACGTGGACATGGTGGTATTGGTGCATGAGGGGTATGTTGTGGTTCTTTTCCTAGGTGTCTCTGGGAATGAATTTTTTTGGAGAGAGATGCTTAGGATGTGCGATGTTGGGGAAAAGTGGAAACCCAATGAGGAAGTTGTAGCTGTGTAATATTGATAATATTTATTATATTATATAATATTTTTTGTGATACATGATGAGAGCAGCCATGGTGAGTCTGGGAACTTAGTATACTTGTTTAGGTTATTAGTGAGTTTCACTTGTTGTTCACTGTGCTTCAGCATGTTCTCTTTACATTTGAACGAGAGGCTCTAAGGAGGATCCTACTGAGTATACTGTTATACTCACCCTATGTATTTATAATCATTTTTTCAGTTCATGTGGATTAGGATGTATATCAATCTGGATTTTACTTGAATGGGTTTGTAGGAGTAGTTCCGGCTTGTGGTTACTGTTGTTTTTACATTCCATTTGTACTTGCAGTTTTCCCCATTAAATTGTAGTAGTTTCTTATTTCATTGAATATTTGTAATTGGTTTTCTTTTATATTGTTGTATGAGTTGGATTTGGATGGTGTATGTATTATCTCTTTATTTCGCATGTGTTCTCTTAGAGGGCAATGTCTTAAGTTTGTGATTTTACTATACCCTCAGAGCTAGTCTCCAACCTATGGCCTTCTGGAGGCGGGACTCGAGGGTCGTTATCTCTCATCTCACATTGACGAACTAGGAAGATACACCATGTAGGGAGGTCCATGACAATATATATCCAAATCAACTATCAAACACACTATATATGAGTGGTTTGAAGCATGATAAGAGATAATGTGGTGGAGAGCATGGAGAGAGGATGGCTTGATTTCCATCATGTAGGAAATGTGGAAAGAAACACCTTGAATATTGTCACAATGGAATTGGAAAATGATTAATGTGTGTTAAATAAGGTCATAATGTAATGAATTTATTGTTAAAATGAATAGTGTGATGGATGGAAATGAAATTCATCCTAAGATTCTCTTAATGTTTGATGTTTTAAATGTGGGGAACTATGACATTTGTCGTGTCAATTTCCCCTTCGAGAGGACAAACTATACACTGAAGAAAAAAATATGTGGAAATAATTGAATTGAATATGTATATATAAGGGTAATATTGAATACCTTAGTTGATATGATATTTAGTAATAATATTATTTAATGGATGGGCATCATATTTATGTTAGATATTTTATTAATCTGGTTACAAAAGGAAAAATCGTATACCAGGTGAGAACCAATCAGATATGGAATGGATAAGGATTTTGAACCCATGACTGAATGATGATAAGGGGTTCACACTGACCACTAACCTACAAAATTTCATTCTTAATATGTCATTTTTCTGTCAAAAAATATGAAGAATTAATATTAATAATGAACCAGTAGTGAAAACTTTTTTGTTTAAAGATTAATGTCTTAACCATATTGGATTTAGTTAATAGTAAGATGAAAATGAAAAGACTTATATAACTCTTTATTATCCATTAAATGATTATTTTTATTGCCTAAAGAAATAGAATTAATTTTTTGATGCCCATTTCATAATGTAATGGTTGAATTATAATTTGATCGATGAACAACCAAAATATGGAATTGTTTATATAAAATAAAAACATATCATATATGTAAATTTTGTTATAATCATTTAGAGTAAATTAATTTATCATCATGATAAAAATGATCTTAATTTTTGTCTTAACACCAAATTTTGTATTAAACCCGTTTACTTCTAAATAATCGATTATTTATGGAATTGAGACCCTCAATGTTCCATTAATATTTCACATTTTTTTCATAGATGACCTCAATATCTATTTATAAATATTTATTCATTTTTCATTTTGATATCTCTATATGCCGCTAATGTCCTTGAACATAGAGACCTAGATAAATGATATTCCAGGTGACGTTTTCACTTCCCATACTCAACATTCTAGAGGATTTCATTTGAACCAATGTCAAAATGCGTGATTTCAAACATAATATAAAAAATAATCTATCAACAAACTATGTTTAATTTCTATTGATTAAATTTAATTATGGTGGGTAGAATTTTATTTCCCAAAAATATACAGTAGAAACATGGTTTTAGATATTGTGTTTGACATGCAATACCAATAATGTCAGGTAATACAATATCACTATAATTTATAATATATTTTATATTTTAGTAAATAAAATTTATTTTATAGCTTAAAATTGACAAATAAAGTGATATTGTTTGTCAAATTACACAAATAATTTCTTCAATGGATTTCATTACACGTATGTTTGAGTTTATGAGACAATAATATATTATTAAAATAATTTTATTAAATATAAAAAGATATAATCATTCTATAAAATTGGTGGTTTTGAATATGATTAACTAACATTTGAAAGTATATGTTTTATAAAAATAGTACCTAAATTCATTTACAAATAATAAAGTATAAATGAATGTAATAACAAATTCAATATAAATGGAATAGTTTTATAGAAATCTTTTCTTATGCTCACAAAGATGTTTTATACTAATAAACTAAATTAATTAATATTATTTTTTGATTTTCATGAAATATAGATATGTTATATATTATATATTCAATAACATAATTTTTTATTAATAAAATATATTTTATAATCATAATCTATGAATAAACATAGTAATGCCCCTAAGAAACCTATAGTTTTAAGCCACTATTAAACACCTTTTAATAGCGATGATATTTTGAATCCAAATTGTGGAACTTTAATAAATATTAGATGTTGAAATAAAATATATAATATAATTTTGAACATAAAAATTGGGTTTGGGTTAATGTTTTGTTTTTACTGTGAAGATTCAGTTTTATGAATAATGAAAAATACTACATTTTAAATCAAAAGAGATTTTACATCTAATTTATTTATAATTTTAGATAATATTTTCAATTAGATTTAAAGTTTAATAAGATATATTTGTTATTTATTAGTCCAATTTAGGAAATAAGAATAAATTTCATATTGAAATTCAATATTTAATATAGCTTTCTTTTAGAAGTTTTAACATTAAAACCCTGAATTTGAGTCCAGTTTGTGGGTTAAATTTTATACAATTTTTTCCACTTTGGTGATTTTAAATTTAAAAAATTGATTTCATTTTTTGAATATGAATAATTTATAATTTATAATATGTTTAAATATCTTTTTACCAAAAATATTTGTGACATTAATTAAAATTATTTACAACGATTATAAGGAAAATTAGCTTAGCAAATCAGTAAACCAAAAACATAATGCATAAAATTTCCAATAATATTTACTAAAATCAATTTTATTTAAATATATAGAACCTATAATATGTTGGATCTTATTTGTAAATTTATTGGTGGCACATTTAATCATAAAAACATGGGTGGAATTCACATCCCAAATTTTTTTAAGAATGTCACTTCTCTACTATAAAAAGGCACACAAACCTCCCACATTCTCACTACTCTAAAATAAATTATTCTCGACCACGATCATCAAACAAATATCCTAAAAACAACTCGCATTATCATATAATCATATCATTGGGAATTAAGTCATTCAAGTAATCCCTTTGGTGGATACCAAAAGAAGTTACCCAAAGAAGATGTTTCATCCATCACCAATATCAATTGTTTTATGTTCATTCTAAAAAACATAAAATATTCTTATTTCATGTTTATATAATTACATAATTATAAAAAATATATTGGAATATTTTTATGTTATTTTTATTTCTTCATATAGTCACACATCCCTATAATGTATAGTGAATCTACCATGTTTGTGTACAGTGAACTAACGCATTGGAAACTAATAAATGTTCAATTTTATATTACCACCTCTCATTGTGGGAATTATGATGGAAATAATATTTATATATACTATTATTTATTTTGATAATTTATTTTTTCATCTTAGTTTTTTATATAACAGATGCCATTGTTATTTTTATTTTGTCTAAATATGATAACATCGTTTGTGGAAGTGTAGACTACCACCCCCTTCAAAATGATGTGATTAGTTCACACTATATTTGGAACATGAAATGGATGGTTTCCTTAATAATATGTGACATTTATGACATAAATATAAAAGTATATTTATAATATACATATATATAATTTACTTTTAATTATATTATTACTAGAAGGAAATGAATGTAGTGTTCATGCGTAGGTACAACCTACTGTCTCCATGAATGATATATTTCATTACCTATCACCAGATATTATGAATTATTATAAATACATATATAATGAAAATATATGATATTTACATCATGTATATAATAAAACTATGATCTAATTAATAAGAACAATAAGTATCAAGTAAAACCATAGACCACAAACTAAGAAATTAACACCAATAATAGTGAAAATAATGAAAGAGTTTTATCAAATGAGTAACAGGATATTATAAAAAAAATTATATATGATATTATAAATATGGAAAATGTTATTTCATATCATAATACCACTCTTAATTTTTTTTATATTTCTTTAGGAAAAAATTTAAATGTTTTGACATCCATTTCATGAAGTCTTTGAAGAATATGAATTTAATCAAAGTACAATCAAAATAGGGAATCGTTCACATAAAATTAAAAATTATAATGTACGTAAATTTTGATATATTCTTATCCATTATTTTATTTTATCAATATTTGGAAATAGATCTCTACAAAATTTTCCTAATACCTTAATTTACTGGAACTAATGTTCTTTAAAAAAATAAAATATTTATTTCATTGATGCCCTTAACATTCCATTGATCCTTTAATTTTTTTGTTTGATGGAATCAATCACTACTTATAAATATCTTCTCTCTATATCAATGTATATATGTCAACTTATCACTAATGATCTCCTCCATAGAGAATTAGTTATATGTTATTGTATGTGTGTTATTTTTTTACATTTTGATATTGATTTTTCCCTATATATATTTGAATGGTATGTATTTCTAGTTATTACTATTCCATATTATTTATGAACGTTATTAGTCGTTTTTTATTAATTTTTAAGAGTGTTAAATTATTTACCTTTCATTAATTATTATTCTCATTGGTTCAATATTTATTCCACTATATTGTTACCTTACTTATCAATTTAACTAATCCTAATTATGTTTCCTTTCCTCATAAATCCATGATGTATAATAATGATTATCTACTATGAAACACTTGAAAGAATAAAGTCATCCTAAAAAGGGAATTTTTTTAATTCATGTATTTATTTATGTAAGTTGAATGTATATTTATAGTTTACCAATACTAATAAAATATTTCATTCATCGGGATTTATTAACCTGTAGTCCTTTCAATGAAATGACAGCATGACACTAGCTCAAGGATTTCTTGTGTTAGTTCATTCTAGTATCTATCAAAGAAATGTTTAGCATGAACCTGAAATAAAAAAGATTTAGAAAACATAGATTAGGGAAAATGACCATTAGTTACACTTTTCAGGGATGTATGGAATAACATACTTGAATTTTGATAATGTATATATTGTGTGGGTTTTCTTAGAAAAGCATGCCTGTATGGATACTACAAGTGGATGTGGTTCAGGTATTATTTTACCTAAATTTAAAACACTGATATAGTGTATTTGGCCTAACATGGTGTAACCTGGTAATTGAATATGGCCCTTACTATACACCTAGTTTTACACAGCTCGGGGATATGCTTAAGATACTTTTTTTTTTTTACAAACCATTAAGAAGAATTTTATTAATGAATAACCATGGTTAATGTTAAGGTGATCTATATTTAAGATAATGTGTTGAGATTGAGATATCTTATATAAGATTATATTTTTTTAATATGACTATTGATACTGAACATGTAATTTCATGATTTATTCAATGGATGGTTCTTGAATGAGTCATGTAAAAATTGAACATGAATGAGATGGTGGTGACCATAAGCAACCAAATAAGGTGTTCATATGGGTGAACAATATCATGTTTATTCCAAATCAGTTTTCTGAAAATATGAATAAAATCATTTACATTTACCATCTCTTGTACTCACCAAATAAAATTTTGATTTCAATATCCCATAATTCCATGTATTTGTTTTTTTAATTAAATGGGATTATTTCGAGACCACTCTATAAGAAGGAACATAATTTTGAGCAAAGCTTTGGGAAAATGTATTTATAAAAATATTTTGTAATGATCGTTAAATAGACACATGAGCAGGTATCTCTAATATTTAAATCTCTACCCAGATCAAAAATATTAGGGCACAGTTAAATTCATATTTTTGGGATTTTTATAGAAGGGGATTAATATTGATAGGTGTGGGTAGAGTGAAAAGGATAATTTTCAGATTTATTATAAGAAAAAATTAATATAACAGAAAAAGTTTTTTTTCTTCATTATTATGAAGTGGAACGTCAATGCTTCGGTGCAGGGATGAGCTGACATTGAACATCATTAAATAAAATAATTAATGAGACAGTGTAACTATGCTGAAAAACAGCGTAACAGAAACCCTGATTTGCATATGGTCATTTAATATCCTAACGAGAAATGTAGGACTATTGGCATAATCATGGAATTTCCCTATGGATATTTTGTGGGTGATGAAGAATGATGAATGCACATTTTTTCATTCATCTATTATTCAATAGAAAAGGTGGGATGCAAATCAAGAATGAAGAATGAAGGAGCGTGATCCCATTATTCCCCGACCAAAAATCTTATCCAATTTAGGGGTTTGATACTTTTCAAGAGAATTATTTTCCACCAAATTCATTCAATTAAATTTAATTACTTTGGTTTTTTCCATTCAACTGATCTATTAGGAGATGATAAATGTTGTGATTAATGAAAAAAGAGGTTCATTACTACGATTTCTTTTTGTGGATTTATTCCCCCATTTTCCACACATTCTTTGATTTCTTCAAGGGGTTATAAATGATGGATCATTGTGCACCAGTTCCATGTCGCAATGATCCCAAAAAATGGATGCACCATCTTGATGACTTAGCATATCCTTGAATACGATAACTGAGGATTATGGCAGAATGTAGCATGCACTAGAGGAGAGCCTCTGTGGAGGAGAGGTCTGTAGCAGCGTGCACTAGTGGAAGACCATTATAGTGGAGGCAGCATTCATTATGGGCCATGACGGTGTAGGGTGGAGGTGCCGGTTGGGTGCTGTGTTAGGTGGAGGATGCCACCAGCAGGCGGCCATTTGTAGTGTGGAATCCCGGCATAAGTAGGGGCCACCTAATGCTGGAAGTTCATGAATAGTAGATCATGTCGGTTCTAGAGACCCCTAGTTGTGTTGTGAGTAAAAACGGGCTCACGGTCTGTGGGAACATGTTCAGAGGGGATGCGGTCAGCCTCAGCAATCCACGTCCGGCACAAACCAAACACTGCTCTGGTGTCAATGCTAGAGAATATCGGCCCACCACTATGGATCAGATTGGTGAGGTGAATTTGGTAGCAAAGGGGCCAGGTGGGAGGAGGACATTACCATCAGTGCAGAACGAGCCGGATGAAAAACCAGGCCGCTAGGTGGATCGGCTGGTCAGAACCAGCCTGACCGAGTCGGACCACAAATGGAGAACGGTGTCGGGTCACTGGATGACCCAACAGGACAGACCCATGACTAATCCAGGTAGGTTACAGCAGGGCCCAATATGTATGGTCAGACCGGGATAGCCTAGAACCAACCGGGTCTTGTCTGGTCGACCGAACTAGATCGATTTATGGGGGACCCCCGGGCCAGGTTGGTTAGGTTGGTCCGACCATGGTGGACTGGGCCCAGATACAACCATCCTCTATTTATTAAAATAATAAAAATATCCAGGCCGAGCATTTGATTGATGTTCCATCTATGGAGTTGGGACCCTTGAAATGAGATGATCCATGTGATATAGTCAATGTGAGTTTTCATGGTAGTCATGATACGACCAATGGATTTAGTAGTAGATTATCCAAGAATAAAGTGCTCTAGAGAGCAATAATACTACAGCTAGTTGTGACATCAATGATATGATTATTGGAACTCAGTGGTCCAATATATAAGGGGAGCACAATGGCCTAGCTTTAGAAAAAACCTCAGTTGGCCTACAGAGTAGTGAACCTCAGTTTTCTAGTAAACGAACGGACCTCAGTTGTCTATCATATGAAAAAAATAGACCTTAGTGGTCCAGCATATGAGTTAACCTCAGTGCTCTGTCACACGAGCAAAACTCATTGGTCCAAATAACGAGTAGACCTCAGTGGTCCAGAAGACGTGTATACCTGAGTGGTCTGGCAGACGAGCAAACCTCTATTGTTCAGTAGCCGAGCAGACCTTATTGGTCATGTAGCCAATCAGACCTTAGTGGTCCAACAGCTGAGTAGACCACAATGAAATTCCAGGGATGAGTCCCATAGTAGTACATAAATATTCATCTTTAGGATTTATAATATTACTTTTTAAACAATGATTTATAAATGGTGTGAGCAGTATTTTCATTGTGGTATTATTCTGTGATCTTGTTCTGTGGTCTTTCTTTCATGTCTTTCCATTGTTGTTTGGGTTACCTACTAAGTAATGTTTTACTAATCCTTCCACGGGTTTTCCCAAACATGTCATGTCTTGTGGTGGTTATCAACACATTGTTGTAGACATTGGTGGTTCATGATCAGGTGGTTCTTAGTGAGAAAACACAAATGGAACATACTTTTATGGATATAGAAAACTACCCTCTACATACCCTTCATGTAGGGATTGAGTAGACAGACCATGGGAATCCATTGTTGGTGAGGTGGTGAACGTACCCATACACCAAGACTCCGAATTCTGATTTCCAACCCATTACATGAAAACACTAGTTTCATGCATCTTTGAGTATTTTACCATGAACTTTTTGAGTCAGATTAACCTCACTAGGTATAATAAATTGATAGTGGTTTATCTTGATCTATTTTAGGATTTCTCTACATAGACATCTAATTAATATTCTTGTCTGTGACCATTCTCATGGTCCACATAGTGATGTGACATCTGTACAGGGACAGTTTCCCACGATGGATCCTTTGGGACCTATCCCAATGATTACACCTCTCTTTGTTCAGCTGTTACTAACGGAACTACCATTAGAATATGTATGTTGGATAAGATCGTTAAATGATTTTTCGTTATAGAGACCTCCATGGTCTAGGGGAGATACAGAAACTTATGTTTTTTTTATTGGATAGAGGTAGTGAAATGAGTATTCCACTTACTGGGGACACCACTTGACTAGATGGAAGTTCTAGCAGTGAGCCTTATGTAGGGTTCAATCAGGATATGGTGTAGTTTTACCTTTCAAACTAATGTGAATTCTACATTCACTCGGGCTAACTTCGACGAACAATTCAGGGAGTAGTTTATTGATGCGAGATTACACATTGTTCACATACAATATCTTATTTACAGAAATTAGGGTATCCTAATAGTGGATGAGTAATCTACAAGGATCACCGACCTCTCCCATTACTATACAGATATAGTGTGGGACCCTTTATCCAGGGTCGCGACCTTTTAGACAAGTTTATGATGGGAGATTTGGGCATCAATGATTTCCCATGCATCCCATCATATGTTGGGGTGTTTAATTGGGCACTACAAGTTGAGATCATGCCCTCTATGTTGGAAATAACAATGGGATCTACCACCGGTTGAAGGGTGGTTGAGTCATCCATGGTGGATAGCGGATAAATGATGTAGAGGCCCAAATAGATAAGTCCATTTAGATGATGACCATAAGACTCATGGTTTGTTGTATGAGGCTCATAGGGAAGAGGGAGTTATCAGAAATGAAATGTATGATTGGCATGTGGCGGGCATGGGTACATGGCTCTAGATTTTCAGAATCACAGTGCAAAGGACTGAAAGAAAGTTGAGGCGATGTCAAGGTAGTGGTAGAGACAAGAATAGTGCAGTCCACCGGGCCGAGGATGTGGAAGAGGTGCAGGACATGTGGTGGGAGTTCATAATAGGTATTAGGTACTACCATCACCACCACCAAGTGTTCTGCCATAGGCTCCAACATCATGTGGACATGGGCGGGTTCAGCTTCAGGCAGTTGAGTCCAACGGTCTAGACATTCCAGAGATAGTATGAGGTACAATCATTGTCTTCTTAAATTTAGTTCCAAATCCTATAGAAACACGTTCCAGTTACACATTACTTTCTGCAGATCATGTTAAGATCTTGGAGATTCCGATCAAGTCGTTGCTCGATCCATATGACTAGAGGCTCCTCATGAAGGGATTCAATAATCCTGCAATGGTTCCAAGAATGTCAGCTAACTTTTGAAGGTGATATATTTGAATAGGTTCTCTTAGTAGAGGAATTGAAGCCGTATGATAAAATTTTGTGTATGGACTGGCTATCAGCATTTCATGGCCAGATTAAATATATTAGGTGCACAGTGCGACCTATCAATGAATGTGGGACAAAGTTTTTCTATATTAGATAAATGGAAACCGGAGTAGCAAAGGTATCCCTGGGACATTGGATAGTGCATATGATCACGTATTAGTTTGATAGAATGACCATAATTACAATGTATGAGACGTTTCTATAGTTTCCTATAGTTTTGGATGTGTACATGGACCAATTTCTAAATGATGTTCCAAGACTACATCCTCTCAAAGATGTAGACTTATGAATTGATCTCAACACTAGGATGACAGTAATATATAAACTAGTAAATTATATGGATCCCGCAGAGGTCCAAGATCTGAGGGTAATGTTGGAGGACTTGAAGTAGATGGAGTTTGAATTGCCCAACGTTTCACCATGGACAGCCTTGGTGTTGTTTTCCAATAAGGCTGACGGAAAGATGAGGTTATGCATGGACATGTGATGACTGAACCAGGTGACCATGAAGAACAAGTATCATCTACCTAGAATTTATGACCTCTTCAATCAGTTGAAGAGAGTTATATGGTTCTTGACGATTGACCTCATATCAAGATATCACCAGCTTTGAGTATAAGATGAGGACATCTCAAACACCTCATTTAGATGTCACAAAGACTACTACGCCTATATATTGATGTCCTTTGGCATGATGAAAACCCCCTATAAGTTTTCATGGTACTAATGAATATGATCTTCAATCCATACGTAGACTAGTATTTAGTGGACTTCATTGATTAAATATTAGTGTATTTATCATCCAAGGATGAGCACATGATACACATGAGGATGGTTTTGGACACACTCTGAGAACACCAAATATAAAAAAATATATCAATGTGTGAGTACTAGATACAAACAGTCCACTTCTTGGGACATGAAAACTCAGAGGCTATAGTTGCAGTGGAACTAGTGAAGATGGAGGCATTTTTTACTTGAGAGCCACTCAAGAGAGTTACCAAGGTGCAGAGTTACTATTGGTTGGATGGGTTCCCTCTATGGTTCGTACCTAAATTCTATAGAGTAGCAGCATCCATGAAAAAATTTATGATGAATGGAAAACCCATCCTAACGATATAATGATTCCAGATGAGCATTCAGTAGCTAAAGCAGAGTTTACGAGTGATCCTATCATATGGTTGCAAGAGGAGGGAAATAACTACATGGTGTTATATGACACATCCAGAACACGGATTGGTTTTTTCTGAATTGAGGGGAAAGTAGTGATTACTTATCGATCAGGATATTTGAGGACGGATTAGAAGAACTATTGGACGCATTACCTTGAGTTGGATGTGGTAGTATATGAACAGAATATGCGGTGACACTACCTTGTGGGTGAATGATTTATCATTTACTATAACCATAAGAGTCTCAAGTATATATTCTCTTAAAAGGATCAGGATCTGATATAGTGACATTTCTAGAGTTACTCCAGGACTATTACCATAAGATAGTCTACACTCCTGTAAATAGGAACATACTGGAAGAATCTCTCAATAAGAGATTGATTTAATAGCTACTAAATAAATCCTTAGAGTTGTTGACCTCTTTTTAGATATCCATTGTGAATATAGGAGGAAAAATTATCTTCAATAGATATTAGTTTCCCCTATACTCTTATTGTGAGTTAGGGACGTGCATCTCGAAGATTCCAGCTATGAGACTACACATTTAAAAATGTCTACAGGGTAGGCTCTTTATGGATATTCCAAATGAGGGGAGTACAAAATCTTTTTCTGTGGTTGTACCATTGTTCTAGTGGAATTGTCGGATAAGGTGTTAAGGGAGTTACATAGATCCCATTTGATTGTACATCCAAGTGTGGAGAAGATTTACCGGGACCTCCGATGTAAGAAATGTTGACCAGGGATGATGAATTTGTGGAAGATTTTGACTCTACATGCCTCACATGTCAATAAGAGAAGGCTGAGCAACGAGTTCCAATAGGTTTTACAAAACCCCTCTAGGTACCATAGTGGAAGTGGGTTGGAATATCATTGGGTTTTCTTAATGGATTACCATGTACATCCAGGGGGAATGATATAATTGAGGTGATTGTAGACTAACTCACTATGTCGGCCTGCTTTCAACCCATTCAAGAACATGGTTTAATAGAGAGCTTGTGATGCATATACGTTCAAAAGATAGTTTGAATCCATGGAGTCCCATCAATTATAGTCTCAGAGTGTGATGCTTGGTTTTCATCCATGTTATGGAAGGGATTATAGGAGGAACTTGGGACACAACTATGCTTGAGCACCACCTTTCACCCAGAGAAAGATGGTTAGACAGATTGGACTATATCGACCATGATGAAAATTATCCATGCTTGCATTCATGTCTTTGTTCATAGTTGGTAAGAACACCTTCCACATTGGAATCTATGTACAGTAATAGCTACACCTCCACCATTGATATAGAACCATTTGATTCATTGTATGAACAACAATGAAGGTCACTGTTATGCTATACACACCTAGGTGAGTCATCACAAATGGTTCTGGATATGGAAAATTCTACCACTGAGAAGGTTTAGGTCATCTAATAGCAGATGATGACATCATAGATCTGACAGAAGTCCTATGATTATAGTTGAATGATAAATTTTATGTTCTATGAGGGGGACTATGTAGTTTTATGAGACTCTCCTTGATGAGGGATACACCGATTTGGCTAGGGTGGCAAGTTATCTCACATGTTCATCTGACCTTTACAGATACTATGTAGAGTGGGAAAGGTAGTGCATCACTTGTCTCTATCACCATTGTTAGAGAGGGTGCATGAAGTCCTCAATGAATCCCAGCTAAGTATATACGTGTATGACCCTTATCACATAATTGAACATGACGAGCATGATATTGATGATGGGTAAACATTTATGGAGTAACTGGTGGAGATAAAGGATCAACATGATAGGATCTGTTTTGAATGTTAAATTCATCTAATGTGTGTTTTTTGGCACCACAAAAATATATTAGAGATCATGTGGGAGTGGGAGCCTCATTTTCATGCTTAGTACCATCCAATTTTCTGATTAGCCCTTGTTTTGGCTTATGAGGTTGTAAATCCCTATTAGGGTGGGTAATGAAATACCACATAATTCCATGTATTTTCATAAAAAAAAATTAGATGGGATTATTTTAAGCTCTGGATCTAAGATGAAATGTAATCATGTAGCCTATAAAGGCCAGAACAAATTTCAGAACTATTTTTTATTATTTTTTAAATAAAAATGATAGAGGATATTTCACTCATTTAAACACATTCCTAAATCAGAAATCATAGGGAACCGCTAAACTTAGAGTGTTGGTATTCTCCTAGAAGAATCCTAATATCTACCATCTTGGGTCGACCGAGAAATTATGATTTTCAAATTTTTAGAAGAAAAAAATAAAAAAACATAAAAGGATACATGGTTGTTTTCTTAATAGTTATGATGTGGCACGTCAATGTTGTGGTTTAGCGATGTGGCAACACTAAACCTTATTAATGAACCTCATTAATGAGTTATCGTAATGACAATGCAATGTAGAGCAATAGAAATTCTAATTTTTCACAATACATGGATTTCTTTGAGGCTTTGGTGGGTGGTAATGACGAAAGAAAATTTCAATTTCTTCCACCACAGTAAGAATCACTAATAATGGTGGGATATGGATCAAGAACAATGAATCAAGGTGCGTGATCCCATTATTCCTTGACCAACAATCCTATCATATGTAAGGGTTTGATACTTATCGTGTGAATTGCATTCCCCCAAATCCATCGTTTAAATGTTTAATGCGGCCTAACTCATTAACTAGTTCACCCACATATTTGTCGTTCATTATAGATATTCATAGAGAACAGAGCCATGATAAAATTGGATCAATTTGATTTTCTTTGTTCAATCCTTCTAATATTAGGGGATCATCTCCATGACAAATGAAGGCATAGGTCCATTCCTCAAATTTCATTGTGTGTATTTATTCCCCATTTTACCCTCTTTCTCCAGGTTCATAGAGGGGTTATGAATTAAAGATCTATGTTCATCGATTCCTTGGCACAATGATCCCAAAACGTAGACCTTCCATCATGAAAAACTAGTAGAGAAGTGATGATGATAGAGCTGTATCATGTAGCCATGATGTGCGTGTTGGCGGCGCACCACAGAGTGTAGGAGGTCGTGACTAGTAGGTTGCAGTAACTCTTAGTTGGTGTTCCATAGTGGCATGTTGTGGCGAAAATGGATGTGGCATGCAGGGATCGTGGTATTGTAGGATGGTGGTGTTGGTCGGGCATTTCATTAGGAAGAGGAGGCCACCGAAAAGTGGTTGTCAGTGGTGTGAAATTGAGGTTTATGCAGGGTGTTGCCTCATGTCAATAGGCCATAGCCAACAATCCTTGACAACTATGAACAGTGGCACCAGTAGGAGATAACGTTGGTTTGTGAGACTAGTGTTCGGCTAGCTGGTTGATCCGAGAACACAATCTTCTGGGCCGTGTGTGAAGACAATGTGGCTTGCCTCGTCCATCTACGTTTGGCAAAAAATAGACATCGTTTAGGCGTTCGGGCTGGAGCGAACCAACAGGAAATTTTGGACCGGGCCGGTGAAGCAATCAACACTCTAGTGCGTCCCGAGAGGGAGGAGAACTGGCCTATTGGTGCGATCCAATCCGGATGTAATATAGGGTTTCATGAAGGCCCAAATTTCAAAAACTGGTCCAACTGATTTGGAATAGGTTGTGGAAATAGGAATTGGTCACTATGCGACCTGGTGGGCAGGACCCACTGGAAAAACGGGATGGGTAAAAAAATTCCCAATTTTCCATGTCAGACCGGGTCGGCACAAACCCAACAGGGATGGGTTGGGTATTCCAAAAACATGCTTGGTCATGTGCGACCCTTGGGCTGGGTTTGTTGGGTTGGTCCGACCATGTTCGACTGGGCCTGGATGCAACTAGCCTATGTCTATTAAAACATCAATAACATTCAACCCGAGCCTTTGATTGAGGCACTGTTTTTGGCATTAGGACCCTTGGGACCATAATGTTCCCTTCGGTATACTATATTTGATATTTTCATGGAAGTCGAAATATGACTGATGGCATGAGGTGTGGATTCTCCCAGAATCAAGTGCACTAGAGAGAGAGAGAGAATCTAATGGCAGGCTGTGACATGAAGGATATGATGAGCGGACCCTAGTGGTCTTGTAGGCGAGTGGACATCATGGGTCTAATAGGCGAGAAGACCTCAATGGTCCAACAAAAAACTAGACCACAGTGATCTAGGAGAAGACGAAACCTCAGTGGTCCAACAGATAAGCAGACCTCAAGGGTCAGGAATATGATACGAGCTGACCTCAATGGTCAAGAAAACGAGTAGAATACCATGGTGGAAGAGATGAGTAAACCTCAATGATCCAGTAGATGATCATTTCTCAGCGGTACAACATACGGGCAGAAGTCAACAGTCTGGTAGTCGAGTTGACCACAGTAGTCTAGTTTTTGAGCAGATCGTAGTGAATTTTTATGGAGGATTCCCTCAATAGAACAAGATGATTTAGCTTTATGATTAATAATATTACATTCTATACTATAAGTTATGCCTTGTGTGATGTTACTATGTGGTCATTCTTTGGGGTGTTCCCATTGTGGTTTAGGGACTCTACAGAGAATTGTGTTACACACCACTGAACGGGATGCAACCACATGTGCCATGTCTTATGAAGTATATTAACTCTATGATGGATATCATGGTGGTCTGGGACCTGGTGGTGCCCAATGAGATGGGATGGATAGGGTTTACATCAATAGCTACAAAAATATAACCTACAAATACATTTTTGGTAGGGTTTGGGTAGATAGTCCTTGGCCTTTATAATTTCCTTTTGCATTTTGATGTTGTATTCTTGACCATGTTTTCATTTTATTGTGTATTAACCTTATAGTAGTTATTATAGGGATAGTTATGGTTTACTTAGTGTTTACTTTTTATAGGTTTTTTTTGTGCGCATGTGTACATTTTTAATGGAAAATGCCTTCTATTTTTGGTATATGCCTACTCCGTGCTAGTAACCAGCCCCTGGACTAGGGAAGGAGGGCTTGGGGTAGTCATGACATGGGCCCCTGGGGATTGGTAATTACATGGATGGAGTAAGATAAAAGTTCATGTGGCTGAGACCATAGGGATAAGAATGTTCAATCTTCCAAAGAGATTAAATATTGATGGAGACTCTAATGAAAGTGTCTCAATGGAATGCGGAATTTTTTCATGTGTGTAAAATAGGGACATAAAGAAATGATTTTCTGTGGAAAATGACGCGTGTGATGGATGGAAATGTAACTAATCCTGAGGAAGCCATTATAGTTTGTTGCTATATTTTGGGGAACATGGATATTACCTAGTCAATGCCCACTTCTAGAGGATAAATTGTATACCACAGAAAAATCTATGTGGAAACTAGTTGATGAAGTATTTTGTAGTGGGGTTTTATTGAAAACCACAGTTAAAAGATAATTTAGTGACTAACCTTATTTCTAATATTTCCATGATATTTAATTTTGTAGCGATATTAATATGGTTTTATAAAAGGAAAATATGTAATCTAGGTGAAAAAAATTATTCTGGCAAGGCCATTGGTCATGAACCGAAGAACGAAGGATGATAAGGGTTTCACTCTGAACAATGACCAATGCAATTTCAAAGTTAATATGTCATTTTTTGTAGTTATAAAATTTCACAAATATATATTAATGATTAACTAGTCATGTACAATTTTACGTTTAGAGATTAATGACTTAAACATATTAGGTTTCTGGAATAGTTGGAGACCAATTCAATGATTTTTCACTCAATTATTTTCATTATGATCGATAAAATGTTTATTTTAGTTCTTTAGGAATCCATGTTAATTGATTTATATACATTTTTTGATGTAAGGGATGAATTATAATTTGATCAAAGAAAACCCAAAATATAGACTAATTCAAATCAAATTAAATACTTTCATGTACGTAAATTTCATTATATTCATAAAAAGTATATGAGTTTCTTAACATGAGGAAAATGATCATAATTTTTTTTGTAATACATTAATTTTTTTTGAATTGATGGACTTCTAAATAATTATAGATTTATGGATTTGAGGCCCTCAAATATCTATTGATCATTCACATGATTTAAATTTATGATATCAATCACGTCCTATAAATATTTACACTAATGATATCTTAATTAGAGAATTAGTTATATATCATTTATCGTAAACTTTTTTAATCTCTAGACCTGGGTTCCAAACACCATTTCCATGAGCTGGACTGCCAGAAGAACGCCTGTGCACCACCCAATATGCTAGAGGAAGCTGACTAGTAGTGAGGGAAAGCTAATTTGATCATTGGTGTACTATACCCTCATTTATCATATAAATACATGAACTAATGTAAATTATAAATAAAATAGAAAATATAACATTAAAAATACCAATATATCTAGTCAAATAGAGCAGAAGATAAAATATAAAAAATAAAAAAGAAAATATTTCATGTTATTGTATATGTGAAGTGTATTAAATGTAAACCCAAAAGAATGACATAGACGACTCCCAGTGGGTCTTGAACAATGATTGTTTCCCTAAAAAATGTTCCATATTGACTCAGTCTACTAACACATGGTATTGGTCATTAACATTTCCTACATCCATGAAATCTATTTGGGTACAAATCAGGTAGATTGAGTAGGGTTTGAGTATAACCCAGCAGGAAACCACCAATGGTGTATAAAATATATTTACTCAATAAAAAGTGTATGAAATTGTATAAATAATCAATTACAATTCATATTTAAACATTTAACACATTTTCAATTAACCACTATTAAACCAAATAGTCCACCAGATCCCCGATGACACATGTACCGCAATACCTGCTTTAGCTCGTATCAAGTCTGAACATTGTCACGTATTCATTAAAATTTCATTATAGATCATGGGATTACATTTTCCATGTCACTTCAATTTCATTATTATAGCAACACAGAACCATATTACAATGCTAATGTTTTGGTTGTAGAATGCCATGTTTAAATCCACATGAGTATTTGAAGCCTTAGTCCATGTCTCACACTATTTATCATTTCATTGGATTTGAACACCATGTCTATAACCCCATTTATCTATTATTAAAAAAATTCATGGGCATAGAACATCATGTCTAGCACCACATTCCTCAAGGATACATATGTTTCATTGGTATAGAACATCATGTGTATCCCCCTATTCCCTAATCATACCAATATTTCATTTCTAATCATATTATCACAGGTCTCTCATTATTAGTTGTTTTCACATTATCACATCAATAATAATTAATCAACAATAATCTTCTTATCATAATTATCATAAAAAAATCCATTAATTAATTTATAAATTAATTAATCCAAGTCCATTAATTAATTCAAATATTATTTTACCACATCTATCCCGTTAATTAATTACCAAATTAATTAATCAAATCCCTTTTAATTAATAAGTTTAACAATTAATTAACAATGATATGTCCATTATTTAATTCAAAAATTAATTAATCCTCTCACAATATTAATATCAAATTATTAATTCAATAGTAAATTATTCATAGTTCCCAATTCATGAATTTAATAAACTCAATAAATAATAATACCCATTTTGGAAATTCAATTCCTTAATAATAATTTCATCAATAATTTTCTCGTTTTTGTAATTCTATTATTCAATTAAATCAACAATTCTTCAGTACATTAATTGACCACATTATGTAATCTAATTTTTTAATTCAAAATGTCCAAAAATCCCTATCAATTATTAAATTCCACACATGTATTTGATATCAATACTATGGGATTTTAATAATATAATACCAAAATCAATTCATTGATGAGAGATATCCCAACTTAAATACCAGTAATTTAACATCACAATTATGTAGATAAAATATATGTATATAAACTATAAATTAATATTAATCAAATCAATATATCTTAGTTCAAGATATTGATCCAAAACCCTAGATTTGGATTCATCAAATATAGATATATATCTATAAATGAAAAGGATACTATCCTTAAATAAATTAGTAGTGAATAATGGAGGATGAATGAGAATGAAACATGATAAGATCCACTAACTATGAGGGAGGAAGATTTTCAATTCATCCTTCATATCCCCAAAAAAGGAAGTCATGGAGGCTTAAAATTCATATAGTGGGCTCAAAAATCAGAAGATAGGAAATATGGTCAATTGGGGGCTATTTTTAGATTAAAATGGAGGTGGGGATTTTTCAAACTATTTTTCAGGGTAATAAACAACTTATACACTATTTGTTGGGTATATTAGTAAAAATTCCCCAAACCGAGAACCTCACTTATAGGGGTGTATGGATACTCAAAAAATGGAATAGATATTGAAAAACCCTGTTCAAACCATGCATCTCCCTGCATTCCAAATTTACAAGATTTAATTGTTTCAGGCACATAGTTAAGGAAAACTATGCAGTAACCATGTTCTTGCCTATTTCATCCATATTTCTAAAAATTTCACCATACCACTCCCGATGTAATAACACAAACATAAAATTACTCTAATAAGGGAAACATAGTACCAGAAATCTATCCTGATTTATATTTAGAAATTCTCAATATCTTTCAATATCCACATCATATAATATCTCTTCCATTGGTTGCACTACCTTGTATCTCTAATATTACATGAAAAAAAATATTGGGATATAGAGCCCTCATTTCCTTTTCTAATTCCCATGTCTCCTACTTCAAATCTTCGTGTTTCTAAATTCACGAACTATTGGAATGGTCTTCCACCACTGCACATTCCCACTACGATCATTCACACATATCAGATGCTCCTCAAAGGACGCATCAATCCATAGGAAAACCTCATCCACATCAATCACCTAATATGGGTCGTGGTGATTCCATCTAGTTTTGATACATGGAAAACATTATGAATAGTCCCACTATTCTATGGTTTATCTAATTTGTATGCCACTAACCCAAATCTATGCACAACCAAAAATGTTTTAAAAAATTAGGCACCAACTTGTCCATCCTCTATATACAATGGGGACCCATCCTTTCTATCACACAAAGAAATACACAATCACACATTATAAACATTAGGTGTCATCAAATTCCATTAGAATACAAATAAAATCTACTCTAATCCATATCCATACATTTTTCAATAAAATTAGTGTACTCTGATGTATTCTATATGACACTTAGTCCCAGTATCTCAGAATCGCTTGCCTCCATCTAGTATACAGGTGATATTCATTCCCTACCATATGCCTCATCATATGGTTCCACCTATTTCATTCCCAGATATGTTCTGTTATAGTTGAACTCTAATAAAGTGGGGTGATTCTCCCAGTATGCTTGAAATTCAAGAATTCATGATCATAACATATTCTCAAGAACCATTTTAGTATGCTCAGGCTACCCATTTGTCTGTGGGTTGAAAGGTGGAGTCAACAAAACCAATGTGTCAATTGCCTTCTATAATCCCTACCAGAATAATGAATTAAAGAGTGAGTTTCAGTTCGAAACTAAATTTGGAGGACCCCTATTTAGTTGAACTATCTCTTGAAAATACAAAACATCCAACTACTGTGCTATGAAATTCTCCTGTACAAAAAATAAATGTGCTACTTTTTTGTTTTCCCATTGCATCCCAAATACTATCATTATTTTGGGGAATTCTTAGGAGACCCGCTACAACATTCATAGTTATGTTGTCTTATTTCAAATCTATAAAGGCAATAAGGTGCAGGATATGTCCTAGTCATTGGTGATTAGCCTCCACTTATGGAGATGTGAAGTATAATTTCACGAACCCTTCTATTTCATTTTTCTTGTCCATCCACCAAAACACTCATCATAGGTCATGGGATATATAGATCACACCCTATGGTACCACATGCTTCGAGGAATGAAACTCATGAATTACCTCCTTTTTCATATACATAGGAATAACACCATGATTCTGGACAAAGATTATCTCATTATAATATATGCTCAACTCGAAAGGTGACTTCATGCCTTCAATGTGTTCCATCAAGGTTAGTCAATTCGGGTCCCCATAGATCATGTCTCTTATCTATGTAAAAATTTTAAACTCCACTAAAACTGATACAAGAGGGATCTTCTCTTAACTCTTCTAATCCACAAAAAGTATCTCAGTCTATAAAGTCATCATCTTCCCCTCAGCACTGGACTCCTAAACTACCAGAGTCTGATTCATCCTACTCAATAAACCATCCAAACTATTTTCTTTTATAGGGGTATAAGATAAATCAAAATCAAAATACAAAAAATACATAATCTATAATTACTTTTCAGAAATTCAAATCTAATATGTAAATATATAATGTATTTTTTTTATGGTCAATATGTACAATGAAGTTATCACCTAACAGATAATGTCATCAACACATCAAATAATAAATAAAAGATTCGAACATAAGGTCATGTGTATGTTAGTTATATTCATGAGGCATTAACTACCATGACCTATACACCAAAACTCGATCTCCGTGAATGAACAATATTTCAAGTCTGATTCCTAAAGTATCAGAATACACCATATACTCCATACATCTCTTGGGAAGGATAAATATCAGTTCCAATTTTTGGTTCTTATTATATCTCTAGAAGTCATTCTTACATGTTTTAAAAGATTCCAAATTAATCACTTTTTTGGTCCTACCCAAAACCAGCACATAGAAAAAAGAAAAATCCCAAGATGAACCTCTGATAATATGTAAAAACCCATAATGCTATGAATATCAAAAATGTTCTTGGGATTCTCCTATTAAACAATTTCCATACTATTCTCTGGGTCCACTAAAAATCCTTCCTCTAAGATGACGTTACCCATGGAGTGTACATGATCAATCAGAAACTAATACTTAAATAGGTTTTCTTATATTAGATTCCCTCCCAGTGTACTCGTGATGATGTCAAGGTGTTGGGAATGATCGTCATAGTCTTGGAGTAGACTATAATGTCATCCACAAACAACAACACAAATTGATCCATTTATATATTGAATAGAATATTAATCTTTTCTAGAAACACTAGTTATGTGTTTTTTAACCAGAAAATCATTATGTTGAACCCTTGAAGGTTATACATTCCGCTTAAAATATTCCTTCGTATATCGAATGCCCAAACTCTAATCTAATGATACCTATATCTCAATTCGGTCTTAGAGAATATAGAATCTCTTCTAAACTGGTCATAATGATCATCAATACATATAAGTTGATACAATTTCTTCACAGTTTTCTTGTCCAAATTCTTGTTATCAATACAAAATCACAAAATAATGTCATCCTTCAATGGAAAAATCACTAGATATCCTCAATGTGACTTACTAAGATGAATAAATACATTATCCTATAACTATGAAACTCTATTGTTACAGGTGGTCTTTACTGTATACACCATGTCCCCTACCACTGAGGCCTCAGCCAGTATAACTCTAGATACAATACTGATATGTTGCACATAACCGTATTCTCGCACATTGGTATTGTTTATCTCCTCCATAAAAAACTATATATCACATGTTCCTACTAAACATCTAACGATTTCCCATCATACAACATGCTCAATACTCTATCGGTGGATGAAGAAAATTTTTAAAAAAGTATCACACATTTCTATGCAGATGGAGAATCAATTTTGTAAGATCCTACATAACTAATCCCCCATAATGGTGACTCTAAATCCAACATATCTAGATAAAATTATCATAATAAAACTTATTAATATCTTATGTCATGCCACCATATCATCATGAAGAGGACACCAATCCTGAACTATAAGCCTCCTTCAGAAACCCTTCCAAAATGAGAACATGATTTACCACTTCTAAAAACCTCTCCATCCAAAAGATATCTAGTTCAGAATTAATTTCACACTTATTTCCTGACTAGAACTATTTTACTGAAGCATCCTCATCCACAAAAAATGTTAGAGTATTACTTTGAAAATATATGATTCATCTAGAATAGTCCATGTTCTACTTTTTCCTCTATGTCAATCTCATGTACTCAGTTGGTCTATCCTTCCCGGGCATCTTTTAAAAAAAAGTGGTCAATGTACATCTTCTAAAAGAACTTCCACTAAATAGTCTCCATCTACCGATCATAATTCAAGATATCCAACCAACACATCGACATACCATGTAATATATAAATACATAGTTAGACTCATTTCTTAGCAAATGTCTCCAAATGGTAATTATAGTATGGATCAACATAATCTAGAACCCATCAATCTTAGGTCCATCCTCATGATTAAAATACAAAGAGATCTCCATCTAGAACATCCTCATCATGTAATAAATTATTTTTACAGCCCTATTTGGGTTTTATTCCATCAAATCAATGGATTTATTGAAATAATATTGGAACTTTTCACCTGCTTCTTCATTTGGAACTATTGTTTCTTCAAGTTCCACTAATGGTGGAGCATATATATTCATACCCTCTTGTAATCATATAAACATGTGAGGTCATTGAGGAATAAATCTAAAAAAATAAACAAATGTCTTGGGTCTCATAATAGAAAGTAATCACATTTATATAAGAGGAAAACACAATAACCCACAACCATGTTTTTCCAATAAAAATGTGCCACGCTGTCCAAACCATGGTGTTATCACTACCCTTATCCTTTTATCGCTAAGGTTTTGATTCAAAAGGGTGAACACATATCATTTTTAATTGTCTCATTGTACAATATTTAATCTCATATTTTATCATTTTTAAATTCATTTCACATTAAGAACATTTTCAATTCAATTTCACAAGAAATGATAAATATTTCCGGTTCTACAACTTACAAATAACCCATTTTCCCACACGTTCCTAAAAATGATGAATGTCAAAAAATAATCCTAAGTTACGATAATGATGCATGTAAAATTAGATTTCACAATATACTATCCCATGTGTCAATTATTAAAAAATATCAACTATTTTCAAAAACATCAATTACATCTGAAAACATGTTCATCACTCATAGTGAAATAATATTCAACTATATCAATAAAAATAATTAACTAAAATACAACAATATATAATTTTTATTTCTTCCCATATATAGGATGGAAACTCCAGATCACAATCTCATTACCAAGGCCAAACTCATCATAGTCTCTAGTAATATTTTCCCAAATAGTAAGATAGAAGAAAATGAAAATAAAAATCCTTTGGTACATTATTGTAACATCTCGATTGGGGTACCATGCAGTGATGCATCAAGTCGGGCTCCCACATAACCTCAACCACACAAAATTGTATACTAGAGTCCACCAACTAGTAGAGGGGGTTGGGTAAGGCAGACATGGGGAGACTATAAAATCATTTATCAGAGTAATACTCTTGTGATATTAAATACTATAAAAAATAATAACATATACCCATTAATATTACCAAAACAAAAAGACAATAAAAGTGGGGGTACAATAACAAAAAGAAGAAGAAAATATACCATGATAATGTATATTTTAAGTGTTATAAATTAAAACCCCAAATAATGACAGTGACAACTCCAAGAAGGTCCCAAACCATATCATGTTCCCACAACCATGCTCCATTCTGACTCAACCATCTTACATAGGGACTTTTCCCTTATCATGTCATGCATAAATGAAATCTATTATGGTATCGATCATGCTGGTCAAGTAGGGTGTGAGTATAACATAGTAGGACCCCACTTATGGTCTCTAAAACAAATCTAGTCAATAAAAAATATATACAATCATATATAGAAATAATTATAATGCAGATGAAGATAGTTATCACATTATCAACTACTCTTTATTAATACTCATAGACCACCAAGTTCAAAAGAACACCTATACCTAAATACCTAATTTGGCCCACTCACGGAATAAACCATGTAACATATTCAATTCTCATTTCATTAATGAACATTTTATTACATTATCCATCCCACATTACATTCATTATTACGACCACATGGAACCATTGGCCAATGCTAATGTTTTTTTTGAAGAACATGATGTCTGGAACCCCAAGAAGATTCTAAGAATAAATCTCTGTATCATACCATTTACAATGATGGGGGTGTATAACACCATGTCTAACACCCCATCTTTCAATCAAGCATATATATCATGGGTACAGAACAAAATGTCTAGTTACCCATTTCAAAATCATAAGTATGTGTCCTGGGAATGGAATTCCATTTATATCACCCCATATCTCAATAATAAAGATACTTCATAACATATCATGTTATAATAGGTGTCTCATTATCACATGTTTTGACATTATCTCATCAACCATGATTAATCAACATTAATCTTCTTATCACAATAAACCACAACAAATACCCATTATTAAATTCCTAAATTAATTAATCCATGTTAAATAATTAATAATAAAAATTTATTAATAATATATTTCAAATAAATTAATTCGACTATTAATTAATCATAACACATTAATTAAGTAATTCGATAATAAATTATCCACACTATTTCCATTAATTATTTCAATAATTAATTAATACAATCACATTAATAACAACCAATAATAAGATCCCCTATTAATTAATCTCAATTCAAAATTCCCCAATTTTAGAATTTAATAATTTAATCAATAATTAATTTCCCCTAATTCCCCAATTAAATAACTTAATAATTAAATCATTAAAATATTATCTCAATTCCACAATTCCATTATTCAATCAAACCCCCAATTACTCAACTCATCCATTAACTACATTAGTTAATAAAATTTATGAATTCCAATTGATAAAAAAACTAAAATATTCTACTGTCACATACATGTATATGATATCAGAACAATTAAATATTTAAAATAGACCACCTACCTTAATTCGTTGACCGGAAATATCGTAACTACTGTGAAAAAAATTGAGCAGTAAAAAACATATATCATAATACATATCAAAAAACTAAATGATGATTATGCTATTCAACATAACTTAGATATAGATATAGATCCAAAATCTGAAAACAGGAATCATCAAATAGCGAACGAGATCTAGAAAAATATTGGAAATATTATTTGAAAAGGAAGAGATAAAAATGGTTGATGAATAGTAAAGTTACATGATAATTTCCACATATAGGGAGGGATGAATATCATCGATCTAGGCTTGGAATACTGAATAATAGAAGTTGATAAGTCAAGAAATTTTATTCTTTGAGATCAAATGTCATGAAAAAGGACCTACACTCAAATTGGAGTTGTTGTGCAATTAATACAGATGTTCATTAACTTTTAAACTAATATTTAGTGTAGTTATATTCCTGATTATAGTTTGATGTATACGGACAAATAGTTTCCCCTAACGGTGAACCTAAACCATGAGCCCCTTTTATAATGGTTTAAATATAATCTTAAGAGGGACTAGATTTTGGAAAACTATGCATTGACCATGCAACACCCCACTATCCATGATGGCATGGATTTTAGGGTTGGAGCACTTAATTAAGGAAAATAATTCACCAACCGTGAACTACTATATTTAATCAATTTTTATCAATTTTCCACCCAAACATACCCCATTTTATAATCCAAACCCAAAAAATCAAATAATGAAATAAATTACAATAAATATATCATGATTTATTATCATAAAAGGTAAATATATTACACTATTGTACTTCACTTTCATTTCTAGAAGATTTTGTATGAACCCTTATCTGGATGTGGGATTTAAATCAAATTAAATATCAAACAATCTACCCACAAAATTAAGTTTCAGTTGTGAGGATGAAATTTAATTTAGGTTGGGATAATGTAACTTCAGAAAAATCTAATGTTAGAACATTTGATTCTATAACATCAATGACACGCAACACCAAGCACAGAATATAATACAAAATAATTTGAATTTATAATATATTTAGTATTTTTTAAATTTATGTATATTTTGTATATTCAAATTAATTTGGAATTGAGTTAATGTATGTCAAATGCAATACTGAGTTTCTTCAATGGCTTGTGTTACACACAAGACCACATTTTACTAAACAATAACATATTATTAAAATATTATTATTGTATATAATAATATATAATAATTAATTTAAATTTGTAGTTATAAATAGGATCAAATAACTTATGAAAATATTGTTTAAAATTAATATGAAATGGAATCATTGGTTACAAATTAATTAGAAATGAATATAAAAACTAGTTGAATAAAAAAGGGAATATTTATTTAGAAAACTATATTTATATACACAACATATTTTATCCTAATATGTTAAATTATTTACAATTAGTGAGTGATATTAAATTAATATATTTGAATTCTATTCAATATAAAATTATCAATTCATAAAAAATATTTGATAAGAGAAAGATAACAACAAACCTAATATTACAGATAAAGCCTATATTTTTATTTACACATCTTTAATAACTTTTAATGCAGAACATATTTAATATAAAATATTTTCCACTTATATAAATATTATAGGTTAAAATAAACATAGCATTTTAATTTGGAAAAATTAATGTTATGGTTATTTTTTGATATTTTACTATGAAGTTTCATTTCTTTGATGAATAGTGAAAAATACTGAATTACAATTCAAGACATATTTTATTTCTTTTTTATTTATAAAATAAATCAATATTTTAGATTTTTAAAATATTAAAATATGAAAGATAATTTAATAATTAATCCAATTTAGGTAATTTTAATTAATTTCACATTGAAATTGTATATACAAATCTAGCAATGTTTTGGGAGTTTTTAATTTAAAAACGTAAATTATTGTCATGTCCGTAAGATTAAATTTATATTAATTCAGCCACTTATATGATTTTAAATTTTAAAAATATATTCCATATTTGGAATACTATATTTTTTAATATCTAATAAGGTAATATTAGTTTTTTGAACTAATATATTACTGAATGTAACTAAAAGTGTTCACAATGATTAAGAGGAAAATTAGCTTAACAACGGAGAAAGACTTAAACATAACGACCCAAGTGATGTATACAATTTCCCAAACTCCATTTTATAAACATATTTTGACCCCTTAATACATTTCCTGTAATTTTTATTATTATTTATTATACATGAAATGAGAAAAAAATTGTTGGGATTCTCTTTCAAAAAATATACAATAATGCCACTCCTCCTCCTCTATAAAAAGACACTCACCCCTCCCAGTTCCTTGAAGCTCTTAGGTGACATTGGTTCAAAAAATATCAGAAAAAATAGGTATTAAAAATCTCTCTCCTAAACCTAGAATCCTCACATTTAAAATAATTTCATTAAAGTAATCCAATTAGTGGAAACCAAAATGAGTTACATAAAGAAGTGGTATCATCCTTCCTCAAACTCTTTAGTATTTTTTACAATATTCACCTCCCAAAATTCATCTGAGTCCAAAAATATAAAAAAATTAAGTATCCTAAATATATATTTTATGTTATTATTTTATTTTTTTACCATTAATAACACTCACAAACATATAATGGTTAACGAATTAACCGTTTATGTCTATGGAAAATATTGCGTCACAAAATATTGACTATTCGTTTTTCCCTTACAACCTATCATTATGTCCATTATTATGGAAACTATGTTTATAAATATTATATATGATATTTATAATTGAATTATTCTCATGATATTTTTAAATACAACATACCCTTATTTTATGCTTTTTGGGTAAATATGAAAACATCGGTTGTGCATGTGTGGACTACCACCCCTCAAAGTAATGTGAGTCATCCACACTATAAATCGAATGTATAATTGATGATTTTATAAATAATATGAAACATATATTACATAAATATAATAATATAATTAAAATATACATATATATCATTTACTTTTCAATTATTTAACGTGTCAAATAAATAATTGTAGTGTTCATGTGTATATATGGCCTACCGTCTCCTAGAACAGTGCATTTAATTCCCTATATACAAATATTATTAAATATATTAAATACTTATATACACAATATATATGATATTTATATCATGTATATGAATAAACCATTATATAACTAATAATAATAATAAGTATCTTGTTAAAATTACTCGATATACAAAACAATTAACACTCTAAATAGTTAAACTAAAATAATATTATTATAAAACGTGTAATAATATATTCTGAGATGATAATAAAAGATATTATAAACATTAATATGTTTATTTAATAATGTATTAACACTATAAAAATCATTATATGGGAGGTTAAATTCCATTCATAAAAAAAATGCATGGTAATCTATTTTTATATCACTTTATGAATCTTTGAGATAAATGTCAACTTCACAAGTTATTTATTTTTTATGGTGTGTAAACTTAGCCTTCATATATAATATACCATTATTCATATTATATTAATGTTATTTAAAACATTTAATTAATTTTATTATTTCCTAAGTCTTATGATTTGAAAATTTTCAAATTTGTGTGGGACACTTTGGAATGATTATAGAATATTTTTACCAAAAATAATGTTACTAATATTTCAATTTAATTAGAAGCAATTATATGACCATTTTCCAATAAACCCTCATATTCTATTATCCTATTTTTATTCATGGACTTTTTCATGTTTTAGTCCCAATTTCCCACTCTTTTTCATCCAAAATGTTTTAGACTTTTTTACAGGAAAACCAGATATCAATCTCACTTTTATTGGAGAACTAATTTCTTCTTTAAACCCTTTATTCAAAAATGATTTTTTTAAAAAAATTTATCCTCTTCAAAAATGAGTTACTAGAAACATTTTTCAATTTATTTTCTTTTAACCATTTATTCAATGAAATATTATTATCTTTTTCAGAACATGTAATATTTATAACCTTTTACCATGAAAAATAATTGTTATTTTAACCTCAAATAAAAATTATAGATTTACTCATTATCACTTCATTAAATATTACATTAAATATTAAACATGTTTTTAATGAAATTTTATTCAATATAGGGTTTAAAATAATTTATTTTTTTAGAGTTTTTTTAAAAAATGGATATTTTCATCAATAATTTTTTTTAAAATATATTTTTATATTATTTAAATTCATCAATTACAAAAAAAATTATTTTAATCAATATATAAATTTTTTTATTTATACCAACCTTATTATACCTCTATATGTATTATGGTTGATTAGTCCAAGGATAATATTGATATTCAATTCCATGATTCATTTTAGTCCCCTTAAAATATTCAATTTACTAGGATCATTAAATATTTAATTTTCCACAAATACCCTTATCATTTTTCATGGATTCAAATATTTCAGGAACGATATACCATTTTTCATATGGTTTATACTTTAATGTTTCTTTCATTATTTGGGGCTACATGGATATATCAGTATCCATTTTTCAATATGGATATTTCAAATGGGATATTATTTATTTCTTAAATCATATATTAAATATGAGGAATGAATTGGATATGAAATGATAGGCATTCCCTGAACTATATATATCCCCTTAAAAAGTGGGATTCTCATGAGATAAAATTAGTTATTGAAAAAAATGAGTTAGTTTCTATGTATAGTAGAGGGGTTTCTACCCATCGAAATAAAATAACTTAAGGATCATTCATGATGGTATAGTGGTTCATGTTCTAGATACATGATGTCTAATAATTAATCATTATATTCATTTTGATTTAATATTTATTGTCCTTGAGACTTTGGATTAACATATATATTAATGAATTTCAATATCATTTCATTGATTAAATGTATTTTATTTTAGTTTCTTACCACTCCATATTTATTTTAACTTATTTCTAATTTAAATGGATTTTGTTTCCAGTTATTACCATGCCATATTATTAATGAACTTCTTTATTAATTTTTTGACTAAATGGTATGTGTGTTCTATTATTTACAATAAAATATTTATTATTATCATTGATTAATAATTAATTATGTTGTATTAGACACTTACTGATCATTGGGTCTCACCATTTTTATATTTTATTTCCCTAAGAATCCATGAAATATACACAAGAATACATGCAAGGATACAATAGATGGAATAAATTTTTCTTCAAAAGAAAAGAAATTATATTAAATTTATAGATCCCTTAGTGATACAAGAATCAAATATTTATCTGTTTAATAAATAATACTAAACTCCTCCTTTATTTGGTATTTGATTCATGCGATCATGACAATGTAATAGTATCACAATAGTGGTTCCATGATTTTTTTGGATCTGGTCGGTACACAGTTGATCACTATATTGTCTAATATGATAACGAGACATAAGGACATAACAAATGAAATTGTCTTTAATATAAATAATCACGAACCAGGTGATATAAATCATGATAAAAATATACAATAAAATTCATAATTAAAATCTATTACATCATAAAAAATTTTCTTAATAAAAATTATTATTATGTGAATAACCAATATAGTGGACATCTATTTCCAAATTAACAACTTCATTAGAGGTTTATTAGGGACCCAATCATGATTTTTTTTAGGAAGCTATCCATCCTTGTAAAAATTCATAATCATAATTTCATTATTTATAACAGAACATGTTTTCTTTATTATCAATTTCTATGAACCTATTCATGAATAAAATACAGATATATTACATTTCATCATAAAATAATTGAAATAATTTTAATTATTTTTAGATCATGATAAAAACATAGAAAATTAATGAGTTCTCAAAAAATATCATTCAAACATGATAACAAAGAGAAAGTTAATAGGTTTAATAACAATCACTTTGAAACATGATTAATTGATGGATAAGAAAAAACATCCATATCAGTCTACATGAGCCAATATTAATATATCTATAGAAATAATTTGGATGATATAATTTTAAAATTTCACCATTTCATCAGAATTCAAAACAATTTTTTTGTTGATTAAAGAAAATTCCATTAAAAAGTTATTCTGAACATTTTATAGGAAATGAAAATTTTCATATTGAAATTTAGTTTTAAAAACTAAAAAAAATAGAAAACTTGTTAAAAATACTTTTATTTCAAAATAACCATGGAAAATTATAAAACAACACGTTGCAAAATAATATTACTGTTTTCAGTAACATCATTTCGTTATATAAATGTTAAAAATAAAGATTCATTTTAAAACATTTTAAAAAATGGTGTCAAAAGAGAACCATTTGAAAAAAGATATGAAATTTACCTTCATAAAATATTAAAATAATGTGAAATATCATAAAAAATTCATTTGGAAATAAACTATTCATTTAAATGAAAATTTTTAAAACATTTATGAAAACATGGATATGGTCGATAAAACTTCTTGGTGTATAATAAATATCCAAATCAGTATCATTTTAAAATTACTTTAATGATGTTTCATTAAAAAAGGATGAAATTTGAATAAAAATTATAAACGTATTCATAAATTTAGTATATGAAATGGATTTATTTCAAGAAAATTATAACATTTACTAACTCTAAAGGATCAACTATCATCAATAATCCAGAAAGAATGTACATTGTAACCTAAATCCTTTCCCAATATGTTAACTCTTCAATCTTATGACACAACAATAAATAAATTAATATGAATCATCAAATTTCATGAAATTAAAGAGTTTCATGATATTACATTTCAAAGGGGTAGTAGATACATCTCATATAATAAGATAGGTTTATAACATTACATATGTCCAAATGGATACAATCTGAGATAATCTATCCTTACAATGATATTTACATTATAGCGAGAATTAATCAATGTGTTGATTGTCTATATAAAATAATAATCCAATTAAAATTAGAGTAAAAAATCATAATATTATCAATATTAAATACACAGATGATCATACAATATCAAATACAACAAATAATTGATATAACCTAATGAAAATAAATTTAATAATGAAATTCATTACCACTATATTACATAAAGGTGAAATATCCATGAAAAAATAATTCAAATTAAAACATAAATAAAATGAATCATAAATTATTTAGGTTATTATATATAAAAGGATGATTTATACCATATATAAATTAAATTTCATGTATAGTAATAAAATATTCTTTAATGAAATAAAATTGAGACAAAATATTTTACGGCTTTAGTAATGACTGGATAAAAACCCCATGAAGGTTATTAAAGTATGTACTATTCAAAAAAAATAACTTTCATGTAAATAATAATCAATGTAGTTAATTGGTATTATATATACAATAGAACAAAAATAGTGGTTAATATATAACATGTGTCACAAAAATGAATGTGTATTGAAAATCACTTACATTATGTTTGTCTTTCATTTAATGTGTTCAAATACCCTATAAAATAATATTTTATTAATTATTTTTTATCCTAAAAATTTAAATATTAATTAACAAATATTTACATAATTAATATTATTTATTTTACTAGAATATTTAAATACTTCATTTGTAATTCACACATAAGTTGGTTAGAGGATGCTCAGTTCATGGTAAAAAAATGGATTTTTTGTGTTTTTTGTGGACAAATATTTCATTATTTAAACATATTCATAAAAATATTAACGTAATATTTATAATATTAATATTGTTGACCTCACCTGTTTTGATAATCTCAATCATGTATTTATTTGTGTTGAAAATCCCAATTATGTCTTCATCCTCTATGATATTGTTAAGTATTGTTGATCTATACTTTAATTCTTTCCAATCTGTGATCAATCCAATAACATCTTTTTTAAATAGTCTTTGGAATATGTTAATCATCATTTATCCATGTTCATACAAGTTCTAAATTGATTCAAACACAATCGGATGTGTTCTGCCTAAAACAGATAAGTAATCTGCCTATAGCTACTGATAAAGAGCTACCGGTAACCAGTCTACCGATAGACTTAGTCTACCGACAGACAGCTACCGATAGACTTAACACAGAGTTACCGATGTACTTATAAATACAGCTACCGATACAAACGTAGAGCTACCGGTGTAAGTAAAAATAGCTACCGATGGAATAAGTCACCGATGGACGAAGCTACCGATAGACTCGCAGCCACCGACGCATGGAGCTACCGATGCATGTACCTACCGACGCATGGAGCTACCGATGCATGTACCTACCGACGCATGGAGCTACCGATGCATGTACCTACCGACGCATGGAGCTACCGATGCATGTACCAACCGACGCATAGAGCCACCGATAGAGTCAAAGCAACTAATGACTTCAAGCTACCGATGTTCAAGCTACCGATGTTCAAGCTACCGATGCTGATTACCTACCGATCACTCAACTCACTGTTTGAATTTCTTTATTTCTTATATTTAATCTATCTAACGGTCATATCATACATTTTAATGATTTGTCAAATATCTGATAAAGGTTGTCGGATGTCAGGAACCCGTACCTCGTACCTGCTGAAAAGAAATCTTTTCTGTCCCCTGATGGGAGATAAATACGAGAAGACTACATACCAGAAACATAGGAGATGCGAACGCGAACGTGTGAAGAAAACAAGTGAACCAGAAAAGTGTGGTGCATCCATTATACCAAAAGCGACACAAGCACAAAAGGAACACAGAGAAGCTCACAGAAAATCAAGCATACTCGAGGAGTGTTCTGTGCTTACAAGAAGAACTTCATCGACTACATTCTCACCACCTGTGAACCTGGAGCATACGACACTCTGTTTTTCAACAGAAACAATAAGAGGACTCAGACTCACTTCTAATCGAATCCAAAGGAGTCCAGTGCTATACTGAAATCACCAGAACCATCTCTAAACTCTACATCTCTTGTTCTGTGATTTATTACCATTCATTTCGAAGCAGTGTGTGTTATCTGCTATATCTAACACATACACTGTCTCCTGTACTCAAACTGAAGGATCTGTAAATCCTTACAAAACTCTTTCATTCTTTCTTTCCCACGAAGAACTGTGGTAGAGGTCGTGTGTGACCTGGACAGCTGGTTGCTGTTGTACTGTTTCCCACGAAGAACAGTGGTAGAGGTCTTGGACCTAGACAGTTGTAAACTGTTGAACCCCGATCCAGGGTGTGGATCATTTTTATATAAACTTTTGAGAGGACTATGTCTCGGCTTGAGACTGAACCTCTTGGTTACATTGTTGTGCCATCTATTTCAAAGTTTTATTCCGCTGCTAATCACTTTAAAACCAATACTGTTTTTAAAGTTACTTTGATAATTAAATTAGCAAGTGTTTATGTTAAGTGTAGATTAGTAAGTTAGTTTCAAAAGATAATCACACACTCCTGTGTTGATTAACTGGGAATTAATCAATCCCTTGAGAACCTAACAGAATCTCTACATTAATATAAATTCACTACAGTTTAATTTATTATTTTATTTGGGGGTCTTTAAGACACTGTTTTTTAAATATAGAAATTTTAATTGGTACTCAATTCACCCCCCTCTTGAGTAAACCACTCCGACCAACACTTGGTATCAGAGGTGGAAAATACTTTCTAAAAGTACTCTGCTTTTGAACTGTGATTTTAGTTGTATTTTAAAGTTCTTAAAATTTCTGTTATTTCTAAATTTTTATCTCTTTAAAATTTTCTCATCATGGACAATAGACTTGAGGGTGCTGCTACTAACCGGCCACCTTTCTTCAATGGAACTAATTATGCTCAGTGGAAACTGAAAATGAAAATCCATCTAGAAAGCATAGGTTTTGATATTTGGACTGCTATTGAATCAGAATACAAAATTCCTACTACTGCTAGATCTACTTGGGATGAACCTACAAAGACTGCCTACAATAACAACTGTAAAGCTATGAATGCCTTATACTGTGCTCTAGGAGATGAAGAGTTTAATAGAATTTCTGCATGTAAAACTGCATATGAAATTTGGGATACCTTAGCTGTTTCTCATGAAGGAACAACTAATGTTAAAGAAATGAGATTGAACACCTATACTATCAAGTATGATAATTTTAAAATGAAGCCTGACGAACCCATTTCTGACATGTATCTCAGGTTCAACGAAATTGTCAATACAATGATCTCACTGGGAAAGGATGTCTCATCGAAGGAACAAATTATGAGAATTTTGAGATGTCTACCTGATAGATGGAGAGGCACGTCTGTCTCAATCAGAGAATCCTGTGACATAGCAGCTCTACCTGTCAAGGAACTAATTGGCAAGCTGATGATGTATGAAGAAGAGCTTAAAGTGAACAAAGAGGAAGACAATGAACCTGCAAGAAAGTCTATTGCCTTCAAGACTACAACCTCAAAGAATAAGGATAAGGAAAAGCTTCAAGCTATCAATGAAAGTACAAGCAGTGAGGAAAGTGAGAATGATTCTGACAGTGATGATGAGATGGCTCAAATAGCCAGGAGATTCAAAAAGTTCTATAGGAAAAAGAAATTTTTTAGGAAACCAAATTACAAGGGAAAGCATGACCAACAAGGCAAATGGAAAAAGGACTGGAAGAAGAATGACAAATCAGATGATGTTGTCTGCTATGAGTGCAAGAGAAAAGGACACATTAAAGCCGACTGTCCAAAGCTGAAGTATAAAAAGAAATATGAATACAAGAATAACAAGTACAAGAAGGCCATGAAGGCTACTTGGAGTGCTTCAGAAGACAGCACAAGTGAAGCTGAATCTTCAGACTCTGAAAGGAATCGAGCCAACATGTGCTTTATGGCAAACACTTCTGAGGTAACTGCTGAAACTCCTGCTTCAAAGTCATATTATTCTGGAGATGATTCTGAAGGTGATAACATGTCTAAATCTGAACTGTTTGAATACTGTGATATGCTGGAAGAGACATGTAATGAACTTAAGGATAAATACAAGTCATTAAAGAAACAGCATGCTCTCACCACTACAGTTAAAACTGAACTTACTATTGAAAAAGAGAAAAATGCTCAACTGTTAAAAGAAAATACAGAACTGAAACTGTCAAATGAGCAACTTAGAAAAGACTTAGAGAAGTTCACCAATGGCAAGAATACTCTAACACAGATGCTAGGAAAGCAAGTAGCACCTAAATATACTACTGGTATAGGATACCAACCTGGACAAAGGAAAATTGCTAAAACTAGATTCATTTCTAAATCTGGACAGAATGAAGGTAATTCTGGAACTTCATATGCTTCAACCAGTTATATACATAGCTATGGATCTAATAAAGTTTATCTTTCAAAGCATGTCAATTCTACAAATTATATGAGATCCATTAGACAGATATGGGTACCTAAAGTGTTATTGGCTAACCTGTCTGGACCCAAGAAGATCTGGGTACCAAAATCATCTCCCATCTAAATCTGTTTTGTAGGGAACTTGCTTAAAGAGCTCCTGTAAAGAGACATGGTATTTGGACAGTGGATGTTCAAGACATATGTCAGGAGACTTCTCTTGTTTCAAGAGTTTAATAAAAGTTGATGGAGGCTTTGTCACCTTTGGTGATAACTCAAAAGGGAAAATCATCGGCCTAGGCCAGATTGGTAACACTGATTCAATTTTGATTTCTAAAGATTTATTTGTTGATGGCCTTAAATACAATTTATTAAGTATTTCTCAGTTATGTGATGATGGTTTTCATGTTAAATTTGAAAATGATTCCTGCAAAGTTTTTGATTCTAAGAATGTTTTGGTATTTTCTGCCTTAAGAAATGAAAATGTTTATGCTGTTAATCTGAATTCTTTAGCTAAGCAGAATATTAATTGTTTGAATGCTTTTCATAAAGAATCTTGGCTATGGCACAGAAGATTAGGACATTGCAACATTCACTCACTTAGAAAACTTTCTAAGAAAAACCTAGTTAGAGACTTACCTAAGTTAGAATTCCCAAATGATAGAGTGTGTAACCCCTGTCAAAAGGGAAAACAACACAAAGTTTCTTTTAAATCAAAGAAAGAAGTTTCAACTTCTCAACCACTTGAATTGGTTCACATGGATTTGTTTGGACCATCAAGAGTTTCTAGTTTAAATGGGAAGCACTATGTTTATGTTCTTGTAGATGACTTTTCTAGATATACTTGGGTATATTTTCTAGCTCACAAAAGTGAAGCTTGTTCTTACTTTGTTAAATACTCCAAGTCTGTAGAAAATCTTAGTGGACTCAAGATTAAGACCCTGAGAAGTGATCATGGTCGTGAGTTTGAAAATCAAGATTTTGAATCTTATTGCTCACACAATGGCTATACTCATAACTTCTCTGCCCCTAGAACACCCCAACAGAATGGTGTAGTAGAAAGAAGAAACCGAACTCTTCAAGAAATTGCTAGAACCATGCTCAATGAATATGACCTGCCTATTTATTTTTGGGCTGAAGCTGTAAATACAGCTTGTTATGTTATTAATAGAGTCTTGATCAGACCTGTTCTAAAGAAAACCCCTTATGAATTGTGGAACAATAGAAAGCCTAAGGTTAATTACTTTAAAGTTTTTGGTTGCAAAGTATTTATTCTGAATACTAAAGATAATCTGGATAAGTTTGCTTCCAAAAGTGACGAAGGAATTTTTCTGGGTTACTCTATTTCAAGTAAAGCCTATAGAGTATTCAATAAGAAAACCAAATGTGTGGAAGAATCTGTTCACATCAAGTTTGATGAAACTGATCCACATGAGCCTAAAACCTCTCTTGAAAACCTTGAAGAAGACTTATCTATTCTGGACCTTAATGATAAATCTAAAGAACCTGTTATAAAAGTATCCAGTTCTGGACTTTCTCCAGAATCTGCTTCTGTTGAACCCGAACCTATAGATGAACCTGAAATTTCTAGTCCAACCTTTACTAGATCAACGAGGATTCTAAAGAATCATCCTTTAGAAGCTGTTGTTGGTAATCTGGATAGAGGAACACAAACTAGAGCTTCTCTAAGAAACCAGGTTGAACATCAAGCCTTTCTTTCACAGCTGGAACCCAAAAATATCAATGATGCTATCAATGATGAATTCTGGGTAATAGCTATGCAGGAAGAATTAAATCAGTTTGAAAGAAACAAAGTCTGGGAATTAGTTGACAGACCCAAGGACACTTTGACAATAGGCACAAAATGGGTTTTTAGAAATAAAGTAGATGAATCTGGAAATATAATTAGAAATAAAGCTAGACTAGTTGCACAAGGATATAGTCAAGAAGAAGGCATAGACTATGAGGAAACTTTTGCACCTGTAGCTAGACTAGAAGCCATTAGGATCTTACTTGCATATGCTGCACATCTGGATTTCAAGTTATATCAAATGGATGTAAAAAGTGCATTTCTAAATGGTTTTATAATTGAAGATGTTTTTGTAGAACAACCACCTGGATTTGCTAACCCCCATTTTCCAAATCAAGTTTTTAATCTTTCTAAAGCCTTGTATGGTTTAAAACAAGCACCAAGAGCTTGGTATGATAGACTTAGCAATTTCCTTATTTGAAAAGGTTTTACTAAAGGGATTGCTGATCCAACTCTTTTCATTAAAAGAATTTCTAAAGATGTTTTAGTTGTACAAATATATGTTGATGATATTATTTTTGGATCTTCTAAACACTCTTTATGTACTGATTTTTCAAAAAGTATGCAAAATGAATTTGAAATGAGCTTAATGGGAGAGCTTAAGTACTTTCTTGGATTTCAAGTATTTCAAAATGAAAATGGTATTATTTTGAATCAAAGTAAATATACAAAGGATCTTTTAAAACGTTTTGGTCTGGATAGTATCAAGGAAAGTGAAACTCCTATGAGTACTACCTGTAAATTGGACATAGATGAAACTGGGAAACCAATTGATCAAACAAATTACAGAGGTATGATTGGTAGTTTACTTTATCTTACTGCTAGTCGACCTGATATTATGTTTAGTGTGTGTATGTGTGCTAGATTTCAAGCTAACCCAAAAGAATCTCATTTGCTTGCTGTTAAAAGAATTTTTAAATATCTCAAACACACGGTTAACTTAGGCTTGTTTTACCCAAAAGGACAATCCTTTGAGTTAATGAGTTATTCAGATGCTGACTTTGCTGGTTGTAAGCTAGATAGAAAAAGCACATCAGGAACATGTCATTTGCTTGGAAAATCCTTAGTTTCCTGGTGTAGTAAGAAACAGAACTCGGTTGCATTATCTACTGCTGAAGCAGAATATATAGCTGCTGGTAGTTGCTGTGCACAAATTTTGTGGATGAAACACACTCTTTTGGACTATGGATACGTTTTTAAACATGTTTCAATCAACTGTGATAACACCAGTGCAATAAACATCTCTAAGAATCCTGTATCTCACTCTAGAACCAAACACATAGATGTAAGACACCATTTCCTAAGAGATCACTATCAAAAAGGTGATATTTCTCTTGAATTTATTGGCACTGAACATCAATTGGCTGATATTTTCACTAAACCTTTAAGTTCGGATAGGCTAAGTTTCATAAGACATGAACTGGGAATGTTTAATCACAACCGGTGTGAAAATCCTCACTGATGTAAAATTCTCACCGGTGTGAAAATCCTCACTGATGTAAAATTCTCACCGATGTGAAAATCCTCACTGATGTGAAAATTCTCACCGATGTGAAAATCCTCACCGACGTAGAAATTCTCACCGATGTACAACACTCACCGATTTGTTTTTCTCACCGATGATTAACTCACACCGATGCAATGTTTAAAGCTTCTGTCTGCCGCCAAGAATACGAATCGTTTTATTTTATGTTATTACTCTATTTTAATCGTTTATTTGGAATTCCTAAATGATAAAACTAAGTCTAAGCCACTTCTTACCTCACTGAGCTCAAAATCTCTCACCTTCGAACCTTAGCATCCAAATCGACCAAGAACCCTAAACCCGCGATGGAAAAAACCAAGCTTCCTATCGTCAGAGATGAAAGTGCAGAACCAAATGCCAAGAAGCAGAAGACACAGCATAAAGCCAGTGTTAGTGAAGTCAAAACTAGATCGGGAAGGCGACCAGTGAATCCTCACTTGCAGAATAGAGATATAGTAATCGAGAAGGAACTGTGCGTGGAATGGCTACTGCCTAGCAAATCCTTAGTGCTCGAGATTCTGGAAGACCAGAAATGGATGGATTGTTTCTCGAATAACAATGGCCCATACTACCCGAAATTGGTAAAGCAGTTCTATGAGTTTGTAACCTTTGAGAAGTCTGAGAATGAGAATCGGGTAAGCTCTTTTGTAAATGGAAAAGAGATGTCTTTTTCTTCAGCAGAGTGGGCTGAATGTTTAAAAGTACCGCATGAAGGTGTCTCTGGGTATGTGTCAAGAGCAATGCCACCTAGTAGTGACATTTTTGATTATGAGACCGCATTACAAGAGCTGACTGGGAATGGAAATCAAAGGCAAGTGGTAGCTGCTGAAATGGATGGAGAGAATCGACTTCTTTTCAAATTTGTTCAGCATGTGTTGATACCGAGGAGAGGAGATTTTGCAAATCTGAGATATCAAGATATCTATCTTCTTCATTTGCTAAGACATGGTGTAAAAGTCAATCTGTGCAGATTGTTGATGCTTCAAATGGAAGACATGATTAGACCAAAGTCAAAGACCAATGCCTTGTTCTTTGCCAAGCTGATTTTAGTGATGATAAAAGTGAAAGAAATAGCTGAGTCTCAGGATGAGACAGTTGTAGTCAAGAACAATTTCTGCATCACCTCGACTGTTTGCAAGTATATGAAAATTAACTGGAACCCATGGAAGGGAGAATGGGTCAGTGATGATCAGAAAATCTATGATAGGTTTAATCCTGTGGATTATCCCTCAAGACCAAAGGATATGAGAGATCCGAGTCTAAGACCTGATGAAGAGGAACCTGCTTATAGTGATGAGACAGAAGAAGAAGAAGAAGAAACTCCTATGGATGTTGGAGGAGATCCAGACTTGCCCCCAAGTCCTGTTGCAGAACTGGTTTATTCTAGGAAAGGAAAAGTAGAGGAAGTTTTGCCTACTTATGAGGAAGACCAGTCTGTACCTCACCAAGAAGAAGAGGAAAAGGAAAATGCAGTTGAATCGCCTGCTTCTGGTAGGTTAAGTATGAGTCCCTTAATTGGAAACTCAGCTATACCTGCTGCTGAAGAAGAAAGAGATAGAGAAGAAGCCGTACCTGTATCAGAAGATCTTCCAGATGCTGCTCCTGTAGAACTTGTGGTAGAAGATTCTGATGAAGAACGGCCAGCAGAAAAGGCAGTTGTGATACATGAGAATGCACCCATTGAGGGGGAGCATCGGTCTGTGCTTGGGAATGTAACAGTAGCTGTTGAGATTGGAGACTGGGTAGAAGACCCAGGGTTTATAGTCTGTGGATTAGATTATCCAGATTCTGACAATGAGATGTCTGTGGATAGACCAAAGACCAATTATGATCTTGCTGCTGAGTTGTTGCCAGACGATGTGGTCAGATTTCATGATTTGACTAAGCTGAAAGAGGACCTCAAATCCAGTTTTGTTGAAGAAGTGAAGCTAATGGAAACCTCTCTTACATCCTCAATTAATTCAATAATGACTACTTCTGTAGTTAATTTGGCCTCAGCAAGGGGATCTGCTGCAGTTGTCTCAAGTGATTTTGTCTCCAAATCAGATCTTGAATCCATGAAGGATGAGATAAAAGAATCATTCAGTGCTTCAGTTGCTGAGATGAAGGAAAGCTTTTATGAAGAAATGAAAGTGCTAGAGAGATCCTTCGAGCTATCTCTGGCTTGTAATTTATCTTCCTTTATGTCTGAGCTTATGGAAGAAGTGAAAGAATGCCAGACTCAGTCTTCAAGAATCGAAGCTGATCTGGAATCTCTCAAGACATCAGTGGTTGCTTTGGATTCCTATATGAGCTCCAAGTCTCAAGCTGACAAGGATCTAGCCTATGTGAAGAGTGTAGTTAGCCAGTTTGTCTCAGTGTTTGAAAGTTTCAAAACCTCAGTGAAGGATCATGTTCAATTACAAGACTCTCAAGTTCAAAGCCTAATCAGTGGTTTGTCAAAGAGTTTTAAAGAAACTGTTTCCTTCTCTCTTGGCCCTCTCACATCCAAACCATCAGTTGATATGAACTCAGTTCGAGCAATATTGAAGGAGGAGATTGGTTCTATTCCTACCAGTGGCTCTGGGGACTCATCAGAGTTAAGCCGAGTGGTGCTTTCTACAAGGGATTCTGCCAGAGAAATCATGAAGATAGTTCAAGATTTTATGCAAGAAGCCTCTGCCTCTCAAGAAGCCATAAAAAGCAAAGTGGACTACTACTTCTCCAAGATCTTCACCAAGCATCAACTCGAACACCACTTCAAGCTAATGTTGGAACACATGAAGCTCCCTCCAGTCACTCAAGCCTTCAAAGAACAAGTGAGCAAGCTCAGAGAATTGACTCCTGCCTTAGAGAAATTCATGGAGAACAAAGATGATTTCCTCTCTGCTATGGAAAGAGGAGGAGGAATTATTATGGATTTCAGAAATCTGCTGCTGCCCTTCTTGCATGTTGATGCTAGACCAGTCATCATCCCTCCTGCTTTACCTGCTTCTGCCTCAGCTGCTCCCTCAGTCCAGCTGACTCCTGCTCAAGCCATTCAAAGCCTCAAACCAATGATCACCCAAAAATCTTCAACCTACAAGCCTGACTCTGTGTCAGTGGCCCAGCCTCCTTTAATCTTTTCTGGCATTCCCAAACCTTCACCTGAATCCTCACCACCCGAGCATCCTTCTGATCCTAAAGGAAAATCTCACATTGCAGATGCGGAGTGAACCAGTGGCCAAGCTTTTTGATAGGAATTCCTGTGTAATCTGTATTTGTTGTACTTTTTGACTAACTATAATACAGACCACTTTTTACTTCTCTTTGTTTTATTTCTCTCCTCTATATATATCTATATATATGATTTCCCCATTTTTGATTATCACAAAGGGGGAGAACAATAAGAGAGGGGGAGAAACTTTTTATACGAGAATGAGAACAAAATGAGAAATATTTTCCATGGAGAAAAATAAGGCATAAGGGGAAACACATTATCCTTTGTTTTGTTTCCATTTTTATCTTTGATACCTTATGTCTATATAGCACCTTATTTTTTTTACCTCTGATAACTTATGTCTATATCATACTATTTCTAGTATCTATGATGCTGTTCTCTCTGAGAAAATTGAATTCAATATTATACTCTTTACTATTATATTTTCACTATGTTAAATGCCAATATCATAAATTGTGATTATCAAAAAGGGGGAGATTGTTGACCTCACCTGTTTTGATAATCTCAATCATGTATTTATTTGTGTTGAAAATCCCAATTATGTCTTCATCCTCTATGATATTGTTAAGTATTGTTGATCTATACTTTAATTCTTTCCAATCTGTGATCAATCCAATAACATCTTTTTTAAATAGTCTTTGGAATATGTTAATCATCATTTATCCATGTTCATACAAGTTCTAAATTGATTCAAACACAATCGGATGTGTTCTGCCTAAAACAGATAAGTAATCTGCCTATAGCTACTGATAAAGAGCTACCGGTAACCAGTCTACCGATAGACTTAGTCTACCGACAGACAGCTACCGATAGACTTAACATAGAGTTACCGATGTACTTATAAATACAGCTACCGATACAAACGTAGAGCTACCGGTGTAAGTAAAAATAGCTACCGATGGAATAAGTCACCGATGGACGAAGCTACCGATAGACTCGCAGCCACCGACGCATGGAGCTACCGATGCATGTACCTACCGACGCATGGAGCTACCGATGCATGTACCTACCGACGCATGGAGCTACCGATGCATGTACCTACCGACGCATGGAGCTACCGATGCATGTACCTACCGACGCATGGAGCTACCGATGCATGTACCAACCGACGCATAGAGCCACCGATAGAGTCAAAGCAACTAATGACTTCAAGCTACCGATGTTCAAGCTACCGATGTTCAAGCTACCGATGCTGATTACCTACCGATCACTCAACTCACTGTTTGAATTTCTTTATTTCTTATATTTAATCTATCTAACGGTCATATCATACATTTTAATGATTTGTCAAATATCTGATAAAGGTTGTCGGATGTCAGGAACCCGTACCTCGTACCTGCTGAAAAGAAATCTTTTCTGTCCCCTGATGGGAGATAAATACGAGAAGACTACATACCAGAAACATAGGAGATGCGAACGCGAACGTGTGAAGAAAACAAGTGAACCAGAAAAGTGTGGTGCATCCATTATACCAAAAGCGACACAAGCACAAAAGGAACACAGAGAAGCTCACAGAAAATCAAGCATACTCGAGGAGTGTTCTGTGCTTACAAGAAGAACTTCATCGACTACATTCTCACCACCTGTGAACCTGGAGCATACGACACTCTGTTTTTCAACAGAAACAAGAAGAGGACTCAGACTCACTTCTAATCGAATCCAAAGGAGTCCAGTGCTATACTGAAATCACCAGAACCATCTCTAAACTCTACATCTCTTGTTCTGTGATTTATTACCATTCATTTCGAAGCAGTGTGTGTTATCTGCTATATCTAACACATACACTGTCTCCTGTACTCAAACTGAAGGATCTGTAAATCCTTACAAAACTCTTTCATTCTTTCTTTCCCACGAAGAACTGTGGTAGAGGTCGTGTGTGACCTGGACAGCTGGTTGCTGTTGTACTGTTTCCCACGAAGAACAGTGGTAGAGGTCTTGGACCTGGACAGTTGTAAACTGTTGAACCCCGATCCAGGGTGTGGATCATTTTTATATAAACTTTTGAGAGGACTAAGTCTCAGCTTGAGACTGAACCTCTTGGTTACATTGTTGTGCCATCTATTTCAAAGTTTTATTCCGCTGCTAATCACTTTAAAACCAATACTGTTTTTAAAGTTACTTTGATAATTAAATTAGCAAGTGTTTATGTTAAGTGTAGATTAGTAAGTTAGTTTCAAAAGATAATCACACACTCCTGTGTTGATTAACTGGGAATTAATCAATCCCTTGAGAACCTAACAGAATCTCTACATTAATATAAATTCACTACAGTTTAATTTATTATTTTATTTGGGGGTCTTTAAGACACTGTTTTTTAAATATAGAAATTTTAATTGGTACTCAATTCACCCCCCTCTTGAGTAAACCACTCCGACCAACAAATATATTTTTCATAATTTTAAAACCAATAATGATATATGTTTTTTTAAAATTTAATTTTTTATAATCATTGAGTTGGTAAGTAATACATATGAATGTGTAGTGATTAAATGTTTATTAAATCATTTTGGAAAGAATTTTTCACAGAAAATATCAACATGGAATGATAAAATAAATATAAATAACACATTATTTTATTAAATATACTTATATATATTATGCATGTTTTTTGGTGATGCAAAAACAATTTCATTGCTTCTTGGAGGTGGTTCTCTGTACATATTCATGAAGAACATTATCATTTTTCAGTGTAGGAAAAAATAATGATATATTATATTTAATAATGATAATTTTATTTAATATCAAAATTAAATTATTTATATAATATATATTAATTAATATTATCCTCATTATGTTACATATATTTTGTTGGTGAAAAAAAATCACATTACCTTATGAGGTTTTAGTCCACCACCCACACGAGCAACATTATGGGTTCCCCATTAAATGGAAAGTAAGAAGATATATGTGATTTAATTTCTCAATAAGAATAATTATGATAAAATAACATATATAAATATATACATTAAGTCCACCATCACTAAAATATATGAGAGGTGATGATGAATATTGAATGACATCATTTCTTGAGGCGATAATACTCTATAAACATGAATTATAATTTCACATCCCACAAGATTGAATATGATATATATTTATGATATTAAATTAAAATTAAAAAATATGAAATCATTTTATATACTCGTGTTATTTTATCATATATATTTTATATTATTTTAATGATTTTGAAAAATAAATTCAATAATATTCTTAATTAAAAATGATACCTATTCTTCAAATGACCCCAGTATGTTACCACCAAAACCATTAATTTGATGGATTTTTGATCCATATATGTAATCTAGATATGGTGGAGGGAATTTAGGAATGATTTTCTCAATTAATATTATTATAAATTTTATTTAATGGTGGTATGAGTATAGGAGATGGATTTGCTTTTATATGAGAGTTGAGTAGAATAATGGTAATTTTTTAAAAGAAGAATGATGTACCCCAATATTTCAAATGGAATTGGGTTCAAAATGGATAATTATTTTTATTATATATAAAATGTAGAAATATTTATATAAAAATATATTTTAGATAGTTTTTAGTTCATTTTAAAGAATTATTTTGTTTTTTAGGATCCCTACTGAACCCGCTTTCACCTTAAGCGGGGAAATTAATTTTTTCTTTTGTTACTATCCATTTTAGTAAAACATTAATTTGAAATTGTTATATAATATAAAAGAAAGTGATTATAAATATGGAATCCATTTTACCAAATTCAATTTTGATAAGTGAAATTTTTTTATTCAAAATGTATCCCTACTGACGTGATGAAAAATTAGGCTTTATTGAAGAGTATATTTCATGAAAATGATTATTTTATATTTAATCTATTAATAAAAAAACATTGCGAGAATATAAGTCAATATTTATTTATTTTTAATATATATATATAACATAAATAATTCCACATTATATATTATTTTATATAATTAATAAATATAATCATTATATACTTTAGAACAGTTCTAAGAAAAAAATCATTTTTTAACCGAAAAATAATATTATTCTAAAAATACGTCATAATGTTTATTAAAAATAAATTAACTAGATTGAACAAAAATATGTAATAATAATGTTACATGAATTAATATTCAAAACATAATTGGATTCTAAATAACATAAATTAATTAAAATATATTATAATTATACAAAAAGTGGATTTCATCAATATTCACTACAAAATCAATATATTCTAAAAAATTCAAAATTTAACCCTGTGTTAATTATTTTATTCTAATTTTATTTTCTTATAATTATACATTTTATTTCATAATTTCTACTAAAATTGTTAATAATATATTCACTCAAAATTAAATTAAATTATTTTTTGAACATAACAAAATTTTGAAAAATATAATTATGTTTCTTAAAATTGATTGGTTATATACTGAGATTATATCAATAATTAATATCATGTAGGAAATTTATTTATATATTTCATTATATAATTAATAAAATGTATAACCACCAATTTAATGACTAGGTTATAATTGTTAAAAAAAATATGGGTGGTTAATGATCATTTTCGTGGTGAATATGATATAAAATAGAATACTCATGTTTCAAAATAAAAGGGTGTCACATCCTACACCTTTTAAAAATTGTACCATAAAAAATCTTAAAATTATGAAAGAAATAAATGGATGGAAATTTCAAAAAAAAATACATGTGTTAGAACCCTCCATAATAAAATGGTTTAATAAAAAATATAATTGATAAGAGAGAAAACAAAGTATATGGGACATTTGAAATAACACATACTTGGTTTCAAAATATGATAACACTGTTGGGAATTTAATATCTAGAAAATAAAATAATTAATAATGTCAAACTAATGATATATTGTGATTGATATCATGTATCATAAGAGATTTAATGTTCAATAGAAATTCATAAACCACAAAATTGTAAACTAAGCGTCATGAAAAAAGGATATCAATATCATCAGAAATTATGGAATGAGGAAAACATTTTGTTTCATGATCCTTATCTTATAGTTAATGAATTCTATTTCCACCTATACATATATAATAATTAATTAGACTTCTTAATTGAGTATAATTCTATTCTATATTCAATTTTTAAAAAATCTCATATCAATATCAAAATAATGAGCATTCAATATGGTTTTTCATGATTAAAGAACAAATATCATATTTTAATTGACCACATAACCATTAAAGATATGAAAAATCCAACCAAAAATTAATTATAAATTATCCAAAATTATATTGGTTAATTTATGGTTGAAGATATGCAGAATGTGTTGATATTAGGACCTGATCTTATTTCTTATCCCGTTGAGAATGTTAGAGGTCAGTTTCCATTTGAATTTTCCTCTCTTAATCAACCAATCATAACATCCATAGCTGACAAGTTGGCTGAGTGAAACTAGAATATCGTTCAAGAAATCTGTTAGCATGTTATTGGTCTAAAAAATGAATGATGAGTATAAGGGATGTCTAAAGGGAGTTATAAATCAGATCAAGTCCCTCCATATAACTGTTACAACCTCTAATACCTCTAGACAGTCATCTCAACCCTTTGATAGGGATCTTCTTAGAACTGTTGTTAAGGATGAACTTCAATCAATTCTATTAGCGTTGATAAGGAGATTCTATCTATGGTTGTCAAAAATTTTGACATAGTCCTTAATTTTGTAAGTATTAATTCCATGATTGAAAATGATTCTTCGGATGAAATAACTAATAAGGGGATTTTTAGTTCGATATTATTTTATCTAGGAATGATTTGACAAACGATTTCAAGTACATTGTAGAGATTTTTAAAATTCCTCTCGTCACTCAAGATTTCAAAACTCATGTTCAAAATCCAAAAGATTTAACTCCTTTTTTGGACATGTTCATGGAATGCAATAATTATTATGAGAAATCTATGCAGTATGGTGGTGCTATTATTACTTCCTTTTTAATGTTATTGAGGACATATCTTCTTGTGAAGAGAACTACTATTGCGGATCCTGTAGCTGCACCCCTGCAGCCTGATTTTTATTCTCATCAACTGCCTTTGCATCTACCTCAATGTATTCCTCTCATGTTCTGAGTTAGATCAAACTTGTTATCCTTGACTAAGAATAACCTCAATCTTCCACCAAAACTACCTTGGAACCCTTTTTTTAAGGGATCACTCTTACATATTTGATAGTTGGATTACTCCTTTCTTCAACTTATACTCATACTCTTATGGATCCTCCTGGTGATGCTTCTAATAGAAATGAAAACACAGCTAGTACTGAAGAATTGTGAACAATAACTTTTGATAGGGATATTTTTTATTTTTGTGTTCTACTGATTTTATTGACACCTCTTTTTCAATCTAATGAAAGGTGAGAATTTATGATCTATTATGTTATATAATTTTGAATTTTTTTTTTAAATCCCAAAAGGGGGAGAGAAATATACAGTAAGAGAGAGACATCACAATAAGAACAGATATCTTACTGATATTATTTGTGATCGTCAAAAAGGGGGATATTTTTGGACTCCTCATGTTTTAATCATGATTCATTGATAATAAATTGTCATTCCTGTTTAATATATCACTTATCATGTGTAGATATTCTTGGTTTCCTTATGATTCAAATAAATTTTCTCAAGGTCATGATTACTATTAATCATGACTCATTGATGTAAAAATTATTTAACTTTTGTCTAGAATGATTTCCTTTTTCAATGATTTAGTGTAATTCATTCGGTAAATATTACTGATTAATTATATAAACATATATTTGGCAAAATCCGAGAAATCATGAGTCTGTCACCGGATCTATTTTTCTGGAAATGCATGCAGACACCGTGACCCATACACCTTGACTGAGATACCATGCCCCGACAGTGTGATCCAGAGAACATAACCCAGACACCATGACCCAAACACGATGACCTAGACACCATGAACCAGACACTATGACCAGGCACTATAAACAGTTTCAGATCTCATGAACTCTTTGACATTGGTTCTTTACTAGGACATCGTTTAAGGTATGGAAATGGACCAGAAACTGTGATTGTAAAACCGCATTTGTTCTACTAGTTCCGAATCATAACACAACTATGCCATCATGACTATATAACTGCTTAAAGGAAATTAATAAAACCCCATTTCATGGTGACACCGTTTCCAAGTGAAATTGTTTCTAAATAGACTGTGACATTGTTCTTTAATAAATTTTTTCATTTTCAATTTAATTTCTAATGATAATATTTGAGTCATTTAAAATCACTGACATTATTTATATTTCATTGTAGAAATTACACCTTATAGTATAAAGTATGAGTTGTAGGATAAAATCATCCTTTATGATCAAAAACATGCAATCCAATAATTAAATGAAGAGTGTTCCCCTAAAACAAGGAAAAAATTGGTAGTGTGTAGTAGAAGCGCATGAATTCTTGATAAGTTTACTATTATATGAACCAAGATACATCTGAAGAACAAACGAACCATTCAAGAATCAAAAATCTAGAATACCACATATCAGATCCTAATCAACTTTTCAAAATGAACAACTTGAAGAACACAAGCTAGATCTAACTGGAAACTAGTTCTCCAGACATGTGATACTCTGTTTCTCATAAGAGGACTCGATACTTTTGTTTTTTTATCCTAGAAGTCCATAGTAGTAAATAATAACACCCAAAGAACTTCTTACCTTATATCATCATCATTGCTCTATTGAGTACTATTTTTTTCTATCGAGATGTGTGTGTGTGTTTTATGAAAAATAGACACAATCTTCTGCAATAAACTAAAGAATATAAGATATCATTCCTTCCATATCATTTTACACATGTTTACTCCCACAGATATTTGTGTAAGAGGTCCTCATGTGACCTGATTATTTTTTACCCATGAATAACTGTGGAAGAGGTCATGTGACCTGGATAGTATTGTGTACAACTGTTTACCTCAATCCAGGGTGTGGATCGTGTTTATCAATATAATATTTTTTGGCAGGTGATCACCTAGTAGTCTGGATTAGGTCTCGGCATGAGACTGAACGACATGTTTTATCCACTGTGTTGTTTAATTTAGTCTTTCTCATTTTTACTGTAAAATTCTAAAATCAGTATATTTACATTGATTTTTAATCTTGTAGTGATGTTATAATTTTTTTACTTATTATAATTTCTTCAAATGTAATACCAATAATTCATATTAAGATTACTAACAATTAATCAATCATTAGAGAAGTTATATGATCATTCAAACCATTATAACTATATTACTGTGATTAACTGGGATGTATTCAATTTTACTGGGGAACCTTTTTAAGAAAAACTTTTAACATAAATTTTTATCAATACTCAATTCCCACACCTCTTGAGTACACTACTCTGACCAACAAGTATAGTTCCATCATAATGGACACTATGATAGGTTGTAGTAGAAGATTAATCAATTATTGTTTTGTGAGGTAGTAGTTCACCGTACACAGAATCAATAGTTTCTATATTCATTATATGGTGTTGTGTGTATGTTTAGGTAGAAACCATATCATAAAAACATCCTAAAATATTATTGATATTGTTTTTGTTATAAAATAAATTAATAAAGGGAGTTTAAGGGGTCTGAGAAGGAAAATATATGAACGGAAATTGAGAGAAGAAGTTACCACTAAATCAGGTAATTCCTAATGATTTGATACAAAATCCTTTGTTGAATATCATTATTTCTATGGTATTTATTCTAAGTGTAAGGGAGGGATTTTTGAAGCTGAATTCTGCATAATCTAGATGATACACGGGGCTTTAGAGGTTTCATATGTGGGTATAGATTGTGGCCTTCTACATGAGGGATGAGGGGATCTTTTGGAATGTCTTGAAATATTATTTTATGAAAAATTTATTTTAAAATTATAATAGATAAAATTTATTTATTTCTATTATTATATTAGTTTGTGTTTAAATATTGTCATCTAATAGGTTTCATACAAGTTTAGGTCACAAATTTAACCTTATCTTTTGGATTTAACATTTAGTTAAATAAATTAACTCTTATAATATATTATAGTAATTTTTCACTATATAGTCAATATTGTGACTATAAAATTCATATATAACCTAATGTGGATCATTAATGATAGTTTATTTATTATTTATGTCATTTTTTGGAATCTTATAATTTTTTGACAATTACATCTTTTAGTAAAATAGTATTTTTTTAAAACTCATTAACATAAATGTGGACACTATTTTGTAATTTATTTTTTGTTAAAGCTATAAAAACTTAATTGATTCAAAAAAACTAAATTAAATCAAATATAAAATGTCAAAATCATCAATAATATTATCTTATGGAATTAAAATATTCAAACTACATTTATTTTAATACGTATAATATCATTTATTTGAATCTTTCCTTAATAAGGTAATCACTACACCAAAATTGCGGCACACTTAAATTTATTTATTTAATGTCTAAATATAATAAATAAATTACCATGATGTAATAAATATTTTTATAATTGTAATGATTATTTATAGTCAAAGCGATAAATTATATAACCCCACATTAAAATTGTATTATTAAAAAGGAACATGATTATGTTATATTTCCCTTTATAGTAAATTAATTATTATAACATGTCATTGTCACACCCATGTGGCTCAAAAATGAAAATACATTGTAATAAGTAATTTTTTTGTCTTACATGACTCAAGAAATAATATGATGACATGAGTTAGGGCAGTTCTATATTATTGTGATTTTATTTTTACCCTTATTTTCCTAATTTACCCTTTAACTGGGGTAAATAAAAATAATTACCAAAGTTACTATTCATAATGCCCAAAAAAACCTAACTATTTTCATAATTTTATTTATATGATTCCAAATTAAAGATATTGAAGTTTTAGTAATTAATTTAAAATTTATTCCTGTTTTCAACACAATAAACTATGTTTTTATGAAGTAAAAACTAACAAAATATTAAAAAGTTTTTATATCCAATTTAAATGATAAATTTCATACAATGAAAAAAATTGTATTAAATGATAAAAAAATAATCCAATTACACTTTAAGATAAATTAAAAATTTAATCTAGCTATTGAAATAAATTAGATTAATAAGTAGTTTTGAATTAAAATGTAGTAATTTTTAATTATTCATTAAAATTTGAATTTCAATAAAAAATATCTTAATATAGACCAAGGTAAATAATAATATTCCTATTTTAAAGAAGAATATTTCTATTTCAAATGTCACTTATAAAATTTTCAAAAACTCGATTTCAAATAGTTTCCCAATAAAAGGTGATAAACTGTATTTTTTTGAAAAATAATTCATTTATCCGAAAATTTGCATTTGTTCTTATATCATTTATAGAAACAAAAATGATGAATTTAAAATAATACATTGATTATATAACAAATATTGTTCATTAAATAAAAATATATACATAGTGATAAGATTTTAAAAACAAAATTATTCATTGTTATATATGATTCATCAAAACACATCCTTTATATTCAATTGGGTTTTATTTCCATTTATAACAAACTTGTTAACCAAATAATCATTACAAAAACATGTGTAAACCATATTTTCAAAATTTATTTGATACTATTAATTCCCTTCATTACAACATGTATTTTAAAATGGTAACATTAAATAATACTATTTATTTTTATGCTCAAACTCGATGCAGCCTTCCTTGTATGTTATTGATCATAGTGCCTATATCTTAAAACACGGGAGGTGACATCCTACCCCCCCACCCAACATAAATAAATTTCATCCTCACAATTTGAATTTGGGGTCAGTAACTAGGGTATGACATTTATAAATAAATTTATTGCAAAATCACATTAGAGAAAATGGTTTAATAAAACATTCACTCTAAAATATAGAATGTGAAGTACAAAGCACAACCGAGATAACAAAAACTAGAGTTACATGTAGGAAAAAATGGATATGGAAGAGAAAACTAACCATTCTGTTCTGAGGGAGAGTGATAGAAAACATTATCAAGAGAATGTAAACAATCAGAAAACCAAAAACTATTCATGGGTTAAATGTTACTTGATTTCACATTAGGAAATGTTTATGGAATGGGTTTTTATATTAATATATATTTCCTAAAGATGAGTAATTATTCAAAAAATTATAATAATTACTGATGTAAATATAATTACATGGCATGTTGACCTTCACCAACTAATCAGAGTACACCATAAACACATCTATTTCTCTGAATAATGAGTATTCAAGATGAATCAATATATTAATCCAAAAAAGCTTAAAAATACATTTTTCCAATTTTTAAACATTAACCTATCCCAAAATGTTTATTACAAGATTATGTAGTCCACCTAAAATAATAATCCATTCTAAGTTTGACTACATTTAAACTAAAAAATTCAACACTAATACCCATGTTCTACATAGTCCAATCATTAAATGAATGTCCTTACAATTCCTCAAAATAACATAAACTATGATAGAAAACCAAAATTAAAAAAAGTTGATCACATAGTCTTCAACAATAAATTTTAACATATATCTTCAAAAAAATATCGACCACTCTTAAAGTCTCATACTGAATATTAATTAACCTAATCACATATCCTCCCTGATAGGTTAATAAATTCCATAAATAACCTAATTAGCTTTATGTCCACAAATTAAATAATAGATTATTCCAATATGTAATTCATCCATTACTAATCAATTAAAATTACATTACATTCTACTTACAATAATCATATAATGTTCTCAAAATAGTGAACATAATCCAAAATATCAGGTATCACTTAATCCCCAAATAATATTCCCATATTAAGGATTTCAAATTGATGAAAAGTAATTTCCCAAATAAATTATTATTAACCCATAAATTACTTTTACTAAATAGAATATTTCATCTTAACTGGGGAGTTAATTTAGGTTATTGGTAGGTGATAAATCCTAGTCGCACTTTAGTAGTCTGTTTGATTCTCGCAGCCTTGTCTGAAGTCATGGGTTATGACATGGTCTACATTTTGTCCCTTTTCAAATAATATATAATACTTATAAAACATCCAAAATCAGATAAAGTCCATAAAATAATTGTAACATGTTTTAAACTCAATTTTTATTCTATAACTTTCATTTTTTATCCCATAAAATAATAAACCGTAATTATATCAAAAAAATGTCTCCAAAATACCTTTAATCAACCAAAAGCATCAAAATGGATTTCTAGGACATTGAATTTATGATCAACCTAAAAATTATAAACCCATGAGGACATACCTAACTCATTTGAAAACATACTAATCTCCACCATTGTCTAAACCATACTATTATAACAACTGTAAGGTCCAAGTCTTAAAACGTTTCATAATCATGAGATATGTTAATAATTTGACATTAATTCAAATTGATGATAACTTCTGGATTATATTTATTGATAATTAAGCCATTATTAATAAATATTATCACATAATCAGACAATATGACAGTAAAAAATAGTAACCATATTTTCCACCAAATAAAACCCTTTTAAAAATTAATACATTATTTGTTTTCTTCATAAAAAAATTCATGAATTCTTCCATTCCCTTTCCCATCCTTGTACCATGTGAAAACATTTAAAACATACGATGAGAAAAAAAATCTCGATAATGGTTATAAAATAATAAATGATAACATTAGTCTAGTAACACTTATAAACCCAATAAATCATAACATTTGCAAATAAAACATAAGGTTTTAACAAACCTCATGAAATCATATAATTCAAGAAAAACACATATAAATCATAAATCATAAAGGCCTCTTATAGAATCAATATATTACATACTTTTTAGCTTTTAAAGCAACATAGTGAGTAACATTCATAGTTATGTTTGGAATACCCATTACAGTATATTCCTTAAATCTCATAGGATACACATTTACATTTACATCCCTCATGTTATCCAATTCAAAGGAGATATATCACGGGATCACCTGCCCTCTGTTTATCACGGAACCACCTATATAAATAAATGTTTCCCAAGAACCTTAACATAATCATAAAACAGTAAACTATATTAATGGAGAAAATAATGATTTTATATTTTAATTCACAAGATATCATTTAAAGATATTGACATAATCAATTAAATTTAAAAAACAAATTTAAAATACATAAAAAAATATTTTTGAATCCATGTTACCCATAACACATTGAAAACATTTATAGTAATTATCATTTTAAAACATTAATTTCCATATAAATTAATGTTGAAAACCATTTTGAAAACATGTAATTTTATGATAATCATTTAGAATAATTAATGATTAAAAAATTTAACCCAATGTTTTAATAAATATTCCCTTACCACATAAGAAATACATAAATAAAAATAATTAAATAATAACATTATAAAAACCATATAATATCATGAAAATAATGATATTAATTAGATAATTTGTCAAATGGTAGTATATACTCCAGATAAAATTAAACCGGTTTAAAACATGAAATAAGTCTTATTGGAATGTAAATTGAGATGAAATCTCATACAATGATTGTATCCTAAGATAAAGGACAAATAAATAAAGTTATGTGAAAATAAAAAAACCAATATATGTGGATATTAATTGTAAGTCAATTAGATGTAATTAACACATATTCTTTGAAAAACAAAACCATTTACATGGATATTTTACTCAATTAATGGAGATTTGGTTAAGATTTCCCTTACCTTGAGTTATACTCATCACGTATAATCATTATGCTCTTGAATACTAATCTTAGGTTATTTATACTCACCTGATAACCTTTTTCATATTTATTAATTTTTTTTATATTAATTATTACCACATTATAAAAAATAAATAATTATTTATGTTCATATAGGTTATTTTATTGATATTTGGTACTCAAGTTGAAAATAAACTAGTTTTGATGTAAATTGTCCATGTGGTGAAAAGTCTATAATCTTTAGAAGATTATTCATGCTTTAAAAATAATATATATTTATTATATATTTATTTCGAATATTACATAATATTTTGACACAAGAAATGAAATTCACAATTCATTGAGATAGTAGGTTGTACGTATGCACGAACACTACTTTCATTAATCTTACATATAAAAGGAATGAAAATTATATGGTACATAGGTATATTATAATTAAATTTTAATATATGTGTTTTATATGTTTCATAAAAATATCAATTCCATCTTTTATGCATTCCATGTATTCCATGAACTAGCCATATTACTTTGTAGGGGAGGCTGTCCAGACATTCACAAATAAAATTATCACATTTACACATTATGGAAAACATAAAGGTATGTAGTAAATAAAAATTACAGAATAATGTACACAATAAATATATATATATATATATATTATTTAATATATAATTATAGTTCCATAATAATGTCCACCATTATAGGTGGTTGTAGAAAATTGAACAATCGTCATTTCATGTGGCAGTAGTTCACCGTACACATAAATAGTATGTTCTAAATTAATTAAATAGATGTGTGTGTAATTATTTATATAAAAAATATCATAAAAACATACTAGAATATAAATTATTCATGTTTTTCAATAAAATAATGCATTAAATATAGGTTAGGGCGTTGTAGAAGGAATGTAAATAAATAGAACTTGACAAAAGATTTTCCTCTAAATTGGGTTTAACCTTTTGATTTCAGTCAAAAGGAATTCTTGAATTTCATACTGAATAAGGTATGTCTTCTTGTAGTAAGTGATAAAAGTAGGAATATTATTGGAAGGAAATTTGGACAATCCATTGGTATTTAGAGGTGTGAGTATGTTTTTGGAGGTGGTGGTATTTTATAAGAGGGAGAAGGGGCACTTTAAGAATTTCAGGATATATTATTTTATAATAAATTTATTTTAGGATTATAATAGCTCCAATGTGGTTTAAATCAAGTAATAAATTTTTATGTGTCTAAATAATTCATTAAATTGGTTTTATACATGTTTAGATTACTAATTTAACCTTATCTATTGAGTTTAACACTTAGTAAAATAAATTAACTCTTACCATGCCTTCTTTTATTTTTACACTATATGGTCAACATTGTTGCTATAAAATTCCAATAAAACCTAAAGTGGACAATTAATGAAATTTTAAACATAATATAATTTATTATAAAAATAATAGATTTTAATGACTCTAATATCATTTAATAAGATTTTATTTATTTTCAAAACCCATTTACGCCAATTTTGACACTATTTAATAATTGATTTTTGTTAAATCTATAAAAACTAGATTGATTCGAAAAAAACATTAAATCAAATATAAAATGTCATAATCATCCTGAATATTCTTACATGTCATTAATTTTTTTGAATTATATTTATTTTAATATTTATAATATCATTTATTTGAATATTTCATTAATCATGAAATCACAGCATCATCATTGTGTCATAAATGAAAATATTTATTTAATTTATAAAATTAGAAAATATATGATGATTCAAGAAATCATTAGAGAATTAGAAATAATGTTTATAGTCAATGTGATCAATTATATAACCCCACATTAAAATTTTTATAGTAAGAATATTCATGTTTATGTTATATTTCTTCTTACATTAAATTAATTATTTTATCATGTAATTATCACACCCATGTGGCTCCCAAATAAAAAACATTCACTCAATGGATTGGTTTTGTCATCCATGACTCATCCAATAACATTTGGATACTTTTTAGGGTATTTTTATATAATTCAAATATTATTTTTAAACTCATTTACCTAATTTACCCTTAAACCGTGGTAAATAAATAATTAATGAACGTATTATACATATGGTCCAGAAATAAAAGGTACCTTTTTAATTAATTTGGATGTTTTGATTCCAAATACTGAATCCATTTTTCAAATTCAAAATAATGAATATTTAGTTATCAATTAATAATTTATTCCTGTTGTAAAAACCAGAAAGTATGTTTTTAATAAGTAAAAACTATCAAACGATTGACATGTGTTAATGTCCAATTTAAATGTGAAATTACATAAAATGACCACCAATGGATTAAATGAGAAAAAATTAATCCAATTACACATTAAAACCAATTACAAATATATTCTATCTATATGAAATAATTAGATGAAAGGGAAAATTTGAATTAAAATGATGTATTTTTTCACTATTCATTAAAATATGAACTTTTAATTAGAAAAATAATAATATTTCAAACAAGGTAAATTTTGATGTCCCTATTAAAAATAAGAAGTTTATTATGTAAATATAACTGATTAAATAATCAAAATCCAATTTTAAAAGGGTTTTCTATGAGAATATTATTAAATTGTGTTTTTCTGAAAAATACTTTTTTATCCGAAAAATAGAATTTGATCAGTTATCATAACTTGAAATCATATTAGATGATTTTAAAACACTAAATTGAATATATAAAATATATTTTATATTAAATATAAATCCATAAAGAGTGATATGATTTTATGAACTCAATTATTCTCTTTTAAATAGGATTTCTGAAAACCACATCCTTTATATAAAAATGTTAAATATTTCCTTTTATAATACATGTTGTATCCAATGAATCATTATTTAAACATTTCTAAAAAATATTTTCCCAATTTTGTTGATAGTATTCATTCCCTTCATTCTAACAGGTAGGTTATAATGGTAACATTTAAATAATACGATTTTCTAGTTTTTTTATCGATGTAGCGTATCAAGTAAGAAATTGATCATAGTTTTTCTTTATTAATACTCAAGATGTTACAAAAATTACCTTGTTATTTTAAAACTAGATAGGATAAGAAGGGGATTAACATAAGAAAGTGGTTAGATGTAATGTATGTTAAGGTAATAAACAAAGAATAACATTTGGTAAACCAGAACATTTGATCCAATATAGATATAATGGTAACATATGATGGGTGATATTAGTAATATTGATCCTTAAGAATGATATTACATGATATCATAATTGAATCATGATATTAAGGTGACAAAATAATTCATAACATAATTGGAAGACAAGTAAAACATCTATAACAACATCACATGGTGTATAGAGTCACATAATGGATTAGATTAAAACCCTAATCCCTTACTATACCTATAATGAGTCTAAATTATTACCCAATGTGATGGAGTGGTATCTAGGTTGACCTATCATAATATATACTTTCTCATTTCTACTACATATATCATTCTATATATGGATATATTTAATTGCATTAAACCCCCGATCAATGGGTGGGGTAACATACATTTAATTCAATAATATTGGAATTATATTTAATTATATATGAATTCAATTGAGTGTAAATGGTAATGTGTCCTCACAATATAAAATTTTTGAATAAAAAAATCATAGGAAACATTTAGCAGTATAATGGGGGATACATAATGATTCATGTGAGTGATTAATGAGCAATAAAGGGGTATATTAACACATGTACAACATAGTTACAATTAAGGGGATGTTTTAGATCATATAAAAACTTGGAAAAATGGAAAATAAAATTTATAACATAATGTAGGTTCTTTACTAAATAAGAGAAGGATACGATCCCTTTTCTATAGAGGGCGACTATAAAACAATATTGGATCATTATAAGATAAATGGGATATCTATGTGGCATATAGGGATGGAATTTCAAGATAATTTATTGAACCATGATTAATTATTGATCTATAATGAGAGGTTGGTGGTATAATATTTTTTTAAATTATTTAATGAAAAAAAATTTTTTTAATAAAAATCAGCATTTTTCAATATTCATCAAAAGAGTAATATTTTGAAAATATTATCAAAATTTTAATCTAACATAATTTTAAATTATAATTTTAAAAAAAAATATAATTTTGTAAAAAAATATAAAATTAGAAATAATTAGATTAATAATAAGTATGAAAATTATAGTGAAACCCTTTTTTATGAAAATTAATGTTTCAATGAAAAAAATCTAATTATTCTTATATAATGTCTATAAAAATTAGAGGAATCATAAAAATTTTCATTCAAAATATCAAATATAAATTTCATAAAAATTATTCACATATATTTGTTTTTTTATTTATAAATATAGAAACAATTTTCAAGCATGAAATTAAATTTCATGAAAAATATTTCTTCTATTTTCAAATGTTTTTTGTTTTCGTTTATAATTAATATTTAGAAAAATAATTTAATTTTGATATGTTTAAACCACAAGATATTAATAATTTTGTTAGTCCTATTTGAGCGCAAAAATATGATATCTACATATAAATATTACATTATTTAATAAATTTATATATGTATATCAGTGTCAATTTAAAATCGTTGTTGTTTGTAATGCAAGTTGGCATAAAAATAAATTTAATTTGGAAAAATATATTTCATAAAATCTCATGGTCTTAACCTTTTCCCACATAAAATCATTTATTACCTCCAAATTCCATTAAACTAATATTAACATATGATAATACTTCAGCCACATCACATGGTATGTTTTTAAACAGTATCCTGAAATTTTTTATTTCACTACAAAACATTGACCAGCTAAGTGATGTTATTTCCAATCACATTCCCTCTATGATAAACAATCTTAATTTCTCATTCCACATAAGTGAGATATTTCTCTTTTGGTATGAATTCTAATTTTATTAGATGTGAATATTCAAGTATTTAATTCCTCACAAGATATTCATGTCCCAAATTGTGTACATTGGATGGGTTTTGTGGGAGCATTTGGTGATATGTAACCATCCCTAATCCATCAAGAACCTCCGAAATGAATATAAACTTGTGGATTAAATTTCGTTTTTTTAATATAAAAAACTTATTCTATATGATTATTCATAGATATATTCTCCCACTAACACCATTCTCTATATGACCCAGATTATTGTTCATATAATATTTCTACTAAATATACTTTTCATTGATGTGATGTTGAAGGGGTTTTCAACTTAGTATCATTTACTCAATATTACCAAGTCCCAATTTCATTTTATCTCCATCTTCATCCAAAAAAATTTATTATTATACTTTTTTCAATAAAGGGATTCATAAGTTTTACTATAAATCACTAATTTAAATTAATGATTGTCATAAAAAATTTCTAGAAGAAGGTGTTGATCCCAAAAACCATTGAAGTACATAAAAGAAAACATGACAATATTTTCTAGGAACTAGTAGAAAAATGGTTTTTATCGTCGTCAATTTCATGACATTTTCTTATAAACCATTGTAAAATAAGAATGGAGAGACTTTTATTTATCGTTTTTTTACCAAGAAATGATTTTTGGTTGGTAAATTTTTTAAAAAACATCACTAAAAAATTGAAAACATATTTTGGAATAAGTTTTTTAAAAAATAGAACAAAAAATCCTTCATTTATGTTTTCATTGTTTAATAAAAATTGATTTTAAAACAATTTTTATTTTATTTTTCCCATTATTTTTTTCTAGAACTGACTTCAAAACAATTTTTTTAGTTTAGCGTATATTTTTAAAAAAATTTACGTCAATTTTTTTTTACATTTTTAGTTGTGGTTTTTTAAATACTGACTCCAAAAAAATATCATTTACCTTTTGTCTTGGGTTTTTTAAAAATCCGACATGATTTTTTTTACTTTTTAGAATCAGTGTATTTAAAAAATGACCCAAAAATGATATCAATTGGAATATTTAGCATCGGTTTTCTGAAAAGCCAAAGCCAAAATACTAATTTAAATTGTAATTTTCATAAAGATCCTTAATTGTGTGTTTAAATTATATTTGAATAATAAATTTTATTTGAGATAGAGGATCTTGTTAAAAATACTATATCTCATAGAATGTTAGTGGACATCATTCACTATAGAGTTCCGTTATTCAACTACCATGATTTAAAATTAAGGAAGAATCAATTAAAACATAATTTTTTTATCATTGGCATAATATTTTTCTTTAGATACTATAGATGTGATATGGGTTGGAATACAAAATGGTGTATAATTTGATAAATAATAAAGGGATCTTGATGTTGCAAAAAATTGATTCAATTTTACAATCAAGGAATTATAATATTAAATTTATAAGATGGAGATTTCATGTAAATTCTTGTATGATATATAGGATAAATTGTATAATATCAATAAAGATTGAATTTTGGGTGTGTAAATCCATATAGAATGTTCATTTCAAAATGTACAAGGATTTGGGGATCCATAAAAATAAATTCATTTCTAATTTCTAATATTTTGGGAATTTAATTAAATATGACATCTGTTGATTTATAAAAACTCTAAAAGATATGAAAATCATGAAGTAAATATTTAGAAAATTTACAGCAACAATATATGAAAATATCTTGTTTCATGAATAAAAGTATCTAAATGATGTTACATAAGAGAGTTTTTGTGACAATATAATTTCTTATGAGATAATGAACCAAGGAAAATGTCTCTGGAAAAATAGTTCCCCCATCTGGTTTAGTTCAAGGTAATAAATAAAATAATTTTTGAATATGATTTTTAATACTTATAAATCTATGAGTTTATGTACCTTTTTTTCGCAGAAATTATATATGGAAGCTAAAATATCAAATAATGATTATAATCAAAATATGTTTATTAGAAAAATATGGATTCTCAATGAAATGTACCCAATGAGTTTCTAAGATGAATATGATGATAAATAAATCACAAAAAACCATTAACAGTTATTGTGGTCAAGAATTAATTGTCGTGTAAATAAACTAGGAAGAAAATACTTCTTTTATATGTAGAGGATAAATCAAAATTATTTTAAGTGGATTAAATTTGATACAAAAAGTACTACGTAAATAATTCCTTATAATTTTCATAGATAATACCAAATATAAGGACAATGACATTGAATAAACTATTATTTAAAGAATATTATACCATAAAGTAATGTGTAATGTTATGCATGATAAATGTTTGATTGGAGGTAAAAAAAATAAGAAAAATATTTTCTTCATGGTTGTAAAAATTATATACTGTATTGAAAATGGGGGAAATTAGATTTTAAGGATGTATATGAATACCTAAAATTAGAAAATAAGAAAACACACAATGAAATAGTTTGAGAACAAATTAAAATATTAAAAAATGGAATATATTTTTGTTAACTTGAATAATATATTGATGGATATAATATGAATATCTATTAGAAGAAATCATTAATTTTTAGTATATGGGGAGTGATTTAAGATCAATAATGCCTCTTGACTTCTGATAAGAAATAGTAAAATTAAAATCTATGGGATAAGAGTAAGGTGAAGTAGAATCATATTGATTTAGATAAGAAGATTATGTATTTCCCAAATCAAGAAAATTTTAAAAAGTGGATGGAATATAAAAGTGGGTACTGAATATAAAAATGAATGTGATAGTTGATGCAAGTACTTAAGAACCCACACATTGATGGATGGTCAAAATTGGTGACACAAAAAATACAAAACAGGCCACTATGACATTAATATAAATGTGTAAATATAAACTGAATGCGCATTTTAATTTTTCAACAATAATAGTTTAAATTGAATATGTGTGTTATATATAAAATACACTCATTATGGAAAAATATCAATAAAAAAATATTCATGGAAATTATTAGACATGGATTCTTTTTAATGGATATTTTTTTATGAATTTTATATACATAAATCCCTGAATTTATCATTAATGATTACATTCAATGTTCTAAAGAATTAATAATATGAAAATAATTATTATTTGGGATCATATTGAATTATAATAGAAACTAAATACTATTTATAACATTTTAAGTTGATATATATCAACCATATTGAACATATTCACCAATAATGAGGCCATTCCCAGTATATTGATTACGAATATAAGAAATGGGTAGGAAAAATTATTGATATTTCATTAAAATAATCGAATCAATGTGATGAGTAAATATTTGATAATGGATGTATATACCATAAATTTGGATATAATTATAATATCATAGGTATCATTTATGAAAATATGGGTAATTTAATTTATAAATTATGTAGTATCAAAAATTATTTTCCATAGAAATCCAAAATATGACTCGATGATATGTGTTGCATAAATTTCATCATAGTTAAAGGCCTTAGATAAAGTTTCTAGGTTAAATTATATTATGGGACTTGGGGACATATAGATATTTCTCTAGGAAGTACATAATTATTAATTGAAGAGATGGTATAATTTTATTTCAAGAGAAGTAAACGATAAAGAATATATACCCTATTAGTGGAGAAGATGAGTTGTGTATTTCAAACATGGATGATAAAAAGTACTATGCACAACATTATTATAAGCATGATAAAATATCCTTTTGGGAAATGACATGAATAATGATGGATTTTATGGTATTATAAACTATTTATATGAACATACCCACTAGTGTAATACTTATAAAATAGGACAAATTATTTATATGTACTAAAAGATGAATTAAAAAGTCCAATGATGTCTAATGAGTATGTTAGTGTTCGTTAATATGGTAAAATATGACATAACTCAACATATTGAAAATATAAAATGGATTATTCATTGCTAATTATAGAGGTATGGGTTAGTTGGTACTAATTTATGAAAAATATAATGTTTTTATCTAAATTAACTATTACCAAAAATTATCCTTCAAAATATTTGGGTTCAAAGAAATAAAATAATTTTAGAATTTTAGAATTTAGTTTACCAAAATTGATGTGTATCATTTTCTCAAAAAATATGTGATAAATCATTAGGTTTCAATGAATAGGACTCATCAGAAAATTGATATCCTTTAGAGGGTGACCCTTACAATTATCCATGTAACCCAAATGATTCTAATTAAAAAAGACAGCATGGAAAAATATTTATGGGTTATGGTTTTAAAATAAAATAACATAAATTTTTTTGTCTTATGGATCTCAAAGAAGATAAAATTAAATATATATTTTTTTAATGGAGGATATCAATGTTTAAATACATCATAATTTTAATGATTATATAATTTACTGTCAGTATGAAAAAACATCATATAATTATATTCATGGGAAAAAAGTAAAATTTCATTTCATCCCATCTATGTGTAAGGAATTAAGTTATTATAATAAATTTCAAAGAATATGTATTTATGGAAAATATTTCAGAGTGTTTGAAAACAAGTACAATTTCCAATATTCTTAGAATAAATTTTATTAACTTGATGAGGAAGTTATCATCATAATGAGAGATTAAATTATATTGGGTTATTCTAAAGAGTAATTTAGTGCTTATGTTAATGAACCACCTTTAATTTATATAATGAAGTCAATATTCTAGGATTATAATGACGAATGAAATTTAGTAGGTGAAAATAAAATACAATTAATTGAAAATGGATGAATACTATTTAACAAACATCCTTCAAATCCCATGTATATTTAAGGAATATTTAGAAGGATTTTTAATGAAAAAAAATCAATCATGGTGCTACTTAAATAGAATGACCATATTACAAAGAATGAAACCATAGTCATTGATCATAGGTCTCATGAAAAATATTTTATCACAACCGGGTATATTTTTTTAGAAAAATCCATAATTATGATAAGATACATCAGATCAATTAATGGATGGTTTGGAAGGGTTAATACAAAAATTAAGGGATTATTATATATGGATAATCATATTCAATGCCACAAATATAGATTATATGACTTTTCATTCCCATTAAACAGTAAAGGGGGTTCACGGTGCTAAAAGTGGGAATTAATTGACAATTCCATAATGGATATCTTAACGTGGAAAACATGCGTCGAAAAACCAGATGGATTTCACATTCATGAAGATTAAAATAAAATATTATATTTATTGAAAAGCTTTTATATGATGTAGAAATAACCTAATTAATGTTATTATATGAATAGTCGACACTTGTAAACGATTTAATTCCAATAAAGAGTGGTTTATCACTATCTACACAAAAAATTGGAGACGAATCAAATAATGATGGTTCATTTTTATGAAAATTAAATAATTTTTTTGAATTAACATAGAACATGGAAAGAATTAAATTGAATAATAATGGTGTTAGGTTGACATATTGATGATTATAGAATAAAAAATTTCCTTTGGAATTTATTTGACAAAAGGAAGACATGGATCCATTATATTAGAACCATAATATCCCAATGAGGTATTCATCAAATTATTCATGTGTTATTCTAAAGGAATAAAGACAGCGGTAGTAACACATGTAATTTTTCCAATGAATGATGATGGGAAATATATTGATATGGAATAATATAGGAAAATAATTTTGAGAAAATTATACTAAATAAATACATGACCCATAAATATATCTATCAATTTTCAATTGGTATACTTCAAAATAAAATTTAAATAAATACACATGTAAATGTATTAAATGAAATTATATTATGATAATGACATTATTTATTTTGAAAAAAATTACAATTCTAGTTTAAAATGGGATCTATTAAGAATAACAATTGTTTATGTTTGAATTTTTTTCATATTGTTAAATTTTTTTTATTAGATTGTAATTTCTATCTTAAGGGATTATGTTTTTCCTTGAGAAGAAATAAAAATTATTATATTTTATTTATCACTATAAAATATGTGATCAATGCATCTTCAGAATCATCTATTTAATTTCTATAGATTAAAATTGAGTTTGATAATAGTGGTGTTGTTTAAAAATCTCTAATTAATATCTTGTGGGTCAGTTCTAGTTTTATTAAAGATAGAAAAAATAATTTCCATCACTCATGAAAATTCACATCCTTATAATGTATCACATAAAAATTGCAGAAAATGTACTATTATTTTCAGAATGTAGTTCTACTGAAAATCAAGTTATCAACATCATGGAAATGAAACAATCCATCGATATTCATAAAGCTATAACTTTATCATAGAATCTTACCATATGAATAAAAATATAATATTTATAGAAAGGAACCAAACTCCACAACGTATTGTTCAATCATCGAAGGATGTGTTTATTTTCATGAATTGTCTATTTTTTATTCTACTTGTTAGAACATCCATATTATTTCACATTGAATTCATTGAAAAAGGGAGAGTGGTTTTCAATGATAAGGATATATATAGTAACAATCACAATAATATTTTAATTTAGTTGACAAATGGTCAAAATTGAATTTATATATGAATTAAGATGTTGAATTAAAACATTTGAATTTAGATATTAAATGAGGAGATGAATGGTAACATTAGATTCTAGATATGAATTGAAATAATGAATGTTAACAATAATATTCACATATGAATTTAAATGATTAATGTAAATAATGGAATTCAAAAATATGATATCCATTGGGGATAGCTAAAACTCTATAAAATTTTGATCAAGGTATTGAGGTTTGTGTTTCCTCGAGAATCAAAATAGAGTAATTATATATTAGTAAAGTGTAGATGAATTAATGTAAATTGTTTACTTTATTGATTTAATTTACTATTTATAAAAATACATATAGTGTTTTGATAAAATGTTGATTTATAAAATGTTGGTTGTGGCCTAATCAGTTATTCCCACACCCTACATGGATTTCTTGATCGGTACCCAAATTAATTTCATGGTTTCATTATAGGTTAAGGAAAATATCAATATTTTAGATAGCTCCCATGGGATGGTGTTTGGATGATGGAACTGAACATGGATTCAAGACTCACTTGGGAGTTGTTAGGGTATTTATTTATTTTTGGAGTTTTTCGTAAATTCACATAACATGTACATAGAATTACATATCTATTTTCTTATTTTTTGTAATGTATTTCCAAATTTTTGTCATCATGTGTTATAGGTTGGGATGTTATGGATTATATCATTTTATTTACGGTTTTGTTTTATTTCTGCAATGCTATTAAATTTGTAAATAAGATATAGTCTTTCCATGATAAATATTATATCATCATTTCTAGTTTGTAACATCTAGAATATAGGGAAACACATTAATGTAGAGAACTATCTCTAGGAATCAGTTTGTGACACACTGGTCGAAAATTTATAATGCTGTATCATAGACTAATATTATTTTCTTTTCGTTTTTTTAGTATTTGGTAAAGGTATATAGGAGACTAAGAAGAATGGGGCCTTATTTATGAACACAAGCATGTGAGTATAAAAACCATGTAGGGGTAGAAACCCAATATTCAAGGGTGGGATTTCTCTTATTGGTGTGTGTCATTATTGTTTGACGCAACCTAACATTGGGTGATGTAATTTTTGTGTGACGTAATTATTATTTATATAATTTTAAAATATTTGACACAAAGATAGGTATATAATGGGAGTTGCATATATATAAGAATCATTTTAGGATATTGGGATTATTTTGCGACATTCATCATTAATTGGAAAACATAATGAAATGGTTTCTAGCATCATTTTTGAAACTCAAATGTTTCATGTTCTTGGGAATTTTAACAGCAAATGGTTTCTAATTTCAACATGAAATTTAAAAATGACTCAAGATTTAAATAAATGTGTACCTAATGCAAAATATTGAACAATGACAATTAGTTTACCATTTTCTAACCATGAACTACATATCAGATGGCTAATGGTAGTGATCCGGCCTTAGTTTTGACTATCTGGAGAAAAAATGGTGAGTGGCATGTCATGGTTTTTGTGAAACCATATTGTTTAATGTGTTAATATTATGTAATATTTCTTAAGAAATTTTTTTGTAATTATGTAGATATGCCTCCAAGATGACACTTTTTGAGAGTGTTAAAGGATGACATAGCTACGGATGCTCCTCTAGTAGTGTAACATAACGCAACGATAGTGATTGGTGAGTAAGATGAAGATATGTTCTAAGAAAACATTCCTCGCATCATGAAATTCATAGATAGAGTCCAATAGTGAGTTGTTAAAAGTTTGTCTAATCTTACATGGGAAATTCAATTATAGTACCCTCTGACATTCCCAGTAGAAGGTTGACCTAAGGTAATAGAGTTTAGGAATTAGTCCTTCAATAATATAATTAACTATTTGGAGAATCTGACTAATAATATAGTCCTATAGGATAATAATATTCAATGAGGATCTTCGAATTTTTAGTAAGACTTATAGGTTTATACTGGATAGGATTATGGTAAATTATGGGAATAATTTTTGGATTTGTCCATGGAGTAATTTTTTCTAGAGAAGTTGTGGTTGGAAGGAAAATATGAGTTCATGAGAATGACATCGTAGAGTATTTATGTAATGGACTATGTTAGATGCCTTATAGTTTTTCTATGATTTTATCCATTGTTGGGGACAGATGTGATAGCTATTGAATGTTATTTTTAGTACGGTCATAAATGTGAGATTATGTTTGATGTTATAAAAATTCTATTAAGGTAATTTTTATAGGTGTTGGATCATGATCTTATAGATGAGGGAAACCATAAATAGGGTTCAAGTACAGAATAAAAGGTTTATGTAGGATGATCAATGTGTAATTCTTCTGACTACATGAAATTTTTCAACGAAAATATTAGTTTGTTGATAAAATTAAGACATTCCAAGGTGAGGGTTCGGTCACCTAGGAACTTACCTAGATTATCTATTACAAAAATGGTTAGTCATTCTAAACCAAAGGCACATTCCCCAAACACTAGTAGAGTGTTAATATTGTTTCAAGATGTGAAATCATTACAGGTTATACAGGAATCCAATATGGACAAGTAGTGAATGAATAGAAAGAGGGAGATATTGTTTTAGAAGGGGATCTTCAAAACCTAATTAGTCTGGAAATTGGGGTTCAGTGGCCTATTGAATTATATGTGGTAGACTTGGATATCATATGAAAGAGTGTCCATATTACCATAGTGGTGAAGCTAATGTGAATCCCACTACATCATAGTGAATAGAGGTAGGACCGTTTTGTTCCATTAAGGTCACTCTTATGGATGGATAGTCTTGAAAATCAATATTGAATGATACTATTTTTGTAGATTATATTTGATATAGATCATTATATGATATTGCTACTCCTAATTCCTTTTTATGCACATATTGCGAATAGGTTGAGACCAGCAGTGTAGCTTGTGACAATGTTGTTGACGATAGATACACTGTTGGGAGTATGGTTGAGAATTACATATTTTCTTAAATGGTGGTTTTTATGGTTGGGGAGTATTATTTTCTATGGGATATTTATTGTCATGACATGTCAAGATTGTTCCTCATTTATGGTATGGAATGATTAGTAGAATATTGATTCCATATTGACTGTTACTGCAAGAGATTGAATTCTACATATCTTAAGGGTGATAATTATGTACATTAAGGAGAATCAGATATCATGGATGATCATGAAATTATAGTTCATTAGATACTGGGGAAGATCCCCACCCAGGATTCTTTTTTGTTTCTATATGATGGTGGTGCTTTTCATGATTTATTTTTGTCCATAGATGGAAGTTTTTACGTTGGTTTCCTTGAATATTTATCTCGGATTCCACCTGAGATCGATGTAAAATTGACAATTGTTCTCGAGATATGGGATCATTCAGTTTCTATTCAAACTTATTGAAGAACACCAATTTAGATTCTAGAAATTAAGACTAATCTTGATGATTTTATTGATTAGGGGACTCTTTTTTTGAGTACGACACCTTGGGGTTCATTGGTTGTTTTCTAAGTAATATAACAAGGATCTACACTTATTTGTTGATTACCTGAATTTATACCTGATGATTGCGAAGAATTGGTATCCTCTTCCACATATTGAATATCTATTTTACCAGTTGGTAGGAAGATGTGTTTTCTCCCTGATCTGCATGAGATTAGGGTGTCATCAATTGAGAGGTTGTTCATAGGATATATAATGGACTACATTCAGAACCGGGAATAGCCTATACGAGTTCATTGTAAAGTTGTTTGGGTTGATGAGCACACCATCACTGTTTATAACCATGACAAATGGAGTCTTCCACCCATACCTAGATCAATTTGTGGTTGTGTTTTTTGGATGGAATCTTTGTGTAATTTAATATTCATGATGATCATGGCTAACATCTTCACATCATTTTGCGTACACTAAGAGATCATTGGTTAAATTACAAGCTATATATGTTTTAGTTTAGGATTGATCATGTACACTTATTTAGTCACATAATAACATGTGAAGCTATGTATGTGTAACTAAAAAAGTCTTGTGAAGAGGTTTCTTAGTTGCCTCCCAAGAATATTTCAAATATCTACATGTTTCATGGATTATTTGGATATTATCAGAGAATCATCTAGGAAATTTCCTACTATGTATCACATCATCAGGGCTTGAAAAATGATTGGGTAATTTTTGAATGGAAGAAAGTAAATAAAATTACTTCTAGGGTCTAATGAATCATTTTACATTGGCACCAATCATGATCCTACCCATTCATGGGGAGGATTATATGGTTTTTCAGGATTTTTCTTGTAAAAGTGTTGGATAATTGTTGATATAGTGAGATCTAGTTGTAAAATATGGGTCTTGAAAATTTGGTGCATATGAATGGAACTACCCTATAGAATAACATGTGTTTTTTTAGTGATATATGCTTTGAATTTTTAGAGTCATTACATATTGGGAAAGATGTTTACTATGTATATGGATCTCAATACATTAATGTACATATTTCTCAAAGTGAAATTAAAATTTTTATCAGTGTAGGTGGGATGATAATAGGATTTCATTTGACATTGATCTATAATATAGACCTAGGATGGGAAATAGTGTTTTTAATTATTTAAATAGGAGAACTCCAACTCATGTAGTTCAAGAGTCTTGTGTCGAGTGAAATATATTGACATTAATAGATGATATGCATGTCGTGGTTCGTGAATGTCAAGAGTAGATGGATATCATATTATTCTTAATGGATTATATACTTTTTAACATGATTAGAGACAAAAAGTATGATGATCTGGAATATCTATCCTTGAGGGAGATCCTTAAATAAGTTGAGTCTCCTTCCAATTGGAGTATAGATGAGGTCCTCATTATATATGTTAATAATCAAGTAGTTGTGACCATATACAGGTGAGAGTAGTGGATTCATGAGTTTGATACCATGATGTGGGAAGTAAATATTGGTGATACTAAAATATATTGTGCCCTAAAAGAAATGTTTGTATGGTCAGGGATGGAAAATAAAAAATCATGGTTCATGAAATTATAGTTCAACTCCTAATATGTGAATTTTTACCATAAAAAACCTACTGGTTCACTATAGCCAATTCAAATTACAGAATGGATGTGGGATGATGTTACAATTTTATTTTTGGTGGGTAACCTTAGGATGAGTTGGAATAAGGAATCAATTTGGGTAGTTGCAGAATGACCAGAAATGTAGTTCATTGCTTACCAAATGGGAGAAATTTTAAATAGAGTAGTCAAGGGAGTTTCTCGGTCTAATAATTGGTTTTATCCACAATTTCTATAGAGTATTTCATTAGATGATGACTCTCATTTTACTTCACACATATTGAAGGGATTTGAGAAGGACATTTTTAGGTATGTTTTATTATGTATGACTTTCCACCCACATACAAATGGGTTGTTGGAGTGTACTATATAGAATCATGTGGATATGGTTTGAGCGTGAGTCCTAGAATATATTGGTTCCTGGGAGAAGAACCTATATTTGGTGAAGTTCAAATATAAAAAATATATATCAATGAAACTATATAGATAGAACCATGTGAGTAACTTTAGGGTATGCCTTGCATATCACCTATAAGCTGGATGGAGGTGGGTGAGCTTGATTTGTTGGGACTGAGTCACATGTAGGAGACGTTGGAGCAGGTGAAGCTGATTAGAATATCTATTACAATATCTCAAATCCATAAGAAGTCGTATAAAAAATGACATTGAAATCCCCATGATTTTGTTGGGTTATTATGTATTCCTTCATATTTTTTCTAGATTGGGAGACCACATGATACAATGATAGGGAATGTTTATGCCTAGGTATGTTGGATAGTTTGATATTCTAGAGAGAACTGATACTGTGAAATACTAATTATATCTTCTATAGTCATATAGGGTAGTGAATCATGTTTTCCATGTGTCTTAACATTATATGTATCATACTCATACTTATCAAGTAATCAATGAGGATTATGTTGAGGTTGAGTTTGAGGCATCCATTTAGGATCATCTATTTTGTATGTTGGGTCATAGTGAGAAAGTGATGCCTGGAAATTTTTAGTTGATTGGTTTTTTATTATGGAAAATATTATTTTTTCATGAGGAATAATGTGAGATAGAATTGTTATGTGGACTCAGGGACCTGATGGTGTTGATAAATAATCTTATAGATGGTTTGGAGGACAGCTCGAGGAAGAGCAGTTATAAGGTGGGTGATTGTGATGTTGTGAATTTTTTAGAAGGATTATTAACATATTTTTTTGTTGCATGCTGGTGATTTTTTGGGTGAAAATTGATAATTTTGAAACGAAAAGAAGAAGTGCATGGTTGGCACCTGTTTTCCCAAATTGTGCATCCTAGCACACAAAAAAATGTGAAACCCTAGATAGAATTGTATTCAACATTTGGTGCATGGGTTTTCAAATCATTCATCCTTTTAAGAGACACCATAACGCCCCCCCCAAGAGGTGCATAGTTATGGAACAAGATTTGTGAAACTATGCACCCCTTCATAGAAAAACATGCATCTTTTTTTAATTAAACCAAAAAATTATTACACAAACAGTCAAACCCCCCATATTAAAAGAAAATTTCACCCAACATGCACATATCCCATTCCACTATTTTTTTATGATCTGAGATGAATTACAAGGGCTCCCAACAATCATTCATATAAAATTTATGGTGGATTAAAGATCTAAACAACCTCCGGGATGTGTTTTCTTCTTATTTATATCTTTATCTCTATCATGATACAAATTCTAGATAAAAGAGGGATGTGTAATGTCATGAACCAAATGAAAACTGAGCCAGTATCTGGATTGGTGGGTAAAATGACCTCAATCACAACTCACTGTATGCCAGAGGGTGTGGACTTGATGTGGGGGTCTTAGGAGGTGATATTGGTGAGACTATACCCTCATATCATAGTAGTACATTGGTATATCAGAGTGTAAATAATATAAAAAACAAAATAAGTATTAAATGAAATATAATGATGAAAAAAATAATTTATTAACTTAATATAAACAAGACATCCAATACTAATATACAATTGAGGCGTGCATGTACTCATGATATATCATGAGTTAAAATAAAATAAACACAACTTCCTGAAAGTTAAAAGAAATTAAAATGTAAATTAATAAAGGAAACCCCCATGGGAGACCTCCATGAGAATCCAATGATCCAACTCATTCCTATTCTATTAACTCCTAGGTACAAGACAAAAATAATAGGCAATCAATGAATGTCCTATAAATATATGGTCAACTTTGGTACCCTGGTGCAATGGGAGCCTGATCAGGGTGTCTGATAATAATAAAAGTAGTTTCCCACCAATGGTATCTAAGAATGAATCTAGTCCCTAAAATATAATGTAATGTAGGGTGGAGTAATAAGATAAAATTAATAGCATGATGTGTTTAATAAATAAACATAAACCCTGCCATGTTCCTAAGAGACACTTAGATGTTATACCTACCTTAGGATGGGGAGTGAGCCACCATGGAAACACTCTAATTGATGTATGTGGTGCCTCATCTCAACAACCATAATGTATCACTTGTGCAATATGTCTTGCTTAACAATAGATATAACTGAATGTGATGTACCATGATCAAAAAAACACTTACGATCATTCTGCATCCTATGAATAGGGTGAAATAATATTTCTAATAAATTTTCACGTTCCAACACCTCTTGTTCCTTAAATTTATCCACCCCATATTAAAGAATCATCGTATTTATAAAAACATCTATGAGGAAGTAACTCTATAGATTTTCATTTAAATAACTTATTTTAATCATGGGAATTACAATTAAAAAAATCATATAAGTCATTATAATTCAATCAAATAATTTTGTAAAGGTGAACCACTCTATTAAATTATATTTCAAAATAACAATTTAATTAAATAAATTAATGGAATCAATCAAGAACTTGCTAATATATTATTACATTACATTTAAATTAATAAATAAAGAAAACCCAATTCATAAGGGTCAATGAGAACATCTAATGATTTGTTAGAAGTGTGAAAATACCTTCATAGTTATTTCCAATTAAAATATGTTCCATGCACATAGAAGGAGCCTTACATCATTTAACATTTATATGAAAGGAGAGAAACACCATTTAAATATAAATGAAGAGAATAAACCAAAATGTTCCATTTTCTTTCAAAGTAATCTAATAAAATTTGAAAACTAATAAAACTCTTTAGGAATTATTTATATCACATATCAATAATTTTTAGTTTACAAGATAGTTCATTTCCATAAAGGGGAATTATTATAAATACAATACATTTTCCTTTAAACAATTCATTTTTCATATATAAACATACATTCCAAAGTCATGTCTCAACTCATCAAAAGTTACATTTACCATTAATAACCATGTATGGAATTTAATTTAAAAGGTTTCAAATGGAATTAAAATGGTACCTTTATAATTTATACATAATCTTAAAAGATTAAATACTATTATTAATCCATGTAAGACACTTTTACTTCATTCTAGACATTTAATAATTTAATTATAAATTATAAAATCACTTCACACACCAATGGGGTGCCTGTGATCGAGGTTAGAAACTTCCAACTACTAAATACTTATGAATGGATGTTCATCTTCATGCAATGATCAATTTCAAATAATGACACCAATTATAAGTAAATGGGTGGAAATATGAAATTTTTGGCACAACCACACTATTAATAAAATGATAGAAACATGAAAAAACCAATAATAAACCATCTACATCTTAATTAAGAAGTATCACCGATACAAAAATAACCTCTAATTTGATCTAGTTTTGAATAAATCAATGAAATTTACATTTTCCCAGCTAATAAGGAAAATGTGATCACACCAAAAATAATACAATCGAGAGGAGATTAAATGTTGAAATATTCAAATAGACACAAGATATTTTCAATGATGATTTTTAGGGACAGATGACATTAGATTCAGACACCTAGTGGAGGATATCCACCAAAGCTTAGGTGAGGCTTCAGATTCCCCAATTTCATCAAATGGAGGTGGAATTCACTAGATGAGTATAGTAAATGATAATAGAGGAGAAAACATAATCCTTAATATATTAAAAAGAGTAATTCTTTCATAAAAACCCATGTCACAAAGTTTTTTCACGAAGACATAGCCAAACTATGCTCCAACAGTGCAGCACCCCTTCTTATGAAATCATCTCGCACGGTTTTATCACATGTTTATGATAATTGAGCGCAATCCATATAACGAATAGTGGGGTGGTATTTATTAACATTCACCACCCAAGGCGGAGTGTTTCATGGTATGTAAAAACCATGGGTAGCCTATTCGGGGCATTTCCACTCCACTAAAACAGGATGCACTTTTTTCTGGCCCAACAATCTTAGACAAACCATGTTCCCTCTTAAACACTCTAAACATGGAATTTCCATCCAAGGTGCTATAAAAACACAAAGATACCTCAAAGGGACATATCAATCCTTCATAAAAGTCCAAAAACAACAAATATAAGTTTTACCACTCTAATAATTACATTTTGATGATTGGTTTTAAAAATTACTAATCCAGTAAAAAAGTTCAAATTACATTGTGTTTTCATCTTATAAAAAAACACGAGCCATTATAACCACCCCATCGTAGACATATCATACCCAATAATCCTTTTATAATAATTAAAAAATCACCTGAACTACTAGGGTAATCAATCCTTTTTCAAACTGTCGCATTGCATTTGCAAATGTACATTACACCTTCAACCATTCACTTAAGAACATGATTCTTAACTCATCAAAGATTGACCCAATGTTCATTTAAAAAGAAAAATGATGAAATGAATATTACCATGATAATTTATCAAGAGAAAAATTCATGACATCTTCTCATTAAGATTTTGGCGGATGGTTTTCCCTTCTAACACCTCGACACATTAAAGATTTTTTTGAATAAATTTTACTTTTCAATATTTTTCATTTCACATGAAACAGTAAATAGTTCATTATATATAAATATATATTAAAACACTATGTCAAATATTATTTTCACACCTAATATAAATTTCTCTTACTCTTTATGAAATACTAACTTTGATTGCATTAGAATCAAAACCGACTTGGCATACGATACTCACAACATTGTGTTTCTATGAAACATTATATGTATATATAATTAATTAAATGATATATCTATTACCTAACTACTACAAATTTTCATAGTAATACCAATAACCACTTTCAAAATATTTTTTATAATTGATTTATATTAATAAAACATATTAATAATAAAAGATAAGATTTTTCATAATGCCTTTTTATATTAAAAAATACAATTCCATCGAATGAACCACTTCAAATAATGAAAATAATTTTATACAAATGTAGAAATTTAATTTGATATAATAAAATATATCATATAATACATAACGTCTAAATTATTCATGCGTTAATTGTTTGGATTTTTCTGAGAAACTTCTTTTTTTAATGATTATAGGAAAATGATGTTTTTAGTTAAAAATTCCCTTTTCCTCTACTTAATAATTAATTATAAATTATATTTTAAATATATTTTATGGTAAAATTAAATAAATATTAGGTCAATGAATACAATTTAATTAATCATAATCAATTTCAATTTGAAGCTGTAAATAAAATCTTAATAAACTTTTGAAGTTTTTCTTAATCTAAAACCTCATTATTTGGTCTCGTCTACCGGATTATAACTAATCATCATTTTTCCGATTTTAAAATTTGATTTTAAAAAAACCAACATATATACATTTATTTATTCTAATATCCATATTCTAATAATTCCATGTTGTATTTTGACCAAAATTATTTGTAAAATTGATTACAATTAATCATATTAGTTAAGGGAAAATTAAGTTTAATTAGGGAGTAAACCATTAAATTATGTGCCCAAATGACCTAAAAACATGTCCAAAACCTAATGAATGTCTATATATTGACCATAATCAATCCATTATTAATTTTGGTTGGTTTTGAATTACTTTTTTATGTAATTTCATGTGAACAATTAACTTTTTTTTAAATCTTCATACTGAGTCCTTTTCCATCCCTATTAAAGGAGACCACCTCTACCCATTCATCAGACCACTAAAACCATTTTATATTCATCCAATATCTTCCCATATAGCATCCTAAAAACGTACCTTTTCCCTTGAAGCCTACCAATGTTCAAAAAGATTCTCAATGAATCATTTTTTTACAAAACCAAATGGGGATACCCGATTTTGAGGTAACACCTTCACTCAAGCTCCTTCCATTTATTTCCATTTTTCATCCCTTAAACAAACATTATTAAATTATTCTGTGAAAAAAAATTGTATCCATAATATAAGATGACATTTTTATGTAGTGGTTCTGAACTAAATGTATGCCCACCTCCATGCAATTTATGTTGAACATATTGTTTATGTGTACAATAAACAAATATCTCACGAAATGATGATTGATCATTTCTTCCTCACCATCAATCATGGTGTCCATTATTATGAACATAATATATATTTATATATTTATAATAATAAAGTAGTTTTTTATTTACTCATCTATATTTATTTTACAACTCACATTCTTTTATAATCCATTTTGTGTTAATAAGACAATATAGTTTGAGGAAGTGTGGAGTACAACCCCCTTAATGTGATGTGATTCCTTCCCATGACACATAAAATATATTAAGGATGGGTTTAATGAAATTATATTATATATATGATATATTAATGCTAATATAATAAACATATATATACACATACATATACATACTTATGTCTTTAACATAAATTTTTTCAATATAATAATAAAAAAGGAAACGACGTTCATGCATACGTACAGCTTATCATCTCCATGATCATTGTATTCCATTTCATACTATTATATTATATAGATTATTATAATACACATATAATTTATAGACCTTATATTTATATCATGGTTTATATTTGGGAATCATGATATAATTATAAGGACCAAAGTTGTAACAAATTAAGACACATGCGTAGAACAAAGTGAATATTACCCAAAGTTAAACCATCAGATGAGATCATTAACATTAGGGGAATATAATGTTATATTAAAACCATATATTTTAATATATATATATATATAAGATAATTATTCTTTAAAATTTTTATATGGATATTATATTTACAATACAAGTATCTTGTACGAGTATTGAGAGATTCAAGACTCACGGTAAGGGGATTTCCACACACTTTTAATTTTTGTGAGATTCAAGCTAGGTTTTCCACTCATTCATTTTGATTAGGATATATAATTCCAAATATTTCATTATAAATTTATGGTTATTAAAATTCACATTCGATGATTCTAATTTCATGGTGTTTATGTTTAAAAAGTTAAAAAACTGGCAAAAATGTTTTGTCCCAATTTTCCTTCTTTGACACTCATGTTTTATTATGAATCTAAACTGTTTTTTGAGGTGAATATACTAAAACATTACAAGAAATATCTTTAATATAAAACTTTTCATGATATTATATTCTTAATTTCATTTCATTTCCTTAAATAGAGAACTTGATCCCAAAATAAGAAGTTATAAGAGTTTATTGTGACTATCTTATTGCTTTTCGAGATTATTTATGTTTATGCGTCCTTTGGTGAAATATATGGACCCATATATCATGAATATTCATGAGTATCCTTATAATTTATTATTTTTTAATATAATCATGTACTGGAACAATACTCCACTCTTTTTTACATATGTTAGTTAATAATTAGTTTTTTTAGGAATGCCCACCTTTACCCTCTCTTCGGTCGGAAATTTATACTTTCTAATAAGGGTTTCAAATAATATTATACCATTCCCCTATAATATCTAAAACATATTTTTATCATTTTAGTATTTTACCATTATCTTCCAGGGAATTTCTTTTCACTTTCCAAACAAGGAACATTTCTATCCATTTTTCCTTGCAAAAGAAATGTTTTTAACCTCGTATGAAATTTATAGATTAAACCACCGTCATTACATTGAATCTCTTTTTTTATTTTTATAATGTATAATATTTAGTAAAACCTCTTTAAAACTAATATTTGTCGAAAATTATCTTCAAAATAGTTTCTAAATTCGTTTAATTTTTTTCAAGGAATATTATTTTCAATGTGTCTTCTAGTCAAATTTATATGTTTTCCATGTTTTTTGAATGAAATGGTTTTCCAAACATTTTCAACAATCATTTATTAGTTTTTGAGAAAAAATATGTTCAAAATATTTTTATATTTTCATTATATGTTTTAAAATTATTTTCAACAAAATGGATTTCAATCATTTTCATGATTTCATTAAAAGTTATCAAGATATTTAAATGATATATTTATTTAAATTGTTTTTAGACTTGTTATAATAATTTTCAAGGAAATAAATTTTCAAAATGAATTTATGTATTATTTTTATGTTTTCATGATACTTTATAAGAAAAGCATTTTAAATGGATTTTTTAATTAAAAAGTCTTTTTTAAACAAGAAATGATATTTTCCTCAAGAAACGTTTTAGAATATATTTCTAAATTAGTTTCCATGTAAGATGACCTGTATTGATGTCACTCATTCCTTTCTGGGTAAATATATAAATGTTCTATTCATATCATTTCTATTAATGAGTTATGCTTAATTTCGTGGTCTTGTTGAAACCCAATTTTCATTCATCGGTAATATGATTATGGAAATCATTCCCTTTCCCCAGTTATATGCTTTGGAAACCCTCTTATTTTCATGGGTTATGTTTATGATGAAATGATTATGAATATTGTCTCTTTCTATGGGTTATGATATTTTTACATGTTTATGATACCCATTTCATTTCATGGGTTATGTTATGTTTATTTATGATATTGGGGATCATTAATGTATAACTTAATTATGTGATAGGTGAGACATATATATATCTCCAATGTATTGGATAAATATTTATATCTCATGATATAGATGGGGATATAAAGAGGGTTTAATAAGTTTAGTAATATAGGGATGGAATAAGGGTTTACTCAATTCAGTAATATAGGAATAGAATGAGGATTTAAAATGTTTGGTAATACAGGGCAAGAATGGGGGTTCACCCTGTTCAGTAAATGACTTTTTCCACTAATTTTCTATTGGAAGTAATGCCTTGGATATTATAGAAACAAGTATATGCTTTTCTTTTTCCCCAATTTCATATCTTATTAATATGTTATGCATTCAAGTCCTATGATCTTTATTTAATTGTGATTCATTTCTCATGAACATCTAATAATTATTCTATGATATTTGATATGTAGATTCTGGAATTCAATTTTCATGATGACATTCTCTTACCCTTATCGCCTTGATTATGCTTACATGTCTTCCTTGTTTACCATTACAGAGCATTTTGGCTCACCCATTTTTATTTTTTTCCCCGGATTTTTAGGAATAATTTTAGGTAGGAAAAATATAGGTGGAGGTAATTATGGGATATGTTGTAGATCATTCACCTGGATATAGTACTTTGTTTCCATGATTCCAAATATACTAAACTCTTACGGTCCACGGGCATGTATTTTTGTAATATTCTGAATATTCATCCTAAGTGAGTTAATATCCTTGTATGTCAAGCATGGTTCTCTATAGTTGGAATCAATGAAAAAGTTATGTAAAACATTGGAATATAGGAAGATAAAAACATAGTGAGATACCTATGATTATTTCTAAGGATATGTCTAGGTATGTCTCTAAAGATAAGCATAACGATGAGTTAACATTTAGGAAAATTTCATGAATTTATTTTGAAGGATAGAGTGAGTGGTTTCTATGAAATACATCTCTGTATGAATACTATAAGTTTATGTGGCCCTTGAATAGATATACCAAGGGCTAAAAACTCTAACAATATGTTTCTAGCTTGACTCAAGTTAAACTTGTACAAGATAACGGGCCTTGCTACACACCTAGTTTTTCACTCTTATGAGATATTCTTAGGGAATTAAGAAACACTTCACGAACCATCATGAAGGATATAGATATAAGTTATCAATGAATAACTTAAGATAAATCCAGTGTTTCATATATTACGTATGTTTTCGTGATTTAAAAATTCTATAAGTAAATTTTTTCGAGACTATGTGGTTTTCAACTATTATAAGAAATTCTCGCAGTATGATTCTGGTTTTACTCAATGGAGGGAACTAGAGGGAACATGGTTAATTTTGAATGTGATGAAAGATTCTATGATGATCAGTCATGTGGGATGATATCTAGAGTGAAGGATGTTGTGATCATGCCTAATCAAGTTTCATAGAACATGATTTACAATGTTAACTTTAACCAGTATTCGTACTTTCCATGGAAGAGATAAAAGGATTTTGTTGAGTTTTCCCATAATGGAGATCAAGGAGGAATGAAGACTTGGTTTCATTTATTTCAAGAATGTATAAAGAATCACTTACTTGAATGTATTCAAGGAACAAGAAGGTGTTTTGACATTACAAGAGCAAAAAAAATTGAGTACAAGGTAAAATTGAAGTGTTAAATTAATGAAATTTATAAGAATTTTGGCCTCTCTATGTCATCATCAAAGGATACGTGTATTATGTTTGGATAAAATGTTCATTATGAAAAAAAATTTCCCAAGAGGATTGCACTGGAAATGAATCAGTAAGGTGGTGTGAGTAATGGTTACATTTTAGATTATGAAGAGACTGTGAATGAAATACGAAAGGAAATAAGAATTATTTTTAATGGATTCAGGATCAACTAATTAGAGTATTTTTGTATTTGGATTCAAGAATTAATATTATTGAATTATGTATTGATTCTTTAGTTTATGTTTTTGATAAGAATTTACTTGAATATGTTGAATGGTCGCGATGTAATTGAATTGTTTTATCATGAAGGATAACATTTTTACTAAGGTATGGTAACCCTTAACATTATCTTTATGATAAGATAATGTTGTATGGATAATCATAATTGGGATATGAATAATCCAATTGGATTGTACTGATTAACTTTGAAATATGTAAGGATTTTTTTATATGTGTTTTAGGATATAGCTAATGAAGTTCACATCCTTTTTGGATTTATTGAGTAAATCCGATATACATTTTAATGAGGAATCATAGAAATTTTCAAAAAGCAGTTACGGTAATTCAAGTTGTTACCAAGTTTCAAGATAATATATGATGAGGGTATTCAGTTGTTTGAAATGTGACAATGTAGAGATAATTATTTTATATAGGGGTATCACTACTTAGATAATTAAGTTAAACACTTTTTAATGTTTTCTATTTTCACATTTGAGAAGGGTTACATAGTTAACGGTTTACGAAAATTTTATGTTAATCTTTGAAGTATGTATTTGTTAATTTAGTATGTGTTGAAAATAATGGGTAAAAGGAAAATATGTTCTCTAACATATTTCAAGTATTTCTATATTTTAATTGTTTGGGAAAAGGACATCATGTATGTCGGGTGACAACCAATCATGCCCAACAAGTTCGCAGGTCTTGAACCGATAACTGAAAGATGATAAGGGTTTATCACCTACCACTGGCCTATGTGTTGTACTAGTTAATGTGTATTTATTTTTAATGAATAAATATTTATTATGAACTATTATTATTACTTTATATTTTTATACATTAAATCAAGTTTTTTTTTCATAGACAAATAGTTATTCTTTTTATTCTTTATGGGACATAAGATTCCATCAATAAAATTTTAGTGCTTTATTCATCAATGTTAATTCCATGAAATTCATTCCACGAGTTAATGGTTGTATTATAAATTTTTCAAATCACAACCCAAAAATGAAATTTTGGTTATAGAAATTTTTCATCAATTAATCAACGTTTTGAAAGTGGTAAAAAAATTTCCAAATACCATACATTTTAATGAGCTAAGGACCTTTTAAATCATCAAATATTTATGTATTTGAGGCCCTAAAAATTCCTTTTATCATTATTTTTTTTGTTATTGATGACAAAAATCACTCCCAATGAATATTTACGCTTTTCCTCAATGTCCAACATTCACATACAACCTATGTTATCTTATGTGTAAACCCAGTTATTTGTTACATTGGGTGACCAATATGGTTCCAAATTTCCATTTATAAGGGAAGTTTTTTAATCCATTTTTACTATTAGAGTTATTATCAATGAAACATTCTATTTTTAAACCATTGATGACCTGGATGAATTTTGAAGCTGAAATTCAATTTTTGGTGTGTATAATGTAACACCCTGAGATTTTGAGAAATATGATTTTTTTGAATTAATTAATTTATTCAATATTTTTCATTTAACAAGACAATATATATATATATGTATTAAAAAACTATGGAACCATTCTTTGTACAAAAAATACAATCATGGTTTTCACTACAAGCAATACTATCTTGGATTTCAATATAAGGAACATTGACTTGGTGTACGATGCAAGCAACACTTAGTTTCTATGAAACATCATTATATATATATAATTACATTCATGATATAATTATTACCTAATCATTAAAATTTTTTATATTATTATTAAAAACTACTATCCAAATATTTTTATATAATTGTTTTATATAAATAAAACATATTTATAATGAATGATAATATTTTTGGTAATTTTCTTTTATGATAAAGAATATCATGAAGTGCACTGTGTTGCATTTGTTGTCAATATGGTATGTTTTTGATCAGAAGATGTCAAAGAATGAATGGATGTCAAGGAGAGTCAATATGTGAATGACAAAGGCTATGATGGTGTTGGCGATGAATGGAGGATGGCCATTGTGTTAAGATGAATGTCACTGAGGAGATTCACTAAGTGGCATAACTGTTTATGGTTGAAACATTCATCCATGTTAACATATCAGATGATTGTAGAACTGATATTAATGGTTCAATACTTGTATCAAGGTGATACTATGTGACAACACTTGAAGAATGATGATGGAGCATCATAACATCAGACGATTGTTGAGATGCTCTTTGAGTTCCAAGAACTTGTATCAAGTAGATACAATGTCACAACATTGTTTGAAGACCATGCATTGTACTGAAAATGAATGAGGAGTTGAAAGTGATCCATCCATAAGTTATAAGTGGATGAAGTGGATTAAAGAAGTCCATGCACTATCACTTAGTGCATGTGAATTTGAAGAAGATCCAATTTGATCTCTGATTAGATCAATGAAGAACATTGAAGAATCTATTTGATTAAGGAGCTCGGTTGATGAAGAAGACCCTTCGGGAATTCGACATTCTATGCATTGAGTATATGTGAGGAGGATTGAGGAATTCCTAAGAAGAAGAGATGAGAAGAAATGAAGAAGGGAGAATGGCCTGGAAGATGAATGGCATTTGACATTTTATATAAATAGGATCCTTTGTTTTTTAACAAAGTGTTTAACACTTCATTTTCCAAAAAATTGGCCAGACGTGGACACCTTGAGGGTTCAACCCCAAGGCGTGTGGGCCTAAGGATCCACGCCCAAGGGGGAACCCGTGGGGCAAACCCAAGGCGGCTGTGGACACACACGGGGGTGTCACGCCCGAGCGGCAGGGGCGCAGGAGCACGCCCACGAGGGCGCATAGAGGGCGCTAGTAGCGCGCCCGAGTGGAAGGAGTGGGCGCAAGAGTGCCCCCGCAGAGAGAACACGGTGCGGGGAGGCACCGTGGAGGGAGGAGTTCAATTGTGGTGAAGGGGGAGCAGATTTTTTATAAACTGCGGAAAAACCGGCCTCCGATTCGATGTGGGATGCAGAATTTTTCCACGGAGCGAATCCCAGCCGCATGATTGATCACGCGTGCGATCCGAGCCGCTCATCTAATCGCGTCATTCGCGATCTGATCCAGGCCGTCGAGGTTATTAGATCACCTGATCCGACGGCTCCCCATCCGTCTTCAACCTTGAGCTCGCTTGAATGCCACTCGCAGCCTCCGTTCGAACCAGAGGCCTCCAGAAGACAAAATTCGAGCTCCCGACCACCTTTAAAGGATCTGAAGGTTCCATTGTGCTCGTCTGTCCATGAGGAACCCATTAATGAAATAAAATATGCATGCACACGATGGATGGGATATTTCGAGTTTCGGCCGAGGCAAAATATAATGCCGAGGCCACGTGGAGAGCATGCTTTGCATGCATGAGCCTAAACAGAGGCATGCACGCGTTCAAAAATGCATAAACCTGTAGAAGGAAAAGAAAAGGAAACCCCAGTGAAACAGAGGATAAATATCAAGATTTGGAAAGATTTTTAAAGATAAAAAAATCTCTGGAATTTGAGTTATATCTCCACGGATGACAAAGGCATCTCTCTACCTGTATAAAGAGAGGCCGAGGATCTCAACAATCTTGTTGAAACGTTGTTGAAAATCTGCTGTCCCGTGAGCGCATCTCTCTGCCTCACGAAGGTTTGAAGCCCCGAGCAAGTATCTTGTGCGGCTGAAGTTCCTTGCGCGCAACCTCTTTGCACGACAAGAAGAGAGGGTTGGGTAGCGCGAACTTGCATGCCACCTTTGTGCACCGCTGCCCCCTGCGCGGTTTGCACTTGCGCGCTCGCGGTGCTTTGCACATGTGGCTTGCGTGACCCACGGCCAGTGGCACATGCGTGGCTGTGAAGAGAATAACAGGGGAGCACCCCTTGCGCACCTCCTTTGAAGTCAGTGGTTCGGGAATGTTGAGAACTCACTTGGACAGTGAGCAAAAGAAGGTCGAGACCACGCCCTTGTGTGTGCCAAATTGAAGAACACACTTTGTGTGTGCATTTGAAGAAGAAGGTTGTAGCCCTTATGTGGGTGCACGCATTGAAGAAAAAATTAAAGAACACTTTGTGTGTGTGCAAGAAGAAGTGAAAGTCCAAGCGTATGTGTGTGCAAAACGTGGAACAAATTGTGTGTGCAAAACAAGCGAAGGCCGAACCTTAGTGTGTGCTAAGTGGTGTGTACACACTAAGAAGGAGAAGAAGGAGAATACTCACACTAAAGAACAACACATTTAAGTGTGTAACCAAAAGGAATAAAGTGTGTGAAGGAAGTAAGAAGGTGTGTTTTAAAAAGTGTTACACCCTTTGTGGGTTTATTGCACCAAGAGAAGAATAAGGGGAGTGCATGCTTGCATGAATGCACGTGCACACGTAAACAAGTCAAATATGCTTGTGTGCATTTGAGGAGTCCAAGACCAAGAGTTCTTGATGATATTGAGAAGCCATGCTGTCAGTGCATTAGGATGCAGAGATTCCATGCACTAAGTGCACGAAGTTGATGTGAAGTCAGACTGAAGCTAGGCTGATGTTAGAGATATCAGTTTTCTGAGTTTTCAGTAATTGAGAAGAGCTTGATCAACTGAAGTGATCAGAAGTGCTGAGCTAGACCAACAGACCTTATCAGAGGCTATTGAAGACTCATGAAGAGAGTGGCCAGGTCATCCTGAGAAGAAGGAGATAAATCCTGAGCAAGACGAGAAGACCTGATCAAGTGATCAGAAGTGAAGAGCAAGGCCAACAGTCTTTATCCCAGACTTTTGAAGATACTTGAAGATGATTAAAGTGAAGAAGAGCTACTCGTGTGACTCGAGGATCCAGGAGAAGCCCCCTGTGAGACTCAGGGTGGAAGAAGTCTTCAGTGGGATTCTGGAGCAGGCCAGTGGGACTCTGGTAACACTGTGGGACGCAGTATAAAGACCCTCCTGTGGGACTCAGGAGAGATACAGTGGGACTCTGTATCGACCATTGTAATACTAACAGATTATAATGGGACAAACCATGTTGGGCGTATAACCAACATGGAAAGGACGTAGGCCTTTGGTGCCGAACCTTGTAAATCCTCGTGTCCTGTGCCTTTACATTTACTACATTACTCGAGGAAAGGCTGAGAGATACACGAAGAGTGGATCAAGGATTTAACCAGCCATAGAGGTTTAATTGATAAAGAATCAATTAGTAAAAGTTTTAAGGGATCACTGATTCACCCCCTCCCCCTCTCAGTGATTCACACTGATCTGGGCACTCCAATTGGTCTCAGAGCGAGGTTACCTCTAAAAGATCCAAGGGATTCTTTATGTAGTGCATATTTGAGGAAATGAAAGAATAGCCTCAAATGGAGATATCTTCCAAGACTCTGAAAAACAGAATGAAGAAACAGGCAAAGAAGATGAGGAAGAAGGTTGTTGCAATCAGAGAAACTCCTTCTATGGAAAGAAATGTGAAAGTCACATCAGATGAAAATTCCTTTTATCATTCTTCTGATAAATCCTGCTCTAGCTGTGCTGAAGATGGAAGAAACAATCATCTTCTAAATGCAATCAAATATCTTCAGAAGACAGTCACCAAGGAAGTGGAAATGTGTATAGCTACAGGCGTCCTTGATCTTCAAGAAGAAAAATTACAGCTAGAAGATGAAGCCAATTCTCTGGAAGTCCAATTGGCTAAAAGGGTTGGCATAACCAACACTCTCAGAAATCTGGTGAAGGCTAAAGATGAAACAGTATCGCTTTGAAATGAAAGATATGAAGACACTACTGAAGAATTGCAAAGAAGCCTTTCTAAGAAAGAATTCTTTAAGACTGTGGTCAAAGATGTTTTCCATGCACTGGAAAAGAGGCACAAAGTGTCAATGAATGTCAGAGATGCTCAACTCGAAGACAAAGTCAAAATGGTGAAGGAGCTTGACAATTCATTGCGAGAATTGAAGAAGGTGAATGAAGACAAGTTAGAACAGCTGAAAGAAAATTTGGAAGGAAGGCTAAGAACTGTTGAGGATGAGAAGAACTCCCTTAACATGAAATGCATAGAACTAGAGGTGATGTTGAAAAATCTGCAATTACCCAAAGCTGAATCCTCCCAGTCAGCTGAAAGTAGAAATGTTTCTACACAAGTGTGCTTTGAGAAGGATGATTATAAAAGAAAGACATGCTCTAATGAAAGGGAAACATCTTATAAAAAGAAGGTACCATCCATACCATCTTGTACTCATGCTTCTAAAAGTGTTTCTACTAAAAGTGCAGGATGGAAGAATGAATCCAAACAAGTATGGATGAAGACAGTGAAGAAAGAATGCTCTCCTGAAACAACACAGCAATTCAAGACAAGTACCCTACAATCAGAAAGAATCAAAAAGTCAATATTTGTGGGTCAATGTTGGTGTTGTAACAAGTATGGGCATTGTGCAAAGGATTGTTGGTACAATCCACTGAATGCCAAAGCACAGAGGAAGCCCATGCCTAGGGGGAGCAATCCATAAGAAAAGAAGCATCATCCATATGTCCAGAGACATCTGTTTACTGAAAATAGATTTGGATTACTTGACAACATCTGGGATGATTACAAAAGTGGTCAAAAAGATACATTTCAATCTCCAACTGTGTCCAGAGCTAAAAAGAAAAAAAGATCATAGAACCTGGCTCAGAAAGAATCCTTGGGAAGCAAGCATAAGAAAGTAGAAAATTCTCCCAAGAAGATTATGAAAAAGGAAGATAAGACCTTGGATTTGAAATCCAAGAAGGGTGATGCATCCAGAAGGACCACCAAGAAGAAAACATGCTTCTACTGTGGAAAGAAAAGACATATCATGGATCTTTGTAAACAAGCCATGAAATTCAATAGAGGCAGACTGAACTCAAATAGACAATCAATCCAGAAGAAGCAGAAGGGATTGATTGAAAACAAGTTGCCTAAGAAAGGTAGCTTGACAGCATCAAATGAACCATGTGGAACTTCCAGAACTGAGGCCACACTTCCAAACGATTTGTTAGTCATATGGCCAAATCAGTTGCAACTTGACAAAGATTTACAAAGAGCTGAAGATGAAGTTCTGGAAATTACTAAGGAAAAATGGAAGAAGAAGATTTCACATGAAGATGTATTGAGATCCACACCAGCACAAACATCATTGAAGATGAAATGTGCAAGTGTGAAGAATGGTGAAAATGGGACATCTCGGTTGAGAGAATCTTCTCAACCTTGTTGTTCACATTGATGAACCAAGGAGGTTCCATCTTATTCCCTAATCACTTGTATTTACATGTGCTAATATTACAGGGAATTGAAGATGAAGATCATTCTCAACTGGATGATGGTTTGGACAGAATGGAGTGAACCCCTTGAGGGGGAGCCAATCTGAAGAAGATGGGATTCTGAGATTTAATACCATCTTGAGAAAAGTGAAGGTATTCCAATCATACTTTCATCCCTTGTTTCTTAATTGAGTTTATCTTGTCAATTAAGGGGGAGTATAGATTGAAGACAAATGGATGAACGGGGGAGCTTTATTTTTGCACCTGAACTTTCTCATGAGTTTTGTGAAGTTGTGCAGGATTTAGCAAATTCATTGTTATATCTGAAAAATTTCAAGCCCCTTGAAGCATTATCTCACATGTATAGTGAATGTTGGACAGCATTGAGTACCTTGGTTACATCACTCTTGTTTTCTACATCGGGTTAGCCCAAGTAGACTTAGAGTTGATTTACTAAAGGTTCTTTGCTAAATAGAACATGTGACATCATCCCTCTCTCAGTGTTTTTCAAGAAAATACTTTTCAAAGGGAGGAAGTGATATTTTGAAAAGGAACCACACCACACCTTTGCATTTGGTTGCCAATAAGGGGGAGAAAAGCTGACATATTGCCCCAGAAATGTGTGGCACACATATTGACCCATTCATATGTGTTCTACTGATTGGATTGACAATATGTGCTCTAGTGGTATTGACAACAAATACAAAGGGGGAGATTTAAGTGCACTGTGTTTCATTTGTTGTCAATAAGGTATGTTGTTGATCAGAAGATGTCAAAGAATTAATGGATGTCAAGGAGAGTCAATATGTGAATGGAAAAGGCTATGATGGTGTTGGTGATGAATGGAGGATGGCCATTGTGTTAAGATGAATGTCACTGAGGAGATTCACTAAGAGGCATAACTGTTTATGGTTGAAACATTCATCCATGTTAACATATCAGACGATTGTAGAACTGATCTTAATTGTTCAATACTTGTATCAAGGTGATACTAAGTGACAACACATGAAGAATGATGATGGAGAATCATAACATCAGACGATTGTTGAGCTTCTCTTTGAGTTCCAAGAACTTGTATCAAGTAGATTCAATGTCACAACATTGTTTGAAGACCTTGAATTGTACTGACAATGCATGAGGAGTTGAAAGTGATCCATCCATAAGTTCTAAGTGGATGAAGTGGATTAAAGAAGTCCATGCACTATCACTTAGTGCATGTGAATTTGAAGAAGATCCAATTGGATCTCTGATTAGATCAATGAAGAACATTGAAGAATCTATTTGATTAAGGAGCTCGGTTGATGAAGAAGACCCTTCGGGAATTCCACATTCTATGCATTGAGTATATGTGAGGAGGATTGAGGAATTCCCAAGAAGAAGAGATGAGAAGAAATGAAGAAGGGAGAATGGCCTAGAAGATGAATGGCATTTGACATTTTATATAAATAGGATACTTTGTTTTTTAACGAAGTGTTTAACACTTCATTTGACAAAAAATTGGCAAGCTGTGGACACCTTGAGGGTTCAACCCCAAGGCATGTGGGCCTAAGGCGCCACGCCCAAGGGGGAACCCGTGGGAAAAACCGAAGGCGGCAGAGGACACACGCGGGGGTGTGACGCCCGAGCGGAAGGGGCGCAGGAGCACGCCCGCGAGAGCGCATAGAGGGCGCTAGTAGCGCGCCCGAGTGGAAGGAGTGGTCGCAAGAGCGCGCCCGCAGAGAGAACACGGTGCGGGGCGGCACCGTGGAGGGAGGAGTTCAATTGCGGTGAAGGGGGAGAAGATGTTTGATAAACTGCGGAAAAACCGGCCTCCGATTCGATGTGGGATGCGGAATTTTTCCGCGGAGCGAATCCCAGCCGCATGATTGATCACGCGTGCGATCCGAGCCGCTCATCTAATCGCGCCATTCGCGATCTGATCCAGGTCGGCCGAGGTTATTAGATCGTATGATCCGACGGCTCCCCATCCGTCTTCAACCTTGAGCTCGCTCGAATGCCACCCGCAGCCTCCGTTCGAACCAGGGCCTCCCGATGACAAAATTCGAGCTCCCGACCACCTTTGAAGGAGATGAAGCTTCCATTGTGCTCGTATGTCCATGAGGAACCCATTTATGAAATAAAATATGCATGCACACGATGGATGGGATATTTCGAGATTCGGACGAGGAAAAATATAATGCCGAGGCCACGTGGAGAGCATGCTTTGCATGCATGACCCTAAACAGAGGCATGCACGCGTTCAAAAACGCATAAACGTGTAGAAGGAAAATAAAAGGAAACCCGCGGTGAAACAGAGGATAAAAATCAAGATTTGGAAAGATTTTTAAAGATAAAAAAATCTCGGGAATTTGAGTTATATCTCCACAGATGACAAAGGAATCTCTCTACCTATATAAAGAGAGGACGAGGCACTCAAAAAGCTTGCCGAAACGTTGTTGAAAATCTATTGTCCCGTGAGCGCATCTCTCTGCCTCGCGAAGGTATGAAGCCCCACGCAAGTATCTTGCGTAGCTGAAGTTCCTTGCGCGCAACCTCTTTGCGCGACATGAAGAGAGGGTTGGGTAGCGCGAACTTGCGCGCCGCCTCTGTGCACCGCTTCCCCCTGCGCGGTTTGCACTTGCGCGCCTGCAGTGCTTTGCACCTGTGGCTTGCGCGACCCACGGCCAGTGGCACATGCGCGACTTTGAAGAGAAGAACAGGGGAGCACCCCTTGTGCACCTCCTTTGAAGGCAGTGGTTCGGGCAAGTTGAGAACTCACTTGGACAGTGAGCAAAAGAAGGCCGAGACCACGCCCTTGTGTGTGCCAAATTGAAGAACACACATTGTGTGTGCATTTGAAGAAGAAGGTCGTAGCCCTTATGTGGGTGCACACATTGAAGAACAAATTAAAGAACACTTTGTGTGTGTGCAAGAAGAAGTGAAAGGCCAAGCGTATGTGTGTGAAAAAAGTGGAACAAATTGTGTGTGCAAAACAAGCGAAGGCCGAACCTTAGTGTGTGCTAAGTGGTGTGTGCACACTAAGAAGGAGAAGAAGGAGAATACTCACACTAAAGAACAACACATTTAAGTTTGTAACCAAAAGGAATAAAGTGTGTGAAGGAAGTAAGAAGGTGTGTGTTAAAAAGTGTTACACCCTTTGTGGGTTTATTGCACCAAGAGAAGAATAAGGGGAGTGCATGCTTGCATGCATGCACGTGCACACGTAAACAAGTCAAATCTTCTTGTGTGCATTTGAGGAGTCCAAGAACAAGAGTTCTTGAAGATATTGAGAAGCCATGCTGTCAGTGCATGAGGATGCAGAGATGCCATGCACTCAGTGCATGAAGTTGATGTGATGTCAGACTGAAGCCAGACTGAAGTTAGAGATATCAGTTGTCTGAGTTTTCAGTAATTGAGAAGAGCCTGATCAACTGAAGTGATTAGAAGTGCTGAGCTAGACCAACAGACCTTATCAGAGGCTGTTGAAGACTCTTGAAGAGAGAGGCTAGGTCATCCTGAGAAGAAGGAGATAAATCCTGAGCAAGACGAGAAGACCTGATCAAGTTATCAGAAGTGAAGAGCAAGGTCAGCAGTCTTTATCCCAGACTTCTGAAGATACTTGAAGAAGCTTAAAGTGAAGAAGAGCTACTCGTGTGACTCGAGGAGCCAGGAGAAGCCCCATGTGAGACTCAGGGTGGAAGAAGTCTTCAGTGGGATTCTGGAGCAGGCCAGTGGGACTTTGGTAACACTGTGGGACAAAGTATAAAGACCCTCCTGTGGGACTCAGGAGAGATACAGTGGGACTCTGTATCGACCATTTTAATACTAACATATTATAATGGGAGAAACCATGTTGGGGCGTATAACCAACATGGCAAGGACGTAGGCCTTTGGTGTCGAACCTTGTAAATCCTTGTGTCCTGTGCCTTTACATTTACTACATTACTCGAGGAAAGGCTGAGAGATACAAGAAAAGTGGATCGAGGCTTTAACCAGCCATTGAGGTTTAATTGACAAAGAATCAATTAGTAAAAGTTTTAAGGGATCACTGATTCACCCCCTCCCCCTCTCAGTGATTCACACTAATCTGGGCACTTCATATCATTATATCGAATGAACGACTTCTAATTATTAATGCAATTTTAGACACATAATTAATTTTAAATTTATAAAATAAACTAAATCCACGAATTCAGGACTTTAAATATATACCCAACGTTGAATTTTTGGGATTTTTCTGAGGAACATCATTTTTTGATGAATAGTGGAAAATTCTACTTTTAGTTAAATACATCATTTTCCTCTAATTAAATATTAATGATATTTGATATTGAAAATAAGATTCAAGGTAAAATTAGATAAACATTACATATGTTAATACAATTTAATTCAATATTATCAATATGAATTTTACTCTATATATAAAATCATAACAAACTTTGGAACTTTGTCCTTCTTTTAAACACTATTATTTCATCCCATCTACGAGATTAGTACTAATAATAATTTTGCAAATTCTATGGATTCAATTTCAATAATCTATAATATTATTTTTTTATTATGTCTAATATTTATATTCTAATAAAATCATGTTAATATTGGTCCAAAATCATTAGTAAATTTGATTACAATTAATCACATCATTTATGGCCAAATTAATCTTAAATGTGGAGAAAACATTAAAATTAAGGTCAAAATGACCTAGAAACCTATCCAAAACTATTGGATATCCATAAATAGTCCATAAACATTGAATAAATTATTTTTTTGGTTTTTTATTACTTCTTTAGGTTGGATCATGTGAACACCAAACTTATTTCCAAAAACCCATGTGAGTCATTTTCATTCCATATGAAAGACAACCACCTTAACTCATTCCTCACACCTCTAAAACCATTTAATTTAGACAAATAGAATCAAAATTTTCCTCCCAAGATTCATCTATTCTTCCTAGAAACCTACCTTAGGTCAAAACTCTTCTGTAGGAATCCTTTTGGAACAAAGAAAAAAGAGTTAACTGATTTAGATGTAACATTTTCTCTCAATATCCTACCCTAAATTTCCATTATTCGCATATAAAACACTATTGAATCCATTATTTTCTGAAAAAATACAATATCATACATATATTAGTATGTTTTTATGATACTTTTCATAACTACACTAACACACACCTACATCTAATGGATGTTGAAAATATTGTTTCTCTGTACGGTGAACTACTGCATCACAAAACGACGATTGTTCATTTCAACTTTACCACCAATCAGGGAGACCATAATAATGGAAACTATATATATATATATATATAATATTGTTTTTATTATGAAGTTATTCTTCTTTATTACTTTTACAACACACATGTTTTTACCATCCATTTTGTGTTATGACGATATTCTATTTTGGGGAAGTGTGGACTACCACCCCTCAAAGCGATGTGATTCATTCCAACACCTCATAGAGTTTATTAAGTATGTGTTTATGATATTATATTATATAAATGAAATATTCATTAATATTTTATAATTATACAAATATACACACACACACATATATATATATTCATTTAAATATTTTCTTTCAATACAAAATAAAAACGGAAAAGGCGTTCATGCGTTTGTAAGATTTACAGTATCCCTTAACTATGTATTCTATTTCATACTAATATATTATATAGATTATTATAATACACATATACGGTATATACATTATATTTATATCATGGTATAATTTATGGAATCATGATATATGTATAATAACAAATGACGTAACAAATTAAGACACATGTGAAAAGAAAATTGAATATTAGAAAAAGTCAAACCATAACATATGATCATTAACAAGAGGGTAAAATAAGGTTATAATAAAACAATATATAGTGATAGATAAAATAATATTCTTCTATAATATATTTTTAATAAAAATATATTTATTATCCAGGAAGCATGTATGAGTATGGAGATAGTCAAGACACAATGTAAGGGAATTTCATTTAACTTTTTATTTCTGTGAGATACAAGCTATGTTCATCACTCTTTCCTTTTGTGTAGTGTATGTACAACCCATGTATGTATTATACATATATAATACCTAAATTTATGGTTAATAAAATTCCTATTTTATGATCCTCCATTCATGTGGTTTTTATTTTAAAATATAGTAAATCTATAAAAATATTTTCTCTCAACATTACATTTTTTAAGACTCAGGTTTTGTTATGCACCTAAACTCATTTTCAATGTGAATATAATTAAATTTTACATAAAATATCAGGAATATAATTCTTTTAATGATATTATATGATTCATTTAGTCTCATTTCCTTACATGTAGAGCATGATCCAATGATACCAATTTATAATAATTTATACAGACAATATCACTACTTCTCGAGGTTCTTTATGAATATTCTTCCTTTGGTGAACATTTATGATCCAACTCTCATGAATATTCATGATTTAATTGATCAACTATTATTTCCTAACAAACACTTATATTGGTTCCATTTTCTACTCTTTTGTTCTGAAGTTAGTTATTTTTTTCGGAAATCGCAACTTTACCTTCTCTTCAATTGGAAATAAATGTATTCTAAAATGGGATTCGTAGAATATTATACCAATCCCCAATAAAATCTAAAATAAATTTTTACCCATTTTTTATTTTACCAATTTCTTCAATTGAATTTTTTTCTCTATCCAAACAAGCCACTTATCTACCCATTTTAATGATGAAAAGGAATGTTTTTTGACCTCGTACGACATGTATATATTTACGCATCTTCATTTCATTGAATCTCCCATTGCATTTTTATAAAGGTTAATTAGTATGAAAATGTTTTTAAATTTAATTTTCAATGAAATTTTTTTTCAAAATTGTTTCAAACTAATTTTATATTCTCTCATGGAAAATGTTTTTCAAAATGTTTTCAATTGTTATTTTTCACTTTTAAATGTTCCTTCAATGAAATTGATTTTAAAATCGTTTTCAATATTTTTTTATAAGTTTTCATAAAAAATGATTTAAAAATGGTTATCAAAAAATATATTTATATATATTCAAATTATCTTCAAATAAATGGTTTTCAAAACATTTTCAAACATTCATTAAATGTGTTCATTTGTTTTCCATGAAGACGGGTTTTAAAATGATTTGATTCTTATTTTAATTGTTTTCAAGGAATTTTTTTTCAAAAAGACTTCATGAATTCTTTAGTAGTTTCCAAGGTATTTTTGTAAAAAATGATTTTCAAATTTTTTTGTATTAAATATCCTCTTTCAAAGAAGAAAGTATATTTTATTCAAGATGAATTTTTAGATTATATTTCAATATTAGTTTCCATCTAAGATGACATCTATTGATGTCAGTAATGCCTTTCTATGAAATTATCAAATGGTTCATTTCATATCATTTCTATGAATTAGTTATCCTCATAACTATGTTTTTTACAGAACCCATTTCTCCTTCATGAGTAATATGTTTAGAAAACCCATTCCTTTTAACTGGTTATATGCTTTTGAAACCCGCTTCTTTTCACTGGTTATGTTTATGATGAAATGATTATGAAACCATTCTCATTTCAAAAGTTATAATATGTTTACATGTCTATGATACCAATTTCATTTAATGGGTTGTGATAAATTTCTTTATGATCTTTTGGAACATGTTGGTATGATTTCACTATGTGATGGGTAGTGTCACGACCCATCCTTGGGGCCCGTGCCGTGACTACCCCAATCCCGCCTTCCATAGGCCAGGGGCTGGAGACTAGCACCAAAGCATAATTCCCATTAAAAAGGGAAGGCATTGCCTTTGTAAAGTAAAAAAAACACCCCAGAGCAGGAAAGCAGAAGTAAACACTATATAAAAACTTGGTACAACAGTAAGTGAAGAAAAGTAAGTGGGACAGAATAAAAACCCAAACTAAAAGTAAAGTACAACTGTAAAGGGAAATCATCAACTGAAAGTAAAGTCGTAGCCTCGAGCCGTCCACTGGAAGTCACACCTGAAGTGTGGGTATAGATAGCATCCACAGTTCCTCGGGGCCAGTCGTCTGCTCCGAGTACGCCACGCCCAGGGATCCACCTCCGGGTACAGACCTGCTCCTCGTGCCTCAACCACGATCAGCGCTGTCCGTCGTCTACAACCAACACAATGTAGTGTGGGAATAGCTCATGCAGGGGTGACTATAAACTACTCAGTAGGGACCCCGAGACCCCCTATGGTCTCCCAGAATCTACAAAGGATAATCCAAAAAGGAAAGATACAAACACGAAGTAACATCGGGTACTACTTAGGTATATGCCCATACATATACCTAAGTCATCAATTCTCATTCGGCTCCAACATCCGAGCTCAAGTACAACCCACTCCACACAGGAAACCACAACCCAATCCACTCAGGAAAGCATACCATAATCCACACATGATATCAAGTCAATAATACTGAATACAAGGATTGAAATCCAAGATACAGCTCACACAGGTATACTTCTTCATATGACGATAGAGATGATCAGATATAGCCACTGATTCATCTAAGCCGTCGAACCCACAAAGGATCGATAGGTACTAACCCCTGAAATGACCCACAAAGGATCTGACCCACATAAATCTATAGGTAACTAACCCCCGCAATGACCCACAAAGGATCTGACCCACACAGGATCGATAGGTAACTAAGCCCCGCAATGAACCACACAGGATCAGACCCAAACAGGATCTGTAGGTGCTGGCCCACACAGGACCATTGAGCACTAACCCACACAAGATCTAACCCACACAGGATTGGTATCACTGATACACATAGGATCACTGAGTGTTGTAGTCGTCGCCGTCGAAACCACGGAGGATTTCTGCACAGCTGTCATCGTTATCGCAGTCGCAGCCAGCTCAAGGGTTCCCGCACATAGCAGACTAGTTCGGGAGGGTCCCCTCCATGAGATGAGAGGCTGATACATATACTGACACATATTCCGTAGTTTATGTATCCAAAAGTTCTGTATCGTCAACATGAACTCAACGTCATAGATGACACGTCAATCGGACGCCCGGTCTGAGAGTTATTGGATTTTTGTCCCAGGGGCCAGGTAGGTTTTTAAGTCAAAACCAACCCAACCGTACTCCAATTGTGTCCAAACCTCATGAAGAGTAAGCCAAAAGGTTCGTCTCTCTAAGAGGAATCCAAAAAATTGACGGCACATCAATCGGACATCTGGAGCTCAAGTTATAAGTGTTTCCGCTAAGAGGGACCAGTTGGATTCGTGTACAAACCAACCCGACCGAACCCCAAGTACTCTGAAACCTTGAGAATAATATATCTAAATGACCAGCTCGATCCAATGATCTCATTTTTGTTGACGGTGCGTTGATTGGAGGTCTGTAGCCCATGATATGTGCGTTTGAACGGAAACTGCCCGAAAATAGGGGGTTCGGGCCCGGTCCGACCCGGCCGGAGACCCCCCTGGGTCGGCCCGAACCGGGTGGACCCGACCAGGGTCTGTGTCTGGACCAATAGGTAGGACCAATATCTCCCTCCATTTCATTGGGTAAATAGTTATATCAAATGTGTTAGATAGGTATATTAGAGTGTCACGACCCGACCCTACCCGGGCTCGAGCCGCAACTACCCCAAGCCCGCCTCCATAGGCCAGGGGCTGCCGACAAGCACCGAAGGTTAAAAAACATGGGGAGGCCTTTTCCTGAATACCTAAACACATGCACACAGAGAACACTCAATGAAAAAGTGCAGAGTAAACGAAAAGGCAAGTAAATAAAAGGGCGACTGCTATAAATAACCACGAGAGTGCATCGACCTCTAAACAGTACAAATCATGTGTTGGAAGTAACTGAAAAAGAAAAGGGAAAAAACACGTGCCCAACCAGAAAAGTGCCACAACCAAGCAATAGGTAAACCCAGAAAAAAGAAAACAGCTGGAAGGGTCCCCCACCTGGAACCCGACTCCGGCCACCGCGTGCGGTCCACGCTTCTGAACTCCTAAGCTCCACTGAAGTCACGACCAACGTGTCTGTTGTCCGCATGGGAACACCATGTGCGGGAAAATCCCAACCAGGGGTGAGTATAAAAAACTTAGTAGGATACCCTGAAGGCTCGAGGGAGCATCAAAGGAGGTACCGAAGGGTGAGCAGTAGAGTAAACAGGAAAAGTAGAGGAGTACAACTGAAAGTGCAGTAAAGAGTCTAGCTCAACCCAACAAGAGGAAAGAGGGTAGACTCATCCAGACACAAGGAGCTAGAAACGGTGAGGATATGAACTTATTGTCGAGTCTTCTCTACCTATAGCAGGAGATTAGACTTTTCCAACCATGTGAAGCTAGACACGGAAAGCTCATGGCATACCCCGCCCATCTTTGCCTCTCCTGGAAGGTGAGTAACCAAACCCAAGATGTGGGTACTAGAACAAGGTATATACAATTACATATGCTCAATCAAGAATCCTGATCAAGGTCGTAAGGGGATCTCCATTCCATAGCTCAGCCCAAGAAAAGAGTAGCCAATAGTCCCAGAAGTAACACCATGGATGCCCATCATCCCACACATCTTCCCCGAACTGCAAGTCATGGTGGGGTCAAACTACCGCACCTTCACACTGTCCTCTTTGGGCGGCACTAACTCGCCCGCATGATTTTAGGTCGCATCATGAGGATGCATCTTAGTGTGGGAAAGCGCCCCTTGTACTTGAGAGTTCTGGGGGATCGTCAAACCACACCTCATCATCGTCACACAGTCGAGAGGTCTCAAAGTCAACAAGCGACCCCCTGCCCAGCCCCGCTGGAGGGTCCTTGGAAGTCGATGGGTTCCCACTATAGGGAGACTCCGAAAGAGTCGACAGGTGCCACACTGCCCAGTCCCGTAACAGGGTAATCCACTAGAGGGAGACCTGGCTAAAGTCGTCGACGAAACCACTTCCCAGCCCAGCTAGAGGTAACCCGGCAACGGGGACCACTACGCAGCCTAGAAAGAGATAAGACCGTCATTGGGGAACACTGCACAGCCCAGCTGGAGGTAAGCCCTGCAATGGGGACCACTGCCCAGCCCCGCTAGAGGTAAGCCAGACATCAGCGACCACTGCCCAGCCTAGTTGGAGGTAAACCCGGAACAGCCCTGACCATCCCTACTGGATGGTACAACTGGTGATCCTTGCTCGAAACAACCTTAGCCCTGTAGGTAACAACCTCAGCCCTACTGGAAACAACTTCATCCCTACTGGAAACAACCTCAGCCCTGCTGGAAACAAACTCGCCTAGCTGGAAATAACCTCAGCCCTTGTGGAATCAACCTTAGCCCTACTGGAAACAACCTCAACCCTGCTAGAAATAACCTCAGCCCTGCTGGAAACAACCTCTTGGGTAGAGGATCAGTGCCATCCTAATGTGTTGGTCACACCAAAACTACAAGAACTCTACCAGGGAACATGGAGTGTTGGGAGAATCTCCCCAGGCCTCACAAGGTGATCCCACTCCAATCCGCCGAGTCACTATCAAAGTAGATCGAGTCATCTCATACTGTAAAGTGGGAAAACACCCACGTTGTATGAGCACATGTAGTCATAAATGGATCCGCAGTCCGGTGAAAGGGCACGGACTGAAACCCCTCATGGTTGAAGAAACAGAGGAACCAAACCATCTCTTCCGTCCAAACCGTTAAGAACGAAACCATGGGGAAACCACTCAACCCTACCGGTCAAACAAATGAACACAGATCAAGGGGAAGACTCCCCTCATCTGGTCAACAAACAAACACAGAGAGACCCTCTACGTCGCGAGAGGTCAAAAGTACGTAAAGTAGAACATGACACGCACGTGGGGCCCACACAACGTGTGGCCCCATCTCAACCACAAACAACCACACAGACATTCTCAGGTACAAACCACACGTATCTCCAAGCACTCTCGTATACTCCCAGATTATACCACGTCTCCATCCCTAAGGCTATCGTGCACATGACACCCAACATCAATGCGAAGGTGTGAACGTAACAACTCCACCTCAGAGGCCTAGGCACAGCCAACCACATCTCATGAATCATTTACATCACACTCCTGAGAGTACGCGATCACATGCCAAGGGTCCGCTAAAAATGTGGTAGGACGAACCACCACCAGAGCACCTTTCATTCCACATTTAAAAAGATCACGCAAGAGGATCCACACAACCAAACAGATCGCACCATTGTAATCCTTGCGAAAAAACATGCGAGGTAGACTCCTTACTCTCCTCAAACAGATATCCGACGGAAAAGTCACCAACGCCGCCTCACGCTCGAATGACGTCCCATGATCCTGAGCCTCGGCCTCGAATACATTCGGGCACATAGCACCATTGCGATCCACTTAGGAAAACACGTCAAAAAGACTACTCACTTGAGTGGAACAGATTTCCGGAGAAAAAGATGCATTCTGACGCACCACACACGAGCGATGCTTCGTGGGACACACATCCCGGTCCCGAAACACAAAGAATGGATCACACCGTTGCGATCCTCTTGAAAAAGTACAGTAGTTGGACTATTCTTTTGACCAAAATGGTCACCCAGTGATGGAGATTGAAAATAACTGTCAACGCCCAAACAACCCTCGTGGGGCTCGCACCATCGTGCAGAATTATAGTGGGAGGATTGTACCATTGAAATCCCCTCAGAAAAACATCAATAATCCACTACTCGCACGCCCCGAACGGACGTCCGATGAGAAAGCCGCTAAATGCTACTCGCAGTTCAAAAGATGGCATGTGGGGCCCATGCCTCAACTCCGGTTTTGGTGCCCGAAACCTCCCTGGAAACCTCCGCTTTGACGCCAGGGTCGCAACACCACTGACGGCGCCCAATTCGGACATAGGATGTGTCTGCGCCATCCAAAACAAGAATCCCCGGAAAAAGCGCCCAACCACTTGACGGCGTGTTGCACTTCTGAGGCCCCTATCTCAGGGATTAAAATCAACTGAAACCATCTCAAATTATTCCTCTCATTCTGAGGCACCCGCCGCCGTAGATGGTGTAGAGACCCGAATCTTAACATACATAGACATTACATTACTTTTGCAGAATACTTAGTACATAACAAAATCACACACACAAGGACAGTAATAGTTTAGTGTCTTTGGAAACTCAGAATATAATCATCTAATCGTGGTGAAAGATCTTCAACATCTCCCATAAAGATCCTCTTTTTTTAAAACCAAAATCCTTTCTTTATGTCCTGGGGAAAAGAAAACATAAAATGGTGAGCTCAAATGCTCAGTAAGGGTAAACAAAAGAAATATCAATCACGTCATATTCATAAGAACATATCTTTTGGAAATCTTAACCTGCAAAAGAGATAATAATTTCATAACATGGGATAAATAATAGTAGTGAAATGTAATCCCAATAATCATAACATAAAACATGAAACATTGTGGCATACACACATAATCATATAGAATCATTTTTTATTAGTCAAGACTCATTTCTAAGACTATCTTAGTGGACAAAGTCCTTTTCGGAACCGAGTTCACTCCTCGTTTTAGTCCTGTTTCACTGAACCGGTATAACCTACCGTTCCAGCCATGTCTATCTCATGATATATAAAATCATTACCCAATTCATTGGAGGGAGATATAGTTCCCACCCATCTCATAATGATACAATTCTTATGTGTGCCACAAAATCATAAATCATACATCATTTCATAACCCATGTAGTAAAAATGGGCTTCTTAAACAACATGACATCATAAAACAATTCATATAAGATAAAAGAATTGATAAAAATATTTCCATCACAACATAATCAAATCCATGTAATAATAGGGATAGAAACAAAACCCTATATTATCTTAGATGGAAAATAATTTTGATAAAACACTTGAACTCCATTCTTGAGGAAAATATCCTTTCTACTTCAAAAACACTTTTCCTATATTAACATGTCATACAATTCTAAAGTAAGATAAGTTGATTAAAAATAAACTTGAAAAATTGTAAAGGAAGCTTCATGGAAATATTGTTTTAAAAATCCATTCATGCCGTATAAGTTAAAAAAACTTTCTTCTCGTACTTTTGTCAGAAAAGTCAAAAAAATACCTCGTACGAAAAACAACAAAATAGTCATTTCATACCCTTTACTAAAAACTCACTGAAATCTAAAATTGGATTTAAACAATTGTAGGTGGATGGAAACAATATTACATATTGAGGAAACATGGATGTGGATGATAAAATACACCCCAGTAAATACCAAAGTAAAAACAATCTCGGATAAAAATGAGATTGTGGTATTTTCCCTTACCTTAGCTCCGATATGCTTTGTACGTGTCCGAACCTCCTGTATAATGATTTAAATAATGTTATTGACTTATTACAGAATCATACATATTTTTATGATATCATATAAGGTAAAATTTTTAGCTTCATAGTAGTAATATTTCATTGCTACTTGTTAATCGGGTGTTTATAACTTTTTGTTCTTATGTGTGTTCTGTCGAATAAATTCTTATTCTTCTCTTTAGGTTATAGATACCTCATTTACATAATGGTATTACTGTAATATATATCATATTCATTCATTCAATTCATTTATATAATAATTATGAAATGAAGATCATGTAGAACGAGTCGCATCACATCGTGGAGACGGTATTCTGTACGTACGCACGAGTGATAACATCGTTCCTATGATCATGGAATTGTATTGGAGTGAGTGTATACTATTTCAGAATCATTATCACTTTATAATAGTCATATATAGTCATTATTTACACCATTATACCCATCCAAGTAAGGTGGTGGTGGAAAATAGATTACACCACGGCATGGAGACGGTATTCCGTACGCACGCACGCGCGGTGATTTCATTTTCCGTAGGATGGATAGATAGTGAAATAGTTTTGTTTCATACTTATAATAACATATCAGTATATGAGTGATACTGATGTTATTACTTCACAATGAAACTAATAAATAATAAGAAGTGGAAGAAAAAAATAAAGATGAAAGAATCGGTAACGGACATTACCTCTTCTTTGAAGTGCTTCTTTGAGACCTCCTTTTAGGGCACTAAAATAGGTCTTTGAAGAAGACAAGAACCTCTAGGATTTTTCTAGGGAAGTGGAGAGAAGAAATTGGCAGGGTTTGGCCGAGCTTAAAGGATCAAAATGGTGTGGTGAAGAGGGGGATTAGGTGCCCTTTTATAAGGGAGGAGAGGGGCTACTTTGGAAAAACTAAAAATATTATTTTATTATAAAGTCAATTTCGATTTTAAATAGCTCGAAATTGATTTATTTAGAAGCTAAGGTGGGGATGGGTCGAACTCCTATCATAAAATATAATTTAGACAAGTTTAGGTTACTATTGTAACCTTATCATTTAGATTTAACATTATATTAAATAATTTTACTTTTACCGTGTCTTCTTGTGTTCTTATACTATAAGGTTAATAAACTTACTATAAGGAGAAAAACGAACCTCAAGTTGATTATTATTAATATATATATCCTTATCTAAGTCATTTGGCCGAACCTTAGATTTTTAAGAATAAAATAACAATTACTAATATAATATTTGTTTTAAAAACTATTTTATGTCAATTTTGACACTATTTAGTAATTAATTTTTGTGAAACTCATAACAGAATTCGTAGTTTGAAAAACGTTAATTAAAGAAATACTAACATTTCATATTAATCTATAAAATTAGTGGAATTCATAAAAAGTCTCAAATTACATTTATTTTGGTGTTTATAACATCAATTATGTCAATATTTCATTAATAAGATAATTACTGCATCATCATTGTGTCATAAATAAATTAACTTATTTAATGTCTAAAAATTACAAATAAAATACCATTATGTAGATAATCTTTTTAGATTTCTAATTAATATTTATAGTCGAATTTATCTTATGTATAACCCCATATTAAAAATTATTTACTTATTAAACTTTGATTTTAACTATTTTAACCCATCTTTAAATAAATTAATAATAAATGATCAAATCTAATCCAAGTGGGCCTAAATGGTCATATTTTATTTCTAAGGTTGTTTTTGGTCGAATTAAACTTGTCCAATAGAAATATGACATATGTTAGGGTAATAATAATATCATTTTTACCCTTAATTACCCTATTTACTTTTAACCGTGGTAAAAAAAGTAAAAAGTTACTATTCACAAAAAATTATTTTTAATCTCATTGAAGCACATTTTACTTAATGACATCAACCGTGTCTCTCGTAATTTTGAAATTCCACTTACAGAAGTGGTAAAATTATGTTTTATGAAAAATACATTTTTTTAACTACCACTTAGTAGTTTTACTATTCATTAAAAAATGAAAGTTTCCAGAAAAATACCAATAATTAGGCCTATGCTATATTTGATATTATGAACTCAAAAATGATGTCTATTTTACCAAATTCAAAACATATCAGTTGAATTTATTAATTTAAAAAATATTTCCCGTCGTCAAAACAAATAGCGTGTTCTTAAGAGATAATAACTATCAAAAGATTGACACTTGTTTATGTCTGGTTTAAATGTGAAATTACATCCAATGACCAACATTTTATTAAATTGTAAAAATTTATTCTAAATATACTTTAAAACCACTCAAATTAATAAATTATTACTATTAATTATTTCGATTGAAAAAGTTGTTTTTAATTAAAATATAGCGTGTTTTTACTATTCATCAAAATATGAATGTTACCAGAATGATATGAAAATTTATCCAAAGTAATTTTTTATTTCATCATTCCAAAGAAGAATTTTATTTTTTCAAATTGAACTTATTAACATGTCAAAAACTAGATTTAATGTGGGTGCGCCACCAAAAGGCAACAAAACTGCATTTTTTTGAAAATACTTATTTTACCCGAAAAATTTATTTTGTTCTTATACCATGTTTTAGAAAATGTGCAAGACGAATAATAATGTTATAAGATTCAAAATTTAGTTAATAATATTCATAACGGCTAGTTCATAATAATATTATAATAATATATCGTTGTTTTGTAAAACCCAATATTGCATACAACACACGCTATCGAGGAAGGTCGTGATTGTGTGTAATGCAAGCCAAGTCAGGGTTGCGTGTTGTGCAAGAATCCTTCGTTGTTTCGTATAATATAATCCAACCATATTTAATTTATACATTTAATATATATATTTATATATACGCAATGTTGCGTAGAATAACTATTATCAAAATTGTGTGTAACACGATCCAAGAATAGTGTTGCGTATACTGCAAGCTAATACAGTGTTTAGTATAGCGCAAGGTAATCTTGGTGTAGCATACAACACAAGACATTAATGAAATTAAAAGAATATTTTTCATAAAATCTCGGGGTGTTACATTCTACCCCCCTTAAAAGGAATTTCGCCCTCGAAATTCGTCGCGGTTATAAATGGTTTACTATTCAAATGTTTCTTTAATAGAAACCCACATCGTAAAAAGGAATACCAAAAACAATCTTTAAAAACAAAAGTATGAAACGTAACAGTTACCCAAATAAACTAATCACTGGGTTTCCACATAGGTGAAAATATGGATATGGAAGAGAAATCTAACCATCATGTTCTGATGGAGTGTGGTAGAGAACATGGCTATAGAAATGCCAGCAATCACAAAGCCATAAATTTCTGACGATATAAGGTACCATATGATTCATCAAATATAAGAGCACTAGGACAACATTTTTGGTTTTCAAGATCATTTCCCTAAAGTTGATGAAATTGGAATTAGAAGAAATACTATCATGATTTTGGTATAGTCTCACCGTTGGTCGTTCTTTGGACAATTTCCACTTCATCTCTTAAAGAAATGAAGTTTAATTTGTCATTCGTGAAGTGTTAGCAGATCATGTGATAGAATTATGGGTCATTCCATTTGTCTCAAACAAAAGGTTATAAAACTTATCAAAAATACATAAGTCCATCTATAGTGAGATTAATCATATATGGTTCCTAAAATGGACTTATACTTCATATATCATGCTGCTTAATATAATAAAACTAGTTTCTACTAAATAGGGACTTCTTGTAGGCTAGTGGTAGGCGATAAAGGCCAGTCGCACTTTGGTTGTGTGTTCGATTCCCACAGCCTTGTCCGACGCGATGGGTTGTCGCCCATCCTACAGGTTGTCTTTTTTCTAAAGCTATTTTACTATAACATCCCATCAACAATATCAAAAAAGTTTTATCCTTAAACAATACTAACTTATGTCCAACATAATCCATTCCAATCTTTAGGCTTATCTAAAATACTTTGGTCCAAGCTCATAGTATAAAGAAAATGATCACGTGAATACCATCATTTATCCCCCATATATCATAAAATATATCTTGTTGGTCAAATTACAAATATGTGAATACCTTAATCATGTATTCTCTTGAAGAATGAATATCCATTGAACCTTAGTGAAAACATGAATGCAGTTAAAAGTTAACACTTTCCACATACCAAAATCCTCAAAATTCTATATCCTCAAACCATGATATCACTTAGTCCTTATATCAATCATGAGCTCATGAATACTATCAAACATATTAGATTCTCTTTATCCCTTCATTATGTGCATATCATCTTCTTTCCAAAAATATTTCAATCACAATTCATGGTTACCGATGCCATAAAATTATTACAAACCACAATAGTCCAAAAAATAAATATTCCAATATTCCACGATACTATATACAACATTATTCTGGAATCCCATTACATAAATACTTAATCATTCCACCACATCGTTGTCATATTCAACATCGCCAATGGTGATCGCATGTGACTTCCCTCTGTCCTTTTCCTTAAGTGGTTGCTCATGTCGATCATCACTAACCATTGGATTAGGGCATTTATTAGCATAATGCCCCATTTCCTTGCACTTGAAGCATTGAAGTGTTTTTGGTGCGCTCTCTGCCGTATTTTCTTTATTCACATCATTTGAAACCCTTTTTCCATTACTTCGACACTCAACTGCTCGATGAACTTCTTTTCCAAACTTAAAACATTTTCTAGTCCCTTTAAGACATTGTCCACCATGATTCTTTACACATATTGAGCATAAGGAAACATTCATCTTCTTTTCACCATTATTCTAAAATTTCTCCTTGAACTCCATATTTCGTTTCTTGTCAAAACTATGAGATGGATAAGTAACACCAAATACTATTTATACCTTGATAGAACAACGCACAATTTATTCATAGCTACAGAAGTCTCTTATAGCTAATGCCCTTCGAAGATTTGGTTTTAACCCACTGAAGAATCGATCAACTTTACTTTCAGGTTGGATAATAAATCCAGATGCATACCTTGAAAGCCTTGTAAAATTCGCTTCGTATATACCAACAGATTTATCATCCTTTTGCTTTAGTTCAAGAAACTCCTTCTCCATCTTTGTTCGAAGAATACGAGGGAAGTACTTATTGAAAAATAAGTTCTTGAACTCATCCCATTCCATGGACTCAATTTCATCTCTTTGCCTCGTATTCTTGATAAGATTCCACCATTGATCAGCTTCACCTTCCAAACAATATACTGCTAAGATGACTTTATCATGTTCAGAACATTGAAGAACTGAAAATATCTTTTCAGTAGTACTGATCCATTGTTTAACAACAAGTGGATCAGAAGACCCACTGAAAGAAGGTGGACGTTGCCTCATGAAGGATTCAATAGAATATTGTTCCCTTATATGCTCATTTGGAAGTCCAGAATGATTCATAGCTTGTGTAAGTATAGCAATAAGATTTTTCAATCCATCTCCCATAACATTTGTTTGTTCATGAGGACAATCATTGCATTGTCCATTGCATTGATCAACACGGTTCCTTCGGGTTCCAGCCATCGTCTAAAACCCAAAACGAATAGTATGAGAAGAAAAAATCATACTAGGGAAAACAATATAATAAAGGGGGATTATCCTCAATATCTAACATCTTAGGTTAAATTCTATGATCGTTACCGTAGTTCTAGGACTGTATCCTATACGTATACTTATCCTTAGGGACATCCCTAGACATACCTTATAAATATCTCTAGGGATCTCACTAACGTTTTCGCATCCTAGTTTCCAATGGATGACTAAACCTTTCCTCTGATACCAAATGTAGAGACCCGAATCTTAACGTACATAGACATTACATTACTTTTGCAAAATACTTAGTACATAAAAAAACACACACACAAGGACCGTAATAGTTTAGTGTCTTTGGAAACTCGGAATATAATCTTCTAATCATGGTGAAAGATCTTCAACATCTCCCATAAAGATCTTCTTTTTTTAAAACCTAAATCCTTTCTTTATGTCCTGGGGAAAAGAAAATATTAAAGGGTGAGCTCAAATTCTCATTAAGGGTAAACAAAATAAATATCAATCATGTCATATTCATAAGAACATATCTTTTGAAAATCTTAACCTCCAAAAGAGATCATAATTTCATAACATGGGATAAATCATAGTAGTGAAATGTAATCCCAATAATCATAACATAAAACATGAAACATTGTGGCATACACACATAATCATAGAGAATCATTTCTTATTAGTCAAGACTCATTGCTAAGACTATCTTAGTGGACAAAGTCCCTTTCTGAACCGAGTTCACTCCTTGTTTCAGTCCTGTTTCACTGAACCGGTATAACCTACCGTTCAAGCCATGTCTATCTCATGAGATATAAAATTTTTACCCAATGCATTGGAGGGAGATATAGGTCCCACCCATCTCATAATGATACCATTCTTATTTGTTCCACAAAATCATAAATCATACATAATTGCATAACCCATGTAGTTAAAATGGGATTCTTAAACAACATGACATCATAAAACAATTCATATAAGATAAAGGAATTCATAAAAATATTTCCACTACAACATAATAAAATCCATGTAATAATAGGGATAGAAATAGAACCCTATATTATCTTAGATGGAAAATAATTTTGATAAAACACTTGAACTCCATTCTTGAGGAAAATATCCTTTCTACATAAAAAACACTTTTCCTTTCTTAACATGTCATGCAATTATAAACTAAGAGAAGTTGATTAAAAATAAAATTAAAATATTGTAAAGGAAGCTTCTTGGAAATATTGGTTTAAAAATCCATTCATGCCGTATAAGTTAAAATAAACATTCTTCTCGTACTTTTGTTGGAAAAGTCAAAAAATACCTCGTACGAAAAACGACAAAAGATTCCTTTCATATCCTTTACTAAAAACTCACCGAAAGCTAAAATTGGATTTAAACAATTGTAGTTGGATGGAAACAATATTAAATATTGAGTAAACATGGATGTGGATGATAAAATACACCCCAGTAAATACCAAAGTATAAACAATATCGGATAAAAATGAGATTGTGGTATTTTCCCTTACCTTAGGTCCGATATGCTTTGTACATGTCTGAACCTCCTGTATAATGATTTAAATACTATTATTGACATATTAAAGAATAATACTTATTTTTAGGATATCATATATAGTCATATTATTAGCTTGTTATTAATAATATTTCATTCAATTCATTTATATAATCATTATGAAATGAAGATCATGTAGAACGAGTCACATCACATCGTGGAGACGGTATTCTGTACGTACCCACGAGTGATGATATCGTTCCTATGATCGTGGAATTGTATTGGAGTGTATGTATACTATTTCAGAATCATAATCACATTATAATAGTCAGATATTGTCATTATTTACACCATTATACCCATCCAAGTAAGGTGGTGGTGGAAAATAGATTACACCACGGCGTGGAGACGGTATTCCGTACGTACGCACGCGCGGTGATTTTTTTTTCTGTAGGATGGATAGATGGTGAAATATGGTTGTTTCATACTTATAATAACATATCATTATATGAGTGATACTGATTTTATTACTTCATAATGAAACAACTAAAGAAGAAGAAGTGGAAGAAGAAATAAAGATGAAAGAATCGGTAACAGGCATTACCTCTTCTTTGAAGTGCTTCTTTGAGACCACCTTTTAGGGCACTAAAATAGGTCGTTGAAAAATACCAGAACCTCTAGGATGTTTCTAGGGAAGTGGATAGTAGAAATTGGCAGGGGTTTGCCAAGAATGGAGGCTCAAAATGGTGTGGGGAAGAGGGGGATTAGGTGCCCTTTTATAAGGGAGGAGAGGGGCTCCTTTGGAAAAACAAAAAATATTATATTATTATAAAGTAAAATTCGAATTTAAATAGCTACAAATTGATTTATTTCAAAGATAAGGTGGGGATGGGTCTAAATACCCTCATCCAATAGAATTTAGACAAGTTTAGGTTCCTATTTTAACCTTATCATTTATGTCACGACCCGACCCAACGGGGCTCGAGCCGCGACTCCCCAAGCCTGCCTCCAATAGGCCAGGGGCTGGAGACTAGCGCCGAGTAGGTTATCACACACATGGGAGGCATTAGCCTATGGTACCTGTACACATGCACCCACAAACACCACCATGAAACAGTGCAGAGATATAGAAACTAAAAAGTATATGCATGCATACAATCTATCCCACAACCAGAGAGCAACAGCAAAAGTACAAGGGAAAAATAGGGCCCACCAAAAGAAAACTACAAAGCGCGTCCAACCTTCTCTGAAGAAGGGAAACACTGCCACAAAAACCCACCGGAAAGCTCCCTCGGCACAGCTCCGGTAAACACCCCGGTCAACTCACTCACTAAGCTCTGCCTGCTCCGGGTCCTCCTGAGACTCCGTCCAAAGCCCTGTGGTCTACACAAGACACAAACATGTGTGGTCAAAGCCCGTGCAGGGGTGAGTATAAAAATACTCAGTAGGCACCCCAAAAACCCAAAACCCAAGGGAACAACTGAGAGGCAACAGTCTACTGAACCCAGTCAGAGGGAACCCGGACGAGAGAGAAACTCCATCTCGTGACCATCCTCGGCTAACACAACTAGTCAGCTCAACTCATCTCAGGTGTATGCCCATACATACACCTTGAGCAATCAAGATATACACAGCTCATGCCACAAAGCCACAAGAGGTACCGACCTCGTCACCAGAAACTGTCCCCAACAAGGATAGTACACCACGAACATTGTCATACCAGATGACACTCATCCGAGAGATACACTCCATCGGGTCCCAAACAAACATCTCAGACGCTCACCCGAGAGACCATGCTCGTCAGACAACATCACTGAGGAAACATCGCCAAAACACCATAACCACCAAACTCCTCGGATAGGGGATCGCCGCTAGGGTCTTCTAGGGGATACCAAGACCCACTCCGGTATACGTAGCTCACAGATAGGGGACCACTCCCAGGGTCCGCTGGGGGATACCACGACCCGATCTGGCATACGTAGTACTCACAGATAGGGGATCACACCCAGGATCCGCTGGGGGATACCACAACCCGATCTGCACTCGACAGAAGCTTCACACTCAGATAGAGGATCATCGTCCATATAAAGATGGTCACGACGATACCGGAACCCTATCTGGTATAACTCGCGATGTAGGGGATCGAACCGACGATGCCACAACCCTACCGAAACCACGCGCTGAGTAGGGGATCGCATAACCAACGATACCGCAACCCTACTGACACCAAGTGCTGAGTAGGGGATTTTATAACCAACGATACCGCAACCCTAATATAAAAATCATGCTGAGTAGTGGATCGTAAACCCGACGATGCCACAACCCTACTGTGCACGACCCACCGCATAGGGGATCATATTCCCGATGATGCCACAAACCCTACAGGGTTAACCTGCTAGATTGGGTATCACCGCCCATGAATAAGCGGTCACAGCGATACCAAGAACCCGATCTAGGGTAAAGATGCTAGAGGATCCACTCCAGGCCCACCGGAGGGATACCACAACTCTAACAGTTTAAACATCCCATCGAGAGGATCACAAACCCATACGAAGGTTGTGATTCCACACGAACCCTCGTAGGAACGAACCAAGGGAGAACCCTCAACCACTGTTGGTCCAAACATCACTAACTCGAGCGACTCGCCCCCAAAGCCACACTGAACACCTCCGAAGCCAAAACCGAGGCCACCATCGTGTTCCACGCGGAAAAACACGTAGGATAGGCTGTTTACTCGCCCGAAATGGAGCACCGGTGAAAAAGGCACTATTCACCGTAGCTAGCTCGTGCGGGGCCCACACATCAATCCCAAAACCCATCGAGTGGATCACACCACGGCGATCCCCTCAGAAAAGCAAGCGGAATCGACTACTCGCTCGTCCAAAACGGACACCCGGTGAAAAAGGTATTATTCACCGAAGGCCAGCTCGGGTGGGGCCCAGGCCTGGATATCCGAAACTCACTGAACGGATCACACCATTGAGATCCTCTCGTAAAAACACACAGGATCGACTATTCATCCGCCAATATCGGACTCCTGGTGCAAAAGCTGCGTTCCTCTGCAAACGCCAAAACCCGGCCTCATGGGGCCCGCACCCTGTTCTCAGGCCCAACACCCGGAAACCATCTCAAAAAGTCCTTCATACCATCAGGGTCTCAACGCCACTGACGTCACGTCAATCGGATGCTCCGGGTAGAAGTTACAACGGCCCGAAGTCGTAAAATAATAAAATAATATTATTTTATACGACGTTTCTAACTCCCGGGCCACGATCCCGAACCCTTAAACCCTCAAAGTAGGTTCAAAAGGTTTGTCTCGACGCAAGGAGCGCGTCGCCGCAAACGGCTCGCAAATAGGAGTTACGGTTTGCAAGTTATAGGGGTTTAAAGAACCCCCGGAACATTCTGGTCGGACAACCGCAGGGTCGCCGGAAACCACCGCCACGCCGCCGGAATCCGCCGTGCCGGAGCCGGAAACCACCGCGTCGCCGCCGTGCCGCCGCGGAACTTGCCGGAATCCGCCATGGCCGCCGCGGGTCTCGCCGGAAAACCGAGTTTTTCGCCGGAAAACTTCCGGGAGCCACCGGGAGCACCCCGGTGCTCCAAATTCAGATCCGAAACATGGTTCGGAAAGATCGGGACCCTAACTATAAAAATCTTATGAAAATTTGAAGAAAAACAACACAAAAACGGGATCCGTGATTGTAAAACTCAAACCGCCTACCTCGCGGGCGAAACGCCGACGTTCTGCCTCAGATCCGCGCTCCAGAGCTTCCGCTGCGCGCTCCTGGAACGTCCGCCGTCGAATTCTGAGCTCGTGGGCGCTCCGTTTGCTCGATTCGGCGGAGTGGCGACGAAGAACGAGGAAGAACGGCGAAGAACGATTAAAGGGGGGGGGGGGGCTGATATTTATATCAGCGGCCCGCCGGCGTCAAACCCGCCTCGGACCCGACGCCCGATGCGAACAAAAGTAAGGTCACCCCTAGGGTAAACGCGTCGTTCTGAACGCAATGGCGGTCTCAGATTTTCCATCCGAGACTCTGTTCAGAAGTTATTCGAGCCGACGCTCGCACACTAACTTATCCATTTAATTACGAAAACGCCCCTGGTGGCGTTTCTCACCGCAGGCCCGCGCCCACAAAGTTTACACCCCACCTAGGGTAAACGGCACGTTCCGGACGCAACTATGCCCTCATATTCCCGTTCTGAGCTACCGTTTAGGAGATATCACACCCCGCCACGTGCATAATATAAAAATACTTATTATTGTTATAAAATTAATTCCTGGCACACCGGGCCTCGGAATCGCACACCGTCTTTGCGCCTAACTCTGGAATTATTCGTAGAAATATCCCAAAGTCTGACAGGCCCAAAAACCCGAGTCGCTACATCCTCCCCCACTTAGAACTTTTCATCCCCGAAAAGCCCTAAGCACAAGGAAAGCGACTGGACTCTCAACTGGGTCTCACACACCAGCGAGCTCACCAAAAAACAACCACTCAGGGTCTTACCAACCCCCTGAACAAAACTCGAGCAAGAAACAAAAGGAAACAAGGGGTACCTCGATCCATCCGCGGTGCCTCTGGGTCGACTGCCTCAAGCCAGTCATCAGCTTCCTGGGGGTCTGGATCACCACGAAACCACAGAGGTCGCTGCCTTTGGAACTCGTGCAGTGCACTCAGCCTGCGCGCAACCTCGTCCTGCACCGCCGGCACAACCAGCTGCTCGACAGGTGGTGGCTCAACTGGCAGACCACCTGGAGGTGCAACCTCAGAACCTGCGCCCTGCTCCACAGCCACTACATGAGGCGGGTCGTCAGCACAATCCTGTTGCGGAACCCTCGCTGGTTGTCGTCGTGGAGGCATCCTGAATTACATTCAAGACACACCACAGTCAAAGAGTATATCTGGAGAGCTGACTCAAGAAGGACAAGGAAAAACCAAAAACCTTGTCCTATATGATGCATGTACCATTATGTCCCCGCGACCAGTGTACGAATGTCCCGAGTCGAAAGGCAGGTTATCAGAGTCCTGGTGTATGGATACGTTGGCCGCCGCACCAACACTGGAGTCCCTGGCCTGAAATCCGAACTCGAAACACCCTAACACTGCCGCTATGCAACCCAAACCAAACTCACAGCTAGACCAGCTACGATCTGAGATCCCAAAGGTGGAACCTCCTATGATACCACTCTGTCACGACCCAACCCGACGGGGCTCGAGCCGCGACTCCCCAAGCCCGCCTCCAATAGGCCAGGGGCTGGCGACTAGCGCCGAGTAGGCTATCACACACATGGGAGGCATTAGCCTATGGTACCTGTACACACGCACCCACAAACACCACCATGAAACAGTGCAGAGATATAGAAACTGAAAAGTATATGCATGCATACAATCTATCCCACAACCAGAGATAAACAACAAAAGTACAAGGGAAAAACAGGGCCCACCAAAAGAAAACTACAAAGCGCGTCCAACCTGATCTGAAGAAGGGAAACGCTACCACAAACACCCACCGGAAAGCTCCCTCGGCACAGCTCCGGTAAACACCCCGGTCAACTCACTCACTAAGCTCCGCCTGCTCCGGGTCCTCCTGAGACACCGTCAAAAGCCATGTGGTCTGCACAAGACACAAACATGTGCGGGCAAAGCCTCTGCAGGGGTGAGTATAAACATACTCAGTAGGCACCCCAAAAACCCAAAACCCAAGGGAGCAACTGAAAGGCAACAATCTGCTCAACCCAGCCAGAGGGAACCCAGACGAGAGAGAAACTCCATCTCATGACCATCCTCGGCTAACACAACTAGTCAGCTCAACTCAGCTCAGGTGTATGCCCATACATACACCTTGATCAATCCAGATATACACAGCTCACGCCACAAAGCCACAAGAGGTACCGACCTCGTCACCAGTAACTGTCCACAACAAGGAGAGTACACCACGAACACTGTCATACCAGATGACACTCATCCGAGAGATACACTCCATCGGGTCCCAAACAAACATTTCAGACGCTCACCCAAGAGACCACGCTCGTCAGACAACATCACCGAGGAAACATCGCTGAAACACCATAACCACCAAACTCCTCGGATAGGGGATCGCCGCTAGGGTCTGCTAGGGGATACCAAGACCCACTCCGGTATACGTAGCTCACAGATAGGGGATCACTCCCAGGGTCCGCTGGGGGATACCACGACCCGATCTGGCATACGTAGTACTCACAGATAGGGGATCACACCCAGTATCTGCTGGGGGATACCACAACCCGATCTGCACTCCACAGATGCTTCACACTCAGATAGAGGATCATCTTCCATATAAAGATGGTCACGACGATACCGGAACCCTATCTGGTATAACTCGCGATGTAGGGGATCGAACCGACGATGCCACAACCCTACCGAAACCACGCGCTGAGTAGGGGATCGCATAACCAACGATACCGCAACCCTACCGATACCAAGCGCATGGTAGGGGATCGTATAACCAATGATACCGCAACCCTACTATAAACATCATTCTGAGTAGGGGATCGTAAACCCGACGATGCCACAACCCTACTGTGCACGACCCACCGCGTAGGGGATCATATTCCCGATGATGCCACAAACCCTACGGGGTTAACCTACTAGATAGGGGATCGCCGCCCGTGAATAAGCGGTCACAGGGATACCAAGAACCCGATCTAGGGTAAAGATGCTAGAGGATCCACTCCGGGCCCACCAGAGGGATACCACAACTCTAACAGTTTAAAAATCCCATCGAGAGGATCACAAACCCATACGAAGGTTGTGATGCCACACGAACCCTCGTAGGAACGAACCAAGGGAGAACCCTCAACCACTGTTGGTCCAAACGTCGCTAACCCGAGCAACTCGCCCCAAAGCCACACTGCGCACCTCCGAAGCCAAAACCGAGGCCTCCATCGTGTTCCACGCGGAAAAACACGTAGGATAGGCTGTTTACTCGCCCAAAACGGAGCACCGGTGAAAAAGACACTATTCACAGTAGCTAGATCGTGCGAGGCCCACACATCGATCCCAAAACCCATCGAGTGGATCACACCACGGCGATCCCCTCGAAAAAACAAGCGGAATCGACTACTCGCTCGTCCAAAACGGACACCCGGTGAAAAAGGTACTATTCACCGAAGGCCAGCTCGGGTGGGGCCCACGCCTGGATTTCCGAAACTCACTGAACGGATCACACCATTGCGATCCTCTCGGAAAAACACACATGATCGACTATTCATCTGCCAAAATCGGCCAAAACCCGGCCTCATGGGGCCTGCACCCCGTTCTCAGGCCCAACACCTGGAAACCATCTCAAAAAGTCCGTCATACCATCAGGGTCTCAACGCCACTGACGGCACGTCAATCGGACGCTCCGGGTAGAAGTTACAACGGCCCGAAGTCGTAAAATAATAAAATAATATTATTTTATACGACGTTTCTAACTCTCGGGCCACGATCCCGAACCCTTAAACCCTCAAAGTGAGTTCAAAAGGTCGGTCTCGACGCAAGGAGCGCGTCGCCGCAAACGGCTCGCAAATCGGAGTTACGGTTTGCAAGTTACATGGGTTTAAAGAACCCCCGGAACATTTTGGCCGGACCACCGCAGGGTCTCCGGAAACCACCGCGCCGCCGCCGGACTCCGCCGTGCCGGAGCCGGAAACCACCGCGTCGTCGCCGTGCCGCCGCGGAACTCGCCGGAATCCGCCATGGCCGCCGCGGGCCTCGTCGGAAAATCGGGTTTTTCGCCGGAAAGCTTCCGGGAGCCACCGGGAGCACCCCGGTGCTCCAAATTCAGATCCGAAACATGTTTCGGAAAGATCGGGACCCGAACTATACAAATCTTATGAAAATTTGAAGAAAAACAGCACAAAAACGTGATCCGAGATTGTAAAACTCAAACCGCCTACCTCGCGGGCAAAACGCCGACGTTCTGCCTCAGATCCGCGCTCCAGAGCTTCCGCTGCGCGCTCCTAGAACGTCCGCCGTCGAATTCTGAGCTCGTGGGCGCTCCGTTTGCTCGATTCGGCGGAGTGGCGGTGAAGAACGACGAAGAACGGCGAAGAACGATTAAAGGGGGGGGGGGGGGGGGCGCTGATATTTATATCAGCGGCCCGCCGGCGCCAAACCCGCCTCGGACCCGACGCCCGATGCGAACAAAAGTAAGGTCACCCCTAGGGTAAACGCGTCATTCTGAACGCAACGACGGTCTCATATTTTCCATCCGAGACTCCGTTCAGAAGTTATTCGAGCCGACGCTCGCACACTAACTTCTCCATTTAATTACGAAAACGCCCCTGGTGGCGTTTCTCACCGCAGGCCCGCGCCCACAAAGTTTACACCCCGCCTAGGGTAAACGGCACGTTCCGGACGCAACTGTGCCCTCAGATTCCCGTTCTGAGCTATCGTTTAGGAGATATCACACCCCTGCCACGTGCATAATATAAAAATTCTTATTATTTTTATAAAATTAATTCTGGGCACACCGAGCCTCGGAATCGCACACCGTCTTCGTTCCTAGCTCTGGAATTATTCGTAGAAATATCCCAAAGACTGACAGGGCCAAAAACCCGAGTCACTACAATTTAGATTTAACATTATTTTAAATAATTTTACTTTTACCGTTTCTTCTTGTGTTCTTGTACTATAAGGTTAATAAACTTACTATAAGTAGAAAAATGAACCCCAAGTTGTTTATTATTAATATATATAACCTTATATAAGTAATTTGGCCGAAACATATATTTTTAGGAATAAAATAACAATTACTAATATAATATTTGTTATAGCAACTATTTTATGTCAATTTTGGCACTATTTAGTAAATAATTATTGTGAAAATCATAACAGAATTCTTAGTTCGCAAAAAGTTAATTAAATCAATAATAACATGTCATATTAATCTAGAAAATTAGAGGAATTCATAAAATGTCTCAAATTACCTTTATTTTGGTTTTTATAACATCAATTATGTCAATATTTCATTAATAAGATAATTACTGCATCATCTTTGTGTCATACATAAATTAAATTATTTAAGGTCTAAAAATTACAAATAAAATACCATTATGTAGGAAATCTTTTTAGCTTTCTAATTAATACATATACTATAATTTATCTTATGTATTACCCCATATTAAAAATGATTTACTTATTAAACATTGATTTTAACTATTTTAACCCTTCTTTAAATAAATTAATAATAAATTCCCTAATCTAATCCAAGTGGGCCTAAATGGTCATATTTTATTCCTAAGGTTGTTTTTGGTCGAATTAAACTTGTCCAATAGAATTAGGACATGTGTTAGGGTAATAATAATATCATTTTTACCCTTAATTACCCTATTTACTTTTAACCGAGGTAAAAAAAAGTGAAATGTTATTATTCACCAAAAATTATTTTCATCTCATTGAACCACATTTTACTTACAGACATCAACTGTGTCTCATGGATTTTTGAAATTCCACTCACAGAAGTGGTAAAATTATGTTTTATGAAAAATTCATTTTTTTAACTACCACTGAGTGGTTTCACTATTCATCAAAAAATGAAAGTTTCCAGAAAAATACCAAAAATTAGGCCTAAGATATATTTGATATTATGAACTCAAAAATGATGCCTATTTTACCAAATTCAAAACATATCAGTTTCATTAATTAATTTAAAAATTAATTATCGTCGTCAAAACAAATAGCGTGTTTTTAAGAGATAATAACTATCAAAAGATTGACACTTGTTTATGTCTGGTTTAAATGTGAAATTACATCCAATGACCAAAATTGTATTAAATTGTGAAAATATATTCTAAATACCCTTTAAAACCACTCAAATTAATAATTTATCACTATTAATTATTTCTATTGAAAAAGTTGTTTTTAATTAAAATATAGCTTGTTTTTACTATTCATCAAAATATGAAAGTTACCAGAATGATATGAAAATTTATCCAAAGTAAATTTTTATTTCATGATTCCAAATAAGAATTTTATTTTGTCAAATTGAACTTATAAACATGTTAATAACTAGATTTAATGTGGGTGCGCCATCAAAAGGCAACAAAACTGCATTTTTTTTTTGAAAAATACTTATTACACCCGAAAAATTTATTTTGTTCTTATACCTTGTTTTAGAAAATGTGCAAGACGAATAATAATGTTATAAGATTCAAAATTTAGTTAATACTATTCATAACGGCTAGTTCATAATAATATTATAATAATATATCGTTGTTTAGTAAAACCCGGTATTGCGTACAACACATGCTATCGAGGAAGGTCGTGATTGCATGTAATGCAAGTCAAGTCAGGGTTGCGTGTTGTGCAAGAATCCTTCGTTTTTTCGTATAACATAATCCAACCATATTTCATTTATACATTGAATATATATATATATATATATATATACTCAAGGTTGCGTTGAAAAACTATTATCAAAATTGTGTGTAACACGATCCGAGAATAGTGTTGCGTATACTGCAAGCTAATACGGTGTTGCGTATAGTGCAAGGTAATCTTGGTGTACCATACAACACAAGACATTAATGAAATTAAAAGAATATTTTTCATAAAATCTCGGGGTGTTACAGACTGCTCGCGAAACCGGCTACCGGTTTACGATTTATTAAAATATAAATCATTTTATAATAATAATAATAATAATAATAATATATTATTATTATTATTATAACCTCTTTTTTCTCTCTTTAACCAAAAACAAGACCGGCCATTCGGTCGGTCTTCTTCTCCCGACAGGACCCGCAGCGTGGGGGTCTTTGTCGGCCAGCCGGGGTCTGTAGACAACGGTCCTCCCTCGCCTCCACCGGCCAGCACAGTTGGCTGGCCTTCTGCTCCACCTACACAAGTCACCCGCGCCAGCCGCGACGCACACCAGCTCACCCTCAGGAGCTCTCCGTCTGCCATCCAGAATCCCCGGTGCCTCCTGCTCAGTTCGGCCAAATGCCACCGCTGCCGAGGAGCCCCGTTGTGCCGCCTGCCACCATCCATGTCCACAGCCTTCTGCCACTCTTCCTCGACTGACGCCCCTCGGCTGTTCCCACTGAAGACCACGTCCCTGTAGCTGAACCCTCGCCGGACCACCCTTCGGTCCGGCCAGATTTGCTGGAAAACCCAAAAGAAAACCCGCAAACTTCACCAGAGGTTTACGAACACCCCGGGACTAGGAATTTAATTCCGAAAGAAGCATCGTAATGCTCCAAATCTATACAACATAGAAATGTTCTTTGTTAGAAGCTTAAAGAGAAATTTGACTATGCAGATTGAGGTCAAATAAAGGGGTTTCAAATTAAAAACGAAACAGAAAACTCCTACCATGTGGGCGCAGCCCGAAGCTTCTCGCTCGATCCACGCCCTGCCGCTCGATGTTTCCTTGGTCAGAGGAGGGAGGTGGATGAGGTAGAAGGGTGGGATCCTTGGTTGCTTGGGATTTCTTCCGCCAAAGAACCAGGGGGAAGGGGAGAGGGTGGTTAAGGTTTAAAAATAAAATCAGTTAAATTTTAATTAATTAAAAACCCCCAAATTTAACCCGCATCTGAAACATCTGACGGGGTCGAGGTTAAGCCTCCCCTAGGTAAAATACCACGATCTGAGTGCAACGGAAGTATCAGAATTTGATTCCGAGATTTCATTCAAATGTTATAAGACTGAACGCCCAAATTTGAAAAATTACGAAAACGCCCCTGGGGCCATTTTTCACAGATGACCTGCGCTCGCGAAACTTACACCCCTACTAGGGTAAACGGCACGCTCCAAACTCAATGGTGACCTCCGTTTCCCAATCCGAGATACCGTTTAAGAGATACCTGAGTTAATTTATAGAACGAATTTATTTATTTATTTATTTATTCGTTTAACGTTCCGAAAGCAGGCGAGGGGTCCAAACGTCCCGCGCCGACATGTTTTATGTCGTTTCTAGGGTAAACACCACACTCCGGACCCATCTGTACACTTGGATATCTGATCTGGATCGCCGTTTCGGAGTTATCCATTTTATTTGGTGTGTCCAGTGTGAACGCACTGAAAATTTACTTCCAGCCACACCGGGGATTGGAACCGCACGCCGTCTGAGGGAGCAACTCTGGAATAACATCAAGAATATTCCAAAGTCTTTCACAGAAAAATGGGTTCTTAAATCATTCCCTCCTTCAAGATTTGTGTCCCTAAAAAGCAAAACTAGGGAAAAAATCAGGGTATTCAGCCCGCACCCGGCTCCTCCGTACCCAGAAGAACTCATGCACAAATCGTTACCACTGCACACAGACCAAAGTACTGATCCATTCAAGCATGGTCTACTCGCGCCGATGTCTTGCATAGGATCACGCACACCTCTTCTCAGGTGAGTCACGTGGAAGACATCATGCACCCAAACCATCCTTTGGGGTTAGGTCCAGGCGGTAGGGAACCTCATCATCCCTTCGCATGGTCCTAAATAGCCTAACAGCTTTCGGGGTATCTCACCTCCCCGACCAAACCTATATGTCGCACACCGCGACTGGAATCACCACCCGCACCCAGGACAAGGCCTGGTGATTCCCTCCTTCATAATATACATATGGTGAAACACCCAAGGATATCTGGTCACGCAAGGTTTCATAGTCAATTTCCCACAACCAAGGATCTCTTACACGCTCGAAAGGTGAAGGAGTCGACACCATCGGCAAGAGAAAAAGGTCCCACGCCTTTTACGATACCAACACATGGTTACACCTGACGCCCTGCGTCACACTGGTAACACCTCAAACAAGGAGGAGGTAGGAATGAATTTCACATGTAGAGTCTAACAATTCTACTGCAAAAATTATATGAACTGTAGAATATACCTCTTATCACATCATGCTCTGCAGGATTGTAGACATCCAAAACTCGCGGCTGTCCGCGGTCCCAACTGTCAGCTCCCGGAGCCTATCGTGGACCGCTTAGTGGTGATGAGAAGACCTCGTAAAGCTGTCTTCCAATAATAGTTCCTCCCGCTCCTCAGCTAGCACCACCCCTCTAGGTACTACTCCGATCACGGCGCTGCCTCCGTCGTGGTGGTGCACCTGCTACCTGCCCGAAGCTCTCTGCATGCCTGGTCGGGCAGTCTCATGCCAGGTGACCTTGCCCTTCGCAAGCATAGCACCGACTCTCTCTGGGCTGCACTGGTGTCCTCCAGCACCAAAGTGGTGTACGACCACACTCCTGATTCCGGTTGTCAAAAATCCACCTGCGTCAAGGTTCTTCTTGCCGACCCCTGCTACGTACGACAGTCGTCTCAGCTCCAACGTGCATGCTGCAACCACCAACTCTAAAACATGACAGGATGCTCTCTATCACCAGCACCTACTCTAGCACCATAGAATATGTGGAAATTCCCAAGGGTAATATTACATCACAAATCTCTTAGCGGAGTCCCTGCTCAAACATCCACGCTCGGATGTTGTCTTCATGAACAAAGTTCGGGTAAAAGCGTGCACGGTCTTCCAAACAAGACATGTACTCGGCCATCGTCATCCCTCCCTGCTAAAACTACAGGAGCTCCTGAATCCGAATGGAGCGCAAGCAGGAGGGAAAAAACTCGTCATGGGACAACAACTGAAAGTCACCCCATGAAAGCGACCACTCATCAAGAAGCCGAGTCACTAGACTCCACCAATGCCAAGCTGGTCCATGAAAAAGGGTAGCTTCCAAAGCCACTCTCTGATCTATCGGCATCCGCACAATCCTAAAAAGGTGAACCACTGTCTCGAGCAAAACCTATGTTTCCTGAGGGTCTGGCTCACCACTGAACCTCAGCGGTCTCTGCCGCTGGTACTCACAGAGTGCGCTCAACCTACGCTCAATCTCAGCCTGCTCCGCTGAAACTATCTGCTGCTCACCAGGTGGGGGTGTTGCTTTCGGCCCACCTAGAGAAAGGGGCTCGCATGATGGGTCCTTGACTATGGCCTCCTAGCTCACAGAGTTGTCGTCATGAACCAAAGCTGGTATCCTGGTTGGCTTTCTTCACGGAGACATCTTAAATGTTATCAACGAGTGCCACGGTCAGATGAGAATATATGTATATACCAATAAAAAAAATTATGGGGAGTTGGCTCAAGAAATTCATTAAATACCCCATCCTATGTGATGCAAAAACAAAATTTTCCCTGAAACATGTGTCTTAGCATACCGAGTTGACAATCGGGTTATCCAGGTCCTGGTGAATAGATATGTCGGCCGCCGCACCATCACTGGACTCCTTGGCCTGAGAGCCACTCTCGAGACACGTTAACACTGTTGAACTAAATCCCAAATAGTTCCATTTATTTTAGGGACGTCTGAACAACGTCCCAAGGAACGAACCAGCTCTGATACCACTTTGTCACGACCCGACCCTACCCGGGCTCGAGCCGCAACTACCCCAAGCCCACCTCCATAGGCCACGGGTTGGCCACAAGCGCTGAAGGCTAAACAACTTAGGGAGGCCTTTTCCTGAGTACCTGTACATAGCCACACGCAGTACACTAAATGTAGAAGTGCAATGTAAAAGAAAATACATGTAAAGAAAAGGGAAACTACTATAAATAACCATGGGAGTGCATTGACCTCTAAACAGTACAAAGCAATTGATGAATGTAATTGAAAAAGATAAGGGGAAAACATGCTCCCAACTAGAAAAGTGCCACAACCCAGCAACAGGTAAACAAAATAAAAGAAAACAGCTAGAAGGGTCCCCCACCTGGAACCCGACTCCGACCACCACATGCGGTCCACGCTCCTGAACACCTAAGCTCCACCGAATTCACGACCAACCTGTCTGTCGTCTGTATGGGCACACCAAGTGTGGGCAAATCCCAAGAAGGGATGAGTATAAAAATACTCAGTAGGATACCCCGAAGGCTCGAGGGAGCAACAAAAGAGTTACCGAAGGGTGAGCAGTAGAGCGAACAGGAAAAGTAGAGGAGTACAGTTGAAAGTGCAGTAAAGAGTCCAGCTCAACCCAACAAGAGGAATGAAGGTAGAATCATCCAGACACAAGGAGCTGGAAGTGGTGAAAAGATGAACTTACCGTAGAGTCTTCACTAAAAATAGTAAGAGATTAGACTAATCCAACCATGAGAAGCTAGACACAGAAAGAATGTGGCATACCACGCGCGTCTTTACCTCTCCTAGAAGGGGAGTAACCAAACCCAGGAAGTGGGTACTAGAAGAAGTTATATACAAATACATATGCCCAATCAAGAAGCCAGAAAAAGGTCATAAGGGGATCTCCATCCCATAGCTCATCCCTAGAAATGAGTATCCAACAGTTCTAGAAGTAACACCATCGATGCCCAGCATCCCGCACGTCTACCCTAAACTGCAAGTCAAGGGGGGTCAAACCACTGCACCTCGACACTATCCGCTTTGGGCGGCACTGACTCGCCCATAGGGGTTTAAATCGCATCATGAGGACGCATCTCGGTGGAGGAAAGCGCCCCTCATACTTGAGAGTTCTGGGGGATCGTCAAACCACACCTCGTCCCCATCACACAGTCGAGAGGTCTCAAAGTCGACAGGCGACCCCCTGCCCAGCCCTACTGGAGGGTCCCTAGAATTTGACGAGTTCCCACTATAGGGAGACCTGGAAACAGTGGACGGGTGCAACACCGCCCAGTCCCGGAACAGGGTAATCCACTGGAGGGAGACCCAGCTAAAGTCGGTGATGGGAACACTTCCCAGCCCAGCTGGAGGTAACCCGACATCAGGGACCACTGCCCAGCCCAGCTAGAGGTAAGCCCAACATCGGAGACCACTGCCCATCCCAGTTGGAGGTAATCCCGGCATCGGGGACCACTGCCCAACTCCGCTCGAGGTAAGCCCGACATCGGCGACCACTACCCAACCCAGCTGGAGGTAAACCCGGAACTGCTCTGGAGATCCCTACTGGATGGTACAACTGGCGAGCCCTACTCGAAACAACCTCAGCCCTGCTGGTAACAAACTCATCCCAGCTGGAATCAACCTCAACCATGCTGGAAACAACCTTAGCCCTGTTGGAAACAACCTCAACCCTGCTGGAAACAACCTCAGCCCTGCTAGAAACGACCTCATCCCTGCTTTAAACAACCTCCTCGGTAGTGGATTGGTGCCCGCATAAAGTGGTTGTCACACCAAAACCATAGTAACTCTAACAGGGAACACAGAGTGATGGGAGAATCTCCCCAGGCCTCAGAAAGAAATGCTGCTCCAATCCATCAAGTCACTGTTGAAGCGGACCGAGTCATCTCATCCAAGAAAGTGGGAAAACTCTCATGCCATACGAGCACATGTTGTCGTAAACGGTGTCGTAGTCCGGTGAAAGAGCATATACTGAAACCCTTCACGGACGAAGAAACAAAAGAACCAAACCATCTCTGCCGACCAAACCATCGAGAATGAAACCAGGGGGAAACCACTCAACCCTGCCGGTTAAACAAACGAACACAGAGCCAGGGGTTGACTCCAACCAGCTGGTCAACAAACGATCACAGAGGGACCCTCTATATTGTGAGAGGTCAAAAGTACGTAAGGAAAAACATGACACGCACATGGGGCCCACACAACATGTGGTCCCATCTCAAGCCCAACCAAGCACACAAACATTCTCATGTACAAACCACATGTACCTCCAAGCGCTCTCGTATACTCCCATAGTATACCATGTCTCCATCCCTAAGGCTATCGTGCACACGGTACCCAAAGTCAACGCGAAGGCATGAACGTAACAACTCCACCTCAAAGGCCCAGGCACGGCCAACCACATCTCATAAATCATTTACATCACTCTCCCAAGAGTGAGCAATCACACACCAAGGGTCCGCTACAAATATGGAAGGAAAAACCACCACCGGAGCCCCTTTATTCCACATTTAATAAGATCATGCAAGAGGCTCTGCACAACCAAACGGATCACACCGTTGTAATCCTTGCGAAAAAAAAACGCGAGGTAGACTACTTACTCGCCTCAAACAGATATCCGACGAAAAAGTCACCAACACCGGCTCACGCACGAACGACATCCCGTGATCCTGAGCCTCGGCCCCGAATACAATCGCGCACATCACACCATTGCGATCCCCTCAGGAAAACATGTCAAAAAGACTGCTCTCTAGAGTGGAACAGATATTTGGAGAAAAAAATGCATTCTGACACACAGCACATGAGCGTTACTTCATGGGACCTACATCCCGGTCTCGAAACACAAAGAATGGATCACACTATTGCGATCCTCTCGTAAAAGTACACAAGTTGGACTATTCACTTGTCCAAAACGGTCTCCCTTTGATAGAGATGGAAAATCACCGTCAATGCCCAGACGACCCTCATGGGGCCCGCACCATCGTGCAGAATTAGGGCGGGCAGATTACACCATTGCAATACCATCAAAAAAACATCCAGAATCGACTACTGGAATGCCCCGAACAAACGTCCGATGAGAAAGTCGCTAAACGCTGCTCAGAGTTCAAAATATGTCCTTTGGGGCCCATGCCTCAACTCTGGTTTTGGCAACCAAAATCCCCTTGGAAACCTACGCCTCGACGCCAGGGTCACAACACCCCTGATGGTGCCAAATTCGGACATCGGATGTGTCTGTGCAGTCCAAAAAAAGAATCCATGGAAAAAGCGCCCAACCGCTTGACGGCGTGTCGCGCTTCCGAGGCCCATGTCTCGAGGATTAAAATCACCCGAAACCATCTCAAATGATTCCTATCATTCCGAGTCACGTGCCACCATAGACGGCTCGCGAAATCGGCTCTCGGTTTATAACTTATTATAATATAAATCATTTTATAATAATAATAATAATAATAATATATTATTATTATTATTATAACCTCTTTTTTTCTCTCTTTAACCCAAAACCATACATGCCATTCGGCCAGTCTTCTTCTCCCAACAGGACCGACAACGTGCGGGTCCTTTTCAGCCAGCCGGGGTCCATACACCACGGTCCTCCCTCGCCTCCACCATCTGGCACAGCCGGCCAGCCTTCCGTGCTGCCTGCGCCGGCCGCGACGCACACCAGCTCGCCCTCAGGAGCTCACCGTCCGCCATCCAGAAGCCCCGGCGCCTCCTGCTCGGTCCGGCCGAAGGCCTCTGCTGCCGAGGAGCCCCGTCGTGCCACCTTCCACCATCCGCATCCACGACCTACTGCCGCTCCTCCTAGACCGACAACCCTCGGGTTTTCCCACTGAAGACCACGTCGCTAAAGCCGAACCCTCGCCGTACCACCCTCCGGTCTGGCCAGATTCGTCGGAAAACCCAAAGGAAAACCCGCATACTTCACCGGAGGTTTACGAAGACCCCGGGACCCGGAATATAATTCTGAAAGAAGCATCAGAAAGCTTTGAATGTATGATATGTAGATTTGTGCTTTGTTTAAAGATTAAAAAAAATTTGACTATGCATATTGATTTCAAAGTAAGGGGTTTTAAATAAAAAATTAAATGGAAAACTCCTACCTCGTGGGCGCAGCCCGAAGCTTCTCGCTCGATTCGCGCCCCGCCGCTCGATGTTGCCTTGAACAGAGGAGGGTGGTGGAGGAGGTCAAAGGGAGGGCTCCTTGGTTTCTTCTGAGTTCTTCTGCCAGATAACTAGGGGGAACAGGAGAGGGTGGTTAGGGTTTAAAAAGAAAATTAATTAAATTTTAATTAATTTAAAACCCTCAAATTTAACCCGCCTCTGAAACATCTGACGGGGTCGATGTTAAGCCCCCCTAGGGTAAACACCACGATCTGAGTGCAATGGTGGTATCAGAATTTGATTCTGAGCTTCCGCTAAAAAGTTATAAGACTGAATGCCCAAATATGTCAAATTACGAAAACGCCCCTGGGGCCATTTTTCACAGATGACCCTCGGCCGCGAAACATACACCCCTCCTAGGGTAAACGGCACGCTCCGAAATCAATGTTGCCATCAGTTTCCCAATCTGAGTCACCGTTTAAGAGATATGAGAGTTAATACCTTCAAAAAATAAATAAATTAATATATTTATTTGTTTAACGTTCCGAAAGAGGGTGAGGGGTCCAAACGTCCCGCGCCGACAAGTTTTTTGTCGTTCCTAGGGTAAAAACCCCACTCCAGACCCATCCGTACAGTCAGATCTCTGATCTGGATCACCGTTAAGGAGTTATCCCATTTATTTGGCATGTCCAGTGTGAAGGCACTAAAAATTTAATTCCGGCCACACCGGGGCTCGGAACCGCACGCCGTCTGAGGGCGATGCTCTGAAATAACATCAATAATATTCCAAAGTCTTTCACAGAAAAAACTGGGTTCTTACAAAGAGGGTTTATTTGGTTCAATAATACCAATATGGAATGAGGGTTTGCTCAGTTCAATAATTCATGTATGGAACAAGGGGTTACTTAGTTCAGCAAAACAGGGCTGTAATAGGGGTTCACCCGGTTCAGTAAGGGAGTTTTTCTACTAGTATAGTTTAGGCAGTTATCCATTGGATACTATGGGAATCAATATATGGTTATGTGTTTCCAAAATTCCATGTCATATTAGTATGGTACATTTTTCTGGCCTATTATCTTCATTTCATTATGATACATGTCTTTTGTACTGCCAATATTTTTTCCATGCTCTTTGATATTCATGGTATGTCGTATATTTTCATGATCACATTCTCATACCCTTATGCTCATGTTTAGGCTTAGATATATCCCTTGTATTCCCTTACTGATAACTCCAAATCACACTTTAATGTTATCCTCTATAGGTTATGAGGAATTGTTTTAGTTAGAACTACTAATGTTAGAGATCATTATTGGATACATTTAATATCATTCAACTGGATTGATGGTATTGTTTCAATGTATCAAAAGACACTAAACTATTATCTTCCATGGGAATATATTTATTTAATGTACTAGATATTCATCTAAAATGATGTAATATCCATTTCTGTTATCTCTAGGTATCTGTATTTAAAATCTAGTATTTATCATTAGATGGTGCTAATTTTAAACCATGATACATGAATCGTCAAAATATACTTAAAATGAAAACATTCCATAAATCTAGAAATGCCCCTTGTGTGGTTTATTTTAGTAGGGGAAAAAAATAAAATTTGAGATCATAGAAGTGACCTCTCTAAGAGAAATGGTTAAACACATATACTCCAAACTGATAATAGATGCACACACATTCCTCAAAAGACACATCCAACCATTAAACCACACCCATCTTTACCATATAATGTGCTTAAATTTTTAATTCACTAACCGAACTCAATGAAAAGAAGGTAAATAGTTCAAGACACTCCAACTAACAAATCCCACAATTCCAATCATATACATCTGATGTAAAAAAACTAAACCTTGATTCATTCAGCGAAGGCATATTGCGTTCATGACAAAAATGTCCATCAAAGCCAAAAAATGGATTCTGGTGACGTTCCATAATTACACCATCACATGACCAATTAATTCATCGTGAATTATCCTGAAAATTTATTCTTACAAGATAGAAATATGTGCCACACCATAATGTATATTTCAAAACATCAACTGAGCCTAGAGCGGAATCTGCTCGGTGGAAGAATCCATGAATGCAATGACTAGTTTCCAAGAGCACGTTCAATGAATTCCTACTTGTAAACCTAGGTATCCTTAATAAATAAACATGCCGAGATAAAAACCATGAATCCAACATGAAACTTAGATAAGGACCACTTCTCAAGAACAACGTCTTAAAAACATCAGTGCGATGTACGATCGATAATCTCTTAGTACATCAAGGATGAAATCCTGATATGAGACATACTTGTATACTTTAAAAGAGTACAATTAGAGGATATAAGGTTTTACAAAAAAGATCAGAAAATTAATACTGGTTGAATTATCAAAATAGGATCACCTTAACCTGGCCACATGTCAATAAATAAACTAGGATTCTATTACCACCTCTAAAATTTAGTGATCATTAAATCATAACCTCTAATGTCTACTAAATACCAAGGATGTTTCTCAATGGTTTCATACCCATCAAACATCATCAAATTTGTCATTCCATTAAGAAAACAATATATTTCAACACATGACACCCTCAAAATAATTCATGAAAGAGAGACCATTTTCTTTGGTCCCCTTAAGTACATTTCGTCTACTTGGAAGGGTAGGTAATCACCAAAACTGATGTGTTGCTTCCCACCATAGGAGTTTCCTATCCCACAAAGATGATACTGACCAGAAGATCACTGGCTTTATAGACACGATTTACCATAGATGAACTTTTTATGCTCTTCGATCGACACTCGCGTGCATCATATAAATTGGAATAAAAAATAAAACCAACCTGCTCGGTGTTTCAAAACACCTAATCCTAGGGAATTCATCCCAAGAAATGGGATGAAACTGATATCTTTCAACTATTTGGTCAATATAATTTGGAGATGACGCACGGATTTACACAAAAATAGATGGGCTATCAAATTAACTTAACTGAACCATTTTGTTATATTGTTTAGCACTTGATTGGAACTACATAACTGAATTCCTATTACCTCGAGGTTTCAAAAGAATTTGGAACATCTTGAAAAATATCCATTGGACATACAACCAATGCATTCATGTTTTATATTTCCCACAAAGAGATAAGGATGAAAGAAGCATTATCTAAAACTACTATAAAACATACTGACAATATTTATAGTCTATGAAGAGAGAGAAATAAGGTAACAAGACCTATGAAGTGGATCACCATGTCAAAGTCATGTTTAACCCGCTGAAACTGAGAAATACTCAATGCTCACAAACATATAAAAATAAATTAAAATATGAAAAACCAGCTGATAAAGGGTATTATCTGGGGGCTAAAAGGCTTATAAGGGTCAACGATGCATGAAGGATACCATCCAAGAGAGATGTAAAGGCATTTAGAAATTATTTTTATCTCAAAGGGTTCTACCTACAATTAAAATCCCCTTATGAAGAACAATCCTTGACCATATTACTAGGTCATGCCAAATAGAATTCACCAGCTCAATAGACTATCATTTAATCCATTGCTACAAAAGAGAGAGAGAGAAGGACTATGTAACATAGTGGACCTTTTCAACAATATCCCAATCACGATTCCGAAGATAGAATAATTATTTTTTTAAAATCATTTACATAAATATTATTTATTATAAAATATCATTAATGTAGTTTTTGATGTTTTCATTCAATTAGATTTTGAAAATAACATCATATGAAATTAATTCTAATATAATATATTATCACATCTGTAACAAGTTATACTTATCAAAAAAATTATAGGAACGTAAAAATTTATTCATATCATATTACTTTTAACATTTTTAGAATCATATATTTTTTCAATATTAATTGAATAAATATTGTGTCAGTGTTGAGTATGATTTTTAGATTATTATATAATGAATAAATATAATATATAAATGACCATTAGAATAATCAATTATATTCAATATAACCACCTTGAACAAAACATATTTTGTCTTTATCCTAGTACAAAAATATTATATATATTAAAATTAAATAAATGACATTTTTTATGTATGAATTTAAATATATATATTTTAAAATAAAACATAAATGAAATATGGAAACAGGTTTCTGTATTTCATATAAATGGATTTTAATGTATGATATAAACTCATATAATAGGATACAATATATTTTTAGGGTGATTATAAATCCTGGTCAAGTAATTCTAAACCCAAATTGAATAATTTAATCATAAATTGGTGAAAGAAATTATTTTGGTTTCTATTAATTACCAAAAATTAAAGGGAGATATTTTCCATATTTTGGAATTATGAATCCAAATATTTAATACAATTCATAATATTCAATATAATGATGTGATATAATTAAATTTTGTAATTAAAAAACCCATGATAAATATTGTTTCTAAAAAATACCTTATTATGTAAAAAAAATATTCATTAATAATTAATGTATATAAATAATTCCAAAGAAAATGATTATATTTGTTTAATTAAATGTAAAAAAATAATTTTTGAAACTAACTCAAAACAAAATATCCCTTTTTAAATACATGAAAAAAATTGAAATCTAAATTTGATCACGCATTTTCATTATTGAGAAGAAAATAAATATTTTCATAAAAAACTCAAAAATTTATAAAAATATATTTTTATATGATAAATTAAAAAATTAATATTTTCATATTCTAAATAAATGATATGAACATTGGTATTTTATATAAAAATATATAATGCATGAAAACAAAATTTGGTTAGAAATAATTCTTTTTCATTTTTGGTTTCAAATTTATGTAACATTATTCCAATTGTTATAATTAAATAAAATATAATTGAGAGATATTAATAATACATGAAAATTATTAATCTTGACAATACCATTGTCTTTACATTATTCCACCCTTTTTTGAAATTTCGTCTTTTCAATTTTATTCAAATAATAAAAAATTTGGGATATCTTGCCTCATAGAATTTTAATAATTGAGTAATGTTCGTCAAACATATTGTTTTTATACAAAACCTTAACATTATGAATTACTATATTCTATTACAATTTCTCTCTATGTTCATTAATGTGAATAGATTTTCATATATAATAATGGTTCTTATCTAACTTGACTACTTCAAGGAACAATACATTAGATGAATCCATATCATATTTCCTTGACATTAAAACATGAAATATGTTTGTACGTGGAATATTCACAAGCGAAATGACACTTATTACTCAACTAATCCATGTTTCACAATGATTTTATATGGTATAATGAATGTTATAATTACATTAAACTTATTAAAAATAGTAATAACACCTTTCCATGTAGATAAATTAAAAAAACATGATCACTAACCTATAATGAATGATCATTTATTTAGATATCTGCATAAATTTTCTACCTACTGTCTTATGTCCTCCTGTATTCCTTAAACTTCGTAACATTCATTTTAAAATCCACTACTATATTTGTTCTCATCAACTACATCTCTCAAATTTTATTTCAATAAAAAATTATAATTTTGATGTTGAATTTCTTATATTAGAACAATGCAATATATATGTGTACTATAATGAAAATTGTTTTTATATGATTACATAACCAATATATGTTGTTTATCATAACATCCTAGAAAATCAATTGAACAATAATGAAGAATCTATTCCTTCATATGAATTCTATTTCAAATTAATTGTTATATTGATGATGAAACGGTATAATGAAATTTAATTTACTACACAATAACATTTAATAGCCTTTCACATTATTAGAATAAAAAATTGGATAATTAGGTGATGCAATATAGATTCTAACTCCATCTTTCATGACTATCTACTCGTGATATAGTCGATATTGTGGATCTAAAATAATAATATCACGAATGGGAAGTAACAGTGAAACTTTAGTAATTCAATCAAAAAATAACCAAAAAAACATAATTAGCTTTAGATAACACTAGTAATACAACCACGAAATCAACGAATATACTTTACAATTTAAAAATTCCAATTTTAAAAGGCTTAGGATTCCCTTGAGTTTGTTTTCATTCTTCTTTATCCTTTTGATTGTTCAATCATTATCATGTAAAGTCAGTACTATCTCTTTTTATTCCATCCCCGCATAAATACTCCTAAAATTGTTTTTTACATCTTAGTTGTTAAATTATGAATGAGAAATGGTGAATAACAATATTCACTCAATAATTAATTCCTAAATTAGTAAACCAAAGACCCACATAATATTTTTTCCAACATGACAAATGCTCTATCATAATTATTAAGTGTTGGGAAATGGTCATTAATTACATGTTATTTATATTCATATAAAGTATAATCAACCTAATAATGTATAATAATTGATTCTAATATAATTTATTTCACTAACACCTCAATAAAAATAGAAAAAATTCTTAAATTCACTTTTTCATCGAATAAATTTCTCAAATAATTTACCAATGGGCCATATTCCAATCATAGCACTATTAATGAACCATTATTTATTTCACTAAATGAATGTTCTATTTTTATTTATTTAAAAATACAGTAATAAATCATGTATTCAAAATTATTAATAGTTTCCAATTTTCTACTCTTCCTTATGTTCAACTATTTTTTAGTGAATATATACTTTAAAATACTGTAATCAATAAAAAATTAACACTTTAATCCTTATAAATGAATCATATAATTATTTTAATCTAAAACAACATAATATAATTAATGACCTTATGAATGATAATATGACATATAAGGTATTAGTTGATGTGAAGAAAAATAATTTACCTTATCATTATCAATCAAAAAAACCAAGTCAATATAATAAAGCATAATTATATATAAAAAATATATATTTATTTATAGAGTGTCCACAACAATGTAATTCAATTATTTTTTTACTTCCTAATCACAATCAATATACTCTTTAATTCATATTAATTCATACTCTCTTTGAGTTAACATGGTCCAAGTTCTAGAAAACAATTAAAATTTTTCAACAAAACGACTGTAGGAAACCAATAATGAAGTAAACTTGGGAAAATTTGATGAATTAATAGGTATTTTCACTATTGAAAATAATTATTTTTAGTTGGGTCAATAAATATTCCATTCTTTGAAACAATATTCCTAATAATAAATATTTATGTATACAAAAATTGTCACTTACTAAATATTCCATATTTTTCAAATATTTTATGGTATGGAAAAAATTCATTATTATTAACATTGAATCCTCATGGATTTAACTATATACCAATATATAATCAATAATCACAAGTATATTATTTTCAAAATAGTTATGAAAAAAAAATTATAAGATAAAGGAGTATAGATTGTTATTTTGAAAAACCAAAGGTCATAGCTACAAACTCTGAATACATATATATATCCTGAGAAACTATTTTAAAATTATATTTATCCTTCTGATTCAAATGATCATATCATAGACAGAGATAAGTATTAGGAAAATAATAATCTACCTAAATCTAATCAAATAGATAATCAATATGAGGGAAAATATAATTATTATTAATCGTAATGTTATTCAATACACTATAATTATTAAAAAGTTGCAATGAACTATATTTATTTTTAATAAATAAAACATGAGATCCCATGGTGAAGTACTAGGGGAAAATAAATCTTTATAGATTTAATATTGAATCTTTTTTTATCAAAACCAAATATGATAATTAAGACATTAGATAATGGAGTTTACTATTTGTATTTGAAATACGCCCTAAATTAATAGTAAAACCAACCTCTTAAATAGGAATAATATCCCAAAAATATTCAGTAACTAGATATATAAATTCATTCACTAGTGGGGTATCACTAAAATAATCATTTTTATTATTTCAAAAATATCAGTAATGTAACATTCAATTCCATATACAATCAATTTATATTCTTATTAGTTGGTAAAAAAATGTATGATATCATTAAAAAAATTAATTTCCTTTGAAATATATTTTATAATGCTAAATTGAAATATAAACTCTTCCCAAAATAATATTGAACTCTACTAGGTAAATTTCAACAAGTCATAAATAAAATAATATGCCACTGGTAATAATATAGGATTTCGATAAATCCGGATTTATTTAATACTTCAACCCATAGAATTCATCATAATATTTATCTTCTTATAATGATGATATATTCCAATTTTATATGAAAATTTATAAAAATGAAATAATTAAAGGACCCAAAGTCAAAAAAGGGAATGATATACATTGAGTAAAATAGAAACATACTAGTCACCAATATATTATATGGCCGAACATCAACAGTTATAGTAAACATTGATCTTCATATTCCGTTTTTCAATCATGATGATTTCTACTAATAATAAAAAACATTGGATACATATTTTCATAATTCCCCATATCATCAAAATTAAATCATCACCCCATTTACAGGATATATATTTCAATGTTATTATATATTTCAACATTATTAAAATGTATAAATAAACCCAATGGTAGACATACATTTCCGGTAACATTTTCTTTAACTAATCATGCATTAATTAAAATGATTTTACTACACATAGAACGTGTTTGGGGATTACATATATACTTATTAGTCAGTTGGTTCTCTATTTACTTCCACCTTCACTCTTTATTAAATTTTTATCTACAGGAACATAACTATAGGATAACTCCATCTCATGTTTTTAGCATAATTAAAAAATCCTCATAAATTATACATTAACATGTGACTAATGATCTTAATATACTAGGTTTCAATATATATGAAAATTTACTATCTTATCTATTATGGTATATAAAAAAAACATTTTCTATGACTCATTAATTTTATTAAAATTGATTTATCTGTAGCTATTGAATAATCATGTTCTTACCTATATTCCAAGAATTATTTTTTATATTCTGATTTTAATGATCAAAGATAAACATTTATCAAGGAAAATAAATGTTAAATTTCACCCATTCCTTGAAATCATGATCATATTTATATATATTATTCTTTAACAATAACCATAAAAAATCAAAATCCCTATAAAAATGATAAATCTAATGAGTTTCCTTTTTTTATATAGAATACCTCCTAAAATAAAATATATTATCAATAGAATTTATCCATGATTTAGAAAAACATTATCTAAATACCCAATGATATATTGAGGGCTGTGTTTCATGAAATGCTCTACAATAATCATGTTATTCAATTGTAAATCTAGTTTCCCTCTAAATTGGAAACCACTTAAATTTGTCTCTTGTATTAGTTGATTCAAAAATAAAATATTTTGTTCTATTTTAGTTAAAATAGTTATGGAATGAAGAGTTAGAAGAATATTTTCCACTTTATGTCATCCTAAATTTAAATCCATTTTTCCTCTGTTGAAAGAAATTCTATATAGACATATATTAGATTTAGAAACATGGTAATATTCAAATTCTATATCCTTTTAACATAAAAATAATATATATCATTTGAATATTATTCTAGTAAAACTATACTACACAATAGAAATATATAAAAATTTCCTCTTATTGTAATTTAATGAATGTTGTCGATAAACATTAGATAATCTTAAGATTTCAATAAAGAATTTACTTTTTAAAATTTTAATGATCATTATGGTTTAAGAATTATGTGAATCATGAAATGAATGATAAATATAAATCCCACATATATATATATATACAATCTTATAGTGTTATTTAGAATCAAATTTTACACAATATAATATTTTTGTAATAGAATCAAAATTTATTTTCAACATAAATAATAATATCATTCAACATTAATTTTTTATTAAACCAATCCATTAACCATGTGAAATTAATTTTTAAAATTATAACTAGAATAAATGCAACGTTAATAAAAAAAATAATCCAATAGTATAATGAGAATTATTAAAATCCATAAAATTCTAACATTATCCAATTATTCTTTGTGCTTATAAAATTAATCATTTTGACTCGACAAAGAAACACTTTTTAAAGGTTAAAAAAATATTAAAACCTTTATCAAGAAATTTCAAAAACAATTTGTTAAATCTGTGAATCATATTCAGAAAGGATTACACTATGCTCAGAATTAACTAATTCCTCGTAATATTTATAAGATAAATCACATAGGTTAACTACTCACATCTTCTAATTTAAGAAATGGAACGTAAGCTAAATTATTAGAGAGACATAATATGACAAGAACATTATTTAAACTCCATTAGGATCATATTTAGATGGTATATAAGGATCATGTACCATCTCATGGATAAAATATTTTATTCTCTGACCTTTTCAATATAAATCTCATGAAAATCTCTATTAAACTCATATGAAAAACAAATCTAGATATCATAATAAATGTTCCCTTAAAAACATCATTTTAAAAAACGAAATATATAGAACAATGGTAATGATTGGTTTTATTTGAATAAAACATGAAAGATTGTATATTATTTGAATCAAATTATTTTAGTTATAGCATTGGGAAAAGTCGTTGACTCCGTATTTTATAAAATAGAACATTAATTTTTTCCTATTATAATGTGTGTAAAAATATTCCTTATAAAATATAAAAAAGATTTATTGTAAATATCCTTGTCAAAAAATAATAAATATTACCTTATAATATATATATGTCCATATAAATTAATTTATTAAATTATTTCACTAATATGGTCAAATAAGATAAGAATTTAGAAAATCAATCGTTAAAACAGTTCATGCAAGGCTTTAATGTAATGTATATCATTCCACATGTTTAAATCATGATGTACATACTTTATATTCTAATAAAAAAGACATTTTTTAGTCATTTATATACTTGATAAAATTTTTGTGGTTAAATATTTTATTTATTTTTATTGATACAATATAATATTTAATAATGTTCACAAGAGATGTTTTGATGATATTTTGATTATATATCGAAAATGACTTCGATGGGTCATATATGGGTAATGAGTTATTTATTTTATTATATCTATAATAATAAAAATGGTATAATTTTCATTTTTTATTAACAACTTATACTTTGAAATCCATCATTGAAAGTATATTTTTTGAAAAATGATCTTTGTTACAATCATGTAGATGGTAGAGAGTTCGTCTGGAAGAGTAACATTTCCATTTCCAACAATAATTATGGAATGAAGGTATGTATGATTTCAAATTTCCAAATTGATAAAAATATTAAAAATACTATAGTATTTATTTAAATACACTTATATATACAATTTACATTATTTAGTAATGAAAAACTAATCATATCGATATGTGCAAGAGGTAATCCACAATTACGCACGAACAATGTTATAATTTTCCAACGAATTGAATATGGTGAACATATATGTTATATTATAATAAAATAAAGAAAATTATTTAATTAATGTATATATATATATAAATAATTAACATAATTAATTGTGATTGGTGACATTATAAAATGAATTACACTTTTTTGGGAGGTTGTAGTCTATAATAATAATGAATGAAGGTTTCATCTCTCATTTCATGAATGATGATATGGATATTAATTTTTCTACCAACATAAAGAAATATCTGAATATAAATGTAAATTTTTTATTTATGAATGTTTTAATAGGATTTTAAGTATGTACGTGATGAAATAGATAAAAAATTCTATTTTTAAAAATCATATCTATTCTTTAGAAAAACTCTATTTTTTACATAAATAATTACATGGGTAGATTAATAATCAAATGAAGGACTCTATGATGTGGGAAGAAATGTAGAGACCCGAAGCCTGACGTACATGGACATTACATTACATTTTCGGAATACTTAGTACATAACAAAAACACACACACAAGGATCGTAATAGTTTAGTGTCTTTGGAAACTCGGAACGTAATCTCCTAATCGTGGTGAAAAATCTTCAATATCTCCTATAAAGATCTTCCCTTTTTTTACCTAAAAACCTTTATTTATATCCTGGGGAAAAGAAAACATAAAAGGGTGAGCTCAAATTCTCAGTAAGGGTAAAAAAAATATCAATCACATCATATACATAAGAACATAGCTTTTGGAAATCTTAACCTGCAAAAGAGAGAATAATTTCATAACATGGGATAAATCATAGAAGTGAAATGTAATCACAATAATCATAACTTAAAACATGAAACTTTGTGGCATTCACACATAATCATAGATAATCATTTCTTGTTAGTCAAGACTCATTTCCAAGACTATCTTAGTGGACAAAGTCCCTTTCTGAATCGAGTAACCCTCGTTTCAGTACTGTTTCACTGAACCGGTATAACCTACCATTCCAGCCATGTCTATCTCATGAGATATAAAATCTTTACCCAATGCATTGGAGGGAGATATAGGTCCCACCCATCTTATAATGAATCCTTTCTTATGTGTGCCACATAATCATAAACCATACATCATAACGTAACCCATGTAATAAAAATGGGATTCTTAAACAACATGACATCATAAAACAATTCATATAAGATAAAGGAATTCATAAAAATGTTTCCATCACAATATAATAAAATCCATGTAATAATAGGGATAAAAACAGAACCCTTTATTATCTTAGATGGAAAATAATTTTGATAAAACACTTGAACTTCATTCTTGAGGAAAATATCCTTTCTTCTTCAAAAACATTTTTCCTTTCATAACATGTCATACAACTTTAAAATAAAAGAAGTTGATTAAAAATAAACTTGAAAACTTGTAAAGGAAGCTTCTTGGAAATAATGTTTTAAAAATCCATTCAAGCCGTATAAGTTAAAAACAACATTCTTCGTACTTTTTTCGGAAAAGTCAAAAAGTACCTCGTACGAAAAACGACAAAAGATTCCTTTCATACATATTACTAAAAACTCACCGAAGGGTAAAAATGGATTTAAACAACTGTAGGTGGATGGAAATAATATTACATATTGATGAAACATGGATGTGGATGATAAAATACACCCTAGTAAATACTTACGAATAAACAATTTCGGATAAAAATGAGATTGTGATATTTCCCTTACCTTAGGTCCGACTTGCTTTGTAAGTGTCCGAAACTCCTCTTCTTTGAAGTGCCTCTTTGAGACCTCCTCTTAGGGCACTAGAATTGGTCTTTGAGGAAGACCAGAACCTCTAGGATGTTTCTAGGGTAGTGGAGAAGGGATTTTGTCAGGGGTTGGCCGAGCTTGAGTGCTCAAATTGGTGTGAGGAGGAGGGGGAGGAGGTGTCCTTTTATAAGGGAGGAGAGGGGCACCTTAGGAATATCTCAAAATATTATTTTATATTAAAGTCAAAATCGGTTTATAATGGTTCCAAAGGGTCTTATTTCTAAGCTAAGGTGGGGATGGGTCGAAATCCTATCAACCAATAGAATTTAGACAAGTTTAGGATATTATGTTAACCTTATCAATTAGATTTAACTCCAAGTTAAATAATTTAACTTTTACCGTGTCTTTTTGTTTTCTTTCACTATATGGTTAATACACTTACTATAACATGCCAAACGAACCCCAAATTGTTTATTATTAATATATATATCCTTATCTAAGTCATTTGGCCGAACCTTAGATTTTTAGGAATAAAATAACAATTAATAATATAATATTTGATTTAAAAACTATTTTGTGTCAATTTTGACACTATTTGATATATGATTTTTGTGAAAGTCATAACAGAATTAAATATTCGAACAAAGTTGATTAAATAAACATTAATATATCATAGTAACCTATAAAATTAGTGGAATTCATATAAAATCTCAAATTACATTTATTTTGGTGTTTATAACATCAATTATGTCAATATTTCATTAATAAGATAATTACTGCATCATCGTTGTGTCATAAATAAATTAAATTATTTTATGTCTAAAAATTACAAATAAAATACCATCATGTAGGAAATCCTTTTAGATTTCTAATGAATATTTATAATCTAAAATCCAACATATATAACCCTATGTAACAATTGGTTTTCTAAAAGATATATGCTTGTGTCATTTTTGTATTCATTTTAACTTAATTAAAATAAAGTGTCATTATCACTTACAAGTTGATCAATGGGGTCCCAAAATCGACCCAAAGGTGCCCATGGTCGACCATGTATCAACCAATGGGGTTAAGACACGTTTTAGGGTAATTTAATATTATTATAATATTATTTTTTAACCCTTATTTACCGGATTTACCCTTAACCATGGTAAATAAAATATTTACCGCAGTAATTATTCAAAATGTCTAAAAATAAAAGTTACCTATTTACACAATTTGAACATCATGATTCCAAATATGGAATCCATTTTTCTAAATTCAAAACACAGAAGTGGCAGAAATTAATTTAAAATTAATTCCCGCTGTCAAAACAAAAAGCGTGTTTTTAAGAGATAATAATTATCAAAAGATTGACACTTGTTTATGTTCGGTTTAATTGTAAAATTGTGTCCAATGACCAAAATTATATTAAGTGGTAAAAATATATTCTAAATATACTTTAAAACCATTCAATATTATAATTTAACCACATAAGATATTACGATGAAAAAAGTTGTTTTTAATTAAAATATAGCGTGTTTTTACTATTCATTAAAATATGAAAGTTGTCGGAAAAATATCAAAACTTTATCTATTGTAAATTCTTACATCCTGATTCAAAAGAAGTATATTATTTTGTCAAATTGAACATATAAACATGTCAAAAACCAGATTTAATGTGGGTGCGCCATCCAAAGGCGGTAAAACTGCATTTTTTGAAAAATACTTATTTTACCCGAAAAATTTATTTTGTTCTTATACCATGTTCTAGAAATGTGTAAGATGAATAATAATGTTATAAAATTCAAAATTTAGTTAACACTATTCATAACGGCTAGTTCATGACAATATTATAATAATATAACATTGTTTATTAAAACCCGGTATTGCGTACAACACACGCTATCGAGGAAGGTCGCGATTGCGTGTAATGCAAGCCAAGTCAGGGTTGCGTGTTGTGAAAGAATCCTTCATTGTTTCGTATAACAGAATCCAACCATATTTCATTTATACATTTAATATATATATATATATATATATACTCAATGTTGGGTAGAATAACTATTATCAAAATTGTGTGTAACACGGTCCAAGAATAGTGTTGCGTATACTACAAGCTAATACGGTGTTGCGTATAGCGCAAGGTAATCTTGGTGTAGAATACAACATAAGACATTAATGAAATTAAAATAATATTTTTCATAAAATCTCGGGGTGTTACATTCTACCCCCCTTAAAATGAATTTCTCCCTCGAAATTCGTCAGGGTTATAAATGGTTTACTATTTGAATGTTTCTTTGACAGAAACCCACATCGTAAAAAGGAATACCAAAACTTATCTTTAAAACAAAAGTATGAAACTTAACGATTACCCAAATAAACTAATCACTGGGTTTCCACATAGGTGAAAATATGGATATGGAAGAGAAATCTAACCATCATGTTCTGATGGATAGTGGTAGAGGACATGGCTATGAAAAAGCCAACAATCACAAAGCCATAAATTTGTGATGATCTAGGGTACCATCTGATTCATCAGATATAAGATCACTAGGACAACATTTTTGGTTTTCAAGATCATTTCCCTAAAGTTGAAAATTTGAATTAGAATAAATACTTTCTTTATTTTGGTACAATCTCACTGTTTTTCATGCCTTGAACAATTTCCACTTCATCTCTTAAATAAATGAAGTTGAATTTGTTATTCTTGAAGTGTTAGCAGATCATGTGATAGAATGACGGGTCATTCCATCTGTCTCAAACAAAAATTATATACATAAGTCGATCTATAGTGATATTAATCACATATGGTTCCTAAAATGGACTTATACTTCATATATCATAATGCTTAATATAATAAAACTAGTTTCTACTAAACAGGGACTTCCTGTAGGCCAGTGGTAGGCGATAAAGGCCAGTCGCACTTCAGTTGTGGGTTCGATTCCCACAGCCTTGTTCGAAGCGATGGGCTGTCGCCCGTCCTGCAGGTTGTCCTTTTTCTAAAACTATATTACTATAACATCCCATCAATAATATCGAAAAAACTTCTATCCTTAAACAATACTAACTTATGTCCAACATAATCCATTCCAATCTTTAGGCTTATCCATAATACTGCAGTCCATTCTCATAACATAGTGAAAACGATTACCAGAGATTTAATACCATCGTTGATCCCCATATATCATAAGATATGTTTTGTTGGTCACATTCCAAACATTCAAAGTCCATAATCATGTATTCTCTTGAATACCCATTGAACCTTAGTGAAAACTTGAATGCAGTTAAAAGTTAACACTTTCCACATTCCAAAATCCTCAAAATTCTATATACTCAAACCATGATATCACTTAGTCCTTATATCAATCATGAGCTCATGAATACTGTCAAACATTTCATTTTCTCCTTATCCCTTCATTATGCGCATATCATCTACTTTCCAAAATATTTGAATCACTTTTCATGGTTACCGGTACCTTAAAATTATTGAAAACCACAATAGACCAATACATAAATATTTCAATACACCATAAAAGTACCTCAATAACATTATTCTTGAATACCAATACACAAACACTTCAGTCCATCCACTTCAATGATTGTCCTGGAATATGTCCTTCCTTGATTTAGAAGTAACTTTTTAGGTCAGGGCATTGAGTTGGGTAATGCCCATGTTCTCCACATATAAGACATTGAACTCCATAACAGTCTGTCACTCTATGACCCTTTTCTCCACACAGATAACATCGGTCCCTCCATTTGAGGTATTCCTCAAGGTTCTTCTTCCCTTCTTTAGAAATCTCAATCTTCCTTTCTTTATGCTGCTCAACATGCGAACATGCATAATAGTCTATCTTCCTCTTCTTTGATGAATTAGGTATACCACTAAATTTCACCTTGTTAATCATATATCGCGATGACTGATTCGTCATAATCACAATATCTTTCTCTCTAGGCATTACATAATTTTGTTGCTTATAGTCACCAATTTTTCCATTGGATTCAATGTTAACCGAATTCCGTCTGGCTCCCTCCATTAACTAAAACACAAAAATAATTCATTGAGAGGCAAAAATCATGCTAGAAAAAACAACATAATAAAGGTGGAGTATCCTCAATATCTAACATCTTAGGTTAAATTCTATGATCGTTAGCGTAATTCTAGTACTATAACCTATACGTATACTTAACCTTAGGGACATCCCTAGACATATCTTAGAAATATCTCTAGGGATCTCACTAAAGTTCTCGCATCCTAGTTTCCAAAGGTTGACTAAACCTTTCCTCTGATACCAACTGTAGAGACCCGAAGCCTGACGTACATGGACATTACATTACATTTGCGGAATACTTAGTACATAACAAAAACACACACACAAGGATCGTAATAGTTTAGTGTCTTTGGAAACTCGGAACGTAATCTCCTAATCGTGGTGAAAAATCTTCAATATCTCCCATAAAGATCTTCCCTTTTTTACCTAAAAACCTTTCTTTATATCCTGGGGAAAAGAAAACATAAAAGGGTGAGCTCAAATGCTCAGTAAGTGTAAAAAAAATATCAATCACATCATATACATAAGAACATATCTTTTGGAAATCTTAACCTGCAAAAGAGAGAATAATTTCATAACATGGGATAAATCATAGAAGTGAAATGTAATCACAATAATCATAACTTAAAACATGAAACTTTTTGGCATTCACACATAATCATAGATAATCATTTCTTGTTAGTCAAGACTCATTGCCAAGACTATCTTAGTGGACAAAGTCCCTTTCTGAATCGAGTGACCCTCGTTTCAGTCCTGTTTCACTGAACCGGTATAACCTACCATTCCATCCATGTCTATTTCATGAGATATAAAATCGTTACCCAATGCATTGGAGGGAGATATAGGTCCCACCCATCTTATAATGAATCCTTTCTTATGTGTGCCACATAATCATAAACCATACATCATAACGTAACCCATGTAATAAAAATGGGATTCTTAAACAACATGACATCATAAAACAATTCATATAAGATAAAGGAATTCATAAAAATGTTTCCATCACAATATAATCAAATCCATGTAATAATAGGAATAAAAACAGAACCCTTTATTATCTTAGATGGAAAATAATTTTGATAAAACACTTGAACTTCATTCTTGAGGAAAATATCCTTTCTTCTTCAAAAACATTTTTCCTTTCATAACATGTCATACAACTTTAAAATAAAAGAAGTTGATTAAAAATAAACTTGAAAACTTGTAAAGGAAGCTTCTTGGAAATAATGTTTTAAAAATCCATTCAAGCCGTATAAGTTAAAAAAAACATTCTTCATACTTTTGTCAGAAAAGTCAAAAAGTACCTCGTACGAAAAACGACAAAAGATTCCTTTCATACATATTACTAAAAACTCACCGAAGGGTAAAAATGGATTTAAACAATTGTAGGTGGATGGAAATAATATTACATATTGATGAAACATGGATTTGGATGATAAAATACACCCCAGTAAATACTTACGAATAATCAATCTCGGATAAAAATTAGATTGTGATATTTCCCTTACCTTAGGTCCGACTTGCTTTGTAAGTGTCTGAAACTCCTCTTCTTTGAAGTGCCTCTTTGAGACCTCCTCTTAGGGCACTAGAATTGGTCTTTGAGGAAGACCAGAACCTCTAGGATGTTGCTAGGGAAGTGGAGAAGGGATTTTGGCAGGGGTTGGCCGAGCTTGAGTGCTCAAATTGGTGTGAGGAGGAGGGGGAGGAGGTGTCCTTTTATAAGGGAGGAGAGGGGCACCTTAGGAATATCTCAAAATATTATTTTATATTAAAGTCAAAATCGGTTTATAATGGTTCCAAAGGGTCTTATTTCGAAGCTAAGGTGGGGATGGGTCTAAATCCTATCAACCAATAGAATTTAGACAAGTTTAGGATATTATGTTAACCTTATCAATTATATTTAACTCCAAGTTAAATAATTTAACTTTTACCGTGTATTTTTGTTTTCTTTCACTATATGGTTAATACACTTACTATAACATGCCAAACGAACCCCAAATTGTTTATTATTAATATATATATCCTTATCTAAGTCATTTGGCCGAACCTTAGATTTTTAGGAATAAAATAACAATTAATAATATAATATTTGATTTAAAAACTATTTTGTGTCAATTTTGACACTATTTGATATATGATTTTTGTGAAAGTCATAACAGAATTAAATGATCGAAAAAAGTTGATTAAATCAACATTAATATATCATAGTAACCTATAAAATTAGTGGAAGTCATAAAAAATCTCAAATTACATTTATTTTGGTGTTTATAACATCAATTATGTCAATATTTCATTAATAAGATAATTACTGCATCATCGTTGTGTCATAAATAAATTAAATTATTTTATGTCTCAAAATTACAAATAAAATACCATCATGTAAGAAATCTTTTTAGCTTTCTAATTAATATTTATAATCTAAAATCCAACATATATAACCCTATGTAACAATTGTTTTTCTAAAAGATAGATGCTTGTGTCATTTTTGTATTCATTTTAACTTAATTAAAATAAAGTGTCATTATCGTTTACAAGTGGATCAATGGGGTCCCAAAATCGACCCAAAGGTGCCCATGGTCGACCATGTTTCAACCAATGGGGTTAAGACACGTTTTAGGGTAATTTAATATTATTATAATATTATTTTTTAACCCTTATTTACCGGATTTACCCTTAACCATGGTAAATAAAATATTTACCGCAGTAATTATTCAAAATGTCTAAAAATAAAAGTTACCTATTTACACAATTTGAACATCATGATTCCAAATATGGAATCCATTTTTCTAAATTCAAAACACAGAAGTGGCAGAAATTAATTTAAAATTAATTCCCGCTGTCAAAACAAAAAGCGTGTTTTTAAGAGATAATAACTATCAAAAAGATTGACACTTGTTTATGTTCGGTTTAATTGTAAAATTGTGTCCAATGACCAAAATTATATTAAGTGGTAAAAATATATTCTAAATATACTTTAAAACCATTCAATATTATAATTTAACCACATAAGATATTACGATGAAAAAAGTTGTTTTTAATTAAAATATAGCGTGTTTTTACTATTCATTAAAATATGAAAGTTGTCGGAAAAATATCAAAACTTTATCTAATGTAAATTTTTACATCCTGATTCAAAAGAAGAATATTATTTTGTCAAATTGAACATATAAACATGTCAAAAACCAGATTTAATGTGGGTGCGCCATCCAAAGGCGGTAAAACTGCATTTTTTGAAAAATACTTATTTTACCCGAAAAATTTATTTTGTTCTTATACCATGTTCTAGAAATGTGTAAGATGAATAATAATGTTATAAAATTCAAAATTTAGTTAATACTATTCATAACGGCTAGTTCATGACAATATTATAATAATATAACATTGTTTATTAAAACCCGGTATTGCGTACAACACACGCTATCGAGGAAGGTCGCGATTGCGTGTAATGCAAGCCAAGTCAGGGTTGCGTGTTGTGAAAGAATCCTTCATTGTTTCGTATAACAGAATCCAACCATATTTCATTTATACATTTAATATATATATATATATACTCAATGTTGGGTAGAATAACTATTATCAAAATTGTGTGTAACACGGTCCAAGAATAGTGTTGCGTATACTACAAGCTAATACGGTGTTGCATATAGCGCAAGGTAATCTTGGTGTAGAATACAACATAAGACATTAATGAAATTAAAATAATATTTTTCATAAAATCTCGGGGTGTTACATTCTACCCCCCTTAAAATGAATTTCTCCCTCGAAATTCGTCGGGGTTATAAATGGTTTACTATTTGAATGTTTCTTTGACAGAAACCCACATCGTAAAAAGGAATACCAAAACTTATCTTTAAAACAAAAGTATGAAACTTAACGATTACCCAAATAAACTAATCACTGGGTTTCCACATAGGTGAAAATATGGATTTGGAAGAGAAATCTAACCATCATGTTCTGATGGATAGTGGTAGAGGACATGGCTATGAAAAAGCCAACAATCACAAAGCCATAAATTTGTGATGATCTAGGGTACCATCTGATTCATCAGATATAAGATCACTAGGACAACATTTTTGATTTTCAAGATCATTTCCCTAAAGTTGAAAATTTGAATTAGAATAAATACTTTCTTTATTTTGGTACAATCTCACTGTTTTTCATGCCTTGAACAATTTCCACTTCATCTCTTAAATAAATGAAGTTGAATTTGTTATTCTTGAAGTGTTAGTAGATCATGTGATAGAATGACGGGTCATTCCATCTGTCTCAAACAAAAATTATATACATAAGTCGATCTATAGTGATATTAATCACATATGGTTCCTAAAATGGACTTATACTTCATATATCATAATGCTTAATATAATAAAACTAGTTTCTACTAAACAGGGACTTCCTGTAGGCCAGTGGTAGGCGATAAAGGCCAGTCGCACTTCAGTTGTGGGTTCGATTCCCACAGCCTTGTTCGAAGCGATGGGCTGTCGCCCGTCCTGCAGGTTGTCCTTTTTCTAAAACTATATTACTATAACATCCCATCAATAATATCAAAAAAACTTCTATCCTTAAACAATACTAACTTATGTCCAACATAATCCATTCCAATCTTTAGGCTTATCCATAATACTGCAGTCCATTCTCATAACATAGTGAAAACGATTACCAGAGATTTAATACCATCGTTGATCCCCATATATCATAAGATATGTTTTGTTGGTCACATTCCAAACATTCAAAGTCCTTAATCATGTATTCTCTTGAATACCCATTGAACCTTAGTGAAAACTTGAATGCAGTTAAAAGTTAACACTTTCCACATTCCAAAATCCTCAAAATTCTATATACTCAAACCATGATATCACTTAGTCCTTATATCAATCATGATCTCATGAATACTGTCAAACATTTCATTTTCTCCTTATCCCTTCATTATGCGCATATCATCTACTTTCCAAAATATTTGAATCACTTTTCATGGTTACCGGTACCTTAAAATTATTGAAAACCACAATAGACCAATACATAAATATTTCAATACACCATAAAAGTACCTCAATAACATTATTCTTGAATACCAATACACAAACACTTCAGTCCATCCACTTCAATGATTGTCCTGGAATATGTCCTTCCTTGATTTAGAAGTAACTTTTTAGGTCAGGGCATTGAGTTGGGTAATGCCCATGTTCTCCACATATAAGACATTGAACTCCATAACAGTCTGTCACTCTATGACCCTTTTCTCCACACAGATAACATCGGTCCCTCCATTTGAGGTATTCCTCAAGGTTCTTCTTCCCTTCTTTAGAAATCTCAATCTTCCTTTCTTTATGCTGCTCAACATGCGAACATGCATAATAGTCTATCTTCCTCTTCTTTGATGAATTAGGTATACCACTAAATTTCACCTTGTTAATCATATATCGCGATGACTGATTCGTCATAATCACAATATCTTTCTCTCTAGGCATTACATAATTTTGTTGCTTATAGTCACCAATTTTTCCATTGGATTCAATGTTAACCGAATTCCGTCTGGCTCCCTCCATTAACTAAAACACAAAAATAATTCATTGAGAGGCAAAAATCATGCTAGAAAAAACAACATAATAAAGGTGGAGTATCCTCAATATCTAACATCTTAGGTTAAATTCTATGATCGTTAGCGTAATTCTAGTACTATAACCTATACGTATACTTAACCTTAGGGACATCCCTAGACATATCTTAGAAATATCTCTAGGGATCTCACTAAAGTTCTCGCATCCTAGTTTCCAAAGGTTGACTAAACCTTTCCTCTGATACCAACTGTAGAGACCCGAAGCCTGACGTACATGGACATTACATTACATTTGCGGAATACTTAGTACATAACAAAAACACACACACAAGGATCGTAATAGTTTAGTGTCTTTGGAAACTCGGAACGTAATCTCCTAATCGTGGTGAAAAATCTTCAATATCTCCCATAAAGATCTTCCCTTTTTTTACCTAAAAACCTTTCTTTATATCCTGGGGAAAAGAAAACATAAAAGGGTGAGCTCAAATGCTCAGTAAGGGTAAAAAAAATATCAATCACATCATATACATAAGAACATAGCTTTTGGAAATCTTAACCTGCAAAAGAGAGAATAATTTCAAAACATGGGATAAATCATAGAAGTGAAATGTAATCACAATAATCATAACTTAAAACATGAAACTTTTTGGCATTCACACATAATCATAGATAATCATTTCTGGTTAGTCAAGACTCATTGCCAAGACTATCTTAGTGGACAAAGTCCCTTTCTGAATCGAGTAACCCTCGTTTCAGTCCTGTTTCACTGAACTGGTATAACCTACCATTCCATCCATGTCTATTTCATGAGATATAAAATCGTTACCCAATGCATTGGAGGGAGATATAGGTCCCACCCATCTTATAATGAATCCTTTCTTATGTGTGCCACATAATCATAATCCATACATCATAACGTAACCCATGTATAAAAATGGGATTCTTAAACAACATGACATCATAAAACAATTCATATAAGATAAAGGAATTCATAAAAATGTTTCCATCACAATATAATCAAATCCATGTAATAATAGGGATAAAAACAGAACCCTTTATTATCTTAGATGGAAAATAATTTTGATAAAACACTTGAACTTCATTCTTGAGGAAAATATCCTTTCTTCTTCGAAAACATTTTTCCTTTCATAACATGTCATACAACTTTAAAATAAAAGAAGTTGATTAAAAATAAACTTGAAAACTTGTAAAGGAAGCTTCTTGGAAATAATGTTTTAAAAATCCATTCAAGCCGTATAAGTTAAAAAAAACATTCTTCGTACTTTTGTCAGAAAAGTCAAAAAGTACCTCGTACGAAAAACGACAAAAGATTCCTTTCATACATATTACTAAAAACTCACCGAAGGGTAAAAATGGATTTAAACAATTGTAGGTGGATGGAAATAATATTACATATTGATGAAACATGGATTTGGATGATAAAATACACCCCAGTAAATACTTACGAATAAACAATCTCGGATAAAAATGAGATTGTGATATTTCCCTTACCTTAGGTCCGACTTGCTTTGTAAGTGTCTGAAACTCCTCTTCTTTGAAGTGCCTCTTTGAGACCTCCTCTTAGGGCACTAGAATTGGTCTTTGAGGAAGACCAGAACCTCTAGGATGTTGCTAGGGAAGTGGAGAAGGGATTTTGGCAGGGGTTGGCCGAGCTTGAGTGCTCAAATTGGTGTGAGGAGGAGGGGGAGGAGGTGTCCTTTTATAAGGGAGGAGAGGGGCACCTTAGGAATATCTCAAAATATTATTTTATATTAAAGTCAAAATCGGTTTATAATGGTTCCAAAGGGTCTTATTTCAAAGCTAAGGTGGGGATGGGTCTAAATCCTATCAACCAATATAATTTAGACAAGTTTAGGATATTATGTTAACCTTATCAATTATATTTAACTCCAAGTTAAATAATTTAACTTTTACCGTGTCTTTTTGTTTTCTTTCACTATATGGTTAATACACTTACTATAACATGCCAAACGAACCCCAAATTGTTTATTATTAATATATATATCCTTATCTAAGTCATTTGGCCGAACCTTAGATTTTTAGGAATAAAATAACAATTAATAATATAATATTTGATTTAAAAACTATTTTGTGTCAATTTTGACACTATTTGATATATGATTTTTGTGAAAGTCATAACAGAATTAAATGTTCGAAAAAAGTTGATTAAATCAACATTAATATATCATAGTAACCTAGAAAATTAGTGGAAGTCATAAAAAATCTCAAATTACATTTATTTTGGTGTTTATAACATCAATTATGTCAATATTTCATTAATAAGATAATTACTGCATCATCGTTGTGTCATAAATAAATTAAATTATTTTATGTCTAAAAATTACAAATAAAATACCATCATGTGGGAAATCTTTTTAGCTTTATAAGTAATATTTATAATCTAAAATCCAACATATATAACCCTATGTAACAATTGTTTTTCTAAACGATAGATGCTTGTGTCATTTTTGTATTCATTTTAACTTAATTAAAATAAAGTGTCATTATCACTTACAAGTGGATCAATGGGGTCCCAAAATCGACCCAAAGGTGCCCATGGTCGACCATGTTTCAACCAATGGGGTTAAGACACGTTTTAGGGTAATTTAATATTATTATAATATTATTTTCTAACCCTTATTTACCGGATTTACCCTTAACCATGGTAAATAAAATATTTACCGCAGTAATTATTCAAAATGTCTAAAAATAAAAGTTACCTATTTACACAATTTGAACATCATGATTCCAAATATGGAATCCATTTTTCTAAATTCAAAACACAGAAGTGGCAGAAATTAATTTAAAATTAATTCCCGCTGTCAAAACAAAAAGCGTGTTTTTAAGAGATAATAACTATCAAAAGATTGACACTTGTTTATGTTCGGTTTAATTGTAAAATTGTGTCCAATGACCAAAATTATATTAAGTGGTAAAAATATATTCTAAATATACTTTAAAACCATTCAATATTATAATTTAACCACATAAGATATTACGATGAAAAAAGTTGTTTTTAATTAAAATATAGCGTGTTTTTACTATTCATTAAAATATGAAAGTTGTCGGAAAAATATCAAAACTTTATCTAATGTAAATTTTTACATCCTGATTCAAAAGAAGAATATTATTTTGTCAAATTGATCATATAAACATGTCAAAACCAGATTTAATGTGGGTGCGCCATCCAAAGGCGGTAAAACTGCATTTTTTGAAAAATACTTATTTTACCCGAAAAATTTATTTTGTTCTTATACCATGTTCTAGGAATGTGTAAGATGAATAATAATGTTATAAAATTCAAAATTTACTTAATACTATTCATAACGGCTAGTTCATGACAATATTATAATAATATAACATTGTTTATTAAAACCCGGTATTGCGTACAACACACGCTATCGAGGAAGGTCGCGATTGCGTGTAATGCAAGCCAAGTCAGGGTTGCGTGTTGTGAAAGAATCCTTCATTGTTTCGTATAACAGAATCCAACCATATTTCATTTATAAATTTAATATATATATATATATATACTCAATGTTGGGTAGAATAACTATTATCAAAATTGTGTGTAACACGGTCCAAGAATAGTGTTGCGTATACTACAAGCTAATACGGTGTTGCGTATAGCGCAAGGTAATCTTGGTGTAGAATACAACATAAGACATTAATGAAATTAAAATAATATTTTTCATAAAATCTCGGGGTGTTACAAGAAATGTATGTATGGTAATTGGAAAGAAGTTTTTTAGCATGAATAAAATATGATAGAATGAAAAATAAATATTAGAAGAAATATTAATTCATTTAATAAAATAATTGGGACATATATACATTTTTTTTTATTTTAAATCATTTAATAAATTACTATTCATTAAAAAATATACTTAATATACTTTTCAGAAATATTAATTTAATTTGACATTGAAAATTAAATATAAAAAAAATTAATATAATACTTTAAAACATACTTGACATGATATAATTATCATAAAAATTAATGGTACACCAAATTTCATTCAAACTATATTAATTTTTAAATTTAAATTTTTTTTTATTTTTCTATAAATTTAATAAATACTATGTTGTGTTACATATACATTTAAGGTAATTAAATCACACAAAATAACATCAAGAAAAAAATTATTTATATTAAAATCCCCGCTTTAAAATTAAAAAAGCATTATTTTTTCCATTTCACCAAATATTATAGATGTTATGTGCCAGAACGTTTCATTTCTGAAATTATATTTTTTATAAATATTATAAGAATGAAAATAAAATTAATATGAAATCATGTTTCCCAATATTCGAAACATGGATATATATATATATATATTATAAATCCATTAATAATATAGAATAAAGTCATGTTTTAGTGAATTTTTTATTCATCATAAATTTTTTAAATTAATTTATAGCTTTAACATTGTGTTGGTGTATTTTTTTACAACAAATACTATTCATATTGACCCAAATAAATGAGGAACATTTATTTAAAATGGACCTCAGGATTCCAAATATTAAATAAATTTTCCATGGTTCAGTTTCTATAATTGTAATACAATATATAAAAATTAAAACTGAATATTAAACGAAAATATATTCTTTAGAAAAATGATTTTATTTATACATATTTTTTCTAGCTAATTAAAAAATAAAAATCATTGAATTGGCTATAGGCTGATTATATTTAATAAAAATATACTAATAAATTTTTAAAATGATCTCAAATAGATCTTGACATTTAAATACTTGATAATAAAATATAGTTTTCTAAAAAAAATATTTTTTCCACCAATCATTGAAATATCAATATTTTCAAATTTTTTTAAAAAATTATAACAATGATAATTTTGATATAATGATTTTTGAACTAAAATATTTTTTTTTCAATTTATGATTCAATAATATAAAAATATCCTCATACAATGCATGAAAACCAATTATAGTTATAAATAGAGAATTTTTATTTTTCTCTAAAAATTAAAAAAATATTATTATAAAATGTATAACCACATGAAATATAATTAATAAATATTAATATAAATTAATGTTATATTTATTCACCATACGTGTCTTTTTACATTTAAAATCAAAATTATTTTGATTTACGTTTCCTTTAACGAAAAATTATTTATCATAACTAAACCAAATAGGAATTACTCATGTGAAAAATATATTATATTCAATTTCCACGAGGATCTTAATATTATATATATGTGAAATATTATTCTTTATCATCCATCCTATTTCATCTAGGCGGAAACCTATGTAAAATGGTGATTTTATATGTTACTAATAATTTTTTTTATTTTCATAAAAAATATAATATTTTTATACCGTTATGACGGGAAATGATATAAGTACTGAGCCTTGGAACCTTACACAATCATGGTTTTTAGTAAAAAAATAACTTTCTTTCACATCGAGGATATTTTCATGTTAATATAATTACATAATTAAGACATAATACATAAAAAACCTCGCACATTTATAAATAGTGGATACTACTAAAATAGAATCCATTTCATCCAATATATAAAACATCTGATATAATACATAATTTCTTCGAAAAATAATCATAATATTATACTTTACATCCTCTGTCATCTTGAACATTCTTATATACTCTGAAAACCTTTTAAAAACTTTTTATCAGAACAAAAATCACAGTAAGGGAGATAAAGAAAGAAAATTGTTTCATGTAATAACAAAAAAACCAATGAAACCCATTTTTTAAAAACTCATTAGCATTCATTAAAATTTAATGATGTTGTATTGGAACATATTTACCATATCAATCAAACATTTACAATTACACATAGAGTAACCATTTAGTCCACTTCTATATTTGAAGTACCCTATTCGTTGGAGAGCTACAACGGGGGTTCACCCGTCATATCATGAATCATAATGGGCTCAACCCAACATAACATGAGGTATAATGGACCTCAACCAATTATATCATCAGAAAAATACACTAAAACAAATATAATAAATGTATAAAGAAAAAATCTTGAATAACAATCTTTAATACTAAGTTAATCCAATGAGAAGAACACATTCACATATCAAAACATCATTTTTTATTAAATCCATTTTTCAAAAAAATATAAAAATCCGCACATAATAATGAAATCATATAATTTGAAAATAACTATACAAAATTATAATCTAATCATTATAGTAATAAATATTAATGAAAATGGGATAACCCGATCACAACATATATAATAACATCTTTTTTATTTTTATAAAATAGGAATCTAAAATGATTTTTCAGTGAATGTCCCTTACAAATATCATAAAAAATGTGAGAATTAATAGAGAAAAATGAATATGTGTATATACTATAAATTCAAAAAATAAAACATAATATATGAAAAATTAAATATATAGATAATCACAGTATCACATAATTTATAAACAATATGGATTACCCAAAGAATGGGAATTGTGTTAAAAAGTACCCTACCTAAAGTTCGTCATACATAAAATGTGTTTAATCCTCATATATAATGAATAAAATAGTTTTATTAACACTTTAATGAAACATATTCATTTTTATGACACTATATATGATCATTTTATAGCATCATTCCACCTATTTATTAATAATATATCGTTATTTCCATAGTTTCAGGTGTGTTCTTTATGTGGATTTCATGGTCAGTTCGTAATGTATATTCTTATGAAATGGAAGAAAAACCCATCAAGTAGAATGAAATTGTTTAAATATATTTTGTGAATGTTAAATGATATCATGAAACGTTTTTTCATTTATTGTGAAGAATAATTAGATAAAAATTAATGACAATTTTTTAGATCATTTTGTAGGTACTTCGATAATCACAAAATAGATTCCATATATTATTGATTATTTAGAATATATTTTAATTAAATAATATAAAAAAGGTTATTTAATAACCTTTACTAATTTTTTGAACCTTTAAAATTAATTTTTGACTACCCATGAATGCGGAAATGGATATTTAAAACACATCATCTATAATGTCAGTAAATCAACACATCACGGATGGTGTTTTTATTTTTTAGAATAAAATGGATATGAGAAGATGTATGATGTTTAATAATCAATAATCATGACTAAAATCTATTATATATGTTATAATGTCATATAATTATTCTTGGACAAGGGGAGGTGAATAGAGTATAAGAAAATAAAATCAATTGAAAAGAAAAAAAAGAAAACGAAATAAGATTTTTACCTCACGATATCTTGTCCATGAGATCCTCTATAAGTACATATGTTATAGTCTTTTTATTAGGATAAAATAAATTGTATGTGGGGAATATTCTTTTTACGAGGATTAGAATTTTAGGGGTGAGGGTGGAATTTGTAGTGGTGGAGATGAGGGTTTTTTGGTAATTTTATTCAAAATTATAATTACTTGGCTCAAGAATATGAATAGTTTGAGCAATATTAAAATGTATATTAAAATAATAGAGGTATACTTGATATTTTTGTGCTTACACCATTCATTATGTTAGGAATTTTTATTTGACTTATACTTTATATATACTCAAAATTACTATATTTTAGTAGTCACTAAAATTTCATTTATTTTAGAAAAATCCATAAAAATTACCCAACCCATTTTTTAGTCTCTATATTTCAATTATTTAGTTCATTGTGTGAAAATAATTTTCTAAAAATGATGACTTTAATTTCTAACTAAAATTAAAATTTATTCACAAAATAGAAAATTATACAAAAATAAAAATCCAATCATTGTAACCCATTTTATAACACATTAAAAAATTTATTAAACCCTCATAAAACATTCATAAAATCATAAGACAAGAAAATAATAATTTATAGAATTTTTTTATTTTAAATTATGTTTTCCTAAACCACGAAATTAATTATAGAATTGTAATTTAATATTTAGGACATAAAAAGTACCAACACATAATTTATCATTTCCAAAAAATTAATTTACTTAACCCTTGCTATAAATATACCATTATTTAAAAAATAAGATACAGAAATTTTATTTCTTTTCTAATAGACATGTTCTCTATTCTATTGGAGAATTTACTATTCCTAAAGGTTATGTTAGTATTCATAATGTCATGTAACTATTCCATCTATATACATTCCTCAATTTTAATAAATATCAATTATTTTATTGTAAAGTTATATTGAATTTATATATTTAATTATAGAAATAAAATAAATTATTTGATATATACTTGGATTTTTATATTCTCTATACCATTTGAATATTTTATCCTCAGAGTTTATTATTTACATATTCAACGTGTGAGGGTACCTTTCCATCAATGAATTTTCAAATTCAAATGATGATTCTTCAACCATGTGGTATAACTACAAAACTATGACCTAGTGAATCACCATATTATGCAAAACTTTCTCCCTATAATCAATAATATGAACATGATTCTCCACATAAGAAAGTTTCTCTTCCAACCGAAGTATTTCATGAATCAAAACATGAGATTTATTTATAACATACATTATTAATATAGAAACATGAAAAAAATTGTGTAACTGTGATAAAATCGTATAAAAATATACTCATTAGGTTACTGGTACAACATAATATAGGATTTCAAAAGGTACAATGAATTGTGGACTTATCTATCATTCCGTACCAAAATCCATAACACTTTTCAAAAGAGATATTAAATTTGAATAAAAAAACCCTACCTATGAGGAAAGTTGTTTCCTCCTGTTATCTGCAAAACTTTTCTATCATCTCTATTCATTCCTCATGTGTCACTAAATCATCTTCACTTTTTAAACTACATCCTTTTCTAATAATGGTCACATCACCTACCTTCACCCTGATATAATCACAAAATGTTTTTGTTTGGTACTTCTTCCCAAATAATTCCTTAAATAGTTCCAACATTATACAGGAATGAAAACTATTATTATAAGAAAAATTATCGAAAGAAATATTTTGATCCGAAATTCCCAAGTAATCTATTGAAAAAGCACTAATCATGTTCTCCATGTTTTGAATTGATCACTCGGTCTGTCCATCAAATTGTGGATGATATGCATTAATGAATTTCTAATCAATGCTAAATTAGTTAGGTAGGCATTTCAAAAATTAATATGTGATATTCGGATCTCGATCATATACAATGGATATATGAAATCCCTGTAACATAAAAATCTCTTTCAGGTGTAGTTAAGGAATTGGATCCCAATTCATAATATATCGAATATAAAGGAAATGGGCATATTTAATCGGTTGTTCAGCAATAAACCAAATCACATAGATACCTCAAGATATTGTTTATTGTCTCACAATTATGTCCATGGATATATTTTCCTATTTTTTTGGCACTAGAAAATGATGATGTATACCCTTCAGTAACTGACGCTCCTCTTTAACCTATTGAAATTTCAAAAAATTAACTTTAAAATAAACATTATATATTTTTATTTCATCCCTCTATTATTACTCTATAATATAACATTACATTTTAGTGGTGCCTGAATGAACTAAAAATGAAGAACTATTAGATTTACATTAAAATTCGTTCTTCAAATGTAAATCACTAGGTACATATAATCTCTTCCCAAATATTAAAACACAATCTTTAACAACATTAATTTCAAGAAACTCACCATTCTTACCAAAATATACTTTTTTGGAAACTGATAGTCTTCCTTTTGTGGATTCTTTATTTTGTTTTATAGTGATAACAACATTGACACCTAAAATAAAACTCTGTAATTTCATACACCAAAATATTTGAAAACAAAATTTATCAAATCATTAACCAAGGGGACATGATCATAAACATAACATGATTGATGTAGTATTACTTTTCCAACATAAATCATTAGAAACATTTTTCTATCCAAGGATGGTAATAAATGTTTCAATCATAATCCTTAAACAGTTCTATCCATACTATCTATCTCATGTAACATTGATTTTGTGGAAATATATACTTAAAACCTTTATGGTTGATATATATTTAACTGTTTACATTATACAATTGATGGATCTAAATTTCTAATGCAAAAACTACATCAGCTAATTCCAAATCATGTTTAGGTTAATTTATCTCATGAAGTGTCAACTAATGTTAAACATATGTAATTACATGATCATTCTACATTAAGAAACAATGAATCAAACTAAAAAATCATCCTTATTGATGAAAAATTCACAATTTCATGATGGAAGGGTCAGAACAAGAGTATTCAACAATCTTATCTCCAATTCAAGAAAACAATCATCAGATTCTTTTGTCCATATCATCTTAACAGATTTTCATATTAACTTAATCATTGATCAGGATAATCATTCAAATATTTCATCAATCCTCCAGTAATAACGTACCATACCATGAAAACTATGTATATCTGTTATTTTTTTTGTGTTATAGACATTATTCAAAAATTTTGTTTTAGTATGATTAACGGTTATTTCATATTTAGAAACAATGTGACCAAGCAATAAAATTCATTACAACCAAAATTAAGACTTTATAAATTTTCCATATCGTTTATTTTCTTTTAAGGGTAAAACAATTCCACTCAGATATATTTCATAATTGTTTTTAGTTCTATAATATAAGAGAATTTCATCAATAAACAAAACCCACACTCTTATCCAAGAACTCAATAAATATTCTATTCATGAGATCCAAAAATACATTTGGTGAGTTAATAATCCCAAAAAAGCACAACAAAAAATTCCTAATACCAACTTAAATTTTGAAATTTAGTCTTCTTAATGTCTACTTCTTCAACTATCAATTAATGGAATCCCAACCCCAGGTCACCCTTTAAAAATATTATGCTCTCTTGAGCTGATCAAAAAAATCATTGATATATGGAAAATGATACTTGTTCATGTCATTTATTGTATTCACGCTATTATACTCAATTAAATATATCATTGATCCATGTTAATTTTTTTAAAAAAAATATAGTATCACCCAATTGTGAAGTGATAGTTCAGATGAATATTTTATATTACAATTCATGCAACTGATTTTTCAACTCTAAATGTTCAATTTGATCTTATTGATATTGGGGTTTAAAATTTGGCATATAATTCGTAACTAATTAAATAGTTAACTCATTCTCTTTAATTGAGACAATGTCGAAAAAAAATCTGGAAATACATCAAGATACTCATTTACCACTAGAATATCATTAATCTGAATAGGTCCTTTATTTTAAATAATATGTGCATTATTACTCTCATTTCCATCTTTTAATTGTTTCATGGATTCCTGATTTATTATCAATGGTATGGGTTCATTCTGGTACACAATCTGAAACTATTTTGAAAAAGAAACTATTTTTTCTCTAAAATATATCTATGAGTGGTAAATTGAATGTTAGTCCATACATAGAATAACTTAAAACTATATTATATACTATAAAACATGTATTTATTGTAAAATCATTACACATAAATTTATTTCTATATTCTTATAATTTATTTTTTCCATATTATTATTTCCAGGATTTTTTACTCAAAACTCTATCTTCATTTCTTGAGTTAAAATTTCTAATTTAGACAAAAATTTATCAAAAATTATTGAATGTGTAGACCCATAATCAAAAAATGAATTAGCATATTTGGTAATATATATATATACCGGATACCACTATGTTTGATGACTCAACATCTCATTAAATAGATTCAATTTATTTTTTCACACCCTTCTTCTTCCACCCTTCCTAATTTCCTACCTAGGTGACTAGATTTTGACACACATTTTAAAATTTTATTAATTAATTAAATTTAATGCATGTCATGATTAACATATCATTATATTCCTAATCATTTTCCATGCACTAATGAAACATGTGTCCATGAATTCCACATCTGTATCATTTCCTAGAAATCACAATATATTCTCAAATATTTTTTTTAAAAAAAATTAGAAGAAGAGAAATTTATTTTCTTATCATCATATATCATGGAGGAATTCGTCCCCATATCTTGCCAACATGACTTCTTATAATTCCTTTCATCACAAGGCACATATGTGCCAGCAGACTCCGTCTCATCTTTTTCAGCAAAACAAAAAAATTTCACATATATTTCAAACTCTCATAAAAAAGGTCATCGTAATTATGGTTTCAAACCAGAATAAAATATATTAATATTATTATCAAATTCTTGAGTAATATATGGTACATTCCAATCTAGTCTCGCAAAATTGGCTTCACACGCCTCCAATAAATCATAATATTTGTTCATCAGTTTTGGAAACTTTTTCTCTATTCCAAGTGGATCAATTTTAGGAAATTACTTTTCCACAAAATTAGTCTTAAAATCATCACATTCAAGTGTTTCATGATCATCTCCTTTTCTAGTTTTCATAACCATATATCACTATTTATCATCTTTTCATGACTCACCTTCTTCATGATTAGGGAAGGGATAAAAAATTTCCCTTTCCTTCTTTCCTCATGATGAAGGAGAGGTATAGACCAATGAGTCCTACCTTAAGTAGGCCATGGGGTGGTTACTATAACCACGGGTATAAAATCATAAATAATTTTCACGAAATTACCATTTTATAGATCATTTTTGGGACATAATATTGTAAATCCTAGCAACACAAAATAGTAATGGTAAAATGAAATATTAGGATACATTTACAAATGCATTTTCAAAAGTAAATTTGATACACAATATTAAAAAATTCCTAAACAAAGTATCAAAAGAAAAGAAGCTAAGCTACACCTGCAAATATCTTGATGGCTGAGCTGGTAAAGTCCATCACAATCCTTAATGTCCTCTTGGAAACCTAAAATAGTGTTATATACATAGGGTGATCATACAAGTATACTTAGTAGGGAAACTAAAGCTACGCATGAAAAAGTGAGGGAACATACTAATGCCCCTATGAGAAAACAACATAACTGCATGAAAATAACAAGGAATACTAACCAGCCCAACCTCACTATGGCACACTCACACAAGTGAGGGAGGCCTGGGAACCTTATAAAATAAGAACATCAACATTTGGGTAGCTCGTACCACTTCTCCACTAGTTAACTTATCATTCATAATGATCTAACACCTTGATGTTTCCACTCATCCCACAATAATTCCCACTATCACAACCTACCTACACACATTTGGTCCCCAAACTACACAAAACCTTTCCCATAGACACCTGGGCTACAACAACCACACTAGTCGCCCGATAAAACCTCGGCCTCATCTTTAAGATACATGGGAAAACAAATCCATCCCGCAAACACCTAGGAAAATCGTCCAAAAAAAACAATTTCTCAATGAATAATGGACTATGGTAGGACACAAGCCATTACAGTTGTCCAAGATACACCTATGGAACACCAAGGGAAAGGAGAGTCTCTCGATTTCTATACACAAAGCATGGGCTAGAGAGGGTGAAAAAAATGGTGTGTGAACCTTCTGAATCAAACAAGGCACATGCAATAGTGCTAAAGAGTCTCATTGTACCTCGAACAACCTTTGTCCCTACTGGAAAAAATTCCTCTATGGTAGAAAATTCCCACACCTAAACCCACTGCCCCTCGGCTATCGAATGCCTCCAAGACCACGCCATGGTCCAGGTCCCCATGGTCTTCCTCCTCCGACACGTCTTCCCTCGGTGGAGTTGGAGATTGTTTCCCCTACTATAAGAAAGGAAAACTAGCTACATAAACTTTTAAGGTGGTAGTTGGACCTTCCCACCCCCATTTTACTACACTTATATAGGCACAAATTCCAAATATATGCACAACTACCACAAGAAAATAACCTCTATCCTAGGCCCATGGGTAAAGTGTGAGGACCATGACAATGAATCTAGAATGGATGAGGCCAACTCCACCACTAGATGAAACTTTTGAGGCCTAAAAATGGGATAAATGCTTCAAATGTACTTCTCCATCAACGAAATCAGATGTCTCCCCTCTCATGGCACACCTCCTTGTGCAAGAATTATTTCTACTACCTCATCCTTCTTATAAAATTCTATGTACATCGGGTGAGTAAAGGGAGTGATGAAATACAGAAGAGAAGGTCGAGGGGGCCTCTTTCAAGCGTCTTTCCTATGAAACCTCATCCAGAAAGAGATCTAGAGAAAATGTTGGAGATCCGTGATCTTGATTCCTGAACCATCATTGACATACTCCCTTGCTGTAGGGAGAGAATATCTTACCTCTTCTGGCATTCTTCTTGAAATAATGGAATTCTGCACAAAATTCCTTCTCAAAGGCAGCCTATGAGACATCAGTCTCCCTCCTCTCCACGAGGTAAAGCATCCCCCACTGATGTCCCTCTCCTTGCATCTGGATCACTGCTAGTGGAACCCAATAACCTTTCGTGTCCTGGATAAAGCTAAAAGTGATAACCAACTTTGTGACCCGGTATTACCTTTCCATATCCAACACTCTAAATATGTACCTTCCTAATGTATTCCTCTTGAAGGAACAGAGAATATTATACTAATGGTCAGTTTCCTCCTCCCAATAAGATCTCCTCCGATCAACCAGATCAACCTAGTGGGCGTCAATTGGTCCTAACACTCTTGGATGACATTTGGGATCCATATCTGAACAGAGAAATAGGGAAATCTTAATCCCGAGTAGTCTAGAAAATTACCTTTATATTTATTTTGAACTCTATTTACTTTTAATTCCCAAGACACCAAATAAACAAAAGAAAAAAATTCATTATGATGCATGTAACATTCCAAGGGTTTCTACCCTGCAATCGGCGAACCCTTATTTAGTAGTTTGGTAGATCTAAATTCCTTGCATCAGATACGACAGGCCCAAAAATCCTATTTCATATCCAGTATTCCCTAGCCTATCTCATTCCCCATGTTTTTCTAACACCATTTCCTTACCATCCAAAGAAACTATCAGTTTTCCAATCTCTGAACTCCATAATATCTGTCAACCAGCCACTAATACCATTCTGTCTTGACCCACCTTCTTTATTATGTGGGAACAGATGACAATGTTACAAGCCCTCCCATCCTTGTGATGAAGGAAAGATGATGACCCCCAAGTCCCACCATCCGTAGGCCCTGAAGTGAAAACTAGGACCAAGGGACATAATATGGATGGAATTACCTTTTTTATATAACATGATAAGGATACAAGAATGTAAATCCAAGAAAAAACAAAGACTGAAGTTAAAAGCATTGCAAAAAATCTTCCTCCACATGCATGTTTAAAAGAAAAGATGAAAGAAATATTGAAAAAACACCCAAATAACATACCAAGATAAAAGGAAAAATGTTGCAACAACAATTATCTTAATGCTTGGTCTATTAAGGACTATCTTGGTCCTAAAATTCTTCCTTGAAACATAAGAAATATTTTATATACGTAGGGTGAGCATAAAAGTATACTTAGGTTAGCAACTAAAGTTTCTCGGCCACAAGTGAGGGAAAATACTACTGCCCCTGTGAGAAAAAATAAGAACCTAAAAAACCTACCATGGAATACTAAGAAGACCAACCTAACCAAGGAACAATCACTACTGTATCATATGTCAGGTAATGTAATAATATATGCACATCGACATTTGGGTGAACCACACAATATTAACATTGGTTAACTGAACGTCCCAAACGATCTAATGTCTTGACGCTTCCACTTTTCTAGAAAGAATTTACAATACCACCTCCTTCCCACACACACCTTGGCCAGAAGCCTAACACAACAATGCCCATAGACACCTGGGCCACTACAACCACACAACATTCTTGAAGACCCATGTGCCTCATCTAGAATATACATGTGAAAACAAACCCGGGCCAAAAACTCTAAAAACTCTAATAAAAACTATCACTTTCCTAATGAATAATTGTTTGTGGTAAGCCTCCAGCCATTACAACCTACTCATATATGATCGAGAAACAAGATACAAATGAGGGTTAGAGGAAGAAAGTTAGTAGCCATCCATCCAACCTTCCACTAGGATGTTGGTAAAGACACCCTCCCCATGAAATAGAGGTGTTTGACACATGGAGATCAACAAGGGTGGGGAGATTATATAAATCTGAATGAAATATAATATATATATAGGTAATCTAACAATAAACCCCATCCTATGGGTTTCACATGAACAGACAATAATCCCCAACCAGCACCGCTATTACAGCTACCCCTATATGCACAACCATTCAATAACCACTAGTAAGAATAATCCCAACACCTTTTTCCAACGTAAATTTATTTATTTATGTGGATTCACATTAAATTATTCAAACACTACCAGGAAACTAAAAACTGCAACCATACCAAGGAATAAACAAAACCAAACTGCAATCCCACTGCACAACAGCACAAAACTAGACTTTTAGTCCCACTGCACATTCTCATTCAACTAATTCAAACTATCATTATTCAAAGTTATATCACCCATTCCTTCTCTCAAAATCCATCTATACTACCACGTTACCCAAAAAATTCCAAAATACATTCCCACTACATAACGAGCCCGTAATCACACTATAGTCCCTTTACTTGATGTCTCTTCATAACAAAAACACAACAAAAAGAAATCTCATCTGCCTACATGTTCATCCATTCTATAATAAATCAATCTCTCAGAATGAGACAGTAACAAACCCCCCTTTACCACCCCACATTCAAATCACACAACACCCAGACCAAAACACACAACACATAACCACAACCATCAAACCATGTGTATTTATATTATACTGACATGGGTACCTTAATTTCTAATTAAATATAACTGGGGTGATCGTAGACCATATTTTATCCTGTGGAATCCTATTGTTTAACCGACAGTATGTGATTAATTACCTTATATTTTACATCCATACAACAAAACATCAAAACGAAACAGAATAACACTAGTTCACAATCTAATACCACCAAGAGACATGATTTTAAGAAGGTATACATACACAATATCCATAAGAGAAAAAAATATAACAATGTAAATCAAGAGACCACATCAAACCACAAACTACCCATTATTTTTTTATGTATGTTATATTTTTATCCTAATAAATTCTTGTTTAATTATAATTTCATGATGAGTATCTAGCCATTTATTAAAAGGAAGCATTAATATACACATTCTTCTTGATGAATAATTAAAGAGAATCCAAATAAGATCCCTACTTGTTAATCAAGGTATCAAAGTTCCATCTTTCTCTAGGAATAAGGGATGACGTGACATGTAGGAAGAACATCCCAAAGGCTGAGCAGGAAGGGCTCCAGCAAGGGTGAATGACTTGTCATAGGATAAAGTATCTATGCATACCAAGTGAAATGAAAATGATGAAGGAATATATGATCACTTCATAAGAAGAGGCCAAACCTAAAACTAGGGAGACCATTTCAATTAAATTATAATTGAGATCGCAGTTTGACCACAGGACATGGTATTTTCACACATTAGAATTAATTGATATTTAATAATTCCCCTCTGAAATGATGGATACAGACCAGTGGATGGTTGTGGGTAGGTAGATTAAATTTAAATGGAGAAACAAACATAACATGGGTGAAACTAGGAATCATGGAAAACTAGGCAAGGGGCAGTGACACTCTTTGGTGGGACATCATAACAATACCACTGTAATTAGTGAAACCATGACATTACGACCATGATGGTTCCACCTTAACCGGTGCCACCATTTTGGTGAAACCATTTAGTGGAACCTATTTTTTTGGAAAACTCTTAGAGCAATCCATTGTTACCACCCAGAAAAATACGACCACTATTATCTCAAAAAGGACAGGACTAGGGAAATTAGAGACATTACATGGCTTCACCATTAAAATGATAAATTTATAGTGTTACCTTTTTGAATTCAAAACATCCCAGGAAATCATATATCTTTTCTAGAGTATTGATCCATCCTTCAGGTACCAACGAGTTAAATGATCCACCGAATGATGGGGGATTTTTCCTCATTAAATGATCCACAAAAGACATATTTCCTTATGGTAGATCAGGTTTCTCTCTTGAGTGAACACCACCACAATTTATCGCCTGATTCAAACGATCCATTACTGTCATAAATAGCTTTTTTCCATTTCCCCAATTCCAGATAACATATTCGAATAGGTATCAGCATATTGGTGGCTTCTTAATTCAGCTTCATGGTTTCTCCAATAAAACATAATTTCATACACACATATATTAGTGGAAGAAACATGGTAATCATCAAATTTTATTTCATTTTAAATAAGACAAAATATAAAAATCATTTATGTTATTCTATTAAAATCATCATAAACCATAAGGTCATCAAACCCATACTTTGTTACAAACTATAAGGAACAATCCATAAAACCTTACATAATGTTGAGTTTTATTAAAAAAAAATCAATTCTTCACATTGGTGATCCTTTCATATCTAGATAATTATAGAATTATTAAATAATACATATATAACATCCCATATTTTTACAGAGTGGATACTACAAAAATAGTAACAATTTCTTCTAAAATATAAATCATTTAAAAATTATATAGATTTATCAAAAAGATTATCATAAAATGTAACATGAATTCCCCCATTTTCTTAAACATATTTATAACCATTGAAAAAATATATAAGAACAGAGAATGAGAAAAAAAAATATTTGAAAGGGATATATATAAAGAAATTGTTTTTCAAGTGATAACATTATATATAATAAAACTAATTTCATAAAAACTCAATATAATTTATTGAACCATCATACTATTTTTTGGAAAATATTTACCATTTCAATCTTACATTAACCCTTTCTCATGGGATAACCATTATGTAAACCTACATTTATAGAGTACCCAATGCATTGGAGAGCTATAATTGGGTGCACCCATCATATCATGAGCTATAATGGGTTCACGAAAACAAAACATGACAAATAATGGGGATCAACCCATAATATCTTGAGCTATAGTGAGATGAAACCAAAGTATGTAAATTTCGAGGAACATACCATAAATTAATCTCTTGATAAAGCTTATAATACCCAACGAAAAATGGATTCACATATAAGAATTCCTTTTTTTTAATCCACCATTAAAAATATGTCCACATAATAATGAAATCATATAATTCAATAAAAACTACGAAAATGTATAATGGAAGGATTACACTAATATATTATCATGTAAATTAGATAAGATACTAATATTGTTTATAAAAAACAATCTTTTTGAATTTTGAAAAATATATATTTAAATGAATTTTAAATGGAAATCTCTTTACAAAGGAAAGGAATATTTTTATAAACTATAAATAATCATTATAAAACATAAAATAAATTAAATTCGATAAGAAAATAACCATATTACCACATAATTAAAGATGAATAAGGTTAACACAGAGAATGAGATTTAATTTAATCATTCTTTTATCTCATGTTATTCTTAATACAAAAGTTCTTAAAAAATTTATATAATGGTTGAATGGGTGTTATTAAAATTATATAGAAACATATTAATTTTTATAACACATTATATGATAATTTTATTACTTTGTTCTACCGATTTTGTTGTAATATTTTTTTTATTTCCCTTGTTTCAGAAGGGTTCTTTACATGGTCTCCATGGTTGGATTGTAATGAATTTTCTAATAAAATGTAAGAGAAAATATAAAAGTTGAATGGAATGGTATTAATTTGTTTCAAAAATATTAAATGATACCCTAATTTTTTTTGTTTTAAGAAATGATGATGAATACTTGTATATAACATTAATGATATTCATTAAGTTTATTTTTTTTCGGTTCCTGGATAAACATAATCTTTTTTTATTATATCATTTAATATTATTTATATATGTTAATTACATATCAAAAAAGTGTTTATATCATATTAATTTATATAATTTTCAACATTATAATGGTTTTATGACCATCTTTGAAGGTGGTAATGGAAATTTAGAGCACATTCTCTATGATGTCGGTAAATCGACACAAAACGGACGATGTTGTTATTTTTTTACAAATAAAATGGAGACGGTAAGAAGTTTGATGATGATTAATTCTATAAATATGATAAAATGATAGTATATATAAGATAATTTTTATTTAATGACTTTGGATAAGGGTATGAGAATAATCTAGGAGAGAAGATAATGAAATTAATAGAAAAAAAATTTGATGGGGTCGTTTTTACCTCTTGACCCTACTAGAATAATAGGCTATAACAATAGACCTAGAGCTACATTTTTAAAAAACCATGGATGTAGAAATTTATATGATGTATATAGCCATGGTTTTATTTAAAACCATGGTTGATGATATATTTTTGAATTCAATAGGCACATTTTTCTTAAACCATGTCTATAGTGTTTCTTTTTCTGATAGTTATTGAGACAATTCAATAAAATCGTGGATACAGATTGTTTCTACGATATCTATGGAAATAGTTTGTGTAAATCCTGCGATATAGTGTCTTTTACTTAGAACTATATCCACGTATTCTATAAAAAGTTTTCTATTTATTTTTTTCCAATGGTTATATGCACGGTTTGAGTAAATCTGTGGCTATAATGTTTTTTACCAACGGATATAGCCACAGTTTCTGTAAAACCATGGATATATAATTTTTATATAGGTATATTGACATTGTTTTCATAAACTGTGGATAGAGAGTTTTTTTTATTTTCTATGGACAAGGTTCCTCTAAATCATGGATATATTTTGCCACCTTTGTGGATGAAAAAATTTAACCTTCGAAACAATTGTGGGAAGGACTATATCCCATATTTTACATTCTATAGCCATTGTTTTTTAAAATATATATAACAAAATATAAAAATTTATACCTAAAAGCATATGCGGTGTAGTGGTAAGGTAGAAAGCTTATATATTGGATGTATATAAATTGAATTTTCTTGTGAAAACATTATTTTTGTGTTATATCCTGTTTTCCATAGTGGAAAACTATGGTTGTAGCCCATGTGCCATGGTGGGCTATTATTGGTGCAATAACAACATTTTGAAAAACATTTCCAATTGCTCTGTTTACATGGTGGAAAATGGTTGTTATGTCTTTAGAAAACACCAGCAATATCTTTTATTTATTTCCCCGCCAATACATTCCACCACTACCTGGAATAGTGGCTATAGCCCAAATTTCTACTTATGTGATCTCTTCTCATTGAGATCCTCATTAAGACCATTGGTTTTAGAATTTTGGGAGACTAGTTAGTATTAACATGGGTAAGTTTATTTAGAAGAGGATTGATAATCATTTTGAAAACTCTCAATGGCTGAGTGGTGTGAGGAGAAGTGGTAATGAGAGTTGATTTGTATAGTGGAGTAAAGGATGGTTTTAAGATTATTTTTTTCATTAGTTTTTAAATTTTGTTCAATTATATGAATAGATTGAAAATTATCATAGAATATATTAGTGTAATAATGGGAATGCATAAATATGGTTCTTACATAATTCCTAAATTTAGGAATCGTTTATGTGTCTTATAATGTATATAGACCATAAATTACAATGTTTTATTATTCATAAAAAAATCTTGTATTTGAGAAAAATACCAAAAAATCACCAAAACAATTTTTCAATGTGTAGAATTCAAAAATGAAATAACTTTTTTAAAATAATTTATGAAATATTATAAATTTAATTTTCAAATAAAATCATACTTTATTCAGAAAAATACAACTTAAAGACTATATTAGATTTTATAAAAAATTGAATAATTAATTAATGTCCAACAAAATTAAGTTATAATCATTAAAAAACAATAAATATATGTTAAGAATCTATTTTATGAAAATAATTTTTATTTTATAAAATTAATTATTTATGACATTGTAATTAAATATTTGTTACTTATAAATATACCAAGAATTTATTTATCATTAAAATAATTTATTTATTTATTACACAATATAAACATACCATTTTAAAAATTATAAGAAAAAAAGTAATTTATATTACAATAATTGAGGATACTATTCTACTTCATAAATTAAAATTCCTAACGTTCATGTTACTATTATTATAGTCATGTTACCAATCAATTAGAATAGATTCATCAATTTCTATAAATATAAATTATTTTATTATAATATTATAGTTTATTTAAATATTTAATTCTCAAATTTAAAAATATATCAACATGGGTTGTTACATAAGATATTTGAATGATGTACATAGATTAACTTAAATATGAATAATTGTTTTAGATAAATAATAATTGATATATTTATGATATTTAACATGAATACTTAAAAATAAATAATTTATGGGTTACTTTATATGGGGTTGTTGTGTTCTTTATCTTTTTCCTAAAATCACTATAATTGAAAAAGGTATTGTAAGTTTATTTATTTATTTTATATGATCCCACCTAGATACATTCATGGGTTAGGTATATTATATTTACGGTGTACATTAACTATATTAATATGTATAAATTCATGACCTGTACATCCTAATAAGATAGTTAATTTAAAAAATATTACACATGACATGTTTAAATTATCCTAGAGTTAATTTTATCAAATTGTTAATCATGATTTAAATCTTTATTATAATATAATTTATAAATAAATTAATAGTTGTTTTCAAAATTTTAAATATTATAAATTTTGATTTATTTTAATTGAAAATTACAAATTTATACATTTATCAGGGTCATGAATTTGGTCATTAATAATTTCATGAGTATTATCAATATGTAATCATTTAATAAATAATGGATCATGTATTACTCAATCTAATATATATATATATATATATTATTAATACTAAAAAACTATTGAGGCCTATCGGGCTACCTAGTTCAAAAAACTCATGTGGATGCCTAGTCATATCATTTACATTAAAGTAACGATATATATTTATATTGATTCAAACTATTCAAAATTTTTTATTATAAATTGTGATTTTATAATAAACATCAATCATACAAATTCCCTCCGGAATTTGGTGATGAATATATGAATTATGATTAAATTTTTTTATGATTTTTTTCATTAAAAATTTTCATTTTGAACAAACACAATTGTAATGAAAAAATATCATTTTAGTATTTAGACATATTTTTTTTCATTTTTCACATTTTAGCTTACATTGATATTATTTTATATTAACATGTCCCCTAAATAATATAATATATATATAATATTAATACTAATTTTATAAATATATGTTCATTTTTAAATCATGATTATTATTTATAAAATGATTGGATTTTCAAAGCCTTAGGGGGAGGATAATTAAATGGGAAGAAAATAAAATTATATTATGAATGAAAGAAGTAAAACAATTGACACTGCATGAGACTTACATAAATTGAATGAGTGTCACATTATTTATCATTTTCATGGTATAATTTATTTACTAATTGAATTTTTTTTATAATATTTTGTTATATACACCCTAAAAAACTATTATCACACTAATAAAGAACCAAAATAGTTTATAGAACTACATGACAGTTAAAAAAAGTAGGTGTCAAATCTAGATTATAAAATCTAAAAAATAGCATTACATCATTAGCATTTGATCACAATAAAACATTATCACATCTGGTTATAAATTTCATTAAATTCATCCTATATATATGTTTTATCTTCTTCTTAGTGAGAATCCTAAGGACATGTATAAGGATTAGTCTAAGGATACAAAAAAGTATATGAAGTGTTCAATAATTTTGGTTAAGTATTGAGTGAGTGGATTCATTGGAATATATCCAATTATACATACTACAAGTGGATGTGGCTCTATCCTAGATATACATTGAGATAGAAACACAAAAAGACACTATTTTGAGATATACCTGAATAAGAACTAGTGCCCAATAATGGGCCTCACTATGCACATTGTTTGAAACTCTTGGGGGATATATTTCAAATGTTTGGAATATTTTCATGAATCTTTATAATGTATTTAAATAGCATTAATCTATCAATGATCTCAGATAAACCTAATGTTTAAAAAATTAAATAACGTTTCATAATATTTACATAATATATGTGGTTTCCTTATTATATGATTCCTCAGAATAAAAAATATTTCATTCACTGTGATTTTTTATTTTATCCAATTAGTGGATTTTGAAGAAACTACATTAATAATGATTATTATGGAAATTATAATGATTTTTCCCATGACTATAAAAATTCTATGTGATATGGAATGAAAATATCATTATTATGCCCACAAAAAATTCTCATGCTATGAACCATGTTGTTATTCCAGTTAAGAAAAAAGGGGAAACATTATGTTTTATCCTTCATCACGCAACATCCACCATTTTTAAGTAGGTCTTTTGATCCACTTGTTTTTTGAATAATGGATTAGTATCAATAAAAATTTATTCTCAGTTCTCTTGTTTCCATAACATGAGAATATCATTATATTTTTTTCGATTAGAAGGGGAAATGGACTAGTGTCGACTATAATAAAAAATATTATGCATGTTGATGAAATTGAATCCCTGGATTGGGATGAGTTTAGGAAATTATTTTTCAATAATTAAATTCCTTGTAATATTAGATCAATGATGGAGAAATATTTCCTTGAGTTGTAGACAAGGGACGATGAATTTTTTGGTTCAAATAAGTATAATTTCAAAAGACATGTAAGGAAAGCTTCTTGTATTATCATCTAGCCTAAAATTATTTTTTCATGGTTTTTTAGTTGTTAAAATCCCTGTCTCATAATTTATTTTTCCATAAGAGGCATTGGTAGCTATGAAAATATTTTCTGTTCCAAAATCAAGGATGAAATAGTGGTTGTAGTTATACATACAACTATTTTTTTAAAATAAAAGGAATATATAGATTATATGAAAATTTAAATACCATGTAGAGAAAACACACACCTTCTTTTATGACCTCATTGTGGAAAGAAAAATGGATTAAATTTTATTATGGGGTATAATAAATATTTCAGTTTTAAAAGGTAATGATATCGAGAAATTTAATTCCAAAATGAGTTTGTGATGTTGGAAAATGATGAAAATGTTAGGAAGGAACCATATAATGTTCCTCATTAAAAAACGTTGTACAATTGTATGAAGATTGGAATTCTGCTAACCAGTTCCAAATCAGAAGGGTTAGTGGTCATGATCTTCATCAGTAAACACATATCCCATGAGATAATGGGAATTCTAATGTGATAAATATTTATTATGATGGGTGAAATAATTATGTGGTGAATGGTACATTACAATCCAATGTAGAACTACTTATGTAATATTTGAATCTTGATCAACCCACACTTTAATATCTAAATAATATTCTAATTGTATTTAGCTTCCACCAAAATGATTATATGTGAAATTAGTATTGCACACCCCAAATTTTATAATTATTGGAGCACAAATCCATGATTCATATTAAGGTGAATTTTTTTGTAATTTTCTACATACAAATTGTTTAATTCATCATTTGGATGAATTTATTGTCAAATTAGTCATGGATTAGATTTATCTATATAATTCCCACACCAATTTTAGCGGAAGGGATGTTAGGTTTTATTTTTTATACCAAACCCTTATCATCTATCAATGTGACAATAAGTATGAACTTCCCATGTGGATTTATTCATGTTTTGGGGTCTTAATACCCATTTTGAAGGTGTTTTTATCTCAATCTGTTGGGTAAAAAATAGATATCATCGAGATTTCTATTGCATGGAAATTTCTAGTTATCATTCAAGAATAGTTTCATAGACTTTTAGAAAAATGTGAAGTTGGGTTATCGATTGAAATCATACCCTAACCCGAAATAAATTCAAAGACTCTCTATTGAATGGGCCCAGTTTAATTGAATGAGTTGAATTAGGTATACTATGAAAACCATGATAAGGCATTCATTTGTCCATGAGTTTTTGTAACATCCTAAGTATTTATTGAATAATTCATTTTCAAATATAAAAATATTTATGAATGTGATAATAAATTTACGTTAAATATGAAACGTTGTCCGATAGTTTTCCAGACATGCAAAAATTTTATTTTTTGAAATCTTATGTTTGACACAATATTGAGTTATACATAAAAATAATACAATAGAATTATTTTTATTTTTATTTGTAGTTAAAACATTGTCGTTGTAGTAGAAGGAATGAACAAGACTAACTTAATATGATTACATATTTTTTCTAAATGTTTTTACATTTATCCAATATATTTAAGAATCTTAAAATGAGAATAAATCCAAATTTAAACATAACATACTCTAATATGTTTAAAAGGTCATTTTTCCACCATTCGATGAAAAACCCTTTTTAAATCTATTTTTTCACATATATATGTTCTAATTGAAAAAAACTAAACCTCTTAATTGGTATTTTGAAATAAAATAATACTTTGGTATAAATTTCAGAATATTTATGAAAAAATCCATATTTTGATGAATAAAGAAAAACACGAAATTTTTATTCAAAACTGCCTTTTCATCTAATTTATTTATATAGTTATATTGTCCATTTTTTTGAATTCAAATTTAAATTCTATTATGGATTTTCATTAATCTATTTTTTTAATTGGAATTAATTTCACGTTGAAAGTGGATATAAACACATGTCAATATTTTGATAGTTTTAACTTCATAAAAACATGTATCCTGGTTTTGGAAATGATAATTAAATTTAAATTAATTTCATTCAATACTATGTTTTAAATATTAAATAATTAATTCAATATATGGAATTATAAGTTCCAAATTCTGTAAATAGGTACCTTATATTTTTTGACATTATTAATAATAACTTCAGTAATTATTTTTATTTACCATGGTTAAAGGGTAAATAAGGTAAATAAGGGTTAAAAATAATATATTTATAAATATAAACTATAATAAAACATGTAATAATACTATTGGATGATATATGGATGGCCATTAGAATACATGGATTGATTTTAGGACCCCACAGAGCTAGATGGGTGGGATAATGAAATGTTATAATAATTAATTTTATGGGAAATATAACATAAACATGTATCAATTTACTAAAAAAATTAAGAGGGATTATATAACTAATATTGTTGACTATAAATACATTATATGAATCTAAAAAAATCTTATTTCATGGTATTTTATTTATATTTTTTTGAAATTATTTTAATTAAATTTTCGCCACACAATGACGATGCAGTGATTACATTATTAATGAATTATTCTAATAAATGATATTTTAAATATTAAAATAAATGTAATATGAAATTTTTTATTCCATAAATGAAATTTTTGGATGATTTTTAAATTTCATATTTTATTTAATGTATTTTTTTCTATTGTGTCTTGTTTTTATGACTTTAACAAAAATCAATAACTAAATAGTGTCAAAATTCCTATAAATGAGTTTTAAAAAATACAATTTTTTAAATGATATAATAGCCATAAAAATATAATATTTTTCCTTGTGACTTAAATAATTCTTATATCATTTTAGTCATCCAATTATGTTTTTCTTCTTTTTTTATATTATCTATATAAACCATTTATTGTAAATATACAGAAATACATGGTAAGAGATAATTTTTTTAACTACAGGTTAAATCTACAAGATAAGGATATATTTGCGAATTTAAATTTTCTAAAACCTATTAGTTGAAAGGATTTATACCCATTATCATCTTAGCCTCTATATTTATCATTTTGTAATGATAATAATTTTAAAATAAATTTATAATAAAATTATATTTTAGGACAATCCTAAAGTTCCCCTCATTTATATGACAAAAGGACACCAACTATAGAAACATATGCACACATCTCAAGTCACTTGGAAAGCCCAAATTTTGATAAACTAATCTCCCAAAAACAATCACTTCATCCTAAAATCCATACCATGGGTATAATGCAATTCAAGTAAGCCTCTTGGCTAAATCAAATGGAGTCACCCGATTTAGAGGTAACATCTTCTCTCAAACTCCTTTCATTTATTTTACTTCTCCAACCCCCTAACCTCTGTTTATTAAATTATTTTGTAACAAAACCATAATTATTAATAAAGTAGGATGTTTTTATGATATTTTTTGGCCCTTGAAATACAAAAATCTACATATAATGTTTATAGAACACATTGATTCTATTTACGACAAAATAGTCTGTCACGATATGATGAGTGTTCAATTTTCTCATACCACCACTCATGGTGGCCATTAAGAAGTTTGTATATTTATATATGATATATAATATATTTATATTTTATATATTATTCTGAAATTTATTTTTAGAACATACCTTTATGCTTTCCATGTTGTGTAAATATGATAATTTCGTTTGAGGAAATGTGGACTACCGCCAGCCCAAAGCAATGTGACATGTTCCTGTTAAACATGGAATATATAAAGGGCGGTCTTATTAAAACTAGGAGACGTAAATGTCATAAAAATAACACTAGTATTATTAAATATATTTATATCATTTGATTAATATTCTTTAAATATGACAATGAAATGAGAGTAGCGTTCTTGCGTACTTACGTCCTACCGTCTCCATGAATTGTATATTTCATTTCATATCAACATAAATTATGAATATTATAAATACATATACATATATATATAAATGATATATATGATATTTAAATAATTTATAATATTCTATAGATGTTTTAATTTTTACTACTTCGAAAATTTACAACAAATCTTGTTCATTTTTAAATCAGGTACCAAATATCAATGAAATTTTGGATATGAACATAAATAATTATGTAATATTCATAAAATAGTAATAAGTAATTTCAAAGGAATAGTAAAAATGAAAACTTTTCTCATGAAAGGAGAAATTAACTGAATTTTATTATTGAAGAACATAATGATTTTATGTAATGGGTCTATCTCAAGGTAAGTGATATCATAAATGAATCACCATTATTTGAGTTAAATAACAATGTCATTGGTTTTTTTTCAAAAATATAATTGAATGACCTCCTATTGTTTTACACTAAATATCCACTTATATTTTTTTTATATATATTGTTCACTGAATTTATTCCATTGATTTCCCATTGATCTAATTATACGATCATTATAATGGATTTTCATTCAATCTCCTTTTATTGAGGCTTATATTTTGGTTATATACATTTGTTTTTAAATAATGAGAATATAAAACCCTTTTTAATTTATATATTGAATATTTATTTTATTATCTTATATATAATCATCATTTTAATTTTATTCCTTAATTATTTTTATTCAATTTTTCCTACAGTTTTATAGTACTCATTAACTAAAACATAGTTTAAATGTATTAAATATATATTAATTGTAAGCCTTCTATTTCATGTACATTTTTTGTTAAAATTGTTTTTAATAATTTATTTATATGTACATGAATGTTTTAGACTGATATTTTTTTCAAAGGTTTAATGTTCTATGACACACATTGATTCAAAATTATATTTATTAAATGTTTTCAATGGGTTTCAAAATGTGTTGATTATTTCGATATCTTATAATGATCTCTTGTGGTTACAGTGTAAGAATGTTTATTTCGTTTATGTTTGTTTTATGTCTTATTATAATAATATTTTACTTATAAATTTCATGGTTGGCTACATGATTAACCAATGAGTGGTGGTTACTTGATAAACCAAAGGTAGGTGGTTATGCGATATACCTTGGGTGGGTGGTTACATTATAACATCCAGTGCATTGAGTATAAAAGTCATCCATATAGACATTCCATTTAGTTATATATGTAGAGGTCAATTATAAGGTTATTTCATCTAGTTATGTTTATTTTCCATGTTACCTTCATATTATATATTTTTATTTCACTGTTTTTTATGGTAATGTTTTTTGTTACAAAAAGGGTATGTAATGAGCTTATATTCTGTGAAGTGTTTTTGTAACTTCTTAATGGTGAAAAATATTTCATTGCGATAAAGAAATCACGGTTTTCATGTTTTCACTAGACTAATTGTTTTTATTTCTTTCTGCCCCTTATTGATATTTTTATGCTCATCCCATGTTATGAAATTTTTTTCACAAGACACAATGAAGAACAGAGCGAAGGATGGGATCAAGGGAAAGTCATGCTGATTAAACATTAAATGAACCATGTTTCTTTTAAAAAGATTTCTATTCTGTTGGAAAAAATTAGATACTAAGTAGAAGTGTCTGCATTTGATATTTAAGTTTTTATGTACGGGTTATGACCAAATTCGTTAAATCTATAAACATGAAAAGATCATTGATGTGATTAATAGTCAAATTATTGAATTAAGTCAAGATTATTTAATGTTTAAGGAAATGGCCCCTATAGTTGGTATCAGATATCAGTTTAGGTAACTTTATTGGATATGTTGTTATTTAATTATAAGAGAAAATATGTATATAACCATAATAGCTAGAATTTTAGAAATAGGTTTGGTATTTCATAAAAATTCACTTATTTTGAGATTACATGAATATTTATATCATAGTGTTTATACTCCACATGTGATAATTATGATGGTTTTATTGATATGATCTCACTAACCATTTTTTTTTATTAAATCAAAAAATATAGTGGGAATTGAAGATATAAAGGATATAGAGTAAATTATAGTGGATTTTGGAATATGAAACTTAATAAAATGGGAGGTGTAATGAGAAATATTTGGTTTATTCTAAACCAATGATCTTGAGTCATGATTGACCACTTTAACTTTAGTGGTTTCTCTAAGGAATCATATATGAGTGAAAAAAATATCTATGGAACAACTATTAATAATAAAAAAGATAAGAATATTCAACAACTTATGTGTCAAAGATGTGGAAAAAACACCTAGTGTAATGTTTTAAAGGGATGAGAAGATGATATAGATGTAGAAATGATGGTCAAAAAGTAAAATCCTTCCATGGAAATAGAGAGAATGTTGTGGACAATAGAAAAGGTAAAGAATTTATTTTCAAGTTATCAATTGAATTTTTTAAATGTATTGAGTATGATAATTATGAAAATAGATGTTTAGAAAAGAAGGATTGGGAATGGGATCAGTAAGCCCCTAAAAATATAGGTTTAGAAATACATACTTTTATTCCAATTGATGATGAGGAAAATAATAATTACATATGAATTGTATGGATTATTACTTATTCATGTGTCTAAATTATTGAATCTCATGACATGATTGATGTTTAAAATTTTTAGGAATGATGTATTAAGGAGTAATATAGAGATTCTTTGTTAGGGTCACAAGAAGAACGCTGAATGATTAAAAACTCTACATATAAGGGATTCAAGAGTTACTTTAGATTTTTTTATGGTGAAATTCTTAAAAGTAATAATTATCTTTTGATGATGGGTTTACATTGATAGACTTTTTCTAGTATGTGTAACCATTTAGTTTGTTATGTGTAAATTTTTTTCATGAAATAACTATCTTTTATTTTGTGGTCACAATTTTAATCTTATTTATAACCTTTATATGATCCTTTTTGTTGAGGTTATTTTGAGATATTGCGTTTAGGGATGAAAAATGATGGACATGAGATAAACATAGAGATTAAAATATGTTCGGGATATTTTTGAATATTTTATCTCATTTTGGGAATGTTATTTGAATTATATAGCTTTATAAAAAGGACTACCCATATGAAGGGTGAAAAATCATCATTTTGGACAATGTAGTGGGGATCGAACTCATAACTGAAGTGTGATGAGGCTTTATCACCCACCACTAGTCTACATGAAGTCAATGGTTAGTATGGATTTCCCTTTTAGATAAACGACTTGATTGAGTAAGAATAAGTTGTTTTTAGGAAGTTAAATTTTATCACATGGATATCCATTGTATTGGAAAATTATTTTTGAAAGAAGTGATATTTTTTTTTGAATGATATTGATTATTTTGGGAAACATTTGTGACAAAGATAAATTTAATACTATGAAATTTTATTTTCAGGAATAAAGGTTGAATTGTTTTTTTGTGAAATATATGATTTAATTGTGGACGTATGGTGATATGGGTTATTTATGGAAATGATTAACCTATATTATACAATATTTTATTTGGGAAATTAATTTTCATTCTTAGCCATTAGGAGTGGTTGATGTTATTTGGAGATAAATGTTAAAATTTATCATATAATAATATGTTATCAAACCTTTCTAAATTATGGGTGTCAAACATTGGTTGTATTATTTTTGAGGAATTATATGGTAAATTATTTTTTGAATGGTCTATGTTGGTATTTTGGTATTACTATTGAATTTTGGAGATTAAAAGTAATCTTTTTTTCTTATAAATGATTATTATTTTTTGGGAACTATCTTAACATATTCTAACCATTTTTGTTCTGGTTACTGTTTCAATATAGTATTAATAGATTGTAACTACTATTTGAATTATTTTATTCTATTGATACTGATTATACTACTTCGGGTTTTATCCTATCATCTTGAAAATTCATTATTTAAAGAAAAGACGAGTTTTTGATGTAAATTTATTAAATGATGAAATTATACTTTCCAAGTAAGTAAGTTTCCTTATGATCATAGTCAATCTCATAAATACATTACTAATATTTATTAAAAGGAACTATCAAAAAAACCTTTTTACGTTTATTTTTCATACTTCAAATCAAATTCTGTTTAGCCCATCACATTGTTTTGGTTTTCTGATTGTTTACTTTCTCATTATCATGTTTTTTTCTCTCTCCGAAACAAGAATATTGTTTTTTTATTCCATATAAATGCTTTCAAACATGGAATCCTAGTATGTGTTATCTCAGGTGACCATTTTACTTCTATTTCAATATTTTAAAGTAGTAGTTTTATTGACTTTTTTTCTTATATTGGATTTTCAATGATATTACCAAGCCTAATTTACAATTCTGCAGACGAAATTTCCAAAAGAGGGGAAGTATGTAACAACCAATGTATTTATAGAATAATACATTTTCATATCTAAAAATATTTATGATAAAGAAATTAATATTACATTTAATATTAATCTTTCTCCAATAGTGTACTCAACATGCAACTACGAGTTTATTCAAAATCTTACGTTTCACACAACATTGAGTTATATCGAAAAATAATATATTATTATTATTATTATTTTAAATGGTAGTTAATGAATAGAAATTGTATTGTTATGAATGAATATAACTAACTAAAATATTATTATACATGTTTATTAAATGTTTTTTCATTTATCCAAGTTATTTTAGAGGCTTAAAATGAGAATGAATCTAATTTTAAGCATAAAATACTCTAATATATTTAAAATGTCATTTTACTATGTATTAATGGGGAAACACTTTTAAATATAGTTTTTTGTCTCTTTGTAATGTTCTATTTGAAAAAAAACTTCTTCTTTAAAAGTGGCACATGAAAATTTTTATTGTTATAAAGTTTGGTATTTTCCTAAAAAAATCATAATTTAATGAATTGAGAAAAATACAACAATTTAATTCCAAACTGAATTTTTTTCTAATTTAATGATATAGTTATAATATCTATTTAGATATTTTTATTTTTCAATTAGATTACTTTTTTATCATTTAATTCAATGTTGGATATTGGACGCAATTTCACATTATAATGTGATACACACACATGTTAATATTTTGATAGTTTTTACCTCTTAAATACCCAAATCCAGGTTTTTACAAGGGTAATAAATTTATAATTAATTTATTCATATTTATTGTTTTAAATTTTAAAAAAATGGATTCCATATTTGGAATCATATGGTCAAAATTGTGTAAATAGTTTCCTTTTATTTTTTATATTATGAATAGTAACTTTTTGTAATTATTTTTATTTACCATGGTTATAGGTTAAATCATGAAAATAAGGGTAAAAAATAATATTATAAAAATATATAACTACCCTTACACATTTAATAATCCTATTTAATGAGATAAACCTAAACAATAGCATCCATGGGACGATTTTAGGATCCCCTGGAGCTACATGGGTTTGATAATGTCATGTTATAATAATTAATTTAAAGTAAAGAGTAATATAACATTACCATGTATCTATTTTATAATATGATTTTACAGTGGGGTTATACAATAGATATATTTAACTAAAAATATTTATTATAAATATAAAAATATTCCCTACTTTAGGGTATTTTATTTATAAATTTAAGACATTATATAAAAAAATTTATTTTTGACATAATGATGATTCAGTGATTACCTTATTAATGAATGATTAAAATAAATTATATTGTAAATATGAAAATAAATATAATTTTATAATTTTTATGGGGCACAAAAATTTTATTGTTTATTTTGACTTTTTATATTTTATTTAATTTAGTTTTCGGGAATGAATCATGTTTTTATGACTTTAACCAAAATAAATTACTAAATAGTGTCAAAACTGGCAAAAATGAGTTTTTTTAAAAATAATTTTTTATTGAATGATATAATCGTCATAAAAATCATATATTTATCCAAATAACTTATATATTGTTTCCAAATTCCATACTTATCCACTTGAGGATATTTTTTCATTTTAGAGTAACAATATTAACCATATGGTGTAAAAAACAAAAAGACACGGTAAGAGTTAGTTATTTTAACTAATCATTAAATCCAAATGATAACTTTATATTTGTGACATAAACTTTTCTAAAACTAATAGGTTGAGAGTATTTTTTCCAAAAATAATCTTATCATAGTAATAAATCACTTTGGAACAATTATAATTTGAAAAAAATGTATAATAAAAAAATATTTCAAGACATTCCTAATGTAACCCCCATCCCTCTTATAAAAGGTCGCCACATTTACCAACATACGAACACCTCTAATGCTCTTTATATCACCCAAATTCTATTTAATTAAGCTCCCAAAATCCCTAGTATCCTTATATAATCCTTACCATGGACATAAGGCAACCGACGAAGCCTTTTAGGATCAAATTAAATGGAGTTACCTGGTTTAGAGGTAATGCCTTCTCACAAGTTCCTTTCATTTATTTTCCTTATCCATCCCCATCACCACATAATTTATCTAATTCATAACTTAACATATATCCAAAATATACTAGTATGTTTTTATGCTAAGGTTTCAACATAAAAATACACAAACCTCTGTCTAATGGATATAGAAGACATTGTTTCTGTGTATAGTGAACTACTACCACATTAAACGATGATTGTTCAATTTTCTCCTACCATCTATCATGGTGGTCATTATGATTTCACTGTATTTATATATTATATATATAATATTTATATTATATATATTCTTCTATAATTATTATTTAGAACATACCATTACACTTTCCATTTAGTGTAAATGTGACAATTTTGTCTAAGGAAGTGTGGACAACCACCCCCTCAAAGCGATGTGACTCATTCCCGTTATATATGGAACGTATAAAGGATGGTTTTATTAAACCTATGATACATACATGAAACAAATTTAATACTCTCTTAATAATATACATTTATATCAATTTATTATTTTTATTTTAATATGACAACAAAAGGAAAGTTATGTTCACACATACATATGATCAGCCGTCTCCATAAATGGTGAATTTAATTTATTATCTCCAAATACATTGGATATAATACATAAATAATATATATATATATATTATTTAAATCATGAATAATATTTTGGATATTATTGTATTTTGAATACATGGACAATTCATATCAAAACAAGATCATTTTCAACACATGTCTTAAATATCGACAAAATGTCCGATGTGAACTTAAATAATTATGTAATTTTTATAAAAAATAATAATAAGATATATAAAATGAATAATAAACATGAAAAAGTTTCTCAATATATTAAAAATTAACTTCTGTTTATTATTCAGAATCATAATGATTGTACATGACGAGTCAGACTCAATTTAAGGGAAATATTAACTCAATCTCCATTCACTTAGTTAAATATCATTGTCATTGGTTTTGTTTTCCCAATAATATGTGTGACTGGACTATGAGTGTTTTACATTGAATATTCACTTATATTGGGTGTATTTATATTTTTCATAGAACTATATTTATTTAATTTATCCTTATTCTAATGATATGATCTTTGTAAGGGATTCTAACTAAATCATTTTATAATGAGGCATATATTGTTGTTATGAAAATTAATTATACTATAATGTATATATAAAACCATTTTGACTCTATATATCAAGAATTAATATATTATCCTGATATTTGAAGTTCATTTTAATTTTATTCCTTAATTATTATTATTCATGTTTTTCTCAAGTGGAAAAGGACTCTTTAATTAAAACATCGTTTGAAATGTTTTAAATATATATTCATTTAAAAGATTATATTAAATGTCCATGTTTTATTAAAATTGTTTTTATGAATCTATTTATATGAAAATTTATGTTTTAAAATGATAATTTATTTCAAACATTTCAATGTGGTATGGGACACATTTATTAAAAATTAGCTTTATTAAATGTTTTAAATAGATTTAGAAATGGGTTGAATATTTATATATCATAAAATGATATCTTGTGGTTTTATTGTGGAAATTTTATAATTTACCATTATGATAGTTTTATATACTATGATAATATTATGGTACTTTAACATTTGATAGGTGGTTATGTGATAAACCAAAGACGGGTGGATACGTTATGACCTCCAATTCATTTGGAATGGAAGTCTACTGTATTGAAATTACATTTAGTGATATGTGGGGAAGTAAAACATATGGTTATTCAATTTAGTATGTTTATATCCCATGTTACATGTACATGTTCCATGTTTCTTTCTAATGGCGTTCTATTAATTTTTTTTTTACAAAAAGGGTAATCGATGAGATTATATTCAGTGAAGCCTTTTTTCAACTTCTTAATGGTGAAAAGTATTACATTATCAAAAAGTATTCCTGGTTTACATATATTTTCCAGAATAACAATTCTAATTATTTATCCATACCTTAAATATCTTTTTATTCTCATCCAATGATATGAATTTTTTCCATAGGACATAACGAATTATAGATTCACAATTTGGATCAAGGAAAATTCATGTTTTGGAAACATGAAACGAACCATGTTTCCTTTTAAAAAGTTTATATTTTATGAAAAAATGTATAGTGAGTAGATGTATCTACCTGTAGTATTTAAGTTTCCATGTACGACTTATGACATAATTATCTAATGATCTAAACCTAAAAAGATCATTTATGTGATTAATATTAAAATTAATGACTTAGCATAATATTATGTAATGTTTAAGGCTAGGGCCTTATGGTTTAGCCTTGGGGTGAACCTATTATTTTTTTGAAAAACAAAGATGGATAAATGTGGCTCTAAATATATTATTAGTAGTTGAATAAGATCATGATCAAGAACAAGCATACTATTCCCTATATTGATTAAATTTTTCATCAACTACATGGAGCTTAAAAATTACCATGATTGACCTTCATCTAAAAAATAAACAATTTACGATCAAGAAGGTTGATATATTCACTATTTCATTACAAACATGGTATGGATACTATTAAATTATATATATTTCCTTTTTAATTATTAATTCAATAAAAAACATTTATGGATTTTATGAATAGAGACTTTAGATATTACCATAATCAGTTTTGGGTAGTTTTATTAATGATATTATTTTCTATATAATTTGAAATAAAAAACATCAAGACCTATAGATAATTGTTCTAATGATGAAAAAGAAGGAAAACTATTGAAAATTTTAAAAATTTTCATTTTTGATGAAAAATTATTCATCTCCATGTCATATAATCTCATGAGTGTGTATAATAATTTATCCATCAAGGATATAAGCCATTGAATTTGGGCCATGACCAACCAAGGTTACTGAGACCTACAATTTTCATGGTTTATCTGGATATTAACGATGATTTGGGAAGAATTAATCACAGATATATAATCCTATTCCCAAGTTAACTTTAATGGGTTCTATGTTCGTCTGGAATGACAAATGGTAGGATACTGTCATGGAACAAATGAGAACACTGGTCAGTGCACATATACATAAATTACCCTATAGTGGATAAGGGTTTCTAATCTATAGTGATGATTCCAAGAATGTATTTAGATGTTTTATTATTCATAATAATATGGTCATTGTATAATCCTCAATAAAATTGATAATACATGGGCATGATTACCCAACTCATGATTTGGAGTTAGTTGTGGTAATTTTTCACTTAAATGTGTTTATGAATTATATTTATGGAGATATGTTTCCTATATATACTAGTTATAAAATATTGAAATATATATTCATAAAGAAAGAGTTTAACATGGTCCTAATAAGATGATTAGATGAGTTAAAGGACTATTACATCCAAATACATTACCTCCCAAGGAATGAAAACCAGGAAGCGAATTCATTGACTCGAAAGGATCCTTATAGGTTGTCAATTATGGGGATATAAAAAGATCTAATATTTATGGATTTGAAAAGGATGGACTTGGAAATACTAATGGAATAAGAACCCATTATTTTTCTAAATAAATTTCAAACCATCAATACTTCTGAATATTAAAGAGGATTATAGGGAATATGAATAGATAAAAAATAAGGAAAGAAATGTTCTTGAGTTTAACCTTGATAGGGATAGAATTAAAATGTTCAAGAATCATGTATGCATTCTTTCCATACCATATTTAATGAAGGAATTATTAGTGAAAACTCATTGTTATTACTTTCCTATAAATCCTGGTAGTAGGAAGATGTATATATACATTAATTAAAACCATTAGTGGGATATATTAAGGAGTGATATGGTAGAGTTTCTATCTCGATTCTTGATGTGGTAGTAAGATAAGGCTAATTGCAGAAATTATAAGGATATGTGACATCAATTACTCATACTAGAATGGAAATGGGATAAAATAACTATGTATATTATCTTTAGACTCTCAAAACCCTATAATTTGTTAAATGATATAATGGTTGTAGTCCATAACCATACTAAGTCAGCACACTTCATTTTATCAGAGAAAACTTCTTACTAGATTATCTTACAGTGATATACATTAAGCAAGCGCTAAGGTTTCATGGAGTACCATATTCCAATGTATCTGATTGAGATGTGAGAATTACCTCAATGTTATAGTGATTCCATCAAAAATCCCATGATATGAAATTGAGTTTTATTATTTTATATAATACTGATATGGATGGATAGTCTAATGAATAATTAAAATTTTATATTATATGTGGATATATGATTATCTAGATTCCAAAGGTGGTTTAGATCAACAATATTATCATGTTGGGCTTTCTTAAAACAATATATTTCACTCAATAATTTATATGGACCCTTATGAATCCCTCTATGGAAAGAAAGGTATAACTACATCATGTTGGAATGATTTTGGTGAATTAAATATATTGGGCCATAATATTGCTAAAAATGGATAAGACTATTACAGTCATTTAGCTGCTTATCAAGGATGATCAAAATTAGAAGAAAATTTATGCTAAAAACAATCTGTAATATCTAGACTTATGAATTTGATGATATGTTTTTTAGGAATATATCTATTTATTAAGATTATGAGATTTTAGAAGAAAGGGAAACTAATCATTTGGTATATCAGTCCATTTGAAATTCTTGATCGTATCGGGACAATATCTTATCACACAGAACATTCTCTAAATATCTCTCAAGTCTATTATGGGATACATGAAACTCTTTTGATAAGTAAATACTTAACTCTTCAAATATTCTAAATGGATAGGTCATACAACCGGATAAGGATATTATTTATAAGAAATAACCAGTTGATATATTGGATTGTACAGAAAATGTTTTACAAAACATGACCACCCACCTGGTCAATGTTTAGTTGAAAAATCAATATTATGAGCAATCTGAATAGGAACTTGTTGATAATATGAGGGAGATGTATCCTCATTATTTTGTATCAGAATAAAAAATTATGAGGGTGAAATTCATTTTAAAGGGGTAGAATGTAGAAGTCCTAGTTTTTATGAACTTTTTTTTCATTCAATTAAATTATTTTTCATTGACATATTGTGTTTCATGATACAAAAGGTAAATATTTGAATTTATGATATATTATATTAAGAGTTCACTATACGAAATACCGACATGACTTGTATTACACATAACACTAAGTTTCTATGAAACATCATTTTATCATTATAATTATTTAAATGTGATAGTTATAACATAGCCATTAAACATAGTAATATGAATAGTAATAAAATATTTGTTAAAATATTATATATAATGGATTTGTAGAATGATTTTTTTTAAATTCATTATATGTTCGAAAAAAATATTTCCTCAAATAAACTGGTTTTTATGTCCTTCTATGACCAATAATGAAAATTCATTAATAATAATTGAGGAAATGTTTTTACACAATATTAATAGTTTTTTAATTTAAACAGTAAATGTTATCATAGGATAAATTTATGGGATTTTTCTAAAAGACTTAATTTTTATATGAATAGTGAAAATACTGGATTTTAATTTTAAACCACTTTTTCATATAATTTTTTATATTATAAAATTATATTAAAATTTGATTATATAATATAATTAGTTAAATTTTAATTAAATTAATCCAATTTAGGTCATTGAAACTAATTTCACATTCAAATTGTTTATAAATACATGTCAAACAATAAAATAATTTCTCTTAAAAACTCGCTACCTCTAAATGTCCAGCGAATTAATTTAAAATTTATTTCTACCACTTATGTTCTAATAATTTTTAAATATGGATTCCATATTCGAGATAAAAATAATATTAAATGTATAATAATTTTAATTTCATTTTTAAGTCATATTATTACTAAAAGTAATTTAATTCAATTACATCGATTAATTTAAAACAAGATTATATTGTAGTAAATCATTAATTTAAGGGGGAAAATAACCTAGCCACATTTCGAAAATCCATTCTGAGACAATTTTTAACAAAATTCTTCTATAGGATCGAATATGATAAATTATTTTTGGGACATGATTTAATGGAGACCTTTCAATGTTTTTGTCCTTTTTAGGTTTATTATAATTCCACTTGTCCTCCAATATAAAAGGGAACACACCCCTAACTTATTCACAAATATCAATCCTAATATCATATGGACATTTTATTATAAACGTCCCTTAACTAATCTTTTATACCTCTCTCTTGGAATAAATCAATCCAAGTAAAACCTATGGTTAAAACCAATAAGAGTTACCCAAAGGAGAGGTAACATTATTCCACAATCTCTTTTACTTTAATTTCATTATCACCATTTAACTCTTCTTATTCAATGATTATATAATAAAATTAGTATCCTAAATACATATAAATATTTTTTTTCAATGGTCGATACATACACCAACACACACTTCCATCTAATGTGTAATGAACATATCATTAATGCGTACGGTGGACAAATACCCCTTGTAATGATGTCATATATTTAACCTTTACCAAATTTCATGGTTAGTCATTATAGTCTAAACATTATATTTATATGATATTTATGATGTCTTTATCCATCTGTAATACTATATTAGCATACCTTTATTAGTACTGTATTTTGTAAATATGATAACTTTCTTTTTATACATTTGGACTTCCAACTCCTCAAAACTATGTGATTCGTTCACACTATAAAGAGAATATATTTAGGATTCATTTAGTAACATTATATGATATATATGAGAGGTTATATATAATAAATTTATAATATACATTGAAAAACACACACACAGATGTATATATATATATAACATTTATATTATTTTTTTCAATACAACAAAAACAAACAACATTCATGCGTATGTATGACCCACTATCTCTAGGAACGATGTATTCCATTTCATATTTATATTTTTTTTAATTTATTAAAAATAAATATATAATAAATATATGATATTTTTAAATAATTGTTATGATTCATTTGATAATGTTATAATTATGAGGAAAAAAAATATTAAAATAAAAAACACATGTGAAAATCAAAGATGTAATTACCTGAAAGATAACATTAACATTGAATTTTTAATAATTGGGTATTTGATTTTAAAAAGTAAATAATATATGGAAGTTTATAATTGATTATTATTATTTAATAGATCTATAATATAATTATATTTATTAAAGAGGGGTTTTCAAGCAGTATGGATAGATATAAGACAAACGGTCCTCAGATTTCTAGTCTAACAGTTATTTCTGCAAGACTTATGCCATTTTTAGTATTATTTTATTTTGTGTAATTTGTATAATATTATTGAATTTATTATTTTATTATATTATTTAAATTTATGTTTCTTTAAATATCCATTTTATGATCAATATTTCATATGGATTTATGGTTAATAAAATACAAAATTAGTAAGACAATTTTGACGCAATTTTCCTTCTTTGACACACTTATTTTGTTATGCACCTATACTATTTAATGTAGTGTATGTACTACCATTTTACAAGTTATATAATAAATATACTCCATTAAATGATATTTTTAGATCCATGTAATTACAATTACTTAAATTATCAGTTTTATACATGTTACGAAAATGGTAATATTTGTTTTGAACAATCTAATCATTTACTGTGATTGTTTATGATTATACTTACATTGATGAAATATTATGACAAATAACTCAAAAAAATCATAAATTGTATTTTACCATTTTAATTTAACATATAATCTTGTATTAGTACAAATTTATAATCTTTGGTACTTTAGATAATTACGAAAATTATTTTTATAAAATCTGAAATTATTTCTCTCTTCGGTCATAAATATGTTTTATTCAAAAAGATTAGTTTTTCCAAAATATATTTACAAATGTTTTTAAAATGATTTATTAAGATTTTTATCAAGAAAATAATTCAACTTCCCTACCCCCGAAGCCCAGAGCCGATGAATTATTTTAATACATTGGCATGATTACAAAGAATAAAGTCCCAATGGACTAATCAGTTTTGTACTCATGGAAAATATATTACATACTCGAATGTTACATTACACAATAAAACAAAAAAATAAATAATCCATTGAGAAAACAATTATTCCCCCAGATAAACCCTACATATCATACATAATAAAAATCTTGGAATCATTTGAAAAAAAACATAAGAAAGGGGTGAGCTCAGATTCTCAATAAGGGTAAATAATTTAGCAAAATCTATAAACTTTTACGGAATGACGTGTAATAAAAAGAATAGAATTTTAAAAATAAACATGAAAATAATATGGAGAAAATAAATCCAAAATTACCATATAAACATGAACATGGATATTCTACTAGTTGAATGATCGTATGTAATAATTAATTTTATAATGGGGGAATGCAAAATGTCGGACATCATTACCACAAATCCAATGCCTAGTACCAAGTGTAAAAATAAAATATTTTTCAAGGACATATGCCTAGATAGTAGTTTTTCTCATTATAACTACTGATGCATTCAGGGGCTATAGAGGGCCCTTCCAAACACTAATTTAGTCCACTGTATTCCTCATATAAATATTTTGAAACATAACATAAACATTTGTATTAAAACTACCATACGAAATGTAAATACTTTAACCATAAACCATGAAGGTTATAAAAATATCACATCCACAATCAAACATATCATAACTCATTCAATACATTATGGAATATTTCATTTTAATAAATCAACCTTAATCAAGAATAATATCCATTAAATAAGGTAAACATTGTTGAAAATGACCAGTATGACATTTTGAGAGAAAAATACCTTTCTGGTAAATCAATTAGAATTCAATCATTTATAAAAGATGTAATTGAAATGAGATTTTTGAATAAATGTTCCCCATAACAATTTGAAACTCTAGACATGAATTAAATTTTTTAGACATTCATGTCCATATAAATAAATCTTTAAAACCATTTTGAAGACATGGACATTAATGAGAATGATTTAAAGAATAAATATTTAAAACAATAAAATTGATTTTTTAGTTAAAGAGAACCATAAAAGTGTCATTTTTAAATTTATTTTATGAAACATTGACATGGATAATAAATATTTCACAAAAAATACATACACCTAAAAAATCTAGGATAATAATGAGAACGAGTAATTAACACATACCTTGCACATTCCTTTGGTCGATTGTACATTAAACCTCCTCCTCTTTTGGTGTTTCCTTTCGAATGGAACTAAAGGGCTCCATTGGATGGATTTTTTTTCAAGGGAAGGACTCTATAATTATGTGAGGGAAGTTGGGAGGAGATTTTGGTTGGGTTTTTCTGAGCCAAATAGCTTTGTATGTGTGATTTTGAGAGTATGGGACATACCCTTTTATAAGAGAGGTGAGGGTCACTTTAAGAAATTATTGAAATAGTAATTTATTATACATTAGTTTCTATTTATAATGTCTGCATGTTTATTTATTTTAAATCTAATGTGAGTATGGATTTAAATAATTTCAACCAATATTTTTTTGACATGTTTAGTTCTTCGTATTAACCATATATTTTAGATTTCACTCTTAGTTAAATAGTTTATCTTTGAACATATCCTCTTGTATTATTATAATAAATTGTTAAAAAACATACTATAAAATTCAAAGAGAACCCCAAGTGGTACATTATTGATATATAGAACCTTATTTATGTATTTTTTAAGTACCTTATATTTTTAGATATATTATATCAATTTATAATATATTATTTGTCTTAAAAAATCAATTTTTTAAAATTTTAAAACTATTTGGTTTTTTTAATTCATATCAACTTTATCACTTAAAAAATTATTTAATATACCCTTAGATGTAATATTATCCTACAAAATTAGTGGATGGAATCAAAAGCTTCAATTTACATTTATTTTTATATTTATAATATCAATTATTTTAATCATTCATTGATAAAGTAATAATTGGATCATCATTGTGTCATAATTAAATTTAATTATTTAATCGCTAAAAATTATAAAGAAAATACCATTATGTATGGAATTTTTTTATATTTCTAATTTATATTTATAGTTGAATTTATCAAATGTATAACATTATGTTAAAATGGTTTAGTTATTAAACATTTCATTTAACACTTGTAAATCTTCATTAAATAAAATAATAATAAATGTACAAATCTAATCCATGTTGACAGAAAGTACCAAATATTTTTCCTAAGGTTGGTTGGGGTCAAAATAAACCTATCCTATAGAATTAGGGAATTTTTAAAGGAAATTACAATAACATGTTTACCTTTAATTACACTATTTACTTTTAACTGTGGTAAATAAAAGTCAAAAGATACTATTCACCAAAACTTATTTTTATTATATTGAAGCACATTTTTTATAATTATGTTAACTATATCTCTGGGATTTTGGAAATTCAATTTACAGAATTGGTAAAATTACATTTAATGAAAATTTACAAATGTTCCCAGAAGGTGGGTAAAAGACGTTAAAAAGTTCAATACAATTTTATACATCTAATTGTATTATAAAATGACATAAATGAATTAAATTTAACATAAATCAGTTTCATACATGTATTATTACTAAAAATATATGTAAATAAAATGAATAATTATTTAAATAAAATTTCGTCGTAAAATAAAAATGCAATCTTTTTTACTATTAATCAAAAAATGAATGTTTTCAAATAAAATACCAAAAATTCATCCTAAGATAATATCGATATTCTGAATTCAAAAATGAATTATATTTTACCAAATTAAAAACATAAAAGTTGAATTAATTATATTAAAATTAATTCACATTGTCAAAACCAAAAAATAGGAATTAAAAAAGTAAAAAGTATCCAAATATTGACATGTGATTATGTAAAATTTAAATCTGAAATTACTTATAATGGCCTAAATTGTATTAAATGTGAAAAATATAATATAATAATACTTCCAAATCATTAAAATTAATAATTTAATAATATAACTTATTTTTATTGAAAAATAAATTTTCTATTATATTAAGTATTTTTCATTATTCATCAAAATGTGAAAGTTATCAAAAAAGTACCAAAAAATTATCCAAACTAAATTTTTATGTCACTCTTCAAAATAAGAATTTCATTTCATTAAATTGAATAAATAAAAGTTTCAAATATTTGTTTTAAAAAGGGTTCTCCATTAAAAGGTGATAAATTTTAATTTTGTGATAAATAATTTTTTTTCTAAAAAATGAATTTTTTCACATAATATGGATTCTAAAATAATATGGAGTATACCAAATTCAAAATTCAGGTAATACTATTCATAACCTCTTTTTGAATGGCTAGTTTGGTAAGTCGTGGTGTTCTCTAACTCGGTGTATCGTGTAGCGGATGTTATTGAATTACATTGAAAAGATAATGTACTATGAAATCATAGGTTGTTACATTCTACCCTCCATCAATAAATTTTGTCCTTGTAATTTTAAATTGTTCTTCAAAAATAAATAGTTAGAAATAGGAACAAACCTTAGTTGAAAACCCACATCGAAAATTGGATTAATAAAACATAGTCTTATTTAAAGGGAAAGTGAAATGAAAAAGTCACCACCAAATTATGATCTCGATTTGAAAAACATTGTTGGTAATTAGAGACATTAAAGTGGGGAAAAATGTAAATATTTATAGGGAGCGATTGATGTCATCAATCACAAAATTTTAAAATTTATCTCCTCATTCTCATCAATCTATGGTGATTTATAATATAATCGGTTCAACAAAACATAAGGTATTAGGATAAAACATTTTTTGTTTTATGATCCCTTAACTATAATGTAAAAAGTAATTTATTCATAGAATAGGAGAAATAAAAGACACTACAAGTAGAGTTTCATCCTTCTACTAATTCCTACCATAAAATCATCTTTTACTCCAAAAGATAATAGAGTTCAAAAATATTTTATTTATCCTAATCATTTAATGTTACCAAAAACAATGAATTTATAATTCAATTTTCAGACTATTTAAAAGACTACATTATAAAAAAAAGGTCTTCAAGTAGGCTAATGGTAGGTGAAGCACCCTTGTGGCCTTCAGTTGTATTTTCATGTCTTGCGGCCTTGCTAGACATGACGGGTTGTCTCTTGACATCCAGTTTGTCCTTTATATAACAATTGAAAAAAAATCATAAGTAATGAATTAACCTACACAATAGTATCCAATGACAAACATAATCTATTCCGACATTTATTCATATCCAAAATAATTCTTTCCAAACTCACAGTCAAAAATTTATAAGGATGGTAAACACAATATAGATCTTTTTTCCACATATTAACTTATGAATACCTTCATCATGTGTTCTTTTAAAACATGGTAACACCCTGAATTACCATATAATCTTATTTATTACATTTATACTCCCTTAATCCTTATAGAATAATGAATATACTCTTTATATCTAGAAATGTTGTAAACTCCAACAATAATTGAATAAAAAAATCATTAGTTTCAATGTATTCAAGAATATTGAATATAATTTATCCAAATCAATCATATCTTATTCCAAAATCCCTACCACAGTGAACCATATTGAGGTTATTATTTGCTTCAACCATGTATTTTCCAAAAATATTTACTTTCTATTGATTCAATTTTCTTAGAACCGTATAATATTAAATCCTCAATGAAATTGTACTGCAATTCAATGCTTATTTATTTAAATAATTCATATAACTAGTACATCATTGATACAACAGTCATAATTTTTTTTTAAAACAACATAAGAATAGTAGTCAATGATCTTTATCTATAGTTGTATCATAACTTAATCATTATCCAATAGCATCATTTGGTGTAAAATCTATTGATTTGGACATCGTTTCGCGTAGTGTCCCAACTCATGGCAGATGAATAATTGTATATTTGAAACCTATTTCTTACCCTTGATATCTTATACTCGGTGTCCTTTTTCTCAAAAATTATAACAAAATCCCATTCTTTTTATGAATTTACCAATGTGATTCTTTCTACTATTATCTCATATGGGAAAACCATGCTTTCCCCTCTTCCCTTTATCTATATTTCTCTCTACTATCATTTTCTTCTCTTGCTTCCCTGCAAATCCACAGAACTCAAAGAATTGTTTACTAATCTTATTAACACATGATACTATTTATTCATTTGATGATAATATATGGGAGACTATTTTCCTTCAAAATGTTGTAATAATACCATGAGAGATATGATCCTTCTTACTATTTGAATCATGTGTATTGATGGAGTTCCCATTCCTTCTACTGGTCTCCATTTCTAAACAATTAGATACACATGGATAGTTTACCAATCACAATAAATAATTCCAAACTTGTAAAATACTCAAGGTAAATAGAAACAATTATTCATTTAATCTATTATCCTAAAAAACTACTTCTCTGAAGATGTATTTACCCATAAATGAATTATATTGGATTTTAATGAAAATTTAAATTATCATAAGCATATCCTGAGAAGTGTCGTAACAAAGAGTGCAACGAGGTCAGTTGTCGTGTACATAGATACCTCGAGTCATGCCCAAAACTCCTTTTCATATTTTTCACTTCTAGTTAAATCTGTACCAGAGCCGCCTCTACCTTCTCTTATCCAGAAAGAGACTCATATCTCTCAAAATACACAAAATCTCTACATTTCCAAATATCTAGAATGTTATTCTATACTAAACCTCAATATATATATTTTGGTAATTTTCTTTAATTAGAGTTTTTCTAAACTCTAGTTTCCATGTTTTCTATTAAACATATTTTGATTCCAACTGTAAATCCCTAACCCCAGAAGCATGGTGTTGGTATATTATTTTATTACATTGAAATGATTCAATGGAATCAAGTCCCAAAGGACTGATCAGTTTCGTATTCTAGGAAAATAGATTATATACATGAACATTACATTGCACATTCAAACATAAAACAGAACATAAATAATCCATTGAGAACTTCATTTTTCCAACAGATTATCATGCATATCAAATATAATACACTTATAGGATTCCTGGGAAAACAAAACATAAGAAAGGGGTGAGCTCAGATGCTCACTAAGGGAAACAAATTTAGCAGAAACTATAAACTTATAAGACAAGATGTGTTAAAAAAAATAGCCTTTTAAACATGAACATAATATGGAGAAAATAAATCGAACATTACCATTTAAACATGAACATGGATATTCTAATAGTCGAATGATCACTTGAAATTACTAATTTCATAATGATGGAATGCCTAACACCAAACATCATTACAACATATTCAAGGCCTCGTGCCAAGACTACAAATAAAATTTTTGTCAAACATTTTGTGAAGACATTGGTTTGTCTCATGTGACCTACCGATGCATCCAGGGGCTATAGCAGGCCCCGCCCATCACTTACTAAGTCCACTGCATTAATCATATGAAAATGTTGAAACATAACATAAACATTTGTATTAAAACTAGCATATAAAATGTCATTACTTATACTATAAACCATGAAGGGTATAAACATAGCACATCTATATTCAAACATATCATAACTCATTCGATACAATATGGAAGATTGAATTAAAATAAATCAACCTTAATCAAGAATAATATCCCTTAATTAATGTTGAAATTGTTGAAAATGACCAGTAAATCATTTTTAAAGGAATATCTCTTTTGGTGAAATCATTTAAAATTCACACATTTATAAAGGATGTCATTTAAAATAAATTTTTTACTCAAACTGTCCCATACCAATATGAAACTTTTTAAATGAATTAAAATTTTAAAAAAATCATTTCTGTGTAAATAAATCTTTAAATCCTTTTTAAAAACAATGACATTAATGAGAACGATTTAGAAGAATAAATATCTAAACAATTAAAATGATGTTTCATTTAAAAAGTACCATAAAAGAAGCATGTTTAAATCTATTTTATGAAACATGGACGTGGATAATAAATACGGCCCACTAAATAATTATGCATAAAAAATCTAGAATATTAATGGGATTGAAGAATTAACCCATTTCTTTCATTCTTCTTTGGTAAAGGGTATGTTAAACCTCCTATTCTTTGGGTGTTTCCTTATGATATGAACAAAAGATATCCTTAAGTTGTTTGTTTCTTCATGGGAAGGCCTCTAGGTTGATGTGAGTAAAGTTGGTAGGAGATTTGGGAATGGGATGGGCGATCCAAATGGCTTTGGAGGTGTGATTTTGAGGGAAGGGTGAGTACCTTTTTATAAGAGAGGTGAGGGTCACTTTAGGAAATGTTTGAAATATTATTTTATTATAAAATCATGTTTGGTTTCTAATTGCTCCATATTGTTTTATTTCAAATCTAATTTAGGGATGTGTCTAAATCCACTCATCCATGAAGTTTTAGACAAGTTTAGGTCACCAATATAACCATATATTTTACATTTAACTCTTATATAAATACTTTAACTTTTAACATGTCCTCTGGTATAATTATAATAAATGTTTAATAAATATACTATAAAAATCCAAGAAAAATAGAAGTCGTTCATAATTTATATATCCAATATTATCTATGTTCTTCAGCAGAACCTTATATTTTTAAAATTATTATATAAATAAATAATATAGTAATTATTTTAAAAACTCATTTAAGAAAATTTAGAAACTATTTGGTATTTTTTGTTAAAAACATAACAACATTATCACTTCCAAAAAATAATTTAGTCAACTCGGACATGTCATATTAACCAATAAAATTCGAGGTTGGAATCAAAATTCTCAATTTATTTTTATTTTTATATTTATAAAATCAATTATTTTAATCATTCATTGATAATGTAATTACGACATCATCATTGTGTCATAAATAAATATAATTATTTAATATCTAAAAATTATAAATAAAACACAATTATGTAGAAAATATTTTTATCTTTTTAATGAATATTTATATTTAAATTTATCATATGTAAAACCTTATATTAAAAATATTTTGGTTGTTAAACCTTCAATTTAACACCTTTAACTCTTATTTGAATCATATAATAATAAATGTCCTAATATTTTACAAGTGGACCAAAATGATCATATTTGATTCCTAATATTGTTTTCTGTTTAAATACACCTATCCAATATTATTAAAACATATTTTATGGTAATTATAATATCATTTTGACCTTTAATTACTATATTTTCATTTAATGATGGTAAATAAACTTTAAAGGTTACTATTCACCAAAAAAACATATTGAACACCATTTTACTGACTGATTTCAAAAGTTTCTCTCATATTTTTGAAATTTAATTCACATAAGTGGTGAAAATACCTTTTATGCAAATTTTCAAATGGTCCTAGAAGGTTGTTAAAAGATGTTAAAACGTTCAATTAAAATTTTACAAATCTAATTTTATTATAAAATAACTCTAATTAATTACATTAAACATATATAGAAATTTTATATATTTTTTGAATAAAAATAAATTTAAATAAAATTTATAATTATTTAAATAAAAAGTTGGGTTTAACCAATAACGCAGTGTCTTTCACTATTCATATAAAATTGACGGTTTTCTAAAAAATGCCAAAAATGCACCCCAACATAATTTTGATATTTGATATTTAAAAATGAATTATATTTTACCAAATTCAAAACATAGATGTTTTATTAATTAATTTAAAATTAATTTCCTTTGTCAAAACCAGAAATCATTTTTTTTAAAAGTAATAACAATCAAAAGAGTGACATGTGTTCATGTCAAATTTAAATGTGAATTTACTTATAATGAACTACATTCTATTAAATGATAAATATATAATCTAAATATACTTCCAAACACTTCAAATTCATAATTTAACACTAAAAATTATTTCATTTAAAAAAGTTGTTTTCAATTAAAATTTAGTATTTTCACTATTCATCAAAATATGAAAGTTATCAGAAAAGTACCAAAATCTAATCCAAAATAAATTTATATGTCCCACTTCTAAAGAATAATTATATTTTATTAAATTGAATATATTAGTGTTTTAAATATTGGTTTTAAAATGGGTTCTCTAATAAAAGGCTGTAAATTTTCATTTTTTGTAGAATACATCTTTTATCTAAAAAAATTAAAATTTTCACATAATTGGGATTCTAAAATTATATAGAGTATACCAAATTCAAAATTATGTTAATACTATTCATAAATATTTTTTGAACATCTAGTTTGGTAAGTCGTGCTACTCTCGAACTCGGTGTTGGATATAACACAAGTTATTGAATTAATTCGAAGAGATAACATAGTAAGAAATATCCGGGTGTTACAAAAAATTAAATTAAAAATTCTTAATATTTTTTATTTATTTCTATTTATTTTTTGAAATCTATTTCCAAGTAAATATGTATCCAAAAAGTATTTATGATTTAAAATGCATTTTTTTCTAACAGAAAGGATGTTTACTTTAATAAATGTTTTCCAAATATATTTAAAAACAATTTCACATCTAAGATAATATCAGTTAATATTACAAATAATTTTCTATGTATATTTTCCAAGGTAAAAATTCATATTATTTCTTTGAATGGATTTTGTTTTGATGGAACATTAATTATGAATGTGGCATCTCTTTCACTGAGTATTAACTTTTAAATCCTACCTATTTTCCGGCATTATGCTTTATGAAATGACTTTGAAAGGAATATCATTTGAAAATTCTCTTATATGATGACATGTTTATGATACCCATTTCATTTTGTAGGTTATGATATGATTTTTTATGATCATGTGGCACAAATATGTATGGTTTAATTATGATATGGGTTATAAATATATCTTCTTCTAATTAATTGGGTAAATATTAATATCTCAATGTATAATGAGGGGATACGTGTTGATGGGATTGTTCTATGATGGGAATAATTGGAATCCAATTACACTGTGTTCAGAAGGGGAAAATCGGTCCCTTATGAGGAATGGAATAGGTCTAGGGTTGGTGGTGTGTCCAACATAGTAGGTGTAGTCCTCTTGATGATACTTGTTATGTTTTGGAAATACTCTAGGACTTATATGGATATATATTATATGTTTATGTGTCTTCCACAATTCAATGTCCTCCTCCTATCCTTTGATTTTATGGATTATTCATTTGACTCCCCTATAACATGTGTCTTATAACCTACCAATATTTATAAAAATATTCATTATTATGTTATTTGATATGAATACTATGATTTTATAGTGTTATAATTTTATAATCATACCCATATCATCATGATTATAAATACATGTATCCCCCAATTAACATTACTGATAATTTTCTCTCACCCATTTTTATTTTTCCTATCTCCAGGTAATGAAGATTTTTATTATCTGTGATCTTTCAAATAAGGGTTATAGTTATGAAGAACCTAGTTTAAGATAATATTCCTCACTTATGTACATGTGTTTTGGAATAATGTTTCCAAAGGCAGTGAACTATTATTGTCTTTGGGTATTTATTTGTCAAATTAATTCAGTATTATGTAAAAATTATGTAATATTAATGAAGAGAAGAGTGGATCACTATAATCCTTGTGGTTTGGTTATTATTATATATAATTACATCACTTCATGAAGCGGGTAATGCACACATACATGACCACGTTACCATCTTTCTATGAGATAAAAGGTAAGAGAAATGTATTATATTATCTTTTTATAATTATAAATATACTACTAATATAATAATTATGTCATCTATATCTCATATATTCATTATCATTGTCCTGATTATGTTCTATTAAAATAATTATTGAAAAAGAATCTAATGTCTTCAAGAGACGGTAGTCCCCCATAAACATGAGAAACATTATAATTTCCCTTAAAGGATGGAATATAAAAATGTATATATTACATAAATAATCCATTTTTATAATTATGATGAAAACACTTGTTTTATTAAATATATTAGTAATCATTTTTAACCATGATAGGTGTTGATGTAAAAAACGAATAGCATCAGTTCGTGAGGAGATAGTCTTTCATACATCCGATTGATAATTTCTTAACCCATTTGATGGAAGTTGAGATTTCTTTCAATCTTTCCCAAAACTAAAAAAATAGCATTTGTAAAAAAATTATCATTTTTAAAGAAAAATGTGTACTCGATTTTCTCACAAGATAAATGGTTAAAAATGAAGTATTATCATGATTTTTACCTTCTGGCATCTAAATATGTCCAAAAAATAGATTTTATATAGGTTTTAGGTAATTTGTACACAGTTGGTTTTAGTTTAACCCATGCTAAACCCATCTTTAGCCAAACTACAGTAACTTGTTTTTCATATTTTAGATATTATATTCAAAAAAATATGTAGACCATATTATATAATAAAAATTATTATGATTCGAAAAATGAAATCCATTTTTTCAAATAATTTTCAAAAAAGTGTGAAATTTAAATTTAATATCAATCCATCTGATGTGATGGGAAAAAAGTTTTCAAAGTGAAAATGTTCAACAAATTACCATGTTTTTATTTCAAAATTCAACATAAAAATGATTCAAATTACATAAATTTGATTAATAGATATATAAATATAAAAATTACATAATACTTAATTAATAAGTTAATCAAATATATATATAATTTGAATGAAAATGTAGTTCTTATTTAAATTTCTATATTTTATCTATATAATAAAATATTAATATTTTCAGAAAATTCCAAAAAAATAACCTTAAGAGAAATTTTAAATTCTGATTACAACGGAAATATATTTTTTCAAATAAATGTTATCAAATTTTAAAAAATATGTTATGAAATAGGTTCATTAAATTGAGACAAAACATATTTTTGGAAAATACAATTTTAAGCATTAAATTTGATATATTCTTTTATCTTGTCTAGAAAACACATATTATGAATGTATAGAGGTTCAATGAATAAAAAATATATCCCATTCAATATAATAACTCTCAAAAAATTAAAATTAATTTTTTATTGCAAAACTAGTTTGTTTGTATGAAAACATATTTTCCAAATAAGATTTACTTATTTTTCCATTTTAATTAAATGGTCACCCTTAGATAATTTTATATACCAGTGTAAATTATATTATTTCAATTTTTTAATCCTATTATTACCAACCATTACATCGTCTATGTTATATCTATCATATAATAATATTTCATTTTTATTTTAATAATTTTATCGTGTGTAACACAAAAAAAATCAATGATACATGTAATGAAAGATAAACATGGTGTTATGTGTAATGAAAGGAAATATCAAGATTATTTTCAATGTAAATATTGAATATGTTTCCTTTATTTGAAAATAATTCATAAAATCTTAGGGTGATGTATGAAATTCTTAAACTTGATAAATCATTTAACATTATAGATTACGTGAACCATTACATACCAGAGCGACCGTGATTATATTTTTCAAATTTTTTCATATTTAATTTAATAATTTTAAAATAAATATAAAATGTCTTATAGAAAATTATGATGTCTAAAATGAACATTATATCATTCCAGGATATCCTTATAATTTCTAAATAAATATTATTTCCTTAAAAAATGAAGATTATGAACATTCAAATGAGCCTTATTAGGTTTTGGCTCAAAAATAATATTTTTAATTGAAAAATAATGAATTCTAATCATTTTAAATTTTATGTCGTAAATTTAATGATAAAGATAATAATATTTAAAATAATCTGAAATGATTTTTTCCTTTCCATTTTTAACGTCTTCATGATCTATAAAATTATTTTTGGAGATAGAGAATTATAATTCCAATCGAAAAATTCACATAATAAATAAAATGATTCCAGAGACACATAAAATCAGAATTTTCTTTCTTAATCTCATAAAATCACCATAGAATATTGTAAAATAAATTTTTTCATTTATTAAAGTAATTGAAAAACCACTACATATTTTATATGTTATTTTTTATGTCATTAAAAATAAAAAATCTGAGTATTTACATATATTAACAAAATTACTATATTCCAACTTCAACATCATTCACCTAATCCCTCATCAAAATTAGTTTTATCAATAAATAAATAATAATTCTGTCACGACCCGTCCTCGGGGCCCATGCCGTGACTACCCCAAGCCCGCCTTCCATAGGCCAGGGGCTGGCGACTAGCACCAAGGCGTAAAATCCCAGTAAACAGGGAAGGCATTGCCTTTAAGTAACAACCACACAGAGTCAGCAAGCGGAAAGTAAAGTGCAGAAAAGTAAAGGGGGCCAGAAATACAAGCCCAACTGTAAAGTACAACTGAAAAGTAAAGTACAGCAACTGAAGAAAAGACGGCGGCCTCGTGTCGTCCACGGGCAATCCCACCTGAAGGGTGGGTACAGATAGCCTCCAGGCTCCTCGGGTCCCACGTCCGCTCCGAGCACGTCCTGCCCAGTGGTCCACCTCCAGGTACCGTCCTGCTCCACGCCCCAACCGTGATCAGCGCTGTCCGTCGTCTGCAACCAACACAACAAGGTGCGGGCATAGCCCGTGCAGGGGTGAGTACAAGCTACTCAGTAAGGACCCCGAGACCCCCGAAGGTCTCCCGAAATCCACAAAGGATATAGCACAAAAGAAAGATGCAATCACGAAGTAACATCTGACTCGACTTAGGTATATGCCCATACATATACCTAAGTCCCCAATTCTAGCTCTGCTCACGAGCTCAAGAACAACTCAATCCACAAAGGAAAGCAAGACTCAAATCCACAAGGAGAGTAAATAGTAAATCCACATAGGATAGTTCAACACAATCCACAAAGGAGAGTAACATAAGATTCAGCTCAACCAGGTATACTTTTTCAGATGACGTCAAAGATGATCACTGATCCATCTAAGTCGTCGGACCCACGAAGGATCGATAGGTACTAACCCCCGCAAAAGTCCCACACAGGATCGGGCTCACACAGAACCTGTAGGCAGTGGCTCACACAGAACCGGTAGTAAGGACCCACATAGGATCGGGCTCACACAGAACCTGTAGCACTGATCCACGTAGGATCGCTGAGTGCAGTAGTCGACGCAGTCCACTGAGGATCTCTGCACAGTCGTCGCCGCAGTCCACGAAGGATCTCTGCTCTGCCGTCGTCGCAGTCCACTGAGGATCTCTGCTCTGCCGTCGTCGCAGTCCACGGAGGATCTCTGCTCTGCCGTCGTCGCAGTCCACGGAGGATCTCTGCTCTGTCGTCGAAGTCACAGCCAGCGCTAGGGTTCCCGCACACAGCGAGCTCGTTTAGGAGGGTCCGCTCCACGAGCCGAGAGGCTGATACATCAACTGACACGTATTCCGAAGTTGATGTATCCAAAAGTTCCGTATCGACAACAGGATCTCAACGCAACAGACGGCGCGTCAATCGGATGCCTGGTCTGAGAGTTATTGGCATTTTCGTCCCAGGGGCCCGGTTGGTTTTTAGGGAAAAACCAACCTGACCGTACTCCGCCTGTATCTGATCCTCGGGCGGAGTATTCCAAAAGTTCCGTCTCACTTAGAGGAAACTACCACAGCTGACGGTACGTCGATCGGACGTCCGTAGCTCAAGTTATGAGCGTTTCCGCTCCGAGGGCCCGGTTGGTTTCGTGTACGAACCAACCCGGCCGAACCCAAAGTCTCCCGAAACCTTGAGTATAGTATCCCGAAACGACCGTCTCGATCCAAGGATCGGGTATCCGCTGACGGTTCGTCAATCGGATGTCCCAGGCCCAAGATATGGGTGAAAGACCGAAGAAGGCCCGAAACGGGGGTTCTGGGCCCGGGGCGACCCGGCCCGAACCCCCCCTGGGTCGGCCGAACCGGGTCGGCCCGACCCGGCCCGACCCGGCTAGGCCGGGTCCGGTCCGGCCTGGGCGCGGCCCGGCCGCCGGGACCGGCCGGCTCGGCCTCGGCCGAGCGGCCGAGTGAGCCGCCGCAGGTCAAACCCGCGGCTTTGGAGAAACGCGGCCCGCGCGGGCCGCGTGCTGGGTGGCCGGACCGCGGACGCGGTCCGGCGGTTCGCCGTCGCCGCGGCTCGGCCGCGGTGGACTCCTCCGGCGGCGCGCCGGGCGCCGCCGCCTCTGGTCGCCGGCGCCGCCGCGCCGGCGACCCGCGCCGCCGCCCCCTTCCGCGGGCCGCCGGAGTTGCTCCGGTGGCCCGTTTTGCCTCCCGTCTGCGCCATTGTTCCTCCCGGGACGTGTCCTTCACTGCGGATTCAAAAAATGGCCCTTGCGTCGTGCTTTTTCCGTCGCCCGCCAAATCCGCACAAAAAGGAAGATCGGTGGAGGGTTGCCGGGTCTTGTTCGTTAGACCCGCACCCTCCGCGTTAGTCATAAACAACGGGAGAAACGAGAAACGACCAAATCAACAATTTTAAATAAATTTAAAATTGTTCCGTGATCGGTTCCTTATTTTAAAATAAATAAAATCACGGGAAAGGAAAAAGAATTCCAACAACCCTTACCTTGTCGTCGTCGTCGGACGAGAGGTCGTCGCGGAATTGCTCGTCGCGGAAGAAGGGGGATCGTCGCGTCGTCGCGGTATCCGGCGTCACGTCGCCAATCTCCGGATCAAGAACAAACGGATTTAATTAATTAAATCCGTTGTTATTGAAATTAAAAAGGGAGAAATAAAAGATTCGATTCTCACCTTTGTTGCCGAACGAGGATCGGCCGCTGAAGAAGAGGCGTCGCCGAAGAACGTCGCGGGTAGGGCTCGTCGACGTCGCAGATCTCGGTGTGCGTCGTCGAATTCCGGTCGCCGGCGTTCTTCGCGTTCTTCGCGTTCTTCGCGTTCTTCGCGGAGAGGGTGGAGGCTCAGAGGAATTGCACAACGATAGCAATCCTCCAAAATAGACAAGTTTGTCTATTTTATTATTTTGCCAACAAACGTAAAACGCATAAGTAACAACCCATTTAATTCGTTGAATTAATTCAACGAATGAAACAGCCCATTTAATTCACGAAATAAACCGCCCAATTAAATGGTCTGTTAAGAATTAAAGAAAACGCGTCGGTTGACTTTTCAGTTTCTTTGACGGGTTTTCGCGGGTGCGTTACTTAGCGAAAGAAACGGCGGGGCTCGTGCGGGCCCTGCCTCACAAATATCCTACCAAGAGGGTAGGATATTTCTGGATAGCATCCTATCCAGTTCAACTCAGCTCAAGCCGCCTTTAAGTGACTTCAAGTGGCTTCCAAGCAGCTTAAGTGAAATAAAATAAAGTTGTCGCACAAACTTTATTTTATTTCTGACTTAAAGCCGCAAAATTTAAAAACCACGTCTGAGCAAACGCAACTCCGGAAGAGGCGTTTCTAAGCAATTACCGGCGCTGCGATTTCATCGGTGCCCTCAGAATTTGATTCTGGGCACCGGTTCAAAAGATAGAAAACCCCGCTCGTCCGTTCACTGAACGTACCCGAGCCAAACTTCGGAAATTGATTCCGGGCACACTGGGCCTCGGAATCAGGTGCCGTCTGAAGCTGCGCTCTTGTCAAATTTCAAAGAAAATTAAGAAAAAAATTTCCTTGAAATTTGCGGGTCTTTACATTACTCCCACCTCAGGGCTTTACGTCCCCGTAAAGATACATCAAAAACTAGGGGAACAAAAGGGGGTACTGAGCACGCATCTGAGCCTCCCGCTCCCAAGTGCTCTCCTGGAGGTTCCCGTGCTGCCATCTGACGCGCACAAGAGGAATCGACCGCCCACGTAGGACCCGCTCCTGTCGATCCTCGATCTCTACTGGGAACTCCGCAAAAGTCGCACCATCGTCCACGTCCAGCTCCCCAAAGTCGATGATGTGCGTCGGGTCGTGCACGTATCTCCTCAGCTGAGACACGTGGAAGACGTCGTGCACCCGGTGCAACTGAGGTGGTAGAGCCAGGCGATAAGCCACCTCTCCTATCCTGCTGAGGACCTGGAAAGGCCCGATGAAGCGTGGAGACAACTTGCCGCCTCGGCCAAATCTCCGTAAACCACGTCGAGGTGAGACACGCAAAAAGACGTGGTCGCCATCCTTGAACTCTAGTGGCCTCCGCCTCCTGTCAGCATATGACTTCTGCCGGCTCTGAGCTGTCCTCATCCTCTCCTGGATGATCTGGACCTTCTCTGTCGTGGCTCGGACCATCTCTGGTCCCACGAGTGCTGACTCCCCAGGGTCTGTCCAGCACAACGGTGATCTGCAGGGTCTACCGTACAACGCCTCGTATGGTGCCATCCCGATGGTGGAGTGGTAGCTGTTGTTGTACGCGAACTCCACCAAGGGTAGGTGGTCCTCCCAGCTGCGACCAAAGTCGAGAACACATGCACAGAGCATTTCCTCGAGTGTCTGAATGGTCCTCTCCGTCTGACCATCCGTCTGAGGGTGGAAGGCTGTGCTCAGATGGAGCCGCGTCCCGAACGCCTCCTGCAACCCCTTCCAAAGCCGGGAAGTGAAACGAGCATCTCGATCGGAGACGATAGACGATGGCACACCATGAAGCCGTACGATCTCCTGGACGTAAAGACGTCCCAAGCTCTCCACTGAGCCCTGCTCTCTGATGGGTAAGAAGTGTGCCGACTTGGTGAGTCGGTCGAAAATCACCCAAATGGAGTCGTGACCTCTGGAAGTGCGTGGAAGTCCAGTCACGAAGTCCATAGATATGCCATCCCACTTCCACTCCGGGACCTCCAAGGGCTGTACCAAGCCTGCTGGTACCTGATGCTCTGCCTTCACCTGCTGGCAGGTGAGGCATCGTGAAACGAACTCTGCCACAGCTTTCTTCATGCCCGGCCACCAGTGCTGTCGTCTGAGATCCTGGTACATCTTCGCCACTCCGGGATGCACCGCCAAGGGAGAAGTGTAAAACTCCCTCAACACCTCCTCTCGTAAAGCGACTGGTACGAAGGTACGCCCTCTGAAAAGGATGTCGTGCTCTGCTCCAAGGGAGAAGCCATCGGGCGCCTGACCTGAGGATATCAGTGCACGCCGGGTCTCACAGTCAGCGTCCTCACGCTGAGCCACTCTGACCCGCTGTAGAAGTGGAGGAGAGACTGTGAGAGACTGAAGAAAGGCTGCTCCGTCTCTATCCACGAAGGATATCTGTAAGGAGGCTAGCTGCTCCGTCGCCTCCTCAAGTAGCTGAATGCCCGTCCTCCTGCTGAGGGCATCGGCTACCACGTTCCCATTCCCAGGAGTATAGACTATCTCAAAGTCATAGTCCTGGAGGAACTCAAGCCATCTCCGCTGTCTCAGGTTCAGGTCCTTCTGAGAGAAGATATACCTGAGACTCTGGTGGTCAGAAAAGACTGTGAAGCGCTCGCCCATCAGATAGTGCCGCCAAGTCTTCAGAGCGAAGACCACTGCTGCTAACTCCAGGTCATGAGTGGCGTAGTTCTGCTCATGCGGCCTCAGCTGACGTGATCCGTAGGCGATCACGGCCCGCTCCTGCATCAGGACGCACCCGAGTCCAGTCCCTGATGCATCGCAGTAAACTACGTATCCAACTCCCTCCTCAGGCAACCTCAAGATAGGTGCGCTGGTCAACCTCTGCCTCAGCTCCTGGAAGCTCTGCTGACATCTGTCTGACCACACGAAGGGTTTCCCCTTCTTTGTCAAAGCTGAGAGTGGTGCCGCAACTCTGGAGAAGTCTGGCACGAATCTCCGATAGTATCCGGCTAGGCCCAAGAAGCTCCGCACCTCTGTCACGCTCTTGGGTGGCTCCCAAGCTAGCACTGCCTCGATCTTCACGGGATCCACTGCAACTCCCGCCTCAGAGATGACGTGCCCCAAGAAATGGACCTCACGTAACCAGAACTGGCATTTTGAGAGCTTTCCATAAAGCTGGTGCTCTCGGAGTGTGTCTAGCACAACTCGCAGGTGGTAGGAATGCTCCTCCTCAGTCGTCGAGTATACCAAAATGTCGTCAATGAAGACCACGACAAATCGGTCGAGGTATGGCTGGAAGATCCTGTTCATGAGGCTCATGAACACTTCTGGAGCATTGGTTACGCCGAACGGCATAACCAAGAACTCATAATGGCCATACCAACACCTGAAGGCCGTCTTCTGCACGTCCTCGTCTCGAACTCTGAGCTGATGATAGCCTGACCGGAGGTCTATCTTCGAGAACCACCGCGCTCCCTTGAGCTGATCGAAGAGGTCATCAATCCGTGGCAGCGGATACTTGTTCCTTACTGTCACCTGGTTCAGGCGACGATAGTCGACACACAGTCGCAAGCTCCCGTCTGCCTTCTTGGCGAACAAAATCGGGGAAGCCCAGGGTGAAACACTGGGTCGGATAAACCCCTTTCTCTGCAAGTCCTCCAACTGTACCCGAAGCTCTCGAAGCTCGGCGGGGGCCATCCGATATGCTAGAGTAGATATCGGGGCTGTCCCGGGGTATAAGTCGATGTAAAAGTCTACCTCTCTACGAGGAGGTAGCCCTGGAACGTCGTCGGGAAAGACGTCCACGTGCTGGTCCACCACTGCAGGAAAAGCTGGACTCCGCACGTCCACTGCTCCTAGGATGAGGCTAGCCAACTGATGAGAGATGGGCTGCACTCTCCTCCGCGGAAGTCCATCCTGTGCTGCAAAGGTTCCCTTCTCACCGGTGAAGGTAAACCTGCTCCCGTCGGTGCGAACACATCGCACCTTGCGCCTAAAACAGTCGATCTGGGCATGAACCGTGGATAGCCAATCCATGCCCAAGATGACGTCGTAAGGCCTCGACGCCGCTACAAGGAGATCCCAGCCGAAGCTCTCGCCTCCTAGAGTAAGCTCACACTGCCGGCACCAGTGCGTAATCGTCGAGTCTGCTCCCGTAGGAGTCTCTAGCCGTAAGGATCGAGCCAACGGCTCAGTCGGAATCTCCGAGCTCCGAACAAGGGCAGAGGCTATGAAAGAGTGACTCGCTCCTGTGTCTATAAGTACTGCAGCAAGGGTGGAATAGACACAGATCGTACCTCGAATCATCTCTGGCATGTCGGGGTCGTAGGCCTCCACTGCCTGGAGCTGGGCCTGTCTCTGCCCGCCAGCTCCCTGTGGTCGAGGTGGCCCTCCTGGTGGTGGTGGGGGTAGAGCCTGGAAGCGTCGCCCACCACCCGCTGCTCGGCCAGCTCCTCTGCCTCGTCCGCCTCCTCCCTGCGGACCGCCACGGTCGACCCTCTGCCTCTGCCTGGGTGGCCCCTCCACCGTCTGCTGCTCCTCTGATCGGCGAGTCGGGAAATCACGAGCCATGTGACCCTGCCCGCCACAGGAGTAGCACAGCCTGCCTCTCGGAAGGCTGGCACTCCGCTGTGTGCCCCGTACTGCTGAGCCGGTGTCCTGAGGCTGTCTGCGTGGGGGTCTGGTCTGCCTGGACTCGAGAGTCATCCGTCGGCTACCTGCTGCCGATGACTCAGCTACCTGCCGCCCTGCGCTAGGTCTCGCCGCTGAAGAATGCTCTGCCAGGAAGCTCTCGATCAGGAGGGCTCGCTCCAGCACTCCCGCCTGGGTCGGAATGCTGAGGGAGATCAGCGACGCCCGAATCTCCTGTCGCAAGCCCTGCTCGAAGGTCCGGGCCCGGAAGAAGGGGTCCCGTACCATGTCGGTCGAGTAGCGAGATAGGTCAGTGAACCTCGCCGCGTACTGAGCGACCGTCATGCTGCCCTGGCGCAGCTGGAGAAGCACCTGGATGCGCACCGCTCGGAGGGTGGCCGGGACGAACTCAGAGCGGAAGAGGCTCTCGAAGTCCGCCCAGAGCAAGGATGCCTCATCGTGAACCTGGAGCATCAAGCTCCACCATCGTCCTGCCGCCGCCTGCAGGAGGCTCGCCGCGAGAATCACCATGAGATCCGCTGGTGTCCTCACTAGCCTAATGATCCGTACCACCGCCTCTATCCAGTCCTCGGCGGCCTGGGGGTCCGCCTCACCGCGAAACCTGGGCGGTCGCTGGCTCTGAAACTCATGCAGTGCCCGGAGGCGACGTGCATCGTCTGCGTCTGGTACTGGTAGCATCGGTGGCTCGGCGGGTAAAGCTACCGCCGGTGCCACTGCTGGCAAAGGGCCCTGCACCGAGGCCTCATCGCTCGGTGGGCTGCCGTCGCGCCCTACACTCGGAACCCTAGCTGGCTGTCGTCGCGGGGCCATCCTGAAAAGGTGAACAAGAGCACCACAGTCAGAACAGTATACCTGGTGAGCTGGCACAAGTAATCACAAGGAAAACATGAGACTTTCATGAAGCAGATCAGTATACCCGGTGAGCTGACACAAGTAATCACAAAGAAACTTGAAACACACACGCAATCAATGTTTTCATGCATTAAGTCGGAAATCAGGAGTCAGGGTCCTGGTGTACGGATACGTCGGCCGCCGCACCAACACTGGGCTCCCTGAACTGATAACCACACTCAATACACTAAACACTATTGCTTCACATAGAAAGAAAAGACAATCAGAGTCTGCGGTAGAACCGACCACCTCTGATACCAATTTGTCACGACCCGTCCTCGGGGCCCGTGCCGTGACTACCCCAAGCCCGCCTTCCATAGGCCAGGGGCTGGCGACTAGCACCAAGGCGTAAAATCCCAGTAAACAGGGAAGGCATTGCCTTTAAGTAACAACCACACAGAGTCAGCAAGCGGAAAGTAAAGTGCAGAAAAGTAAAGGGGGCCGGAAATACAAGCCCAACTGTAAAGTTCAACTGAAAAGTAAAGTACAGCAACTGAGGAAAAGACGGCGGCCTCGTGTCGTCCACTGGCAATCCCACCTGAAGGGTGGGTACAGATAGCCTCCCGGCTCCTCGGGTCCCACGTCCGCTCCGAGCACGTCCCGCCCAGTGGTCCACCTCCAGGTACCGTCCTGCTCCACGCCCCAACCGTGATCAGCGTTGTCCGTCGTCTGCAACCAACACAACAAGGTGCGGGCATAGCCCGTGCAGGGGTGAGTACAAGCTACTCAGTAAGGACCCCGAGACCCCCGAAGGTCTCCCGAAATCCACAAAGGATATAGCACAAAAGAAAGATGCAATCACGAAGTAACATCTGACTCGACTTAGGTATATGCCCATACATATACCTAAGTCCCCAATTCTAGCTCTGCTCACGAGCTCAAGAACAACTCAATCCACAAAGGAAAGCAAGACTCAAATCCACAATGAGAGTAAATAGTAAATCCACATAGGATAGTTCAACACAATCCACAAAGGAGAGTAACATAAGATTCAGCTCAACCAGGTATACTTTTTCAGATGACGTCAAAGATGATCACTGATCCATCTAAGTCGTCGGACCCACGAAGGATCGATAGGTACTAACCCCCGCAAAAGACCCACACAGGATCAGGCTCACACAGAACCTGTAGGCAGTGGCTCACACAGAACCGGTAGTAAGGACCCACATAGGATCGGGCTCACACAGAACCTGTAGCACTGATCCACGTAGGATCGCTGAGTGCAGTAGTCGACGCAGTCCACTGAGGATCTCTGCACAGTCGTCGCCGCAGTCCACGAAGGATCTCTGCTCTGCCGTCGTCGCAGTCCACTGAGGATCTCTGCTCTGCCGTCGTCGCAGTCCACGGAGGATCTCTGCTCTGCCGTCGTCGCAGTCCACGGAGGATCTCTACTCTGTCGTCGAAGTCACAGCCAGCGCTAGGGTTCCCGCACACAGCGAGCTCGTTTAGGAGGGTCCGCTCCACGAGCCGAGAGGCTGATACATCAACTGACACGTAGTCCGAAGTTGATGTATCCAAAAGTTCTGTATCGACAACAGGATCTCAACGCAACAGACGGCGCGTCAATCGGATGCCCGGTCTGAGAGTTATTGGCATTTTCGTCCCAGGGGCCCGGTTGGTTTTTAGGGCAAAACCAACCCGACTGTACTCCGCCTGTATCTGATCCTCGGGCGTAGTATGCCAAAAGTTCCGTCTCACTTAGAGGAAACTACCACAGCTGACGGTACGTCGATCGGACGTCCGTAGCTCAAGTTATGAGCGTTTCCGCTCCGAGGGCCCGGTTGGTTTCGTGTACGAACCAACCCGGCCGAACCCAAAGTCTTCCGAAACCTTGAGTATAGTATCCCGAAACGACCGTCTCGATCCAAGGATCGGGTAGCCGCTGACGGTTCGTCAATCGGAGGTCCCAGGCCCAAGATATGGGCGAAATACCGAAGAAGGCCCGAAACGGGGGTTCTGGGCCCGGGGCGACCCGGCCCGAACCCCCCCCTGGGTCGGCCCGACCCGGCTTGGCCGGGTCCGGTCCGGCCGGGGCGCGGCCTGGCCGACCGGACCGGCCGGGCGGCCGAGTGAGCCGCCGCGGGTCAAACCCGCGGCTTTGGAGAAACGCGGCCCGCGCGGGCCGCGTGCTGGGTGGCCGGACCGCGGACGCGGTCCGGCGGTTCGCGGCCGCCGCGGCTCGGCCGCGGCGGACTCCTCCGGCGGCGCGCCGGGCGCCGCCGCCGCCCCCTTCCGCGGGCCGCCGGAGTTGCTCCGGTGGCCCGTTTTGCCTCCCGTCTGCGCCATTATTCCTCCCGGGACGTGTCCTTCACTGCGGATTCAACAAATGGCCCTTGCGTCGTGCTTTTGCCGTCGCCCGCCAAATCCTCACAAAAAGGAAGATCGGCGGAGGGTTGCCGGGTCTTGTTCGTTAGACCCGCACCCTCCGCGTTAGTCATAAACAACGGGAGAAACGAGAAACGACCAAATCAACAATTTTAAATAAATTTAAAATTGTTCCGTGATCGGTTCCTTATTTTAAAAGAAATAAAATCATGGGAAAGGAAAAAGAATTCCAACAACCCTTACCTTGTCGTCGTCGTCGGACGAGAGGTCGTCGCGGAATTGCTCGTCGCGGAAGAAGGGGGATCGTCGCGTCGTCGCGGTATCCGGCGTCGCGTCGCCAATCTCCGGATCAAGAACAAACGGATTTAATTAATTAAATCCGTTGTTATTGAAATTAAAAAGGGAGAAATAAAAGATTCGATTCTCACCTTTGTTGCCGAACGAGGATCGGCCGCGGAAGAAGAGGCGTCGCCGAAGAACGTCGCGGGTAGGGCTCGTCGACGTCGCAGATCTCGTTGTGCGTCGTCGAATTCCGGTCGCCGGCGTTCTTCGCGTTCTTCGCGTTCTTCGCGTTCTTCGCGGAGAGGGTGGAGGCTCAGAGGAATTGCACAACGATAGCAATCCTCCAAAATAGACAAGTTTGTCTATTTTATTATTTTGCCAACAAACGTAAAACGCATAAGTAACGACCCATTTAATTCGTTGAATTAATTCAACGAATGAAACAGCCCATTTAATTCACGAAATAAACCACCCAATTAAATGGTTTGTTAAGAATTAAAGAAAACCCGTCGGTTGACTTTTCAGTTTCTTTGACGGGTTTTCGCGGGTGCGTTACTTAGCGAAAGAAACGGCGGGGCTCGTGCGGGCCCTGCCTCACAAATATCCTACCAAGAGGGTAGGATATTTCTGGATAGCATCATATCCAGTTCAACTCAGCTCAAGCCGCCTTTAAGTGACTTCAAGTGGCTTCCAAGCAGCTTAAGTGAAATAAAATAAAGTTGTCGCACAAACTTTATTTTATTTCTGACTTAAAGCCGCAAAATTTAAAAACCACGTCTGAGCAAACGCAACTCCGGAAGAGGCGTTTCTAAGCAAATATCGGCGCTGCGATTTCATCAGTGCCCTCAGAATTTGATTCCGGGCACCGGTTCAGAAGATAGAAAAACTCGCTCGTCCGTTCACTGAACGTACCCGAGCCAAACTTCGGAAATTGATTCCGGGCACACTGGGCCTCGGAATCAGGTGCCGTCTGAAGCTGCGCTCTTGTAAAATTCCAAAGCAAATTAAGAAAAAAATTTCCTTGAAATTTGCGGGTCTTTATAAATTCATTCTAGATGAATATTTATGGTTTCTACACATCAAAACTATCTTCTCAATAAGGCCTCTCATTTCCTTCAACATATTCATTAACCACAGCTTTACTATCGATTCAGCATCCATCCCAGAAGCCATCTCTTACATATTTAGTTTATGATTAATTAGAAAGATTTACCCACATAGAATCATAATTTATCACTAATCAACTAAAACATGTATATTAATCTTCTATTATTAATATAGAAAATACTAAAAATATTTCCATCTAGTTTTTTTGGAAAATATCTTCACAGTTGTTTTTAGAGTCAATATAATAAGGAACCCCTCTATCTTTCACAGTTTGTGAATTTTTCCTCTATCTGCCAAAATTTCATTTCTTTTATATTCTAATACTCATTGAAAAAATTTATTATTGGAAAAATATGCTCATTGAAAAAAAGTAAATCCATCAACACATCATGGGACATCAATCTCCCAAATTTTTTTACTATCAATAAATGAAACATGATAAAACACAATTTCTATTTAGTACTCTTTTATATAAGATCATATCCATCTCAAACATATTGAAAAAAAATATGAAATTCATTTTTAATGGAAATTTCATAATCAATTATTCATCTTCATTATTTTAAAAGGACACATTCTACAATTGTATTCTCAAAAAATCATTATTCTCCTCCTTGTTGATGGATTCAACCATTTTAAATATAAGATATGGTTGTCCTGATATTTTTTTATAATTTTACTTAAAATAAAAAAATATAAGTCTAATTATTCCAATATATGTGTTGAATAACATTGGAATCAATTTATATATCAAAGATTCCTATATAATATCCACAATTTGATACCAACTCTGAGTTCACATCATAGGGGTTTTACAAATAGACATTATAAGAAATTTATATCATGTACTCATGTACATAAAAAACATCAAAAAATACATGTTATATGTATATTATATACCTTGTTTCATTAAAATGATCACTCCCCTTAGTAACAATATTTAGCATAAACCGACACATTAAAGAATAGGTTTTCAACCCACTATAGCTTTGATTTTTTTAGGATTATTTATAATTTAATATTTAACCAATAAAATATTAAAAAATATTATGTATTAATCATAATTATATCCTACTCTAGTTATTCTCTTCAATAGTCAGTATCATGATCAGTTATATTATGAAATAATATCCTTCTAATTTTTATATTGGTTAATTTTTTTAGACCAATTGATATGTTTAAAATGTGGTTTTGAATGGAAAAAACAAGATAGAAATTTAGATTTTCTGTTGGTCAATATGTCATTCATTCTCTATGAATATAATAGTAGTATATAAGTTCTCCCTTTATATCAATCAATTTCAATTCCCAGAACATAGTTTCAAAAATAGTCATGTATGAGAATATGGTTGATTTCCATCAACTCTTTAATGTTCTAAAAAGGGATGTGACTTGGATCTCATACAATATACTAATTTCCTTATGCATCTAAAATATAGTGAGCTCATTATAATTGCTTCAAATGTAATTTCTAATATTTTCATCTATGTGATGCTTGATTTTTTTCATTTTGAGAATTTTTATAAGTTTGAATATTCTTATTTAATATGATAAGTATAAGACAACCATTATTTCACATTAATCCTTCCTCTCATAACATTCATAATGATATAGAAAAACTAGATGGAATTTTCTATGATTATTCATATCCATCTTATTGTTCATTGATCATTCCTTACATTATCATTTTTTCATAAGATGTCATAAGTTCATTCCCTTTTTTATTAAATAATTAATCATATTAGGAAATCAATTAAATAAAAATATTGTCCAATTTTTGAAACCATTAGAACCTCATGAAAAACAATTCATGTAATTTTAGTTTACCCTTAATGGGTAATCTATCGTGAAATTTTAATTCATAATCATATATGACATTCAACTAATCAATCTTATTATTTTATTCATGGATTGTTAATTTTATGATTGATTCAATGTTTCTTCCTTATATGATATTATTTGTAGATATTTTATATAATAATGTGTTTTGGAAATTCATTTCTATATAGAATAATCATATCTATATTGATTAATCCTTTAAGATTTATTTATTAACACATTGAGAGTATTTTTTAAAAATATTTTAATTTGATTACTCCTTATGAAATATTCATCTTTTACTATTAGATTCAATGTTTTTTATGTGTTACAAACATAATATCATTATACTATTTTTAGATCATTTTTTAAGAGAAATCAATTTTACCATATCTAATTTTTATAGGTTTTGATGAAATTATCAAGTTAAAAAAATTATAGTATTTATTCATTCACATTTTTAAAATATTTTTCATAACATAAGATATTATTTTATTTTCCAATTTTTTTCTCCACATTATAGACCAAATATATTATTCTATATATGATATATAATTTGAACATTCAATATCCATATATTCCAACCTCCAATGGCACTTGTAGTAGAAAAAAATATATCTTGTATACTTTTTTTGACTATATTGATATAAATCATTAATATTCTTCGAATATATTTATCTTCTAAAAATAATGTGTGGTGGATGTAATTTTAATCATCTGTATTATTTCTTAATTTAATTTTTTATCATGAACTATTGGTTAAAGAAGCATCAGTTTAAATAAATTGATCAAGAAAGTGATTATCCTCCTTCAATGAGTATAGAGTAAATGGATCATGAATTGGCCTTAGTATAATTTGTTACCATAAATAAGATGAATTTTTTAATTGTTAATATGTTAAATACTATTATGTTTTCAATCTATTCATATTTATTTGAGGACACTATTTTGGTGTTTTCAAAATTTCTAATATAAACTTAATGTGAATGAAATTTAATTATTGTTGAATTATTTAAATATTCATAGGGTCTCATCCAATATCATTATCCCTTCATTCATCTGTGCGATGTACAACCTTATACTTTTAGACAAGATATAGTATGATACATTTAAAATTATTCATTTAATTCCAAATTTATAATTATTGAAATCTATAAACGATTAATGTGTATATTACATTTCATAATCATTCTCTTTAGAATATTTTATAATAATAAAATTATAAAAAAATAAAATATATTTTTGTCCAACCGAAATTTTCTTCTACTCATATAAAATAATTATTTTCTAAAATTTTGTTTGGTAAAATATTCTCTAATTCTTAGGGCCTCATCCTATATTAAATTTCATCTGTTAATCTATAAATAAGTTTCATGTACGGTTTTATAATTCCATGCATGATATAGTATGGTACCTAAAAAATATTTCACTGAAATTCTATTTTATAATTATCAATGTCTATAGAAGATGTCTGTGATTATTCCTATTCATGGTAATTATCATAAGAATATTTTATAATTATACAATTCTCATAGAAATAAAGTAAATTATATTTTCATGCATTGAATCTTTTCCTCTACTAGTAAAAAATTATTATTCCCAATTAGGTAAAATACACTTAGAGGGGGTGAATCAGGGTATGACAGATTAAAAATTATACCATTTCCAATCGTGTTTTTTTAAAACACTTCTCTATATTTCTAGGGGAAATTTATAAAAATAATTGACATCAAGAACAAGATATATCAAATTTACTTGGTTAACCCTCACTAAGATATAATCAAGGATCATACAACTTCAATTTGATGATTGTACAAAATTGACTATGGTTGACTATAAAGAATTATGGTTTGGGAAAGATGTCATTTATACCTAGGATCACAACATTTACAGGGTTTAGGTTTGGTGCACTACTTTACCAAGGCTCACTCCATATGTCTCCTTCTCTATCTCATTTCTAGAAGAGGGTTTCATTGTATTCCTCTTCCTTTTCTCACTTCTCTTAGAAGGGATCTACACACATTTTATAGACATAAATCTCCCTAAAATATCACTAATGAAAACATACTTAGTAATAAATAGATTCTATATTGAGTTCCCACATTAATCCAACTAATAAATTCAAATTTATTGGGCAATGAATTCTGAACAACTTTTATGATTCTCATTACTCCGTGAAGCTCCTCTTTCATGAAGAATAAATTTCATTCGTGAAGCACCTTCCTTTCTCAAATATTACTTATTCTTTTCAAAGAACACCATATTCATGATGGTAAAGTATCATTTTTAAAGATATATACTTTTTTGAAACTCACTTATCCTTCTTGAAGCATATCTCTTCCGTGAAACTCATTACTTTCCTGAAGATTATGTATCCTTCACAAATTTCCATAATTTAACAATGGTCAGAAAATTTGGTTGGCTTTTATAGACTTTGAAAAATTCTTCGCATGATTTACATTTTAGAACCACCTTCGTGAACCACATGTGAGATTATATAGCCTTGTTATCTTCATTATGTCTCACTAGTTTACTATGAGGGTAGTGGTTTATTTATAGGTATTTTCACAGATTCTAGAATCATCTAACCACATCATCTCCATTTCGAAATGATTCATATTTTCCACTATGGTGATCCATTTTTATACACCAACATGGTAAATATTCCATTCATTATGCTTGTCATAATCATGTATCTTTCGATCAAAATCCTCATGCTTATGCAATGATTCACTCACGATGATCCTTGGCTTCAATATTTGTGATGGGCGACGTTCTCGAGGAGATCACCAATAGAATCATGACACCTTCACAAACCACCCTTTTTGAACCCATACATTACAAAAGTCATATATTATTTATAATTCCATATTTTTTTGAGTAAATTCATCTTTCATGATGCTATCCAAATTCTATATTTTGGACCACATAAATTTGGAAAATACTGGGAAACAACATCACATTGTTTATGTGATTTTTTGTAACTCTTCCAGGGCATCCATTCCTTTTTCTAGTATCTGTGTCAAAATATTATTTCAAGAATTTCTTTCGACTCCACAATAGACATTAGAAACCTACATTTTCAATAAACACAATCAACCAAAAAATGAAACAATGATACCTTGAGGGTTTTTTCCCCAGTAGTTTGATACATTCATTTGAGATATAATAAGGTACCTTTAAAAAATAATTAAACTCTTAATTTATAATTATAGCCTGTGATGGAATATTTATGTTATTCTTAAAATTCATCGGCCTTACATTTCTAATATTTTATAATTATAAAATTATCATAAAAAGAAATTCAAATATATTTTCACCCATTGAAAATTTTCCACTACTCATAAAAAATCATTATTTTAAAACATTCTGTTTGTTGAACTGATAGTTTCACATTTCAAATCATTCATGTAAATATTTTTTCCTCAAATACAAATAATATATAATCTATGATTATTTATCATATAATCTCATGATAAATTTTAATATATATCTGAACATCTCATCGGGGAAATTTATCATGTATTCCCAAATGTCTTAGTACAGGTCCTCAATCGACATTATATAAAGATTTCTTTTCATAGTTCGAACCTGATTCTTCATGGGAATAATTCTCAACAGTTTTATAAAAATAATTTCTTTCCATATTTCCTTCTGGTGTGGGTGTAACTTCATTATCCTATAAATATTTTCTCAACTTCTTAATCAATTACTTCTTCTAGTTCTTCATGGATGTTGCAGATATCCCTATGTCATCTAGATTAGAAATTAAAATTGAATTTTACATCTGTGGTTCTTCTAAAAAATGTTAATATATATATATTACATATATGACATAAATACAAATGGGTATAAAATTATATCTAAATAGATGGAACCTTATTCTTTTTTAAATTGTGTTGTTTCATTGGAATTTGTGCAAGAACACTTCAGTGTGGCATAACATTCCCTTATCTTGTATTCATTTATTTTTCATTTATTTTTCAGTCCCGTTTTTTATCTTTCATGGTAAATATATTTGACAATATGTAGTTTTTTTACATAAAATTCATGTTACGTAGAACAAACCTTTTAGAAAACCATGTGAAAATCTAGCTACCACAAAACATCCAAATTTCATGGTGGGTGAAGGATAAGTCCTACCATGTGGAATGCTCATGTGTGGTGTTTTATATGACCAGTAATAGGTACATTCATGGTGAATGGTTTATTGAACTGTTCATCCAAATCCATAATGTATTTATATTTCAATAGATATCATCAACAATATTTCATTTGCTCATTGTTTCATGTATCCTCAACACTTATGAAAAAAACTTATGAATGCTATGAGGATTTTGTAATTCCTAGAGTAATATCCAAAAAATTATTTATACTACAACTATCCCATAAATTATGGGGATCATCTAGACAAGGGATGGAAATGAATGCCTTGTCTCTGAATCAGAGTAGTGTAATAAAGAGTAAATAATATTTCCTAACTCTAAATTCTTCTAAAATCAACTACAAGGTGTTCCACTATGGGGGATGGATAAGGGAATAAGATTCAATCAGTTTGGAATAATTTTAAATCATGAGATAGTTTTTTTCATTTTTCTTATATCTAATTTTTCTGTAGATGAGTTTCTTGTAAGAATGATAAATCTAGATTTATCCCATCAAAATACCTAAGGGTCATGTTATTAAGAATAGAGTCAATGTGGTGACTATATGATGTTTTCATTGTTGTCCCACCTATTATATTTTTTTACACTATTTTAGTTTATTAGTTTGTGGGATGATAATTCTTGTGAAATTATATAAATCACTAATTGAGGAATTTTTTTGGTTAATTATTAATATTCTCATGACGGGGTTTCTCAGGGTTATTTGGTTATAATTGGGAATTAATTTTTATAATCATTTCAAGACTGGGTTTTATAATGATTATTAATTTTGTGGGGAAATTACCGTATGAATAACATGTGATAATCCTCATATGTGGACAATAATGTATTTCATTTTGGTTACAATGCACTATTATTTGGATGGTCCTTTCCCCCGACTTGCATGATCTAGTTAATAGTCATAATGGTAGTATTAATTGAGGGATATGTTTTGAATGAACCAATAGTTTTTTTTCATTTTATAAAAGATTACATTTTCTTATCAATGATATAGCTAGGGATCAAATTGTTTTTGAAATATTTAGTGATGGAATTATCCTTCTCTTATAAATTTTTTTGAAAAATTAGTCACATATATCTTTGGTATTTTGAGGTGATTTATATTATTTAAATTAAATATTAATGATATATTAAATTTTCATTAATGTATATTTAAATTGATTTTTTATGGTTTAATTAGAATCATGATTTTGAACTTTTAAATTTAACATTCATGATGGAAAACATTGTAACACCAGATGTTTTTGTGATCCTTTTTGTCAAATAATTTTTTTTTATTTTATTTCTATTGTTTCATAATACATTAAGAGAAACATTATTTTTACGGTACACAATGAAAATATTGTGTTACAAACAACACTGGTCGGGCTTGCAATACGTGAAACACTGAATTTATATGAAACAACATTTTATTATTAGAATTATTTAAATGAGTTAGTGATAACATAGACATTAAACATATTAATATTATTAGTAATAACTAATATTAATTATAGTTTTATATACATAAATATTATAAATAATATGACAAACAATTTTTAGTCATGTCTTTAATTGGTTAAAAATATTACTTTCTTAAAAAACTATTTTTATATCATTAATTGGAATATATTAATTATTAATTTGACGTACATATAGGAATTTAATTTAATAAAATAAAATTAATTTTTGAATTCATAATTTCAATATTATTCTATGGGTATTTTTTAGTTATTTTTCAGAGAAACATCAATTTTGGATAAATATTGAATAATACAGAATTGTAATTCATAACTGATTTTCCATCATATTTGATTTTATAGTTAATATATATTTTATGTTTGAATTAAAGTAAAAATTGATCAATTATTAATCTAATAATACAATTTTTCGAATTGAAAAATTTTTTATACTGCATTTAGATATAAAATCTTAATGATAATTTGAACATTCTCACTTTAAAAACCTATTCTCTCGCCATGTATAGTGGATTAGTATTAATCATAATATTTCTACATATGTGAATTGAATATTGAAAAAAAACTAAATTTTTTTTAATTAGGATAATATTTAATTCTTAATAAAATCAATAATTTTTTTGGAAAAAAATTTTAATGAATGTGATTAAAATTAATTACTTAAATTATGGTAAAATTAACCTCAATAATGCACTAATCCTCAATAATAATAGCCAAAATGACCTACAATGACACCCATAGGTGTTACAAATATATTCATAGGAAATTATCTAATAGATCCATTCATATTCAATATCTAAATGGTTTATGTTTTTATAGATTTATATTTTTGAAACTAATTTCTCTTTCACATGTTGTATGTTAATGAAACTCATGTTTCATTAACCGGTTAAATGATTATGACAACCACTTATTTATCCAGGTTATGATTTGATTAAATTATTATGTGACCTATCTTTTCAACATTTAAACATATTATTACATGTTTATAAAATCCATTTTGTTAATTTGGTTAGGATATGATGTTTATGAGACCAGTCTCGTTTTATGGGATATGATATGATGTGTTTTTATTCTCTTTTTCCATATGTATGAACGAGTTTATTATAAAATGGGTGGGACCTATATCACATATAATGCATTGTATAATCATTTTTATCTCTTGATATAATGAAGGAAGTCAAGATTAAATGATTGCTTTTATATGGGATAATGGGGAAACCTAATCCCTTACAATGAAATGATTGTGAATGGGGGTGGTGATGTCTTTTTCCTATTAGTTGTAGTTAACAAGAAGATTAATGATATAGAAAATAGATCCACTATATGAAGATTGGGAAAACTGATCCACTATGGGAATATGGGGAAACCTAATACATTAAAAGGAATGGAATATAATTGGAGATGGTGGTGTATCCCACCAAGTTGATGTAGTCCACATAAAGTTCCATAATAGTTTCAACCAATGAATATTTTCTTCTAGATAATGTGATTACTTGTTTATATGAATTCCAAAATTCTATGTATTATTCTAATGTTATGATTTTTAATATTATTCTCATGTTTCCCTTATGATTCATGTCTTATGATCTGCTAATATTTATGTCGTGATTCATGCTTATAATCGTTGATTTGTATGGTATGATCTTCTATTGTCATGATGGAATTATCATACCCTTATGATCATGTTTATTATTACTTATATTATTTTATTACCATTTATGACAATTTAATCTAACCCCATTTTATGTTTTCTTCCCCAATATTTGAAGATATCTTTTATGTATGATGTTTCTATGAAGGTAAAGTGTCATGAATAAAATTTTGTAAGATAATGTAACTCACTTATGTACTGGTGTTTATGTTTCCATGTTTACAAAAGAAATAGCCTAATATTGTATTTGGTTTTCTTGTGTAATAAAATAATTACTCCACAAAATTAAAATGATTTTAATGTATAAAATGGTATGATCTCTATATTTGGTATCAAAGTGATAATTTATTTATCCTTTTGAAACTAGGATGATAAAACCATAGTGATAACCCTAAGTAATTGACTAATGATAAGTCAAATGTTGATGAAATGTATAATACAATGTTCTAGAATTTTGGTTAAGGATAGAGAGAGTGGTTTCCTAAAAATACATCCATGTATTAAGATAATAACTAGATGTTGTTCTGGAATAGACATACATGGAGAAAAAAAATCAGATACGGTGCATTGGTCCTCACTCAATCATAACCTTGAACTAGACAATAAGCCTTACTAAGAAACTATTTCAGTGCTACAATGGAAATTCTTTGGGAATTCTCAATCACATCACGAACCTTCATTAAGCCTTTTGAAATATGTTTCCTATGAATAACGTAGGATCAACCTGTGTTGTCATATATTATGTAAGGTGTCATAATTTTGGAATCTTGTTATTGGTTTTTCTTGAATATTTGGTTCCTCACTATGATAAATACTTCATAATCTATTCTTTTAGGTTTTATTCAATTGTTGGAACCTCAAGGAACTATGTTATTATTGATTGTTGTAGAAAATGCAATAAATGTTCTCCAAATATTCTAAATTTTATGGGATATATAATGAAAATAATCGTAATTACTCTCACACATATTTCTCAATCTATGAATCATTTTGATAATTCAAACGGGAAAAAGAGGGAACAATGTTGTGTTTATTCCTTCATTAGGAAATGATCACCTTATTTAATTGGGTCTTATAATCCACATATTGATGAACACTATAACAGTACTACAAATATTTTTCTCTATTATCTAGTTTTAGGATCATGAGATAGTCATTCCGGGTTTTTATTAGATAGAAGGTTAAGCGGACTAGTGGTGGACTCTAATCCATAATATGAGGAATGGAGAGGAAATTTAATTAATTTATTGGAACATGTTCAAGAACATATTCATCAATATTTAATTTCGTCACGTTATTCAAAAAAATATTGGAAATGAGTTCCAAGATTTGAATTAAAAGGATCTTTGAATCCTTTAGTATGTAAGAGGCCAATTTCACAAGACATGTGAGGTATGATTCTGGAATTATTTTCGAACAAGAAAGTAATTTTGATATGTTGTTCAGTGGATTATAAAAAAAGTATTTTTTTTTGGGTATTGGCCATAAATTAATTTTTTATCTTTGAATATATTCTTCTTTGAACAATCATATTTTAAATGGATGACAGAGTTACATATCAATTTCATGAGTTTAACAAGAAAGGGATGATGAAGTTTAATGGAAACTGATAAAAACAAGACGAGAATAAGAATTTCCTTCCATAATGCTCTACATGTGGAAAGAAGAATGTAGGGGACTCTCTTATAGGGTATAATATGTCTTTTAAGGGTAGAAGATAATTCCATAGGGAAATTGATTTTTGGAATGATGGGAAGAAGTTTTCCAATGATGTAAATAAAGGAAAATATAAACAGAATGAACTTCCTGCACATCATTTATTCAGTTGTATTATGAATGGGAATTATGATAACCAGTGCCCAAACTATGGGTTGGTTATTATGGATAGTGTAAGAAACATCTTAAACCAAGGTACATGACTAAAAATCATGAGATAACTATTTTGATCGAGGGTTTTGATAATGAAATGTTTAATGGTACACATACAATCCACCATAGAACTATTAATTTTCAATTTGATTCGGTATCTACCAACTCTTTCATTTCTAAAGAATTTTCTATGGTTATTAATATTTTACTGAAATGATTATTTATAGAATTAGTTTTGAAAACATCAATTTTTACAATGATGTCATATCAACTCTAAGATTCCACTCTACTTGATGGTTGTCGGAATGTACTTCCATAAAATCATGGAATTCTACCGTTGGTTGAATTTGAAGTCATCATAGGAATGGATTCCATTATCTTCATTAAATATCACATAAATTATAGAGGAAAGGATTATTAGGTTGATATTTCAGACCAACATGTAATCCTTTCTCAATATAATGTTATTTATGGACATCCACTTAATATTATATACATTTTGTGGGTCTTGATTCCCATTTATTTGGCATGTTTGTCTCAAATGGATGGGAACAAACAGGACATTGATAATATTTGATTAGTTAGGAAATTTGTCGACGTGTTATTAGAATATTTTTCTATACTTCTACCAAAAAATAATGTTGATTAAATGAAATAAATAATTCATGGTTCCACGCCACATTCAAATACTCCCAATAGAATGGACCTAACTGGGTATCAATAATTAAATAAGAAACTCCAAGAAAACCTTGACATGTTATTCATTCTGCAAAGTGTTTCACCTTCAGGTGCAGCAGTCCTATTGGTGAAAATGTTCCATTGATCAATGTTACTCTGCATTGAATATGGGTCGTTGAACAAGCTCACAATTATGTATATGTATCATCTTTGTTTTATTAGTATCATTTTGACAAATACTGTAGGTATAAATACTTTTCCATGATTGAACTTTGTTCTAAATGTCATCAATTAAAATAGTAATGATTACATAAATACCTAATTATAATTGCACTAATGATACATAAGAAGTAAAAATTTCATGGGAAATTTAAAAAGTGATAATTTTCACAACAAAAATTTCATTTTTGGGTCACATAATCTTATGATATTGTATAATAGTAGATCCATCAAAGATGGATGCTATTAAATGTTGTACTTTTAATACCATTGTGACTAAGTTCATTAGTTTTTTGGGATTAGTAGTATAATATAAATGGGTTATTAATAATTTCTAATAACTATTTATTCCTCTATATATGTTAACACATAATGGTTCTATGTTCCTCTGGAAAGATGAATATGGGGAAAATTTCAAAGAACTGAAGAGAAGTGTTGTCATTGCAACTGTGTTTACATTACCCAATTGTGTAGAAGTGTTTGTATTATTTATTGATTCATCCATGAAAGAATTAAGATGGATTATTATGAATAATAACATACTTATAACTATTACCTAAAGATATATTAAGAATCATGAAAAACATTACCCAACTCTGGATTTAGAGTTACATGGGGTAATTTTTTCAATAAACATATGGAGGCATTATCTTTATGGAAAAAAGATAGATCTATATATTCAAATAATAAAAGTATTAAATATATATATTCACATAGGAGGTGTTTAACCTACACCAGAGAATATTGTTTATGCTAAGAAAGGATTATGATTTCAAAAAACATTATCACCCTTGGAATGTGAATAAGGTGGATTTTTCATTCAGTCAGACGGATAATGCTATCTTATACATGGTGAGGACATAAAATTATCAAATATTTCTAGATTTTCAAATTAAGGATCTAGAAATATTTTTGAAAGGGTATAAAGAGTAATTTTCTCAATTGAATATCCATCCTGCATTACATATAAAGGCTAAATAATAATAAAAGGATGTTTTAGAGCTGAAAACAAAGGTTAGACATGTTCCTGATATTAACCTTGATCCAAATGAAATATAAGGTTCAAGAACCATATATGTGTTCCTTCCATATCATATTTGAAGATGGATATCTTGGAGGAATATCCTAGTTTATCATTCTATATTCATCCTTGAAGTATGAATATATATAAAGATATGAAGGAATACATCTAATGGGATGGAATGAAGAGGGATATAACCAATTTTTTATCTTGGTGTTTCATATGAAAAACTAAGGAGAGTTTGTATCTATTTCCCATAAAACAAGGAAAATGGAAGAAAATCAATCTAGATAGTGTCATTGGACTCCCTATAACAAAAGGGTTTATTTATATATGGGTGGCAGTTGATCCCCGTTTTAGGTCAGCACACATCATTTCCATCTGAGAAAACATCTCTCCAAGTCAGATTTCCCGAATATACATTACAGAAATTTTAGATTTTCTTGGTGCACTACATTCTATTGTATGTGATCAGGATTTTTGGATTACTGTAATGGTTAGGTAAAGACTATAGCTTGAACCTGGTATGGAATTGAGTTTTATCACATCATATCAACCTCAACTAAATGTATTGTATTAAAGAAAAATTAAATCCTTAGAGGATAGGTTGAGATCTTATTCATTGTATTTCAAAGATGGTTGGGATAAACACCTTCATCAAGTTTTGTTTTTGTAAAATAATTTCATTCACTCAAGAATTCAGATGGATCCTTATGAACCTATATAAGGATAGAAATTTATAGATAGAACATACTGGGATAATGTCAGAAGAAGAATGATATTATGACCTGAGATAGTTGATGAGATGGAAGAGAGGGTTATTTCCATTCAGTGTCACATCAAGGAAGCTCAAATTAGAATGAAATTCTTTCCCAATAACCATCAACATAACATACAGTTTTATGTTGTTGAGAGGGTGTTTCTATTATATTCATTATATAATATGGTAATTAGGTTCACGAATAACAGAAAATTATTACATAAGTGTATCATCCCATTTTTGATTCTTAATCGTATCAGAACGGTATCATATCTCTTAGAACATCCTCCAAATCTCTCTTATGTTAATGACGTATTCCATTTACATCTTCTGAGGATGTACATACCCAACCATTCACATGTACTGAACTCTATGGTCATAATTCATATGAATGATCTTCATTATGAGGAACAAAATGTTGAAATTAAGGATCATACATAGAAGATTATATAAAAGAATACAACTCACCTTGTCAAATTTTTAGGGATAAAAAAACATATTAAAAGTTGTGTGGGAACATGAGGATGTTACAGGGTAGAAGTATCCTTGTTTTTTTTATATCGGAATGATGAATTTTGAGGGACAAATTCATTTTAAGGGGATATAATGTAATACACCATGTTTTTGTGATTTTTTTGAATAAATTAATTTTATTTCATGTAATCTCTTGCAAGATACAATAATTAAAACTTTATTTATATAGTACAACATGATAATCTTGTGATACCTGCAACTCCAACGCGGCATGTCATACAAATAACACAGAATTTCTATGAAACACCTATTTATTATTATAATTATTTATTGAAAGTTATTACATAGTTGTTAAAAATATTAATATTAATATTAAAAAATTATTTATTTATATAGACAAATCCAATTGAAAATAATGCATAATTTTTTTTAGAAAAGTCGTTATATTTTAGAAAATACACTTTTTTTAAAAGAACTTCTTTTTAATACTTCTATCAAAAATAATAAATTTAATTATAGAGACATTTAGAAATTCAATTTGATAAATTAAAATTCATTTTCTAATTCGTAATTTCAAAATTATATTTGGGTTGATTTTTGGTCTTTTTTGAGGAATGTCATTTTTGGATGAATAGTGAACAATTCTGAATTCTAATTCCAAAATGCGTTTTCGACTAATTTGATTATATAGTAAAATTTTATTTTAAATTTATTTTAAAGTCACAGTCGATAAATCCAACATATATTAATCTGATTTATTTCATATAAAACATTTTGAAATTGAATTTTGATATAAAAGCATAATGAACTTTTGAACATTCTAACATTAAAATCCTGCTCTACCACCATGTCTGTGTTATTTGCAGAAAACCTAATTTTTTCACTTATGTTAATTATTTTGTGAAAAAAATATATATATTTTTTGTAATAATTATAATATTTTCAATTTAAAAATATCATCATAATTTTTTTACCAAAAATATTAATGAAATTCCTTAAAATTAATTGGAGTGATTAAGGTAAAATTAAGCCTGGAAATGGATAAACCATAAACCAATTTTCAATAATGACCTATCCACTTATCCCATTAGAATTTTATAAACATATTAAATTCATAAACCTTAATATATTAATTTGTTTTTATTTTTTATGACAATATTTAGGTAAAATTGAGGCTATAACAAACATGTTTTCAAAAATGCCAAGTGTGTCCCCCCTCCCAATAAAATCCCCCAGATCTTCAAACATATAAAACCACTTAATTTCTAAAAATATCTTAAAATTATCATACCATAATCCCTTCCATAGTCCTTTAATCATCTCGTTTGTTAGAATTCATCCAAATATTCCCTAGTGAAAGCCAAATTGAGTTGCCCAAGGATGAGGTAAAATCCATCCAAAAACTAATTTCTATTATTTACATTCTTCACTATGACAATTCTTATTAATACATGAAAAAATAGTATCATATTTACCCTTAATAGAATTAAATATTTTAATGATAAGGATTAAACCTAAAATTACACACATGTATATCTATTGGGCAATGAACTTACCGTTCTTGTGTTCGAGGAACTAACGACTCAAAAAATGATGTTTTTTTAATTAGTACCACTCATGGGTGGGAAATATGATGAAAATTATATTTTTATATGATATATAGGATTTATATGATGTATTTATGTTTCTTTAGTTATTATAAAACATGTACTTTCATTATTCTATTTTGTGAAAATATGATAATTTCATTTGGGGATGTGTGGACAATTGCTTCCTCAAAGCGATTTGATTCATTCACACACTATGTATAATGTGTTAAGGATGGGTTTAAGAAAATTTTATTATATATTTGACATAGTTATTATACTTATATTATATTATATATATATATATACATATATTTCATTTAATTTTTTCTTTCAATATTAAAATGAAAAATAGAAACAATGGTCATGCGTTCATACATCCTACCATCTCCGTGAACAGTGTATTCCATTTCATATTTCCATTTTATATAAATTATTATAAATTCATATATACTAAATATAAATCAAAATTATATCATATTTTAAATTTTACAAATCATTATATAAGTATGAAGACAAAAAATATTTCCAATTAAGACACTTGTGGAAAACAAAGAGGATGTTACCCAAAGAGAAAACATACCAAGGAATCATTAATAAGAGAGTAATATAAAGTAATAATAAAACTACACACAATAGAAGATGTAATAATATATTTATTTAAACTAATTATAATAAAATTATATTTATTATATAGTAGGTTCTTATGAATACAATGAGATTCAAGAGATAAGGTAAGGGGATTTATTATAACTTATCATATTTTTCGTGTATTATTTTTGAATATTATATGAATTATTTTAGAGACTAGGTATTTATATGGATTCAAATTTTTCATCATGTAGTTCCTAGAATAAATATCTATAATATATTATATAGAATGTTCAATTAGTTTTCCAAAATATATGGAGTAGCATTTAAACGGTTTCTAGAATTAGAAATTTGAGTTCACCATTGAGTTCAGAACAAGAGTTTTTCCTTCATCCTGTTTTAAAATTTATCATTGCAGAGGGCATGAAAAAAAATAAAAAAATAAAAAAAAATTATTTATTTTAAATTTTGGACACAACTATTGACACTCCAATAAAAAGGCGGTTATAGAGAATTTACGGGGTTATCTGCATAACCCTTGAAGAGTTGTAGAGTAATTTGAGAGACCTTAAAGGATTTTCACTCAGTTGGATGGTGAAAGAACACTGATCAATGATATAAACCCCTCGGATTCAATATGTCTTTCCAATGACATGTATGTAGCTTCATTTTTCATCAACAATAAAACCAAGTCGAGTTAGCGCGTGTGTTTCGATTTTTTCCTCCATTATTGATTTCTAGGTTGATCATGGAACAATAAACAAAAAAATTAATTTGAGTATCAATCATCATGTCGGATGGCTATAATTTTACAGTTTTATTGGGTGAATTAATCTTTGTGATTAATGTTTGATTATTCTATTATTGTTCTAATGTCAATGAACTGTGATCAGTATGAAAATCTATGGAGTTCCATTTATATAGATTGATTCTTTGATTTTATCCCCATATTTACCATTTATCATAGGAATTCATCATTGGCACATAATTTGACATTATACTGAAAAATTGATCCATGCACACTCATTTCTTGTCACAATGTCCTAAAATAATCAATTTAGAACCGGAAAGACATGAAAATGTTGAAAAAGTAAAATTGATAAAGAATCAAACAATGTATTATTCATGATAACACATTATTCATCATGTAAGGAAGAAAAAACATAGATATATTTTCTAAGAGGATTTTATGGTTGGAACATGTTTTTTTCAAAGACTCTAATAAAAAAACCCATCGAGATTTCTAGTGGTGCATGACTAGATTAGTGGTCAGAGTGATAGAAGAGATGACCAAAGTATAGGTTGGGGATTTTGATATTTCCTATATAAAAAAACATGTAAATCAGATAGACATGATGTCTGGGTCCCACTAAGTGGAAACTAGGGTTTTTGTTAGGTGATATGTATCACATGGTGTGTGGCATGGCCTATATGTTGTCTGACCTCTCCCAGGAGACTCAGTTTTTATATTGTAGATTACATGAATATGGGGTCGAGTATTCAAGTTTCATTCACATCATATACTCATCTACATAAACACTGGTGAAAACAATTAGATGTGCTATGATATGTACTGGCACATTGGTAGTGTACACAGGATCCCTACATGCTATTTACTACTAAAAAAACATGGTTTGATGACCTAGGCCATTTATATGGGTAGGACCCTGGGTCAAGGTACTTGGTGTTTAACCACTTGACATTTTGTATACTCTTTTCTATATTTAATGATTAACATGTATTCTATATATTAGACAAGAATATTTAGGTTTTGTTCTACTTATCAATTCCCTGAAGGTTGGAATATTTTTATTCCTTACTTCTAGGACAACAATATCTTTATCAAGACCTCTTATATAGAATCATGGAAATCCATCCAATAGTCCCATAGTTAGATCCTCTATTCATCTTCATGCCCTTGGTAGAGTCATTGGTATTGATGTCACCAATACTAACCAACTGATGATCCACCATTTAGCAGGTTTAATCCAGATTGATATGTTGGTATCACCCAATGTCCCTAGATGTGATCTTCATCTATGTATCATATTCTCATAGAACTATTAGCATATTCTTTCTCATGAAGACACATAGTGATAAGTACCTCTTGTAAGGACATCATCTGTGCTATCAGACTCAAGAGTGTCTACTCCCAGATATTTTCTTCATGGAATATTTGAGTTGGAATCCATGTGGTAGTATTTTTTGTTCGTGACATACCTCGACACTATGTGTCTTGTTGAGTATATCTGTTTATTCTTGTTATATGTAATTTGGATAGATACTTGTGTAAAGATGACTATACATTCTTTTGTTTTATGTTTTTTTGGTTTTAAGTTTCCTATTGAGTATTGTTATACTCACCCATGCATGGGATTTACGCACAAATTTTGTGTCCTTTGCAGATGATAGACCTTTTGACTAAGTCCAGGCCGGTTAAGTACCAGATGCTTCTTAGTGATACCAAACAGACCTAGGTGAGTTCTTGGGGATTTTAGAAAAAATGTGAGTACCTTTAATTTATTGTTCCAATTTTTTTATAATCCCTTTTTCATGGGATATTATTTGGTTATGTTTTCTTTCCATTACTTTATAATATGCTATGGTTGTATGATATATGTGTATTCAGGCATTGGTTGTTTAGTTCTTTTGACATTTCATCATTCTGTGTGCTAGGAGATATGTGTGTGTGTACAAGTACATATGAAATTCCCCCCATGATAGTTATATACATACTAAGTGAAAGTCAAGAGCTCCTAAAGAATTGGAGGGAGGTTTGAGGAGTAGTGGCATGGGACCCACAGGGATGTGTAATTGAAGAGTTGTATCAAAACTGGCTGTATCGATTTTTGGAACATGAATTTGTGAGATTAGTTTGGGGAAATAATGCTAACTGATTCGAGTTTTTCTTTCAGGCAAGAGACTATTGTTTTGGTGTGGTGGATAATGTATCCATACACCATGAAACTAATCCCCTTATTATTTCTCCATACATGATAACACATGTTTCTAGGAAACCAATTTTACATGCCTCATATAGGAATGGTTAGTGTTTTCTTATCCTTCTTGAGTCATTTATTCATATTTACTCATTGAATTTTGTACATCTTGTTAGTTTCAAGATGCCTCTACAACATATCCCATCTAGGATTCAACAAGATGATCATGAATATGATCCCCTTAGTGACGAGGTAAAGATTAAGGAACAACTTCCAATATTTATCCCCCATGCTGTGAACCAGCCATACCACTACCTGTAGAGTATAACATGGAACATTGAGTACTAGAAGATGAGGTGTGTTAGCTGAGCGCACATCACAGTATTCAATGGAGGATACCCCTTAGGTGTTGGGTCGAGCCTGACCCATAGGTTGCTAAAAATAGGCTTCAGGCGGTGACCCGAGTTTTTTGTTTAGTCAGTACACTATAAGATCATATGGTGGTCCTAGTTGTGAACATACATCATAATTTGGTAGTGTGATTTAGGGGTTTTGTTTCCCTATCCTATGATATATAAACTCCTATGTGGGTAGAGATCATGCGCCTTTTTCGTAAATAATTCTCAATGGCTAAACTGAGGGATTTGTGTATCCATGGGCATATTCACCTCCCAGAGGGTAGGAATACATTGGATTAGTATTCATCAATGTTAAACAATATATCCACATATATGATGGATATGGCTCGAGATAAGTACTTCAAGTCTTAGAAAATCGAGAGAGGTATTTGCGGTGACATCCATGTCAGTTTTATCCCTCTATGAATTTCTATATATGCAAGGGTGTTAGAGAAAACATTAGTGGTATAGATTTTCTTGGAAGAATATATATATATATGGTGGTTTTTCAGTAGTGGGAATGTGGTAGTAGGGAACTCATAATTGGGGAGTCAAAATCCATTTCATGGGCCTATATGTGGAATAATTTTCAAGAGGAGGTCTTAGGACTGATGACATTTAGTTCAGGTCTCACCAGGAGGGTCCAACCGACCTAGAGAGAGGTGGTGAAAATATTGTGATGTCTTTGGACATATCAACCATGATTGTCCAACCTGCTGTAAACCAGATAGATAAACCATAGATGGGCTTCTAAGGAAGAGGAAATGGTAGGAGAAGGATAGTTAATAGAGTTTCAGATGTGGCAAAAAAGATGAAAGTAAAACATGAGGTCTTAAATTCTTTGAATTGCCACCACCACCACTAATAGGTGGTCCAAACATGGATAGGGAGCTAAGTGGAATGGTGATGAGACCGTTGAAAGCTGTCAAATATTAAAAACTATTGGTTCTAGGAATAAATCAATGTACGATATTTGTCATTTCTAATTTAAAATCAGCGCTGATAGACTCAGGTTTTAGTCATTATTTTCTAACTACATTTTTTTTTTGAGATTTACAGATTCTAGTTAATCCATTGGCTTCACCGTTTCACTTGGAAACTTCTACTGGAGAAGACTCTGAGATTATAAAATTATGCTGATAGTGTGACCTGACTGTTGAATGAGAGTGTTTTTTTGGGATCGCTTTGTAGGAGTATTTTGGCCTTAAAAATCAATCTTTAATATGGTTTTTTATCAACATTAAATGCCTATATATACTATTAGAGGTGAAGGGTATGGTGTTCCCATTGCAACAGAACTATGATTTCTTTTGTAATTGAAAATGAAACCCATGAACCATAGTTTGGACTAATGAATAATATTGTACATCTGAATAGTCAACAGTTTTCTAGAATGATCCTTGGTGCCATGATTTTCATGAATTTCTTGTTTCATACTACGGTGGTGTAGTACGAAAGAATATACGTTGAATATTTTCTAGGTTTACCCCCCCTACCCCACTATGATATTGATTTATAAAATGATCAAAATACCGGTACTTCTTAGATATCATCACGATTATATAAAAAGGCTCATGTAGTGCTTCACAAAATGATGGGGTCATTGGGGGAATTTTAGAGGAATGTATTTGTGAAAACATGTTTTTCACATGGGGAAGCCCTAGTTTTGTTTCCCAAAAAAATTTAGATGGGACCTTGGGTTTGAGTCTGGAATATTAGTGCTTAAATTTGGTGACTAGGAAGTACAGGTATACAAAGTCAATGATCAATGAACAATTTTATTTGTTTATAAGGTTGCGATTGTTTCGAAGGATAACCTTAGATCAGGATATCACCTATTTTGATTACAGAATTATAATATACTGAAGATGAAATTAAGATGATTATATATTCATTAGGAGTACTTTGTGATGCCATTTTTTATGACCGATGAACCATTAGTGTTCATGGGACTCATGAACCAGATATTTCATCCTTTCATAAACCGGTTTGTGTTAGTCCTCATCGATGATATCCTTGTGTACTCAACATCTAAGGAGGATAACATAACACACTTGAAAATGGTTCAGGGTGCACTCATAGAGAACCTAATTTATAGAATTCACTTAATATCCAAGTTGTAGATTTATGTGGTCCACTTGTTGGGAAATATTATATTTTCATATGGAGTAATAGTTGATCTATCCAAGGTAGAAGTAATTTGATATTGTTAGCGTGTATGCATTTTTAGAAGAATCGTGATGGCACCAGAGATGTTGTAGAAGGGGGTTATGACAGTGTATCATTTTTCTCCTTTTGCGGTACATAAATGTGTAGGGAAGATGTACTAGGATCTCCATTCCCAGTTTCAGTTTTCAGGGATTAATAACGGAGTTTCAGTGTTTGACTCTTGATGCCTTACTTGTCAGTATGTGAAGGATGATATCCATGTTCCATGGGGTTTGGATCATCCCCTTTAGGTGAAAAAATCATGCGGGGTTCGATATCTATGAACTTATTGAACTGCTTAAGATGTACATCTAGGGGATTTGGTGCTACCTGGGTGATCGTAGACTAGATCATCAAGTTGTCTCACTTCCTATAGATAAAAGAGTAGTGTTTAGAATATTTTTTTTGATGCATCTACGAGTAGGAGATAGTTTGACTCCATTTATTTTAATAAATGATTATCTATGATCATGATACTCGCTTTACATAATGGTGGTGAAAGGGGTTACATGATTCTATTGGGAATCAGGGATTCTTGTGAACGGTGTTTCACCCCCAAATCGATGGCTCGAATAAGCATACCATTCTATTTCTATAGGAAATTAACTTAGTTTTAATGTTGGAAATTTTTTATTGTTTGGATGATCACATACCACTGGTATTATTTTTCATACAACAAGAGCTATAATTATACCATTAGTATGGAACCATTCAAAGTGTTGAATGGGGGACCCAGTAGGTCCCCACATTGCTAGAGAGACCCATTAGAGTCAACACATCTGGGCCCATAGTTGGTGCGAGATACAAAAGAGAAGGTGCAGATCACCTAGGGGTGGATGAATGCTCCATTGATATATCATAAGTCTTATGTGGATCGGAGATTGAGGAATTTAGAGTTTTAGGATGGATATAAAATATTACTATGGGTTTGACCTAAATAAGGATTTTTAATGATTTTTCTACAGTTTTACTCTATCTCAAATATCTATTGGTCCTTTGCAGATACAATGTTTAGTTAGAGTGGCCGCATACAACTTATCTCTACCTCCATAGTTAGACTCGGTAAATGATGTCTTCCACTTATCATAGGTGACAATGTACGTGCATGACCAAAATCACATTATAAAATAGGGAGAGATTGACTTTTAGGATAGAGTGACCAATACTGAGTATGTATTAGTGATTGAGGTTTGGTATGATAGGATCCTTCATAGGGTGATTGATTACATTACTACATAACTGGTTGTAGCATAAGAATATCTAGGAGAGAACATGGGATAGGGAGGCACACTTTCATGCTTAGTACCCCTACATGTTTGAGTAGACCTTGTTTTGGCTTAATGGGGATTTAAAACCACACGTTGGGGTTACTGTAGTATATATTATTTTTATTGCATTATTTTTTAAATATTTTAGGGATTATTTTTAAGAACATGCCCTGATATAACATGCAATTTTGAATCCTAGTGTGCCAAGAATACATGATTTTAAATATCTTAAATAGCATGTCTGTGTAGATTTCCAACAAAATTTTAATAAAATCTATAAAAGTGCTGGATTAGAAATATTATCTAAACGTTGATTACATAACGTGAGTTTTAGCATAGGTGTGAATTAATATTAGTCGGATCAGGTTTTTTGTGGAAAAATCCTTTCTATTGGGGAAAATAGATAAAATTATTAAATAAAATTACATTACATTAAATTGTAGACATAGTGATGGACATATCATTAAATATATGATTATAAAGAATTTTAAGGGTTATAATAATAACCCTAGAAATATTAGAGAGCCATTGGATAGATCATTGATGATTCCCAATAATGAAAATGATGGAAAATCAAGGATTAATGATTAATAATCCCCAGATTTCACAGATCATAGAAATAGTAAAGACACATCTTTGTTCTTCATTTGTGATCGATCCAAATTGAGGGAAAGAATATATTTTGATTTTTTATTCTCGGTTCATGATTATTATGAAGAAAAGCTACATATAAATAGCATGATTTATTCACAGATAGATCTTCTTGTGGGATGGGTATGATTTGTAATGTTTTATGAAGAAAATTTTTCTTTTTCATTAAATATTGATTCGTTGATTTTTGTTCTAATTGAAACAAACTGAAATCGATAAGAATATCGACTAAGGTCCGTTCCTCTTTATTAATTTTATTGTTCTCTCCCCTGAGTCATTGTTCCTCATGGGCCTTCTTCATAGACCCATAATTCTATATTTTTCGGAAAATTTTATCATTGCACAGTTGTGTCATAGTAAAATGACAAGATATCATAGATCCGGGATCAACCTGATATGATGGTGGTGTGAGAGTCGAATTACAGATAATTTTGGTGAAAAATGATTATTGATTTTTTGTTCTTCAGTGTGAAAATATGAAAGATACTTTGATCTATTTTATATGTCGATTTTATGGCCACAACACATTGTTTTACAACTACGAGAATCGTAGGAAGAATCCCCTAGAGTTTTCTAGGAAGGCATGGTTGGATCGGAGGTCAGAGTGATGGAAGAGATGATTGGGGTGTCGACGTGGGATTCTAGATAATGACAATAACAAGCCATGTTATTTGGATATACAAGATGTATTCCCCCCTGAGTGGTATCTCGGGTTTCATGCATGAGATAAGTAAAACCAGGCATATGGTTTAGACTACATGACATCTAGCCTCTCCCTAGAGACTCTTAGTGTACATCAAAGAGTACATGGACATAGGATGGAGTACACGAGTTTCTTAAATGGTATTTACTCCCCTACCCGGACATGAGGACCAAATACATAGGTTGATCTATGTACTGTCATATACGTAGAGTACACATGATTCCTATAAGGCAAGAACTACATCATGGATATGGATTGATGACATAAGTTGTTGAAAATAATAGGAAAAATGGTCAACAGACATATTGTTTAACCCATCTACATGTTTCGTATTATTTTCTACAAGAATTTATTCTATTGTAATCTATATATTTGGTAAGATTCAATTGGGATCATTCAACTTATCATTTCCATTGTGGTTGGATTAGTATTGTATCATACTCCTAGGACAACAATACCATCAATAATAATTCCTAGATTGAGTTTTTGGAGTCCCACCAAGAGGCCCGGAGTGATATCCATTGTTAATATTTGTCCCTAAGGTGGAGGTCGTGGATTTTTTTGTGACTAACACTACCTGGGTCCCAGTCCTTGGCTTAGTTGGATTAACCGAGAGTGAGTTATTGGTTTCACCCCATATCCCCGGCTATGATCCACTTTTTTGTAACATATTCACATTTCAAAATGAATGTATTATTTCTTGTGATGACACTAGATGAGTAGTGCCTATCATATGAAAATAATCATTGCTATCAGACTCATGAGTGTGTTCTATCAGATGAGTGAATTGTGAAATCTTTGTGATGGAATCTTATGGATTTTATACTATGGTTTTCAATTGCCTCTAGATTATGTGTATTATTGAGTGTATCTCTATATTATTGTTAAAAGTTTTGTAGAACTATAACCTTATAGAGTTGACTATAAATTCCATCATTTTATTCATTATGGATTTGGGGTGTCTAACTGAGTATTGTTATACTCACACCTAAATAGGATTTTCCATCATTTTTCATGTCTTGGGTATATGGTCGACCTTTTAACAGTGTCTTAGAGACACAAAAACAATATTGTTTTTAGTGAGATTTGGAAGACTGAGTTGTATTCATCGGGATTTTAGATAGCACTCATAATACCTTTACATTTAGGTGGTACTTGTGTTTTATACTCTTTTTGGTGGGCTTGGTTTTTGACATGTTTATATTCTTTTACTTCCTGTTGTACTATGGTTGTAGAATATATATGTATGCTCCCATTGGATGTCTTATTGTTTCTATATTTCAACATTTTTTGGGAATAGAGATGGGTTCATGTATACAAGAATATAGGAAAAGCCTCCCATGTTAGTGATATTCCTGCTCCATGCTAGCCACTTTCCCCTGGCTTATTGGTGTTAGGGTTGGGGAGTCATGGTACGGGCCCCACTAGGATGGGTCATGGAATTTATAGTCTCTATTTTATTTGTATTATATTTACATATTATTCAATATTCATTAATTTTTTGTTTTTTATATAATTACCTTGAATATATTGTTTTATTTTTATCCTTAAATTTAATATTACATACATATCAATTTTATGATCACTCATTAAAGGGGTTTATGGTTTAAATGTAACTACATCGATAAAGTATTTGTATCCTTATTTTATATCTTTCAGACACATTCACGGAACATAAAAACATTGTTTTCAAAAAATGATTTATAAAATGAATTTTTATGCTCATTTTCAAGGAAAATGGGTTTTGAAAATGATTCATGGTTTTCAATATTCCATTATTTGTTTTGAAAAAAATATCAATGAAATTTTTTTTTTAAAATGATTCCAATTTTATTTCTTTATGAAATAGTTTTCTGAAAAGTTTTCATGCGTATTTTTAAAAAAAATGGTTGGATAAATGTTTCCAAATATATTTTATGTTTTCAATGATATTTTTTTTCAAAATATATTAAGGTTTCCATTGAATGTTTTTTAAATAAAATGGCTATAAAAGTATTTTAGTTTTAAAAGAAGTTTCTTTAAATAATAAAGTATATTCTCTTCATGAATGGATTTAAATGGATCTTTCCACAATATTTTCAAAATATTGTGACACCCATTGGTGTTTTTTTTTCATTTCTGGGAATTGATCTAATGGTTCAATTAAAATTCATTCTTCGAATGGATTATGGTTTTTGGGAATGATGTTTATGAAACTTATTTCTCTTTCAATGGTCAGATTTTTATGATCATGTTTTTATTTCCAAGGATAAATTCTTATGAACCCTACTTATTTTAATTTGTTATTCTTTGATATAAAATTTTATAAATATTTTTTTGTTTGAAAAATTAATATATAGTTACTATTTTGTGAAAAAACATTTATTATATGGGTTATTATATGATTTTTATGGCACCCACATATTTTTATGGGTCGTGATATTATAAATATTTTATTATCTTTTGGTACATGGATGAATGATTTTATTATGTGACCATTGTAACCTCTATCTCTCTCTAATGCATTGGGTGGTGATTTATATCTCATGAGATAATGATGGAAATAAAGGTAGTGTTCTTAATCAAATAGGGGAATATGGGGAAACATGATCCCTTACAAGGTAAGGACTATGACTGGGGATAGTGATGTGCCCTACCTAGTATATGTAGTCAAAACGAATATGGATAATAGGGAAACCAAATTCACACTGTATATATTGGAAAACCTGATACACTACGGAATGATATGGGAAATGATCCATTAAATGGATGTGACAATGAGTTGGAAATGTGGTGTGTCTCTTCTAGTACATATAGTACCCATTAAGTTCCATGATAAGTTCTAGCAATGTATTTTTACTTATATGGAATGATATTCATTTTTTTGTGATTTCCACAACTCGATCAGTTAATCCTAAGTTATTATTTCATGGAATATGCTCTTTTTTAAATTATGATTCTTGTCTAATGTACATCTAATATTTAAGAAATGATTCATTTTTATGATCTTTGATATGAATGGAATGATATTCTAGTGTAATGAACATGTTGTCATACCTTTATAATCATGTTTATTCCAATATATCTCCCATTTTCATCAATAATGATCATTTGATCTCACCCTTTTTTATGTCCCCTTATCCAATATATTTGTGATATGTATTAATTATTAGCTGTCTAAGATGGGTCATAGTCATGAAGATCCTAGAGGGATATAATGTAACTCAATTATGAACCATTTTTTAGGATTCCATGTTTCCAAAGGCACTAAACTAAAACAGTATTTTGGAATGGGATTATGAAATGTATTAAGTATTCAACAGAAGTGATATAATGACATGTAATGAAATGTGAGGGTTATTATAAACATAATTTTTAAAACATGATCAACTAATTCTTCAGAATCATTTTATTGTTTTGTAGTGTAATGTTTTGGTTAATTGGCACATCCCAGGTACCATTTCATCAATTATGGTATTTATTTTTACACCTTTTTGGGTTTCTCTCTCCTTCCAGGTCAATTTTGCTGATATTTTTGACTTATGGGTATAAAGTTCATATCGAATGTATAAAACAATGTTAAAAAGATTTTGGGTAAAATAATAAAGAAAACCAATAGATATTATAGTACCAAATTTTCATATCGGTGAAAGTTTAGGCTAGAAATATAGTCTTCCCATGTGTAGTGTTATAGCACACAGTTAGAAAAACGGTTTCCTAAATGTGATGCCAAATATTGTGTAGTTCAAAATTAAATTAAATGTGTAAATTTTCTATTATTCCCATCATTAAATAAATCTTTGACAAGAGTCCATTCTCTTCTATTCGACCGCTCATGTATAAGGATTCTCCTCCATTACATCTCCCTCTATCTCTATTTCAAAACTTTGATATTTCTATGGGTATTAAGCTATATTATACAATATAATCTCCTTCATACCCTTAAATATACATATATAATTCATTTACATCTATTTCATTCAATATATTGGTAATTTAAACAAATGGTTAATTTTTACTTGATTTTAACTCCATATTTATATGTTTTTAATGTATACGCTGATTTTTCTTTTAATTAAGTCTAGTAGAACATTGTTTGTGGTGAATTTTAATTATGGTTTGAAAATATTTGATATAAAACGTAGTATTCAAAAACATAAATCATTAAATATATAAATATTATTACTTTTTGATTTTACTTGATGTAATATCTATTATTAATATTCAAACATGTATAATTAAAATATTTTATTATGGTAAGGTATATTTTCTATGAATTTCATCAATGTATGATATGATTCAACATTCTATAAAATCATAAAAGCATTTTCGTAACTCCACCCATGTCATGTGATTTATTATTTTTAAATCAGATCCTTTAAATTGATATTTTGATTTTAATAAATATTATTGTTTCGAATGAGAATATAATTACTATTTCAAATGATATGGTTGATAATGTTCTTTTACAAATAGTGGGTGATTACCTCAAACTATTGACATATTAGGGATATTTGTATGCTTTGTTTTTTCGAAACATTTGGTATCTTGATTTGTTCAAGAATTCTCATGATTCTTGTATGGTATATTTTATTTTTTTCCATAAAATATATGCCCTAAAAATATTCCCAAGGGTTTTTGGAAAACAAATGGTTTTTTATGTTATATATATGATGGAGACTTTTCTATGTACTTATATAATTTAATTTATCTTTTTGATATAATTTTTATTGTTTCCGGTGCAGTAATTGTATGTGAGGATGTTGGATGTTTTTGTTTTTCATTATATAATATGATATAACTATCTCGTGTCATGATATATTTCATCATATCATATAAAACCTTGGGTAGTTAATATGTAAATCTATAGACATATGTTGCACTATTTTATGATTAATTTCTTCCTATTGTGCCTAAGAAAATCTTTTCACAACTTATAAGATTTTTCCCTTAGTTTGGCTAGTGAGAGTAATATTTGGTATTATGGAATGTTATCAGGTATCTGGATCTAGTATTTCGTTACTAGTTTCCCATTGAATTACATGTTCTCAATTTAAAATAATGAATCATATATCCATTAATTATATGAAAGTATATTTTAAAAAATTTAGGAACCATTAGATTTAATTCCTCTGAATATTACACTCACTATTGAATAACAATATTGATTTTAAAATTACAACTTTTGAATTTTTTTTATTAATTTAACTTTTATCTCCTTATCCTTATCTCATATTATCTTCGTTAAATCTAGTCATGAATCATGTATTAATAAATCGTCAGGAAATTTTCATATTGAAAGACCAACTTAAGCATCAATGGATAATTTTTCCTTCGAAATATTTCAATCTAGAAATATCTATACTTCACTCTTAAAAAATATAAAAATTTACAATATATATGAACATTGAAAATTAATTAAACCATATATGCTTTATATAGAACCACTTTACCAATTATATATAATTTTTTTTATTTCATTTACCATGGTCAAATGATCTATATGATGTTGTGGTTTACATTATGAACTCCATACTGAACTATATAGCCCTTTTAGTTTTACTTATAACTATCAAATGAAAATTGGGGGCATTTCGAATCAGAATTATGAACACTCAAACGATCCTTAAAAAATGTGAATTGAAAACAAATACTTTCCATGGAAAATCATAATATATCCTTGAATTTTATATTTCCTATAATCTGTTAAAATTAAACCATCTTAATATAAAAAATAATTGTTGAGATTTTTTTTAATTTTTAATCATTCTATATCTTGTTGAATGTTATATTGATTTTGGGATACTTTTATTTAATATTCCAAACCTATAATATCTAGAATTCTTAAAACGAGGAAAGGATCACTTAAAATAATCTAATTCCTTATAAATATTGTCATATCACATCATCAGAGATTCAAATAATTTTATAATTTTTTCAAATAATTCAATACCACATTATATTACATAAAAGTAATTTTTATCATTATATGAATAATTTGTGACTATTTTGATATGTTACCTCTATATTCATATTCGAGAATCCAATAACATTGACTTAATCCATTGTACAAGGGAGTAACAATACAAAATATATATGCCTTTATGATATAAAAATCATGGATGATATCTCAAAAACTCAACTAGATATTCTTAAAATCATTAAAATACCTCTATCATATTCTAAAATCATATTTTTTTATCTATTTAACATCTATTTTAGTATCTATCAATTCAAACAATTTTAGAGAATCTTGTATACAATTTTATCCAATTTAAAAAATTATTTATAATTAATCCATTAAAAAATTAATGTTATGATATTTATATCTATGATATATAGAATCTATCCGTCCAACTCTTCTAGGATAATATATTCTCAATTTTTAACACATCAATGAATATGTATCCCCTCTTTCAACAAAACTACACAAGTTCCACTATCGTCCCCAGTATTCAATGAAATACATGTTAACATAGCAAATGTTAAAATGGCCATTGAAAAAAAATTTCACATTTGAAAAATATAAATCCACTATAAACCTTTAGTAACCAAAATAGCCCCCTTTTAAAAAAATGAGATCACTAAAACCAATTAAAATATGTTATATTTTATCTATGAATTGTCACCCCCTATTGAAAATAAAAAAAATTAAAGAAATATTTTTCAAATCTATTTATTTTTATTGATTTCTAAAACCAATATTCTTAACAATTATTCTCACACATTCACTATTCACACATATTATGAGGTAATGTGTTATTATCCATCTAATAGAAGTTTGTTATGACATTTTTATATCAATGTTCTATGAAATACTAAAATATGGATCTACGTGTTCAATACATGGTGTAAAAAATAAGAATAATCAATTTGGACATAATATATGTACATATATAATCCATAATGTGATACCAACTGTAATTTCACTTATTAGGATCATTAAAGACAGATATTATACGAATCTAATAACATTTATTAATCATAAACCAACACATTATGAAAATTAATGTTCTAGGAATATTAGTTCCAATTTTTTAGTTTAGAATTCACTCCCCCTTGGTAAAAAGTTTTAGAATAACCCATGATATTCTAGGAAAAGTAAGAAATATACCTCATCCTTTTGTTTTTCAATTTTTATAATAGATTTCATATTTATATAAAAAATCATAACAACTATAGTAGTTTTATCTTCCATAAAACCCCTCAATGTGTTCAATTCAACATTCATCATCATAGATTCTTATCTTCTGAAATAATATACGTGAATTTTTAATAATTGTTGATGTTTGATACAAGTTCAATTATTTCAAGGTTTTTTTGGAAGAAATGTATATATTGACAATTCAATGATTTGTTTCACGTTATGGTTCAATAAGAAACATAGAATGATATAAATACTATATTTTTACTTATCATCATCAAATACTATTACATAGATTCAGAAATAGTCAGGTGTTATAATAATGTTGATTTAAATCATCTCATTAAGGTGAGAATTTTGTTTGAGACATAGATCACATCCCAGAAAAACTTTTCAATGTTTTTCTATCATATTAGGATCTCCTTGTGATTGATTCACCATTAATATTAAAAATTTTGAATCATTGGGAAGAATATATATTTATCATATTGATAATTATTCTTAGTTTGAACAAGCCTCTTTAATATAGAAATTATATTAAATTCATTAAATATAGATTTATATATATTCTTAATAAATTTCAACTAATATGAAAAAATTTATAGAAATTAGTTTTAGGCATGAAAATAATTCTTATTTTTATAGAAACATTTTTTGCAATATCATAATTATCATTAGATTTCAATGATTTTTTTCCGTAGTTTGTAAATAATTCGATATGTGTGGATAATCATTCCATGCACCTATAAGGTTAATAGAATAATATAAAAAACCCACCAACACACCTCAACAAGGGCTTTCATGTTCCCACTATTTGGAAATATCTCCTTAAAAATGAATTCTTAATCATGGATGTATTTGATAAAACCAATACTATTGTTTCACTATTGGATTGATTATTCCCAGGATAATTCATTTTTACTTCCTCTTATACTAATACCCATATCTAGTTTATAATGATCAATGATGTGGTAATTCCTTCCACAATATAAGAATAATTTTATTTTTGAGAGATCATTTTTCACTTTCATGGTTAATAGCTCTGATGTAGATTGGACAATTAGTTTCTTTTGATAACACTATAAGGCATATTTTTCATTCGTCATCAAGTTTTACATTTTTCCATGTGGTATATTATTCATATTAAACATATATGTATAAGAGTTTTAAAGAGTTTTTTATCTCTAGTATAATCATTCATAGTGACAAATTTTCTTTCATGTCTTAAAATAATTAACCAAACAACAAAATTTTTTGTTGGGGGAAATATTTTACTTCATATTTGAGATATACTTGTATCTATAATGTATTATTTTATGATCATATTTTCTCTTTTTAATGAAGACCTCATTTAATATTCTATAGTTAAAATATTGTCCCATCATTAAATTATTTCTTCTAAAACCTCCATAAGTTTGTTAATTTGGAAAAAAATTCTATATATGACAAGATGTTGACATCAAGAATGATTTATATTCATACTATTTTTAAAAAAACATTTCTCTTTAGATAATATGTTAAATGTAAAAACTTATTATACCTTACTAAATCATCCATTTATGTGGTCATGGATATTTTTATATTTTCATCCACCCATATTATTCAAGATTTTTATTTTAATCTATCATTAATAGTTAATGAAATTTTTTTACTAATAGATATTCTAGGAAAATCGGATATTTTATTCTATGGGAATATAGAGTATGGATCGGGATTGATCACAATATCTTTTTTCCATAAATATATATTTTCAGGGAAGAATAAATCATTATACAAAATCTCGTAGATATACTATTTTTTAGATTATTTTCGAAAATTCCGTTAGAGTGTTATTAATATTTTTACACATACCATAAGAACAATAAATATCAGGTTTACTAAATTATTCACATATTCTAGTAAACTAAACTGATCATTACATTATTCTTTTAGCTTCTTAATTTGGGACAAAAATTCTTTAAAGAATATTTTTATATATAATTAGTCACCTCCACTAATATAGATTTAATTTATAATTGAGAATTCTTGAAATCTATGGATGTTTTTTGTGATTAGTAGAATTCATTGATTTTGTATTTATAATTTTCTAAAATTAATAATTTAATATAAAATGTAATTTAAATATATCTTTATCCATTTAAAAATTTCACAATTGAATTATACTAACTTTTCTATAAAATAATTATCCTTTATTAAAGAGTTTCATTTGTGATACCTTTATGTTTATTGATTTTTTTTACCTCACTATCATCCAATAAATATAATATTTTATCACATAATTTCTAGATAAATTAAAATCTACATGTTATTTAAAAAAAATTCTTTTTATACATAATATTATATTTTTTTTATCAAAATACTCTATTAATTACAACAGAATTATATTGAATTCATGGGCCACTGGAATATTGGGATTAAAATGAATAAATGTGAGACTGAAATAAATCATACTTAATTTATTTTTTATAATTTTATCTTAAATACAATCACTCTCTTAAAATTCATCACATAGATTGATGAATGCATAAGAAAAAGGGATGAACTATGGTTATGAATGAGGAAAAACATGACAAGGAAGCATAACATGTGAGTCAATGGTATAACAAGATATCATGAAAGGGAATGATCAAGGCTAATCACATGGGATTATAAAAAAATAACATGGTATAATAATATCATTCCATAAAAGAAAATATGGTGGTAACATATAACATGAAATAAACATGATTCAAGGAAAACATCCTATACAATATCATATGGTGGACAAAGTCTAATAAAATATTATAATCACTACCTAATCCCATACATGAAACCTCATGACACTAAAGCTTTATCTAATAAATTAGAGTTTTATCTTATCTCACAATTCATATCATGTTAATGATTATGTGTACCATAAAAATTATATCAATCCTAACACATTATCATAAAAGTTTCCTATTTATATTAATGATATTCACAATCATTTATAATATTATAATCAAAAAAAATATTGTAATAAAGGGATTTTAGAGATAAAAATAAGAAATGTATTACCGCAAGAATATAGAAAACTATAATTTAAGTATGTATTTGAGATATATATATACAAAAAATTTAAATTTAATATAAAAAATTAAAATTTGTCATTGTTGATGAAAATTTCCTTAAATTCTATATATTATATTTCTTGAAGAAAATACCCTTTTCACTTTGAAATATTTAATTTAATTTAAAAAATAATATCAAATTAATTTTTCTTTTAAAAATAAAGAAGTTATTTTATTATGTAATTCGCAAGAAATTTATTGGTACTAAGGACAGGTAATTGTATAACATTCCATAATAACTAAAGAGCATTTATTCCACATAATTAAAAAAGGTTATCAATAATCAAATTCAGATAACGAAACATTTTATTCAAATAAAATTATAAAAAAAATAAAAACATCGGTACAAATAAATTTAATAATTCATTTTTAGGATTTTAAATATACACTAGAACATGTTTTTAGAAATCATGTATATGGAATTAAATGGTTTTCACTCGAATATATAAATGAATTAAATTTTTCAAAAAAATATTTTCTCAATAATTTTAAGTACCAAAGTGAGGATAAATATACTATTACATGAAAATTTAATTAATAAAAAATGTATAACAAATTTATTTTTTTATTAGGTAATTATAAAAAACCCAACAAGTGAAAATCAACCATAAATAATACCGATTAAAATTATATTGAAATAACATTATTCATTTGTAACATTTGTGTCACGCCTAAAATGAATAATGTCAAAGAATTATATCTTAAGATATCATGATTTATGAAGTATTAAAATTATAATACTTAAAAGAAAGTGAATAAACCATTTAAAATAAATTGTCTTCCTAAAAGAACATGGTTCTCAAAGAAGGATCTTTTGAGACAAAACCCTTAACTACAGTCCAAAAGATGTCTTATATGTCTTTTATAAACATTAAAATAAAAAATTTCAATTCATTGGATAGTAAATAACTTTATTTTGTTTAATACCTTATACATGAACAATTTAATTCTATTATTTTAATTATGTATTTATTTATTTAACCATTTATGTTCATGTATTCTGTTTTGTGGATGCCCAGTTCATAATTTCAAAACAAAACTGGTCTGTTAACTGTGGTCAAAGAAGTCGTTGTACCATGATATAAAGATTAATGATAATTAAATAATTATTATTTTTATTCCAAAATTATAATCTTAAAAATAAAAAATAAATTATGGATATGAATAATTCAACAAATTACAATCATTAAGACAGTAGATTGTATATATGCTTGTGTAACATTTCCATTTTTCAATGACCATGATTTGAATAACATATATGTAATTTTATAGACACATAATGATAATAAGATATATATATATATATATATTTAAAATTCTCATACATATAATATCCATGTGACACGATAATAAATTAAGTGAATCACATCACATCGTGAGACAGTTGTCCCCCACACACGTTAGTGCTCCTATAATTCTCAAATTAATTGTAAGGTAAAAAGTAATATCATATATTACTTATATAGAATAATTAAATAGTCCTAAAATTCATAAATAAAAATTAAATCCATCACCATGAATATCCTTGAGAGGTGATGATTGATAATAAATTACATCAGTTGGCGAGGTGGTAGTCTTCCACACTCATGAACAATGGTTTTGTTTCCCATTTTGTTGAATAAGAGATGGTTTGAAGTTATAAAATTAAAAATAAGATATATCATTATATGGGATATATTTATTTAATTATATAATCATAATTTATTAATATTATAGGTACATGGGAAAATAAATAAAACAATGATGATCAGTTAAGAATGATAACTCTTATTCAGAACACCTCTCTAGGATTATACCTAAACACTGCAAATTGTGAATTTCTAATAAAAATGAATCTATTAAATGGATTGATAATTAAGGATTGTATATTGTTTGGTATTGGTTAAAACAATTTTATATTGATGTTTATATATGGGAGGTGGGTGGGTTACCTTTTTTATGTCGTGGACATGACACACTAGGACTTTGAGAAGTGAAAAAATAATACCCACATTCAACACATTGATAAAATATAAAAAATTAATCATTATATAAACTTAGATGATATAAGGTCAATATTTGGACATACAGTAGTAGTTGTAAATTAATTTAAACTATTTTAACCCCAGTATTTTTAGTTTATCCCCCAGTTAAACATGATTTCATCTTTTCTAAAGTAATTAATTGTTATTATTATGAATATTCAATATGAAGAGGAATTTAATTTCCAAAAACCAATGCTTTAGAATCTAATGTTGAAATCGTAAAATAAAATTTTGGTCATTTATTATGATAATGGAGAACTGAGTTTCATCATCCTAAAAAATAAAAAATTATAATGAAATATTGGTTAACATACATTCTCATGGTCCTTTGAGGTTTTTAGTTTTATATAATAAGGGAAACAATTTGAAATCATGGATTCATAAACACATTGTTTATAAAGAAAAATATTATTTCCCACTATACCTATACATTCATATTCAATATTATTTCCTCATTATGATCTATATAAACCCATTATATAATAATTCATTTAAAATCCTTCTTGATAATCACAGTGGTACTAAACATAAGAAAGGTGATATGATGTTCTCAATATGGTACACAAAAAAATTAAAAATTGAAAGTCACAAGTTATATTATGTTGAGTATAAGATTATGATGTGATAATAAAAGTGAGTGATGATAACGTAAGTAAACTAGTACCCATAAATACTAGTATTATTAAACCAGAACACATTGAATAAAGTATTTAAAAAGGAATGACTCATAAGAATAAATAATCCATATCTATGTGATGTCGAACATGATCAAGGGAATCATTTCTAAAAAAAAATTAGTAACAATAAATTTATATTAGGAAAATATCTTCATAGAACCCTTAAAATTTGAATAACTATATAGATAACTTCAAATAGAACTATTTAGATAAAATAATCACTGCCTAATTCATGGGAGTTCTATCTGAGTACACCCATCATATAATCTATATCAGGCTCAAAAGAACTATTTGTTCTCACCCATCATATAATCTATATTGGTCTCACCAAGTTGGATCTAGGTTCACATATCAAATAATACATTGTTTAAATACAATGATCTATATTTTTTCATCCATCGTTATCAAAAAATTTAAATTACCATTAATAATTAATGTACAAAGATCATTTATTTCATCATAAAATCACATAAACAAGTTTTATTGTTTTGAAAACATCATAAACCAATGTAAATGTAATGTCTTCTATGGAAATATCATTAAAAATGATTGGAAAATATAAATGAAAACGTTTCAATGAAAATATAAGTGAAAAATGATTATCCCATGGAAAATAAATTAGTTCCCTAATAATACCTATAAAAATGATAAACTCGTGGAAAAGAAATGGGTTCCATAACAGTCTCTTTATGAAAATCATAATCCATATAGAGAAAAAATAATGATGGAATAATTAAAAAATATTCCCATTGGATAATATGGTTCAACATGGGTTATTGAAGTGGATAAATTAAAATACCAACTGATGATATTTAGACACATTTTTTAGGAATATAATCTTTTCATTTTGAAAATAACAATTAAAAAATAAAAAATATCATGATATTTATGAAATAAGGTTATTTGAAAAAAAAATATTTACATTAAAATAAAACATCAAAGAGTATAATGGGCATGATGGTGATAAAATCCATTGAAGTTATCTGTGTTAAAAATAAACATTCCTTTCAAAAAAATTTGAAAATGGGAGAAAAAATGACTCATTTGGAAAAGATTTTGTAAATTTCCTTTTAAACCATTTTAACATAATAAAAATTTCATTGTAAACAATTGTATAAGAAATCAAATAATTTTGAGGAAGAATATTTTCGAAAAAAATTTAGAAAATAAGAATATTGTTTATAAAGATTACTGATCGAAAAGAAAAATGCAACATCAGTATTGCATCAAAACGTCTTCCTTCATGTTTTTTCAATCTGTATGGGTTTAAATAGAAAATAAAGACATTAAACAAATTCATAACTAGATAAAAATGAATTATATTTTTTTCATTATAATAATATCACTTTATTTCATTCGAAATAAACATGAACAAAAATAGTCTTCAAAGAAATGATGTTTTATATAAATCATTTACCACTTTTAAAACATTTAGAGCTTAAGACTCATGAATGAATAACAATAAAAAACATTAAATATAAATAAAAAATTTATATTAATGATATAATCTGTTAGAGTGGATGTAGATACACAATATAAAAAAATAATTGAGTGTAACAATACAATATGACTCAATGAAGGGAAATTGAGAAAAATTCCATTACATCTTTGATAATCATTGGATAATAAACCTATTAAAAATAGAACATCACTCATATTTTTTGATCCCAAAAATATTCATGAAACTACTCGTAAAATATATTCAGGTGATGTATATAAACTGGAAAATAACAATTTGTGTTGAATTTGATTTATGTCAAACTGAATTAAATGCATGACAAGAAAGAACCATTACTTCCGGTCCGAATTCTATTTTACATGAATGGACCTAATGTATAATAAATGTATATAAATTATTTTACATCATAATAAAATATTAAATATTAAATATTGTATAACTAAACCATTTATTTTATTATTTTCTTGTGATATATTTACATATTTAATTGGTTATGTCCAAAGTTGTTGTTTTGAGGATGTTCTATCCATTGTTTCATAATAGATTTGGTGTGTTGGATATTGTCAAAGTGGTCATTATTACATAATATATCGAATAATAATCATTAAATTTTTATAATATTCATTTATAAATATTACATTAAAAACTCATCCATGTGTATGTTTATAAAAAATGAACAAGGTTACAATCACTTAAATGTTGGTGCACAAGTAAACATAACTAACGATTATATTTTCCAAACAACAATATGTAAATAATTTAAGAAACATTTTAACATTAACTATTGATAATAAAATCTTAAATTTAATATATTTTCAATATATATTTCTTTAATGTCTTGTGTTGATGAAAAAAAATAATCACATGACATCATAGATGTGGTGGTCCACACGTGCGCATGAAAGACGACATATTTTATATTTTTTAAAATAAAAAATTATATATTATCATTTTATAAGGATAAATATGTCATTTATATAATGATAATTTCATCATTTCACATATATTATTTAACTTTATCCTTATTAACGTCCATTACAACATTAGTGAAAAATGAATCACGTGACATTGTGAGATGGTGGTCGTCTGTGCACAAGAGGGACATTATCGTATCTCCCAAAGAATTAAATTTAAAAAGATATATAATATATAATATTTAAATAAGAACAAATAAATTACAAATTTCATTAATATACTTTCAACACATCATTATATCAATCCAAGAGAGGCAAAGACTAAAAAATCATGACATCAGTTTGTGTAGCGGTAGACTATAGTAAATGCGAATTATGATTTTCTATACCGTTCAATTGAATATTATATTGATTTAGGTTATTAAATAAACATATAAAAATAGATTTCTATGTATAAAAATTATTTTATAATTTATTTAATATCATTACATTCCGGTGGAATAATAAATGAAAATTAGACCCACAGTTAAGCACAATATATCTACTTTACACAACCTCATTTGGTAAGCACAAAATTCCATCATAGGATGGATTAATGAATAATATAACATGTATATAATATGTGTATGGAATTAATTAATACATTTTGGTAGGAATATTCAAAAACAAATGTTTTTTATATTATGAAGAATTTAGTGTATGGTGTCCCATTATTAGTAACATGAGTGGCATAGTTGAAATTTCAAAAAAGAAAAAGGTGTGCTCACATGTTTTACAAGTTAAAAGACACCAAAGTGGATTATTATCAATAATTAGGAAATTTAATGTCTTAATATGGCCATAAAATATTTTTTGAGAAATTATATTATGACCTTTGGACCCTTATGATTTTATTTCAACCCCTTGAAAAAACTATTTTCCCATTAACTGTAGAAATTCATTTTTACATTTTCAAAATTCAATATCATAAATAAAAAGGTTGAAAATATAATAACATATAAATTATTATAATTAAAAATATTTATTCAATTTTAAAATATATATAAACATATGTGGAAAATTTTAAATTTACATTAAACCTGTATTCTTAACAAAGAAGTATGTTTTCAAAAAGTTCATTTTTCAAGGAAATGTTGTCTTTATATTAACTCTTGGACTAAAAATAATATTTTTTATGAATTTTATATAATATTTAGTTATATAATATATATAATTTTAATTTTAATATTTCCATAATATTTTTCTTTAAATAGTTAAAAAATTAGAAACATTTTACACATTAAAACATTTTTTAGAAAAACCTTTTTTAAAATCAAAAAAATTACTTATTCGAAAATCCCATATTACGATTATTCGAATATAATTTTTTTTTAAATAAAAAAATACAAATAATTTCATTTTAAATAATATTCTTAAAATAATGAAACATTTAAATTTACTTAATATATCTAAAAAATGATATTTTAAAAAATTCATTTTTCTTAATTAGTTATTGAAAAATCAATATATCATAAAAAATCTGAAAATTTCACCAAAAGTATGTTTTTATAGGATGATTTAAAAAATCAACCTAATGTTATCAAATATGTCTTATAAAATCAATGATGTTATATTATAATATTTTTTCATAAAAAATTTATAAAAATAATAATTAAAAAATCATATTATTGATGAATGAAATTACATTATTAAAATCCATTGATTATGTATAAAAAATTTACAAGAACATCATATTAAGTAAAACATATTTATATATTTATCACATTAGTCAATACTATTCATATCCTCTAAATTAACAACTTTGTTATAAAATTAATATATTAAGTGTGTCATTTAAGCTCATTCTTGTATATCGAATAAACTCTCCAATATAATTTTGTATCCTAAAATTACATTGTTTTAAATCATCCCCCATTTATTAATTATACTCATCTAAATATTAAATTTATCATGGTTTAAAATTGATGTAAATTTTTAAGTACCATTGTTGGAAACCCACACCTCAAAAGTGGTAATAAGACATCCTCTTGACAAGAGAGATTAGGACATATGATGGTCATTTTAAATTAAACATATTAGATTTCCAATTATGAGAATAGAGATGGGAAGTAAATATTTTGAAATGGAAGAACATTTTACATACCAACTAATTATGTATAGTTACTATGATCATTGATCACAATAAATAGAATGATTGAAAGAATGTTAACAACCACAAAACCATAAAACAAAGAGGTGTGAAAAAGTTCATTGAAATCATAAAAAATAATGGTAGTTAAATTATATTATTTTTCATTATCCATTTCCACGATTTGAGTAATTTTATATCCATATAGAATAAATGAATATTGAAATATATTTAATTTTTGAGTGTAATTTCATATTTGTTTTAAATTTCCCTCACAATCTAATATTTTTCTCTAAGCGATGAGGGTTCATGATAACATTTTCATAAAAGATGCACAAACAATAAAAATTTTAGGGGGTCGTATAACCATAAATGTCATAAAAATATATCCCACCTATATTTTTAAATTAAAAAAAACCAAATTTGGTTATCACATGGAATGATATTTCCCATTATTTAAATACCATCATATGATTTAATAATAAAAACATATAAAAAACTAAATAATAATACCAAATCTCAAAAAATCATTCTTAAAAAACTGTCAACAATAATGAGGGTTTTAACCTCAAATATTGTCTCATACCATTCATCATTAGAGACCAAAATTATTGAGATACCTATTTAATGGAGTATTAATAACATATTCACCAAATCAATTTTCAATCCTATGGTTATCTATATAATAAAACATCATTCCTAAATATAAAATATCAAATAAATTGTTATAGTTATGAAAACCATAAGTCTAACATCCAAAATAATTAAATTGATAATTCCCATTATACCAAATCTATATATATACTTCATCAAAAAAATAGTTACATAAAATTTAATTAATCACATTAATAGCTTTATGATTAAAACCTCAATGTAGTGTCTAATACATTGAACATACAATCATCCTAAATCATATTTAATAATGATGGTATCCATAACTCTTATGCCTTATATGAAAACATATTAATATATAAATTTATTTAAAACATATTTTGATACCAACTATTATGGTGTGGATCCCACACTCCAAACTCTGGTGATAAAATAAAAACACTACATTTATTTTATTGAAACCATTGAAGGTGACAAAATTTTCATGATCAAAAGCATTCAACATCAAAGGGAAATATTGGATCACTTTTAATCTCGAGGAATAGTTCGGTTTATTATTTTATATAATTCAGATAAATACCTAATATTATCAATTCATAAATAACTTTTTCTTAAAGATAAACATCATCTTCTAGTATACTCATCATTTCACATGTCAAATTAGGTAACCATCATTATCCATCGGAAAATCTTCTTGAATAATTAATTTAACATCATTTTTTATAAAATGTGGAGAATGAAACAAATAAAATGTGAGCAAAAATGATAATTAATGGTAATCATCAGTATCAAGAAATGAATGTCATTAGTGGGAATAAGATGGAAATAAGGGTATGAAACATTATCAATGTGGATAATCGTAATGTAAGAGAACTCATACAGATAAACCCTTGGATCAAAAAAAAAAGAAAAAATTCATAAGGTCTTATGAAAGGAAATACTCAAGAAATGACCAACCTCAAAGGTTTTTCCATTCATTTACTCACATGAGCATAACATGATAATGTTCTTCCCATGATTAATAAATCCATCTCATAGCACAACATCAACGTAACTCACATCGTAATTTGTATATACAAGGCATCACATGAATATTCAGGCCATCAGTGGGCATAAAATAAATTTAACTCACATTAGCTTAGAAATTCCATAACCATTAAAATACTCATATGATTATTTTTAATATAACAATCCAAACGAGGATATTTATCAATTTCATTTATTTATTATCATATAACTATAGTTGCCCTATCTTTTCACAAATTATCATTATATCAATTTTTCGGGAAACTTAATAATTTATAAAAAAAATTACCAAAGAACATAATTCTCTAGAGATATTTAAATATGGAATACATAAAATTTGATATATTAGTGATCCACATTCTCTCCCACTAGGGTCTACTTGACTATCACACTTCTGAGAATCATCAAACATAATACATATTTTCATCACCTAAGGAATGAAACATAAAAATAGGTGATCAAAAATGCTCAGTAAGGGAAAACAAGGCAGTAGTGAAAGCATAATCATAATGATAAGGTTTTGAGAACATGATCATGAAAATAGAATATCATACCATACATATCCATGTTTTTGTACATGAATCATGGAATAAATCATAGCAGTTCATATGATACATATCATAAAGATATAAAGGACAAAAGATATAAAATTGTAACTTAGGAATAAAACATTGAATATTAGAATCCATTTAAGCATATAATAGGATTTCCATTGTTTCCAAGTAATTGTTGCTGATGCCATCATAGTGGACAATGTTTTTTGTTGAACTAGGTTCACACCCCCCCCCCCCCCCCCCGCCTCAAACCCTATATTATATAACAGATTCCACCCCTCATTCTAGCTATATATTACTAAATCATGTTTATTCCCCATTCTTGTACAATAATACTGAATGGTTTTAATTACATGGTACATCCATGCATATATCATGAGATATAAATCATAACACAATGCACTCTAGGGAGATACGGCTCCCAATCTTCTCATAATGGAATCACACATTGATAATCCAGAATATCATAAATAATCATATCATAACATATCAAATGAAATAGGTATTATAATCTTGAAATCATATCAGAACATGTAGAAAGATATAGGTTTCATAAGCATTTCATCAAAAACATATCCCATGAAATGAAAGGTGGTTTCAAACACATATAACCTGTGAATGATAAATGGGTTTCATAAATATCATTCCAACAAAACATAATCTAATCAGAGAAATAATATGAATGGAAAATTTTAATTATTTCACCATAAAGTCATGAGTAATTCTAATGTATTTTATCTAATATGTGAAATAATTTTTGAATTAATTTTATTTATAATTTCTCTATGAAAATATTATTTCATTATGGAAAAATGTTTTTTAAAACATAAAACATTTTGAAAAAAAATTCACTGATAACATTTAAATGAATATTGGAAAATAATAATATATTTTAAAAATCATTTTTTAATGAAAATTATCTTCCTGTATAATTTTAGAATATTATTGAATTTTTTTGAAAGCATTGATTCTGAATATAATAGATTTCTAACTAAAGAGAGATATAGAGATTCATATTTCACAAAAAAAAATTACCTTCTATGCAAAATATAGGAAAAATTACACTAATATAGGACTATATCTTGAATAAACATAGGAGATGAAAAGTCATTATTTTTTTGTGATATGGATCAGAAAATTTCATTAATGAAGCATAATCATTAATAATCTCTAATAGTGATGAGATTGTTTTAATAATCACAATCCTCTTGGTTAATTTGGCTCATACTCACCTTGTAAGAAAATAAAGTTACGTGAATCATAAAATATCATGAAAATATTTATATTCATGATATAACATGTAAAATGGATCTATATACACCTCATAAAGAATTTAGGTACATAACAAAACATGAGTCTCAAAGAAGTAAAATTAAGACAAATGTATACTTCCGATTTTGTATCATTTAAAAACTAAACACCATGAAAAAATGATAATAAAATAGATACATAAATACCAATAAGTGTGAAAAAAATCATCGTTTAATAAATCCATGAGAATTATACACTCCACATAAAATAAATTGGCGGTGAATAAATAATGTTTCTCAAAAAAAAAATTGTTAGACGAACTTCCCTTACCTCACTTCATGACTCACATTATACTCATTCAAACCCCCTATATAAAAATAATTAATTTATTATAAATCTATCAATTATTATTATTATTACATCTAATACCATATAAGGTTTTATTATATATTTATATTACCAAGTTGTTAATAATTATATGTTATGGTTTCACTTTGGGTAATATCTACTTTGTTTTCTCTTGAGTCTTAATTAGTTATATCTTTGGTCCTAAAAATTATATCTTGATTTCAACAATGTAAAAAATTATTTAAATATAATATATAAACAATATATTTGTATTATAATAATCCAAATAATATATAATTAGGAAACAGAATACACCATTCATGGAGATGGTAATACATATGTACACATGAATGATATTTCTGTTTAATTGTTCAATTGAAAGAAAGAAAGAAAATAACATATATGCTTATATATATATATATACATTATATAATAATTATATATATATAATATATGTTCTATAATCCAATACTTAATGAATACCATGTAGTGTGTCAACGAATCCCATTGAATTGAGGGGGAGTAGTAGACACTTCCTCAAATAAAATTATCATATTTAAAACAAATAGAAAATAAAAAATGTGTGTGTTTTAAAAGTAATAGAAAATAATGAAGAAAAAATAAATATAATAAATAAAATATATAAGAAGAGTTTCTTTCACAATTTCCACCATGAGAGGTGGTGAAGGAAAAAATGAACAGTCATCATTTAGTGAGGCAGTTGTTCTCCATACACACAAATAAAAATTTTTGACCTATTAGATGGATGTGTGTGAAATTTTAGGTTGAAAATTTTTCATAAATAAAAAATTGTATTCTTTGGATAATTTATTTTTATACATGCATTTAAATAATAATGTGGTGGGGTGGAGAAGGAAAATAAAAGAAATGGTCTTTACAGAAGATGTTACCTCTTAATCGGGTAACTCCTTTTGGTTTGTGCCAAAATTCTTCCCCGGGTTTCATTATTGGATGAAAGTAGGGATGATGGGATTTGGAATTGGAATATCATTTATTATCCTATGTGTTCTTATAGTTTTGAATAACAGGGAAAGGTGGTTTCCTTTTATAGCGATGGGAAAGGACACACTTCACATTTTTAAAATATTGTATGTGTACCCATTTGTTTTATCTAAAACAAGTCATACCAGACCAAAAAAATAAATAAACGAAGGTTAATGGATGAATGATGGATATTCAATGAGTTTTGGACAATTTTATAGTTTTTTGGGTCTTAAACCTAATATGTGGCCCATAGTTAAGATTAATTTAACCTTAATCAGAGTGATTAATTTTAATTACATTCACTTACAGTTTTGGTAAAAAACTAAGTTAACATTGTTACAAATTATAAATAATGATGTTTAAAATCATGGAATCCATTTTTCAAATTACTAAAAACATCAGCGGATGAAATTAATTTCAAAATTGTTCATGTAGTCTGGTCGAGAATGCGGGTTTTTAATGTCAAAACATTCAAACATTTGGAAAGTTTTCATATCTAATTTCAATGTAAAACTGATCTCAATAATTTAGATTATTTTAATTAATAGAAATTTTACCATACTATTCATTGAAAAAAATTTAATTTTAAATTTTACTTTACTAATAAAATAGATGAAAATGTAGTTTTGAAATAAAATATGGTATTTTTCACTATTCATCGAAAATTGATGTTTCTTAGAAATATCGGAAAATTTCACCGTTCTAGAATTTATGAATACATAATTCAAAAATGAAATTTAAATTATAATTTTATGTTCCTAAATGTTTCTAAAATAAATTTTATTTCTTTTCATACAAGGACCACAAAAATATATTTTTTGAGAAAATAGTATTTATAAACATATAAAAATTATCCAAAAATTATATCTTTCATTATCAATATGTTTTATTTATATAAAACCATTATAAAAAATAATTGAATTTTTTTTATTACATGTTATTTTACTATCTTTAACATTTATGTAATAATTATCTCATTTAAATAATTATAAAACCAAAATGATTCCTTGTAGAAACATTAGTGTTTCATGTATCGTACGCCAAGTCATTGTTCCGTCTAATGTATGCTAAGTTGATGTTTCGTGTAATGTACACCAGGTCCACTAAATATGATACGAATTTTTCATTTTCTTTAATATAATACATAAATGAAAATATCATTTCTTCAGATTTAAGACCCATAAAAATGTGGGGTGATACATTCGACCCCCCTTAAAAGGAATTTCACCCTTTAAATATGAAACTTGCGTAACAAAATGAGGATACAAATACTTAATCATGTAATAAAGTTCTCACATTGCTTCCAATAATTGGTGATTTTTTATAAAACATAGACAATGTCAGTGGCCTTTTTTTTGTAAAACATTCTCTGATTGGACGAGAATTTCAATATGTTGTTCAATGTGAGACAGTTCTTGGTCCGAAGATATGACCTCTAAGGTCAGTACATGTGAAGGATCAGGTATGTACTTCCTTGGGATAGATACATAGAACACGTCATAGCCTGGAGTGATATTTAAAGGATACTTCATGTGATTGAAAATCATCCTGATATGATTAATAATTTCAAAGGGACTGATATACATAGGGAATAGTTTCCCTTTATTATTTAATATCATAACCTTCTACCATTATGAGATTAATAGAAAAACATTATCACCAAATTCAAATAATAGTTCACTTAAAAAAATATCTGCATAAATTTTCAACTGGCATTGATATATCATGATATGTATTTTATGGTTCTAAAAATCTCTGCTATTTCTTTACCAATATATGGTTCCAATAACTTTCTCTCTCAATATTCATCCCGGAACCGTGTTGATCTAAATTTATTCTCATTAAGGGAATCATATGGTTCCATATGAATTCTAGAGTAAAATATATAGCTCATTGAAAGCAAAACTTTATTAAGGTATTGAACCTAACCCCATTTGAAATCTATAAAATTATATCTCAACATATCCACTAGGGTTTGAATTGTTCATTTAGACTAACTATCTGTGTATGGATTATAAGAAGTGATGAAACTCAATTTTGTGTCATGTTTTTTGTTGAATACTTCACCAGAACATTGAGGTAAACCTATAATCCAAATATAAATCAAAATAATGTGGTAATCCATGCATCCTTTAGAGTTTTTAGGTAGTCCAAAGACCAAATCCATTATGATTCTCTACCATTTCCATTATGGTTTGGGTAATGGATGCAACATACCATTTGACTTTTTTTTCAGACTTAAATTGTTTTCATACCTATCACCAAGATACACACTCTGATATTTCTCGTCATTCCATCCCACTATAAGTATTATTTAAAGTTACTATATGTCATTGTATTTCCATGATTAATTGATAAGGAAGAAAATTATGATTTATCTAATATATATTTCATCAAATATAGTTTTTAATGAACATATACATAGTTCCTAAACCTCGTCACACTATATTGGTCAAGGATAAACTCAAAAAAAATATGTCATTCATTTGCAGCTCTGTATATTCCTTCTGCACCTCTTTAATATTTATGTGTTATAGGGGTAAAAATTAATTAAAAAAAAGATAATATTGATTACCATTCTTCAAGATTTCTTGATCCATCATTTGAAAATACAGAAATATTGGATATTTATGATCCTTGTCCTTGATAAGCTAGAATTATCTTTCAGACTCAAAGATTTAGTCACCTTGTTCACTTTCCTAGGGTTGTAATGCATCGACAAGTTATAATCCTTTATCAACTCTTTCCATCTTCTATGGAGAACATTCAACTCCACCTATGTGAATATATATTTAATAATTTTTGGGTCAGTATGTATACCACAATTTTATTCATAATGGTAATTCCTCTATATCAATAATGAAACCATTTTCACTACCAAATCAAATTCTTGTGTTGGGTAATATTTCTCATGAATCATCAAATGTCCTGAGGCATAGTCAATAACCTTGTTATATTTCATAAACACACATCACAATCCCATCATGGAAGAATCGCTTTAAAATATAAACTAATCTTCAATAAATGGTAATGTATGCGTAGATTCACTAGCTAAACATATTTTAATTCCTTGAAATTTTCGTCACATTGATGTTCCCATATAAAATTTAAACCCTTATGATTTATCTTGGTAATAGTAATATATATATTTGAGAAATTCTCTATAATATTTCAATCATATTCATCTAATAAAATAATTTTACGGATCTCCGTCAATGTGGTTGGTCTTGGACATCATTATGTAGCCTCTTACATTAATGGTTCTATTTCTATACCATCTTTTAAGAATATTTGACCAAAAAATGAATCATTTTGAAGAAAAAAATCACACTTTTAAAATTTTATATATATCTTCTATTTCATTAGTTCCATTAGTAAAATTTTCAAGTGATCTTCATGCTCTCCCTTTCTCTTTGAATACTTAAAAATATCATTTATAAAGACAACCAAAAACATATCCACATAATATATAAAGACATTATTTTATAAATCCATGAAGATAGCATGGGTACTATTGAGGGAAACATGTGTCACTATATATTAATAGTATCTATACCATGTACAAAATGTCTTCATCGGAATATCCTCTTTCTTGACCCTCAAATGATGATATACTGAATGAAGGGCCATCATAGAAATGTATTAATCTCTACAATGTTGATCAAACAAGTCATCAATAAGGGGATGATTATACATGTTCTTGATTGTGAACTTGTTCAAATACTAATAATCAATGTAGAGAATCATTGATCCATCATTATTTTTCATAAAAATAATGGGTGAACCTCATGTTTACACACATGGTAGAATGAATCCATTATCAAGGTATTCATGGATTTCCATCGTCAATTCATGTAACTCAATTAGATCCATTTAATAAGGATTATATACAGTTGGAGTGGAACTAGGTATGAGTTATATTGAGAACTCAACATATCATTTTAGAGGAAGGCTAGGAAACTCTTCTAGAAAGACATCCAAAAAATGCTAGCTAATTGGCATATCATATATGTCAAATTTCTCCCCAACCAATTGAGATAACCAACCCATTTTAATGGTATGTGTGACACATACACTGGATGTAATATCAAAAATAAGCTCATACATATCCTCACATGGATGGATGATCATAGAAGGGTTTGAAATATCAAACATAACTTCCTTTATTTGATAACTGATGTGGGATTTAATCAGAGGAAGAATTTCCATTGCTAAGATGACATTGAATTCAACCAAAGAATGAATGATAATATTTTCATGTTGCATATTAACACTATCTTCAAATTGAGATAAATCATAGATTTAAGAATCAATAGTCGAAAAATTCAAGGATTTCATTTCTAATTCCACATATAATAGTTTTTTTTGAATCTTAACACCATTATAATATTCATTAACTGTAAAAGAGTGGGTATATCTTAAATAAAATGTTACATTAGCTGTTCTAGAGAGTATTGTTTGTCCACCTTTCATCACATCAGTATCACACCCCTTGTCCAATATATCAATTTCATGAGATTTTACCTATCTCTCACCTTAAGAGGTTGTTGGAATCAATCATTATCAGAATACCTAGTTTTTTTGGAAGTGGTTCGAATAATTCCCATTCTCAATACACTTGTAACACCAAATAGGGGGAGGATCATTCTGTGATTTTTTCAATCAATTAGAATTTTAAACTAACTTATTGCTATAAATTTGAATATTAATTTCCTGTTTGCCTTACTTTCCACACATAAAACATTTACTGGACCCCTAATGACAAATTCCTTTTTTCTTCTTCCCACATTTAGTCAAAAATGGAAAATTGTCTTCTTTTCTCAATTGTTTTTAGAGTTTCATTCATACTCCATCTTCTTTTTGATATCAAAATAATGAGGTTGATAAGTGAATCCAACCTCTATTTCAACCTTAAATTCACAACTCATAGTATCTTAGTAGCTACTAATGTCTCTTCTGTACAAATCCCATATGAGACTTTTCATTAATCCACTGAAGAACCTACCAACTGTACTCTTAGGTTGGATGATAATAATTGAAGCATACCTCATATATCTTGTGAAATTAGCCTCATTTGTACTAGTATGTTCATCATACATTTTCATCAACTAATTGTACTCTTTCTATATAATTGTATGAATAATCCGAGGAAATAATTTATTGAAAAATAAATTTCTTAACTATTCCCAATACATGGATTTAATACCATCATTTTATCTTTTATTCGTGACTAGAGTCCACCATTGGTCCATTATACCTTCTACAAGTTAAACAGTTAGAATACATTTCTCATGCTCTATAAATTAGAGAATATATAATATATTTTCAATGGTAATAATCCATATTCAGATAAAAAGTTGATTAGAATACCCTCTGGAAGATGGTGGTGGTTCCCTCATGAATGACTCAACGGAATGTCATTTCCACTTTTTCTTTTATATAAGTCCACTATGACTCATAGATTTATAATTTTCAATGAGAATAACAATTAGTTTTTGCATTCCAACCCCATATAATTCAGTTACTGAGGTGTAAAATTGTGCCATTTTCCATCACAATCACCATTAAAAATTTCGTTTGGGTTCCATCCATTGACTAAGACAAAAAATCCAAGAGTGTGACACAATTTTCAAACTGAGGAACCACATAATGATGAAAATTAATTAATAGGATGTCTATATAATGACTCCTTCATTAATTTATGACTCGTTTGGTTTACAGTATGTTATTAATAGGAAACATCTATCTAAATCCTTCATGATGGTTTATGAAGCTTTTGTTAATTTATAAAGCATACCATCCCCCGCCCCCACAAGAGTGTCAATATAGGTTTACAACACGGCCCATTGTGTTGTACCAGATTACCCCAAGTCTGGCCTGAAAAATCATTTCGATATTGTTACCCCTAGGTACATATATTCTATAGACACATCAACTTGTAGTATCCAAATTGGGATTTATCACTATGAAACCACTTAATCAATCCCTTACAAAAATTCATGGATATTTTCATATACACTTCCTTATCCATATAAATTTATATAGAAATGTTCTTATGGTTCAAACTAAGATTTTTTCTTTCTTGATTCCAATGGTTAACTAACCCTTTTTAATGATACCCACAATATTGACCCTCTCTATTAATACCTTAATATTTCATCACTTTTTTAGAATACATAATACATTATATAAAAACTTTCCAATGATCATACTATTCTAGTTCCTTTGGAAACATGGGAAACATAAAGACTATTACATATGTGATCTAAATTATCTCCCACTAGGATCTCCATGACTAACACCATTCATAGAAAGTCAAACATAATAACATCTTCATAACCTAGGCAAGGAAACATATAATATGGTGAGATAAAAATATCATTAAAAAATAAAATGGAGATATGTTAATATCATCATTAGAATATGGGTACGAGAACATGATAATGAAAATAGAAAATCGTACCCCAAAAATCAAAGATAGTATACATGAATCATGAAATAATGATTGGCAGTTACAACTACATGATTCATAATAAAGTTAAGAATATAAACCATGAAATCAAAACATAGGAAGAAAAGAAGGAATTGTGGAAAATAAATTACCTAATATGATTTCTCTAGTATCTATGGAATTGATTTTGATACCATCTTAGTGGAAAAAGTTCTTATCTGAACGGGGTTCACACCCCTTTCAATCCCTATATTACTAAACTGATTTCACATCTCATTCAAGTTTAGTATAACTTACCCGAGTTCATTTCATATTTCATCCCTGTAATACTAAATTGTGTCCATTAATCTTTCCATTCATGCCTATCCCATGAGGAATAAATCATTACCCAATTAATTGGAGGGAGAAATAGGTCTCACCCATATCATAATGAAATCATTCATACATGTTCCACAATATCATAAATAATCATATCAAACACCAAAAAATTAAATATGTATAATAAACATGAAATCACATATTAAACTGTGGAATGTTATTTGTTTCATAATCATTTCACCATAAAAATATCCCATGGAATGAAGCGGGTTTCAAAAGCACATAACTCGTGAAAGAGAGACGGGTTTCATAAATAACATGCCATAAAAACATAATCCATTTAGAGATACAATATGAAAGGAAACACTGAATAATTTCCCCATAATGGCATGATTAAAACCATTGAAATTTATCTTAGAGGGAAAATAATATTGAAATATATTTTAGAACACATTTCTTGAAGAAAGTATCCATTCTTCTTTGAAAATCTATTTGTATAACATAAATTTTTATTAAACATTTATTTTTTGAAAAAACATTTAGAACATTTAAAGGAATAATTTAATATAATAAAACATTTTTAAAAAAATTTCCATCAAAATTATTTTCATGAATCATTTTAAATCATTTTTGAATTTATTTTGAAAATATGGTTACTGAACAAACAAGATTTTTGACCAAAGAGAGAGATAAAGTCAGGTTTTTTCAAAATAATCCAAAGAACCAAATAGTGGAAAATGGTACTAATAAATCAATTCATCTTGAGTAACCAGAGTAGAATAATATTCATAGCTATTCTTGAGCAATGTATTCTAATATTTCCTCAAAAAATCATAATCATTAACAATCATTAAAAGCATAGAAATTATTTCACTAAAATATTACCACATGGTTACATGGGATCATACAAATACATGTATGAAAAATAAATTAAATGAATCGTAAAATGTCATTAAAATAAGGATATTTATTATATAACAACAAAAAAATAATTATATACCCCCCAAAAATAATGTATGTACATAACAAAACGTGAGTCTCAAAGATGAAAAATTGAGACAAAAATATTTATCAATTTTTTAACATTTGAAACCCACAACCTATCAAAAAAAATTCATAAAATCAATATGTAAATAAAAATAAATTTATGAATAAGAATCATTCAATATATTTTTTGTTATAATACACACTCCACAAAATAAATGGGTGATTAATAAACCAAATATCTCGTGGAAATAAAAATTGAAATGAAATCCTCTTACCTTGTGTCTCGACTGTCATTGTACTCGTACAAACCTCTATATAATAAATAAAAATTAATTATAAATAAATAAATGTTCCAAATTAGTACATATAATACCATATATGTATTTATTATGGCTTTATATTAGCATCTTGTCAATAATTGTATTTTATGTTTTCACTTCGGTTAATATCTTCTTTAGTTTTCACATGTGCCTTAATCTGTTATATCTTTGGTCATCATACTTATATAATGATATATTGAACATAAAAAAATATTTAAATATATTATTTATTCAGTATATGTGTATTATAATAATCCATATAATATATAATTATGAAATGAAATTCATCATTCATGGTGATGGTAAGCTATACGTTTGCAAGAATGTTATTTTTATTTGATTGTAGTATTGAAAGAAACAAAGAAAATGAAATATAATTATTATTTATATAATATCATTAATGTATAATTATAATGTTATATATATTATATAAGTTAACTAAACTGATCCTTAATATATTCCAAGTTTTGTGTGATTGAATGACATCCTTTTAAATAGTAGTTTTCCACACTTCATCAAATGAAATTATCATATTTACACCAAATGCTATATAAAAAGATAGGTGTTGAAAAGGGGATAAATAATATTAAATAAATAATGAATATAATATAATATATATATATTTTCATTATAATTTCCACCATGAGAGGGTTAAAGTAAAAATGATCAATCATCATTCAGTGACGTGGTAGTTCGTTGTACACATAAATAACATGTTTGTTGCCCATTTGATGGAGGTGTGTGTATGTTTAGGTTGAAATGATAGCATATAAGAATAATAATATATTGATGATACTTGTTTTTTATAAGATCCATGTTTAAATAGATCAGAGTGATGGAGAAGGAAAATAAAAAAAATGTCCTTGAGAAAATATATTACCTCTCAAGCAGGTTACTCCTTTTAGATTGTGACAAAAAGCTTATGTGGTTTTCTTTCGGTATATGGGGTGTCCTATAAGAGTAAGTGAGGTATTTCAGGAAGTATATATTTTATTTCATGGGCATTCTTCTTTGAAATTAAAGAGACCATATTCCTTAGGTCTGTTCTAGATAGCTCATCCATTATCAGTCTTTAATACGATTGTGATACGAATAAATCAGAAGAATACGTGAGGAATGAGAAATTAGGGAATCGAAGCTTAAAACCAAATGGAGCATCCAATTCCATGAAGAATTTGGAATCACAAAAAAGGAAATAAGGCCTTAATATTATATATTAATGATACAAACATCCAAAAAATAAGATATCAGATAGTGAAGATACCTAAATTTATAGAATATTCTATGGAGGGGAGCTTCTCAAGAGATCCTTGCTGTTTTTTTAGAAATGAAAAAAAATAGTGTTTAAATTTTATCTTTAGTGTTATTTAAAATTATTAATATACCAAAACACTTGGGTCACATAGTTTTTGTACACAATTTTGTAAACCATGTGTCGATCGTGCATGGATTCATGTTGGCTAAGTGCCACTTGCATAGTTATCCTACATGATTTTACCAAATGTGTGAAAACCCTACAATGATAAATAGTTCAAATCTTCTTAAATTTCATACCTGGATGCACATCTATGTTTCCCTACCTACATGGTTTAGAGTGACTATGTAGCCTCTTCACATCAACTAAATAATGGGTTCTAGGAATCAAACCTGATTCGGACACCCCCAGTCCCTCTATGAACACAAGTGGTATTAATAATAGGCCATATTTAAGCAGTTAGTCTATGAATTGATGGAATAAAATGATTCTATACCTCAATGAGGTATTTTTATCTTAAAAACATCACGCATGAATTAATTATTCCACAATTTTCTTTCCCAGGGGCGATGAAGCCTAATGAGTGAATAACTTAATCCACTACAATCATGCATCTCCCTCCCGCTCCCAGGTCACATCCTCAACTCATTTGTGATGCTAAAGTAATTGTACTAAAGGATTTAAAAAATCTAAAGGAAACATCATGTTATGACCCTATATTTGAATAATATTCTATTAAATGGAATCATCTTCCTATAAATCAACCTCCTCAGGATGAAATTTCATACACATGTCTAAATTTTAATGTCTCTGATGAGAAACAATGAAGATGTCAGTCATATAAGAATACCTTTTAGTTAACAGCAACGGGTTGGTAAACATCCAGACACGCTCTATAATATCAAACATCCCAAAATAACTTGGTGAAACTTTACACAATCTATTAATCCTTCTATATCCCAACCATAATGAAACAATTTGGAAAAAAATATCTCTGGTCTCAAAATCTTGAGTTCATCTGTGGGTATCGACGTATGATTTCTTATAAGACTATGAAGTAGGTATCCTATTTTGAATCAACAACACCTACTCTGTAGTCTCCTAAACAAGATGAGGTTCCATCATACCTTCCTCTTCCTCCTCCATCCAAACACATGGGTGATAGTCATGGAAAATTTTAAAAAGCATTAAATGGTTCCACCAAAATAGTATTTTGAAATCTTTCACTGTAGACATATTGAACTAGGGGTAAATGGCTTTCCCAAGATCCCATAAAATATTGGATTCATACTCATAGTATGTCCTCAATCACCTATATTATGCACTATGACTATCCATCTACCAAGGGTGGGTATTCAATTCTTGGATGCACATGTTCACCAAAGGTCCTCTATATCCATTTCTAGAATCGATATGTAAACTGGGCATCCCGAAATAAAATTGTAGAATGTGGAACCCTTTGAAGTCATATTATCTTATAGATATTGAACCTCTTATTATCGTCAACATTAAAGGTTTCCATGATAGGAATTAAATGAGAAACCTTAATGAGAATTTCAAAAACAACCAATAAAACAACCTTACCTTGAGGTAAACTCACTAAACCCATCACAAAAATCCATTTTCATGTCATTACACATCAACTCAAGAATGTGTAGCAGCTGTAAAAATTTGGATGGTCATTTTTTTTATTCCTTCGGCTACTGACATGGGGAAGACCTTTTGACGAAACTAACTATATATCATTTCATTCACAACCACCAATATAGACTATGTAAGTCACAATACATCTTAGTGACCCAAGGATGATCTTCCCTAGCTAAAGCATGAAAAACACACACCATCTCATCGGGTATGTCTACTGAGACCCATACATGACCATGCTTTCATAGGACCTCCTCTTCATAGTCGGTCTATACTAGAGGGGTTCCTCACAAGTCACACTCTCTCATAGGACTAGGCCTTCAATGTTCAATATCTCCCTCTTCATAATTTTATCTAGCAAGGGATAGGTAACAGCTACAGAAGAAATTTATTTCTTCCCCTGATTGTCGTGAACCTACAGGTGAATCTCAATGAACAATGCCATAAGTAGCCACTCGCTACTGGACTGATGCACCACCCATATCTGATTATTCCAACTCAACGCATCGGCCACTACATTTCCATAACTAAGAATGTATTCTAGGATGATGTTGAAGGAAAAAAAATATTCCAGCCGACATTATTGCTTCAGATTATGACCAAATTTTTTAAATATATACTTGATGATTTTTTGGGTTGTTTACACCCAAAAAACACTCTCCATGTATGTAATGTCTCTAACTACACAACATGTGGACAACAAAATCTATCTCGATATTGTGCCTCAGGTAATTCATATCATGTCTCCTTTGCTGTCATGAATCGTACGTAACGAATCAATCGATAAGCATAAAAATTGATTCCATCCTAATAACAAATTAATCCTAATAAATTCTATAACTATAAAAAACTAGGTTTTATTTCCATACATACCAACACCCGACCTGGTCCATGGCATGGAACGGAGGTAATTCTCAATCCCCACGGATTGAAAACTAGTCCTAGAGTACCAAAAATATATCATGGTAACAATTATTCCCATTAATAAAAAATAAAGAACCTGTAAAGACCCGTAAATTTCAAGGAAATTTTTTTCTTAATTTTTTTTGGAATTTTACAAGAACGCAGTTTCTGACTGCACCTGATTCTGAGGCCCGGTGTGCCCGGAATCATTTTCTGAAGTTTGGCTCGGGTACGTTCAGTGAACGGACGAGCGGGATTTTATATCTTTTGAACCGGTGCATGGAATCAAATTCTGAGGGCACCGATGAAATTGCAGTGCCGGTATTTACTTAGAAACACCTCTTCTGGAGTTGTGTTTGCTCGGTTGTGGTTTTTAATTTTGGGTTTAAAGTTATGAAATAAAATAAAGTTGTGCGACAATTTTATTTTTATTTCACTTAAGCCACTTAAAAGCCACTTAAAGATGCTTAAGCTGAGTTGATGTGGATAAGGTGCTATCCAAAAATATCCTACCCTCTTGGTAGGATATTTGTGAGGTGGGGCCCGCACGAGCCCCACTGTTTCTTTTCCACTAAGCAATGCACCCGCGAAAACCCGTCATTATGAAAGTCAACAGACACGTTTTCTTAAATTCTTAACGCACCAATTAATTGGGCGGTTTTCTTCGTTGAATTAATTCTACGAATTAATTTATTCGTTTATTAACCTATTTTAAATCCATTGGCATAATAATAAAATAAGACCAATGCATGACTTCTGGAAAAATACTCGTTGAGGGGATTTGTTAGAAACCAATAATTCTTCATCCTCCTTCGCGAAGAACGCGAAGAACACGAAGAACGTGAAGAACGCCGAGCCCTCGAAAATCGACGATGCGACGTCGTGTGCCGTGACGCCGACGTTTCCTCTCCCGCGACGTTCTTCTGCGACGTTCCTTCCTCCGCAGCAAAATCTCCGATCACCAACTGCTTGAGGTAAGAGATTTCAAGTTTCTTTTAAACCTCCATTGTGGCTTATAACAACACACGGATTTAATTATTTATAATTAAATTGGTTGTTTCGTGGTCCTCGGAGTTCGTCGATGCAACGCTGGATACCGCGACGACTCGAAGATCCCCTCCTTACGCGACGATCAAATCCGCGAAGAACGCGCGTGCGACGACTTGACGAGGTAGGGGTTTTATTGAATGTTTTATATTTCCGTGATCGTTTCTTTAAAAATAATCAACCCAGTTTCATAAGAACAATTTAATTTTATTAAAATTGTTGTTTGATATGTTGATTATTTCTTCCCGGTTGTTATCGCCTAACGCGGAGGGCGTGGGCCGAACGAACACGGCCCGACAACCCTCCGTAGTTCTTTGTTGTTGTGCAGATTTGGCGGGCGACGAAAAAAGGTGACTCAAGGGAGATTCGATGTTTCCGCAACGAAGAACGGAACCCGGGAGGAGCACCGGCGTAGACGAGAAGGAAAACATACCACCGGAGCAACTCCGGTGGCCCGCGGAATCCTCCGTCGGCACGGGTCGCCGGCGGGGCGGCGCCGGCGACCAGATGCGGCGGCGCGCCGCCGGACAAGGCCGCCGCGGCTTCTGCCGCGGCGGCGGCTGCCTTCGGACCCGTGGTTGCGCGGGTCCGGCTCACACGCATGGGACACGGCCTTTCCGCGTCCATTGACTCCAGCGCGGCCCCTCGTGGGCCCCGTCATCTTCATTCCGCGGGGGCAGCGCCCCGAGGCTCTCTCGGTCGGCCGCTCGGCCGAGCCAAGCCGGGCTGCACCCTGGTCGGACCGGACCGGTTCTAGCTGGGTCGGACCGGGTCGGGTCGACCCGGTTCGGCCGACCCAGGGGGGTCGGGCCTGGTCGGCCCGGGCCCAGCCCCCATGTCCCCGGATGTTTTCAGTCTTTCGCTCATAACATGAGCTACGGGCCTTCGAACGACACGCCGTCAGTGGCAACGCGATCCTTGGATCGAGATGGTTGTTTTGGTATATTGGACTCAAGGTTTTGGGATACTTTGGATTCGTTTGGGTTGGTTCGTACACGAAACCAACCGGGCCCTCGAAGCGGAAACACTCATATCTTGAGCTCTGGACGTCCGATTGTTGTGTCGTCGACTTTGGTGGATTCCACTTAGTGAGACAGATCTTTTGGCATACTCCGCCCGAGGTTTGGATATAGGTGGAGTACGGTCGGGTTGTTTTTTCCTTAAAAACCAACCGGGCCCCTGGGACGAATAAGCCAATAACTCTCAGACCGTGGGTCCGATTGACGCGCCGTCTGCGACATTGAGTTCCTGTTGACGATACAGAACTTTTGGATACATCATCTCTGGACTTGGTATCAATTGATGTATCATCCTCTCGGCTCGTGGAGCAGACCCTCCCGAACGAGCTTGTTGTGTGCGGGAACCCTAGTGCTGGTTGCGATTGCGACGACGACTGTGCAGAGATCCTTAGTGGACTGCGACGATGACTGTACAGAGATCCTCAGTGGACTCCAATGACGACTGTGTAGAGATCCTTAGTGGACAGCGATGACGACTGTGTAGAGATCCTTAGTGGACTGCGACGACTACTGCACTTAGCGATCCTATGTGGACCAGTGCTAGAGATCCTGTGTGGGTCAGCACTCAGCGGTTCTGTATGAGCCAGCGCCTACAGGTCCTGTGTGGGCCCGATCCTATTTGGGTCTTTTCGGGGGTTAGTACCTACCGATCCTTTGTGGGTCTGACGACTTAGATGGATCGATGATCGTCTTTATCATCATCCGAAGAAGTATACCTGTGTGAGATGAATATTGTGTTACTCTCCCTTATGGATTGTGTTGAGCTATCCTATGTGGGTTACTTTTCTCTCCATCATGGATTGTGTTGTGCTATCCTGTGTGGGTATACTTTTTGCTTTCCTGTGTGGATTGGGTTGTGTTTGGGCTCAGATGTTGGAGCCTAACGAGAATTGATGACTTAGGTATGTGTATGGGCATATACCTAAGCCACGTCGGATGTTACTTCGTGATTGTATCTTTTCTTTGTGGATTATCCTTTGTGGATTCTGGGATACCTTTGGGTGTCTCTGGGTCCCAACTGAGTAGCTTATACTCACCCTTGCACGGGTTATGCCCGCAATACGTTGTGTTGGTTGCTGACGAAGGGCAGCGCTGATCGTGGTGGAGGCTTACGGAGCAGGACGGTACCCGGAGGTGGACCACTGGGCGGGGCGTACTTGGAGCGGTCAGGTGGACCTGAGGAGCAGTGGAGGCTATCCGTACCCACCCTTCAGGTGGGACATCCAGATAACGGCTTGATGCTGCGGCTTTTCATTTCAGTTGTTGTTTTCCCCCATTCAGTTTTACTTTACAGTTGGGCTTGTATTTCCGTCCCCTTTTACTTTCAGCACAGGTTGTTGTAGTTTTTACATAGTGTTTACTCTTTCCGCTTGCTTAATCTTTTGTGGTTTTTACATTACTAAGGCAATGCCTTCCCTGTTTATCGGGATTTACACCTTGGTGCTATTCGCCAGCCCCTGGCCTTTAGAAGGTGGTCTTGGGGTAGTCACGGCACGGGCCCCGAGGACGGGTCGTGACAAATTGGTATCAGAGGTGGTCAGTTCTACCACAGACTCTGATCTTTCCTCTATGAGAAGCAATAGTGTTTAGCGTATTGAGTGTGGTTATTAGTCTAGGGAGTCCAGTGTTGGTGCGGCGACCAACGTATCCGTACACCAGGACCCTGACTTTTGATTTCTGACTTAATGCATGAAAACATTCATTGCATGTTTGTTTCATGTTTTTATTGTGATTACTTGTGTCACCTCACCAGGTATACTGTTCTAACCGTGGCACACTTGTTTCCTTTTCAGGATGGCCCCCCGACGACAGCCAGCTAGGGTTCCGATAGTAGAGCTCGACGACAGCTCGTCGAGCGACGAGGCCTTGGTACAGGGCCCTTTGTCGGCAGAGGCACCGGCAATACCTCTACCCGCCGAGCTACCGATGCTCCCCGACACGACCGCTGACGATGCATGTCGCCTCGGAGCTCTGCATGAGTTCCAATGCCAGTGACCACCCAGGTTTCGTGGGGAGACGGACCCCCAGGCAGCTGAGGACTGGCTGGAGGCGGTCGTATGAGTTTTCAGGCTAGTGAGGACACCAGCAGACCTCATGGTGATACTCGCGGCGAGCCTACTGCACGCAGCAGCGGGCCGATGGTGGAGCTTGATGATCCAGGTGAACGATGAGGAATCTCATATCTGGACGGACTTTGAGAGCCTCTTATGCTCAGAGTTCGTCCTGGCCACCCTCCGTGCGGTGCGCATCCAGGAGCTTCTTTAGCTGTGGCAGGGCAGCTTGACGGTCGCCCAGTACGTGGTGAGGTTTACCGATCTTTCTCGCTACTCGACCGACATGGTACGGGACCCCTTCTTTCGGGCTCAGAACTTTGAGCAGGGATTGAGACACGAGATCAGGGCATCGCTGATCTCCCTCAGCATCCCGACCCAGGCAGGAGTACTGGAGAGAGCCCTTCTGATCAAGAGCTTTCTTGTTGAGTCCCCTTCAGTAGCGAGACCCACCACAGGGCGGCAGATAGGAGAGTCTTCCACAACAGGCAGCCGACGGATGACTCAGGGGTCCCGGCAGACCAGACCCTCTTGTAGATGACCTCAGGACACTGGCTCAGCAGTGCGGGGCACACAGCGTGGATCCAGTCTTTCGAGAGGCAGGTAGTGCTACGCATGCGGCAGGCAGGGCCACATGGCTCGTGACTGCCTGACCCGCCGTGACGAGGAGCAGCAGACGGTGGAGGGGCCACCCAGGCAGAGGCAGAGGGTCAACCGTGGCGGTCCACATGGAGGAGGCAGACGAGGCAGAGGAGCTGGCCGAGCAGCAGGTGGTGGGCGATGCTTTGAGGCTCTGCCACCACCACCACCGGGAGGTCCGCCCCGACCACAGGGAGCTGGAGGGAAGAGACATGCACAACTCTAGGCAGCGGAGTCCTACAACCACGGCGCGCCAGAGATGATTCGAGGTACGATCAGTGTCTATTCCACCCTTGCTGCAGTTCTCATAGACACAAGAGCGAGTCACTCTTTCATAGCCACTGCCCTTATTCGGAGCTCAGATATTCCAAAAGAGTCGTTGGCTCGACCCTTACGGATAGAGACTCCTACGGAAGCAGACTCGACGATTACACACTAGTGCCGGCAGTGTGAGCTTACTCTAGGAGGCGAGAGCTTCCGCTAGGATCTTCTTGTAGAGGCACCAAGGCCTTACGACGTCATCTAGGGCATGGATTGGTTATCTACAGTCCATGCTCAGATTGACTGTATTAGGTGCAAGGTGCGATGTGTACACACCGACGGGAGCAGGCTCACCTTCACCGGCGAGAAGGGAGTCTTTGCAGCACAGGATGGACTACCGCAGAGGAGAGGACATCCCATCACTCATCATTTGGCTAGCCTCATCCTTGGAGTAGTTGACGTGCGGAGTCCTAGTTTTCCTGCAGCGGTGGATCAGTACGCGGACGTCTTTCCCGATGACGTTCCAGGGCTACCTCCTCGCAGAGAGGTAGACTTTTATATTGATCTGTACCCCGGGACAGCCCCGATATCCACTAAAGCGTATCAGATGGCCCCTGATGAGCTTCGAGAGCTGCGGGTACAGTTGGAGGACTTACAGGGCAAGGGGTTCATCTGACCCAGTGTTTCACCCTAGGATTCCCCGATATTGTTCCCCAAGAAGGCGGACGTGAGCTTGTGACTGTGTGTCGACTATCGTCGCCTGAACCAGTTGACAGTGAGGAACAAGTATCCGCTACCGAGGATTGATGACCTCTTCAATCAGCTCAAGGGAGCTCGGTGGTTCTCGAAGATGGACCTCAGGTCAGGCTATCATCAGCTCAGAGTTCAAGACAAGGACGTGCAGAAGAGGGCCTTCAGGTGTCGGTATGGCCACTATGAGTTAATGGTTATGCCTTTCGGCGTAACCAATGCTATAGCAGTGTTCATGAGCCTCATGAACTGGATCTTCCAGCCATACCTCGATTGATTTTTCGTGGTCTTCATTGACGACATTTTGGTATACTCGACCACGAAGGAGGAGCACGCCTACCACATGCGGGTTGTACTAGACACACTCCGAGAGCACCAGCTTTATGGCAAGTTCTCGAAGTGTCAGTTCTGGTTACGTGAGGTCCACTTCTTGGGACACGTCATTTCTGAGGCGGGAGTTGCAGTGGATCCTACGAAGATCGAGGCAGTTCTAGCTAGGGAGCCACCCAGGAGCGTGACGGAGGTGCGGAGTTTCTTGGGACTAGCGGGATACTATCGATGATTTGTGCCGGACTTATCCAGAGTCGAGGCGCCACTCTCAGCATTTACGAATATAGGGAAAACCTTTGTGTGGTCAGACAGATGTCAGCAGAGCTTCCAAGAGCTGAGACAGAGATTAACCAGCACACCTATCTTGAGGTTGCCTGAGGAGGGAGTTGGATACGTAGTCTACTGCGATGCATCAGGGACCAGACTCGGATGTGTCTTGATGTAGGTGCGGGCCGTGATTCCCTATGTATCACATCAGTTGAGGCCGCATGAGTAGAACTACGCCACGCATGACCTAGAGCTAGCGGCAGTGGTCTTCGCACTAAAGATTTGGCGGCACTATCTGATGGGCGAGCGCTTTATAGTCTTTTCTGACCACCAGAGTCTCAGGTAAAACTTCTCTAAGAAGGACCTGAACCTGAGACATTGGCGATGGCTCGAGTTCCTCCAGGACTATGACTTTGAGATACTCTATACTCCTTGGAAGGGGAACGTAGTAGCCGATTCCCTTAACAGGAGGATGGGCATTCAGCTACTTGAGGAGGCGACATAGCAGCTAGCTGCCTTGCAGTTATCCTTTGTGGATAGGGATTGAGAAGCCTTCCTTCAGTCTCTCATAGTCTCTCCTCCACTTCTACAGCGGGTCAGAGAGGCACAGTGTGGGGATGCTGACAGTGAGACGTGGCGTGCATAGATATCCTCATGACAGGCACCTGATGGTTTCCCCCTTGGAGCAGAGCATGAAGTCCTTTTCAGAGGACGTACCTTGGTACCAGTTGCTTTACGGGAGGAGGTGCTGGGAGAGTTTCACACTTCTCCTTTGGCGGTACATCCTGGAGTGGCGAAGATGTACCAGGATCTCAGACGACAGCACTGGTGGCCGAGCATGAAGAAGGTTGTGGTAGAGTTCGTTTCTCGATGCCTCACCTGTTAGCAGGTGAAGGCAGAGCATCAGGTACCAGCAGGCTTGGTACAACCCTTGGATGTCCCGGAGTGGAATTGGGACGGGATATCTATGGAATTCGTGACTGGACTTCCACGCACTTCCAGAGGTCACGACTCCATTTGGCTGATTGTTGACCAACTCACCAAGTCGGCACACTTCTTACCCATCCGAGAGCAGGGCTCAGTGGAGAGCTTAGGGCATCTCTACGTTCAAGAGATTGTATGGCTTAACGGTGTTCCATCGTCTATCATCTCCTATCGGGACGCTCGCTTTACTTCCCGTCATTGGAAGGGGTTGCAGGAGGCGTTCGGGACGCGGCTATGTCTGAGCACCATATTTCACCCTCAGACGGATGGTCAGACGGAGAGAACCATTCAGACTCTCAAGGACATGCTCCGCGCATGTGTCCTCGACTTTGGTCGAAGTTGGGAGGATCTCCTACCCTTGGTGGAGTTCGCGTTCAACAATAGCTACCACTCCACCATCAGGATGGCACCATACGAGGCGTTGTACGACAGACCTTGCAGATCTCCTTTGTGCTGGATAGACCCTGGGGAGTCAGCACACGTGGGACCAGAGATGGTTCGGGCCACGACATAGAAGGTCCAGGTCATCCAAGAGCGGATGAGGACAGCTCAGAGCTGGCAGAAGTCTTATGCTGACAGGAGGCGGATGCCACTAGAGTCCGAGGATGGAGACCACGTCTTCTTGTGTGTCTCACCTCGACGTGGATTACAGAGATTTGGACGAGGAGCTAAGTTGTCTCCACACTTCATCGGACCCTTCCAGGTCCTTAGCAGGATTGGAGAAGTGGCTTATCACCTGGCTCTACCACCTCAGTTGCACCGGGTGCACGACGTCTTCCACATAACTCAGCTGAGGAGGTACGTGCATGACCCGACGCATATCATTGACTATGGGGAGCTGGACGTTAATGATGGGGCGATTTTTGCGGAGGTCCCAGTGGAAATCTAGGATCGACAGGAGCGGGTCCTACGTTGACGGTCGATCCCTCTAGTGTGCATCAGATGGTAGCATAGGAACCTCTAGGAGATCACTTGGGAACGGGAGGCTTAGATTCGTGCTCAGTACCCACATTTGTTTCCCTAGTTTATGATGTATCTTTACGGGGACTTAAAGCGCTGAGGTGGGAGTAATGTAAAGACCCGTAAATTTCAAGGAATTTTTTTTATTAATTTTCTTTGAAATTTTACAAGAACGTAGTTTCTGACAGCACCTGATTCTGAGGCCCGGTGTGCCCGAAATCATTTTCCGAAGTTTGGTTCGGGTACGTTCAGTGAACGGATGAGCGGGGTTTTCTAACTTTTGAACCGGTGCTCAGAATCAAATTATGAGGACACCGATGAAATTGTAGTGTCGATATTTGCTTAGAAACGCCTCTTCTAGAGTTTCGTTTGCTCGGTAGTGGTTTTTAATTTTTGGGTTTAATGTTATGAAATAAAATAAAGTTGTGCGACAATTTTATTTTTATTTCACTTAAGCCACTTAAAAACCACTTAAAGCTACTTAAGCTGAGTTGATGCAGATAAGGTTCTATCCAAAAATATCCTACCCTCTTGGTAGGATATTTGTGAAGTGGGGCCCGTACGAGCCCCACCGTTTCTTTTCTGCTAAGTAACGCCCCCGCGAAAACCCGTCAATATGAAAGTCAACTGACGCGTTTTCTTTAATTCATAACGCACCAATTAATTGGGAAGTTATCTTAGTTGAATTAATTCTACGAATTAATTTATTCGTTTCTTAAACTGTTTGAAATCTATTGGCGTAATAATAAAATAAGACCAACACACGACTTCTGGAAAAATACTCGTTGAGAGGATTTGACAGAAACCAAGAATTCTTCATCCTCCTTCGCGAAGAACGCCAAGAACGCGAAGAACGCGAAGAACGCCGAGCCCTCGGAAATCGACGACGCGATGCTGTGTGTCACGACGCCAACGTTTCCTCTCCCGCGACGTTCTTCTGGGACGTTCCTTCCTCCGCAGCAAAATCTCAGATCACCAACTGCTTGAGGTAAGAGATTTCGGGTTTCTATTAAACTTCCTTTGTGGCTTATAACAACAGACAGACTTAATTATTTATAATTAAATCTGTTGTTTCTTGGTCCTCGGAGTTCATCGATGCAACGATGGATACCGCGACGACACGACGATCCCCTCCTTTCGCGACGATCAAATCCGCGAAGAACGTGCGTGCGACGACTTGACGAGTAAGGGGTTTTATTGAATGTTTTATATTTCCGTGATCGTTTCTTTAAAAATAAAGAACCCGGTTTCATAAGAACATTTTTAATTTATTAAAATTGTTGTTTGATATGTGAATTATTTCTTCCCGATTGTTATCGCCTAACGTGGAGGGTGCAGGCCGAACGAACACGGCCTGACAACCCTCCACAGTTTTTCGCTGTTGTGCGGATTTGGCGGGCGACGAAAAAATGTGACTCAAGGGAGATTTGATGTTTCCGCAACGAAAAACGGAACCCCGGAGGAGCACCGGCACAGACGAGAAGGAAAACGGACCACCGGAGCAACTCTGGCGGCCCACGGAAGCCTCCGGCAGCGCGGGTCGCCGGCGCCGCTGCGCCCGCGACCGGAGGCGGTGGCGCCCCAGCGCGCCGCCGTGACTGATGTTGCGGCGGCGGCGGCCAGCGGACCCACGGCGGCGTGGGTCCGGCTGACACACACGGGAAATGACCTTTGCTACGTTCGTTGACTCTAGCGCGGCCCCTCGAGGGCCGCGACATCTTCATCCCGTGGGGGCAGCGCCCCGCGGCTCCCTCAGTCGGCCGCTCGGCCGAGCTGAGTCGGAGCTGGGTCGGACCGGACCGGGTCCATCCAGGTCGGACCGGGTCGGGTCGACCCGGTTCTGGCGACCCATTTGGGCCGACCCAGGGGGGTCGGGCCGGGTCGACCTGGGCCCAGACCCCCTATCCCCAAATGTTTTCGGTCATTCACTCATAACTTGAGCTACGGGCCTCCGAACGACACGCCGTCAGCGGCAACACAATCCTTGGATAGAGAAGTTCGTTTCGGTATATCGCACTCAAGGTTTCGGGATACTTTGGGTTCGGCCGGGTTGGTTCATACACGAAACCAACCGGGCCCTCGGAGCGGAAACGCTCATATCTTGAGCTCCAGCCGTCTGATTGACGTGTCGTCGACTTTGGTGGATTCCTCTTAGTGAGACGGATCTTTTGGCATACTCCGCTCGAAGTTTGGATGCGGGTGGAGTACGGTCAGGTTTGTTTTTCCTTAAAAACCAACCGGGCCCCTGGGACAAATAAGCCAATAACTCTCAGACTGGGCGTCTGATTGACGCGCCGTCTGCGACGTTGAGTTCATGTTGACGATACGGAACTTTTGGATACATCAACTCTAGACTTCGTATCAGCTGATGTATCAGCCTCTCGGCTCATGGAGCGGACCCTCCCGAACGAGCTTGTTGTGTGAGGGAACCCTAGTGCTGGCTACGACTGCGACGACGACTGTGTAGAGATCCTCAGAGGACTGCGACGACGACTCTGCAGAGATATTCAATGGACTGCGACGACTACTGCACTCAGCGATACTATGTGGATCAGTTCTATAGATCCTGTGTGGATCCGATCCTGTGTGGGTCAGCGCTCAGCGGTTCTATGTATGCCAACGCCTACAGGTCCTGTGTGTGCCCGATCCTGTGTGGGTCTTTGCGGGGGTTAGTACCTACCGATCCTTTGTGGGTCCGACGACTTAGATGGATCAGTGATCATCTTTATCATCATCCGAAATAGTATAACTGTGTGAGCTGAATTTTGGGTTACTCTCCTTTGTAGATTGTGTTGAGCTATCCTGTGTGGGTTACTTTTCTCTCCTTCTTTGATTGTTTTGTGCTATCCTGTGTGGGTATACATTTTGCTTTCCTGTGTTGACTGGGTTGTGCTTGGGCTCGGATGTTGGAGCCGAACGGGAATTGATGACTTAGTTATATGTATGGGAATATACCTAAGCCATGTCGGATGTTACTTCGTGATTGTATCTTTCCATTGTGGATTATCCTTTGTGGATTCTGGGAGACCATCGGGGTCTCGGGGTCCCTACTGAGTAGCTTATACTCACCCCTGCATGGGCTATGCCCGCACTACGTTGTGTTGGTTGCAGATGACGGGCATCTCTGATCGTGGTGGAGGCTTGCAGAGCAGGAAGGTACCTGGAGGTGGACCAATGGGCGGGGTGTACTCGGAGCGGTCAGGGGGACCTGAGGAGCAGTGGAGAATATCTGTACCCACCATTCACGTGGGACTTCCAGAGGACGGCTCGACGCTGCGGCTTTTCTTTTCAGTTGATGTTTTCCCCTTTCAGTTGTACTTTATAGTTGGGCTTGTATTTCAGGCCTCTTTTACTTTCAGCACAGCTTGTTGCAGATTTTACTTTGTGTTTACTCTTTCTGCTTGCTTACTCCGTGGTGGTTGTTTACTTTACAAAGGCAATGTCTTCCCTATTTATCGGGATTTATGCCTTAGTTCTAGCCGCCATCCCCTGGCCTGTGGAAGGCGGGCTTGGGGTAGTCACAGCACGGGCCCCGAAGACAGGTCGTGACATAACCCACAGTAATAAACATCAAAATGACGAATAAAAATAACTAAATATTGTATAAAACGATTCATAGTAAATGTCTACAACATTAATCAAAAAACCAAAATGGGGTACAAAATGTAAATAATCAAACTATTATCAAAAACACCATATGATACAATGATCATTGACCTCAATCCACCACCACAACAACCACAAGGGAATTCCTCTAGCATCCTGAACAACCATCTCTAAACACCTTGAATTTGCTGATGTCAATCATAAACAATTATAATGAAACTTAAAGGTGTATGTAGGGTGTGATCTAAATACTAGTATGGTTCCACCCAACAAAATGATTTCTTCCTATAATCATTATTCTATAAAATGAAATAAATGTTTTATAAAATTTTTAAAAATGATATTTATAGTAAACATTTTTATTGGATGATATTCTTTATTTATAAATAACCAATGAGGTGAAATTTATACTGTTGGTGTGTGATATATCAGCAGAGAGAACTAATCCATGGTAGATCCACATAGGAACTGGCTAATAATATGATCCAAAAGACATCGTATCTTAGTGAAAAGTGGTACAGAAACCTCAACCATCCACTTCCTCATGCAAGATCCATAAGAGAGAAGAATCACCGAATATTATATCATCTTCAAATCATCATCAATATTTAGTTAGTGTTTTTATCAAAAATATCAATAATTGAATCTTTCATTAAGCCACTTGTGAATGGATATAATATTACTACTATTCCTCCGGCCAGGTGACATTGGATTCCCATTGTGCTCAGTTTGAATTTCACATATCACATAAAACATCACATTCGCGTATACACAATACAAACAATAAAAAACATATAATAAACCCCAAATTCTCTATCGAAACACCCTTTTCATAAAAAATGCAGATAAAAAATTTTAATCATGATTTTCACCATCGACACATTTTTTCAAACACCGAGAAGGCATAAACTACGGAAGCCAATTTGAAACCCACATAAAATATAACTTTTTTTTAAACCCATTATCAACAAACACACACCATGAATAATTTTATAAACACATTTCACACCACATATATTATACAGTGAATATGTATATGAATCAATGAATTCATATTAAATATAAAAATAGTTTTTATGCATAGAACAACCTACCTCATGTGATGAAACATTCAAAATATAGTGAAAAACACCGACCACGCCTCATTCGCCCGCTATTGTTAAATGATCAAACCACATGAATCAATATCTAACCCCAAAAAATTTATCCATCCCAATTAATGTCACCATCCCCATTGGAGAAATTAAAACCAAAAAATATGAATAATACATTAGAAAAGTGAGGGAAAACATGAATTAACGCACTTACATTAAGTTTTGATGATAAAAAACTCAAAAATTCCACCAAAATGGATCCAAAAGGAATGGAAATGATGTGGAGGCACACCAGGGGAATGAAATCTAATGGGGGAAAAGATGAGTGATTTGGTGATAAAAAATGAGGAGAGGGAAGAAATATTTTCTTAATGACCTAGATAAGACACATGGTTTAATCAACACGGTTTGAAAAATTGTACAGAAAATTAGATCCACTTACTATCCAATAAGGACATTTCCTATGGTTATCTTCCATATTTTAAAATTTATTCACTAACCTTATGACTAGCCACTTTCTAAAAACATGACATGGCCACACAGTACTTGGAAAAATTCATATGACTTGGAAAACCATTCTCCAACCATGCACACCACGTGGTTTACCAAAATTTCTCATTTTCTTCCAAAAACACTACAAAAACTCAAAAGGTAAATTGAAAGACCCATATAGGTATAATAAATTCATCGAATATAAATCATGGGTATTACAATTCTCCCCACCATGAAGATGTCCATCCATAGAAATCCAACACGAATCATGATCTGAAAATAATAATAGATACTCTTTCTCATTGCATGATCTCTGCAACCAAACCTCATTCATGTCATTATCGCGATCCCAACAAAAATTGACCATTGTAATAGATTTCCATAAAATCACCTTCTCATGGGAATCCACAATTGACATTGGCCACTTGAACACATCCAAATCGGGATCAATTTCCAACTCTTCCTTATTTCTTACTTGGGATGCATATGTATTATTTTTCTTCATCTTCATGACATGAAACACATCATGAATTGATGTTTAACTAGAAAGGGAATGTTAACTTTTATTCCACCGTGTTTCCCTTCTTGTTAATCTCAAAAGGTCCAAACTAACTTGACATTATCTCACATTCTTTTGTGAATGACGATGACCTATGTGAGGTTCCATTTTTTGTAACACCCAATCACTAATAGAAAAATCATGATCTCAGTGTATCTAATAGGAATAAGATTTATGATGACTCTATGTTGTAAATAATTTATTCTTGATTATATTTACTTTCTCTGATGTCTCTTTCACTAAGCTCATTCCCAAAAGAGAGGTCTCAGCCACCTTATCCCAACACAAAGGTGATCTACACGACTGACCACATATCACCTCGAATTGATCCATACAGATCGAGTATTAGTAACTATTATTATATGAACTCAACAAATCCCAATTTTTTATCCTAATATCCTCGGAAATCTAACACACATTATCAAATCATGTAATCCAAAATTTGATTCTCCCACTCCATCTGACCATCTATTTGAGGATAGTATATTATGCTAAATTTTATTTATGATCCCATTTCCTTTTGGAAAACTTTTCAAAACCGTGAGGTGAAACAATGGTCTCTATATGAAATGATCACCGAAAAGACACCGTGAAGCCTTACTATCTCCTAAAAAATATCTTACAAAATTGATCCTCTAATGATAAATATCTGATTAGAAATAAATGTGGAGATTTAGTTAGATGATTAACCATTAACCATATATAAATACATCCCTATGGTGTATGAGTTAAGACAATAATTATGTCCATGGTCATCTCATACCACTTTTATGTAAGAATTTATTATGCCTAAAGTAAACATTAGGGCCATTAATGATCGTGTTTTATGTACATACATATATAATACCTCGATACAATGTTATCTATATCCTGCCACATTCCTTGACAATATACATGTTGAAGAAAAACATATTACAACTTGGTATCCCATGGGAAAACATCCCACTAAGACTGGTGGCTACCCAACATCACCACCACCTCTATAGAAAATAGTGCCACAAAATGGTCATCAAACATAAAACACCCATGAGACACAATGACCAATTATATGTCGTCTCTCCACTATGAAATGAATTGATATGATACTTTAATATGTCTTCAAAATGCTATTTCTACTGAATCGGCCCCAAAACTGAAGGAACATGCAGAACACTAGCCATGAATGCACATCCACTGTGTGCCTTGGTCTCCAAATACATTTGAAACAAAAAACCATCCAAAAAAACTAATCACTAGAATGTTTTAATGCATGTACTGAAACATTACTTCTCATGGTGTATACAATAACATTACCTTTTCCCTAGGTATAAAAAATATCCAAACTGAACCCCTGAAGATACTCAATCCAATTGTGTTTCCTCAAACTCATGTCATTATATGAGAAAATATAGGCTAGACTCTATTTATCTGAATAAAAAATTTATCTGAAAATAATAATTACACCATGTCTATATGTCAGGAATCACTGTTTCTAATTGCATGTGATGGGTTAGGTAATTATTTTCATGTGGTCGGAGATTGTGATAACCATACACCACCACATGATCATCCTGCATAATAACACACCCATGACCTATACCAGTGGCATCAAAATGAACTATATAGCCCCATCTTGATTCTAGAAATATCATCATAGGATCTGTATTCAACTTCATATTTATCACCTATTTGTGTGCATAACATTCTAGGATACTTTCAAAATTCACCCATTTCCTGGTGAGGAATGTCATGGGCGAAGAAAGATGAGAGATGTCCCGAACAAAATACCTACAATATCTGGTCCAGCCTAGAAGGCTTCTGATCTCAATGTCATTCAATTGTGGCTCCCATGACATCACTGCTCTAATCATCTTAAGGTATACTAAAACAAGTCATTCTGAAAAAACATTTCCTAGAAACATCCCCTATTTAATCCAATAGGGGCACTCTAAAAATGTTTCGTAGAGAAGATGGACCGAAGAGTTCCAAAAATTATTCTTCAATAATGCCCATGTTCCCATTTATAGTCATAATAAACTAGGATGACATACCAGAATACCACAATAAAGTAATCAAGATACTAGTGGAACACCCTATTCATGAGCACCATAAAAACCATCATAGTATATGTCAGCCCAAAAGGCATAACGAATTACTCAAAATGGAAATACCTTCTTTGAAAATCCTTTTTTTGGTTGTCCTTCAATTTAACCGTGAATTAGTGATAACCAGAACATAATAATATATTAGATAACAACATTTATCCTTTTAACTAGTCAAACAAGTCTTCAATTATGAATAAATGGTAATTTTTTTGATGGTTACCTTTTTCTCTTTCATAATCAATTCATAAGCAGAGATATTCATTAGCCTTATTCACAAAAAAGTATGGGGTGGCCCAAGGTAAGATGCTCATGAAAATGAATCCTTTGTATTCCAAATCATCCAGCTATATCATTAATTACCTCTGATTGATGGGGGTCATATATTATGAGCGAAGATATATAGGTTGTGTTTGTGGTTCCAAATCGATCAAGAACACCACACCACACTCAATATGAAAGCATGGAATATAATACAAAAATAACAAAGGGAAATCATCTTCTAGAGGAGGTATTCCACCCTCAGGAGACTACCATCATCCACAAATGTGACCAATAATAACTGAAGAATGAGTTGGCCCAATTATGGAAGTGGAGGTCCAACACAACCCAGCCGATGATCCGATTCAACATGAAAAACCTTGTTACTTCCATCAGGTGCGACGAAACCCACCCGCCACCTATAGAAGTCGATATGTTCCTAAAATAACATGATATAATCCATTACAATGATTATGTCAATTTGTTCAATATCCAAGACAAGGAAATCACATTCCATATAGACCCCTATCATGGTGAGTACACAATATAGACACTTGAGACCCTTCTCTTGCTTATTTCTATGAGTCATTACCAATTCCATCACCTCTGACATTAGCTCAGTTTGAAAATTAAACAGAAACAAAAAATGTGTAGAGATAAAAACATATAAGCATTAATTTCAACAAAAACATAAAATATAAATGATGAAATAAGAATGGTAACTAGATGTAGAGACCCGAAGCTTGACGTATATTGACATTACATTACTTTTGCGGAATACTTAGTACATAACAAAAATACACACACAAGGACCGTAATAGTTTAGTGTCTTTGGAAACTTGGAATATAATCTTCTAATCGTGGTGAAAGATCTTCAACATCTCCCATAAAGAACTTATTTTTTTTAACCAAAATCCTTTCTTTACGTCCTGGGGAAAATAAAACATAAAAGGGTGAGCTCAAATGCTCAGTAAGGGTAAACAAAATAAATATCAATCACGTCATATTCATAAAAATATATCTTTTCGAAATCTTAACCTGCAAAAGAGATCATAATTTCATAACATGGGATAAATAATAGTAGTGAAATGTAATCCAAATAATCAAAACTTAAAACATGAAACTTTGTGTCATACACACATAATCATAGAAAATCATTTCGTATTAGTCAAGACTCATTGCCAAGAATATCTTAGTGGACAAAGTCCCTTTCTGAACCGAGTTCACTCCTCATTTCAGTCATGTTTCACTGAACTAGTATAACCTACCGTTCCAGCCATGTCTATCTCATGAGATATAAAATGTTTACCCAAAGAATTGGAGGGAGATATAGGTCCCACCCATCTCATAATGATACCATTCTTATGTGTTCCACAAAATCATAAACCATACATCATAGCATAACCCATGTAATAAAAATGGGAATCTTAAACATTGTGACATCATAAAACAATTCATATAAGATAAATGAATTCATAAAAATAATTCCATCACAACATAATCAAATCAATGTAATAATAGTTATAAAAACAGAACCCTTTATTATCTTATATGGAAAATAATTTTGATAAAACACTTAAACTCCATTCTTGAGGAAAATATCCTTTCTACTTCAAAAACACTTTTCATTTCTTAACATGTCATAAAATTATAACTAAAAGAAGTTGATTAAAAATAAACTTGAAAACATATAAGTGAAGCTTCTTGTAAATAATGTTTTAAAAATCCATTCATGTCGTATAAGTTAAAAGAAAACATTCTTCTCGTACTTTTGTCGGAAAAGTCAAAAAGTACCTCGTACGAAAAACGACAAAAGATTCCATTCATATCTTTTACTAAAAACTCACCGAAGGGTAATATTGGATATAAACTATTTTATAAGAATATAAATTTTACATATTGGGCAATCATGGATTTGGATGATAAAATACACCCCAGTAAATACCAAAGTATAAACAATCTCGGATAAAAATGATATTGTGATATTTCCCTTACCTTAGGCCCGATTTACTTCGTAAGTGTCCGAACCTCCTGTATAATGATTTAAATGATTTTATTGGCTTATTGCAGAATCATACATATTGTTATGATATCATATATGGTCATATTTTTGTCTTCTTATTAGTAATATTTCATTACTACTTGTTATTCGGGTGTTTATTACTTTTTATTCTTATACGTGTTTTGTCGAATAAATTCTTATTCTTATTTTTAGGTTATAGATACCTCATTTCCAGAATGTTATTAGTGTAATATATATCATATTAATTCATTCAATTTATTTATATAATCACTATAAAATAAATATCATGTAGAACGAGTCGCATCACATCATGGAGACGGTATTCCGTACGTACGCACGAGTGATGATATCGTTTCTATGATCGTGGAATTATATTGGAGTGTATGTATAATTTTTCAGAATCAATATCACTTTATAATAGTCATATATAGTCATTATTTACACCATTATACCCATCCAAGTAAGGTGGTGGTGGAAAATAGATTACACCACGGCGTGGAGACGGTATTCCGTACGTACGCAAGCGTGGTGATTTCTTTTTCCGTTGGATGGATAGATGGTGAAATAGGGTTGTTTCATACTTATAATAACATATCAGTATGTGAGTGATACTGATTTTATTACTTCATAATGAAACAACTAAAGAAGAAGATGTGGAAGAAGAAATAAAGATGAAAGAATCGGTAACGGACATTACCTCTTCTTTGAAGTGCTTCTTTGAGACCTCCTTTTATGGCACTAAAATAGGTCTTTGAAGAAGAACAGAACCTTTATGATGTTTCTATGGAAGTGGAGAGGAGACATTGGCAGGGGTTGGCCGAGCTTGAAGGCTCAAAGTGGTGTGAGGAAGAGGGGGAGGAGGTTCCCTTTTATAAGTGAGGAGAGGGGCACATTTGGAATAACAAAAACTATTATTTTATTATAAAGTCAATTTCGTTTTTGAATAGCTCAAAATTGATTTATTTATAAGCTAAGGTGGGTATGGGTCGAAATCATCTCATCCAATAGAATTTACACAAGTTTAGGTTCCTATTTTAAACTTATCATTTAGATTTAACATTAAGTTAAATAATTTTACTTTTACCGTGTCTTCTTGTGTTCTTACAATATAAGTTTAATAAACTTACTATAACAATCCAAACGAACCCCAAGTTGTTTATTATTAATATATATTACTTGATCTATGTCATTTTGCCGAACCTTAGATTTTTTAGGAATAAAATAACAATTAATAATACAATATTTGTTTTAAAAACTGTTTTATGTCAATTTTGACACTATTTAGTAATTGATTTTTGTGAAAATCATAACAGAAAGATTACTTCTAAATAAGTTAATTAAATCAATATTAACATGTCATATTAACCTATAAAATTAGTGGAATTCGTAAAAGTCTCAAATTACACTTATTTTGGTATTTATAATAATAATTATTTTAATTTTTCAATATTATGGTAATTACTGCATCATCATTGTGTCACAAATAAATTAAATTATTTAACGTCTAAAAATTATAAATAAAATATCATTATGTAGGAAATCTTATTATATTTCTAATGAATATTTACAATCGTATTTATCTTATGTATAACTCTATATTAAAAATGTTTTAGTAAAGAAACTTTGATTTTAACTCTTTTAACTCTTCTTTGAATTAAATAATAATAAATGTCCTAATCTAATCTATGTGGGTCTAAATGGTCATATTTTATTCCTAAGGTTGTTTTTGGTCGAATTACACTTATCTAATAGAATTAGGACATGTGTTAGGGTAATAATAATATCATTTTTACCCTTAATTACCCTATTTACTTTTAACTAGGGTAAAAAAAGTAAAAAGTTACTATTCACCGAAAATTATTTTCATCTCATTGAACAATATTTTACACACTGACATCAACCGTGTCTCTCGGATTTTTTAAATTCCACTCACAGAAGTGGTAAAATTAAGTTTTATGAAAAATTCATTTTTTTTAACTACCACTTAGTGGTTTCACTATTCATCAAAAATTGAATGTTTCCAGAAAAATACCAAAAATTAGGCCTAAGTTATATTTGATATTATGAACTCAAAAATGATGTCTATTTTACCAAATTCAAAACATATCAGTTGCATTAATTAATTTAAAAATTAATTTCTGTCGTCAAAACAAATAGCGTGTTCTTAAGAGATAAAAACTATCAAAAGATTGACACTTGTTTATGTCTGGTTTAAATGTGAAATTACATCCAATGACCAAAATTGTATTAAATTGTAAAAATATATTCTAAATATACTTTAAAACCACTTAAATTAATAATTTATCACTATTAATTATTTCGATTGAAAAAATTGTATTTAATTAAAATATAGCGTGTTTTTACTATTCATCAAAATATGAAAGTTACCAGAATGATATGAAAATTTATCCAAAGTAAATTTTTATGTCATCATACCAAAGAAGAATTTGTTTTGTCAAATTGAACTTATAAACATGTCAAAAACTAGATTTAAAGTGGGTGCGCCATCAAAAGGCGGCAAAACTGCATTTTTTTAAAAATACTTATTTTACCCGAAAAATTTATTTTGTTCTGATACCATGTTTTAGAAAATATGCAAGACGAATAATAATGTTATAAGATTCAAAATTTAGTTAATACTATTCATAACGGCTAGTTCATAATAATATTATAATAATATATCGTTGTTTAGTAAAACCCGGTATTGCGTACAACACACGCTATCGAGGAAGGTCGTGATTGCGTGTAATGCAAGCCAAGTCAGGGTTGCGTGTTGTGCAAGAATCCTTCGTTGTTTCGTATAACATTATCCAACCATATTTTATTTATACATTGAATATATATATATATATACTCAATGTTGCGTAGAATAACTATTATCAAAATTGTGTGTAACACGATCTAAGAATAGTGTTGCGTATACTGCAAGATAATACGGTGTTGCATATAGCGCAAGGTAATCTTGGTGTAGCATACAACACAAGACATTAATGAAATTAAAAGAATATTTTTCATAAAATCTCGGGGTGTTACATTCTACCCCCCTTAAAATGAATTTCGCCCTCGAAATTCATCGGGGTTATAAATGGTTTACGATTCGAAAGTTTCTTTAATAGAAACCCACATCATAAAAAGGAATACCAAAACCAAACTTTAAAAACAAAAGTATGAAACGTAAAGGTTACCCAAATAAACTAATCACTGGGGTTCCACATAGGTGAAAATATGGATATTGAAAAGAAATCTAACCATCATGTTCTAATAGAGAGTGGTAGAGAACATGTCTATGGAAAATCCCACAATCACAAAGCCATAAATTTGTGACGATATAAGGTTCCATATGATTCATCAGATATCAGAGCACTAGGACAACATTTTTGGTTTTCAAGATCATTTCCCTAATGTTGATGAAATTGGAATTAGAGGAAATACTTTTGTGATTTTGGTATATTCTCACCATTTGTCGTTCTTTGGACAATTTCCACTTAATATCTTAAAGAAATGAAGTTGAATATTTCATTCGTGAGGTGTTAGCAGACCATGTGAGAGAATGATGGGTCATTCCATCTGTCTCAAACAAAAGGTTAGAAAAGTTATCAAAAAATACATAAGTCCATCTATAGTGAGATTAATCATATATGGTTCCTAAATTGGACTTATACTTCATATATCATACTGCTTAATATAATAAAACTAGTTTCTACTAAATAGGGAATTCCTTTAGGCCAGTGGTAGGCGATAAAGGCCAGTCGCACTTCAGTTGTGGGTTCGATTCCCACAGCCTTGTCCGACGTGATGGGCTGTCACCCGTCCTGCAGGTTTTCCTTTTTCTAAAGCTATATTACTATAACATCCCATCAAAAATATCAAAAAAGTTTTATCCTTAAATAATACTAACTTATGTCCAACATAATCCATTCCAATCTTTAGGTTTATCTAAAATACTTCGGTCCAAGCTCATAGTATAATGAAAATGATCACGTGAATGCCATCATTTATCCCCCATATATCATAAGATATATCTTGTTGGTCAAATAACAAACTTGTGAATACCTTAATCATGTATTCTCTTGAAGAATGAATACCCATTGAAACATAGTGAAAACATGAATGCAGTAAAAAGTTAACTCTTTCCACATACCAAAATCCAAAAATTCTATATACTCAAACCATGATATAGCCTTTTCCTTATATCAGTCATGAGCTCATGAATAATATTAAACATTTAATTTTCTCCTAATCCCTTCATTATGCGCATATCATCTACACTCCAAAAATATCTGAATAACCTTTCATGGATACGGGTACCATTAATCGTACACTTTCAAAACTCAAGGAAAGACAACAGTGTATCAATCCTTAGATGACACTTTATTCCATAGTACCATGAGATTACTTATACAACATTACACATGATAAACATGTAATCATTCCACTACATTCTTAAACCATTGACCGAGCTTCAACAATTCTTTCATCTCACATATCATTTGTAGTCTCTTCATCGTCATCAACATAAATACTACCCATACGACCATACTGATTCTCTTCATGAAACATTCCCTTAGGGAATTGATTTGCATAATGCCCGTACATTCCACATTTAAAACATTTAACCATTGTTGATGTCGTAGCAATACCATTATCCTCATCCCTGGTGTTAACTGAACCTTTTTCTTTGCACTTACTGGCTTTGTTTCCTTCTTTTCCACACCCAAAGCATCTTCCAGTTCCTTTGAAACAATCTCCTTGATGGCTCTTCCCACATGATTTACATAGGGGAAATTGAACTTTCTTTCCTCTATGATCATCATGAAACTCCATCTTTCTCTTATTAGCTGAGTCAGGAAACTTAACAAATTTTACATTATTGATCATATTATGTGATTGCTGATTTGGCATAATAATGATGTTTGGACTTCCAAATCCCATTTCATTTGGTTTCTCATGAAGAATAACATTCCATTGTCCATCATATCCTCTATTATCGTGAATCATCTTGTTTCCAGCCATTTTCTAAAACCCAAAAAGGATAGTGTGAGAGGCAAGAATCATAATAAAGGGGGAGTAACTTTAATATCTAACATCTTTGGTTTAATCTAATATCGTTACCATAGTTCTAGGACTATATCCTATACGTATACTTATCCTTAGGGACATCCCTAGACATACCTTAGAAATATCTCTAGGGATCTTACTAACGTTTTCACATACTAGTTTCCAAAGGTTCACTAAACTTTTCCTCTGATACCAACTGTAGAGACCCAGAGCTTGACGTAAATTGACATTACATTACTTTTGTGGAATACATAGTACATAACAAAAACACACACACAAGGACCGTAATATTTTAGTGTCTTTGGATACTCGGAATATAATCTTCTAATCGTGGTGAAAGATATTAAACATCTCCCATAAAGATCTTCTTTTTTTAAAACCTAAATCCTTTCTTTTAGACCAGGGGAAAAGAAAACATAAAAGGGTGAGCTCAAATGCTCAGTAAGGGTAAACAAAAGAAATATCAATCACGTCATATTCATAAGAACATATCTTTTGGAAATCTTAACCTGCAAAAGAGATCATAATTTCATAACATGGGATAAATCATAGTAGTGAAATGTAATCCCAATAATCATAACTTAAAACATGAAAATCTGTGTCATACACACGTAATCATAGAGAATCATTTCTTATTAGTCAAGACTCATTGCCAAGACTATCTTAGTGGACAATGTCCCTTTCTGAACCGAGTTCACTCCTCGTTTCAGTCCTGTTTCACTGGACTGGTATAACCTACCGTTCCAGCCATGTCTATCTCATGAGATATAAAATCTTTACCCAATGCATTGGAGGGAGATATAGGTCCCACCCATCTCATAATGATTCCATTCTTATGTGTGCCACAAAATCATAAACCATACATCATTGCATAACCCATGTAATAAAAATGGGATTCTTAAACATTGTGACATCATAAAACAATTCATACAAGATAAATGAATTCATAAAAATAATTCCATCACAACATAATCAAATCAATGTAATAATAGGTATAAAAACATAACCCTTTATTATCTTATGTGGAAAATAATTCTGATTAAACACTTGAACTCCATTCTTGAGGAAAATATCCTTTCTACTTCAACAACTATTTTCATTTCTTAACATGTCATAAAATTATAACTAAAGGAAGTTGATTAAAAATAAAAATTAAAAATTATAAGGGAAGCTTCTTGGAAATAATGTTTAAAAAATTCATTCATGTCGTATAAGTTAAAAGAGAACATTCTTCTCGTACTTTTGTCGGAAAAGTCAAAAAGTACCTCGTATGAAAAACGACAAAAGATTCCTTTCATATCTTTTACTAAAAACTCACCGAAGGGTAAAATTGGATATAAACTATTGTATAAGGATATAAATATTACATATTGGGGAAACATGGATGTGGATGATAAAATACACCCCAGTAAATACCAAAGTATAAACAATCTCGGATAAAAATGAGATTGTGATATTTCCCTTACCATAGGTCCAATTTGCTTCATAGTGTCTGAACCTCCTGTATAATGATTTAAATGATGTTATTGACTTATTCCAGAATAATATGTATTGTTATGATATCATATATGGTCATATTCTTATCTTCTTATTAGTAATATTTCATTACTACTTTTTATTCCCGTGTTTATTACTTTTTGTTCTTATGCTTGTTTTGTCGAATAAATTCTTATTCTTCTCTTTAGGTTATAGATACCTCATTTCCATAATGGTATTATTTTAATATATATCATATTAATTCATTCAATTCATTTATATAATCACTATGAAAAGAAGATCATTTAAAACGAGTCGCATCACATCGTGGAGACGGTATTCTGTACGTACGCACGAGTGATGATATCGTTCCTATGATTGTGGAATTGTATTGGAGTATATGTATACTATTTCAGAATCAATATCACTTTATAATAGTCATATATAGTCATTATTTACACCATTATACCCATCTAAGTAAGGTGGTGGCGGAAAATAGATTACACCACGGTGTGGAGACGGTATTCCGTACGTACACACGAGCGGTGACTTCTTTTTCCATAGGATGGATAGATGGTGAAATAGGGTTGTTTAATACTTATAATAACATATCTGTATGTGAGTGATACTGATGTTATTAATTCATAATGAAACAACAAAAGAAGAAGAAGTGGAAGAAGAAATAAAGATGAATGAATCGGTAACGGACATTACCTCTTCTTTGAAGTGCTTCTTTGAGACCTCCTTTTAGGGCACTAAAATAGGTTTTTAAATAAGACCAGAACCTCTAGGATGTTTCTAGGGAAGTGGAGAGGTGAAATTGGCATGGGTTGGCCGAGAATGAAGGCTCAAAGTGGTGTGAGGAAGAGGGGGATGAGGTGCCTTTTTTAAGGGAGGAGAGGGGTACCTTTGGAATAACTAAAACTATTATTTTATTATAAAGTCAAATTCGGTTTCAAATAGCTCAAAATTGATTTATTTAGAAGATAAGGTGGGGATGGGTCGAAATCCTCTCATCTAATAGAATTTAGACAAGTTTAGGTTCCTATTTTAACATTATCATTTAGATTTAACATTAAGTTAAATAATTTTACTTTTATCGTGTCTTCTTGTGTTCTTACACTATAAGGTTAATAAACTTACTATAACAATCCAAACGAACCCAAAGTTGTTTAATATTAATATATATAACCTTATCTAAGTCCTTTTGCCGAAACTTAGATATTTAGAAATAAAATAACAATTATAATATAATATTTGTTTTAAAAACTATTTTATGTCAATTTTGACACTATTTAGTAATTGATTTTTGTGAAAATCATAACAGAATGATTAGTTAGAAAAGTGTTAATTAAATCAATATTAACATGTCATATTAACCTATAAAATTAGTGGAATTCATAAAAAGTCTCAAATTACACTTATTTGGGTATTTATAATATCAATTATTCTAATTGTTTACTATTATGGTAATTACTGCATCATCCTTGTGTCATAAATAAATTAACATATTTAATGTCTAAAAATTATAAATAAAATATCATTATGTAGGAAATCTTATTATATTTCTAATTAATATTTACAATCGTATTTATCTTATATATAACCCTATATTAAAATTTTTTAGTAAATAAACTCTGATTTTAACTCTTTTAACTCTTCTTTAAATTAAATAATAATAAATTTTATAATCTAATCCAAGTGGGCCTTAATGGTCATATTTTATTCCTAAGGTTCTTTTTGGTCGAATTAAACTTATCCAATAGAATTAGGACATATTTTAGGGTAATAATAATATCAATTTTACCCTTAATTACCCTATTTACTTTTAATCGAGGTAAAAAAAATTAAAAAGTAATTATTCACCAAAAATTATTTTCATCTAATTGAACCACATTTTACTTACTGACATCAACCGTGTCTCTTAGATTTTTTAAATTCCACTCACAGTAGTGGTAAAATTAAGTTTTATGAAAAATTCATTTTTTTAACTACCACTTAGTGGTTTCACTATTCATCAAAAAATGAAAGTTTCTAGAAAAATACCAAAAATTAGGCCTAAGCTATATTTGATATTATGAACTCAAAAATGATTTATATTTCACCAAATTCAAAACATATCAGTTTCATTAATTAATTTAAAATTATTTCCTGTCGTCAAAACAAATAGCGTGTTTTTAAGAGATAATAACTATCAAAAGATTGACACTTGTTTTTGTCTGATTTAAAAGTGAAATTACATCCAATGACCAAAATTGTATTAAATTGTAAAAATATATTATAAATATACTTTAAAACCACTGAAATTAATAATTTATCACTATTAATTATTTCAATTTAAAAAGTTGTTTTTAATTAATATATAGCGTGTTTTTACTATTCATCAAAATATGAAAGTTACCAGAATTATATGAAAATTTATCCAAAGTAAATTTTTATTTCATGATTCCAAAGAAGAATTTTACTTTGTCAAATTGAACTTATAAATATGTCAAAAACTAGATTTAATGTGGGTGCGCCATCAAAAGGCGGCAAAACTGCATTTTCTGAAAAATACTTATTTTACCCGAAATATTTATTTTGTTCTTATACCAAGTTTTAGAAAATGTGAAAGACGAATAATAATGTTATAAGATTCAAAATTTGGCTTATACTATTCATAAAGTCTAGTTCATAATAATATTATAATAATATATCGTTGTTTAGTAAAAACCGGTATTGCGTACAACACACGCTATCGAGGAAGGTCGTGATTGTGTGTCATGCAAGCCAAGTCAAGGTTGCGTGTTGTGCAAGAATCCTTCGTTGTTTTTTATAACATAATCCAACCCTATTTTATTTATACATTGAATATATATATATATATATATATACTCAATGTTGCGTAAAATAACTATTATCAAAATTGTGTGTAACACGATCCAAGAATAGTGTTGCGTATACTGTAAGCTAATACGGTGTTACGTATAGCGCAAGGTAATCTTGTTGTAGCATAAAACACAAGACATTTATGAAATTAAAAGAATATTTTTTCATAAAATCTCGAGTTGTTACAGTAGAACTATAGAAAGCCCTGAATCCGGTTCAACTAGTTCTAGATCTAAAATATAAAGATGATTGGTCTATGTCTGAGTCTGAACATGACCACTATACATTGGATATTCCCTGAACTGACATTAACCAAAATTTGGTCCATTCCTACTTCTACGACCACCAAACTAAGATTCCACTATCTTAAATAGCTATTACTAGGCTAACATCCCTCGGAAGCTACATATCCCTCACCACATTGATATAGATTCATCACTTTTAATAAAGAGTTTCATTTTTTCTATATCTCGACAGAGATGGAATGGATTGTGAGGTAATTTTAATGTAGGTTTAGTGTGTCCAATCTACCCACATTGATGGAGCATAACTATCCCAGAATCAAAATCCAAATATTAAGAGTTTTTGGAAGGATGGACTGAACTACCACAACCTTTCTTCACATTCTTATATTTCTACCTCTTTTTCATAAAATAAAAAACACTTCCCATTGATGACATATCCATAGAGGAACCCTAAATTTCTGGAGGATCATATATACCCTAAAATAATGATAAATAACTTTTGAATTGTTATTTATATTCAATAAAAATTCCTTTAGAATATATATTTGGCCTCAAATCCATTCAAGACATTTGAGCCTTCATCTACTCATTGGAAACAATTTCAAGTCGGAACAAAACTAGCTCAGAAAAGTGTTTGGTGTAATCCATCAAGGGATGGGTCCCTCTAAAACATATCTATAAACTCCCTAGATCTAGTGTAGGCCATGTCCTCATGATAGTGTTAATCATTGAACAAATCCTTGAAGTCTTTCCTGATCATATGTTATTTCTTCCATGTTTGGACCACTAAGCCTCACTACCTTGACTATGACCATCTAGGAAGAACATGGTGCATTTCACCCTAACAACTTCATGACCTTCATGAAAATAAAACATTCACTCTATCATGTCATGTAACTCCACTTATAATAGGGGTTCCATGCTAGCTCATAAGGCAGGAGGCATGTTATTAACGGAATCCTTAGCTTTGTCCTTTATAGTACATGGATAGGATTTTATATCCGCATAAGAACCAAGACCGTCCCCCTATCAAAAATCTTATATAGCCTAAATCATAGATTCCACTAATATCTAATAAATTTTTGAGGGGGAACTCTTTTTAGCATGTTCCTGCGAGTGCACAAGATGTCTATGGGGGGCATCTGGCCACAAAAGGATAATAATCACACGAAAAAACCTTAATACGACTGTTATGAAAATTTTAATCAATGATTACAAATTCCTACATTATATATATAAAATAATGTAAACCCCATTATAATAACATGAAAACAAAACCAATATAGTCCACTCCCACACCTGGTGTCCATATGTCGTCTGCAACGTAAATCTCTCACTTAGTGGAGTGGTCAAATAAAAATTCCTAGCATCCAATGGAAACTCAAGATTCATCATGAGTTGTTATAGATAATAACCATACTCGCAATCAAAACCTCTCACCATGATAGCCCTAGATCATGTCTCTCTAGACTCATCCCGAAAATAATTCGATCCAAAATAGCGACAAACTCACTTTGATACCATTTTTGCAAAAGCAACCTAATGTGCAACCCGAACTAACCCTCAACCCAGTTCATTTCATGGATGGAATGGCATTATCTATCCCCACAGACTGTAAACTATTTCCTGGGTATCAAAAATATTACATGAGAAAAATTTCACCAATTTATAAAACCTTAAACAACCCACAGTATTAAACATGACAATTCTGAATAAACAATACCAAAACTAAATGTTCCTAGACATGATAACTGGGGAGTGGTGATTTAGTGATACTTTATCATTTATGTTAACATGTAAAACCATTTTCCTCCAATTAGCGATTTTAATCCCCACTAAACATAATTCAAACATGCATCCATAAGAACACAAGAATTTACAAGGTTTGCTATTTAATAAGAATAGCTACGTCATTTGTATTGTTTGGAAATGATGCAATACTACACAATCCACTAGAAAAAAACTATTGGTGGAATAGAAGGATTAGGATATTCCCATTCACATGAGTTGTACATTGAGGAAAATAAAACCATGTTTTCCACACTCTTATCACAAATAGGGTAAACATTGTTCGTGTAACAAATCATGTTACATGTGCTTCAATTACACATCCAAAAAATGTATTATTTGGAAAAAATAATTATTCACTTTTTTCCCTAGAAGACATTAATAACATGGAAGACATTTAAATAGAAATTTATCTGATTTCCAACTCTGACCTACCCACACTGATTCTATAAATTTTATTTCCTAATATGATCAACCCACTCAAATTCTCCCGATTTGATTTTCAAATCTGAATTCCTAGTCCGATAAATATGATTCTATCAAAATACGATCAAGACAATCCAAACCCCATTATTTCACATTCTGAAAATCCCAATATGAAAATCGTGATTCAATTATATATCTTGATAGAGTGATTAGCAGAATACTATGACATGTTGAACATTTGAATATGATGATACACTAATTACGATGAATACCTGAACAATATTTAAATCATGTCTCTTATCCTTACACTTAATTCCATTAAAAGATCATCAACAAAGGTCTAATAAGAATAAATTATTCTCTCCATAGATTGTCGAATATTCTCTCTCTTCTAGTGAACAATACCACCATGTCGAACTCCTTCTAAAGAAATAGGTAGTTCTCCCTTTTAGAGGCCTCCCAAGGATTTTTTTTATAAAATCAACAAAATGTTCCAACACAACCAAATTCATTAAATTCTCAATTTACCTTGAATTTATGAGGCATATTGACTTCATTAATTCTTATCAGTTCTTCTCAAATATTGTTCTCTATTATATCTCTTCTACTTACATTCTTTATCAAATGATAGTCCAATTCAAATTCATCTGATTGCTGAAAACAATGTTCCCCCTAATAGTACATCCAAAAATATCCTTCACATACTCAAATATGATTTCACTTCTAATTTTCATTATGATCTACCTCATTTTGGGGAGGATAAATGTAACACTGTTGATTCTGTTTCATCTTTTGTGTTGTCCAACTTGTACTACAATGTAATTCAACCCATTTTAAATGGATGAGAACATTTTTTATAAGACATTGAAATCCATGTTTATATTGGTCACTTCATTATTTTGTCATTAAACTCATTTGTTAAAAATAATTCTTCCTTTTATTATTATAATATACTGTGTATGATCAACCTTTATGAATACGAAGAACCCATTATAATGATATTAAGACTTGAATGCAAGAAATTCTCAAAATTTCTTCTTTCCCAAACATCATCTTTCATCATGACTTCTTCCATGACATTGAAAAAATTGGAGAATAAATTTTGAATCATCTGACTTTCAATAGAATGTATTTTAACTTCCCATTCATTCCATCAACTAAATTTATTTTCTATTTCAACCTGAATATGATTGACCATAGCCTCATTTTCTTTTCCATCATTATCTAATCAATCTGAATCTGATTAGAGGAATCCTTTTCACTCCCCCATTATTTCATAAATCATATATCAATAGTTTTACCTCAAATATATAATTTAAGAAAACACCATGATCATGAATGTATAATCACATTTGATTTACCATTGTAATTCGAAAATTGATTCTAGAATTACCATCACTTCTTCTATACCGAATTCAGAGTGAATCTGATGAACTTTTACTTACAGAAATATACTTTATGTATATGATCAATCTATTCATTCAGAATTCAATGTGAATCTTACGAGACTTTTATTTCAGTAATCTTCTCCATATACGATGGTTCTTTTCAAGTATTGTGATCCTGATCATATTGAATACACTGATTTGTGTGATCTTTTAAAAATATAAAGTGTTGTTATTTTCCAATTCTTTTTTAACATTATTGATAATAAATGTCAACACATTGAATACAATCTCCTCTTTCATCAGGTTGTTCCTAATAGTATTCACATTTTTATTTGGTACTCATTCATGTTTAATAAATCACATAACTTTTTATCATCAAGAGTCCTATTAATTATCAATAATTCAATTCCTATGTGAGCTAACTCATTATAGGAAACAAGAATTATTGAAAAGAAAACCATTATGTCTATAAAAAGTGATTTTGAAAAAAAACCTTATCATTTGACCTTTATTTCATATATTTCTTCCACATTCCTCTAATACAAAAAAATAATTTATTACAACCACTCCAACAAAAAATTAGAATAGTTCACCCACAATAAAATTCTGGAGTCACAACTTTCCCACAACATTCCCCCAACTCCCCCTTTTTAAATTATTTTTTAGGATTGATTTATGAACCATCTCAATTATCCCACTTGATAATACTATCCACATAGGAGAATAGATAGGGGATAGAAACACATACATCAATCTTGGTGAGAAATTGGTTGGACTCATATGTTCAGCCTAAAATTTAGAAAATTAATATTCTAATAAAGTTTTTGTGAAAATCTATGCCACTTGTTCCATTGTTGGAACATACTCTAAATTCAAATAATTTTTCTCCACATGTTGTTTGAGGAAATTATATATTATATCAATATTTTTTGATCAATAATGTTGAATTGGATTCATGATGAAATAGAATGTACTTAGATTATCACAATACTAGATCATGTGTAACTTCACATCAATAAGTAAGTATTATAATCGAGTTTTCATCCATGTAAGTTGATTTAGTGACTTGAGTGGCATCATCATACTCAGATTCATCCATTATATGTTTTAGTAATTTCTATTTCATTGAATTCCAACTAACACATTGTTTTCCCAAAATGAAAAATCCTCTAGATGTGGATCTTCTATCATAAAAATTTCCCACCCAAACAGCATTTGAATACACAGAAAATTAAATAAAATCTAATCAATCGTATCTAATTCCAAAATTAGTTGTGCATTTGATGTATCTAGGAATAATTTGTCCAACAATAAAATGTGATTCTTTTGGTGCACATTTAAATAAAAATCATAAGGTAACACCATAAAAAATATCAGTACATGAGGCAATAAAATACAGAAAACGACCAATTAGATTTCTAAATTCATTTTGATAAACTTATCTTCCTTCTCCAACATTAGAAAACATTGATACCATTGAAATCTATGTGGAAACATGATTTTAATTTTCAATTATTAGCCACTTAAGAAGTTCCTTAGAATAATTTTCCTATGAATGAAAACATTATTTCTACATTTAAAATTTTGTAACCCAAGAAAGTATTCAATGTCTCCCGGAATGGAAATTTCAAAAACCATTTTCATCTCCTGATCAGATCTTTCACAATATATTTTTTTATTCCAATAAAATAAAATTTCATCAACATAAAAAAATCACAATGATGGAATACTCATGACTTTATATGATATAATTATTTTTATCGAATCTTACTTTTTGTAAACTCATCTTCCATAAGAATATATCCAATTTGAAAAAACCTATCCTAAAACAAAATTCCCATTCAATTCCTTCTTTCACCAACACACATAACATTCATTATTCCCAACATCAAATCCACAAGGGAGGTCAATGTATAACTCTTCAACAAGATCACCATTAAAAAATTCATATTTAAAATTCATTTCAAATCTATTGTATCCTCATTGTGTATCGATAACATTAAAGAATATAATTTTTTTAATCCAACAACCAGAAAAAAGATTCCATCATAATGAATACCTTCAATTTGTGAAAAACATTTTCACATTAATCATTTATTATTTCATGTCACTCCACAATCTTCATTCAACTTGTTCTAGAAACCCCTAATTTTTTCAATTATGTTTTCATATTATGTCTTCTGTACAAGTTATCATGTATCATTATTTTTCATTTTATCCAACTCTTAATTCATGGAATAGACTTATTTAAGATATTCAAAAGCTTGTTTTACATCATTATACTCATATTTTAAATACAATGAAGTATGTGTAATGTCATTTTTGTTCTTCTTCTTTGATCCTTCTTATGTTTATAAATAATGTTATCTGTTTCCTCTTATTTCCTCATCATTGGATGAGATTTTTGAGTATCTTTTTCATTAGTATAAATAATTTAGTTTGATTCTTTTTTTGGAGTAATATTATAATTGATTGTATCTTTAACAGAATTTTTTTACTTATCCTTCTCAACGTTCTTTTCATCCTAAGCATGTTTTTCCTCCTGACATATTTCAATTGATTTTTCATCAATTTAATCAATGATTATCACATTTATTTTTTTTTAAATATATACCTTCTTCCTTATAGATCATCATTTATAAAAAATCCATTTTCAACTTCCTTCTCAAACATTCACAACATTTCACCAATCTTATTTATTATTCATTGACTCTCAAAACCTCTTATGTTCTTTAATCATAGATTTTTTGTACATAAAAATTCATATGGACTCATATCTGAACTAGTCCTATAGAATCATATGTTTTAAATATAAAAATTAGTTCTCATGGCTTGACTTCAGTATTAATGAGAAAACTCATCTTCATGGAACATAGTTCTTCCCATTTCCTATATACTTCTATTGTTTCATTATGAACCCACTATTTTTTGAGGAGAATTTGAGGAAGTAGAATCATTTAAAATTCCATGATTCTCAAGATAACATTAAAATTATTCACTTCAATAATCAACTCTATTGTCGGTTATCATATACTTCCCTAAAAACAAATATTATCTCTCACCATTCCTTTTAAAAGATTTAAATATGTTCAATTAATCAAATTTATGTTTTATAGAAATAACGTACATAATTCAAGTAAAATAATAAATGAGTGTATTGAAGTAATTTTATCCATTTTTTAGTTATTTTCTCATTGGCCCTCAAATATCAGAATGAATCAGGTCCAGGGGTTGCTTTGACCAAATCTCAACATTCTTGTCCACTAAGTTTCTAATCATTATTTTTTAACAAATAGTTCAACAAAAATTTCTAATTCTTAGTAAATCATGAATGTCTCAAAAAATATCTAGTGTTTATTACTTCCTCATACTTATTTGACACATGTGTCCTGATATTTTATGAAACTTTGGATTCTCTTCCACCATTATATTATAAAAGGAGTTTTTTATTTCTCAATCTTGAACAAAAATCATTCTTATGTTAGTCTCTTGTAAAAATATTTTCATCATCATCACTTTTCCTGAAAAGTATATATTTTATGATGATAACATTGTTTCCCTCATCATATAATTTTGAAACACATATAATATTGCCTATTTTCTAATCAAGATGAAGTGTTTTATTAGATTTTATCTTTTCATTCCAAATGATGGCTGATACAACACCTTTAATATTCATGTATTCATAATTACAAAAAATCCATTGTTTATTATTTTACTTTTTCACATTGCTCAAATAATTCAAATCTTGTGTTGAATGGGGAGAACATCCCATATCAATAATCCAATGAATATATCCATTTGATGCTCCCAATGTGGTTTTAACAACAAGATCATTTTCTTCTACCATTTCACTTATCACCTTAGTATTCTAAGAATTGTTAATGAACTTTTGTTGTGATGGTAACAAAACTAAACAACCATTTTCAAGGTTTATAGGTTGTTCACATATTTCACATAATTTTTCCAATGGTTCCAATCTATTCTCAATATTTACTCCAATGTTTTATGTTTTACTTTTTCAAGAGACTGGATCCCCATCAACATTTACCATCCATAACCTGAGGCATAATATATATATTTTTGGTTGAACCAAGACAAATTTTCCATGTCAATTATACCCCCACAATACTAGCAATATCCATATGAATAGTACAAACCTCTGAAAAATCCACACTAACCATAATTTTTAATTCTTTTCTCAGAAACATTCTTTTATTTCTTTTCATATCCACATAAAATTATATTATAAAAATGATTTTTCCTTTTTATTTAATCTCTATGATATCTATAAGTATTTAAATCCTTTCTAGATCATCATAAATTAATTTTGGACTCATGTTAATTTGAATCATCTAAAATTTTCACCTTCTAAATCATGTCTACAAACATAACATTCCAAGGATTATTATTATGAGAAAAAATTTTATCCTTCTTATCAGCCATTGTGGTAACTTTTGATTATAATTCTTAGGGTTTTCAATGTGAGTGATTTCACCAGCATTAGAAATATATTTTTGGAAATTTTAACCGTTATGTTTTTTTTATAATTTTTTTAATGTTCCAAGTCTTCTTTATTTTACTTTAGCTTCATCTCTAGATATTCAGTTCAATTCTTTTCTTCCTTAAGTGATATCTTAAGATCATCCATTTTTTTCTAGCTACAAAATCTCATAAAAAAATACGTTATTACATGTTGAGGAAAACCATGCATCCAATGTATTGTATTTCTTTTTATGTTTTCCTAATATTTCTCAAAAAATATTTCAACTCTTCTTTAATTGGAATTAATGTGGGTTTTTTATTTCAAACTACTTCCTCTAAATTCTTCATCATTATATATTGTAATGTAAGTATTCTTAATAACATATTCGGTAGAATTTTTAGATTCATTGTCTCTACCTTCATCATCTTTATCTTTAGACAAGACACGTATTCTTTTAGATTTGTTGAATTTTCTATCCTTCCATATGGAATAACATCTTACTTTATATCTGTATTTATTCCATATTATGATTTTCTTTATTTCCTCTTCATCACTGTCCACTTATTTAATTCTTTCAGGATAATTATCCACAAAATTCCCAATGAGTCCACATTAAAAAATACATCACAAGATTTTTTGTTGATTATGATGTTGATTTTTTTTAAATATGATGTTAATAATCTATTAACTGTTAATATGTGATTTCAATGTGGTGGTGGTGAAAATTGGATTTAATTCTTGATCACTATCCACAAAATTCACAAGATTTTAGAACTGATTTTTTGTTCCCAATCTTGTGTCAAAGAATGACACATCGTTCCAACATTTGAAGAACCTCATGAAATACTCACTTTCATTATGGAAGTGGAATATCCATCATATGACATCAAATATTATGAAGGTAGTGAATTAAAATCAGATGATTGTTTGAGATGATCCTCAATGACCAAGATATGTGATAATCGAGAACACATCCCTCACAACAAGAAGGTTATGCATTTTTTTAATGCATGAGGAATGAAGAAATGATTCTTGCATAATCCATGATTGGATTAAAGGAATGTATTAAGGATATTTGGGATTCATTATCTAAAAAGAAAGTAATGGATGATGTTTGAAGATGAATAATGAGAAAGGAAGCATGTATTAGTGTAGTATGAAATGTACTATGTGAATTTCCCATGCATGGTATTTGTAGGAATATGATTTTTTATTTATTTTATGGAATAACATCTTGGTAATACATTGTTTTTTCTATTCCTTTTCAAAAAATATGGGGAATCTTATAAGGAAAGATAAGAACCTCAACCAGAGGCACATGCGGGACTCGAGGGTCAACTACTCCAAAGGGAAACCTCCAGGCTGTCCCCACAAGAGGCATAAGAGCACGGGCCATGTATAAGACCACATGAGTATGCACTGTTATCAATATGTTGTGATTTTATGCATAGTGGGTTCCAGGAGCATGATTGGGAAGGAAAGAGTTGGCAGAGAAGCATGCATGTAGAACATCGGTGTGGGGTGGCACTACGAGAGGGGGGGGGGGATCCTGAGATGAGGAGAGAGCACTCAATTTAATAAACATTAACTCCCATGCAACCAAATTTTTATGGGGGGAACATTTTAAAAACGCAGAATCCATCTGATCTTCTCATCTGATCATGTGTTAGATCTCAGCATAACACTCCATCCAGCGTCCCATGATCTAATGCCACCATTTGTGACCAATCTAAGCTGATCCAACGACCACCAATCCTCCACACCATCATCTTTAATCTCCATCCATCTTGACACTCCAGCTCACCTTGAAAGCCATGAAACCTCATAGATAAAACATATCTCCATTGTTGATGATGAAAACAAGGGAAAAATGATCATTATTGGCCCATAATATTATCAATGCATTAAAATTATCATTCATTCAATGAAATAATGAAAATTGATGGAGCCCAAGGAAAGAAATGTATCCATGACTTTAATGCCCATTCTATGTACAAAGAGAAGATTTTCATGAATTTAAAATGATTTTATGTGGGGAATACACAGAGAAATAAGGAACCAACATTGAACATATACGAGTTGATATATGTGGAAATTTTTTGAACGGGTTTGAAAAAATTAAAATCTAGGATCTCATCTTATTCAATGATGATATTTTATAATTACATCTATCGAGGGTATGAAAATGATTTGAACATGAAGATACACACTATTCCTCACCTATAAAGTTACATATTGTGATTGAGGCTCTGTTGTTGAAGAGATCATTAAAATATCTAGTTTCTGGAGAAACAAATCATCAAAAACAAGATTCCACACAGCCTTGTTACGCGAATACGTTCTACGTATCCCTTTCACGGAGGAGAACCACGATCCATCTTGGTTCCTGAAAGAGGAGATATGCACCCTCTGTGAGAGGGAAAAAAATAGACACACTATAGGTTCATAAAAACCCTTGTTTAACTTAGTGGTGGTATGATTGTGTATACATAATCGTTGCACACGTACCCTTGTTGCACCTTTGCGAAGACAGAACCAAGATCGACGAACCCTGTGTGGATCTAAAGGAGAACCACACACACTCCATGTGCGGAGAACAAAAACCCCCTTCTCACTACATAAATATATATAAATATATTTTTTGGGTTTTAATGATTTTGGTTTTCTGTGTCTACAAAAGGTAGAAAGATACACACCTTCTGGTTTGTAGAAGATCACAGCCTTTATGGGAGAACAATTAAAGGATAGTGTACATATACACTTCCATTGAATAATAATAAGAGACCTGATGAACATTATGGAAGAAGTAAAGTGCATGCATGATGCACATGCATTCATATGCTGGATTTGTGATACCCAAACAAGGGAAAGAGTTGATCAGACCCATTTGGGATTGATAAAGACTTATGTTTTAGCACACAAATCACATATAAAGTAGAATGAAATATATAATATATTTTGTGTGTTCTTTTGAAGACGAAATAATTAAGTGAGAAGAAAGAGAAGGAGAAAAGGTGGAATAATTTTGGCATGCTAGCATGCACATGAACACGTGGAGACACATAAAATGGAGAATCGAGATTATGAGTGAACATGTGTAAACAAGAGAAAAAATTCCATGAAACTTAGGCATGAAGCATAATTAATTGAGATATCCAAAAAAAAGAAGTTTGGATTCCATGAAATCAATGCATGAAGTGAATTAGTACTGAGGCTAAATCCAAACTCATATAAAGAATATTTTATATGTAATTTGATTGTAATTGAGCATCAAAGAAGTCAGATAGAGCGAACATAGAGAAAGGTCATTCATGACTATCTTTATTTTTAAAGATATTGTGTGCACCATTTACACACATCAAATAGAGGCCAAGTTTTCCTCAGATGAAGAAATAATTACACATGTGTTATTGAGACTGAGGAATGATCAACAAAAGTGATTAGAATTATTCAGCAAGGCTAACAATATTTACCATATGCTGTTGAAGATTAATGAAGAGACACACATGAATTTTTCATTTATCATTCCTTTGTTTAGAGATGAGAATATCATCTATAGTGAATCAATAAAGAAAAAATAAGGAATATGATCATTTGAATCAACTTCTAGAATAACCCTGTGAGATTCAGGGCGGAGAAGAAGACAGCAGTAAGACTCTGGAGGAGGCCAGTGGGACTCTGGTAACACTGTGGGAAGCAGTATAAAGATCATCATGTGGGAATCAGGATAGATATAGTGGGACTCTGTATTGACCATTTTAATTAATAATAATATTATAGTGGTGAATATGTGTTGGGAAGAATAACAAAAACAACAAGGAGTATCACTTCGAACTGAAACTCGCAAATCCTTGAGTTCAGTGCCATTATATTTATATCATCATTAGAGGTAAGGATAAGAGTCACAAGAAAAGTGGATTGAGGCATTAACCATCCCAAGGGGTTTAATTTAAATGAATCATATATGAAAAATATTTAAGGGATCACTGATTCACTCCTCCCCCTCTCAGTTATTAACATTAATATGGGAACTTCAATTGGTATCAGAGGTAGGTTACCTATAAAAGATCCATGGTATTATTTATGATGTACATATTTCAAGAGATGAGTGAGAAACATCAAACAGAGATATCTTCGAATACTTCGATAAATAGAAAGATGAAACAATTAAGGATGATGAAGAAGAAGCTTAATGTTGTTGGGGAGACACCTTTAACTGAAGGAAATCTAAAAGATATAATATGTGATACTTACTTGTATTATTATGACTCTGATGATGATTCTTGTTTAACTGATGATGATAGATCATTTATTAATCTTAATACTATAAATACGGATGAAATTAATAAAGACCCTAGAGAAGTGGCAAGTCGCATTGTTTCAAGCATTATTTCTATTCAAGATGAAAAATTATAGCTAGAAGAAGAATCCAATTCCATAGAAGAAGCATTGGCTAAAAGGGTTTCAGTATCCAACACTATCACAAAACTAGTAAAGAAAAAGGATGAACCAATTTCTATTTTGAATTAAATAAATCCTCAAATTATTGAATAATTGAAAGGATGTATTTGTGAGAAATAATAATTTGATATTTTATTTGTATAAGCTATCCCTGCACTTGAAAAGTTGTACAATGTCTCTATGTGTGTCATAACTACTCATATTGAAGACAAATCCAACAAGGTAAGGGAGCTTGACATATCATTGAAATAATTAAGTAATTTTCATGGAGAACAATTTCATAGTTAAAGGAATATTGGGAATGAAATATGAGATTAGTTGAGGATGAAATGAACTCCCTTAACATGAAGTTTTTAAAGCTATAGGTGAAATTGAATAATAAAAAATCACTCCAATCTGGAACTTCACAAACCACTGAAAAAGAAATGTTGCCACTCATGTACACTTTTAGGAATATAATTCCAAGAGTAATATCAAATCATTATTTAATATATAGTCGATATAATCCATGAAGTTTGAATCCTGTAACCCGGTTATTTATATTTCTACATATGTAGTTGCATCTAAAAGTACGGGATCAAAGCTATATGATGTGAAGATATGGATTGATAAAACTATTAATAAATCCATCAAAATTTCAAGGATGTATACTGAGATCATTGATATGAATAAAATCCTAATGTAAGATACAAATAAACAAATACAATTCTAGAAACCACAAATACCGTAATTTTCCAATAAAATACTACAAGAAAAATAAAGAGATTTATGGGCTATTGTTGGTGTTGATGAATGTTTGGGCATCAGGAAAATGATTTCTACAATAATATCTCAACATATGATAAATATGGAAGACCTGCATTCAGGGATAGTAGTTGTAAAGAAACTAAGTATCCTCTAAACCAAATGCAGAAAACATTGATGAAGAAAAACTTGTCTATCAAGAATATAATTGAAAATCATAAATAATTTTGTGATAATTTCAACAGAAGTGTTCACCGTTATTATGAGTGTAGCTTCAGTACTACCATGCCGCATTCATATTATTATAAAAATTCATATTCCACAAAAAATTCATGATAAAGAAAAAAGAGTTGAAATGTCATCCATTAGAGAATATGCAAAAAAATGAAGTCAATAAAATAGTGAATAACATTATTCCCAAGAAGAAGTTCATGATGGATTCCAAGAAAGTCATCCCAACAAATAAAATATTCTTATATTGTAGAAATAATGTTTATACCAAGGATCACAGCAAAAAAATAAATGGAAATGAATGGAAGAACGGTGAAACTAAAAGAATAATCAATCCAAAAGATGAAGGGATTGACTGAATAGAATCCGATAGATAATCTTAAAAAGTTTCCAAAGAAAGGAAACATGATGACAATGAATAAGACATGTGGAATATCAAAATCAAAGAATTTTAGGATGGAGTGTTTAGTTATCTGTCCTAATAAATTTTAAATTTCTAGTGAACTATAAAGAGAAGAAGATGAAGTACTAGCTAAAGAAAAGGAAAAGGGAAAACAAGTCATTCCAAATGATGGAAAGTTTGAATTTCAGGAGAGGATATTAGCACATGAAAACCCAAGTCTCTCACAAGTCTTGTGTGTGAGGTGCATGAAAGCTAGTCATTCTATTAAAAATTATATGGCACCTATTCCATCTAAATAATAATTTCTCAAAAGAATGAAAATTTCACCATGAGATTCATGTTCTCTAAAATCATTTTAACAAAAAGACATGACGTAGAATAAGGTATAATAATTAATGAGATCCACACAATCAAAACCAAATTTGATGTTCAAATCTGAAAGAGATAAGATTAGATAAAATGGAGCATCTTGTTTGGGAAAACCATCCCAACCTTGCAGTTCACATTGATAAATCAAGTATATTCCATATTATTCTCTTATTCTTTTGTTATATATGTGTGCTTACATTGCAGGGGATTGAAGATGAAGGTCATTATCAAAGTGAGACTTGAATGAACATAGGTAATAACTATAAGTTGGAATCATTAATCAAGATTGGATAATAACTTTAATTTTTCCACAATTAAAGATTATCAATATTAATATCTTGAATATCATCTGATGATTATTTACCACCAAGGAAAATCAATGGGAGTGCACCCCTTGAGGGGGAGAAACAAATAAAGGAGATGATATCATGGATAATGTCAGGACAAAACTTTAAATTCATATCATCTAATGAATTTGATGTATAGGTATTATAATCACACTTTCATCCCTTGTTAATAATTTTATTTATCATGTCAATTAATAAGGGTGCTTTATTGATGAAAATATGGGATTGAAAGGGGTGATTTATCTTTTCACTTGAACTTTTTAATATGTTTGGTGAAGTATGTTCAGGATTTATCATTTCATTGACAAATAATATTATCTCCAACCCCTTGGTTATGATTCGATACATTCTATACATGATTTCAAATGTTTTGTTGTTTAGGGACAACATTGAATACCATGGTCATATCTCTCTTGTTTTCTACACCATGATACACCATGTAGACAAAGAGTTGATTTACTAAAGGCTCTTTTCTAAGTGAACAATGTAACATCATCCCACTCTCATAAATATTCAAGAAGATATTCTTTTAAGGGAGGAGTACATGTTCTATAATAGACCCCACTACATCTATACATTTGATTGCCAATAATGTGGAGAAAATATTGCCAAAGATATTGACCCATTCATATTTTGTTGAAGTGATATTTGAAACAAAATACAAAGGGGGAGATTATTGAGTTTGGTATTTCATTTGTTGTTAATAATAATTCCATAAGATGAAAATTAACAATTAGTGATGGAAAAGTGGTGGTGATGATTATTGGATGTAATGCTTGATCATTCACCACACAATTCAGACAATTTTAGAACTGATCTTAAGTTCAAAATCACGTTTCAAATAATAACACATTGTTACAACATTTGAAGAACCCCATGAAACACACTATTGTATTATTAAAGTTGATGATCCATCCAATTAATTCTAATTATATTAATGTTGTGAATTAAAATCAGATGATTATTTGAGCTAATCCCCAATGTCCAATATACGTGTTAATGGAGAACACATCAATCACACAAAGAAGGACAAGAAATATTCTTAGATGCATCTGGAATGAATAGATGATCCATGCATCATCCATGATTAATTTAATGGATTTTATTGATGATATTTGGGATTCATGATCTAAAAAGAAAGGAATGGATGATGTTTGAAGATAAATAACGAGGAAGGATGCATGAATGGGCTTAATATGAAATATAATAACTTCATTCCCCATGCATGGGCTCCATAAGAAGGGTATTTCTGCATTTTTTATGGAATATAATCTAGGTAATACTTAGTTTTTTCTATGAATTTTACAAAAATATGGGCCAACATATAAGTCCAGGTGAGGACCTTGACCACAGGAACATGCCAGAACCAAGGGTCAACCGCGCCTAAGGGAATCCTCAAGGAGAACCCCACAAGAGGTGCAGGATCGCGGGCCATGCATAAGATTACATGAGATTGCACGACGATGAAACCATGTGGTAAGTATGCATACTGGGTTATTGGACTGCGCCAGAGTAAGAAAGAGTGGGTGGAGAAGTGTGCCCGTAGAACACTGGTGTGGGATCCACTCCGATATGGGAGAGGAGAACTCTGAGATGAGGCTGGAGTGCTCATCATTATAAACAAGCACTCCCATGAGTCAACGTTTTGATGTGGGATGGATTTTAAAAACACAGAATATATCAGAGCCTTTGATCTATTATCGCATGAGATTTCAGCCACACACTCCATCCAGCATCATGCGGTCTAATCACTACTGTCTGTGACAGATCTGTGCGAATCCAATGATCATCGACCCTCCCCATCATCATTTTCAACATTAGACCATCCTGAGGTTTCATCTCACTACAAAATCCATATAACCTCCAAGATAATACTTTTGACCACTATTGTTGATGAAACCCAGTGAAAAAGGATTGTGGAAGGTCATGGTATCCTGCATGAATTAAATTTTGTATGCATAAAATGAAACAAATAAATTAAAAGGAGCCAGAGGGAAACAATGTTGTCGAGGCTGCACTGCCCTTTCAATGTACAAGGTGAATATACACATGCGTTCAAAAATGCATTCATGTGGGGACTACACCGAGAAATAAGGAGAATACAGTGAATATAAATGAGTTAAGATATGAGGAAAGTCATTCAATTGGTTTTAATAATTCAAATAGGTGGATCTCAGCTTATTCGTGGATGAAATTTGAATACCACATCTATCAAGGTTTTGATAGAGATTTGATCAGGGCGATACGTGTTATTCCTCACATATAAAAAGTGATACCTTAACTGAGGCTCTAGTTTTAAGGAGATCATGAAAAGGACTGGTTTCCATAGAAACAGAGCACTGTATACAAGGTTCCACATTTCCCTGATAGGCGAAGAGGTTCTATGCATCCCTTTCCTGAAGGAGAACTGAGAACCATCTTGGATTTCGAAATAGGTGATCTTCACCCTCTATGCGAATGGAAAAGCATGAACACGCGATAGGTTTTTATAAACCCACATCATGCTTTGCGGATTTATTCCTGCGGGTAAAAAAACCAGTGGACCAGAACCCTTAATTCACCTTTTCGATGATAGATCCAAGATCCACGAGACCTATGTGGCTTTAAAGGAGAACTAGGGACACTTCAGAATCCTACCGACACAAACAATATATATATATTGTTTCTGTCTTTAGGATTCTGGTTTAGTGTGCTTACAAAATTAAGTGGGATACACACCTTTAGTTTAGTAGAAGATCACACCCTTTGTGTGAGAATAAGTAATGGAAAGTGTACACAAACACTGAACTTGTAGAAAATGAAGGGCCCCAAGGCACTTTGTGGGAGATTGAATGTTCATGCATGATTCACATGCAAGAAAATGCATGATTTGAGATACCCGAACAAGCCAAAGAGTGGATGACAACCATTCAGGTTTGAGAATCACTAAATATTTAACACACACACATAAAAAATAAAATTTAATGAAATAAATAAAATATTTTTTGCGTGAATATGAAGAAGAAAATAGGAAGTGAGAATAAAGAGAAGTAAAAAAGGGGGAAGAGTGCATGCATGCATGAAGGCACATTCACACATGAAGAAAAATAAAAGGAAGAATCAAGATTATGAGTGAACATGTGTAAACAAGAAGAAGAAGTACCATGCAACTCATGCATGAAGCATAATTTATTGATATACTCAAAAAAAAGAAGATTGGATTCCATGAAATCCATGCATGAACTGAATGAGTTTTGAGAATGAATCCAGGCAGATTTAAAGAAGATTTCATTTATGAGTTGAAAGTATTTGAGCATCCAAGAAGTCAGACAGAGATAACATAGCGCAAGATCATTTGTTCCAATAAATAATATTGAAGAGGTTGTGTTCACCATTTCCACACCTCTTAGTGAATCCATGTCTTCATTAGATGAAGAAATAATCACCCAAGTAATGTTGAGACTAAGGAATGATCAAAAAAAGTGATCAAAATTATAGATAAAGGCTAACAGGAATTCTCATAGGCTGTTGATGATTCTTGAAGAGATACACATGAATGGTTGATTCAGAATGCATGTGTGGAGAGAGAAGAATATCATATATATTGAATCAATAATGAACAAATAAGTAATGTTATCGTGTGACTCGACTGTTAGGGGAACCCTGTGAGATTCAAGGAGGAGATGAAGACTTCATTGAGACTCTAGAGCAGGCCCGTGGGACTCTGGTAACACTATGGAGAGCAGTATAAAGAACCTCAAGTGGGCCTCAATAGAGATACAATGAGACATTGTATTATCCATTGTAATTGATAATAAGATTATAATAGAGAATCTATGTTGGGGAGAATAACCAACACAACAAGGTGTCAGTCTTTGAACCAAACCTTGTAAATCCTGTTTTTTAGTGACTTTACATTTAAAATGTCATTCGAGGTAAGGCTAAGAGACACAAGAAGAGTGGTTCAAGGCTTTAACTATCCAAACAGGTTCAATTGAATTGAATCAATTAGCAAACATATTTTAAGGAATAAGTGATTCACCCCATCGCCCTCTTAGTGATTCACCCTGATCTGGGCACATCAAGTTTCCCTTTGTAATTACATGTACATCATTTCACATTTTTTGAAAACAATGATAAAATAATATAAAAAATATTATATACCTCATTTTTAGAATTGGATCGGATAACTCTAATTATCTAAGAATCCTTTCTGACTTATCTATCGTAGAAGCATTGACTAGATTTTCCCAATCAATTATGGTTTCCCTTCTCATATATTTATACATTCTCATTTAATAAATAATGAGGATTTTATGAAAAAATGTATAGATAATTTTTTAGGATCTCATTCTTCTAGTGAAGAACCATTCCATAAAACATTTGATAAAGGACTCAAAAAAATATTTTCAACAACTACACAATCATGTAACATTTCACTTAGACATGTGAGAGTGCTGACAATGTTATTCAACAAAGTATTGTAGTCTGCAAAATATTTATATTCACATATGCTCAAATATTTATAATTCTACCTCCATATTTGATACTTTTCCTTCTTTACTTTTGTATTTCCTTTGTATATGTTTTTTGAATTGAACCATATGCATTTGGTAGTGGAATCACTAGTCACTCATAGGTATTGACTTTCGTAAATTGATGATAAAAAAACATTATTATCCCATCAATCATTGTCAACATTCTTATTATCAACAGATGTAAGAATAAATTTATAATCAATAGGTGGAATCCCATATATTGTATCTTCAACAACATCATATCCAACAAACATAAGATAAAGAATCTTTATATCTTTATATATATAATATTTCATTACATATAAATCCAAAATACCACTATTGTTCACATTATTCAAATCCTCCATCAGCATGGAATAATTGAAGGGAACCTTCCTCTGATACCAGTTGAAATTTCAAAATTAGGATAATAATGTAACTAATGGGTGGAGGGGTGAATCAGTGATACTTATTTTTTTTATAATTTACTCAAAAAAATATTCTCCTCTTATTAAATATTTCAATTCTTACTGAATAAACTCAAACACAAATCCACAAGAACACGTGTATTTAAAATGTTCGTTGTTCAAATGGAATATTTATTAACTTGGTATGGTTTTAAAATTATAAAACACCACCCAATAAACCAAAAACCAATCTTTTTGGTATAATAAAATGAGTAGTGTACACCCTTTCACTCATGTATCACTTTAAAGAAAATTCTATAGTCTGTGTGGACACTCTTAACACAGATAGGGCAAAACAATTTTTTTGAAACATCTCATGTTAATTGTGCTTCTTTTAAACATCAAAAAATGTATTCTTTCGAAAAACATTCTACAATTTCACACCAAAATAGATAGTAAGAACATAAAATAAATTTATATAGAAATAAATTATATTCCTAACACTGATCTACTCACTCGGATTCTCAAAATATGATTACCCAATTTGATATACCCAATCTAATTCTAGATATACAATTTTCAAATTTTATTACCAAATATTATAAATATTTTTCTACTATAATATGATCATGACAATCCAGAAATATTTATTCCTCAAACCAAAATTCCCAATACAGAAATCTTAATTAGATTATCTAGTATGATATAGGGATCAGGTTAATATGATGACAAACAGAACAGTTGAGTTTTATGATCCACTAAATACGAATATTATATGAACGTCATTGTCATATATTCTCTTCTCATTGCACTTATTTTCATCAAAACTTCATCAAAAATGTTTTAATTAAAAAAACACATTCTCTCCATAGAATTTCAGTGCTTCTCTCTCTTCCAGTGAATGGTAACGCCATGTCAAACCTCTCAAGAGGTATAAATAACTTCTTACACCTATAGGAAACCCTTCTATGGTTTAGGTGGTGATCACAAAAATTTTCATTCTCATCAAAATTCACCAAAATCCTCAACTTCCAATGAATTTTTGGAATATATTGACTTTATCAATGCTTCTCGACTATTATCAAATCCTCTTCTCTACATCATGTCTTCTCCATAATTTCCTTATCAAATGCAAGTCTGATTCAAATTATTCTATCAAAATCCTTAATTTGATGTTACCCTTGAAATATATTCAACAATACCATTCATATACTCAATTCCAATTTCAACTATAATTGTAATTATGATATATCACATTATGGTGAGGGTAAATGTAACACAATAGCTTCTGCTTCATCTTTTCTCTTGGCCAACATGCATAACAAAGAAATTAAATCCCATTTATAAGGTTGACTATAATGTTGATCAAACTCTTAAATTCCCCTTTTTATTGGTAAATAAATTCTTCAATTTTATTTCGTTCATCAGTTCCAAAAAATTCTTATTCTTATTTTGATAACATATCGAGTCTGCTAAGCCTTAATGAATCCGAGGAACCTTTTACGATGATCTCAAGACTGAAATGCATGGAATTCCTCAACATTATTCTTTCACAAAATTATGATTGTATCATATATTCGTTCATGAGTTCAATGAAATTTAAGATGTGATTTAGCATCATCTCACTTCCAATAGACGGTATTGTAACATACCATTCCTTCAATCAACCAACATTCTTTTCAAATTCATCTTGAATACGATTGACCAGAACCCCTTTTTCGTTTCCTTTCAGATCCAATCAATCATAATCCAATTTTTAGAATCTCTTTCACTCACCCATTCATTAATCAAGACTGAATTTCATGTTTTAAAAATAAAATATGATTTATGAGAGATTCAAGATCAACAAATCATCATCCCGTTGGATTTATCATATTTATATAGTAATTGATTCTCCCATTATGATCACTTCATCCATACTAAATTTAGAGTGAATCTGTTGTACATTTACATCAAGAAACATACCTTTTAAATATTATTGTCCTATTAATTATAGATTTATTGTAAATCTTGTGAGAATATTCTTTTATACGGATTCTTCGAATACAATAGTCATTTTCAAGAATTTTGAGTCCAATTCTTTTGAATATATTGGTCAGTCTTAATATAAGCAAATACAAAATGATGTGATTATTCCTTTCTTCTTAAAATTATTTTAGAACAAATTAAAACACATTGAACACAATCACCTTCCTCAATAGCATGGTCATAACACAAAAATGGAATATCAATTTTTTGATTTAATGTCTACATTGGTAAGCAACCAAAAGCGGCTACGACAATCTAGGTAGAACCAAACTATCTAGAAAAACACCAAATGTAAAAAAGTAGAATCATCCACAAGCTACCACCACGTCACTCACAAGGGAAGACCCCATGAATCTTGAAATAACATCTCTAAACACCTTTCCTTTAACTGTGGCAGACATAACCAATTCTACGTACACCCAAAGGTGTAAGTAAGTTTTTAGCAAAATCCCAGTAGGATGCCACAAAACCATTAGATTCCAGGCTATATACATTATTAGACAAAATAAAATATAAGTTTTATAAAAATGATAGAATAATTTTTTATAGAAAACATTTTTAATAGAATACATGATTTATTTTTCAATAACAAATGAGGTGAACCATATGCCAATGATATGTAAGATATCACAAGAGAGAACTAAGTAACAAGAGATCCCAATAAGAACTATCCAATGGTGGGGCCCATGAGACATCGTAAACTATCTACATCCTTGTGCACAAGACACTAGATAGAAGATGCATCCAAAATTCTAGTGGTCTCTAAACATCCTCAATATTTTGTTAGAATTTTCATTTCCAGTCTTTCTAACTGAATCCTGGCCGAATCCCCTTCCAAATCATTATAATTCTACTCCTAGTCCACCACCTAGTCTCCTATGATTCCCTTTGTGATAAAATCATATTTCATATATCACATGTAACATCACATTCACTTATAGACAATACAAGTGATACAAAACACATAATAAACAAGATTTTACACATCCAATCACCCTTTAAAATCTGAATGCATGCAAAAATAATTTCAGATCATGATTCTTACTATCCACACATTTTATCAAACACCTTCGTGGCTCCAAAAAAGGAATCATATATGAAAGAGATGTGGAATATAACATGATTCCTATGGGGAAAATTTCAAAATAGACCCACTTTGAATTATTTCATAATCACATTACAAACATCATATGTAATACAAAAACATATAGATGAAGAAATGAAATCATTTGAAAATATCTAATAATTTTATGTATGGAACCACCTATATCATCTGATGAAACTACCAGAATCGGGTTAAAAATTACAACCACACCTCAATCACACACAAAAGCTGTTGGATTTAACAATAGGCATCAAGATTGAACCCCAAAAAATAATGACCCAACCCTAAAAATATCTCCCATCAAATAGGATAAATGAATATCGAAATAAATAGGAATAAAACCACTGAATAGAGGTGGTAAACAAGAAAGAAAACACCTAATTTAACATTTGAGGAATAATTTCACCCAAATTTAAAAAACAAAATATAGCTCAAGAGAGGTTAGAGGAATAGTGATGAACCCATAGGGTAATAAATCTTAAGTGGGGTAGAGGATGAGTGAATTGGCAATAAAAATCAGGGAAAGGGAAACATAAAAATCCAATTTTTAATGTTCGGGATAGGCCATATTGTTTTCCCACATTTTTATCTTAACAGTGCGGAAGCTATGAAACCCTTACTATCTGAAAATGAAATTTCACGTTGTTATCCCACACATTTTTCTATCCTTATGCTAACCATTTGATTAGCGACTGTCTAAAAACATCACTTGGCTACACTGTTACCTAGTGAAAGGTGAACATATTGTAAAACCATGCACATCATTCAGTTTACCCAAAATTTATCATTTTCATCAAAACAAAATCATGAAATACTCAATGTAAAATTGGAATACTAAAATAAATAGAATATACATCTCAAAGTGAAATCATATGTCTTATATAACTCTTTCTTAGATCTATAAAAATCAATATCGGTGATGAATTATATCTCTCTTTTATCTCCTAAAAGGATGTCTCTAAGTATTTTGGAAATAAACACTTCACAACCTCTTTAGTAAATCAAGTCAATGGTGATTCTATGAATGACAAAACTTATATGAAACTGATGTATTAAATAGTAATACCTAATAAAATCTACACCTAAAATAATTTCATACCAGAAAACTACATATCTCTCCTTTTCTAGGTCCACTGATACACCAATCTATGAGATGACATGACCCAGGTAGTGATTCTGACCCATCCAGAAGTGCCACATTGTGAGCATATCATAAAACTAATTCTCTCCTATTATACATAATACGATCTCCTTATGGGTGGAGTGGTCATGTTGATTATTCACAACAAGATATCATCCAATAAAATAACCTCAAACAAGTCATGATACATATGGAACATTCTATTCATCGATTCCATGAATACCAGTGGCACATTATTGATACCAAACAAGAAAAATAAATACACATACAGACAATACCTATTCATAAAGTATGTGTGATGTATGTTTGATGGTCTAACACATACCTAATGATAACTGAGTCTCAAATAAATATATGAGAGGACCCAAGCTCCTCATAGCTGGCCAAAGGGATCATCTAACTATGGTAGATGATACTAGTTCATAATTATTAGTTGGTTCAAAATTTTTTAATCCACACATAACTTGATGGTACTGTCTACCTTTTTCAAAATAAGGACAAGTAAACCTGATGTAGAATTACTGGGTTGGATGAAACCCTTTACCTCTAAATCGTCTAGCTACATCTTTTTCTCTTACAATTCCATCCTAACAATATTTTAAAAATAAATGGACAATAATAAACATTGTGGAACGTTATTATTAGATAAATATACTTATATCACCAGAGGTAATCTTAAGATTTCTTTTGAAAAAACATCCTTGAAATGAACAACCACTTGAGGGAAATCATTATGATGCATTCCTTGATAATCCAGATATAAACTCGCAATGTAGGATGTCATCCTTCCTAGCCCATGATGCCCATGTCTAGCTCTTCCTTCATGTACATCCCATTCACCCTTGTGAATTAACCCCTCACCCACTAGTGATGTAAGTTTCACCCTATAGAGATAGAAATGTATGAATGAATGGTAAGGAACCAACCTATCCATCTCAAGAACGACATCAAATCTAACCATCTAAAGAACATAATGGTCTCATACAATGTCACCCCCACAATCTTCAAGGTGTCTCTTCATGCACTGACACACACCTTCCAACCTAATCCCTAATGAACTGTCTAGTTTCTTGTCTCATTAAAACGATTGTATAATACACCTAAGGATTTATCGCACAGATTATTATATGAAACTATGGGAATGACTCGTATCAAAAAGATCCTAAGTAAAAATGGTGGGTATTAGAATAGTACTTCTAAATGTAGAAGGTCTTGGATCCTTCTCAGAATTGTTCTATTGAACTACATATATATGGCATATACCACGACCCTATGACACTGCCTGGTGAACATACGTTGATCCACCTAGATATCTATAATGTTATGTCGTCTGACTACCATGGTCAGGAACACTACTTCATCTTGATCAACATGTTGAACCCCAACACCCTTCCTTCTGAGAATCTGTTGACCCTTCTCTGGACCGTGGAGTCGGTGCAGACGCTCTCTCACTGGATGCTGCTAGAAATGTCCATTATAATATTTATATATGGAACATCCTGATGCAAGATCGGTACTTGACAGGGCTCCTCATACACTGCAAATTCACATATCTAAGAAAATATCACTATAAAAACCTCACTTGGCTATATATAGAGTTTATCTTTTGCTAATATCATATCATGGAAGCTCCAGATGACCATTCCTTCTATTGGATGATATAGTTCCAGACCTAAGTAACGAACCTCCTAGGATTGCACCTCTAGATTCCCTCATGTTACACTCTATGATTAGCACCTCATTAATGACCCCGAATACTATTTACATGAAGAAAACATTTATCCATGATTATATGTAATACATTAGACCATACTCAAGCCACATAGTTTTTGAAATCTTTCAACCAATCATAATAGGTATTTAGTGAATAATCATAGTAAAATAGTTCGAATAGTCCATGACTGAAAATGGATCGTGCTCAAGACTCTATAACTATCACGCCCTATCATCCCTCTGTGTCTCGAGATTGAAATATTTTTATATGGTCATATCCTATACATCTCCTCATGAAGATCTTTTAGAGTGATAACATCACACTATATCAAGGCTGAATCACACAATATGTATGTATAGAGAATTACCCTCATATTACGAGGCATCTCTAAGTGATCAGAAATAGACGACATGGATTCAATCCGTGAATCTAAAGCCTGCGGTTCACCATCCCCCAAAAACATGGGTGGATACTACTTCTTGAACTCATTTGTCAACTTTTCCATAGTCCGTGCAGGTTGACGTTCTCCAAAAATCATTTTCATGAATTGCAAAAACTCATCATGAAACTCTACCTATGAACTTATATATGGTATATTAGCTTGTACCACTACTAGAATGACTAGAGGATTAGTATCCCATGGCCTACCACCATTGGAGTATGATCATCACCAACCTCTTGGCAGAAAACTAGAGGCCATCAAGGTGGCATGGTTGTACAATTACCAACACAAACCTTTTTTAATGATCATAGTCATGGTTTGTATCTCAAAAGAACAGATTTCAAAACATGACAGGTAAAAACAATAACTTATAATATCTCACACTCATAATACCCCATGGGATAGGTTTGTCTATCAATCAAGTGGGAAATACTTTTAAAATCCCACTACTATGGTCGGGTCTTCTCAAGTTCTATAAAATAAGGCATTTTAGTTTCCCTATAAGGATGAACCATGAACACCAAAATTCCAATCCAATCGGGGCCATACTCCTCCGGAACCAAATAATGTTTTCCACCATTTTCACACTATAATACAATTCAGTATACTTAACACTACAGCAAGAGTATCAATCATGTAATATATCACAACAACATGTAGTCAATAATGCATCCTTAATGGCATATAATAATGAATGGCATGTGAAACACATCAGTTTCCAATATGATTCATGAGATTGAATTCACTCATCTTACTGGGTTTTAAGAGAATATAACACCAATTCATTTCAAAAATAATATCATAAATCAAGTTCATCACCCAAATGTAGAAAAAAATCAATAATAACATTAAAAATATAGAAATAAATAAGAATTCAATTTGAGGATATTTGGATTTTTTCGGTATGTGGGTTAGGTATGCCGGGGCAGAACTCATTACCAAATTATTATTATCATTTATAACTATTTATTGTCACCAATTAGAAAATAAAAACTGAAAAGACTCCTATCATACGGGTTTTTAACGACTTGATTTTGGATTCCACTTAAATGTGCTTCATACCCATTTGGCCACATGGCCTCAATCACATCTTGCTAAAAACTAGCGGTCGTAGAATGGAAGTGACGACCTATGTGAGTTTGTGGGGAGACTATACGCTCAATAACAGAGTATATCACTATGAAAATATCTTTTAATGAGGGGAATATATAATAAGATCATATAACAGAATTAAATAGTGGAAGACCAGTATAAATATTCCATAATTCATACCATATTCATAATGATGATACATGTAACATGTTTCTACTAAAACATCAAACAACATGTACAAAAGAGTCATATAAATTACATTCCCCCAATAAAAAATGCCTAAAATAATATCAGTAGAATTGGAAGCCTCAACATGGTCCCACACACTCATACTCTTAAGCACAATATCATTTACCTCATAGAGTTCTCTTTCCATTATCATTACATGCAATCATATAATCTGTTTTGGTCCCATGAAGTTTCTCAAACAAGGTGTGAGACATAAATCCCAATAGGAAACCGCCCCTATTATATTCCAATCAGTAAGTGAATATATATAAATGGAAGTGACTAATAATAAAATAAGTAAGCAAGGAAGTACTCAAAAGATAACATCCATCTTGTTAAATAAATATCATTTTACGATTCAATGTCATTGAATTTATATCTCTCAATATTTGTCAAAATTGTGTCACCCCAATGTAATTGAAAGCACAAAATATACCTCAGAAGGACATCCAAATGATAAAATATAATACTAAATCTAATCATGTTCATTGAATTGGTATACATGACATAATTTTAATTTCATTATTTATTCATTTTGGAACCTTATCCCATCCTTGACATTCCAATGTTGGATTTCAAGTGTCCCTTCAGGAGAAATATGATCCAACACCTTACAATTTTGTCATTAGGGATCCTCTCATGAACCTAGTATTTCATTAGGTGAGGTATGAAGTCTTATCAAATTTATCATATCCATGGTACTTCACAAGAAATATTAATTATCACCCTTTTCATAATATTCAAATTCCCTTTGAGTCCAACAATTTTATTATCATAAGAATCCATGTATCACTCATCATATAAGTATATACTCAATGATTCATTCCATTAAATCCCTCACTTGGATCCATGTATCACCAATAAAATAATATAGGTTTAAGGTAATGTGTCCGTCTGTGGAATTGAAATGTCAATCCACATGTCAACCTACCCATTTGTAAATAGAAACAAGAATCAATTAATGGAATTCCAATCTGAATAAACATAACACCATTTCATATTAATCATTTAAACAAATCCATTCCATTTAAACAATTAATTAAACATACCATGGTCAAACCAATGGAATTATATATTTATCACCTCAAAAGGATAACTCTCTCGGGAACCATCCTTAATGGATAGCCATTCATTTAATCATGTGGACATTCCATGATAATGAGATTCTCATTATTAATCAATCCACCTCATAAAAAGTTATTAACATAACTCACATGGGAATTTTCATATACATCGAATCATTTTCCTGTTGAAGCCTTCACAATGCATAAACTCCATTTAAATAACATGTCTTAGAAACTCCAGGACCATTCAAACAATCACCTAACAAATTTTAATATTACAAGCCTGAAAATCCTATGATGTTATCACATGGATTAGTTGTCATATAAATCACATGGGAAAATAAACAATTCAACAAATTCAACTGTATTTCAGCAACTCATGGCATAGCCTCTACATTACTTACATCGATAATGTCTAACCAAATAAATAATGCATAGAAAAGAATTGGAATAAATAGGTTAAGTGGTAAGTCAACCATCCCCAACCCTTAATACATCTCTTTTATAATAAAATAATAAATTATTTAATAAATTTAATATATATATAAATTAATGAGTTACATCCCTTGATCATGGGGAAATGGAATACCTCATAGGAATCATTGTTTAATAGTCATAAAGGTCCATTAGAAGACAACTAACCCATGTGGTGGTTTTTATTCAAGGAATACAACCTATAACAAGCATTAGATATCCTATTCAATTAACAAAAACATGAATGGAAATAATAGGGTTATGCATCATTTTTGGAGACAGCCAGAAAATTGGGCACATGAAATGATGACATATAAATAGATCGACATTATAAGAAATGCATGAGACCACCTTCTATAGGGTTTTTCTAGATAGTTCTTCCAGTATCAAGCTGTTATTCCACCCTAATTGAATGAAATATGAAGAACAAATGATGAATGATAAATAAGGGAATATGATCCTAAAACCATGAATCATATTCAATTCTTATAAGAATTAATAATGGATAAAATGGAATAAGGAATTTTTGTACGGAATCTAAGAGGACAGATGACCTTTGAATCAGAGATCAGATGGTGAAGAGATATAAATATGATCAATAGTTGAGAGTCAAAATCTTATCAAGAAATACATACTATTAATTTGACAAAAAACTGGAATTATGTTTTAAATTGGATTTTAAATTTAATTTAAATTTATTAAAAGTATAAAACATCTTGGGATACACAGTTTTTTCCCACAGTTTGAAAATTGTGTGTCGATTATTCTCGACTTTTTTTCGGGCATGGTGCACTTTCATGGTTTACTGAAAACGTTTATAATCTATTCAGAATTTATGTGATGACCCAAAATCCAAATCTATTGAAATTGTAGACCTAGCCACAAGGTTGTGTGACCCAGCTGTCAAGACTATCACTAACCGTGTGACCTCTTTTCCCACTAAATACTTGGGTTCCAAGATCCATACCATCCCCAGATTCACCTTATCCTTATATCACCTCAACATGTAGTCATACTTGTCCATATATAAGAAATTAAACAAATAATTGACGGGAAAAATCAATCCATATATTAAATAAGAACTGGTTTCTTACAAAAATATCTTTGAAACATGGTTGACCGACAAAAAATATTATGTTACATAAAAATAACATTGAAACATGATTAACATGTGGAAATGAAATTTTTTATTTAAAAATATTATTGAAGAATTATTAATTAATCTAGAGAGATAATGAAGATTTTATTATTAAAAAATATAACCAATCGATAAAATGGATAAACAATGTTTTCTGAATTATATGAATTGAAAAACAATAAATAGAACATCAAAAACATTTTTGATAAAAATAACAATTTTTTAACTAACTTTTAAAAACTAAAAAATAACATAAATATTATCAATGTAATTAAATTTTAGAATATCCTTGTAAAAATATAGTGGTCACTACATGTAATATAATTTACATGATAGTGGCAAATCCATTAAGGTACTAAGTGTAAAAAACATTTCATTCAAAACATTTGGAAAAGGGATTCAAAAGTGTCCCATTTGGAAAATAATGAGAAATTTCAAATTAAATACTTTTAAGAGAATGTAAGATGTTATATAAAATTGATTTATAAATTAATAAAATTTTAGGAAAGGGAAATTTAAAAAAAATATTCAACATGGATATATAAGATAATTTTTCTTGAACGAAAAGAAAAATACAAGATTGGTATCAATAACAAAAAAATTTATTGATGTTTCATCAATTAATAATGTGGGAAATTGAGATAAATCATGTGAAAAACATTCATATAAAGATGATAATAATATATATTTTATTTAATACAATAATATCATTGTATTTTCTCTTGAAGAAACTTGAATATAAACAATCACGAAAAAAAGTATATTGTAACATCAATACTATGCCACTTTGGTAAAAATTAAATCTTATTCCGCAATAATATGTAATATCAAATGAATTTTAAAATATAAATTAAATTATGAAACTGTTTGTAAAATATATCAAAGGGATAGTAGTTACACCTTGTAGAAGAATATAGCTATGTTACATTACAATGTGCCTCAATGAAGGGAAATGGACATAATGTCCCTTTTGAATATGGTAATCTATGGATAAATACCTATAAATGATATAACCCTATATAATGTTATAATTATGAATAAATTTTTAAAAAATTGTTATAAAATAAATTTAAAGGAATTATATACCACATACAACAAGAATTAGAGGTGAATTTGGGTTATGTCTCATAGAAATAAATGTTATATTAGAAAAAATGATTTATATCAGACCAAAATTCAACGTATGTGTTCCATCATCTAGAATGACAAAATATTTTAATTATTTAACATAGAAAATATTGTTTCTTGTTTTAATATCATATACTTAATCCATCAATTTTATTCCTTCTAGTCATAAAATTAAATACATAATTAATTAAGACCATGTTGGGTGCTTTGAGGATGTTTGATTCATTATTTCAAAACAGCTACAGTTTGCTGACTATTGATAAAGAGGTAATTATTTAAAAACATAAAGATGAAAAATAATTAAATATTTTTCATATTTATACATCAATTATACTTTTATAAATAATCCTGAAATATCATTAAGAAATATGAACTATGTTGTAATCATTATGATTTTAGATCGCACACATGCATGAGAAACACTACAATTTTCATCAATCACTATAAAAAGAATTCAAGTAAAATTTGAATATTCAATAATTATAATCATATAATAAATAACAAATTATTTAATAAATTTAACATATATATATCGTCGATGTGTTATGGTTATGAAAAAAACAATTCGAACACTTTGTGGAGGTGACAATCCACATGTGGCCACGAACAACATTATCATTTATAGTCTAAGATTGAAAATGATATATTATATTTTAAGAATTAAACAAATTATAAGTAATATCAAATAATTTAATTTATATCACATATATTAAGTAAAATTATTCTTTTTACCATCCGTGAGAAGTGTTAGTGAAAAATGAATCGCATCGCATTATGAGGAAATTGTCCTCCATACACATGGGCAATGTTATCATATCCCCCACAAAAATGAAATTAAAAATGAATATAGGATATATTATTTAAATAATTATAAATATGTTTAAAATATCTTATATATATTATTTTAATCCATAATTAAATCATGACTTGAGTGGTGATGATGGAAAAAGAATAACATTTATTCATGATGTTGTAGTCCAACATACACGTGATTGATGAATTTGTATCCCATTTTATTAAAGATGAGATAAATTTAGGTTATTTAATTAAAATAAAATAAAATATTTATTTTTTAGATATCATTTTTACTATTAAATAATAATTTACCAATATTATATTGAGGATGAACTATAAATAAAATATAGATGCTCGGTAAGGCTCAATAACATTTCTCCGGATAACCTCCATATATACGCACCAAAACGCCTAAAATGATGGATTTATGATCAAAATAATGGATCTATAATGTGGGTATATATTTAATTAATAAATTTGTTCTTGTAAAAGTTGTGACAAATGGATTTTATTATGTGCATAAGATATGAGAGTTGGTGTAATTTTATTTGTGAGGTAAGTGGAACACTTATGATTTTTGTAACTAAAAAGTCATACCTTAGTTTTTTTGCCTTCCATAATAATAGAAAATGGAGTATTATCAATAATTATACATTAAAATGTCGAACTATTTCCATCCAACATATTTTCTAAGTATTTTTAAGTCTTTTTAATAATTATATTTTTTTTAGCATCCTATAAATCCTTTTTTGACCTTACACATGGTAGATAATCTTTTACTATTTTTACTATAAGTTTTGGTCAAAAATTATTTTTTAAATATTTAACAATATAAATTAATCTTATTAAAAATATGAAATCATTTTTAAGAAGATGAAAATTTTAATTTAAAATTATACCTATAGATACGACAAAAAAGACAGTTTTGAAAATGTTTATTTTTAATTATGAAGATGATTTTATTTTTTTTATTTTAATAATAATAATAAATACATAAATTGAAATTAATAATTAGTGATATATATTATAAAAATTTCACATGAAAAATTCCTCATTAAGGGATTTTTAATTAATTAAAATAGTGAAACATTATTCACATTAACATCTTTAAAAAAATTATATTAATTGTGAAATATATATATATATATATCATATAAAAGTTTATACTATTTATACAATTAAATTTAATTTATAGTTGTTAAAAGTTATATATTTCGTGGGTTTGTTAAGATTAGTGTCGCATGTCAAATACGTTATTGAGAGTAGTTTTCTTTTGTAAAATCTTGGGGTGTGGAAAAATTATGTTTAATTTATTATAAAATACTAATAAATACAATTCAAATTAATGAATCAATTTTTCCAAATCTATTAATAAATTTTTTAGAATTTCTATTAAAATTATACCCACAAAGAGAATAAAATAAGGTTATCCAAAGAAAATAATTCATAAGTATAAAACCATTATATCCAGATTAAACATAAAATTCATTCTAATGAAATAAATTATATTTATCATCTTATAATTTATCCAATATTTCTTTAAAATAATATTTGATCAAAATATAAATTTTAAATGATTAAAATGTAAAATATATTTTAAATAAAAACTAGTATCTTCACTACTCATTATAAATTTAAACATATTAGAATAAACACAAAAAATAATTAATAAAAAATTAAAAAATATTGATTCATAAATTTGATCAATTTTATAAAATAAATATAAAAAATATCCCAATAATATTGTTTTTATTATTTCAAAAAAAATTTGTAAAAATTATTTTCATTGCATATACAGACATCAACAATAATTATGTACTCTTTATCAATATTTTGTTATTGTTTGTATTTAATTTTCAAAATGAGGGTTCTCTTACTAATATATGAAAATTTTATTTCTAGGATATAAGTTTCACAATTAAATAATTATATTTTAATATTATATTATGGTGAGGGTTCTGGGTGCATCCAAAACACACAGCGGTGCGAAATATATTAAAATTTATTTCAATATTTCGATTCCCAAAACCCTAAAATATGATATTGAATGTTAAATTTATAAAATAAATATTTTGATAAAAAATAAATTACTAGTGCATAAGATCATTCATCAATGTCAATATTGATCATTTGAAAAAACCCATTCAGAATGACTTCCTTTTCCGGTGAGGATTTGAGGATAGAATCTCTCTTGTAGTGATCAAAATGAGATCCTTTGATATTAAAAAAATCAAATCAACCCATGGGTTTTATGTTGTCTGATCAACTATCATAATTTTTTTTGTTCATCACTCATCCTTCTATCTTGAAATAATATCTCATGCCTTTCTCATTTATGATAGGGAGAGATAACAATTAGTTAAGAGATAATTTCTCATGTGCAACAATTCTCGGTTTTTGATTTATATACACAATAACTGAAATGGAAACTTTTTTGAGTAAAAGAATATGGTAAAATAATTTAATTTCATGTCTTCCCTCAAAATAATATCATATTGTTAATAAATACCATTCCAAAAAAATTATTTTTTCAATTCATATGTGGTGTGCACCAACACACATATATGATAAGTTGTATTTACCGGATTGTAAATAAATATACATCATTATATAAAATAATTGTCAAATAAAACTGATATGCATTTTTTGAATAACTGATTAAATTTTTTTCATAAATAAATATATTATTCCATTACACATATTTTCAACCAACAAAATATTAATTAAATTATTACTCATCCACGAGAATTATAATTATTCTTTTAGATAAATTCATTTAAAATTTAAAAAATATCATTATTAAATAATATTGTATAAACATCATGGATTCCTTATTATTAGAGATAAGAGAACATGCCAATACACTATTATTTATACCTAGAAACAGGTCATGTAACCAAATATAAAGACCTTAATATAGAAAAAATTATGTACATATATGAATTATTATTATATAAAATAATCCCTTCGTCATAATATTTAATTTATAAGGGTGAACTTCCATTTTACCAAACTATATTCACGATAAACCATTCTTTAACAATATTAAATAAACACATCTTTAATTCATTGACTTTGTATTTTAGGCTGACAATTTGATTATAATAAAAATGTCGAGATAATGACTTCAATTAACAAGAAAGGGGAAAATCCTCCATATAATTATCAATAAATTATAAGAATCATGTGACGAAACCAATGTATCCAACTAATACATAAATTTTTATTGCCATTGATTATTACATACATCTTAGAAATTTATTCATAACATGAATTAATAATAATAAAAATTTCTATGTATCAATATACACACTTGAATATTAGAATATATGATGAAATCAAATAATGTGGAAGTCCAACTAGTGGGACATTTTTCTTAATCGCTAATATTAGAGATTAAAAAGTGATAACTACATGAGAAGAATCCTCACCCACATACAAGTACATGCACATGATAGACTGTGTACTATGTGTCTCATCATAGTATATAATCCAATCACAAAACATTATTTAAGAATATCATCATAGAAAACAAATTTTCTCATCATAGAAGGAAACCATTATGAACTTATCAATGTGATGTATACTCTAGGATATCAATACACCAGATTCATAAATAAAAATGAGATAAAGTTAGTATGAAATTAAATTAATATTCAGTACATTTAATATAAATGTACCAAAATTAAAAATAGTTAGTCTTATGAAAGAAACTCCAACAAAGTCCCACTTGGAATAGAGAAAACATCCTATGTATTTTAGTCCATTATAACTCACATTATAATTTTGTTTCAATTGATTAAAGGATTTAGTAAATGGTATTCCATGTTATCCTTGGGGATATACTTTTCACTCTAAGCTCACCACTCTAGGAAAAATACCTCATGAGACGATAATTTTAAAGTACATACTTCAACCACTAATATGACCTTGAATATTTTGTGAGATATACCACATTATTACAATCTCAATAGAGTGTGATATGATCGTCTCATTTAGGTTTAAATCTGTGGAATGATGTTTTTCCTAAATACTCATTATTTAGATTCAATAGAATCCACAAATACGAAGACTCTACTATCGAATCTGTGACCACAACCTTCTTTGATCTCTGCTAGTTCACTGAACCTCTATTCAAAGTGAAGATGTATTATATTTCTTACTTTATGTCATCGTGGTCAGTTTGAAAACTAGTATCTCCATATCCAATGATGATATGTTCATGGACTTCTCCATAAACATAGAACATATCCTTAATATGCCACATATACTATTGGATTGTTTTGACTACCATAAAATTATGGTCACCTAGGTTAGATTCATATCATCCAACCACACATAATGATTAGGTGACATCTTCCATAGTACATAATATTGAATTCATGACTATCCTAGCCACTAATTGGTATGGTATCCTTGATATCTTATTTCATTCATCATGTGTCTATGGATACATTTTTATAGATATATGAAGGCCATGTAATGATCGAAATAATACCCTATTACATTGTTCCATAATTAATATATTCAGTAACCTTTCAATCTAGGTTCATTAACATGGGAAAATAAGACTCTTCAATTAATCATGAATGGTATTGATCCAACAGATATATTTTTCCTTTCCTAAGCCCCTCATTGAGTAGTATTTATTCAACTATTCCATAAAAGGCTATATGACTAGAGTTTAATATCCAAAGAATAATGTGTCATCAATATATGATATTAAGAGAAAAAATTCCCTCCAAGTAAATCATTTATAGAAACAAGGCTCAGACTCACTCTTTCTAAAAACAATTTTTTTGGATTCATCAAAATAAATGTTTGATAACCTAGATTCTTACATTAATCCATAAATATATTATTATTATTTTTCAATATTATTATAATCATTTGGATTCACAAACCATTCATGTTAAATTATACATATTTATAATGGATATCTCTAATGAAGGATTTTTTGAAAGATATTTTCCAAATTAAATAGTCATGGTAATCAGTAATTGGATGTAGAATTCTAATGGGTTTAAGTATTGATAATGGTGAAATTATTTATCATAGACAATTCCTTAATAATGCTTAAACCATTTTTCAACCTATCATTTATTATATGTAATTAAATATTCCTTCCATGTATAATATCTTATTCACTATCCCTTGGTATCAAATGGAATTTACATCCACTAGAGGATCTAAAAAATTAATTACATAGTTTTGGTTCATGAAATCCATTTCAGAATTCATGAAATATTTAATCATTGAAAAATATGGGCCACTTAATTCATACATCACGGTTAGAGGATCGTTATTATAAACTAATACTTTGTTACCATCCTCAGTGTCTAGAAAACCATAGGGTTATTATTCTATAACCTCTCAAGTACTCAAAAACAGTTCTACTGTCTCTGTAACAACTTATTCTTCCATGGGGATTTGTGGAATTTTTTCATGTTCCAACTATTGTATATCTTGTGGTTGGACTACATTAATTTCCATATCTATACCACTATCTCTATTATATATTATTACCTTCTCAAAAAATATGGATGTCTAACAACCACAACCTTTTTTCTAAATTATTTTATATTTGTTATCCCCTTTTATCATTAATATATTTTGGAAAGACACACTTTTTCATAGGGGTGAAATTACATTACATAAATAGGACTTATAAAATTCTTCACAACCTCCCATATATATATGTAAGATAAAATGTAAATCATCACATTCCAAAGTTGGTATGGTATAAAATCATTCAATTCAATTGGGACTCAATTTATAGTATTTTTTTTGTAACGCATATCCCTAAATGGATAATGAAATAATCACATGAATCATAATTGATCTTAGCATGCCCAACAATGTGTTATTACTCTTATCTATTATACTATTCAAATGAGTTTTATAAGTGGGATCAGGTAGGTAGAGGATAATGATCTCCTATATGGAATCAATTATTTCTAGATTAAGATATTATCTAGGATGTTCTACGGGTAGTTTCTAAATATTATTACAATGATGGTTATAAAACACATTAATGTATTCTTATAATTTATCCAAAGAATTTGAATTAAATATCATTATGTAGATGTATCCATACCTACTAAGATAAATAGTAAAATTTATGATGTATACTTACCCTTCAATTTTTTAAATATAAAATATTCCACACATGTCAGTTGGTAAAAATTCATGAATCTCTTTATCACTTCCTCATTTCCCACTAAATAGGGACTTGATCATTTATCATTATCGAAATTCATGAAATATACAAATTATTTTTAGTAAAAAAAATTCAAATATACATACTCATTTAATTTAGACAATATTATATTGTTTTTATGACCTAAATTTTGATTTCAATAATTGGTGTGGTATGAGGTTTGTTAATAATCGTGGTTATCGATTTCCATTACATGGTACATGAAATCCATCGAATAGAGACTATTATTTAATTGTGTCTTACCATAACAAATAGTATATTTATAAAAGAACAAAACATTATTATACATTTGAAAATTTAACCTTTTATGTCTAGTATAGATACTAAAATATTGTTTCTCGTAAATAAAGGAAGAAAATAAAAATAGATCAAAACACAATATCACCATGGTTTCCAATGTGATGTGGTAGTCACGAGTATCCATAATAGATTTTTTTGACTCTATTAGTTTATTTTTTATTAATTTCCCCCTAATATGTCTTTCTAAATCTATTTATTTTGTTATTTGAATAATTATGTGAGTAATAAAAGCTATATTTCATTACCAATTTTTACATACAAGTAAATTGCACTTGAGAAAAATGCACACAAAGATTTCCATTTCTTCCCTATATGGGTATAATTTTTCATCATATAGACCATAATTCCACATGTGATATAGATAACAACATATTTTCTACCTTTACCGAGATCATCATTTATTTATAAGTGCATTGAAAAGATGCCTTGGTCTTAGGGATTTTTACATTGTATTTTAATTTTTCCACAATAAAGATGTCATGCCTTTCATGCTTCATATACTTTTCTAAATGGAAAAGGATAGCAGGTGGATTTGGGAATGATTTATAAATGTTGTTAATATTAAAATTTACATCAAATATGTGAAAACTCCATGTTATTAATTCCAAAATGGTGTCATTTTTTAGTTTGTTGGGGGGGGGGGGGGGTTCCAAGATCCTTTATGTACTCTATATATCCAATAACCTTTAATATATGATGCCCAGCTAGAATACCCTCCATAATATTACTCTAAAAGAGTTATTCAGAAATTTCAACCCATTATGTCTATGTTTCTCCTTGTATATTCATCAGAAGTTACCAATCATGATATACACATCCATGTTTTCATGAGACTTCATAAGGTCACTATATATAGATGATGTAATAAAACACTGAACATCAATCACATCACTGAATTTTTTTTAAAGAAAATTAACCAATCATCAATCACCTCCTAGTAAGTCTGATCAAGTATTGAGGATTGAAAAAAATATTATTTCCATTTAGGGTGTGACACTAATCGAATGTATATAAACTATTATTGAAATTTGTTTCTAGTGAGTATATTATCTTCCTACAATATAGATTTATGTAATAGTGTGGATGATGAAAATTTCATTTTATTTTACCATAAAATGGGATAATTATTATAACTTTTCATGATTATAAATTTTATTGGAAATAATAAATTTTTTTATTTTTATTAAATACACTCATATTTTATCAAGTCCTATAAGCCCTCTCAATTGAACGTGGAATGTATATTTTCTTAAGCACTATAGTGGAAAGGGTCCCCCTTAATATTTTTAATTATCTAGATGATCTCCATGAAACCCAAAATAATTTAATTAGTTACGTGGTCATTTCAACTATGGCCTTGAAACTCCTTGATTAGTAGAGTGGGTTCCAGATTCCTAGAATACTAACAAGGACATCCTCAACACTTTCCTCAAAATATGTATAGAACATAATTTGTAAATAAAAATCCACACATTCCGTTAGCTCAATAGAAAACTGTTATGAGAACTCCATGATAAAGTCACGTGTCGGGACTATGTTTAGGTACTAAACTTTGTTCTATGGTTTCATTCCCAATAAAATATTTGATATTATATTCTCACATAATATTATGTTTATAGATTCCAATTAATTATGGATAAATGTTATATTTTTCATTCTTTATATGTATTTATAATATTATGTTACTCAAATAATTAACCATTATAGATATAACATTTAGAAATAATCTATTTAATTAAATTCCATCTGTGAATGATAATTCATTTATTTATGTGATCATGGTCTTTCATCCACAAATAAATGCATATATTAAAATAAATATATAATAGACTGATTCATTATCATATAAAATTGTTGATTTAATGAATAGAAATTAAATTCATCTTTATCCAAGGGTAAATAAACCTTATTTACATTCTTGGAATGATTTATAAAATTTGACATGTTTGCCTCTATATCACGTGAGTTAGCATCATAATTGTTCCACCATGAACAACCCCGAGACGCCTTAGGATACTCCCTTAATTACTTGTATTTATAACTAAAACACTGGTTAGGGAAACTAAAGGATTAGTTTATGGGGAATATATAAATTATCATTGACACAAAGGTCCTATATATTAATTTGGGGTAGTATTATTTAAAAAACTTCACATTTAATTTAAAAATAATTAACTTTAAACCCATTAAAAATTAAATTAATGCATCAGACCCAGATAATGATCTTGGTCTAAATTTTGAATGATCATATATGAAATGTATATGAAAAATTTCATGTAAGAAGTTCATTTTTTATTCATTTTCTATTAATATGATAAATGAATTTTCATTCATCGATAAACTAATTAAGTAAATAATTCCCATTCATTATAAGGACCATATGAATGCTTTTGTAGATAACCATAATAATGTCATTAATGAAAGGAAATTGGATAACTAATATTTACAAATTTTTTAAAATAAATTAATTTAAAATTTAAAATTCATTGGAACCCTTATTTAATTTTTAAATACATAAACTTTTAATCGGTGAAATAATTCAATTATACTTCGGTGTTTTTTATTTTAATCTAATTTTTATTATCTAATTTATTTGGATACTACACGGTGTGGACTATCCATCCACATGTATTATAACTCAGTCGTATTCTATCCAGGATATGCTCCTAGGTCGTTGGTATGTTTACACAACTATACTACAATTCATGTACATGCTAGCTACACACCATGTATCCACATGTCATTCAACTTTGATAATCACATTAGTAATCAGTGGGTATATTGGTGCGATCACACGACATGTTGAATCTTGTTACATGTAGTGTATCAATTATTTTTTCTGTCTTTAATTTTCATAAAATTGATCGATGCGTTTTTTGGAAATGGGAAATGATGAAACACATGTTGGTCATACCCCATAAATTTTATGTATATCATAAATTATTCACGATGTTTGTCTCACATAGTTTTTACATCCATAATGAGCACATGGATTTCATGATTTACACTTTTAACCCCTACAACCAGTATGGAGTGTACACCGTCTACGTGCTGTGAAATCTGACATCATGTGTGTCACATTTTCTAGGTCAACATGTTTTGGGTAGTAAATGGAAATATAAAATCAATTTATCCATGTTTCATGTATCATAGGACAATTCCAGGTGCAATGAACATGGATACATGGGGTGTACTCAACCTACACTCCATGTAATCATGTTTTACCAGCCAATGAATTTTCACATCCAGATGGAATCTCTAGTTGTTTTATATAAATTATTATACATTTAGGGAAATGAATCATTAAATGAACAAGATTAATATTTTTATAAATTTTTTTTCAAATTGTATTAAATAATAGAAAATATTAACTAAAAATATTCACCCTAGGTCGTGTATTATGTAACTATACAATAATTAATTAAAAATTTTATAAATGGCCACTCTAATTCAGATTGATGTTTCTTGGTGTGGAAGAAGCATGTTGTGGTTGAAGATATTTTAAATCTTCTTTTAAAAATTTTTATTCCTGTAACCCGACTAGAGGATCACACATCTTAAATATACAATAAATTTATTTATATTGGAAGAAATAGAATACATTTTCATAGGATCATTCTTGATATTGAGCATCTGAAAATTCCATTTAATATTGCATTCATTATATTTGTGAGGATCCAAGTATATAATCCTTTTAGCGGGGATCCACATGTTCTACTATGATTTCCAAGTAATCTCAAACAATCTCTGGGTTCTAGAGATATGATTCAATTTTATTTTATTTTTTATGGACCACATTTTTTTGATAATGAATGGATATATCATCTATTTATTTATTTGGGTAGAGAGAGATACGGAGGATTCAAGAGAGATTTCATTATGTACAATAATTCTCTAATTTCATTTTCAATACGCAATAGCCATAATTTAATATTTATAATGAATGGTTTTATGTTTAAAATATTTTAGTTGCATGCCAACACTACATATTATATTAAATTTTTAATAATACCCATGTCATGATATAATATTAATATTATTATTAATTTATAGAGTGCAACAATACCTACAAACTCTAAATATTATTTTCAATCCTATAAATAAATAACCATCACCAACGATGGTCTTGGACCATTCAAGATCCTTGGAACTTATTGAATACCTGAATATAGATTTTATTTTAATTTAAATATTTTATTCAAAGATGCATATTTGAAATCGATAAAATTTGAATAGAACTATTCTTAATTATGTGGAAGAATATTTATTCTAACAATTATATTAATTTATAATTTAATTTGGATCATTAGAAACACTCATTGTGACACCCTCTAGGATTAATTTTCATTATCATTAGGCAGGCTTCCCTGAAGGCCAATATTGCATTCTAGAAATGGGTAGAGGAATCCATGTGAAATATCATAATGTCTTAATGATGATATCCACATATGAAAACTCACTATATAATATAATCACATTATCAAAATATCTCATCAAGAATGTTTAAAATCAATGTCACCAATATATATGATTGATACTTCTTTCTTTTACTATATGTAGCTAACACATCATTTACCTATTGATGTGAAATTTTGGGAGATAGCTTAACTCCAATGAAAGGGAATATATATCTGCCTACATAATGATTTTAGTGAAAAATATTCTCAAATTATCCATTAATTACATGTCTCTAAAGACATTCCCAATTTTTCCAACCTATCTAAGAACTATAATCATCATGGATAAAAAATAAATCTATGTATGTGTATCATAAAAGGGATTAATTATATTCTTAATGTTTAATAAACAATACATGTAATTGTAAAAAGGAATATCCAATGACACAAAAACATATGGACTTCCAAAAGGAGGTATTATTCTCCTAATGCCATGCCATGTTGATTACCATGTGTGAACATCATGAGAATGATAATCATCTGCTTACGAGTACTCACACCATATAGACTATATATTATGTGACCAATAATTGTACATTATCCAACCAAGACACCTTACTTATGAATAGATTTATAGAACATCAAATTTCTCATCATAGTGGGGAAAATCATTGTATTTATCATTGTGATCTATACTCTAGGAAAATATTATAATGGAGTTTTCATGATCAGACCCATAGTATCTCACTCAGATCAGAGAGAGCTAAGTCACAACTATATTAATCCTTCATTCATATGAAATGTCCTAGAAACAATCATCTAAAGGGAAAACAAATTTATGAAGAATTTTCATAACTTAAATATATGCATGAAACTGTACATATCCATGTGTAAATGTAGAGAAATAATTATAAAATACAATAACATCTATAAAAATTATCATGCATGTAACAACCTATAGGGAATACAATAGTATGACAATTTAATTTTAAATGTAATGGAAAAAAATACATGAACAACCAGAATGATGTCCCAACAAAAAATAATTGTAAAATTTATCATTTAGAGAGAATGGATCCTGATTTCCTATCCCCAACCACCATATATGGTCTAATACACTAGGAATCAGTATTCTCCATTCAAACCCTTGCTGACATTTTTCTGATCGGTATAAGACATCAAAGTTGTGGAAAATTATGATGTAGGGGTTAGTACAAACATACTATATTGGATTATTAGAAAAAATAGGGGGAGAAATATGATACATGATAGAAATATACACCTCAACCTATATAATTTAATTAAATCATAAAACAATAATATATATATATTCTTTAAAACAAAACCCAAATAAGAGAGAAATTAGATCTCTATATTAGATAATTTCCTAGAAAATTAGTCTTTCAATAGTTTTATGTGGTCCATCAATGATTCCTAGCATCTCAAATGTCAACTTGGATAAGTATATACATGGAGAAAAAGCCTACCACTTCCACACAACCTATGAGATACAATATCTAAGTAGATGACTCATACCCTTTTATAAAATGAGTAATTCACTTTGTGGATATATGACCTAGGAAAAGTAACTGTAAGAGGGTTCCACTCTATGGACATGGGACATCTATCATGTCCCAGTAGGTGGGTTCCACACTCTAGATAGAGGAACATGGACTTATCTCATTTTAGGAGGTTCGAATATTGGGATAGCGTACTCATACCCTAATACGATATGAGGGTTCCACTCTTTGGATAGAGGACTCATGCCCTGATATAGTACGAGGGTTCAACTATGTGGATAGAAGACATGTTCCTTACTATATAATAAGGGTTAAACTATATAGATATAGGACTCATTATCTATCCTATATGGAGGGATCCACACTATGGATAGAAGACCCATGCCCTATCCTAGTTTTTGGGTTTTACCCTGATGATCATGTCTGATCACTATCATCATTGAGCATTGGCTAAAGAATTATCAACCTCAAAAAATTTCCTGCCATATCTCAAAATCCTATACAAATTCAACCATAAAAATCCATAGGGTAAAAATAAGTATAGGCTACTGACATGATTAAATATAATTCCAATCAATGGAGATATGGGATTTAGAAAATTTCTAAAAAGGGATGAAAATTTCATATTTCCCCAATATTTCTCGAAGCCATATCATCCCAAGGACAAAGATTACTTTCCATTTTTTAATAGAAAATATTTATTGTAACTCCACAGCATGTATTGGCCACTAGGTACTGAGATGTGTTCTACTTGTTTTGTCCGTGTACACTATTCATCTAGTATTATATGGAATGTTTCTTCTCATGAATGTATCTGTGTACACCCAAAGTACTCATCGAGACACTCGAATTTAGTCACATGTTATGTGGGGATCCTAATTGGTGTGTAATACTTATGATCTCCAAAAAAACCTATGGCCATTTATTTTTTTTGTAAAATCCAATGTGTTATTATCAAATATATGTTTCTTAACAGTGATTTTCCTAAAATCATTAAATCACCAGACGTTTCTCTTTATCATCATCTAATACGTCGAATCATGCATGTAGGACACTAAAAATAGTGGGGAAGGCTTCTATTTTTTGATTTCATACCTCTAATGTCTTTAAATAACATTTTCCTCAGTCCACACAAATATCACATCTGCATCCCAAGCATCACATGGATCATAGAACTCTTCTTCAGATAATAGATACTTGATATAAGGACTCATCCTTAAACATTACATATTGTAGTTTTTTTAAGAATATTTCAATTAATTAAATTCCCAAAGAAATTTTTGGTTGAATATTTTATAATTTTAGGACATAACTCGTACATATCAACCACATGCATGACAAGCGGGCTCCATCAAGGCAGTATCCATTTCTTCCAAAACACAATATTTTAAACACATGAAAAAAACATGATTTCTTTGAAAAAACATCATAACATTTAACTTGACATACTTCATTACATCAAACATCCTTATAACATAGTAAAATTATTTAAAAACATGGGATGAGCATAAAATTCTACATAAGAGATATAAAAAGATGGAAAGAAAACATTATTCCATTAATACTAATAAATTTATAAAACCATTTTCAAAAAGAAATATTTGACACCCATATATACATATTCTGTGAAACATGATATTCACTGATATTTATACAACACATGAAGAACATAAATATTACCATAAATTCATCTTGGTGAATTATATACATAATCTTGTAATCCCATCATCTACCTTATTATTTATAGCCCTAATGGCTAACATACAATGTAACCCTCATGAAAACATTATTGTGTAATTGTCGCAGTTGCACTTGGTGTAACCATACGACCAACCTCTAACATGCACATAACTAAGGTATTGGAGGGAGATATTGGTCCCACCATTAATCATGAATAATTACCTAGAACCAAAACATAATTATTCAATTCTTAAATACATTTATTTTGAATTTTTAAAACCAAATTTTAAAATAGGATATTAAAAGAAAATCTCCTTATAAGTATCATATAATTTATGCAAGTCAAAATAAGGTGGATGTAATATGTGAATAAACTATATATAGACATAATTAAATATAATATAAATAAAATTCATCTCAATAGAAAATTTAATACCATATATTTAAGGAAGTATAAGATTAACCCAAAGAATGAAAATTGTGTTACAAATTCCCTTACATCAGGTTTTCCGTACATAAAATGTGTTTAAATATACTTTATAATATTAAAAAAAGTTATTAATACCATACAAAAACATATTCATGTTTATAAAACCTTATATGATCATTTCATTACATCATTTAAACCATTAATTATTAGTATTTTCTTCCTTCCATTATTTTTGGTGTGTTCCTCACATGATTTCCATGGTTGGTTTTGTATTTGATTTCCATGACATATATAAATGAAATTCTTAAAGTGGAATTAAATTTTATTCATATGTTTCCAAAATATTAAATGATTCCATAAATTATTTTGTTTTTATGGTATGAGTCATAATCATTAGATAAATCTTTACTGATATTCATTTATGTCATTTTACAGGTTATTTGATAATCATGAACTAGTTTCATTATATAACATAATATTATGTCTAAAAGTAAACTCAAAAAAATTAATTATCATATATCTCACAATTTATATTCTGTTATTACCATTAAAATGGTTTATTAACTAGTTTTGGAGGAATAAATTGAAATTGAAAACACATCGTCCTTGATTTTGGTAAATCGCCACATCACAGACATTGTTTTTATTTTTAGAATAAGTGGAATGGGAGAGGAAGATTATTGATGAATTTTTTCCATAAAAAAGAGAACATCAGTAATATATAATATTATGTAGATTTATTACCTCTTGTGTAATGGGAGGGGAAGTTATTATATGAAAATAACATGAATTGAAAAGAAATCATATGAAAATTAAAAAGGATTATTAGCTCCTGATCTCTTCTCATTGAGATCCTACTTAGGGACATTGATGTTTTCGTTTTGGTGAGGGAAGTAGGTCTTGGGCAAGGTTAAGATACTTTAAAAGGGGATTTTTTAAGAAAATAGACAATACCAAAATCTTGAGAGCTGTGATTGGAAGAGGGGCGTGAGTGTTGAATTTATAGTGGAGGCGAGGAGTGGTTTTACATTATTTTAATCATTAGATTAATATTATTCCTCAAGATTATGAATGGTCTTAATTCATGTGACTGGAAATATAAATAAGTGAAACTGAGTCCAAAAAATTTATCTTAAATCATCCATGATGCTAGGAATAGTTTATTTTAATAATAATGTATATATACTATGTATTTCCATATTTTACTATTCATAAAAAATTCATGAATTTCAGAAAAATCCAAAAACCTCACCCAAAACATTTTTGGTTGTGTAGAAATCAAAAATTAACACCATATTATGAAAATTATTTTTTATATACAATTAAAATAATTTTTAAATAAAATCATATTTTATTAAAAAAACATCAATTTCAAAACATTAATTGATTTTATATCACTATGAAAAATTATTCAATATCATATTAACTTATAAACATAGGAAAATAAAATAATAATATGATTTACTATTCACAGGGTTCATATAAGTATTCATATTAATATTCATAAGGGTATGTTACTACCCACAAAAAAATCAAGTTGGTTGTATCAGACTCCAAACAACTTACTAATCACAAATGTAGATGTCCCTTTTTCAAAATTCAAGTCACAAAGTAGAAAAATTATGTTTAATGGCTATTTTACAACTATCTCCTTAAAAAATTTGTCATTGTGTTGAGAATCAATGTTCCATACATTTCAATTTATTTTTAAAACCTTGGGGGTGTTACACATGAGGTTATCACTTCTATACACTATCCACTATGATTTATCCTTAAATCATCAATCCATTTGTTGTTCATATATCGTCCCCAAATTCATGGGTCTGATCGCACTCTAACATGAATAAATCAAAGGTATGATTTATTTCAGTGCAGATGATAATGAAATGGATTAATATAAATGTATATCAATGGTTAATGTTTTGATCAGGAAAAATATTGTAGTCGTTAGGGTTTAATTTATAAATAAATATTCCTACCATTATATTGGATCGTTCATTGGGGATGAATGAGTTCTCCAATAATGGAGAAGATTCATTTCAATCTCTATTCCTCAATTTACTCAGGTCGAGAAGCTCATCAACATTTGATTTCAATCCACCATTGGTGAACTTTAGTCTTCTCTCAATTATCACAGGGTTATGTGGCTTGCCCTGGTAATTATTTGATGACCATATTCATTGAACATCCCACAAAAACTTTTATTAAATAGTGTGAAAGAAAATACCCAACTCTAGATTCAACCATGGTATCATATTAATTTTTTGAGACTCCATTTGGTATATATTTACTTATTTTTGAAAAAACGTGTGTGCATCTGATAAAACATAAATATTATATTTCCAAATTCATTTTTCGGGAGACAGGGACTCAGAATCACATGTTGTCTCTATGCCTTCTTCTAAAAAATATTTCATTATATATTTCAATGTCTTACCAGAAGAAAAGAGGTCCTATAAAATATTCCCTCCTTCATTATTTTCATACTCAAAATGAAAAAACAATGTAAATGGTTTAGGATATAGATCTAACATCTATATCTACAAATCTAATGATCTCTCTTACATTCTCACATACTACCATAACACATGATCCAATGGAATTTATTTCTATAAAATAAAATATCCTTCGGATTCCCTATAAAAATGAGTGCTCTACAATGGTGGCTTCATAATCGTTGCCCATAATTCCCATGTATGTGAAATGTGTGGGACTAGGAACATATCTCATTAGTTATGAAATAATGAATACATCATGAACCAGCTCAAAAAGTGAGGGTAAGGTTAGGTGGTAGGTAAACTCATCGTCCCTTTACAAGATCTTGAATGTCCTAATGAATTATGGGAGTAGTCTGACTTTCCAGAAGAATCCATGAAATCCCTATTGTGGGGATATTGTCTAGAAAACATGGTCTCCCTACTCAAACTATATGGGACTACAAAGTTGATCATAATAATATTTCTATCTACTCTAACATTTACTCTACCTTCCATGGATCACATGGACCTTATTCATCCTCATCTGGACCATATCAATCCCCACAAGACATTCCTCGCCGATCAGAGTCAAACATAGTAGTGACCTATATGGCCTCTCATACTAGCCCCCATAATGAGACATTCTGATAGTAAAGTGATAACTATTATAATATTAAAATCATACTAAGGGTAATTGAACCTCCCATGTTTGGAAAATGCCTAAAATTAAATCCCTTAGCATATCCTCTAGCACCTTGATGGTATCATCAGTCACCACATCCATTTGGGGGGTGAAAGGTTCTACTCATCCTCATTTTGTTTATAGATGCCTCCAACTATACCCTCCACAACTATGATGTAAACCTTGTATCATGTTATAATAAAATCATCAATGGAAGCCCATGAGTGAGGAAAATCTCCCACATGTACAATTCCTCAAACACTATATTGAACTATGATCAATGATAGCAAGGAATTGTTCCACACATATAAGTCGATCAAAAATCTGCCAGATGGTTTCATCGACTCTCATTGTCCGTGGAATCAATGTAACAAACTACACTAATATTTAATACCATTTCCACTCCAAAATCTTAATAGTATGAATTAATTCTTCAAGAAATTGGTTTTCATCCATCACTTGCTATCATGTGAGGCACCATGAGTCGACATTGACCCTGCATTGCCTCATGAATTCTCCCCCCCTAAAAAATGATTATGATGGTCTCAGTACTTATTTAATACTTTATGATGTACATCCTAATGAGATTTGTTATACTACCTAATCAACTCCTCTAGCATAGTGATCAAGACCAGTGTCTATCCCCTAATATGTAATATATGATACACTCCTTAAAATTCAATATCACAAATCTCTTGAGGGTATCTAGTCATATAGGACCACACATTCAATGATTCCAAACTCAACATCCCCCACACATTAGAGAAGTGGGTGAGTCAAAACCATTTAATTAAGAAAATTTACAACCTCCTCACTAACTTGGGTTAACTACATAGAATCCATATTCTTGGATGCCTCATCTACTAGGATAAAATTGGACATCATGCTAATAGAATATTCCACCACATTTTTCATTCCAAGAGTATAGAATCTCTAAAATTCGTAGTCATCCTAGATCTCCAACCATCATCAATTTCATTGATCTATGTATCTATATAAGTATACATAACTATGAATATAAATGTATGAATAATAAAAAAAGAACTATCCTAGAATATAGTTCCTCTACATACATATAAAAAGGACTATTGTTGTCATATTTTGGATGTGAGTCTCATAGTTCGAGTTATGGGGTCTCAACTTCCTCGAACCATTTATAATTACTTCTTAATTAATCTTCTTCACAGATTTGATCCTAGATCTAGTTGTATTTTAATAAAATAGGTACTCCATGTAATCATTTGGTAGTCTCAAAACATGAGCACTCTTTATCCATAGTCTCAACACCTCAACGGATCTATATAAATTATCAATCCATGAAAAAGGGTTCTATTTTCAATTATTTTTGATGAAAGGGGATTCAATCCTATGGAATTATATTATAAAAAATATTGTCCCACTATTCAAGGAAAATTTCACACACGAAACATGCTCTTTGGTGGCTCCCATGAATGGATTGTTTTAATATTTTCCATGTCTATAACTTATTCATGTTCAAGTAAGACATTCCAATAAAAATAATCCTCATGGATATATAACGGACACATTGATAGGTTTCTAGAAATTTGGTGCTCACATTGTAAGTCTATGACCAACCATAAGTGCTTGAAATGCTCCTTATCTAATATAGATTATATGAGTATGTCATAAATGATGATAAATACAAATAAATCAATATATTGAAAGATTATGTTGTATATCAATTACATAACCACATAATGGGAATTCATCCCACTATATGGAATCACCAAGAACTCATAATGTCTTTATCAACATCAGAATGAATTATTTAGAATGTCAATTTCTTGAATTCTCATCTTGTGATAGCTGAATCAAATATCAACCTTTGAGAAATGTCTTACGCTACTCATCCAATCAAATAGGTCATAACTCCATCAAAAAATGTAATTTTCAATTATAGTGACCTTATTCAAGTTATGATATTCAACAATAATCCACAATATTTCATCCTCCATTTTCAGGAAAAATTGTAGTGATGGTTAGGGGGGCTCACACTGGGTGATGAATCCCTTCTCAGAAAGGTCATCCAAATGTAATCATAACTGTTGGAGCATAGTAAGGGTCATATGAAATGAAGAAAAAATATATTTTAGTAGTCATATTGTAAAATTCAATGAAAAAATCTATCTCCTGCCTCAAAGGTAGATTTGGAGCATCGTCAGGGTAGACGACTATAAAATCCTCCAAGACTGATTGAATCTAGATTCCTTCCGACTGTGCTGGGAATAAAATTTTCATTATATGGGTGATGGGTTTCATATTATTACTCACATTACCCGCTCTCTCCTCCATGATATTTATCTCATCCAAAAAATAGAATCTCATCCCAATAGTATGAATAAATATGAATCATCTACAGTGACAGTCGGTATTGGCTTAGACCGTGGAGGACTAGTCTATACCTAAGAGGAAATCGAATGGATTCATCATGACAACCATGTTGTCCCAAAATTATTTCTATACACGATGAGATATATTACATTATGATAAGTTAAATGATATATAAAAAGAACTCCCAAATGTATCTGCAAGGAAAACTTAATATAGTAAATCCCCAACATTATGCATTATCTCTCACAATAGAAATATAGGGATCAAGGAAGGACTCACACTTATGTCAACTAGTACTGAAAAACTATTATAATAGACACATAAAGTACCATTAATCATCTATTGAGGCATCAAGTAATAATACTCCATCACCATCGCCTACATACAGACTTGATGGCCATCTCTCTAAGCCTACCATGGCCCACCTGGTGGTAGTGGTGGTGGAAGAATCTCACAACATCACCCACTTTTAGAAACTCCTCCAATATCCCCACATTCTTCTCTTCTAGTTACACCTTACTGGGGTCACCCTACCATCACTTTGGAGATCCATGTTCATGGTGATGCTTCTATTGTGGTGTTTCTTCCTCTCTCTACCTATACTTATCTACGCATTGATTCTTTAAATATCATGCTAAGTGACATCTCCCATCACATGAATAACAGTTCCCATCTCTAGGATTCTATTTTTCTATACATTTTCCATTTTCCACAGCACCATGTGTCTGAGTCTACTCCAGATAATATCACTTCTGTCGAGATCCTACCGACTATCACTATCTATATTTTGTTGATGACTCATCCCTATGTATTCTACTACCATCTATGGCTACACGGTGTCAAATATGTTGGAAGCTCTACATTACTAGAACTGAATAAAACACTCTATCATATGTGAAAATTAATAGGGGTTTCACACTAATACATACATCTATATGGATACTTTGGTAAAATATTTCTTCTCGGAAGCAACCATCCCAAATAATATAGAGATAATTTCGAGTAAGCTAAGTAAACCTTGAAGTATATTCAGATAGAATCATCCATAGTTATCGTATGTATAAAAGAAATTATATTCAAACTATTTCCATATATAATGGGTAATAATCCATTGAAACTACTACCATAAGTTTCTCCATTAGACAGTTTAATGGAAATGAATCTTAGTGACAAGACATCGCCAGTTCCCAAAAACTCCATGGAAAAAATATCTAAGAGAGAAACCACCTGATCTTTTTGGGATCAGGTATGTTTGAAATCTTGAATCACCAACTAAATACAATTCTCCTCTTTCTAGGGATCCAGATGACAACAAAAAACCGTAGTGGCCTCTAGAACTAGAACATATTGCTTGAATTATTCTTATGCTCATCCTCAACTAACTCTATTGTACAATATTCATCTCTATAGGAATTTTATTTTCAACCTACACATTGGTGGGATTTTCTCACATGATGGATACTGATCCAGAACTATTTACTCATTTTACCATCATCATGATCATCCATAATGTCGATAGCTAGATATCATTTTAATGTAATACCGATAATTTAATACATACATACCACGGTATGATGAGTATCTATATATGGGGAGATGACTCATGGAGATTAAAAAGAGTCAATCATATATGATGAATGTACCAAAGTTCTATGTAGCCTATTTCACAATATACCAAGTTGAAAAGTAGTTAGTCAGAGTCTTGTTTAATGTATACATCAACCTCTTCAAAAAAATTGGGTTACCTAGAATCAAAGTCCTACTTTAGACACTATTAAACCATTTCTCTAAGCTCCCTACCAAAATACAAATTAAAACATAACAAAAAACAACATCCTAAGGTTAATCAATTTTTTATTCTGATATGTCATGACCCAACCCACCGGTGCCTACCTAGTTTGTAAGATGTTGAGCCACAAATAGCCGGAGCCTACCTCTATATTCATGGGGCTATAGACATGAAATTAAAGGCATAACTAAAATGGGAGTCTATTATAAAATGTACTTTTATGAACACATCCAAATGTATCCATGCATAATTGAAAAGAAATAAATATAAATTTTAGTATCATATAGAATAAAAACCATCCATGTAACAACTTATAAATAATATGAGAGTATGATAATCTAATCTGAAATCTAAAGGGGAGAAATTCATTCTTGTCTAGAAAATTTCCCAACCTAACAATAACTGGAAAGGTAGTAGTTGAGAGACATAGAACTCAGACCTCCAAGATATTACCACTGTATGTGGTCTAATAAAACAATATATCTCTATGTACCTCTAAAATAACCACTATCTTGTCCATCGACTTCGTAATACTTGAAATGTACATTAAAATCTCAATACAGCGGTTAGTATATACAAACCCAATACTACACTCGGATAACTTGAGGTTGAGAAATATGATACACTTTATATTAGATAGATCAAACCAAAGCAAGAAATGAAGCTTGTACACAATGATGTATTTACATACTCAAAAAATAAACATAGATGAGAGACATAGGGGACCTCCATCTCACATCCCAGCCTTATAAAAGAGTATTCTATAAGTTCCATGAGGACCATCAATGATTCCATGCATTGTAAATGTCTATATGAAAAAGTGTCCATGTGAGTTCACGCATCATCACTATGTTTCACAGTTTAGTATACATATATATAAGTAGTGGGCGCCTATCTTGGTACATCTTGAGGTCTCCACTATATAGATAGATGACACATTCGCTAATACCGTAGTTCGGTTATACTCTATTCATAGTGGAAAATCATTTGTCTTAATAAGAGCTTTGAACTATGTAGATAGAGGACTCATTACATATCATAATAGTAATTATCCTCTCTATATATAGAAGACATGTGCCCGGATACAACAAGAAGGTTCCACTATTTGTTTACAGGACTAGTTCCCTAATGGAACATAAGGGTTCCACTCAGTGGATAAAGAACCTATGCCTTGATAAAGTAGGTGAGTTCCACATTATGGGTATATGACTTGTTCCCTGTCATAGTAGTTGGGTTGCACTCTATGGATAGAGGAACCATCCCCATTCCTAGTATGATGGTGACATTATGATGATATTTTCAGAGCATTTTTGTCATTGGGAACTGCTTGCAGAGGTATCAAACTCTGATCCTCACACAACATATCACAAAATAAACTATCAAGGACACCATCATGTTCTACATGGGAATAACCAATCAATATATGCTACCCATGGCCCAAAATCAGATTCCAAATGAAGGAGATATGAGATGTAGAAATTTCTTTAAAAAAAGTACACCATGTGTATAGGGAACACATGGAGTGTGGCCCCAGACCTCTACCTATTTGTGTCTTTCCATTATATATCAATATGGAAATTTAGTATACCATGGTTTTTATATGTAATTCCGGAAATATCTTGGCCTTCTAGGTCGATATGTGATCACATTTCTATGTCTGTGTACACTTTCCATGTGCCAGTACATAATGTTAGTTAGGTCGTGTACATGTTAGTGTACTCAAAGAGTTCACCATGGGTTTCAAATACTGATTCACGTAGAGTGTGGGGTCCCACAAGGTGTGTGATGCTTATTATATACTTATAAAACTAGAGACATATATTTTCAAATAATAAAACATGTGTTCTTATGAACTACGTGTTTTTTAGTTTGGACTATCCATGAATCATTGGATCTCTATCCATTTCACTAGATTGGACACTCCACATAGAACCATGCATTAGGGCTACTTGAAATTGGTGGGGTATCATTAGTTCATCAATTTAATTCCTTCGATGGATGTAGGTCATATTTTCATCGGTCTATCCAAATTCCATGTGTGACTTATGAACCTATTATGCTTATTCCATCTCAATTTCAGTTCTTGGATCCATAAAGTCTTCACTAATACCTACAATTAACTAAGATTCATTCTTAAATCAATAATAATTTTATTTTGTGTATATACGATACAAATTTGGAGGCCTGATCACACTATTACCCACAATAAAATTTATGATTAGTTAACATGTTTTATAATAATGATGAACCCCAAGATGGAGTTGAAGAAAATCACAAGAAAAAATGTAATACCATTGAAGGGGAAGTGTTATTGGCCAAAGATCCTAGAATCATGGATTGGAAGGGGTTATTACATGGAATAATAAACAAATAAATCAAAATAATAATTCCTTTTTGTATATTGTCTCATGAATGGTTTTAATTTAAATACAAATTAAGGGATTGAGTTTTTATAATTATCAGTATTTTAATCAAGTCATTGGAATCCAAAAATTGGTAATATTATTTCAATACCTAGACACAATTTCTAAAATATCTTGTTTCTCAATCCAAGTTCCCACATGAACTCAAGAGCATATCATTTTATTATATAGGCTTATAACCACCAATAATGGTCTATAAAGTTATAAGGGTCAAACTATAGCAGTAAATCACAATATGGCCATAGCTGAAAAAGTATCTGAATATATATCAATAAAACGAGATAGTAAAATTGAATTTATAGAGGTATGTTCTACAAAAAACCATGTGAATCATAATATAATAATTGAATGAATAAAAACATATCATTAAGTGATACTGAAAATATAAAAAATTATGAAACTATGAGAAATCCCAAACATGGTCCTAGGTCCGACTCAGTCATGATATCCCATACTCCATTCCATTATCCCTAGCCCAAACAAAAAACTAGATCTCTATCCTAAACCTATACTACAAAATAAATTACATCTACTCAAGTTGCCTTGTGCCTTGGTGGCCTATGTAAGCTATGAGTACAACATAGTATACCACCACCAATAGTGGATAAAGAAATTAGCAATTTGCAGAACAATGTATGCAGATAATCATGGTGATCTAAATAAACAAGGATAATAATAGAAGTATGATTCACATTTTTCTTGTTTTTAATTAACCATTTTTCCTTTTTTTTCTCATATCACGAAATCCATAAAACCTAAATGTTTTTGTTCATGTTGGGACCCTAATACATATCCCTAAGTGGATACATACCATTTTCTATATTGGGATATTACGTAAACAATTCCATTAATGATGTACCTTGGAGAATCTGTACAGGTAACCACATATTGTCCATACATTGGGAGAATAAAGCCTCAGTTTCATATCTCAAACTATGAAATTAATCATTGACTCCAAGATAATTAGTCTAGCCTGACCCAAAGATGAGGATAATCATTCCAACACACTAGTCAAAAAATACATCGGTGGGTCCTAGAGCCTTAGCCCAGCTAAACCCATGGGTGTATAGCCTCAATCCAATACACCCACTCATAATATTTACCACAAGGTCATGATTCCTTATTCTTTTAATAAATTTACCCAAAATATGTATCTCATTGTCCAAGGTCCCAACAGATTCTGAAATTAAAATATTTATGTAAATAAAACCCAATTCATTTATCATGGACATAAACACCAAAAACAAATACTCTTTTTCAACATCATCTATAATCCCCCTTTAAAATTTTAGTCATACGCATTGAAAAACAGAACCATTTCCTTGGTATTTCATTTCTAGTTCGTTCCATTATAAGATCCATTAATGAATTATCACAAAAAAGGAAACCACTCCCCCATTTTCAAATAAAATTGATTTCAAATCATTTTTTTAATGCAATACCAACTTTTATAACATAATTTTACACCATTGGAATCCATAACAAGATTAAAATACTAAATTCATCATTTAATCCAACTGAAAATCCCCTTAGACACTTAAAAAATAGTTCCATATGAATTATATAATTATCCCTCATAACGATGCCAATTTTCTATGTGCTCACTCCTACCCATATACTCTCATAATTTCCATTAATTTATTTTTACCAATTCATTACACTATTTTCAAGGCTTTTCCATAACCCATCAGTAGCCTTATATTTGGTGTCACATCAACAGTGAAGCCAATGGGATCTGTAGAGGTTCTCTCACCTGAAAATAAGTTCCACATACCATTCTGTAGTTAAAAACATAATAATCCAAAAAAAATATAGAACATTGGAATAACCTCAAAAACAAATAACACATATAAACCATTGGAGAGAGATTTTAAATTAGTTTCCTCATTTTTTTGGACAATCACTCATGCAAATTTGAACCTTGATTTGAAAAAAAAGTAATCAAACTGCATAATGAAGAACACCATTGAAAATTGGAGATTATAGATTTTGAAGGAGTGGAAAAAACATACCATGAAAGTACTAGAACATTAGAGGAAATTAAGTCAACAACCTACTCAAATCTTCAATTCACAAATTACACCACTCCAAATGCCTAATAATTTGAGGAGAAAGACACAAAAAAGTGTAGAATGCTGCTAGCTCATCACCCAAGTTGTTGTGGGTTGAATGGTTTGAGAAATTATGGAAGAAAATTTTAACCCCATGAGGGAAACATGGGAATTCCCCCATTTTTTAAATTGGCATGGTTAATCCGTATGTTTGACCAAACCATGTGCCAACCGTGTCGTTCACTCAATCTAAATGGTGACCCAGTCAAATGGCCTCTCAAGGAAACCCGCACTATTCAATAAAAACTAGTATATCATTTGATCTAACGTCATACTGAGGGGATTTGTGGTCTCATGATATCATACCTGTCATGTATAGTTTCCCCAACAATGCACCCCTCTGTACGCCACATGGTAATGGTTTATAGCTATAAAAAACCATTTACCAACAATGTTTTATAATATATTGGCATATTTTTAAAATATTCATTGACTATACCATTGAGAGACCCCCCAACATAATTATAACTCTTAAGAAACACTCTATCAATGTAAATTTAAACTAGGAAGTACATTATCTCCGAACAAGGTTCTTACAGTCTCCCCCACATTAAAATTTCATTTCCTCAAGATTTGCCTTCCAATTTAATTAGAACCCTCATGGAAAAGGTAAAAATTTATTGGACCTATATACTAGCATCCATAACTCATATTTACTCTTGATAAAAAATAAGCCATCACAACATTGGGGTCAAAATCATGGTCTTACCCCTTAAACATTGTTATGTGATTTTAAAAACAAATCTGACGATCTTTAAGGGGAAAATATATCTCAACCTCATCATTACCATCATCAATTACATAAGATAAAATTCTGGGTAAAAAATCTAAAAACAATTCACAATGAGATCATTGAACAAGGAACCACATTTCCTTAGTTGTGCCATTCATTTCACCACCTGTCTAACGTTCTCCTACAAACTCAAACAGGCCATCCTACATAGAAACCAATGGATCCTCAACTCATATCCATAATCATCCATTTTTTATAACTCTTGGAATCATAAAAACAAATGGAACCTCAACTCATGGATCCAAAAAATAACTTATGCACATCCTAGATGAAAATTACCAAAAATATATTAGAACACTAACCAAAATTTTCCTCCATCCATATCATATAAACCACCCAGATTGGACATGCATCCACAATCCATAAATTAACTATGAATAGATTTATTATCCTCATCATTCAATTTTATTGCATTCAAATAATTATCATTTGGGAACTCCAACCAATGGTTGTTCAAAACTCACCATATTCATCACTGTTACTATGAAATGTCAGAACAACCCTGAAATCATCACCCAAAAATAAACACTATCATATATCTTACACAAACACCCCATATAGATTTTGGAACCACCCCAATAATGAGGCCAATATGAATTTCGATCAATTTCCACATACTTAACAAACCTATCCATTCAAAAGAATCCCAGAAATATCCCTGACAGATTCTTTTTTCGAATCCTGATGCCACCAAATCCAACAAACAATCATCTCTATACAACTTCAAACCTTCCTAAAAGAGTGTCATCCTCTCATGGGTAACACATCACTCCCCACCATAATAGTTTCATTCCTACCCCTATCCTCATGAAATTCATTCAACAAATATCAATTTTCTAATGTTATTGAATCGAAGAAGTTTGTGTGACCTCTCTAATATCACCTAAGTGATAGAAAAAACATCAACCATTACCTACCCTCAGTTTCACGGAATGAAATATGTGTAATATTCTAACACCATTTCCATCATGAGGATCCTACTAACAATATTGTTATGGTAGACCTCAAACTGTGCATATTTCTTCATACTACTCCATTAACACACCCTCCCCCAAGTTCTTCATCCATAGAAATGAAAAACCATTAAGGAAGTAATTGTATAGATAATTATCTCTTTGTGGTACCTATGATTATGTCGCAGCCTAGGAATGATCATATTTCTTCATGATTACCCCAAGATGTTGTGGAAAAATTCCACCATAAATAGTTCATCACTAATGTCAACCCCCATTGGAGGAAAACATTAACAAGTCAATGTTCTAAGAATCCTTTCATATAAGCATCAGATCAATAGTTTACTCCCACCTCTAAAATGTGATTTCCAACAAAACTCACCACCACCTCATGACACTCTATGAAGTATTTCTATCCCAACATTCCATTTCGAAATACCAATACCACCCCACATGTGTTATTCCAACACATACCTGGTAATTCACTATATAAAAATTTAATCCATCACCCTGATCCAAACCAGGAAGTCTCTTGAATATCCATCCCTTCCAACATTGATCTCATATAATGTAATAGGAACTTATCCTGAGCCAACTCTTCACATGTCCCAAATAGAATCATTTCTCCCCAATAAGTTCCCACATCAATACTTAATTAGAACCCACTTGGTCACGTAATTTTTGGTGACCATTCATTGAAACTATATAAACATCCAATGTAACGTACATCAGCGGATCTAGGCCCAAATTTCCACTCACACAAATAGCCATTCCACCTTGTCCATCAATCGCATTAGACTTAAGGAACGCTAAACATTCCTATCCAACAAAACCAACATTCTCACAATAACTCTTGACTATTTGACCACCCATTCCCCGTGGTTTTTCTTCCTTAAAAAAATCCCTATGTCCATACATTACTCACCCTTTTTTGTCTACCCAAATTAAAAACCAGGCCTTTCATTAATATTTATAAAAAAAGAACGAAACTCCCAAAAGATCCTTCCTCATCCAAAACTGACCTTAAAAGAAACAAAAATCACTCATGTGCTTCCCTGATAATGAATCCAAGGCATAACCATGCACATTTATAAAACAATTCATGACACCATCAGGCATAAATTTCATCTCAAAATCACCCAAACATGCTTAAAATTCCATGGAGCATCAAAGAGGGTTACCCACCCCAAGGTAACCCTCAATTTCCAAAAAACAAGCCATGCATGATCATTACACATGTTGCATCTCCATAACCATTGAATTTACCACTACTACATATATTACAACCACACACTAGGAAGAACTAAATTCACTCAACTTTAATAGACCATAATATCAACATGTTCCATATATATAACAAAATTAGATGAAACTCAATCAAACCCTCTCTCGGGTTTCCCTCTATGGTCAAAGAAGCCAACTCTCACAATTCCAGTCACATCGAGAAATGGACACAAGTTATTACTCTAACCCAAACAAATATAACGTAAAACAAGTTACTACTCATGGGAGACACTCGTTCCTCAATTCAAAAACACATTGTTCTTGATGCACTAAAAACCATTTACTCAATGGTTTCTACAAAAGGTACTAACATTCATTCATTACCACTATACGAAACACACCCACTATATGGTCTTTAAATGAAATTGCAATGTCTCAACCCATAGGGGATACCACATTCTAATTTTTGTACTATATCTAAAAACCTCAAAATCATACCCGACCCTAACCCACAACACACAACAATAAAATATCTTGAAAATCTAAACCCCCTAAGGTATCAATGCTCAAAACCCAGGGTCTCAAAACTAAGGAACTGTCATTTCCAATACCACTCATGTAAATCCAATGGAACTATAAATCAAAATAAACATAATTTTGACCTATAAATCCTATGTACCTAGCCTAATGAATAAACCCACACACAATATCTTTCACAATAGGTCCTATTAAATAAAAATCATAAATAAATAACATCACATACAAATGAAATACATGAGGTGAAAGTATCAATCAAATATAAAATCACAAAATTGATGATCAATTCATACCAATAATAACATTGGTTTTCCCATGTTGGTGGGTGTACAGACACCCAGAAAAAAAAAGCCATATATTATGCTCTAAAAAGATCCTAGTCTCTTCTCCACCATGCCCAAAGTGTTAGTCAGATGACACAACCTACGATGAAACATTTTAACACCATAGACTTGATTCCCTGATATCCAGATCCCTATGATGGGTGGAAACCATAACCCAGAGCACCTCTCCATATAACAAAGTCTTCTAACTAGTGGTGTGGGTAAATAATGTTGAAATGGGAGACAATACCCACTTATAATAGTAAGAATCCAAACAAATATTGGCATGTATATCAATTAAATGAGATAGTATGATGGAATGACTAGAGTAAATTTCCTAAAACAAACTGATTAAAACATAATATAAATATGGAATGTATAAAAAATATGTCAGATAATCATATGCTAAAGAACCAAAATAGAAAACTATGAAAAATATAAGACAAGGAATTAATTCATACATAGTACTATCAACCCATACTCCAACCCACCATCCCATACACAAAAAACACAAGGTCCATATATTGAACCTATACCCTAAAAAGCATCATCTTATAAGGTACACACGTATCATTAGTGCCCAACCAGATTTTGAGTACAACTATGTAGGTTACCACCAATTATGTCTAATGAAATTACAATTATGTACAATAGTGTATCCAGATAATCATGGTGCACTCTATAAAAAATGAAATTAACACTAATGTGTCTCCAAATTAATTTATTATTAATTAAAAATTTTATCCCTTTACTACATGTCATGTAATAAAACCATCCTAACTTTATCCATTCATTTTTGGAGCCAAATGCATAGAACACATTCTTTTTATAATTGTATTTAAAATTGAGTGTTCACTAATCAATTTCATTAACCATATTACTTAGAGAATTAGTATAGGTAACCATGATCCAAACTTTTGGAATATAGAGACTCAATACGATATATGAAACCCTGAAATACAATGGTGTGGACTATAGAATCATTCTTTTCGGGCCCAATTATGAGGGGTCCCAATCTAATAATATTGTCGTATAATACATCGTTGGGGAAAAGATCACTTGTCTAGACTCACCCAGGGGAGTATAACCTCATTCCAGTAACCCTATCATACTATTTACCACATTGAAATTATTATTTTACTATTTTACACACTAATCGATACATTCATATCATTTTCCAGGGTCCAAATAGATCCATAGATAAAATCATGATGTAAATAATCCCAATACATTTCTCATGCAATTGAACACTAAAACCAAATAATATTTTTTAAATCATATAGAAGTCCTTCTTTAAAATATGGGTCATATAATACGAGAAACTATTACATTCCCAAAGGATATAATTTTCATTTCTATGAATTTTAAGAGCCATTAAAGCCTCTAAAAAAGGGGAAACCCACCCCCATTTCAAATCATCATTATAAATGTAATAAAAAACTCCCTTATGAATTAATTTGTTTTTAACACGTCCTTTAAAAACATTATCCACATTCAAACATAATTTTATTTTATTGGAATCCATCATAGAATCAAGATCCAAAATGGCTGATCTAACCCATTTCAAAATCCTCAATTGAATTTCAAAAAAATAGCACATGAACCTTATAATTATACCTCTTTATCATCACCATTTTATAAGTACCAAATCCACACCACTATTAAATCCCATAATATTAATAACTCAATGTATTTTAAATTGTAAATACATTTACAATGGTTTTGAATACCACATGGATAGACCTAGGTTCAATATCACATCATCAAAGAACCCAACAGGGTCCTTGGTGGGTATCAAACCACAACGTAAGGCCAAAAAAAATTCCATATCAAAACAAATAAAAAATGTAATAAGGACTAAAATTATCATAACCAAGTACTCATATAAAAAAATTAGACTATGTGAAATTGATTATAGACTAAATACCACATGGTCGTAGACTTCAAATCATTGAAACAGGGCCGATGATTGGAATTAAAATGGACTCCAACACCATGTTTATTGAAAGAAATAGAAAACAGGGGCTTATAGCTTTAAAATGATTAGTAAAATAATGAAAATAATATTTCAAATAATTGTAGGAATTGGATTAGAGGTCATAACTATAACTTTGGTAAGTAAATAATGGCACTCCAAACACATAATAATAAAAATAGAAAACCACTTGGAGGTGTATGAGGCTTCTGGTGTTTCACCCTTGTTACTAGTGCTCGAATAAGGAGAAATGTTTAACAAGAAAACAATTAATCATGAGAGGGAAATATTGGAATATTTCCATTTTAAAATGGTGAATTGTTATGTCACATATTTGAACAAACAATGTGAAAACTATAAAGATCACCATTTCTAGTACAGGACATAGCCACACGGTCTATCAAGGGAACTCACACGGTTTATCAAACGATGTGGACACCATGCACTGGGCTCTTTCAAAGGGTGTGTTGGCCACACCGATTCCTATCCACCCCCACACAGTTTCCCAAACTGTTCACCCCCATCTGTAGGATACATGGTTATGGTACATGGTTACTAATAAAAATGTTCCAATCACGGATTCAAAAAAAACTGGTATATTTTCTTACTTATTTTACATTCAAACCCACAAGTCACCCCAGAAATCATTCCAAATCTCGAGAAACACTGTATAAATGAATGATTATATTGAGACATACCTTATCTTTTTTTCGGGATCTTACACCATTCTTCAATATTTGGTAGTTTATTGGAGAAAATGTATTCTATAATGATGGTGAATATCTATTGCATTCACTGCACCTCTATTAACTAGTATCTGAACTCTTTTCATCACCTGATCCCAATACACTAATGAATAAAAGTGGATTACTAATAAAAATGATTCCATGGTTATGTGGCTATCTTTATATATTCTCCATAACATCGTATTTTTATAAGAGACTAGTTTATATCATTTTAGGAATTAATTTAATTAATTAATTAATTAATTTGGTGAATGTACCCACTAATGATGACTTTCTCTGATCTTCCCATGGTGATCACATTTAGTTCGTGCCTACTGTAAATGTTGTGTTCCATATTAAACTATGGCCACAAATTTCAATTTCAAAACATTAATTAGGAGATATATTATATTTTTATAAAAACAACGCATTTTTGATATAAAATAATATCAAATTTTTTTAATATTAATTTGGGAAACATATGGACTATTAATTTAACACCATCTTAGTACCTATCACTAAACATATTCCCTAATATATTTAGAATACTTAAAAAAGAAAAAATAGGGTCTCTAAAAGATTCATGCATCAAATTAGTAGAATGTAATAAGATGTCTTATTAAAATTCAATATATCAAATATACAAGTTATATAATCTCAAATAGTTAGTCTGAGTATAGAAAATACATCCCACATACTATTTCAACTCAGTTTACTGTGTTTTATTTGTTATCAAATATAGTGTTAATCTAAAATCTCATGTTTTTACATTCTACCAAATTAAATAAATTACATCCTAGAAATTGTATCCTTTTCTCAATAATCATGTGTTATCGCACATCGATTGTCTTTTCAAGCACCAAAGCCTTGCTAGATGTGACATGTGGTACCTCAACTTTAGTATTTTACATTTTCTTCATGTATGGGAAATAAATTTAAACCATAATCATATTTGACCATGATAATATAATATTATTAATAAAATTATTAACATCATCAAAAATAAAATTAGTGATTAAATAAGTTTTTTAACCTCCAAAGATTTCTATCCAGATCACCATTTTCAACAAAATAAAGAATTTTAATTGTCTTTAATCACCGTGACAACAAGGAAATATTTTCCACCCTCTAATTACATGGATTTTATCTTGTGTTATAGGCAATACATAGTTTTAATAAGGTTATGATATATTATTAATATATTTATTCATATTAGATTGTTCTTAAAAATTCATTAAAAATTATGTTATTAATAAAAAGAAATTATATTAAATTCTAATATTAATGGCCTCATATAAATAAAATATATTTATAATAAATTAAAAAAATATTTGTAATGACTTTATGTGTTTCACAAATACTATTCATTAAAAAAATATTATTTATTTATTTTTTAAAACTTTAATAAAAAAAATTTTCCCATGATTAGAAAATTAATTTGATAAAATATAATTAATTTTCCAAATAATAATTTAAATATTATCTTAGTTAAAATTTTTGGTATTTTTCTGAAATGATTCATTTTTTATAAATAGTAAAAAAATATAGAATTTTTATTGAAAACAACATTTTAATTTATTTATTTTGTAATGATTAATATTATTTTAATTTTTTTTAATGTTTAATGGTTTCTATTATATATCTAATGATAATTGTTTTTACAAATTTTATATTGAATATTAAAATATAAACACTTATAAACTATTGAAAAATTTCCCTTTAAAAACCTGCATTCTCATGATGTCTTTGGGATTATATTAAAAATAAATTTTAATATATATATATAATGAATTTGAAAAAATGTATTATATATCTAGAATGATTATATTTTATAATATAAATTATTTTCAACTTATTTGTTTAAAGAAAATTCAATGAAAAAATAAAATAATTAATATACATTGGTTAATGTAGAAATGGGTTAGCATGAGGTGAATATAAAATGATAGGTGCTAAAACATACCTAAAATTATCAAATAAATTTTTTATGTCCATATATATAAATGTTATCTTCATTTAATGTTAATTATCCATTTTTTAACCATCTAGGATGATGAAAACAATGGAATGCCATTTTATTTTGCAAAATTACATGTTTCTGCTCACCTCATTTATAGAATGTTGCCACCTCCCATATCCTTTTTATACATTAAAAAAATTTATTCCTAAAATACTATATCTTATAACCTCCAAACATCCATCCTATCATATTAAAAGGATTAGTTTATATAATAAACATACAAGGAAGTATTTTGGTGCAAAACTATGGATGATACTCAATGAATATGTAGTGATCATCAATGATAGTTTTTGTTTTATTTGGTACTCCATCTCATTAAATTTGTATTATAACATGAGGATATAATAATATATGTTTCTTAAATATAATTTTATGTTTGTATATTATGTTCATTACCTAAAACTATTTTAACTTTTGTCAAATGGGTTACAAAGTCATTTTTTGTTTATACAATAGATTATCACCTCACGAACTAATGTCATCATTTTTTCCATTAACATCTCTCAAGGATGGAATTAATTGTAGATTTGTTATTTATATATTATATTTATAATATTATTATAATTATAGAATCATTATATCACTTATACAATCATACTTTATTTTTTTTAGAATATGAAAATGTTGCTCGTCTGTACGATAGACTACCGCTTCACGAATTAATTTAATTCGTTCATGCATTATATAGAAGGAAATAAATATGGGTTTAATGTACTTATGTGATAAATATAAAATAAAAATTACTCTAAATTTAAAATAATTAATTTTCTTTTCTCTTATTAAATCTAGCAAGAAAATGGAACCAAAGTTCAGGCGTATATAAGGCATACCATCTTAATGAATGATATATTTAATTTTTTATCATAAAAATTATGGATTAACATAAATACATATATAATTAGTATTTATTATAATTTAAAAATGATTAAATATATATTACATGACTAAATCATGATCAAATTAAAATAAATAAAAATAAAAAATCAAAACCTATACGAAAAAAGTGGTAATTAACAAAATTTGATTTTAGCAATGAATTATAAACCAAAATGTTATAAAATTTCATTAGTAAATCATATAAAGTATGATATATAACCTTAGATTTCATTAATAGATTTATAGAAAAGTTATATTTATTACACATCACGTTCAAACATTAATGAAGGAAGTATGAACTTACGGTTAGTAATTTATTTCTCAATATTCCTTCATTGAGATGTGCATTGGGTTATGCACCTATATTATTTCATAATGTTTATATATATACCCATTGTTATGTAATATAATCAATATGATTTTCTCATGAATTTTTATGTTCCATTTTATTTTATTTCATCATGGGGATTTTTATCATTGTTAATAATGTGGTAATGATTTTACGTAAAATATCATCATTTATTAGTATTGTTTATGTTTATTTTTCTAATGATAAAACAATATTATACATATCTATATAAACACATTACTTTTCCAATACATGGGTAATTAATGAAATTTTAATGTAATATTATCATTTTTCTACTCTCTATACTTAAAATGTTTGAGAATTTTTTTACGAAAATATTAATTTATTTCTCTCTTCAGTAAAAAATCCATTTTCATCTAAAACATTGTTTTTAGAAAAAAAAGAATTTTTTAATATAATATAAATTTTCAAAGGAATTTTTACCCACATTAGAATTTTTTCTATAAAAAAATAAAAACAATATTCATATTTTCTTCTATAAAATTCTTGTCTTAATTTCACTGAAAATGTAAAAGGGCTCTTTTTTAACATGTTTGAAATGAATGAAACTCCTATTTGTTATGACCATTAACTTATTGTAAGATTTATTTATAATTTTAAACTTATAATTTCAATGAATATAATTTCTTAAATTTGTATATTGTAAAAATTATTTTCCAAGGTGGAAAAGACGTTTTCCAAGATAATTGATTTAAATGATTGATGGAAATAATTTTCTCTCTAAGTGGATACAAACTGATATTAGTGATGACTCTATATGGATAATTTCCATGAATAACAATATTATTTTCATTTTTACACTCATAATTTCAATAAATATACTTTCCTAAAATTTTATATTCTAAAAATTTATTTCCATGGTGGAAAAGACGTTTTCTACAAGAATTGATTTAAAATATTGATGAAAATAATTTTCTCTCTAAGTGGATATAAAATGATATTAGTTATGACTTTCTATGGATATTATCCATGAATAATAATATTATTTTCATATTAATGGTTTATTTCTATGATTTTATGATTTTTATCAAAACCATTTCTCTTCCTCATTATATACCATGACAAAAATTCTTTTCAAACCTGCTTCTTTTTCAACGTATTAAGTTATAATGAATTGATGAATTTATTATGAAACCTATATCTTTTATAAAGGTTATGATATTATGAAATTTTTATTACAACCATTTTATTTCACGTGTTATCCTATAAAAAAAATTATTATCTTTTTGGACACATAAATATGGTTCTCATTATGAGGGGGTAGGACCTATTTCTCTATCCAATGTATAGGGTATTGATATATATATCACGAGATAGAATGGACTATAATGTGGAGTTAACCTAGTTCCATAAGGTACATCATCTTATATTATATTATTGGGAGTAATTTTTAACTCTTCAGAGGGTTTGTGGAGTGATCCCATTTTTCTATGATTTCAATCGAAATAATCCTTGAAAAATATTGAAATTATTTTATACTATTGTGTGTATAAAAAAAATCTATGACTTATGATAATGTTATGATCTCACACAATATGTTATTTGATTCATTTAAGTTTCATGAATTATAAACTACCAATATTAATTTCACGACTCAATATTATGATCATTTGTATATAGGGTATGGTTTCCAAATGTAATGATCACTTTTTAATACCCTTATATTCATGTTAAGAGAACATATATCACTTGTTTACCCTAACATAGATTATATTCACACCATTTCATATATTTCATTTCCATAGGTTATGAATAGATATATTTATGACTTATATGTACAAAAAGGGTTTGATTTTTGGAGATCATAGTGGGATATGATGTAGTTTAAATATGGACTGGTTTATCTACTTCCATGATTCGAAAGACTTTGAACTATTACATCATCATGAATGTGTTTTTGTAATGTATTGAATATTCATAAAATATGTTGAAATATCTATGAATTATAATATTTGTTCACTATAGATGGTATCATTGGATAGTTTTTTTAAAAATTGAAAACTAGGATAGAAAAAAACCTTAGTGATATCCATAAGGACTTGTTAGAGGATAGTTCTACAGTGGAGCCAATTTAAAAGAAAATTTCATAGAATATTTATAGTGGATTCAGTGTATGGATTACATTAAATTAAATCTCTTTTTCGATACTACATTTTGATGTGACTCTAAAATAGATATATGTATTCACAATAACTCTAAAAATATAACATTGAACATTACTTGATCATCACCCGGTGTATGACATTGAGGATTGTGGAACACCTGGTTTTACACTCTTTTGGGATTTTCTTGGAAAATCACAAAATATTTACAAAACATCAAGAAATATTTAAATATATGATTACTATTAATGACCAAATATAATCCTATGGTGTTAAATATTAATGATGATTTCATGATTTATATAACCTATGAGTGATTTTTCATTCCTATTTGGTTCCACATAAGGATTATTCTATCATATACAATGAATTTTTGTCTGAGTTAATGGCTAAAACCCAAAGGTTCCAACTTCATTATGAGTACTAAAAATAGTTAAATGATTTTCCTACTGAGAATCTTAATTTTAAGAGAGATTGAATGAAAAATATTGTTGCAATTTTCACAAAACATTATTCATCTATTGATCATGTTGGACATATAAATGAATATAGGTAAAAACATTTTTTGAGTCCCTCATGAGTTAATTCCCAACTTTTTATAGTGGGTCTTATAATATATTAGTTTATGAATAATTTATTAGAACTACCTAAATGATATTTTATATTCTCTATGTCTTGGAACATGAATAATTCATTTTCACTATCTACCATTCGGAAGGTCATGTAGATAAATGGTGGACCATTAACAAAGAGTGTAATGAATGATTAAAAATAGAATCCATGGATTGAAAAGATTTAGAGAATTATTTTTCAATAAGTACATTCCATTTATTCTTTATAAAAATATGGGTAAAGAGTACCTTGATCTAAAGAAAAACGATGATTAATCTATTCTTACATATCAAGAAAATTTTACAAGTCTTGTACGGGTACGTTTCGGGTATTATCGTTCTATCCAAATGTATGTTCGATTGATTATTTACTATTATAACACAATTTCATTGAAGGTATTAACTCATATGATACACCAAAAAATATGAAGAGATTTTTCAATGTGATTTCATGGTGGAAATGGTTGTTTTAGTAATGTATCAATCCCACTATTTTCATAAGAAGAGACAAATGGAATTCAATGGAAAACTAAAGAACCATGGTGTGAATAAGATGAGTATTCAATTATTATTAATATGTGGATATAATATTGTAGGAAATTATATTATGGGTACAAGTAAATTTTTTTAGTGTGTAATGTAAGGTCATCGGGAAATTTATTGTGGAAGTAATTGGACGAAGTTTTCTAAGAATGCAAATAAAAAGAATTCTGCATTGAATCCCCCCACCCTTCACTATTTCAAAGAAAAGGAGTGTTGGAATTATACCATCCAATTAAAAATTATAAATATTAGGGATGATGATTGACTTCAGGAACCACTTATAGCAAGAGAAAATGGAAATTCTAAAGAGAGAACTATTTTTTATGAGTTTATTGATAATGATGTAGTGAAAGGAATACTTATTATCCACTCTTGAATTATTTATTTATTATTTGACTTTATGTATACCCATACTATCATATGAGATGAATTAAATAAGGGAATAATTATTCCACCAAAATTATTAGATTAATAATTAGCCGTGAAGACCTCTAGTTGTATAATTATTACATATGAAGTCTATTACTTCACTCTGGTTGGAGTAAGTGAGAATGTGATTCCAACAAATCATATCATTCGTACTATAGTTGAATTGGATGTTATCTTGGTCATGGATTGTATTTATCTACATAAATTTTATATCATGTTTTGATGATAGTATGTCACAATTAATATTACAAACCAACTAACAATCTTATATCAATGTGATGATAAGTACAAACATTCAATGTAGTTCAATCAGATTGTACGGGTATTAATTCCCAATCATAATGGGTGTTTATCATAGATCACTAGGGAGAAACAATACATAAATTATTTTCGTATATTGGGTAATTTTATAATTTATTTATATAAAAACCCTGATAGGCTTCCAAAAAATTCTAATTCATGTCCCCGATAGAACTCATTCTTCATTCCACACCAATTTCAATGAATAACCATAGAATGGTCCTGATTGAGATGTTCAAATTGAAGAAGAAACCAAAATTAATTCCTTTTAAATAGGTTCATCCATCCAATTATTTCACTTTTGTTTGAACCTATATTATTTATTAAATAGAAATATGGAATATTGTGACTCTTAATTGATTATTTGGAGTATTAAATGAACAAAATTAAGAACAAATTTTCTTCCCCATATTGATGACTTTTTTTATTAGCTTTGTCGAGATATATACTTTCCATGGTTGACCTATTTTCCTGATATCCTTAATTTTGGGTTAGGAAGGTAGACATACACATCAAAACTATTTTGTAAAAGGTATTAAAAAAATAATATATGTTGATTCAATTAGATCTTTCAAATTCTTTAGCTATATTCATGGATCAGAAACATAGAGTCTTTAGAGATTGCATTGATTAGTTTGTTGTGGTATTTATAGGTGATATTATTATTATCTCAAATAGAAATTAACATCTTTATGATCATTTTATAATTTTACATTTTACCCTAATAAAGGTGTAAATATATGAAAAAATGTCAAAGTATTTGCTTTGGTAGCACAACCCTTAATCTTTGGGCCATGTAAACTCAGGTGTGTGTATACTAGTAGATCCATAAAAGACAAAGGCTATTGAATATTAGACAAAATCTACCATGGTGTATTATATCCATTTTTTCATGTTTTATAGGGAAATTATAATCATTTTTTTATAATGCCTCATGAATATCAAATCCAATGAATAATATTGCTTAGAAGGGGTCCAAGATCCTCTAGAAAAATGATGCTAAGGAAATCTTTGTGGAACTAAAGTGAATATTAGTCTGTAAACCTATGCTTAAATTACCCTATAATGAATAAGGGATTGAAATATATATCCATGAATCCCAGAAGGAATTGGGATTATTTCAAATGAACATTGACTTGGATGTTTCTAATGCCTCATGAAAATTTATGATTTATGAGAAAAATTACACAACCCATTATTTTTACATATCTATGGAAATTTTAGATTTAGTGATATTGATGAATTATATTTTTTTAGAAAGGTGTTAAATATATGTATATATATCATTCAAATAATATAATTATTCACACAAGTGAATTTGAACATGCACTAAATAAGTTGGATATAGTTGATTAGAGATTATGACTACACAATACATTATCACCTTAGGAAAGAGAAAAAGGTACCTGATTCTTGGAGTTGAATAAGTCAAGCTAGCTTACCCATTATAATAATTTAAAAGTATAAAATGTTTATATATTTACAATAGTTGAATTTGTATATCCTTGTGGATAGGGGAAATCATATATTCATCAATTAAATATTCAAAAATCAATCCAAGTGAAAATTAAAAAGGTATATAAGGAAGATGTTCCACTAAAAATGTTTTTATAAATGGTAATGAGTTTAATAATGATCATTAAAGAATAATAATATTTAGTAACTATGTAGTAATCTTTTCTATTTAATATTTAAAGGATCTGTTAGATGATGTTTATAGTTCTTCATTCTCGATCCATCTATGAAGTAGATGGACATATATATATTTGAAATAGTATTTATAGTGGAATAGAATGAAGAGATATATTATAGGTATTATAAATTGGTTATTCCTATTTCATTATCATAAATATGAATGAAAAAATTCTAAGGTGATGTCACATCCATTTTCCGTACAACAATTCAAATAGAAAAACATCACCATGAATTTTTCCAATGGAATCCCCAAAACATATAAAGGACATAATGATATATCTTCTTACCAATTCATCACAAATTATCACTATCATATAATAGTATTCTCTTTTTAAATTTATTGTATATACATTAAGGAAGTTGTGTGTTTTAATAGAGTAACACATCCCATTGTGTCTGATCAGGCTCCAAGGTTTACCTCAATTATCTGTCGAATTCCTCAACAAGCTCTTGATACATAGTGGAGTTTCAGTACTACATGTCATCATCAAAGAGATTTTTATTTTGAGTGAACAATTTTAACCCTATAGGATATTTTGATATCATCATATATGGAATTCAAATGTGTTTGGGACAAACACCTTCCTCTATTCGATATTTCTTTCAATAATAGTTTTCAATCATGCATTCAGATGGCTCCTTATGAATACCTTTGTGGAAATAAATGTATACCTCAAGCATTATAAAATCATGTTATATAAATAAATTTAATAGGAAGATAAATTATTTAAGAAAAGGAATAGATGGTTAAATAATTTATGCAACACATAACCGTAACTGAGAGTCAAAATAAAAGTTATGTTGATAGACTTTAGTGTTATAAATAATTTGAAGTTGGTGACATGGTGTATCAAGGATTTTACTTATATAAGTAGTTTATGAGATTAGGTAAGAATATGGAACTATTCACATAGTATATTGTTCCTGTTGTACCTCATGAAAATATCAGGATTAAAGATAATCACTTGGAACTTCCACAAAACAATTCTCAAGTCCTTTGTTTCTTCTATGTGTCTCTCATGAGGAATTATATACCATACCCTTCGAATAAACTAATCTTACTGGTCATAACACCTGAGCAAGATATTTCTTATTCTGAAAAAATGGTAAATATTTATCTTCATACAGATAATTTTATACGAAAGAAGTCCTCTACCTTGGTCGATGTTTTGTGGTGTAACCACTGGTTTTAAAAATCTGTGTGGGATCTTAAGGAAATGATGAGGCCTTAGGGTCCTCATTTTTCGTATGTGAGCTACAAATATCAATGGTAAATTAATTTTAAGGAGGTTTGAATGTAACACCCATTGTTTTTTATAATTTTATTTCAAATAAATTTAATTTCTTTCAAAGTGTGTGTCACACACAACACAGAGTTTTGCTTGTGTTACACACTACACTAAGCCATACCAAGTCTGTGATATATTATTAACATAAAAAATTCAAATGTGACCTTTATTCAATATAAATTAAATAGATATATATTAATTGAAATAATTATCTTTTAAATATTAAGTATAATTATTTTTTATAAATAAAACATTTTAACAATAAAATTCAAAGTTTTTTACAGAGTCTTTGTATATTTCGAAAATACTATTTTGTCAAAAAAATTAATTTTATTACTTTTTCAAAAAAATATATATATACTAAAATTTTCAAAACATTAGACAATTATTTTGATAAACCGAACATATTTTTTAAAAAAATATGGGTAAAAATTATATTAGACTGAATACTTTTTATTTTTACCAAAATTTTCATTTTTTGATAAATAGTGAAAAATACTGAATTTTAATTGAATAATGCCTTCTCTTTTAATTTCTTTGTAAAGTTAATTTTATTTCTTAAATAATTTAAAATAAAAATTTCATAATTTATAGATCTAATAATAAATTTAATATAATTTAAAGAAATTTTATATTTAATTTTTATATAAAAACACTCTCAACTATCGAACATTTTCACATTAAAACCTATATTTTTCCTCTTCTCTACGAGATTGATGTTAAATTAAATTTTTCCAATTTTATTAGAGGAGCTTTTAAATGTAACACCCCAATATTCCATGATATTTTTACCATTGAATAATGTAGTAGCTTTTTTTGTACTTAACAAGGAATTTTAACACACCACGACCAATGAAACTAGCCGTTATGAATAGTAATACCCAATTTTTGAAATATTATCAATTTTAATTTTCAAAATTAAATTCGTTTTTGGATTCATAATTTCAAAATTATCTTATGGTAATTTTTAGGTATTTTTCTGAAAACATTCAATTTGTGATGAAAAGTGAAAAACACTGCGTTATTGTTTTAAAATGACCTTTTATTTAAATAATTAGTTGTTTTATATTAATTTATCTTATGTAAAAATATATACAAAAAACCTATATATGATAAATATAATTCATTGGAGTCATTTTATAATATTTTTAAATATATAAAATTTTATTGAACTTTTTATCGTCTTTTACCCACCTTCTAGGAACATTTACAAATTTTCAAAAAAAACATAATTTCACCACTTCTCTGAGTTGAATTTCCCAAATATGAGAGACAAAGTTGACATTTATAAGTAAAATTGTGTTCAATAAGATGAAAATAATTTTTGGTGAATAATAACTTCTAACTTTTATTTACCACGGTTAAAAGTAAATAGGGTAGTTAAGGTTATAAATGATATTATAATTACCATAACACATGTTGTAATTCTATTAGATAAGTGTAATTCGGCCAAAAACATCCTCAGGAAAAAAAATATGATCCTTTTGGTCCACTTGTATTAGAGTATGACATTTATTATTATTTTATTTGAAGAAGAGTTAAAAGTGTTAAATTCAATGTTTAATAACTAAACCATTTTAAATGTAGGGTTATACATAAGATAAATTAGACTATAAATTTTCATTATAATGTTAAAAAAATTTCGTACATAACTGAATTTTAATAATTACTTTTATACATTCAATAATTTAATTTATTTATGACACAATGATGATGTAGTAATTACCTTATTAATGAAATATTAAAATAATTGATATCATTAATATCAAAATAAATGTAAATTGAGAATTATGATGATTTCCACTAAATTTTTAGGTTAATATGAAATTTTAGTATTTATTAAATAAATTTTATTCTATGTGATAAAATTTTTATGGCTTTCAAAAAAATCCAATACTAAATTGTGTCAAAACTGACATAATTGTGTTTTTAAAACAAATACTATATTATTAATTGATATAATATTCCTAAAAACTAAGGTTCGAACAAAGGACATATATAAGGTTTTATATAATAATAATGAACCACATGTTGTTCTCTTGGAAGTTTATTGTATGTTTATTAACCATATAATATAAAAATACAAAGAGACGTGGTAAATTTAAAACTATTTAACTAAGGGTTAAATCTAAAAGATATTGTTAATATAGTGACCTATTCCTGTCTAAAACCTACAAGTTGAGTGTATTTCGACCCATACCCACCTTATCCTCAAAATAAATCATTTTGGATACATTGAAAACAGAATATTATTTTATTATAAAATAATATTTCAAGCTTTTACTAAAGTGACCCTCATCTCACTTATAAAAGGGTACTTTCCCTTATCATAATTTCACACCTCCAAAGCCATTTGTATTGTCCAAACCCTACCCAAATATCCTCCCAACATCCCTCAAATCAACCGAGAGACTTTTCTTTGATCAGAAATCCAAGCTAAGGATCACTTTTGATAAACTCGAATGAAACTCTTGAAGAAGAGGTAATAATTTCACAACACTCTTTCAAGTTCATTTCATCTTCCACTTATTCTTTCTCTGATTAGATACCGAAATAATAACTCAAGTACATTTTACATACTATTATTTTATTATAAATATGGTACAACTATATTATTTATTCTATCAATCATATAAATGAAAAAGTCACCATACTTGGGCATGTACGGCTTATCGTCTCAATGTCGTGGTGTAGTTTGTTATTAAAACACTTCACTATTTTAGATGGGTATAATAATGAGTATAACTATTGTAAATAATAAATATAACATGTTAATGATTCTTTATATATGATATTCCATCCAATTACTAATTATTTTACCATTAATATAATGATATTTTCTCTTGTGCGTTCGTACGGATTACCGTCTCCACGAACGTAATAAGATTCATTCCCCATTGTAATCATTAAAATTTAATTTTCATTTTTATGATTAATAATTATTATTATAAACATACTATCATTATTTATATAACTCAAATATATCCTATAAAAACAGACATGGGATACGTAACCAATCTTATAAAGGGAAACGAATGACTTAACACCCGAAACGATGATACTACTAAAATATTATTAACAAATAAATAATAGAGGATAATATATGACATAATATTTATGTATATAGTTCTTTATTGATTTAATAAAAATGTTTTAAATGTTATACAAGAGGTTAACATACCATCGACTAAGGCGAAGTAAAATGTAGGGGTTAATTCTACAATATCATCATTATTTGAGATTGTTTTTACATGAATATATACCGGGACCTCTTTATCATCGACATCTGTGTTTCATAAAGATTTTATCAATAGAAATATTTAAGGTTTTATGGAAGGGACTATTTAACTAGATCATCATTATAAATGTTTTAAATATTTATTCTTCTAAATCATTTCCATTTATGTCCATGTTTTCAAAATGGTTTTTATTGATTTATTTATATGGAAATGAATGTTTTTAAAATGTTAATTCCTTTCAAAAGTTTCAAACTGGTATGGGACAATTTTATTCAAAAATTTCATTAAATTTAGTCCTTTCTAAATTATGTGACATTTAAATGTTATCATGAAAAATGTATATCCATCTCAAAGAGTATTACAGATTACTTTCATTTATTTCAACATCTTTTGATGGATTTTAAGCTTATTTGAAGTTGATTTATTATGATACAATTTGTCCATATTGTATTTATAGTTTTGTGATATGTTTGACTTTGGATGTGTTATTTTTACCCAATTAATGATTTATGGATAATGTATTGACATTTCATATGGATGTTTTAATATGAATGTTTTTGTTATTTTTAAACTTTTTCATGTGAGGAATGCATTGGACTTAATAAGTGATGGGTGGAGCCCGCTATAGCTTCTCAATGCATCGGTAGGTCTCATGAGACAAACTAGTGTCTTAGAACATGGCCTTGACAAAATGTTTTTTTAGTCTTGTCACAAGGCATTTATTATGTGGATATAAAGTCTGGCATTATGCATTCCATCATTATGAATTTGGATATTGATTTTTCATGAGATTATTCGATTACTAGAATATCCATGTGAATATGTAAATGTAATTATTTGACTTATATTGGCCATATTATGAATATTTTTTTATTTAAAAGGCTTATTATTTAGTATTATACATTACCTTAGATGTTTATGTTTATTTGAGAGTGTTTCCACTATATTGTTATCCTTTCTCATCATCTATGTTCCCCCTTTCTATGTTTTATTTTTCCTAGGATGTGAAAAAGTATATAAAGACTGACCTGTGGGGATAGTCTAAGAGATAGTCTAAGGGATATGAATGTAGTAAATGGAGACATTTAGGTTGTTGTTTTTCATTTTATTATGTAATGTTAAACTTATGAATGTAGAAATTACTTCAAAAGATACTAGCTAACTTGCCAATTGGGATTTAATCCCTTTTGATCATGCCAATATTATGTAATAATACACCGACTCTAGGTAACTAGGATCATGGAATTATAGATGATATCAGAGAAAGTTTAGTACATACCAGGGAATCTAGATTTAGAAAAAATATTTGTATAAAACATTACACTAATATAGACTTTGAGTATTATTATAGAAGAACTTTGTAGAATTTTTGTAATGTATAGATTTTTTGAGTTTACCATGAAATTAATCTCTGACTGGATATGAGCAGGTAGAGGTGGCTCTGTCACAAAAGTACCTAGTGGTAAAACCCAAAAACACCACTTTGAGCTAGACTCGAACGGGAACTGGTGCACGAAAATGGGCCTTGTTGCACTCTTGGTTACGACACTACCTTGGGATATGCTTAGCAAAATTCCATTTTGTTTACAAACCATTGTGAAGTATATATGAGTATATACCTCGTCAAGGAAGAAAATTTCATGATTATGAATTATGTCCATAAATTGTTCAGTTAATGTTAAGTGTTTTACATGTTTAGAATAATTTATTGTGATTAATAAACTAATATATTTTATGTCGTTGTTCAGAAATGGTGCCCATTGGAAGGAATGGAAACCATATAAACACACATAATACATGTAAGTATTTCCTTTCTAATCAAGATATTTATAGTGGAGATGGTGATACAACTATTTATGATCAGCTTATCACCATACTAGAACAACTCACTGGGGTTATGAATAATAACCTTACCCATATAGAGCACCCTGATCCACAACGTAGAGGTTCAATGTTAGACTGCTTCAATAGGAAACAACCACCAACATTCAATGGGAGTACAAATATACTTGTATATGAGCAATGTGTAAATTCCATAGAGAAAATATTTCATGCTTTGTGGAGTAGCGAAAGGGAAAAAATTATCATGGATGTTTATCGCCTCACGGGATATGCAGATCAATAGTGGTCATTAATACAAAACATAAATGAATAAAAAGAACTATAAAACATGGAATGGATGGAGTTAAAAGATATTTACATAGGAAAATACATTCGTCATGACCATCGAGCGGATATGGAATGTGAATTTCTGAGTCTGAGGAAAAATAAGGATGAAAATGTCACAAAGTGTGAGTCTATCATTACAAGGATAGCAAGGCATGCATCAGATTATATACACAACCCAATGAGTATGACTGATTGATTATTTGATGGGTTGAAATGATTTCTCTTTAGAGCATTAGTCTCACACTTCTTCTCATCATACAATGTTAATATCTCATGTGCTATCCAGAATAAAAAGAAAGTCTCTATGTCATATAACTTTTTAAAAAAGCAGGATAAAATATATCTTTTGAACACTCTTGAAATAGAATTAAGGGGAAGAAGCGAAAATTTGGATATCCATCCTGTGATAAATGTGGGAAGAAACATCCTGGTATATTCCTAATGGGAATGGGAGTCTGTTACAAGTGTAGGGAAAAAGTTCACCAAGCTCATGATTTCAAGGGGAAGATATATTGTTTCAATGTTGAATTCTACATTTTGTAGAGAAAAGGTGAATTATGCATATGAATGTCCTATGCACCAAGGGAAATTTCCTTAGAAAGGGCCAAGGGAGAAAGGCCAAGTTTATGCGATCACTACTGCTGAAGTTGAAACTCCGAAAGATATGGTGGCATGTAATTTAATGGTTTCATCATGTTTATCAAATGATTAATTTAATTCTGGATCATCACATTGTTTCATATCTTCTTAGTTTTCTAAGAAAATTAGATATTTTAAATTTTCCTTAACAAGGGATTTGTTAGTCAAAACACCCAATGGAAGTATCATCGCCAAAAAAAATTGTGAATAATTTCCCATTAGGGAATATAAATGATCATTATTTGTTGATCTCATTATCATACCCATTATTGAATCTGATAAAATCCTCAGAATGGATTGGCTTTCAGTCCAAGATTAAAAAATTTATTATAAGAAGAAGAAAGTTACAATTTTTGATGATTATAAGAATTAACTTTTCTTTAGAGCAGAAACATCACCACCCGATTCTTATCTATATCCACCCCCAGTAGCACTAGTAAATTAAATTATTGGTGAAGAAGAGAATGATATAAATATGGGTGAGGTAAATATTGTTCTAATAGAGAACGTAACCATTGTGCAAGAATATGTTGATCTGCTTCTAGAGGATCTACATGGACATCCTCCAGAATGAGAAATTGAGCTTTCCATTGATTTAATTCCTAGTTCAAGGCACATATCGAAGACCACCTATAGATTGGACACTGTGGAATAAGTGAAACTAAAGAAACAACAAGAGTAATTGAGTAATAAAGAATTTAATCTCCCAAGTGTTTCTCCATGTGGAGCCCCTGTCCTTTTTTGTTAAGAACAAAGATTGATCTATGAGGTTGTGCATTTTCTACAGGGAGATCAATTCTATAACTATAATGAACAAGTGTCCCCTATCATTCATTGATAATTTATTCAACCAACATCATGGAGATAAATATTTTTCAATGATTGGCCTTCTATTTGGATATCATCAGTTGTGTGTAAAGTGGGAAGACATTCCGAAAACAGCATTTCGAACTAGGTACAAGCATTACTATTATAAAATAATGCCATATAGATTAACTAATGCACCCTCTGTCTTCATTGATCTAATGAATATATTTTTCAAGGAATATCATTATTACATTGTAGTGCTTTTTATTAATGATATCTTTGTATACTCAAAAATCTATGACGATCATCAAAACCACTTGTTCCCTATTCTAAAACCCTCAGAAGAAATGAATTATATGGGATGTTTAGAAAGTGTAAATTCTAGCTTTAAGAGATTTATTTTCTTGGCCAAATTTTCTCTAAGGATGGCATATATATTGATCCTTAAAAGTCCAAGGAAACCCTATAATGTCTGACACCGTCAAGTATAACTGACATACATTGTTTTATGGGTTTAGCTGGTTTTTATCGACATTTTTTCAAGAATTTTTCCCAATTGGCTAACCCATTAACCAAGATCACACATAAAGGGGTAAAATTGGTTTGGAAAAAATATTGTGAGTAATTTGTTGAATAACTGAAGTGAATATTAGTCAATGATCCTATCTTGACTCTACCATCAGGGAACGATGGGTTTGTTATTTATAGTGAGGATTAAAAGAAAGGACTAGGTTGTGTCCTTATGAAGAATGATATAGATATTTCCTATGCATCATGACCTCTAAAACATCATGAGAAATACTATCCTACTCATTAAAGTGAGTAAGAAACTGTAATATTTTCTATGAAAATATGGAGAGACTCTCACAATGGTAAAAAATGTGAGATTTATACAGATCACAAGAGCTGGAAGTATATTTTATCACAGAACAAACTCATCATGAGTCCAAGATGATGGATTGAACTACTCAAGGATTTTGATTTAACTATACACTAGAACCCAGGGAAGGAAAATAAGGTGGAATATGCATTAAGCAGAAAGTATCATAGAGTTTTGAACAAGATGAAAGTAGAAAGGGATATTATTTTCATAGATCTAGTAAATATGGATTTGTGAATAACCATGGAAGGTGAAACATCAATACTTTTTCACATGGTTACCAAACCATCATTAATATAAAGGATAAAGAGTTCTAAAACCGATTATGAGGAGTTTCAAAAGAATATTAAAGCTATGAATGATGGGAGATTGAGTGAACTCATATATGAAGAAGGAATTTTGAAATTGGGGAAGTGGATTAGTGTTCCTAACATACCTGACCTAAAAAGGGAATTGTTGGATGATGCTCATAGATCTAATTTCCCTATAATCCCTAAGAGCACCAAGATGTATAGAAATTTGAAGGAACATTTTTGGTGGGACAACATGAAGATGGAGATTGATGATTTTTTTGTCAAGATATATGGTTTTTCAACAAGTGAAAGATGGAAGGAAATAGTCTAGAAGAGTCATGAAACCTCTTCCCATACCTAAGTGGAAATGAGATAATAATAATATGGACTTCTTCATGGGGATACCAAAGACTCCTAGAAGGAATGATGAAATATGGGTCATTTTTTATCCTTTTTCCATGTCAGCACATTTTCTTACTTTAAGAGAAGATTTACCATTTGAACATATGGGAAGACTATAAATTTATTATGTTGTAAGACATCATGGTGTACCCATGTTGATTGTTTCGAATCGTGATCCCCATTTTACATCAACAATCTCGAAAAGTCATCAGAAGGCCCTAGATACTATACATTGTTTGGGCACTACCTACCACCCGCAAACCGATGGACCATTATAATGGGCTATTTAAACCATATAATACATGTTGAGATCTTTCTCACTTGACATTCAAGGTATGTGGGATCAATATTTACCTCTGCTAGAATTTTCCATTAACAATATCTTCTATTCCAGTTTTCAGATGGCACCATAGGAAGCATTATATGGAATGTGATGTCGCACACCAACTTGTTGGGATAATGTTGGTGAAAGAAAACTCATAGGCCCGGAACGTGTAGGGGGAAAATGGAAAAGGTGAATGTTATCCAAACCCACATCAATGTAGCCCAAATTAGGGAAAAGAGCTTTATTGATAACTAAAAGAATTATTTGGAATTTTATGTATGATACCATACTTTCTTGAAGGTATCTTCATGAAATGGTGGTATACATATTGTTATGAAGTGTAAATTGGGTCTCTTGTACATCATACCTTTTGAAATTATAGAATGAATTTGAGTTGTATCTTATCATTTGGAAATGCCTCCAAGTCTCCCCAAATTTCATGATGTGTTCAACATATCACTATTGAGAAAATGAATACCTGAACCAATACATGTACTCGCCTATGAGGAAATTGAATTAGAACGTGATCTATATTATTATGACGAGCCTGTCAAAATTCTTGATATAGGGGAAAAATTGTTGAGAAACTGGACGACTCATCTAGTAAAAGATCAATGAAGAAACAAAAATATGGAAGAGAAAAAGTGGGAAAACAAGGAACATATTATGATGAACCAACTGAATCTTTTTATGCAGTAATATTCTATAAATTTTGAGGTTGAAATTATTGTAAGGAGGTTAGAATGTAACACCGCAAACTTCCATGGTATGTTTCCCTATGAATAATGTAGTAGCTTTCTTTGTATGCAACTAAGAGTTTTAACACACCACGACCAATAAAACTAGCTGTTATGAATAGTAACACCCACATTTTTAAAATATTATATATTTTAAATTTTAAAATGGACTTTATTTTTTGGATTTGGAATATCAAAATTCACATAGGGTGATTTTTTTATTTTTCTGAGTACTTTCAATTTTTTATTAATTGTGAAAAATAGTACGTTATTTTTTAAATACAAATTTTTGAATAATTATTTAATTTATTTAATTTTATATTAGATAAAAATAGATACGTAATACCTATATATTTTCAATGTAATTCATTAGATTCATTTTATAATAATTTTTTGAATAAAAAAATTATTGATCTTTTTACCGTCTTTTACTAACCTTCTTGGAGAATTTACAAATTTGTATAAAAAATAATTTTACCACATCTGATAGTTGAATTTAAAAAATTTGAGAGACACAGTTGACAACAGTAAGTAAAATGTTGTTCAATAACATGAAAGTAATTTTAGGAGAATAGTAACTTTTGACTTTTATTTACCACGGTTAAAAGTTAATAGGGTAATTAAGTGTAAATGATATTATAATTACCCTAACACATGTACTAATTATATTGGATAAGTGTAATTTTACCAGAAACATCCTTAGGTAAAAATTGATCCTTTTGGTTCCCTTGGATTAGATTAGGACAGCTATTATTATTTTATTTAAAGAAGAGTTAAATTTGTTAAATTCAATGTTTAATAACTAAAATATTTTTAATATTGGGTTATAAAAATGATAAATTAGAAAATAAATATTCATTAGAAAGATAAAAATATTTCCTACATAATGTTATTTTATTTATAATTTTTAGACATTAAATAATTTAATTTATTTATAACAAAATGTTGTTCGATTAATTATCTTATTAATGAAATATTAAAATAATTGATATTTTAAATATCTAAATAAATGTTAATTGATAGTTATGATGAATTAAACTAATTTTATAGATTAACATGACTTGTTAGGATTGGTTAAATAAATTTTATTAGATTTTATAATGTTGAAGGCTTTCAAAATATCAAATACTAAATTGTGTCCAAATTGACATTATTGAGTTTTTATAACAAATGCTATATTGTTAATTGATATAATATTCTTAAAAATATTAGTCTCAGCCAAAGGACTAAGATAAAGTTATATATATTTATCATGAACCACTTCGATTTCTCTTGGTAGTTTATAGTATGTTTATTAACCATATAATATAAAATTACAAAGAGACATGGTAAATGTCAAACTATTTAACTAATAGTTAAATCTCAAAGATAAGGTTAACATGGAGACATAAACCTATCTAAAACTTATTGGTTGAGAGGTTTTCGACCCATCACCATTGTATCCTCCAAATAAATTATTTTTGATCCATTATAAAAGAAAATTCTTTTATTATAAAATAATATTTCTAGCTTTTCATAAAGTAACCCTCACCACTATAATAAAGGGGTACTTCCCATATCTTAATCTCACATCTCCAAAGCCATTTGGATCGACCCAAACCGGTCCAAATATTCTCCCAACGTCCCTAAAATCAACCTAGATTCCTTAATTGGATAATAAATCCACCCGAAGAACCCTTTTGATCAACTCAAAAGTAAACACCTGAAGAAGAGGTAATAATTTCACCAGACTCTTTCAAATTATTTTCTTCTTCAACCTCCTATTTCATTGATTCCATAACAAAATAATTACTCTAGTACCATATACACACTGTGATATTATTATAAATATAGTACAACAATATTCATTATTCTATTTATCCTATAAATGACAAAGTCACCATACGTGGATACGTACGGTTGACCGTCTCCACATCATGGTGTAGTTGGTTATTCAAACACATCATTATTTTGTATGGTTATAATAATGAGTATAACTAATTTAAATAATAAAAAATATCCTGTTAATAATTCTCAATATATGATATACCATCCAATTACGTACGATTTTACCATCAATATAATGATATTATCGCTCATGCGTATTTATGGATTACTGTCACCACGAACACGATGAGATTCAATCCCCAATTTAATCATTGAAGAATAATTTTCATTTTATGAATAAAAATAATGCTTATAAACTTAATATCATTATGTATATGAATAAAATACATCATATCCATAACATACATTGCTTACATAACCTTGCATATAAAGGAAAATGAATCAGTTAACACCTGAAACGACGATACTACTAAAATATTATTAACAAATAAATATTAAATGATCATATATGATATCAAATTTATTTAAATAGTTCGTGTATAATTTAATAACAATGTTTAAACTGTTATACTCTATGTCAACATACCATATTTTAAGGAAAAGTACAAGGTAAGGGTTAATTCTACTATCTCTTTGTTATCTGAGGTTGGTTTTACCTGAGATATCTACGGGGACCTCTTTATCTTCAACATTCGTGTTTCATAAAAATATTTTCAAAAGAAATATTTTAAGGATCTATTTAAGGGACACTTTAACTAGATCATCATTTTAAATGTTTTAAATATTTATTCTTCTAAATCATTCTCATTAATGTCTAGTCATTTAAAATGTTTTTCAATGATTTTTTTATATGAAAATGAATATTTTTAAAATGACAATTCCTATCAAATTTTTCAAAGTGTTATGCGACACATTTATTAAAAAATTTATTTAAATGTATTACTTTCTAAATTTTGTGAATTTTAAATTTTTTCCCAGAAAAGGGATATTTCTCTCAAAGATTTTTATAATTCATTTTCATCTATGTCAACATCGTTTGATGGATTATAAAAATGGTTGAAGATGATTTTTTATGATACAAATATTCCATATTGTGTTGAAGTTTTTGTGATCTGTTTTACAATGGATGTGTTATTATTAAACCATTCATGTATTATGAATAATGTATTGACATTTTGTATTCTAGTTTTTATATAAATGTTTATGTTATGTTAAATCCTTTTCATATGAGAAATTCATTGGACTTAGTAAGTGACAAGTGGAGCCCACTATAGTTCATCGATGCATTAGTAGGACTCGTGAGACAATCTAGTTACTTAGAATAAGTCCTTGACGTAATATTATTTTTAATCTTTGAACAAGGCCTTCAATATGTGGTTTTGAAGTCTCGGATTATGCATTCGATCATTATAAAATTGGCTATTGATATTGTGTGAGATTATTCTACTACTTGAATATCCACGTGAATATATAAATGGCATTATTTGAGTTATATTGGCCATATTATGTAGATTTTAATGTTTAAATATCTTATGATTTAGCCTTATAAATTGCATTAAATGTTTTTGCTTTTTTATGGATGTTTTTCTATATTGTTATCCTTACTATGCATCTGAGCTTACAACTTTCTATGTTTTATTTTTCCCTGGAAGCGAAGAAGTATATTATGAATAACCTATAGGGATATTCTAAGGGATAGTATTAGGGATATGAATGAGGTAAATAGAGACAATTTTGTTGTTGTTTCTAATTTTATAATGTAATTTAAAACTTATGAATGTATATTGTACTTACATGGCTACTAAATTGATCGGTCTTTCAGGATTTGATCCCTTGTGATCATTCCAATGTTATATAATAATGCACCCACTCTAGGTAACTGGTGTCAAGGAGTTAAATTAAATATATTCCCCATATTTGGATTCAGAATAATTTAACATAATATAATATGTTTAACTGTATTTCTCCCAAAATAAATTGGAAAAATAATTAAAATTATTTTCCACACTGAATGTAAAAATGGGATTACTGGTGTTTAAACCAAAAAAGATAATTAAAAAAATAAGGTCAAAACCAATTGGCTTTCCATATTTCAAACATGTGTAATATAGTTTTGAAAATGGACCAAATTTGAACCTTTTGGAATGAAAAAAACATGGGTATACCATTTTTTTATCAAAATATAACAAGTGTGCCACTCATCAAACTTATAAAAGGATACCCCCTCTCTTCTAACCATCACACCTTAAAACCATTTGGATCAAAAAATACCTTTCCAAATAACTTCCAAACATACCTCCTCTCATCCTAGAATCCTTATTTTGACAATAAATTAAATCTATGAAGGATATTGATGAAAACGTTAGGAAGAAACCCAAAGACGAGGTAATGTTCACTAAATAAAATTGTTTATTTCATCCTACACATCCTTAAGTAATTATTATATCATGGTGATATAAAATTATTAGAAATTTCCATATACTGAAAATATATTATGTTAAGGTAGGGACCAATATCCATCTCTACTTCCATTATATGGGTTTCGAAATAATACTTTTTGTGTTTGATGAACTACATCCACGTGAATTGATGTCATTAATTTTTCCATTTTGTGGGAATATGATATTGTCACTCATGTGTACAATAAACTACAACCTCTTGAATAGATTTTATTTTTTCATACATTACAATGAAGGTAATAAATATTTTATTAATGAATATATGTTAAATATGTTTCATAAAAATAATTCTTGAATTATAATACATTATTTGCGTTTAGTTTTTTTCTATTAAATAAGAAAATGGAAACATCGATCACGTGTGTGTATGACATACCATCTCCATGAATGGTGAATTTCGTTTTCTACCACAAAATATTTAGGATTATTATAAATACATTTATATTGAATATATATTATTTTTTAATCAGGGTTATACTTTTTAATATGATTAAATCATGATTAATATAAGAGGAACAAAAATAAAAAATGAGACCCTATATGAAAAACAAAGTGGTTATTACCCAAAATAAAATTTTAACAATAAATTTTAAATTAATGGGTAATAAATGTTCATAATTAAATAAAATATGGTGTGATATATATAATCATTTTACAATAATTGATTTATAATATACTTATATTTGTTATAAAACATGTATAATGGAGTTTGAGACTTATGGAAATAGTTTTTTCTCTCAAATTTCCTTCTTTGAATAGTATGTTATGTTATGAACCTATAATATTTTTGGAGGATCATATGAAGACCCTTTAAAATTTATTAGTATAAATTTATTTATCCATTTGTTAATTTATGTTACATATTCTATTATTCCTTTATGGGGATTACGATTCAATTTTACCAAATTTGTAATGATTTTATGTACTGTCTCATTGTTAATTTATATTTTTATGATTATGTTTCTAATGATGAAATATAATTATCTATATCTCAATAAAAAGAGTAATTTTGTACTCCTCTAGTTATTCATGATATATTTCTATAATAGATCCACTTTTCATCTCTTTGGATATTAAAATACTTTAGAAAATCCAACTTTATTTCTTTCTTCAATCACAAAACTATTTTATTCCAAAACCATTTTCTCGCTCAATATTTTAATAAAAAAATTTCATTCACCTATTATTTGAAATGAAATTTCTTCACATGTTTATCAATTTAAAATAATTTAAAGTAATCGTCTTGTTTTTTTCATAAAAAAACCATTACTATTTAATTGAAAATGTGAATCAAATTATTATTTTAACATGTAATACATGAACAAAAAATCTCATCTTAATGACCAATAAATTATATTAATATTCTATTATAATTTTAAATGTAAATTTTAAAATTAATATATTTAAAAAAAATCATCAGAAAATTTCAAATAGGAAACGATAATAAAATTGAAAAAAATTAAATGTTCGATAAACATCATCTTCAATATATGATAGAATCAATTTATTTAAACTATGAATTACTGGGGATATGTTCTATTGATATCACACTTATTCATACTATTATTGGTGTAAGATTATGATGGTATTATTTTTGTAAAACACATTTCTCTTCAATGTGTTGTACCTTGACGAAAATTCTTAGGAAGCCCAGTTCATTCATTATAGGTTTTGCTATAATGTAGTGATAAAATTAGTATGAAACGTTTCTCTTTTCTACTGGTATGATATGAAGAAATTATTATACAACGTATCTCTTTTTATGTGTTATGATATGATTAATGATTTATGATCTTGTAGAACACATAAATATGGGTTTTAATATGAATAATGTGGGGCTTGTATATCCTTCAACTACGTTCATTAATGATCTATATATCATTATATATATTGGAATGGAATTGATATTGAATGTGGATCATTAAGGGAATTTTTCTACTATTATGGAGTTCAGATTGAACCTTGACGATTATACTGGTTTAGGGAATCAACCCAATACACTATTATATCCTTCGAAATAACCCTTGAAAATAAGGAAATTATTTTCATGGATAATATGTATGTCATGAATATATGTATTATGATAATATTTTTATCTCATAGCTCATGTTCTTTTAATCCATTATGATTCAGGGCATATTAACAAGAAATATTTATTACATTACTCAATATTGTGAACATTAATATACAGGTTCGGTTATTTAGATGTTATTCTCTTGTTATCATACACTTATTTCCACCTTCTGCTTATGTATCTCCCCTGTTTACCTATATATAGCATCTGAGCTGACCCTTTCTTATGTTTCCATTCCCAAAGTTGTAAATAATTCTATTACTCATACTCTTTGTAAAAATGGTTCTCGATATGAAGATAATTGTGGTAGATGATGTAGTATACCTACAGAACCGTTGTTTTATTCTATGTTTCCAAAGACACTAATGTGTTATGGTCCTCAGTCATGGTTTTTCTAATGTAATGAATAGTCATTCAATTGATTTAATATCTATGTATGATAATCTACGATCTCTAAAAGGGTTCTATCTGAATTTTTTTCATTAATCCAAAAAAAATAACTATCCATATCCCTAATATATACTATAGATACCCAATGGTTTTAGGCATAATATTACATGATTTTTAACATAAAGATCTTTTAATCACAAACAAAAAAATTATAATGACATGTGGCTATTGAAGACATGGGTAAAAATACATCAATTTGATACTAAGATAAAATTTATTTAATTTGTTCACTATAATTAAATGATAAATGTATTCAGACTCATAAAACTACATTAGATACATAGGGAATACACAGAAAAAGGGGGTGCGCTAAAAATCACAGAAATGGAATAAACAAGACATGATAACATAATATGTTAGTCAATGGTGTAACATGATATCATAAAAATTAAATCTAATGTGTAATAACATGGGAGAATAACAAAAAAATATGGTATGATAAGATCATGGGGTCATATGATATAGGGCTATAACATTTAAAATGTAAGAAACATTAATCAAGGCTATGTTATTTAACAATATCACATGGAGGAAAAATTATTATAAGGGATTTTAATTACTCCATGTTTCCTTACAAGACACCTCCTGAGAATAAATTTGTACCTAATGCCTTAGAATTATATATTGTGTGAATCCATCAAAATCTGATCATGATTATGAGTTCCACAAAAAAGAAACAGATCATAAGACATAAACATTAGAATTACCCATGCAGTTAAATAAGTTACATAATCTTCCCTCATATTATAAGAAAATTAATTTTTTAATGAAATAATTTGAGAGAAAAACTGAAGAAACATAATACCCCCATCAAAATAAGGGATAATTAGCTTAGTATATATATTTTAGATACATATATAGAAAAATTACATAAAATAGATAACATATGTGGTTGTCTGTATAGATTAAAATAACCTCAAAATATCACATGTAATATGTCAAGAGGATAATACAATTTTCAAATTAAAATAAATTATTCAAAATCAATAAATTTAAAAATATTATAGATGAAAAAATTTATTTAAAATGGAAAAATATATATTAATTTTAAAAAAATTGAGTGTTCATGAATGTAGGTAATTCTGCACATGTTTTTTGACATAAAAAATATTTTGTTACCACTATTTTAAAAAAAGATGAAAAACCATGTTTTTAAAATTACACAAATATTCCATTCAAATAATTTTATAAAATGTAAAAAAATGAATAAATATATTCAAAAAATAATTTGGGGAATCTAAAATATATTCATGATAATATTTTCTGAAAATATGGATATTGAAAGAAAATGGTGTTCGGTTGAAGAATGATTTGATGAAATCATTTAATAATGTTATTTTCTAAATAATTATAAGTATAAACATGAAGAAAATGGATCTATTAATTGAAAATTACCTAAAAACCATATGAGATAAGAATGAAAGAGTTTTATTAGTCAATGATCAAATAATTTCATATAATAGAAATTAGAGCATAAATAATACCATTTAAAATGAGAATGTAACATAAACCCTTATTTCATCAGTAATATATGAATCATAACTCTCATAAATGAAGATATTTTATTTTTATATAAAATATCCTTATATAAAATGTTCTCCAAATATAATATTTAATGGTTAATTAATTCGCCATTTAAAATATATTTTTTATATAAAAGAACAATTGTCTAGATGAAGTATGTTTTGAGATGAAACCCTTTCCAGTTTTATAGACATTATCAAATACAACTATCATTACATATAAATTATTGTTTTTTATTAAGAATACATTTCATGATTAATTATTTATACTTAATCCATTTACTTAATTTAATTTAATGATATATTCAACTACTTAATCATTTGTATCCACATCGATGTTTTGAGGATGCTCAATTAATAATTTTAAAATAGAATCGTTGTGCTGATCAAGGTCAAAGGGATCATTTTTTCTTCATCCCAAAAATATTAATGATGAAATATTTATCATTTTTATATAAAATTAATAATTTAATAAATGAAAATTAATTATGTTTTGGAAATATAAACAATATTATATTCATGGATACAGTGGGTCATATATAAGCCTCTGTATTGTTTCCATTTTTCAATGATCATGTTCAAATGATGGTTTGTAATATTTTATCATTGAGAAATGAAAATAATAAAATATATATATAATTAATTATTTAAATACACAAACATATTCCAACCATGTGATGAAACAAAATCCAACTACATCACTTAATGAGATTGTAGTTCATCGTACACATGAAATATATTATCAATATTAAATTGATTTTAAGGTAAAAATGTTATATGATATATTTCATTAAATGTATGATTAATATTTCAAAAATAAGATCTAAAAATTTGAAATCCATATTCATGAAAATCCATGATAGCCGATGATTGAAATTGAAATACATCAGTTCACATGGTAGTAGTATGATATAGAAATCAATGGGATTTATATTTTCCTTTTGATTATAAAAGAGAGAGATGAAAGTTATAAAATTTATATAAAAATATCTTGGCATATATCAGATACTTATGATATTATAACAACACTATTGAGTCAGATTTCAATGAGGTGGAAGAATAGATAAAAAAATTAATCTCGATTAAGACTGATACTTCTTATTTCAAAAAATATTTCTGATGCTTTGGATGGGGCGCACATCCATCTCTTTCAGAGGACGCAAAACTATGGACTCCCATTCCCTCTTTCCAAAGGTGGAAGTCATCCATCTCTTATTCAAAGATGTTTTCCATTGATTGAAATGAGGTGATGGGATGTCAGTTCCTCCTTCCGTGGATTCCTTCTCAAAACTAGTATCTGAGTCCTTGTCTCCTTCATAGACATAAGATGTTGTTCATTAATCTCTTCCCAGTTCCACATCTTCTTGGATGTTGGTTAATTATGCTACTTCTTTATGGATGTTCCAAGTGGTCTAGTTTGTGCACCAACCTTTGGTCTGGGGAGTAGTCATGGTGGAAATCATTGCCGTGTTTGGACGTTGGAAAACTGATGCATCTTTGATTCTTCCCCTTATTATAGGGATTCTAGAGGTCACAGAAACTCAAGGCATCCCACATTGAATCTGGGGAATTTTATTCCACAGGCATGTCTCTGAGGTTTTCCTCAGCTTTCGATGATTATCATAGTATATTCCATGAGTTTAACGTCTAGCATAGACGGATCATACTGATTAGAACACTGATGAGAGTGGATCTTATGGGTGCAACCCCTAGAGGGAACACTGATGTTGCAAATAATGTGTATTTAGTATCCTGATTGCTACTTGGAAGAGCGAGAAATTTGGTGACTTCATCTCACTGGGATGTTCCAGCCTGGTTAAGAATCGGGATGGATTTGGATTATTGAGAGTGGATGTAGAGTGAGATGGAGCCGACGTGAGAGTGATGTTGATGTTAGGCTGGAGAATCTAAGAGACATCCTATGTATCCTCGTGGTGGGAAATCAATGTCCACGTAGATCAGGATGGGGGTATTGAATTAGGGTGTATGCATATGATAGCAGCTCGATGATATAATGGGGCTTATGCATGGTTAGCAGCCCGAGAGGCTGTATAACATCATAGGGGAGGACCAGATATGTGGGTACTTGTGAAGGGGATTACAAAGGCTGATTGCTGATTGGGATTCAAATGGATTACCACTATATGGAAATCACAACATCTTATCGCAGGATGGGGATCACAATGGCCTACCCCTATATAGGGATCACAACAAATTACCACTGGATGGAGATAAAAATTTCTTAGCATCAATCGTGGATCACAATGTCTTACTGTCAATCGAGGATTACAATGGCTTGCCATCGATCATGTATCACAACTGCTTACTGTCGTTCAGAGTTGGAACTCAGGGAGGCTTCCTACGTACCTTGTTTGGGAGACAATGATAAAGCCCGCGTAGTTCGAATGGGTATAGTTTTCCATCACACAAGATGAGGGTGGACCGATGTAGAGTGGTATGGACTGATGTGTATTGATCTTCAACCTTAGCGAGGATTCCATTGTACCATGCCTTTGAAAGGATTAAAGTTATTTTAGATTGGAATGGTGGATACATTTGGACGTCGCGTGAGACAAATGTGAATAGACGTGAAGGGTTTGGGACAAGCAGATGTTGGGAATGAACCTCAGGGATGCTTCATATATACCTTATCTCAGAAAGGATAAAATTATATGTAGTTCAAAAGTGTTTGGTGAACCAACGTGAGGGGGTCATGACCAGCAGGTGTCGGGATTTTACCTCAAGGAGGCTTCATAGGTATGTTGCCTTTTCCAGGATCAAAGTCCACATTGTTTGTAAGTGTAGGGGGATTAACCAATAAGGTGACCTAGAGAGGATTTCATGGTCGATGCTTAATCTTATCCCACGTGAGTCATGTATAGTATGAGAAACAAGAGGAAATAGACATGACGATCGTGTCACGAAAGGTGCGTTCGTGGGAAGTGGATTGGGGATTACATGTGGTTAGTGCCCCAAAGAAAAAATAGGGGATTAAACATGGTTAGAAACCTAGGGAGATGGAGATTGGGACATACTATAGGATGGAGGCCCGATGACAACAAATCCTAGAGGGAGAGAGACAAGGTAAAAAAGGTCTTTGTGCCCCTCCCATCTCTAGACTTTATCATGGAATTAGAGATGATGATCATGGATTCTGCCTCCTACAAGAAAGGCTAGGGGGTTAGAAAATTATGGTTTCCACCCTCACGGACATACACCACTTCAATATTGAGGATATCATCCCATGATAGGAAGATTTCACTTTTGTGGATATGAGTGAGCGTAGAGAATTTTATAGATGTGGCACCCCACATATGATACTAGGGGAGAGGCTAATGTTTAACGTCATGTGCTGGGGATGAAAGTGCTTGGTAGTTTTACATCTTACAGATCGGATGAGGTGGGTTCACTCCACACACCAAGGACATACATAACAGGAACACATTATCCATGGGGGAAGGTAAGTAACCGAAAATATCGTAAAGAGGTGGTGTTGTGGAGTGATCCATTGAGGGGTCCACATTTTTGTGGATATGTGAAGAATCAAAATCTGTTAGTGTGTCTATGCGAAGAATGATGAGGCAGAATAATGAAACATGAAACACCACCCAAGGGGCCTTGAAATCAATTCATATAAACCTATTAAGTCATTCGAGAAAAGGGGTTTTGATGTAAATACGTTCACAGGAGGAGAACATGTAAAGCTTTGATGCTCTATGTAGAGGAGTGTCTTGGAGAAGGGGTATGCTTTGCAAATTTGAGTGGACTAACCTTGGAATTGAGTATTAGTGCATATGGAAGGTTCTTCATGAAGTGGAAAGTCTCTCGTGTAGTAGGACGTTGCGAAGCCATGGTTTCTGGCAAAGCATTCCACTCTGAAACAACGTGCTTCATGAGGAATAGTGAACTAGCCTTAGCATGTGGTTCACATGGGAATGGAGGGTAATTCACAAATCATAAGTGATCACTGAAGACCCAAGTCCCCTAGGGATCTCTTTACATTGAGAAATCATGTACACTCCACAATGGGCATCACTGATTGGAGAGGGGTTGTGTTTAATCCAATGGAAAGGAACTTCACAATACTCATGTACCTTGAAAAGATCATTTTTTTCAGAGCAGGTGGTGCTTCGTGATTTGAGAGCTATGGAGGAGAAAAAATGGAGGATCTGTACTTTGGGTTCAATGGTATTCTGGTATTCATAGCAAAGATATAGCGTGAAGCAGGGATCTCTAGGCAAGAATCCACATGGTGCTTTTCGTAACCACGAAGACCCCTGCCTATTTACTCTATGGTGGATTTACAAATGTCTTTCGAATCATGGATCCTCCCACCACATTAATATGTAGTGGCGTCGAAAATGTACTTTTCATGGAAGAGTCTCCCACATCTTTACACTGTGGCACCTGCAAAGGAGGCGGCTTTGCACCGGCCTCGGTGCTGCAAGGATCCATAAACAGGCTTCGTGAGGCAGCCTCTATGGATTTGGTCAAATTATTCATGTATCTTTCCTCCTCACATTTCATGGTGCCAAAAATTCCCCATCCCCCCTCAGACATGGAGCCAAGAAGAAAATGATGGTCTATGTTTTAGGGTCAATAGCGAAAAATTTTAGGCCAATTGCAATGCAAGCTCATGAAGGAGGGTCACATAGCGGAGAGGTAATGCACAGGGCACTATGATGTTCACTGCAGCCAGATGTGCCCCAAAGAAAATGGGTCATCGCATATAAATAGGGGTGTATTGACTCTATTTTTTCCTTCTTATCTTCAAATTTTTCTGTTATTGTTATCTCAATTCCCGAAGCTCTGTGCGCTCTGTGATTGCTCTCCATGAATCAGGCCTTTCGGCTTCGCAGTGAAAAGAAATTACTTTGACTCTTCAAGTGTGTGGTCCACATATTCTGTCTTCTAGGTTGGTGGTAGGGATCCACAACATTTTTCTAGGACCGAGCTCCATGAATTGACATTACGAATGAGCTTCGAAAAAGAGCTTCATGATCCAAAACAAACAAAATCCCAATCATGAAAACTGAATGGCTCACCAAGATGCTTCGAGGGGTTCTTGCAGATGCTTCCCTAAGGGAAGAAATAGAGAACTGGTAGGGTATTGTGGAATATGTCCTAATCCATTCAGCCAAGAATCACTGATGGAGATACTATCAGAGATCCAAAATAACTACCCACTCAAGAAAAAGGCTACCTCTGTATGGATTTAGCTAAATGGTTGAATTCTTCATTCTAGAAGGAAGTAGGAACGATTTGGCCTACAGTTTTAGGAGCATGACGTGCCAATGCCAGGGGTTCATGGTGTCTAATGGACTTACATGAAATGATTTCATGCCTGTCAACACTGAATGCCAATAAAACTATGTGAATAATGTTTACGGGAAGGCACTGAAGCCAGAAACAACTCCCCCACTGTACCACACCATTCTGAAAGCATACCTAGGGAACCCGGAGAACGGGTGGATCAACAAGTGGTATTTGCACCAGGGCGAAAACTTTAAAGATGATTAAGCATAGGACTATTGGGTGTGCTCCATGTGTGATGAGTTAGGGGTAGTTCTGAGGCGAGTCGGTCTTTACGAGATGGCATGGCCCTCCCAATTCCTTATCTACAATCTAAATTGGAAAATGTTGGAGTTTCTGAGATGATGGTCATTGAGGTCAAGTACATTCCATTTTCACCCTGGAGAGGTCGACATCTGCCTATGGGACCTACACAATATCTCAATGGGTCCCAAAAATGGGGGAAATGTATGACGAGTTCCTCTAAATCCTGAATGCTTGGGAGGACCCAGAGAAGATGTTGTTGCTAGAAAATACATTGATTGACCTTATGTTGGGGGAAGAAAAACACTCACTGAGGGATTTCCATTTCATGCAGTGGTTCAAGAAGTTTTTGAATCCCCATAAAGATGGATAGTTTCATGTGAGGCCCCAAAACTACCTAAAGGTCATTCAGCGAGGCAAGGAGTACTCATACTGGAGACTCCTAGAAAACAGCCCATGGTAGACGTGGTGTTTTAGCGTCAATACTGAGCATCAACCAGTGGTTAGGTTGGTTGCATTCATTTCAGCGCTTATCTGTAGATATATCTTGTTGGAGATGTGTACGAATAGGGGAATTTGGCCAGGCACATTAATCTTGGATTCCATTTTATAGATAGGGTGACGGTTCAACCTCGGGATCTCAATGCTTGCTATGCTATAAACGGTGTTATAGAACATTAGAGAGATGAAGAAGCCACATAAGATTTGCAGGTCATTAAATATTCTGTATGGGTGGATATAGGTTCATATTAGGAGAATCTAATAATACATGAACCCTATTTCCTTTCCAGGATTGGATTTCTGCCCCGCCATTCTAATCATGGAGGGGAGTTTTCCAACCAAACTGACTCTGTAGTTGGCGATGAATTGAGTTTGGAAGGAAGCGGAGTTAAAAATCAACCTATTACCATTCCCAATAGGTATGTCCATTATTGACATTCTTGGAATGGAATAGGATTATCCCTACATCCTGGCCTTTCAAAATAGAGTCTTGGTGGCATGGGTTGACTGTGTTTCTCTCAGAGAGCCATACACCCTCCACCACTTCACAGGGAAATTTTGGTGCATGCATCGGCTAACCCCGTTGGTATACAAGGGGATGTGTGAAGAGGATAACCCATGATTGATGAGGAAGATGTGGATCATGTTAACACTGAAGGTTTGGATGATGTAGAATGAGTTTCCACTTCCTACAGCTGCATACAGGTTGGTGAAAGAGTACACCACGATCTGGGATGTGGCCAACCTGGGGGAGATGCTGAAGCAGCAAAATGTCTATGCTAGTGATGGGGTGCCTCACCAACAATGTGATCCAGCCAAGAAGGTGGCAAGGAAATCTCATGGTATCAGGGATAGAGTATCGGCGAGACCCACACTTGTTGAGAGGTAGGTGGCAGTAGTGGACTAGGAAATCTCAGAGGAGAAAAGTCATCCAGAGAGGACTCCTCCAAGTGGATTTCGTAGGATATCCACCAGAGCTTCAGGGAAGCAGCTACACAACATAGATATTCCAGATAATTCTATCTTCCTAAAGGCTTGAGATATATGGGATTTCAATAGAAAATTCCACAATCCATAAGAGATGTTGAACCATCGGAACGATCTCATGATATATTTGATAGGGGCTGTTCCTTTCTGGGGCTACTTTGGGGTGTTCCAAGAGGGGGGGGGAGAAATACCTTGCTAATATGGAGTAAATTTTGTACTCTGGGGTGATCTGCATTTGATGAAAGTCCGGGTGAATGTGTTTTTGGGTCTAACATCCCCTCCACAATTTCTATCTATAGAATTGGGAGAATTCTTCCCTCTGCCGAAAGAGTTGGATGAGTCCTTCTAGGAGGAGGAGTCCGGTTGAGGAATCCTTTGAAGGAGGGTGTGGTCGGCAACTCAGACCAGGAGTAGGAAGATTTTGAAGAGGACATTGAGGTAAAATCCTAAACCACATCCCCAGAGACTTCATCTAGGTCATTTAGTACTTTCAACTACACATTTGTACTATTTAGGAGGGACACGTATACAAAACATGCTCTCTTACAATAGTATATGTGGTTGCGGGATCTTTGGGATCTACGCCCATGGATTTGGCGATTACTATGCTTAGCAGGGCGATGACACTCAAGGTGGTCCTCCCAAAGCCCTCATACTTCCCAAAAATTTTTGGAGGGCCATACATTGTTGTTCCGATGGCAACAACTCGGGAGGAAGACCAAAAGTTTGGTCTCAGTAATTATTCTTCACGAAATATGTAATTTTCATCCATTGGTTAGGTTAAATGATGTATGTGTTCTTGTTGAATGTATAGTTCATCAAATGGCATGGGCTGCCTTGGCGAGGATGGTCAGATCTCCGAGAATTTCATTTCCTAAGGGGATATCTGTGGTCATGGAAGCGGACGCCAAAACTGACCAACCTGCAGTGATCCTGATCATTGGTAGGACTGTCAGAAGAACCACACCCGAATTCATTGAGGTGGAATCTGATGACGGGGATCAATCATACGACATGGGGCCTGACCTACCCGACTAGACACCTAATGATGATTCTACTGATGAGTTCTTGGGTGCATTACCTACATATGAACATGTTGAACCCATGTATCGGGACGAGACAGACTCTAACAAAGAGGATAGCGAAATCGTATATCACTGGTCATGGAAGCTAGTCAAGCGCTTCATCGGGGAGACCACTCGAGCGCAATGGGTAGACCAGATAGGGCGACATCAGTCCCAGCTACGTGAACTATGTGTCGGAGGAGTTGATTCTGAGTATCCTCATATGATCGCCTGAGACCTCATGGTATAGAATATTCATGAGTATGATCATGTCCATGGTGTAAGTTAGCATATGAGAAAATTTGTGAATGTCAAGTGGCTCTATAAGGCTGAAAGTGAGGTTCAACGGCTACAAGCACAAGAGTATGAGTATTCTTCCTTCATCAATGTCTAATTGGGGATTATATCCTGACTGAAGGCCCATATGGTAGAGGCTGACCAAATAAGGAAGCAAGCCTCTAATGAGATTCCTATCATCCAAACTGATGAGGAGAAGTCCTGGATTACGGCTGATGAACTACACCCAGTCGCTACCAAGGAGGAGCAGGAAGTAAACGGGAAACAGTGGATCCTGGATTCCACATGCCAATGAGTATCAGAGCTATAACTCTCTATTAAAGAGGTCAACCAATCCATGGGAGGGACCGATCTGTGGGTGTTGTAACACGTGTACACTTTTAAACATACATTAATGGTTTTACTGTTTATGATGGATTCATGCATGGGTTCTGTAATTAATTTTTGTCTACTGCACGTCTGTTACATTCAGGAAATATCTAGAGATCAATCCCTAATCTCACATGGGTCAATGCATTGTGAGAAACAAGGGATATCCACCTCATTATTCTATACAAATATGAGAGTGTCTACCATGCTTCAGACGTCCAGGGTTTGAACAACCAATCTAGATTTCTTGAAATAAAGGGGGAGGCCAAGCTGGAAAATGAAGCTCTTATAACTATCGAAGTTTAATTTCCCCAATGTCCTCTAGTGCATGAGTTGGGTAACACCATGGGAGTAATAATTAATATGAACATATTTCAGTGGAATGTGTGAATCCTGATTCCCAAAATACAGAACATTGTGGAGGTGGCATGCCAATAAAGGATAACTAATGAACATGTTTGAAACACAAAATCCCTATTACATTAGCGTGGAATATTGATAAAAATGAGGTCTAACCACTTACCATGGTCAAAACACTGGGCTTGACTCAAAAATGATATCTTTTACGATTTCATAACGTTGGACCAGAACAGAAGGCGAGCCATATGCTGAGAATCTGTACTTATTGGGGCTTCTTTAAGATGTGAAATAGGATGAGGTTCCAAATGAAGGATGTGAAAAGCATGTGGGAGGAGTGATGGGTTGTTCAAATATAGTCCAAAACTCTTGAAATTACACCATCATGGTGAAAAACACATTAGGTGGTCACATCAGTCTGATCAGATATCAAACTTTCTTCTAAACAGGACCTCTCTCATGAGGGCCAAGAATGCATTGTGGTTTTACCTCATACTAGGGAAGAAGATAGATATGTGATTTAACATCATACAGTGTGGATGGTGCACATATTTGTATGGTCTTACTTCCGGGACCATGATCGAGGCTGAGAGGAATGAAGGGTTATTGACCCTGGGGCTGGGCCTGAGTTGAAATGCTTGGGCTTCAATACATATCTCATAAGGGTGAGTATCAAGCCAAACATTGTTCTAGTATTTTTTTTACACCTTGCGGATAGAACGTTGTGAGATCTCAGTTTAACGTCTTAGATCTCAGACCAGTGATGGAATGGAATGAGGTAGATACCTGGTGCAATAATTATAAAACCCGATGTGAATGAGGACATGGAGTCCATATCACCATGTTCTCCTTTGGGAGGTTTTTGGTCGAGGGACCGAAAAATAATGTTGGGTTGGGCCCGAGTCAATGTGCCCGGATGCTTTTATGTAACCCATTATGATGAGGATCAATCCATATGTAGTTCTATAAATGAAATTGAAGGGTACAAATTCTAGGACAATACTATCGTGCAGGTCTGGCCCACGGACTAAAAATAAGTGGCATTAAATATATCCTATTTGTTCTTTAGGATCGATGTGTTTTTATGTGAAGTGTTAATTGTTGGATTTAGAATCATGGGGTCCCTATAGGAATCAATCAATAAGTAGGCATTAAAAAAATTTATGGTGGATGACCAAAACCCAACATGATGTCCCCTCGAGTGAGGACATCATAATGCGGTACCATTTTTTGTCATGTAGTAAGGGTGTTAATTTCATAGTTTAGGGTCTTATTATAGGAAAAACCAATACATTTTGATGCCGTAAAATAAAGGCACAATAGTTTATGGTAATGTGGGACCAGGAAGCATAGTTTAATGTCATATGGCTAGGACACATATATAAGAAACAGGGTTTTAGGGGGGAATGTGCATGAAGTGATAAAGAATACTTGATGTGAATGAGGATGAGGTCCACACCACAACACGTAAAATTCCGGGGAAGCATCCTCTAGGCCAAGAGGCCCGAAAAGGAAAGAAAAAATGGGGAGGATCCCGATTACATGATGCTCTGGTGATCATACATATCCCATAAATATGGTAATCAAGCTGTATGCAGTTCTAGGAATGTCATGTTTTTTGACGTCTTACGACAAGGATTTAGATATATCTTAGTTTAAGGTCCTATTTCTTGGACCATAGAGAAACAAAACTCTTCTAAATGGGAACAAACCTCAACTGAATCACTAAGCCTACGTGATCTACACTCGATATAGGAAATAAGGGAGGAGAAGATCCTTCCAACACATGGAATACATTCCATGTGGAAATCAGTGTGGGGCCCCAAATGATGCCTCATCATGGCGTTATCCTCCTAACGGACAAATGTACACTGAGGGATAGTACTAAGAGTATCAAAATTCCACTTGGACATGATGGAGTAGAAAATGGTGTGAATCACACTACCAATATTTCTGTCATTATGGGGTGGTTTGATGATGGAGGATAACTATTGACCATGTTTGAAAAACTAAATCCATATCTTGTGACAAGAAATGGAAACAACATATGAGTGTCGACCGATGACCATCTTTGAAAAGAGGGACATGTATCAAATTGTTGTCTGATCATCGAGGATGTTGGCCCAAAATGGGTGAAGAGCCCTTAGGCTGATAATTCGTACCATTCAGGGGCCCATTTGAATGTGAAAGATGATAGAAACCCAAATAAAGGGAAGCATGAAGCCTTAGGATGGGTGATAACTTGTCTATGAGGGATTCAACACTCTAGGTGTTGAACTAGAGTGCTCCAGGGAACATTGTTGAATTGCCATAGAGGGTCGAGGGGATCAACATAAGAGAATCCGACTTAGAATGAGATGTGTGGAACAATGGGATGAAGAGATCTTATGAGAAATAGGTATGTGGCGTGGTTGTTATAAATGCAGTGTAAATGAGAACAAAATCTCATACCATGCCGCATTCCCCTCTCCTAGGAGAACTCAGGCCATGGGGAAAGAAGGTTAGGAGGTTCCTAATAAATGGGTTTGGACCCGAAGGCTAGATGTTTTAAAGGTCCTACGTATTCCATAAGTATGTGAATCAATCCATACATAGTTCTTCAAGATGATGCATAGCTTTATGTCATGAGGAAAGAACGCAGATTGGGGAAATGTATCTCAATAAAGGATGTGTATGGCATGATGAGTAACCCAATATGAATGAGGACATAATATCATACCACATCATACAATCCCAAATGAGAACATGGACATGGGGACAAAAAGTTTGATGGATCTGATAAGGGAATTCCTAATCAGTTGGCAGTTTATTGTCTTTCGGTGAGAAAGATGGTACTATTAGTTTAAGGTCATACGGCTCATACCATCACCCAGTTTAATTTCATGTGAGTGGGATAGATGGGTATAAAGGATGAATCACCATGAATATTATGTGGGAGTGCATATAATGACAACAATGATCAAGGATAACTATTGACCATGTCTCCAACATAGTATCTGTATTATGTGAGCAGGGATGGGGGAAAACAATTGAGCATCGACCGTTGACCATATTTTCAGCATGGGACTTGTATCAATTTGTCGCTTGAGATCCTTGACGGTGTTGGCCTGAAATATAATAGTGAGCATAGTCCAAACATCATTCTCCTTCAGGGGTCCTTTTGGATGTGAATGATATTGGAAACCCAAATGATGGGACACACGATTAATGGTGGGACATGTGCAGTTTAACGTCTTGAGGCAAGGCAAAAAGATGCAGAGGTGTATCAAAGGGATGTATGTGGCATGGAAAATGTATCGCAACTTGGACGAGGACAAAGATTCTAAACCACACCTCACAATACTGGGTGATATACTATGATGGGGTCCTAGGAAGGATGAGAGACCTGAGATGGGAGGTCCATACCAGATTGCAGTTTAATATCTTGGAATGAGGATGATGATGATATTAGTTCACGTTCATAGATCTCATACCATGGACACATGATCCTTTATAACGAAATTGCCTTATGAAAACTCCTAAGCCCACATGAGCAATGCTTGGTGTGGGAAACAAGTAATTATATATGGTGCACCCTAACATATAAGTGTACGACATCCGGAGTAACACTCCAACCCAAGACATACTGATGTTTGAAGGGATTACAAGAGAAAATGAATCACTACACCAAATATATGGGACATACCTGGGTGTTGTAAATGATGAAGGATGACTGTTGACCACTTTTGAAACACAACTTCCACATCATGTGTCTTGGAATGGGAGAATCAAATGAGTGTCGACCACTGACCATGTTTCCAACATGGGATTTGTATCAGTTGGTCACTATATATCCTTGAAAATGTTGGACCGAAATGGTAGGAGAGCCCTTTGTCCAAACATCCATGTCATTCGAGAGTCCTTTTGGATGTAAAATATGATGAAGACTCATGTAAAGGGGGTTTTTGCAGCATGAATGTTCCTATGCAGTTTTACATCATACAGGACAAGGAAAGTGGTGGAGCTCATCAGGGACAATGATATATGGTGAAGTCATGATGAACTCGACATGAATGAGAGAAAAATCGTGCACCACACCATGTGTTTTGACCCAAGGGGAGATCTTGATGTTTGGGGTGTGGATGATGGATGAAATTTCCAGGCATTCCTATGTATCTCATGAGGATGGGAATCAATCGATATGTAGTTCTAAAAGGGCCATGTAGTTTAATGTCATGTGGTAGGACATGGCAGTATTGAAGAAATAGGCGGGGAACATGGTATTATTATCATAATCCCAGAATTAATGGTTCCAAATAAGCCTACACTACACTATGTAGGGTCCTCCAAGGAAAACACACTGAGGGTGAGGTAGTCAAAAAGACGAGTCTTGGGGTTAGACTCAAGATGAGGTGTCCGATCATTCCTACATATCCCATAAGGATTGTAATCAATACATACATAGTTCTGAAATCCCCTTTCAGTTTAACGTCATGTGGAAAGGATGATTATAAATAGTTTTTCATCATTCAGTTCGGATGAATCACACATTTTAACGTCACGTGGAGAAGAAAGAATAGTTTAAGGTCATGTGTGACCAAATATATCTTAGTTTATGGTCCTAGAGATCATTCCATTTTTTATTTTATCATCATGTGCAATGGGAAAATAATTTAATTTCATGTTGGACATAATATTTTGTAGTCATTCTGGACCATAGATCTTATTTTATGTTAATAGAGCCTGAACCATTTTGTAGTTTAATTTCACGTGGGATAGAAAATAAGGTTAAGGTCATGATGAACGCAATAATTTAAAGTTATTCAAGACCATATATCTTACTTTATGGTCATAGTTCTCAGACTATTGTGTAGTTTATCATCATGTGGGACAAAAAAGCAGTTTAATGTCATGCTGGATGCAACAGTTTAAGGTCATTCGAAACCATAGATCTCAGTTTATGGTCATAGAGTTCAACAAATTTTGTAGTTTATCATTTTTTGGGATGTAAAAGAAGTTAAATGTCATGCTGGACACAATAGTTTTAAGTCATGCATGACCATAGATCGTAGTATATGGTCATAGAGCTTGGACCATTTTCCAGTTTATCATCATGTGGGATGGAAATACAGTTTAATGTCATGCTAGATACAATAGTTTAAGTTCATACAATACCATATATCATAGTTTATGGTCATAGAGAGTGGAAAATTTTGTATTTTATCGTCATTTTGGATAACTAAGTGGTTTAATGTCTTGATGGATACAAAGTTTAAGGTCATTCGGGACCATATATCTTTGATTATGGACATAGATCTCAAACTGTTTGGCAGTTTATGAACATGTCAGACGACAATATAGTTTAATGTCAGGAGCAACACAATATTTTAAGGTCAAGTCGGATGATCTATGACTCTGGAAAAGTACTTCTGGAAGAATTTGGAATTGTTGGGATGATTTATACATTCACCATCTTTGGTAACCAAGGAATACACTAAATTGGGGTAATCCTTGTGAATGAGATATGGCCCTTCCCATTTGGGATCTAGCATTGTTGGTCTAATACCAGGTATCATTAGTGTTATTGAGGCCAAAAATTAGTCAACATGTTAGAAAGAGAAGGGGAAAACTCCCTTGTTAAACGATCTAGTTATCTTCTTTTGATGCCTCACCAGTTTGTATAGGGAACAATTCCTATTCTCGTAAAACAATTCCAATTTATCAAGATGGATTTAATCTACATTATCTGGTCCTTGTTGATCATTGAAAGTTGTGCATAATGATGGAAATTGAATCTTGATGTGTATGATGACTTCTGTTCCATACACCAAGGAATATGGGGTCACCTATGTGGAAATGCGAGTCATTGACCAATAGTCCCAGAGGGCGTCAGAGATTTTGCCCAACAAAATCATATTGTTTTTACCAACCATTTATTGCAGGATGTTAGAGAGGGTTTTTTGAACGCCTCGATCTACCCATTTTCTTGCTTGTGACAGAGGGAGGTATGGTTAGAACAAATGTTGTATTGTTCGTGCACTTTTTTTAACTCGTCTGCCCAAAATATAGTGTCGTTATCGATGAAGATGACATGAGCGACTTCAAAACAATAGATGATGTTGGAGTTCACAAATTAAAAGATACAACATACCTTGACTTCCCAGAGTGGATCTGCGTCTGCCCACATAGAATAGATATTGTAACAGTCAGAATGAACCTGCACTAGTGAGATATTGCAAGTGGATATAGCCCCATGACATCGAGTTCCCTGACTGCAATGGGACAAGATTACTTGGTAGTATGGAGAGGCTCTAGAATCTGATGAATAAATATAGCATGGATCTGGAAGGCAGGATAACTCTTGGAAAACTCGATGCAGTCATGGATCATGGAGTGCCAAAAAAACCCATCCTTCGGATCTCGTAAGATAATGGAGGCCCCATATTATGTGGTCCACAATAACTAGCATTAACCTCGTACATGACATGAGAAATCTCAACTCGTTGAATGTAATGCAGGAGAAACCCATCAAACCTATGCTTATAGTGGATCAGATCGAGACTATGACCGCTCTGGAGGGTAAACTACGATTTGAGGGATCATATTCTCTCCCATTCAGATTGATCATCCATAAGATTACTATTTTTGTGGTACTCGACAATGGAGCTCCTCTAGTCAAGAGTCACTTCCATCACTGCATCAGGGGGGTAGGAGGACCAAACGTGGAGGTGCCGGTAGTAAGGTGTCTAACCTATGGGCTATCATCATCGTCTGGAGTGATGTGTGTGATGACTCTCGAGAGTTCCACTTGGAAAATCAAATCATCATGATCAATCTCTACAAGAGAAGATGCTAGGCTAGACACGGTGTCATCTTAGCCAATCTGGGATCGAGGGATATGGGTAACTTCTAGCTGAGATGGGAACTGGGACATCAGCTGGATGGTGCATTCCAATTATGGTATGAGCTCTCACTTTCTAACAAAATAGTACCAGTTGATCTTATTGGGGACTAGATCACATTCCCCTATCACATTTAAGTGGGGAATGTCAATCTCGAGGGCTAGATAAAGGAAATAGATTAGAGAATGATACTCTGCCTCATTGTTGGGATAACATTCTGATAACAGGAATAAATATGGCAGAACGAATTATCATGGATTGATGAAGACAATACCGAGGAGCAGCCTTTTGAGTCTTGTGTCATTGAGTCTTATACTGGTAGGGAATCATGAAGAACCGTCATAGTTTATTTGCCATTATTAAATGGCTTGGTCAAGAGAGAGGATTGCAAAATCGAGAAAATCATTGTCTATAGACTGGTCTGCAGGATCTGGATAGGTGGAAAGGAACTCAACAAATGCATGACCATTGATAGCCATAAATGGAACAAACCTGATGTTGAACTACAAGATTATCACTGGCCCATGAGCTAGACGGCCTGTCAATATGGGGCGGTTCAGGATGTACTTCAACGGATCCACTTGGGACACCAGCTGTACCTCATGGTGTTGTATGTAATGCCAAAATTTCTGTACTGTGAATACTAGCATAAGGTATCTCTTCTTAATAGGTTATTATTTGGTCTCCATATCGAGGAGCATGCAGTTGAGATAGAAAAGGTTGTTCTATGTTCCCTCATTGTTCTTCTTTATGAGAAGGGGTCTAAGAGATCATTATAGGGTGGTCACATAAAGGATGAGAGGCTTTCCAAAAATGGGTGGCATCAACACTAGAGGCTGGAGAATATTATACTGCATTTCCTCAAAATTAGTCTGAAATTCTTCGTCCCATGGATAGATAGTTCCTTTTTTCATGTGTCTAGAAAAGGGAATACACTTTCCTTCCAAATTCCCAATGAATCTATATATATAGGACTAGTGTCCCTAAAAGCTTCAATGTTTTAGTATGTTTCATGGAATAGACATCTGAATGATGACCTTAATTTTCTATAGTTTAATCTTGATACCCCAGTATCTGACAACGTAACTGAGAAACATTCTAAAGGTGAACATGAAGGCACACATCAATGGGTTCATCTTCAGGTAGTGAGAATGGAAGAAGTCGAACACTTTCTCAAGATCATTGAGATAGTCTGGATGCTGGTGAGGCTTGACCACTAGATCATCCATGTAGAATTCCACCAATTTCCCTAGGTTGGGCATAAATATATGGTTCCTAGAATGCTTATAAGTGGTTTTAGCATTCCTTAGATCAAAGGGAATTACATAGTAGTATAAATTACCTTTTAGTTCCTTAATGGGTGTAGAATCTTTATCCTCTAATGAAATTTGGATCTATTTATACCCAGAATACCCATCCATGAAGTAGAGGACCTGGTACACAGTAGTGTCATAAATCAACTATTCTGTCATGGGGAGGGGAAAATAAATTTTAAAATAGTGACAGTTGAGATCAATGAAGTTGATACATACTCTAATATGTCCATTATTATTCCTAAAATGTACAATGATGGATATCCATATGGGGTACTAGCCCTCCTTGACAAATTTTTATCTTATGAGCTTATCAAATTTGGCCTCAACCATGGCATCGTGGGAAGGTTGCATCGTTCTTGTAGGTTTATTGAACCCACAATGATTTTTTGGATGAACGAGGTGATGTATGAGGAACTGAGGATCTAGTCGTAGAATCTTGTCATAACTCCAGAAAAATAAAACCTAATTTTTCTTCAAGAAGTCTGTGTACTTCTGTTTCTCTTTGACAGGCATAACGACACTGATCAATATGGGTTTTAGATTCGTCTCACAACCGAGGTTCACCTGTACCAAATCATCAATCGTGGTGGAGACACCCTCCTCGAATACCAATGTTCTGGCCTCCATATCATCTTTTTCACTAATGCTGGATGTATCATTATTGTGAGGAGCTTCCTATGACTCAAGAGATCCCGATGGGAAGCTGGTGCCAGCCTAAGTGGCGGCAAACACTACATCGGGGAACTGACGTGCTGCCGAAACTGTAGAAATGAAAGTCATTGATCTGATCCCGTCTAGTCTTCAGACCAAGGGGCCTTAATTTATGATATCAAAGTAGTAGTGGTGCATCAGCTTGAGCCTATTTATCCCAACCTAGCAGAACAATAAGGTATGGCGTACTTTCGTTGCCAAGAGGCGGACATCCCGATACCTTTCGGGGGTGGGGGGCTCTCGGATCTCCCGACCCTAGTTTGTTTTGTAATACGAGTTGATTTTATGATGACAAATAGACTTGGGAATGTTCCTCCATCTCATTCCTGAAAAAATGAATAATTACCCTAGATTTGGGGTCGTAGCCTCAAATCGATGGATCGGGAAAATGTAAGCATCTGTGAGGCCAGTCCACGTGTCAGTCGCTATTGTATCATGTTCAACCTCATCATCCTAGATCTGTTTGTCCTCACCCTAGTAATAGTCGGTGTCCAGGTACTGGGCTTCAAAAGAGGAAAAGGGATATGTGTCACCTTGGATAATTCCCACTCAACTATTAAAGGAGTACCTAAGACACTAGTGAAATGATGAAGGCACCACTACATGTAGATGAATTTGTGGCCTACCCATCAATGCATGAAGAAAGTGTCCGAGGAGACAACCATGAACTCAGTGTTTCCTACCAAACCACCGATCTGGGTCTTTAGGTTAATCTTTCCAACTAGTTTCTATTCCTTTCTATCATTACCTTGAGTTTTTAGGTCAGAGGGACTCATGCGATCCTTGGACAGTCCCATTTTTCAGACTATTTGGGACAGGATTAGGTAGATCCCAGAGCATGTGTCGATAATATAATGATGAAAATACATTCCATTGAAGTGGTTAGAGATGTACAATGGGTGGATGACCCCTGTATGGGAGGTCATTATTCTATTCTAAATAAATATATAATTACCAGGCATTCATCATGCTTGACTACCTTAATATGTAAGGCTTATGAGGATACTACCTATGTCTCGAACTGGAGGAGCTTCATAAAGCTTCAGTGAGGGATTAACGGATATCAACTAATAGGTTATGTTTCTCATGGATTTTGATCCTCACATTATTTCTAGTAAGATTATTAATTAGATCATACTTTTGTGTCAAGCATTAACTTCTTCTTACTGGAGGTTGTTCTACGATAGGGGGAGACTGGCCCTTTATGCTGAACCGATGACTAACTATTGATGGGAATTTCTTTTTTCTCTCTAGTAGATTCTCATGAAGAGACTACCATGTGTGGTATAGATGACTGATTCTACTCCGTAAAATAGTGTGTCTAATCCCAAAATGGTTATGTTGCGTCTTCCTGATCCAAAAACACAAACGGTGGTTAAGGCAGACCAAATGACAAGAGATGAGAAGGCTACTCGTGATGAGCTCTGCGCTGGGCCTACTGACTGGTTCCAGTGGCATGCACAACCTGGAATGATTTACTGAATGAGGAACTCTGAATAATAATATAGCCATAACATCATCAGTGCTAGAAATGGCTGGGAACATTGGTAGGATCCGTCTGGCTCTCCCCTCCTTCTGAAATCATGTAGGGGTTTACCGGCTCCATGATGTTAACTGAGGCATACTCTTGATCACCATCAAAATAATCCTCCACTACTACACATATTCTAAGAGGGATCACCATCTAGGGGTCATAAAGTCTCTGAGACTACAGGATGACAACGCCGTGGGTAGGGGACTTCGTTTTCCCTTGCATCGCCAATACATGTACTACTAGGAAGAAGAAGGTTGAGTCATTGAAGTAGATATACTGGATGCAGGTGATGCATCGTCTCTTAAAGGCTCAGGTTGATTCATTCTAGCATGGAAAATTCCATGGTCTTTAGTGACTATACTACCATTCATCCAGTATTCTTACTTTGGGGACCTTAGGTTAGAAACCTGATGCCACTCACCATCGCTTTCACTACCACTGTCTGGCTTCAGGAAGACACATGTAACCTGTGTCGGAGCATGGCCTAACCTGACAATGGTGTTATCAAAATGGACTTGAATCCATTCTATAAACACATATCACTGTTTGAGGTAATGCCCTAGGATATAGTAATAGGGGCAGAATTTTGGGTGATCAGTGAGATCCCAATCTTCTGGACTCTGGCATTCAGGAAAACGTTGAATTTCATGTTCCATGGTGAATCGTAAATAATTGAGGAATTAAGCCTTATTGAATGAGTCGGTCATGTTTTCCTATCAAGGAAGGTGGATTTGGGAGCCTGATTTGAATAGGGGGAGGGAGGAGCCCGTCGAGGAGGTGGATACTGGTTATCTCCCTTGGATGGTGGTGGTGCATTATGCGAGGGAACCTTCCGAGTATGAGGTTACTGCTTCTGGGTCCAAGGCTATGCCTAAGGTGGAGGACCCCTATGGGGTTGTGGAGGTGGATCCATTTGTAAAAATTCTAGTTGACTGGGGGACCTATATTTGGGGCACGACGGTGGGCTCCACCTTAGCGGCCCTTCTGACAGGAATTGAAGGAGGTAACATATGTGCCTTCTTGGTCTTCTTCAAGGCTTCCTCTAGAGGCATGGACTTGTCAATGAAGTCTCAGAATCCCATGAGGTAATTCTAGATAATGTGATAGTGGACCAGTTCAGTCTTGACATTCCCCACACACATTGATAGCAGTTGTTCCTGTGTCAGAGAAATATCGAAAGATATGGTGAGGCCTTTACATTGAGTGAAAAAGTTTGTGACACACTCTTCAAGCATTTTCTTACACATTAAAAGGTTTGAAATACTCTTCTTTTGATTGTTAGAGCTGAACTGGTATAGAAACTACCTATGGAGATCTTATATGCTAATAACTGACACGATGGGTAGCTGGTTATACCAAAAAAATGAAGGCCCTTCCAATGTATGTATGAAACTCCATAGTTTGAAGACTTCGTTCTACGATAGAGTTCATAACATGGGTCTACACCATGAGGTGATGTGGACTAGATGCTGCAGTAGATCAACTATCCCATTAAAGGGAGAGAAGGTAAGATTTCTAAAACCCATAGGTGTTGTCATATCTTCCACCCACACCGAATATGGATTTCCATTAGGCGGTATTCCACCTATCGGGTTTATAACACCTTGAGACAAGAAATTAGAACCGCAATTAGATCATCTAGGCGAGGGGTTTCTATCTTGATGAGGATCCCAAACAACTAGTGCGTTGGTAGACTCTTCAAAATGATAAGCAGGCTCGGAGGATCATGGAGCGGTTAGTGGGATGACCATCGGAGAAGCTGGGGGAACCTAAGTCAAGTATCAAGGTTTATCATTCCACTATGGTGGATTTGGTGACACATACCACAACCTCTTTCCATATGTTCTGTCCTTTATCTAGTATACATTGGAAGGATGGTCAAGGACACCCAGATGCAATTTGTCGTTCGACTGTTATACCTTCCCATGATGCATTGGCTGAGGATCACCGTAGTCTGGTCATTACTCGGTGGAATGTTAACCAATGAGTCCATCGACCATCATCTTGTTCTCTGTGAGTTGATGGAACAACACTAATTTTTCGTGATCATACTATACCTTCTGCATTGATCTAGATAGGTCATAGGGTTTGACAACTCTTAGGTTCTCTTTGTCCTTATTTGGATTCTAGTAGAGAGCTAATGACTTAGTAGGTACAAAAAGACCCATTAAATTACTCTTATGGAGATTTATCCTCCCCAACAGATCCAATTTTTGTGATACTCCCTCAGATGTTATATCCTCTCCAAGGAGCTCCATCTCGTTCTCTCCCACTGGTAGGTCGGCCATGTTAACTACAAGTATACCAAGAGGCATATCCTTAATATCGCATGGAATTTTGGCCAGGCTTTAGATTGATTTGAAATAGAAGGAAACATACTACCCCAAACAACTAACATTAATATGGGGGAAGGCCTCCATGATAATTCTGTGGATCACTTTTAATCTATGAACGCATTGTTTCTAGAGGGTCTGATGGCGACCGAGCAACTCAGGGACCTGGGAAATAGGGAGTGTAGCCAAATCCACCATACGACATTGCTGGCCAATGTCCTTGAAGTGTGCCAGAATATTGGGGTAAGCAAATCACTGATAATAGAGACGGATGAGCATCGCCCATATGGTTTGGAAAAAACACACAACTTCTTCATGGTTATGAGATTCTGGAGCACTAAATTTTGCGTTCGAAATTGGCCATAACATTTTTGGGAAATGATCCGCTATGAGGATGTCTAAAATCTCTTTGGATTCGACTCATGATCTGGACCTTGGTTTTCTCACTATTCAACTGGGGGAGAATAGGGGACAAATAGCGGCACTGAAGTAGACCGCTGAGATGGTAGACTGGACGGTAGAGAATTCGGAGAATGAGATGACCATCCACTATATCTTAGGCTGTCCTATGATGAATGAAACTACTAGGATACTACACCTCGTTAACTAGGGCTGGAGACCACAGCGTATGGAAGAAGGGATGAGTTCATTGATGGTGGTCCATGCTTCTGTTCATCGTTAATTGGTCCCCAGATCAACAATCCATGGTCTCTGGTTGAGGTATATAAGGACCCTATTGACGATAAGGATGATTTCATAGTCAAAACCTGAGAAGGGGCCAAATATTCATCCTCCTAGATGTATCTATGGAGTGGGGTGGGAATCTGTTGGTTCTCAAATTCTGTAATGATGAGGCGGATATGTTGTGTTCATGTCACATCCCTTGAGTATGAAGATTTCTATGAGGTTTCCATTGCTGAATCTCATTCTACCTCAGAATTCGAGAAGCAGACATGATTAATTGTAGTTTGAATCTTCTATGAACTATTTCTTTGGTGTCGATGATCCACACTCCTTACCTGGGATGGCTCTTTGGGACAGGTTAGATTGTTGTCTTGGGATGGACCTTCGTCTGAATGGATGCTAGGGCGGAGAGGACATCTGCATGGATGAGCTGGGGTGTGAGGAGAACATGGAAAGATTCCATAGGGAACATAGGGGGGTCCTTCATGTCCACTAGCTGGCGCATAGATGGAATTTATGAGGGGGAATGGTGGGGCAGGTAGGACTTCTTTTGGAGCTGGTTGGAGCATGGGTATGGCCTCCATGCTTATTTTTTATAGCATCATCAGTGTGAAGAGGGTCGTTATAATAGTCGAGTAGAACTTGGTTATGACCTCCATGTTGGGTTTCTATAAAGATAGGAAAACCACCACTTATCTAGTTGTTTGTATGAGGAGAAACTTCTTTGGTTGTCGTAAGGACATAGAGAAGACCCCCACGCTGACAGTTAACTAGATTTGTAGAAGATTCACACTAATGACGTGTGATAGGAGGAAAGGCTCTATAACTGAGGTCATGGTGGTGGGGGAGGATCTCGTACTAGGTGTCATTGCAGTGGGGAGTACCTTCATTTTGATTATAGGTAGAATGTGGAGGAGCTACACACTGATCATGGTAGTGATAAAGTCTTATTCACTCCTTCGTGATGGTGCTGAGAGGACCTTTGTACTAGGTGTCATTACCACAGGTCAGCCCACGGCGGGCCCTACCTACATCGACGACAAGTGGCGTCAACCCAACCTGAAAGTGGGGTGGTTGGGGCCTCAATCTGGTTTTGTCATATGTGTTCCCTTAATCAGCATGAACAATTGACTGATGGTTGCTGTCAGTGGTGGCACGGGACACAGTAGTTGTTGATGTTGCCACGCCTTAGTAGGAGTTCTCCTCATACAATGCCTTACACTTGCATCGGGTTAACAGAACTGGGGCTAGTGGTGTGTGTTCATATCTTACCTACTCCTTAGCCCATGGGTCCAGGTGGCGGCATTCAAACAGTGTTGTAGGATCCCTCCATGGTAGCCCCTAGAATGGGATCCCGACTGAGCTGGCCCAGACATCCCTTACTTCATTGGCATAGGGGAGGGAGTCATCAAAGCATTCAGGGGAGGGGCTCCTGAAAATTTTAAACGTCAGAGTGGGGAGCAATGTCTCCCTACGTGGCCCTTGGGGTAGCAGTGATGAAGAGGAACCGAAGACTCTATCTATTGACAGGCTATATCCTAGGTTGGGATAATCCCCTCCTCCACGTATCATCTAATGAGGTCATTAATCAGCCACCTCAGAATGATTTCAGAAGGGAGATGGGGCGTGGACGCCCAACAAACATGGATGTGGAGGGCTTCATGGAAGTGATGAGGCTATGTGGGATTTCTGCATTGATTTTTTCCTATCCCCTGTGTCAGTGGGTGGGTGGTGATCGGTTTCCTATCATGACAGCTTGGGTCCTACAATGTTGGTATATTTAACCATTAGTTTTGAATGAAGGAATGTGACGTCTAGTGCCCGAACACCATTCAGTCTTCCAGGATTGTTAAGAAGGATCCACGCTTACAACATCACAGATCAGGGTGTCCAATGTTCAACTGTCCCAATTTCTAGTGAGTTTCATGCCAGGCCCACTATTTTCTTAGCAGGACCTGGCACCAGATTTATGGATCCAGGGACTTACTAATCCACTAATGTCTCAATCACTACTTATATCCACATTAATGAAAACAAAATTCACATCATTTCCACCATTTCAATTTCTAATTATTTCTTTAGGGTGCACATCTGTATCTTTGAGAGGACTCAAAACTATAGCCCATCATTCCCTCTTTTTAAAGGAAGGCGACATCTGTCACATATTCAGGGATGTTTTCCCCATTATTGAAATTGGATGATGGGATGTCAGTTCTTCCTTTTGTGGACTCCTCATCAGAAATAATCTCCTAGTACGGTCTCAGTCATATTCTAAATATGTTGTTAACAAAACTCTTCCTAGTACCATGACATCATGGACGATGGTAAATTACGATGCTTCTTTTCAGACATTCCAAGGGGATCAGTCAAAGAAGCATCCTTCGGTTGGGGTAGTAGTGATGTCGGACATCACTGACATGTCTGGATTCTGGAACATTGATGTGTCTAGGTTTCTTCCACTTATGATATGGATTCTTGAGGGTGTAGAATCATGAGGCATCCCACGTGAAATTCAGGGAGTTTTATTCCATAGGAATGTCTCTGAGGTTTTTCTCAACTTCTCGTTTTTAACATAGGGTAACCGACGAGTTTAATGTCTAGACGAAATGGATCAGACTGATCAAAACACAGATGGGGGTGGATCTGATGGGTGCCACTCCTGGATGGAACACTGATGTTGGTGCTAACATGTAGTTAGTTGCCCAATTTCTACTAGGAGAAGCCAGAAAGTGGGCAGGATGATCTCACCGGGATGTGGCAGCCCGGGTAAGAATCAAAATGGATATGGATTTTTGAGATTGGATAGAGAGTGAGATGGATCCAATGGGAGGGAGACGATGATCAGTGGATTAAGCCTCAAATAAATTTACTACATATCCTCATGGTTGGGAATCAATGTCTACATAGTTCAGGAGGCGTTTATAGAATCAGCTTGTACACATTGGACAATAGACTGACGATATACTAGGGCTTAGGCATGGTTAGCATCCTGAGATTCAATACAATGATACTTGGACAGAACAGATATGCGGGTCCCAGTGAATGGTATTATAATGACATACCACTGATTTGGGTTCCAATGGATTACCTCTGGTTGGGGATCACAATGGCTTACTGCTGGATGGCGACCACACCGAATTACTACGGGATGGGGATCAAAATGGATTACTGTTGGATGGGGATCACAACAGCTTACCGTCGATTGGGGATCACAACTTCTTATCGTTGATTGGGGATCACAACATCCTACCGTCGATTACGGATCACACCAGCCTATCATCGATCAGGGATCATGATGGCATATCGTTGATCGTGTATTAAAACACCTTACTGTCGATCGAGGATCACAACTAGTTAGCATCGGTCATGGATTACAATGGCTTACCATCGATTGGGGTTGGGACTTAGGTAGGCTTATTATGTACCTTGTCTGGGAGACAAGGATCAAAGACCACTTAGTTGGGATAGGCATAGTTTAGCATCATACAGAATGATGGTGGACCAACATAGAGTGGACAAGACTGATGTTTATTGGGCGTGAACCTCATATATACTTCATATGTACTTGGCTTTGGAAGGGATCAAAGTCCACATTGTTCGGCATAGTGGCTACAGTTTAACATCATGCAGGAAGAATGTGAAACGATGTGAATGGGTTGGTAAAATTAGGTGTTGGGAATGATCCTCAGGGAGGCTTCCAACATACATTTTCATGATAAGGATCAATGTCCACATTTTTCGAAAGTTCTTGGTGAACTGATTTGAAGGGGCCAAGACCAGTAGGTGTTGGGCTTGAACCTTAGGAAGGATTCCTACATACCATGCCTTAGCAAGGTTCAAAGTCCACAGAGTTCGAAAGTGTTCGGGGCTTACATGGTATGGCGGCCCAGAGTGGATGTGATGGTCAAAGCATACGCTAAGACCACAAGAGTCACTCTCATTGTGAGAAAAAAGAGGGAAAAAGACCTGACGATCACATCAAGAAATGTGCGTCTATGTGATGTGGAATGAGGCTTACATGTGGTTACCTTCCAATAGAGTAAACAAGGGCCTAAAAATGATTAGCAGCCTAGTAAGATGGATTTTGGGACTGACTCCTTGGTGGGGGGAAATGGAGACAAATCCTAGAGGGAGAGGGATGAGATAACGAAGGTCCTTGTTCCCCTCTCACATCTAGTATTTGGAACGAAATAAGAGAGGAGGGTAAAGGATGCTACCTCTAGAAAGAATGGATATGGAATTACACCAAGATGGTTTCCCTCCCACACAGACGGGCAACTCTCCAGCAGAGAGGATCTCATTCCATGTTTGAATGATCTCACTCCCGTGGAGACGTGCGGGCATAAAGAATTTCTGAGAGGGGGAACCTATAATATGATTCATAGGGAGAGGTTATAGTTTAATTTCAAGTGTTGGGACGATGGTGCTTGGTAGTTTAATGTCTTATAGCTCTGACTAGGCAGGTTCAATCCACACCCTTAGGACATAAATAACTGGCACTAATTATCCCATGGTGAAGGGAAGGAACTGACAATTCTGTAGTGAGGGGGTGTTGTGGAGTGATCCACTAAGGGGCCCACATTAGTGTGGGTATGTGAAGAAGTAATAATCATTAGTGTTCCTATGTGAATAAGTGTGATTATGAGCAGCGTAATGTGAGACACCTCTCAAGGGACCCTGAATTCACTTTGTAAAAACCGATATGGTCGTATGGGAATAGGGGTTTTTAAAAAATGGGTTCATAGGAAGGGACCATGGGAAGAACTGGTGATCCATGTAGTGGAGGGGATTTATGAAAGGGTATGCTTCACAGACAGGAGTGTCTTGGCATTATCATAGGGTATTGGAGCATATGGAGAGTTCTTCAAGAAGTGGAATGTCTCTCATGGAGTAGGACTTTTTGAACCCTGATATCTTACAAAGAAGAGCACTGTGAAACAATGTGTATCACGAAGCACATTGACCCTGCCTTAGCATGTGGTTGTCATGTGTGTGGAGGGTAATTCACAAAGAATAAGTGCTCTATGAAGACCAGAGTGCCCTTAAAGACATTCTAACTTTGTGATGAATGGTGGGCTTTGTAATGGGAATCCCTGTTTAAAGAGGGGTTGTTCTTAACCCAAAGGAAAGGCACTTCACCATGCTCAAGTACCATGAAGGGTTAATGTTTGAAGAACAGAAAGTGTTTCGTGATTTGAGAGTTGAGAAGGAAAAATTTCAAAGGATATTTCTTTTCGACTCAAGGGGAGCCTGGTATTTATTTGAAAGAGGCAGAGAGAAGCAGGGATCGTTCGGTGCGAATCTACGTGGTGATTTTTTGTAATCCCAAAGCCTCCCAGCTCATTACTCCATGGTTTCTTCACAAACGTCTTTCGGATCACGGAGCCTCCCGCCTCTTACTACGCGGAGGTTTCAAAAATGTCTTTAGGACCATGGAGCCACCGCCCCATTACTCCACAGTGGATTCACAATTTTCTTTCGGGTCGCGGAGCCTCCCACATCATTACTCTTCTGTGGGTTTGCAAATGCCATTCAGATCATGGAACTTCCCGCCTATTGACACTATGTAACCTGCAAAGGATGCGGCTTCAAACTGGATGCAGTACTGCAGATCTCTACGAACAAGCTACACAAGGTAGCCTCTATAGAGATGGTTTATTGCTTCACCTCCTTTTCCTCAGGACATATTTTGGCTCCAACAACATCCTCTTTAGGAAAACACTTAAATCCCCCATATATTGTATTTACGATCAATTCATGGACCCTATGACCTGTGTAAGGAATTATGGAAGGTATTTTTCTTAGTCCTAAAAACTAAAAAAATGGGTTTTATGTGTAAATATTATAATAGAGTGGGTTCTCTTTCATAAGTGGGGGAGAGCACACACATGGAATATTTTAAAATACAAAGTTATACCTATGTAATACACATGATAATGTCACCAAAATAGAACATTATATAACCTTATATGATAAAAGGTCTAAATATTGATTTCTAATTTTTGTTTGATTGATTTTTAGGTAATTTAAACCATTATCATTTTAGTTTAAACTCTTGTAACTGTGTTTTAACCTTATTTGTAGTAACTAAATTTTACTATTTTTACATATCATTATGTACAAAAATGATTCTCTTATAATGTTTCATATAAAAAAATCATAAAAAAATAAACTTGTAATTTATTCCAACTACCAAATTCTTATAATCATAAAATAATAGAAATTTTTTTATTTTTATACTATTTTAAAACATACATAACATGGTAAATAATATAAAGGAAAAAGAAATTTTTAATAAAAATTAGGTATTTTCATTATTTATAGAAACAATTCCAAAAAATAATCCTCAAATATTTTTTACATGATGATTCCAAAATTATAGATTATTTATTCAAATATATTTTCAAAAAATTCAATAATTATATTTAGTATTTTTTCACAAAAATAAATAAAAATAACTTTTCTTGATAAAAACTTATTTTCTAATACAAAAATATTTTATCATGTATTAAGTATATATTTATTAATATATTATCTTTATCCATTATAATTAATTTGAAAAACACGTTTATTCATTTTTATTCAACCAAATTTAATGGTTATGTTGTGAAAGTAATGATTAGAGAATAATATTTTAATATTATATCACACTTCATTTAAACATAATTTTGTGTCTTGTATACGCAATCGAAATAGTGTTATTTTTAAATAACATGGTGCTACATATTTGAAAACCTAACATGGTAATTCATAAATACTTTCTTAACAATATGTATTTGTTATCAATATATTTCATTCTACCATTTTTTATCACATATTGAACATGATTCTATAGAGGATTCTATTTAAAAATATTTAATAATATAATTATCACCAGATTAAATTCAGGTTATGGTGAATCACATTTACCTTTTAATGATTTTATCTATTTCATGGTCCCTTTCTTATTCAAATTTTTCATGGTTTTATTGGAAATCTCCATCCATTATTGATTGGGAATTAAAATAGAATATTTTATCTTGATTTCAAATAAACAATCATAAAATATACACTTTATATACATCATATAATAACATAGGGGTCGAAAAAATATCCACATTGAGGTAATATTGTTAACATAGGTGGGCCTGAAATTTAAAAATTTCGGCTTCACTGGAGTGACATAAATTTGTCAACTCTGTTGATATTTTCCTGGTTCGGTCTGAGGATCACACATTGTTTAAATATATCACAAATAAATTGAACATGAGACTAGTTCCGATATGATTTGTGCAAGTATGTTTCAAGACATCAGTGATCATTGCTCGAAGACTCCGATGTCTAAGCCCTCTAGATTGTCCAGAAACGCCCCTCAAATTTTCTCGTGCACCATTAGTCAAGATCTAGGTGCAATCCCAGATCTTCAACGCTCACTTCAGTGCAGTGACGATCACCACAGGGCAAGAAACATCAACCTGAGATGCATGAACTTGAATATCATCCTTCGCATGAGAGACTCTCACTCTAGATTCTAGGAGGAATGTGAATCTCTCAATCCCAACACATGAATAGATCCATGCGAAGAGCCTATCCCTTACTTATATATAGAATGTTTAATACACAGAGTGTGCGCTCCTGGACCCCATCTAATAAACTTGTATTATATAAGTGTTATATGTTATTATTTTTGACTAATAAATATATTTCATAAATTATATTTATAATTTAATACTTAAATTTTTTATGTGATAAACCTGAGACATTAACTCGACTCACACCTCCTATTAATATTAAACAACATAGGATATTAACATCCATTAAAATAATATTAATACTTGAATTTACTAATCACTTGTAAATACATGTTATAAAAAAATTCAACATATTATTCCAGGCTTGAATAATTAAATAATTTATTTATTACTTGGTGGTCCATATAACATGAATAGTACTCCAACCCTTTGTCGGGGCCCACCAAGTTCTATATACCGATTCACATAATAGGGAATATTCTCAACGCACTATTGTGTGTGACACTCTAGGTTCTTATCTCAATTGCAGTGAATAATATCCACCGACCAGGAGTGGGGTCTAGAAACCCATCAAGACCCCAATTGAGGCAATGTAATGTCAGAGTAATGACTACCTTCCTATGAACATGGTCTGGGTAATATAATCTCTTCGTCATCGATATCTTAATAAAGCAGAATGCACAATAATGTCATCATCCATTATCTTTATTTATTTTATTTGTGGATTTTTCTAGTTGGTCATACCTTCCACTACCATGGACATGGATTTAATGATGGTTCAACCATCCTAACCAAGAAAGACAGATATGTCTCTTCTAAAACTCAGAAGCGACAAATCCTTTCTCGATCATTCAATCAATGCAATTCCATTAATGACATACCTAATAAAAACTACCTTTCCAAGACTTTTTCAGCATGGTTTTATACTTGCATCAAATGTACATAATTAAATGACATTAATTGATAATGATATCAAGTATGGATAACATTAACCATGCCCGTAGATAGGAATTACCGATGAAACCTAAATCATGTGGTGTTCCTATTATGCAGGATTGTCCTCATGATCTCAACTACTATAGATCATCATGAACAAACTTCATGTGATGAAGTCTCAATTCTTATGAGCCCCCAGTGCCGGATTGTCACACATCGTCTGTGTCCTTTCAGAATGATGTAACTAGACCATAGGACATTACTCTAAGATTACTATCATGGTATCTTAGGATTATCATTATAGCATGGGATATGCTATACCCCCAAGATATGACATGTAATCTAAGGACATTTCCATAAACATAGTGGATGCAGAAGTATTTAAACTATTATGGAAAGATAAAAAATGTATTTTAACAAACTGCATAGATGTAGTGGTAATCAAAGTACAATTCAAGTTCGGTCTAGGGAACCCAATTTCAACACACCTACTTGAACTAGATCCAACTGCTAATAGATTTCAATCTTCTAGCTCTCACATGAGAATCATGTTTCTGCTCATAAATGGCTTTAGTCAGGGGTAGTGCAACGATGTCCATTGTGGCTACTCTGCTAACTGTGAAAACACATCTTTGAGTAAAGACCCACAAGAGATGAAATTTATAAAGAATATTCTTTGACCTCTGGTGAGACCTAGGCTCCTTGGAATACACCACTACAGCAGTATTATTGCAATATACTGGAACTGGGTGTGCACTTCTAGGCACAACACCAATGTTTGAGATAAAACGGTGTATCCAGACCAATTCCTTTTTTACATCGGAAGCTGCAATATATTCAAACTCTACTGTAGAATCGGAAACCATAATATCCTTGGAGATTCTCCTGAGCATTGCACCACCAATCATAAAAACGATGTAGCCTGAATATGATTTCATATCATCATCATCAATATGGAAACTAGAATCATCGTATCCCCTAAAAACTAGTTCCTCATCTCCTCCATACACCAAGAACATATCCTTTGTATGACTTAATTACTTTGTGATAGTTTTATCAGCTGTCTAATATAGCTCTCTTGGATTGGATTGATATTTACCCACCATGATTAATGAAACGGTGACATCAAACCTAGTACATATCCTGGAATACATCATAGAACTCACTACTGAGGCATAAGGGACTCTACTCATTCTGTCAATTTCCTCATGTGTCTGTGGATACAATTTCGTAGGGAGATTTATACCATGTGACATAGGAAACAATCCTCTCTTGGATTGTTCAATAGTTTACCTTTTATGTACCTTATCAATATATATACATTTAATTAGCCCAAGAATCCTTTGAGATCTATCTTGATAGATCAAGATCCCAAGAATGTAAGCTGCTTCACCTAATTATTTCATAGATAAGAATTCATTTAACCAATTCTTAACTCACTATAATAGTTGTCCCTCATTTCCCATAATTAATATGTCATCAACATATAACAATAGAAAAACGATGGAATTCCCTTCAACCTTTTTATAAACATAATGCTTGATTTCATTTTTGACAAAACCAAAATATCTTATGGCCTTATCAAAACGAACATTCCATAATCTTGATGCATGAATCAATCCTTAAATGGATCTCTACAGCTTGCATAATTTATTAGCATTCTTTGACTTGAAAACCCTTCAAGTTGAGTCATATAGACGTCTTCAACCATCTTACCATTTAGAAAAGCCGTTTTGACATCCATTTTCCAAATTTCATAATCATGAAAGGCTTATATTTCAAGCCATATTCTGATGGATTTATGCATTGCTACTATTGATAAGGTTTTATCATATCTAAGGCCTTAAAATTGCCTTAAAACCTTTGCAACTGGTATTTATTTAAATGTATTAACCTCACCATCGATGTACAGCTTCTTCTAGAATACCCATTTGCTTCTAATGGGCTTTACATCCGTTAGAGGGTCTACCAAAATCAAAACATGATTTTGGTACATGGAGACCATCGTAGAATTCAGGGATTCATTCCATTTAGTATCAAGATTTCCTTCTACTACATCATTGTAGGTTAGAAATTCATCATCCTCAAGGAATAATGTGTCACCTGACTCAGTGACAAGAAAACCATAACGCTCTGGTTCTCTATCCTCTTGCTTAGTCCTACACAGTGTCTATGTCTCTAGAACAACTTCATATTCCACTTATTCTTATGAAGATTGTTCCTCTACTGACTCTTGTGAATCTAGAGCATTAACTTCATTGAAGTCAATATTGCTTCCACTATTTCCAATAGATATGTGTTCTATTTCTAGAAATGTGGTGTATATTTCTTCAATGAATTTTTATATATAAAGGGTTATATAGGTAATATCCTCTATTTTCCTTTGAATAACCTATAAAGATTCACATAGTGCTTCTGAATGCTAATTTGTCACTTGGTAAAGTCTTGACAAATTAATCGCACCCCCACACAAGTATGTGTGTCAGAATGGGTTTATTTCCATACCATAACTGATATGGAATCCCATCTGCATCTTTATTTGGTACACAGTTAACGATATATGCTGATGTCTGAAAGGAGTTCCCCCAAGAGGATAATCGATGAGCTGCATGACCCATGATTGATCAGTCCATTTCAAGAAATATCTTATTCCTCCTTTCACTAACACCATTCCATTATGGTGTATAAGGTGGAGTGAGTTAGGATACAATACCTCACTCCATAAAGTGATCAATGAAATATTGGTTAAGATATTCTCTGCCTCAGTTAGAGTGAAGTTCTTTTATCATCATTCATAGTTGGATTTCTACTTCATTTTGGAATTCCTTAAAAAACAGAAGGAATCTGACTTTTACTGCATTAAGTAGATATTTCCAAACCTACTATAGTCATAGGCAAATGTAACGAAGTTTAAAAAACCACCACTTCCCACTACTAGAAATGGAATACATACCATAGTATGTATTAATTTCAGTACTGCATTGGCTCTTTCTCCCATTCCTGAGAAAGGTTCTTTGGTCATCTTTCCTTGAAAACAAGCTTGACATACATCTAAGGATACTAACTGTACCGAGTATAGATAACCTTTTACATGTAATCTTTGTAATCACTTATTGTTTACATGACCAATCCCGAAGTTCCATAGGAGGGTGATATTTGAGTCATGTTGGTTGTTTTTGTCATTGATTTCCATTAATGAGTTCTCGAGTTCCAGCATATATAAAAAAAATTTAATATGTGCCATACCATAACATATGTTATCCCTATAAAAGGGAAATCACTTATTTCGAAACTCAAAATAAAAACCCATAGTGTCTATACTCAACATAGAGATAATGATTTTGGTAACAGAAGGTACATAATAGAAATTGATTAAAACTAGAACCAAACCAGTTGGCAAGGTTATGTGATAGTCGCATACTGCCAAGCCTTCCAGACATGAAACATTTGCAGCTCAGAGATCCACATGACCTTTTTAAATATTCTTAAACCTACATTGTTCCTTTATATAAATATAAATTTTTAAGACACTTGTAGTATCCAATACAAATATTTTAGATAATGATAGATTGCATTCAATGAAAAAAAATACTTGACGTAGAAGTATCAGTTTGCTGCTTTTTTCCAGCTCTGCAATTCTTTTTCCAGTGGCCTTTCTTACCACATCCAAAGCAGATAGCTTCCTAATCATTACATTATATCTGAATATTTGGATTCTTTGCAGGATGATTCATTGGTGTCTTTGTCCTTGACTAGGCCTTATACCCCTTTTCCTGGCCCTTGTTTTTCTTGTTCACTATACGGATAGATGAATTGGTATTTTTCTTATCCTTGTCAGCTTGGAGAACTAAAACCAAAAGGTCTGGGAGTGACTTTTTCATATCATTTATATTATAATTGACAATAAAAGTCTAGAATCTTGACAGTAAATGGGAAATAATAAGGTCCACTATTAGTTGTTGTTTAATTAGGAATCCAAGTTCTTCAATCCTCTCAATATACCCAATCATCTTTGGTACGTGAGGACCATCTTGCTGCCCTTCTATTAGCATGCCCTTATAAAGATCCCTCAAAATATCATATTTTTCTTGTCTGGCCCTCTCCTAATATAATTCATAGAGATGTGAAAGCATCTTGTAGGCTTCCTCATCCTCGTTCATTTTTTTAAATTGGCATGACATGGATGACAACATGATGCATGGTATATCAATCACATCATCTAAATTCTTTATCTATTTATCTTTTTCCTCATTGCATTTTCCCTGAGGAGGCTCAGCATGAATTGGGTATTCCAGCACATATAACTTCTTTTCTTAACGTAGTACTATGCGCAAGCGCCTGTACCACTTCTGGAAGTAATGTCCTTTCAGGATATTTTCATTATCAAAAACTGATCACAGTGATAAAGTACTTGTGGTGTGGGTGGTATCAATTTTTAATCTACATCATATAAAAATTTATAAATTAGTACATTGCCTTGGTTACTTTTTAACATTTTTTTAATAGATTATTATATCACTTTAATGTCTCCTACAATTATAGATAACCTTAATATCCCTCACTATTAGATTCATAATACTATATATCTTGATTATTCTAGTGGAAAGGATCCTTGAAACTTCCATCGTAGTCTACATGATATGGTTACACCACTACTTGAAGGGTTTTAAGGTTGTCACTAGGCTGGCCAACCACTTGGCTTGTGGTTCCTTGTGTTATTGAGTAACGTCTGAGCTTCTGGAATATGAACATGATTCACTCAAAATCTTTCCTCTAATGTGATATCAAGTTAGATAAGACAAATCCTTGAATACTAACTTTTGTCAGGTCAACCCATTTCTTTCATGAAAACGCCCCAGTCATAAGAGGCACTCCCAACTATGGCAGATGAGCACCACAAACACCATGTTTTGTTTAGATGTGAGAAATGGAAGGAATTATTTTGAATTAATATATCTTTGAGGTATTTTTAATATTTATTGACGAATAATCATTTTCTATCCATGTCTTCAAACTATATTTTCATGCTCAAAAAATAGTAAAGTAATAGAAATATATATTCATCAATTATGTATGCATTTTTTATATTTTTTACAATTCTATGTGATAAAGAAATAATAATGCATTAGCGTAAAATAATAAACTATGGTTAATTTGAATCATGAAATCTGACTGGTCATGGGAATTAATATAATGATTGATCCATAATGGACCAATCATCATCTAGGGGAATCCATACCTGAGTCGAAACATGACTCGTGTTGCTTCTGGCCCTAGTGCAAAGTGCTCAACTCCTATCTAGAATACTTCCTTGACATGGAGGGGTCTGAATCTCTGATTTTCACCGAATAATTACAAATATACTCTCACACCGGCGAGGGGGTCTGGGGTACAAAATTCAACTAGTGCAATGGAAACACATGTCATTATACATATTTGAATTAAAAGAATATTCATTGACCGTCATTTATCCACTTACATATTACAACAATATAATGCATTGAATAAATAATTAATTAAAGTGAGCTAGACATTCACGAGTCAATTGATAGATCAAGATCAGTCAGTGTAAATCATGTGCAATAAAATTAAATTGCAATAATTTTAAATAGTGCGAGATAGTTGTAATAACTTAAATGAATTTGATTTAATTGAAATAATTTATTTATCAGTTCCAATTGGTTAATTTTATTACAATTCCAAAAATAAATTAAACTATCAATTTAATTTAACTATAAAATTAAATTAAACTACTAATTTAATTTTAATTCTAAATTTATATTAAACTATTAATTTAATTTTGATACTAATTAAATTATTTTTTTGAATTAAAATAAATTTAAACACCAAACCAATTGTAATTAATTTAATTTGAAAAACTAAATTAATTATATTTGATTTAAGACGGGGTTACCTCTAGTCGGGGAAGAGTCTGTCAGGACCACGAACCACCGAAAGTATCTTACTATAGGAGTGCCAAATCACTGTGCGACAACGGCGCGTCAGCGGCATGACCGCGGAATGACAGTGGCGTGTCTTCCTGGTCTAGTAGAACTCACAACGGTAGCCTTTTCCAGCCAGCAGTGAAGGGAGTAGGAGGATGCCGTGCAACTCTCCGGCCGGCCACAAAAGCTGCAACCTACTCCTCCGACCAGCCGTAGGGGCGGTGGCCCGGTCCGTCACGGCCGGGACCGACGACGCCCTGGTACGACATGGCTAGGTCCACCGGTTAGTGATTCGGAGGTTTTCTAGTGAGGGCTCGTTAGGGAGAGACATAGGGCGGTGTCCGAGCGAGGCGACGAGAATCTTGGGCAGCTCGGGGAGGCTGGTCCGGCGCCGCAGGGAGCGGTGTAGGGTAGGGTGCGAATGAGGCGGTGACCCGAGGTGGGGCAGTGGTCTGTGCGGGGTGCGGCCTACGCGAGACAAAGTTGCAGCTAGAGTGGGAGCAGCGCACGGCAGCATGGGAGAAGGTCGGTATTTCTGGGGAAGGGTTTTTCTAGGGTTCCTCCCCCATGGTGGTGGTGCACCGCGTAAATAAGTAGAAGACCCATTTTGAGTCTTCTATTCCCTTTTTTAATTTTAAAATAAATTTTTCCTTATGATAAAAATACCCCAAAAAAAATAATGACCCATTTGGGTCTTGGCCTTTCCCATTTCATTTTTAAACAAACTCTGTGGAAAATATTTTTCCACACCCCTTTACTTTGTAAATTTTTTTCCCACACACCATTAAAATGTTAAAAAATGGAAAACATTATAATAAAATATTTTATTTTATTTTTTTATAATAAAATATTACATTTAATTGTATCTCAATAATAATTGAGATTAACATTGGATGAATGTAAAAATTACGACGTCGATCTGATTAAAATTTTCAAATGATCGTAACTGGTTCATTAAAAAATGAAATGACATGCGGTTTGATCTGGATGAACTGTTTTAACACACCACACATAAATATAATGCATATTAATTTAGTTAACTCAGAAAAACCTAGTGATGCCTCTAATACCACTATAAGGTACCGGGACGCCGCAGCGGAAGTAGGTGGGCTGAGAATTTAAAAATTTCTGCATCACCGAAGAGACATAACTTTGTCAACTCTGGTGATATATTCCTGGTTCGGTCCGAGGATCACGCAACGTTTAAGCAGAGTAAAAATAAATTGAACATGTACCCAGTTCAGATCTGTCATGTGCAAGTCTATCGCAGGATGCTGGTGATCATTGTTCGTAGACTCCGATGTCTAAGCCCTCTAGATCATCCACACATGCCTCTCGAATCTTCTCGTGCTCTATTCATCGAGATCTGGGTGCTAGCGCAGATTTTCAATGCTCACTTCAGCGCAACGACGATCACCGCATGGCAAGAAACTTCAATCTATTATGGATGAACTTAAATATCTTCCTTCGCTTGAGAGACTCTCTCTCAAGATTCCAGGATGATAGAGAGGCTCTCAATCCCAACACATGAATAGTTCCTTGGGAAGAGCCTCTCTCTTACATATATAGGGAATATTTAAAACACTATGTGTGCACTTCCGACCCCCATGTAATAATCGCATGATATATAAGTGTTATAAATAATTATTTAGGACAAATAAATATAATCCATAATATTTATATATAATTTATCACTTAAATTTATTATGTGATAAACATGAGTCTTTAACTCGAATCACACCTCCTGTTAATATTAAATGATCCCAGGATATTAACATCTATTCGAATAATTTTAATACTTGTTTCTACTAATTACTTGTAAATTCATGTTATAACTAAATTCAATGTATTATTCTAGGATTGAATAATTAATGAATTTAATAATTACTTGGTGATCCATAGAACGTGAATAATACTCAGACACTTTGGTGGGTCCCCCAACATCAATATTCATATTCACAGAATATGAAATATTCTCAAAGAACTATTTTTTGTGACACTCTAGGTCCTTATCTCAATATTATTGAATAATATTGACCGAACAAGAGCGGGGTCTAGCAACCTATCAAGGCCCCTACTAAGACAAGGTAATGTTAGAGAAATGAATACCTTCTTGCGAACACAGTATATACAATATAATCTCCTCGTCATCGATATCTCAATACATTATAATGAACACTACAATCATCGTCCTTTATAATGCTTTATTTTATTTATTTATTTTTTCGGATAGTGTTACCTTCCACTACCATTTCCATGGAATTAATGAAGTTCCAACCATCCTAATCAACCACGCTCGAGATATCTCTTCCTGAACTCAGATGTAAAAAATCCTTTCTCGAACACTCAATCAATGACATCCCATTAATGACGTACCTGATACAATCTACCTCGCCAAGACTTCTTCCCCTTGGTTTTCTCCTTAAATCAAATGTATGTAATTAAATTTCATTCATTGATAATGACGTCATGTCTAGAGACCATTTCACATGTTCATAGAAATAAATGACCAATGACACCTAAATCAAGTGGTGTTCCTATTATATGGTTTTTTCCTTATGATCTCAACAACTATAGATCATCTAGTGAGAAATTCATGATATGAAGCCTCAATGCTTATGATCCCACATCATCTGATGGTGACACATCATCTGTGTCATTTCAGAATGGTGTAACTGGACCTTATGACATTACTTTAAGATTATAGTCACGGTATCTCAGGGATCTCATTATATCCTCGGATCTGCTATACCCCCTTGATATGACATTTAATCGAAGGATATTTCTATAAACAAAGTGGATGCAAGATTATCTACATTATTATGGAATGATAATCACATGTATTATAATAAACTGCAAACATGTAGTGGTAATAGAATTAAAATACTTGTTGGATCTAGTGCACCCAATTTCACCAGGCATGTCTAAGGGAAACTGACATCAAATCGCATGCTCTTCAATAACACCAAACTGAAAAAACTTCATAAAAGGTTTTATTAGAAAGAACATCCACAAGGAACCCTAAAAAGACCCCCCCCCCCATTTTAAACCACCCAAGGTATAAAAATTGTCAAAACATGACTACTATGGTTGGGAGAGAAATGGAATGTTGATTAAAATCATATTATAATGGTAATAGAGCCCTAACCATTTGGTACGGGGGAATAATCAATAATAAACCACCATGAATCCCACATAGAAGGGCTTAGAGGAACTACGAACCAACAAGGGAGGTATTTATATCATAGGGTTCAAATGGGGGTGGATAAGGCAATAAATTCCACATAAATGAATATGAAAATTCCAAAATACAAATCCCTAAGGGGGTTTCATAGTTTTCTCTCACTATTTATAAAATCGTGTGAAAAACATGTTATTTCAAAAAAATTATTGTTTGATGGGATGTAGACTTAGGATCCATTGTTTTTTAAATCATGTGACCAAATAGTGTGACCCCTACACACATTGGCTTCATGGTTAAACTAATCATCCACCATAACCATGCAACATGGAGAAAATACTCCAAACATCACCATTTTTACCGCAAAAATCTTATATCCGAAGGACATAAACCATCAATAATATACACCCCATACATAAGTGACACTCGGGGTTTCAAAAACACTGCCCAAACCATTTCCTCCCTATTCCTTCACAATAATGATGAAGAAGGCCAAATCATACCAAAAATTTCCATGACTCGAAATTTAAATCTATAAACCTGGAAACAAAATTCAATCCAGAACTCACGAAACGTGACAAAAAACCCAAAAACCAAAATATTGTTAAAATTAATGGAAATAAAAATTTAGGTGTCGAAATTCACCCCACCATTACACTTTCTCCCCAATAAATCCACAATATTTCTATTGTGATAATATAGGCAAAACATTAAACACTCACATTATTCAAATCCTCAAATCCAATAATATTGTATAAAATATGATGAGAAAACATGCACTTCTTCCAAAGATAAATTAACTAAGAACACATCTAATGAAATGACAAAAATCTCAAAAGGGGAGTTGTACAACCTCATTCAAAAGAAATTCATGGGTTTACTCTAAATTCACAATGTTAACATTGTAGGAAAGACTCAAAACCATTAAAACAATCTAAAAATAACCATTGAATGGCTACCCCCGAGTCTAAACTAGATTACCAATATTGGGAATCCAGAACAAACATCCCTTTATTAGAAAAGAACCAGCACATATTTATCAAATGAGAAATATCAATGAGACCTATGGTACCCCTCCCCACCATTTATCAACATACCCACACCAATAACACTCCATGAAAGAACTTTGAATCTTTCCCAAAAAACAATAAACAAAACCCCGCCACAAGGGTGAAAACAAGAGCTGATCTAAGGATATTTATACTGTATCCATTCTTATGCTAATGAAATATGATAGGACAAGGTTTATCAAACCCTTGAGATTCATGACTACATTCCATATTCTCTCTAAGGCATATGTCTAGAGCCCTGATGATTGAATAAACCACAATAACATAGTCAAGAACTTAAATCCCCTAATCAGGACTCACGATTTATAATTTTAAAAAACACGCTTCCATTGAAATATATTTTCTCATCGGTTTGACAACATCCATTCATAAAATTAAAGGAGAATTAAGCAATTCAAACACCACTAGATATAACCCATAAAAAACGAAACATTAAAACAATATATACTCTAAACTGATCCAAAACAATAACCTAATCTTACAAATTGATTTTGTTGTCTTTTGATGAGTTGGATCTAGCTCCACGACACATCTGAGATACACCCTGAAAGAACTATTTCTCATGAATTAGTCATACACAAGAATAAAAGGACTTTGGTGAACATTGTCATGATAACTTCTTATGATCATGAACACCACAGTGATTACACAACACGGTATTTAACCAAGAACTAGATGATGAATGATATGATGGACATTTAATTTGCCATCTAGAACCACTAAATTCAAGACACATCCCATTATTCTTACAATAATTCCATTCAATGCTTCCAGAGTCAGGAATAAGGTCCCCCCAACTCTATCACTCATTTCATCATAGCTTCAACATGAATGGATTACCTCACCACATTGATAAAATAGGTTAAGTTAAACTCTAAAACCTTTAACTGTATATTAGGACGAATCCCTTACTCAAAATTTCAACCCTTCAAGGGATCATTCACATTATACATAAGATCATATGGAATTATATCTACAATGTGATGATAAAACTCCAACTCTAACCCATCTCCTTAGTAAAAACAGTACATCTCCATCCCCTTCCTCACCATTGTGACCATAGAGAAATATTGATGGATGAATGAAGACATGATGAATTCATAGGTATGATCTTATCAAGGCTTATTTTGAGTGACCAACTTCCACCACTTCTAGGGAAGACCTTTGAGAATTAAGGTAGTGAAAATTTACTTTAATGGCATAGGAAACTCATGGAAGATGATGTTTGTTTCAATCTTCTACATCCAATCTTCTCCATCAAGAGGATCAACATAGCTATAAATAAAAGAAAGATTCATGTTTTGATATTCAAGAAGGTATTCAATGGGTTGATCAACTGGAATGTTGGCTAATGGCACACCACACATAGACACACTTTGAATATTAATCAAATATTTGTGGGGGAAGACAGTAAGAAAAAACAAAACAAAGAACTAAATCAAGAACAATCAACTGATAATAATTCCAAATCTCAAAACACTGTGTAAGGAACATCATTACCAGCACACAAGATTACCAAAATTTAACAATATTTTATTTTTCACATTTTAAATATAATATTGAGCCAATGTTATCAAATATCAAAGACACATGGGAACTATTCATGAATAGGCTGCAGAGTTTAACCAACCATGAACCAACTATGCACCCCTTTCTGGACAGTGTGGGCATAGACATAGTTTGTCTATATGGCTTACAAACTATGTTCCAACTATGTCGAATGTTTCATTCGTAAGATAGAATATTCCCAATGAATCTAAATATAGTTTGACTAACCGCGAATGTGTTTTCACCCTCAACTAAAATAACCCCTAATCCAATTCGTTTTTTAGCATATTTTATGGTATTCCAAAACTATGCACTATTTGTGAACCAAGAAAAAAACCCAAAACTCAAATTTTAAATCTAAATCACCAACAACATGAATTAAAAACTGAGAAAAATGTCATAAATAATAATAATTTTTTTTATCTCATTTAATACATTTAAATTTATTCAGAAAATCACATTTCATCAAGAACACTTTGACTAAAAACTCATTTAATCTTTTCTTGAATGTCATTCAAAAAGTACTTCAAAAAATTTCTTTTTCCCCAACAAATGATTTCAATAAACTTTATATATAGATTATATAAATCCAATCTCATTAAAACATTTCTATTTTTCCCAAAAAAAATATTTTTAAAAACACCACATTTCTCATAATTAGTTAACTTAAATTATAAAAATATGTTTTCCATTATAAAAAAAGATCCATATCAATTTGAATTCAACTTATCACAATCCAATAACAAAATTTTTCAAAATAATTTTCAGTATTAAGGAATACCAAAAACCACTCATGAGGGGGAAACTAGTGTCGATTGGTGACTTAATAATAGGGTTAGGGGGACATATTCCAATCCCTCTAGTTCCATGGGAATTCCATTAAGACTATTTACCCAGCTCCACATGTCATTCCAAGCCCTACAAGCTCTCAGATACCACATTACCAACTCTCTTTTCTTTTCCCAACACCAAAAATCCACAACAATCGATGAAAAAATAAAAAATGGATATCCAATGGAACCATGATGCTTGGTATAGAATTTTTTGGCCAGAAACTACCACATACATACACCCGGAGGTAGTAAAAATCCAAATCCATCTACTTTTAAAACTCTAATATCAATGGATACTCCAAAAGAAAGGTATTCTAAGGAGCCGGCCTTCTTTGATACCTTTTTTCATGAACCAGATCAGGATGTCATCCAACCCGACACCCAACCTAGTACAAGATATGGCCTAAAGGGAATTTCAAATCCTCATTGGTTGGAAACTATTGAATCACATCAAGAGATTACCATAGGGTATTATTTTTTCCATTGTAAATAAACTAGTAAGTAAAAAAAAATGCAGAAAACTATTAAAAATATTATAACCAAACTAAATAAAATTTACCTCTAAACTAAAAATACCAAAAATTAGAAAATGAAATTGTATAAAAAAATCAAAATAGAACCTAACCACCACAATATCTCTAGCTAAACCCAAGTTTAACTCTCTAATCCATAACCAACTATCTCCCAACCTTATCAAACATGAGATGGAAGCTGTATAAGAAACTAAAAATGACAAAGTATTATAGCAATGAGTATTAAAACTGAGTAGGAATGCCCAAGTAATATATTCCCAATGAAATTCATTAAAATAAAATAAACATCAATTTCTAGTTTGAAATAATATATATAAAATTAGTCTTTTCATGAATTTTCCACTTTAAAACCAAATATGGTCCATTTTCCTTTTTCCAATGATACCACAATCTTTTCCGAGGTAAAACCATTTGGATTTTTAAAGAAGAGAAACAAAATTTAATTTGATAAAAGTGAAAGTGTGTAAAATCTTTTCAAAACCCTTTTTCGTAAAATGTTGATGACTAACTAATTAATTTGTAATTAAATTCACCACACATAGGAGCACAAAAAATCATCAAACACACGGGCGATGGAAATAAGAAAACAAGAGTAACCAACCAAATAGTATCTCAATCATACACCATTGTCAACAATGTTCCCAATAACATAGGAGAACAAAGGAACTCATAAATAATATAGAACATACTATGCAATGGACTCACCCTGATGGCATGCCTTACCCGATAACATCATAAATCCCAAAAGCTCGATCATGCCCTGCATAGCTTGACTGAGGGGCACAGTCACAAATCAAAAGGACCATACTAAGGGACACTAGCCGAATCGTAATCTAAACTAGTGGAATAATTATTCACTGAAAATTCACTCCCTAATATAATTTCCCATTCCATCAAAAAATGGGGATAAGAAAACAAATTACAACTAATAATCTAATATAATGTAAATTTATAAATCAAACATAATCAGAATACACAACAAGTAAACCCTAGTCACCAAAAAGAAACCACCTCTTTCCTTTAATCAATTTGTGAATAAGGTTGAATCTCAACAAGGGTCTCCCAAACCATTCCACCATAACCTTGAAAAGATAATTTCTTAAGAAATTTTTTCACCAAATTCATTTTAACAAAAGTGCCAACCTGGCCTTCGACACCATTGGAAAATCACACTCAACCAAAAAGAAAACAACACATTTAAATCACATTCCAAACCATTTTCAATGATATTAAAAAATCTAATTTCAAGTGAAAATATTATATATCTATTTCAGAAACACTAATCACCATTTCAAATGTCACAAGTACATTTACAAAACAAAACCATGGATTTTAAAATCATTAACCACTTGAAAAATCTAACTGGGCAATTTATCAAACACAAGGTGTTAACAACTCAACAAAGCCATGAATATATTCAAAATAATTAATCAAACCACATCATTTCACATCAAACTATTATTCTAAAAATCATACCTCACAATTTAATATTCAAGGAAGGTGAAAAAAGCATGGAATCAATTAATCATAATAATAAAATGTTGAGTGAAAAGGAAACTAACCTTAAATCACATGTGCTTCAACAATTCCAACCCAAAAAAATTATATAATGGTTTGGAGAAGCATTAACAACCACATGGAACCCTAAGGATGCAGAATCCTCCATTTTTACCACCCCAGTTTTGAAAACCAGGAAAAAATGGCCACTATTATTAGAGGAGAAATTGAAATTTTATGAAAAGAAATGGGGAAGGAGAATAGAATATTAACATTTCTATCTTATTTAAGAATAACTAAGAAACCACCTTAAATCCCACTTAGATGGGATTCGATGAGAGAAAATCCACAATGGGAGGAGTTTTGGTTTTAGAGTTTTAATGAGATATGTTTAGGGAATAACCCCCACTTAAAATGAAAGATAATATATCAAAATACCCTTCCCGGAGTGGGTTTTTTGGGTGGCTCGAATAGCTTAAAAATCAGGTGCAAACCATGTGATTTTCCACTGTATACTGCTTTATAGGCTACACAAATAGTCTAAACAGTTTTTTAATGTGTGTGAATAAGCCGTATAACCCCTTTAAAATTTGATATCATTGGTAAACTAACCATGTTCCTTAATCATGTGACATAGAAAAATTCCGCGAAACATTAACCTTTTCACACCAAATATCTTTTAACTCTAGGAGATAAACAACCCATCAAAAACTCCCCATAGAGAAGTGACATATTGGGTTTTACAAACTATCAACCAATATATTTATTCTATATACATTCACAATAAAAATAAATAGGGCCAAATAACAACAAAAAATGACTCAATGTTTAAATATAAAACATTAAAAAAAATTAATTCAAGATCACCTAGAACATACGAGAAATTTCTTTAAGAAGAAGATAGATAAAAAAATTTAAGGAAATGAAAAGAGTTTTTTAAAAGTTAGTATACCACTTATTTTTTCTTGTACGTGGTTTTATAGGTGACCAAAAGGAGTCACAAAAACAACACATAGGTTGTCTGATTGTATGGCCAAACCATGTGAAGTGCACAATTTAATTTAAAGTGTGAAATTAAGATTATACCATTCTTGGATAAAATACTTTTGGTGAATCCTTTCTCCCCATTTGACCCCTATGGATTTTGACAATCCTCACATTCATATCCCTCCATCTCCCTAGATAAACCCTTATCTTTCATCATTTATTATGAAGTATTTTTAAACATCTTCTCTTTTTTGCCATTTTATATCATTATTTCATCATTATTAAATATTTTTATATTCTGACCATGGTCTGGTAATAATAGGGTTAATTTCACATGATTTTTATTTGATATTTTTCAAATTTTATGGTATGTGATGATTTTTCTTAGTCTATTAAGGCATTAAAGACAATTTTTTTGTTGAATTTCCAATCTAGTTAGAAGATAAATAGGTTTAATCCATGTTCGCCCTTTTCATAACATTATAAATTTATAACTATAATTTCTTTTTTATTTCAATGATGGTTTTATGTGTTCTAATATTTCAATATCATATAATAAATTTTTATTTTTATGGGATGTTTTTTCTCATTGAATTTCATAAATAGATAATGGGATTTCACATTGTTTTTAGATTAAAATGTTTGATTTGTTAATCCTAGAACATAAAATTTATTTATTAATGATTGGTTATATCTTTGAACTCAATAGTTAAATATTAGTTAATTTATTTGTTTTTACAGTAAAATAGAATTATTTTTCGATATATATTTTTTGGCGTGGTGTTTAATAACGGTAGTGTTCATCATACTATTTATTTATGTTTTATTGACATTAATGTTTTTAAAAAGGTGTTGGTAACTCAATTTCAAAAATTATTATCATATGATCCATTTGGATCATTTAAATTATTTTCTGGTGAAAAAATTTCCTTGAAACGTGACATGTGTGTTTTGGAAAATAAATAGTTCCTAATGTTATATATTTGATTGATCCAAATAAAGGACAATATATAATTTTATAGTTCTTATAAACTTAATTGGTGTTGTTTATTATGATGTAATTGAAGGTGAGGGTGTGATTTTTTTTGGTTTTATGTTACATCCTACTATATTGTTGTTTTATGAGCTTAATTATGATTTCATTTCATGGGACACCTTGTGTATTTGTGAGTTAATTCTAGAGACTCATGTTGCACTGATTTATAATCACAGTTTGAAAATTTTTTACACAATAGGATTTTCACATATTATGGGACTATGCACCTCAGTTGGGATACTTAAGTTAATATCAAGCATTATAGAATGTAATTTTGTACATGAAGGTGTTCATTATTTATTTTAGTATCAGTAATCTTTCTACCTTATTGATATTTATTCATAATGCGTTAAATTTATTTAATATGAATCCCCAATACATTATTATAGGACTTTTATTTTATCTACTCATCCTTTGGCCTTGTAGAAATCATTTGAAAACATTATATGGGAATAAAATACATAGTAAGGGATATAAATATTAAAGGAACCGATTATTAAATTTTATGAACAATTTAATTCTTAATGAATTTTTCCTTTTTCATAATAGAAATTGAGCTGAAATATTCACTTACTTTGTCTTGAAATCTGCTTTATTAGCCAAAATTTTTCATTAAACCTTTTGAAATTAAGAATTATGGGAAATTATATTCATGATATTTTTATAGAAAACATGAGAACCATTAAAAAATATTTTATCTAGTAACATATCACTTACCCTTAATAGGGTCATGGACATGCTTAAAACATAATGTTGCATTCTTATATTGTGTAATAAATAGTTTTCCCTAAATAATCATTTCAAAACCGTGAAAATTCATGTAGTTGAGTTGGAATTAAAAATTAATATAACTCTAATAATATTCATTCTAAACAAAATAACATACTTGGTTATTTATATCATAATTCATCAAATAACAAAATAATTTCCCAATTCATATGATACATATATCTGAATCACTCATCTTAATTACATTTATCAGGATTATATGTCAGAATGAACAATATAAATGGAAAATAAGAGAAATGAAACTTGTGATATTAAATTTTCATTACGAAATCTCATAATGTATTCTATTTTATACAAATATATAAATACTATCAAGATTCACATTAATATAAGGGGAAAAACATTTTTCATTGGAAAATCATAAAATGAAAAATTTCAAGAGGAAAGGGATAATGGATAATATCATAAATAATGATGATTTATTTTTGAGTAATATTCCTAGTGAATAAAAATTATAATTAAATAATAATTTAGTCGGTCTATAGATTGTTAAATGTATTCTTTTTCACTAAGGCAAAAAGACTCAAAACTAACATGTGGAAAAAAGATAAAAATGATATTTTTAAAACCTTTTTAAAATATTAATAGAATTTTAAAATTAAATATAAAATAATTATAGTATATATAATAAAATTATTAAATAGTTTTTATTAGTATGGATATGGATGGAAAGCTTTTTTTATAATTTTAAGGAAAATTCCATTACCTCATGTCTGACTCGCTATATACATTTTTAACTAATATATTGTAATAATAATAAAATTAATAGGTTTATTATGAAACATTTACTAGTTCTATTACATATAATAATCTATTTTTTCAATTATTACAATTTCTTCAACTGTTATGAAATAAATTTATCTCATGCCATATATTTTAATGATGTTCGGTTCATAATTCCAAATAACCTTGGTACATTGACCATGGACAAGGAATTCATAGAACCATAATCTCTGGATTATTAATATTTTAATAATTATAATTGTTTTATATTAAATAATATTTCATAACCATACATGAAATTCATATATGAAAAACAAATTGCATAACTTCTAAGAGGTGGTAACCCACGCGAATGCATGAGAAAAGTAAACATATTCCAGCAAATATAAGGATGAGAAGTAAAGTAATATAATATCATTCCAAAATTATTATTTTCAAAAAAAATAATATATATTCATTAAATTCATCATAATAACAATTAATTTGTGGCGTTGATGAAAAAATAAACATGTCCATTAATGGAGGTGGAAATCCACATGTACGGTTGTGTGTCATTTTCATTTCCCATATGATTGCTAATGAGGTGAGAAATGGTTATTACATAATCATAGTAACATTTTATTATATTTATGGTATTAATTTTATCATATCATCATGGTTATAAAATATTTTAAGGAAGTGTAAGAATAAATTGACATGAAAAAACTCTATGATGAGTAATACCACTTTTTTGAAAAACTCATTAGTATACACATTAATACATCATTGATTATTTTTTAGAAAAGTGACCAAGAATATGTTCGAATGGATTTTAGGATTCTATTTTAGTATTAATTTTTTTGTGTAAATGGATAATTTATGTAAATATTGTTGTGTATTGTGTGCGAATTTACAAGTTAGAGGTGTGGTACTATTTTACTTTTTTTAATTATTTAAACAATATAAAATCTTAATCCGATGAAAACAGAACTAAATATATCTCATTTTTATGATAATGAGATAAGGGTCCAAATAATTTAGTAAAATAATATTTTATATTTTATTTTGTGACCATATCACTTATCGTTTACCATTTTAACTTATTTTACTCTTAAACATGTTGGAAACATTATTAAATGGTCATTATTCCTTATAAAAAAATTAAATTGGCATCATCACTATATATGATACCCATGACTAAAATTTTGAATTATATTTTTTTGATTCAATTTATGTAATTCAATGAAAATAAATTAAATTCTAGTCTGCAAAATTCAATAAAGAATATTTTTTTGAATCATGTCTTTTTAAGAAAAATAATTAATTTAAACCATAATTAATAATAATACTTATTTTAATGTAATTGATAGGATTATTTTAACTCATAGGTTTTAATTGTTACATTAAAATATATGAATAAAAATTAGTTTTTAATTCATCAAAAAATGATTATTTTTCTAAAAAATACTTATTTTCCAATATTCAATAAAAATCATTCCTTTTAGGAAAAAAATACACACTAAGAGAAATTTCACATGATTTTATCATAACTTAATTCTATTATAAATAAATGAATTTCATAAATATCAAATTTAAAATTTAAATAAATCCAAATAATTTATTGAAAACACTTTCGTTTAATAAAACTATTTATTTATTGGTCATCAATAAAAATTTAAAATTAATATAATAATTGTCAACCCATAAAATATAAAAACATATATTAACAAGAGATTACCAATATATTGATAAAATTTAGTGGGTTTTGACATTCCCCCCCCACCCTTAAGGAGTTGTTTCCTTCTAATCATATTCCTCACATAAAATGGTATGGATATTTTTCCCCATTGCCTTTTCAGGTGACCATGTTCTTCCTAAATCATATAGTTTTTTCAAAAAAAATAATATGTGAGTTATCAAACTCTATTACAGTATCTCTCTAATATCTATAATCTCACTTGAATTTTCTCAAATGCATGATTTTCTTTCAACGGTAGGACCTAATGACTCAAAACAATATGTCCATCAAGTATGTATTACCCTAACGTTGAAATATGAAACAATTCATGTACTAGATATATAATAAAAGAAAACTCTACTCAGTATGCAACTAATCCCACCTTTTCCAATATTTTTAGTTCCCTAATAAATTGTATGATTAATATTGCCTTTTTCTAAAAATCACATGACATATTTTAATTGAGATATTTTAATAATGGAAAGATTGACACCCCAAATGAATGTTAATTTCTTATTTTATTTTAATAAATCACATTACTTATTTATGAAACACTATTTTATTCCTGAATAATCCTTCCATTCTCATCCATTTCTTTTTTCAGTTTTGTTTCCAATAACATCCTCTCTCCAACCACATCTTAACAAATTGGACTTCTTCACGACTTTCCACAGGATTAATCATATGTTTAAAGTTGTATAATAAAATAGAAACATATTTTATATGAATATTAAACAAATGAAATAGTTTAATCCAAACATCCATATTAATCTAATGACGAAGACTGAACAATAAATTTCAATTTTTATATGGTTTTCTATGAATTTTAATCAGATTGTGTAAAAAAAGTTGAACTGATATTAATTTCATCTACCAATGAATTTTAAATTCCTTTAAAAAAATATAAATTAAATATATGATTGTTATCAGATTAAATATATAGTGAAACACAATATAAAAATAACATCATTTTAAGATAGTGTCATGAAACTTAATTTCAATTCATAGTATCTCTAATATCAATAAAATGGAGATATTTTTTCATCCAATCAAAAATTAAAAACATAACATAATTACCTATATAATTCTTTGGTAATCCAACCTAAAAATCTATTGATATATTCCCCCAGTTTCCATTATATAATATGTAATAGATGAATCACCCTCTAAATAAGTTTTCAATGTGATTTAATCAATTGAAAAAGCAAATAATTCATGGTAAAATGAAAAATATCATTCTCCATTACATCCCACTTGTATTATTCCTGAAGTAATCTACCATAGTTATGCCTGAATTAACAAGAACTATAGAGCAATGAGATACATATAGTGTTTTATTATTTAACTATGGATCAAATGAAACAAACAACCATAATTCTAAAAATTATAACACATTCTTTCAAAATGTTAAATTTAGACAACCTACACTTGTAAAAAAATTCTATACATTCTTGAAGGCCAAGATATTCTGTATGAGAATTCTTAAATCTTTCTATCATAGATTATTTTGATAAATCTTGAACCAAAATAGGGGGAATCTCAAAATAAAAAAAAATTCCTCAAAAATATACAAAAAATCATTAACCAAAGGATCATGTTCAAAATATACCAAAGCTGATGATGCATTATCTTATTAGGTCAATGTATGGTATCCTTTATTTGATTTACATCGAAGATAGTTAGTACTTAAATAATAAAACATGATTATTTCCAACCACCTTCTCTACCTCACATTAATATATTTTTGACTGAATATTTACTTTAAAATTTTATCGTCATTATATATTTAATATTATAACACATATAAAATATACATTGAAATTTTTATAGAATATCCTACCACAATAAGACTAGGAATTAGAATATAGTAATTCTTTACATTGAGTTTCAATTAATACAAAACAAATAAAATTTCCTAAACAACATTCATTAATACATGACCAACTAATTTCAAACCACTATCACAATAAATTAAAAATTAAAAAATAAAAATTTCATATTGTAAATATACCATTATAGAATCAACCATTATACTTTTTAATCACTACAAACAATCAGAAAACACCTATTTAATGATTAATTTATCTCTATTTTGAGTTAGCTCAGTCATTTGGCTAAATTACTAATCAACTATTTCAAGTAAATTCCAATAGTAGCCAACTAATGAAATAAAAAATAGAATATAACTGATATTTTTTATCCATGGACACTATACCATCAAATTAGTTCTAAAAGGAAACCCATTTGTTCCATATTTAGAAAGGTCATGTTCATGAAAAGAAATATATTATCACTGAAATCCATGTTTCCTGAAATTGCTATATATTTTATTTTATTTTAATGTCTCTATAATAATAAATAGATGTTTCTAATGTTCCTCATATAAGTAAAAATAATCTATAACTTCATTAGTTAAAACTACTAAAATTTTATAATTATACAGTTGGGATATGTCGTTCATAATATCCAAAAATATTTCATCTATATTCTTTAAACTGAAAGGAATAACCACAACATTATAAATTCCATAGCTATTATGAAAAAAAACCTTCTAATATATTCTTCAATATCATCATACATAAAATATCTGGACATGAGGTCAATCATAGAGAAATATCATCCTCCCCAAAGATGGTCAAATATGTGATCTATATGATGCAACATATATTTTTTCATAACTTTGATGTTATTGAGTTCTCTATAATCCATGAAAATCCTCCTAAAACCATCTTTATTTTAAAAATATTAAATAGTGTCACCCCATTATGATGTCTTAGGTTTAATTAAACCCCTATAAAAATTATCATATAACATCATATTCAATTTCTATAGCTTTGACAGATCTATCAGATAAGAATCTTTTGAAATTGCGTTATGTTTTTATATGAGTAAAAAAATAAACTTCATTATATATAATAAAAAAATAATAATCTTCAAATACATCTATAAATTCAATTACTAGTGTCCTATCACTAAACTATACAACATCTTTTCATTGGACAATAAGAGAAAGATAACTCTAATTTTCATATTTAAATAATACCTCAATATCATGGAATATTATTAGATGTATGAATTCATTCTTACATATAAATTCAAATTCCCTATAAAAATTTAATATAGATTAATTATTTGTATAATATATATTATCATTATAAATCTAATGGAAACAAATACCCAGTATAACATAAAATTCGGATTTGGGAAATAAAACCATATTTTCAGGAAAACCCATTCAAAAAAATATTATGAATATTTATATAAATCACTATTGATTTTATAATTACACTATTTTTTTCCAAAATGTATTTCTCTATTTCCTAACTAAATCAATGAATTTTAAAATAAAATTTCCAATAGAAAACTTAATGTCTAGATATAAAATCAAACAATACATTGACATAATATTAGTAAGCATATAGTGTAACATTCTCCATTTCATCTAATGGTCCAATATTTCCCTATGTAGTCACAAATCAATTTGAACATACTAATTCTTATGGTATTGATGATTTTTATCGTTAATGTTTATATTCAAAAACACATTTATTTAATATAATGTCTCTTTATAATTTTAACTCCTTTCTAGTTGACTATCATTATAGGTATATTCATTTCAATTAAAATATAAATTTTAGTAATGATCTCATTTTCCAATGATAATATACTAGAAACACTTCCTGGATTTCATGACGCCCTCGGAAATCTTCATATTAACACAAGTATAAAAAAATTATTATTCGTAGCGTTATATTTCATAGACGATTTATTCCCCCTATCTTTTAATCATAGAACAAGTGTTTTATATGTTGGTTTAAAATTATAAAAACATCATATCTTCTATTTTAGGAAATCAAAAAGCATTCTCATATGTTTTAAATTCGTGAGGAAATAAACATTGAAAAAATTAATTTAATCATATGTATATACAGTCATTTTTATTATTATTCATAATGAAATATTATACATACCTAAAAATTATATTAAAATTGGATTCATAGTTTGAAACAAATGTACTTATCTTTTTTTCGTTCTAAATAGTGACTTTAAACCATTTCTTGAAAAACAATAGGAAAGTAATTCACAAGGAAAATATCCTTAAATATAGAAAAATACATGGAATCAATAAAGTATTTCTTATATTTATTTTTAACCAGTGACCACCACTGATTGTTTTCACCATCAAAATCATAAATATAAGAAATTAACATTTGATGTTCATGAAAACCCAAATCCTATAATAAAATTTCTATAGAATCAATATATCCTTCATATTCAAAAAAATTTTAGGTTCCACCTAATGTTGAAGCATGTTTTTAAATAAAATTAATCATTATAAACATGTTCCTCTATGTAGAGTTAGGTCACTATATAGCATGGGTAAATCCATTATTAACATATATCAATTGATTTAACATTTCTATAATCTGATATTCACCAATTCCAAACATTCAAACTTTTTGATTTGGATGTATATTATCCTTCTATTTCTTTTACATTTAATTTACTTTTCAAAGAGTATGTAAATTCAATCTAAAATAGTCCTAGATTAGAACGAAGCAATATTTAAATACTCCAAATTATATATTTATTCGATAATACATTATTTATAATCCTTTCAATTAGTTATCAAAATAACATACTAAACTCTTAATTTATCTAAAACATTATATGAGAGTGGCTATAACAAAATTCTCCAATAACTTCCATTAATATCATGTTTAATAATAAATAAATAAATAAATTCCATATATTTCAATAATTTTTTAGGTTTTGGTGTTTTAGTGAATCATTAAATAACCTTACATATCAAAATAATAGAATAAATAGAAAAAATCCACTAAATACACATTTCTTTCACCAAAATAGGATTCTTAAATTTAAAAAACACTTTTATTCCAAACATGTTCTCTTCATTCAATAATATTCCCCATAGTTTAAAGACAAAAAATTATATACTTCACAACCATAATTAGGATCTATGAAAAGTATTTATAAATTCTTCATGAGATAAATAATCATTCTTGGGTATATAAAATTTAAAGGAAATGTTAGTCGATTTGAAAAACTAGGAAAGTCATATTTAATTTGTCCCTATTTAGTAATAAACATTGAGATTAAATATTAGTTTACAAACTCAAGAAATGAGAAATATTTAATGTTTTTTTCAATATGGTCATTTTGAAATAATGAATGAAATATCAAAATCATGGTGGTTTCTTAGAAAACATTGGAACCCATGAGAAACTATTTCTAAAAAATAACTTTTACCATTAAATTGTTCAGAAAAATTCTTAAAATTTAAGCTTGTGTGCATAAAATATGGATTAGAAATATTTCTATAAAATAGTAAATTAGGAATAGAAAATTAATATTGTTACTATGGTATAAAATCTTCATATAAAACCTAAAAATGGTAGAACCCACTATTTTAATTCAAAAATAATTCAACAGAGAATTAATTCATTACCCAATACATTGAAGACCTATATTAACCTTACCGTTAATAATCGAATTTATTAGGGTCACCCGGCATAATTAATGATTTCCAATAACAAGAAAATATATTAAAAATAATATTTAACTTACATTACAAAATTATATGTAATATATATTAATGTACACTTTTAGGATTTAAGTAAAAATTAAAATAATTCATTTTCTACAAAATAAATCATTATAAAAAAATTATTAGAAGACCAAGAAATGATATATTATTTAAAACAATACATTCAAACCTTTATATAATCGTTTTTAATGAATATTTTTCATGAAAGAGGTACAAAAAGGTCTTCTATATATGATAAAAAATATTATTTTGCAGTTTGATAAACACAGTAAAAAGAAAACCATATAGTAAACACTAATAGAAATCCCTTTTTAATACAATTTTAAAAAAAAATTATTTTTTACAATGAAATTATAAAATAATTTTATTATATTTATAAGCAATAATGAATCCATTTTATGAACATTGATATGGAGTAAAAAAGTTTAATGTAACATTTCAATGAATATTCACTTACCGAGATTCTATCTTGCAAAATTTGTTCTATAACTACAAAATAACAAACAAACATTAATTATTTAATTAATTAAAATAATAGGGTTTATTCCCATATCATAATACCTTTTATCTCATTTATTACCATGTTATATATCGTAATTAAATCAATTATGTTCACATTGGACTTTTTGAGGATGATCAGTTCATAATCCAATAAAACATTAGCATTTTAGCCATAATGAAATGAGTCATGGTTCAATAATATAAAGATTATTATTCATCAAATATTTATTATTTTAATATTTTATAAAATTTCAAAACAATCCATGAAATAAATACAAGAAAAATGAGTTGTATCTTTTCATGGATGTGGTATCCCCCACATATTCATGAGAGAAGTTATCATTTTCCAATGGATAGAAGGATGACATGGAATTTAATAAATTAAAATTGAAAATATAATAATTTAATAAATATAATATATTTATTAAATAAATTTATCATAATAACTATAATATTGGGGTGGTGATGATAATTTAAAATCAACACTTAATGGAGTGGTTTCCTGCATCTACATGGGAGCATCATTTTCATTTACCATATAATGGAATGGGAGATAGAAAAAGGTTTTGAAATATAAATACTAAAATTTAATTATATATAGAATCCTAATTTTATCATATCTTAAAAGTTATAAAAAAAATTTAATAATGTGGATGATAAAAAAATAAAAACTTTCATTTGATATTTATACCTCTTCTTTGGAAAACCTCATTTGGCTTACAAGTTAAGCCTTCTAGAATGGTAATTTTATGAATATAGGATGTATTGTAAATGTTATGGTACCTTAGGAGGTTATTTTTTTGATTAATTTATAATGATATATTAATGGTTTTAAATAATATATGAGAGGGTGTTCCCATTTACAAGTGAGGGAAGTGGTACTCTAATAATCTTGTAAAGATTTTAATATAATAAAATCCTAATTTTTTAAATATTATCCCTACAAAAAAATAATTTTTAATACAATATAATAAGGACTAAGATAGTCTCAACCAATAATATTTACAATCAATATGTTTCCCTTATCAATTATTTGGGACTATAATTAACTTGTTTTACCCTTTTCCGTGATCAAATGTTTAACCATGTATACTATTCGTAATGTCCCAAAAGGAAATTGTTCATATTACTAAATATGAACCTCTTGATTAAAAATATGAAATATTTTTTCCATTATTAAATTTCTATAATCGGATGAAATTAATTTTAATATAAGTTTTAAAAAGTAAAAGAAAAACAATTTTCTTGAAAAAGGGTTTTCAACATCCAAAAATGATTTCATACCAAAATAAACACCAATTTTGGTAAATTAAAAATAAATTAGATTATTATATAAAAAATTGGACTAAAATTACTTTATTACTAATAAAAACATAATGGTAAATTAAAATAATTCAATAGAAAAAGGTATTTTTTAATTTGTAATTGTCACTATTTACTCATAAATCAATCCATTCATAAATATCCCAAAAGATAAAACAACATTAATATTTATATGATATTATAAAAAATTATTTACAATTTTTATAACCTCAATCATAAAATTTGAAAAAATTTCTTTTATATAAATCCTCTTAATATTCAGAAAACTGTTTGTTAGAATAAAACTATTTTGTTCAACAATTAGTAAAATCAATCAATATTATTGAAATGAATGGGAATCAAACAAAATAAACTAATGAATTTAAATCATAAATAAAAAAACTTAGAATTAAAATTTACATGGTTTTCATATTAGGATCTGTATTTATCCTTGAATTTTGGAATTCCTGGTATATTAGTTATGGAAGCATCTGAACACAAGGGAGAAGACACATGTGGAGGACTACAAACCACCTATCAGGACGAGGCTTAATTTATTAGGGTAGTCTAGAATTGGTCTATCCCAAATTTCAGTTTTGTTCTTAAATTTTTGAGATTATTAAAATTTATATATTTTTTTGTATGGCCATAATAATTCAATTTTATATTTCAAAAGTATCAATTGTTTGATTATGATTTCAAAGGAATTATGGGGCTACACAGTTACGATCCATGATTTGGGAAACTATTAAAAAACCATGTAATCTAGGACTTGATGACTTCTATTGAACATCACATGGTTGGTGTATCGTTTTACAAAGCATTTTTTTAAATAGTTCCCTATGATTTTTTTCATTAGGTTTTATATTTGTCTCTTTATGATTTTGAGTTTCACATGTTTGTTTTCAAATTATATTTATCTTTTTTTTATCACTATGAGATTTGAGTGTTGTTATAGTGGATTTTATTTACATTGCAAAGATATAAATTTATTGTTTAATTAATAAGGATTTAAAATTTATGAAATATCAATGATTTTTGTTATGGTTTTTTAAATTAAAATGAAATTTGGTTTAGACAATCTTATCATTTGATAAAAATGAATATTGTGAAAATAATTTTATGAAAATTCACATAGTTTTTTATAATTATTTTTAGCTATTTATTTTTATTGGTTGAAAATTTATAAAATATTTGAAAATGTAGTTATTTAATATTACAAATAGTTTATAAAATGTGTCAAATGGTTGATTGAATATAATTATCATTAGTTTTAGAAGAATTTTTTAAAAAGTCCTTTAGATTTTACATTATTTCTATTATTGAATTATATTTTCAATGAGGGACAAATATTTGATTTTATGAGGTTATTAATTTATATATATTCTGATTTTGATTAAATTTATTATTTTTATTTAGTACACTACAATTAGTACTAATTTATTATTATTATGGATTTAAATGATAATCACCAACAACATTCCATTTTATTTATCAAGACCCATCAATGTCAATTGTAGTTTCAATATTAATCATGTAGCCTAGTTACCTTTATTTTCATACTCCAAACTAAAATTATGTTCAAAGTATATATGATTTTAATACTCTTCATTTCTATAGGAAAATTAGTCTATGGGAGAATAGGATTGGTTATTGGATATTGAGGAAATTTTTTCTTCAACATGAGATTTACATGTCTCTCAACCATATGTTTTCAATTTTTGATGAAGAAATTCAAGAATGAATCAATGGTAGATGATAGCATTACGCCGTGATTTAAATTATTTTTAATCCATTGTTAATGTGATAGTGAAATGGAAAATGATATTGTTATGGGAAACTATATATTGATGGATATCATAGATATTTAATGTATGGGTTGTTGATACCATTTAATGACCAATAATGGTCTAACAAGTGGAAATTTTCTTATCCTATGATATCCATATTATATATTAATTATTTGTATGTAGAATAAAATATAGAAATTATAGTATATTGCTTATCCTTGTTTGAGATAAAGGGGAGAGGGATACCGAGTGAGTGACTAGATGTATAAAAAAATATGTTTCATCAAAGCCATTGGATATATTTTAAAATAATATATTTATTCATGTAGAGTAGTTTGAAGATTCTCATTGAATTGAAATATAATGGAAATAAATGGAAAATGTATTTATATATTTTAATTCACTAAGTCATAGTATTACTAAGGAAGGAATTGAAATGTCCATAAACAAAATAATGGTGATCCTTTCTACCATAGACAGTGATATGAATGAAAATTGAGGTGGTGACATTTTGGATTCAATAAATTATCCTTATAAATTTATCGGTAATAAAACAAGGAAGGAGTGAAAAAAACAAAACCCTTTGAAGATCGCTATGATTTTAGTGGTTTAGGAAATTGATACAACAACTATTTTATACTCATGAGAGTATACTGGTGACAGTGAACAAAGTAAATTCTAGGTCTCCTTTTTAAATTATGCATGCACTCTAAATGATGGTAAAAATATTGACACATGATAAAAAGTAAAATAGAAGGTAATGAGTAATGAAAATTTAATAAGTGATAATATGTTTGAAAAATAGTTTGACCCTTAAATTAAGAGGTCAGGAGAAGATAAATTATGGATTAGATATTAAGGAAGGGTAGTCATTTGGAATAAAACTAAATACCCCAATTCCCCATCCCAATCAAGGTATATATCAATCTATGACACATTACTTGCATAAAATATCATATCAAGTGAAATGTTAAATTTTATATTATTTTACTCTAAATTGAATACATTAAATTTTGAAGTTAATGTATCAGCATACAGTTACAACATTGGTTGTGATGGAAAAGGAATAAAACATAAATAAGAAAAAAATTCCTTTGATAATTCTATTTTAACGAATAATCAATGGAATGGGAGGTATATTTTTTAATGACACTTACCACCACAATTAGAATGTATTTATAAATAAAAAAAGTTATTTAATTATTTAATTATTTATAATTAATGTAATAAGATCCTTTTATACCATATGATTTTAGGACCACCATGATGAGTAAATATCAAGGATGCCTGAGGTATAATTTTTTCGGTAATTAGTGGAATTGGATCAAAAAAAATTAAAAAAAATTAAATTATTAATTGAAAACATATCAATGTATTTAGGTCAAAGTTCTAAATATTTAATTGTAATGTGTTAGTGGCCTATGAAAAAGGAATAACATCTTGAGATTTTATGAAATATCTTCTTTAAAAATAATTTAAAATCACTAATATCTTAGGTTACACACAACACATAGTTTAGCCGGTATTACATTAAAACCCATGTTTTTCTTGTATTACATGTATCACCATGTTTTATTTTGATTGAAGAAAGATCAATTTCTATTGATTACTTATGTTACACAAAAGATAGAGTCTTAGAGGAAAAAAATATACTATTAATTTTATTATGATACATATAACCTAGATGTATATGTTACACAAATTAATGAGAATTAATAATATATGAAATAATATATTACCCATGTATATAAGTTGAATACTTTGGTGATCAATTAATTAGATATTAATATAATGACCATGTTAATATAAAGGCATTGTATTTATAAAAAATATTTTTATGACAACAATTGAATTTTATATTAATAAATTTACTTAAATCTCTATTAGGTAAATATATTAATATAATTTTTATTTTATATATTTAATAAAAATAATTATATTCATCCAATATGTTTTAAATTCTTGAGATAAGAATAAGTCCAATTTTAAGAATAAAATATATATATTTTAAAAATTATATTTTACAACCATTTATCATTTAACTTGTTTTAAAAAAAGATTTTTAAACTTTTATAATTTTTATTTGAAAAAAAGAAACAACATTTTTGAAAAAATAATTTCTTTATTTATTTTGTGTTAATTTTTGGTATTTCTATAAGAAGGATCATGTATTGATGAAAAACTAAAAATAAACGATTTTAATTGAAATAATCTTCTTATCCATAATAATTTATTATGTTAATAATTTATATTAAGATGGAAAATGACATACAAAAACGTATGAACTCCAATGGATGACCATATTTCAAAAATTAGACCTTTTAATATTTTTTAAATTTTCATATTTAAAACAATTCCACTCCCCCCTCCACAATAAAATTGTATCCACCATATCCACATTATCACACCTATAATACACTTAGTATCATACAAATAAAATAATATTAATCTTAATAATTTACACATATCATTCTAAAATCCTAAAAACTGAATAAATCATACCAAGAAAGTCATTTAACTAAAACTACATGTAGACACCCAAAGTACTGGTATCATTCTTCAACGAGCAGTTTTCATTTATTTCCTTCTCCATACATTCATTTATTTAGATTAAAGGAGTATAAAAATATCCTCAGTATCCCAAATAAGATGATATTCTTTTATGTAATCATTATACATACACATACACACATTTCTATAAAATGTGTAATGAAATAATTGTTTGTGTGTACGGTGAACTACCGCCTTGTGAAATGATGTCATTTTGTTTATCCTTTATAATAAATCCGGGCTCAAAATTATAATGGAAATAATGTATGTATTTTTTATATATTCTTTTTATGGTGAATTAATTATTATGTAATTGTTATATCACATGTAACATTATTCTCTCTAGTTTTTTGGAAATATGATAACACTGTCTATGGATGTGTGATCTACCAAAACCAAAAAGAGATGTGATTATTTCAAACATTACATGGAAATTATTAAGGATGGTTTTAAAAAACTATATATATGAAATTGATATGTTATTATTTGAATAATTAAATTTCAGTAAATATAATATATCATTTTTTTATTACATTTTCAAACACTAAAAAAGTGATAACATTGTTTATGGATGTGTGGACTAGAACCTCCTCGATTTTATATGATTAATTTTACATAGCAATAAATATATATGTAATTATATATGATTAAATAACATCGTATTTATAATATATTTTCAATTCTGGATAGATAAATGTTACATAAGTTCATTTGATAGTTATTAATGAAATTAGAGAATATTTTATCACGGGTACATACGACCAACCATATCCATTACTTTAATGTTGGATCATTTATCTTAAGAATATTTCACGATTGGTTTTTAAAGTAAAATTTATGTATAATTATGATAATTATATTAGGAATATTCGTTTGGATATTTTTTATAATGAAATCCATGAACATAGTTTATTTAACAATGTTATTTTTGACACATAAACTCAATATGGTCAAAACACCTGACAAAAAAAATAATTTTTTAAGTAGTGTAAAAAATTTGAAAAAAGTAAAATTAAATTAATAATAAAAATTAAAAAGGTTTTGAATAAAATAAATACTAAAAATTAGGTTATTATTCATTAATATAATGACCCAAGTGGAATGTCAGACTCAATGTAAGGGATTTCATATTAATCATTTGTCATTGAAAAATATGTTGATGTTATACACCCACCTTATTTTAAGAGGTGTTTATACATACCAATTAACATATCATATCGTTAATTTATTTATTCTCATGATATTTTGTTTTTTTTATTTTTATTCTTTCATGTGAATTTTTATTCAAATATTTTTTATGGTATTGAATGCATTAGTTTAAAAAAAATTTATGTATAAAAATTTAATTTGAAAAAAATCTTTACTCTATTTAAATATTATTGATATTAATATATCTTTTTAATTTCTCTAAAATAATTATAAACAATTTTTATATCTATTTTTATTTTAATTCAAATTTTTTCAAAAGTAATCATTTCATATGTTTTAGATGGAAACCATTGAAAAACGTAACAACGAATGTATTATTATATACATTTATGGAAATAATGAATTTTCTACCACTATGGTTATTATTTTATTTTTTGGATTCCTTTGAAATATTTCATGTTTCCTTAAATAAAGATAAATCTTCATTATTTTGTTAAATGTTTTTCATGAAAATCTATTTCTAAAGGAAATAAATATTTTGTTTTGAAAAAAGGTTTCTTAATGAAAAATGGAATTTTTATCCAAAATTCTTTTCATTTAATCATAAAATATCTTTTCAAATTGTTAAATGAGGAAAATATTTTATTGATGAAGTGTTTTTTTAGAATTACAAAATGGGGAGGCCTAGTTAGTACTGGAAAATACCATTACCCCATAACATGGGGTGGCCCAAATAGTGCCGAGACAGACCATTAAAGCTTAACATGAGGTGTCCCAGATATTTTCGGGGAAGCCCATTAAAAATAAACATGAGTGGTACATTTAGAATAGGGAATGACCTTAATATAATATTATAGATTGGCCTAGATTGAAGTGAGAAATCCAATTATAGCTTAACATTGGATATCCCTAGTCGTGTCGATTGATCCTATTATAGATCTTCTATATAGTAGGTAATGCTAATATTTGAAGTCATTCATATTGTTTTTCAAATTGAAAAGTTTTGGAAAATGTTTAATGTATATAGTTATTTATGTCACTTGATTGATTTTCAATTTCAATCCACGGGGTATAAAAAATTTCTTTGAGAAAAAGGTTTGATTATTTCTCCTGTATAAATGTCTTATTTCAGTTTCTCATATAACATTGATGATAAATGTAAACATTATATGATATTTCAGGTTTTCACTAAACTAACTTTTACTTTTCTTTTTAAATCAACTTTTGATCTTCTGTTCTCATCACATGTATTTATAATGTTTTAAAAATGTTTAATTTGGGTTAAGTGAAAGAAATAATTAATGTTGGAAGTATTCATGATTTATTGAAAGGAATTTAATATTAATTTTAAAAGTTTTATATTCTAGGATATTGGATACTAATTGGAAGTGTCGAATTTGTATTTTATGTATCTGTTATGTATGATTCATGTCATAATTCTCTAAAACTATAATCCTAAAAATATCATCATCATGTAAGAAAAATTTCGTAACTAAAATCCAATTATGAAGCATATTTCAGGTTAGGTTCTTATGTTTGTTATCAATGGTAGCTTTAGACTAGTTTAATAGTCAGGATAATGTTTGTAGAATTTTCATATAATATACTACTTTATGGTTAAGTTCAAATTATAGCATGTTTATGATATCCATTTTTATTTTTCTAAACTACGTCTATTCAAAATGGTTCTCTCTGGATGTAACAGGGAAGTTGGTCAATGGTGGTTCCTGATGTGTAGTACTAGAGAAAAATTTGATATTGATTCCATGGGATGGGGAACATTTAAAAAAGTCCTTGGAAAATATTTCCCTATGTTTTTTCGTCTTTTATGGAGAAATAATTCATTTATATGAGGAAAATGATAAATATTGGGTATCCACGCATAAAAAATCCCACAAGGCTCGAAAGTTAAATATACGATTCTGATCAAGAAATTTATAGTGAAATTAATTGATTTAACATTGGATTAAAACCATTATTATGAAGATCTTTTTCAACATAATAATTTAAATGTAATGAGTGTTTTTACAATGTTGAGATGTATTTCTAGACACCTTTGTACCATGAGATGAATAGAGTAAGAAAATATCAAATTGGTATGAAATTTAGGATAAACTAGCTAATAATCCTAATGGTAAGCCCCAATAATGTTCCAAATGTAGTAAAATACTTTTAAAGTAATGTTTTTCAAGATTTGTGAAGCGTTTCTAGTGTGGTCAGTCTAGTTATTGGGCTGATGACTGTAACAAAAATATTCCTAAACATTCAAAGAATTAGGTAACCAATAGCTATCCAATGGTGAGGTTTTATATATTCATTGATATGGTTTATTATGTTAATTTATGTTTGAAGTTAGTATCAAAGGATCAAAATCATTATGATTAGGAATATAATCATATTTAAATTTCATTTCCTACTATTAAAATTGATTTCAAGCCATCTGGTGATGTAATTAAATCTCTATGAAACATAGTATTCTCCAATAGTTAATCCTATGTTCCACTTTTCTAACACCCTTTCTGAGTTTTTATGTGATGTGACGTAAAGTATTAATGAAACACATGGTTTATTTTTAGTCAGGTTTATGTTTATGTTTTGAGTTAGTTCAATAATAACTACGCATTTGAATTTTAAAATTAGATATTAACATATCATCTCTGTAGAGACCCAAAGCTTGACGTACATGAACATTACATTACTTTTGCGGAATACGTAATACATAACAAAAACAGACACATAAGGACCGTAATAGTTTAGTGTCTTTGGAAACTTGGAACTTAATCATCTAATCGTGGTGAAATATCTTCAACATATCCCATAAAGATCTTCCCCTTTTTTTCTTACCTAAAACATTTCCTTATATCTTGGGGGAAAATAAAACATAAAAAGGGTGAGCTAAAATGCTCAGTAAAGGTAAGCATGGATAAAATAAAACATACCATATACATTTTAACTTAAAAAACATGAACATAATGTTTAAACATCAAAAGCTTGACCAATGACATAAAACATGGAAGTACGTAAGTCATAGATCATAAAGAAACATTAAGAATGATAAAATATCATGGGAATAAAACATGTGATTGTGGAAACCATTAAGAACATGATATGATTTCCATATTAGCCAAGGAATTACCGCCAAAGCCATCTTAGTGGACAAAGTCCATTTCTGAATCGAGTCCACTCCTTGTTCTAGTCCTGTATTATTGAACCGGTTTAACTTTCCATTCCAGCCATGTCTATCTCATGAGATATAAATCTTTACCCAATGCATTGGAGGGAGATATATGTACCACCCATCTCATAATGAAATCATTCTTACTTGTGCCACAAAATAAACATACATCGTTCATAATAACCCAATAAATAAAATGGGTTTCATAAACACCATCCCATCATCACATAATCCATATAAAAGAAATGGTTATAATTTCATAATAAGAAAATTGAAACCATGTAAATCATTGAGACATTATACTTGAAACATACACATATTAAATAATGTCATCTTAGATGGAAAAAGGTTTTGATAAAACATTTGAAATGAATTATTGATGAAAATATACTTTCTTCTTCAAAATCAATTTCTTTTCAAAAAAAGTCATGCTATTTTAAAAGAAAGATATTTTGTTGAAAATAGTCATGAAATCTTTTGAAGTAAGATTCATGAGAATAAGTCTTTATAAAACTATAAAAATACGTTTGTGCCGTATAAGTTGAAAAAAGCATTCTTCTCGTACTTTTTCCAGAAAATTCAAAAAGTACCTCGTAATAGTAAGATTCCATACATACCATGTAGTAAAAGTCAAAAATGGGTAAAAATGAATTTAAAACTACATGAAAACACTTTTATAAAACATGTACATGGATGATAGAAATAACCCCAGTAAATACTTACGAATAAACAATCTCCGATAAAAACGAGATTGGAAAAGATATCCCTTACCTTTGGTCTGATATGCTTCGTACGTATCCAAACCTCATTTATAATGATTTAAATATTGTCATTGACTTTTTACAGAATCATATTCATTTTTATTATATCATATATGGTTCACTTATGACTTTATATTACCCGTTCTATTGTAAATTCAATGTTAAAGAGTGTTTTGGGTAAAATCGTTTCATTTGTCGTCCGTGTTTTGACTTGTAATTATTAATATGATTACTTAGATAATGATTTATTAATTCCAGAATATAAAACATGATTTATATATAATATATATTCATAATATAAATATATATAATAGATCGATAAATGGAAATAAATACACCGTTCATGGAGACGGTAGGCCGTACGTACGCATGAACACTGTTTTCGTTTCCTTATTGAATTGAATGGAATTAAGTAGATGAAATAAATATATATATACATAAATCTAGTTGAATTATTATGTCCTATATTTTATTATTACTTATTATATATACTTTATAATCATTCATGAATGGTTAACATGGAGAATGAATCTCATCGCGTCGTGGAGATGGTAGTCCGTACGTACGCATGAGCGATGATATCGTTCTCCTGATCGTGGAATTGTATTTGAGTGTATGTATACTATTTTATAATCAATATCACTTTACTATAATCATATATAGTTATTATGTACACCATTATACCCATCCGAGTAAGGTGGTGGTGGAAAATAGATTTCACCACGGCGTGGAGACGGTATTCCATACGTACGCACGTGCGGTGATTTAATTTTCCATTGGATGGATAGATGGTGAAATATGGTTGTTTCATACTTATAATAAACTATCAGTATATGAGTGATACTGATGTTATTACTTCATAATAAAAACAACTAATTATGAAGAAGTTGAAGAAGAATGAAAATTGAAAGGATCAGTAACGGATATTACCTCTTCTTTAATGCGTCTCTTTGAGCCCTCCTCTTAGGGAACTAAAGTTTGTCTTTGAAGAAGACCAGGACCACTAGAATTTGGACATGTTTAGTTTACTATTTTAACCTTGTCATTTAGTTTTAACTTTAAGTTAGATAATTTTACTTTTATCATGTCTTTTTGTGTTCTTAGATTATAAGGTTAATAAACATACTATAACAAGCCAAACGAACCCCAAGCTGTTCATTATTAATATATATAACCTTATCTGAGTCATTTGGCCGACCATAGATTTTTAGGAATAATATAACAATTAATAATATAATATTTGTTTTAAAAACTATTTTATGTCAATTTTGACACAATTTAGTAATTGATTTTTGTGAAAATCATAACAAAATGATTAGTTCGAAAAAAGTTACTTAAATCAATAATAAAATGTCATATTAACCTATAAAATTAGTGGAATTCATAAAAAGTCTCAAATTTCATTTATTTGTGTATTTATAACATCAATTATGTCAATATTTCATTAATAATATAATTACTGCATCATTGTTTTGTCATAAATAAATTAAACTATTTAATGTCTAAAAGTTACAAATAAAATACCATTATGTAGGAATTTTTTTTATCTTTCTAATTAATATTTATAGTCAAATTTATCTTATGTATTACCCTATATTAAAAATTATCTACTTATTAAACATTGATTTTAAATATTTTAACCCTTCTTTAAATAAATTAATAATAAATGTCCTAATCTAATCCAAGTGGGCCTAAATGGTCATATTTTATTCCTAAGGTTGTTTTTGGTCGAATTAAACTTATCCAATAGAATTAGGACATGTGTTAGGGTAATAATAATATCATTTATACCCTGAATTACCCTATTACTTTTAACCGTGGTCAAAAAATGTAAAAAGTTATTATTCACAAAAAATTATTTTCATCTCATTGAACCACATTTTACTTACTTACATCAACCATGTGTCTCGTATATTTAAAATTCCACTCACAGAAGCGGTAAAATTAAGTTTTATGAAAAATTCATTTTTTAACCACCACTTAGTGGTTTCACTATTCATTAATAAAATGAAAGTTTCCAAAAAAATACCAAAAATTAGTCCTAAGCTATATTTGATATTATGAGCTCCAAAATGATGTCTATTTTACCAAATTAAATACATATTAGTTTCATTAATTAATATAAAAATTAATTCCCGTCGTCAAAACATATAGCGTGTTCTTAAGAGATAATAACTATCAAAAGATTGACACTTGTTTATGTCTGGTTTAAATGTGAAATTATATCCAATGACCAAAATTGTATTAAATTGTAAAAGTATATTATAAATATAATTTAAAACCACTAAAATTAAAAATTTATCACTATTAATTATTTCTATTAAAAAGGTTTTTTTTAATTAAAATTTAGTAATTTTCACTATTCATCAGAAAATGAATGTTATCCGAAAAGTACCAAAATTTCACCCTAAGATAATTTCAATATTCCGAATCCAAAAATGAAGTCCATTTTGAAAACTAAAATTTAAAAAATTTCAAAAAGTTGTTATTACTATTCATAACGGCTAGTTTTAATAATATTTTAATAGCATATCGTTGTTTAGTGAAACTCGGTATTGCGTACTACACATGCTCTGGAGTAAGGTCACGATTGTGTGTAATGCAAGGCAAGTAAATGATGTGTGTTGTCCAAGATCATTTTGGTGTAGCATACAACACAAGAAATTAATGAAATTAAAAAAAAATATATTTTTCATAAAATATCGGGGTGTTACATTCTACCCCCCTTAAAATGAATTTTGCACTCGAAATTCGTCAAGGTTATAAATGGTTTACTACTCGAAAGGTTCTTTAATAAAAACCCACATCGTAAAAAGGAATACAAAAACCAATCTTTAAAGACAAAATTATGAAATGTAACGGTTACCCAAATAAACTAATCACTGGGTTTCCACATAGGTGAAAATATGGATATGGAAGAGAAATCTAACCATCATGTTCGGATAGAGAGTGGTAGAGAACATGGCTATGAAAAATCCAAAAATAACAAAGCCATATATTTGTGATGATTTAATGTACAATCTGATTCATCAGATATAAGGTCACTAGGACAATATTTTTGGTTTTCAAGATCATTTCCCTAAAGTTGATGAATTTAATGAAATACTAACATGATTTTTGTACAATATCACTGTTTTTCGTGAATTGAACAATTTCCACTTCATCCCTTAATGAAATGAAGATTAATTTGTCATTAGTTATGTGTTATAAGATCATGTGATAGAATGATGGGTCATTCCATATGTCTCAAACAAAAGATTAGAAAAGTTATCAAAAAATACATAAGGCCATATATAGTGAGATTAATCATATATGGTTCCTAAAATGGACTTATATTTCATATATCATACTTTTTAATATAATAAAACTAGTTTCTAATAAACAAGGACTTTTTGTAGGCCAGTGGTAGGCGATAAAGGCCAGTGGCACTTCGGTTGTGGGTTCGATTCCCACAGCCATGTCCAGCGCGATGGGTTGTCGCCCATCCTTGAGGTTGTCCTTTTTCTAAAACTACATTACTATAACATCCCATACAAAATATCGAAAAAAAACTTCTATCCTTAAACAATATAACTTATGTCCAACATAATCCATTCAAATCTTTAGGCTTATCCAAAATAATGTTGTCTAATCTCATATTATAGTGAAAATGATTACCAAAGAGTTCATACAACTAGCAAGTTAATACTATTGTTGATCCCCATATATCATGAGATATGTCTTGTTGGTCACATTCAAAACATTAAAAGGCCTTAAACATGTATTCTCTTGAAAAATGAATACCCATTTAACCTTAGTGGAAACATGAATTCCGTCAAAAGTTAACACTTTCCATATACCAAAATCCCAGAATTTCTATATAATCAAACCATAATATCACTTAGTTTTTATATCAGTCATGAGCTCATGTATACAATAAAACATATCATTATCTTATTGTCCCTTCATTATGCACATATCATCTACTTTCCAAAAATATCTGAATAACCTTTCATTGTTACTAATACCATTAATCATACACATTCAGAACATAGGAAAGACAACAGTGTAACAATCCTTAGATGTCTCTTTATTCCATAGTACCATGAGATTACTTATACAACATTACACTTGATAAACATGTAATCATTCCACTACCTTCTTAAAACATTGACCGAGCTTCAACAATTCATTCATCTCACATATCATTGGTAGTATCTTCATCATCATCAACATAAATACTACCCATACGACCGTAATGATTCACTTCATGAGTCTTTACCTTAGGGCATTGTATTACATAATTCCAGTACATTCCACATTTAAAACATTTAACCATTGTTGATGTCATAGCAATACCATTATCCTCGTCCATGGTATTAACTGAACCCTTTCCTTTGCACTTACTGGCTTTGTGTCCTTCTTTTCAAGACCCAAAGCATCTTCCAGTTCCTTTGAAACAATCCCCCCGATGACTCTTCCCACATGATTTACATGAGGGAAATTGAACTTTCTTTCCTCTATGATCATCATGAAACACCATATTTCTCTTATTATCTGAGTTAGGAAACTTACCAAAATTGAGATTATTGATCATATTATGAGATTGTTATTTAGGCATAATAACGATGTTTGGACTTCCAAATCTCGTTTCATTTGTTTTCTCATGATGAATATCATTCCATTGTCCGTCATATCCTCCATTATCATGAATCTTCCTGTTTCCAGCCATTTTCTAAAACTCAAAAATAATAGTGTGAGAGGAAAAAATCATGCTAGGGAAAACAACATAGTAATGGGGGAATACCCTCAATATCTAACATCTGATGATAAATACTATGATCATTACCGTAGTTCTAGGACTATATCCTATACATATACTTATCCTTAGGGACATCCCTATAAATACCATAGAAATATCTCTATGGATCTCACTAATGTTTTCACATCCTAGTTCCTAAATGTTGACTAAACCATTCCATTGATACCAAATGTAGAGACCTGAATCTTGACGTACATGAAAATTACATTACTTTTTTGGAATACATAATACATAACAAAAACAGACACACAAGGACCGTAATACTTTAGTGTCTTTGGAAACTTGGAACGTAATCTTCTAATTGTGGTGAAAGATCTTCAACATCTCCCATAAAGATCATCCCCTTTTTTATTACCTAAAACCTTTCTTTATATCCTGGGGAAAAGAAAATATATAAAGGGTGAGCTCAAATGCTCAGTAAGGGTAAGCATGGAAAAAATAAAACATACCATAGACATTTGAATTTAAAAAACATGAAAATAATGTTTAAACATCAAAAGCTTGAGAAATGACATAAAACATGGATGTACTTAAGGAATAGATCATAAAAAGACATTAAGAATGATAAAATATCATGGGAATAAAACATGTAATTGTGGAAACCATTAATCACATGATATGATTTCCATATTAGCCAAGGCATTGCTGCCAATACCGTCTTAGTGGATAAAGTCCCTTTTTGAATCGAGTTCACTCCTCATTCCAGTCCTGTATTACTGAACCGGTTTAACTTGTCGTTCCATCCATGTCTATCTCATGAGATATAAATCTTTACCGAATGAATTTGAGGAAGATATAGGTCCCACCCATCTCATAATGAAATCATTCTTACTTGTGCCACAAAATTAACATATATCATTCATAATAACCCAATAAATAAAATGCGTTTCATAAACACCATCCCATCATCACATAATCCATATAAAAGAAATATATATAATTTCATAATAATAAAAGTGAAACCATGTAAATCATTGAGACTTTATACTTGAAACATACACATATGAAATAATTTCATCTTAGAAGGAAAAAGGTTTTGATAAAACATTTGAAATGAATTATTGAGGAAAATATCATTTCTTCTTCAAAATCAATTTCTTCTCACAAAACGTCATTATATTTTAAAATAAAGTGATTTTGTTGAAAATAGTCATGAAATCTTTTGAAGGAAGGTTCATGCAAATAAGGCTTTATAAAACTATAAAAATCCGTTCGTGCCGTATAAGTTAAAAAAAAATTCTTCTCGTACTTTTTCCGGAAAAGTCAAAAAGTACCTCGTAATATTATGATTCCATACATACCATGTAGTAATAGTCAAAAATGGGTAAAAGGACTTTAAACATACATGAAAACACTTTTATAAAACATGGGCATGGATGGTAGAAATAACCCCAGTAAATACTTACGAATAAACAATCTTGGATAAAAACGAGATTGGAAAAGTTATCCCTTACCTTAGGTCTGATATGCTTCGTACGTATCCAAACCTCCTATATAATGATTTAAATAATGTTATTGAATTATTAAAAAATCATATTCATTGTTATTATATCATATATGTTTTACTTATTACTTTATATTACCCGTTCTTTTGTAAATTCAATGTCAAAGAGTGTTTTGGGTAAAATTGTTTCATTTGTCGTCCGTGTTTTGACTAGTAATTATTAATATGATCACTTAGATCATGATTACTTAATTACAGAATATAAAACATGATTTATATATAATATAAATTAATAATATACATATATATAATAGATCTATAAATGGAAAGAAATACACCATTCATGGAGACGGTAGGCCGTACGTACGCATGAACGCTATTTTCGTTTCCTTATTTAATTGAATGGAATTAAGTAGATGAAATAAATATATATATATATATATAAATAAATCCATTAGCATTATTATGTAATATAATTTATGATTACTTATTATATATACTTTATAATCATTCATGACTGGTTAACGTGGAGAATGAATCTCATCGCGTCGTGGAGACGGTAGTCGTACGCACGAGCGATGATAACGTTCTCCTGATCGTGGAATTGTATTGGAGTGTATGTATACTATTTCAGAATCAATATCACTTTAAAATATTCATATGTAGTTATTATGTACACCATTATACCCATTCGAGTAGGGTGGTGGTGTAAAATAGATTTCACCACGGCGTGGAGACGGTATTCTGTACGTACGCACGCGCGGTGATTTAATTTTCCATATGATGGATAGATGGTGAAATATGGTTGTTTCATACTTATAATAACATATCAGTATATGAGTGATACTTATTTTATTACTTAATAATGAAACAACTAAAGAAGAAGAAGTTGAAGAAGAAAGAAAATTGAAAGAATTGGTAACGAATATTACATCTTCTTTGAAGCGCCTCTTTCAGTCCTCCTCTTAGGGCACTAAAATTGGTATTTGAAGAATTACAGGACCTCTAGGATGTTTCTAGAGATGTGGAGAAGATAATTTGTCAGGGGTTGGCCGATCTTGAAGGCTCAATGTGGTGTGACGAAGAGAGGGAGGATGTGCCCTTTTATAAGGGAGGAGAGGGGCACCTTTGGAATAACTAAAGATATTATTTTATTATGAAGACATATTCGGTTTTTAATAGCTCGAAATTGAGTTATTTCGAAGCTAAGGTGGGGATGGGTCGAAATACTCTCATACAATAGAATTTTGACCAGTTTAGTTTACAATTTTAACCTTATAATTTAGTTTTAACTTTATGTTAGATAATTTTTCTTTTACCGTCTCTTTTTGTGTTCTTACACTATAAGGTTAATGATATTATTATAACAATCCAAACGAAACCCAAGTTGTTTATAATTAATATATATAACCTTATCTAAGTCATTTGGCCGAACCGTAGAGTTTTAGGAATAAAATAACAATTAATAATATAATATTTGTTTTAAAAATGATTTTATGTCCATTTTGACACTATTTAGTAATTGATTTTTGTGAAAATCATAACAGAATGATTATTTAAAAAATAGTTACTTATATGAATACTAAAATGTCATATTAACCAATAAAATTAGTGGAATTCCTAAAAAGTCTCAAATTACATTTATTTGGGTATTTATAACATCAATTATGTCAATATTTCATTAATAAGATAATTACAGCATCATCATTTTGTCATAAATAAATTAAATTATTTAATATATAAAAATTAAAAATAAAATACCATTATGTAGTAAATCTTTTTATCTTTCTAATGAATATTTATAGTCGAGTTTATCTTATGTATAACCCTATATTAAAAATTATCTACTTATTAAACATTGATTTTATCTATTTTAACCCTTCTTTAAATAAATTAATAATAAATGTCCTATTCTAATCCAAGTAGGCCTAAATGGTCATATGTTATTAATAAGGTTGTTTTTGGTCGAATTACACTTATCCAATAGAATTAGGACATGTGTTAGGGTAATAATAATATCATTTTTACCCTTAATTACCCTATTTACTTTTAACCGTGGTAAAAAAAAGTAATAAGTCACTATTCATCAAAAATTATTTTCATGTCATTGAACCAAATTTTACTTACTGAAATCAACCGTGTCTCTCAGATTTTTGAAATTCCACTCACAAAAGTGGTAAAATTATGTTTTATTAAAAATTCATTTTTTTAACTACCACTTAGTGGTTTCACTATTCATCAAAAAATGAAAGTTTCCAGAAAAATACCAAAAATTAGGCCTAAGATATATTTGATATTATGAACTCAAAAATGATGTATATTTTACCAAATTCAAAACATATCAGTTAAATTAAATAATATAATAATTAATTCCCGTGGTCAAAACATATAGCTTGTTCTTAAAAGATAATAACTATCAAAAGATTGACACTTGTTTATGTCTGGTTTAAATGTGAAATTACATCCAATGACCAAAATTGTATTAAATTATAAAAATATATTCTAAATATACTTTAAAACCACTCAAATTAATAATTTATCACTATTAATTATTTATATTAAAAAGGTTGTTTTTAATTAAAATTTATTAATTTTCACTATTCATCAGAAAATAAAAGTTATCTGAAAAGTGCCAAAATTTCACCCTAAGCTAATTTCGATATTCCGAATCCAAAAATGAAGTCAGTTTTGAAAACTTAAATTTATAAAATTTAAAAAAGTGGTTATTACTATTCATAACGGCTAGTTTTAATAATATTTTAATAGCATATCGTTGTTTAGTGAAACTCGGTATTGCGTACTACACACGCTATCCAGGAAGGTCGCGATTGCGTGTAATGAAAGGAAAGTCAATGATGTATGTTGTGCAAGATCCTTTTGGTGTAGCGTACAACACAAGACATTTAAAAAGAATATTTTTTGTAAAATATCGAGGTGTTACAATCTCACCATGTGAATGTTTGAATTATATTTCTATGTTCTGACCGATGTATTATTGGTTAATATCTAAAATAGAAAGAATATCTTGTTATAATTTTGATTATTATGTGATCCATTAGAATCAGATTCATGTTCTTTATACATGAAAAGTCATTTTGAATACCGGTTTTTTAGATAAAATGAAGAGATTGTGGTGGAATTTGAATAATGGATAAATATTTTCTCATGAAGTTACTATATTTATTAATGAACACATTATAGACAGTGAAAGAATCTTTCATAACTAGGAAAATGATTGTGAAATAAAATCCAATTACCATACTTTCTTGAGAAATCAATGTCCTTTTCCAAACCTATTAATCATGTGTCCTTTTTTATATAATTCCACTTGACAATGGTCTCTATCACTCTCAATTAGTCAATAGTAATTAGTTTCCCCTACCAAATCCATCTTCTAATTTCCCACCAATGTTCTAACAATGTGGAATCATAGTTATGTGTAACTTTTAATGGCAATTATCTTTCCCAAATTATTTTTTAGGTCGATTTTTGATGATCCTATTATATGATAAGAGTTTCACGAAACGAATTTTAATAATTTTAATCACATGATAAAAAAGAAAAAATTCATAGGAGAAATTTATTATTAGTGTCGTAGGATGTATCATCCTAATAGGTTTTTAATTATCTTCTTTGTAATGAATTTAATTATTTTCAAATCTCTTATTACACATATTATGTATTTTATCTGTCATTACATAAAACACCTTATTTATCATTCATTACACTCAAAACCAAAATTATCTTTTGTTTCTCAAAACAGTGACTTCCTTTGCTGACTTATGTTAAACCGAATACCGGGTCTTACAAGAATAGAATATAATATTAATAATATTATCATTGTTATCACCATACATTTAAACAAATGGTAATTAATTAGATTAACTAAAATTTGAAATTATATTTTACATGGTTTTCAAAAATTAATTAATATGTTACCTATTAACAATAAATAAACATAAATACCAATTCAATATAAATTATGTGTATTTATAAATAATTATTTTTATGACCATAATTGAGTTTACTATAACAAATTCAATTAATCAATATTATCGAAAGAAATCAATTCAATTTTTATGTTTTGTATTTAATTTAATCCTCAAGAATTCAACCAATAAGTTTAATGTGTTTATATAATAATAAATCATAATTAAATCTTTAAAAAGTTATATATTTTTAAAAGTTGGTTTTATCGACATTCAATGTTACACTAGTTTTATATTTGAAATTTTAAATTAATTTGGTTTTTATCTTACAAAATAAAATTCGGTTTTAAAAATTAAATATATAAATTTACATTAGTAAAATTTTCATGATTTTCTTTATAATGTTAATTTTTTAATGAATAATGAAAATTTTCAGATTTTAATTGAAAAATACTTTTTCATCTAAATAATTTATTTGTAAAATTATATTTTATATTTATTTAAGGTAAAATTAGTTAAATTTAAATCATTTAATACATTTTAGGTCAATATTATTATTTTTATAGTGAATTTAAATATAAAAACATTGCAACCATTTGAAAATTTTCTCATTAAAAACATGATATGTCTTCCTAATAGTGTGATGAAATTTATATTAAATTCTACTAATTCTGTGATTAAAATTTTGAAAATGTATTCCATATTTATAATTAGAGAAATTTATAATTATTAACATGTTAAACATAGTTATTTATCAGAAATATTATTGAATCAAATTAAAATTAATTTTAGAGATGAAGGTAAAAATGAGTTTATAAAGTGATTAATCATTAATATTAAGTGTTAGATGAAATAAAATCTTATCCAAAAACCCTTTTATAAGAAAATTATGATAATATACCCAATTTTATTGAAATGGTTTCATTATTTTTTGTAAAATTACTTAAGGTAGTCCTCTTAGTAGTTTTTACCTTTTAATATTTACAATAATTTAACTCCCCCTCCACTATAAAATGGCATTCACCCTACCCACTTCGTCACACATATAAAGTGTATTATCTCATAAAAACTAAAATAATAGGATACAAAAATACCCCCTCTATCCCTAGAAGCCTCACATTGGGCATAAACCAAACCAAGGAAGTCATTTTGAGAAAACAAAAAGGAGTTACCTGAAGAAAAGGTAACATTCTTCAACAAGCACTTTTGATTTATTTCATTCTCCACCCCTCCATTTATTTTTATTACATTATCATATAATAAAATAAGTATTTTATATATTCATATATGTTTTAGTTAAAATTTATATACCTACACCTACACACAATCCCATCAAATTGATAACAAAATCAATATTCATATGTATGTCGGCCTAGCACCTCAGAAAATGATTTCATTCGATTTTTCTTTAGCATCTCTCATGGTTGGGAATTATAATGGATATACTATTTTTATTTATTATATATGATATTTATGATTTAAAAAACTTATGAAATTTTATATCACAAATTATTTCATTCTTTATATATTTTGATAATACCATAACATCGTTTCTGGCTGTATGGACTACCGCCACCACAAAGAGATTTTATTTATTCAAACATTACATAGAATTTTTTTAGAATTTATTTGATAAGAACTTATAATATAAATGAAATTTATCTGATATCCATTATACAAATACCTCTTTATAAAATTTTAATATCATTTTCTTTTTTATCATTTCACATACTGAATAAGTTATAACATCGTTGATGAATGTGTGGACTACTGGCTCTTCAAAGCGATGTGGCTCCTTCTGAATCACAAAAAAACAATATATAATCATATATGACAAAATAATATTCCATTTATTATATAATTATAATTATAGACAGATAAATGTTTCTTACCATATTTCTATAATGCTCATTGAGAAATGAGAACATTGATTATATGTACGCACTGCCTACTATCTCAACGATTGTAAAATTATTTCACGTTTCATATCCATATTTCATTATAGTAATTTATATTATAATTGATTTAATAATATGATGATTTTTTCATTATTATTATTATTATTATGATATTTATATTTTTACCTCCTTGACCATGAATGACCTATCAAAGTTATTTTTGATGCATAAACTGAATATGGTAAAAACACCATATGTAAACATAATTTCATATATACTTGTATACAACATTGAAATAAGTAAAATAAAATTAATAATGTAAATTCGAAGGGTTTGTAAGTCTTTAAATAATTCACATATGTTTATTAATCTGGAACATAAAGACACAAGTGACAATTCATACTCAACGAAAGGAATTTCATATCGGTCTCCTTTCATTGAGGCATATTTTGATGTTGTGCACCATCCTTCGTTAATAATGTGTATATACAATCCCCTCTTTTAAAATTTTATTATTTTTTGTGAATTTTTATTCTAATATTTCATATTGGGATTGGACACGTTGATTTAAAAAAAATTATAAATATTTAATTTTGAAATAATTTCATCTATGTAAATATTATTTATATTATTTTATCATTTAATTTTAAAAAATAGTTATACATGTGATTTTTTTTATTTTTAATATTATTCTAGTTCACTATAAAAGAATATTTTTTTGTGTTTTATATGGAATATTTTGACAAATGAAAAAAATGAATGTTATATTCCTAAAGTTCATGTTGATAATGACTTTTCCACCACCTTGTCTATTATTTAGTTTTTCTATTCCATTAATAAATTACATGTTTCGATAAATCAAAAACAAATATTTATACTTTTGGGTATTTTGGTATTGAAACGGTTTAAAAAAGGGAATTCCCTTTTGAAAATTGCGTTTTAAAAGAAAATGGTATTTTAATCCAAAAGTGATTTCACAAGAGTTTAAAAGTGTTTTTCAGAGGGTTTTATGAAAAATGAATTTTTTTCACGAAGTGATACTTGAGAATTACATGATGGTGTGGCCCATATAGCACCGTAAAATCACATTACAGCTTAACATAGCATGGACTATATAGCATTGGGAAATCCCATTATAGAATAACATTGGGTGGTTATGATTACAGCATGAAATCCCCTTATAGCTTGACATGGGGTGGTCAATATAGTACTCAGAATTCCCATTACATCATAACATGTGGTGAAAAAGATATTTCCTATAAATCATATTACTACAACACATGGTAAAGCCTAGATTTCACCGAATGAGCCTGTTATATCTCTCTAATGCATTCTATAATAAAATATTGGACGTCATCCATATGGTTGTCCCAATTAAAAGTGTTTTTAATGGTTATTATTTTAAAATAAATTCCTAATATTTTGTTATCATCTAATTTTTTTAAAATATTTTCATATTGTTTAAGGATGGGTAAGGGAAATGAATAAGTCAATCTGAAAGTCCAAGAGATTTTCCATTAATACAATTCATGCCTTATTTTAAATGTTTTTTGTTATATAAAAATGGATATAGAATATAAGTTTCCACATTGTTTTTTATTTGTTTATTATTTATGAGTTATGGATTAATTATAAAAAAGTATAAACCTTGAAAAATCATGATAATGAATGAAAATAAATTCCTGATTAGAAATAAAAATTAGGTGGTTTTTATGGTTATGTACTTTTAGTTGGTATCAGATGGAGGTTTAGAAAAAATTAAAGGTGGTAAAGTGTTAATAGAATTTCCGTTGAATATTTAACATTATGTTTATGATTCTTGTGTTGATTTTTATAAATTATTTCTGTTAGTCATGGTTTTCCATATAGGAAACAGGGAAGCTGATAAATAGGGGTCCTTTGTTTAGAAAACAATAGATAAATATGATCCCGATTCCTTGTAATGAGAACAATTTATCAATATATTCCTTGAGAAATATTTCATAAAGTTTTTTCATATTAGGATGGAAAACAAATCATTTAATTGTGTAAAAAGAATGAACACTCTGTTTCTATGGATGATTAAATTATTACAAGGATAGATAGGTAAGTATAAGATATTGTTTGATACATTTATAGTAAAATTAATATATTTTATGCATAATTAAAGAAAATATTATTAATATATTTCCAAACACATATATTTAAAAGTTATGAAAATGTTGATAATTTTTATATGGTGTTCTCAAAAACTCATGATCCATGATATGAAGGGAATAAGTTATTTCTAATGCAGTAGGAAATGGGTGAGAAACAAAAAAATAATCTTATAGGTAATCTCCAAACATGTACCAAGGGTGATAAAACATATTTCAATGGATGTATGTCTGGATATAGAAAGTGTTTAAGGAGGGATAAGTCTAGTCACAAGGATCGTGTCTATAAAAGAATGATTCCTAAACAACCAATGATTGGGGTAATTGATATCCATTCAATGGTGATATGTGTTAGTTGAATTGATATGGGTCAATATGAAAATTCATTTCAAACGTCAGTTCTACAGGATGCAAATCAACATTATCTGAAATTAAAAGGTGTATAAATGTAATTTTATATTGTTATAGTTAATTTTAATTCATATGGTGAAGTTATAAATGTGCGACTGAGAACATTATTTTCAAAATTTAACCCTATGTTGAAGGTTTTGTAAACTATTTATAGAATTTTATTCGATGTGATTATAAAGTGATTTTAGAATATTTATAGTTTTTTTAATTGGGTTTATGTTTTTTTAATGATTTAGTTTAATGAGAATCATCAATTTATATTGGTACATTAGATATTAATATATTATCTCATCACCTTAATGTATAAATTATCTTAAAATATGCTATCCATTTTGGTTTTTGTTAATAACTAATTATATAAGGAATATCGTGTTACCCTTTTGATGATTATATTATCCATTAGAATATAATTCTGATTCTTCAATCATTAAATATCATATTCAATATGCACTATTTGGAGAAAAATAATATATTATGGAGAAAATTGATTAATGGATGAATCCCTACTCATAAAGTAAGTATATTTCCATATCCTCTTAGTATAGATATTTAAGGAATCTATCAAATCATCGAAAATGATCTCGAAATAAAATCCTCATACAATATTATATAATGACATAAATGGCCTTTTAAACACAAATTTGAATTTTTTTGTTGATATTTAATTCTACTTGAACATTCTCTCTATAAATCATTATTAGTCCATATTAATTATTTACCCCACCCAAGTCTATCATTTAATTTCCCACCAATATTCTCTTAGTATCTAATCCTTGATCGGGGTAACTTCTATACACCATTATGCTTCCCACATTCCCTTTTTAGAAGTATGTTTCATTAACCCTTTTTATGATATGTGTCAATAATTTATGTTTTAAAAATTTATTCCTTTTATGAGTAATATAATATTTGTGGGAAAAATTTATTTTTATGTGAGGTATCATACAACATACTAAGATTTTGTGAATTATATTCTTTCAAAAATTATTATTGTATCTTCTGTTACACACATTACATATTTGGGATTCCATCGCATTAAAAACCATGTTTATCTTGAGTTAACTGAAAAAAAATTTTATCTTGTGATGCACAAAAAATTGAGTTCCCATCTGGACTTATGTTACCCTCAATCCCATGTCTTATCAGGCTATAATACACCATTAATATTGTTATGATAGTTAACACCTAGCCATTACTGTGATGTGAAATAATGAGATTAAAGAAAATATTAACTTATATATTAAACATGTTTATATAATTAATTATATATTTACAATTAATTAAATGTTAAAATAAAGACCAATTGAATATAATGGTTGTGTATTTATAAAAAACTACATTAATGACAAAAAAAGAATTTTATCCACATCAATTTAATTAAGAACAATAATTTAAATATACTATTTAAATTTAAATCTTATATATTTAATAAAATATTATTAATTTCATCAATTATGTTTTGTATTTTTAAGATAAAAATAAGTATAATTTTAAGTATAAAATGTTATTTATTTTTAAAAGGGATTTTTACCGCCTTTTAATGAAAGATGTGTTTTAAAATAAAGTTTTGACAATTTTATAATTTTTATATTAAAATATATTATTATTTTTTGGAATATGGAATATCAAATTTTTCTTTGAGTTTATCTTTTGTATTTTTATGAGTTTTTCTATGTTTTCATGAATAGTGAAATAAACATGAATTTAATTGAAAATTATTTTTCATCAAGATAAATTATATTTTTAAATTGATAATTGTTTATATGGTGTTATTAGATAATGTTTTTATCATTTAATCCAAATTAGTTCATTGGAATCATTTTTATACTGATCTTTTATATAAAAAGAGAGCGAAATTTGTACTTTTTAACTTTAAAAATTGTCTTTGTCATCTTGTATACGAGATTAATTTTAAATTGAAATCGGCCGCTTCGGTGATTTGAATTTGGAATAATGGATTAAAAACCTAAAGAAAGAATTATCTGTAATTTATACTATGTTCAAAATAGTTTTACATAAAATATATTATAGAAAGAAATTAAAAATAATTACTACAGTTAAAGTGAAATGAATTTACTTTGTGGATAATGATTAATTTTATAGTACCAAATGATCTGGAAACGTGTCCAAAAATCATTTTAATGAAATTTAATGAGAATATACCAGATTTCCTCTATTTTTGTTTATTATTGGAGGCACCTGATATCCGTGAGACCACCAAATTGAATTTGCAATTTTATATTTATAAGAATGCTACTCCACCTCCTATATAAAATTCCATTCAGCCTTTCCACATCATCGCAACTCTAAAGACATTTTTTTGTCTATTCCTTTCCCAAATAATTTCAACAAATACTTAATATCATCTAATATAACTCATATTTTTTCATAAATAAATATCTGGATGTTCTTTGTTTTAAACCAAAAGCAGCTACAAGAAGAAGAGTTCACATTATTCAATAAGCACTTTTGTATTATTTCTTTATCCACCTCTTCAGTTCGTATTATTCCACTATCATATAAAAAATCAGTATCATAAATATATTTTGATGTTTTTTTATTTTTTTACCTAAACCTACACTTACATAGATAAAATGGGCATTGTAATCATTATTCATGTGTATAATGGACTACCACCTCGCGAAATGATGTTATTCGTTTCATCCTTTAACACCTTTGTTGTATTGTAATTATGGTGAGAATAACATTTTTAATATATATATATACATTATATTTATGTTTTTTTGAAACTAGTGTTATTTTTATATAATAAATACATTCATGTTTCTATTTTTGGAAATACAATGACATCGTTTTTAGACATGTGGACTACCGCCTCCTCAAAATGAGGGGTTTCATTCACAAATTACATTAAATGTATTATGGATTTATTTGATAATAATATATGATATAAATGAATTATATATGATATTAATCAAACGATTAAATTTTTATTAATATAATATATCATTTTCAATATTATCTTCTCAAGCACTGAAAGTGTGATAACGTTGTTCATGGACATGCGGACTACAGCCTCCTCAAATTGATTTGATTAATTATAAATCATAAGAATACTATTTATAGTATATTTGATTAAATAAAACTGTATTTATTATATAATAACATTTTTTGAATGATAAATGTTACCAACCTTTCATCCATAATGATCAATGAAAATTGAGAATGTCGATCACGAATACGTTCAGCATATAATCTCAATAATTGTTATGTTGGATTATTGTTATTAACCGTCTATCATGATTGGGTTTAAATGTATAATTTATGTATAAATATTATAATTATATCATGATTATAATTATGGATATGTTTAGATAATGAATTCAATGAACTTGGTTAACTTACATAATATTATTTTGACAAAAAACTGAATATGGTTAAAACATATTAAATAGAATTAATTTCTTAAGTAGTGGAATAAAAATTTAAATAACTAAAATGAAATTAATAAAAATTTGGAAATGGATATAAAAAAATAAACAATTAACATTATTTTATTATTCATTATGATAAATAAATATGTGACAATCGGACTCAGGGTAGGGGATCTCATCATGAACTCCTCTCATTGGGGAATGTTTTGATTTCATAAAAACATATTATTTTATGAGGATCAGATACAGGCTTAATAAAAAATCATATAATGAATATTTTTATTCTAATTTTATTTAATGTTTTGTTATATTTAATTCTTTCATGGGGATTTTGATACAAATATTTTCGAGTGGTGTGGGATACATTGATTTATGAAACTATTTTTATATGTTTATTGATTTAGTTTCAAAATATTTTCTTATACGTCAAAAATAAGGATATTATTTTATATGATTATTCATATAAATTTATTATAAAAGAAATATAATTTCATTTTTTTAAATTCAATGAATGGTTTTCAAATAAAATATTATTACATGTTTTATATCGAACATTTTGACAACTGAGAAAATGAATGTCATATTATTAGCATACACATAGACAATGACTATTCTATAACCATGAACATTAAATTAATTTTGTATTCCTCTCCATGATTAAATTTTACACTAAATTAAAATACATCCTTATCATTTTAGTTATTTTGGCATTTAGAATGGATTTCGAAATTAATGTATGATTTTCTTTTGAAAATTGTATTTAAAAGAAAATTGATATTTTAATCTGAATGTTGTTTTATATATGTCTAAAATAGTTTTTTAATGATTTTCGGTGGAATATGTTTTATACATGATTTGGAACCAGATATTTACATGATGGGGTGGCCTAGATTCCGCCAGGAAGGCTCAATAAAGCTTAACATGGGGTAGACCAGATTGTGAGAAGAAATTCCAATATAGCTTTTCAAGGGTTGTCCTACAAAAAAATGTTATACCTCAATACAAGTAATCATAGGGTGTCTTATATAGTGTTTGTAAATCCTATTAGAGTTTAATGTGGGGTGGCTAGGATATCATCTGGAAAGACATATAAATCATAACATCGAGCACCCTAGATAGCGTCGAGTGATCTCATTATAGTTGTACAATGCATTATGTAACGATAATAATGGAAGTTGGTCATATGGTTATTTCAATTGAAAGGGTTTTTAAATGTTTTTAAATGGTTTTTATGTATATGATTATCTATGTAACCTGATGTAGTAATAATTTCATTAAATTGGATTTAATGATTTCATTGAGAAAAATGTATGTTTGGCTTTCATGTGAATGTGATTCATATTATATTCCCAAAAAAATAAGATAAAAAGGTAAAAATTATTTAATTTTTCTATGTTTACGAAACAAATGTTTTATCTTTTATTTTTATCCCATACTGAGATTTTTTTTCTCATTCTAACTTTTTTTAAAATTTGTAGTGTTTGGGAATTGGTTAAAGAATATATGATGTCATATTCAATATCGTGGATATTTTTCCCAAAACAAATTCACGATTTATTTTAAAAAATTTATATTATAAGAAAATGTAATCCAATTAGAATTTTCCACTTTATGTTTTATATTTTTTATGTATCATTTATGGAATAATTCATTAAAACTATAATCCAAAAATAAGACCCTTATTGTGAAATAATATCAATTCCTTACTACATTTCATGATTATATAATGTTTAAGGTATTTTCCATATAGAAGTATTGATGTTGTTTCTACTAACTTCGAGGATAATAATTCTTATCATTTAGAATATTTTATAATCATATCAAAAAATATGGAAATATCAATGATTATTTAAAACAAAATATTCTCGAATCAATATAAGTTCAAAATCTAATTCTCAAGAAGGATGTGTTGGATATAGTAATTGATTAAGTGGTTAAGGATAATAAAAGGTTCCTCTATGAAATGGTATTTCTTTAAGAATCTATTACATGAATAAATTGTTAAATAAAACTAAAAATGATATATTGGACAAACAATCACTCAAATTAGAATAAGACATGTCTGGAAGGAAGACCCTCAAGGTGAAATTTAATACACAACATGAATAAAAGAGAAATAACACATTAAATTTTTAAGGCAATACTATTATAAGGATTGATTTCAATTTTTATCACCACATAGAATGATATAATGAAAGATGGAAATAATATACCATTTAAGATGGAATACAATAATAGATTCTCCGGTAACAATGTCCATACTCTATGGGTAATGTTGGGTTTGGATATAAAGGGACACCTCTAATGATTAAGAATTAAGATATATGAATATTTTCTAGAAATTTCATAGTTGGGAAGGATTTGTCAATAGAAATAAAAGTTTCCAAGTAGATGTTAAATATTCCATATAATTTCACAATGAATAATAGGAAACATGTGATAATTTTTTGGGATGCATAGAGACATCTACAATTTTTCTTTAATGCACTAGTATACTTCAAAAGTTGCAAAATGGTGGATTATAAGAAAAAATTAGTTCTCGTGATCATCAAAAAATGTACTATTACTATTCTATGAATTATTATCAATATAACAATGTATTATTTAAAATTTATAAGAGGGTTATAAATGGAATAAAAATGGGAAACAAGCATTAAATTAAGGAAAAATATATCTCTCTAATATTCAAACTCAAGAGGATAATAAAATATTACTTTCATTCTGAATAAAACATATTTAAGACCTATATTTATGCTACTAAGATAAAAATATCTAAGAAATAAAAACGTTAGGAATGGAGTAAAAAATAAAATGAATCATCTACTTTAATGGATATATAAAAATATACCTTCATTGTAAATAAATTGAAGAATCCAAAAATAAATAATAATGAGGTGGCACTCATGTCCATATAGATGTTATGAAAAAATCAATACCTAAGTTATCTCCCAGAAAACAAAAAATGGAAAAAATAAAAATTAGTGGAGGTGTATTTCATTGTAAAAAATAAAATTATGTGAATCCTTGGAAATGTTGTCAACGAAAAAAATTTCACAATTTTTATTTCACATATTATAGAATGAATATCAACCTAGAATTAAAAAAAATTAACTGAGAAAGTTTTTTAATAAAAGCAATTGGGTGAAGTTATAAAATTTATTTTCCTATGTCCTAAAAGGTAGAAAAAAAGTATTGGTCCATATTGAGAATCCATAATACACTCCTTGTGAGATTTTAGGACCTCTACTCTCCTATAAACAAAATTATTTGAAATTATTTATGATGAAGTACTAATTTAAGGGGGAAATACGATCGATTGGGTTATTTCACAATAAAAACACATCCATATAGGATGTGTGAACATGATAATTTTTCATTATTTTATTTTATAACAATATATATCATTTATTATTACTATATTCGATAAAAAATTATATTCATATGAAGGATTTTTTTCTACATGTCATGTCACTGAAAATGAGCAATATCAATTAGTATCAAGATATAAAGATTATACTAGACTTCTGATGAACATTAAATGTTTTCAAGCCTTATTATTCATTTTATGACGCTTTAGGATAGCTGAAGAATATCAGATGATAGATATTTAAATGTTCACTATTTTATGGTAGAAAAGAGCCAAGGATATTATGTGTATTCTCATTAGAATTAATTTTAATATTGAAATGTTATTACAAATATACATTAAGTGGAGGTTAAACTATAGTTTAGAAAATATCCCCTAGTTTTTTCATCCTCAAGAGATAAATGTTTCGCTATTTTGAATTATTAAATTACTATAAAATGAATGTATTGATAGTTCATACAAATAAAAAAACCATAAAATAAAGTCATAGTAACAAAATTATTATACTATAATTTTAAATTATCACTTTACATAACATGTATTGAATAAATATAAAATAAATAATTTTTATTACAAAAATCTAATGAAATGGTTCACACAGTGGGAATATTATAAAAATGACTTATAGAATTATTAAAAAACTAAATTATATTATTATTATTATTATAAAATTATCAATTTTAAATGGATTAATTGGGAGATCTGTAGCACTGATATGAATAATCATCTATAATAATCCTTTCAATTGATATCCTCTTCTTAAATTCTGAGGTTATACTTTATCATTCTTAAACATGAACCCTGGATAAAGCCAATTAGATTTTCCAAAACTAATCTAACTGGATCCCTGTTCTCCCTATAACCATGATTTTTTAATCGATACATCCGCTATAATAATTGATAGAATAGTTTTCCCACTACTTAATTGGTATCTGTAATTGTAAGATACATAAGTGATAACTCGATTCTTACACTTTATAACTATTTGGATAGCCTAAAAATATTTCAATTGAAATAAAAATATCATTACAAATAAAACTATATAGGACATTATATCATTGAATAAATACACGTACAGAAAATTGTTACACAAAATTAAACATCACGTGGGATAAAATTTTACAATGTTTCAAAATTAAAAAAAAAATAATAACTCACTTGTAGTTTTGGAATTTTTTTATTTTTTTATTTTAATCCATGATTTTTAGATAAATTTATAAGCATTCCATGAATGGTCAGATTCCATAAAAAATCTATTTATGTTGTAAGGTATCAGTAGCACCATTCTAGTTTATCTTATGATGGGTTTAGATTTTTTACATATCTACCAATAGTGTAACACCCCGACCCCAGTTAACCAGAGCTGGTGAATTATTTTAATACATTGGCATGATTACAAGGAATCAAGTCTCAAAGGACCAACCAGTTTAGTAGTCTAGGAAAATATATTACATACATTAATGTTACATTTCACTTTATAACATACAAAAAAACATAAATAATAATTTATGAATGCCATTATTTCCTTGGCTTAACCCTGCATATCAATCACAATACACTTCTTGGAATCTAGGGAAAAATAAAACATAGAACGGGGTCAGCTCAAATGCTCAGTAGGGATTACAATACAGTGGAAACATTCATAAATAATCATAAACATTTAAGGCAATGCATAACTAAACAAAAGCCTTTTAAACTTGAACTTCAAAATAATATGTCAAAAATAAAATGAAGTAATGTCATTTACTAACTCACATGGAAATTCTACTAGTCGAATAATCACATGCAATATCACTAACAACTTTCATAATGATGGAATGCATAATTCCAGACTATCATAACCACATATTCAAGGCCTTGTACCTGTACTACAAATAAAATTCTGTCAAGGCCTTGTGCCAAGACACTAGTTTGTCTCATGAGACCTACCGATGCATCGAGGAGCTATAGCAGGCTCCACCTGTCACTTACTAAGTCCAATGCATTCCTCATATGAAAAGGTTTAAACAATAAAAAAGATTCATATTAAAACTGGCATACAAAATGTGAATACATTACCCATAAACCATGAATGGTATAAAAATATCACATCCATAGTAAAAAATATCGCAAAACCATCAATACATTATGGAATATTTGTATCATAACAAATCAACTTCAAACAAGTTTAAAATCCATTAATTGATTTTGACATAGATGAAAATGGTTTGTAAAACTCTTTATGAGAAATATCAATTTTTCATGAAAACATTTAAAAGTCACAAAATATACAAAGGAATAAATTTAAATAAATTTTTGAATAAAAGTGTCCCATACCACTTTGAAACGTTTAAAAGTAATTAACACTTTAAAACATTCATGTCCATTTAAATAAATCCTTAAAACCATTTTGAAAACATGGACATTAATGAGAATGGTTTAGAAGAATAAATCATTAAAACATATAAAATGATGTTTTAGTAAAAAGTCCCTTAAAAGAATCCCTTTGAAAAATATTTTATAACAAATGGACCGGGATAATAAATATGTCCCAGTAGATACTTACATAAAAACAACCTCGGATAATAAAGAAATTGTGAAATAAACTCGTACCAATTTGGTAACTTACTAAACATACACCCCATGAAAGAGGTATCATACAATGAATATATAAATACACATAAATTAAAGTGTATTACACAAATAATACAATTACGTGTAGTACATACACTACACAAAAGGTAATAGAGGAAATATGGTAAGTATCTCACGGGAATTAAGAGTGAGATGAAAACCCCCTACCTTGCAATTTTATTTAGTCGAGGGTACGTTTAACCTCCTGTATGAAGACTATAGTATGTTTTTAAATTATAACAGAATCATATTAATATTTTATGATATCATACCTTATTCATTTTTGACTTTATACTACCCATTTAAAAATAATTTCCATGTTGAATTGACATTTTGGGTAATATTCTCTTTCCTTATCGTACATGTTTTAACTTGTTAATCTTGATTAGGTCACTTAGATCATGATTTAAATACATCAAGAATATAAAACATCATTTATATTTCATATATATTTAGAATATAATTATGTATAGTATACATATATATGAAATGAAAAACACCGTTTATGGAGACGGTAGTCTGTACGTACGCATAAACGATGTTTCCGTTTTCATAACGTATTGAATTGAACTAAGTGAATAAAATATGTATAAGAACACACACATATATATATATATATATCTCCAGTAGAATTATTATGTCATATATTACAAACATATTATTAATATAAATTTTTTAATCGTCGATGAATGGTGAATGGGGAAATGAATCTCATCGCGTCGTGGAGACTGTAATCCTTACGTACGCACGAGAGACAATATCATTTCCTTAAAAGTGCTAAATTTGATGGTATATTAGTTTTACAATTATATTATCATGTTATTTGTATTATTTATATACATATTACTCATCATTATATCCATCTAAATAACATAGTTTTGAATAATAAATTACACTGTGGCGTGGAGACGGTAAGTCGTACGTACGCACGCATGGTGAAATTATCATTCATAAGAAGGATAGAATAATGGATATAGTTGTGCAATATTTATAATAACATCATAGTATATATAAGATACTTGAGTTGTTATTTTAGAATGGAAATCAAAAATAAATAATAATTGGAATAAGAAAGGAACTTGAAAGATGGTGGTGAAAACATTACCTCTTCATGAGGTTATTCCTTTTGATTTGATCAAAAGGGATCCTTAGGTTGGATTTTTTATAAAACTAAGGACTCTAGGTTGAATTGAGGGATTTTTAGAGAATATTTGGGCAGGTTTTGGCTGAGACAAGAGGCTTTGAAGGTATGAATTTGAGATAATGGGTAGTGCCCTTTTATAAGAGGGGTGAGGGGCACCTTAGGAAAAACAAAAAATATTATTTTATAATAAATTCATATTCGGTTTATAATGGCTCCAAAGTGACTAATTTATAGGATAAAGTGGGGATGGGTCGAAATCCTTCCAACCAATAGATTTTAGACATGTTTGGTTAGTATCTTAACCCTATCATTTATATTTGACCCTTAGTTAAATAGTATGACATTTACCATATCTCTTTGTATTTTTATATTATATTGTTAATAAACGTAATATATATTTATAAAAGAACCACAAGTGGTTCCTTAATTATTAAAATATCATTATATAAGTCCTTTGGCTGAACCTTATATTTTTAGGAAGATAATATGAACTAATAATATAATATTTGTTTTAAAAACACTTTTATGTCAATTTAGACACTATTTGGTATTTTGTTTTTTCTAAATTCATAACAGCATTATTACTTTAAAAAAAATAATCTAACCAACCCTAATACATCATATTAAATATAGAATTAGTAGAATTCATAAAAATGTTTCAAATTACATTTATTTGTACATTTATCATACCAATTATTTTAATATTTCAATAATTTGGTAATTACTGCATCACCATTGTTTCATAAATAAATTAAATTATTTAATATCTAAATTTATAAATAAAATACAATTATGTATGAAAGATTTTTAATTTTCTTATAAATATTTGTAATCGAATTTATCTTATGTATAACAGTATATTAAAAATGTTTTAGTTATTTAACATTGATTTTATCTTTTTTAACTCTTTTGTGAATTAAATAATAATAAAGTCATAATCTAATCCAATTGGAAAAAATAGGTTCATATTTTTTTTCCAAATTTTGTTTTGGGTCGAATTATACTTACCCTATAGAATTAAGACATGTTTTATGGTAATAATAATTTCATTTTTACCCTCCATTACACAATTTACTTTTAATTGTGGTAAATAAAACAAAAAAGTTACTATTCACCAAAAAATATTTTTATCTTATTGAACGAAATTTTACTTCTTGATGTTAACTATTTCTCTCAGATTTTCAAAATTAAACATAGAGATGCGGTAAAATTATGTTTTATATGAATTTGAAAATTCTCCTAAGAGATGGGTAAAAGACCGAGAAAAGTTCAATAAAATTTTTATATATCTAAAATTATTATAAACTGAATCCAATAAATTACATTGATCTTATATAGGTATTATGTATCTATTATTACCTAAAATAAATTTAAATAAAATAAAAAATTATTTAAATAAAAAATCTGCTTTAAACTATAACTCAGTGTTTTTCACTATTCATAAAAAATTGAAAGTTTTCAGAAAAACACAAAAATTTCACCCTTAGCTAATTTCAATATTCTAAATCTAAAAATTAAGTCCATTTTAAAAGATAAAATTTATATAATTTCAGAAAGTGGGTATTACAATTGATAACGACTAGTTTGTTTGGTTGTGGTGTGTTAAAACTCGAAGTTGCATACAACACACACTATTGTATTATTCAAAGAGAAGCCTACCGTGGAATCTTGGGGTGTTACATTGTCTTATACTTCAATTAATTGTATCCTCACAATTTTAAATTATTTTTCAAAAATAAAAGGTCGAAAACAGAAAATACCTTTGGGAAAACCCACATCGGAAATTAGGTTAATAAAAGTTTTTCTTAATAAGTGGAAAAGGGGAATTAAAAAGCCACCACCAAATTAGGATCTTGATTAGGAGAACATTGGTGGAAATTAGGTACACATAATTGGAGAAAAAACATAAATATTTATTGGGAGTGACTGAGGTCATCAATCACAAACAATTGTATAATTGAGGGACTCAAATCCATTAATCTATATGATTTAAAATATCAGTGGTTCAACAAAACATAAGCTATTAGGATAACACATTTTTAATTTTAAGATCCCTTACCTAAAGTTTAACAATTAATTTCTTCATAAAATAAGAGAAGAAAATATATATATATATATACTTGACAAGTAGAGTTCCATTATTAAATAATTTCTTCCACAAACTCATCATTCAATCTAAAAGATAATAGAACATAAAAAATTATTTTATTTATCCTATTCATATTGTGTTCCCAAAAAATGAATTTCTAATTCATCTACCAGAGCTTTTAAAAAAACAACATTATTAAATCCAGGACATCACGTGGGCCAGTGGTAGGTGATACACCCTTGTCACCCTTCAGTTGTGGGTTCAAGTCTCACGGCCTTTCCAGACGCGACTGGTTGCCGCTCGACCTCCATGTTGTCCTTTTTATGGAAATCAAAAAATAAACTAGAATTATCCAAAATACTTCGGTCCAAACTCATAGTCCAAAATTTATAAGGAAGGTAAACACAATAAAGATTCTTTTTGCCATGTAGTAACATGTTAACACCTTCATCATGTATCCTTTTAAAACACGGCAATATCCTGAATTACCATTAAAATTTATTGATTACATTCATGCTCCATTATTCTTTATAAAATACTGGATATACTCCTTCTTTCCAAAAATGTTGTAAACTCCAACAATGATAGAATATACAAATCATTAATCAGTTTCAGGGTAGTCAAGAATATCTAATATAATTTATTCAAATCAATCATGTATTATTCCAACATCACTACCTTGGTATCAGAACCATATTATGATTTATCTTTCTCTCATAAGATATTTTTCAAAAATTTAACCTGCTATTTAGTCACTGTTCGTGGTTCCACACAATCTCATGTCCTTAATGGAATAGTACTTTAGTACAATCCTTATATACTCCATAATTATTATAACCAGTACATCATTGATACAACACTCAAATGAAATAATTCTTTAATAAGAACAAAAGAATTCTAATCATTGCTCCTCATTTGTGGTAGTGTCATAACTTGATTATTATCTAATAGTATCATTTGGGACAAACTCTGATGATTTAGACATTAGTTCATGCAGTGTACAAACTCCTTGCAGATGAAGCATTGTACATTTGAAATGTTTTTCTTACCCATACAGTCACGTACTTGGTGTCCTTTTTCTACACACATACAACAAACAGCCACTCCCTTCAGGAAAGTTCCACGGTGTTTCATCCCGTAGTTATCACATATTGGAAAATCTTCTTTTCCCTCTTCCCATTATCCATCTTTCTCTTTTCTATCCTTTTCTTCTCTTGATTCCCTTCAAATCCATAGGACTCAGATAATTCTTTACTAATTTTATTAACACATGATACTATTTCTTCATATGTTGAGAATACATGGGAGATTATTTCCCTTCTAAATGTTGGCTTAATATCATCATACATATTATCCTTTTTACTATTTAGATCATACGTATTTCTGGAGTTCACATTCCATCTACTGGGAACCATTCCAACACAATGGCATAAACTAGGTCAGTTTATGAATTGCAATGAATAATTCCAAACATGTAAAATACATAACATAAATTGAAAGGTTTATGAATATAACCCATAATCATAAAGATGTTTTCCTTGATGAATTATACACTCATAAACCCTTCATTATGATTTTTATAGAAAATTAGAATTATCCTAAGAATATCCCCCAGGAGTGTTGTAACTAAGAGTGCAGAAAGGCATGTTGTCATGCACCAGTTCACGTTCGAGTCTAGCTCAAACTAGTGTTTTCGGGTTTTACCCCTAGATACATCTGTTCCATAGCCACCCATACCTGCTCTTATCCATACAGGGATGTATTATCTTGGAAAACTCAAAAAATCTATATATTACCAAAATTCTAGAAATTTATTCTATACTAATCCTCAAAGTCTATCATAGGTCTATGTGATCTCATCAGATTTTATCAAAATCTAGCTTCCGAGGTTATAGCTAAACTTCCTCTGATACCAACTGTAATGCCCCGACCCCACTTACATAGAGTTGGTTCATTATTTTAATACATTGGCATGATTAAAAGAAATCAAGTCCCAAAGCACTGATCGGCTTAGCAGTCTTGGAAAATAGATTACATACATGAATGTTACATTACACTTCATAACATACAAAAAAATATAAATAATCCTTTATGAACGCAATTATTCCCTTGGGTTAACCCTGCATATCAGTCAAAATACACTTCTTGGAATCCTGGGAAAAATAAAACATAGAAAGGGGTGAGCTCAGATGCTTAGTAAGGATAGCAATATAGTGGAAACATTCATAAATAAGCATAAACATTTAAGGCAATGTATAACTAAAAAAAGATTTTTAAACATGAAATTTAGCATAATATTGAAAAAAATAAAATTAATTAGTGCCATTAACTTATTTACAAGGATATTCTACTAGTCAAATAATCACATACAATATCACTAACCACTTTCATAATGACGGAATGCATAATGTTATACTATTATAACCACATAGTCGAGGCCTTGTGCCAAGACTAAAAATATTATTTTGCCAAATCCTTGTGCCAAGACACTAGTTTGTCTCATGAGACCTATCGATGAATCGAGGAGCTATAGCAGCCTCTACCCGTCACTTACTAAGTCCAATGATTTCCTCATATGAAAAGGTTTAAACATAACATAAATATTCATATTAAAACTAGAATACGAAATGTCAATACATTACCCTTAAACCATGAATGGTATAAAAATAACACATCCACATTAAAACATATCAAAAAACCTTCCATACAAAACGGAAGATTTGTATCATAATAAATCAACTTCAAACTATTTTAAAATCCATTAATGGATTTTGACATAGATGAAAATTATTTGTAATAATATTTGAGAGAAATATCCATTTTTTATGAAAACATTTAAAATTCACACAATTTAAAAAGTAATACATTTAAATACATTTTTCATTCAATGTTTCCCATACCACTTTGAAACTTTTGAAATTAATTAACATATTAAAACAATCATCTCCATTTAAATAAATCCTTAAATTTTTTTTTGAAAACATGGATATTAATGAGTATGGTTTAGAAGAATAAATCTTTAAAACATATAAAATGATGTTTTAGTAAAAATTAGATTAAAATAATTCCATTGATAACTATTTTATGAAACATCGACTTGGATAATAAATATGTCTCAATAGATACTTATGTAAAAACAACCTCGGATAATAAAGAGATTGTGAAATAAACTTTTACCAATTTGGTAACTTACGAAACATACACCCCATAAAAGAGGTATCATATAGTGAATATCTAAATACACATAAATTAAAGTGTATTACAAAAAATAATACAATTATGGGTAGTAAATACACCACACAAAAGGTAATAGAGGCAATATGGTACGAATCTCAAGGGAATATGGAGTGAGATAAAAACCCATTACCATGAACATTCCTTTAGTTGAGGGTATGTTAAACCTTTTGTATGAAGCCTATGGTATGTTATTAAATTATACTAGAACTATATTAATATTTATGATATCATCCATTATTCATTTATGACTTTATACTACCCATTTAATAATAATTTCCATGATAAATTAACATTTCGGGTAATAATCGATTTATTTATCTTACGTGTTTTTACTTGTAACTCAGGATTGTATCACATAGATAATGATTTAAATACTTCCATAATATAAAATATGATTTATATATTATATATATTTAGAATATAATTATATATAATAGACATATATAAGAAATGGAAAACACCGTTTATGGAGACGATAGTCCATACGTACGCATAAACGATGTTTCCATTTTCATAACGTATTGAATAGAACTAAGTGAATAAAATGTATGTAAGTATATATATATATATATCTCCAGTAGAATTATTATGTCATATATTACAAACATATTAGTAATATATATTTATATAATCGTTTATGAATGGTGGATGTGGAAATGAATCTCAACGCATTGTGGAGATGGTAATCCGTACGTTCGCACGAGCGACAATATCATTTCCTTAAAGGTATGGAATTGGATGGTATATTAATTTTACAGAGAAATTATCATGTTATTTTAATTATTTATATACATACTACTCATCATTATATCCATCCAAATAACATAGTGTTGAATAACAAATTACAGCACGGCGTGGAGACGGTAAACCGTACGTACGCACGCATGGTGACATTGTCATTTATATGAGGGATAGAATAATGAATATTATTGTGGAATATTTATAATAAAATAAAATTATATATAAGATAATGGATTTATTATTTTATAATGGAAAAAAATAAAGAAGAAGTGGAAGAAGAAAGGAAGTTGAAAGAGGGTGGTGAAAACATTACCTCTTTATCAGGTTCTTCCTTTTGATTTCATCGAAAGGGCTCCTTAAGTTGTCTTTATGATCCAAATATGTCTTATAGGATGAAGTGAGGGAAGTTGAGAGAATATTTTTCAGGTTTTGGCCAAGCCGAAATGTTTTTAAGATATGAATTTGAGAGAAGGGGGTTTCCTTTTAAAAGAGGAATGAGGGGCACCTTAGGAAAAACATAAAATATTATTTATAATAAATTCATATTCGGTTTATAATGGCTCCAATGTGAATTATTTTGAGGCTAAGGAGGGGATGTGTCGAAATATTTTCAACCAATATATTTTAGACATGTTTGTGTCACTATATTAACCCTATCATTTATATTTAAACCTTAGTTAAATTGTTTGACATTTACCATTTCTCTTGGTATTTTTATATTATATGGTTAATAAACATACTATATACTTTAAGAGAACCTCAAGTGGTTAATTAATGATAAAAATATAATTATATAATCCCTTTTTCAAATACTTATATTTTTAGGAATAGAATATTAATTAATAATATTTTATTTTATTTAAAAACTCTTTTATGTCACTATTGACACTTTTTTGGTATTTTGTTTTTTCTAAATTCATAAAATCATTATTACCTCAAACAAAATTCATCTAACCATCCTTAATATGTCATATTAATCTATAAAATTAGTTCAATTAATAAAAAGTCTCCAATTACATTTATTTGGATATTTATAATATCAATTATTTAAATATTTCATTAATTTGTTAATTACTGCATCACCATTATGTCATAAATAAATTAAATTATTTAATGTCTAAAAATTATAAATAAAATACCATTATTTAGGAAATATTTTAATCTTTATAATTAATATTTATAATTTAATTTATCTTATATATAACCTTATATTAAAAATGTTTTAGTTATTTAACATTGATTTTATCTCTTTTAATTCTTCTTTGAATTAAATAATAATAAATGTCCTAATCGAATAAAAGTAGATCACAGAGGTTCATATTATATTCCTAAGGTTGTTTTTGGTTGAATTATACTAATAAAATATATTTAGGTCATTTTTAGGGTAATAATAATATCAGTTTTACACTTAAATACACTATTTACTTTTAAACTTGGTAAATAAAAGAATGAAGATACTATTCACAAAAAATTATTTTTATCTTATTGAAAAACATTTTACTAATTTATATTAACATTGTCTCTTTTATTTTAGAAATTCCACTCACAGAAGTGGTAAAATTACATTTTATATGAATTTTCAAATTCTCCTAGGAGTCGGGTAAAAGACGGTGAAAAGTTCCATAAAATTTTTAAATATCTAATATTATTATAAACTGAGTCCAATAAATTACATTGAACTTATATAGGTATTATGTATCTGTTTTTACTTAAAATAAATTTAAATAAAATATCTAATTATTTAAAAAAAATCGGTTTTAAACTATAACTCACTGTTTTTCACTATTCATCAAAAATTGAATGTTTTCAGAAAAATACCAAAATTTCATCCTAGGATAATTTCGATATTCTGAATCCAAAAATGAAGTCTATTTTAAAAGATAAAATAAAAATTATTTAAAAAAGTGGGTATTACTGTTTATAACGGCTAGTTTGATTGTTTGTGGTGGGTTAGAACTCAAAGTTGTGCACAACACACGCAACTGTATTATTCAAAGAGAAGCATTCCATGGAAGTTTGGGGTGTTACAAAAATTATGGTGAAACACCAATACAATTATTCCATGAAAAACCCTTAAGAATTCATTTTTAACAAATACCATATGTCATTTGATTTTAAAAAATTATTTCCATACATATTTCATTAAACCTAAAGATGTTATACATTATCCCCAATTTTTTTTAAAATACTACAAAAATCATATATAATATAATAAAAAATTGTTGTATTTCATACTTAATAAATTATTAATTTTTTTTAAACAAGTGAAGTAATGTTTATCAATAAAACAATAATATCCTCTTTTTTGAAAAACATAAACACATTATAAAAAAATAATGTTATCGAAAATACTTGTTTTATTAATGCAATTATATCATCAATTGATGAAATCTATATATTATTTTAATATCCCACATTTTTAAAATATTTCTCCCACTTTTATATAACCAAATTATCATCCCCATTTTGATAATTTTGTTGGATTTTAGTACTTTTTATATAACATTAAAGGATGATATCATCATTATATTCTTTTGAAAAATCAATTGATATTTCCAATTTAAAAATTGTTTCTTTCCCTTTATAAAACAAAAATATCTTCCCTTTTCTGAAAATTTTGATGGATTTTAATTTCAACCAATATTACCCCTTTATCGAAATTAAAGTAGGGAAAAAAATTTCATTGAAATAATTATAGAAAATATTTACATATTGAATAGGAAAATTTTAATAAAATTTGTAATAATTAAATAATTCATCAGAAAATATTCAAAAAATTATTTAAGAAATAATTAATGTAGAAAAATTGAAACAACGTCATGAACATAATATTTTAGATTAATATTTTCAATCAAATATTATGTTTACAAGTTGTTAGAAATATAGAAACTAAATACATATTAATTAATTTTTTTATCATTTCATTCAACTATTTTATATATTTATATATCACTTTTGGCATCTCAACTTGATTCTAGAACATGTTGTCAAATTCAGCAACCTTTTCTCAAATTCTGCATTCTTATTCATTCAAATCATGAAATTAATTAGTAAGTTTTCTTATAAATAATTTATTGGGATGTGACCTTCTAATTATTTCTTATATTGAAATTAATTTTGATTATAATATTCATTATGATGATTTTATAACATGAATATATTCTATAAAACATTAATAGAAGATGAAACTTCATCATGTTTTAAATTAGGGTCTTTTAACAAACTTTCATGAGTAATTGTATTCTAAAAAACAATCTCATAAGATGGATTTATAGAAATAGTGTGTTCTAAAATAAAATTTTAATAATTATCTCAATCATTAAATTACTCTATGAGATTAAAAAACAATATTTTACATTGTTCTATTTTTTTAGGAATTCACTTATATTCTCTTTTATCAATCAATTGATTATATTAACTAAATATGAATTTTGAGATTCTGGAAATGAAAATCCTTTTTTTGAATAATTGGAATTCTTTAACCAAGATCAAGTATCATTCTAATTTCATGAGTCATTATCAATTCTATAATCAGTACCACATTATATATTTATCAAAGAAGTTATTTGTTACTAAATTTAGGGATTTAATTAAACCATATTTCTTATTCTTTTGGTCTTTATAGACAATTAGGTATGAATTTTATATGTTGATTTTTTTAGAGGATCCTTCAATATCAACTGTAAAATTACTTAATTCATTCCTAAAAATAAAAGTTCATTCATAAGAGATTGATAATTTATAACATGAGATTTAGTATTATATTTATATTGTTGAAACTGACATATGAATATATTTCATGGAATATGATGAAAATATTGTTGTATAGGTGTTCACTAATGATTATATAGGGAAAAAATCATCAGAAGTTTTATTATTTGGGAGAGCATAACATTTCATTTGAACTGATTTATCAACAAAAAAATTATCTATTCAAAAAGATTCTTTGTGAACTTATAGTTGGATGTTTGAATGAGTAACATAAACATCAAATTGCAGACATAAAATATTTAGACATCTGTAAGTTGATCATTCATTGTAATAATAATGGGCTATCGATTATTAGATCTCTTCTCTGTAGATATTCCAATTAACTATTTATGTGAATATAAGATTAATTTTATTCTTTGAATTCTAGAGAAAACAAATTTTTTCCCCTGTAACCATAACTCTCTAATTAAAGAAATTTTAGAGATAACACCTACCATAATAGTTACCCTTGAAATTATAATTTTAGAAATATCAAACTAATTCATATTCATATATTAATTTTTCGTCCTCTCTTTATCTACTTACATTTCTTTTAGGACTTAAATCAAATTCTCTTCCTTAGAATTTTCTAACATAAAAATGGTTTACCATCAACCTGTCACTCCTTTTTCTTATCTTTGTTTTCATTTTTCATCAGAAAAACTATGTGGTTAGGAATAAGCATCGTTATCCATCCATTAAAATTGGATTTTTTCTGGTGTAAGTAATCATTCTTCTAGTGATCCTATAATTTATTTTTATTTTTATTCTATTTCCCTTATGATAATTATAAAATATATTAGGATTATTCCCTATTCCTTTATCAAGAGTTAAAACATCATATGATTTTATATTAATAGAAAACTAAACATCCAAGACATGATCTTCAACGTTATCTTATTTTTTGGAATTTTAAGAAGATACTCTAAATGTATTTTCTACAAAAATCTTCCCACTAAAATCATAGAAAAGTATCCTTCTTAAAATTGTTTATGATTGGTTAGGGATTTTGATTTTTCTTTTATTGTGTTCTCTATTTTAAACATCTTATTTCTTAAGGAAATTTCCAAATACCCATTTTAAATTTAATTAATATACTATGATTTTATCCTTAAAAAAATCTTATAGTAATGATCTAAAACCAACTTGAATGTACTAGATTTAAATTTTCAAATCATGTCATTTAATATGATAGATAAACATCTTAGGGTTTGTTCGTATCTTTTCCGTCTTTTTTGGTAAAAGAAATGATAATTTCTACTTGTAATAAATAATAATCTTATGATTTAGGAGTAAATTATTATGTATTTTTTCTCATTTAATGAAAATATATTTCTCAGATTCAGTTTTTAATAAATTATTATGAACAACATGATGTTTGGGGAAAATAGCCAATAATTCCACATAGAAATGAATATTACATTTTATTTAACTATTATTTATTGAACATTATTGAACTATATAATTATTTGATTAACAATAGATAATATAGTCCTAACACAACACCTATTGAAGACACATTCCTCCATCCTTAATAAGTAATAATAATATTTCACATGAAATCATTTTTTTATAAAAAATAAAAATCTATCATTCCTTCTCAAAGAACGTATATAATAATTAGTTCCATAGTTGAATCCATTTTTCAATAAGAATATGAAAAAATAATTTTATAATATTGATATTAATATATCAAAATATTCGAAGGGCTCACATCTAATCATAATGAATGCATCAAACCGACTATATGAACTTATATCTATAAAAGAGTTTTTCAATGGTTAGTGGTTATCCTCAATTTTCTTAATCCATGGGATCAAATTGAGTCCCTCCAAAAAACCATGATTTCGTACATATTATTAATCACTTATTAAATTTTTTTTAATTTATGATGTATTACAAATTCAAATTGAATTATAAAAATGTGGTGAATAAATATTATTTTGAAATTCTCAATGAGTCAAATATTGAAACTCATATCAAAATGAAATATAGAAAAACAAACAATATATTTAAAATCACATATAAAATAAAATAAAGATTAATTAACCATGCTTCAAAAATCCAATAAACATATAAATGATCTAAAATCAGATGAACAAACAACATTCATAAAAATTTGAAGTTAATTTCTATTGATGAGTTGATCAATATTTTATTTCTAAAATGTTTTCATATGTATTTTCACCTAAAATTTAATATAATTTTGAACTAAAAAAATCACTATGTATGTATATTATAGATACTCTCACTAAATAAAATGAATAAACTCAACGTAGATGAAATTAAAATAACAAATGAATGGAAATTATAAGAAATATATTATAGAAATTCGAAATTAATGAGTGAGAGGTATCTAGATGTTTATTCATATCAACTTATATCTTTAGAAATGTTTCATGAAATGATATATATCCATTTTGATATATGTGTTTGAAAATATAATCATTAAATCTATAATAGACTAGAAATTTTATATACATATATAGTATGTTCTGGTAATAAAAAAGCATCACTTTTTCAAAAATAATGAACACTATTGATGGAAAAACTTCTCCCCCAATTCCATCATATTTTCATTGGGCGTATAATAGTGATTTTTCTGTAAAATAATAGCTTCAAAATTATATTGAAATGGTTTTATTCATATATTTTTTCTATTTTCTATTTTTTGACATAACATATTTTCAAAACACTTTATTATAATAATAATCATAGTCTAAATTTTCTTTTAAATTTATATATCCACTTTTAGATTGATGATAATGATCTTATCAGGAGTATAATACAAATTTTAACACCATTTCCTATTCTACATTATATTACCTATCTTAGTATCTTCAGATGCGATGATAATGGGTTTAACATTCTGATTATCATATAGTTCTAAAAATTTATTCATAGACCATGATTTTAAAATATTCATACATTATTGATTTCTAATTTCTATAATATAATGATTACTTAATATAATGCTTTATTTTATTTCATATGGGTTTACTTTTAACAGAGTTATATTTTTTTACAAATTCAATTAAATAGTTCCACATTTATAAATGCAGGCTCTTATTTCATCATGATTATAAGGAGCTACTTGAACATCTGAATTAAATTTATTTTCCTTATTAGTATCATTTTAATTATATGATGCGTAAGTTAATTTACAGTGTGGAGACATATTTTTAACTGCTTCATTAGTTAATATTATAACTAAATATTAGTCTTATTTACCAAAATTTTCTTATTATCCAGAAATTTTTCTACCAACGTAACTATCTTCAGATGAACTATCATAATTATTTCAAAATTCAATGTCACTCTACATTTATATGTGTTCAATAATTTTAATACTTTTATACTTAAAATACATTATAAAATATTTAATATTCATCCTCTTATGTTCTAGACAACAATGACCAATATGGATTGGCTTTCTGTATTCAAAACAAATTCATTCTTGAGTATCATTATTTTTTTCATTCCATAAATATATTTATTTTGAAGTTGTTTTGTAAATACTTCCTTATTGATTATAATTTTAACCATATGTTGGTTTATTATCTATTTCATCATAAACTATTCATTAAAATTTACTACATGAGGTTGTTATATATTTTATGGAATTTGATATTTTGGTTGTTGTAAAAGAAACTCCATTTTACCTTTCCTCATTTTTATCATATTTTAAATAACATTATTACCATAAAGGGATACCAAATATGTCATCTTGTCTTAGTTTAGTGATATTATTTTAATCATTAATTGCTGTTATTTATTACTCCCATTATTTTGAATTATAATATTATAAACAAAATGTTTATTATATAATTATTTATCTCTATTATATTGTAAAGTATTTAGAATTTTCTTGAATATATGATTTATTTGATAAATGAGTCAATGAGAATTAAATAAAAAACATAATAATCAATATTTAACTTAATTATTTTGGTCTTAGATACTTTTGATCTTCTAAAATGAGTATCTTCATTTTTTTAATATTCTTCATGTTTTTTGGAATTAAGAATTTTGAATATATAAGTTTCTTTGTATAAAAAAATGTTTTCCTAGATTTGAAATTTAATTGAAATTTGATTTTCTCTTCTATTTAGAAATTTTAATTATCTTTATTGGGAACATTATATTCTCCTGGAAAAAGGATATAGTTTTCAACTCTTAAAATGAAAATATCAGTTACCATTAAATCTGTCTAACATTTACTCTAATTGTCATCAAATATAAGTGGAATTTTTGGTTTTGTATTTTCAATGGATCCATCATGAATACCATTAACTTAAAAAAATATTGACTTATTTTTTATATCCTTGTAAATTTAGAAATATTAATCTAATATAGTAACTAAAAATCATAAAAAGATATATTAGGAACATTTTCTGATGTAGAAATCATCACATATTTAAATTTTATGACCTAAATGGTATTATAATTACAGAACAAGTGGGGGTTTATTTTCAGATTTAAATGAATAATAATTGTTCCTTCACTATGAAAGAAATGTATAGTTATTATGAAAATACTATTTTCGGAAAATAAATGAATCAGTTTTACCATTTACTGATAAACCCACAACAAATAATAGTATCAATGTTTATATATCATTATTTGAAATTTATATTCTACTAAACATTCATTGAATAATTATTAAAAAAATGTGTATGGTAGAATACCAATGAAAAATATAACAGTGTAAATAAAACAAAAATTGAATTATAGATTTTCAAATAAAATGCCTGTAATGATTATTGTAAAAATATCAATTTTAAACCAAGGTGAATATTATAAATGTATAAATTATCAAAGGTATGCTCAACTATAATCCAATATAAAGTAAAATAATTCTATAAAATATGAAACTATAATCTGTCTTAATTACCTTGGAAGCTATCAAACAACCTGATTAGAGTTTCACTCATAGCTACAACTGATTTTTTTGTTAATCTATGGATGTATATTTGATGCTGGATATATCTAACACTTTAACTGGTTTCTCAATTTTCTCATTACTTAACCTATATCATAATTTTACTCCTACTAAATAAGAATCTCAGTACTTAAACTACTAAATATATCCCTTGATTTAAAATGAATTTAAATAAAATAAGATGTGTTTTACAGAAAATACCTCCCAAAAAATTACCCTAGATAAATTACTAAAAAATTTATTGTTACGCTAAATAGAAGTGCTCCAAATAAAAGATATTTCAATAATTAAAAATTATTAAAAACATTCATAATAATCTCATAGTTTCATACATATGTACTATTGTTATTCTTATCTCCGAGGTGTAGCTCTATTTATATTCAATAATCCAATAGTTAGATTTTAAAAACCATACGATCATTTGGAAAGGTATCAATATCCACATTGATTACCATCATTCAATGGGTGAATTTTATTTCCCTATCTAGCTATAGGTTTGTATGAAAATAATATGGTGCTACTATTAAGACTCTATAAAATATCTGTATTATGAAATTTTATAGGATATTTGACTTTCATGAATCAATTACATATAAATTTGATTAAAACACAATTGTATTTTTTTATTTTATTTAAGAATATTTATATATTGAGAACATTAAATATATATTAATAAATTGATGCCGAATTAAAAACCTAACAAAGTGATTCATGGTTTTAAATTCAGGTGAATTTAAGTGAGTTAGTGACTCAATAATATCCCCTTTCATTAATTACAAAAAAATAATTGAAATTTTAAAATGAACTAAAAATACACCCACTATTACTCCCCAAATATATATATTTGAAGATATAATAATTTTCATCTTTTGAGAAATTATTTTTACTGCTCCAACTATAGAAATATTTATCTCCCATTATAAAATAAAAAAAATATCCCCTATTGTATATATTTTGAAGTATTTTAATACATTAAATATACCCTCAGTTAAAGATAACTATATTTTCTTCTTCAAAAAAAATTATAATAGTTTTCCATCTTAAAATATTTCGCACTAATAAAAGAACCCCCCCCACCCCCATTGTCTAAATTTTGTTTTAATTAATATATTAATAGTATTCTCCTACATTGTGGATTTCAAAAAAAGGATGGTGAAAAGAACTTACGTAAAAAAATAATTAATGAATTATTATTATGAATAAAAATGAAAAATTTGAATAATTATTTAATCAGTAAATCATTCATCCAATATATTCATAAAAAGAATATTCTAAATATTCAAGAAGAAAAATTGAAACAAAAATATCAATTTATCATTCGATTAATGTTGTCTATATTATATTTTATTGATATAATTAGTTGGAAATTATAGAAATCAATCATTATTTATAGATATTTAGATAATTACTTTAATCTTAGTGATATATTCTTAATGCATTTCCAGTGTCTTATCTTGAGTCTTGAAATTTTAGAAAAATTTAGTATCCTTTTTATAGATTATTTGATCATTTTATTTTATCTTTGGATTCATCGTTACAACCATATATTCTAAAGAAACAATATTTTGATCCATATCTTCAACATTATCTATATGTTAAAATTATATCATATTTTGATATTTGATATGCTAATTGTATAATACTGAACCATTCTTCAAATCATCAATTAAACATCAAAATTCATCAATATTTCCTTTAAAAACATTTAATGAATAATCAATAGAAAATATCCCCCCACAATGAATGTCATAATTATGATTTTAAGAAAATATTTTTTCCAATATATTATATAACATTAACTTGTTATTTTAATCACTATGTGAAATTATTCATCTTCAGTTCATAAGTTTTTGTTTCTTATCATGATTCTGTCATATACTTTTCACATTTAAATATATTTTATGAATTTAATGTGATCCTTGTTTGGGGGTATATAAATCTTTATATTTTTAGGAATTAAAATTATTCCACTTATTTCATGAATCATACTAATATTATGAGATATTCATATTTACATAATATGTATTACATCAAACTTTTTCATCGAAGGTAGGATCAGATACTGATGTTATGGATGTCATGACCCACCTTCACTGAGATGAGGGAAGGGACATCAAACAACGAGGCCTTTCCTTCCTCAAGTTGAAGGAGAGATAAAAACCCCAAGTCCAAACTTCAATAGGCCCCAGAGTAGTGAATAACACCAAGATTATATAATCCAACGTAATATGGAAATTATTACCCTTTTTATTTAGTAGGATTGGGAGATACGATGGAAAATACCCAAAAAACTCCAAAAATGAAGGTAGAAGTAAAGTAAAACAAAAAATGCATTCTCAAATGCATGTTCCAAATAAAGTGATACAAGGTTCAAGAAAACTCTGAGGGATTTACCAATATAAAAGAAAAGAAGTAATTTCAACATTCCCAGCGTCTGAGCTAATAGTTTCATACACAGTCCTCGAAGACCTCCTGGAAACCTAAAAGTAGTTTTTATATATGTAGGGTGAGTATTGAAGTACACGTAGTAGGGGAAACCAAAATCTCTCATGCATAAGTTGGGAGGTATTCAAATACCCCGTGAGAATACCATATAACCAAAGAACCAATCGAGGGAATTATCCACACAATCCTCACCAAGGCACACATCCCAAATAACACAAGTCATAAAAAGTAATAGTAATAACACATCGATGTTGGGGTACCCCACGCCACTTTCGCACTGGTTATTGAAGACATCCTATGTGTCAGACATCCCCGCCATTCTCACCATAGTCCCACTGCCACCCTAAAAACAAACTTTTAGGCTCCCGCAAGCACAGCTACGCCTGGAAACACATGGAAACCACAACCACACATAACCACGCCCGAAGACAATTGGGCCAGAATAACTACTGCCAAGCCCGAAGACACTTGGGCCCGAACAAATACCACCATGCTCGAAGAAACCTAGCCCAGAACAACCACCTCTATGCCCGAAGACACATGGGCCCCATTCTATAGACACTTGGGAAACAGAATACCCACACACACCTGGGCCAACCAGAAAAACTACCCCACATGAAAAATTTTGTGCAATAATATACCTAAGATCATCATAGCCTGTACGAAGAGTCATGGGATACTCGGGAAAGGGGGCATATAGGAGCTTATAACTACCCACCCATTGGAGTGTGGGAAAAATACCCCCCCCCCCCTTGAAATTTGAGTGTTCAGAACGATGTTCTCAACTTGGGTGGGGAGAGAATAAGAAACATGAGAACTAAAGTGTACATATAGGTAAAAAAAGGACTCATACCAACCTAGGGGTTCCAAAACCAGCCCATACACAAACACCCTCGTTACCATTCAGTCATAAAATAGAAACTAGAGCCACAACCAAGTCAGAACTATTTTCCAAAAAACATTTTCCCATTGAACCCATTATTAGTATCACATTCAAGTGGTTATATTTAAATAGTTATTCACTACCAGGAAACTAACCGGAATAGAAACAAGCTAATGAATAAAAAATAGAAAACAAAAAATTAAGCATTCATACCTGGTTCTCTTTTAAAGGAACAATAATAAAAAGAATTTCTAAGATCTCTTGTAGTACAGGAACCAAACCAAGCCCCAAAATACGGCCCCACATAGCCCCAAATCCACAAACAACAACTACACAATAAGTGATCCCATCCCCATCTATGTCACCTCACCAACATCAAGCAGAACAACCATACACATCCTTAGAACCGAGTAAGGGTGTTTTTATATTTAAACACATTATTCAATTAGTTCTGTCTATCTATTTGGTTAACCGAAGTTACCACACAAGGATTCTTATTCATTGGGAATCCATTTAATCAATCGATTTTACATGATTAACCAATTTCTTTGTTACAACTATTCAATATCATATGTATCCAAAAAAATGTTCATTATTGTACAAGAAAGTACCACCAATGGCCACGATTTTCAGTGGACATAAGCCCAAAAAATTCACAACAAATAAGAAAAGGTAAATGTGTACAAAACCATCATTAAACACACCCCTTAATTATTTAAAACCCATTTATTGTATTAGTTAATGTTGGGTTTCATCCATCCCCAAAGGCTATATTTACATACCCACCCCACATGATACACAGTAATGATAGATAAAGGAAGAACCCTACATGGATTATCAAAAATCGATGTTTTTATCCATGAACTAAGAACTTGGGATGCAACACTTGTAGGTGAAGAACTCCAAGGACTCTGTGAGTGAGTAAGAAAGGCCCCATCATAGGTTCACAACTAGCCTTAGGAAGGGGGACTCCATACACACCAAGGAAATGAAAAAAGAGTAGCCAAGAAGAAGAAATAAAATATGTTTGATAAAATGTGAGATCCTAGAGTTATGGGATATGAAATCATGAAGATCATTATAGAAGTATCATAGTTTCTCCACACAGTTGGATGGTTACCCAAGATGGAAGTAGTTGTTACTTAGAAATTCTACACCAAGATGAGGAAATAAGTGAAGTTATTTATTAAGGGTTTCCTTTAAATGTTGGAAATAATTAACAGGGGGAAACTGTAAATACACAACGCAGGGTAATTTTTTTGTAACCCCAGGGGTCTCCTAAATAATGGGGGTTTAAAACATCTTCTACTGCCTTTAAAATGGTCTTGTAACCTTTTTAAAGTGGTATTAAACTTAAAGGAGTCTTTATGGCGGAAAGAAACCTGATAACCCCCACCCCCATGTGGAACAGATTAGGTGACACACCAATTGGTGAGACTGATCAGTGACCCACTGATCGCTGACACACCTATTGTGACACACCGATCGGTGACACACCGATCGGTACTCACCAGTCAGTGAGACACCAATCGATGACAGTGATTAGGACGCACCGGTCGGTGACACACCGATTGGGATGCATGGATCGGGATTCACTGATTGGCATCACCGACACATGACACCATAGTGACGCCCTTCCACCTACATCGATGCCCTCCTCACTCACCCATGGTGTCTAGGCCACACCAAGCACCATATTTTCACAATGTAATGGACCACGAGGGTCTGGGCCTTTACAATGGATTTTTATGAACATTATTTCTTATTATTATTCTGATATTTACATATAACCAGATGAGCTTATATTCATTAATATTTTCAAGAGATTAATATCCAATATCTATTGATATATCATTTAATTAATTTTTTTCATCAATGGATCTTATAGAAGAAGTTAATGAATAATAACATTAGATTAAGCTTGATATATCTTAAAATGAAGCTAAAATAGGTATATTTTTATCTTATGGTGATGAAACGAATATATAATGTGTGGTAATTAATGATTCAAAAGGGGATACAAATTATACTAAAATATTATTTAACTACATTATTCGTTTGTAATATGTTTAATCTCATAAAAATAACTTTTGAAAAATATTATTCTTAATATTGTGTAGCAAGGGGTGATGATGAATCAGGAACATGACATAGGTAGATATATGATATTCTAGTTTTTCATATTGGAATTCATATATATTAACAATAGAGGGTTGATCTCCTAATATCATCCCATTAAGGATTCTAGTTAATCTATAGATTTTGGATGAGGATGACTATTTTTTATGGATTCTAGGTTATAATATTTCCTTTCTATTCAATGTATAATTTTATATTTAACATAATTATCGATATATCATGGGACATAATTGTATCTCTTGGTATAATAGATATAATATTCATTTATTATAAATTCCATAAAGAAACAAATGTTCTTGTTCTCTTATACTAACTAATATTCCATGAATACTCTCAATTCCTTTTAATCATATTTTTACATTCATTTAAAAATATTTCTAGTCACTTTTTATTTATTAATTTGTTTATATTTCTTATAATTCTTCTTGAAAAAACCACTATGGGTATTAATAATCATTTTTATCTGATCATCAGATCCAATGTTATTTTTCATTATGGAATATTAATTCTAATGATCCTATAATTAAGATTAAATTTCATTCTATTTATTCAAATATTCCTTTCATATATCTTAGACTTCATTTTTATAGATTTATATGAAGTAAAAATAATATTACATTACACTCTCTTATTCATAAATTTATCTTCATAAACATGATCTAAATAATGAAACTAATTTTCGAACATTGGTTTATAAAAATATATATGACTTGTCTAAATAAATCATCTCTTTGAAATCATATACCAATATCATTCTTGAGACAGTCTACTCATTGATAGGGTTTTATATATATCATTTAGGGTCTGACTCATTTCCATCATCATCTTCTATTAGTGACTTTACAAAATCCTATTTCAAAATTCTTCCGTACAATAATATTTTCATTTTAATTGAACTATTTATAATGGAATCAACACTACCACATTTTAAATATCTAATATTTTAATATATGTATCTTTTTAGATAATCTAATAGATAAACTTCTGGTTTTTTAATCTTATATTTTTCCTTATTTCATAGAAAAATAAATTAAAAGGTCCAAATTTAAAAAATCTTTTTTTCAGATTTAATTATCTTGTCTTATCATGATTGATTCATATCAGATTCATATTAGTTGTAGTTTTTCCAAAACTATTATAACCATCTGTATGTTTTGGGGAAACATACTTCAAATCCCCATCGAAAGGATCCTCTAGTAGATAAAAAAATTCAAACATTATTGAAAATTTTTATAAAAAAGTAATATTGTTATCTTTTTAATACATATATTTTTTGAAAACATAGTTAGACCACATAACTCTTTGATAAGGAATGTGTAATAATGTTTATAATATTTTCCAATTTAAAACACATTATTATAGACTTGAATAGTAATAATATTTTTTAACAATATATAATATTTCTCTAAAATATTATAATATATCAACCATTCTCATAGAATTTATCATTACATTATCTTGATAGTTGATTCTATTTTATAATCATATGATTATTAGAATATTTAAAGAATAGAAAAAATCACACTAAAGAGTTCATTGGATTCACTTCTAATAAAAGGGAATGTTCTAAGATAACTCTAATTCCACATCGATTGAAATTATTTTTTGTAATATGAAAGGTCACCATCAACTTGGTTGATCTGACATCTCATAATTATTATACCCAAAAATGAATGATACATATATATTTATAAGTATTTATTTAACTTCTAAAATTTATGATGTTGTTATAAAGTGTTCATAATTTTAAAAATTATATGAATAAATAATATTTAAAAAATAATATGGAATGAAATATTTAAATTCAAATAGAAATAAAATGTTTTGAAACACGGTATTTCAAATGTCATATAAAAAAATAAATATTGATTAATTAATATTATTTTTAAAATATGATATAAATTTAACAATTCTAAAATTATATTTTTCTAAAACCTTAACATTAAAAATATATAAGTTAAATTACATAGATTAATGAATGGATCTTATTATCTCAATTATTATTCCATAAATGATTTAACCAAAATTATGAGTTCTTTTATGAAATTTAAAAACTATTAAAAAAAAATCTACAGACACATATTCACAACTAAATATAAGAAATAAATGCATTGTAAAAGAAACATAATCTATTGAATATAAATAATATAAATAAGGAAAAACATTTATAATTACCTCAGGTAATAGTGATAGATTTTAAGTTGTCAATTCGGAATACCTAAAATGATATGAATTATTTCTTCAGATGATTAATGTATTTGGTCAACAATTATTTTCCAAAAGAATATTTTGAAGGAATAAAAGAGTGAATATTTTAGGCTTCTATATTACAAGTCATATATATATAAATTCATTATATTTTACAAAAAAAATTAACTCTATTGATGGTAATATATTCCCTCCAATTTCTTCCTTATTGGAATTGGTTTCAAAAAAATTATTTTCACAAAATATATAATCTATAAAGATAAATTGATCTACTAATGGTTTTGAAACAAAAAACAAAAACAGTTATTTTAAATATTATTTTTTAAATTATGTTCTAAAACTCCATGATTCAAATAATAGACTTTGACTATAGAAATTTAAATCTTGAATTTCATACTATTCTTAAATTACTGAATAGAAGACACTATATATTATTTAATTTATTTTTTCATTTCTTCCATACAATGATGTATAACATTGTCTTTCTTTTTATATTCACAAAAAATTGGTTCTAACATATCATTATTTTCTTTTCCATATTAATATAAATTTATTATGAATATATTTTTGCTAAATATTGTACATGTAATATTAAAAATCTTAACATTAGTTGGTTCATTCTTGGATTCAATGAAAAAATTTATAAATATTTTCTTGTATAACATATTTTTAAAATTTCCAATATTTCAAGTCCAAATATTCATGAACAATAATCCTTTTTACTCTTTATCCATTTCTACATCTATTTTCATATGAAATTCATACTACATTTGGCATCCAGTTATTTCCCTTAGACATATTTTAGTGAAATTATTTCTATATTCTATAGAATATATTTATTATTCGAATTGTTTTGGAAGGATATTGATAATTTTCATAATAACTAATCATCAAAAAATACTTAATAATCATTTTATTGTAAACTATTTAGAAATATAAATAATCTTTTATGAATTTGAGATATTAATTTACCAAAAAAAATCAAAATAATGATAATATTAACATCACATATCTATAATTATTTTTAGAACGTTTTTTTATTTAAAATTAGTGACCTAAATCTTTTCCCATATTACCCATTAATTTCTACATGAATAAATATTGTTGAATATATTAATTTATCTAGAATAAAAAATGAAATTTGACAATGGAATTTAAAAGAAATTCATTATTTTAATTATCTTTTTAATGTATAAAATTATTTCATAGGAACATTATATTATCCAATATGCATGATATTTATTTCTACTTTAATTTTGAAAAAATAGGTTTAAATTCTATTTCTATAATATTCAATCTCATTTCAATCAAATATAAGGGGTTTATTTATATTTATATTATCAATGTATCAAATATAAATACATACCATTATTAGAAAAATCTCCAAACACTTGTAGGGGAAAGGAAACTTAAATTTTAAAATCTAACACCATAACTAAAAACCACGAAATACATATATCAACTTTATTTTATGATGTAGAAACTACCTACAATATCAAATTTTTCATTTAAATGGTATGTTGATTATAAAATAAAAGGGGTGTTAATTGTAGTTTTAAAAAATATAGATTTTTTTCTTCCTTTGATGATCAATCTATTGGTATAAAAAACCAATGTCTCGTAGTGAATGGATCATTATTAAAATCAATCAAAAATACCATAAGATTAAACCCGAGTAAAATGGTTTCAAAATCACTTTTCCAAATTACTGAAGATCTTTAAATCCATAAAATAATTACAAAAACACTAATAAATATTAAAAACTACCAAATAAATATTTAACCTAATATACATAAGAAAAATATATTATAGAATAAATAATCAAATACACCATTAAATATTTTAAAATTTTCACTACTAAACAAGATTGAATGGTAGATCTATAAACCCTATCTAAGGTCTCATAAACTATAAACCAATCTAACAGTATCTACATCATAATTCATGAAGTTAGTCACTGTAATTATTACATAGGAATTCCATTCTAATATTGATCGGAATTTCACCCACTTCTACATTCGGTAGTTTGGTTCACCCTCCTAGAGTGGTTGGAATATTGAAACTTTCATAACAATTGGGGTATCTTAGTTGTATTACTACATATCTAGTAGCTTGATTCCAAATCTACATAAAAATAATATTGGTGACTTTGATACATAATATGTAGAAATTTTTATAATTAATACAATTTTATTACTAGTATATTTATAAGGAAACCCATGGAAATTATTATCTCTTAGAAAAAATTCATAAATAATATTATCTCACTAAAGAGAAGTTCTAATGTAACAAGAGACATCAAAATTCAAAGTTATTCGAAACATTTAAAATTATCTAAAATTCCTGAACATAGGTACTATTTTTCATTTTATCCATGAGTTGTATCTCTATATATAATTAATCCTCCAACATATTTATTTTAAAAATATCAATATCATTTATAAATAAATCAAGGGAATCTCTTGTGTTCATCATTTTATGGGTGTATCTTCTTTTCTTATCCACTAATAGGTTGGTTTGAAAACACTACGTTTCTTATTTCAAAGACCTTATTCTTGCGATACTGTGAAATTTATTAGGTTAGTTAATTTTGAAAATTTTGATCCGTTAGTAAGTCATTAAATGTCATGATTATCAGTATATTTTTTAGACATGTTTTTATACTGAAATCATAAATGATTCTGTAATAAATATATTGTCAATCTCATTATTAATTAGGTGTTTATTGGTTTCCAAAACAAGTGATGTAAATTTATTCAATGACTCAATATTTACAAATTATATGGATGATGTTTTTATTGACTACAAAAACTCTAGTCTACTAAATCGATCATAGGCTATGTTGTATTAGAGTATTCTTTACATCATAGTTCTATGTCGTAAATTCACTCAATGTATTTTTGAGAATATTAATATAACATGGAATTGAAAATTACTTACTTTTGAAATAAATCCATAAATAATTCTAATTAGTTGTAGTGTAATTGTAAAATCAACATGTGGTCGAAAAAAATTAGGTATTTTAAAGGTGGAGAATACATAAGATGATGAAGAGCCCACTATCCTTGAAGAGAGAGTTTAATACCTTATGTAATACCTCTTATAATTTTAATACTAATGGGTATATAAGATTTTTCTTAGTTTCATTCAATGAATAATGGGGAGAAAGGTTTGAAGATCAAAATATTTAACCCTTATCAAAGGTAGAGAATGTTTTTCAACGGAAGATCCCTAGAAATTGAAAAAAAAACATTTCCATTTTTATTTAAATTACAATAATGGGGAATGAAAAATATTTAAATATGTGTTGAATATTTTAAAAATTATATATGGGGGGTGGAATCCCACATTTTGTTTAATGACAATAATGATGATGACCCTGATTATAATTTAGAATATTATAAATGTGATCCTTAGATGTTTCCTAATAATATTATTGATTTATTGATGTTTTATTTCATGATAAATAATATTTATTTCTTTTCTGTTAGATTCACTGTACACACAAAGGAAAATGAGTCTCGACTCAACATAGAAGTGTGAATGAATACTACAAGGATACTATATGGTCTGAAAACTGGTTCTAGATTTTATCTATGCATATTGGAAAATTTCATAGGAACACCATACAACAGCACAATTATTGTTTCCATGAATTTTATCAAACACTGAAATCCTCATTCCATTTTCAGTGCGAGTGGTGAATATCAAGATGATATATAGTTCATCTATAATAAGCCATATAGTTGTGGCAGAGAAGAAGAATCCTAACATGGACATGCTAGAATTTCCCACACAAGAGTGCTCTATGTGGTGGAACTCTGTTTCACTGCTGTAATATAAAGAACCCCCAAATGTGGTGTAAGGATAAATTAGTGGTCATGTAAGTAATAAAAGAGTTTTTGGATGAGGAAATTCAAAAAGAAATTCCCACAACCTGGTCCATATTGGGGTTATTATAATATAAGAATGGTTTTTTCCATGCTTCTCAGGAGATCTCATGGATGATAATGTTTCATGTATTAATTATGTGAATCTCAATGTGGTTAGCTAGGGAAATGGATAAGGTCCCTACCATGGTGATTGATGTAGTTTCTTGAGAGTCTATTTTTGTTAAATGGGAAGGACCATTATAGTTGTTGTGATGTTTGTTGTCATGAGGGTTTGTCAGATGACAAAAGTGGAGATTTTTATTTCAATTAAATAATGTGGAAGGGCTAATAGTATATGGATATGGAAGAGTAATTTTTTTATTTTTATTAGATAAGTTAAATGGATTGTGGTATTCTATGAAAATTTATTGTAGAGGGTGTTTTGGATAGAGACACAACTAATGTGGATGGTCTATTATTGATGATACATGAACCATTATAGCTTGTTTTGAAAATCATGGGGGATGGATTTATTTCATTATTCCAAAATTATTTTATGATATATTACATATTTAGAAAAGTATAATTAATTGGTTTATTCCATAGTACAACGGAATGAAAAATATACAATGAGGTAGTTATGGTTGTCTATGTTTTTATGGAGATCATAGGATGTTAATATGAGAGTTGGGGATACATTTTGATGTCCAATAGTTGTGTGATTGTAAATAAATATATTAATATGTCCTAAATAAATTAAATTAATTGATATGGAGAAGTAAATATCAATATCAGATCTAATTTCATATTTTTTCCCAGAAATATAATGTGGATTCCCAATTAAAGGGATGGAAGGAAGAAGATAAAGAAGTTTCTTGGATCCCACTGAACACCATTACAAACAATAAGTTTATTCTTATGGAATAGTTTATATATTATCCATGATGAGTTATCCAATATAGATCAAAATTTTATCCATTGATATGTGAGGATTCATTTAGTCTTAGTGTTGATGGTGGAGGGATTGAAAATTCCATTAAATTAGTGATGGCATTTCTTTCTACTGTAGTGACTAATAGGATGGATGTTTGGGGAAATAAACCATGGAAATCAGTGACCATTCTAATGAATCTATTAAAATTTACCCCCATATAGTGTTTCATAGACAAAAAAACATTGAATATAAATTATCGTTTAGTGTTTTACTACATTGAAAAAGTTATGAATTCATTCTCCTTGGAGTATTCTAGTGGGGGCGAACCAAGAAAATTTTATTTGACAAATTTACTTTTTAAAGGACCATATAAATAGGGGTAAAATATTAACAATGATATCGGGAAAAATAATTAACCATTTTAAAGGGAACTTGATTCAAGATCATTCAAGGTGTCTATAGAAGTCGTATTTATCTTTGTGGGAATTTTAGAAAAAGATATCATGTGAGAATGTTTTTATAACAAAATAATATTGAATAAGGGGATATGATGAAGGAATAATCAAGGGGTCATGATACTAAATTATCCCAGAAATAACATAACAGATGACCACAAGAAATATCTTGAGATAAAATCTGAATAATATCAAGATACTAAGAAAATTTTAAAATTCATTAACCAAAATTATTCACCTGAAAATCCAAACTAAATTAAATATGTTTCTCTGATAGTGGTTGTTCTAGATACTCAACAATGAATTTTGTGATATGATAATTCATAATAAATATACCCACATATCAAGGTACATTAATTGTTATTTTTTAATTAATACTCATTCCATAATAAAAGCAAAAAATGAAATAATTAATAAATCTCAAAAAATAATATTTTCGTAGGTAATACACATGAAATCATGATTGATCAAAATTTAAAGGATCATTATTGTTCTTTGGGGTTTATATTAAGAATTAATATGATTTATGGTAAGAAATATCATTTCCATGGATCCATGGAAGGCACTAATTGACAGTGAGAAACTATGAACTGAAGAAATAAAATAAGTATAAAGAAAATTTGGGAAAAGTGATCCATAAAATTTGTGCTAAAAACATCTTTTGATGTCTAAAATAAATATGTTGGATATGTGACCAAGTAGATTATTATACTAGATATTTCATTAATAATCATCAGGGAAAATCATAACAAGATTTTGAATAATAAAAATTCCTATAAATGATAAATTAGTAAATTAAATCATTTTTAAGTGGGTTTTAATACTAGTGATTATAGAAATGCACTGATAGTTGATAGTATCTATTAATACCACATGACTGGATATGTGGAAATCATCAATATAATATATTTTAATGAAATATTATTTGTTATTTTTAGAAATGAATACTCCTTGAATATTTGAGGAGTTGGTAGAGTTGATATTTATTCCTAGTAAATAAAATCCATAAATATTATATTAATGGATGTGATCATACTCAAATTGATACATATTATCATTAAATTTTATTATATAAATGAATTTAATTATAGATGGAATTCTTGTATATACTAGTACATAGTAGGAGGATGAATCACCACTATCCCTAAAAGAACCAGTGTTAATTGATCCCAACTAAGAAACTCTAATGGAACTTATTATATGATTTCAAAATATGAAAATAATATTTTTAAATTTTGATTTGGCCATATTATTCAATGGATTATGAGATGATCTCAAATAATGATATAGTGACACTATTTTCTAAACTAAAGAGAGATTGTTATATCTTTTGTAAAATATTTCAAAACATGATTATGGTTCAAGTAATTCAGATGATATAAATTCAATACCCAAAAAAAGATGAATTAATATGTTCATATTTATATCGAATAATGATATATCAATATTCTAGGGAAATATTTTTTTATATTTAGGGAATATTTTATAGCTATAATTAATGTTATGTTCATGATGACTAAATTAATGGAATTTGAGAAACTCTAAATATTTATATGTGAATTTAAGAATGATAAGGGACTCTATATAAAGAAGTTAATAAATAATGATGGAAGGTGATCTGAAATTTTTTCTTGAATTATATATTAAAAAACAAGGAATAAAACATTAATATATTCATCATATATTTTAGAAGAGTATAGTTTCATATAGGAAAAATATAATTTTTTTTGAAATGTGAGCAAATATTCTTACTGAGTTTAAAAATTCAACATTCTATTAGAGGGAGCCTATATCATTTCTTATTTAAAATTTATTCGTGGTAACACATAAATTATATTTTTCATCTTATGAAATTTTGTATAATAAGAATCCAATAATGAATTATTCTAAATAATATTGTAGTCTATGCCAAATAAAAGTAAAAAAATTGGATCAAGTATCATTTGATGAGAAAGAAGAAGATGGAGCTTTACATGATTGTGTATCTAATAGAAATGTCTAAAATTATTAAAATAAAATACTCTATAAACTGATATACATATATAATTTATCTATTGTTGAGAATTAAAATAATTGATGAGGTAAATGATGAAAACATTTTAAATTGTAATGAACATCGCCTGGAGAATTTTTTAAAATTAATGGAAGATGATTTTGTAAACAAGTAATATCATATTGAAAAAATTCAAATCAACCATGTCGTATTGATGGTTAATATAATAAGAATGAAATGTATCAAAGGATGTAAATTAATATTGAAAATAAGAAAATACTTTTATATAAAAAGGATCCATTTTAGAATAGTAAATTATTTAGAATTTAAAATAAAAAACCTCTAATAATATAACCTGATCTATTGTCTACTTACAAGGCCACTGATCATAAAAAGTGGACTGATTATATTAATGAGAAGCTGGATTAAATTTAAAATCTTATGATTTTGGATAACTCTACAACACCATAAGTGAATAATATTATTGGAAACCAGTTGGATTTTGGAAATAACATTGATAAAGATTCTCAAATTATATGAAATATGGTAATGTTTATTTAAATAATGTTATTAAATAGTGAAAGAAACTGATTATTATGATTTATTTTCACCAAATGTTAATCCTGAAAAATAATAATGTGTTTGGAAACATTATATCATTATAAATACTTGTAACACCTAGATACTTTTTTTCTGAATTTTCAATTAATGAAATAATTTTTTGAATATTTTATTTCTCACACAACACCAAAATTAAATGAACCTATATTCATTTTATTTAGTTCAAATATACAATGTAATATTAAAATAAATGTGATATGATAACACAAATTAAAACAAAATTAAGATAATTTCATTGGGAATAAATCCACAAGTAAATAAAAAGACCACGAATATGATTTCATCACCAGACCCACTGGGGCCTACATAACAAGTGGTAAGATGAGTATGAGAATGAAAACCCACCTCCCATAGGCCAGATTCTTGTAACTAAAAATGTTTAGGAATATCAGAAATATTTTAGGACTTATAGTATGTATTTTTACAAATTCATACATCTATAATCTGATAAATTTGTTATATGTAAAATGAATCAACTGATGCCAATAGTGTGTGCATAAAATTTATCCCACATCAAAGTTTGAATAAATTATTGGAAAAAAATGGGGATAAATACAAACCCATCAATGTTAGAAGTAATGTCTTTCCTACTCTGAATGAGGGGACCACTGTCAAATGAAACACTGGTATAAACATTGTAATATCTATCTCACTTGGCTCTGTCTGGTCCTGGTCCCCCTAGGACTCTGAAAAAGGTCAATCATGTACATAGGAAATGATAATTGTATGTATATACCATGTCGGGGTGAGCATAAAATTTCCATGTATAACATTCCCATATCACAAAAAATATTTCATCAAGATAAGTTTCAACTTAACCACAATGGTTTTCTAATCATAAAAATGAGACAGAATAACAACCACAAAGTAAATGAAGATATACTCATGAAGGACACTCAATAATAGTGATTTATCAACAAGACATTCAGCAATATGATTCTTCATTAGGCTTTAAGATAAAAGTCATTTAGGATATCTCACTCAAATATCCCGGTTAATAGAGATGATTCTCATCTGAAAAGCCAATATCGTCGGTTCATTCCAAATATATACTCACTGGATCTCCTAGATCCTATATCCTTGATATGGTATCACACTTATCACCACTTGAGGAAACCCAAACCATGCTAGAACTCTAAAATCAGGATACAAAATTATTGAATCACATTAAGGAAAACTGGGGTACAATAAAAATCATATTAGGATCAAAAATCTAGAAAGGGGATATCATCCCATGTAGTGTTGGTCATGGAAGTTCAATAAATTCCACTTAGGGTTAAAGAAAAAGTAATAAAGTATCACAAAAACGGTCAATGGGGTGTACTATGAACTCTATCTAAAACACTACACATATAATATATCCAAATCATAATCTCAATACGTAATTATACGCCATGCCCTCATTAAAATAATCCATGTAAATTCACTCAACAAATTCTGGTTAAGAATCATTGAAGGATGCAACTTGTCTTCATCACCTAATTCCAAAGATATTATTCCAAAATAAAGGCCATCATCATGTTATATAGTAAAAGATGATGAAGATGGTATACATAGGGAACCAAAAATGATCTTGAAAAAAAAATATAGGAAAATGTGGGGCTCATCATTAGTCTGATGAGACGAAATTGTAAACCCATAGTTATGTCATTATAAATGGCCATGAATGAATAAACAGAATATATCATTGTGAAAAAAACAATGGATATTATATTCTCATTCCAAAATGGAAATTCGGGAAGAACATCATTTTTTTTCATAACTCCAATATATGTCACTTCTTGGGCTTAAACCCTAAGTTATCATTAAATATATGACATTGGGCTTAAAACCACCATCTCAATGTTAAAGACATGATGCGATAGACCATTTATCAATCTGATGACTTCCTAAAATAATAAGACTAAAATATGTATTTGTAAAATAATAATAATAATAAAAATCGAAATACATTTATTATTATTATTATTATTATTAAAATACTATCTAAAAGAAATTGGTGAGAGAATTTATCCACCTCTTAATGATTAAAAATTGGTTCACATGCCCTACCCATTTTTTTCTATTCAAATAAGGTGGTCACCTCTATTCACCGCATTTATTATCAATTTTAAAAAATTTAATATACGTGTAAAGGGTTCAATTCATCCCCTATAAGACTCATGTACAACACATGCAAAGAGTTCGATACCTACAACTTTTGGTATTTTTGGGTCTATTTTATCATTTTTTTTAATAATATTATTTTAAAAAATAATAATAATGCAACTCCACATACAAATAATATTTATTAAATGATTCACTAAATCGTATATTCTACTCTAAATCTATTTTTAGTCATCACTGAGGGATGGATTCCATCTATCCATTGATCAGATACATCGATCTCAACTCCTCAAAGGATATTCACCCAAAGTAGCTTGAAAACCACTGACAATCGATATAAATTAGGTTTCAATAATCACCACCACATCACAGTCAAATATCCAAAAAAACAAAATTGAAATAATTACCATGGTTAATTATTCCAAATAAAAAACACACAACTATCGATATTCCTTGATATCATCAAATAAGTTTTTATCTAATTACTATTGAAAACACCAGGAATAGAGAGATAATGTCACATGGCTAAAAGTGATCCTAGATAAATGGACATATCCATTTCTATATCATCAATGAAATATATTTACTATTGTTATAAAATAAATAAGAATCAATTCAAAAAAATCAAACTCAAATTCCTTCATTTAGGAGGGGAAATCAAATTTTGGAAAACCCAATATAAATCGATATCTGAATTAATTTTGAATAATAATTCAATTTCATCTCAATAAATAACATGGATAAATCCAAAAACAAAACACCATAACATGGTTTTGACCAATCAATTATCAATAGAAAATATGTGTTGTTATTTTTATCATGATCTATGAGTGATGTTAGAAAATCAAACCATGGGAAACTAATCATGAGCCTCGATCTGTCATCATCCACCATCTATCTCCACCGACATTTCTTATTTCAATTATATGGTTAAATGATTAAATCTTAGGATTAAGAATACCTATATATTAATTGATTGAGGGGTTATTTCATCTCAACTAAAAAATATATTAATTAAATTAATTTATTTCATTATTAATTTTTCCATGACTACATTAAAACATGACGCCCGATGTGCTCCATGGTTATGTCACACCTATTGATAAACCTAGATTATGGACTCAATGGGAGTCTCGGATTTTTAACATGAGACTTACTTTTGTAGTTATTAAATTATTTTATAAAAACTACATTCTTGTGACATAATATATTTAATAATTTTATTATATTAATACCAAGATCACTAGGTCACAAAATCTCATGTCATCTCAGTTCATGGATCTGAAAGTATTATTTATAATATTTCAAATATACAAATTTTTTAATAAAATTAGACACGCTCTCCCCTATTTTAGGTATTTGGATCTTAAAAAGTGGAATTCTAATCACAATTGAGGACACTGATCTATCAACAATGATTCCCTCACCCATGATTTATACTGATATTTTTCATTCTATCAATAAGAACACATCAAATGGAAGACACATTCCTATATATGTTATTCTCTTTTTTGTTCTAAAACACCTATGGACTTTTCAAAATCCTTGAAAAATTAATTGTGCCTTAATTTTCAAGATCATCTGGTTCATCATCATATTACTATTAATGAACATGTATCCTTAACTATGACATGTGGATAACATCTTGCATCTGATATAACTATGATAATAGGTTCAAAAAGTATTACACATCGTTGAACTAAAATAGTAAATAGAAAAAGGGTCTATGAACCATGCATATATCCAACCACCTTACCCAAGATGATATATTCCATTATGATGTGATATCTATTGGAACACATAGTCCCATTATTAAATTCTATGGGCCTCTATAACGAATCCAAAAAGTCCCATGTTGACTCTATGTAGTTTACAAACACCCCAAGATGAATTGATCATTCAAATAGCCCACTAGAACAATCTCTATACCCATAACAATTATACCTTACAAGATCCGACTAGTATAGCAATGACCTTCAGGGTCTCCGGTATATGGCCTCACATGGTGCTATAACGATGTTGGAGGGATAACAATTTTGATATGTAAACTAAACTAATGGTTGATGATCCTCATATCAATGGACTCAAGAAACATGTAATCTGGAATAATTTTCTCTAGTAGTAAAATTTTCAGCTTTACCTAGCCAACTATTCTGGTAAAAAATATATGCTCAACAAAAATAGACTAAAAAATCCCTAATTGTACTCTCTAATTAGATTGTTAAGAAATTGGAATATTGTTGATTAAGTTAATGATGAATTAGATAGCATCAGGACTTTTTGATATACGTGTAATATCCAAGATGATATCCAAAATGATACCATCCCATTTACACATCCATCATAGCACCTCTTCCTTCACATACTAACCGGTGAGACCCTAGTAGTTTTACTAAATAACACTCTTCCACATCATTTACCACCAAAATGATGCCTAATAATCATGGTATATTTTATACACACATGGATGTACAATAATGGTAAAGAATAATCATAACCACCCGTTCTCACTACATGACAAGTATAATCATTTATCCTCACACAACTGTGACGTGCTTCCCACCTTTTGAATATATATCAAGATCGTTTTAATGGATATCTGGTTCTTAACAATATTAAAATTGATATTCCTTAGTTATATCTCTCTAATACTCTAATGAATACGAGGGCTAACAACCATCAACTAGAGATACTATAAACTATCCTTATATTCATTGTTTGATTACAAAGTGGTTAAATACATTTTCACATAACTTGATAGTAGTGGATGAAAAAATCATTATGAGCATCTCCTACAACATCCATGAACTTGGGTATCTCCCAAGCAAGAACTGACTTGACATTTACTTGGTCTACTATCACTCCCATGCCTAAGAAGACATTACAAATGAATTAAACCTCTTATATATTAATCCAATGCATTGAGATCATCCATAATACTTATACTCTCAGAGCATGTCTATAACTATACTCAAATGTATATGGTGTTAAACAATTGGTGCTCAGTACACTATTATTTCATTAGATAATACTACCATGAAATGATCGAAGAGGAATTACCCAATTCATGAGTCCTACAAACATAATAAGGGAAACCCATATTACTAAAGGTTTCTTCATGGACTCAATAAAATCACATATGCTCTAGAAATTATCTTTTGGTACATCCTTTACTGGAATTTGATGTTGGTGATAATATTTCCAAAGTTCAAACATTCAGAACCACTTCAACCCTAACCATATGATGATGAATTCATTGATTTATAGGATTGGTTACTTCTTCCGGATAGTAACCAGATTTATATGACTTCAATATACACATAAACTCAATATCTCATATACTTCCTTGTATAAAAACACTAGGTTGACCTAATTAACAAGGTATCTCTATCAAGACCGTTATATGTAGATTCCCCAAAAAACCAATAGATATCAGAGTTAAATGAGGTCATTTAATATTTTATTGCATATATAATACTATCCATGGTGAATTTCAATGTTGTAGTAACTCTCAATTAGTAGGGTAGTCTAAAACTTTATCATGCAATATGTCCACATCTTCTCTAATACGATAAGAAACTAAAATCTCGTTGATTCTTCTACACCATGATCCTTCTTCGGAAATTGAAAAAAATAGTTTTATCCTCTTAAACATTAGTCTATATTACTTGGTGTGTGATCACTCCTTAACAAAGGAGGAAAAATACAACACACACCTTGGAATTATTGAAACACTCATGGGTAATAATCAATTGAACATTGATGGTAAAAAAATTATACTATTTAAAACATTTTAGGGACTCACCATCTATAAAGAAATTATTCCATGTGAGTCTCCCTCTTTTCATATAGCCATATCCCAATGTCGATATAAGTGTGATCACTGATACTCCTTAGTAGTAGATTCCACATAAAATGTTCAAGAACAATGGAATAACTAGAATCTATATGCCTCAAATTCGATCATGTATTAAGAAATGTGGATAATTAATTTGCGATGAAGTTTCATATACATTTTGAATTATAATATCAAACATGAGACTGAACTAAAATCCCCAAATTCATATGATACTTATGATTGAAGATATATTTCGTCTTTCATGACTATTCCCCATAAAATTGTATTTTCTTGACCATTATCACATCAGAAGTATCAAAAACAGGCTTATGAAAGGAACTATTCCATCACACCTTGACCCTATCTTCATTAGGCAGTAATAACCCAACATCATTATTTTGAATTGTGTTAAAAGGGTTCAATTTTGAAAAGGAATCACCCATATTAATTCTATTCTTTATTTCATGTCATATATCACTGGAACAATGAATTACCAACACCTCATATCGCCCAGGATAATTCTTACTTCCATGAAAACCATCAATGGGGGGTATCCGAGTGGGACATTCACACTACAGACATGTGCCATTACTCAAAAACATGAGAAGGGGGTGTAGGATCACATTTTTTCATCAAGGAACATACCCTTTAATTCCTTTTGTTTAAAAAACTTTTTATAACCTTATAAATGTTAATTATGGTGCGAGGAAGGGTTCTAGAGAATCTAGGGATTGTTTAGATCCAATATCCCTTGTCTCTGAGAAAATATTAGAGTCACGGGGTTAGCACATGGTCAGAGAGAATCATGAACCTAAAACAATGAAACCTTGTAACGGTTCAATTCACCTTTTCAAAAATGTGAAATATGATCTTGGGATGTCTAAAGATAGTCCAAAGGGGGGTCTTGAGAGGTGCTAGGTTATTCTACCGGTGTGGTGCCAGCCTTATTATGTGTGCCCCTTGACAGTGGGGTGCGCATAGATGGTGCATGGATTTCCCAACCATGTTCCCAAACTATGAATCCTTTTAATGATTGTAAAAATTAATTTTCCATTGCTTCATTTAAATCCTCACCATTTATTAAATTTCTCGACCATGCCTAGAAGAATCCCCTATCTTTATCTCGATTAAAGCTCCCACCTTCCCTCAAGATCATATTTGAAGGATCTTCACTATATGATTTCTGATCGACCCACTATTCTTCTCACTGGATATCTCTTAAAAATATCTTCTACCCACTTCTTTCTTTCTCTCATTTATCGTGCCACATTTGGTGTTATTTTGGCATAAGCTTATATTCTCTATTTTTAGATAGAATGTCAATTCCTCCATTTTCATTCAACAGGATCCAAAATAAATGCTAACACTAGATGATGAATCTACTATTAGAATAAGGTAGTAAGTCTATTTATTTTCACCAAATGTATCACCATTTATAAAATTTAGTCATTGTTACCAAGTCTGTTTCACCAAATATTGTTATAATATTCTTATAAATTTAAGTTAAAATTTCAAAATCTTATTAAAAGGAATTAATAAAATCATTTTTTTTTTGTCATTGGAGGATGGGAATTCCTAAAATTTCACTAATTTAGGTTGTGAACAATTTTATTTCTTTTGACCCATATTATTATTATTTGAACCACTATTTGGTTGTGATCTATTGACGGTCGACAAAGTGAGATCTTTAATTTAGTAATTCAAAATTAAACAGTTAAATGGAGAGTCTATATGAATATTTATATAAATCTCTTATTCATTATCCTTTATAATTAATTTTATAATATGTTTCCTGTCTTTATTTCAAATTTTCATTTGTGATTATAGGTATTGGAATTAATATAATTAACATATAATTAGCATGATTATTGAATGGTATTAAATGACATATAATATATATTAAATATAAAATGTTCCTTTGGTATATGGACATTTTTTTATCATTATAGGAATGGTTAGACTTGATCAAGAATTATATTCCTGAGGGAATTCCTTGATCACTAAGTGAATGCCATTATGATACATTGAGACATATCCCAAGGGAGATAACAACCTTGGAACTTGGCATTTTTCAATTATTAGACTCCCTGCATGACACCATAGGGTCCCTTCACATTCTCTCTAGAAATTTTAATGCCTCATATATACACCCCTAGAGTCAATATCATGTCAATAGACATTCTACATTGACTTAGAAAATTTATTTGCAAATTTTTAATCAAATAATAAATTATTTTTTGATGGTTTTCAATGATAAAACCCTTATATTTAAATGTTTTAAAATAATGGGAAATTTGAAATATAGAATGAAAATGGGATAAAAAATAAAAATTGCTAGAATATAGATTTTTGACTGAATTTTATCAGAGGGGTATATTGGGAATCCCATTTGAAATATTATTCTAATTTGGGGCATTCGGTTTGGTTAATTCCTGGATTTATTTAATTAAAAATTATCTTTGGGACCTAGGTATTATTTGAACATCTTGAGGAAAGATAGAATAATTGAAATAGAAATATATTCTTAGGGTAAAATGTGGATACCATGTCCATAATGGAAAAATATATCAGTTTATACAACTCAAATTAACCTGATTCTACCTAGATATGAAGGAGGATTCATAGTTTCATTGTCCCATTAAATCTCCCACTGTCTTTCATCCTTTAATATAGAATGTGAATGATATATATTGAATGAAGCTTATTATATTTCTCAGCTTAAAAATCACAATTAATAAAAAATACACAATTCTTACATCATGTGGACAGCGATGCTTAAATTTTGAGGGTGAACATAAAAAAACTATGAACGACATTAGTGAATGATGGAATGCATGAATAATCCATTTAATGTGTCATAAACATGAAAACTTTCAGCGAATAGATATTTTACGTTAAAATGAGGATATATCATTCTTATAAATCATTATATTCCATCTGAGACACTGAAGGGAATATTCCCATAAAGGGAGGAAGACTTCAAATCTCTCAATTTTCTTCTTTTTATTTATTTTTTTCATTATTTTTTTCAATTTATATTTATATTTAAAATAAACTCATGTATTTCTTTTAACTATTTTCCTATCTTCTTCAACCTTGAATTCCTTCCATTATTCTTTTCTTTTTATCTTTTCATCTTAACATCATGAACTATAATAATCATGATCATTATTACCAGACCTGAGGAATATCTCAGGGAGGAAGTGAGGTTCTTGAACACGGTACCATGTACATTACCTTATTTTTATTAAGTATATGAATAATTTATAGTGGTTTAATCTTCCCTATGTTTACCAAAATTATAACTTATTATTCTAAAACAATTTTCCCCTAATTGAAGAGTTTAATTGAGGGTTCTCTGGGTTATCTCTAAGTTGTAATATCATTCATAACTTGGGTAGATTGTGGTTTTCACAAAAAGGATGGAGTGTGTTACTAAAAAATATTTGAAGCTGGTCAATGAAGTTTCTCCCTAAAAAATATATCAGGAGAACTTCCTTTCTTATCTAATTCAATTTTCATTATCATTAAATGTTATTTAGAATTTAATTTTCTATTTCTTTTATTTTATTAAATTCCATTTTTTACATAAACGATAAAACAACAAAACATAATTAGTTCCTAGGTCAATTATATTATGTTGGTGAAAAAACTGTCAAAGAACCTCAAGTGAGACGACCCCATTTAGCCATTTTATAACACTAGGAAAAAAAATAAAAAACAATTACATGATATATGACATGTGTGTGTCAATACCAGAGTTTTTTCTGGTCATCTAATCAATAATTAATTTATATTTCCTACTTTCACATCATTGGTAGATTTTATTTCTTAAACAAATACATCCATGATGTATTCAAATTCAAATTGTTATGCGTGGTTAAATTACTCAAAAGTGAAGAAACAAAAACAAAAATAATATGAAGATTTTAGTATAGACCATTTGAAATAACCTATATAATGTATATAAAAACTAAAAATAATGGCACATACAGCAATTATTTGTGTTCTTCCATTAATAGAGAAACCCATACTTGATCTGGGGTATCAACCTGGGAATGTGGCGGATGAAATTTCATCACTGATCATTGAAATTGAAGAACCAGAGGAGGGATAGGAGGAAAACATACCTACTGGTCTATGATTGGGAGATCAACTAGGATTTTTTGAATTGTTGATTAAATGTGAGGATCTACATAATCTCCCCATTCCATACCAAGAATAAGGGCTCTCCCCACTAATGAAAGAAACCACCCAATTTTTGGAATTTGAAGTTATGATGGAGGAATATGACCACCTACTTCTATATACTAAGTGTCTAATAAAAGGGACACATACCACTGAGGAAGAGATTGAAGACGAACTAACATGGGGAGTTAAAATTTTCATTGAATCTATAAATTTTTATTTTATTTAATGTAAATTTTATATCACTCCCTGTTTATTTGATTATAAAAAATCATACAAATTATTTTAGGCATTATAGGTGGAAGAAGAAACTGGACATGCACCTTCTAAGGAACACATGGAGCTCACCGACCTCATAGAACATGCATTGGAGGAGACCCATCAAAATATATAGGTAGTTTATCTTGAGGAAATAAGAATAGAGACTGCTCTTATTGAATGTCATATGAATCCATCATTAGAAGAGAAGAAATTCCCCTAGTAGAAACCAGGGAAAAGGAATTTCCTTATTTCATCCTACACCCACCAGGAAAGCCATATATAATTGTGAAGGGGGGTATGGTTTACTCTATCCATGGATCTTACCTTATGAATAAGGATGAATCACAAGAAGGTAAAATCCACATTTGGTGGTTTAAATCAATGAGGCTACATCCACCATCTAATTTTGTATAATAGTCGGTAATTCCCTCTTGAGGTATTAAAAATTCATGTCCCACTAGTGGTTTCATAGTAAAACTTATCACATATTTTTATTTCTATTAATTAATATTATAATTAATTCCTTAGAAATTATTTCATCCAGCAACCCCATCCCTCGGTCTTTTTTAGTTTAAATACAATATCCTTCTTTGTATTTGTGTAATTCTATTTTGCAGGATCATAATGTAAGAAGGTAACCTCAAATGCTAATGGAAGAATACTAAAATTCATTTCATAAATGGATTTTAGTTTTAGTTTATAAATTCTAAACTCTTTAAAAAAAATTGAAATATGTTTTGTGCATTGAAGTGAATATTGAATGCCCACAATTGAATTCATGTTTTACTTGACTTAGCTAGGAGATATGAGTTTTTAAGAATCTTCTGGATTCATGTGTAAGATTTCAATATTAATGATATTAAATGAATAAAATGTAACAATTAATGATTATAGTTAAACATGGATAATAATATTAGACTCATGATTTTATTGAAACAATTGATTCTTGTAAAAGAAATTTTCCAACAATTTTTAATGCAATTATTTTCTAAAATTCATCTAATTTTTTTTTATTATTAATCATTCCTTGAGTTATTCCCCCAAATTATATTCCCCTTTCCTAAGAGAATTTCTAGACCAAGTAATTCCAATTATATCATGGGCATATTTCATGAGTGATCTTAGGGCATGCCTCATGCTAGAACATGAATGAACTTGTTAAAGCTATGATTTTACGAAAAACATATTTAAAATAATTGAGGCATCCTCTAAAAATACACTTATCCTTATTATACTACATGTACATAAATCATTCATTAGCCCATGGAGTCCATGAATAACCAAGTTAGGGATAATCCATGTTTCGATCCCTTTTTATCTATTCCTTACCTCCTCTTAGTATTTTCATGATATTTTAATGACGAAGTGTGTGGGTGAGGAGGATCATGGTAAATGGGATTATTTACATTGTAATTATAATGTGTGGGGTGATTATTAATAGAATTTTAATATTACGTGGAATCATTCATTATACACCATTTTTCGACTCATGAAATTTCAAAAAAAAATGTTATAAAAAAAAGAACACAAAAGATCTGAAAAATATGTTGTAATTTGGGAAAACCAAAAATCACCATAACTAGACCTATGATTTATATCATATGTGGTTATGTGGGGATGTGAATTTTGTTATAAATCATAACATTTAAAAAGGGAAAAAATAAAAAAATGTTAATTGAAAATGAAAAAAATCTGTAAAAGTAAAAAATATATTCAAGAGAGAGAAAAAATTAATAATTTTAATTTAACTGGTCATGATATTTACATTGAGTCTCAGGGAATGTTGGTAGTTTCAAAAATTAATATGATAAATTCATTTAACAATTTGATAACATGAATTGTACCTTAAGGATAAACCTCTTACTTTAGACTTAATTTTTAATTTATCAAATCCTACCGTCCATAAGCCTCATATTCGTTTGAATCTTTATGGAGAATTCCTCATTGATTTATGAACCTTTTTCCTTTAAAAAGTGGATAATGTAGTTACTTTACAAGAATATGGATAAATAGTATGTTCTCATGATATAAGAATAAATCTACTTGAAATATTTCATGATTGATTACAGATAATATTCAAAAGAGTTAAATCAATACATATCATGTTTAATAATATTGAATTGAGGATAATCAATGAATTAATGGAGATGTACCATCATTTTTCAAAGGGGAAAAGTAAAATAACTAAATTTATTATTTATTTGAAAAAAAGAAATGTGAATTTATATTTCATATAGAATTTGGAATGTTTGATTTGACATTGAAAATTGACTGATTTTATTACATTGAAATTTTAATATTGATTACATTTGTTACCACTTTAACACCTTGTTGATATTTTATGCTCAGTAATAGTCATGGTTTAATTATGGGTTATTTAATAGAGAAAATTTTTTATCATATTTTTAATCAAATGATAGATATTTTTTAATTTTTTCTAATGATAAATCCCATATTTTTAAATGTTTTATAATAATAGGAAATTTCAATTATAGAATGAAAAGAGGATAAAATATGAAAATTGCGTAAATATGTATTTTTGAAATAATTTTATCTTAAAGGTGTTTGGGGAATAAATTTCAAAATATTAATCCAATTCGAGTTTATATTTGTTAGATTATTACTTGATTATTGTCTCCAACTTTTCCAACTGGACCATTAGATTATGCGAACGTCTAGAGTCCTGAAAAAGTCACTGAATTTGGAAAACATAAATGGCAAGATACCATGGGACCGCCTCTTTAATGGAAGCATAAATCAGTCTCCACACCTCTAATTTAGTTGGTTCCATATGTATATGAATTAGAACTCATGGATGTATTTTCCTACTAAATTGCATGGATTTTTCAACTATTAATGTTGAATGTTATCGATATACATTTATGGATGCTTCCAGGATTTCTTAGTATGAAAATGTCATAGTCAATAATAAACCCAAAAAACCAAAATCTGGTGGAAAATCATACATAACTTTTGAGGGGGAACATAAAAAATCTATGAAGAACTTTTATGAAGGATGGAATGAATGAATCATCCATTTAATGGGTAAAAAATGTACAATAATTTTGAGGACAGAATATATCCAATAAATTGGGGGAGATCTTCTCCTTCAAAATCATTTCATTCCATTCCATTCCATAAAAGGCACTATAGAGGATATCTCCAACAAGAGAGTGTGTCTTCAAATATCCCCCGATTTCTTCGTCTCATTTATTTTTTTCATTATTTTTTTGTCTTCAATTTAAACATAAATTTCTGATAAATTCATGCATTCTGTTTATTTTTGTGTTCATCATCACCACCCTTATTTTTCATCCATTATTATTCTTCTTTGGTTTTATTATTCTTTTCTTACCATCAAAAACTATAATAACCATGATCATGAGTTACTGACATAAAGAATATTATGGTGGATTAATTATGTTCTTGAAGATGAGACCATTTTTTTTATCATCTTTGAGTTAATTATAAGGATAATTTATAGTGGGTGTAATCCTCATTGTGGATTTATAAAGATTAAATTCTTAATATACAACCATTTTACCTATATTGATGAGGTTTATATATTGAATGCTTGGATACCACTAAGTTTACTTTGAATTCATAACCGGGGTAGATTATGGTTTTCACAGATATGATAGAGCGTGTTCACTAAGGTTATTTGATGTCGATCAATGAAGGCACAACCTAAAAATTCTCTCTAGAGAAATTTATTTCTTACCTAATTACATTCTATTTATCATTTCCTATTATTTAGAATAGAATTTTTTATTTCATTTATTTTCATAAATTCCTTTTATTTCATAATACATAAAACAACAAAAAATTTTTTTCTTAGGTGAATTAGATTAATTAGGTGAACAAACTACGAAATATAATCATGTGAGATGAATCTTGTCATCCATTGTGCTGCACTAGAAAAATATAGAAATTTTCATTTTATACAACCTATGAGATGTGTGTGTTAGACATCCTGGACCATTATGCATGGGTTTAGTCATGATTATCTCAATATTTACTATTGTGTTTCTCCACAGAATCAATTGGAAACACTTTTATGAATATTCATTGAGGGTACCCCTTGGATAACACTTATTCCCTTACAGTAGTCTTTATAGTTATATAACTTGAGTTTGATTGACCTTTTAGGCCAAGGATTCCATGGTTTCCCCTTGGATGCTACATTTTTATAATTATATTTTACTTTTCTATTGAAAACATTATATTCTTTTCTTGTTATAAAATGAATCGTGATTAATTAAATGGATACATATTAGGAGACACCTACTATGGTATGTTATGGGTTTTTTACATACAAATATCATTAATTTATATATATATATATATGCAGCATACAATTTATTTTCCCAGACTGAATTTTTATAGACATTGTCAACTGTGTCCTGCTGACTTTATCTCATAGCCTATCTAGTCCACCATTGGTACATAGGAAGATTATTTGATTGTATGTGTGGATAATGGAAAGCATTGAGTTATGGATGTGTTACTTCTTGTATTAGGATAAGAGCTTTGGAGGAGATGACTAGGTCAATTCATGGAATTCATGGATCATTTTTTCATTTAATTATTGTGTATATAATGTTTTTATCAATCTTTATACTTCCATGTATGTCGGTTTTCCCTTTTTTTAGAGGTATGACTTCATATTTGTTTATATTATACAATTTACAACATCTGAATATTATTTGTTTCTTTGATGTTATTCTTGTTTTTGAAGAATTATTCGTTAGTATTAAGCATCAATTGAAAAATCTTATTTTTTACCATTGTGATCCTCTCTATGCATAGTTCATTGCCTCTCCAAAGACACCCTAAACCCACGGTGCTATTTAAAAGTCTTAGGCTTATGTGGACGTATTCTTGAGGCCATATGGCCTAATAGCTCCTGTTACTCTGGAGTGAACTGACTCTCGGACATCACAAAGTGGTATCAGAGGTGATTATTTTCTTTTTTAATTGTTTAAAATATCTAGATAGGATATTAGGATGTTCTTGAACTTGGTTATAATCCATTAATGGGAGTATCTAACCCATGTATGGGGTAAATACCATGTTTCTTAGGGATAGTAATTTTTCTCATATATTCAACCTATTATGGTTGATATATTTTCAATGTTGGGTGATGAACATGAATTTTTGTATTTACTATGCTTTATGCATATTCTACCTTGGTCCGGTATGGCAGGGAGCATTTATTTATGCATCATCATAGGAACTTTGGGATTCACACTCCTTATATATTCCATTACATGAAGTTGAATATCATTTCATACATTTCCTATGTTCTTTGGGATTTTTTAATGTTACCTGGTGTAATATAATCATCTATTGTGGATATCCCTAATAAAGAGACGAAAATTGGTTGTTTAAAATTTCATCATCAAACAAAATAGTGGTATCATATATATTATGATTATGGAATATTAAATTCACTATTTTTATTCCTATAAACATTCTAACATGGGTTACATGATCTGAGATTTGTCTCCAATTAAATTAGTACCAATTTCAATTTATAATGTGTATGATACATTATAAATTAAGAAGGTTAATCCATCAAATTGATCCAGCGTAGATTACCAGTTACATTCGGATTCAGAATGTATGTGGGAAGGGTATAATTAAATTGTAGGAAACAATGGTTTATAAATTTTAAGGGAATTTATAAACTAGGAAAGGTGACCTATTTAATTGAACCTCTTGTTATGTATAAACTCACTTATAAACAGAAAATTTAAATAATAACTTTTAAATAACATGATTTCCTTCAAGTGATAATGAAAAGTGAAATTTATAGAGTGTTTACCTCCTTAAATTTCAATTTACCCTCACATATACTAGAATCCATGTGTTTTTAAAATTTAATACTTACCAATATATTGACCTTATACTCGGTTAGATGAGATATTTTTTCTTGGGTAATGATCCCCTATTTTTATTTTGCTAATACATACACAATTTGGGTATTGTTAATTGATTATTTTATTATTATAAATAATATATCTCTCGATACTCTTATATATTCTTACTCTATTTCCTATTATTGGAATTTTTATAGTTATTCCACAACAACGGTGTCAGGTCAAGAACCAGGAAGATGATGATGACCATGCTCCAAAGACGGTGGGTGATAATTCCCTAATATAACCTTTTAGATTTCCACTAATGGAACCACACAGTTTTCCAGAATTTAAACTAATTCTCAGCCCCAAGAGAACTTCTTATGAACGAGTTATTCCATACGCCTATGATGTTATACCATAATCATGAGTTCCAACAACTGAATCCTCCCATCATATTGGATGGATGGAGTTCCATAGGATAATTATTTATGGATATAATCCATTAATTTATCTTTTAGAATTTTGATACACATCTAACGAGGAGTTTTGAGATTTCCACCTACATGTTAAATGATTCTTCCATATTCTTGTGGGTTTTGGTTACTGAGGATGGTCTTCCTTAGGGAATGTTCTTGTAAAACATCCACACAACATTCTACAATTACATATTACCCTAAGACACAGATAGATGAACGAGAAAAGGTATTTTATGCACCTAAATTAGGGTTCTATATCCCTCCTGCACTACTCAATGTTATTCACTGTTCTTTAACACTTTACACCGATTCTTTCTTGTGATGACATGTCATGTTTGATAGACTTCAAGGATGGGCTCATTTATTACAAATTCTCTCATGTGAATGTCTTATACTAATATTAAATTTCATAGATAATGATCTAATATCTTATAAAAAAGTGGACATGAGGGATGATGATAGTACAAGGCACAGAGGGTCAGTTTCCAGACATTGTAGTAGTTATTCCAGCATTAAAATGCATTTTATTGAGGATTATCATCATAATTGTAATACTAAGAGTATTCTCAATGGTATCACTATTTTATTCCTTTATTATGGATGACAGGGATATGTTAATCCACCTTGTGATAGTGACCCATCAGAGTGTCGTGATTGCAGCCAGATGGGTCATCATAAAATTTTTTAATGGACTAGTCCTCTTGTTTCTTGTTAAATATAACTTTCACTAACTCCAGCTAAATTAATAGGATCAATGAATTAATATCAGGCAATAAACTAGTGAAGCACAAGGCTAACATTCTAAGGAGGAATTCACAGTTGAGGTATCTAGATTATTCATTTTTAGCACCAATAGATATAACATTATCCATGGGTTTCTAGATGAATCTCAATGCCAAAGATCATGAAAATTTCATGGATTATATAAGACACCCAAGGTCCATAGGGAAGGAAAATCTACTTTACAAGGTACTTTTCTATTAGCCTCTAATATCTTATAATATTTGTTCAATATATGTTCCTCACACTAATTTATCTTAGTATCGGTGATGGAATGTATTTTTCCTGAAATTTAGTACCTTTATAGGGTGATGATCTATGATACACTTTTGGGTGTATGTTCAGAGGGTATACGCTAATGTAAGAACATTCAACTTCAGTTTGGAAGTCATCACGTTTTATGAATTTTTATTATCCTTGAGATAAAAGTGTTTGATGTCGTACATTGGATATATTGGACCATTCCTTATAATACAGACATTAATTATCAACATAGGGTGAATTTCAAATCACTCGATGGTGGAAGATACGTACATATGATCGAATGAGATGTCTAGGATGATAAAGTTAGACTAAAGCATCATGGCCTGGTAGGAGTGATGGCCATGATTGACAAAATTTTATTCAATGACTAGATAGAGCATCTAATAAATTTTACCCCGATGAAGGCCATTTCAGAAATTTTTTTCTAGAATACGTATGTAGAATATATATAAAGAGATAGTATTGTTTAAAAATTTTCTTTCATGGATCATCACCAATTTTTATTATGCAAGAAATTATTTTCTCTATTGACCTTTAGTAGTTCAAGAGAAAGTCAGAGGACTTAGAATCTGAGGGTTTTATCTAACCAAGTACTTCAAAATGGGTTTCACCTAACCTTTTCCGCAAGATGGATGATAGATCCCTCCAAATATTTCAGGATTACTGACAGTTGGGCTATATTACAACTAAGAATAGAAATATGTTACTTTAAATAGATGATATCTTCGACCATCTTGGAGGAGGTAGAGACTTCTAGTATAGCATCTCGAGATCATGTAAAAATCTTATGTGATTCAGTAATTCAAGTAGGACACAAATGGATTTATAATTATTTAACAGTTTATATGAGTACCTGGTTATTCTATTCAATCATACGAAAATACCCACTATAGTTATTATTAGTAACACCATTTTGGTGTGATCGATTGACCATTAATCATGTAATTTGTTTCATTTAATAAATGAAACATAGACTATTTAATTTATTTTGTATATCCATATATATATATATATCAGATGCCCCTTGTCGTTTATAATTAATTTGATAATTGTTGCATGTCATTATTTCACATTATCATGTATGATGAAATTCAATTGAAAAAATAAAATGAAAAAGTACTTTGAATGAGTATTACATGAACTTAAATAACATTTGATATATATTAAATGTATAAGGTTTTTATATAAGATAGACCTTTTCCTCATTATAGGAATGGTCAGACTTTAGCTAGTTTTGGATTTCTTAGTGAATACCTTGAGAACTCAAGGAATTGATTCATTGATCCATTTTCAAAGGGAGATACCCAAAATGGAACATGGTCATTTTATATTCGTGAAATCTTGGAATGATATTGTTGGATTAATTCAAATTCTCTATGAACATTAGTGTGTCTTAGATACTCTCCATGGATTATTCTTTATTTATACAGACATGTGGTGCCTTGGATCATTCTCCTTGATTCTAGTCATGCTTAGCATGGGATTTAATATGGACATAATCCATAGAAACATTTAAAAACTCATCCATTATAATTCCATTGGGGTACCCCTTGGATTGCACTTATTCACTTACATGAAGCTTCATTGTTTTATACATTGAGTTGGCTCAACCATCTTAGGTCAAATATTCCATGGATTCACCTTGGATCTTCAATAATAATCATCATATTTTCCTATAATATTGTATCCATTATATTCACTCTTTTTTATTGTATACTCCAGAATTAATTAAATTAATTAATGGTTAGAGACCCTAGATGAGGATAAATAGTTTATGGGTTGTTTATATTTGTATTGTGTTACTATTTATATACATACAAATCTTAAAATTTATATTCATATAAATAATTTCTATTGACATTGGTGGTGGTGGCCTATAGACTTTATCACACACCCTATTTAGACCATCATTGGTACTTTTCCAGATTAAATGATTATTGGTGTCGATGAGGGGATTTATTTGGTTATTCCTTTGACCCAAAGCCCACCATAGTTATCCTTGGAGACTTCTTACCCTTCTATGTTAATTTCATTGGTGTTCGATCATCATTACTTTGGTGGGTGATATCCATGTAAGTGTTCTTCATTGTTCTACAGGTTTGTCTTTTTATCCTATATTTGGATTTCAATGGATCATCTTAAAAATGATGGATTATTCCCCATGATGTTTTACCTCACTTCTAGGTTGAGATTCGAAGTCTTATATGAATTTGTTCTTACGGACAGGTGTCTACGTGATGGTTAGGTTTTAGGGAAGTGGTATGTGGTTTGGCCCTTAATATCCATATTGATTATCCTTGCATTTCTTGATTTATCACAATTCCTGATTTAAAATCAATTTCTAAAATTTTCATTAATTTATTTTTAGAACATACAATTATAATGAATAGGGAGTTTTTGAAGTGGTTTTCACACAGAAATTTGGAAACCCCTAATTCTATTGTATTGGGGTGTGTTTATGGAAATTAAATGATATAAATTTTTAAATTTAAATTTCGAATTTGATGGATATGTTTTTAGTTACGTTTTTGAATTTAATAATGGGAATTAATTTTGAAATGGATAGAATTTTTTAAGGGATTTTAATCTTTTGAAATTGTATTTAAAAAATTTGATAGAAATCCATTCAGTTTATCTTGTGAATGTGCATGTTTTTTTATGAAAACCCATTTTGATTTTAAATAGTAAGAAATTGGCAGGTTTGAAATTTAAGAATGTGATTTAATTTTATTTTAAGAAGATTTAAAATTAATTTTTCATCATTTAAGTGTTCATAAAATCCATAGGTAGGTGGATAGTTATTTCGATACACACTACAATATTACAATATTGTAGAACATACCAATAGCGGGTCACAACCTCGATGGGTGGTTGATGATTCACCTATATCCAATGTCAAGGGTACATGGGTATAATAATTTTTAGGATATCAGATACAGAATTTTGAATCTTATAGTTGTTTAATACTATCATAAATTTTCGAATATGACCACTTTTATCTCTTATTTATGTATATATGTGATATAAATGTATGTCAATGTTGTAAAACTACGTTAAATGTGTTTGATAGATTTACGTAAACTATTTTATGTAACTTCTTTATTTATTCCAATTATATATAAATATTCCATCTCTTATAAAGTGAAGCATGTGTGTTAACTATATTTTCCATCATTTTGAAGTTGTATGGCATGTTTTGGTTAAATAATCTCTTAAATTTCCAAAAATATTTTCTTCATGAAAATTGAAATCATTTCATTGTATAATCAATATTTTTGATCTGTAATGGAATCTTTGGTGGTATACTACAAGGATTAAGTCCACACCCTACTTTTTCTTTTGGGTGTTTGAATAATTTCTTCTTCCAGGTTCATGCAAGGTGAACAGATCAATTGGGGCAGGATCCATCTATATAATCTTGGTTGTGGTGAGTTGTGTCCATATGGACCATGGGATATTTTTTTCATTTGGTACTTTGGTTGTAATACATTGGGATTTTATGCCATATTTTATCCTCGCACCGTACCCCTAGTAGAGTTTCTTTTTTATTCATATTGACATGCTTGTCTTGATTCCACTATTTTTTGGGAAAATTTGCTCCCACTTGCATAATGTATGATGTCCACTGCTAGTCACCAACACAAGGTGATAAATAATGCCCATCAGGACATTTCATGACAATATAGATTATCATGCTACAAGGGTACCTAAGCTGGATCAAGGAAATTGGTATCAATGGAGGTTTTCAACTTTTCTCTTGAAGTCAGAATTCATTTTTGAAAACTTTTTGGGATATGGGATGTAGTTTAAAATGACTTCATGTTCATATATCAATGCAATGAACGTTATTTAACTAGGGGTATTTAGGGATATACCTTGGACTAGTTCTAGTCTTTTATCTATTTTTGATTTAGATATAGTGAAATCTGAATCATCTAATACTATCTCTTACGATTTATGCGTTCTTCATTACTTTGGTTGAGCTTTATATAAAATGAAAATATCTGCTAATGTTGTGTTGCATCATGCCTCTTAGAATACATGAAAATATGATCCATGAAAAAGGTTCTACTAAACCAAAACATGAAAATCCTCTCGTCATCCCAAATCTAGTTGAGGTTATCATGCGCATTTCCCATGCTTTGGGAAATGCAACAAATCTAATCATCTTTCAGTCTCTATTTATGGAACCTCAATAAGATGTTCTTAGATATCAATCTCATGAATTCATTTTCCAAAAGCCACATTTTTTGAAGGATCTACAAATCCGAAACACTCTCAGGAATGGTTGAGTAGGATAGAATTTCAATTTGGGTTCTTGGTGAAACTGTATGTGATCAAGGTGATGTTTCCACCATCATGATGGAGAAACCATTCAGAAGATGGGGGCCATGATGGTGACAGCTGAAAATCATGAGTTTTTAGAGTGGAAAGAAATCAAGGTTATTTTAACCAACCATTTCTATCATGAATCCATGGTGTATGAAAATAATATAGAATTTTTTAATCTTTAGAAAGCTAATGAATCCATGATTGAGTATTCAAATCACTTTCCTATGATGTTGTTTTTTTCAACTGATTTGGTATCCAACGAAAAGAAAAATTCTATATGATTTGATTTGGGGCTTCGATCATATATAAATTATCATATTTTCATGTTCAAACTTCCCACTTATTCTGATTTGTTGGATAGAGATATGGTGGTTGATTTAGAATTGGCTAGAAAATCATGGATAATTGTATTTTTTTTATCCTTGTGGTAGTGTTGGTTCCATCAAGGAGGAATAGTAGTGTGAAGACTCATGTGGCAGTTCTCAATGGCAGGGTCCATATAGACCTCCCACAGTTCCAAGAAGATTTTCATTGACTTTCTATTAGTGTATAAATCTAGGACATTCTAGGTGGGTTTTCACTAAGGTACTTTTAAACGGTAGCTCCTGCGAATGTTTAGGCTGCATATAGATATTCTTTCATCACTTATCCAGTCCACCTAGTGGAACTGGGTCATCAGATAACTATGGGGAAATCTAATGCTTCTCTTACAAAGATGATCCAATAATAGGCGTATGAAAAGAGGCTTCTTCACACAGTGTAAGACTCTCCAGAGGAATCAGGCATGGGTCCTGCAATAGTGAGAGGTACCATTACTATAGAATCATCATTAGTGCCTACATTATTTGATACTAGTGAATCTCATTTGATTATTTCATCCAGTATTGTTAATCCTCTTAATCTTTCTATGGAGCAACTATCTTGTGCATGGGATTTTACTACAACCCTTAGTACGAACAGAGCACAGTGTCATCATAGTCATACTTATGTATTCTCTCTTTCAGATGTCGAGATTTCTGGGAGTTTTCTAGTTCTCGAAATGAAATATCATGACCTCATATTTAGGAAGGATTGGATTGTTTCCATTAATGATGGGATTGATTTAAACTTTAAAGGGTCTACATTACTAAACCTCATGGTGCATCTTTTTTCCTTTCAAGTAGATTGGAACTGAGTTTGAGAAGATCCGGAACATCTTATTTAGTGTTGGGGAATATAATATCTGTGTTTTCTATTGATCTAGAGTTGGATTCATTGAGTCGGGATCTACCTCCAATAATTGTTGAGTTTCCTGATGTGTTTCCTTCATATTTCTCTGGTCTTCCACTAGTGATGGATGTCGAGTTCTCCCTTAACATATTGCATGGTACTCAACCAGTTTAAATTCCCTCCTACTAAATGGATCTAAATGAACTAAAAGATGTGGAGTCCCAGTTGGATGATTTTCTTGAGAAAGGATTTGTATACTTTAGTGTGTCTCCTTGGGTGGTGCCAATTATCTTCACCAATAATGTTGATGGTCCACTTCACCTATTTGATTACTATAGAAATCTCAACCGAGTTATGATAAAGAACATGTACTTGATTCCACGGATTGATGATATGTTTGATTAGTTCAAAGGTGTGAAGTGGTTATCAAAGATCGACCATCGATCAGGTTTACATCAGTTAAGGATAATGGATTCTCACATTCAGAAAAATACCTTTTGGAGTACTTATGGCCATTATAAGTACCTTATAATTCCTTTTGGTCTAATAAATGCTCCAATAGTTTTCATGTCTTTAGTGAACATTATTTCCCATGAGTATCATGCAACATTTTTGGTAGTCCGGGTCATTGATATCCTTGTTTACACAAAATCTGGGTAGGAACATGTGCCAACTCTAAGAATTGTCTGAGTCTGGTGATAAATCAATGCCTTTATGACAACTATTCAATGTGTTATTATTGGAATAGAGAAATAAAATTCTTGGGATATTTGGTTCCTGAAGAGGGTATATCTGGAAATCTTGAGAATGTAATGGTTGTTATGACTTGAAACAACCATGAAATGTCTTTAAATTTGAATCTTCTTCGGATTATCTGGATACTATTGTAGGTTCGTGGAGGAATTCCCAAAGTTCACTTATCTGATTTCTTCTATAACCCTGAAGGGGGTGATGTTTGTTTTATATAATATTGTCAGAGTTCTTTTTTTGAGTTTAAATTTATTAGGACTACTATGTCCGTGTTGACTCAACCAAAGGCCACGCTAGTCAATGTGTCCATTTGTGATGCATCGGGTTGTTCTTTTGGTTATTTTCATATTTAAGGTAATCATGTTGTTTCTTATGGATCTCATAATATTAGGCCACATGAGATTAATTATCCTACCCATGAACCTCATCACGCAAATGTGATACACATGAATAAAACGTGGAAGCACTACCTTTATGGAGAATTGTAAACAGTGTAATCAGACCAAAAAATCCTAAATTATATCTTCTCTAAAAAAGATTTGAATCATCTCCAAAGATGTTGGGTGGTGTACATAGTGTCTTTCGACATTGACATCTCTTCTACCCCATTGAAATGGAATGTCATTACAGATACGTTGAGTAGGAGACTTACAACCTAGATAGTGAAAGAATATTTGGAGAATTATAATTTGATGGCTCTCTCTGCATAGTTTCATATTTGAATTTATGATAAAGGGGATGAAATTTCTTTTTTTACATCATTTAATTGACATCCATGATTTGCAAGTCAACTATTCATGACCATGAACATGAGGATGAATTCGGTAGCCTTAGAAACTCTCTTTATGGTGGGGAGATGGTGTCCCTATGGTTTTTCTCCAAATAAGGTGTTCTATGCACTCAGAATCAAATCATTGTGCCTTTAGAGAAAAGGAAGGTTGTGGTGGGATATTTTCATAATTAGTATGGTATGTTCACCCAGGAACCACCAAAATTTTCTATGATTTGTGGAGGAATTTCAAGGGTCCAGGGATGAGGAGAGACATTGAGGATTTTGTCTCTAATTCATAAAGATGCCTATATGTCAATGCTCGACACCAGAAACCTTCGGGTTTATATTAACCACATCATATTCTTATTTGGAAGAGGGATTAGATATATTAGGATTTTGTGGTTGGGTTTCCACATACCCCAATAAAGTAGATTACATATGAGTTGTGATCGATAGATAGTCCAAGTCGTCTCACATTATATGAATTTGAGATAAATCCAAAGTCGAGGAGTTGGGGAATATCTATGTGAAATAGATTATTCGTTTTCAAGGAGTTTCATCTGCTATAGTCTCTAATATAGATCCACTATTTACTTCTGGTTTTTTGAGAGGTCTTCAGAAGGCACTGGGATATAATGTTCATTTGAGCATGACATACCACCCAGAGTTAGATTGCCAGATAGAGAGATCTATACAGATTCTTGATCATATGCTTCTTGCTTGTGTTATTGACTTCAATTTGGAATGGTATTATTACATGGGACTTTTTGATATCTCTTATAACAATAGTTACCAGTCTAAATTCAGGATGGGACCTTTTGAGGCCTTGTATGATCGACCATGTAAATCTCTATTGTGTTGGTCAGAGGTTGGGGGATGTTCCTTGGTTGGAACAAGCTGAGTGTAAGAGATGAAAGCTAATATACAATTTATTTGTCAGAGAATATAGATATTATAGATATGAAATAAGTCTAATGATGATAGGCAAAGTAAAACATTGTAGTATTAGTGGTTGATCAGGTGTTAATGAATTTTTCAACCTGGGTTGGACATCAATGGCTTATGATTAAATGAATGATTGCTCCTCATTTTATGGGACCTTTCATGTTTGTCGAATGGCTGGAAAAATTTTCTTACCATTTATTTCTTCCATCACATTTGATTTTGATACATAATTTGTTCCATATATCGGAAATGAGAAAATATATTTCTGATCCATCTTAGATCATGATTTGGCGTGATCTTGATATTGATTCTGATTCATGATTGACTAAACTACTATTCCGAGTTATTGAATTTTAGACCAAGGTACATCATAGGTGGATGCTACCTTTGTTTCATGTGCTATGGAATAATTGTTCAGATAGTCATGATATGCAGGAATGTGAGGCATTGATGAGAGAGTTGTGCCCTCATCTCTTTGGCATTGAATCTTTTTATTAGGATTTGTGGGGAAAAAATTTCTTATAGTGGGGGGATTGTAACATCCCATTAGCATCATAATAGGTACACATTGAATCTTGTATTTTATTTCCTTTTCATTTTTTAGGAAATGGTTGAGTTTGTATTTGGAGGATAACTTTAATCGTGATGTTGGAGTATTGTTGGGTTTTCCCATGACAAAGATTTTTTGTAGACTGTGGAATATTAAACACCATGTAAGAGAATTAAATATCCTGAAATTGTTTTACATGCTAGCCATTAACTATTTCATGATTTGATGGGTACACATCATGAGTTTCCACTAAATGTTTTGATAAAGCTAATTAATGGTTTTTAACTTAGATCATCGAGTTTTAATACAAAAGTGTCTGAATTTTGATGGTTGTGAAACTAAATCATTTCATAATGTGAATTGATATTAAAATTCATGCCATACCCAACTTTAAAGGGCCCATACAGTTTCGACGTGACTTTTACACCATAGTAATTAAGTCTGTCATGACATGTAACTTGAGTAAATGTCATGTAACTCCCCAAAAATAGCCTATAAATTAAGTAGTGCAGTTGGAATTTCATTATTCACTACTCCCTGATTCCACTTTCTTCAACCTGAATCCTTCAATAATGAGTCTTGGAGACATCCAAACCTTCCTAATCAATTCCTTTTGAATTCAACCATCATTTGTTTGGCAGGTAATTTCAGGGTAAGCATTCATCATTGTTTTTTTGTTTCACCTTTTCTCAGCTCTTTGAATTTCAATAGATCATCCTAAAATTGATGGATCAGTCCCAATGATTTTCTGTCTCACTTCTACATTGAGTTTCGAGAACATACACCGCATTATTCTCATTGTCAGGTGTTTTTTCGAGTGTCATATTTTGGGAAATAGGTAGGTGGTTCCATCTTGAATATCTTATCAAATTATCCTTTTATTGGATTAATTATCTAAAATGCTAATTTAAATTCAGTTACTCACATTTTTTTTCAATTTAATTGATGTATACCGGATTCTGGTGAATCAGTAGTTTTGAAATGGTTTGGCACGAAAAATGGGGAAAACCACAATTCAATTGAATTAGGGTGTGTTTATGGAAATTGGATAATTTATATTTTGGAATTTAAATTTTGGATTTGATGGGAATTTTTTCAATTAAATTTTTCAATATAATTATAAAAATGAATTTTAAATATAATTTAATTAGTTTTGAATGGATTTCAAACTTGTGTAAATGTATTTAAAAGGCTTTGATGGAATCATCATGGTTTTATCTTGTGTAAAGGACATGTTTTTATGAAAAACTATTTTAGTTTTATGTGGATGGAAATTTTCATTATTGAAATGGATTAATGGGATTTAATAGTATTTTATATTGTATTATAATAAATTATCAATCATTTAAGAGAAAAATCATTCCTTAGTATGAAATTGAGTTATTTGGATACACTCTACTCTATAACAATGTTCTAAAACATGCCTATTGTGAGTCACATCCCCGATAGGATGGTGATGACCCACCTCTGGCCAATGTCAGGGGGATGTGAGTATACTCCTTTTAATGATATCAAGTAGAGAGTGGGGAATAATATAGCTAGTTAATACTATTGTACCTTATAAAAGATTACCATGTTTCACACATGTTTATTTATATATTATATATAAATGTATACCAATGTTGTAAAACTAATTTACATGCCTTTTCTAGGTTTTCATAAACTATTTTTTGTATCTGTTTTATTTAACCCATTGATTTAGAAATATTTCATCTCTTGTAAAGTGATGTATGTTCTTTAAATAAAACTAATTTACATGCCTTTTCTTGGTTTACATCCACTATTTTTTGTATCCGTTTTATTTAACCCATTGATTTTGAAATATTTCATCTCTTGTAAAGTGATGTATGTTCTTCGAAAATATTTTCCATCATTTTGAAAATTTTTTGCATGTTTTGTTTAAATATAATCTTGAATTTCCAAATCTATTTATTTTGAAAATTATAATATTTTCTTTAGATTATCTATATTTGGCATCTGTTGGGGAATCTTTGGTGGTATCTTACTTGGCTTAGACTCACACACTGTGTTTTTCATGAGGTGTTTGAATAATTTATTCTTCCAGGTTTGAGAAAGGAGAAAAGATATTTTAGAGGAGGATATGTCTATTGAACCTTGGTGTGGTGAGTTGTTTCAATAGGGACATTGAGATTTTTTTCGTTTTGTACATTGGTTGTAGTACATTGGTATTTTATACATTGTTTAATTCTAGTACCTTACTCCCAATAGGGTTTTTTATATGAATATTTAATTTCTTGTATTTCTTTTACAATATTTTGTGGAAAACTTATTCCCACTTACATGTTGTATGATATCGGGTTCTAGTCCCCGATCTGTGGGGATCGGGAACTCCCTTCGGGCCCGATTAGGGCCAGAATAGTTATCAGGTTACTAGGGTACCCATGTTAGTTTGTGATTGGGTGGATGAGGTATTTCTAGACCTTATCTTAATTTATATTCACTAATTGTAAATTTTGGATCAAATTTCAAGGAAATTGATATTCCATTTATATTATGAAATTGGAATTTTTAAAAATCACATCCCTACTCCTCTATATAATAAACCCATCAATTTAATGTTCAATGAACTCCATTTCTCATAATTAAAATATAATAATTGAGAAAAATATATCCATAAAAATCCCTTCTCATGTTTGATAACCATTTTTCAAAAGAAAAATAGTTACAGAATCCAACATTTATATGAGGCTTACTAAGAAGATATTCAAGTTTACAACATAAGTGTTTTATTATCCATTATAATTTTTCTTATCATTCTCTATCTAACTCTTCTTTAATATTATTTACCAATTTAATAAAATATTCATAAAATAGTTAATCTTTTATAAAGGTATTATTATTATTATTATATAATAAGATTATCTCCATCATTCAATGGTTATTACATATTCTATTTTTAGTCGGTTTTACAATAAAAATGAATCATGTGATAAAATTTACATCAATAATTTATATGATATGTTAGATAATGGTAATATAATTTAAAAAATGTTTATTGAACATTTTATCATTTTTCATGAATCATATTCTACATTTATTCATTAATAAATCAAATTCATCTTATTGAATTAAACATCACAACATAGGAGGTTTTTAAGAATTCAAAACAAACCATAACCATATGCTTCATGAAATGTCTGTGTTAATATATAAATATAAAAAATCATATTATTGATATTCCTCAATATCATAGGGATGATGAGTCCCTAAATATGTAGAAAGGACCAGACCCACAAAATTGAAGCATGCATAGAAAATAGTGTAATGTTCATAGGACTCTTAATTTTAATAATAATAAAATAATATATCTGATATATGGAATTATAAATATATTTTGTTTATAAAAATCTGTATTATTAATTTTTATATGAATAATAACAATAAAAATATATTTTCTTGGGAAATTATAGCTTGTTCGAAAAGTTGATGTCTGAGGTCTGGGTCTCATTTCAAATCTCATGTCGAAATTAAGATTTTATATTTTTTAAATTATTATTTAGGAATATTATATGTTATATATCTCTAAAACTCTGTATATTTTATTCTCATCAACATTGTTATAGGATTTACATGAAATCCTACATTTTCATCTCCCTTTTCATCATATCTGGCCATAAAATATTTTTGTAAGTTGAATAGACATTTTAAATTCTTTTTTAGTTAGGATTATTTCCCCTCTAAATAAAAATCCTTTATATTTTTTATGAACATCTCCAAATATTCTTATATGATATAATATGGTTGTTTCTATTAATAGATAATTTTAAAAAAAAACTGACATGAATATTTTTTATTTTTTCTATAATTTTCATTATTTTTCATTAATAATCTCCCACTTCGTATTTCAATAGATTTCCAAAGATAACTACACTATCAGTTTTTTAAAATATTTCTCTAAAATAAATCATATTCAGAACATAAAAGAGAAATTCATTTCAATTTTTTGAAGGTAATATATTGTCACATAGTAATATAACATTATTCAATGTGAATAATTTAAAATTTCTTATGCTTTACATTAAATATACTATAATTATATCTTCAATTTTATTTCCCTAGATGGATGATTATTAGGCCTTATTAAATTTGATGCAAATACCATTACAATCCGAGGTTTAAATATTTTTATGATAGAGTTATAAGTGTTTCCTTTTTCATGTGGCACAGATATGTTAGTATTTTTATATTATAATGGTCGAGTGGAATTATATTTTCACCCAACTAAAAGTTTAAAGATTAAAATTTATGAGTTGACAGAGAATGTGTAGTAAACCCAAAACCCTAAGGGATATTTTCCTTTATTTGGTGATTAGGTGGTTTATATCAGTCCAGTGCATTTGGTAAAGCATTATATCTCATGAGCTGAAATGTTAGGGATTGTTGAGTAAAAATAATCTTCTAGGAGGCTCTATCCACTATGAGGTAATTATCTTATATATTATACTTCACCTATGGATTTAATTTCTGTTATTATATATATTCTATATTCTTATCCCTATGTTATATTTTCATCGATTGTGATTCTTGTCTCATTTTTTCAAACACATATAACTCATGTGTTATGTTATCCAAGAAGCTTTATTTTATGACTTGTGATTAATGATCTAAATTTTTTGGGACTAATTCAATTTTTTAGTTTTTAAGAAACATGATTATATTCTAATACCCACATTCTCATCTCATGGTCCCAAATGATATATGGTTTTTTCACTTATGAATACCCCTTCTATGCATTTTAGATCACCCCTTATGTTTATTCTACCCATATTATGATGATAATTAGTATATATGATATATTTAAATGGGTAAAATATGATGATTTTTTTAGAAAGATTAAAGAGTTAGTATAAAATACTAAAATCATGATTATAATATATAAATATACCTATCTGTTGGGTTCTAGGATTGGGTGAATTTTTTAGAATAAGTGCTTATATTATGGATATGATTTAAAGTATAAATGTATTATTCATCTGTCAAACCACTTTTTATAAAATAATATGTTTATATTTTTTATTTTTGCGCCATATTTTTTATTTTTAGGTTCGAGGTATGTAAATTAGAATTTGATAATGTTTTAATTATTTTGGTCAGTGGTCATGTTTTGTAAAATAGAAGGTTAGAATCTCAAAAAACCTATGTTGAACAATAATTGATGTATGATAATCCTATTTTTTCATAAATTGAAATTTGGGAGTCATTATTTTATAAATTATAGGATTTATTTCACATAAAATCTAATTTTTTATTATCATTAATGTTTCATTAACATGAACCCTATCATTTTCGGTTTTATTTAAGGGACAGAACTAGGTGAATCAGGGAGAGAATATAATGTTAGTTAGAATGTGAGGATCTTAAAAATGAGTATCCTAATGATTTGGGAGAAACTTTTTAACACAAAATTGGTTATTTTTATCCATTTATCATTAAATATGGTTTACATAGTGATACTTTTTGAACTCCCAAATGCATTATATAAGTGGAAAATGTGTTTTTGTGGAAATTGTGTGATAAATACCATATTAAAAAAATGAATCAACTTTTTATTTGTCATGAAAAGTTGGAACAAGATCCCATATAAATGTTTTAATGTTACTCTAAGAGGTTTTATTTAGAGAAAAAATGGTTATTATGAAAAACATTTGATAAAAGATGATGTATTAAGATAACATGAAATTAGAATCTAAAGTTCTACTTAAGGTAGTACTAACAATTCAACATTTGAAATATAAGTAATTTGGATCTGATATAGAAAAATGCACAACCCAAAGGCAAATGATGAAAATTGTTATTATAATCCATTAATTGTGGAATTACAACAACTAAAGTGGTTCATCCAAATGACTTAGTTTAAGGAACACTCATCATCAAATCTAGAACTACAAATTTATTGTTTGGTCTCATCTCTACTCACTACTTAATATCTATGATGTTTTCTATCACCATCTACTCACACCCTCAATTAATAGATATTAAATTATCTTTGTGAAAACCTTGTAAATTGATGACTTCAATAAAATTCTATGACTACTCTCTAATAAAATTATATCATAATATACTTCTTGGAAATCTATTATTCTCCATTTTTGATAATTTTAAGTGATTTTTTTCATGGATTGACTGCTTCTACAAAAAATTCCATATTAATTTTTAGGATATTGAAGTCAAATTTTATATCCCCAATTAACTTATGAACATTTATAGGAATTAGTCATTCTATTAACTATAATATGTAATCAGAAATATTATATGGATATCAATAATAAATAATAATGGGTATTTATCTAAAATGAATATAGAGATACACAATTTTTTTAATATTCCAAATTTTATAGAAATATGATTTTCCTAGACTTAGAAATAATAGAGAGGATAGTGTATCAATATAAAATTGTAGATTAACTATTATTAAAAATATTTATACAATAAAATATATTCATTGATGAGATAAAATAAAATTTATAATTAAAAAAATTTATTTTAATAATGTATAATGTAACCCCCTTATATTTTCATAATAATTTTCAATTTAGTAATTAATATTTTGAAAATATTATTTAAAATGAAGTAGAAAAATAAAACGAGTTATTACACATTTCATTGAGGTAATATTTTATAATGAAATATAATAATTATTGGATTATAAATAACTATTATAGACAAAAATTAGAAAAGTATAATATGAAAAAAATCCAAATTTAAATAAAAATAAAAAGAATATGAAATATTTTTAAAAACAAATCATTAATTATCACACAAATGATTGTAGCTATGATAGTTAGGAAAATATATAGAAGTAAAATACACATTTAGAGAATTATTAAAAAATTGATGAAGTTTTGGAGATTTTTTTATAGATATGTGGAAACCTGGTCGACAATGGGAAAATAGGGAAACTATATCCACTATGGGAAGAAGGGGAAACCAGGTCCCTAATAAGGAAAGGAATATGATCGGGGATGTGGGTGCATCACTTCTAGTAGGTGTAGTTCCCATGAATTTCCTTGTTATGTTGTAGCAATGATTATTGAGTTTTAAGTAATAATATTACATTTTTATCTATTCAATAGAATTCCAAGTATTTTCCCAACTTTTTTCATTAATAGATTATTCTATTGATTCCATTATGAATTATGTATTATGAACTACCAATATTTATTCCATGATTTAGGTTTATGATATTTTATATATAGGTTATTCCCTTGTAATATTTTTATTCTATTCTCATAATTTTAGGCACGTGTTCATTCTTAAAAATGTCCCTTGATTACCCTTACAGAGAATTTGAGCCAACTCTATTTTGTGTTTCCATTCCCTAGGTTAAGAATATATGTATTATGTATGATGTTTTTAATAAGTGTGTTGGTCATGAATAACCTAGGGTTTTTAATGTATTTCTCTTATGTACGAGTGTTTATGATTCCATTTTTCCAAAATAACTATAGTAATATGGTCTTTGGGTATATTATTGTGTAAGGTATTAAGTATTTTCAAAAATGATGTATTGTTAATGTCTGAAAAGTGAGGATCTCTATTGTTGGTATCACATAAAATATTTAGTTAACCTTTGGAAATAATGATGATGAAACATTAGTGATAACTCTATGGAAATTTATATGGATAAGTATTAGGATAAGGAAATGTAAAGGAAGAAGTCCTAGAATTTTGATAGATGATAAAGTGAGTGGTTTCCTAGTTAAAAAATACCTATCTTGATTATAAAAGTGGAAGTAGTTCTGATACAGATACACTTATGAGTAAAACCTCCCACATGGTGTCTCATGACTAGCTAGATCATAACCCGATACAAGACAATTGGACTTACTGTGCACATGGTATGACAATCCTAGGGGACATTCTTTTGGAATTCACAAACAGTTCATGAACCATCATGTATGATTTAAAAATAATTTTCATATGAATAATATTTGAGGACCCAAGGGTGTCATAGATTATGTAATTTTTCTTAATTTAGACATACTGTGAGTTTTTTTCATGATTTTTGTGTTCATCACTATCACAACTGTTTCTTATTTTATGATTTTGGATTCTTTTCAATAGTTGGGTCTCAAAGGAACTGCATTAATGGAAACTATGATGGACAATGCAATGATTATTCTTATAAACTTTCAAATAATATGTGTTACGAAAGTAAAACCCTTGTTTATATGCTCACAAAGCTTTCTAAATCATCGATTCTTGTCGATCATTGAAATTAGACCAAATTGGGAGCACAATTGTGTTCAGTCCTTCATGAGGAAATATCCACCTTCTTTTAATGGGACTTCTGATCTACTTGTTGGGGAATGGTTAATTAGAAACACTAAAAATTTATTTTCAATTATCTAGTGATAATTTCATGATAAATTTATTCATAATATTTATCGTTTTGAATGTGAATCAGACTAGTGGTGGACTCTAATCATGAATATGAGGAATCAATATGAAATTCAATCCATGGATTGGGACAAGTTCAAGAAATTATTCCCCAAAAAGTAAACTCCTTTTTTCCTTCATAAAAATATGGAAAATTACTTCCTTGAGTTGAATCAAAATGATGATGAATATGTGGGTACCTAGAAGGATAATTTCAGAAGACATTCTTGGTATGATTATATAGTTATCATCAACCCCAAATGTAAATTTGATAGATTCTGTAGATTCGTAAAGTTAATTATCACAAAGGAATTGTACATAAGATAATTTACTATCTATGACGATATTGTTCATTGTGGAACCAATGAAAAAATGTAGGATGAAGTAACATACAAATACAATGGTTTTAATAAGAAAATAAATATGGAGTTTAATGGAAAATATAAAATCCTTGAAGATAATAAGACGATCCTTCCTTTTTTCACCACGTGTTAAAAGAATTATGGTTGAAATTATGTTATGGGGTCTATAAAGTGTTTTATGTTATAATGGGATGCCTATAGTGAAAAATTTTTCCAAATAGATGGGAGAAAATTGGATAATTATTCTAATAGAGGAAAAGCTACATAGCAAGAACCTCCCAAACATCAGTGTTACAATAGAAATGTGGAACGCAATTATGCTAACTGGGGACCAAACCCATGATTTGGGGATGATTTTCACCATCTGAAACCTCTTAAATTGGGGGATATTGGAAATATCTGGAGGTCATTTTTTTAGTAAAGGGGTATGATAATTACGTAGTAAAAGGTAAAATTACCAATAGTTCTAGAACACTTAATGACTTATTTGATTCTGGATCTTCCCACTCTTTCATATATAATGAATTTTATAATGGTTTTAGGATTCAAAAAAACTATTATCTGTGTAATTAGTATTGAAAATGAATAATGGTATTTTAATTTCAACCAATTATATGATTCCTCTCTGACGAAAATTTGTGGGAATGTATTTCCTTCAAATCTCTCCAATATTCCCATTGATGAATTTGATTTCATCTTAGACATGTATCAAATTTTTCTGTATAAAGGCCACATCATTTTTTGAGTAAAATAAATAATGTTTTCTTTCAACTAACATATGATCATATATCAATATGGTGATATGTTTGAACTACCTATGGATATTAAATCTAGTTTATCGGTGTTAATTCCCATTTAGAAGGCTTTTTTATGTCAATTTATTTGGGAGAGACTCAACATCGATGATATGACTACTGTTTAATTTATGGTGGATGTTTTCCCAGAATGTTTTCCAAGACTTCATATTAAACATAAATTTGGGTTCTCGAATGAAGTCATTCCCGGTTCCACACCAAATTCAAAGGCTCTCTAGAGAATGGCCCCAACCGATTCCTATGAATTGAAGAGTATACTCTAAGAAAACATTGATAAGGGATTCATTCTACCAAACATTTCATGCTAGGGTGAAAATTTTCTCTTTGTAAAAAATAAAGATGGCTCCATGGGACTCTACCATGATTAAAAAGGGTTTAATATGATAAAAATCAAGAAAAAGTATCCTCTTACATATATAGATTCCTTGTAGGATCAATTTCACGGATCACTATACATTCCCATGATTTTCCTTTGTTTGAGAAATCAGAAATTGATAGTTAAGAAATAGGATATAAATAATATGGAATTCCATACATGGTATGAATTCAATGAATATATAATGATGCCATCTGGTCATACTAATTCACCTACTATCTCCATGGATTTAAGGAATATAGTCTTTAGAGATTACCTTGGTCTGTTTGTGGTAGCATTTATAGATTATATTATTGTCTATTAAAAGTGAAATTAAGAGCAAGAATACCACTTGAGAATTATACAAATGACCCTGATGAAGGAGAACCTCTATAAAAAATTTACAATGTGTGAAATTTGAATATAAAAGGATTAATTTTAGGGTCACATAATCTTAATAAATAGTTTAAAAATAGATCCATCAAGGATGAAGGATATTGAATGTAGTCCTACTCTAACCATGATGGGTGAGATCTACAGTTTTCATGGATTCGATGGATATTATATATGTTTTGTAGAGAATTTATCATGATTATTTAATCCTATGACCATGATATCTTGGAAAGCTACCAAGTTCCTTTGGGGATAGGACTTTGAGGAAAATTTCAAGTGAATAAAGAGCATTTTGATCAGCACACCTATGATTATGTGACCCTGAATCGAAGAAGGGTTTATAATATATAATGATGAATCTAAGAAGGGATTTAGTTAAAATATTTTATAGAATAACATTGATTCTAATAAGGGATTTAGCTAAATTCTATCATTAATTACATGAAATTATTATCATTATGGAGAATGTTTTGTTATAAAGGTTTGAAATATATTTTCACATAGAATGATTTGAACATGTGCTAGGGAATATGTTGGGATCATATAAATGATTTTTAATGAACAATTCATTACGACCCTTGGAAATATCACAAGGTAGATGATGTTACGATTTAAAAGGATCATGCTAGCATATCCACGATAAGAATCACAATATATCCAATATTTCAGGATTTTTAAATGGTGGATCTATAAATCATAAATTATGGGGATAAATATTCTCTTTATCATCAAAATGTTAAACTCTATATCCATGTGGAATTAAATAGGTGAAGAGGGGAGATTTAGAGCTTAAAAATATTTTAATAAATTTTAATATGTTTTACATTTCTCATGATGAAATGATAAGGTTTAGGACCTATTTATGTGTTCCATCCATACTGTATTTGAAGGTTCCGTTAGAGGAAGCTAATATTTATTCACCCTCTATTTATCTTGGAAGTACGAAGATATATATATATATTAGGTAATACTTCTAGTGGGAAGGCATGAAAATGGATACCTCAATATTTGTATATGATTGATTAGTTCAGAGAAAAGTTAAGGAAGAATAAAAGTGTAAAATAATGATGCATCTATTAGTTATAACATAGTAGAAATGGGATAACATAACTGTGTATTTTTTCTGTGGACTTTCCAAAACCTCAAAATTGTTTAATTTTATATGGGTTTTATTCAATCACCTTAGTAGTTTAGTTCACTTTTTTGTAATAATAGGAGACATCTCTCTAGATTAAATTTCTAGGATATAAATTAATGAAGTTATAAGGTTAAATTGAGTACCAGTTTCTACTGTATATGATTTCGATGTATGGTTCACCCCAAATTTTGGATAAGTCTTCAGATATCACTAGATATATAATTGTGTTTCATAAATGCTTACCAACCTCATGATGATGGTGAGACTGAAAGAAAAATTCAAACCATATAAGATATTTTTCGATCAGTTTCATTGGATTTCAAAGGGGGTTGGGATCAGTAACTTACTCTAGTTGAGTTTTCAAATGATAATAGATTTCACTCATTCTTTTATATTTATCCTTAGGAATCCTTTAATGTGATGAAATGTAGAGAATCATCTTTTTGGGATAAAGTTGGAGAATGAAATCTATTGGGACCTTAGATTACTGAAGAAATGGTCAAGATGGTTAAAACCATTCAGTAGCACATCAAGGTAGCACAAATTCAATATTGAATTTATGATGATAACCCTTAGATTGATCTATAATATGAATTTGTAAAGATGTTATTTCTATGAATATATCTCTGGAATAAGGTTATGATGTTCATGAAGTAAGATAAATTAAGGCCAAGGTATATTGGTCTTTTTGACATTCTTTATCTTATCATAATGGTATCCTATCTCTTGGAAAATCAAAAAAAATATCTCTAAATTCCATGATGTGTTATATGTATATATCCTAAATAATTAAATAACTAACCATCAACATGTATTGAACTCAATGGACATACCTCTAGATTAGGATCTTTATTACAAGGAACAGCCGGTTGAAATTTTCGATTAGGAAGAGAAATTTGTATGAAATAGCACCACTAACTTGGTCAACATTTTATTAAGAAATCACCAATTATAGGATGACACATGGAAACATGAGGATATAATTAGTTCTAAATATCAACATTAGTTTGTATCAAAATTATGAATTTCGAGGTTGAAATTCATTTTAAGGTGTTCATAATGTAACACCGTGAGTTTTTGTCGACATTTTATTTGAATAAATTAATTTTCATTGATTTGGTTAAATTCATTATAATCTAATTAATTCATTATTTTTAATATGAATCTATTTTACCTTATGCTACATGATACACTAACTTGGATTGCATTACACCCAACAACGAGTTTCTATAAAAGAACATTTAATTGTTATAATTTTTAAATGTGACAGTGAAAAAAAATCTGTTAAAATTAGTAATATAAATATTTATAAATAATTTTAAAATATAATTTTGGAGTTCTTTATATAAATAATACATATTGATAACAATTCTCAAATTTTTAGTAAGGTCATTATAAGTTTGAAAAAAAAAATTTCAAAAAAGAAATATTTTATATGTTCATTGGTGAAAATTAATAAAATAAATTTTATACACCGTTTTAAATTTAATATCTTATAATAAAAATAATTTTTATATTTAAAATTTCCATATTATCTTAGGAAAAGTATTATGTATTTTCGTGAAAACATAGTTTTTTGTTGAATAGTGAAAATAATGAATTTTATTTCCCAAATTATTTTTTTTCTTCTTTATTTATATAGTTAAATTATATTTAAATTTGTTATTAATGTGTAATTAGATTAATTTTATATCAATTAAGTCAATACATGTCACTGGATACAATTTCACAAGGAAATTAGATATCAGAATATCCCAAAATTTTTATCATTTATGCTTTAAAAAACCTGGTATCGCGACCCATATACGAGATTAATTGTAAATTAATTTCATCCACTTATTTGAATATAATTTGGAAAAAATGAATTAAATAATTGGAAGCATCATTATTTATGATTTTGAATAATTGAAACTTGTCTTTTGACCAAAAATATTATTGAACGTGATAAAAATTAATGACAACGATTATGAGAAAAATTAGCATAACAATGGACTAAACAATACACTAAAGGGCCAAAATGACATAGAAACATGAAAAACAACATTTTATGGACATATTTAGACCCTATATTATATTTTATTGATTTTAATCAATTATTGGGTCCACATCTTATAAGAAATATGTGGGTGGAATTCACTTTTCATTAATTTACAAGAATAACACTCCTTGTAAGATCTTAGCATTTTATGGAGTCATATCGTGTACATTTTCTTGTAATTTAGATGTTAGTAAGTATCATTAACATGGATTAGAGGCTTGGGGTTTGTATGAACTATTTAAGAAACCTAAAGGACGGTGGGCTATGCACGGTTTCCATACGGTTTTTCAAACCATGCAACCAAACCATGCCAAGCGTGAGAAACTGGACAGAGGAGTCTGGATGGTTTGGACACAATTTGAAAAACCATGCAGCCAAGACTTTACAACTACGAAAAACTGGGCTCTGGAGTCCACATGGTTGGTGTAGAGTTTTCCTAACCATGAACCTATGCCCAGGAAATTGTCCAAGCGTTTTTTAATATCTGAAAATCTCTTTTAAAACATCTTGAACCTCCTAGGACTCTTATATTTGGACCTTGGATCAGAATGGAGAAATTCATGGTGTACTTAAAGCCTTATAGAGGTAATCCAAGGTTATACGAACAATATTATTTGATATTTAACACCCGGATTGGTTATAAGCTTTCATCCCGATAAGTGGATTTCCTCCTAATGCTTCTCTCGTTCTTTCCTCCATATTTCTTAAATCTTTTAATGGAGGATCATCCCTTTTTTCTTAGATCCAAACCTATGAGTTATTATCTAGATCTATGATTTTTTATCTACAACTAGTTTTTCAAGATCTTGATGCCTTTGATCTTAATTTTGGTTTTAGGGACTTAGATAAGGAGTTTGATCGTTGATATTGTGCTGCTCGGATTTTGGCAATTTCTATATGGATGACTTCCATCTATAAATAAAGGCATGTGGTCCAAATTGAACTCCCGTAGTCATGATTTATGATATCAATTTTAGTTATGAAATATCTAGATTCCCTTGATAATTTAATTCCTAATTTGGAGTAATTAGGAATTTGGTTTTGAAATTTTAGTTGCCTTTCTGGTTATTTGATGGTTGATCACGGAACAAATGAAGGTGGTTTCCAAAATTTATCTTTTCAAGATTTTATATTTTAGTTGATTTATTAAATTGAATGTGGAAGGATAAGTAATTGGGGAAAAATAATTATGGAAGGATGTTTGGATTTGAAAGATAATTGATTATGAGAATTAATTATTTTCCATGAAGTTGAAAAAAGATAATTAATTTGGTGAATTAACTATGTGTCGTGATGTGATTAATGTTAATTAATTGTGAGAATTAATTATGACATGATAATTTTGAAATGGATAATTAATTGTAAAGAATTAATTATGGAATGGAAATGGTTTTGATTGATTAGTTAATTGATGATTTAATTAATGGGTTATGTTCTTTGTTTATTGTTCAATTAACTAATGGACTTTGAAATGTTTAACTAATAATTGGATTAGAGAATAAAAATTGTGAAATATTCTTCAGAATTGGAGAATGACTAAATGGATGTGATTATGTGGTATTGGGCTTGGTGTCCTAGACCAATTAAAATTTGTGACTTGGACATGGTGTTCCTCCCAAATAGTTATCCAAGTTTTGGATTATGGGGTGATAGGCATGAAGACCTTCACCGAATGAGAAAAGGGATTCTAGGAATGACATCCTACACTCTCTAGATTTTTTGTTCTAGGCATGACTACCTACATCACATCATCATTGATAATGAATGATGATTCAAATGTGAAACATGAATTGAACTTTTCCTAATGTGAATATTAAAATATAAATGACCATGCGGTAACTATTTAAATTATCTAATATATTAATAAATTCTTAAAACTACATAAATTATCTTTTGATTGGACTCATTTAGAAATAGTTTGTGGTGGACTGCTGAGTTGTACTCAAACAATATTCAGGCCGCCTGATCGGCACCTGAACAAACATTGATATTGCAGGAGAGGATATGGCCCATGCACTAGGATAGATTGATGTTTGGGTTTGGAGCATGGGAGAGGGAACCAGATGATGTTCATGAACTGTTTTGGAGTCATTGAGTTTTTTTAGTCAGTTGAATTGTAGACACATGGCAATTTTTTTGTCATATCATGATTTACATTTCTGTTGAATATTGTATTTTATGGTTTTGACTATCATATGTTATGGATCTTTTCTGGTTATTTATACACTCTTCCATTCTTGGTTAATTGTTATTTTCTTCGGCTGGTGTTTTGTTTTGATATAGTGGGTATAGACTCCCCAAGACGGGCTTAACAGACCCTCGTTGCTAGTCGTCACCCTTTGTCATATGGGGAGGTGTGCTTGAGGGCATGTGGTAAACTTGATTGGGGAACCGTTTAGTGGCTTCCAAGTCGGGACGTCACAAAGTGGTATCAAAGGGGTTTTCATTTATTTATTATTCTTTGGTCTTCCTATTTTGAGAAGAGTATGAGAGGAAACTAAGAAGAGTTGAGTCTTGGTAATGAGATCATGTACGGGAGTTGGAAACCCATGTATGGGGGAAATTCTGAGTACTCAGGGTGAGATTGATGTGATGGTTGTTTATTGTTGTAGTTGTATATTATTTCACCTTTTGTGATGCACTTGTGGTGTGATGAGATATTTGTTCTAAAAAATGTTGAATTTTTTTCCTAAAGAGGCACAATAGTTGAGCCTGCATCCATCATTCTAGTCACTGAGGTTTGTAGACACATGCATCATTCTAGGAAGTCACGGGAAAATAGGTTATGGGTATGTTGATAAACATGATCTATTTTCCTTTACGTGATATTGAAATAAGGATGAAAAATGAGAATAATGGGTGTCTATTGAGAACCTTGATTGATGAAATGGGTATAATAAATTAATTTATAATTTAATTAATTAATTTTATATAATATGATTAATTAATGGATGAATTAATAAAATCTAATGAATATACCCGTGTTTTCCACGACCTAGGTATATGATGGTTAAGGGTAGTGATAAGGCCTCGATGTTGATCGTGTGGTGAGAAAAAGGAAAAATGACATTTTCAAACGTGTTATGTTCGTTTATTACCTTACATAAATGTTATAAGGTTGTGTTAAGTGAACTATGATATGTGTTTGGATTTCTAGAAATATTCCTCCACAACGCTTGTTGAGGGAGAGACCAAGGGGTACAGCCCATAACGAACTTCTAGAGAGGGATTATTATGCACCATTGGTGAAAGATGAGGATGAATGTGATAAATTCTGAGAGAACATTGCTCGTTTAATGAAATTCGTGGAGAGAGGCCCAGGGAAGGTTTATCAAATAATTTCTGAGTTGACAAGGGAGTTTCAGTTGTAGCACACTCCTACTTTTACTAGAGAGGGTGGACCTGATAGAGCTGAATTTTGGATTGAATCCATTGAGATGATTCTTTCCCCTTCGGAGACTCCAACTGAGAGGAGGGTCATGTTGGTTTCTTATATGATATGGGGTACATTGAAACATCAGTGGGACATTCAGGTACGATCTAGAAAAATTGGTGATAGGTTATGGAAGGAATTTTTGGAGATGTTATTGGAACACTTCTATCCAGACACGCTAGCGCAAATGAAGGCTACATATTTTGTGCATATGATATAATAAATCATCTCCATAATGGAGTATGATGAATAGTTCACATATTTGTGGCATTTTTCTTCATCATTGGCAGTTGATGAGGCATCTTCGAAAAAAAGATTTCAGGATGGACTTATGTGTGAAATTATGTCCCACGTGAATATCTTTAAGCTAAATATGTTTTTATTTGTGGTTAATCAGGAACTCATTTCAGAGGTAATTCTGAAAGAGGGTTCCAGTACTCGACATGTTTTTGGCTGATCAGGGAGTGGGAGTTTCAAGAACAGGAAGCGCCACCACAAGAATCTTAGTCGGGACAGTGGAAAGGAAGGAGGAACAGTTAAACCAGATCTTTCTTATGTGCTCTGCCACCAATGCGGTAGGTAGGGACATGATTGTACACATTGTCCTCGACCACAAGTGGAGTGCTGGTTTTGGGGAAATATGGGACATTTACAAAGGTTCTACAGGAAGCAGCAGTAGGATGGTGCTGGGGGAGAAGATTCTCAGAGTTAGAGTGTGGGAAGGGGGTCTTCTGCAGCATATAGGTCAGGAAGCATGAGATCTATTGGCAGAGGTGGTAGAGGAAGTGTGCATGGTGCTTCAGGGTTTGAGTGCCCTTAATATAAGAGTTGTGATACTTAGGGGAGGTTGTCGAAGCCATATAGAAGAGGAGCAGGATAATTAAATGTAGTGAAACCTAACATGTGGAGAGCGAGGCTGGTCTATCAATAGTGAGAGGTAATATTCCTTTTTCTTCTACGTTAGCTACTTCCTTGTTTGATACTGGTGCCTCTCATTCCTTTATATTTTCAAATCATGTTAATGGATTGTACTTAGATATGGATTCTGTAAGTGGGATGATGCATATTGATACACTATTGGGAACACGGACTAGAGATATCTCTTTTTATAAGGTATGATCGCTAGATATTGGAGACTATCTTTCCTTGGATATATATATGTCCTTGATATAATAGGCTTTGACCTGATTATGGGTATGGACTAGAAAGTTGCATACTAATCCCACATTGATTGATACCATTGGTGAGTGACCTTTATATCTCATGAGGGTGACCAATATATCCTTCATGGATAATTGTATATCCATATAGGCAGAGATGGTCCAATTACTCAGCAACTGGTAGAGTCACAGGCCATGTTGCTAGTCTGTTTGTTGGATGCTCAGAGTGGTAGGGAAGAATTCCCTCCACCAGTAGTACAAATATTTCTGGATGACTTTCATAAAGACTTTTCGGGGTTTCCACATGAGAGGGATGTGAATTAACTATTGAGATCATGTCGGGGGCTGAGACGGTATCTATTCCAACTTACAGAATAGAACCAACTAAGATTCAAGATTTTAAAATGCAATTTTAAGAGATTGATGATAATTTTTTACCATCCAAGTACATCACCTTGGGTATCACATGTATTGTTGAAAAGAAGGCCGATGGGAGTCTACACTTGTGTGTCAGTTATAGGAAGTTGAATAAAATGACTATGAAGAAAAGAATCCTCGTCCATGTATCGATGATTTATTTGGCCACATGAAGGGCATAGAGTTTTCTCAAAGATCAATATGGGATCAGGGTATCATCAAGTTGGATTTCAGACTTCTGATATACCAAGAAATTTTTTCAAGAGCATGTATGGCCTTTTTAGTTTTTCATAATGGCTTTTGGGTTGACTAATGCTCCAGCAGTGCTTATAGCCTTGATTAACATGATCTATCATCCATTATTAGATCATTTTCTGGTTGTATTTTTGAAATACATCTTAGTGTACACTATGACTCATAAATATCATGATCAACATCTTTACATCATCTCGGGTACACCGAGAGAGCATTAGTTATATGCTAAGATAACAAAATGTCAGTTTTGGATTTACAGGGTACAAATTTTGGGGAACATCATCTCTAAAGAAGTTGTGGCAGTGGACCAAGAAAAAGTGCATGAATTGATTTCTTGAGAGCATCCCAAGGATGTTTTAGATATTCAATGATTTCTGAAATTAGCTAGTTATTATAGGAGATTCATCCAAGACATTTATTGGTCGGATGCACTACTTACTAGTTTGAAAAAGATAAGGGTATAGTTTGATTGGGAAGAATCATGCGAGAATGTTTTTCAGGATTTGAAGAAGCACTTGACTTTGGTACCAATTTTGATCATACATGAGTCTGGTGATGAGTACATGGTGCATTGTGAAGGTTATGGGGTCGGACTCAGTGATTTGATGATGCAAGGGGGTAGAGTCATTTCTTATAGGTATCGTCAGTTGAGGACACATGAATGGAACGATCCTAAGCATGATCTCGATTTAGAAGCAGTGTTTTATACTCTTATGTTTGGAAACACTATCCGTTAGGTGAAATGTTTAGATTTTTAAAAGATCACAAAACCTTGATGAATATCTTTTCATAGCACGACATGAATCTCTGTCAGTGGTGATGGGTGGAGTATATGCAGTTCATCAATTTTGAACTGGAATATACACCCAGAAAGGGGAATAGTGTGGATGATGCTTTGAGTAGAAAAACTCAAACTCAGTTGGTGCATGAGTCAAGTTCAGAGTGGAAGATGATGACATTCCTGGTAGAAATTCAAGTGGTAGTTTAGGAGTGTCATAATATGATGACTCTGGTTTCTATAGCATTGGAGTCTACACACTAGAGATGGATCACCGATAGAAAATATAAGGATCCAGAGTGGTTATCCATTAGGAAAAGCCTTGATGAATGGGAGACACATTTAGACTAGAAAATAGATGAGGATGAGATCATTTCATTGAAAAATCAAGTCATGGTGCCTATGAGTTTGTAAGAGGAACTCGTGCTGAAATTTCATGGCTCATGATGGGTGGTACATCCTGGGGTGAAAAAAACCTACTGTGACCTTTGATGATAGTTTTGGTGGCCTGGAATGAAAAAAAATATAGCAGGGTTTATAAGAAGATGTTTCACTTGTCAACAGGTGAATGTAGAGCATCAACGACATGGAGGCCTATTGCAACTGTTACCTATTCTAGAATGGAAGTGGGATGATGTGATTAAGAACATTTTGGGAGGACATCCAAAGACTCTTAGGAATAATGATTCTATTTGGGTCATTGGGGATCAACTAACAAATTCATCACAATTCATTCCTATCAAAAAAAAAACCTTGACAGTAGATCATTTGAGATAATGATATTTGAGAGAGATGGTTCATTTGCATGGGGTGCTGCAGACTATAGTCATGGATCACGATTCACTCATTATATAAAGATTCTGGCAGGGTCTACAGAAGGCACTTGGTACCCATGTTCAATTAAGTATGGCCTTCCACCCACATACAGATGGGCAGTTAGAGCATACCATATAGTTGTTATAGGATATGATGCGCCCATGTGTGCTTGAATTTGGTGGTTCTTGGGAGAAGAACTTGGATTTAGTGGAGTTCACCTATAACAACAATTATCAAGTAGCTATACAGATGTCACCATTTGAAGAACTTTATGGTAGACATCGTTCATCACTTCTATGTTGGTTACAGGAGGGTGAGTCAGAACTATTAGGATCGAGACTCGTTCAGGAGACATCGAAGCTGGTGCAGTTGATTCAAAAAGAAAAGGTTATGGATTAGTGTTGGAAGAAGACGTATATTGATATACATATATGACCTATATAGTTTACACAGGGTTATCATTTATTCCTTAGGCTGCCTCCTAGATTGGGTCACCAATGGATACAAAGATAGGGCATGTTAGCACCCAGGTTTGTGGGACCGTTTGAGGTTCTAGAGATAATCGGGCCGATGGCGTAACGATTGGTACTTTCTCATGAATTCAGTGCTAATATTAATGTTTTCTATGTGTCACAACTATGGTGGTATCACACCAACCCTTCCCATGTGATTGACATGGAAGAGGTTGATCTCGAGATAGATGCATCTTTTGAGGAGCATCTGATATGTGTGTTGGATCGCCATGAGAAAGTATTTCAGGGAAAGACCATGTCGTTATTTCATGTGTTATGGCAAAATGGTAATATTCAATAAGAAACATGGGAATGGGAAATAGGAATGTGGGATCAAGCTCACAATCTTTTTGGCTCATAATCTAAGATATGCTTGGGAGTACAACACCATGATGAGCTATTATAAGGTAGGTAGAATGTAAGATCGCGGCCTTTTGTAGTGTAATCATGGGTACGTTTTTAGGTAAATATTTATTTTTTATGTACCATTAGCTTTTAGTAGTGTATTGGGGTGAGTTTGTGTGAAATTTTAAATAAAACTTAATGATACTGTGTTGTGTATGGTTTGCAAAAGGTTTGATAAACCGTGCAACAAACATGTGCCATGCTTGCAATACTGGACAGAGGAGTCCGCAAGATTTGTGCATGGTTTGAAAAACCGTGCAACCAAACCATGCCTACCTTGAAGAACATTACAGTGGAGTCCATACGACTGACGCACAGTTTTCCTAACCATGTGCATCTACCCAAGAAATCATGCACACATTTTATAATATATTAAAGTCTCTTTTAAAACAACTAGAACCCCCCCCCCCCCCCCGCGGGACTCCCATATTATGACCTTGGCGTGGGATTGAAAAATTATAGGTGTTCTGAAAGCCTTCTGGATGGATTCCAAGGCACTCCAAACATCGTTCTTTGAGATTAAAAGACTGGATTAATGATCTTCTCTCCTCCTGGTTTGGGGATTTCATCACAATGCTTCTCCGGTTCTTTCCTCCATCTTTATTAAATCTTTTCATTGAGGATATTTAGATATTCTATAGATCTAAACCTATGAGTTATGATCTATATATTGTTTTTCATGATCATGATTCCTTTGATCTTAATTTTGGTTTTAGGGACTCTTATAAAATGTTTGATTGATGACGTTGTGACACTCGGATTGTGGGGATTTCCGTATGGCATACATCCATCAATAAACTGAGGTAGGTTGTATAAATTAAACTCCCATAGTGATGATTTATGATATGTGTATGAGTTATGAAATTTCTAGATTACCTTGATAATTGAATTCCTAAATTAGAGTAATTAGGAATATGATTTTTACATGTGATTTTCCTTGGTGATTAATTGATGGTTGATCACGGAACAAGTTAAGGGGGTTGACCAAATTGATCTTTTGGATATTTGATATTTTTTTTGAATTATTAAATTGAATTTATAAATATAATTAGTTGGGGGAAATTAATTATGGAGAAATGTTTGGATTTGAAAGGTGATTGATTATCATAATTAATTATGATCCGTGTTGTTGAAAAAAGATAATTTTTTGGAGAATTAATTATGTGTCATGATGTAGTTAAAGATAATTAATTGTGAGAATTAATTATGACTATATGATTTTTAAATAGATAATTAATTATGAATAATTAATTATGGAATGAAAATTGTTTTGATGGATTAATTAATTGATGAATTAATTTATGGGTTATGGGATTAGTTAATTTTTGATTTAACTAATGGAATTTGAAATGTTTAATTATTCATTGGAATAGTAAATGAATAATATAGAAAATTCATGAGAGTTAATGAATGATTACATGGTTTATATTTTGTGGTGATAGTCCTGGCATCTTATACCAATTAGAAGTTGGTACTTGGACATGGAATTCCTCCCCAATAGTTATCCTAGCTTGAGATTATGGGGTGATAGGCATGATAACCTACATAGAATGAGAAATTGAGTGCTAGGCAAGATGACCTACACTAAAAATATTAATGGTGACAGGAATGATGACCTACACCAGATGATAAATGATAGTTAATGATGATTCAAATGGGAAACATGAATTGATCTTGTCCTAATTTGACGATTAAAGATTAAATGAAAATGTGATAAATGTTTACATTATTCACTATATTTATTATTTCATAGAACATCATGCACTATTTTTTGACTGGACTCATTTAGACACTGTTGGTGGTGGCCTAATGAGTTATACACATCCATATTTGGGTCGCCTGATTGGCACCAAAGAAGACTTTTTTATTGTAGATATTGACAAGGGAAAGGCCCTTGGATCAATTGTTGTTTCGGTTTGGAGCATGAGAGAGGGAACCAGACATGGTTGGAGACTCATTTTGGATTCGTTGTGTCTCTAATTTCAGTTACATTGTAGACACATGGAACTTTCATTGTCATAGAATGCTTTACCTTCTAGTTGAATATTATATTTTTTGGTTTTGACTATCATATGTCATAGATCTATTCTGGTTATTTATATATGCTTCCATAATTGGTTAATTGTTTTTTTCTTTTGCTGGTGTTTCATTCTGATAACTGATGGTATACTCTCCCCAAGACTGACGTATCAGACCATCGCTTCTAGTCGACACCCTCTATCAGATGAGGAGGTGTGCTTGAGGTTAGGTGGCCAACCAACTCAGGGTGTCATTCAATGTATTCCAGGCCAGGATGTCACACTCTTCCTCCACCATAAAATGGAACTCACCCCTCTCACTTACTCACACATTTAAAGCCCATTTATCATAAAAAACAATCTCCAATAAGTTACCGACTTCCACAAATTTTTCATTGAAGCCACACATTTGGATAAAATCGAACCAAGCTTTCCCTTTGGTGAAAATAAAACCATGTTACCAAATGAAATGGTAGCATCCTTCCTTAAGCTCCATTATTTTTTTCATTCTAAACCACATAAGTTATTATTATTACATTACTATATAATAACTCTGGTATAATAAATGTACTGATATTTTTAATTTTAATGTTTTTACATTCACTTACACACATTCCATCTAATGTGTTACCAACTTGATGTTATATTGTATAGCGAACTACCACCTCACGAAACAATTTTGTTCATTTTTTACATTACCACCCCACATGGTTGGGATTATTTATGTAAAATATAATTTTATAAGTTATATATGATATTTATAATGTATTTATTCTTTTTTAATTAGTATATCACACATACCATAATGATTTCCATTTTGTATAAGTACGATAATTTTGTTTGGGGAAGTGTAGACTACTACCTACTCAAAGTGATGTGATTCATTCACACCATACATAGAATGTATAGGAATATGTTTATTAAAATTATATTATATATATGAAGTAATAATTCTAATGGATTTATAATATATACATAAATATATATATATATACATATTTTTCATTTACATTATTTTATTCAATATATATTTAAATAGAAATAGCATTCATGCGTACGTACGACCTATAAAATCCATAAACGGTGTATTACATTTCATATTTAAATATTTAATAGATTATTATAAATACATATATACAAAATATAAATTATATTTATATCATATTTTAAATTATCAAAATCATGATATAAGTATGATAAAAAAAATATAACAAATTGAAACACATGTAAAAAAGCAAATTTTACCTGAAACATACACTTAACCTGGAAGTGTTAATAAGCGGGTAACATAAATCCATATATGATATTAGATATAAGAATATAGTTATGTGGTATATTTATAACAATCATATATTTATTATACATGAGGTTTGAACATGTACAATAAGGGAAAATACAAAAATGTAAGTGGATTTCTAATCTCACTTTAATTTCTATAAGATTTACACCTTATTCACCACTCATTTATTTTCTTTTGTGTATATACTACCATTTAATATATTCTATTATTTTTATCCTTAATTTTTTTTGTATTTATATATCCATATTATTATCTCTCATTCATGGGTTTTATGTTTCAAAAGTTACTAAATTGGTAATGTAGTTTTTTTTTCAATTTCAATATTTGAGACACATTCCATGAACATCCAAAACCCTATTTTAAAAAATATTTCATCAAATAAACTATTAATCTAATTTTCAAGGAGAATGGATTTTTAATTGATTTTGTTTCCAAACTACCTTTATAATTTTTCAAATCTACTTTCAAATAAATTGTTTTCAAATGGACATAATTATTCATTTTTATGTTTTCAAGGAGAATAGTTTTCAAAATGTTCACAATATTCTATTTTTTGTTTTCAAATAATACGTTTTGTAAAAGAATTTATGTTTTGAAAGATTTTTTTTAAAAAAGGTATTTTTTCAAGAAATGTGTCCAAAGGATATTCCCAAATTAATTTCCATTTTACATGACATACATTGGTGATAGTCTTGCCTTTCTATGAAATGATTTAAAAGTTCTTTTCATATTCTTTCTGTTAATGGATTATGTTTTGATTGAATGATCCTATGAAACTCATTTCAATTTCACGGGTTATATTCTTATGAAACCTACTTATTTTCACAGGTTATTCCTTGTGGAAATTATTTTGAAACCTATATTTTCTTCACATGTTAGGAAATTATTTCATGTTTATGACACCCATTTCATTTCAGGTATTATGATATGATTGTTTATGAATTTATGAGACATGAATGTATGATTTCATAATGACATGTGTGGGACCTGTATCTCCCTCCAATACATTGTGTAAATATTTATATCTAATGAGATAATTATGGGATCCAAGTCTATGGGATAGATCCACTGTTAATGATGTGGCAACCCAATCCACTCTGGGAAGATAGGGATTCCCAATCTACTATAGGAACATGGGGAAACATGATACTGTATATGGAATAAAATATGAATGGGGTAGTGGTGTGTCCCTCCTAGAAGGTTCTTTCCCCATGAATTTCCCAAATATGTTATATCAATGTTTCTCGACTTATATAGAATGATATTACATATTTATGTGTAATATATAAATCCATGTATTATTCTTATGTTATGATTTCTTGTTTATTATCCTTATTTTTTTATGATTAACATCTTGTTAACATCCATTCGTTATTCCATGATTAATTTTAATGTTCTTAGACTTGTAGTGTATGATTGAATCATGTCATGATAACGTTCTTAAACCATTATTATCTTGTTTATAATTAAATATATCCATTTTTTACCATTACCATGAATCTGAGATCACCCCTTTTTAGGTTTCCATTACTCATGTAATAAATAAATGTATCGTGTATGATGTTTCTAAGTAGGGATCCAATCATGAAGAACCAAGTTGGAGTTAATTCATCTTTCTTATATTCTAGTGTTTAGTATTCAATGTTTCAAAAGGAACTAAACTAATGATGTCATTTGGTGACTGTTAGTGTATAGAATTATGTAGTCTGCAAAATTTATTTAATTTTAATATATAAAAATAGAGCCCTATATAAAGAAACCATTTTTTATTTTCCATTCCTGATACTCTATAATTCCACCCTCATCCAATATTATATTTTAATTCATAATGAGGGTCACCCCTTCCTGGATAATGTTTCACTCCCCAGTATAGGCATTAATATATTTTTTACCTTGTGAATAACCTCAATTTGATCCATTTCCAAATATAAAAGTTAATCCGCTTGAGATATTAGCATTCGATCTAATGTGACACTAACCATTAATTAACTCTTAGATCGTTCGTACCCCCTCAACTGATCTATTCTAGAAATAAGTCCGAATAAAAAGTCACTCTCTATTTTCCATAAAACCACGAGTTATAAAAACTATAAGCGTTTTACAAATATAATCATTCCTTATTTATCACCTAGACACTAACTAATTAACTATTAAATAAGAAATTGGTCAATTAGTGCATACTATCTTGATCTGATTATCCAAAGGATTAATACCTCTTTTATGGCAAATATAAAAATCACAACCCATGAAACAAAGAGTATCCCATCATTCAAACTAAAAGTTCATGCCCATGGAATTCCTTCTCATTAAGTCAACCACATGCTTAGTATACATGATCAACACTGTATGACATGACTTTCATCCCATTCCCTCATCATGTTTAAAAAATAATCCATGAAATAGTTCTAGAGACCTAAATAATCTATCCCTTTCAAGTAAGTTTCCATACCATAGAACTAGCACAAAATAAGATTTCACAAGAAAACACCAACATGGAATTTCGTTCCTTTTTCATACAAAAGGTTTCATCTCACATGAACTATTATGATTCCCAAAATTACCAACCATATATTCTCTTCACCATTTAAAACACATAACCATATTCCCATCCCACGTATTGGTTTACCTAACTAGAAAAAACGAATCACAAACCCACTAATGCCAATCGTGGTCTAACGTATCTACATCCCCTGCCAACTCTAAATTTAATGAATCACCAGGGTAACTAGTTTATGGAAACATATATCTAAGAAGAAATGCATAAAAGTTCTCATATAATGGGAAACAACACAAGGTATTTATCTTAGATCCCCATCAAAACATTCATTCCCAACACACACTCATAGTTCTTTACAAAACACTAGTCATCACAGGACAAATGTCCCACCCATAAGGACACTAATTCTCACTAAGTGTCCTACAAAATTTATTATCCATAAATAATCACAACTCACCCATCCTAAATTCCATACGAAATGACATTATCCGAGATCACATGTCTCGAGTAACTCAAACAAGATAGATTGGTTAGGTAAAATTAATTTCATGGTTTTGTAAGAAAACACCACACAGGTTTTTACCGTAACATTAAATAACCTAAAATTCACCATTCTCACCCCAAATGGATTCATATCTGTTACATTTAACCCCATTAGTAATCTATTATGGTCTATTCTCATCACTTTCTAAATATACCATACCAACCTTGTCAACAAATGTACTATAATACTACTGCCATAATAAAACATACATTTATATGTCGGACAAACAAAGTAGAATCCCCCTACGTTCTTATATGTAAAAGCATCATATGATTAGTTTCTAACTCTTTATGGAGATTCACCTTAGTCATAAGCATAAAAATAACAGTATCATTTCTATTTAATGGTGATCTTATAAGCATGATATGATGTATGAAATACCTCTTTACTATATAGGACAATATTTTAAATCCAAATGTTACCCTCGTACCAACTTTTCAATATTCAAGAATCCAATATCTCATAAATCATAAATCTCAAACATATTGTTCTTCACAATAGGTGAAAATATATTTAACCGTAATATTGTAATACCAGAACCTTATCATAATACCCAAGGTATCCTATATTACCACCAAGAAAAGAATTCCATGATTCCCTCATGTAGGTTTAATCATACGCTTCAAAATATCCCAATGTATCATTTCTACGAAATCACAAATAGAAAGACAAAATATAAATTCATAGATAACATATTATTACATCCTTCAGGCAGGGACCAATGACCAATACCAGGATTAGATGTCTCCATTATACCTCAATCATGTCTCCAGATATTCAAGAGGTTGTTTACTTTTTATGGGGCTCTATTATGGTACTATTGGGTGACTATAACCCCTGAATCAGATTGAAAGGTAATAGAAATAATAAAATAAATAAATATCATCCAAATAAGACTACATGTAATAGAAAAACTAACTATACATGATAAGTGAAATAAAATGTTGAAATATGGAATACAAAACATATTAGAAATTTTTCAGATCATATTTAAAAACACAACAGATAAATGAAAGAAAAGTATTGATACTATACTACCAAACCATGTTGTGTCTCAGCCCAAACTTTTTACATCACCTATGTTGTCTCACTCGCCGATATAAAATATGAACTTCATACTCATCCAAACCTATACCAGTAATAACATGTGAAATTTTATTGGCTACCCATGTGTAGTGGTGCCCTAATAATGTTGTGAATAAAAATCAATAGTCCACCACCAATGATGTTTCAAAAAATAACCAGTCAATTAATAGTGTATGTAGAATTTCATTGTCTAGAAGTTACCATTGACAACCATTTAATATTTCAAACCACAGTACAAAAACATCCAAAATCTAGTGGTAGGGATTATCCCATGAATGGTAAAAATAATCATTGTCTAGTTCTTGGACGCCTTTAACACAATGATAAAGACTATGCTAACCATCTCCAAACAAATTGTATTATTACATTCACTAGTCTAAAAAAGTGGAATTTGAGGTTATATTCCCATCATTTGAGCCCCATAATCTTCCCTGCAGCCATGATAATCCTATTTTTAACCTTAGGTATATGTATCCCCTTTGGTATGTGTTCACCATGAGACAACCGTAATAATTTAGCATCTTCTAGGGGCTGTGTTTGCCTTAATTTTGCAGTCAAAACAAATCATTCGGAGGGGGTCATGTTCACACGAGGTAAACTATTAATACCATACATCACCCATGATCTATGTTCACTATAACACCCAGATATTTTATGAGATATATTATTTTTAATTTCATCTATGTCTTGTATTGTACGCTACACCATGATTAGATTGTGCTATACACAACACATTATTAGCTTGCAGAAAACACGACACTATTTTTGGCTTGTGTTGCAGAAAATTTCAATTTCGTTAGGTTTAATTCCACAATGAGTATAGATTTTGATAAATGTAAAAACGAACTATGTTCGTATTATGTTATATGCAACACCATTTAAATTTTTCACTACATGAAAAACTGACTTGGCATGTATTACACACAAGAGAACCCATCCTCAATAGCTTGTGTTGTACGTGATACCTAATTTTCCTAAATAATGATATATTATTAAAATATTATTAATTAATGGGATATAAATAATATTCATGTATAGTATTAAACAAATTTTTAATTTTCTATAAAATTATAATTCATGATACACATTTTCTAGAACATTATTTGGGATCCAAATCAATTTTTGAGATAAAATAAGTTTTTTTTAATGCACTTTTACTGCCTTTTGATGGGGCACCCATTTCAATTCAATTTTTTCACAAATTTTGAGTAAAATTTAAAAAAATAAACATATTATTTTGAATTGGGACATAAAAATATACTTTTATTAATTTTTGGTATTTTCTGATAAAATTATAATATTAATGAATAGTGACAAATACTGCATTTTAATTCAAAACTGCCTTTTCATCTAATTTATTTATATAGTAAAATTTTAATTTTAATTTATCTTAATGTGTATTTGGATTATATTATTATAATTTAATCCAATTTGGGAAATTTTATACAATTTCACTTTTAAATTGGATATAAACACATGACATTATTTGGATGGATATTACATTGAAAAATACCGGCTTTTTGGTTTTGACAACAGAAATTAATTTTAAATTAATTACTGAAACTTAAGTGTTTTGAATTTCAAAAAATTTATTCCATATTTTGAATCATAAGATTCAAATTTTTAAAATAGATACATTTTATTTTTGAAAATTGTGAATAGTAACTTCAGTAATTATTTTATTTACAACGGATAAAGGGTAAATCTAGAAAATAAGTGTAAAAAGTAATATTATAATAATACTAAAATGCCCTAACACCTGAATTAATTCTATTGGATGAGATATTTCCGACCATGGACATCCTTAGGTAAATTTTTGGACCCTATGGATTAACTTTGTTTTGAAAATGACATATTATAAGAATTAATTAAATGTAAATATAATTATAACATAAAAATATATCATTTGCAAGGTATATTTTTATATGGGGTTTTATAACTAATTTCTTCAACTATAAATATTCATTTGAAATATAAATAAATTTCATACATCAATGAATTTTATTTATAATTTTTCTTCATTAGATAAATATATTTATTTATGACACAATTGTGATATTGTGATTACCTCATTAATGAACGATTCAAATAAATGAATTTATAATATTAATATAAATTAAATATGGACATTTTTATGTCATAGATTAATTTTATAGATGAAATTGACATATAATGAATGATTTAATTAATTTTTTTTCAAAGGAATCATGTCACAACCCGTCCTTCGGGGCCCGTGTCGTCACTACCCCAATACAGCCTTCTATAGGCATGGGGCTGGCGACTAGAAACAAAGGCATAAATCCCTATAACTGAGAAGGCATTGCCTTTATAAATTGTAAAAACATACACAACCAGAGTACAAGAGGAAGAAAACACTATGTAAAGAAATATAACAAGTGTGCTGAAAGTACAAAGGGGGCCGAAAATACAAACGCAAAAGTAAAGTACAAGGAATGGTCAAAACAGCAGGAAGGTGTCAAGCTGCTCCTGGATCGTCCTCCAGAGTTCCTACTAGAAGGGTAGGTACGGATGGCCACCTCATCTCTCCACATTCGTCTGTCACCTCCGGGTATCATCTCTTTGTGAAGTCCACCTCTGTTTACCATCTCGTTATGATTTCCACCTTCGGGCACTGTCCTTCTCTACAAGCCTCAACCACGATCAGTGTTGTCCGTCGTCTGCATCCAACACAATGAGATGCAGGCGTCGCCCGTGCAGGGGTGAGTAAAATGATACTCAGTAGGGACCCCAAGACCCTCACAGTCTCACTAAAAATAACAATGATAAACCACAATGAAATATCTCAACATATAACCTTTACTTAGGTATATTCCCATTCATATACCAATGTTATCAAATAACTCATCTCAGCCATCAGGTAAACACAAAGGTCGTAGACTCATCTCAAACTAGGATTTTTTTTATCGAAACCACAACTGCTAGAAAAACACCACCTCTGTCAAGTGCAGTGGCCCTGTCACGACTTCGAGGAACTTCTCACTATCCTTAGACTGCTGATGTACTCCTCCTATCATGTATCGCGGGTCTGATGCCAAATATCGGGCACTCCGTCCGATGAGGGTCTTCCGTAAAATACGTAGTGCTCTCCCAAACAGCCTACAGAGGTAATCCTCCTATTGAGTACTGTGGGTCAGCTTCCAACTACCAGGATCTCCGTCCGCCATTGGTCTGCCTCCAAATACTGGGGGCTCCGTCCACTGGGCTAACTGAATCACTGCGAGTTGAACCAGTAAAGCAATCATCAGGTCTACAGCTACTCGGTCTCCACACTCTGTGCGCTCGTCTCTGTGAGGGTCCACTCCATGATCTACTGGTCATTGCTTCTAAGTATCATGAAGTCTCACGTACAAGTATCACAAAGGACCGCCTCGTCGTAGGGGTCTCAACCAAACAAATGGCGCGTCAATCGGACGCCCAGTATGTGAGTTATTAGCATTTTCGTTCCAGGTTCCCGGTTGGATTTTAGGTACAATCCAACTCGGCCATACTCCAACGTTGTAAAAACCTCAGGTGAAGTTATCCAATATAACCGTCTCATCACGAGGAGTACAATAATGTCGATGGCACGTCAATCGGACGTTCGGAGCTCAAGTTATAAGTGTTTCTGCTCCGAGGGCCCAGTTGGTTTCGATTTCAAACCAACCCGTCCATACCCAAACATCACCTAAACCTTTTTTGTAATATAACAAAACAAATTTATCGATCCAAGGAATCCTACGCAACTGACGGTGCGTCGATCGGAGGTCTGTAGATCAAGATAAGTATGTTTAACCGAAAACAGTCCGAAAATAGGGGTTCTCGGGCCTGTCCAACCCGTCTCAACACCCCCTGGGTCGAACCGAAATAGGTCCACCCAACCGAGATCCGGGTCTGGCCAGGTAGGGCCCAGCCCCACCCAGCTGGCGCGGTCCGGCCCCGACGGTGCGGTCCAGCCCGCGTGGGCCACGTAGTTGGCCGCGGGGCTGGCCGGCCCGACGGGGCGGCGGCGCCCAGTGGGGCCCGCCCTAGCCGCAGTTGGGGGGGGGGGGGGGGTTACACCCCCCCCCCTCGGTTCTTCAAAACTTCCAGCCATGTTGGACGGCCCTTGGGTAACCGTGGGACCCTCAGGTCCCACCTCTTGATGGCATCAGTGGCCGGCACAGCCGACCGACCATCCGGATCCACCGCGGCCTTAGGTCGCGGCTTTGTTCAACCGCTGGGGCGCGACGGCGCCGCGCCCCGCTGATGCGGCCCGCCCCAGCCGCGGCCCCTATAGATCATTCACGGAGTGATGGTGATGCGCCTCTTCGTCGCGTCTCCTATAGCACCGGCGTGGCGCGACGGTGCCGCGCCCCTCCACCGTGGCCCGTTCCGGCCGCGGTCCGACTCTACTCCGTGCTGCACAACGGTGTCACACCTTTGCGGCGACCCGGCAATCATGCGCGGATGATCCGCTCATGGTCAGCCCGACGTCGGCCAGTTCTTCACAGTCCGCCTCCATCGTCCACAATCAACAAATTAGAGGGGAAGGGTCAGACCGTGTTCGTGCGGTCCGAGCCCTTCCTCATCAAGATGGTATCTTGTGGCCAAACGAAACTCAAGAATTGAAGAACGATGATGAATGATATTAAAAATTGAACATAACATCCCCTTCCTCATAAAATGGTGTTAAATGATAGAGAGTCTCAAAAGATGGGTGTCGCGGAAGATAGGCGTCGTTCCTTCAACGTCAGGAAGAAAGGAGACAAGGGTGGCGTCCGCGTTCTTCATTCTTCATTCTTCGTTGGAGGAAGAGGAAAACTCTCCAAGTGCTGGGTGTCATGCTTCACTGCTAGCATTATGCCGCATGAAGAAGCTATCCCGAACTCCTTCCCCTACCCTCCTTTATAGAGGAGTGGGAGGGTTTTTCATTGGCACACAAGTCATAAATGGAGGATTTATGACAGTGAGATCCACCCAATTAATCCACTACAGTGGCGCATTAAAATGGAGAGGAATTAAAAAATGGGGTTATTGGCCTGCGTGGTCCCCACAGAAGAATATCCTCCAAAGGGAGGATATTCCCTGGAGGGCCGCACCATTAATTAACCACAAAATGGAAAATGGGGGGTGGTTAATTCTTGGGTGGTCCCCTCATTAAAAAGAGAGGTTTCATCCTCCTCAATTAAGAGGGGGATTTAAACCTAGAGGATCTCCCTCATAAATGAGAGGGATTCAAGGAGTTATCATTCCCCTCCCATTAATGGGAGGCCCTGTGTGGTTTCCACCACAATCATCCTCACATGGGAGGTTGGATCACGGTGGGGCCCACCACCATAACCTCTCATGGGGAGTTAGGGTGTGGCATTCCCACCACCAACTCCCATGTGGAGCTTCTAACAACTTTATCTGCATGGCATGTGTTTGACAAAATAAAATAAATTCTTCACTTATTTTATTTTACTAACACACATAAAATCCAAAAAACTAACTATCATACCCGATCATCTGTCGTCGAGGTGAAAGTCTTCGTAAGAGAAAACCCACGCCATGAGTTCAACAGTGCCCTCAGATTTCAATTCTGAGCACCAGTTCAAAAGATAGAAAAACTCAATCGTTTGTTCACTAAACGTACCCGAGCTAAACTTCAGAAATTGATTCCGGGGACACCGGGCCTCAGAATCAAGTGTCGTTAGAAGCCACAGACTCGTAAAATTCCAAAGAAATTTAGAAAAAAATTCCCTTGAAATTTCATAGTTTTTACATTACTCTCACCTCAGCACTTTACGTCCCCGTAAAGCTACAACAGAAAATTGGGAAACTAAAGGAGGTACCGAGCACGCATATAAGAATCCTACTCCCATGTGCTCTCCTGGAGGTTCTCGTGCTGCCAACGAAAGCACACAAAAGGAATCGACCTTCCTCGTAGGACCCGCTCCTGTCAATCCTCATCCTCTACTGGAACCCCGTGAAGGTAGTCCCATCATCGATGTCCAGATCCCCATGGTCGATGATGATGGATAGGTCATTCACACATCTCCTCAGCAGAGATATGTGGATGACCTCGTGCACCCGGTGCATCTGAGGTGGAATGAAATGCGGAGAAAACTTGTTACCCCGACCAAATCTCTGTAGACCCCATCTAGGTGAGACCCATAAAAGGCGTGGTCGTCACCATCGAACTCCAGTGGTTTTGTCTCATGTATGCAAAGGACTTATATCTGCTTTGTGCAGTCTTCATCTGCTCCTGGATGGCTGCACCTTCTCCGCCATAACCTGAACCTTCTTTAGTTTTACACATACTGACTCCATCACTATCCACAATGGATATTTGAAATGAGACCAGCTGTTGTCTCACCACTCCTAACAACTGAAAGCCCAATCTCTTTCTAGGAGCATCTTCTACAACGTTCCCCACTCCAGAAGTATAAACTATCTCGAAGTCATAGTCCTGGAGGAAATCAAGCCATCACTATTATCTTAGGTTCACGTCCTTCTGAGAGAAGATACACCTGAGTCTATTGAGATGGAGAGAACCGTAAAACGTTCGCTCAACGAACGATGGGTGAGACTCACCAAATGTAAGAACTCATCTCCACCCTTCTTCATATACGTTCTACCAAGGAGCTGCTGAGATTTCTCCTCTGCTGAAAAGAGAAATACAGTCTCATCCCCTAGATGAACCAATTTATTTTCCTAATACAGTCAATCCTGACATGAACAGTACAATCCATGTCATGGATGATGTCGTAAGGACTCGACGCTACTACCAAGGGATCCAACCGTTACTCTCACTTCAAAGGGTTGAGTCACACTATCGGCATCAGTGCGTGGTTACTAGGTCTCCTCTAGTAGGAATCTCGAAAGTGAGGGTCAAGTCAACAGTTTTAACAAGAACCTCTCAGTATCAACCAAAAAAAAGGACAGTATAGTAAACGTCACAATGAAAAGTGTATTTTATTACTACATCTCAAATTTCAAGGATTCATGACAACCAAAAACAACAACAACACGGAAACTAGAAGCACCAAGAACAATGGCCTACATGCCTGGAACTAGTCCCCCTCATGTCCACCTGCTTCTAAAGCTCCATAGTCATATGCTTCAGCTTCCTGAAGCTGTGCTCTCCCTTGTACACCTGCACTTTGTGGTCGGGATGGACCTCCGGGTGGTGGTGGTGGCAACAACTCAAAGCATCGTCCACCTCCATCTGCACGGCAACTCCTCTACCTCTGACCCTTGCTCCTTGCAGTCCGCCTCGATTGAACCTCTTCCTCTGCCAGGGAGGTTCTTCATCAATCTATTGATCGTCTGTACGGTGGGTCGGTCAGTCACGTGCCATGTGACCAAGCCTGCCACAGGAGTAACACTACCTGCTTTTGGCAGGACTGACTCTGACTCCACTCTGGTTGCCCTGCACAACTGAACATGAGTCATGCAATCGGCCATCGGTGTGTCTGATCCAATTGGACCCTTGTGTCGTCTATCTACTTCCAGATGTAGATGACTCCACTGTAAGTCAACTAGTGGCGGGTCCCACTACTAGAGACTGCTCAGTAAGGAATCTCTCCACTAGAAGGGCCCGCTCCAACGCTCCTTTCTACGTCTGAATGTTTTGAGAAACAAATTAAGCTCTAATCTCCCGCCTGAGCCCCTGCTCGAAGGTCTGGGCCCGGAAAAATGGGTCTCGTGGCACATCTTTAGATTAGCGCGAGAGGTCTGTCAACCTCACTGAGTACTGAGCTACACTCATGTTGCCATACTCTAGATGAAGTAGCTCATGTATCTGTGCCACTCGAAGGGTGGCTGGTACAAACTCCTCCTAGAAAAGGATCTCGAAGTCTACCCATAGATGTGATGACTCGTCATGCATCTGGAGCATCAGGCTCCACCATCTTCCTGGTGCTGCCTGAAAGAGGCTAGCCGCAAGGATCACCATGAAGTCTGCTAGAGTACCTACTAGCCTGAAGACTCTCACCACAGCCTCCAGCCAATCCTCAGCCGCCTATGGATCCGTCTCTCCCCAGAACCTGGGTGGACTCTGATGCTGGAACTCGTGTACCGTGCTCAAGCGGCATGCATCGCCTACTACTGGGGCTGGTGACATTGGTGATCCAACAGGTGGTAGTACCGCTGGTGCCTCCGCTGGTGTCTCAACTAAAAGAGGGCCCTGTATTGAGGCCTTGTTGCTCGGCGGGATGTTAGTATGTACAACTATCGGGGATCTAGATGATCGTCCGCGAGAAGGAATCCTGAATGAACATTTGTGACATGGTCAAAAGACTATACCATGTGAGCTGACCTGGGTTGAGCTGATTTAAAAAGGAACATTTGAAAACACACACGCAATCAGTGTTTTCGTGCACTGACTTGGAAATCAGAAGTCACGATCCTGGTGTATGGATACATCGGCTGCCCGCACCAACACTGGACTCCCTGAACTAAATACCACAATTAGTACCCCTAACACTATTGCTTCATAGAAAGAAAATATCAGAGCCCTAAGTTCTGCGGTAGAACCGACTCCTCTGATAACAATTTGTCATGACCCCTCCCCCAGGGCCCATGTCGTAACTACCCCAAACCCACCATCCATAGTCCAGGGGCTAGTAACTAGCACAAAAAGCATAAATCCCTGTAACTTGGTAGGAATTGGAATTATAAAACGTAAACACATACACAACCAGAGTACAAGCGGAAGCAAACTCTAAGTAAAGAAATATAACAAGTGTGATGAAAGTACAAAGGGGCCGGAAATAAAAGCTCAATAGTAAAGTACAAGGAAAATTCAAAATAGCAGGAAGGTGTCAAGATGCTCTTGGATTGTCCTCCAGAGTTCCTACCTGAGGGGTAGGTTCAGATGGCCACCTTAGCTCTCCACGTCCGGCTGTCACCTTCGGGTATCGTCTCATCGTGAAGTCCACCTCTAGTTAAAATCTTGTCATGAATTCCACCTCTGGGAGCTGTCCACCTCTACAAGCCTCAACCATGATCATTGTTGTCCGTCTTCTGCATCTAACACAAAGAGGTGCGGTCATAGCCCTTGCAGGGGTGAGTAAAATGATACTCAGTAGTGACCCCGAGACCCTCAAGGTCTCACTAAAACCAACAATGATAAACCACAAAGAAATATCTCAACAGATAACCTTTATATAGGTATATTCCCATACATATACCTATGTTATCATGTAACCCATCTGAATAATGAGGTAAACACAATGGTCATAGACTCAGCACAAACCGGGATTTTTATTATTGAAACCACAACTGCTACAGAAACTCATCCTCTCTCGTGTACTTTGGCCCTATCACGACTCTGAGGTGCTTCTCACTAACCTTAGACTGTTGAGTTACTCTTCTTGTCAAGTATCGTGGGTCTGCTGCCAAATATCGGGCGCTCCGTCCACTAAGGGTCTGCCGCCAAATATCGGGCGATCTCACTAATAGCCTACAAGGGTACTCCTCGAGTCGAGTACCGTGGGTCTGATTCCAAGTACCAATAACTCCATCCGCCGTGGTTCTGGCAACAAATATCTGGCGCTCCATCCACTAGGCTAACTGATTCACTACGAGTCGAATCGGTCAAGCAGTCGTCAGGTCTACAACTACTCAGTCTTCACAATCCGTACGCTCGTCTTCGGGAGGGTCAGCTCCAAGAGCTACTGGTCATTACTTCCAAGTGTCACTAAGTCTCACTTAAAATTATCAAAAAATACCGCCTCGTCATAGGGGTCACAACTCAACAGACGGCGCGTCAATCGGACGCCCGATGTTTGAGTTATTAGAATTTCCGTTCTAGGGGGCCGATTGGATTTCAGGTACAATCCTACCCAGCAATACTCCAACTGTGTCCAATCACTAGGTGAATTATTCAAATTGAACCGTCTCATCAATAGGAATCCAATAAAGTCTACGGCACATCAATCGGATGTCTGGAGCTCAAGTTATAAGCATTTCCGCTCCGAGGGCCCTGTTGGTTTCGAGTTCAAACCAACCCGGCCATACCCAAACATCGCCGACTCCTTGGGTGTAATATACCTAAACGATCTTCCTGATCCAAGGAATCATATGAAACTAACAGTGCATTGATCGGAGGCTCGTAGCTCACGATATGTCCGTTTAATCAAAAACGGTCTGAAAATAGGGGTTCCAAGCCCGGTCCGACCCGGCCCAACACCCCCTGGGTCAGCCCGAACTAGGTAGACCCGACCCGATTCCAGGTCCGGCCTGGCTGGCATGGCCAGGCCCAGTGCTGGCGGCCTGGCCCGGCGCCGGACGCCTCGCCTGGCCCGCGTGGGCCACGCGGTTGGCCGCGTGGCTGGCCGGCCATGCGGGGTGGTGGCGCCCAGAAGGGCCCACCCTAGACTATGTTGGGGGGGGGGGGGTTACACCGCCTCCCCCCCCGGTTCTTCGAAACGGTCGACCGTGTTGGCTGACCCTTGGGTAACCACGGTAACCCTCTGGTCCCACCTCTTGATGGCACCAGCGGCCGGCACAGCCGGCCCCCCCTCCGGCTCCGCCAAGGCCTTAGCCCGCTTCTTTTTTCAACCAGTGCGGCGTGACAGCACAACGCCCTGTCACCGCATCGCACCCCTACCGTGGCCCCTGTAGCTTCGGCGCGGCGCGACGACGCCACACCCCTCCATCATGGCCAGTTCTGGTCGCAGTCCCGCTCTACTCCGCGCGGTACAACGGTGTCGCGCCTTTACGGTGACCTAGAAATCATGCGCTGACGATACACTCGTGGTGGGCCCGACGCTGGCCTATTCTTCTAAATCTGCCTCCATCGTCCAAAATCAACAAATGAGAGGGGATGGGGTGGACCATGATCATGCGGTATGAGCCCTTCATCGTCAAGATGGTATCATGCGGCCAAACGAAACTCAAGAATTGAATAATGATGATGAATGGTATTAAAACATGAACATGACAACCCCTACCTCTTAAAATAGTGTTAAACAATGGCGAGTCGTGGAAGACGTGCATCGCGGAAGACAGGTGTCATTCCATCAATGTCAGAAAGAAAGGATTTGAGGGTGGCGTCGACGTTCTTCGTTCTTCGTTCTTCATTGGAGGAAGAGGAAAACTCTCCAAGTGCTGGGCACCGTGCTTCGCTACTAGCATTCTACCAGTTGAAGAAGTCGTCCAGAACTACTTCCCCTGACCTCCTTTATTTAGGAGTGGGAGGGTTCCTCGTTGGCACGCAAGTCATAAATGGAGGATTTATGACAGCGGGTCCACCCATTTAATCTACTACGGTGGAGCATTAAAATGGGGAGGAAGTCAAAAAGGGGGTTATTGGCCTGGGTTGTCCCCACCTAAGAATATCCTCCAAAGGGAGGATATTTCCTGGTGGGACCCACCATTAATTAACCACAAAAAGGAAAAGGGGGGGTGGTTAATGCTTGGGTGGTCCACTCATTAAAAAGGGAGGATTCATCCTCCTCAATTAAGATGGGGATTTAAACCTAGAGGCTCTCTATCATAAATGAGAGGGAGTCCAGGAGTTATGATTCCCCTCCCATTAATGTGAGGGCATGTGTGGTTTCCACCACAATCAACCTCACATGGGAGGTTGGATCTTGGAGGGCCCCACCACCATAACCTCTCATGGGGGTTAGGGTGTGGCGGTCCCACCACCAACTCCCAAGTGAAGCTTCTAACCACTTTATCTGCACGACACGTGTTTAAAAAACAGTTTAGTTATTTTATTTTATTAACCCACGTAAAACCCCAAAAACTAATATTCATACCCGATCAACTACCATCGAGGTGAAAGTATTCTTAAGAGAAAACAAGCGCTGCGAGTTCATCGGTGCCCTCGTATTTTAATTTCATGCACCGGTTCAAAAGATAGAAAACTCTGCTCGTTCTTTCACTGAACGTACCCAAGATAAACTTCGGAAATTGATTCCGGTCACACCGGGCCAAGGAATAAAGTGCCTCCAGAAGCCACAGACTCTTAAAATTCCAAATAAAATTAGAAAAAAATCTCCTTGAAATTTCTAGGTCTTTACAAATCATGTTTTTATGAATTTAAAAAAATAAATTACTAAATAAATACAAAATTGACATAAATGTGTTTTAAAAAAATATTATTTTAATAGATGAAAAAAAATCCTAAAAATCCAAATATCTTGAAAATAATTTTTATAGCGATGAAAATTTCATAAATGATCCACTTTATGTTCCCATATAATTTTATAGTAATGATATCATCAATGTAGTATCAAAATACAAGGGGACATGGTAAGAGTTAACTTATTTTACAAAGGGTTAAATCTAAATGATAAGGATACTTTTTTGACCTAAACTTGTCTAAAACCATTGGTTTAGAGGATTTCAAAACATCCTTGTCATATCCTCTAAATAAATCAATTTTTATTTATTATGAACCGAATATATTTTGATAATAAATTAATATTTCAATATTTTCCTAAGGTTCCCCTCACCCTTCTTTTAAAAGGGAACCTACATTTCTCTTTAACTCACACCTCTAAAGCCTTTTCGTTTCTCCAAAACTTGACCATTTCTCACCCCAACCTCCCTAACGTCATCTTGGAGGCATTAAATTGGGAATAGAGCCATCCTATGGATCCCATTTGTTCGAAATAAAAGGAAACACCTGAAGTAGAGGTAATTGTTTTATCCCTTCATTCAAAGTTCTGTTCTTATTCTACTTCCTCTTTCTATGTTGATTACATAAAAATGTAATAAATCCCATATATTATAAATTATTATATGTTATTATAATTATGGGACAACCTTACACCTCATTTTACCCTTTATTATTATAACATTATCACCATGGGTGCATACGTACGACATAACGTCTCCACGTTGTGATAACATCTGTTATTCAAAAATACATTACCAGGATAGGTAGAATGATGAGTATAATGGGTTTAAAAAATTAATATAACATAATAATGATTATGTATAATTAATATACCATCCAATTACATAATTTTTAACTATAAAGAGAATGATATCGTTTCATATGCATACGTGTGGCATACTGTCTCCAAGACGTGATAACATTCATTCTTCACTTTAACCAACCATGAATGATTATAAAACAATTATATATATATTATATATATTTATGAAATATATGAAATAATATGACTGATGGAGTTATACATATATGTATGTATGTAAATATATTTCATTCACTTACTTATATACAATATGAAAAGAAAACTGAAACAACGTTCATGTGTATGTGAGACCAACTATCTCCCTGAATGATGTCTTCCATTCTATAAATAAATCTAATATATATAATATATAAATCAGGTTATAAATTTAATAATTAATTAAAACACGGTCTAAGTAATATGATCATGAATAACACGTCAAAACACATAAGATAAACAAATAGATATTACCCAAAATGTTGCATTAATATAGAATTGTTAGTAAACGTGTAATATAATGTCAAAAATGAATCATATGTTATATAATTAATATTATAATTATTCTGATATAAGTTAATAATATGTTCAAAAACACTATTCTTGTTTTTTTTCCTCGTATGGAGAGTATCTGACCTATGGTAAGGGATAATTTTCCAATCTCATTTTTATCCGAGACTGTTTATATGTTAGTATTTTGTGGTGTTATATGTATCATACTTGTCCATGTTTTATATAAAAAATTCATAATATTTTTACTATTCTTCTATGTATATATAGTCATTTTTACCCATTTTTTACTTTTACTACATGGTACGGAAGGAATATTTCTTTTTTCTACCATATGAGGTACTTTTTGACAATCCCAGTGAAATTATAAGGAGATTTTTTTTAACATATATGACATGAATGTATTTTTTAATATTCATTGCACCTTATTTACATGAAGCTTCCTCTACATGTTTTCAAGAGTATTTTCAAATAATTTTTTTTCATTTAAAATTTCATAACGTTTGGTGAGAAGAAAAAAAAATTTGAAGAAGAAAGGATCTTTTCCTTATAAATTAAGTTCAGGTGTCTTATCATCTATGATAACATAGGGTTATGTCTCTATACATATTTTTACTATGATTTTATTTATTTTATGATGGAGTTATTTTTTTGAATTCCATTTATCTTATATGGAATTGGATATGATTAATGATATTTAAGAATCCTGTTTTTTTTCTTGCGTTATGCTATGATGAATGATTTATGTTTTTGTGGGACATGTAAGAAATATTTCATTATGAGATGGGTGGGACCTATATCTCCCTCCAATTCAATGAGAAAATATTTATAACTCATTATATATGCATTACTGGAATGGCATGTAAATCCAGTTCAGTAATACATGTTTGAAATTGCATGTCAACCCGGTTCACTAATAGAATTTGTCCACTATGATGGAATGAGCATAAATGTCTTGGAAACTATGGAAATAATATTATGTTCATATTAGTTTCCAAAAATTACATGTTTTATACCAATACTATTCTATCATGGATAATGTTTTTTTATGATCTATGCCTTATGTACTACCATGATTTATTTCATGACACGTGATTTTGATGTTTATACATTATGTTCATGTTTTTATGTTCAAATGTATATGATTTGTTTTATATTCTCCATGTTTACCCTTACTCAGCATTTGAGCTCACTCTTTTTATTTTTTTATTTTCCCCACAATATAAATAATGGTTTTAGGTATGAAAAAAAGGTGAATATCATTATGGGAGATGTTGAAGATCATTCACCATGATTAAAATATTACCTTTTGAGTTTCCAAAGACACTATACTAATATGGTATTTTGGAATTTTTTAGTTTCATTTATTATGTATTCTGTAAAAGAAATTTACTGTCCATGTATGACAATCTAGGTTCTCTATAGTTGGTATTAGAGTGAAGGTTTTGTTAACATTTCGAAACTATGATACATAAACATTAGTGAAATCCAAAGATATATTTTTAAGGTAATCTTGGGGAAGTCCCTATGGTTATGTATATGTATAGGTTACAATCCCAGAATTATAATAACGATCATGAATAACCTATGTAAAAACATAAGATGTTAGATATCGAATGTACTCCCCTGTGATAATGTTGTTTTCCTATTATAATTGTTTCCCTCTAAAACTATTCCTTTTGGGTTTTAGACAGTGCACGAAACCTAAAGAAACCGTGATAATGATCAATGCCCTACGCAATGTAATGATTCTCTTCCTAGAAAAAAAAAATTATGGGAGACAGAATGAAAAATCTTATTTCTACACCAACACAAACTATGCATCATTATGGACATCCAAATGTGCAGAGATGGAAATGAAATTCTATTGAGTCCTTCATGAGGCAATGTCCACATTATTCAGGGGGTATTATTATCCACTTATTGTGGATAAATGGGTTAGTACCATTGAAAAGATATATTCCATCCTTTGCTATTCAGAACATGAAATTTTCATTTTTAATTTTTACCATTTAGAAGGTGAAAATAACTAGTGGTGGAATATAATTAACAATACAAGGAATCAAGATGAAATTGAATCCATGGAATGGGATGAGATCAAAAACATGTTTCTAAATATCTACATCCCTCGAATTCTTCAAACAATGATGTAAAAGGAGTTCATTGAGCTTAATAAAAAGGATGATGAATCTACTAGTACATATGAGGTGCATTTTACAAGGCTTGGAATGTATGCTTTTGGTTTTATCATCCAACCTAAAAGAAAAGTTGATCGACACATAAGTGGCTTAAAACAGATTCTTCCAATGAAAAATATTTTTGAGAGACATTAGTAGATTTGAAGAGAGATTATGTTGTGCTATCATGGTAGAACTAGAAGTTGGTTTTACATATCCATCTCATTGTTTTTACAAGAAATTAATGATTGAGTTCAAGGAAAAATCTCAAAAAAATGATGAAAAGAAAATGAATGTTTCCTTATGCTCAAATTGGGGAAAGAAGTATGGTAAAGCTTGTCTTGAAGGGACTATAAAATGTTTGATGTGTGGAAAATAAGGACATCGAGCAGTTTAGTGTTGATGTAATGGTAAATAGGATTATAATGATGTGAATAGGGAAAAGACTATAGAGAACACACCACCAACACTTCAATGAAACATGTGAAAGGAAATGGGTCCTTATGCTAACCCATTACAAAATCCAAGGGTTAATTATTATTGACGTCAGCAACCTCTAAATTAAAAAATCAAAGGGAAGTCACATGCGATCACTATTGGTGATTTTGAGTATGACAATGATGAAGTGCAATAATTAAGTTTTTATGTAATGGGATTCCAAAATAGTGTTGTGGAATCTCATTTATAGTATTATAGAGTATTTTAATATTTATGTATTGTCCTATTGTGGTTTTCCATAGTTATATGGTACTGTTAATAATGAAAAGTGATTGATAAATTTTTGAAAATCACATGATATCTGCATAATGAAGGGATAAAGTGATAGTGAGATTTTTTATAGTATTAATGACCTCATGACTCATATATGGAAAAAGTGATATCATCGTTTGAGTATATAGAAGATTTGGTATTTTTGGAGTGTGGAAAGTGTTAATTTGGAAATAATTCGTGTTTTTGTCATGTTCTATGGTAATTCATGTTATTATCATGATTCAAGAAAATTCAAGATTAAGTTATTCACATGTTTGGAATGTGAAAACCAAGAATTTCCAAATGCGATTTGGGAGACAAATGTGACGTCGTTTTAGTCCACCTCTTTATAATGTTTTATATTTTATATTTTTGGATGGATTTTAATGTTATCAAATAATGGATTGTATATGTTATATTCTAGTTTAAGTTTTCCAAATTAATGTATTATCTCACTATAAGGAGGACTTATGCATATTGGATAACTTTTTCTAGCCTCTTTGTTGAGATATATGAAATGACCTATCATTCTATAGCTTGGTCTTCTAACATTTCAAGAATAAAAAATTAAACTTCATTTCATTAAATAAGAAATGATGTGGTAATTGTTCGGAGAAAGATCAATGGTACTGAAATCAAGTAATTATTTCTTCTCATAAAAAAATTTTAAACTTCAGGAAAAGGATCTTGAAAATCAAAAATATTAACCTAGTACCATTCAATATGATGAATCATATGGTCCCTTATGTTTTTACATATTTATTTCTTTCTGGTATATAACATTTTCCCAACCATATTCTCCATCACTATCCTTCATAACTTGATGGTAAGATTTATCTTCCATATCCATGTTTTTACTTCCCGCCTATGTTATCCTATGTGGAAACCAAATGATGAGTTAATTTGGGTAATCATTATGTTTCAAACATTCCTCTTTAAAATTAATTTTTAGTATTCCTTTTTACGATGTGGGTTTCTATGAAAGAAACATTCATATAGTAATCCATTTATATCCCTGATAACATTTGAGGGCGAAATCCATTTTAATGGTGGTAGAATGTAACACCATGAGATTTTTTGAGATATATTATTTTTTATTTATATGATTTCTTCTATGGTACACTACACCAATATTACATTGAGTTTACACAGCATCTTATTAGATTGCAGTATAAGCAATACTATTTTTGGCTTGTGTTGCACACAATTTCTAGTTCATTTGATAATATTCAATGTGAAATATAGATTTTGTTTCATGTAAAAATTATCTTATTTTGGATAATTTTATACACAACAGCAAAGGATATTTCACTACACGCAACACTAACTTGGCTTGTGTTGCACGAAAGAGTGACCTTCCTCAATAGCTTGCATTATATGTGATACCGAGTTTCACTAAACAACGATATATTATTAAAATATTATTATTTAATGGAATATAAACTATCCTTTATGAATAGTATTAACTATATTTTTAATTTTATATAAAATTATCATTCATATAACACATTATCTAGAACATGAATTGTGAACAAAATCATTTTTCAGGTTAAATGTTTATTTTCCAAAAAATGCAGATTTACAATCTTATAATGGAACGCCCATTTTAAATCACATTTAATACACATTTCAATGTTAAATTAAAAAAATAGACAAAATATTTGGAGTTATGAAAAAATATTTACTTTTTTTTGATTTTTTTGTATTTTCTGATAAAATTCAAATTTCAATTTATAGTGAAAAATACTGCATTTTAATTCAAAACTGTATTTTCATCTAATTTATTTTTATAGTCAGATTAACATTTTAACAGGTTTTAAAGTGTAATTGGATTATATTTTTATCAATTAATCCAATTTTAGTCATTTTATGTACTTTTACTTTAAATTTAATAAAACACATGCCAATCTTTTGATTGTTATTACTTAAAGAAACATGTTTTTGGTTTTGACAACGGGAATTAATTTTAAATTGATTTATGAAAATTCTATGTTTTGAATTTCGAAAAATGGATTATATATTTGGAATTATATTGTTCATATTTTTTAATGGGGTACCTTATATTTTTTGACATTATGAATATGAATTTCAGTAATTATTTTATTTATCATGGATAACGGGAAAATATGGTAAATAGGTGTAAAAAAATAATATTATAATAATATTAAACTACCCTAAGACATGTCATAGTCATATTTGATGAGTAATTTCTGACCATGGTAATCGATGGGTAGATTTTGGGACCCCATGCATTCACTTGGATTAGAAAATGAAATTTTTATAAGAATTAATTCCAAGTAAAGATAATTATAACATAAAAATATATCTTTTGATAAATATATTTTATATGCTGTTATATAACTGAAATCTTTGAATATAAATAGCAATTATATTTATAATAATATTTCATACATCAAGGTATTTTCTTTATAATTTTTAGATATTAGATAAATATATTTATTTATGACACTATTATAAATTAGTTATTACTTCATTGATTAAATATTGAAACAAATGAATTTATAAATATTAAAATAAATGTTACTTGATCATTTTCATTTCCTCCATAAATTTCCTAGATGAAACATAAATATTAGAGAGTATTTAAATCCTTTGGATTGAAGTAATCATGTTTTTATGACTTATAATATCAATAACTAAATTGTGTCAAATTACACATAAATGTATTTTAAAAATTAATACTATTTTATTAAATGATTTAAAAATTCTATTAATCTAAAGATCAGAAAAATAACATGGATAATGATAAAAATGTCATAAATGATCATCTTTAGATTCCTCTAGTATTATATAGTAAATGTTTCAACCTTGTAGTATAAAAATACTAGAGGACATCATAAGGTTTAACTAATTATACAAAGGGTAAAATTTAAGAGATAAGATTACTTTTCTGAAATAAACATGTCTAAAACATATTATTTGAGAGTATTTCGACCAATACTCATCATATACTCAAAATAAATCAATTTTTATCTATTATAAACTTAACATAATTTTATAATAAATTAATATTTCAAGATTTTCCTAAGGTGCCCCTCACCCCTCTTATAAAAGGGCACCTCTCTTCCTCTGTAACATACAACTCTAAAGCCTTTTTGTTCTGTCAAACCATGCCCATTTCTCCTAGAAACCTCTATAAATTCTTCCTAGAGGCCTAAAATTGGGCATAAATCCATCTTAAGGATCTTTGTTTTTCAAATCAAATAGAAACATCCAAAGAAGAGGTAACCATTTTATCACATCATTAAAAGTTCTTTTCTTCTACTTTCTCATTCAATGTTGATTCGATAATAATGTAACAAATTTATAATATTATAAATTAATAAATGTTATTATAATTTTTGTAAAACCTTATACCTCCTATTATCCATCCTATAAATAAAAATATCATTATACGTGTGTACGTATGGCTTACCATCTCCAACCCGTGGTGAAATTTTTTATTCAAAAATTATTTATTAGGATGGGTATAATGATGAGTATAATGGGTTTAAATGATCAATATAACATGATAATAATTCCTTATAATTAATATACCATCCAATTACGTACCATTTAACCATCAAAATAATGATATCATCGCTTGTTCGTATGTACGACATACCGCCTCTACGATGCAATGAGATTCATTCTCCACTTTAACCATCCAAGATTGATTATAAAACAATTATATAAATATATATATTTATATTATTAATAATTAGGAAATATATCACATAATAACTCTACTTTAATGATATATAAATATATTTATGTATATAAATTTCATTCAATTACTTCCATTCAATACGATAAGAAAACGGAAACTACGTTCATGCGTACATACGGCCTACCATCTCCACGAACGGTGTATTCCATTTTATATGTCTATCTATTATATATATGTATATTATGAATATAAATGATATATAAATCATTTTATACATTTTCTATGTGTGTAAATAATGATCTAAGTAATATCATCATGAATAAAAAGTCAAAAAACGTACTATAAACAAAATGATATTACCCAAAATGTTGCATTAACATGGAATTGTTAATAAATAGGTATTATACCATCATCAAAGAATCATATATGATATCATAAATATTATTATTGTTCTTATATAAGTTAATAATATGTTTAAAAACATTATACATGAGTTTTGGACTCGTACGGAGAGTATTAGACTTGAGGTAAGGGATAATTTTGCAATCTCATTTTTATCCTAGATTGTTTATACGTAAGTATTTACTGGGGATATATTTATCCTCCTTGTCCATGTTTTCTAAAAATGTTTTTATAAAATTTTTATTATTCCTCTATGTATGTTTAAATGCATTTTTAAAAAAAATTGACATTTACTACATGGTATGGAAGGAATCATTCTATTTTTACCATACAAGGTACTTTAAAATTTTTTTAGAAAATGTATGAGGAGAATGTTTTTGTAACTTATACAAAATGAATTGATTTTTTCTCTTCATAACAAATTATTAACCTGAATAATCGTATACATGTTTTCATGTGTATTTTTAATTAAATTTGTTTCCTTAAAATCTCATGACATTTTGAGAAAACAAAACGTTTTTTAAGAAGAATGGATATTTTCAACTAGAATTAAGTTCAAGTGTTTTATAAACTAATATTACATAGGGTTATGTCTTTATTCCTATTTTTAATTTTATTTAATTGTTTTTATGATGGTGTTATTTTTATTATGTCCATTTATCTTATATAGATTATGTTATGATGTAATTATGTTTAAGAATCCCATTTTATTTCATGGGTTATGCTATGATGAATGATTTATGTGTTTATAGAACATGTAAGAATGATTTCATTACGAGATGGGTGGGACCTATATCTTCCTCCAATGTATTGGGTAAAGATTTATATCACATGTGATAGACAGGACTGGATCATTAAGTAAATACTGTTCAGTAATATATGGCCAAAATTTCATGTATACTCGATTCAGTAATGGACTTTGTCCACTATGATGGTCTTGGTAGAAATGCCCTGGGTGCCATGGAAATCATATTATGTGCTTATTATTTTTCCACAATTATATTTTTCATGACAATACTATTCTATCCTGGTTAATTTTCATTTATGATCTATGCCTTTTGTATGTCCATGATTTATTTCATGACTAAAGATTTTTTGTTTAAACATTAGGTTCATGTTTTTACATTAAAATGTATATTGTTTGTTTTTTGTTCTCCCTGTTTACCTTTACTAAGAATTTTGTATCACCCTTTTTATGTTCTCTTTTCCCCATGATATACAAATGGTTTTTATTTAGTAAAAAATTGTAATATCTTTATGGGAGATATTGAAGATCTTTCACCTTGATTAGAACATTATGTTCTAAGATTCCAACAATAATAAACTAATAAGTTATTTGGGTGTCTGTTTGTGTCATGTATTAAGTATTCCGAAAAAGAAATATAATTCTAATGTACATCAAATTAGGATCTCTATATTCCCCCTAGATTCAATTCAAAAATCCATTACTCTTCGGGGGATGAATTGACCTCTAATTAATAATCCCTAGAAAATTAAATAAACTAATTATAATAAAAAATAAAACATGGATTAATGGTCATTCAACTTCATCCATTCTGAATACATTTCAATCCCCATATAATAAAACCATCAAAAAATATTTACAATTATTGAATAAAAACCATTTCAAACTTGTTTTCTAAAATATCATTATGAATTACATTTTAAATACACTTTTGAATACCTTGATTCTTGAAATTACCAAAAAACCCTATCACTACAATTCCACAATCCCCATTTTTAATACCATATCCATTAACCATTTTAATTTAGGTTTCATAATTTAATTATAAATTTAATTTAATACCCACTCACTATTCTCTTTCCCACAGTTTCAATTAAATGGTGAATATAATTTACCAACCAATCCTCATTTACATTTCCTTCAATTTTCAAAAAACCAATTCCAAATCCCATACATTTTCAAGTTAACTACTTACTTAAATAAATCATAACCCATTTTTAATTTTACATAATAAATATCAATTAAGTCCTACGGGAGTTTAACTACAATGATATATACTCCAAACAAATTAATATAATATAGTTCAATGATTGATGAAGGCATCATGACATCACGACACATGCACAGTGAAACAAAAAATGCTATATCTAATTTATTTGGGTAGCCTACATCAAAATGAATTTTTATTAGTAGGTATTTAAGGAAATTTTTCTTTTCAAATAAATTTAATTTCTTCGATATCTTTCTTTATATACAGCACCATGTTTTAATGCATTGTGAAACACTATTAATATTATTATTTAAAATTATTATTATATCATAGACATTAAACATCGAGGTATGAATAAGAATAACCATATTTTATGAAATAAGTAAAAAAAAATTCATAAGAAAAATATTTTTATAAATAAGTGATTCATTTTTAGTAATTTCTTTTTGTGATTCGAAGATGAATTTTCTGCAAAAAAAATTATTATTATTTCGTTTTGTGAAAATATAGTCAAATGAATTTTGAAAAATTTTGAAAATTTATTTTAAAAAATTAAATTCATTTTTTGAAAAAAAAATTATAAAAATTATCTAACAGTGAATATTTTTTATTTTCTAAAAAATTTTATATTTATAAATTAATAGTGAAAATAATGATTTTTATTCGATTTTTTTTTAATACATTTAAAAAAAATTGATTCAAAATTTATTAGAATTAAACTTAATTATTTTTTTGAAGATTAGACTAATTTAAGTCATTATAATAAATTCGATGTTGATTTTATATATAATAACTCTTTATTATTATGAAAACATTTTCTTTGGAGAACCACATTTTCATCACGTCTTCCATTTTAAATTAAAATTTAATTATTCTATTTATTTGAATTGATTTTGTGATAGAAAATTTTGGAATAGGATATTTTTTTATATAATTTTTTTTACATTTTTTCATTATGATTTGTGAAATTAGTGAAAACTAATTACCAATATTAAAGATAAAACTGGTTTACCATGTGGTTAATGTAAAAATAAATGTTTTAAAATAACATAACAACATTCACAATTCAAATATTATAGCCATATTTTTACATTGTCGCATATAATGATAATTAATGGGACATTGTTTATCCTGTTAGAATGTTTAAAAAGATTAAATAACTTCTCCTTTTCAAAAATTACAACAATGTCATATCCCCAATTATAAACAAGAACCCACATTCATATCGTATTCATACATACAAAGGATTTTGGTTTCGTAAATATCTGACAAAATATATAACTTATTTTTCTACCCATGTTATACAGTCCTTATATTTTTTAGAAAACACTGGTTTAATGTCTTATGTTCTATCATAAGGATGTTTTTCGAGGAAGAGGTATCATTCATAATAGAGATTTTTTATTTTAAGTCATCTTCCGAATACATAAAGCCATCTTAAACTAGGATGGTATAAAAAAATAATTATCTCCCACAAAATTATATTTTATTATTTTGTTTTCATAACCTATATTTATCTCCCCTTCCCTCAAATGGGAAATGTAATCCCCAAACATGTGTATAGCGGACTACCACTTTGCGAACTGATGAAATTTATTGTCCATCATTACCATTCATGGGGGATATAATGATGAGTTAAAAGTATATTTTTGATATTTATGAAATAATTGTATTTCTATAATTATAGTATAACTTATATCATCTTACATTCAAAGACATTGAGAAATGATAATTTATCTTTCATGTATGTGTGGACTACCTTCTCCCGGAAGTGATTTGATATGTTTTTCTTATTATATTGACATGGATGTTAGGAAGGATTGGTTTATTGAATTTACATGATATATATAAAATTAAAATTTCTCTATTGATGTGATATATTATTTATCTTTATTTTGTCCCATACGTTGGGAAAATGAAAACATCACCTACGAGTATATATGGCATACCATCTCCATGAAGGGTGTAGTTAGTTTTCTATCTCAAAAACTATTAGATCACCATAAACACATATATAATAAAGATATTATATATTTATATCATGGTTAAAAATAATTATATGATTTAAAAAAGATAAATTTAGGGGGACTGAAAATACCAACCAAAACATACATAAAAAATGTAGTATTTATTCTTCAAAAGGTGACTTTAATAAGAAATTTTTTAATAAACATATACGAAAATTTCATAAGTAAATCAAATATGGTAGGATATATAGTATTATATTTCAATATTATATTTTTAAATAATATATACTTACTGTATTGTTTTTTGAAACCTATAAAATTTAATTCATGACTTATGGTAAGGGATTTCTAGTCCCCCTTTTCTTTTTTGGAGACATATGACATATTTTCCAATCATTACATTTTTCCTGTGAATATTCCACAAAATTGACATGTTATATCCTGAATATACTTATTTTAATGATATTTAAAGTTTCATTATATGTAATTACTTAATGGGTCTTATAATCAAAAATTATCCAATGTGGTAATGGAATCCCACATTTACTTCAGTGGGACACATTCCATGTTTACAACTTGTTTCTTTTTTGTGGTATATATACTTTGAATTAATATCCTTCATTATTATTATCAAGAAAATAATGTTTTAAAAATATCAATATAAGGTTTTCCTTTCAAGGGGATTATTATTCAAACATTACCAAAGTGTTAATGGTTTTCTGCTATAGTCTCATAGTTTATCGATATAGTTTATGTTTATGATTTAAATGATGAAGTATTATGATCTATCTCTAAAGAAACTCATGAATTTAATTGTACTAAAAATCCTTCTAAAGAATAAATTTCATTCTTTATAATTCATCTCATTAATTAATAACAATACTAAAATAATTATTTAATAAAAATATTATATTTGTCTCTTCGTCTGAAAACCATTTCTATTCTGTGGCCTTGTATTCAAAAAAAATTAAAACAAATCACTATCCTTGAAATATTTTATAAAGTTTTTTTCAGCCATTGTTAAATTAATACAATTTTTTTAAAAAATAATCTTTTTTATTTTTTGAAATTAGAGTCTTTTGACCTTTTACTAAAAATATGAAAGATATATTTGTTTGAATTTGTATGTTATGAACGGTATTTTCCTCCATCATAATTTAAATATTACATTTCATGTTTCAATGGTTATATTAAAATAAAATGTTTTCTTTAATATCAATAAAATTTTCATATTTTAATGAATTGATTCAAAATTGGAAACTATATTTACAATAATATTGTTTCAATTTCCTTTTTAAGGAAATGATATTCATCAATGAAAAGAACCTTGTAGGCTTATTTTGTTTTATTGGGGATATGTTTCAATTTTACCATATTTATAATTTATATTGATGGTTTATGATTAAAATGAAATGTTGTTTATGAAACCATTTTCTTTACCACATGTTATGATGTGGTGAAATGTTTATGATACTAGTTTCTTTGCCATGGCTTATGCTATAATGAAGAGTTTATGAACCTCAATTAATTTTCACAATTTATGATATGATGAATGTTTTATGATCTTTTGACACACACATGCTGGGATTATTTTATTTTTGGAACTTAAATTTCCCGCCAATTCAGTATGAAACTATTAATCTTTTATGATCTAAAAGTATACATGACAGGTTATCCCATGTCCAAAATAGGGTATACATGAGTTTATCCTATGCCCGAAAGAGGGTACATAAAAGGGTATCCCAAGAGTGAGAATGGTATATGATAGGTTGTATAAATCCTATAGTAGGCACAAAAGGATAGTTTCCAAATATTAAATTGTTATGACTATCTCGGGGTTATCAAGGGAATATGATTGCATATTCTCATTTTTACACCACAAATCTATCATTTATGACAATATAAAGTTTTTATGGCTCTTATTCATTGATTATATTATTATTTATATATTATAAACATTTATTATTAATTCCATGTATCATTTTTATGATATATGATATTAATTTTATGGTTCAGAATTGTTATTATCATGGTCACATCCCATTATTCTCATGTTATACTGATACCTCCCTTGTTCGCCATTAATGATCATATGAGCTCACATTTTCTTATGTTTACTTTCCCCATGTTATGAAGAATGGTATTAAGTATGCTATATCTTTGAAGGTTTATATTTGTGAAAAACATACTATGAGCTGTTGTAGATAACTTACGAACTAGTTCATTTTTTATCCATGATTCTAATGTCACTTGAATAATATGATTATAGTATGAATCAGTATGTAATATAATAAATAATCATATATTTAGATGTAATGTCTTTTCATGAAATGTATGGATCTCTATAGTTGGTATCATAGAAATGATTAATTAACCATTGGAAACTAGGATGAGAAAAAATTTATATGATTCCTAAGGAAATATCTAAGGATAAGTCAAAGTATAAGAAAATATAATTTAATTTTGGTGTAGGATAGAGTGAGTGGATTCCAAACAATTAAATCTTGATCCAGATACTAGATTTGGATGTAACATCATTCTAACTATGGGTAATAACTATGAAAATGTAGAGTTGTTCGTTGAGTTGATCGTCACAAGGACAATAAGAAAGTGACTTTCTGAACCCCTGATTGGACACATCTGTGGGATATGTTTTGGAAATTCACAAGACATTTATGAACCATCAAAATGGATTTGAATATATGGTGTATGACAACCCTGATTTTTATTACAACTTAAACATGCTTTATTACATAAAACTTCACTTGATCCAACAAGGAAGATCGAGAGGTTTAGTGTCTTTGGGGCTTAGGATCATTACATATAAACTTTAAACTTTAAATACAACATCTTTATTGAAAACATCCTTTACATGACCACTACATTCCTTCGTACTTAGCATTGCATGTGATAACCTGAGGACATGCATAAGAAAAGGGTGAGCTATAAAGCCCAGTAAGGGAGTAAACAATGAATAACATGAGGAGTGAAATACATGTTAGGAAATAGGAATATCAATAGAGAATAATAGAAACATGAACATAAAGGCATGATAAAGCATGATAATCATAACATGGAAATGTGGCAACAACACTTAACATTGAATTAGCATGAGCCAAGGCTCATTGCACATGGAGCATGAGTAAAACCTCATTGCACTTGAAGCACGAGTAAACCCTCGTTGCACTTGAATTAGCATGAGTCAACACTCATTTCAAATGACGTATCATGATACTATACTTTACCCAATGCATTGGAGCGCTATAAAGGGCGCACCCTTCTTAAACATTTCATTTCATGCATAAGTGTGCCACATGGATCATAAAACATGGATTCATAAAACATAATCATTTATTCCAAGATAAAGGAATGTGGAATTCATACATGAAACTTTACAATCAATAAGTAAATGTGCGTAAAGGTGAATACCCTTGATGGAGAAATGGGCATTGTATTCACTACACAATGACATTGTCTTAGAAAATCGGGGCGATTTCGGCAGCGTAACGACGTGACATAAGAATTCATAAAAAAGGTTGATGAGAGAGAAAGGGGTTCCTCATCATATTTAAATGTAATGGACAGTAAGGAGGTAATATATATACATGTCGCAACAATAGAAATGGAATTTAGATTCATGATACAAAAGTATTGCTTGAATGTAAAAGAAGAGAGAGAAGTTCCTTTCAGAATTTCGGCATAGTAACGGGTGTTCATGGGAGGCATTTAATGAGAGAGAAAGGGTTCTCCCATCATTCAAACAATAAGAGGGAAGTATGGGGGAGGTGAGAAACCATACCCCAACATTCATAATTGAAATAAAAAGGGCAATACAACTTAAAGAAAATTGACAAAAATGAGAAAGGAAGAAAAAACCCTTACTTGGAAGTGTGCTTCCAAAGGCCAGAGAGAGGCTTGTGAGAGGCTTCTTGGGAGCTTGGGGCACCTTGAGATGATTCTAGAGAGAGTAGGGCAGAGGTTGGACGAACTTCAAGGGATTTGAGTGAGGAGGAAGTGGGAGCTTGGGTGGGTTTATATAGGAAAGGTGAGAGAATTCTTTATTATTTAGGTTTGGGACCCCTTATATTAAAATAATCCAAACCACAAACCATCCCATGGTATTTGCCCATGGTTTCTGGAAAAGGAAAGAGGAAAACAATATTTTACAAGTCCAAGGTCCGAACATATTAGAAAATTAGGGTTGCTTATGTGGAGGTGAGTCACACTCCCATGGAAATTAATTTAAAAAGGCAAAGTGTTGAATAAGTCTTGAGGGCTCCATTAATGCTTTGAAAAGTGAGTCAAAAAACCCAAAACCTCATTATTTTAATGATAAAACATATATTGGCCGAACATAAGGATTATTGTATTTTATTACATCACCATTGGGTCATTATGATGTCATAAAACACATTATATATTTAAATGGTATTTAATTTTTACCCAAAAATTTGACTGTCTCAGAAAATTATGAAAAATTCACCGTTGGATAATTTTGACGTCCTGATTCCAAAAATAATATTTATTTTATCTAAATACTTTTCTAAATATTTGAATTTTCACTTTTAAAATAAAAACCGACATTTATAAAAAATTCACGGGTTTTGACAGAAATGGCCTTCAAACCTTAATAAAAATCTTAATTGCATTCATAAAATAATAAGATCATTTATATTTAATAAAAATTAATTTAATATTAATAATAATATTTTATTAAAATATTATTTAATTCAAAAATCCTTTAATTTAATAAAATATAATTCTTAATTAAATAATAACTAAAAACACCATTTGTACTTTAAAAACTAATTACAATGTATCAAAAAAATTATATTCATTATTATATAAAAAAAATAATGTACATGAACATGGTGCTACTTATTTGTTACATAACCCCTTAAAATAGCCGCATATGACCTAAGGGTAAGGTGTGCGATGGTGACAGACTCTTGGTGTTGCTTGGATAACATCGATCGAGTGGTAATCTCTATCAACTTCCATTTTTCCCGTAGATGATCACGTTCGATCTTGACTTGATGAAGCTCATCTTGGGCTTGGTCAAGGGCAAAGCCCAAAGACGCCACCTCTTTTCCGAGCTCCAACAAATGGGCTTCGTAAGGGGAAATTCTACTGGATGAGGCCATCGCTTCCTTTGTCTGAGTAGAAAATTGGTTCGTTAAATCCTTATATTTAAACTACCCAGATGATCACTGTTCAACGGCTATAAAAGTAACGGTCACAAATCTTAAAGTAAAACTAAAAAAGTTGATATCTTATAAAAACATTTTTCATAAAGAAACATTTAACTGGATAAAGAGGGATTTTCCATTAATGAAATTTTGGGTCGTTACAACATTCCCCCCTTAAGAAATTTCTCCCTCGAAATTTTCCTTTTCCCACACTAAAACAAATGTGGGTAACTTAGCTTCATCATATCCTCCGACTCCTAAGTTGCTTCTTCAAACTTGTGGTTTCTCCAAAACACCTTGACGAGGGGCATTGACTTATTTCATAGAACTTTTTCTCTACGATCTAAGATCTTCACTGGTTTCTCCTCATAAGAATGATCGTCTTCTAATTGTACCACCTCGGAAGAGAGTACATGTGAAGGGTCTGGTATGTACTTCCTTAAGAGGGATACATGGAAGACATCATGCACCTTGGCCATAGTAGGTGGAAATGCTAGTCGATAGGCCACAGCCCCAACACGATCAAGAATCTCGAAGGGGCCGATGTACCTTGGACTTAACTTCCCTTTCTTTCCAAACCTCATGACCTTCTTCCACGGAGATATGCGTAAAAACACCATGTCTCCGACTTTAAACTCAAGGTCTCGTCGACGATTATCTGCATAACTCTTCTGTCGACTCTGGGCTGCCTTGATATGCTTCTGAATGGTTTTCACCTTCTCCACCATTTCTTCGACCATTTCTGGTCCAAGCATCTTACGTTCACCAACCTCATCCCAACATGCCGGTGTTCTACACCTTTTCCCATACAGGGATTCATATGGTGCCATTTGGATGCTCGAGTGGAAACTATTATTATAATAGAACTCAACTAGAGGAAGATTTTGATCCCATCCTCCTTTAAAGTCCATTGAGCACGCTCTCAACATATCCTCAAGTGTTTGGATAGTCTGCTCGGATTGGCCATCAGTTTGAGGATGATAGGCCGTACTGAAGTTCAGTTCAGTATTCAGAGCATGGTGAAGACTCTTCCAAAACGTAGAGGTAAATCTTGGATCTCGGTCAGACAAAATAGATAGTGGTACTCCATGCAACCGTACCACTTCCCTGATATATATCTGTGCCAGTTCATCCAAAGAGAAATCCTCTCGAATAGCAATGAAGTGTGCAGTCTTTGTAAGACGATCCAAAACAACCCAGATTACATTGTTGTCTTTGGACGTCCTTTGAAGTCCAGTGACGAAGTCCATGGTGATGTTCTCCCATTTCCATTCTGGTATGGCCAATGGTTGCATCATCCCCTTAGACTTCTGCCTCTCTTCCTTCACTTGCTGACACACCAGGCACTTTGATGTATATTCAGCGATCTCCTTCTTCATATTATCCCACCAAAAGTTTTCTCGGATATCTCGATACATCTTTGTGCTCCCTGGGTGAATAAAGAAATTTGAACTATGTGCATCATCCAAATGTTCCTTCTTCAGCTCCGAACTTGATGGAACACATAGTCTTTTCCCAAACCGCACAATTCCTTCTTCATTAACATTAAACTCTGAGGATTTTCCCTTTTTGATAGCTTCCACTTTTTCTTGGATTCATGCATCATCCTTTTGAGCATCCATTAACCTTTCCAAAAGAGATGGTTGAGCAATCATTTGTGAAAGGATTGATGATGTTCCCTTCTTTATGATTCCCACGTCCATCTTCATCAAGTCTAAGAAGATGGGATCCTTCTCAATTCTCATCATTGATAGAATTGATGGATCCTTTCTACTTAGGGCATCCGCCACCTTGTTCTCCTTCCCAGGGTGGTAATTTATTGAACAGTCATAATCCTTGATGAGATCTATCCATCTTCTCTGGCGCATATTAAGCTCTTTCTGTGTGAATATATATTTAAGACTCTTGTGGTCAGTATATATCTCACATTTCTCTCCATAGAGATAATGCCGCCAGATTTTCAAGGAAAAGATCACCGTCGCCAACTCCAGATCATGCGTTGGATAGTTTCGCTCATGGATTTTCAACTGCCTTGAGTCATAGGATATCACTTTATCATTCTGCATCAGCACACATCCTAATCCCTTCTTCGAAGCATCACTAAATACCACAAAAAGCTCCCCACTTGTGGGTAAAGTGAGCACGGGTGCAGTGATAAGCCTCCTTTTCAACTCCTTGAATCTTTCTTCGCATTCATCACTCCAAGAAAGCTTTAATCCCTTTTGAGTTAGCTTGGTAAGAGGGTTGGACAATTGAGAAAAATTTCTCACAAATCATAGATAATATCCAGCTAACCCCAAGAAGCTACAGATATCAGTTACCGATGTTGGCCTCGGCCATCCGTCAATTGCATCTGTTTTGGAGGGGTCCACAGATATCCCATTGCTTGTGATGATATGACCCAAGAATGAGACTTCATTCAACCAAAACTCACACTTACTGTACTTTGCATAGAGGTTCTCCTTGCGCAAAGTCTCTAGTAGAGTTTTTAAATGCTCCTCATTGTCCACCTTGGTTTTGGAGTATATTAAATTATAATCTATAAAGACTACCACAAATTTGTCTAGGTAATCTCTAAAGACTCTATTCATCAAGTCCATGAATATTGCTGGAGAATTGGTGATTCCGAAAGGCATTACTATGAATTCATAGTGCCCGTACCTTGTACGAAAAGCAATCTTGGGGATATCTTCCTTCTTCACCCATACTTGATAATATCCCGACCGCAAGTCGACCTTGGTGAAGTATTGTGCTCCATGCAGCTGATCAAACAAGTCATCTATTCTTGGGAGAGGATACTTGTTCTTTATCGTGATTTTGTTAAGTTCACGATAATCGATGCAAAGCCGCATTGACCCATCCTTCTTCTTGACGAAGAGGACTGGTGCACCCCATGGTGATGCACTTGGGCGTATAAACCCTTTATCCAGATTCTCCTGTAGTTGTTTATTCAGTTCTTCAAGCTCAACCACCGCCATTCTATATGGAGTCTTGGATATTGGTAGCGCCCCAGGTATAAGTTCAATTGAGAACTCAACATCTCTTCTTGGAGGAAGACCAGGAAGTTCCTCGGGAAATACTTCAGCGAATTCCCTCACAATCGGCATTTCTTCAAGGGTGGTTTCTTCCTTGCACTTAATCATCTGAGCCAGATATGTGTGCTCATAAGGCAGTAATATCCATGCTTTAGATGATGGAGCTAAAGGAGATTCATCTTCCTCCTGACACTTGTAAAGAATCGGGGGTCGATTCTCCATATGGAGTGTGATTTCCCTCTCTTGACAATTTATGTTGGCTCTATATAAGGAAAGCCAATCCATGCCAAGAATTGCATCAAATTCCACCAAAGGGAGTATGACGAGGTTCGCCGGGAAATTCAATCCACAGATTATAACAGGGGAGGACTTATACTCATGGGATGCAATGATTGCCCCATTTACTGTACTCACCGACATCTTTACTTCCATGATTTGTGGTGGTGCAGGGATTATTCTACTAAACTTTTGAGATATAAAAGAATGCGTAGAACCTGAATCAAAAAGTACGTTCGCTATTCTTGAATGAATAACTAGCGTACCTGTCACCACTTCGTTGTCGGGGTTCACTTCGGTAGAAGTGATGGCAAAAGCTCTTTCTTGCTGTCTTGGAGGTTGTTGATTGCCTTCGATAACCCTTGGATTAGGGCACTGATTCTCAAAATGACCCGGTTCTTTTTATTTGAAGCATTGAACAACGCGTTGAGGTTCGAACGGAGCGTTCCTCTCCTATGTCGCAGCCGCGGGTCCGTCTTGCTGACAGTTAACAGCTAGGTGCCCTTCTCTTCCACACTTGAAGCATTTTCTTGTCCCCCTAAGGCAATTTCCAGGGTGCTTCTTTCCACACTTTTGGCAAGTGGGGTGCTGGAATTTCTTAGCGTCGTTGGATTTATCCATCGGACCACCAGCATTTAAGTCCACCTTCCGCTTCTTGTCCCCATGATACCCCTGTGATTCTCCGATCTCCATTTCGACCTTGAGGGCACATCGGAAAATTTCTCATAGCTGTCGAAGTCACGGATCGCTAATGCTTTCCGCAAGCTAGGCTTCAGCCCACCAAAGAAGCGGTCAACCTTGCATTCGGGGGTAACGAAAAATCTGGAAGCGTATCGTGCAAGCCTTGTGAAGTTTGCCTCGTACGCTCCCACAGATTCCTCATCTTTCTGCTTGAGGGAAAGGAAGTCCCTTTCCATCTTAAGACGGAGGGTGTGTGGAAAATATTTATCAAAAAACATCTTCCAGAATACCTTCCATTCCAAAGCCTTGATCTCCTCCTCAGGCTTCGTATTTTTGATCAACGTCCACCATTGATCAGCTTCACCCTCCATACGATACGCAGCCAGGAGAACCTTCTCTTTTTCAGAGCATTGGAGGATGGAGAATATCTTCTCAATGGAGTTGATCCATTGTTCAGCGATCGTGGGATCAGATGATCCACTAAAAGTAGGAGGCCTTTGTCTCATGAAGCTTTCAATAGCGACTTGTTCTTTCTTAGGGGGGGTTGAACGTTCTTCTTGACCACTGTTTCTATTCAAAACATGAGTTAGCTGAGAGAGAAGCGTGACAAAGTTCGCGATTCCCGCTCCCATTGGATTGGGCATCTCATAAGTACAATCATCACACTGATCTTCACAACGGTTGTTAGCCCGAGTTCTCCTATTACCGGCCATTGGCTGGAATAAAAGAAATTTAGGGGTAACGCATAAAGGTTAATCCAAAGACAAAAGTTTATGACTTATAAATAAACTTTAATCTCTTTAACTCATGAGTCTATAGGATTCAATCCAGGATTTTCATGATCTTCCTTCTAAAATATATTCTTAGGTGCATTTTTCCTTTAATAAGGGTTCATACTAAGATTGTGAATTCATCAAAACATATCCCCCGGGAGTGTCGTAACCATGAGTGCGGCAAGGCCCGTTGTCGTGCACCAGTTCCCGTTCGAGTCTAGCTCAAAGTGGTGTTTTCGGGTTTACCCCTAGGATACATCTGTGCCAGAGCCGCCTCTACCTGCTCGTATCCAGACAGGGATGTATTTGTTTGATAAACCACTTACTTAGTATTTACCAAAACATAGGGATATTTTTATTATTCTTAGTCTTGTATCTAAGGATTTACTAGGGTTTCCTAATCCCAAAAATAACTAAACCTATCCTTTGAGACCAACTATGACAACCCTGCTTTTTATTACAACTTAAACATGCTTTATTACATAAAACTTCACTTGATCCAACAAGGAATATCGAGAGGTTTAGTGTCTTTGGGGCTTAGGATCATTACATAAAAACTTTAAACTTGAAATACGGCATCTTTATTGAAAACGTCCTTTACATGACAACTACATTCCTTCGTACTTAGCATTGCATGGGATAACCTGAGGACATGCATAAGAAATTGGTGAGCTATAAAGCCCAGCAAGGGAGTAAACAATGAATAAAATGAGGAGTGAAATACGTGTTAGGCAATAGGCATATCAATAGAGCATAATAGAAACATTAACATAAAGGCATGATATAGCATGATAATCATAACATGGAAATGTGGAAACAACACTTAACATTGAATTAGCATGAGCCAAGGCTCATTGCACATGGAGTATGAGTAAACCCTCATTGCACTTGAAGCACGAGTAAACCCTCGTTGCACTTGAATTAGAATGAGTCAACACTCATTGAACATGACGTATCATGATACTATACTTTACCCAATGCATTGGAGAGCTAAAAAGGGCGCACCCTTCTTAAACATTTCATTTCATGCATAAGTGTGCCACATGGATCATAAAACATGGATTCATAAAACATAATCATTTATTCCACAATAAAGAAATGTGGAACTCATACATGAAACTTTACAATAAATAAGTAAATGTGCATAAAGGTGAATACCCTTGATGGAGAAATGGGCATGGTATTCACTACACAATGACATTGGCTTAGAAAATCGGGGCGATTTCGGCAGCGTAACGACGTGACATAAGAATTCATAAAAAAGGTTGATGAAAGAGAAAGGGGTTCCTCATCATATTTACATGTAATGGACATTAAGGAGGTCATATATATACATGTCCCAACAATAGAAATGGAATTTAGATTCATGATACAAAAGTATTGCTTGAATGTAAAAGAAGAGAGAGAAGTTCCTTTCTGAATTTCGGCATTGTAACGGGTGTTCATGGGAGGAATTTAATGAGAGAGAAAGGGTTCTCCCATCATTCGAACAATAAGAGGACAATATGGGAGAGGTGCAAAACCATACCCCAACATTCATAATTGAAATAAAAAGGGCAATACAACTTAAAGAAAATTGACAAAAATTAGAAAGGAAGAAAAAACCCTTACTTGGAAGTGTGCTTCCAAAGGCTAGAGAGAGGCTTGTGAGAGGCTTATTGGGAGCATGGGGCACCTTGAGAGGATTCTAGAGAGAGTAGGGCAGAGGTTGGACGAACTTCATTGGCTTTGAGTGAGGAGGAAGTGGGAGCTTGGGTGGGTTTATATAAGAAAGGTGAGAGAATTATTTATTATTTAGGTTTTGGACCCCTTATATTAAAATAATCCAAAACACAAACCATCCCATGGTATTTGCCCATGGTTTCTGGAAAAGGAAAGAGGAAAACAATATTTTACAAGTCCAAGGTCCGAACTTACTAAAAAATTAGGGTTGCTTATGTGGAGGTGAGTCAGACTCCCATGGAAATTAATTTAAAAAGGCAAAGTGTTGAATAAGTCTTGAGGGCTCCATTAATGCTTTGAAAAGTGATTCAAACAAACCCAAAACCTCATTATTTTAATGATAAAACATATATTGGCCGAACATAAGGATTATGGTATTTTATTACATCACTACTGGGTCATTATGATGTCATAAAACACATTATATATTTAAATGGTATTTAATTTTTACCCAAAAATTTGACTGTCTCAGAAAATTATGAAAGATTCACCGTTGGATAATTTCGACGTCCTGATTCCAAAAATAATATTTATTTTATGTAAATAATTTTCTAAATATGTGAATTTTCACTTTTAAAATAAAAACCGACATTTATAAAAAATTCACGGGTTTTGACAGAAATGGCCTTCAAACCTTAATAAAAATTTTAATTGCGTTCATAAAATTAAAAGATCATTTATATTTAATAAAAATTAATTTAATATTAATAATAATATTTTATTAAAATATTATTTAATTCAAAAATTCTTTAATTTAATAAAATATAAATCTTAATTAAATAATAACTAAAAACACCATTTGCACTTTAAAAACTAATTACAATGTATCAAAAAAATTATATTCATTATTATATACAAAAAAAATAATGTACATGAACATGGTGCTACTTATTTGTTACATAACCCCTTAAAATAGCCGCATAAGACCTAAGGGTAAGGTGTGCGATGGTGACAGACTCTTGGGGTTGCTCGGATAACATCACTCGAGTGGTAATCTCTATCAACTTCCATTTTTCCCGTAGACGATCACGTTCGAGCTTGACTTGATGAAGCTCAGCTTGGGCTTGGTCAAGGGAAAAGCCCAAAGACGCCACCTCTTTTCCGAGCTCCGACAAATGGGCTTCGTAAGGGGAAATTCTACTGGATGAGGCCATCGCTTCCTTTGTCTGAGTAGAAAATTGGTTCGTTAAAGCCTTATATTTAAACTACCCAGATGATCACTGTTCAACGGCTATAAAAGTAACGGTCACAAATCTTAAAGTAAAACTAAAAGAGCTGATATCTTATAAAAACATTTTTCATAAAGAAACATTTAACTAGATCAAGAGGGATTTTCCATTAATGAAATTTTGGGTCGTTACATGGTGACCATGAATGACCTAGCGTAAACATATTGTTTCATATATTGAAAATATGGTTCCATGAATTAGTCATAAATAGAATAATTATTCATTAATGGATCTTGTTAGTTATGAAAACCATTCACATTTTACAAATGGTTGAGGATAGAATGATTATTTTTGATGTGGTAATAGGTATGCAAAAATATTGAAGGACAATATTTGTTCTTTTTTATTTGAATTCTTGTGTGTTAAGAAAATTATCATGTAATTTAAATTAATTTCCTAAATAATTAGATACTAATAAAGTATTTAAATCCTATAATTGTATTATAGTATCATCTCTAGTCTATATTTATGTTAAATTTGATGTTTTTATTGGAATTGACTTCCTACAAATCATTTTAATCTCACTTTTCCAGAAATTAAATTTAACATAGTAATGGCTTTTCTTTCTATTAATAAATTATATATCAATTGTTGGGGTAGGAAATTTATGTTTGATATTTTTGAACTAACCAATAAATATCCTTGAATAATATAATATTAGTATTCCACCCAATCATGTTGTTTTTTTCAAAATTCAAATCTTCCCTGGTTCTATGCATATTTCAAAGACTCCTTATAGAGTGGTCGTGGTTGAGTTGTTTGAATTGATGAAATAGCTCTTGTATAATCATAAAACATGATTTATTTATCTATGTGTATCAAATTTGGGAGTAAATATTATTTTTATTAACATGATAGATGGAATTATTGGACATTTCATTGATTTTCAGGAGATGAAAAAAAATCATAATCACGAACACATACCTTCTACCCCATATTTATGGATTTTCTATTCAACTATGTGGAGCTGAATACTTTACCACGATTTACCTTCAGTCAGGATTTAATTTATTAAGGTTCAATAATGAGGATATATTAAAGATATTATTATAGAAAAGAGATGGATATAATGAGTATATAGTGATTTCATTTGAACTTACGCATTTCATTGGTATCGTCATGGATTTAATGAATTCAGGATTTGGAGATTACCTTGATCATTTTTAAGTAATATTTATAAATGTTATTCTTACATATTCAAAGGGAATGAAATAGCATAAATATCATTTTGTTATTTTTCTGAATACCTTAAGGAATTTGTATTGTTTCTCTTGGTTACAAAAAAACTCAATTATGGGTCAAATAATCTAATATGAGGGTATATCAGTTGATCAATAAATGATTTTGGCTATTGTGAATTGGTCCAATACAAACACTATCACTGAGGTTTAATGTTTTATGTATTTATACAGAAACTATTGATGGAATATGTAGAATTTATCATGATTTTCATATCCACTCACCATTTTTACTCGAAAGGGATCCATGTTCCTCTGGAAACATGATTGCAATGAACCTTTTATGGAATTGAAAAAATTAATAGTTAGAGAACCTATGATTACCTTAACATATAGTGGTGAAATGTTTTTAATATATATTTACTCATCAATGAATGGAATTGGATGAATTATCATTCATAATATTATTGTGAAATCTTATGAATAATGAAAATCTATGTTTTTGAGAAAAAAATTAAACAACTCGTGATTTATAGTTAGATTTGGTATTTTTTGTGACAAATATATGGTAAAATTTTCCATTTATAGAAATTTGTGATATATGTACTATTAAGAAATTATAAAAAATATATTCAAATATAAATAGATGAACATATTCCAGAGAATATCTTTTAAGATGATTAAAGATTATGACAACTCAATACATTAACACCATGTGAAAGTGAATAAGGTAGTTAATGTATCGAGTTAAAAGTATATTGAAAGATTATCTATGATGAATAATAGAAAAAATATAATATTTATTTCTTTTGAAGGATTTATATGTAAATAATGAAGGAAGGGTGGAAATTTTATTCGGCTCAAATAAATGTTCAAACGTCTATACATGTGAGTATTTAAGAGGTACATAACAATGTAATAATGTTGTTGATGAAAGTAAGAAATTTTCTTGAGTTTAAATTTGAATATGATGAAATTATATGGTTCAAAAAAAGTGTATATTTCCTTTCCAACCCATATTTTATAAAATAAAATTATAGGAAGCACATAGTTATTCATTCTTTTTTAATTATGGAAGTACAAAGTTGTATAAAGACCCAAAATAATATTCTAGTGTAATATCATGAAGAGAGATATTTTATAGTTTATTCCACATTTTTTGATATATAAGATAAATATAGATTAAAGAAACAATTCTAATGAGATTTTACAACTACTAACTATACCAGATTAAAAATGGGAAATCCTGGCCATGGATTTTGGCATCAGACTCACGAAAACATTTAATAATCAAAGTACTCTATGGGTTATAGTCGATCACTTTATGGATTCAACAAACATAATAATATTTTTTTATGATTTATCTTAGCATAAGCATGTAATTATAAACATTAATGAATTTTCAAGGTTTTATTGAGTACCACGTTCTATTGTGTCTTACAACGAACTGAGATTTACCATGATGTTTTGTAAAATTCTTCTTTATGTTCATGACATTGAATTAGGTTTCAAAAATGTGTATCATCCTCATTAAGATTTCTATTCTATTAGAACCATTAAAGGCCCTGATAAAATGTTTCAATAATATTATATTCATTTTACTTGTGGTTCAAATCAATATCTACTTTTAGTTTTCTTTTCATATAATAATAGATTTCACACAAGAATTTATATGGAACCTAATGAAACCCTCTATGGAAACAAGTAGAGAACTCCAAATTGTTATGATGAAGATAGATAAGAAAAGTTATAGGGACATTATATAGATGAGTAAATGTTAGGAAAGGATAAATTCATTCATAATCATATAATTGAATCACAATGTCGATAGAAAAGTTATTCTCATAATAGTGCACATGATCTGGGGTATTATGTTAGTGAGAAGGTATTTTTGAAAATTTCTCTATATAATAAGGTTGCGAGATCTGATGGGAATGGAATATTGAGAAATTTAAATATTGGACCTTTCAATTTTGTTGATCATAAATGTATAGTTTATTATAACATTGATATCACTGAAAAACACCATCACGTTCTTGATAAGATTTATGTATCTCTCCGAAGGAATTGCATAATAGTTCCATCACATGTACTGAACTCAGATGTCATACTATTATATCATGATTTTTCCTATGAAGAATATCCTATTGATAATTTATATCATAGGGAGAATGTTCTATGAAACCAAATCGCTCACTTAATCAAGTTTGTATAGTGAAGAGATCAATGCGAAGAATGTAACAGCCCGAGATTTTATGAAAAATATTCTTTTTTATTTTACTAATGTCTTGTGTTGTACGCTACACCAAAAGGAGCTTGCACAACACGCATCTTTGACTTGCCTTGCATTACACGCAATCACGACCTTCCTCGATAGCGTGTGTAATACGCAATACCGAGTTTCACTAAACAACGATATGCTATTAAAATATTATTAAAACTAGCCGTTATAAATAGTAATAACCACTTTTTGAAATTTTGTAAATTTTATTTTTCAAAATGGAATTCATTTTTAGATTCGGAGTATCGAATTTAGCCTAAGGTGAAATTTTGGTACTTTTCGGATAACTTTCATATTCTGATGAATAGTGAAAATTACTAAATTATAATTAAAAACAACTTTTTTAATCGAAATAATTAATAGTGATAAATCGTTAATTTGAGTGGTTGTAAAGTATATTTAGAATATATTTTTACAATTTAATACAATGTTGGTCATTGGATGTAATTGCACATTTAAACCAGACATAAACAAGTGTCAATCTTTTGATAGATATTGTTTCTTAAAAACACGCTATTTGTTTTAACAGCGGGATTTAATTATAAAATTAATTAATGCAACTTTTATGTTATGAATTTGGTAAAATAGACTTCATTTTTGAATTCGGAATATGAAATATAGCTTGGGATGAAATTTTGGCATTATTCTGAAAAACATCAATTTTTGATAAATAGTGAAACTACTAAGTGGTAGGTTAAAAACTGAATTTTGCATAAAACTTAATTTTACCTCTTCTGTGAATGGAATTTCGAAAATCCGAGAGACACGGTTAATATCAAGGACTAAAATGTGGTTCAATGAGATGAAAATATTTTTTTGGTGAATAGTAACTTTTTACTTTTTTTTCCGCGGTTAATAGTAAATAGGGTAACTAAGGGTAAATATGATATCACTATTACCCTAACACATGTCCTAATTCTATTGGACAAGTGTAATTCGACCAAAAACAAACTTAGGAATAAAATATGACCATTTAGGCCCACTTGGATTAGATTAGGACATTTATTATTAATTTATTTAAAGAAGGGTTAAAATAGCAAAAATCAAAGTTTAATAAGTAAATCATTTTTAATATGGAGTTATACATAAGATAAATTCGATTGTAAATATTAATTAGAAAGCTAAAAATATTTCCTACATGATGGTATTTTATTTGTAATTTTTAGACATCAAATAATTTAATTTATTTATGACACAACGATGATGCAGTAATTATCTTATTAATGAAATATTGACATAATTGATGTTATAAACACCAAAATAAATATAATTTGAAAATTTTTATGCATTCCACTAATTTTCTAGGTTACTATGATATATTAATGTTGATTTAATCAACTTGGTTCGAACATTTAATTCTTTTATGACTTTCACAAAAATCATATATCAAATAGTGTCAAAATTGACACAAAATAGTTTTTAAATAAAATATTATATTATTAATTGTTATTTTATTCCTAAAAATCTAAGGTTCGGCCAAATGACTTAGATAAGGATATATATATTAATAATAAACAATTTGGGGTTCGTTTGGCATGTTATAGTAAGTGTATTAACCATATAGTGAAAGAAAACAAAAAGACACGGTAAATGTTAAATTATTTAACTTAGAGTTAAATCTAATTGATAAGGTTAAAATAATATCTTAAACTTGTCTAAATTCTATTGGTTGATAGGATTTAGACCCTTCCCTACATTATCTTCTAAATAAGACCCTTTGGAACCATTATAAACCGATTTTGACTTTAATATAAAATAATATTTTGAGATATTCCTAAGGTGCCCCTCTCCTCCCCTATAAAAGGACACCTCCTCCCCCTCCTCCTCACACCAATTTGAGCACTCAAGCTCGGCCAACCCCTGCCAAAATCTCTTCTCCACTTCCCTAGAAACATCATAGAGGTTCTGGTCTTCCTCAAAGACCAATTCTAGTGCCCTAAGAAGAGGTCTCAAAGAGGCACTTCAAAGAAGAGGTAATTACCGTTACCAATTCTTTCATCTTTATTTCTTCTTCCACTTCTTCTTCTTAGGTTGTTTCATTATGAAGTAATAACATCAGTATCACTCATATACTGATATGTTATTATAAGTATGAAACAACCCTATTTCACCATCTATCCATCCTACGGAAAAAGAAATCACCGCGCGTGCGTATGTACGGAATACCGTCTCCACGCCGTGGTGTAATCTATTTTCCACCACCACCTTACACGGATGGGTATAATGGTGTAAAGAATAACTATACATAGTTATTATAACATCATATTGATTCTTATATATTGTATAATCCACTCCAATTCAATTCAATATTTATAGAAATGATATCATCGCTCGTGCGTACGTACGGAATACCGTCTCCACGACGCGATGAGATTCATTCTCCATGTTAACCATTTAAGAATGATTATAATGTATATATAAGAAATAATAATGAAATATATGACATTATAAAGCTACTGGATTTATGTATATATATATACATATGTAAGTCATCTACTTACTTCCATTTCAAGACAATAAGGAAAGGAAAACAGCGTTCATGCGTACGTACGGACTACCGTCTCCATGAACGGTGTTTTTCATTTTATTTATCTACCTATTATATATATATATATAATGAATATATATGATATATAAATCATATTTTATATTCTGGAAGTAAGTAAATCATGATATAAGTAATAATGATGTCACGAACAACAAGTCAAAACACCTACGATAAATGAAACGATTTTACCCAAAACACTTATTTAACATGGAATTTACAAAAGAACGGGTAATATAATGTCATAAGTGAACCATATATGATATCATAACAATGAATATGATTCTGTAATAAGTCAATAACATGCTTTAAATCATTATACAGGAGGTTCGGACACTTACAAAGCAAGTCGGACCTAAGGTAAGGGAAATATCACAATCTCATTTTTATCCGAGATTGTTTATTTGTAAGTATTTACTGGGGTGTATTTTATCATCCACATCCATGTTTTATCAATATGTAATATTATTTCCATCCACCTAAAATTGTTTAAATCCATTTTTACCCTTCGGTGAGTTTTTAGTAATACGTATGAAAGGAATCTTTTGTCGTTTTTCGTACGAGGTACTTTTTGACTTTTCCGACAAAAGTACGAAGAATGTTTTTTTTAACTTATACGGCACGAACGGATTTCTACTGTTTTATAAAGCCTTATTTTCATGAAGCTTCCTCTAAAATATTTCATGACTATTTTCAATAAAATCTCTTTCTTTTAAATTGCATGATGTTTTGTGAAAAGAAATTGATTTTGAAGAAGAAAGGATATTTTCCTCAAGAATTCAATTCAAGTGTTTTATCAAAATTATTTTCCATCTAAGATAATAAAGGGTTCTGTTTCTATCCATATTTTTACATTGATTTGACTATGTTGTGATGGAATTATGTTTATGAATTCCTTTATCTTATATGAATTGATTTATGATGTCATGATGTTTCAAGAATCCCATTTTTGTTACATGTGTTATGCGATGATGTATGTTTTATGATTATGTGGCACACATAAGAAAGGATTCATTATAAGATGGGTGGGACCTATATCTCCCTCCAATGCATTGGGTAAAGATTTAATATCTCATGAGATAGACATGGCTGGAATGGTAGGTTATACCGGTTCAGTGAAACAGGACTGAAACGAGGATTACTCGATTCAGAAAGGGACTTTGTCCACTAAGATAGTCTTGGCAATGTGTCTTGACTAACAAGAAATGATTCTCTATGATTATGTGTGTATGCCACAATGAGTAATGTTTTAAGTTATGATTTCAATTCACTACTATGATTTATCCCATGTTATGAAATTATGCTCTCTTTTGCAGGTTAAGATTTCAAAAAATGTTATGTTCTTATGAAAATTATGTGATTGATATTTCCTTTGTTTACCCTTACTGAGCATTTGAGCTCACCCTTTTATGTTTTCTTTTCCCCAGGATATAAAGAAAGGTTTTAGGTATAAAAAGGAAGATCTTTATGGGAGATGTTGAAGATCTTCCACCACAATTAGAAGTTTACGTTCCGAGTTTCCAAAGACACTAAACTATTATGATCCTTGTGTGTGTGTTTTTGTTATGTACTAAGTATTCCGCAAATGTAATGTAATGTCTATGTACGATAAGCTTTGGGTCTCTACAGTTGGTATCAGAGGAAAGGTTTAGTCAACCTTTGGAAACAAGGATGCGAAAACGTTAGTGAGATCCCTAGAGATATTTCTAAGGTATGTCTAGGGATGTCCCTAGGGATAAGTATACGTATAGGTTATAGTAATAGAATTACGCTAACGATCATAGAATTAAACCTAAGATGTTGGATATTGAAGGTACTCCCCCTTTATTATGTTGTTTTCCCTAGAAAGATTTTTGCCTCTCACACTATTCTTTTTGGGTTTTAGACGATGGCTGGAACCCGAAGGAACCGTGTTGATCAATGCAATGGACAATGCAATGATTGCCCTCCTGAACAAACAAATGTTATGGGAGATGGAGTGCAAAATCTTATTGCTATACTTACACAAGCTATGAATCATTCTGGACTTCCAAATGAGCAGAGAAGGGAACAATATTCTATTGAGTCCTTCATGAGGCAACGTCCACCTTCTTTCAGTGGGTCTACTGATCCATTAGTTGCTGAACAATGGATTAGTACTACTGAAAAGATATTTTCAGTTCTTCAATGTTCTGAACATGATAAAGTCATCTTAGCAGTATATCGTTTGGAAGGTGAAGCTGATCAATGGTGGAATCTTATCAAGAATACGAGGCCAAGAGATGAAATTGAGTCCATGGAATGGGACGAGTTCAAGAACCTGTTTTTCAGTAAGTACTTCCCTCGTAATCTTTGAACAAAGATGGAGAAAGAGTTTCTTGAACTGAAGCGAAGGGACGATGAATCTGTTGGTACCTATGAAGCAAATTTTACAAGACTTGCAAGGTATGCTTCTGGAATTATCATTCAACCTGAAAGTAAAGTTGATCGATTTTTCTTCGGCTTAAAACCAAGTCTTCGAAGGGCATTAGCTATAAGAGACTTCAGTAGCTATGAAGAAATTGTGCGTTGTGCTATCAAGGTAGAAATGGAAGTTGGTGTTACATATCCATCTCATGGTTTTGACAAGAAACGAAAGATGGAGTTCAAGGAGAAATCTCAGAATAATGATGAAAAGAAGATGAATGTTTCCTTATGCACAAAGTGTGGGAAGAAGCATGGTGGAGATTGTCTTAAAGGGACTAGAAAATGTTTTAAGTGTGGAAAAGAAGGTCATTGAGCAGCTGAGTGTCGAAGTAATGGAAAAAGGGTTTCTAATGATGTGAATAAAGAAAACACTGCAGAGAACGCACCGCCAACACTTCAATGCTTCAAGTGCAAGGAAATGGGGCATTATGATAATAATTTCCCTAATCCAAGGGTTAGTGATGATCAACATGAGCAACCACTGAAGGCAAAGGACAAAGGGAAATCACATGCGATCACTATTGGCAATGTTGAATATGACAACGATGTGGTGGAATGATTAAGTGTTTATGTAATGGGATTCAAAAATAATGTTGTATCATTGAGTATTGCAATATTTATTGATGTGGTATTCAAAGTGATTGAGATATTTTTTTTGGAAATAAGATGATATACGAGAAAATGAAATGTTTAATAGTATTCATGAGCTCATGATTAATATAAGGACTAAGTGATATCATGGTTTGAGTATATAGAATTTTGAGGATTTTGGTATGTGGAAAGTGTTAACTTTTTTCACTAAGGTATTCAAGAGAATACACGATTAAGGACTTTGAGTGTTTGGAATGTGACCAACAAGACATATCTTATGATATGTGGGGATCAACGACACTATTAAATCTCTGGAAATCGTTGTCACTATATTATGAGAGTGGACTGCACTATTATGTATAAGCCTAAAGATTAGACTGGATTATGTTGGACATAAGTTAGTATTGCTTAAGGATAGAAGATTTTCGATATTATTGATGGGATGTTATAGTAACGTAGTTTTAGAAAAAGGGACAACCTGCAGGACGGGCGACAGCCCATCGCTTCGGACAAGGCTGTAGGAATCGAACCCACAACCGAAGTGCGACTGGCCTTTATCGCCTACCACTGGCCTACAGGAAGTCCCTGTTTAGTAGAAACTAGTTTTATTATATTAAGCAGTATGATATATGAAGTATAAGTCCATTTTAGGAACCATATATGATTAATCTCACTATAGAATGACTTATGTATATTTAATAACTTTTTCTAACATTTTGTTTGAGACAGATGGAATGACCCGTCATTCTATCGCATGATCTGCTAACACTTCACGAATAACAAATTCAACTTCATTTATTTAAGAGATGAAGTAGAAATTGTTCAAGGCACGAACAAAAGTGAGATTGTACCAAAATAAAGTAAGTATTTATTCTAAGCAAATTTTCAACTTTAGGGAAATGATCTTGAAAACCAAAAAAAAATGTTGTCCTAGTGATCTTATACCTGATGAATCAGATGGTACCTTATATCATCACAAATCTATGGATTTGTGATTACTGGCTTTTCCATAGCCATGTTCTCTACCACTCTCCATCAGAACACGATGGTTAGATTTCTCTTCCCTATCCATATTTTCACCTATGTGGAAACCCAGTGATTAGTTTATTTGGGTAATCATTACATTTCATACTTTAGTTTTTAAAGCCAATTTTTGGTATTCCCTTTTACGATGTGGGTTTCTATTAAAGAAACTTTCGAATAGTAAACCATTTATAACCCCGACGAATTTCGAGGGCAAAATTCATTTTAAGGGGGGTAGAATGTAACAGCCCGAGATTTTATGAAAAATATTCTTTTTTATTTTACTAATGTCTTGTGTTGTACGCTACACCAAAAGGAGCTTGCACAACACGCATCCTTGACTTGCCTTGCATTACACGCAATCGCGACCTTCCTCGATAGCGTGTGTAATACGCAATACCGAGTTTCACTAAACAACGATATGCTATAAAAATATTATTAAAACTAGCCGTTATAAATAGTAATAACCACTTTTTGAAATTTTGTAAATTTTATTTTTCAAAATGGAATTCATTTTTAGATTCGGAGTATCGAATTTATCCTAAGGTGAAATTTTGGTACTTTTCGGATAACTTTCATATTCTGATGAATAGTGAAAATTACTAAATTATAATTAAAAACAACTTTTTTAATCGAAATAATTAATAGTGATAAATCATTAATTTGAGTGGTTGTAAAGTATATTTAGAATATATTTTTACAATTTAATACAATGTTGGTCATTGGATGTAATTGCACATTTAAACCAGACATAAACAAGTGTCAATCTTTTGATAGATATTGTTTCTTAAAAACACGCTATTTGTTTTAACAGCGGGATTTAATTATAAAATTAATTAATGCAACTTTTATGTTATGAATTTGGTAAAATAGACTTCATTTTTGAATTCGGAATATGAAATATAGCTTGGGATGAAATTTTGGCATTATTCTGAAAAACATCAATTTTTGATGAATAGTGAAACTACTAAGTGGTAGGTTAAAAACTGAATTTTGCATAAAACTTAATTTTACCTCTTCTGTGAATGGAATTTCGAAAATCCGAGAGACACGGTTAATATCAAGGACTAAAATGTGGATCAATGAGATGAAAATATTTTTTTGGTGAATAGTAACTTTTTACTTTTTTTACCGCGGTTAATAGTAAATAGGGTAACTAAGGGTAAATATGATATCACTATTACCCTAACACATGTCCTAATTCTATTGGACAAGTGTAATTCGACCAAAAACAAACTTAGGAATAAAATATGACCATTTAGGCCCACTTGGATTAGATTAGGACATTTATTATTAATTTATTTAAAGAAGGGTTAAAATAGAAAAAATCAAAGTTTAATAAGTAAATTATTTTTAATATGGAGTTATACATAAGATAAATTCGATTGTAAATATTAATTAGAAAGCTAAAAAGATTTCCTACATGATGGTATTTTATTTGTAATTTTTAGACATCAAATAATTTAATTTATTTATGACACAACGATGATGCAGTAATTATCTTATTAATTAAATATTGACATAATTGATGTTATAAACACCAAAATAAATATAATTTGAAAATATTTATGAATTACACTAATTTTCTAGGTTACTATGATATATTAATGTTGATTTAATCAACTTGGTTCGAACATTTAATTCTTTTATGACTTTCACAAAAATCATATATCAAATAGTGTCAAAATTGACACAAAATAGTTTTTAAATAAAATATTATATTATTAATTGTTATTTTATTCCTAAAAATCTAAGGTTCGGCCAAATGACTTAGATAAGGATATATATATTAATAATAAACAATTTGGGGTTCGTTTGGCATGTTATAGTAAGTGTATTAACCATATAGTGAAAGAAAACAAAAAGACACGGTAAATGTTAAATTATTTAACTTAGAGTTAAATCTAATTGATAAGGTTAAAATAATATCCTAAACTTGTCTAAATTCTATTGGCTGATAGGATTTCGACCCATCCCCACATTAGCTTCGAAATAAGACCCTTTGGAACCATTATAAACCGATTTTGATTTTAATATAAAATAATATTTTGAGATATTCCTAAGGTGCCCCTCTCCTCCCCTATAAAAGGACACCTCCTCCCCCTCCTCCTCACACCAATTTGAGCACTCAAGCTCGGCCAACCCCTGACAAAATCTCTTCTCCACTTCCCTAGAAACATCCTAGAGGTTCTGGTCTTCCTCAAAGACCAATTCTAGTGCCCTAAGAAGAGGTCTCAAAGAGGAACTTCAAAGAAGAGGTAATTACCGTTACCAATTCTTTCATCTTTATTTCTTCTTCCACTTATTCTTCTTAGGTTGTTTCATTATGAAGTAATAACATCAGTATCACTCATATACTGATATGTTATTATAAGTATGAAACAACCCTATTTCACCATCTATCCATCCTACGGAAAAAGAAATCACCGCGCGTGCGTACGTACGGAATACTGTCTCCACGCCGTGGTGTAATCTATTTTCCACCACCACCTTACACGGATGGGTATAATGGTGTAAAGAATAACTATACATAGTTATTATAACATCATATTGATTCTGATATATTGTATAATCCACTCCAATTCAATTCAATATTTATAGAAATGATATCATCGCTCGTGCGTACGTACGGAATACCGTCTCCACGACGCGATGAGATTCATTCTCCATGTTAACCATTTAAGAATGATTATAATGTATATATAAGAAATAATAATGAAATATATGACATTATAAAGCTACTGGATTTATGTATATATATATACATATGTAAGTCATCTACTTACTTCCATTTCAAGACAATAAGGAAAGGAAAACAGCGTTCATGCGTACGTACGGACTACCGTCTCCATGAACGGTGTTTTTCATTTTATTTATCTACCAATTATATATATATATATACTGAATATATATGATATATAAATCATATTTTATATTCTGGAAGTATGTAAATCATGATATAATTAACAATGATGTCAAGAACAACAAGTTAAAACACCTACGATAAATGAAACGATTTTACCCAAAACGCTTCTTTAACATGGAATTTACAAAAGAACGGGTAATATAATGTCATAAGTGAACCATATATGATATCATAACAATGAATATGATTCTGTAATAAGTCAATAACATGATTTAAATCATTATACAGGAGGTTCGGACACTTACAAAGCAAGTCGGACCTAAGGTAAGGGAAATATCACAATCTCATTTTTATCCGAGATTGTTTATTCGTAAGTATTTACTAGGGTGTATTTTATCATCCACATCCATGTTTTATCAATATGTAATATTATTTCCATCCACCTAAAATTGTTTAAATCCATTTTTACCCTTCGGTGAGTTTTTAGTAATACGTATGAAAGGAATCTTCTGTCGTTTTTCGTACGAGGTACTTTTTGACTTTTCCGACAAAAGTACGAAGAATGTTTTTTTTAACTTATACGGCACGAACGGATTTCTACTGTTTTATAAAGCCTTATTTTCATGAAGCTTCCTCTAAAATATTTCATGACTATTTTCAATAAAATCTCTTTCTTTTAAATTGCATGATGTTTTGTGAAAAGAAATTGATTTTGAAGAAGAAAGGATATTTTCCCCAAGAATTCAATTCAAGTGTTTTATCAAAATTATTTTCCATCTAAGATAATAAAGGGTTCTGTTTCTATCCATATTTTTACATTGATTTGACTATGTTGTGATGGAATTATGTTTATGAATTCCTTTATCTTATATGAATTGATTTATGATGTCATGATGTTTCAAGAATCCCATTTTTGTTACATGTGTTATGTGATGATGTATGTTTTATGATTATGTGGCACACATAAGAAAGGATTCATTATAAGATGGGTGGGACCTATATCTCCCTCCAATGCATTGGGTAAAGATTTAATATCTCATGAGATAGACATGGCTGGAATGGTAGGTTATACCGGTTCAGTGAAACAGGACTGAAACGAGGATTACTCGATTCAGAAAGGGACTTTGTCCACTAAGATAGTCTTGGCAATGAGTCTTGACTAACAAGAAATGATTCTCTATGATTATGTGTGTATGCCAGAATGAGTAATGTTTTAAGTTATGATTTCATTTCACTACTATGATTTATCCCATGTTATGAAATTATGCTCTCTTTTGCAGGTTATGATTTCCAAAAATGTTATGTTCTTATGAAAATTATGTGATTGATATTTCCTTTGTTTACCCTTACTGAGCATTTGAGCTCACCCTTTTATGTTTTCTTTTCCCCAGGATATAAAGAAAGGTTTTAGGTATAAAAAGGAAGATCTTTATGGGAGATGTTGAAGATCTTCCACCACAATTAGAAGTTTACGTTCCGAGTTTCCAAAGACACTAAACTATTACGATCCTTGTGTGTGTGTTTTTGTTATGTACTAAGTATTCCGCAAATGTAATGTAATGTCTATGTACGATAAGCTTTGGGTCTCTACAAAGAAGGTATGTGGTAATATGAGGATATAATGAGGAATAAGTATCCTCATTTATTTGTATTAGAGTAATGTAATTTTGAGGATGATATTAACTTTTAGACATTTACAATTAAACAACTAGATATTTTACAGATTTATTTTCAAACAAATTTACATTCATTGATAGCTTTTGTTACACGTAACATCGAGGATTAACAAACAATAATATACTATTAATATTTATCATCAAAAATGAAGAATAAAACCTATTAGTTAAACATTGATGTTTTAATAGTAAAAACCATATATTAAAAATTAATGATAAATATTTTAACTATTTAAACTAAATTTATATATAAGTACTTAATTTAATGTAATGTCTTTTTATGCTTCGAAAATTCATTTTTCTCAAAAAAATATTTTTATTTCTTTATTTGAATGCATAAAAAAATAATGTTTTCCCACATTTATAAAAATTATTTGAAAATTTTAATTCCATTTTTTTAAAATAGTATCTCAAAATTATCTTTGGGTGAATTTTTGTGAATTTATTTTTGAAAATATTAACTTTTTAAAGAATAGTGAAAAATGATGTTTTTTATCAAAAAAACTTTTTTCATTATACAATTTAAAAATATATATTTTGCCTTTAAATTTTTAAAATTATAATTTTTTCCTTTATATTTTGATTAATACAATTTAGGTTGTTCTACTCAATTTCATGTTGATTATTTATATAAAAATATTTTGTGATAAAGAAATGGCTTTCTTTGGAAACACTCATTATAGTTGTGTGAGTGGTTTTATTTTTCATTTCTATTAACCCATATAAAAAAATTAAATTGATAAACATGGATTAATTATTTCAAATTAGATTAATTAATATTATATAAAGTTTTTTAGTTAATTTTTTGTCACAAGGAATAGTAGAATCAGTAAAAATTAATTATCATTATTAATATTAAAACAAGATTACTAGGGTGTAAAACTAAAATTATAAGAGTTGAAATGAAGAAAAACCTTAAAAAAATTACGATTATATGGACATATTTGGAACTTATATCAACTAATGATCTCAAATTATGCATTTTTTTCTTTTGTAATGTCTAAAATATTGGTAAAAATATTTATTTTCAAAATTATCAAGATTTTCTTCTCCACCACTTACAAAAGGGAACCCCATGTCTTCTTATATTCACACATCCAATGTCTTTTGGTTTAAAAAAATATCAACCAAAATCTATTTATTAATTCTATAAACACTCCCTAAAAATATTATATTTATTAGTAAACCATTCTATTAAGGATATTTTATTATTTGAATTTTATTTCCTATATTTTTCTTCTCATTCATAAATTTGTAAAAGAAACATTTCATCCTGTATACAACGGTCTACCGTGTTGTGAACCGATGTAATATTTTTCCATCGCTGCAACACATAGGTTCATCTAATAATAGATTAAATATATATATATTATATTTATTACATAATTATACTTTTTTAAATGTAATACAACATCCAACTTTTTTTATTACAAGAGGTTGACAAATAATTTCATCGCTCACGTGTGCATATGGATTACCACCTCCACGAAGTGACATGTTACATTTTTTATTTTTATTTTTACATGGAACGAAATAAGGATATATTTATTGAATATATATTATATATATGAAATAAAAATTATTCTATAAAATTTATAAATATTTTACCTTTTTTTCTTCTCTTGGGATGTGAAAATGGATGCACCATTCAATCCTTCACACAACCCATAGTCTCCATTAACGGTTTAATTTGCTATCTATTTCAAAAATTTATTGATTACTATATATATATATATATATATATTATTTGTTTCATGATTAAAATTTTGGAGATTATGTATTCTTGATAAATGTAAATGGACAGAAAAATCCAAACAAAAACAAACATGGAAAAGGAAGTAGTGGGTACTCAAAAAGTGATTTTAAAATGAATTGTTAATAAAAGGGTAATAATTGGTCATAAGGAATTCCTAAACTATATGATATATATACGTTAGGTTCTATAAAATATTTATAATTAACATATATATTTTATACATGGGGATTCAATGTAGATGAATAAATTTGAGACTTAAGTTAAGGGATTTATACTCTCTCTTTTAAAATATGGAGACATATTCCGCATTCACCAATCATATTTTTTTCAAGTTTATATACTATAAATTTGAACTATTATACCATTAATATACATTATTTAATTATGTTTTATGTTTTATTTGATTTTATTATTTAAATGGTTTTATGATCATAATGTTTACAATATGGAAAGGGATTTTTGACTACTATTTATTTTTTGGGGATGAATTCCATTTTCACAAGTTCATCCATTTTCATTGTCAATATACTTCAAATAAAATTCATTTATTATTTAATTCATGAATATTATTCTATAAACAAATCCATTTATGGTTATTTATTACATGAATATTAAAATTCAAATTTTACCAAGAGGTATGTTTTTTGTGTTATCATCTCAATATTAATAGAGATTGTTAATAATTAAGATTATGATGATGAAATATTATAATATATATCTTATGAAAATAAAAAACATTCCTATATTATGTTTGTTTTTTGAGAATAAATTTTTTCGATTCAAATTATTATCATTGAGAAGAATGAACCCAAAAAATGTTTTTAAGAAAAAAATATAACTTATTACGATTTTTAGTCAAAAATAATTTCTCTTATATATCTGTGTTTTATAAAATTTATTTCTAGAAATTTTTTAATATTATCAAAATATTATGTGAATTCAATTTTTTACATGTTTTAAATTTTTTAAAAAATAAAAAAATAATCTTCATCCCTTTTTCCAAAATAAGTTATCTTTTACTTTTTACCAATCATGTAAATGAAATCATATTTAAATTATGTGTGGCATGCACTGCATGCACAGCTATCATGATTTAAAGATTCCCATACATGTTTCAATGGTTATTGTAAATTTGAATATTTTCTTTCATGTTTTTTATGATTTTATATTTTACTAATGTTATTTCAAAATGGATATTATATTTTCCCTGAGAATGTTTTAATGAGGATTTAATGAAATTTATATACATTGATGATAATATAAATTTGGGTTTATAATGTTGTATGGGGGATATGATCTAATGGTATCGTCCTTATTTATTCTCTTGGTGGATAAGGATTAATATGAAAAGATGACTATGAAACTCATTTATTTCCCATGGCTAATGCTCTGAGGAAATGTTTAGGAAACCCATTAATTCCCCTTGGTTATGCATTAGTAGAATCATTAGAAAAAGAAAGATTTGGTGGGTTCTTGTATAATCTATATTTTATGATCTTATTTCACACACATTTAATAATAATGTGATGGGTGGGACCAATATCTCTCTCTAATTCATAAGGTAAACATAGATATTCTTTGAGATCAAAGGGTCCATAAGAGGTTATACAAAACCCAAAATATGGTACATATGATGTTTCATAAAGCTTAAAGAAGGTTACATGAGAGATTATTAGAGGGCTAAAAAATATACATGGATGATTATACCAAGATCAAAGAATTTAAATGGTAGTTAGAATTATCCTAACTTGTTATGAATATCTTTTTTGGTATACATTATGTAACATCCAAACTCAAACCATAAGATATGAGTGGGACTTCCACATAACCTCATGTGTGCCTCACCATATGCAGGAGCCATACAACTAATATTGGGGGTTTTTGTCCTATAATGGGGTTAATATAACCTATTTATCTTGTCATTGAGTAGGATAATCAAAAATAATAACATGAGAGAGAACAAAATAATCATAGTAAATGTGGAAACTAAAGATTACATAAAAGGTATATATATAATATCTCCCAATGTGGAATGTCGTCCAAATAGCTTAATTAACTGTAGAGTCCTCAACTAACTAACCTATTTTTCCCCATACCCATTCTGAACATGCATTACTATCCACCATAGGACCCTTTCCCTTCACATGTTCTCTCATGAAATCTATAAGCACATAAAAATTACCATGTAGGGTGTGAGTAAGAGACTAAGTAGGAAACCACCAATGCATACATGACCTGATGTGCACAAGTATACAAATTATTACATAATAATAAAAAATCATCCAAGAATATTAATGCACAAACAAAAACTGAGTGGTAGTGTACAACCAAACTACAACAAACATCGGTTGTACCTACATCAGCTATATGTCAGAAGTTGTCTGAATGTGTGAGAAGAAACAAGAAAGACCTTATACAGAATCCTCATGGTGTCGTGTAGGTGATAACAAATTTCATTTATCCCTCAACTAGTCCATGTCACTCGGATCCTCAAGATGATAATATATCACATCGACTAGGCTATCTCATATTGAATGACACCTGACATCATTGTGTCTTTGTGCGCACCCTCAACATGAATCCACCACGTCTTTACACCTCCACCCTATGCTCTGGTCCCCCATCACTATGGTTACATTCAAGGATTCTCCCCATGTAAAAAATAATCAAGTCATTAATGTCTACATTTCTCATGTACCACAAGAAACCAAAAAAAAATGGGTAATGTATAAATAGGGTGAGCACAAAAGTATAGAAAATAATAAAAATAACGAGAAGAAGATTAAAATATTCAGATTAAATGTAGAAACTATAGATGAAATAACAGATTTATAAATAAGAGCTTCCAATGTGATAAGATATCTGGTGTAATTAAAATAAATGTTAAATAAAATAACTATAGGATCATCCAGTGACTTCCACAATCCTCCCCACCTCCAGAGTACACCTGCTAAGCTAATCACCCTAGGGACCTTTCACTTAACCGAGTCCCTTGTGAAATCTACAGGTGAACTGAAATTCCCTATTAGGGTATGAGTACAAGACTCAGAAGGAATCCACCAATGTGTCCTTTAATTGACATGCTCATGTATTCACGTTGTTACCATGATAATACTAAATGAAATAATCATGTAAACTTACAATCCAAAACTAAGTAGTAGTTCACTAACAAAGCAACCACAACCCTAATTTATACCTGCTTCGGCTCCATAAGAGAAAAAAATAAATGAGTCAAAAAAACAAAAAAAATTCCTTATACCGCGGCCTCACGATGTTGAAGAGATGATACCCAACATCATATATCCATTAAGTGTACCATGTCACCTGGATCCGCTAGGTGAGAATAACTCACATCAACTAGGCTTTCTTATGGTGAATGGAACTTGGAATCAAGGTGTCCTCGAGCACACCCTCGACATGATGGCATGGAATCCTCATACCTTCACCCTATTATTAGGTACCACATTTCTATGGTTTCATTCAATCATTATCCTCCTCTAAGGAATAACAACTTCATGACCATCCACCTGTCTAAAGTACCACTAGCAACCAAAAAAACATGGTAATATATAAAGAGGGAGAACACACAAGTAGTCATAGAATATCAACATGAGTATATATTAGTATACATAACAACATGTTATCTTAAAATACATGGAATAAAGCTACAATAATATCACTCATGGAATCATAATAGTTTTTATATACTACGTAGACACAAACACTTTTGGTTACAATCACTAATAATAAATCAACTGCAAATAAAAATAATCCTAAAAGAAACAAGAGTAAATATGAGCGCAATAAGGTAAGGAACATCTTACCTCAAAAGTTATTGATTCCTCTTCTTGGTTTTATTATCACCCATGTAAGCAAGTCAATGATTTGAGTTAATGAAACATTTATGCTCAAGGTGTGTTAAGGTTTTCATGAACCAAAATAGCCATTTTATTTCAAAATAACTAAAATAAACTAGGCGATGATACTTCATATCCCCTAGTTAATTTTAATATTATCGTTTAAATTATCATATATGATAATAATTTATCTCACCTGGATAATTTTTAAATTACCATATAAATTAACCCATGCGATGATAATTATATTTTTCGGATAATATTCAAATTATCACATGTGATAACATTTAATCTCTCCTGGATTATTTTAATATTATCATTAGGTAAATGCACATTCTTTCAATTATCATTCACTAATTTTCCTTGGTAATATCATAGTTATTTTATTATAATTATAAAAATTATTAGTTAAAAATACGTGTAATTTTCCTATGGTAATTTCTATAATCACTGTCATGTGATAATTACCCTATAATAATCAATAAATATTTTTTTTGTAAAATTATCTTCGATAATATCAGGAAATTAGTCATTGATAATTTTATGTAACAATCACTTGATTATTATTCTTAATTATTCCTTGATAATTATTTGAAATTATATTCTTTTAATTTTTATAACTCATCCTTTGATAAATTCTTAAAAATTATCTTTATATGATTCTTTTAAAAATTATCCTTTAATTATTTCACCGAATTATCCACTAATAATTTGTTTAAAAATTATATCTTCATAGTCCTAAGAAATTATCAATATATAATTTTAAACAATTATCCATTAAAAATTTCATGTAAATAATGTTCTATGAAACCATTCATATATCATTGATTATATGTCACAATTATTAGTTTCTAATATGATGAAACAGATTCTTGTTAACTGTTTATCGAACTGTTGATAATTTTTATAATTATTATTTTATAATTTGTTTAAGAATTATCCACTATAAATCTAGGTTTTAACAATTATTTTAAATTACACCTTTGTTTCATGATTTTATGATGGAATAATAATAAAATAAAATAAAATTAATAGAAAAGTGACATTTAATCTTCAAGCTCATGTAATGTATATTTAAAATCTTGGAGTACCACTTCCATCGATTATCTAACCATCAAAATTTCGAACAACTATGCATAAGGGTGTTCTGAAATCTTCGAGATCCCAAAAGAGCAAGAAACAGAATAAAACTAATACGTTCAGGGATTTAGAACCCAAAATAAAATCGAACCTATCCCCATTTTATTACATCCATTTTCAACCATTAATCAACCCAAAAATCAATGAGGAGTCAATTCTTTTCACATACTAGGGCATTTGAAATTTAATTGTGGTAAAAATAGTGATTTAATGAAGGAATGAAAATCTTCTGGCATTACAAATGTTGTTTTCAACATTAATAGGTAAGATGTACAGTTATTTTATTAATTTTTTTTAATAAAATTATTTATTAAATATAAAAATTAAAGAACATCAAACAGCCACTATTCATAGATGTTATGCCACTTTTAGGATATAAACCATGTTTTGAACCCCATGGTGGTCTCATATTTTTCATATGATTTACCATTTGATATATATTAATGGTTTATTAATTAAAAAATGGAATAAATAAATAATTAAAAATAAAAATGGTTTTATCATGATCGATTCATCCAAACATATCACACCTAAAAATGTTAAAGCCCATCTAGGGTAAACATCCAATCGCTGAACTAGCCATGGTCTCTGATTCCCTATACGATGAACCATTTTAGAGATATTAAATTATTTAAAAATATAATAACAATTATTAAATAAATCCTCTTTCCGATTGAGATATCTGAATGCCCAGTGTTTAAAAGCTTTATACCCCACCAAGGGTAGAAATTTCTTTCTGGGCATTTTAGTGGTCTCAGATTTCATATTTTATATACCGTCACAGAGTTATTAAATTATTTTGAATAAATTCTTCCCAGATAATTTAATATATTCAATAATTTAATTCCATCTTTTCCAAGGATTTATGGGCCTTGGAATCTCATATAATTATTATAACTGACTCTGAAAATATTCGATCGAATATTCCATATGTTTTAACAAGTTTTTAAGGCCTTTAATACAATTATAATGTATTTTTGGTGATAAGACATTTTTTACACTTAATATGTTAATAATTTATCATAAGAGAGATTTTATTATCATCTTACTGTTCAGGATATCACACTTGACATATGGTTTTCTATGATTATATGTAATCAAAATATCTACATATTTTTCTAATGTTATTTTCTTGTGGATCATGTTATTTGATTGTATTATTATTAATGTCTTTTAAACTTACAAGATTTATTTTATAACTCGTGTTTATTGTCTATAATATATAGGGGATGGTTTTCAAATGTTATTCATATGTTTTCATTCCCTTATTCATTTGTTATTATGATAAAATCCGTGTTTTACATTTTTGATCATCTATTCTCAACCATTATTATGATTCTCTTACAAATATTATGAATTAATACATTTACTATGAAATAACTAAGATGGGTACTAAATGAGAAGAACATAGTCTGAGATGATGGTGTTAACTTGTGAATCAATTATTTATGCATCCATGCTTCCAAAGGCATTGAACCAACATGATTATTTTATAGATAATTATGTTATATATTGAATATTCATATAATAAGATATAGAATCTTGGTATGAAAAATATTGGCTACTTTAGATGCCTTTTCATTTTTAAATATTTTAGGGTGACTCTCACCAAAGATTATCAAAGTCTATTTGGATATTGTGCAACCACTTGGGGCCTAGGTCATTCTGTTGAACCAATCCAATTCAATATAGGGTGTTTCCATCTCATGATTTACCCTAAACCCATGCATGTTAAATTACCCAAAAACATTTCATTTACTTAACAGTATAGTATATTAATTGAGGGATAAAACCCTTTAAAACCTGAATGTAAATTTACCTTCATCAAAAAGACATTTATTTGAATGTGTAAATAATCTCATGTTTATATATATGTATTATTTTTCAAATACCCAACAGAAACTATCAATTCCCCCATATTCTATTATAATTAATGAAACCCCTAAAATAAAAATTCACAAAATAAAAAATTAAAGAATAAAAACATCATAGAATAATGGAGGAGGATGAAAAATACATCGTACATCATCAAACTGCATTGGAAACTACCTAAAATAAGGGAAAAAGAGCTTCGAGTGACACCACTAGTGTATTTTTTATTTATATATTGAAAATGGGGGGTCCATTCACCAATTAAATAAAATATGAAAAAAAAACTAGCTTTCCAATTTTACAGCATTTTTCCTAATTTCAAACCATTAATTTATTTTCTATATCCATGGGAACCTTATTCATGTCCTAAATTCTCCTAACACATCCCATGAACCCTAATAATTTCATGAATACCATATTTAAGATTTGAATCACCTACAGTTCCACTTTTTATTAGCATGGGACCACGATGACTCTGTTGGAATCCACACACCCACCCCCCAACAAATTTTTTGAATGTTAAAAAGATCCAAAAACAAAAAATTGGAATATTCAAATAAAAAATCACTATTCTGATTCATAGATCTAAAATTAGTTTGTCCATTAAAATGAAAAATTCATTTTCTCATTGAAATTTCTAACTCATATGTAAATGAGTTATTACAACCTCCTCACCATAAAAATTATTATAATATTGATGTCTCTTCAAGAAAATAACTAAAAAAAATTAACTACATGAGTTGTTAGAACGTATATAATTAACCACATTCTACTCTAGAACACCTATTGTGCATCAATTATGTAACTCTGACCACATGGAACCAAACTCATAAAATATTGATAAACTTCCTACCACTATTATCAAACTACAAAGATGGTTTCTGAATGCACCCATCCATCTTGAAACACCATATTTCTATTAAATTAATCATTACTTTCATGGTTTTCCCAACTAGATCACCCAACTCGGAAGTGTTATTTCTCAACCATGATGCTTACTACCATTGAAATTCATTTTTTATACATGTTGTCAAAAATCCATTGACCTTCTTAATGTGATTCCAATCTATCCACACAAAAAATACATATCAAAGCACCAATCAGAGTCTAGTTCTACATCTCAAAAATCATTTTATACAAACTATGGTTAGCACCTATTTCCCATGAAAAGGTCCCACATATGATGTATATTTCCTGAATGGTCAGGAAAAACCTAAATCACCCCCATTATACAAAAAATGACATACAAGAACCACGTTACAAGATATCATTATATTCCTAGGTGTTTCGTCTCATGTTACTAATTCATTACATGTCATCATAATATCTACCAAATGAAACAAGTGATAAAATTTGGTTTCACCCATTAAAACATGCAACGAAACTGGTTCACCCCCTAAAATGTATCATGAAATGGTTTGTCCCCTTGAAAAATTTCATTAATATTTTTTTATCTACTTGAACAAAATCTATAATTGGAGTTTTCCACAAGATCTAACTTCAGATTATTCAAAATGAAATTGATATTTCATTCTAGCTCACCAACCCAACTAATATTTCATTCGAATCTCTAATTTATATTTACTCAGGATAGATAAATTTAGATTCACTACACACTAGATCCCAAATTCCAACTTCACAATTCAATCACACAAATGAACATTCTTATGTGACGTTCATTTCCCTATGAGTCATTCTCCCGCCATTACAATACATAATAACAGGGCCTAACTATATCACCTGTAATAAATATTCAAATTAACCATTAGTAATTGGCCAATCATAAATAACAGGAATTTCACCCCCAAAACCTACTATATTTAAATATACAAATAGGGATATTCCCTCGATGTCCAATGATTCAACCTCCACCATATGAATTACCTTATACATATTCCTTATAACAAACTTAACAGGTTCTATTTCCAAATACATTTGTCATTATTCTCAAACCATGATCATTACATCATTTGAAACACCTGATTTGACATAACTATCTGGTCTTGTCATACCACTATACATAATTTACTACCATATCAACCCTCACCATAGAGGCACTCTACCTCTTTCATTAAACCTTGGTAAACAGGGTTCATAATCATTTCATCAACACCATCATTCCTCATATCACACTCTTTCGAACACCAATTTACAATAAAACTAAAACTAAATTTGAAAAAAACTAATATTTACGTACATGAAGATTAAATTAAATTTTTTTAATAAATATTACATAACATAAAATGAATCCCAAAGAAATTATCAGTTTAGTGTCTTTAAAAACTCAGAACATAATCGTATAACATGTGAAAAGATCATCAACATCTCCCATAAATATCTTCCCCTTTTTCCTACCTAAAACCTTTCTTTATATCCAATGGAAAATAAAACATAAAAAGCATGATCTCATATTCTCAGTAAGGGTAAATATTGAGAACATAAATCAATACATAAACCTAAGCATGTATAAACATGAACATAATATTCAAATTTCCAAATATTGAGTCACGTTATAAATCGTGGAAGTTTGTAATGATTAGATCATAAATAAACATTGAATTTAAAATATTTCTTTCCTCATACATGGGATTGTGTAAAATAAATAAGCACATGAAATTATTTCCATAGTAGCAAAGGCATTGTTGTCAAGACCGTTATATTTGACAAATCCCTTTACAGAAACAGTTTTACTTACCATTCCAGAAATGAATTAATGAACCATGTTTACATACAATTATAGTTATGTCTACAACATGAGATATAAATGTTTACCCAAATTCATTGGAGGGAGATAAAACTCCCTTGAATCTCTTAATGAAATCATTCTGACATGTACCACAAAAATAAAAATAATTCATCAGAGCATAACCTATAAAATAAAATTCGTTTATTAAACATTATTCAATCATAACATAGTCCATATAAAATATCATTACAAAATAAAAAAAATAAAATTATATTAATAATAGATATAGAAACATAACCCATTTTAAGAGCATCATCTTAGATGGAAAATAATTTTGATAAAAAAATTGAACTTAATTCTTTGAGGAAAATATCCTTTCTTCTTCAATTTTTTTTTATTTTCTCAAAATGCCACACATTTTTAAATGAAAATAATATTGTTGAAAATAAACATGAAATGTTGTAGATGAAGATTCATGTAAATAAGGCATCGTGAAACCATAAAAATCCATTCCTATCGTATAAGATAAAAAATCATTCCCCTCGTACTTTTTCCGAAAAAGTCAAGATGTACCGCGTCTGGTCAATAAATTAAGATTCCATCCAAATCATTTTTTAAAAGAAAAAATGGGTAAAAATGACTTTAAAAATTCATAGACAAATAGTATATTTTTTATGAGAATATTTTTAGAAAACATGGAAATGGATGATAAATATACACCCAGGAAATACATACGTATAATAAATCTCTGATAAAAATGAGATTGAAAAATTATCCATTACATTGAGTTTGATATGGTTCTTATGTGTCTGAACCTTATGTAAAATGATTTAGATAATGTTTTTAACTTATTCCAAAGTCATTGTCATCAAATATGGTCATATTCTTCATCGTTTGTTTGTAAAAATTCATTGATACTCATTATTCGGGTTCTAATTGTTTTATGTTCTAATGCATGTTTTATCGGATAAGTTCTTATTCATTTTTAGGTTATAGTTATATTATTTACATAATGGTATTATTTTAATATATATCACATTTTTTTCAAAAAAAGTTTTCAAAAAATCATGCTTTAATGAATATTTTGTTAACAGATCACATCGCACCGTGGAGACGGTCAGCCATATGTACACTCGAGCGACGATATCATTCCAATTATTTTTGAATGGTTTTGAATTTTATGGTTTATAGTTTCTCAGAACCAAAATTATTTTATTTTATTCATATATATTTATATATATTAATTTCCCCATTATACCCATCCATGTATGGTGGTGGTGAAAATAGATTACACCATAGCATGGAGACGGTAAGTCGTACGTACGCAAGTGTCGTGATTTCATTTTTCATAGAATTGGTAGAAGGTGGAATATGGATATTTAATAATAATAATAATAACGTCTAATTATATAATTAAATCTAGATTTATTACTTTTCAATGAATCAAATCATGTGTTGGAACTAGATAAAGAAAAAAGTTTGAAAGAATCTGAAAATGATACTACCACTTCTTCGCGAGCCTCCTCTAAATCTCATCATAGAGAAATATATTTGGCCTTTTTATAATACTATGACTTATAGAATGTTTATATGTTTGTTTATAATGGATATAGGTAGGTTATAGTTGATCTTTAAGGCTCAAAATGATGTTCTGAGTGGATAGAGGAAGTGCCCTTTTATAATTGAGGCGAGGTGCCCTTTTGGAATCTGCAAAAATATTATTTTATAATAATTTGAAAATCACACCAAATAGATCATAAATTATAAATATTATAATATAAGATATGAAAATATTTAAATCTCATCAACCAATTTAATTTAGAGACGTTTTTATGTCAATTTAATCATTATCAAATTAATTGACAATTAGTTATTCTATTTAATTTTAATTATGATAACAAACTTTCCAATATTAAAAGTGGAAATTATTTACCTATTTGATTTAAATTATAAAATAAAATAATAATATAGAAAATATTTGACCATATCAAAGTTATCGTATAATTTTTTAATTGATTTATGATTTTAAAATAATTTTATAAAATATTTTATTAACAAAATATCAATTGTGGAATCTTAGACAATATTTATTTCATGAATTTTTATATATATCAATATATGGTGTTGTACTCAAATTAAATATTTTATTATATCCCTAATTGGTAAAGGTCATAAATAAAATTCAGTGTAAAAAATTATTTTTCCAAATTATATTTTTTACTATTTTAATAACATTTATGTGATATCTCTATTATTAAAATCATTATTACATCAATATTGTGTAATTATTTAATATACATATGTTGAATAAATATTTTAAATAAAAAAATATTATAATCTAATATTTACAAGATTTCATAATAATATATGTTGTCATATTTATCTTCTGTAAAATTAATGATGAAAATGTTATACTTATTAAAGTATGAATGTGACAACATTAACATCACTTGAAAGAAAATAAAATAAATGTCATATCCTCTTATAAAAATATCTAAAAGGTCATTTTTTAAAACTTGGATAATTATTTTTGATATACACTGCACCAATAATATTATTTCATGTGTTTAGGAATTTATTTGGTTATTAGTATATTAATTAAAATTCATTTATTGATTTATCATCAATTAATTGATTTTTACATCATCAAACTATAAGATATAAAGGTAATTATTAATTTCCTAAAAATTAAAATTAATTTAACATGATGTAGTTATTTATTTAACATTTAAACAGACTATTTATTTTCAAAGATATCACCTAGTTAAAATTATTATACTTATAAAAAATGTGAGCTTGACATTTTTTCGCTTTCATTGGTTTATTAATATCTATGTAATTTGCATTATCAAGTGGCATGTAAATGACTATCTTTCAAAGCTAAGATGTCCATAGTATACTATTATTCATTAAAAAAGATTTTTTAGGTTTTAGAATCATGTTATTATTATTATCATATTATTTTTTACACTTATTTAACTGATTGACATTTAATATCATTAAATAAAAATAAATGTAGTTATGATTCATAATATCCAAAAAATGTAACCTATTGACGTAATTTAGAAACACTAATTCAAAATATGGAATCTAATTTTCATAATTAAAAACACATAATTGACCGAGATTAATTTAAATTAATTCCCATTGTCAAAAATAAAAAATTAGGTTTTTAAGAAGAAAAAACTTATCAAAAGATTTACATTTCGTTATGCCCAATTTTAATGTTAAATTACATCCCAATAAAACCATTAAATTAAATGATATAAATATAATCTATTTATACATTAAAATCATTAAATATTATTAGTTATTTATATTAATTATTTTTATAGAAAATATTATTTTCAATTAAGGATTATCGTATTTTTACTATTAGTCAAAACATGAGAATTATCAGAATAATATCAAAAATTAATACGAAGTAAATTTTTATTTATCAAAAAATATATGTTTATTTGGTCTAATATAACATATAAAGGTGTCAAAAACTAAATTATAAATGGGTTCACCATCAAAAGGCATAAAAACAACATTTTTTTTGAAAAAAAGACTTTGTTTAACAAAAAAAATAAATTATATCATGTCTGAAAAAATACATAAAATGACTTTTTATGTTATATAAAATTAAAAATGTTAATAATATTAATAATGGATATATTATATCCCACTAAATAATAATATTTTAATAATATATTATTGTTTAGTAAAACTCTTTATTGCATACAACACAAGCTATCGAGGAAGGTCACTCTTGTGTGTAACGCCAGCCAATTTAGTGTTTTGGTAGTACAATATTACATTGGTTTTGTGTATAACATAATACAATCATTGTTAATTTATACATTGATTAAAATATTTACTCAGTGTTGCATGAAATGGAGTCAATCAAAAGGACTTGAAATTGTATGTAACACAAGCCAAGAATAGTGATCCATATACTATGAACTAATATAGTGTGGTGTATAATGAAAGATTATATTGGTGTAGAATACAACACAAGACATCAATGAAATTAAAAATAATATATTTCATAAAATCTCGTGGTGTTACATTCTACCCCCCATAAAATTAATTTTCCCTCAAAATTCTTCAGGGTTATAAATGGTTTACTACTTGAAAGCTTCTATCATATGAACCCACATCGTTAAAATGGATAATAAAACATAATTTTAAAAAGGAATGTTAGAATCATAGTGGTTACCCAATGTAAGTCATCACTGAGTTTCTGCATAGGATAATATAGGTCGAAAGTGAAAACATGGATATAGTAGAGAAATCTAACCATTCAGGTCTGATGGATAGTGATAGAGAACAAGGTAAAGAGAAAGTTAACAACCATAAATCCTTAAATTTCGGATTATTTAGAGGAACATTTGATTCATCAGAAAAAAGGGACTTGGATAACATTTCTAGTTTAAAGATCCTTTTCCTAAAGTTGATGAATTTTTTCATGAGGAGATACTCATACTTGATTTTAGTACAATCTCAGAATTGTTCATTTCCCTAAAAAACGGACACTTAATCTCTTATTTAATGAAATGAAGTTGAATTTTTCGTTCTTTAAGTGTTATCATATCATGCGATATAATGATAGTGCATTCCATATGTCTCTATCATAAAAAGGATAGCACAAGTTATCATATGTAAATAAGTCCACATATGCTGAGCATAATCATATATGGTTCTAAAAATTGACTTATACTTATCTATCATACAGTTTAAATAAAATAATAACAATATATACTAAGCAGGGACTCACTGTAGGCCAGTGATAGGGGATAATTGCCTTTCTCACTTTGGTTATGGATTTAATTCTCACAGCCTTGTCCTACATGATGAGTTATCACTCGTCATGTGGATTTCCTTTTTCATAAAATATACTATTAAAACATTCATGAAATAATATTAAAAAAAATGTTTTATCCTTAATGAATACTGTCTGATTTCAAACATAATCTATTCTAACCATTAAGATTATCCAGAATCATTCTGTCCAAAATCACAGTAAAAAAAATTACATGAAACGTCATATAAAAAGCATTTGAATACCATCATTTATTCCCCAAATAAATTAAAATATATATTTGTGGTCACATTCCAAAAATTTGAATGAATTAAGCATGAATTATCTTGAGTAATTTTATTAACCTAAATTACAATATATCCTTATTTGAATCATGCATTTTTCCTTATTACAAAATTTATTGGACATATTTTGTAAGAACCAAAAATTTGTATACTTTATCCATGATAGAATAACCCACTTTTCAGTTAATTCATCATTAGTTCCCAAGAAAATATCATCATCCAATTTACTTATACAAATTTAATATATATTTATCCAAAAATCGTTATATTAACATACGGGACATATTAAGGTTTATCATTCCCTTAATCATGTGTTCTCCAAGTATATCACCTTACCCTTAGATCACCTTTTTGGCTCCTTATAACTATTCAACATATCTTTTCCAATCCTTAATGAAAAGATAATTATGAAAACTCTATTATAATTAATGATTCATATAACTAAAGTATTGAATTCAGAAACATATACAATTCTATCATCCAACATTATTCTTTAACCATTACTCAGGATTCATCATCATCACCTTTCCTAAAATATGAATTATTTAACAAGGTTACTCAACCTCAATCCTATTAGTTTTAATGTAAACAATACTTGAAGAACATCACATAACATACACATGTCATTTTTAATCTCTTTACCTTCAAAAGTATGAATAATAATCATATCATCTTCATGATTATATTCATGATATTTCCACCTAGGAAAAATATCTTCATTATTCCCATAATTTCCACATCTGAAACTATGTTCTATGTTGTTCTAGTTGTTGACTAATACATGAAGAAAAAGTGTGAGAAATACATATTAGATATTAAAAATACATAAGTATGGTAAATTAATTATAATATTTCAATTTAGGATATCTTTGCTTTAATCCTAGGTTATTCATGATTATCAAAAAACTCTTTGATTGTAACCTATATTGACTCATCCTTACGACATCCCTAGAACTATCCTTTGAAATATCTCTACGGATCTCACCATTGTTTTCATATCCTTGTTTCCAAAAGTTAACAAAACCTTCACTCCGATACCATTTGAAATGACCCAAGCATGATGTACATGGAGATTTCATTATTTTTGCAGAATACATAATACATGACACAAAAAGGCACCCAAAGATCTTATTATTTTAGTGTCTTTGGAAACATGGAACATAATCTTCTAACATGGAAAATGATCCTCAACATCTCCCACAAAGATCTTCCCCTTTTATTTTCCTTCCTAAAACCTTTCTATATATCATGGGGAATTGATAACCTAAAAATCGTGATCTCAAATGCTAATTAATGGAGAAAATTCAGAATATAAAGGAAACCATAATTATAAGAATGTTGAAACAAGGACATAAAATTTAAATATCAAAATCGTGAGTCATAAAATAAAACATGGTAGTCATAAATAATTGATCATAAATGAACTGTAACCATTAAATTGAATTTGAATAAAACATGTTATTGTGGAAAATGAATAATAACAGAATATTATTTCCATAGTAGCCAAGGCATTAATTCCAAGTCTATTAGAGTGGAAAAATTCCATTACTAAACCAGGTTAACTTGTCGTTCCATCCATGAATTACTGAACTGTATTTACATTCCATTCCATTCATGTCTATATTATGAGATATAAATATTTAAACAATACATTAGAGGGAGATAAAGTTCCCATCGATATCATAATGAAATCATTCTTACGTTTTCCACAAAAACATAAATCATTTACCAGAGCATAACCCATGATATAAAATGGGTTTATTAAACATTATTTCATCATAACATAATAAATAAAAAATCTCATTCCAGCATTAACTCAAAAAAATAATTTCAAAAATAGGGATAGAAACATAACCCTATTTAAGAGCATCATCATAGATAGAAATTAATTTTGATAGAAAACTTGAACTTAATTCTTGAGGAAAATATCACTTCTTGTTAAAAAATGTTTTCTTTTCTCAAAATGACACCAAATTTCAAAAGAAAATAATTTAGTGGATAATAAACTTTAAATATTTTAGAGTAATCTTCATGGAAATTAGGCGTCATGAAACATTACAAATCCATTTCTGCAGTTTAAGTTATGAAAACATTCTTCTCATGCTTTTTCTAGAAAATTAAAAACATAACTCGTATAGAAAAAAAAGAATGATAACATCCAAACCATGTAGTAAATGTAAAAAATGGTAAAAATGACTTTAAAATTTAATAGAGGAATACGATTAATTTTATGAGAATTTTTTTTATAAAACATGAACATGGATGATAAATATACCCCCCATAAATATATACATACAAACAATCTTGGATAAAAATGTGATTGGAAAATTATCCCATAACTTAGGCCAGATATGATTCTTATATGTATGAACCTCATGTATAATGATTTAGATAATGTTGTTAACTAATTCCAAATTCAGGTTCATCATATATGGTCATATTATTTTTCGTTTGTTTGTAACAATTCATTGTTACTCGTTATTCAGGTTTTAATTATTTTATGTTCTTATGCATGTTTTATCAAATAAGTTCTTATTAATCATTTTATGTTATAGTTATATCATTTACAACCTTTTACTAGTATAATATGTATTATATGTTTTTTTTCAATATATTAAAATATTCATGCTTTAATGAATATTTTGTAAAACAAACAACATTGCACCGTGCAGTCGGTAAGCCGTAAGTACGCACGAGCGATGATATCGTTCCAATAATTGTGGAATGGCATTAAAGTATATGGTGTATAGTATCTTAGAATCAATTCCATTTTATAGTAACAAGTTATATTTTATTAATTCCATCATTATACCCATCCATCTAAGGTGGTGATGAAAAATATATTACACTATGATGTAGAGATGGTAAGTCGTTCGCATACAGGTATGTTGATTTCAATTTTCCTAGGATGGATAGAAGGTGGAATATTATTGTTTAATAATCATAATAACCTCACAGTATATATGAACTACTAGAGTTATTACTTTATTATTATACATATCATGAGGTGGAAGTATAAGATGAAATATGTTTGAAATAACCGGTAAAAGATATTACCTCTCCGTCAACGTGCCTCCTCTAAATCTCTTCATAAAGCACTAGAGTTGTGATTGTGAAGAAGAACACGACCCATATACTTTTTATAGGGATGTTTACAAGGGAAATGGTCAGGTTATGGATGCTTTTTATGGATCGTAATGAAGTGAATATTTGGTGGAGGAAGATCCATTTTATAATTCAGGTGAGGGACATTTTTGTAAACCTCAAACCTATTAAGGTCTAATAATTTGAAAATCAATCCAAATAACCCAAAAAATTAGATATATTATAAGATAAAATATTATAATATTGAAATATCATCAACAATTTAAATTTAGACAAGTTTTTATGTCAATATAATCATTATCATTTTAATTGATAATTAGTTATTCTATTTAATGTATAATTAAGATAACAAAATTTTCAATATTAAAAGGATGAACTATTAACTTATTTGATTTAAATTATAAAATAAATGATTCATTTATAATATTTTAGACCATATAAAAATTATTATATATTTTTTTAAAAAAATTACGGTTTTTAAATAATTTTATAAAACATTATTTAAAAAAAATATCAATTGTGTCAATTTTGACACTATTCATTTCATTGACTTTTAGAAATATCAATATATTGTTTTATCTACAAACAAAATATATTATTATATACTTAATGGGTAAAATTTATATATCTAATTTTTAAAACAAATTAATAACCCATATTATTTTTATTTTAGTATTTTTGATAACATTTATTTTATATTACAATTATTAAAAATAATAATTAAACCAATATTGTGTAATTATTTAATATATGTATTTGTCGAATAAAAAATTGAAAAAAAATACAATGATATACATAAATTTATAGTTTTTAATAATAACATATATATCAGAATTTGTCTTCTAGAAAATACAACATTAAAAATGTCATACTTATTAATGTATGAATGTGACAACATTAACATCAGATGAAATGAAATAAAATATATGTCATAATCTCTTCTATAAAGTTCCAAATTGACAATTTATCGGAACATGGATGCTTATAGTCTACATATACTTTATAAATATTAATTTTTCATGTTTTTAGGCCTTTTATGGTTACTAGTATATTAATAAAAATCGTTATATGTAATTTTCATCAATTAATTTATTTAAACATCATCAAAGTATAAGAATTTATGGTAATTATTATTTCACTAAAAATTAAAATAAATTATCCGTGATGTAGGTAATTATTTTAAGTTTCCATGTACTTTTTATTTTCAAATATTTCACCTGGTTAAAATTATTATACTTATTAGAAATTTGATCTTGACATCTTTTCACTTTCATTGGTTTTATTAATATCTATGTCATTTTCATTGTCATGTGGCCCTTAAATGACTATGTATAGTACCTAAGATTTCAAGGGTAGAATGTTATTCCTCCAAAACATTTGGGTTGGTTTTAGGATCATTTTATTTTCTTTACCATATAATTTTTTACACTAATTTACTTGACTTACCTTTAACATCGTAAAATAAAAATTATTGTAGATACTATTAGTATTATTCAATAAAATAAAATAAACTTATTTAAATAACACAGAACCATTGATTCCATGTATACAATCCATTTTTCATAATTCAGAACATATAATTGGCATTAATTAATATTATATCAATTCCAGTTGTCAAAAAACAAAAATGGTGTTTTAAGATGAAAAATGTAATCAAAATATTGACATGTGTTTATGTCCAATTTAAATTTGAAATTACATAAAATGAAAAAAATATATCAAATGATAAAAAATATTTTCCATTTATACTTTAATACCTTCAAATAATATGATTTAAACATGTAAACTAAATTTATAGAAAAAATTTTCTTCAATTAAAATTTTGTGTATTTTTATTACTCATGAAAACATGATAATTATTAGAAAAATATTAAAAATTAATCAAAAGTAAATTTGTATGTCCATATTCTAAAATATAATTATTGTTTCTGATACAACATAAAATGGTGTAAAAACAAAAATTTTAATGGGTGATCCATCAAAAGGCGGCAAACCTGAATTTTTTTTAAAAATGTTCTTATTTGAAATGTTGAATAATATCTTGTCTAGAAAATAAATGAGAAGAATTTTAATGTTGTGTAAAATTTATTATGTGGTTAACAATATTCATAAAGGATAGTTTACAACACATTAAATAATAATATTTTAATAGAATATCATTGTTTAGTGAAACTCGGTATTGCATACAATGAAGGATATCGAGGAAGGGCCCTCTTTTGTATAACGCAATCCTAGTCAATGTTGCATGTAGTGTAATCTTCCATTCCTGTTGTGTATAACATAATACAAAAATATTTAATTTATAATTTGAATAAAATATATACTAAGTGTTGCATAAAATTAATTATATCAAAAGAACATGATATTGTGTATAACATAAGCCAATAATAGTGTTGCGTAAACTGCAAGCTAATATGGTGTTGGGTATAGCGCAAGCTAATCATAGTGAATCATACAACACAAGACATCAAAGAAATTAAAAACAATATATCTCATAAAATCTCATGTTGTTATAAAATTTTATTGTGAACACTTTTTTTTCTAATCCAAACCCAATGGTTGTAAATGTCTACAATGACCAATCTCAATATCCAAACTCTTATCTTTGGGAGTTTCATATTATCAAAACTGATTGTTCATACTCCATATGATTAAATCTAATTATGATAACTCCATACATAGACACCACCCTATTTTGTTAAAATTCATGAGTTTCTACCCATGCACTTATCAAAGACTGAAACACATCAAAGAAACATTGCTATGATATTGAAGATTCTTTCTTCTACGCCAGTTTTTATACCACATTACAAGCACTTAAGGTGATTATATGTTGAAAACCCATCAAATAATATCTATTACTATAGTGTATTTACTATATCACATTTTGTTTAGAAGTATCATACCCCAAATCAGCTACCACTTCTTCCCATAAATAAGGAAAATAAAAACAATTAGTCTTGTTGTATTATGATATAATCCAAGTTTATATTGTCGAGGATATTTTTAGAATATGAATGTGTATGAAAATAAGTACCAACAAAAATTTATATTACAGTATATGATCATAGATATGTTGAATGAAGATGTGATTTTTTTGAATGTTTTTTTAAAACAACTTCTTGTTTTTTTTCAATGAGGATAAAAGGAATTTAGGTAAGACACATGATGTAAATATTTGTATAGTTTATTTAATGATGTTACACAGTGGATTAGTGATAAATTATACATCTTACAAGGATGTTATTTGATTCCAATAATTATTATAAGAATCACAATGCTCTAAATAAAGGTATTATTATGTGTAATAAATTGTAAATGAAATTATAAGTTTTAGGTTTTTCCCTGAATATTTGAAATGATTTAATCATAAACTACTGACTATGTGAAAATTATATGAATTAAAGGAGGATGTTAATCCCATACATTAAATTGGGTTTATCCACAATGATTATGAGGATGTAAAATAAATTTTAATTTGATACCATTAAATATATGTTATTAAGGGAGAAATTACATGCATGAAGCTTAAAAAACCATTCGAGGGAGAGGTATATGGAAGCTACTATATCAAGTGATTTAATTTATTTGGTTGATGTTTGGGGATTGTTTTTGAACGTTTGTAATAATCATGGAGTGGATTTGAAGATTTTATAATTGAGATAGATTCATTTCTAAAATTAATTAGGAAGATATGGAAAATGGATAAGTCCTTTTCTTTTTAAGACATTAATGAATTTTCATGAATATGAGGTTATTGCAATGTAATACCTTAAGGTGTTTAGTATGTGACCACATATAAATTTTTTTTGATACATTATTTGATATTTATAAATTGATAGTCATGGTTCATAATACCTACATACATTAGTGTACATCTTTGTTGCAACAAAATTCATGATCATGCATATATATTTGATAAACATAGACTGTAATAATTTTTATAGTGTATAAATTTATTGGGTATATGATAAGTCTTTATTGAAATTATATGTATCTTAGATCAACTTTATGAATTTTTTTAATATGATTATAATAATAAAATAAATGTACTAATAAAAAATTTGAAAATTTACTGAAATTAATAAAATAATATTCAGAATAAAAGGGAAACTTATTAAATGATTAAAATGAAGTATTCTTATGGATTAAAAAACATGATCATACAAATATCATGATTGAACTTGAGATGAAAGGATAAATGTCTCTAGAATTAAATGAAACCAAAATAATCATATTTCATGGATCCATTGAAATATATAGATTGTGAAATTGGAATATGGATATATATATATTCCATAGAGGAAGACATATTGTATGTGAAGATGGTAATTGCTAGAAGATACATATTAGTTGGCATCATTGTGAGTCTTTAAATAGTTTTCAATTGTGAGATCATAAAATAGGGATGAAAAAGTCATTCTGATTGAAATAATATCATAGTGATTAGTATTTAATTGGTCTTTTCCACCTATGAAAGAGGCTACTAATTTATTTAAAATTGAATGATGGGGCCTGAATCAAGATGTATCACATGAGAGTCGAAGGTTTTTTAATGAAATAGTGAGTACCACACCATTGTACATTCTTTTTGAATATTTTTTGAATCCCCCGACAATGAATGTTGTCGAAGGTCTTGAATGGGAATCATTATGTTATATAAAACATTGTTTTTATTTATGATTCACACAAACATTGATTACACAAATGGTATGGATTTTGTTGTGGAATGAAGTGTTTAAACTATGGATCAGTTGGGTTCCACTAAGAGGGGGTTATGCTGTAGTAAACTAATTCTAATAATTCTATTTTAATTTATCCTCTTTAAATTTAATAAGATTCTCAATACCCTCAATAATAATTCACATCCTCACCTTGTACATTACAGAATATAAAGAGATCATCACATAAGATTTTCATGGTTTGACTAAGACTACCACCCCTTAACATGTTTATTATTCTCCCCAATATTGATTGTTCACTCTCCTCAAAAAAATACAACAACTCAAAATCAAAAGTAACATATCTACTCTTAGAGTAAATTATATATATTAATAACTCTAAAATAATAAGCATCAAATAAATAAGGACTTTCAAAATGCTACTAATAATATTTTCACCAATTGATGATAATCCTTCTCGAAGTTCATATATATGAGACTATCACTACAAGTAAACCTTCTAAACGATCTTTATTTTCTTCTTATTGGTCTTTAAAATCTCAACAGTCATGATACAATTTTCTATCAAGTAATCTTATATCTTTTTCACACTATTTACCATCACTTACATAAACACAACTAATAAAAAACCAATAGTTATTCATGTGATGATATCTCATTTATTAAATTTCCATAAACACTCATTATTTTTATGAATTACATGTATTTTGATTAACATATTTATTAAAATATATATATATATATATAATAAAATCTATTGGTTGTTTGGAAATTATTTGGACATTTATTACTGCAAGGCTAATACATCCAACCATATTTTCCATGGCGAAACACAGAACCCCTTGCAGTGAATGTATTATTCCACTAGGTAGAACCCTCTAAATTTATAAATCCCTAAATTTCAACCAATTATATTTAGCATTTTATCATTTATTATGGAATGGATTCATGTAGATTAAAAAACCAATCTTCCAATAATTCAAAACCATCCATGGGGAAATAAAAATGTTATCATATTGATTGTTTCTCCCTACCCAGTTATAATATTCAGGCCCCACAAATATATCCCACATCTATAAATTAACTTTTTACCTCATTATGCATGGCCTCCATATCAGTAATATGGTGAACGGTAGAATATCTCATGCTATGAAATATTGTTCAAATATCCTCTTCCTTTTCACCTTCTATTTTCATGCATGTAGGTATAGCGGAATGAATTAATGATTTAATCATACCAATGAAATAATTCAGGAATGTAAATCATCCAAATGATCAGTTTCACCATGTACTATTGTAGCTTCTTTATTTTCTTTTCATTCTTGGTATATGCATTAATTTCACTACCAACATGTATTTCTTTCTTTCGTGGATCTCAAGAAGTTGATATGGACTAATTTTAATAATGATATGATTTAGGTTGATCTAAGGTTTAGGACAAAAAAATCCATCATATAGTATAAACCTCAATTTTCTAAGGGAAGAAAATGATCTCCCTAACTAGATCACATGACTATAATATAGCCGATTGATTTGATTGAATGCCGGATGAAATATTCATATATATTTTATTAGGTGAATAGTACCCAATACTTGTGTATCCCGCATCTATTTTTTATTAGTTAATCACTCTCATATATAATTCTACGTTCCACTCAACCCTTAAGCTTGTAGTTGGGTCCGGCACCCACCACACTACACCCACGTGCTTCATGGGTCATGACTCACAATTGTTGGGCCACCAATCCAATTTCTTGTGTTATACCATTTTTCATCAATATTTTCCCTATGTGGCCCATCTCTATGAGATCTATTTTGTGATTATTCATCCTCCCACCTCTTCCATGGAAGTATATGTTGATTTTTCCACCTAAATAGTGGTTGTGGATACCTTTTGTAATCTTAGGTAGTTATTCACTTTTTTGGGAAAGGAACATCTAAAGAGTTACCCAATTTGTCAAATAATTTCAGCATAGTATAAATAACTTCTTAAAAATATATTTTATGAAAAATATATGAATAATTTTATGCATAATAATCACATAAATTAATCATAATTTATGAATGGCCTTCGATATATATCTTCGTTATTGTAAATAATATGAATTCCCTTAATGTTACATAAACATGATTCTGGTAGTAATAGGGTTTAAAAATCCTCATACATCACATTTATAATTTTTCAATCATGAAATAAAAGTTCAATAAATGAATCCATAAAAATTATCTAAGAATCAACACTTCATTAGAAACACACCAAACATGTACTAACACATAATTAACAACAAATAAGACACTTAGTCTGGACATAAATAACACGATAATTCTAAAAAAATTAGGATTTATAATATTAAGTAATACCAAAGTCCAAATAAATATTATAAATGGAAATGATGAATTTATTTATTATTTTGAATATACGAGCTTTCAGTAACATGAATTTTGATGATTAAGGAAAATTTTAGAGGGCCATATTCAAGAGGTCAAGTGAATATATAATATTTGATGAAAAAAAGATTAGAGTCTCTATATAGTGTTTACAAAAAATATTTTTCAGGTCCAATGAATAGGGTATAGTTTCAATAAAATATTTTGGAACATTACATTATTATCAAATAATGTTATAGATATCAAATGAAATTCATTTGTGCTAATGAATAAGAAGATGAAGTAGAATGTGAGATGATTTTTCATTCAACCCTTATAATTAATATAATCTATGATGACAAATTTTAGAGAATAATAATATAGAAATAACATATTATATATGTCTATATAGTGTAAAAAACTGTGGATTTCTGAATCTAAATTATCCCACCTGATTGTCAAAAATCAGGGAAAAAATCACATTCAATTATCTATAGGGAGATATGGGTTTATTTTCTATCTACATCACAATGGGTAGAAAAAATATTTTATTCTATAAAGATTATAGAAAAATATGTTTTTTTATATAGTCACCACTTTAGTTCTAGTATAATTATTCCACAGGAATATCATTTATCATCCTTCTTCAGATAAAAGAAAGGATGTAGTGTACATTCATTTATAACCACATATCATCTGGGATATTGTCATCCTGAAAAAGTGGTTAATTTAGTCAACACATTCTAGTATTCTCATATAATGATATTTAATTATAAACCAATATATAATCCTAATTATAAAAAATATATATATAGATATCAAATCACTTTATATGTCCCTCCAACCTGAAATCCAAAATCCTATACATTATTATTGATTTTTTAATAATCCACTTTCAAAGTGGGTTGAAGAGTAACCCATAACATGGAACATATTCAAATTATGTATATGGACTTTGTATGTACATGAAGTTCACAGTGACTTGAAACCACCATAATATCCCCTCTAGAGAAATTTTTTATTTTTTTAGGACATAGAACCCAACCATGCATGGATGCACAAATGGAATTTCCTCATGCATTTCATGGTGCCTGGAACCGATGATGAAGCCACACCCTCTCATTAATCCCAATCTGAAATCTTTTAAATAATGGTTCCTTGATATGAAACCACAAATATGTTACATTCAAGGAGGATTCGAGCATTTTTATCTGTACCTGTCATGCAAGTCGTTGTCCAATCGTCACCGCCAATGTCGAGAACCCACTCCCATGGACGTATGGCCCAACGTTCGTCCACCATTGAGCCCCCCTATTGAAGATAATTAAAACCAACCCCAACATTTTTCATCATTCTACACAGAGGATGCCGATGAACCAGCTATCACATGTCCTACATAACACTAGGACCAACTGTCAGGACATCTCGCACCAAGAAACCCAGCACTGAAATTTGTGGTTTTTGGGACTCAAACCCACGTATTGATGTGGGATTAGAGGGTTTATTTACACAATGGAACATCCAAAACAACCAATTTATATGTGAATATGTGATAATAAGATATATTTTATTATTTATTTAAAATTATTTTAGCATTATCCTCCCCCCCATTATTGGACATATTACTATTTGATTATAACCAATTATTTCCATGAAGGTGAAACCTCAATTAGATTCTCATAATTCATGGGATTTAATTTCACATTTTTAGGTCTATATGAAGTTAATAATTTACTAGTCTTATGAATTTACTAATATTGAAATCATAGAGTTGTCATCATTTAAAAAAATAAGGAAAATGAAAAAAATCATGAATAGTTGTATAAAATAATATCCAAAGAAACTCTAAAATATTAAATCAATGTGGAAGTATTTTTATTACATCTACCATTATGATTTATATAAGGAATTCATGGGAATAAAATTCTACCCTCATGTTAAAAGCAGGAGACAATTTATTTACCCATTAAATAAAGCTAAAAATGTCGTGTTTGGCATGAAAGGTAAATATAAAGTTGTTAAGTCCATATATAAATAATCGAAAAGTTTTTTTCCCCTATAGAATTTACCAAATATACAGGAATACGTGGTATAAACAGTCTGTAAAAAAATTATATTCATGATTATACATGAATAAGTGGTGATGATCATATCATTAAACAATTATGTGATGAAGTATAAGATAAGTATTGTACCTAACTATAGACGGCCCTACTCAAGCTTTCTAGAGATTTAGTCACCTTCATTTGTGTCTCGATAAATTAATATATGATAAAATCATCTTACATGAAGAATATTCATTAAAGTTTAAGAAATATTTGGAATATATGGTTTATATGAGTGTATTCTTCTCGAAAAAAGTTGGAGCATTAAATTCCATGAATGAAGAATTTGAAGAATGATTCGCCGATTTTGAATACGAGTGTCACACTAAAATTCAAGAAATTTAATAAGCTATGAAAAGGATAGAAGAAAAGAACAAAGAAAATTAATAATAATTTATATTTAAAAATACTCAATTCATGTTAAAGAAAAATAATATTCAATAACGTGACTAATTATTTTCTAGAAATGTGAAAAATGCATATTTATCCTGAAAATTGGATGAGAAGGAATTGTAATGATAATCTACAGATTTTGGAGGATGCTAAATGCAACCTTGACTAAAAATAATGTATAATTCTGTTAAATTAAGTAATATTGAAACAAAATAAGATAAATATTCATTTTGAGTCCATAAGAAACCTCCTAAAAGAAAAAATTATATACATGATTCTTATGATCAAATATATGGATCTGGAGGAAAAAATATTCATAGTTCATCTACTAATGAATATATAGAAGCCATGAAATCAAAGGTACTATCCACATAAATAAACAATATTTTTCTAAAACCTTTTTGAAAAATATTAGATATATTACTAAAAAACCAATTTAAATTTTGAAGAAGAAAAATATGATTGGAAAAATATATTTAAAGTTGTCATAGCTAAGTGTATGTAGATATTTTAACTAAATTAATACAATATAATTTACAAATTTATGATAGGCCATCATGGAAAAAAATACAGATTTCTAAACTCTTAATGTGGGAATGTTTTTAGGTTATTATTTATTTTGTAATATGTTCTGGAAAAAAGAAAAAGAATGTTGGAATAATATGTCAAACTATAGAAGAAGTATAAAAGTATCCATTTTAAATATATATTTTACTGACTAAAATATCTCTATGGAAATTTCAATGTATTTAATTCCTGTGAGGATTCATTTATCTCAATATCAACTAATCCTTAATCAATATCAATCAATAAAATATGACCATAAAGTATTATGAAGTAATATAGGACATACTTTCAATGTGAGATAGAGAAACATGTTGAACAAAATAATACCAAAAATATTTTAAAGATGAAGGTTAGTCATTCTTGGGCTATAAAAATAGTGGATTAATCAAAATAATCCCAAGAATAAAAATAGTATTTATAATCATAGAAAAATTATCTATATCATTTTTGTAAGAACATGGCATACCGTGGAAATATACGAACATCATATTGATCAATTTATTAATGCAATAAAATATTAGGAGATCAAAAAATTATTTAGAACATAAAATAAAATGATGAATTTGGTGAGGAACTATTGTGTGAATCCATGTTGAGTATCCATGAAGGATGAGCACACACAAAATAGAATGGTTGATCATTTTTTCAACTGATTTGAGAAAAACAATCGAAATTGAAGAAAAAGTGAAGGGAAAAGAAAAATGGTAAGATAATACTCTATGTGAAGAGGAAGAAGAATTACAAGAGGGGATGTTAATAAATGATGATGAATGGGATTGAGAAGTACTACATGGGTGGTAAATTAGATATATGAGAATCTTAATGGATTATCTAACCATTAAGAAGGATAAATAAGAAATTCTAAACAACATAATGATTTTATCAATTCATTCATGTTCCTAGGATTAATATGAAATAATTTATCATAAAAAAACATTACTTTGAGAGAAAAAAATTATTTATATTCCCCAAGACTATAAGGATGTCTAGAAAATAATGACTGAAGAATTTATTTGAATATAATTAAATAAATGAATTAGATTCATATTTGAGGTTAAATTCCCATATATATTATTCTCTTTAATGAGAAATATATTTTCCATATTATTAAAATACTATTCTTTTGAATTATTTTTATTCTATGAAATTTTGGGAATTTAATGTGAATATAATTCTCAAAATGAGAACTAATAAAGGAAAATATGGTGGAATTAAAATTCAACATATTAATAAGTGAAGTATCTTGGTGTGATCTACCAACTAGTATTCAAAATAACTCTTAATGAGAATATATAAATTGATAATATGATGATGGAGTGAATTCGTTTATGGGGAGCATCTCGTGTGAAACTTCCAGAGTTATTTATTCCATGTAAACCAAAAAAATTTGAAGATGGTTGAAAAAAAATAATTTATTGTTTTTATTGATACTATCTCTTTATTTATTTGTGTAAAAAAATTAATGATATTGAGGGGAAATAAATTTATATTAATTATAACAGGTTCATAAAAATTAGCTGAATTATTGGGTACATAAAAGAACTAAAAACCTTATCCATTTATATTATTTTTTTACATGTTTGTTTAGATAAGTTTATATATTTCATATTCTAATTCATATAAATCAATATAAATAAATTATTTTAACATAGTTTTAATAAGAACATATTAATACATCCATTAAAAGAGAGATAGTTTTTACTTATATGTGTGGGTTTTGTTTTTTGCCTATAAATAGACCAATTTGATGATGAATTAAAGCCCTACTGTTTTCACCATTCTTAGTGGAAGAAGTATAATTATAGTGATATGATTATTTCATAATATATAATAATGATGTCACGATATATTTTTCCATAATGTTAGTATTTATTTGTATTAAGGGTCAAAAGAAAATAGATATATTCAATAAGAAAATGGTATAAAAGAGAAGTTAGATAAAATGTAAAAATTAATTTATTCTATAAGTTATTGATAATAGATATAAAGGTGGATATTATTGAACCCACTTTGTGTTTATATTGAATTAGTTTTTAATTTAATTTAAATTTATTAAGGGAAGTCCAAAAATTTAAATATGTATACGAATTGTTTTTGAAATTTTCTATAAATATTAAAAAACAAATTTGATAGTTTTTCATTTATTTTTCAAATAAAAAATCATTTTTATAATAATCATGAAGCTCCTAAAAATATTTTTTATATATATAATGAATATTTATAGTTCCATAAAATTTAGTGGTTTACCTTGAACGGTTTAAGAGATTTAATATACCACAAAAAATTATATTCATAGGGAATGTAATGTGTAATTTTTTTACTATAAATCAATTCAAGGAGATTTAGTCATTGTTTTTATAGAAAATGAAAAACTTTAGGAAGCTTCTTCTATTAATGTTCATCCATTAATGACGAAAAGGGTTAATTGAATGTGAATAATCGATTCATGGGTGTTGTATATGGTATCTAACTTGACAAGTGATTAAATACCATTGGATGGTGTTTCAAGATGATTATTGTTGTTTTTGAAAATTTCTTATATTAGGTTTAAGAAGTTTTGATTGAGTTCAAGTTATGCCAAGAATTAGGAGAATGACTACAAAATTTCCAAGTATTTGATCTCGTATGAATCTCAATAATTGTATAGGAACATGAATTTTCTTCCCCATAAGACTTTGAGGTTTCCAAAATATGAATTTAGAAGATTTTGTTTCTTGATAAATTAGTTTAACATTATATTTTTAGAAGATATGGTCATAAGATGTCAATACATAAGCATAAGACATTATCTTGTCAAACTTCATGAGAAAGTTTATGACTTCAAAAAATAATGAGTACATGATTTTTTAGTCAGTAGTACATCATTAAGGATATTTATGAACTTCATAGATCATGAATATCTTTGAGATTATGAATATAATTCTCAGCATGATTATATATTTTTCTATCCAAATAGATAAAAAAATATGAAAACATGATGATATGATATAATTTATATTTCTAATAAATGAATCATTAATCATATGATTAAATTTCATATTTATTCACGGAACAATCATATTGACCATACGTAGACCATGATTCATGTTTAGGTTAAAGAAAAAAATAGTTGAGGAATGATATATAACCAAACGAATAACAAGAAGCAGCTCTGTACAAACATGGGTTCTTTAAAATGAGATACGGAGAACGGTCACAACATAATACAATCCTAGTGAATATGGAATCAGAAATGGTAAGAGGATAAATAATATCGTTCATCGTAGTTATTCCAATAATTTTATGCATTAATGGGAGCATTAAATAAGTTTTTAAACTGAATGTTGATGGAAAACACACCATAGTTCTTATCATTTTATTTGATGTCTCATACTCAGAGAAAAGATGAATCATTTATATTGATTTAGATTCCATGGTTGTAATCCTATTTTAGAACATGACTGTTGATGTGCAGAGTCTAAAATAGAGAGTACCTTGTTTTAGGTCCATTATTTTTAATATTTTTAGAATATTTTTATTTTGTAAGTTATATAAAGAACATCATGAAAAGTTCCATGGCATAGCACACATCGTGTTTCTCTATGATTCATGTTGATTTTGAATATGTAAATATGTAAGTTTTTTTAGGAAAAACATGATATTTATATAAATTTTGAGTAATCTCAGTGTTCAAGAAAACTACAAAAATATTAATTTAAATGAAAATGATGAATTATTTATCTTAACAGATTGGATTTTAAGAACTTGAATACTGAATGTTATGTAATATGTTATAGAACCATATTAATGAGGTAAAGCGAATAAAAATATAAGAAAATGAAAAAAAAGTGAGATTATCTCAAATAATTGTGTACTTAACATATTATACAAGTTTAAAGAAGAGAAGAGTGTGTTGATACTAAGTCCACGAACATAACATGTGTATCAATAAAAGCTAGAGAGACCCAATGTAATTCCTTTCCACTAATGAATATATAGGTAGTAATGGGTGATTCTATTTAATTATATTTATTATAATCCAGGCCATGTAATTTTAGTTTGTTTTTATGTATCTTTTAGGGGCTAAAAAAGTTAAATGAAATGTTAGACAACACTAAAGATTGTGGAATATGAGTAAACACACTTGATTTTTTTTAATTTATGTGGAATATCCCTCACATTGTCCATGAAGGACATAGGGGTTTCATTTTTTATCTACTTGATGAGGAGTTTGTGGATTACAATTTTCTACAAATCATGTAGAGTATAAATATTTCTAATTATTTGTAATGGTTAGTGATAGGATAATAATTCAACTTTAATTTCAATGATTTTTGTAATAAGGTTTATGTAGTGTATATCGACCCTGCTTGTATTACATTGATGAAGCATCATTTTAATAAAAAATATAAATAAAATCATTACAAAACCAGGAACTAAAAGTTTAGTTTCTTGGTAAAATTATGACAAAACATAACATTTAAATAATAAAACATAAACATAAGTTAATTTTTTCTTCTATATCTTATTACTGGCCATCATTTTCTCCTTAGTATAAGTAGTCAATTGAGGTTACGCATCTAAGAAATGGGTGAGCTAAAATCCTAGTAACATGATAGATAAGAACATGATTAAATAAATCATGGTCTTAGCATACTCATCATACTAATAATGAGTGTAAAAATTAGATAATTTCAAGGAATGTTTCCATTCTCAATATGAAACATCATGTCTTAGTGGTCGACTACCACATATAGTTGTGAACAATGATAGCAGAACTTTCATGTTTAACATATTTTCATATTGAAAACATAGTCATTATGAAAAAATATAGATTCATGTTCACATATATTTATCCTTATATATTTATATGTGTCACATTACACTATGAATTTGAGTGTTATAGAGTTCCAGTCATTCCCATCCAATCATGACATTTACATAATCGTGCATGCCTTATATAATGCATATCATTCTTTGACATAATATAACCCATTCAAAGGAAATGGTTTTCATGATAATTTAATAAAGAATACATTAATTAATAAATAATGGGGTTATTGAAAAAAATGGTGATAACATACATGGTATAAGAATTATCAATATTGAGAGAATTAGAACCAATATAGAGATAAGTAAAATATATTTGCTTAAAAAAAGAGTTATTTTTGAGAAATATTTGAATTTTTGATAAAATGAGATTGGAAACATGTATATACCTTAAAATAAATGGTAAATAAAAAAAGAAATAATATTTAAGAAACATAAATGGAACTCCCATGCTGAAAATGTAGTGAAATATGGAAAATCCAAAGGTAGATAATTGGGTTAGAGATTCCCCTTACTATATGTCTAAATTATTTCTTCACATTAATATCTAGGAAAATAAAAACTAAATTCATTAATTAATCATTCCTGAACATATTATAAATTTATTTGATTTATTATATTTTTATTCAGATAAATTATAGACATTATGATGATTTATAGAGTTCAATTTAAACATTTTAGAGTGTTCGGTTTCTTTATTTTCAGGATCGATTCACTAGTATGAATGCATTGAATATCATGTAAAATTGGAATAATTATCAAGAATTGAAATTATTTATTTTTAATTAACTTGAAGAAGTATTATTGGCCCTGTATGATTTTTTTTACATATGAGGATGATTTATTAGAAAAAACATTATGATAATTTTTTTTTTGAGACCTAAGGATCCTAAAAAAGGGGATGGTCTTGGGAATAGAGTTGTTAAGTTGTGGAAAATGCTTCACAGATTTGGATTCATGATGAGAATATGTGGTGGGGTGGTATTTATAGTGGAAAATGGGGATTTTTTTAATGTCGTATTCATTAGTTTATTATTTTAGCATGAGACTATCAATAGTTTGATAATTATCACTAAATATATTAAATAATTAATCATAGTTTGAGATTATGGTTCTTAAATCATCAATTACTTGAGAAATAGAGTATTTATAATATAATGTTATATAACATAAATTATTTAACTTCATTATTCACAAAAAAAATCAACTATTTTTGTAAAATACCAAAAAATAATCGTAACCTTTTTTAATGTATAGTATCTAAAAATATAAACTATTTTGTTAATATAATTTTCTAAATATGATAAATTTAATATTTATTTAAATTTACCATTGAATTAGAGATTTATTATTTTGAAATTATATCTAACCTCTCATAAATTTAACATATAATCATAAGAAATAAATTTTTTGAATTATGAATCTATTATTTGAAAATAAAAATTCATTTGAATTATTATATTATTTTTCAAATTGTAAATAAAAAATTATATTCTATAAAAATACCAATACTTAATTAATAATTTCTAAAACATTTATTTATTTTTAATATGATATAATTAAATCATGTTTTCGTTTCTAAGATGCATAAATAATTTTATACATTCATAAGTGATTTTACAATTCTATTGGTGAGATTACTATTCCTAATAGTTATATTACTATTCTAATAGTCAACATACTATTTTATTTGGTAATAGTATCTTACCTTCTACAAATACCTCTTATTCCATTCATTCATCATTTCTAAAGTTATTATTCTGTTCTCTAGGTCATTTCATGGAATAATTATAAGAAGGGGGTTTTAATTTACTATGTTATGGTTTGTTACATTCCCCCCCCCCCCTTTGAAATTTCACCCTTAAAATTTCATATTATATGCTATGGTGAAAAACATGAGGGTACTTCTCCTTCATCACTTCCTTTAGTTCCCAAGCTGTATTTTCATACTTATAGTTCTTCCATAGTACATTGAATATGTGAGTATTCATGTTTCTTATAAAATTATAAATATGATCCATGATCTTCACCAAATTTTCCTCATAAGAGATATCATTTCCTAACTATACAACCACTAGATTTAGTACATGTCTACGGTCTGTTATTTACTCTCTCAATAGGGATATATGGAATACATTTTATACTTAAGACATGGTATGTGGATGTTCTAGTAGATAGGAAATAATACAGTCATGATCAAGAGTCTATAAGGGGTCGATTTACCAAGGACATTGCTTTACTTTCTTCCCAATTCTCAAGATCCTCTTCCTTGGAGATATGTGGAGGAATACCACATCCCCAACCATAAACTCTTTATCCCATTAACGATTGTATGTGTACCTGCTCAGTAAAAAATTGGTTTCCTTGGTGTTATGTTGAATGTTTGTCACCTTTTCCACCATTTCATTTACCATTTAAGATTATATAAGCTTACATTAAACCACTTCATCCCACCATTTCATTGTTCTGCATCTTTACCCACAAAGGGATTCATATGGATCTATCTAGATGATTCAGTGGAAACTATTGTTATATGTGTACTCAAATATAAGTATGTTTTTCCCTCACTCCTCTGATGTCTATAGAACATGATCTCCACATTTCTTCAGGCTTTTTAAATTTCCACTAAGATTGGACATTAGGTTAGGAATGATAAGACATAAAAAAGTTCAGGTCAATGTTTATAGCACATTGGACACTTTTTTAGAACATATAGGTGAATCTCATATATCGGTTGAATGCAATCGATAGTGGTACTCCATGAATCCTAAAAATGTATCTGATTTATATTCATGCAATTTGATCCAGTGAGAAGTCCTCTAAATTTTCAATAATTTGGGATGTCTTTGTGAGAGGATACGCAACAACCCATATAGCATTGATTCCTCTCAATGTATTCATAAGTCTTATGAAAAAGTATATGGTAATGGTTTCCCACTTTTATGCAGGTAAGCTAAATGGTAGAATCATCCCCTTAAACTTTTCCATCTCATTATTCACTCTCTACCACACTAGGCACTTCAATGTATATTCTGTGATCACTTTAGTTTTATTTTCACACTAATATTTAACTACGAGATCTTGATACATCTCTATGATTCCTAAGTGAAGAGTGTATGTTGCTCTATGAGAATCATTTATAATGTCTTTATTTATATCTGGATTTTATGGTACATCTAATTATGACCCAAACCTCATGACTAATTCTACATCCTTTTTGAATTTTTGGGATTTCCCATTTCCGATAGCTTTCCCCTATTTCTGAATTTTCACATCATTTCTTTTAGTATCCATTATTTTCTCCATGAGGGATGTTTTAATATTCAATAGAGAAAGTATTGATGATGTTAAATCCTTAATTATTCCCATTTCCATCCCTTATACTTCTATGAAGATAGGATCCTGCAAAAATTTTATCATTGATAGTGATAGAGGATCCTTTCAACATAGAGAATCATCCACCTTATTTGCTTTTTAAAGATGCTCGTGGATTGAGTAGTTATAAAATACCAGGTAAATAAATAATAATACATATTTCATATTTACTAATATTTGTGAATTAAATATTAATTTTACTATAAAGGGGTTGCAAGGTTTGATAGCGTACTTGATACGCAACATTGGGTTTCTTACGTTGCACACTAATAATATAATATTATTATTTTAAATGATCGTAAACTCCTAGCCATTGTATTGGCGATAATGAAAAAAACTAACTACAATATTATTTGTTAAATGTATTTACATTTATCCAATAAAAATTTAGAGGCTTAAAATATGAATTAATCGAGTTTTAAGCATAATTTACATTAAAAGGTCGATTTACAACCTTTTAATGAAGAACCCTATTTAAATATTGTTTTTGTCACCTTAGTACATTAAAATTGACCAAATAAAATCCATATTTACAATGGGGACGTGAAAATTTACTTTGTGTAAGTTTTTGGAATTTTTTTGATAAAGTTAATTTTTTAATTAATAGTGAAAATATTGTATTTTAATTCCAAACTGCATTTTAATCTAATTTATTTAATTGGTTAGATTTTTTTTAATGGGTTTTAAAGTGTAATTAGACTATATTTTTACCATTTAATCCAATTTTGATCATTATAATTAATTTCACTTTGAAATTGGACAAAAAGAAGTGTCAATCTTTTGATAGTTATTGTTTCATAAAAACATGATATTTGTTTTAAAAATGGGAATTAAGTTTAAATTAATTAATGAAACCTATATATTTATAATTTATAAAAATAGACATAATTTTTCAATTCATAATATCAAATATATATTATGCTTAATTTTTGGTATTTTTCTGAGAAACTTCAATTTTTGATGAATAGTGAAACCACTTAGTAGTAGTTAAAAAAACTGACCTTTTCATTTAAATGAAATTTTACCACTTCTGTGAATTAAATTTCAAAAATCTGACATATATGTTTGTCATTAGTATGTAAAATGTGGTTCAATAAGATGAAAATAATTTTTGGTGAATAGAAACTTTTGACTTTTATTTGTCGCGGTTAAAGGTAAATTAGTTAATTCAAGGTAAAAATAATATTATAAAAATTCAAAATTTCTTTAACACTTGTCCCAAACATATTGGTTGAGTCATTTACGAACATGGGAATCTTTTAGTCGAATTTGGGCCCCCATTGAGCCACTTGGTAGTGATAATGCCAGTTTTGATTAAATAACTTAAAGAAAAGACAAAAATGACCTAAACAAAAATCATTTAGTAAATTAATTTTTATACGGTATTATATAATTAATATTTTATACTATAAATATTAAATGTTAAGATAATAATATTTCATAAATCAGGGTATTTTTTATATTATTTAGACATCAAATAATTTAAATTATTAATTACACAATAATGATGCAGTGATTACCTCCTTAATAAATCATTTAAATAAATAAGATTATAAATATTAAAATAACATCCAAAACTTGTCCAATTCTTATTTGATGATTTTATTTCAACCATGAGTCATCTTATCTTCTAATATAATGATTTTTGTACCTTTTTAATCCTAATATAAGTTTATAATAAAATAATATTTTCACCCATTCCTAAAGAGCTCCCCCTCCCCCTTATAAAAAGCCCTCACTTCTAACCAATTCCTCACACCACTCAAGCCTTTAGGCTCGTCCAAAATCTGCCCAATTAAGCTCCCTACATCCCTCTGTTTCACCTATAAGTCTTACCTTAGGCATAAGGAACTTCAAGAAGTCCATTTGGTTCAAACCAATGGGAGTTACTGAAATTGATGGTAACGGTTTCTCTTAACTTCTTTTTATTTTAATTATACAACCCCTAAACTCTTTTTATTCCATTATTTTATAATAAAACCAGTATTCCCAATATACTAGTATGTATTTATGAGAATTATTTGAACTACACTTACACACACCTCCATCTAATGGGTGAACAAAAAAATGTTTTTGTGGATGACAAACTAACGCCTCACGAAACAATGATTGTTCAATTATCTTCTATCTCCTTTCATGGTGGCCAATAATATGGAAATATATTTATATATTATATATATTATGTTTATATTTTATTTATTCTTAATAATTTTTTTATAGCATAACATTATGGTTTCTATTATGTGTAAACATGATAATTTCATTTGAGTATGTGCGGACTACCGCCCCCTCAAAGTGATATGACTCGTTAATGCCATATATGGGACGTATAAAGGATGGAGTTAATGATATTATGTATGATATTATATATGAAATTATAATGTAATTATAATATAATTTTCTACCATTATGTTTTAATTCCCCTAAAATAAGAGATAGAAATGAAAGTATCGTTCATGCGTAGCTACAACTTACTGTCTCCATGAACGGTGCATTTCATTTCTTACCTCCAAGTAATATGTACCATTATATGTATATATATATATACCGGATATATAAGATATATATTATATCTAAATAATTAATTTCCTTCTGCATATAATGGACTATTGATCATATGGACAACATGTAAATATATGGTGTTCATTTTTCACTCAAGTACCAAATATCAACAAAATGAATGTTATTAACTTAAATGATTACATAATGTTTATAACATGATTATAAGGACTATAAAATCATTTATAAACTTGAAAAAAGTTCATAAGAAAGTAGAAATTAACTTTAGTTTATCATTCAGGGGATTAAAGAACGATCGAGTCAGGTCATACACGGGGTAAGGGACTTCATCCCAATATTCTTTTATTGAAGAATATTTAGTTTTATACGCGAATTTCTTTTATATGGTAAATAAACCCCTTTGACTTTTCATTTCACTCCAAGGGAATCTATTTATACGAAGCGTTTTATTAAACGACAAAAAGGAATGTTTTTTTAACATAAGCGGTGACAATGACCTTTCTGTCGTCGCAAGTATTATTCGATCTTTGGCTTCTTTAACAAGTCGTAATGTTTTTAAATGGGAAAATAAATACCATACAAACTTTATACGTATTTTGGTATTGAAAATAATTTTTTGAATGGATTTATTATTTCAATACCTTGAAATGATATTTTATTATTGCAATATGGAAATGTTATCTTTATTTTATGCTTATGTTATGATTTATGATCATTTTATGGTTTTGGGCATTATTTACATATACGTGTTGTTCCATGATAATCCTAGGGCAGGTGAGCCTGAGATAGGACTCCAATGCATTGGAAAACATGACGGAGGTAAACATTAGTTTTCCTCCTAAGAGAATTAGGGAATATACTATGATGGTTATTCCAAATTAACTCCCTTTATAGCTATGATAACTACAATGTAAGTATGATATAGATGCCACAAGTTACCTTTATGATTTATGATTTCTATGATTTATTCATAAAATATTATGATTTCACGAGGTAAGAAAAATAGTTCTTGTTTTGTATGTATTTATGAACAAATGTTTTCTTACTTTGTATTATATCCCTTACTAAGCTTTTTATACGCATACCAAGTTTTGAAATGTTTTCACCAGACTTAAAGATGAATAGGGTAATGGATGGTATTAAGTAAAAGTCATGCTGTCTAAAACATGGAACTAGACATGACACTTTTTTTAGAGTTTTTATTTTATAAAAAAATTGAATCTGTGTAGAAGTGTCTACTTTGTAATCTTTTGAGATGTAATAGTTATGTCCTAATTCTCTAAAACTCTAAACCTAAAAAGATCCTCAATGTGAATTATTCCTTTATTTCAATATTATGTAATGTTTTAGGACGGGTCATTATATTTGGCATCAAAGGTTGGTTTAGATAACTTTAGGAGTTAGGGTATTGTTAAATAAATGTCCATAAATTAATTTTTGGTAATATTGAAATGATATAGCATTTACAGATTACTATGTTTCTTCGCCTAAGAAATTTATGTGTATAGAATTGTTTTCCACATATGAAACAGGGAAGCTAGGTTGGGTCAACATCAGGAGGAAAAAAACCTTCCAAATCAGCAACCTGAGATGGTTGGAATCAAAACTAAATAGTTTTTTGCAGTGACGACACAGTTGACTCAGGCTATAGATAGTGGTGGTATCCATGTACGAGATCGGCCAGATCAACCACAAGGGAACATGTCAGTAGTGGAGCATTTCATCAGGCAACATCCCCCATCATTCATAGGATCATCTAATACAGTTCTAGCATAAGGGTGGATTAAAGCACTGGAAAATATTTTCGATTTCATGGGTTGTTCTAAACATCAAAAGGGTAGTCTCGTTATTTACCAATTTGTAGGTGAAGCTAATCAGTGGTGGTCGATGGTGAAAAATATCAGGTATATTGAGGATATTGATGATCTTGATTGGGATGAATTCAAAGGTATGTTTCATGAGAAATATTTTCCTACGGTGGTTCGTCTTAGAATGGTAAAAAAATTCTGGGAATTGAGGCAAGAGGATGACCCAATGGTTGCATGTGAAGAAAAATTCACTCGACTAGAAATGTAAGCTCCAAATTTCATACGAGATCTTGATAGTAAAATCAACCATTTTTACTCAAGTATTAATGCCAAAGAATCGAAGGGCATTAGCTTCACGTGAGTTCAAGTGTTATGAATAACTTGTTAGTTGTGCGGAGAAGGTGGAAATGGAGTTTGCTGATGATTAGGTGTTCTTTGAAAAATAACAGAATAGGTGGTCAAGGTGGAAGGCTAATGGAAAGAACTCTTCAAAAAAGTCTGATGGTAATAAACTTAAGTTTACAGTTTGTGAAAATTGTGGTAAAAAGAAAGTTGGGGAATGTCTTTTTAATTCTGGAAAGTGCTACCTATGTGGTAAAATGGGACATAAGTCTCGTATTTACACTAAAAAATATCAGGGTAATGGTTAGAGAAAATCTGATTTATAGTCCTTAAAATGTTTTAAGTGCAATGAAATAGGTCATTATACAAATGAATGTCCAACAAAGAACTCAACTAAGGGAAAGCAGCCAGACTACAAGAAGAAAGGGGTGGTGAAATCCTTTGCAACTACTTCAACATATGATGGGCCATCAAATGAGGTAGTATCAGGTACACTTTTTGTTTGTTCAGATTATGACAATGTGTTGTTTGATTCAGGGCCTACACACTCTTTTATTTCTGAGATGTTTTCTAGTAAATTGGGAATTCCATCTCAAGATATGAATACAGAACTTATGGTAAAAACACCTGGAAGAAATGTTGAGACAAAAAGAAAACATAATAACCTTCATGTCTTTGTGTGTGGAAAGAATCTACCGGAAAACCTTATTTTTTTCCTCTAGTATAGTTTGATGTTATTTTGGGCATGGATTGGCTATCTGTTTATCATTAAAAGATTTACTGTAGAGATAAAGAGGTTTCTTTTTAAAAATATTTACAGTTTGTGTTCAATAATGAACCCATTCTCTTGATAATATATTAGAATGTTGAGAAACTAGTAAAAGATGGAAATGAATGTTACCTTTCACATATTGTTGAAAATAATGGAACTGTTCAGATTAATGATGTGCTAGTGTTAAATGAGTACCTTGATGGTTTTCCTCATGATTTTCCTATTATTATACCTGATCGGGAATTTGAATTTACTGTTTACTTAGTTTCTGATGCTAATCCAATTTCAAAACACCCTTATCAAATGACTCAAAATGAAATTTTAGAGTTAATGAAGCAATTGAAGGAGTTATTAGATAATGGTCACATTAAACCTAGCACATCACCATGGAGTGCTCTTGTCTTGTTTGTTAAAAAGAAAGATGGTTCAATGAGACTTTTCACTAATTATAGAGCATTGAATATCATCACTATTAAGAATAATGATTCTTTGCCTCATATCGATGATTTGTTTGATAAGCTCCAGGGAGATCAGTATTTTTCGAAGATCGACTTGAGATCAGGGTACCATCAGCTTAAAGTAAAGGTAGAAGACAATCTAAAGACTGCATTTCGTACTAGATATGGCCCTCAAGAATTTGTAGTTATGCCTTTTGGTTGAACCAATGCACCTGTTGTATTCATGGATCTTATGAATATAGTTTTTCGTGAGTTCAAGGATAAGTTTGTGGTTGTGTTCATTGATGATATTTTGGTTAATTCCAAAAGTATGGAGAAACATAAAATTCATTTAAGGGTTTTCTTGAAAACCATAAAATAAAATAAACTGTTTTGGAAATTCAGCAAGTGTGAGTTTTGTTTACAACAAATTTCATTCATTGGTCACATTGTTTCAAAAAATGCCATAACTATTGATCCTGCTAAAAAAAGTTGTTTAATAATGGCCAAGACCAACAAATATAACTGAGATCCATAGTTTTTTTGATTTTGTAGGTTATTACCAAAGGTTTGTTAAAAATGTTGCATGGTTATCTAGTCAAATGACAAAGTTAACTTGAAATGTGTTAAGTTCATCTGGAAAAAAGAATGTGATGATAGTTTTCAGAAATTGAAAAGAAGATTGGTTAATTATCCAGTTTTGGCACTACCATCTAGAAACGGTGAGTTTGTTATCTACAATGATGCTTTATTGAGAGGACATGGTTGTGTCCCAAGGCATAATGATCAGGTAATTTCTTATTCTTTAAGTCAATTGAAACCTCATGAGTTAAATTACCCTACACATGATTTTGAATTAGTTTTTGTGGTTTTTGCTTTAAAAAATTGGAGGCATCATTTTTATAGAGAAAAATGGGAAATATATACTAACCACAAAAGTTTAAAGTATATATTAACTCAAAAAGAAATAAACATGAGACTGAGGAGATAGATAGAATTAATCAAGGATTATGATTGCACTATCCATTACCATTCGGGAAAAGAAAATAAAGTGGTCGATACATTGAGTCAAAATTGTAATACTTCATCAACCATGTTACGTTTAGAAAAAAATCATTTGGTTTTTGATTTGATAACTTTGGCATAGATGTTGTTGGTGTAGAAAATTTTTCTTCTTGGTATTAGGCGTCAGTGAGATCATATCTATCAGATAGAATTAAGAAATCATATAAGGAAGATAGTGAGTTACAAAAAAAGGTAGAGTCAGTTTCGAAGGGTATTTTGCCTGAATTTAACATTGTTAATGATTGTCTTTTGAGATCTGGAAAGAGATTATGTGTGCCTTGTGATTCAAAGTTGAATAATGAGTAGTTATGTGAAGCTCATAGTTCCCCATTTTCAGTTTATCCTGGTAGTACTAAGATATACAGAGATCTTTGTGATTATTACTTGTGGGATGGAATGAAAAGAGATATTGCAGATTTTACTGTGAAGTGTTTGACTTGTCATCATGTTAAAAAAGAGTGACAGTTACTGAAAGGGATGCTTTAACCTTTACTGGTGCCAGAGTGGCAATTGGAAAATATATCCATGGACTTCTTTGTGGGATTACCAAAGACATCTCAAGGTAATAATGAAATTTGGGTTATTGTTGATCGATTGACTAAATCTTCTCATTTCCTTCCTATTCGAGATATGTTTTCTCTAGATCAACATTATCGGTTGTATGTTAAAGAGATAGTTAGGTTTCATGGAGTTCCCCTCTACATTGTATATTATCGTGATCCCAGGTTTACTTGTAACTTTTAGAAAGGCCTTCAAAAGTTGTTGGGTATTGAATTAAATTTTAATACAGCCTTTCATCCTCAATCAGATGGGAAATAAAAATGAAAAATTCAAACATTGGAAGATATGTTATGTTATTTATCAATGGATTATCAGGGAATTTGGGACCAACATTTTTCTTTGGTTGAATTTTCTTTTTATAATAGTTTTCATTCTAGTATACAGATGGATCCATTTGAGGCATTATATTGAAAGCATTGTCGAACTCTATAATTTTGGGATGAAGTTGGTGAAAAGAAGCTGATGGAACCATAATTGGTAGAAGATATAGTAGAGAAAGTTCTGTTGATTTAGAAGCACATGAGAACAGCTCAGAGCAAAGAGAAAAGTTATGCAGATAACTGGAGGAAGGATCTTTTATTTGAGGTAGGTGATCATATCTTTCTCGAAGTTTCTCCATGGAAAATTGTGATGCGTTTTGTCATGAAGGGAATGTTGAGTCCGAGGTTCATTGGACCTTATGAAATCTTGGAGAAAGTTGGATCAGTTGTGTACATAGTGGCTTTAGCACCATGTTTATCCCAGGTACACAATGTTTTTCATGTTTCGATGTTGAGAAAATATATGCCAGATCCATCTCATGTTTTGAGCCTAGAGGTAGTTCAGTTGGAAGAGAATCTCTCTTATGAAGAACAACCAGTCCAGATTCTTGACCCAGGAGAGAAAGTGTTGTGGAATAAGGTAATTCACAAGGTAATGGTTTTGTGGAAAAACCATATGGTTGAAGAGGAAACGTGGGAATCTGAAAATTCTATGAGGGATAAATACCCCCACTTATTTTTATAAGTAAAATTGCGAGGATGCAATTCCCAAAAGGGGGGAAGGATGTAACATCCCAGCTAAATAAAGAATAAGAAATATTTCATATTTTTTAATATTTGTGAATTAAATATTAATTTTACTTTAAAGGGGTTTCTATGTTCGATATCATACCTGATAGGCAACAACAGGTTTCTTACGTTGCATACTAATAATATAATATTATTATTTTAAACAGTAGTAAACCCCTAGTTGTTCTATTGGAAGGAATGAACAAAAATAACTACAATATGATTATACATTTTTGTTAAATGTATATACATTTATCCAATAAAATGTAAGATGATTAAAATATGAATGAATCTAATTTTAAGCATAATTTACATTAAAAGGTCGATTTACCACTTTTTAATGAAGAACCCTCTTTAAATAAAGTTTTAGTAACCTTAATACATTCAAATTGAACAAATAAAATCCTTATTTATAATGGGAAAATAAAAATTAACTTTGTGTACATTTTTGGAATTTTTCCATTAAAGTTCTTTTTTTAATGAATAGTGAAAATATTGTATTTTAATTCAAAAATGTAATGTAATCTAATTTATATATATGGTTAGATTATATTTTTAATTGGTTTTAAAGTGTAATTAGAATATATTTTCACCATTTAATCCAATTTTGGTCAATATAATTAATTTCCCATTGAAATTGGACATAAAGCATTGTTAATCTTTTGATAGTTATTGCTTCTTAAAAACACGATATTTGTTTTATCAACGGGAATTGATTCTAAATTAAATAATTCCACTTCTATGTTATGAATTTAGAAAAAAATACATCATTTTTGAATTCAGAATATAAAATATAGCTAAGGCTTATTTTTTTTATGTTTCCGAAAAACATCAATTTTTTATGAATAGTGAAATCACTTAGTAGAAGTTAAAAAACTGACTTTTTCATTTAAATGAAATTTTACCGCTTCTGTGAATTGAATTTCGAGAATATAACATACATGGTTATTATTAGTAAGTAAAATATGGTTCAATAAGATTAAAATAATTTTTGTTGAATAGTAACTTTTGACCATTATTTACCGTGGTTAAAGGAAAATAGGTTAATTTAAGATAGAAAGAATATTATAATAATTCAAAATTACATTAACACTTGTTCAAACCTTATTGGTTAAGTCATTTACGACCATTGTCATATTTGGGTCGTTTTTCGGATCCAATTGGGCCACTTTCTAGTGATAATGACAATTTAGATTAATTAACTTAATGTAAAAGCAAAAATGAAAAAAACAAATAGCTTTTTGTAAATTGATTTTTATAGAGTGTTATATAATAATTTTTTTGACTATAAATATTCATTGTAAAGATAAAAATATTTCCTACATCATGGTACTTTTTTATAATTTTTATACATCAAATAATTTAAATTATTTATGACACAATAATGATGTTGTGTTTACCTCATTAATAAATCATTTAAATAAATAAGATTATAAATTTTATAATAACACCCAAAACATGTAAAATTATTATTGGATGATTTTATTTATACCATGAGTAATTTTATCTTCTATTATAATTATTTTTGGACCTTTTGAAACCAAATATAATTTTATAATAAAATAATATTTTCACACTTTCCTAAAAAGCCCCTCCTCCCCTTTATAAAAAGCCCTCACTTCTTACAAATTCCTCAAACCTCTCAAGGATTTAGGGTCATCCAAACTATACTCAATTAAGCTCCCTACATCCGTATCTTTCACCTAGAAGCTTACCTTTGGTATAGGGAACTTCAATAAGTCCTTTTGGTTCAAACCAAAGGGAGTTACCCAAATTAAAGGTTAAAGTATCTCTTTAATTATTTTTTTTTATTTTACTTATCCAACCACTAAACTCTTTTTATTCTTTTATTTCAGAAAAAACTAGTATCCTCAATATACAAGTATTTTGTAATGAGAAGGATTCGAACTAAACATTCACACTCCTCCATCTAATGGGTGAATAACATAATGTTTCTATAGATGGAAAACTAACGCCTCACAAAACAATGATTGTTTGATTATCTCCTACCGCCTCTCATGGTGTCCATTAACAAGAAACTATATTTATATATGATATATATTATGTTTATGTTTTCTTTATGCTTCTGTATTTTTTACAGAATACCTTTATGGTTTCCATTATGTGTAAACAGGATAATTTCATTTGAGGAAGTGAGGACTACCACCCCTTCAAAGTGATATGACTCATTAATGCCATATGTGGGATGTATAAAGGATAGAGTTAATGATATTTTATATGAAACTAGTACATCGCCCATGTATACCCACGGCATCATAAATGAAATCTAAACTAAAAAATGAATTAGAAATATGAGAAGTGATCAATGGAGAATAATAAATATTGTATTGAAATTATAAATCTATTCATAGAAATGATGTATGAAAATATAATATCTAGATACTTGAAATAGGAAAACATTGAAACATAAGCATGGTAAGAGATCATTATATTAAAAACATACATTAGTTGTCATTTTCAGGTCACCTTTGAAAAATAACTATGGAATGTTATTTAACCATGATAATAGAACATAAATACACTTTATGTAGTAGATACATGTTTGAAAACAATTACAGGAACAATGATTTTCAACAACAGTGGGTGTGCAGATCATATTACAATTCATGTCACCAGAATGTGCAGTCAACAGCCTCCCAGTACTACCATGTATCATTGATGTAGAGTAGCAGTTTTTCATGTTTTTTGATAGTTATATTGATCCCTACAAAATATAATTAGACATTAATGTGAGTAAATGATACATATTACTATGAAAAAAAATGGGGAATGTAGTGAGGTGAAACCAAACAATTATTAATATGAAAAGGAAAAATCAGTAATATGTAGTGAGGTGAAAGCAAACAATTGATGTAGAGTAACAGTTTGTCTTTTCTATTCTCCCACCCAATAACACCAGCTTCACCTCCCACATATGCCTCCCCCTTCCCAGCTGCTTACCCCACCCCCCCCCCCCCCCCACCCATGCCCAAACTGTTCCCTCAGCAGCCCCCTCCCCCCTACCCTCATCCTCCCCTCCCCTCCAACCTGCCCAATCCCTCCCCTCCATTCCCCTGCCCAACTGCTTCCCCCACCACCCCCTGGACATTGTCTTAGCCCAGCAGCCCCCTCCCCCTGCCCTCTTCCTCCCATCCCCTCCCCTCCCCTCCCCTCTAACCTGCCCAGCCCCTCCCCTCCATTCCCTTACCCACTAAGCAGAATCTCCCCCGAGACATTCCTCCCTCCTCCTCCCCCCTCCACATCCCTCCCCTGGGCAGCCCCTCTTCTCCCCCCCCCCCCGCCACTCGATCCAGCTTGTCACCCCACCAATTCCCAGCACCTCCTCCTACCCCCTACCCAGCTCCACCCTTCCCCCCTTCCCAACCCCTTCCCCCACCACTCCCCCTGACCAACCACTTCCCCCACCAGGACCCTCCCCCCTGCCCTCATTTTCCCCACCCCTACCCTCCCCTCCCCTTCCCTCTCCTCCATCCTACACAGACCATTTATATTAATATGTAAAATAAAATGGAAACCATTTATCAGGAATCATAAATCTATAGACTAAATTAAAACAACTATAGATGTAAGTATTGTATCACAGAGTACTAAATTGTTTATAAGTTCTTACCATTTAATAACAATAACACACTACAATACATTATTTCAAATATGAAATATTCATAAGAGAATATTAGAAATAACCTCACAGGATTGGTTTTTTTAGTCAAAAAATCATGTTTTTAAATAACCAATATTCATGTGTTGTGTAATGTAATTCATATAGACCATCCAATGAGCCAATAAAAATGTAATGCATAACATTACATAAGCACGCACCTTGAATATGTGTATGGAGTTCCTTGAATAACGCCCCACCCTATGTTGCTATCGAACCTACACACAAAAGTTATATTTAGAGAATCCAAAACATAATGGATAAGTGACCATCATTTACTATCTATGATTAAAAAACCTAATATAATAAGCATAAAATTAATTAAAAAATAGTACATCGGGTTGTCCCCCTACCTATCTCCACCCCACCCCACCAGGACCGTCCCCCCTCCCCTCCACCCCCTGCACAACCCCTTGCCTCCCCTCCCCCCTTAGAAGCCTTTTCTGCCACTGCATCCCAGCACCTCCCTCTTCCAACTCACCCACCCTCCTGCCCAGCACCAACCCAACCAGGAACCACCTCCCTACCCAGCCCCTTTCCCACTAGCCCCCACCAGCCCCCCCTGCCCTGCCCATTCTCCCACTACCACTGAAATAAATCAAGTTACAGTTGTTTTGTAATACAGGAAGAATATAATAACTCACATGACAGAAAATAAATTAGGATATTCAATCACCTGATATCATATTACCTTTTATATCTGAAGAACATATCAGTCATCCTTTTATACCTTGTCGTTTAATTTATCCTTCATTCGGATTACCATATTTTTTTCCTGACATTGACCACCAACATTAATAGGTGGGATTTTTTGAGATTTCTCAATAACATATCCATAAGAAATTCTGTCAGTAGGTTTTTCTACATATATAACATAGTTAAAAGTGGCATCAGATGTAAAATCAATTACAATGTAGGAATAAAATAATGTCTTATTAAGAAAATTCTAAGGGAAAAAATTTATATATACCTGAATAGAAGATGATGCTGTGGATGATGTTTCAAATATATTGTCATACTTTTCACTAAGCCAAAATGATTTAAAATTTTGATGATCCTATGATATAACAATAAAGAATTAATCCAGTTGCATGTTCTCTACACATGTGGAAGTAAAAATGATGATAATAGATTATATTTCACCTGACTATGTTTATGAACACAACATACATTTGTAAAACCAATACTTTGATGAAGTTGTTTATAATTAATAACACAAATAACTATTTTTAATCTATCCATGTTAATGAAAATAGGAATATGTAGTGTAATCTACCTGAAATTATGTGAAGCTATCATTGAACATGGTGACATAGTTTTCGTTGTCGGTAATGGATATTACCTTGTATGAGTTTTGTTCTGATGAACGGTGATGATTTTGAATATTATAATTTGACACTTCAATTAATAGGAGAACCTATTTTGATTTGAAAACTATAAATTCAGCTGGAAAACCATACTCATCATCAGCCTTATTTAAGATGAAATAGTAAATTTTAGTTTAATTGAACTGAACATATTTTGTCATCATGATAGTTTATTATCTTGTAGTACATGAATCAAATAATCTCAAAGATCTGAAGTAGTTTTTCTCACAAATTGCATTACTTGTTTATCAAATAGGACAACTGACAAAGAGTCTGTGGAATCACTCACAAGCAGCTGCACTCTAAATCTAGTGATTTATAAATATGATTACAAATGGATTTAAGATAAGTAAAATTAATTACTATTGATATATAAAAGAAGTAATGAACTGTTAAGTAGAATAAAAAATAATAACTTGGGAATGATGTAAGTTACAAATATCTTGCAGTTGTTACACCAAATTTTTCCTTCAACATTATGCACTTTTCTCATGCATGAATTTCCTGAATCATAGAACCTATATTGATTTGTTTGGAAATTTTTTATGGTGATGGAAATCAAGCACTTTGTAAGTTGTCCAACATTGAGATTAATGTAGTTAATTACATATTACATTATTATACTGGTACAACCAAAATTTTAAAGTGAAAAAATTAAATTGTAAATTTATCATATACTACATACATAATCAAAATTCTTGACTTCAAAAAAGGTTTTTTTTATTTTCCCAATATTGCAATGGTGTAGAGGAAGAAAATAGGTTTGTTGGTGCTGGACATCAATACTCCAAGGTCATTATAAACGGACATCTGAATATTGAAAAATCCAAGTCAAATTTCAATCATAATATGTACATCTATCATATAGTAAACATTGGAATGCATATAAAAAAATGATAATTAAATCATGTATCCAGAGCACCTTATTCGAAATTATTCAACATCTTTAATTTCAGGATTTAAAAGGATTTTCGTCGAATTAATGGCAGTTTTAAGTATAAGAGAGTCTGAATATAATTTTAAAATGAATTCAGTTGGAGTAGTGGTTTAAAACATTTTAAAGAATTGAATTTATAAAAGTTAAATAAGGAATTGGGTTATTAGAGAGTATACTATTCAATCTATTACCTTTGACAAGTTGTAATATTAAAACAGTTGAAGAACTGATATTTTCTTCCAAGTAAGATGACAACTGGTTAGCATAGTCACCCCATAAACTACATTTAAGTTGTAACCCTCTGTAGAAAAATATGCAGTGCATAATGTTAAATATAAACAGTGGATCAAAGATACTGAAAGGTCGTATTTACTATCCTTTCATCCTGTAACACAATTTTCATTTTGATATTTGAATAACCCAATGCTTCAAGAGGATGTGAGCAATGTAAATATCCAATAATTTCTAAAACAAATCAGAAAAGAAGAAATGGTTGTGAACTGTATGGTAAAAAAAGTTGAAAGTAATCCAGACATTTATATATTGAACAACATAGATACTTTAGAAACATTCATAAACTATTAAAGAAATGTCAATAATCATTTACCAATTTAATGTTGCTCTGAAACCCTTCTATGAATTATTTCTTTAAAGGAAGTTAAATCAAAATAGTAATGTGGTAGCAGTGCATCACATGGCCGGACATGCATTGTTGATGCGAAAAGTATTCGACGTGCATGTATAGTTCCTATGTAGGTACCTTGATTAGCAGCTATCTGCATGTTCTGTATGAAATATCACATCCCTTCATGCAATATATTTTTTAACATAGATAGAATTTGACGCCCTATAACAGTAGAGTGTATCTTTGATTTCTGTAGAAATAAATATCTATGAATGTCAAAATTTGAAACACATTATATTAAAGTGGACAAATAGGTGGTATAATTGAAATGAAAAGAAAAATAAAATAGAATAATGATAATATGCAGTATAATTATATTCTGAATTCACCTTTAAATCTCCAAGAATCATATCAATTGCGAAAAAATCATTATAGTACCTGGATGATGTGTTGAACCACAAATTCAAAATGTGAAAATCTATCTTCAATGTCTCATTGGTATCAGGTGTGATATAATTGAAAAACGACATTTATCGCGACATATTTGTAAAAGTGAGATGTTTTAATTTCTTTACGAACAGATCATAATCAGAAACATTGAGTTTCATAAAATCAGACATAAATAAGCTGAGCAGAACCAAACATTCACAATTTAATAGATAATTTTTTATATACCTATCACGATCTATGAAATATTTATTTATAGACAATATTTTGCGTTGATTCACGAGTTGTGGGGTTATAATCACCGACTACTATTTTCAAACCTAATGGTGATGTGACTCTAGATATAGAAACATATAATTGACCATGAAAAAACACATGTTTTCAAAGATACAAACCAACAGAAGATAGTGATTGTCCTTGACTTTTGTTAATAGTAATAGCATAATAAACATTCAAAGCATATTGTCTTATTTGTGGTTTGAAAGGCCATCAAAAGTTGGAGTGTGTCATATTTAATCTTGGATTGAAATCAAGATTTCATGAATTACAGCCACATAGAATTCTGGATCTAATGACATGATCACCCAAGTTGGTAACAATCAAGCGAGTCCCATTACATAATCCCATAGACTAATTTACATTTCAAAGCAACATGACAGGAACCCCATTTTTGAGTGTAATTTTACGGGCATCCATCCCTGATACATTAATCCCATCTAACATTTTAGATGTGTAAATGTTTTTCGGCATATCTATATCAAAACATGTATCACAAAATGAATCTGAGCTAAAATAATATTTGCATTCAGAACATGTGATGGACATCATGAACTCATTTACTTCTTCAAAAATATCCCGAGTTAGAGCTAAGATGGAATGATCTTTAAGATAATTAACATCATCATGGTTACTAATGAAGTTGGGATAAGTATGTTCAAAAAATTCAGAAATAGGATCTTTAGTCCAAGCAAGAATATATGTGGCTGGAATTGGAATTGTGGTTTCACCATCATTTGGTTCTGTAATGAGACATTCACCAATATCTAATGTCCATTTTGGAAAATTCAATAACCTCATCTGAAATTGTAGAATAATTGGAAAGCAATCACATGTTCCTTGTCAGTGTTAGAACACAATAATGTTTCCACAAGTATGAAGAAGCTATACGTGAAGGAAATATTTCATTTCTGTTACCACCTGGTACGACGGGTAGTATTTGCCTGAAATCCCCACCCAACACAACAGTTATTCCACTGAATGGAAATTTTGTACCATTATCATTTTTTACTGACATGATATCTTTTGAAGTAAGGTCAAGAGCTTCAAAAACATTCTTTTGAATCATTGGTTCTTCATCCCAAAAAATAATCTTTGTTAACTGTAGAAGATTTGTGACATCACTGCCTTGATGAATATTACAAATAGAGTTTTCAGAAATAGATATCGAGATTTGAAATTTGGAATGTGTTGTCCTCCCACAAGGTAGCAGTTATTAAGCATTTCCACTAGATGCAACTGCCAGAACAATATTACCTTCTGACCGTAGTAAAGACGTCAATACTTTCCAAATATATGTTTTACTTGTGCCTTCATGACCATGCAAGAAAAAGAATCCTCTAGTGGATGTAGTTAACGAATACATAATGGTACTCATCACCTCATTTTGTTCATCAGTAAGCTTACTTTTCAAAGTCGTATACTCATTACGAAGAGCCTCTCTGTCATGATTACGTTCATCAGATACCAATTGATTTTGTTGAGAGACAATTTCAGAATCAGTTACCGGCATTGGTGGAAAATAATAGAGAGATTTACCATTCCTCTGTAGTAGGTTCTCTATTTCAAGAAAATTATACAATTGTTTTTGATGATCCGTGAGTGACAAATCTAAATGGAATCATGTAATATTGATATTTAATTAGTACAATTTATTAATGAAGAAGAAAATCTAACTGAATTAGAAAATACACAGTTCTTATTATATATATTGAGAAATTTGAAAACATATACCTGGTATTTGTATCATATTTTTTCCGCATAGAGAATGCCTTAACCGAAGAGCTACCATGTTTCATGCCACACAATGTCTGGGCGAGACATATTGTTTGTGATCAAAATGCTAGAAAAAATTCTGCGCATAGACCGACATGTAGCCCAAGTTGACACCTCCTTAATTGCTTCAATAAATTCTCTGTCATTAGTAAGTAGTCACAAAAAATAACATGATTCACAAAAAGTACCATGAATAATGTTTTTCATAGTTTTAATACTGTCAAAATAAGTTTCACCTCTGATATTTGTGGGCATTAATCGAAGGTAATATAACACTGGAGTTGTCGGTGGCACATAATAAAGTCTATTAATACTGAACCCCTGATTTCTTGGACACCATATTTTTCACATTGGTGGAATATAAATCTATAAGAAAATTCTGAAAATGTGAGACATCTTCCTTCATGGTAAGAAACATTATCCTCAAACCATGCCGTAAACATTGATTAACAAATGTTACCCTTCTACAGCACATCCTCGAAATGATCAGTGTCAGAGTACCTAAAACTATTTTGGCCTAGTAAATTAAAATGTAATCTTTAAACTGGAGGATATCTATATTGGATATCATATGAAAATATCCTCAAAGAGGCCTCACAAGGAGAAATGTATTAGAAATCATAATATATTTTAATCTCATTGACATTATTTCCTGACAGTGCTATAGTGTTGGTTTCATACAAAGCTGTTGTTACACAATCATTACCTTTTCTAATATACTTGAATAGATATTTGGTGGAATTAGATTGATTGCAGACATCAATAATCAGATGATCTTGACACTCCATTAGAAAGAAAGGATTATATGGTACAACAAACTAATTATCCAATGGGACACCATTTTTCACGATCGTGTTTCCATCATTTCATCGTCGGTATAGAACATACCCATCATCATGAACTATTTTACATTCAACAAATTTCTTTGGGAAAAATTTAGTACATTTTCCATTTTTTGTATAAGGTGATATACGATTTTCATCACCATAAGGTCCATGCATCATAAACTTCTTAACACCCTCATGAAGTTTTGGGAAATCACCTTTATATGGAATTTTAGAAAAAACACGGTTTTCAATGCATGAAGGAGTGCCTATTTTGTTCTCTCTAAATAAAAATAGTAAAATGTGTATATGAGGAAGTCCACATTTCTGAAATTCCACTGTACGAAAATTTACATAGAATGAAATGATATAAATGACACAGTTTAACAACAGATTCATTAAATAAGATAAATTATGTCTCATAAAATAATTTGTATTACAGTAGGTATGTGAACTTGACATTACAAAGAAACATGTGTCTCGTAAATCTTTTATTAAATGGTAAACCTTAATATTAAAAATTCTGGATACAATGTGCGGACCGATATGAACGGTGAAGATTGTTGCATGATACAAATCTAGTGATTTTAGGCCAAAGGGGATTTCATTTAACATTAAAAACAAATCCGGGTATCCTGTCCAATTGCAGATTGACATTTCATCTTGGTAATTTTGAATCATATACCTAGTACCAACAGTAAATATAGATGGAAAATGATTCGCTTCCTGCATGCATACCCATCATGGTCACCTCGAAGAAAAACATCTTGCAACCCATTGTACAACTCAACCCTCAAGAGTTTTTGATTGATGCGAATGAAGGATAGTCCCCCAGACTCTATCATTGTATAAGCATCAACAATAAATTGTAGTATTAGTCTTCTTGAATGTTATAATATTGACGTATCACACGAACGAAACTACAAGTGATAGGAGAAGTCTTCATGCATTATTATATTTTGAACCTTTCTACATGTACTCATAGATGTAGATTGATTCAAAATGTGTTCAACATATCCATCTTGACCATTTGTGAAAATAAGTGGATATTTTAATGGGAGGTACAAGGGATGATTCTCATCAATCCTCTACAAATAACCACTTCTACATTGAATGAAAATATCTATTTCACAGTTGAGATCTTCAATGCCACCGACAACAAGCATCGCAATCTCAGATGTAGTAGGTAAGTTGTATATCATTGAATCTGTTTGTCTTCTCTTATGAAGGTGCAAATTTAAGTTTCCATATTCTTGAAGATCAATAGCATCCTTTTAACTTCTGAAATGAGGAGCTAAAATATTTGTTTCATGAAGTATATTTTGTAAGTTGAAAATAATATTATAATCGACCAAAATGTTTGAATTTGCTCCATCATAACTGCAAAGCGAATTAAATTAGGAATTAAGTTAAAATATGAATATCCCGTAAATGTATAAACCTTCATGTTAAATATTATATGATGTTTAGAATCCAGATTTGAGACTCATTCGCAGTATCATAAACATAAAGCTTGGAAAAACTAGGTGGTTGTCCCTTAGGAGGACCCAGACTACCTATGTGATTGTAGTTTTGTCCATTAAATATGAGTATAATTGGAGCTCTTCCATTATTGAATGATCTGTTAACCTTACTGCCTAATGACGTGAATGAAAACATATAATTGTAAATATGAATATATTCCTGGAATGCTCTTTCCTCCACAGAGTTTTGATTGAAGACTATTGTTTGAAGATATGGTGGACAGGAAGGTATTAATGGTGAAGAGAATTAACCAAGCGCGCAACATATACCAAATCGTGGGTTTTCTATTGTACTGCATTTTATATTTCTCACATCAAACCAAAATATAGAACCACAGTATTGGAAATCATTAGAGGGATCCCCACTATTCAAATATTCTGTAGGTGAGTAATGGTTAAATGATTGGTTTAATAAACTTGGCATTTTAAATTACATAAAACTGTGCTAACTTGAACAACATTCTAGCAAAAGGTAAAAAGAATACATTGAATTGCATTTTCTGCAAGGTGAAGTAGTTGAATTATTTCTGCAGTAGTATTTTCATTTAGTTTGTAAGGAATTGCATACGAAATACCTGTAAAGTAAAAAATTATTATACAGTAGGTCAAACATGAATAGTAACTTCAATGAGTAATTCCAGCGTTGATTTCACCAGTTGTTACATTTCTTTCAGAAATGACATGAGGCAATGTAGATGACACAAATTTTATAATGTAAATTATGCATTCGAATTGCACAAAAATACCAAAATAATGGAGATATATATCTATATCTATACAAGAAGAATACAACATGATTAGAATATACATCACACCTGTTCTGAGAAAATCTGCTTCGTTACTAGTAGTTGAAGAAGTAAAACAGTATCTATTTTAATCATATTATTCAAAAATTAACACTATGTGATAATTCAAAATCATTTGAAGGCATGATTTGTGCTTACTCTGATAATAAGTCATGCGAAGGGTAAGTGGGTATATTTCCCACATTTGTTACACCTAGAAAAAGTAATGAAAATTTAGTTTAAATGTTAAATATATATGAGAGAAAATGTGTGTTTTTTTCAGAACTATATGATGACAGAGTACTTACTATAGGGGTCATAATTTTTATCATTAGTTGCTGATATACATTTTTTCTTGCTACCGGGTGCAGATCATGTTGATGAAGATCCACAGCCATGATGAGCTATCAATGAAATTTAATAGTTGACAAAAAATACAATGTTACGACATTGTAAAATAAATATATATAATCCTTGTTCTTTGGCAGGGTAATATAACTCACCATTTGAAGATAAAGGTGAAAAAGATATGCATGATCCTCTTTTGGGGAGTAGACAGTACATGAACACAGTTGTAATTATTAGATATAATTTAAGATTGAAATGCTCAGATACTTAAGGTTAATATTCTTACTACAACCAATGCTTATTCTAACACTAATTGGAATAGAGGATCCCAAATCTAATTCCACTATCAATTGAAATGTAGCATGAGTAAAGTAGAATTCGTTATTTTCAATAAATATATTTACTGTATCTAAAAATGTTAGTAAAATGAAAATATACTTATCATTAGTACGCATAGGAGAAAGTGGTATGTGTGCTCCTCTGATCAAGTCAGAAGTCAGTTTCAATGTTTCAAATGTTGTAGTAGAACATAGTCGATGGCCCTCCATGGGTGATTTTCTTATGAAGCTAGGAACCTGTAATTCGGTAAGTAATTTTATTGAATGTTTTCAAGGATATAGAATATTGTTGTACCAATTTTTCATTATCTCATACAAAGTCTCCTTTTCAACCTTGAATCTCTCGATGCTAACGGTGTCTGCATCTTTGTTTTTTTGACTTTATGTTGAATTTTGAAGTTTTAGAATACAACCAAAAGATTTTTATGGGTCCCTAGATTCAATTTATAATATACTAATAAGAAAATTGACAGAGAATCCATGTTTGAATTATTGTGATCGACACTTATAATTTTATTGTAATGAACCACACATATACCAACATCAAAGAAAAATATAAATATTACAGAGAAAATATAAATTCAAATTTTCAATTTTAATGTCACATAATGCAAGAAAAGGTACCCATAGATAAGCAGTGCATAGTTATTTCACTGATTGACTCTTATAAAAATGTTATAGAAACACTAAAGAAATAGAAACATTAAAGTAACTTATATAAATTAGACAGATACAAGAGAAGGACTGAATGTTGGAATAATGGAAGAATCTCTATAGTTAATCAGTAAAAGGTACCCATATATAAGCAGTGTATAGATATTCTACGAATAAATGGATTGCAATTGCATACTGATATGTGAAGTTAGACCAAATAGAGGCAAAATAAATTACTATAATATTTCATTCGAAAATCATATGGTAGAATGGAGGAATCTGTGCATATATTCATCGATGGGATCTCACGTCGAGAGAAACCAAACCTGGACAGTGCAATACTGATGGCCAAGGGAAGAGGATGAGTAATGTTAGGTAGACCTTCGTTGAAGCCACCCGGTAAGAAGAAACCCATATATGTAGGTAATAGTATACACGTCTTCAGGCACCGAATACTGTCACGGGAGTTGCAACTGAAAACACAATACTTTGTCGTAGATATTTGATGAAGCTTCCTGGTAGCTTGAAACCCTAAATTGAATTGCAAGAGGGAAGAACCTGTGACTGGGAATACTAGATTTCATCGACGGAGGTGTGAATGAAGAGAGGAAGAATGTGGAAGGTAGACGGAATTTCAATGAACATCAGAAGCCATGAAACCCTATTTCAGAGGGAGCAAGGGAGAGCGTGCGGGGGGGTAGCTGATGATGTCGCGCGAGGAATGAAGGAATAGTCTGGGGAAAAAATGGAGTGGTATGTGGAAGAAGGAGAGTGTGACACATCAGGAATAAATAAGCCTAGTTTAGTATGGATAATTGATTATATATGAAATGATACTAAAATTATAATATACCTATGTATCATTATATTTTAATTCCATTAAAATAATAAATTGAAATTAATGAAGCGTGCATGCGTACGTACGACTTACAGTCTCCATGAACTGTGCATTTCATTTCTTAAATCAAAATTATATATACTATTATTAGTGTATATATATACTAGATATATATGATATATATGATATCTAAATAATTAATGTCATTCTGGATATAATGGACTATTTAACACATGGATAACTTGTAAAAATAAGGTGTTCATTTTTGACTCAAGTACCAAATATCGACAAAATGAACGTTATTAAAATAAATGATTACATAATGTTTATAGCACGGTAATAAGTGATAAAAAAGGAATTATAAACTTCAAAAAGGTTCTTAAGCAATTATAAATTAAATTTTGTTTATTATTCAGGAGATTAAGGAACAATTGAGTCAAGACGGACATGAAGTAAGGGACTTCATCTCAATATCCTTTCATTGATGTATATTTAGTTTTATACATGACAATATTTTATACAGTGTATAAGCCCCTTTGAATTTTCATTTCATTCAAAGAGAATATTTTTATATAAATCATTTTTCTAAACAACAACAAAAATGTTTTTTAACGTAAGCGGTGACAACGACCTTTCCTCCGTCATGAGTATTAATTGATCTTTGGATTCCTTAACAAGCCGTACTTTTTTTATATGGAAAAATAAATACCATATACTCTTTTTACATAGTTTGGTATTGAAAATGATTTTTGGAATTGATTTATTATTTCAATATCTTGAAATTATAATTTGTTATTGTAATGTGGAAATGTTATCTTTCCTTTATGCTTATGTTATGTGTTATGATCATGTTATGGTTCTTGTGAATTATTTACATATACGGGTGGTTCTCTGATAAACCTAGGGAGGGTGAGCCTGATATTTCTCTCCAATGCATTGGGTAACGTGACAGAGGTAAACATGAATGTTTCTTCTAAGAGATTTTTGGGAATATACTATGATGGGTATTCTAAAGTAACTTCCTATATAGTTATGATAGCTACAATGTAAGTATGATATGTATGCCCCAATTTAACTTTATGATTTATGATTTCTATGTGTTATTCATAAAATCTTATGATTTCATGAAGTATGTAAAAGAGTTCATGTTTTGTATGTATTTATGAACAAATTTTTTCTTTATTTGTTTTATAACTTTTACTAAGATTTTTAAGCTCATCCCAAGTTTTGAATTGTTTTCACAGGACTTAAAGATGAATAGGGTCAAGGATGGGATCAAGGAAAAGTCTTGTTTTCTATATCCTTGAACTAGACATGACTCTTTTTTTCAAGAGTTTTTATTTTATGAAAAAAAAATGGAATATGTGTAGAAGTTTCTACTTTGTAATCTTTTGAGATGTAATAGTTATGTCTTAATTCTCCAAAACTCTAAACCTAAAATGATCCTTAATGTGAATTATTCATTTAATTCAATATTATGTAATGTTTAATGTTGGGTCCTTATAGAAGTCCTAATCCATGATGAACTCTAACCATCATCTCTTTTTCATACTAATATCCTTCTATGTTAATTTCTATTTAAGGATCTTACGACCAATATATATTTCATTGATCTCCCCGAAGAGATAATTCTACTAAATTTTCAATGAAATGATCAAAAGTTCCAACTCATGATTATTTATAGTATAGTGTTTCTCATTAATTTTCAAATACCTTCTGGTATAGACTATCACTTTATAATATTAAATTAGCACATAACCTAATACCTTATTTTAAGCATCACTTTATACCATAAAGCAGTTCCCCAATTTTAGAAGTTTGATTATTGGAATAGTGATAAGAATCTTTTTTAACTCGTTGAAACTGTCTTTAAATTAACTGATCTAGAAAAAAAATTCCCCCTTTTGAGTTGTATGGGTTATTGGGATATATAATTATGATGATTTCTTCACAAATCATCGATAGTACCTGGATAGACCAAGGAAATGACATATCTCTTTTATACATGTAGCTATGGGCCACTTTTCAATTTCCTTTGTCTTATAATGTTCCACATATATTCCTTTATTGGTGATTAAAAATCCCAATAATGTTACTTTTGGTATCCATAGCTCACATTTGAACTAATTTTAATAATTTTTATCCCTCCACAAATTCTTTATCACAGTATTCAAATACCCATCATGTCCCTCTTTGCTTATAGAGTATAGAGGACTTTCATCAATAAATTGTACTATAAATTTTTCAGAATAATCTATAACGAATCTATTCATTATGTTCTTGAATATTATTGCATCATTAGTGAGTCTGAAAGGAACCAATATGAACTCGTAGTTTCTATACCTCATTCGAAATGTAGTCATTGGAATATCATCATTCCTCGTATTTAATTGGTAATATCATTACTAATGTTTCGTCACAGATAAATACATGGCCCCACATTGTTGTTCGAACAAGGTGTCTATTCAATGAAGTGGATACATGTTATATATCCTGAATTTATTAAGCTCATGATAATCAATATATAGGTGCATTCAACCATCCTTATAAAAAAAATTTGGACTACAACATTACTTGGTGAATCACTCAGGAATATATAACCATTGTCTATATAATCTTTTAACTACTTATTATGTTAATGAAACTCTATAGTGGCCTTTCTATAATAATTATTTGATATAAAATGGTATCTATGAATATGTTCAATCTAGAACTTATCATCTCGATCATGAGGAAGACTAAATAATTCTTCGGGGAACCCATCCTTGTAGTCCCATAGAATGTGCATTTCATTGAGTATGATTCTATGCATTATCTCAATAATTTGAGCTAGATTTTCATTCTCTAAAGGAAATAAAATACACATATGAGATGACGATTTTATGGGATTTTCATCCTCCTCCTTAAACTGTTTTAGAATTGAAGGATTCCCTGAGATGTGAAAAGTGATCTCTCATTCCCAATAGTTGATGTTGGCTTTGTATAAATATATCCAATCCATGCCCAATGTAGAATCAAACTCCACCAAAAAGTAATATAAAATTTTCAAGGAGGTTCGGTCCACAAAAAACTAATTGGGGAAGATTTATATATATTGAATGAAAAAATTTCCCCATTTTCTATTTTCACATATAACACAACCTCTATATATTAAGGTTATTTTAATAGTTCTTCTAAACATGAAACATATGAAAGACTGTGTAGAACCAGAATTAAATTGTACGTTTAATACTGTTGAATGAATAAATTTCATACCTTTCACCACATCATTGTTAGGCTCCACTTCAATATTAGTGATGGAAAAATATTTCAATCGATACTTTGGATTTGGTTGAAGATGGCGTTGATTAGCCTCAGGGACTGGAGATTTAGTGAATTGTCTTGGATAGTTCCTTGCTCAGTATAGTTGAAGCATTAGACCATAGGTGGTTCCCTCATTTCATGCACCATATTATCAATCTTCTACCTATCTCTTTTATATTCAAGAGCCTAGTGTCCTTTTTTCAAAACTTTATGCATCCCCCCTCCCATTGAAGAAATTTACATGTTTCTTCATCCCACATTTATTACATGTTAGTGATTTAGTTTTATTCCCTCCTTTTTCAGTAGATAATACATTTAAAACTCCATCTATCATTTCCTATCTCCATATAAATGGGTCCATTCTTTAAACCCCATCTCCAAATTGAGTTCACATCGAAAATCATCGTCATAACTCCCAATGTCTCAAATAACTAAATCCTTTCAAAGATGTGGATTTAAATAATATAAAATCTATCTATTTTTATATCATTTTTGATAACAAAACACATAGTGTACCTTGAGAGCCTTGTGAATTTTTATTATTATGTCATGATATATTCACCTTTCTTTTGGTTTTGTGCTATAAATTCTATCACCATCTTTTTATGAATAGTTTGAGGGAAACACTTGTTAAGAAATATTTTCTTAATATATTCCCACTCCTTCTCTTTAATTTCATCCCTTGGCATGGTGTTATTAATCAATTCCAACCATTTATAGGCATCTCTATATAAATGATAAATGTCTATAGTAACCTTTAACATCTTGTAACATTGAATTACATAAAATATATTCTCCATTGAGTGGACCCATTCTTCCACAACTACAAGATCGAAAGAAACACTAAATTTTTGTGCTTGTTGCGGCCTAAAAGACTCGATAACTAGTTTCTCCCTTTTAGGTGAAGGATTAAATTTGATATTATTCAGAATATTGTTTATAGCCTCAGAAATTTGGATAATCACCTCAATGAAATTTTTTACACCACCTCCCAAGGCATTGAGGGTGTCATTCGGGAAATCGTTTCATTTCCCCTCATAAGTATTGTTGGCCTGGTTTCTCTGAATTCCCACTATTTTCTAAAATATAAATGGTTCAAACCAAACATAAGTCAAAAAATCATGAATAAAAAAATCCATCCTTTATTCCATTAAATTTAAAGGCATATCTTGTGAGATCCATATGTATTTCTTTTTTATAAAATGGATCTTCATGTGTGATTTAAAATACATAGTCTCATTAGGAGGGTTCTCACTAATGTTCTCTCATCTTAACTCCCAATTTAACTAAACTATGGTCCGACATAAACTGTAGTGTCCCTAATTTTATTACATTACTGTTACATCATATTAATGATAAAAAACATAAAATTGTTACAAAACTAGGATCCAATGGTTTAGTAACATAGAAAAATTAGGACTAAACATAACATTTACATAATAAAACATAAACATTAATTTATTCAAGAAAAAGTGACTCATCCTAGTTGGTAAAAAATCTTTAAGTGAATCCAAGAGTCCCAGGTTCGAAACCAGGTGGAGGCATAATTCCAGGAACTGTAGCAGGTACTGTATCAAGTATTGTAGTAGGCGTTGTAGCAGGTACTGTTCGGTAATGTTTGGTACTATAACATATGGAACTATTCGCCTTGGGCTAATAGTTTGTGATTGGAGACCTTAAAACCTTCAAGCCACTAAGGCCTTCAGGTCAGTAGGGATTTTGGGCCACTTTTAAGGCCTTTGGGCCACCATAAGGTTTTCGGGACAGATGACCAGTGCAACTTCCCTAGATAGACTCTACAAAAATTGATCATCCCAAGAAGACGATCCAGATCAATATTACTAACCAGAGTAAAACCAAATGGATTTGGAACAATGAGAGGGTATGGATATGTCATCCGGACTAGCCTGAGCTTTCATGGGAAGCCTTTCCAGACGGCCTTGCGTAGGTGGGGAGCTATCATAATGATGTAGATGCTAGGGAGGGAAAATTCCTTGTAGTTATAGTCTGGTAGAATTCCCTAAGACCTTCGGGTCATGTAATCTATTAAGCCTATGAGATATGTAATCTCTAATCCTACGGGCCTTCTAAGGTTTCTCATATATCCCTTGAAATATAGGTTATCAAAATTCAATAAAAATTATGTCCTTCAGACCATTCAGTTATTTAATTCAACCTTATCTTGCTTCTTAGTAGCCCCCATATACTCCATAGTATTAGTAGACCCCTAAAGACTTGCATAAATGAAAGGTATGCACTAAAATCCTAGTAAGAGGTTAGATAATAACATGAGTCAATATTACATGGGGTTAACATAATCATAATCATAATCATAATCATAATAAGGAATATTAGATAATAGAATGGAATGTGGGAATGAAAAAAATGATACCTCATGACTTAGTTGTCAACTACCACTTATATTTATTACCAAAGATAAAATCATGTTCAAGTATATATAATATTATCTCATGATATAAATCATATTTCCCAACTAATTTGAGTGATATATAATTTTTTGCGCACCCATAATAAAAATACATTTACATAATCATGCATGCCACTTATAGCTTATATCAATATTAGCCATAAAATAACCCCTATGAAGGAAATGGGTTTCAATATAATTTCATAGAGTATATATTCTTGAATAAATATTGGGGTTCCCAAAATAAAAGAGAGTAACATTCATTGTATAAGAATAATCAATCTTTTGTGATGAAGATACAATATTTATAGAATTCAAAGATTTGTTTTTTGAATGAATAATTATTTTATAAAAATCTTTTAATTTTTAATAATAACATATTTGAAATGTGTGTAACCTTAAAAATTAATGGTAATGAAAAATAAATTATATTTTAGGAATATTAAAGTATAAAATTCAAACTAAAAATGGTGTGAAAGTGGGAAACCCTAAATAAAGAGAGTTGGGTTCGAGAATCCCCTTACATTATGTCTGAATGCTTTCATCAATTTAATTTACATGATAATAAAATTTTATTCAATTATTAATAAATCATAAACCTCTAATATATTTATTTTATTTATTATAAAATGTTTATGTTCACTTATGAATATTATGATGAGCTATAGATTTCAATTTCATCATTCAGGAGTGTTTTTTTTCATATTTTTCACGATCAGGTCACTTGTATACATGCATGGAAGATTTCCTTAAATGGGTATAATTATAAAAAATTGAAATATTATGTTATTAATGAACATCCATAATTTTAATTTTAATTATATATTATTTTTTATTTTATAATTGAGGATGATTAATTAGATAAAATGTCATTGATAATCGTTTAGATTAATTTGGGCCCTTTTTATCACAACAATCTCATTTTGTTTTGTTTCCTAATATTATGTATAAAAGTTGGTTCCATGATAATGAAAAGATTATAAAATAAATTTTTAAATATTCTTCATTCATTATAATGGTTTTATGACCATACTTTATTTTGTTATTAGAAAATTAAAGTTCATCATCCATGATTGATGTAAGTCGACACATCATGGACCATGTTTTTATTTTAAGAATATATGGGATAGAAGAAGATGTTTGATGATGGATTATTCCACTAAAATAATGACATTATAGTATATATAAGAAAATATAGTAATCATTCAAACTGGATAAGGAGAGATGAGGGTAGAATAATAAAATAAAATAAATTGAAATGAAATTAAATGAAAAAGAATGAGGGTTTTACCTCTTGAATTCTCTCCCTGAGATCCTCCTCAGTGAAATAGGTTACGGCATTTTTTTAAAACATGAGGCGACAAAACATGGGGAAAGGTATTGGAATTAGGATTTGGAAAAAATTGAAAAATATTAATTATTTGAGTTATGAGGAGAAGAGGTGGTAAGTGGTAGTATTTATATTTTGTTAGGGGGTGTTTTTTACTATTTTATTCATAAATTTATTATTTTGGTTCATAAATATGAACATTTCAAACCTTATCACTAAATATATTAAATAATGAAGGATAGTTCAAGATAATAGTTCTTATATAAGTGATGACTCTATAAATTGTGAATTAAAATTACAGTGTTATCTATTATTAATTACCATATTTCACTATTGACCAAAAATTATCCCTTACCATTATTCAAAATATAGAATCCAAAAATGAACTACATTTTATGAAAATAATTGTCTAAATAAGAAAAAATTTTGTAATAAACATTTACATGGGAAATAATGATTTAAAATATGTTAATTATTTTATAATACTTTGTGAAATTAATTATGGTTCATATAATTATATTATAATCATAAGATAAAAAAATATTAAATTATTAATCTATTTTTTAAATATAATATTTGATTTATATTGACATATTATTTAAAAAAATTAAAATAAATATTTAGGTTCTATAAAAATAGCTACACATAATTGATAATTTCTATAACATTTTTTTACTTATAATATGATATAATTATATAATATTATCATTTATAAGATTCCTAAATTTTATTTACAATTTAAATAGTGTGGTTACTATTCTATTATACAGATTATTATTCCTTATGGTCATGTTACTATTCTAAAGGTCATGTTATTAGTTCATTGATATATAGTCTTTAGCTTCTACAAATACCTCTTTTTTCATTCGTTCATCATTTATAAAGTTTTTATGATGTTCTATATTTTATTTTTTCCAATAATTATAATAAGGTAATTTCAATGATAAAATTATGGGTTGTTAAATAGTGTGTGTGGGATAATATCAATGTATTTCTTAGGACATAGTCATTCCAAAATAAAGAGGAAAACATTATCAATAAATCTCATTGGTATCTTTTGTGGTATTTATATTGTACATCTATATATAGACCAAAGGAGGGATGTATATAGATAGATCCACTCGTTCAATAATTGGAGTGATGAAAAGATAATATTGGAAAAAAATATTATAAATAAACATTGATTCACCCCCCCCCCCCCCCCTCAGTACAGGACACATCCCTATGTGATCTGATTCTGATTAAATAAGGAATCCATGGTTTTTGGAGAATTAATGTGATAATTTGAGAAGATAAATTTTTGATATGTTGTTGTAATTAAATATCCTGATTAGAAATACTTTTATAAAGATCAATGACGATATAATTTCCTGATTATTTTTAAACATATTTCAAATGTTGAAGTCCATGTTGATAAAATTCATAGTGTTCCATGCATAAAATATTGTAAATTTTAATGTGATATTATTGTAAATATATATATATATATATATGAATATGATTCAGGAATAAAGTAGATAATAATTTAGAAGACCAATTGAGTTTAATGCGAAATAATTTTGATCTACTATTATGTTTAGTGTTTTGGATATCAAAGTTTTTAAAAATGGGGAGGCATAAATTCGTGAAAAATATTTTAATGGGTTGAAAAAAAGAACATTCATTGGTTTTAAAGAATCAAGAGAATCAAAAATATAATTTTAATTCTAATTTTGACACCATCGTGTAAATTATAGGGTTTTCATATAAATAACTATTATGAGACATCTACTATTGAGAAACAACTTCTTGAATCAAGGGTGATACCTTCAACTTTTCTTTTAATTTTATGATATTATTGATAAAATTATGTATCTTACCTGACCAAAACACAACAAGGACATAGTGTCCTTGAATAGGGGTGGACCTTATAGAAATCCTAACTGTTATTTTGTGCTTATTGATTTCTACAAAACACCAATGAAGGATAGATTTATTGAATGAGTTGACCAATATTCCAACAAATCCAATATGTAAAATTACCCAAAAAGAAATTATAAAAAGGATATCATTGATCGATTTCATATTCTCAATATTTCTCCATCAAGAACCCTCACACTAAACATATATATAAATGTAAAAATTGATCTAAATAAAAAATAGATCTAAATATCCAAAAATATATTAACAGATGGATGTATATAAATACACATGAATATACAAACATGTATATTAAAGTATATAAAAATGTAATTATTTAATAATTTATATAAATTTATATAAAAATATGAATTTATATAAGTATATAAAAACCATCACTAAATGTATTAAAATTAATATTAATTTATTAATTAATTAATTTATAATTTGTAATATATATGTATTATAGAAAAATAATGAATGTAGTGTAATTTTTATTTAATATTAAATATTTTGTAATAAATTTTAATAAATTAAAATATTAATATTAATAAATTGTAAATAATAGTAATTCTTTTTCAACCATTAAACATTTCTTATTAATTATGAAATATTTATGGTTAAAAGAAAATGGTAATAAAAATGTAGTAATCAAGAAATTACTATTTTAAAAATAATATTAATAATATGAAATATTTAATTAATATATAATAATTTAATAATTTAAATATAAATAAAACATTATATGTAATAGTAAAAACAGAAGGAAACATATAAATAGTTATTAATACATATACATATATAAATAAACATATAAGTACACAAAAATATACATATACATATAAATAAATTTGAATGTATAAATAACTATATATATATATAAATGAAAATGTATCGTCATATAAAAATAGGTCACTATAGGTGGTAGAAATTGGATGTGTATGTTTCTATCATTTTGAGATAGGATTAATCTAGTTGATAATTTTCTATAGTTTATTCTTATTCATGTAATATATTTTATCATGGTGTTTATGTCTATTATCATGAATATTTATGGCATGGTTAATGGCCTTATTTGGAATTATCACCACAATATCATAAGTCACTTCACTATGTGGGTAAAGATGGTTAATACCGTTAATGAGGGTAAAATTAACCTATGAAGTATTGATGTTACCATACACTGCATGCAGGTGAAGCACCTTTGGGAGGTTATTGGTTAACACAAATTATAGAAAAAATTATACAGAATTGTGTTGTTATCAAATCCAAGACATGAATAAGGAGTATCTGTCAAACACACATAAATAGAAATTCATTAAAGGCACTATATATATTCTATAAAAATACCCATGATAGATCATCGAGCATAGAGATATTGGATTATTGACTAATAAATAGATGGTGTGTCACTTATACTTCCTAGTATATATAGTTCTTAATATCACAATTTCATTATATACCGACCACCCTTATTTTAATAATTTTATGCTCAATATTGGGAAAAGTATGTTTTATCCAATATTTATAAGGAAGAGGAGACAAATAATTATTTTTTTACTCTTTAAGATCAATAAAATTTAATGAATTAAAATTTTATATGATTTTTTAACCTATCTAGAACATAAATACATATTATAGAACACAATAGTGTATGTACATACAAAATATTAATAATTTTGGTTTTTTATAAATTTATAACCAAGAATTCTCTATGTTATATGGTTTACAATGTAATGTTGTTTTTCTATCATCATGATGTATATTTTTTTCATCTAGGAATGTGAAAGCCATGCCACAACAATTTATTTAGGGGGAGTGGTCTAGTTATTGATTTATCTTCTTGGGGAATTATTTCAAGAACCCTCATTGGTTCAATTAGTTTGATTTGTATCTTTCTAAATGGATTTTTGATGAAGATAATATGGGTGGTGAATCCCATGTTCATTTATTGTTATTTATAATTACCTATTTGGTTATATGGGATATTCAAAATACCTCCTGACACTAAGGGGACATATTTTCATTCACAGAATTTAAGTTCAAGGAAATATTTTTGGGATACATGACTGGGTATGTTGATAAATTATGGTAAAACCTCTCCTTCTATTTTAATGTTACTTATTAAACATTCCATGGGATATATTGGTATCCATGGTAGGATCCCAGGATGTTCGGTTAGATTATGGTCCCTTGAATAGGGTTGAGGGGTTATATTGATGGATCATATCATTAAGGAGAAGTGAGTAGAGGTTGTTTTATTTGATATCATAGTGAATTTTTACCAATGAATTTAAATTATTAGAATGGTCATAAAAAATATCTTAGGGTGGAGCCTCAAGAAATTTTAATTGGGATATAGTTTAGTTTGCTTAATAACATGTTGTTGGATGGAGTGGAAACTAACTGTTCTTTGGTGAAATATTACCTTTTATGGAACACTTCATTACGTTGGATTATTACCTACTACATGAGGTCCTATATAAAAATTATCAAGAATGATTTTAAGATATTGTATACATGGAACAAGGTAAACATGGAGTCTGACAATTATTCTTCTAATGGTGATCCAAAATGAACTCTTATCATTTTTTCAGACATTGGATCCCTTCCCTTGGACATTAAGTATGTATTTCTTGGAGATTACCTATGCATTCACTTTTATATAACTGCTTGAGATTGGTTTCATTTTTTAATGTTTTTAATAAAATTATTATAGATAGGTGTAATTATATATCTTACAATATATATATGAAAATATATGGAATTTTGGGAATTATTATTTTTAGTCTCTGCTAGTGGATCTAGAGAGTCTATGCAGGTAATATTATCCATTAATCATGAATTTATGGTGATTTAACATCCACCATTATTATATTTTTCAAAGATGATATTTGGTTCCCACTCCCACATGATCCTTGTATTCGGTTAATGAAGAATCATCTATCATGTTTTCTATATCTGAGTAGTAAAAAGGTTTTCACATCTTCTTACCTTCAAGGTGTTTCTCTGATTAATGGTTAAACTAGTAGGTGCTCCCATTTAAGAGTATTCACATGGTTATTTTAACACTATGTGATATTAATCAGCATTATTTTTGATTGTGTATACAATATGAAACACTGAGATTAAATGAACAGTGATAAATTGTTTAAATACTATTATTTAAATCTTACCATTATAACCAAAGAGTTAAATTAGGTGGTATGAATAGGAATAACCATATATTCATAATTATATATTATGGATAAGGAAAATATATTGAAAAATAAGTACTTAATTATTGGTAAAGTCTTTTTAATGATCTTACCTACTGGGGTCCAACGGGTTATACCCCAACCCTACCATCAAAATGCTGAGGGCTGGAGAGTAGTGCATGGAGACCAGCACCAAGTAGGAATATCCCATAAATGGGAGGCATTTAGCCTAATGTATTTGTACATAGATTCATATATATACAAGCGCAAATCATGCTTAAATATATCAAATCCAAAACCAATTCAAGCATACATCCATGATCCCACAAATAGAGTACGGTAGTAAAGTATAGAAGGAGAAAAAAGGTCCAAATGTAAGCCCAACTAAAAACTATAGAGAGTCCAACATTCTCCAATGGAGAGGTATATTATAAATTGCACCCACCTAGAAAAAAACATCATTCTATAAAGCTCAAGATATGCTCATCCTTCTCTCTATCATCGGAATGCACCTTCAAATGGCCCATAATCTAAATAAGATATGACACCTAAGGGAATATCCCATGAAGGGGTGAGTAAAATAGTATCTAGTAGGACACTCTGACATAGTAAACAAGAAGCATCTTGAATATTCAGATCATAACAACGATATAAAAATCAATGTATAATAGAAAACACCCATATAAACTCAAGAAGGAAACCATGCCAACATTTGTACACAACCATTATACATCCACAAGATTATGGTCGAGGATATTCTCATTCAGGAATAGTTTACTCCACAATCAATGATATCCCTGGATACACTCATCCAAGAGGTCAATATCATTAGGCCCCACCCATGAATGATCATTATTTAAAGAATACCCTAATTGTTAAATTGGGGGTCATGCCTAGGACTATTGGGTAACACCAGAAACCAAATCTAGATATGCCCACTATGTAGGGGAAAATGTTCTAACGATACTGCCAACCATACTGATACTACCAATTAGATGGACGATCGATCACCTACTCAATGAGGTCACATTGATTTCAAAAACCCCACCTAGAGTATAACATAGATATTTTATCACTCTCTGGTATCATTTAGAGACTCCTCGAACTCAGAATGAGGGTCATCCACTATAAGGGATCACAATCCAAAGATTTAGATGAAATGCCTCTCTATACCCTCAATGTAATGGACCAAGGGAACACACTCAATGAATACCGGTCTAGACAGAAGACAAGAATGGATAAAAGTCCCTTGATGTGGTTAAATGACATGTACTAGTGGTACATGGTGTGTCCAGACAACCCATGTCCTTCATGGGTAGTGGTTCCTAAAACAGAATGTAAATATCCACTTAAACTATTTGTAGAAATAGAAAATGGTGTGTATATATCTTCCAAAAACATTACACTATCATTTTTTCAAGCCTTTGTACCACCAATCATTCCCTTGTACCAATCCATGTACCGCTATTCATACGCATGTACACTAATTTGTGTCCTCGTACTTGACGTACCCTTTCCCATGCATCCTATGAGATACACAATGATCCAATGAACATGTATCACATGGTGTGTGTTTGAGTCCCACTTTGTGTGATATTTAACTCTACATGGGTACTCTAGAGCCATACAAGGGTTCCCATATGGAAGGTAATGCTAGACTACACAACATTTTACCTAGGGTTCTCCAGATACATCAGGATATCTTTTTCATCGTTCTGTAATTTTGTGAAGTCGTTTTCCTCACAATATTTGATGTATTTGAGGTTTCATGGCCATTTCATCACCTTTTCGATGGATTCAAGCCCTAATCTTCTCAAAATATAATCTATCGATTTAAACAATCAACGATGAATGTATAAACTATGAATAATATGAATTGTGGTCCAATTTGATCGTGCTCCTCTCAAAATCATCCACCATCATTGATGATACAAAAATTGAAACCTCCATTTTAAATCATACACATGGTATTTATCTGTTACGATGAAAAATAATGATGCAATCCTAAAATACCAAGTAATCGTCGAACCACGGGCCAATTGAAATACCCATGATGAATACAAGAATAAACAGGGTAGAAAACCATAAGAAATAATATATGATGAAAAAAAACCCATAATTTTTTCATTCATCCTCAATCTGTTTTCAATTAAATAAACAAATGAATAAGAAAATAAATACAATTAAAAAACTACTTCCATATTTTTATTCGACCATCAATGAATGAATCAATTATATTAAAATAATTTATCCATGTTTGACTATGATAAAATAAAGGAATTAAAAATTACAAATAAAAAATCTTATCTAGTGGTTTGGATTGATCAACAATGAATAATGGTATCACGTAGCTATTTTTGGCAAGATCAATGAACACCGATGGTGTAATGATCCCCAATACTTATAGAATCTAGTGTCTTTATTCTAGAATTCTCTTAAATAGTTTTTTATCTTTCCAAGGTTTAGTGGCCAAACCATAGACAGTCTCAATAAATTCATACTTATAGATGATCTCAACAACTACATTTAAACAAATAAAAAATTATTAATTTATATTTTTTATTCATTTTCTCCTATGTCAACTTCTTCAAAAACGCTCGATTCCAAAAAAATGAAATTCCATTAATATGGTAAAAACTAATTCTTGAACTCAATAGTTCCATCAGATTTCTAATCTATAGCAATGTCCCACTATTATTCCCCTTTTTTGTAAAAGTGCACATGTTTGTTATTCATATAGTTGATATATTTGAAACATTTATTCTGGCCTCTTCAGGCCTTGGAATCACATGTTGTCTCACCAAAAAGTATCAAACTATTCAATATATTTTCTAAAAAATAAAAAGAAAATTTGATTCATTATATTCTCCACATCATAGGTATTTTCATCCAAAAAAATAGAAAAACCTACTCAACAATACAATGGTACGAGGCTCACATCAAGGCCTCAAACTCCCATGTTCTCTCTTGATGATTTGTGTGATGCCACCATACAGACTCAAGGGGAATCGATCATCTAAAATGGATTCTCTCCTATTGATTCTTGATATCAATCGATAACTTAGTAAATGTATCTCACTCATTTATTTCGATATCTACATATTAAATAAAATGTGATAGTTCATGTACATAGATCCATTGATATGACATGTGGAAGATGTTTTGTACTAGGTCCAACTATGGAGGCAAATCTAAGGAGTATGCCACCTAGAAAAATTGACAATGTGTCTGGAAAGGGAAAATAAATCATAGAGAAAACTTTTCATCGTGGCCAAATATACGTAACCCTTGTCATCGTGAGACCCTAGAAAACACATGGTCTCCATCCAAAAACTCTAGAGGCCTCTACATTAGTCCACATAAGACTTATGATGGACCTATATAGTTATCATATGATCCTGGATGATCTGAACCTTCTATGTAGTAGCTCACACCAAATTTTTTCCCATCTGTGCCAACTTTTCTAGACTATCCTATCAATGTGGGGACCGGTATTGTCACCCGTACAACACCTAAAATTGTGTCACACTAATAGTGTAATTGAAGCTACTACTGGAAAAAAACTCCACCAAGGTTAGGTGATCCTCCCATAAACAAAAAAAGTTCAAACTTGTAGGATCACTACATTTCCGAAAAGACAAGAATAGTCCAATCAATATAGCTTTGACTATGGGGTGAAATGTTTTCCTCAAATTCAACGAACATTGAATGGACTTTGTCATTCATCTCCAAAATAATGAAATGAAGTGATAATCATGCTCTGAAATGATCATTGAGGGTACTCAATGGAGCTAGATTATCTCTTATACAAAGAGGCATCCTGATATCTCTACTGATCTCTAAACTTGAATTTTTATGATGTGGGGAGACTCGGTGAGTCTCTCTATGATCACCAAGACGGCATAGTTTACTATAGATATATGTGGATACCCCATTATGAAGTGTATAAATATACCATCCTATATCATCTCTTGAACCTAAAGGGGATGCGCTAAAGATTCTAGGACACAGTAATTGGCCTACACATACTGAAAATTGAGGCATTGAGAGAGAATCCATGTAACACAACTCTTCATGCCAGACCACAAAACCCGATGTCAAATATCCAAGTACATATTTACCATAGATGAATGTACCACCAAAATATATCTCTAAAACTCCAACATCACCTCCTCTTGTGAGGTCAATGGTTCCACCATCCATCCTCAAAAATGCATAGCATTCTCCCAACTCTCATAATATCCACTTGGATCATGTATAGTTGATATCCGGGTTTATAATGTCTCAAAGTTGGTATGTCCTCATGAAACATCTGGGTAATGTGGTTTAGTTGGTGTGGTAACAACCACCACCTATATATATGATGCACCATACATTTCTAATAATCACAACTACAACGAGACTATCTACTCTGACGCCTCATCCAACAATTGAGAATAAGATCTCTAATTAAGAGGATGACCACCATGCTTCTATTACAAAGAGTATGTATAATCTCATAGTCTTAATCCTAGAGGAAAATTATCTTGGGACCCAATCTCAAGTTAGTATACTCTTTAGATAAAATATACGTGACACTTTAATGTTCATAGTATATGATAAACCACTTACCCATGAGGTGGTGTCGCCACATGTTCAGTGAGTATACTACCACTAGTAGATCAAGGTTTTGGGTCATTTAGTTATTCTAATGTGGTCTCAACAGATGTGAGCCATGGGATATCACCATCAGTATCTACATCTGAACACAACCAAACCTATCTCCAAAATCATCATAGAACACAACTTATAAGACACCAATTTTTATAACTCTAATAATGGGATAATGACTCAACCGCTACCTTAACTCTTAAAAGAAATGTTGGAACCATTCTATCCACACAATTGGATTCCACTTTTATGACAAAGCACACAAGGGTGCTGCTGCAATGGAGAAATAATGTACATTCCTCTTATTGTACTGAGCCATCCCAAACAAAACACCACACCTCTATAAAACTCCTGGTTGGATCACAATATAGAACTACCTCAACCTTCATGGGGTCCACCACCACTCCTTCCTCTAAGATGTTGTGTCCTAGGTTATCCACCACTCAAATTAAAAACTAATATTTAATGAGATTCCCATAATGTTAGTTCTCTAGGATTTTGTCTATGACCATCCAAAATTGTCTGGTCTGCTCCTCCTTTGACACCAATTATACTGGGATATCTTCAATGAAGAGCACTAAAAACCTATCTAAGAATGTCTGAAATATTTAGTTTAGATGTCCCATGAACATTTATATATTGCTAATACTCCAAAGAGAGTCACTATGTAATTATAGTGATCATTGGACATCTAAATTTCACATTAAATATATCTTTATATCATACTCATAACTAGTGACAGCATAATCTCAGGTCAATTTATGGCAACCATATCCCCACTATCAAATTTTCATATAGGTCTCTGATCCTTAGTAGTGGATACTTATTCTTCATGGTCGCCTAGTTAACACACTGATAGTTCAAACATAACCTCAAGCTTTCATCCACCTTTTTAGTGAACAACATTGGGCTACTGAGGATAACAAACTGGGTATTACAAACCACCTGCTCTACAAAATCTTCCAACTACATCTACAGCTCTAATAACTATATGAGGCCTTCTGATATACTAGCACATATTTTTGGTCATCCCTACTGAAATTTCATAAAAATATCAAATTATTAATTGTGAGGTAAACTATGAAAATTCCAAAGAATTATTCCCTCATACTCCTCTCCCATTATAGAAACAAAAATCTCATAGCATCAAGTACTCCAAGGGTAATACTAGCCAACTAATAAGGAAGTGGATGTAACATGTGGAAAATTATCTCATCCTTCCCTTCCCAGTATCAATACATATTTAAGGATGATAACTCCATCCCAACAAAGTAAAAATATTTCTACTATCACCTATAACAAATTTTGAGAAAGGATGGTTGGAAACCATTCCATACTGAGTAAAATATTTTAGAGTATCACTGCCACTACAATGAGAATCCATGCATGGATCTCTATTTCTTCCCAGAGTTAGGTCATACTATCTAAAGAAGCATGTAATCATTGATCCTCTCTATAGGATACCCCAAAAGAAGTGTTTAAAAAATCACTCCTCTCATATCACATGCTCTCGAATAGGGATACACTTGGGGAAAAGTGGCTGATAACTCCAAGTGATAATATAAAATATTGATGTGAAGACACACCTCGTGCCTTGAACTGCACTCAAATAATTGGTGAGATCCCACAACATGGAAATCATTCATTATTTATCCCACATATTTACCAAAACTAGGAATTTCATGGATTCCTTAACGCCTAAAACCATCTGAAAAACACAGGATAGAGAAACTCATCACCAAAACATGGGTATAATGATGCCCAGAATAACCCCATAAAAGCCTCTCTACTTAGACCACCCTCAGGGAGGGATCTCATCCATGAAAGACATTCATTCCAAAATCTCCAGACCATCCTCCACCTCCCAAAAATGGTGCTATATAACCCACATAACTGGGGACATCTCAAACTATAGAACTTGGGATTCAAACTCCGCATTATTATTTCATCTTCTAGTAAAAATAGAGCCAACTATTATTCCATTAAAAAATGGTCTCAAACACTACCATATGATTGGCTGGTATCTACACTCTAAAGTTAATATGATTTATCCACAAAAGGATCCATGTACGGCTCAACGGGGGTAGCATTTGAGGGTTCCCTCATAGAGAAAAAATTTAATGAGTGTGTCTATGAACTAAAACATCATTACTCATCTAGTCATCCCTATGGGACTATCTCATAATCTATGCAAGTTGTTATTATAGAGGCTTGATTTAGATTATAATGATGTACCATTATCAATGAGTATATATGCAGATATATCACAATGAGGACTTACTATATGATGCATGTAACAATGTTTTCCTTGGAAACAATTTCTATATGTGCCAATTCAAAATTCAGTTGATCAAATACCTAGTTTATGAAAATTTCATCTGCAGCAACAACACAGAAGTCCCTAGCCTGAAACTGAACTCAAAACAACTGACATTATCTCCCCAAACCAATCTTTTAGACGCTGGTCCTAAGGGTTAATTGAATCCTCTAATACCACTATGTCATAACTCAACCCACAAGGGTCGGACTCGTGACTACTCCATTCCCACCTCCAATAAACCAGGGTCTAGAGACCAGTGCCGAGTAGGCATATCACACAATTGGGAGTTATTATCATATTGTATATTTATGCATTCACACATATACAATCCCACAAAATTTTGAAATATAAAAGAACAGAAAATAATTAGTTCATACAACTATTATCCCACCAATATAGCATTACAAAAAATATTGAAAGGGTAAAGGGGGAAAATAAAATCCCAAGAAAAAAATAAAGAGATTATAACCTACTCAAAGAGTGTTGACTACGATAAACTACATACACAAGGAAAAACACCACAGTATTTCAACATAAATCTACAATCAACTCTCTCCTTATGCTTCTAAGAAACCATTAAATGTGTCATAATTATATGAGACAAGACATGTATAGGAAGAGATCGTACAAGGGTGAGTATATCAATACCTATTAAGAAACAATGAAAACACTAGACACGAAGAATCAATAACATTCAGATCATAATAATGATTTATTAGTCAATTTATAATAGAAAACAACCAGAAATACTTTGTAAAGACATCTCGCCATAAGGTGATCCCAACCAATTTCCATCCCTAGGATTTCAATTGATGTAATGCTTATTATGAGAGAATACACTCAGTGAGTCTTTTTATAACTGGAGAATCTATTTAGAGAGGTCAATATCACTGGCCCCTACCCAAGAAATATCAATGGTCAATACATAGATACTCTGACTAGTGGTCATCCATAGGACCACTGAGTGACAAAATGATCCTAATATGGATAAACCAACCACATAGTGGATCATATGCTAATGATGTTGTAAAACCTTTTGATGTGTCCTGATTTGTGAAGTTTTGATTCCTTGATCAAGGATTTCACTCTAATTCTTCAAATCCAACATAAAGTATAATGATGATAGAGGAGAACACTATAGTCTAATTGTGGGACAAAAAAACTCTTTCTCAGACTCATCCCCTAGAGGGACCACAATCCTGATATGTGGATATAATACCGAACTACATCCTCACGAGAAAATACAAAAAGAACATATGAAAACTATAATTTTACTGATTGATGAAATGAATGTCTAAACCTCCCTGAAAGGTGGTAAAGAATGTTTAATGGGGATATAGGGAATGTCCAGAAAACTCCTATAATACCCCTGTTTTGTTGCCTCAAACAACATATAAATATCTACATACACATCATGTAATAATTGTACATGAAGTACAAATATCGCTTGAAACATTACATATAGAATCTTTCCATTCCCATGAATAGCTGGTAATGATTGTGTACCAACCCATGTACACATAGTTGTGCATCTGTGCACATGGTCATGTTTGTGTACTTTATCTACCCACACCCATTTATCCTCTAAGATACATGTTGAAACTATGACCATGTGTCACTTGTTGTGTGATTAAGCCACCCTAAGTGTGATATTTAACTATATGCAGATGACATAATGACGCATAGGGGGTTCCACGTTGTGTGTAACGCCGGATTACACACCATGTAACACGATATTTTATAGATCTATTGGGGTATTTTTTGAGTTGTTATGCCATATCCTAAAGCTTCCACCCTCATAATAACCCACAGATTATAGGTCACCTGACCTTTCAGTCAACCGGTCACCAGATTTAAGCCCTTGATCTTCTTGAAAAATGAACCATCAATCCAAACTATCACTGCCACATGTATAAATAGGGAAGAAAGAAACTAAAAACACAATCTTACCTCATTCCCTCTCAAATCATTCACTATAATCAATGATCCTTAAATCACACCCTCCGTTGTAATTTATACTCATTTTATTGATTTGTTGGCCAAAAAACAGTGACACAATGATCAAATACCAAGTAATTATCAATCCAATGGCTAAAGTAAATACTCATAATGAGGGTGTAAAGAAATTAGAGATAAAACCATAAGCTACAATATGTGAGGAATGAACATATTCCATTTTTTTATTTGGTATCCATTCATTTTTATAGAAATATACAAACGAAGCATAAAAACACAACAAAAAATTAAATTATATTAATTAAATCTAAAATAAATAAGTGATTCAGTTTTTTTCATTGAATTGATGTAATTTAAAAAAATAAAAAACATGATGGAAATTTTCAAATCAAACATCATACCAAGGGGTTTTTATTGATCACTGATAAAGAATGGTCTAGCATAGCTATCGTTGGTGAGATCCATAAGCTCCAATGATGCAACGATCACCAAAAATGAGATGATATGATTTAATTCCCCAAGAATGATATACAATGGTCTTTTATATCTCTAGGTTTTATCATCCAACCCTGATTCAATTTCTATAAAGGCATACATTCCAAATTCCTTAGACACTAAATTTAAAAAAAATATTTTATTCATTTTAATCATTTTAATCATTTTTTTCTTCTTTTTCGTTTTCTCCCACGATAGAATTGCCATACACACCATGTAACAACAATGGTTATTTCATTCCTACGGTAAAACCCTTACTCTAAAATCAATAATACCCACATATTTCATATTCAGCAACCCCTTTTGGGTGTTATTCCACTATTTTTAGGAAAACTACATGTGTGAGATATTAATATATTTGATATATTTCAAAACATTATTATGAGATCATTGAGAATTAGAATAGAATTCCATATCATCTCTCATTATCAAAAATATTCCATATAATACACAAAAATAAAACATTTACTATTTCATTCATTACATTTTTATATGTTTCAAATATAATATTGTCTTAGAAAATAATTTATTTTTCTTTCTTTAATACAAATAGCATCAAATTTTCCTTATTTTACAATATTTGTTTGAAAAAATGAACATTATTATTTTCATGAAATTGTAAAATTTATCATTGTAATAATTTATTCTATTTTTCTAGAAAGGTATTCTTTTTTAATGAATATTGAAAATACTATTTTTTTATTGAAAACTATCTTTTCTTTTAAATCATTTAAACATATCTATTTCTTAAAATTGTTTTAAAGTAAAACTACATGATTTATGTTTTAATTAATCTAAATTATTTTATCATAATCAATTTATTTTTTAATTTTTACATAAAATCTTTTCATACTTATGAAAACCATTTCTTTGGAAAACAATTTTTCATCGCATCTATGGGTGGGTTTAATTTTAAATTAAATTTTTCCACTTCTATGATTTAAAATTTTAAAAATCGACTCCAAATTCATAATCATCATAATTAATAAGATTTAAAATGTTTAAAAAATTTTTTTCCAAGTTAATTATAAAAAAAGTAAAAAATTATTAATGTCATTAAGGTTAAAATGGGTATATTAGTGGTAAATCTAAAAAGATAAAGGATAGACTGGAATGAATAGTTTTAAATAACTTATTTTTATCCATATTTCAACTTAATATCATATAAGGTTATATAATAATGTATTTGGTGTCCTTTTAGCAGTTATAAAATATGGTTATCACATTTTCTTTTCAAAATATCCAAGTGTTTCATCTATGTCACTAATAAAAGGGAACCCACTATCCTATCCTATTTTCACATAAAAAACATTGTGTATTTAAGAATACCAACCCAAATACCTTAATTAATTAAATTAATATGTCTTAGATTCCTTTTTTTAATAATGAATCCAATCTAGAAAGGCTTTAGGTATAATCAAAAAGAGGTGGTCTAAAGATGTAGTGCCATTTTTCACCGAGAATATTTTTTTTAGTTTTTCTTCCAAATCCAAAATATATTACACAGTCCAGATGATATAATACCATATTTTTCCCCAAAATAATAATATTTTATTTGGATAACGTAACAATATAAATCCACCTCTTCTTCCAAAAATTGGGAAAATACCATTGTTCATGTATACTACGAACAACCTCCTCATGAGTCGATGTAATTCATTTTCTATAATCACCAATCATTCCTATCTATGATGTTTTACTTAATATTTATATATGATATTAATTATACATTAATAAATATGGAAATTTAATATATCATATTCTTCTATACTATAAACTCTATAAAGAATGATAATGTTGTTCATGTGCACAGTGAACTCTTGCCTCACGATGTGATGTGAAATACATTTATTAGTAAAAAATCACAAGGATGGTATATATAAGTATATTTGAAGAAGTAATATGATATATATGATATAATTATAATTATATAAAAATAATATAACACTTCACCTCTTTCCACCCTAATTATAGAATAATGGAAATGTCAATCATGCGTACGTAGGACCTAGCATCTCCAAGATTGTCACACAGTTCATTTTTCATAACCATATCAAATAGTTAGATTTAATATTATAATTCATTTATAAAAATTATAAATATTTCTTTATTATAATTATATATATAATGGAACAATTACTAATTTGACATTTTTAAACACACTGTTGGTGTCTTGAAATTCTGAACGGGGCGTCCTCAAAACACTCGATGTGGACATAAATGATCATGTAATTAAATAATTAATTAAAATAAATTATGTAAATGGTTTTAGTATATGGGATTAAACCAATAAGATTTTATTAAAAAATAGAATATATTTATCTATTTTTAGATGGAGATAAAAATCATACATGATAATGTTGAAAGTCGAGGTAAAGATTTTTTTTCTCGTAAGATATATCTTTGAGACATGTTTTTTATGAAACTCATTCATTTCAATGGTGTATGTACTAACTAATTACATATTATTTCATGATATTTTCATATTTAATGACATATTAATTTAAATTTAATTTATTTCATTCAAGGGACTCCTCATTCTATTGTTTCCATGGTGGTAAGGTGTTATTTTTCAATCTCATTCTATTCCGGATTGTTTATGCCTGAATTTATGTGTTAGGAAATTATTTGATTATTGTATAAAAACACATTTAATTTTATTCTAATATTTTTACTTGTGAAATTTTAAATTACTAATACAATATTTCTCCATTTGGTACTTAAAATAGTTGATAAATTTTTTTTAATAAAATCCAACTCAATTTCTCACTTCAGTTGAAAATTATTTCACATCCATATACATTTTTTCTAAATATATTTTCTAGAATATCTTAAACATCAACAAAAATATATATTAAATAAAATCTTAACCATGAACAAATGTTTATAAATTGGAATTAATGAAATATTCATGTATTATACCATGTGAGTTACTTTTGATCCCTTTTACATTAGTGTTAAAATAATTTTTTTTAACTTATAAAACCTATAAACAATTACCCTCTATCATGACCACTCAATTAATTAAGTATTCCTTTATATTATTACATGAATTTATTAAATAAAATATTTTCTATAAATTTTTTTGAAGTTTTTAGAGTTTGACGTGGTTATTTCAAATTTATAAGATTGATTTCCTATATAAATTTTCTATGTAGTCTTTTGAAAAATATGATTAATCAATAAAGGAAATCATTAATTTCTTAGTTTTATTCAAAATTATGTATATATTTGTCTATCTTATATAACTATATTCTTCTCCTTTCATTTTATAGGGAAATTCATTCCTTATGTTCATTTTTTTAAAATTTATTTATTATGAAATTTATATTGATTATGGTATAAGGCATGATTATGAAATCATGTTTCCTTACATGGGTATTTATTTTCGTATAACATATTATTGATTGAATTTATATGGCCATGTAAATCATGAACATTTTATGATGGGTGTTCCAAGATTTCACACTAATTCATATAATAAATATTTAATCTTATGAGGCATTATGTTTGGTATTAGGGAGTAAAACAAATCAATTAGGGACCCTTATCCATCTTGTGATATAGTCTAGAAAATTATCTTTAACTCATTATTATCTTTTTCTATATGTTGATGACATATTTCATTTTATTACATGATCTAATGATATAATTTTTATTATCTTGTTCTCCCATGAGATTACTCTAGAGCCTTCTCTTTTATGATATCATGTTATACATTCAACTCAAAAGTTGTGCTTCCTTATCATGATTTCACCTTAATGTGATTTTAACATCACCCATTTTTTCTATATATTCATAATATTATCCAATGCATTTTAGGATCATTAAAGAATTTAGGATCTCATTGTTGGAATTAAAATTAAATATATATTTTTCAGCCTTATATTGATTTATTATGAACCTACTCATCTAAAGACACTAGGCCACACAATCATTGGTCTATAATTAATGTAAAATTACGTTAAAAAGAATGTAATAATATTACAATGGTTTTTTAGAATGATTTTACCATTCCTATATCCTATAAATGACTTTCTATAGTGAAATTTTTTCATTTCGGTTTGTTAGGATTGTTATCAGTGACAGTCATCTTCATTGTATTGTAAACTTGTTCTAGAAATAGAAATCACATAATTATCATGGTTATGCCTCCACATGGTGATATCTCATGGCCAAACCACCAAAGATCTTTTTTATTGATTTTTTGTATCAAATTTTACTTTTATATAATATTTCTTCCACCCCGAGGGATAGAAGATTATTGTGTGTCATTTAGTGGTGTGAGGAAGATCTTCCTTCTTCGTCACTCATATAATTGTAATCAGTAAACTAAAGTTTTATGGACTAATGAACCATCATCATTCATGGCCTTTGTTAGTACTTGTCTATTAACACATTAACCCTCTTCCTTATTCTTGTTTTCTATGACTTTCACTATTAAATCATTATCTCTTAACCTTATTTTTGTATCCACTATATTAGTCGGGTTCCCTACCAATAGAAGTTCTTTTCATGGAGATTAAATAAGTGTTGCATATTTAATATGTCATTTGTCGGTTCTATGGGTTCCATCAATGATGGGTATGTGTTATATATATAGTTCCCTTTTATTCACTGATTTTCTATATTTAGTGGTTACAGTTTATGGTTGGTATTTCACCATATATGATTATGTAAAAAAGGACATAGTACATGAAATAATGGATTTCATGGCCTTTTATATGGTGATATTTGGCCTTATAAAATAAACTTGGTATTATTTATCAATCAGGGAATTATTATGTTATGTCAGAACATTTTTTATTCCTTCTCTCGCTCAAAAGTCTATGAATATTAGATGTTGAAAATATGATGATGAATTTTAGGGTTTTAAACATCCTGTGTGATTTTATAAACACTATATAATAGATGTGGTTGTTATACTATGATTTTAATGTTGTGATTATTCTTTTATTGTCTGTCAATTTTTTTTATTTAAATGATTGATAAATTTAGAGAGATGTACCACTAGTACTGGATAAATATTTATACCTCATGGGTGCCCATATATATAATGTTTTAAACTCATGAAAATGATTTCGTGTGGTTAGAACAAATGAATAATAAATTTTTTCATCTCATGTTCCCTTCATCCTTCTATTTTATATTTCAAAAAGTCTATAGAGATAATGGTTCATCCTTATCATGTATTCATATACTCATGAAATCTATAGATAACCATAGAAAAAGGAGTACATCAGAAGTTTTTTATATCAACTAATATTTTGTAAACATTCGATTATCCAAATCATCACGGTGTCAAGTATTTTATTATTTTATTCATCTCGTCATTAAATACCAATGTATTTGATATATCGTGTTTTATTTTTTGGGTTTTTTCCCATTTTTTTTAATCATATTTGTCCCTCTGAAATCCATTTGTGTTATTAGATAATTTTTTTGTCAATGTTTCGATTGATTTTAGGAAGAATAATGAAAATAAAAAATATGCCATTCTAGGATCTATTTTGTATCTGATTTAAAATGGTTGTATGGGTTATTATGTTATCATTACCATGGAATAACCTTGATAAAACATCCATTTTTCTTTGTTTCAAAAAACCAAAACATATTTTCCTTAAAAAAATTTATTACAGGTGATGATATAAAATAATGAAAACCAAGGTGTTTTAGTGAAATGGATACACACCATGGGTAGGTGATTTTTATATCATGGTGAAATCTACTATATGAATAGACAATGACATAATATAATAATACATTTAATTTCCTTGGATTTAGGAAATTCATATAAAAACTATGGTAGACTATCTAAAACAATCACATTCTTCTAAAAATCATTCTATTATGAAAAATAGATTGCAAAAAATGCCTATGATTGTGAAATAATTTGTCCATAAAGGTTATCATATATGAAATTCTAAACTAAAAACGACAAAAAACATAGTCACATTTTATTTCTTACTAAAATGATTAAAAAATGTACATACATGGCTTATTGCATGATTTTTAATTAGATGTTACTGAAAAAATAGTTTTCCAAAAAATACTAAAAAAACATTATAGGATACAAACATTTATGCCCACACACAATATAAGGTGGAACTTCAAAACTAAAAAAAATTATATCGGTATATGTGTTTGAGATTTAAATTATATTTAAATAGTTAAAAAATTGATCTATGAAAAATTTATTTTACATTATTTGTATAACATTAATTTTAATATAAATCTTAATATATATCTTCTTTATAAAAATGTATTAATAATGTGAATGGTTTTGTAATTTATGAAATTTATATTATTTGATAGAAAAAGTATTCATAAAAGTCCAATAACTATTAAAAATTAATTTGAGTTCATAGTAAAACCATATAAATGATAATATTAATAGTATGTATTCGATAAAATTGACTTTTTTTATTTATAAGTGAATAAATTCAATATATTTTATTAATTTATTTTTTTATTAAGTGTTCAAAAATAATTATCATGTCTGTATATATAAATTATTCAATTATTAAATTATTATTTTCCTTATTATTCATTAATGTCGGTGTTATTTTATGAATTTTGGCTCATGATTTTGTCTAAAATTATATTAAATCCTTCATAATATTTTCAAACACGCATTTAATCAGTTATAATATAGGTATAGTAAATGATTTTTTTCTTTTACATTTACTTAGGTTTCAACTATGTTATAAACTAAAATTAAAGTATAATTTTATTGTAAACATATTACGTTTTAAATTTATAATTGAATTAAAATATATCCTAACAACTAACCCATGGATAGAGGGACTTTGGTTAAGACAGGTCATTTTCAGAAAAGTTTATTTATTTTCTAGAAATTTTGATGTATTTTATCAACCTCCATATGCTTACAACAGTGGGGATTATTTTTATCATGTGATTATAAAACATTAAATGAAATGGGTTTCATCTACCTTTTTATGGGGTTCATTTTAATATGTGTTAATATAGTTAGATTTTAATTTTGGTGTGTGACACATTGTATGGATTTTATAATCTATTGTACAATAATATGGATTGAACATATTTAGTTTTGGAAGTAATAGGAATTTAAAACATAATCAATATATAAATACATTCACTAAAGTTCAATAAAATTAGGTAATACATTGAGATAAAATCCCATATAAATATTAAGGGTCAGAATCTATCAATCGAATAATTTTCAAGACCTCAGTCATATAATAGGGAAATTATTGATAAAAATAGCTACATATGGATTACCTCATTACAGAAAATATTGCAATGGGTGGACCTAATGGGATTAGGGACACCTTTTTTCAGTTTTATATGATTACACATAGCTAGAAAACCCTAAAACAATTACAATATTAGAGGAAAGGAATGGAAATTATCCATATGATGGATTGGGAAAATAGTTTTTCATTGAATTATCCCATAGCCAAATATGATATGACTCTCATGTTGGACTAGAAAAATAGCAATGTGATGGGAGAAAAAATAATATTGCATAAATAAAATTAAAGTAAATGTATTTTACCACTAATGGAAATGATATATATTTAATATGGTTATATATTTTAGTGGGAGAACATTAGATAATATTTAATTATAAATAATAATAAAATTTAATACTCAGATGATAAAATTTCATTGCATAATCATTATTAAATTATAAAGAGTAATATTATCTATATTTAATGATTGTTCATAAATTTTTATCTCTATTTTAATTATATAAATGTAACATTTTTTTAATTATTTCATTCAATTTTTAATGAATATAAATTTTATATCATTACATGTGATGTATTTATTATTTTAAAACCATTTACAATTCTTCTATAAATTTTAATACATCTATTTAATGAGTTCAATGTTATGTAAGATAGATAATTTTGATTTCTTCATATTTTAAATTGGTTTGTAATGTGCTTTGAACTTCAATTAAATGGTAAATATTAGTTTATAAATATTTAGTTTCAGAATTATGATTGAACTAAGATCACTCAAAAGTAAAGAACTACAGTTTTAGAGATTTTGGGTGGGATAGATCAATATCTTGGATGTTTAAACCTTTTGTAGAAAAGTGGGGTTGGTTAACTCAGTCATCATTATTATTCCTATGTATATTATTGGTTTTATATGATTATAATCCATTATATGAAGTGGGATTCACATGCCTTGGGCATGTAATGCATTTGGGTATGTATGAATATTGTTGGATATTAATTTTTGTTAGTAACACATGTAATGATTTTTGAAAAGAGTTAAACATTAATATGGTTTCAATAACATTTATTTTGTGAAAGTAACATGGAATCTAAATTGAATCATTCTACGAATATACAAATTTTAATTTAATTACATTTGATAATATGGTGAGAATAAATCACTTTAAAATTTAATGAAAGATTCTTTTCTATGGAAACACTTTTTATGACTTCAGTCTTATAACTAGTTTGTTCATGTTAAAGCCGGGTGTCCCTATATTATCTATTTAATCTAAATAATTTATTGTTAGACCCCATTAGTATTCTGTACCTATTTAATTTCATAATTTTTCTTACACATAGTTGGTAAACCCTAAGAGTGTTTCTAAACTAGAGCAATAAATTTTATTTTTTTTCCAATTGATTGAATGTGAAAAGATTTTTCCTCTCAACTACCCAAGATTCATACTTAATATAACTAGCATTATATCGTTCTTGAATAACTCAGAGATGGAAGAATCACATATTTTATCTAAATCATAAAAATATGATCATTTATCACTAATAGATATGATGTATATTTCAAGTGTCTCATCATTTTTGAGGTAGAACATTGAATAATTTCATCTATCAAATGAATGTTAAACATCATATAATTTTTATTAAATATTTTAATGAAGAAAAATGGATTCATCATTATCAACCACTGAAATTGAGATTAATATTTGAAATGGAGAATATTAATTAATGAAACATTCTAGGCTGGTATAAGATCTCTTAAGTAGCTGTCAAGAAAAACTAAAATTTTATGTGGAAGTGAATAACCATCTTGGGTACCCAAATTGTGATATAGTTCAACTACTAGATCTAACAAATTTATAATAAAATCATAGAATGGTCTAACTTAGGTTCTAATTTTATTATATATCTAAAAGTTAGATGAAGGTATTTTAGACTCCACTCATATATTCAGTTTGATTGGATATGTTAACCACAAGGTTATACTATAGGTATCATTTAAGTACTGATTTGGATATGGAATTATTAATATATATGTTCAAATAATTATGAATTATTTCAGGAAATTTTTTACTATATTTCCAAGAAGTATTGAATATATATGGTAATGACGTGGGATGTGTTGGATGTTATGAGTTTTTAAGAATAAAAAAGTGTAAAATATTGATCTAAATATAGAATATTATATAGTCCAATAATTAACCCAGGTCATATAATCAAAAATTTAAAAATTTGAAGTGGGATAGTACATCCATTTGATAGAATTTTCTTAAATGTCTGAATGAGTTTAAGATATTTTTTAGATATTCCATGTCAGATATCATTGTTATTAACTTAAATTATAATATTTTAAATGATATATGAAACAAACAATAAATTATAAAATTATTTTCAAAATGTATAAAATTTAAAAGTTAATAAGGATGATTATTGTAACATAAGTTATCATTTAATATATGGAGAATGAGGTTTGTAAATATATTATTTTGATTATGTGGATTACATTATAGATCATTTGGTTCTAAATATATATTTTGTTATTATAAACTATAGTTTTTATAAAGAGATAATATAATTTCTATGATACATATGGTTATGTTTGATATGATACATTAACATGATTTAAAAGATCTTAATAAAAGTTGAATTTCATAGGGGTAATTATTATCAAATAATGTTTTTAAACATTAAAGGCATAGATTCTGACCCCCTTCAATGGAATATTATTAAATAAAAAAGTATTGTTTTCATAATATTTCATTAAATATATAAAATATCATTTTAATTATACTGTCAATCATTTTTTTTATAATATTTCAAAATATGATAATAATTTTTTTGACACAAAAGTGGTTTTGTATCCCTGCTAGATATTCTAAAGAGATCATAGTTTCCAAAAATCAGGATGGAACATATTTGGACATAGATAATTTTAATTATATTAATACATAATAATCCATTCAATGAACAAATTTAATGTCGCTTAATATCCAAAATTTATTTATGTTATTTTCATAAAGTTAGATTTAAATATTTCTATTTTGTTTGCATCATGATTTTTATGTGACATTATATCAAAAAAGTATTTTTATATGTCGTTAACGATTGATATTCAAGAATATTATGACATTTGGTTACAAAAATATGCTAATATAATTTTTTTATTGAAAATATCATTCAACGATGATGATGAAGATTAATTCATAAAGATTTATAATTATAAAAAAATAGTTATTAACACTATAATGTTGGATGTTCATAGTAAATGTTGTCGAATAATAAATTTATAGAGTTGGATAATAGGAATATAATTTATAAAACACGCCATTATTTATAAAAACATTCATCATAGATGTGTTTATATAGATTAATTTAGTGGGAATATTTCCTTACATGGTCATATATATATATATATACATAAATATAAATTACATGGGGATCTAATGGGATTAATAAAACCTAACAATTATAAAAAGTAAAATTTCTCTCTTATTATATATGATATGTGATATAAGTATATGAAAAATTATTTATTGTTTTGTTAATATTTTTAATAGAGTTTAAAATATTAAAATATTTCATTATATAAAAAAATTTATCTTCAAATTATCCTCCTTTTACATTGGTTATAGATATTTCATGAAGTGTAATGATATTAGTCCGCTCGATGTTGGATTTTGGGTTATCCATAACAAAAATTTATATTGAATTATTTTTTGTAGTGAAAAAATTTAAAGGGTTTCCTAAAAAAGATCTCATTCAGAGATATAAATTATTCTTAGGAAGAAAAAAAGGAGTTCTCTTCACTATATGGAATTTTAAGTATAAAACATGAAGTTTACTTTTTCATTTCCATGTTCAGGGTTATGTTTCATATTGAATCCCCATACCTATGGTTTAAAACATACATTTCAAGAAAAAACACCAAATTTGATTCAATTATTATTACTCCCCTAAGGTTAGGATAGTCATTTGTATTTTGGTATATTGTTGTTCATTTCACTGATTAATACTTAGGAAAATATGATTTATCTTTTTCATATTATGATTATGAAATATTATCCCACGATTATGATAGACTTGGTAAATTTCTTGAAATACCTTTATAAGTTAAATGTGATGTGATTTTAAATCTAGATAAATTGAGTGAGATGGGCTCATCCCCAAAGATGGATTCCATGTGATATATGCATAAATATAGTTTGTTATTACCCAGAGACCCGATAATACCTAATTAAGGTGTAATGGATTCACATACCTTATATCTTATAGTGCTTAATTTTCATTTGAAATTAGATTTTATAAATTTATATACTAATATATGATATATAAATTAGACATGGGTAAGGGAATACATGTGTTTGATAGAGATAATTCTGGATCCCTTTGTAGATTCAGTAACATTGAGCCTTTTTTAAAGGCCTCCCTTATCATACATTGGTGGATTTATAAATTAATAATTATTATTGAAAATATAATGGATTTTGGGGTCACACCATGTGATAAATATGATGTTAATTAATATTTGAGAGATACCCTAAAAGTATTTTAAAGGTATATTTGTATGATAATATAAATATATTTTCATAAATTGTTTAATATGATGTTGTGTCAGGTGTAAATTACTAGAATATTTTTTTAATGAGTTTTTAAAAATATTCAAAGATAATTTTCGATATAGTATCACATGTTGTATAATATAATATGATATATGGTGAAGGTGTAATAAGTCTTTAAGGATTTATTTGTAATGTTAAATTGATATAAATATGAACTAATAATAAATAGGCTATTATAAAGACCCCAACAATCAAGAAATTTAATTCATCTTAATCAATGATATATTATGAACATTTCAATTTTATTTGAGTTAAAGTGGTCATTAATGATATTTTTTATATGTTATAGGAAATAGGGGGATGTGGTGTGTTGAAGAAACCACCAGGTCTCAAATGATTTAGTATCGGGTACTTGGTGGGGATCCATGAGAAAATTTTGTTCTATTTCTACCAATAGGTACCTGATGTATGTGTATCGAGAAACCAATAGCTTCTAGGTTGAAATCCCATTTTAAAAGGTAAATTTTCATTTTAAAACATAAAATTCAAACCAAATAATGTGTAGGTAGGGTATTAAACAAATTTTAATCTTTTTGAGTCCTCCCTCTAGAACACTCTCCTCTCCCTCTTATACATGGTGTATCCTCTTTATCCCATTACACCAGTATCTGTAATACGGTATAATGGAATGGTTTTGGAAATTTAATTCCATATCATAAAACTAATTAAATTTATTTTTATGATTCCTCAATGTTGTGCATGTCAAACATTATCTTAATAATATATGGTTTATGGAATCTTCTAAATCTCATAGATTCTTTCCATGCTAGTAACATTCTATGGGAATGTAATCCTAATTTAGAGAATCAAATTAATAAATATTATTCCAAAATTTATATATGGATAAATAGTATTTATTCATCCATTCTATGTTATATTTTTTTATTTTTGTTTAGAATTTTATAATGAAATAATATTTCCAATATTTTTCCATTATCTGGCAGAAAAATTGACGTAATTATAATTTATGATAATAGTAAAATGGTTGCTAAATTTTTTCATTTTTTCCATTATTGCAGAATAAATAAAATAATATATATTTCATATTATAAAGGTCAAGCATAAAATGGTTTGATATAATTTTACATGTTAGTGATGTTATACATTATGAATGTGTATATAATATAGAATTATAGATTGATTTCACTCACAAGTAATTCAATATGGGTTAATCACCTATGATGTGAATAATTCCATAACTAATGTTAAAGAATTATGGTTTATTATTCTCTCAAAAATCCTGAACTCATTGCACCAATTAGCAAAATCACTGGGGTGGGTTATAACATTTCCCTAACTAGTTATGCCCGGAACTTTTCCATACTATAGGTCACCCAAAAAATAAATTATTTAGTTAAATATTCTCATATTTGAGGGGGGATAATTATAAATTTGTGATCTATTAAAAATTTATAGTATCTTCATCCATAGAGTGTTTTTTAGGATATCATCATACCTTCTTATATGATTTTTGAATAATTTATAGTGGTATAAATCATCCCATTTTGGGGTTTTTCATTCAAATTTCAATCAACATTCCTAGTCTATATGTTATGTTGTGTGTATTTTTTATATATGTTCTATCATCTATATAGTATTTCTAGTATACAACCATATTTTATCATAGAATTTTAAGACTGAGGTGATGACCACCAACTATCTTTTCACACACATTATCATCAGAGGACCATACGAGACATGTATATACCGTTTTATGTATGATAAAGTTATGTTGAATGAACCCAACTATGGGAGATAGTTATACACATATATAATGGATCCTGAAATATTATTTTTGGGAAATTTATATCATATAAAAATCTATTAAATGTATTTATTCCTTGATATGATTTTTGATATTATAAAGATATGGGGTTGTAATATTTTGATTTTAATACATATTTGGAAAATAAAAATCATCTATATAATGTATTTTTCCTAACTCATATATATTTTAAATGTTTTATGGTGCCTAAATAATATTTTTGTTAGAAATGAATCCATAGGTATTTTGAACATTTTATTTCATCTCAATATTCACTCCCATTCAATTTTGATCAGTAAATGTATACAGTTTATGCCACTATTTAATATAACATTTTTTTACATGTTATATTATATAGAAGGAAACAAATTTCCACCTCATTTTTTTAATTTACAATAATAATTTATTTCATCTTCTTGAGACTAGAAGGTGTGCCTAAGGTGTTTTGTACATAGGGACTGGGTGTCTTATAGGTTTCCTAGTCATTAATGTTAAAATAAGGATATTATAGCACACTTATTGGTTTCATTTTTATGGGGATTCAGAGTATCTAGGATATAATTCTATCTAAAATAAATATGTAACCCATAAATATACTCATTTATCATAATTATAGTGGAAACTATTATAAAATTAGTTTTTAAAATTGTTTACAAATATGTGATTAAATTTTATATAAAGAAGTGTATAAATGGTTTATAAATTTTTTTTATAAATTAAAAAGTGTGTGATAAATTAAATTGAGAGAGCAAGAAGAATTGTGTTAACCCTTACCTATATCGCGAATATAATTCCATGGTGTTTTATATTTTTTTTGTGGAAGTAAACTTTCTCTATATTTTACTATACATTAATCAATTGAGATTACCAAACCCAAATATGTAGAAAGGGGAATATATGAAAGATCCTCCAAATTTATCCACTATAGACCCATTTATTTTAGAGAATCAATAACAAATTCATCTAACTAATATTCATGGATCTCAATGGAAGGAGAATATGACTTCATATATCATGATTAATTCAAAAATTTTCCATACACTGATGGTTTGGTGTGATATATCTCCTTATGAGGATAAAAAGTTGGTTAATAACTACCACTAGATATTCAATATCATTGAAACCCCAATGATGAACCATGTTTGTTGAACCAATTTTAAGATATATTGGGTTACTACTAAATACAATTTCTTGTATACTTGGTGAAAAGAAGACATAGGGTCTGACTTAGGATATTTTTGAAGAACTCTTCTTCAATAAATTTCTCAAAACCTTTCTATCAAGATAATTATTGGGACATCAAGAACCGTAATTAAGGCTTTATATAATTTTTGGAATTCACTTGAAATTTTGTAGATAGTGTTGACTATACTTCATACATTAGTGGATATAAGGAATATCATGTGAGGTTTTATCAAATTTTGCTAAAAAGGTCCCATGAGAATATAGGTTATGTTACATAAAAATTCATATTTATCAAAAGTGGAAACTAAATTCATTTGGATTGAGACAATATCTATTGAATTTTACAGACCAGGCGGTCCAAAAAATATTCATACCTCAAGAATTACATCCTCTAGAAGTTGAATTTCATGATAAGAGAAGGATACCATAGTTAGATCTTAACAATAAAGATCTTGTGGTGGTTACCCATGTCAATTAGCCAACAATGGTCTTTAATACAATGTAAATAGTGTGGATGAAATCATTACATTGATCGTAAATTTATATTCAAGATAATGTAGTGACACACATTTTATTGGTAACGCTATATCTACAGGTTTTTCCAATGAGGTATGTCTAATTGTGTTGTAATGTCACCAAACCATACTCTAGAATAAAAATATTGGACCACTTCACATTATATAGGATAAATTTGTTCTCTAGCTAGATAATGTGTCCTAGGAATCTTACAGGGTGACAAGAGTTGATTAGCGGGAGTTCAGTATTCTGGGTAGGGTTTCCGATCTCAATGTTAGTTTGAGGAGGAATGCTATTTTTATATCATACAGAAAACTATTTCTAAATTTGGATCCAAGAATTATTTTTTTGAGGTATTATAAATGTTTTTACTACTTTATCATTTACTCTCATGATATAGATTCTTGAAATTATTTTATTTCCCATAAATTTGAATTATTTTTAATCATAATGATATAAACATGAATATATATATACTAGCATCAATAGACAATTGGGAAAGAGGAAAAAACATAATAACAAGTGACCGGCTAGTTAATTGGTTGTTTCATCATTCGAGAATATATGGGATATCATAGTTCCAAAAATATAAAGATTGATGTAATTATTTTAATGGAAAATTTAATATATCATTATGTATTAATAGACTTTAATGAAAATATAACATAATTTCCATATCCTACTGGTATCTAAAACCCTCCCTCTGGAGAGTATGTGATATAGGTTAGCTATGAAAATAATCATTTGTGACTTTTAAGTGGAATAAATATAGGGACGTATGATCTCATCCTAAACATAGTTTATTTCAAGAGGAGGTAATTCTTACATCCATCCACGGATCTATATTCTGATATGTTTCTTAAAGAAAAGTTAGGAATTCCTCTAGTGTGTTATGTGGATATATTCTTTAACATAGTAATTGAAATAGTACAATTCACCTATATCATTTAACTGTGGATGAATTTAAAGGGTTAATGATGTGGCAAGGGGAGATAAATGTCAAAGGTTTCATCTAATAGATAATGTCTTTTTAGGGTTATCTTCTTATATTTACTAAGAAATCTAGTGGGTTTATTATCTTATGTGTGGAAAATTATAAGTTTAAACAGTTCATTGTCAAGAACCACTTTAATTTTCCATCAATTGACTATCGGTTTGATCAATTAATTGTCTGATTGTGGTTCTCCATGATTGAATTATTATCAGGAAACCAGTATCTATTTGTTATTTCAATTGATATTCCAAAAATTAATTTCTTATATTTTATAGGTATTATGAATACCTTGTAATTCATATAACCCAAATTGATTCTCCTACTATATTCATGGCCTAAATGACTTTTATTTTTCATACAATTTTGGATACTAGTATGGTAGTTTTTATGCATGATGTCCATATCTTCTCAAATTCACATATAGTGTTTTGGTATATATCTTTAATACAACTTGAATCCGTGAAGGGACACGATCTATATGTTAATATATCTAATGTATCTTTCTGGATTATCTCTATCAAATTCATTGTCCATGTCATGTCTAAATCATTAATTTCCTTGGATCCTGAGAAATTGGATTCGATTATGGACTATAATTTTCTAGTAAATATTTTAATATATTGAATAATTATTAGGCTCATAGAGTTTTAAAAATACAGTATCCATGAATTTTCAAAAAATTATAATCTAATAGAAGCCTTATCCATGAGGGGATATGAATTCAAGTTATAAGGCTAGTGTGAAACATAGTTTCTAAATATAGGTAATCATTTGAAATCATATCATGTTCTTATTCTACCTCAGTAAGGTAAATCTATTTAGCTATATTGTAATGGTTATTTTATTCCCCTTAGTTTTATCCATTTATAGGATCAATGAGTATTGTTGTTTGGAACTAGAGAAAATTATCCTCATCAATGGAATTACTCTACAGAAGATCTAGAATTTTCAAATATTGTTTTGGAAGTATTAGAGAAACTACTTATATAATGATCACATTGTGGTGTTTACAGACCATGAATGTTTAATATATAAATACTATTAATGATAAATGAATATAAAAAAATTCCATGGGATGGAATACCATAATAAATCTCATTTTGATAACTAATTTGTTCCATATACGTTTCATATAATTAATAATACTCTTAGTCAAAAAATTTACCATCAAAATGTGAATGAAGATAGAGATGGATTTAAATTGATTACTTTTATCGATGACCTCAACCTAGGTTTGATCAATGATCATACAGGAATACACATATTCAATTTTAGAGTTTCATATGATAGATTATATTAAGGAATCAAAGATATTTCATCATGGTTAAATAATATTATTGAAAGAGATAGGATGGGGGTAGATCAAAAATTGTCATTTACAGGATTATTCATCCTTCTTATATTTCATTTAATGAATAGTTGTTTTAACTAGTATTATTATATTTGTGTTAAAATAATATTATACTTTTTTTGGGATAAGTAAATCCTATTCATGAAAATATATCATGACAGTAATCACCAATTCTTTTTATCTTTCATGAAAAATAATATCATAGGGTTTATTGATAGATTTCATACTCATCAAATGTTAATAGTTGTGAATAAAAATATACTGGGAAATATTCATCCAATACTATTACCATTATGGTAGTGTAATGATAGCATTATATATTACATGATTACACTTGAAAATTAGTGTGTTGTCTAGATACAACATCAGTGACTGTAGATCATCTAGAAAAGATGGATAACATCCCATCTATCAATGAATAATCTAAAATTGATAACATCTATAAACCATATATAAAATAGATTATGAATCATAATTTAAACCACATATAGTTATCACCGATAGGGTTCTAATATTTGTGTCTCAGTTTTAGTATGCAGATCAATGTGATTAGGGTTCATAGCTAAACCATATTACATAATTTCAGACTCATATAAATATAACAATAGAAATGGTTCATAGTTGTTATATATGATGTTATTTATTAATGGAATCCCATTTTTAGGGGAAATTGGGATATTCATCTCTATTTTGTTGAATTATCCTATAATAATACATAATAGTATTCTATGAAAAATGGTATCCTTCAATGATATATTTGGAAACCATTTCATCCATTATTATCTTGGATATTGATAAAAAATCAATAATTATTGGGAATTGAATAATCAATGAGATGATAAATCAAGTGAAATTGATCTGAAAGTGGATCATTATAGCTAAATGTCAATTGAAAAACAGTATGGATCATTAAAGTTGACATTTGGAATTTATAGTTGCTGGATAGGTTTTTCTTTTTGTATTTACATGATTAAGACACTAATGAATTTGTAAACATGATTCTTGATATTATAAACCATTCAAGAATGAAGAATTATTTTTAGAGGTAACTAATTATATTTTTTAATCACCCAAATTCAACTACATCCAGGACATGGTTCACATGTCTCAATAGAAGAAGTATATTCTCATCCGTTTACATGTGATTCACCACAGAAACATTAATCATGTGTTTGATGCAACATATTTGTACCATCTTATATGCATTGTTTAATATGGTCATAAGATGTTATCCAAAAGAGTTTTTCATTTTATTTATGTAAAGAGGTGTCATGGGAATCTCCAAGATGGAACATTGTAGATTGAAATGAAAATAATGATAAAATAGTAGGAATTGTTCCCCTATGAAGTGGGATAAATATTATTTGGAATTATTATCCTAATGGAGATGTTTTTTAAAGAACATGACCTTATAGACAAGTAATTCATCAAAATTATTAACCATTTAACATTGTTTCCACTGTATTATGTGTTCAATGGGGTGTTAAATTGTTTTGAGAAAACATGAAAAAAACGGTGTAGTGTGAGAAATAGTAGAAAGAGAGTTCCCAGTGGTTTTTTGTATTGTACTAGATAGATATCAAGATTCTAGGGATATTCCATTTTATTCATTAGATACATAATGAATTAGTTTCATGTACCCAATAACTTCATGGGGAAAATAAAATTAATAGATGGATTTATTTAATTATTAATCAAAAAATTGATCACAAATATGTGGTAGTGTGTGTCATCCAATAAAATTAACATTTTTAAATACTCTCTCAGGATCCTTATCATCTATATATCATATTTGGTGTATATTCCTTCTCTATTCCTTCTAGTGTCTTATATTGTTCAAAAAGACTTCAAATACGTAAGTAAAATACTTATCATAATTAAAATATCCCTTCTTCCACTGATTCTTGGAAGAAATATATTTAAAACCATTTTATCATAATCTATCATTAATTGAATATTTATGATATAAAAAATTTCATTCTCAGATAGAAGGAGTTGAGACTATTTATATGTAAATCTAAGATAATATTCTTGTTTTTCTTCTTAGATTCATCCCTCTAAAATACTATTGGATTTGACCAAATGAATACCATTTTAAATGGGTAGGATGTTAATTTTTTTATCCATCTTCTTCCTATTATTATATAGGTGATAACTTTATATTAATTTTTAGTTATACCTCATATTCCATTCTTACTCCTAGGGAGTTAACCTAAAAATATTTTTAGCTAGGTAAACCGAATTAAACTAAAAATAAAAAATTAATTATTATTTTTCATAAATTTATACATAGATAAATATAATTTATTTTTACCATTATCATTGACATTTATTTTATTATTATTACTTTTTAAAATTGGATTTTCTATTCTTCATTTTTGTATTTATTATGATGTTTCTTTTTATGAATTTATTTTTTTAGAAATTTATTGTACAGATACATTATTAGGTTTCATTTATAAAATTGTTTAAACTATAAACTTTAATAATTTATATATAAAACATGTCATGCATTACTTGTCTGGTTTTAATTTTACTGGTTATTTATATTATATTTATATAATTTGTAAATATTATGGAATTCGAGATTAAATAAGTTCCCACTTTGTGGTCTATGGGTTAAAAAAATTGTATTGGTGTTAGTCCCTCACTACTAATATTGATTTTATATTTTAAAAATTTGATCATAAGGCCCCAAATTATTAATTCAATTAACTTATTCTTTAAAATAGCATGTAACATTATCCCAACTAGTTAGGCCTAACACATTCCCCCTATGATGGTCCTATGATATTATTTATTATTATCACACATCTACTCATATTTATGGTCGAATATGTTTAATTGTGTGACTTGCTCAATGGTATTATCCTTTCTCATTTTAGAGGATAAGACTGAGATATCATCCCTAATATCTAGATAAATCTCTATGTAGGTATGCAGGTATATACGCAACACTTATAAAGAGTTATATTTCAATTATTTTGAATATGAAATGAATCTCTTCTATGTTGTATTCTTGATATTTAATTATTCATCATGATTAACTATTTTTGGTATAAACACATTATTATTATTTAATTATAGGGTGGGGTGTTCACCACCTACTAATTTTTTATATGTATACACTTCATATGTCTTTATAGAAACACATAAAAACATTATAATAAGTGATATATGTAAGAGGAAATAACTCTTCTATTTGATCTGGTCATAGACTTTTAGTGTAAAGCCTAGATTAAGAAGTTTTAGAACATTTACCTCAAGGAATACGAGCTTGAACATGGGATATTGTAATTAAATTTTAATTGAGGATTTACACATATGAAAGCTTTCTTCCATGGGAAATATTTCAGTTTTATCATTTTTATATACAGTATTTTCTCAAACTGACAATTTTTTACCATTTTTTTATGTCTTTAGAAATTTTATGTATGAATATTCATTCGTATGTCCTATTTTTTCCTTTACAACACTCAAAAAGTTAAAATTATATCTAGTACATATATATGTTATGTGGCACGATTTATTATGGACCTTTCTTCATGTAAAAATTTAAAAAATTTAAAACTTCACCCCAAAAGTTTTTTACCTCACTTCTAGTCTTTATGTCATCCTCAAGTGACCAATAGGTCTTCATGGGGTATTGTGAAAATTCTTACAGGGTTTTATATGGGTGTTAGGGTCACCTATTTTATAGTCCTTGGTGTAGGGGTTGTCTTTGTTAGTGTGAGGTAGTACCATAGTAATGTGAAAGTTACTGTGTCATTGTGTTTAGGTGTATATTTATTACATAACAAGAAAATGTTTTGGTTTCTTCTTTCTCTCACTCCAATTTCTATCATGATTGGTTTTCTTTAAAATATTATTCATTTTTTAGGGTTTACACAACTATCACTATTGTTTTAGTGATAAAAAATAATTATGATGATTAATTTAGTATTTTATATGTTGAAACATTATACAACATTTATTAAACATACTAATAATACTAGAGGACCATTTATGGTTATTAAAGGACATTTTAAATTGAATTTATCTTTATGAAAGGGTTTAAAATTCCCTAAAATCCACATTAGTGAAATTATATATCTCTCATTCCCATTAACATTCAATCTGATGGTTCTTGAGAACAAAATATAGAATGAAACTTCATTTATAATCATCTAGTGATACATGTAATCTAGGGATACCCTTGGAGAAAGTAGTCCATTGACTACATCATTTGGTTCTTGATGATGTTCATGTGGATCATGATTAGGATATTTCATTAAGGTTTAATGAACACAATTATATTATTTATTTTATTATGAAACCATGATTTATAGATATATCCTTGTGATTTTGGGTTCCAGTGTTTTTTTTACACAAATATTTTTATAGTATGGATACCTCTGAAACTCATCAACTCTGATGGTGGGGGTGAGTGATCCATTCTCCAATAAGCATTTGTACATTAGGCTGTATAGATACATTATAGTGTGATCTAATTTGGTCTTGATATTATAGTTACTGAAGGTTGTTTGATAGTAGATTATATCTTGAGGATCATCTTATGGGAGGAATGATGTAGTCCTTGGTGGGTTTTGAGATTATATATATCTCTATATCTCTATGTAAATATTGGTAAATATAAATTTATATATATATATATATATATTAGTACATAATTATCACATTGGGGGTTAGTACCTCAATTTCCTTATGTTTCCCCCCTCCAATTTAATTTTTTTGGGAGGATTCTCTTCTACCACACACATAGAATATTGGATGTTAACCACTAGAAAAATTATGTTGAGTCTAGTATATGTGGTATCAGCATACTTTTCAATGATTATAAGTAGTGAATAATATTGAAAATGGGTCGTGATGCTCGACGGAGGTGGAAGGTTGCATGGAAAAGTTAGGGATGTGAATCAAGGTGTTAGTTGTAGGGAATAAGGATTTAATTTGATGTAATTTAACTATTTAGGGAAAACCTACATGTCCATTGTTCCTTGAAAATTCTGTGGTCATTGGGGAAATTCCATTTGGGCATTCAGACCACTATAAATTTAATAGTAAGTCTTACTAGGTATTTTCAAATACAAGTTGGGAGGGATGATTCCTGAACCGCTAGTTTACATGGGTGTCTATTGTGGTCTTTATTTAAAATACTATCATAAGGATAAATGTTATTATTTTAATGGTTGTTTATAGAAGAATTATCTAGATATTTTATGATTAATATAGTTTCATCACGTTTTAGTTGATTTTCAATTGAAATTTTTACAATTTTCATTAATTATTTCAAAATAGATGGGTCATAAAATACTTTATTAATAGGTTATAATCATAGAGATCACAACAGGGTTTATTTTTTCAAAATTAAAATCTAGAAAATCATCATCCAATTTTGGATCTATTAAATTGAATACTATTGAGGACTCCATAACTCATTGAACTATTTGAATTCTTTTTGTTGTTGTAAAGATTGTTTCTTTAAAATAATTCATTTAAAATTATATATGATTTTTTATTAAGAGGAATAATTTGGAAAAAATTTAATGAATCATGGAAATTTTATGAATTTTTTTCCAAGCATTAGTGCATATGGATTTTGGGTAATTGGAATTTTTTTCATATTAGGAGGGGTTATTATCATATACCACTCTATTTCTCTGAATATCACGAACTATTAATGAAATTTTTTAATTATAATTAAACCTAATTTAAGAAACTTATATTTAAATACGATTCAAATTATAATACATTCAATTATAATCACATGAATGATAAAAATGGATACTATAACAATGATGGAAATGGGATTTTTTGAATCCTCAAATTTTTTATAGCATTTCAACTTTTTTTGTCATTTACCTCAAATTATATTTAAAAAATATATAATGTAAGCAAGGGTATTTTGAAATAATATTTTTACACTAATATAGAATTAATAAATTCTAATAATATTACCAATGTTGGAAGTGTCTTGAAGTTTTAGGTAATAATTGAATATATATTTATATATTTATATATTTATATATTTCTAATTTTTATAAAAAAATAAATGATAGAAAATCATATCTCTTATTGTGGTAATTTGTGGAAGACTCAGATGAGTAATATTGATTTATCAAATTGAATAAATCATGAAATACTATTAAATATATTAGAGAATATTTAACCCTCTAAACAAAATAATTATTTTGATAATGAAAAGGAGCCAATGGAAAGGATGATGGAGACTCGAGTTTCCCTCATGAAATATTATACATCCAAGAAGAATTAAAATGATTCATAATTAAATTTTAATACACACATAATAATAGGAAATTAAAATTTCATATTGGTTATGTTTCAATTATTTATACAAAAAACATGGGGTTGACACATTTTCAAAATAAAATGGAATTAATTGGTTTAAGAAAAGAATATAATGAACAGGATTACGGAGAAAAATAGGTTGCAAACTGTTTAGAGTGAAATGAAATTAAAAAATTCATATTAGAAAAAGATTAATTAATAATATTTGATAGGGGAAATTCTATTACTATTTTCAAGGTAATGAAAAAATAGAGTTGCTTATTGGGTCATCTAATATGAATAGGCCACATTCCAATAGTGAAAAATTTCAAAATATAAAAATAGGAGATGTTAAATCATTCTATTGAGAATTTATAGTTTTTAGATAATCATTAGATTGATAAGCACCTTACGTAAATAAATTTTAAAAATAATCCTTTGTTAATGGAAATTTTCAAACCAATGGTAAAAATATACAAAAGAATCAATTTCCAAAGAAAATGGAAACGAATATTTGGTTATTAATTATTATAATGACAAACTAAATACTATTTGGTCCCTAACTATAATAAAATTTTATAATCTATCCATTTACAGAGTGATCATGTAATTTGTTAACTATAGATTTGATATTCATTAAATGATGATTGTTTTCATTATTTTATAGTAATAAGAAACTAGATACATGCTTCTTATAGAATAAAATATTTCATTCAAAATATAATCTTAATGATATGTGGTTCTCCATGGGGAGATTTAAGGTGGTGAAAATATTATAGAGAAAAATAATATCATTATATTTGTCCATATGATAGGATTAAATAAAAAAACCATTAAACATTCTTATATATTTTATTTGAATATGTGTGGTTCTTTATTAACATGTCTTTTAATATATGTTAATAGGATATTTTCCACTAAAATAAATTTCAAATTTTTAAATTTTCAAACAGTAGATATGTAAGAGAATAGTGCTTCCATAACTCTCACAATGATATATTCTAATCATCATCCCACCCAAACAACATTGTTACAGGTGGAAGGTAATAAGTTCATTCAATTAAAATAAAAAAAATTGTGTCTAGAAATATGACTATAGAAAAATTGTCAAATTGGTTTACAAAAATTAGTATGATTATGGAAATAGTTATAAGCTCAATGAAAAATAAAATATTTTTTATGTTGAGAATTAGATTTTGGAGAATGGAAATATTTCGGAATCATGGAAAATTCCTTATTCATCTAGATTAAGAGATTAATAATCAAAAAAATTCCCATGATAAAATATTTATACATGAAACGTTTAATATAGATTTCGCTTTATGTAGTAAATTAAATTTCTTATTTGATTGGGTATAGATTATTTTTATAGACAAATATATATTTTAATATTGAAAGATGTGTGATATGAAAACATAATTAATAGGTTTAAAAATGATAGAAATGTATTTAGGTCAATTATATATCTTATGGATGGTTTCACTCTTATTAATGTCTGGGATAATATATATATTCATAATTAATTTTTTAGTGATTTTTAAATTAAATGAAATTAGGTATGAAACACTAATTTTTGTGATGTTATTATTTTTTTATAACCAACAAAGACAATAGTTGGATGCATATAATTTTAGATTCAATAGAAATCAGAGTTGTAGAATCACACCCTAGATCAATCAATAACCTATTGTAGGACTAGTAAACCTTGTGACATTAGGCCTACCTCCATGTATTCCAAAGGGTACTAACTAATAATGAGGGTAAAAGGAGGGTTCTATGGGGAGACTATACCACACATATCAAAGTGAGAAACAAAATATAAAGTAAGATAATATCATCTGATGTAGTATATAATAAGAGAACACATTAATAAATGGATATTTGATAAAAAAATTGCAATTTAGAATTTCTAGAGTAGCCATATTATACATACAACATTTTACCCACTTGGTTAGTCGTAGATATATATTTTAATAAAATAAATAAAATAAAATTTATATAATGCATCTCCAAGAGAATCCCCATTTATTATCCTTGTATAAATCGAGATATCCTTTTTGAATATGTTATATCGGACCTAAACCCAAAATGTACTTTTAAACAAGTCAATATATTCTTGGGTGACCATGTTCAATGGATTACTGAGCTAGTTGTCAGTAAAAAATTAAGTATTTAATAACCAACATAGTCTCCTTTTTTACCAACACAGTCTCATGCTTACTAGAATATGATATATCAATATATGTCATGATCACCTAAAATAAAGGAAAACACAAAGTAAATTAATTAATATCAATCCTCATATCTTCGACCCTAGTAAACTGTGTCTGGTTTATCCAAATAGAAACGTGTCTCTGAGACCATCACGATAAACATTCCTCTACTGTAACGTGTGGGTTCCTAATAAATTGAAACCACATCCAATCCCCCAAACTCTAGTATCCCATCCCCAGGTATCCAATCAATGGGATTAAAATCTAGTGAAATCACATTCCCACATGACCCAAGGGATGAGGCCCATGGTTGACTAATCAGTGATCTCCCTACATAGGGTAGCCCTAATCCTCACCTTAGGAATCTGGGTGTGAGGCCCATGTTATTCCAATCTCAATGATCCAAACCCCTAGAATCTAACATCACTGAGCTCCAACCTCATGTATGCTCCAACCAATCATGAATATATATGTATGACGTGCACCCCAATACCAAGGACTAGTTCAAGTCATCCCCAAAAAATATATGAACATATATTAATAGGGGAACCTGAGACACATGAACTATATAAATGTTATCTTACAGCAGTAGATTTTATATAAGGACATAATGATGTACATGGGGACCTTGAAAGGGCTACCACAGATCAAATGAAATTTTCCAAGGAATCAACCAACAATATATGAAAGATCAAATATTCAACCAAGGTGTCTTACACCTATCATCATTGGTCAGTCTAAGAGGAGCCTACAGGGTCCCCTCAGTCTCAATATATAATATTCACCATTAAAAGGTTCATAAGTCCCAATCATGGTCTCTATTTTTTACCTGATCCATGAGGATATTGTGCCACATGACATCATCATAAGGTTTGAAAAGCCTTATCAACTGTATAGGGTCCCACCAAATGGTATTCAATCAAGATATGGTTAATATACCATATCGTCACTCTTGGTCACTCCAGTATAGTATCCTCCTCATACACAGTATTTGTAACCCTACATTCCATCCACCTAGGCTTGGTCACCACATATAAGATTGTTTCCCCCATATCATCCCTATTTTTATGATCCAAAATTCTCCGAAGTTTACATGGGTAACCACAAGGTATCAATTAAAGGTACATGGGATAATATTCTCATGTTCCAACATCACCTCAAAAGTTGTCTAGAGATTAGTCAATTTCTAAAAAAATATAATAAAAACAACTCCAATTTGGAAGAAACCATGGTCAAAACCATGGTATGATTTCTAGTTTTGGATATTTTATATTGTAGAGTCGAAAACATAAATAAAAAATAAATCCCACTCTTCTCCTATATTAACCCACTAAATATCCCATTTATCTTCACTCAAAATCCTAGGAGGACATTCATACTTTTACCTACACTCTATAGAGTCCTCCTAAGGCTCCCCCAGGCTCTTAATAATCCCCTCCCAATGATTTTGGAGTCACACACACAAGTAATTGATCTTCCACTCCCTTTTTTATTACATAACTTCTTTTATGTTTTTCTTATTAATTTTTATTTTTTAATATTATGATATGTTATTACATATCCCACATTGATTTATTTTTTATTTTTAAATGATTATGGATACCTTTCACTCGCATTAAGCCTCCCATGAACCATTACGTACTACTGTGACAATGTTGATGTCTTATAAGGGTTTTCTCTCCTATTATTTCCATTCAAGAACTTCATTTATGTTGTGTATTTGAAATTACATTGGCATATAATATAATTTTTTATTTTATATTAGACTTACATTCAATTTATTTTATAAATTATGAGATCCCATTTCCAACTAGTTTTGTCTCCCATTATTTCTATGTGCACCCATTACCGTGATGAAATATTGTTAGTATTATTTTCTCTATTAAAGTATATTCATTTCATTATACCTTAAACTTACAAATTTATAATGTTTGGATTTCATTTTCCATTACCTTATTACATCCCATTTTATTTATATGTTATTTGAGACCCATTTATCTCTCATCAACCCATTTTTATGAATTTTTAAGTAACATTATTTTACTTCTGAAATTTCACTTTGATTTTCCATGACAACACAATAGTGTTATGAATACCATACCTATTTCCAGTTAAGGTTGTTTGCCTTTTTGCACATGAACATTTTTATTAGGGACTTTTATGTTTTCCATACTCCTTGATATTTTAATAAATTATGAAGATAAATGAATCCATTTTGTATGATCTATGTGGCACACATAAGAATGGGAATGAAATGAATATCACGGGTATGACTAGATAGTTCTCTAATTAATTTGGTAATGCTTAGTATATTTTTATGTCATGTTTGGACTATGAGTTAACCTAATTTTTATATGGGAGTCTTTCCACCATGATGTCTTGGAAAGTTTATTCTTGACCTATGTTTATGATTAATTAGTTAATGTTGTTTCCATATTTCCCATTTTATGACTATCAGGCTATATCATGTCTTGTTATCTTGTTTATGATCCCTACTCTTATTATGTCCTATTGATATACCTATTTTCTAACGATTATTATCTTCTTCATGTTATTCCATGTTTATTCCCTTACCAAGATTTACAGGTAACCTCTTTCATATGTTTTTCCCCAGGTTATTCTATCTTTTTCTAAAATATATGAAGTTATATAATCATTTTAATGAAGATTTTGATAATTTTTATGCATCCCATGTTAATTATGTTATTCTATGTACCTAATTACCAAAGACACTAGAGTTCTCAATGTTTTTGGTTTGTATTAAGTGTAATATTATTTAATAAATAATTTATTAATGTGATATAAAGAGTATTATAGTTATATTTGGTAAAAAAGGAAAAGTTACTTATTTTGGGATTTGGATTAGAAAACTCTATCAAAATCCTTATGGATAAGTCTAAGTATAAGAAAAAATCCCTAAATTTTGAAATGTATATTATTTAATGTTTGATCAAGTAAATACATCCTTATCTAAACACTAAAAGTGGATTTAGTTTTGTCATAGATGTACCTAGGTTTAATTTCTCTCATAAGCTAACTAGGGAATGACTCAGGGTAACATGGTACAAAAAATGGGTCTTACTATGCACCAAATATGTCACTACTAAGGGATATTATTTTGTAAATTGATAGGAACATTTTAAATAATTTCCAATAATAAAAATAACCATAAGAGTATATGTTAGGAATTATATCATTGATAAAATATATTCCTATAAATTTTTAATTAAATAGAATAAATAAAATTTATAATTTATCTCTTTAATGACATCGGATTCCCTATTATGTGACTAACAGTTTAAATATACTCATTACTAAGTAGATTTTGGATGAAGTAAATGGTTGGAACCAGAATCAAAAAGTGAAAGGTAGGATTATCTTCCATAGTTCTATAAATTCATCCATATCATGAATGTTTAGTAGAACTATCCAAACTCCACCGTAAATCAGGAAAGTAGTACTGTCAGATATAATGGAGAATAAGGAAATTATTTCATCAACTCCTCACCTATAATAGTTTGTGTGATTATTCATAGAGAATGTTATCATACTTAGTTTAGTGTAATTTGATGAAATTATGGCCATGGATTAGATTTCCCTTTATAGATCCAACATTAATTACCCCAAGATAGAAATTACTCTCTGTATTGGAAATCAACCTATGATTTATACAAGATCAAGGATAAAGATAAAACAAATTTAGAACCAAACCCTTAAGAATATATATTATTATTTACTTATGATAAACCATGTATATTTTAAATGATTGATTCCATGGAAATAATCATCCTTAAAGACATGCCCACTATGAGGGAATAGACTGATGCGTTTCCCAATGAAATATCCGATTTTCTTCTTAGATGAGTGGTTAAATTTTTAATAAATATTATGACTGGGGAGTAACCAATATCCAAAATTCCATATAGAATGGTTGTTTTGGATCTTCATAAGATAAAGAAACAAATAATATATAATCTAGAAAAGTGTCCATACACCCATGTGATTCACCATGGAGAGCACTAGTCCTCTTTGTCAAATAGAATTATGGGTCAATGTAGCTTTTAATTGGTTATCATGATATCAATAAGGTCATGATAAACAAAAATTATCTTATACCTCGAATTGACAACATTTTCAATCAGTTACAGGGGGAAAAATACTACTCCAAGGTGGATATTTGGTGAGAATTTTACCAAGTCTACTTAAAGTGGTAAGATATCCCAAAAACTATTTTTATACAAGGTACGAGCATTATGACATCGTAGTGATGACTTTTGGGATCACTAATTCTCCATAAATCATCATGGAATTGATGGATATAGTATTCATATATTACTTCGAAATGTATTTGGTAGCCTTTATAGAATATATTATAATATAATCCAATATCAAGGAGAATCATGAGGAGTATCGGAGGACAATTCATAAGACCATGAAAAAAAATTAAGATTTTTTGAAATTATAGAAAATGTGAGTTCTGTTTGAATAATGTATCATTTATGGGGAATGTCATCACAAAAATGGTATATATATGGATCTCTAAAATATAGAAGAAACTAAAGGATGTTTATGGACAACATATACGATATATATCAATAGTTTCTATGAATTGGTGGGGTACTATCATTTAATTGTGTGTAATTTATTGTGATTTTCAAAACCTCTAACCTAGAAAACTCAAAAGGGAGTCATGTTTTCATGGAATGATGAATGTAAAGATAGGTTCATGGAATTTAAAAGGTGGATTATCACTACACATGTTCTCACATTACCCCCAAGTGAAGATTCATTCCTAGTGTTCATTGATACTTCAATGAAGGGTGTGGGTAGTATGTTAGGGAAGAATGAAAATTTTGTAGCCTATGCTTCAATTCAAATTATGGTTCATGAACCGATCTACCATACACATGATATAGAGTTTTCAATGGTGATATTAAGTTAAAAATATGGATTATTTATCACTTTGGGGAGAATTAAAAATTATATATGGATCCCAAAAGCCTCAATTATATATTCACACAGAAAGAGATGAATATGTGCCAATGAAGATGGTTACAGATGATCAAGGAACTTGACTTCTCAATCCCCTACTATCCTAGTAAATAGAATAAATTGGGGGATTCTCCAAGTTTAAAGGAGCCAAAAGTTCTTTCATTAACGATAATTGAGAGGGAACTGATCTTCTTAGATTATAAATGATGTAAATGGGAATCATAAAGGAAGGAACGACATCAATCCTTTCACAAAGGTTTTCTCAACCATCCCTTCCAGAGAGGTTACATAATGAAGAAATAAATTATGTGCGAATTTTGAAGAAGATGGAAAATATAGATAAATGTAAATCCTTAGAGTAAAATGTTAATAAACAAGGAATTGTGATATTTCTATGAAGAATACATATCAAATCCTATGATAAAGAAATAAATTTTGTATTATTAACACAATTTGACATTCTCTATTCACCCAAGAATCACAAATATTAATCAAGATATCTATGAGCACTATTGTTTGGAAAATATGAAGAAGGATATCTCTGAATATACATCAATGTTTCTGTTATGTCAATAAGTGAATTCTATGAATCATAAGTATAATTGGATGATGTAACAATTACCCATAAAAACTTCAAAATGGGAAAACATCACCATGAAATTTTCCACCACACATCCAAATACATCTATAGGAAACTGTGGTATCTAGGTTTTTCTAGATCATCATACAAAGAAAAGTCTCCCTATTTTAATTTGAGAGAAATTATCACTAGATAAACTTGGATGGATAAGCAATAGATAAGTGGTAGGGTTGCATGGAGTACCGCTATAGATTATATCTGATCGAGATTTGAGGTTTACCTTCAAGTTTGAGAAAAGTATCCAACATGATTGAAACACTAAACTAAAATTCAGTATCTTATATCATCCTTAATCTGATGGTCAATCTGAGTATACTATTCAGACACTAGAAGGCATGTTGCGAGCAAGTTATATGGACTCCAAATGAGGATGGGACCAATATATTCCTTTGGTCAAGTTCTCATAAAATAATAGTTTTCACTATGTCATCCAAACGGTTCCCTATTAATCCTTTTATGGGGATAGGTGTAGAAAACTATCATGTTGGGATGATATTTGGGAACACAAACTGCTAGGTCCTAAAATTATTGAGGAAATTGTGGAGAATGTTAAAACCATTAAGCACCTCATCAATGCTACTCAGAGTTGACCAAAGAGCTATTCCAACAATCATAGATGAGACCTAGAGTTTGATTTTATATAAATTTTATTCTTTTTCATATCTATGTGGAATAAGGTGGTGATATGTGGGATAACTTTAAATCTTAGCTCAAGGTACATAGGCCCTTTTAGGATCCTCAGTTCCTTTGAAGATGTGACGTATCGACAAGAACTCCCACCGAACCTATCATAAGTACATGATGTATTCAATGTGTCAAACATGAGGAAGTACATACCATAACCCTCACATGTACTCAATCATGAGTTGGTGCCATTGGAGAATGATTTCTCATATAAGTAGCATCCAGTGAAGTTTATAGATCTTATATAAAAATTTCTATGAAATAATAAAATGAACCTTGTTAATGTGGTATGGAGAAACAAAATATTTTAAGAAGCAAAGTGTGTACCATAGGACATTATGAAAACGTGTTACACTCATATACATTAGGGTGGGAAATGAAAATTTTTATGGAAAAGTAACTTAATGGGGGATGATTGTAATGGCCCAAACATTTATAAATAAAATTCCCCTTTTTTGATTTTTTTTTAATAGTATCATCATGAAATATGGTTATAAAAAACTTGTGAATTTATATTAGTTGTTTATATACTATTGGATTTAAAATAATGTTAAATATCATTATTATTGACAATATTTCCATTCAACAGTGATCATATGATGAGTATAAATATAGGATTTTAGACAATCCAATTAACATATATAATGGAAGTGATGGCCACAATCGGTAAGATCATTCCATAGGAAGACTATCTATTGGGGATTTTGAATAAGATAAATTTTTTTATCTTTTCTCTTGACAAATCCTGAGTTTATATCGCACAACATATTCATGAGATAAAACATTTATGGGGGAAGTTCAATCAAATCGAGATCACTGCCCTAACCATGTTCATTGAACAACCCCATGAAAAACCCACCCCCACAGACAATACCCTTTTGGAGTTCTTTTCTGTATTAATGGGATATTTATCAATACCCTATCAATATGAATATGTAAATTTATTTTTATTGAATAATTAATATATTTTCATCCTATTATTGATGATTTTTAATTTGGAAATCAATAAACAAAAAATTGTATTTTTGGTTAATATTGAAATTCAATTAATTAATTTCTAAATTAATATATTTTAGAAATAAATAATATTTTATTATTACTATTAAATAATTTTTATCCAATATAAATTATCATATATTTTTTATGAAGTCAAATGTAATTTTTTAATGATCCAGAAACAGTTATTGTCAAAAAAGCCAACATTTCTTAATAAATGTCGATTTTGTTTTAAAACTGAAAATTATCGTGTATATATATATATATATATATATATAATTATTTTGATTATATGAATACTATTTTTGGAAACATAACTTCAAAACTTTATGTTGGTGAATTTTTCATAATTTTATGACACATTTCAATTTTTGAGTAAAACTTAAATACCGTGTAAATATACTATGTGTATTATGACACCATAATGACCCAAAAGTGTTGTAATAGTTGATTAAAATGGAATAAACGACCAAATATAAGTTTTACCTTGAAAATAATTTTATTTTAATTTCATTTGATTTATTTTTTAAATACATTATGAATCCTTCAAAACATATTGTATATTTTAATGTTTTAAAATCCATTCTTTAATAGTGTGAATCACCTCCATGTAATCAAGGGAATTATTTTGAATATTTATATCTTCATACATATAAAATAATAAAAATAACTCCCACTTTGTAGAAAACAAGGGAAAAAATGGGATGGTTTTTGATTTCGGATATTCTATTATGTAGAGTCCAAAACCAAAATAATAATTAAATCACCTTCATCTATGATAAAAACCCACCCAATATCCCATTATATTTCACTAAAAATCCTTAGATCACATATATACTATTTCATCCTCTCTATACGGCCCTCAAAATACTCCCCCAACCTCTCAAGAATCTCTTCCCAAGCTTTTGGAGTCGCACACTAAAGTAATGGATCTTCCACTCTTCATTTTATTCATGTTTTCCTTTTATGTTATACTTCTTACTTACCATTTTTTATCGTTGTATATTTTATTATTTATCCCACTAAAAATAATTTTGATTTATAAATGGTGATATACCACTTTCAATCTCATTATGCCTCCCATTATCCTTTACGTACACCCCTTACCAAGATGAAATTTCATATGGCATTTCCCTCTTCTCATTTCCATTCAATAATAATTTTATGTTATGTATCCTAAATTACATTTTTGTATGTTGGAATATTTTATTACATATTACCTGTAATTTCCAATTAATATTTATGTGATGAGATCTCATTAACCTCTCCTTAAATCTATCATGATCCTCTATGTACACCCGTGACAATGCTGGAATAGAGTTATGAATCATTTCTCTATTTAAGTTTCTTCGTTTCCTTATACATTATATTTTTTAATTTAGAATATTAGAATTTATTTTTCCATTTATCTATTAATTATCATTTTATTCCTTTGTGAAGAGTGACCCCTTTATCTTTCATCAACCTATTTTTATGAATCTTTATGAAACATCATTTTGCTTCCGAAATTTAACTACGGTTTTCTGTGACAAAAACTTTATGTAGTGAATATAATAACCATTTCCTATCAAGGGTGTTCACCTTTGTTCAAATATACATATTTATTTGGGACTTATATGTATTTATTTCACACACCATAATCTTGAAATAAATTATTATGAAGAATGAATCCATGTTATATGACCAATGTGGCACACTTAATCATTAGAATGAAATGAATATGATGGGTGCACCTAGATTGCGCTTCAATTAATTAAGTAATGTTTAGTATCATGATATTCCGCTCTAGTATAGGGAGAGAACCTGATTTTTTATGATAATTTTTCCCATATGATGCCTTTGCGGGTTTATCCATAACCTATGTTTATGATTCTGTGTTTGATGTTGTTTTTTCATTTCTAATGTTATTATTGTCATGATATATCATGTCTCACTTAAGTGTTAATGATCCGTACTCTTTTTATGGCCCATTGATATACCTATTTTCTAATATGTAATGTCTTCTTCTTGTTATTCCAGGTTTATTACCTTACTAGGCTTTATAGATCACAATTTTCTTATGATTGTCCCCAGGTTATCCTGTGCAGTTTTAAAATCCATGGAATACTAGAATAATGTTAAGGATGTTTTTAGTAATTTTGTTGAATCCCATGTTCAAGATTTTATGATTTGTACCTAATTCCAAAAGTCACTAGACATATCTATCTTTTGGGTTTAATTTAGTGTAATATTATGCAATAAGTCATGTATTAATGTGAAATAAAGAGTAGTGTTCTTATATATACTGTAACGTCTCGATTCCGGAGCCCCTCCACTGGTGCCCCGTACCCGGTTCGCCACATGACCTCAAGCACGTTTCCCCGAATTCCAGAGGCTGCCAACTAGCAGTGAGGGCCTTGCTGAGTCGGTGGGGAAACTATGCCCTCATTCGGTAAGGTATATAAGGTAATAAACAACAATAAACAGCAGAAGCAGTAACAACATGCAGAACAACGGAACCAAACTATGGAAGCAATGTAGAGATATAACTACGATGAAAATGATGCAGCAACTACAAGTGTCTAAGTAAAACAGCAAACACAAAAATGTGATGAATAAAACTGAAACCAAGTTCAAAAGAAAAACAAAATAATCTCCTCAGCATCACGAGCCACAGCTCGAACCCATTCTCCCCAGCTCCAGGTGCAATCAAGGTCCTGAAGTAGAAGGGTTCTTGACCTTGTCTATACCTGTAGCAACATAGTCTGCTTGGGCCCAAAAGCATGGCCCAAACTGGGTGTGAGATACAATCCGAGTAGGCAATCACCCAAAGATTTGTGCCTAATAGTCAATGAATACATGGCAGTACTAAAACAAGAAGCAGTAAACAGAAAAGTACAAATAGCTACAATCCACGTTCTTACAAGTATAGCTCGCAAGTAAGCATCCAAAAACAAGAAGAAAATAGGTAACCCTCTGGGTAGCTCTCACAGTCTAACCCCTATGGTTCAACCTTTAAGTACTAGCAACCCTCTGGGAGGCACACACAGTCTCACCCCTCTGGATCAGCTACGTAAAATATGTAGACTCTCTGGGGAAGCACTCACTGTCAATTCCCATTATAGTCTCGTATCGTGCGAAAGGCTCTCTGGGGATGCACTCAATGTCAATTCCCCCTATATCCCGCGTCTTAATTAAATGACACTCTGGAGAAGCCCTTCCATCAATTCTCCACTTGTTCTCGCATCGTGATTAAAATACACTTTGGAGAATCCCTTCTGTCAATTCTCCCTTTGGTCTAAAACTCTAGGTTCTCATAGTCTTGAGTATAACTAAACATTCTCAGTGTGTTTATATATATCATCCAAGTAAACCTCAAGAACTACTTGTCTATCAACTAAGGCTCAACAGCAAAACAAGGCAACAGTCTACCATCCTACAACTAGGCATGGAAACTGTCAAGACGCCAAACAGGTAGAATAAGCATGGAAAGAAAACTGAACACAAACAAAATACTCTAATCACAAGCAGTAACCTCTATTAAAGAAATCAAGCAAAGCAGGCAAGCAACAAGGGCAAAACAGGAAACATGCAATACCTCGTTCAAGGGTATTGGTGGAATTTGCACAAAATACTCAAATCGTTTATACAGAAAGGCACAAACCACCTACCTCGATCCTTGTAGATCGATATGTGTGAACCTCGATGACAGATTCCCCTTAGAACGACGTAGATCTGAGAAAATGCAAAAAACATTCATCCCATGATAACATGGAAATGAGGAGGAATCAATAAGAAAATCTCAAGAAGAAAGAAGAACTCACTGCTGCGCTTCCAACGCAATCGACCGTGTTCAAATTGGAGAATGGACGGTGAGGTAGGACTCCGTCGAAGATCCGATCGTACGGCCGCTCTCAGACGGTTGAAAACTGAAGAAGAAGACGAATATGGGGGTTAGGCGCGACCCTGGTCCATTTAATGAAAAAAAAGTACACGGCGTGTACTTCGAATTTTTCCATACTCCGAAATTATCGGCCTTCACCTCAGTCTTACACACCGTGTGTGCAGCCCGGACACGGCCAACACATGGCATCGAGCCAGAACAGAATAGACAGTGTGTACTCAGAAAGTACACGGCGTGTACTTCTGAAATTTCGAGAAAATTCATTTTTCTCAAAAAATCCAGAAAAAGGAAAAACATACCTGCACGAAGATCCGTGTTCTTACAAACTTCCCCCATTAATGAAATTTGTCCCCGAATTTCCCTAACGAGGTGGAGAAGAAGAATCCCCGAACAGCTCCGACCACTGTGATTGTAAATCGGCCTCTGTCTCCCTGGTATTGTCTTGTACTCACCCGTTCTTCCATAGCACTCATAACAGAGGAACAGACTGCTCGAGGAGAACCTTCATACTGCGATCGACAATCCAGATAGGATGCTCCTCGAAAGATGCATCTGCTTCAAGCTCGACTTCCTTAGGCTGGAAGTCGTGAGAAGTGTATGAAAAGTAAAGTTGGAGTTGAGAGGCATGGAATACGTCGTGCATGGCCTGATACCTCTGAGGTAGCTACAACCGATAGGATACCGGTCCCACTCCCTCCAAGACCTCAAACGGCCCGACGTACCGCGATGAAATCTTACCCTGTCTCCGAATCCTTTTGTGTCCCAGCCTCAGTGCAACACGTAGGAAGACTTGATCACTGACCTCGAACTCCAGAGTTTGTCTCCACTGATCAGCATAAGACTTCTCCTGATACTGTGTTGTAGCCATCCTCTTCCGAATCAGCTCTATCTGCTCTGAAGTCTCCTAAACAAGATGAGGTCCCAGCAAAGCTATCTCTCCTGCCTCTAGCTAGCATAAGGGTGATGGGAATGGCCTACCGTAAAAATCCTCGTATGGCGCCATGTTAATGGTCTCCTGGAAACTGTTGTTGTAGGCGAACTCTACTAGAGTAATATGCTTCTCCCAAGAACCGCTAAAGTCAAGGATGCAAGCCCGGAGCATATCCTCAAGCACCTGGATCGTGCGCTCGGACTGGCCATCAGTCTGGGGATGGTATGTTGTACTCAATAGTACATGTGTACCCATAGCCTTCTAAAGTCCCTGCCAGAACCGAGAGGTAAAGCGCGCATCTCTGTCTGAAACAATAGAGCGCAGAACTCCATGCAGATGCACAATATCTTTGATGTAAATTCGTCCCAGATCATCGATATTGATGGTCTCCTTGATCGGCAAGAAGTGAGAAACCTTAGTAAGTCTGTCGACGACAACCCAAACAACATTTTTCCCTCAAGGTGATCTCGGCAACCCGGTCATGAATTCCATCGCAACATCATTCCACTTCCACTCCAGAATGGATAACTACTGTAAAAGGCCTACTGGTCACTGATGCTCTTCTTTCACCTGCTGACAAGTAGAACATCTCATGACAAAACCAGCAACATCCTTCTTCATACCCGGACACCAGTACTGGAAATGATGATCCCGATACATCTTGGTGATGCCAGGATGAACTTCCCAAATTGGGGAATGGAAATCCCACATCATCTCCTCATGTATTTCTACTGGAACCCATACGCATCCTTGGAAACGCAAGATATCATCCTCGCCCACATTCCATCTAGGAAGGGGGTCCCCTATTGACACACTCTCCCGTAGGACTAAGCCTTCCGAGTCTGATAGTTGCCTCATCCGTACCCGATCATGTAATGTGGAGGTAACAGCTACAGAAGATAGAAACGTCTGTCCCCGTCTGTCGTGCACCTCCAGATGCATCTCAGAGAACAGAACCATCAGCTGCCACTCACTACTGGCCTCCTGAACTGCCTAAATCTGAGTTCTCCTGCTCAACGCATCAGCCACGGTGTTTCCCTTTCCAGGCGTATAGGCAAGCTCGAATTCAAAATACTGAAGATACTCAACCCACATGCACTCCCTCAGATTCAGATCACACTGAGTGAAGATATACTTGTGACTCTTGTGGTAAGTGAAGACCACAAAGTGCTCTCCTAGAAGATAGTGTCTCCAACAGCGCAAAGCATGAACAACATCTGCCAACTTCAGATCATGCGTAGGGTAGTTCTTCTCATGTGGCCTCAACTTCCGAGACCCGTATGCAATGACTCCATCTCCCTGAATAAGCACAGATCATAGCTCGACACCTGAAGCATCAAAGTAAACAGTGTAGATCTTTCCTGGCTCTGGAAAGACTAGTATCGGTGCTGACGTCAACCTCAATTTCAGATCCTGAAAGGATGACTCACAAGAATCTGACCACATGAACTTATCTGCCTTCTTGGTCAGACCTATCAAAGGTGATGCTAGACGAGAAAAGTCCTGAATGAAGCGTCTGTAGTATCCATCCTGCCCTAGGATGCTCTGTACCTCAAAAACGTTCTTCGACTGTTCCTAGGAAACAACAACTCTCTCTTTCTCTGGGTCCATAGATACTCCTACCTCCAAGATGTCGTGACCCAAGAAGTGAATCTGATCCATCTAGAAGTGGCACTTAGAGAGTTTGGCATAAAGACGATGCTCTCTCAGTGTACTCAGAACGATCTCAAGATGTGTGGAATGGTGGTGTTGAGTGTGAGAGAACAGTAAGATATCATCCACGAAGTCCACGATAAAGGAGTCCAAGTAAGGATGGAACACTCAGTTCATCAGCGCCATGAAAACTGCAGGTGTGTTCGTGAGACCGAACGGCATGACTGTATACTCGTATAGACCATAACTGCTCCTGAAGGCTGTCAGAGGTATATCTGATTGTCTAACGCACAACTGATGATAACCGGACCTTAAGTCGATCTTCGAGAACACTCGTGATACTTGAAGCTGATCTAAAAGGTCATCAATCCCCAGCAAAGGATATCAGTTCTTGATCGTCAACTGGTTCAGCTTCCGATAATCCACACAAAGCCGGAGGGTACCGTCTGCCTTCTTTGCAAACAGAACAGGCGAACCCCAAGGAGAAGTTCTGGGTCGGATGAAACACTTAGCCTATAGCTCCTCCAACTGCTTCTTGATCTCTTGCAACTCAGGTGTGGTTATCCTATAGGGAGAAATGGACACTGGTGCCGCTCCTGGCACGAGCTCAATAGAGAAGTATACCTCACGCTCTGAAGGAAACCCTGAAAAGTCCTCTGGAAAGACATCCATGAAGCGATCCACCACTAGAGGAAAGTCTAACTATGGAGTCCCCTGATCATCCAGATAAATACTAGCAATTGGGGCTATTACCCCTCTTAGGCCAAGATGTTCGAGTCCCGCCCGACTCGCCCGAACGTCCCATTCGCCTCTATGAAGGAAGGATTCACCTTCTGGTGAAATGAAACTGACTCTGCGGCAATAACAGTCAACGACTGCCTGGAAGGGAATCAACCAGTCCATGCCAAGGATGAAATCATAGCCTGTCATCTCTAGGACATAGAGATCCCATAAGAAGTGATACCCGGCAACCTCGAGAGGGCACTCTCTACACTAACGTACACTAGATGTCCTCATTCCCAAAGGTGTGTCTAGTGTCAATGAGTCGGCAGAAGAAAATATGCAGAGTCCAAGGATCTCCACAATGGAAACAGAGATAAAAATATTTGTAGCATCAGTATCGAAATGGGCTAAAGATAACACTGAGGCTACTAAAATCATACCTCGATCAGTAGAAGGGTTGGGATCCTTCTCATGATAAGTCTGCTCCACGGCGAAATATTGGCCTGCACCGCGGCCCTACGCCCCTGACTGACTACTCTGAGCTGAACCTCCCTACTGGTGTTGAGGGACTGGTGGCTGACCTCCATGGCCTCGACCTCCACCTCGGTCCGAACGGCCGGAAGAACTCTAGTTCTCTGACTGGTGACAGACTGGTGGGGCTGCTCCTGAATGAGGGGTCATGGAAGAAACTCGGTCACCTGTAGCTTGTGGTAAAACCTGGCAGAAATGCTGAAGGTGACCCATCTTGCCACATGATCGGCACTCCATGGGGTCTCTCTGGCTCTGCGGCCTCATGTGCCATGTCTGGCCACACTGGTAGCATGTCACATGGCTGCCTGATGATGCGTCTCACTTCCTCGCATCACCGCGCGTAGGCTCCCTACGACGCTTCTTGCTGTCATACGAAGGAATGCTTGCTCTAGAAGTAGAATCGCCCTGACTCACAGCTCCAGAGTCTCTCAGAGTGCACTCCACAATCAGTGCCTGGTTGACGATGGATGTAATGGAAGTCAGCTGGAAGATGTTCACCTACGAGTGGATCTCCCGCCTGAGTCCATCATCAAACTTCCTAGCCAAGAACACCCCACTCCCATCCCGAAGGGGTGTAAAACTCTGCAGATCAGTGAAACGGGAGGAATACTCCATGACAGATAGAGTACTCTGCTCTAAAATCATGAACTCCCAGGTTCGATCGGCCCTCAGGGTCTCCAGGTAGTAGTCGTAGAACACGCACTGGAACTCCTCCCAATCCATAGCCTGCTACTAACCCTCCTGTGAGATCATGTCCCACCTCCTCTTGGAGGAGTCTCAGAGCATGTAGGTGGCGAGCTTGACCTGCCTCTCTAGATGCATATCCAGATTCTTGAAGATAGTCAGCATGGCTTCCAGCCATGACTATGCAACATGAGGTCCTCCCTCCCCCGAGAACATGGTAGGATGCTGCTGCTGAAAGGCCTGGGTCAAGTCTTCCATAGACGAGGCAGGAGGCGGTGCTCCCTATAAGTCCTTCATCATCCTCATGAAACCTTCCCTAAACTGCGCATCAACGCCCGTGACTGGTACAACAACTGGTGCCAAGGCTGGCTCGGCTGGGGGATCGACAGGAAGTCCTTGATCAGCCCTGTCTGGCATCTGATCACTGCCTGACGATAGACGTACGACCAAAGGACGTCTCGGAGGCATAGCTCTGAAAGATCAAAATCACACCTTGGATCAGGAAAAAAAGGGCAGAGAACACAAGATTAGAAAAAGGGAACAGGGGAAGAAAAACACACAATATTGAAAAAACACGACTACACGGCGTGTATAAAACTACACGGCGTGTCTTCTTAAACCACTAACATGGGCGTGTACCCCCGCCCTACAAGTCGTGTACACTACAAACTACACAACATGTTGACCCCCACACACGGCGTGTACTTGAAAACTATTCCCCTACTTGAGTCTCCTTACACGGCTAACCCACACAGTCCGACTTAACCTGAGACTATACGGCGTGTTTGAAACAAACACGACGTGTACTGGAAAAGGCTTCATCTGTCCATGTTGTTGAGTACACGGTCATCTACACGGCTGGACCTTACACGGCGTGCTCCGAACAATCACGGCGTGCATAGGCGAAGGTGACACCGTCCCATGTTGCTCGTGACACGGCCGGTTACCTGGGCAAGACTACACGGCGTGTTCCAAACAAACGCGACATGTGGAAAAGGTCACGCCGTCCCGTGTTGGTCATGACATGGCCGGGCACCTGGATAGGACTACACGGCATGTTCCCAACGGACACGGCGTGTTCTACCCATGGTTCCCTAGCCCGTGTTGTTAGTGACACGGCCGGGTACATGGCTTCGAACTCACACGGCGTGTACCAATGGTACACGGCGTGTTCCCGAAGCTACTCCTATGACACTGTGTTCTGCTCACACAGTCAGTGACACGTCCTGAAAACAACACGGCGTGTGCCCAAAAAGTACACGCCGTGTATTCTGGGTTTTTCTAGGTAGTAGCTCAGAAACTGCGCAGAATTCCAGAAACACTAAAATATGGGAAAAGGTGCCAAATTCTGATCCGTGAGGGACCATAACACCTCAAGAACCCAAAATTCAGCATTCATTTTTAAGCAAGGAACAAAAAAAATAGTTTTCTAACATAAAAATATAGAATCTATCAAGCATCTATCAGAACAGCATGTGTAATCTACACAGAGCCTATCACAACAGCTTGCAATCACTAATGCACCCTAGATGGAATGGTAAGAATGCATGACAAGTGATTTCTACAAGTACCTATATGATGCATGAGATGGAATACCCTCATCTCCTCGGGTTTAGACAGAAATAGAACCGAAATATCAAAACAGTAACTACACAATTCATACAAATCACTCTACGTAAAAACATACCAACCATAAAATCTCAAAACCAGAAACTGCAATTAACTGGGTAGTATGGCTTTTCCCTATACACGGGTTAGCTACTCCCGAGCACAACATAATGCCAAGTACCGAATCCATCCTATCCTTGGATAAGGTCTCCAAACAGTAAAGCAAGAGAAAAAAGCTCCTCTGATACCACTTTTTAACGTCCCGAGTCCGGAGCCCCTCCACTGGTGCCCCGTACCCGGTTCGCCACATGACCTCAAGCGTGTTTCCCCAAACGCCAGAGGCTGCCGACTAGCAGCGAGGACCTTGGTGAGTCGGTGGGGAAATTATTCCCTCATTCGGTAAGGTATACAAGGTAAGAAACAATAATAAACAGCGGAAGCAGTAACAACATGCATAACAACAGAACCAAACAGTAGAAGAAATGTATAGATATAACTATGATGAAAATGATGCAGCAGGTACAAGTATCTAAGGAAAATAGAAAACACAACAACTTGTTTAACACAACTAAAACTAAGTTCAAAAGAAAAACAAAATAATCTCCTCAGCATCACGAGCCACAGCTCAGTCCCATGCTCCCCAGCTCCTGGTGCAATCAAGGTCCTGAAGTAGAAGGGCGCTTTCCCTTGTCTATACCTGTAGAAACATAGTCTACTTGGGCCCAAAATCATGGCCCAAACAGGGTGTGAGATACAATCCCAGTAGGCAATTGCCCAGATATTTGTGCCTAACAGTCAATGAATACATAGAAGTACTAAAACAAGAAGCAGTAAACAGAAAAGTAAAAACAGCTACAATCCACAGTTCTAACAAGTATAGCACACAAGTAAGCATCCAACAACAAGAAAAAAAAGGGTAAACCTCTGTTTAGCTCTCATAGTCTAACCCCTATGGTTCAACCTTTAAGTACTACCAACCCTCTGGGATGCACACACAGTCTCACCCCTCTGGCTTAGCTACATAAAATAAGCAGACTCTCTAGGGAAGCACTCACCGTCTATTCCCCATATAGTCTCGTATCGTGCGAAATGATCTCTGTGGATGCACTCAATGTCAATTCCCCTTATAGCCCACATCGTAATTAAAAGACACTCTAGAGAAGCCCTTCCATCAATTCTCCACTTGGTCTCGCATCGTGATTAAAAGACACTCTGGAGAAGCCCTTCCATAAATTCTCCCTTTGGTCTACAACTCTAGGATCTCACAGTCCTGAGTATAAGTAAACATGCTCAGCGCGTGTATATATATCATCCAAGTAAACCTCACGAACTAATTATCTATCAACTAAGTCTCAACAGCAAAACAAGGCAATAGTCCACAATCCTACCACTAGGAATGGCAACAGGCAAGATGCCAAACAGGCAGAACAAGCATGGAAAGCAAACTGAGCACCAAAAAAATACTCTAATCACAAGAAATAACCTCTACTAATACAATCAAGCAAAGCAGGCAAGCAACAATGGAAAAATAGGAAACATGCAATACCCCATTCAAAGGTATTGGTGGAATTTGCACAAAATACTCAAAGACTTTCTACAGAAAGGCACAAACCACCTACCTCGATCCTAGGAGATCGATCTATGTGAACCTCAATGAAATATTCCCCTTATAACGATGTGGATCTGAGAAAAGTCACAAAACGTTCATCCCACGATAACTTGGAAATGATGAGGAATCAAGAAGCAAAGCTCATGCAGATGGAAGAACTCACTGCTGCGCTTCCAACACAATCCACCGTGCTTGAATCGCAGAATGGACGGTGAGGTAGGACTCCATCGAAGATCCATCTGTATGGTCTCTCTTGGATGATCAAAAACTGAAGAAGAAGAAGAAGAATATGGGGGTTAGGCGTGACCCCAGTCCGTTTAATGAAAAAAAAATAAACTACACGACGTGTACTTCAATTTTTTTCGTACTCTGAAATAACCGGCCTCCACCTCAGCCTTACACACCGTGTGTGTAGCCCGGACATGGCCAGCTCACAGCTTCGAGCCGAAACAGAGTACACGGCGTGTACTAAAAAAGTACATGTCATGTACTTCTGAAATTTCCAGAAAAATCATTTTTTTTTAATCCAGAAAAAGGAAAAACGTACTTGCACGAAGATCTGGGTTCTTACATATAATCACAATGATATTACATTAAAATGGAATATGTTGATATTCAATAAATAAAACATAAGTGAAACTATTTATATGAGAATTTCATTCTCAAGGAGAAGATGAACCAAACCCTTTTCACTAAAACACCCCCACGAAAATCTATCAATTACCCACCTTAATCTTAGGGAATACACAAGTCTAATAAAGAGTTATGTACCAGGACCCTAACATGTTGAATTTTTATATAATTTTTTATTATTATATTTATCTTTATAACATTATAAGGATAAATTATTTGTTTGATAAAAATTATAAATTGATATTATAAAACATGTAGCGTATTTGTTTGGAAAATATATAATGTAAAGACCCGCAAATTTCAAGGAAATTTTTTTCTTAATTTTCTTTGGAATTTTGCAAGAGCGCAGCTTCAGACGGCACCTGATTCCGAGGCCCGGTGTGCCCGGAATCAATTTCCGAAGTTTGGCTCGGGTACGTTCAGTGAACGGACGAGCGGGTTTTTCTATCTTTTGAACCGGTGCCCGGAATCGAATTCTGAGGGCACCGATGAAATCGCAGCGCCGGTATTTGCTTAGAAACGCCTCTTCCGGAGTTGTGTTTGCTCAACCGTGGTTTTTAAAATTTTGGGCTTTAAGTCGGAAATAAAATAAAGGTTGTGCGACAACTTTATTTTATTTCACTTAAGCCGCTTGGAAGTCGCTTGAAAACCACTTGAGCTGAGTTAAAGCGGATAGGGTGCTATCCGGAAATATCCTACCCTCTTGGTAGGATATTTGTGCGGTGGGGCCCGCACGAGCCCCGCCGTTTCTTCCGCTAAGTAACGCACCCGCGAAAACCCGTCAAAGTAACTGAAAAGTCAACCGACGCGTTTTCTTAAATTCTTAACAGACCATTTAATTGGGCGGTTTATTTCGTGAATTAAATCGGTTGTTTCATTCGTTGAATTAATTCAACGAATTTAATGGGTCGTTACTTACGCGTTTACGTTCGTTGGCAAATTAATAAAATTGACAAACTTGTCAATTTTGGAGGATTGCTATCGTTGTGCGAATTCTCTGAGCCTCCACTCTCTTTGCAAAGAACGCGAAGAACGCCGGTGACCGGAATTCGACGACGCACACCGTGATCTGCGACGTCGACGAGCTCTACCCGCGACGTTCTTCGGCGACGCCTCTTCTTCCGCGGCCGATCCTCGTTCGGCAACTAAGGTGAGAAACGAATCGTTTAATTCTCCATTTTAATTTCAATGACAACGGATTTAATTAATTATATCCGTTTGTTCTAGATCCGGAGATCGTCGGCGCGACGTTTTTCCCGCGGTGCGACGAACGTCTCTTCCGCGACGACGCGACGATCCCCTCCTTCCGCGACGAGCGATTCCGCGACGACCTCACGTCTGACGGCGACATCGAGGTAGGGATTTTATTTTTCTTGGTGATTCATTCCCGTGATCTAATTCTTTTTAATTAAAGAACCAAACTTGAACAATTTTATTTTTGGATAAAATTGTGGCTGCCTTAATCCCTCCCGATGATTTTATGATTAACGCGGAGGGTGCGGATCTAACGAACAAGACCCGGCAACCCTCCGCCGATCTTTTTGTTGTGCGGTTTTGGCGGACGACGACGAACCATGCGGCAAGGGCGATCCGTTGATCCCGCAGTGAAGATCGGCCCCGGGGAGGAGCAATGGCGCAGACGGGAGGCAAAACGGGCCACCGGAGCAACTCCGGCGGCCCGCGGAAGGCGGCGGCGGCGCGGGTCGCCGGCGCGGCGGCGCCGGCGACCGGAGGCGGCGGCGCCCGGCGCGCCGCCGGAGGAATCCGCCGCCGCTCGGCCGCGGCGGCGGCGAACCGCCGGACCGCGTCCGCGGTCCGGCCTCCCAGCACGCGGCCCGCGCGGGCCGCGTTCCTCCAAGCCGCGGGTCAAACCCGCGGCGGTTTTCTTCGGCCGCTCGGCCGAAGCCAAGCCGGCCGGTCCGGTCGGCCGGGCCGCGCCCCGGCCGGACCGGACCCGGCCTAGCCGGGTCGGGTCGACCCGGTTCGGCCGACCCAGGGGTGGTTCGGGCCGGGTCGCCCCGGGCCCAGAACCCCCGTATTCGGGCCCTCTTCGGTCTTTTGCCCATATCTTGGGCCGGGGACCTCCGATTGATGAACCGTCAGCGGCTACGCGATCCTTGGATCGAGACGGTTATTTCGGTATATTACACTCAAGGATTCGGAAGACTTTTAGTTCGTCCGGGTTGGTTCGTACATGAAACCAACCGGGCCCTCGGAGCGGAAACGCTCATAACTTGAGCTACGGACGTAAGATCGACGTACCATCAGCTGTGGTAGTTTCCTCTAAGTGAGATGGAACTTTTGGCATACTCCGCCCGAGGATCGGACACAGGCGGAGTACGGTCGGGTTGGTTTTGCCCTAAAAACTAACCGGGCCCCTGGGACGAAAATGCCAATAACTCTAAGACCGGGCGTCCGATTGACGCGCTGTCTGTCGCGTTGAGATCCTGTTGTCGATACGGAACTTTTGGATACATCAACTTCGGACTACGTGTCAGTTGATGTATCAGCCTCTCGGCTCATGGAGCGGACCCTCCTAAACGAGCTCGCTGTGTGCGGGAACCCTAGTGCTGGTTGTGACTTCGACGACAGAGCAGAGATCCTCCGTGGACTGCGACGACGACAGAGCAGAGATCCTTCGTGGACTGCGGCGACAACTGTGCGGAGATCCTCAGTGGACTGCGTCGACTACTGCACTCAGCGATCCTACGTGGATCAGTGCTACAGGTCCTGTGTGGGCCCGATCCTGTGTGGGTCCTTACTACCAGTTCTGTGTGAGCCACTGCCTACAGGTTCTGTGTGAGCCCGATCCTGTGTGGGTCTTTTGCGGGGGTTAGTACCTATCGATCCTTCGTGGGTCCGACGACTTAGATGGATCAGTGATCATCCTTGACGTCATCTAAAAAAGTATACCTGGTTGAGCTGAATCTTATGTTACTCTCCTTTGTGGATTGTGTTGAACTATCCTATGTGGATTTACTGTTTACTCTCCATTGTGGATTTGAGTCTTGCTTTCCTGTGTGGATTGAGTTGTTCTTGAGCTCGTGAGTAGAGCTAGAATTGGGGACTTAGGTATATGTATGGGCATATACCTAAGTCGAGTCAGATGTTACTTCGTGATTGCACCTTCCTTTTTGTGCTATATCCTTTGTGGATTTCGGGAGACCTTCGGGGGTCTCGGGGTCCTTACTGAGTAGCTTATACTCACCCCTGCACGGGCTATGCCCGCACCTTGTTGTGTTGGATGCAGACAACGAACAGCGCTGATCACGTTTGGGGCGTGGAGCAGGATGGTACCTGGAGGTGGACCACTGGGCGGGACGTGCTCGGAGCGGACGTGGGACCCGAGGAGCCTGGAGGCTATCTGTACCCACCTTTCAGGTGGGATTTGCCAGTGGACGACACGAGGCCGCCGTCTTTTCTTCAGTTGTTGTTCTTTTCCTTTTCAGTTGTACTTTCAGTTGGGCTTGTATTCCGGCCCCCTTTACTTTTCTTCACTTTGTAGTTACTTTCCGCTTGCTGACTCTGTGGTGGTTGTTACTTATAAAGGCAATGCCTTCCCTGTTACCAGGATTTTACGCCTTGGTGCTAGTCGCCAGCCCCTGGCCTATGGAAGGCGGGCTTGGGGTAGTCACGGCACGGGCCCCGAGGTCGGGTCGTGACAAATTGGTATCAGAGCTGGTCGGTTCTACCGCAGACTCTGATCGTTTTTTCTTTCTATATGAAGCAATAGTGTTTAGTGTATTGAGTGTGGTTATCAGTTCAGGGAGCCCAGTGTTGGTGCGGCGGCCGACGTATCCGTACACCAGGACCCTGACTCCTGATTTCCGACTTAATGCATGAAAACATTGATCGTGTGTGTGTTCCAAGTTTTCTTTGTGATTACTTGTGTCAGCTCACCGGGTATACTGATCTGCTTCATGAAAGTCTCAAGTTTTCCTTGTGATTACTTGTGCTAGCTCACCAGGTATACTGTTCTGACTTTGGTGCTCTTGTTCTTCTTTTCAGGATGGCCCCGCGACGACAGCCAGCTAGGGTTCCGAGTGTAGGGCGCGACGGCAGCCCACCGAGCGACGAGGCCTCGGTGCAGGGCCCTTTGCCAGTAGTGGCACAGGCGGTAGCTTTACCCGCCGAGCCACCGATGCTTCCAGTACCAGACGCTGACGATGCACGTCGCCTCAGGGCACTGCATGAGTTTCAGAGCCAGCGACCGCCCAGGTTTCGCGGTGAGGCGGACCCCCAGGCCGCCGAGGACTGGCTAGAGGCGGTGGTACGGATCTTTAGGCTAGTGAGGACACCAGCGGATCTCATGGTGATTCTCGCGGCGAGCCTCCTGCAGGCGGCGGCAGGAAGATGGTGGAGCTTGATGCTCCAGGTTCACGATGAGGCATCATTTCTCTGGACGGACTTCGAGAGCCTCTTCCGCTCTGAGTTCGTCCCGGCCACCCTCCGAGCGGTGCGCATCCAGGAGCTTCTCCAGCTGCACCAGGGCAGCATGACGGTCGCTCAGTACGCGGCGAGGTTCACTGACCTATCTCGCTACTCGACCGACATGGTACGGGACCCCTTCTTCCGGGCCCGGACCTTCGAGCAGGGCTTGCGGCAGGAGATTCGGGCGTCGCTGATCTCCCTCAGCATTCCGACCCAGGCGGGAGTACTGGAGCGAGCCCTCTTGATCGAGAGCTTCCTGGCAGAGCCTTCTTCAGCGGCGAGACCTAGCGCAAGGCGGCAGGTAGCTGAGTCTTCGGCAGAAGGTAGCCGACAGATGACTCTCGGGTTCAGGTAGACCAGACCCCCACGCAGACGGCCTCAGGACACCGGCTCAGCAGTGCGGGGCACACAGCCGAGTGCCAGCCTCCCGAGAGGCAGGCTGTGCTACTCCTGCGGCGGGTAGGGTCACATGGCTCGTGACTGCCCGACTCGCCGATCAGAGGAGCAGCAGACGGTGGAGGGGCCACCCAGGCAGAGGCAGAGGGTCGACCGTGGCGGTATGTAAGGAGGAGGCGGACGAGGCAGAGGAGCTGGCCGAGAAACGGGTGGTGGGCGACGCTTCCAGGCTCTACCCCCACCACCACCAGGAGGGCCACCTCGACCACAGCGAGCTGGTGGGCAGGGACAGGCCCAGCTCCAGGCAGTGGAGGCCTACGACCCTGACATGCCAGAGATGATTCGAGGTACGATCTGTGTCTATTCCATCCTTGCTGCAGTACTTATAGACACAGGAGCGAGTCAATCTTTCATAGCCTCTGCCCTTGTTCGGAGCTCGAAGATTCCGACTGAGCTGTTGGCTCGATACTTACGGCAAGAGACTCCTACGGGAGCAGACTCGACGATTACGCACTGGTGCCGGCAGTGTGAGCTTACTGTAGGAGGCGAGAGCTTCGGCTGGGATCTCCTTGTAGCGGCGTCGAGGCCTTACGACGTCATCTTGGGCATGGATTGGCTATCCACGGTTCGTGCCCAGATTGACTGTTTTAGGCGCAAGGTGCGATGTGTTCGCACCGACGGGAGCAGGTTTACCTTCACCGGCGAGAAGGGAACCTTTGCAGCACAGGATGGACTTCCGTGGAGGAGAGTGCAGCCCATCTCTCATCAGTTGGCTAGCCTCATCCTAGGAGCAGTGGACGTGCGGAGTCCAGTTTTTCCTGCAGTAGTGGACCAGTACGTGGACATCTTTCCCGACGACGTTCCAGGGCTACCCCCTCGTAGAGAGGTAGACTTTTACATCGACTTGTACCCCTGGACAGCCCCGATATCTACTCCAGCATACCGGATGGCCCCCGCCGAGCTTCGAGAGCTGCGGGTACAGTTGGAGGACTTGCAGAGCAAGGGGTTTATCTGACCCAGTGTTTCACCCTGGGCTTCCCCGATATTGTTCGCCAAGAAGGCGGATGGGAGCTTGCGACTGTGTGTCGACTATCGTCGCCTGAACCAGGTGACAGTGAGGAACAAGTATCTGCTGCCACGGATTGATGACCTCTTCGATCAGCTCAAGGGAGCGCGGTGATTCTCGAAGATAGACCTTCGGTCAGGCTATCATCAGCTCAGAGTTCGAGACGAGGACGTGCAGAAGACGGCCTTCAGGTGTCGGTATAGCCATTATGAGTTCTTGGTTATGCCGTTCGGCGTTACCAATGCTCCAGCAGTGTTCATGAGCCTCATGAACAGGATCTTCCAGCCATACCTCGACCGATTTGTCGTGGTCTTCATTGACGACATTTTGGTATACTCGACGACTGAGGAGGAGCATGCCTACCACCTACGAGTTGTGCTAGACACACTCCGAGAGCACCAGCTTTATGGCAAGCTCTCAAAGTGCCAGTTCTGGTTACGTGTGGTCCATTTCTTGGGGCACGTCATCTCTGAGGCGGGAGTTGCAGTGGATCCCGCGAAGATCGAGGTCGTGCTAGCTTGGGAGCCACCCAGGAGCGTGACGGAGGTGCGGAGCTTCTTGGGCCTAGCCGGATACTACCGGTGATTTGTTCCAGACTTCTCCAGAGTTGCGGCACCACTCTCAGCCTTGACAAAGAAGGGGAAACCCTTTGTGTGGTCAGACAGATGCCAGCAGAGCTTCCAGGAGCTGAGACAGAGATTGACCAGCGCACCTATCTTGAGGTTGCCTGAGGAGGGAGTTGGATACGTAGTTTACTGCGATGCATCAGGGACTGGACTCGGGTGCGTCCTGATGCAGGAGCGGGCCGTGATCGCCTACGGATCACATCAGTTGAGGCCGCATGAGCAGAACTACGCCACTCATGACCTGGAGTTAGCAGCAGTGGTCTTCGCTCTGAAGACTTGGCGGCACTATCTGATGGGCGAGCGCTTCACAGTCTTTTCTGACCACCAGAGTCTCAGGTATATCTTCTATCAGAAGGACCTGAACCTGAGACAGCGGAGATGGATTGAGTTCCTCCAGGACTATGACTTTGAGATAGTCTATACTCCTGGGAAGGGAAACGTGGTAGCCGATGCACTCAGCAGGAGGACGGGCATTCAGCTACTTGAGGAGGCGACGGAGTAGCTAGCCTCCTTACAGATATCCTTCGTGGATAGAGACAGAGCAGCCTTTCTTCAGTCTCTCACAGTCTCTCCTCCACTTCTATAGCGGGTCAGAGAGGCTCAGCGTGGGGATGCTGACTGTGAGACCCGGCGTGAACTGATATCCTCAGGTCAGGCGCCTGATGGCTTCTCCCTTGGAGCAGAGCACGACATCCTCTTCAGAGGAAGTACCTTCGTACCAGTCGCTTTACGAGAGGAGGTGCTGAGAGAGTTTCACACTTCTCCCTTGGCGGTGCATCCCGGAGTGGTGAAGATGTACCAGGATCTCAGACGACAGCACAGGTGGCCGGGCATGAAGAAAGTTGTGGCAGAGTTCGTTTCACGATGCCTCACCTGCCAGCAGGTGAAGGCAGAGCATCAGGTACCAGCAGGCTTGGTACAGCCCTTGGAGGTCCCGGAGTGGAAGTGGGACGGCATATCTATGGACTTCGTGACTGGACTTCCACACACTTCCAGAGGTCACGACTCCATTTGGGTGATTATCGATCGAATCACCTAGTCGGCACACTTCTTACCCATCAGAGGGCAGGGCTCAGTGGAGAGCTTGGGACGTCTTTACGTCTAGGAGATCGTACGGCTTCACGGTGTGCCATCGTCTATCGTCTCCGATCGAGATGCTCGTTTCACTTCTTGGCTTTGGAAGGGGTTGCAGGAGGCGTTCGGGATGCAGCTCCATCTGAGCACAGCCTTCCACCCTCAGACGGATGGTCAGACTGAGAGGACCATACAGACACTCGAGGACATGCTCCGTGCATGTGTTCTCGACTTTGGTCGCAGCTGGGAGGACCACCTACCCTTGGTGGAGTTCACGTACAACAACAGCTACCACTCCACCATCGGGATGGCACCATACGAGGCGTTGTACGGCAGACCCTGCAGATCACCGTTGTGCTGGACAGACCCTGGGGAGTCAGCACTCGTGGGACCAGAGATGGTCCGAGCCACGACAGAGAAGGTCCAGATCATCCAGGAGAGGATGAGGACAGCTCAGAGCCGGCAGAAGTCATATGCTGACAGGAGACGGAGGCCACTAGAGTTCGAGGATTGCGACCACGTCTTTTTGCGTGTCTCACCTCGACGTGGTTTACGGAGATTTGGCCGAGGCGGCAAGTTGTCTCCACGCTTCATCGGGCCTTTCCAGGTCCTCAGCAGGATAGGAGAGGTGGCTTATCGCCTGGCTATACCACCTCAGTTGCACCAGGTGCACGACGTCTTCCACGTGTCTCAGCTGAGGAGATACGTGCACGACCCGACGCACATCATCGACTTTGGGGAGCTGGACGTGGACGATGGGGCGACTTTTGCGGAGGTCCCAGTGGAGATCGAGGATCGACAGGAGCGGGTCCTACGTGGGCGGTCGATTCCTCTTGTGCGCGTCAGATGGCAGCACGGGAACCTCCAGGAGAGCACTTGGGAGCGGGAGGCTCAGATGCGTGCTCAGTACCCCCATTTGTTCCCCTAGTTTTTGATGTATCTTTACGGGGACGTAAAGCCCTGAGGTGGGAGTAATGTAAAGACCCGCAAATTTCAAGGAAATTTTTTTCTTAATTTTCTTTGGAATTTTGCAAGAGCACAGCTTCAGACGGCACCTGATTCCGAGGCCCGGTGTGCCCGGAATCAATTTCCGAAGTTTGGCTCGGGTACGTTCAGTGAACGGACGAGCGGGTTTTTCTATCTTTTGAACCGGTGCCAGGAATCGAATTCCGAGGGCACCGATGAAATCGCAACGCCGGTATTTGCTTAGAAACGCCTCTTCCGGAGTGGTGTTTGCTCAACCGTGGTATTTAAAATTTTGGGCTTTAAGTCGGAAATAAAATAAAGGTTGTGCGACAACTTTATTTTATTTCACTTAAGCCGCTTGGAAGTCGCTTGAAAGCCACTTGAGCTGAGTTAAAGCGGATAGGGTGCTATCCGGAAATATCCTACCCTCTTGGTAGGATATTTGTGCGGTGGGGCCCGCACGAGCCCCGCCGTTTCTTCCGCTAAGTAACGCACCCGCGAAAACCCGTCAAAGTAACTGAAAAGTCAACCGACGCGTTTTCTTAAATTCTTAACAGACCATTTAATTGGGCGGTTTATTTCGTGAATTAAATGGGTTGTTTCATTCGTTGAATTAATTCAATGAATTTAATGGGTCGTTACTTACGCGTTTACGTTCGTTGGCAAATTAATAAAATAGCCAAACTTGTCTATTTTGGAGGATTGCTAACGTTGTGCGAATTCTTTGAGCCTCCACTCTCTTCGCGAAGAACGCGAAGAACGCCGGCGACCGGAATTTGACGACGCACACCGTGATCTGCGACGTCGACGAGCTCTACCCACGACGTTCTTCGGCGACGCCTCTTCTTCCGCGGTCGATCCTCGTTCGGCAACTAAGGTGAGAAACGAATCGTTTAATTCTCCATTTTAATTTCAATGACAACGGATTTAATTAATTATATCCGTTTGTTCTAGATCCGGAGATCGTCGGCGCGACGTTTTTTCCGCGGTGCGACGAACGTCTCTTCCGCGACGACGCGACGATCCCCTCCTTCCGCGACGAGCGATTCCGCGACGACCTCACGTCTGACGGCGACATCGAGGTAGGGATTTTATTTTTCTTGGTGATTCATTCCCGTGATCTAATTCTTTTTAATTAAAGAACCAAACTTGAACAATTTTATTTTTGGATAAAATTGTGGCTGCCTTAATCCCTCCCGATGATTTTATGATTAACGCGGAGGGTGCGGATCTAACGAACAAGACCCGGCAACCCTCCGCCGATCTTTTTGTTGTGCGGTTTTGGCGGACGACGACGAACCATGCGGCAAGGGCGATCCGTTGATCCCGCAGTGAAGATCGGCCCCCGGGAGGAGCAATGGCGCAGACGGGAGGCAAAACGGGCCACCGGAGCAACTCCGGCGGCCCGCGGAAGGCGGCGGCGGCGCCCGGCGCGCCGCCGGAGGAATCCGCCGCCGCTCGGCCGCGGCGGCGGCGAACCGCCGAACCGCGTCCGTGGTCCGGCCACCCAGCACGCGGCCCGCGCGGGCCGCGTTCCTCCAAGCTGCGGGTCAAACCCGCGGCGGTTTTCTTCGGCCGCTCGGCCGAAGCCAAGCCGGCCGGTCCGGTCGGCCGGGCCGCGCCCCGGCCGGACCGGACCCGGCCTAGCCGGGTCGGGTCGACCCGGTTCGGCCGACCCAGGGGTGGTTCGGGCCGGGTCGCCCCGGGCCCAGAACCCCCGTTTTCGGGCCCTCTTCGGTCTTTTGCCCATATCTTGGGCCTGGGACCTCCAATTGACGAACCGTCAGCGGCTACGCGATCCTTGGATCGAGACGGTCATTTCGGTATATTACACTCAAGGATTCAAAAGACTTTTAGTTCGGCCGGGTTGGTTCGTACACGACACCAACCGGGCCCTCGGAGCGGAAACGCTCATAACTTGAGCTACGGACGTCAGATCGACGTACCGTCAGCTGTGGTAGTTTCCTCTAAGTGAGACGGAACTTTTGGCATACTCCGCCCGAGGATCGGACACAGGCGGAGTACGGTCGGGTTGGTTTTGCCCTAAAAACTAACCGGGCCCCTGGGACGAAAATGCCAATAACTCTCAGACCGGGCGTCCGATTGACGCGCTGTCTGTCGCGTTGAGATCCTGTTGTCGATACGGAACTTTTGGATACATCAACTTCGGACTACGTGCCAGTTGATGTATCAGCCTCTCGGCTCATGGAGCGGACCCTCCTAAACGAGCTCGCTGTGTGCGGGAACCCTAGTGCTGGCTGTGACTTCGACGACAGAGCAGAGATCCTCCGTGGACTGCGACGACGACAGAGCAGAGATCCTTCGTGGACTGCGGCGACAACTGTGCGGAGATCCTCAGCGGACTGCGTCGACTACTGCACTCAGCGATCCTATGTGGATCAGTGCTACAGGTCCTGTGTGGGCCCGATCCTGTGTGGGTCCTTACTACCGGTTCTGTGTGAGCCACTGCCTACAGGTTCTGTGTGAGCCCGATCCTGTGTGGGTCTTTTGCGGGGGTTAGTACCTATCGATCCTTCGTGGGTCCGACGACTTAGATGGATCAGTGATCATCCTTGACGTCATCTGAAAAAGTATACCTGGTTGAGCTGAATCTTATGTTACTCTCCTTTGTGGATTGTGTTGAACTATCCTATGTGGATTTACTATTTACTCTCCATTGTGGATTTGAGTCTTGCTTTCCTGTGTGGATTGAGTTGTTCTTGAGCTCGTGAGTAGAGCTAGAATTGGGGACTTAGGTATATGTATGGGCATATACCTAAGTCGAGTCAGATGTTACTTCGTGATTGCACCTTCCTTTTTGTGCTATATCCTTTGTGGATTTCGGGAGACCTTCGGGGGTCTCGGGGTCCTTACTGAGTAGCTTATACTCACCCCTGCACGGGCTATGCCCGCACCTTGTTGTGTTGGATGCAGACGACGAACATCGCTGATCACGGTTGGGGCGTGGAGCAGGATGGTACCTGGAGGTGGACCACTGGGCGGGACGTTCTCGGAGCGGACGTGGGACCCGAGGAGCCTGGAGGCTATCTGTACCCACCTTTCAGGTGGGATTTGCCAGTGGACGACACGAGGCCGCCGTCTTTTCTTCAGTTGTTGTTCTTTTCCTTTTCAGTTGTACTTTCAGTTGGGCTTGTATTCTGGCCCCTTTACTTTTCTTCACTTTGTAGTTACTTTCCGCTTGCTGACTCTGTGGTGGTTGTTACTTATAAAGGCAATGCCTTCCCTGTTACCAGGATTTTACGCCTTGGTGCTAGTCGCCAGCCCCTGGCCTATGGAAGGCGGGCTTGGGGTAGTCACGGCACGGGCCCCGAGGTCGGGTCGTGACATATAATTTCTATCAATACACACTTTTATTGAATTGGATTTTTTTTGGAAATTGATAATATATTAATAAAATTTTATCATCAAATATATATATGATAATATCATATTAGAATGTAAAATGTAATATATTTATACTTCAAAAAATGTTATTTTAAAAAATATAATTTTTTTAATAAATCGGTATTTTTTATTGAAAAGTTTATATTCTCATATTTATATGTTTTTTCGAAGAAAGAAAATATTATTTCTAAGAGTATAATGCAAAAATTATCCAATGGTGAGATTTTCATATTATTTTTAAAAGGTGAAATACTTGGGTAAAACATAAAAATGGTATAAATATACGATATATATTATGACATCTCAACATTCCATAAGTGATTTAATTTATATTATATATTTTATACTACTAAAATAATGTTTTCAATTAAAAATATTTTTTTTATGTTAATTAATAAATTTTATAAACCCTTAATAAATCCTCTAATATATATTATATTTTATGGTTTTAATGTTAATTACATGACTCACTTCCACATGACCAAGGGTGTTGTTTTAATGATTTTAAATTATGTTCTCATTAAATATTTATACCCACCCATATTAAGATGTAACCATGTGAAAACCTATTTTATGGTTTGTGTTTTGGGTTAAATAATTATATATAGTAAAAAACCTATGTTTAGAATTTAATAATGATTTTCTCTCCCTTTCGGTACATAAATCCACCCAACAATGCCTTCACTAAAAACCCTTGAAGAATGTAGTTACTCTATCCTTATCTAGCTATTTCTCTCCCAAGGTTCCCCCAACCTCTAATTAATTTCTTCCAATGATTTTAGTAGTGCCCTCTCAGGTTAAGTGATGCTCTTGTTTTATACTTTATTCAATAACCTTGTTTTTATTATGCCTTTTTCTAATTATTTTTGTTGTCAAATTTTTTTACACATACCTATTACTATCTATATTAATCACATGTGATAAGAGACCATATTAACTATTATTTAACCCATCCATGAATCTTTAAGTTCTCATGTCATCTTTTGGAAATTATCATACAATTTTCTATGAAAATCATTAGTGTAATGAATACTCATCCCCACTTCTGCTCAAGTATATTCCCATAGATGTAAATATTCTTAATTAGATGGGAAATTACATGTATATAACCCACATATATTAATCATGGGGTTATTATTAGTAAAATGTATCCCTATATTGTATGATATATGTCGCACCCTTATACTTGTACATGATATGAAGGTTATGGGTGGGACTAGAATCATATATCCCTGTAATGCATTGGATAATGTTTTTATCTCATCAGATGACATGTATGGTTCATTGGAGGATATTCTAAGTAAACTCTTTCACTTTTTATTAGTTTATACCTTTGAATAATGTTTTTGATGTAATATTTTTTGTTCCCACATTCATATGTTGTCTTATTATTATCATTTCATATCATGTCTCATTGTTAATTATTACAATTCTCACCCATTTTATATCATCTTTATTTTCCTCAAGACTCACATACATTATGTTCATCATGTTTTACATTGATTAATCTCATCTTGGCCTTTATATATCACCTATTTCATCTATATTTCCCTAGTTAATCACATGCAGTTTTATAAGATTCATGGAATATAAGGGAATTTTTATGAGCTTTTAAAAATAATTTCATATCCATGTTTTAATTAATTATTTGTTGTGCCAAGTTACACGAGGACACTACGATTCACAATATTATACTGTTTTATTTTGTGTACCTTTATGTAAAATATCATGGATTAACCTGCATTAAACATATGGGTTGTGGAAGTTACTGTCTATGAAAATCCTTGTTATTTTTGGGGATTATGATTAGATGAATATAGTGATATACTTATGTATAAGACTAAAAATATGAAAACATTCCTAAATTGTATTGAAGTATATATTAAGAGGATTTCATAAAAATGAATCCATGTTTGGATACTATAACTAGATGAGTATCTGGTATAACAACACCTTGGTTTAGTAACTGTAAATATGGTTCATTGATCTCGAATTGATTTTCTCCTAGTTCATGATAATTAGGAATTTATCCACACAAATTTTGATGCTCCTAAATTGATATGCATTGGTAAATTCACAATCTCATTATTAACAATTAATAAGGGTATAAAAATTCACATATGTCTTTATGTTATGGGATTGATCATGGATAACTTAGATTGAAACTAATAAATTATTTTCTTAAGATATATATTCAATTTAGTATTTATCTTTTAAATATTCAAAGTTTCACTTTTATATGTTTAGTAGATTTAAATTACTCATCCATAAGTCTATTTTAAGTAAATTAATTGACTATATCCATACCAAAATAGTGAATTGTAATCTTAGACTCCATGGTTCTACTCATTATTTCATAAATGCATGTTTAGTAGAATAATTCAAATACCACATGAAAACAAGGAAGCAAAGGTATTAGTGATGATAAAATATGTGTCAATTGTTGTATCCCAAGAATATAGTTCATCCTCTTCCAAAATATGTGGGATGAATTTATTATATAACCGTGTGATACTCTCACTAGTTTAATTTGATGCATTTATCATTATTTATTTGATTTACTTATATTTAACAAACAAAAATTGTTGAGATAAGTAAATCTCCCTCTATATAATGAGTCATCCTCTGGTTCTATGCAAGTTCAATTAAGATGATGAATATCTTTTGGTTTCATCATATAAAGAATGTATATTATTAACTTGTGAATAATTGTATCTAAATAAAATGATTGAGACTAATAAAATTATAATACTTGATGGCATTTCATTGTAAGGGACTTCACTAATGTATTTCCTTAAGAATTTTCTAGCCTTCCTCGAAGCCAAGAGATTGATTTCTCAATCAAGAATATACTTATATCTTTTATAATATAATAGAATATATAGGTAATGTCCATTGATAAAACTCATGATATGAATAATAAACTATAATAGAATTTGGATAAAGGGATCATACACCCTAGTTCACCAATATTTAGGTGTTTTTCCTCTTTATCAAGTAGAATGATGGGTCAATGAACATCTACATTGATTGTAATCATATAAAAAATCAAAATAAATAAAAATTATCATCTTACATGGATTTATGACTTATTCGGACAACTACATAGATCCTGGTATCTCTATATGGTGGGTCTTAAATAAGGATATTAGCAATTAAAAGTGAATAACGAGGAAATCATAAAATCTACTTTTTGTACAATGTATGAGCAGTATGGGTTAATAACCCCTTCATTTGGACTAAATAATTTACCATAAATCTTCAAGGAGATTATGAATTTTGTTATTAAGGATTATACCATCAAATTTATGGTTGTTTTGATAGATGATATTCTTATATACTCTAAAATCAAGGATGAGTGTGATGATCATTTAAATGTGGTATTGAATACATTATGAAAGGAAAAATTTATGTGTGAAGTACATTACAAGCGCGTTATGGATAATGAATGGAAATTACATAGGGTATGTTATCATCTATAATGGTATATATGTGGATCCTTAAAAAACTGAGGTAATTTAAGGATTTCCTAGACCAACATTTGTGGAAAAAATTCATTTTCTTCCATAGATTATCTAGGTATTATCGTCAATTAGTTAGAAACATCACATCATTTTAACGACCACGATCTAAGGTATGTCAGATGGGAGACAACATTTTATAGACTACTGAATGTGAATATAGATATGAATAGGTCAGTAAGTGGTTGATCATTGAACATAATCATAGATTCCCAATCATAGGTGAATTGTATATGATCTATAAGGATGCATCCAGAAAAGGATTGGTTGTGTTATCAAGTGATATTAAAATTTAATATCATATGACTTCCATCAATTAAATATCCATGAGTATGACTTCTATAAATATGATTTATAATTGGTTTTAGTGATCTTTATTCTAATGATTTAGAAACATTATCTTTATTACGATATATATGAAATATAAAAGGATCATAAAAGACTCAATTATATCTGAACACAAAGGATGTCTAGATGAACCAATTAAGGTTGTTATAGATTATCAAGGATTAGGATAGATCAATCTTCTACCACTTGAAGAAGGCGAAAAATATTGAAAAATATGAATGTAGAATGGATCTTGAAACCCTAGCCATGATGAGAATTTCAAGGGATACAATCTTATTTGATATAAATATGAAGGAAATATAAATAATAAAAGAATATTCTTAAAAACATTCTTGACTAAATATTCAACTATCTATTATTTAGATGTTCATGTAGGATTAAAAGTTTGATGAAGTGTTATAGAAAAGGTATAACATAATTTAGATTTCAACTTTTTTAAATATGGATTCATAATGTATAGATCCAAAAAATGTGTCCCATAAACCAATAACTAAAGGGGGACTTCAGAATGATTTTAATTGATATTGCTTCAATATTAATAAAAGAATGAATAAAATGTATAATGATTTGAAGAAATAATTCTAGTTGGATAACATGAATAGGGAGATTGTAGAATTCTAATCATGTTTCTTGTTATACCAACAAGTCAATCTTTAATGATATAATTATATGGTAATGAAGTAACCATTACCCATACTAGTGTATAAATGGGAAAATATGACCTTGTATATCTTCATAGGACACTCCATGAAATCTAAAGGAAATAATTTCATACAGGTGGTAGTTGATCAACGTATATAGTTGTTGAATTTCATTTAAATCAAAGGAAGATTTCTCCCTTTACTAACGTTCCAACATATTAATGAGATAATTGGAAAGACATAATAGAGTTCTACTCTCTATTATATATAATATAGATTTGGGGTTTACCTCAAGGTTTCAGATCATCCATCAGTAATTTTTGGACACAAATCTATGATTTAGAAATACTTGTCACCCTCATATGCACAGCCAGCCTGGAACAACCATTCCAAATCTGGTGGATTTGTTGAGATCATGTTTAATGTATTTCAAATAATATTTGGATCAACAACTCTACAAAATAGATTACACATACCATAAAAGTTTGAATTCTATCATTAAAGGGGAACTTTATGAGGCTCTGTATAAGAAGACGTTTTAGACTCTAAAATGTTGGGATGAAGCTGAATAGAATAAGATAATTTGACATGATATTATCCATGAAATTTAAGATAAGGTTCCAATCATACATCATCATATGAAATAAAAAAAATATGTAAAATACATGAAAAAAAATCAAAGATGATACCTATAGTTTGATGTCAGAGATAAATATTTCATTAAAATATTACAATGGAAGAAATTAATGAGGTTTGAAAAGAATGAAATCTTAGTCCCAGATACATAGGACCCTTTTATATCCTTGAAAACATTGGATTGGTGTCATATCAACTAGAAATCCCACCAAAACTACATAAAGTATATTATTTTCTCTATATATCTATATTAATGACATACATACCAAACCCCTAACATGTACTCAATCCATTGGTGTTACTATTGAAGAATGGTCTATCGTTGGTGGTGTAATAAGTTTTTGTCTAAAATAATAGAGACAAATTTATACAATACATGAAAAATAACCTGGTCAATGTGTTGTGGTCGAACCACACGTCTAATGAAGCAACATGCAAACTAGAAAATGTCTTGAAATATAAGTACCCTCATTTTGTTTATTATTTGAAATGAAAATTTATAGGGATATATTTTTCAAGGGTGGATGAATATAATCTCCCAAAAACTATAAATTAAATTACCTTTTTGAATGAATACATTAATTATTTTTTAATGTAGTTATATAAAACACATGTGCTACTTTGGATATTTTGGATAATTATAGTCTGTTAGTTTTAAAAGGACATTATGTGTCCTCATTGTTGAAAATATGGTTATTATGAAGTGACCATTAATATTATTATATTATGTGTTATGATAAGGTCCAGCAGAAAAATATGAATGGATTGATGGCCTCAACAAGTATGATGTTACCCAATAATTAAAATTTGTTGGTGCTTCCAAGAGTGATAAAATCACTAGGATTTTACCTTGATGATAACCAAGATGAGATTCAAAAATAGATCATGACTGAAATATTTTATTTGAGATGTTCATGTTTATCGAGATCACATCCCAAAGCATGTTTGGGTAACGACTACAATAAAATCTCACAATCACATACTTTATTCATATTAGAATTTAGGTGTAAAAAGGGTTTATGTATCTAGACTCTTATTATATGAATTTTTATGTTTTTATTGATGATTATATGTATCTTAAATACTTTATAATGGTTGATTACTAATTTGAAGAAAATAATATTTTGATATGATAAAACACAAAATTTATTTTCATTAAATATATAGTTAAAATCATAGTACTCTTTTATGGAATTAAATAAATTCTAGGAGTAAATCATATTTTTTAAAAAAATAATAATAATTAGTATTTATTAAATATAGTAGTTAATACAATTTTATGAAGTCAAATTTAATTTTTATAATTGATAGAAACCTTTTATGGTTAAAAAACCATTTATTTGTTAACAAATAGTTATTTTTTAAAAGTGTAAATTATTAAATTTAGAGAATCTTTTTGATAGAATAAATATCATTTTTTAATAATAATTTCCATATTTAAAATATATATTTTTCATATTTTATGAGAAATTAAAAAAAATGTAATAATTAAATATGGTAAATGTATACTATATATATTGAAAAATTATAAATTCTCAAAACTGAGGTAATAAATACTATAAAGAGTATCTATGGTTAAAATTTTGTTTCCCCTTTAAAATAATGTGTTTCAAATTTTAATTTTCTAATTTGAAATACTCTTAATGAATCCTCTAAAACCTATATAATATTTTAGGGTTCCAAAATCATTTTTTATAATCATCACTCACATACACAACTACAAGGTTATTATTTTAATGATTATTTTATTTTTAATATTAAAATATGAAATAAATACATACCTGGTTGTAAAAATCAAATACCCCATTATATGGTTAGTGGTTTGTATTATTTTGTTTCATAGAGAGAAAACCCATTGTTTAAGAATTAATAAATAATTCCCCTCTATTTTTATATAGAAACCCACCCAAATTCCCATTCCACTTTACTCAAAAATCTTAGAGTATGAAGTTAAACTTCCCATACCACTCTAGAAAACTCCCAAGGTTACTCAAGCTCTCAAGAAGCACCTCCCACGATTGTAGAAGTGAAATCTCAATGTAAGGGATTCTCTCATTCTCTAATTTGTTCAAGCAGATTATTTATGTTAATTTTTTTTGTTTCAAAATTTTCAGGTCAAAAAATATTTAATACAACCCCCTTGATGCCCTTATGATTTCCCTATTATGAGAGACCCTTTTCTACCACATTTAAAAATTACATATATCTTTATGTACCCCTAGTATGATTCTTAAATTATCGTATAATTTTCTGTGTAAAACATTTTTCTATTGAATACCCATTCTCATTTCCACTCAAGGGTATTCACCTAGTTGTATTTATAATGTATTGACTGTGAAATGAAATGTATATATAATGAACTCTTTAATACTATGAATAATAGTGATGAAATTTATCCTTGTGTCTTATTATTTATCTGTCACACTTATTCATGTACATGATGTGAAAGTAATAGGTGGACCTGGAATTGTATAGCCCTCCAATGCAATGGGTAATGTTTTTATCTCATGTGATTCCATGTATAGATCATGGTAGGTTTTCTTAATCACACTATGTTATGTATTATTGGTGTTTTCCCATTACTTATGTCTATAATGTAATATTTTATGTTGTTGTATCATTTGTTTTTTGTAATGTTAGCTTGTTATATAATTCATCATTATTCAATAGTATAATTCTCACACCTTTTATTTCATCTTGATATGCCTACTGACTCACATTTATTACATTTATCACGCTATTCATTTATAATTCCCTTACTTAGATTTAAATTTCAACACTTTCTAATGTATATCCTCTGATTATACCAAGAATATTTGGAAGATCCAGGTCATATAAGGGGCATGTTTTGGAGCTTATTAATAATAAAATTGTATCTATATTTTTGGATATTATTTCATACACCTAATTTCCTAGAGAAACTATGCATCACAATCTTATGGGGCATATTAAGTTAATATTTACATAATTAATATTGAAATAATGGTTATTAAAAATATTGGTTTTAATATTCAGGTTGAATGAGACTGATCTTTAATCTACTGTATTAGAGTAAAAATCATCTTATTGGATTCTTTATAATGTTACATTAACAAAAAATCTTTGACTAATTAAAAAAATACATATCATAAGTTTTTCATCAAATGGAAAAATAAAATACAACAAAAATATTACAAATCCTAATAGCATCCTCATTCCCTGGTAACCATGAGTTCCTTATTGAAAAGATGTTCTTTTTGTACTAGTATATTATTCATTTAAGGATTTGAAAAATTTATAAATATCTATTCCACTAGATCACAAAAAAATGTGGGAAAAAATATATGGTAAATCATTGTAATGTCCCACCCCATCTCAATTTATAACTAGTAGTAATAATGTTTCTCCAAGTTCCCTAAAAAATTCTTCCCCATATGTTAGAGGTTTCCAATGACTAGAAGGGGTCTATGGTGGTGATGTGGTGAGACTATTCCCCATATATTGGAGTGCACAATAAAATAAAAAAATAATCAAATACCATCGACAATAGTAAATAATCAATGTAAAAAAACCACCAAAAATATATGAAATGTGGGAAGGCATGAAAACCCATTCAATACATAAAATAGTCCACGATATGGGATATTCATTGATTCATACTAGAATAAATTAATTACAATAAAATGTATCTACAACAAATCTTAGCCAAGCCTTCATCGATCTCCTAGAACCACATAATATATCACACAAGACTATGTTATCACACGCCCCAACTCAACATATTCTTTCAACCATGTGATTTTATGTTTGGGTAACCAAGTGTAGTAGAATATCGATATGGGGTGAGTATAAAACACAATATAGTTCCACTAATGTAGTCTCGTACTAAGCAACATATTAAATTTCTTCATGTGATATGATCAGCTGAAATAAAATATAGATGTAAATAAAATAAATACAATTGATCCCCAAGTCTGATACCTGGATCCCTATATTTTATTCAGCCCGATGGTAGAGTTTCGTAGGTAAAATCATGGTGAACATGCCTCACAGGTTACATGTGGGTCCAAATCCATAGTAACCCTAAAAAAACCTAATGTATTTGGGTTCCAATCTACCAATATCCAATCTATGGGATCAAAATCCATGGAATCCCGATATGCCCTTAACTTTATGGATGACACCCACAAAATACCCGTCAACCAGATCCCTACTTTGGGAAACCCCATTAAATGCTTAATGAATCTAGGGATGAGTTCCACATTTTCCCTATCTCGATGTGGAAAATCTATTTTAGCCTAAATCACTATTCACTAACACTATCATGGCTCAAACAATGACTAATAATTTATGTATAATTCACACTGCATAACTATGGACAAGTTAAAGATATCCCACGACCATAGAGGAAAATATATGAAAATGGGAACCCCAGATCAGAGGACTACATCCATGGTGTCCTATAGTCATATATATTCAATAAATTCATAAATATGTATACGGGGACCCAAAAAGGGCCATCAGTAATCAAATGATATATTCCAAGGAATCACCCAACTGTGTATGATTGATCAAACATTCAAGAAAATTTTCCCCCATTTCTCATGGTCGCTCAGTCACCAAGGAATCCACTACGTTCTATTTGTCTCAGTATAGAATAGGAACCCTAATAGGGGTCCTTGGTAACAGTCATATTCTCTAGGAAACATCTTACACACTATTAGGTCATGCCAACTGACATATTTCGAAGGGTTTCATTTCCATACAAACTAAATAGGTTCTCACCTCATGGGTGTTAGTCAGGAGATGGAAGATATCCAAGGTTTTTCCTCCATTTCACTATAGGTTAGTCCACTCAAACAATACTAGTATTTTTCACCCTATGTTTTATCCACATATTTCGGATCATATTAGATAAGAGAGTGTTTATTGTCCCATCCTAGTCTCATGTATCCTATATAGACCAAATTCTACAAGGGAGTCCATTAATTTCTCAATCCCCTATAAATATAATAATGGTCTCGAGGTCCATACTCACCTCACAAGGTATCTGTTGGTTTGTTGATGTCTCAGGGTCTCAAAATCAGCCATCTTTAGTCATCGTGTCTAGAAAGAATAAAAGGGTTGTTAATAAACCCAATAAATTACCATTTAATTAGTCCTTTTAAAATTAATAAAAAAATTCATTAATGTGACCAGGAGTTTCACCCTCGATTTCATGCGTGAACATTTATATGTTGTACCAAAACAATTCTATTGGTAAGGTATACAAGATTGGATACCTCAATCATAGGGTTTCTACATTGACACCAAGGGTTTGAAGAAGCTTATGAGGCCTTCCATGCTCATTTAGTGTCTCCCTTTATCAATCCTAACTATCTCATGACCCCAAGATCCTAACATGCAGCAAGAAAAAATCATTATTTATTTATAGAAATTATAAATAATTAATTGATTAAATTCCAATACTTTCATGTTTTTTTAACTCTCAGGTCATTTAATAATATTGAAACCCTAGAAAATAGTGTGTTTTTCACTCTTAATTCATCCTTTGATTTAGGATTTTAGAATGACCCTGAATATTTTATCAATTTAATATCTTGATACATTTTATTTAGGGAAAATGTCATTAAAAAATCTAGAATATAAATATACCACAACAGATTGATGTGAGAACATTGGAGGACATAATCTTAAGATCCCCTATTTCATGGTTTAAAATAATCACTAAAATTTTTTGATGATTTCATCATTCTCCAGGGTAACCATTATTTCAATCTAAATTGAAAATACTTGCTAAAAACAAAAATATGTTAGGAATAAATGGAAGGATAACAAGAGGTGATTCCTTACCTCAAATTCTATCAACTTTCACCAAATGTTTTCTATAACAGAGAATATAAGGAGGAGAGTTTGAGTCACATGAGCCCTCCCATTTAAATTCAGCTTACATGATGAAACAATGGATCTAAACCCCCATTCTGGTCCTAAAACATTATGGGAAACTAGACTCATTGTGTGAAAATGGTTTTCCCTCTAAAACATTTTGGGGTAGTCCCTATGGATCCCCATTCACATCAAGAAACCCTCAGTCCACACCCTAAAAATCGAAATCATAACAAGAATTAGTATTCACTATGTTAATGACCTACTAGAGTATTTTTCAATAGATCACCATGCCCACTCTTTAACCTTTTCAACTTCAAACCCTCTGGAATTCCACTAAAACTAAAACCACATCCAAATACATCATATTTTGGACCTTATAATACTAATAACCTCATTCGGATTTCAATATTTTGAAACAACCTATGCACTATTTGAGAATATTCACATTCCTATAGAATTTTCAACCCATATGAACATGGTTTCTTGCTAGATTAGTTGTATTTTTTCATAATTTATAATTTTTTTCTACTCTGGATGGATTCTAAAATTATATAAAAAATATAAGACATTTTGGTTTGTGATATTGGTTATATTGTTTTTATATTTTCATTCATGTAGGTAATTTTTCTATTATAAATAATATCATATATCATATAATTCCTTGTTAAATTAAAAATATAGTATAATGGTCTCATTATAGATCATTTTCCCAAGATGAGTCTATATAAAATTATCTATATAATCCATTAAAATAAGATACAACATATCATTAATACTATTGGATCTCAAGTTTAGTCTACTTTTATAATCAAACGGAAAATACGAGCCATTATTTTTACTTCTACTAAGTGAATAATTTTTTTTAGAAAAATTTGTTAAATTGTGAAATAAATATATATATATAGATATTAAAAAAAAATTTTATATAAATATTTAGGGGTTTTGTAGTTTTTTATAATGTTTGGAATAAATTGTTTTTACATATTGGGTGTAAATATTATTTTGAACTCTAAAATATATGGTTGTTATTCATGGGTAACCATGGGGAATTTTCTAATTTATAATGAGAGTAATAAGTAAGATCCTTTATCTATAAAACATTTTGGTATACCAATGGATTTACTTAAATGGATTATTTTGAATATTGATAAATATGTTAATTTGGAGGTTATCCAAGATTGGAAAAGTAAGATTTATCTATATCATATATATTATACTCAATGTTTTATTTTTTAGTGTATCTTGAGAAGAAATATCATCAATCAAAATATTTATGAACACATCAAGTATTTCTAGGGAACTAATTTAATTAATATTAATTTTTTATTTACATTTGAAATGGAATTTAATATTATATAATTCTGATTTCAATATATAAGTCAAATTTTAAGGAGGGAAGAAAATCATTCCAAGTACGACAATGTTACTTTGTTCTAAAGAACCAATATGAATTCAAATTATTATGATTTTGTCGAAGGAATCATGAATCAAATTTCAATATTGAAAGGTAAAGCTTAAATTACAGATTTTTCAATTTTACGTATCAATCCAATTTTCATTTTTTAGATCAGGTAATGATTTATGATTTTAATGTGTCCAATTAGACTTATTAAAAAGTTAAACTATCACATTTAAAATTTCAATCTATGTGTGATATTTCTTGAGAATAAACATATAACAGAACATGATTTAAATGTACATATTACTCTAACATTGAAGAATATTTATTATATAAAATAACTAAATCCACACCGGTACCGTTTAGGTTTAGTGTCTTTAAAAACGTGGAATAATAAACAACAAGTTCATAAAACATCCATAAAGTCTCCCACTTATTTCTTCATAACTAGACTATTTTTTGACATATCTTACATAATACCCTTCTTCAAGACCTGGGGAATAGAAGAATATGAAAGGGTGAGCTAAAATTCTCATTAAGGGTAAACAAGGTAAATATCATTCATATCATTATCATAAGAACATAACATTTGAAAATATTATATTTCATATAAAGGATCACAATATCATGTCATGTGATAAATCATAAAAAAGAAATGTAATCCCAATAATCAAAACATTAGACATTAAAATTCGTGGAATACACACATAATCATAAGAAAATAATGTAATTATATTCAAGTCTCATTGTCGAGACCATCATAGCATACAATGTCCATTACTGAACTAATGTCACACCTCATTCCATCACTGTATTACTAAACCGAATTTATTGACATTCCAGTCATTTCCATCTCATGAGATATAAATCTTTACCCAATGAATTGGAGGTAGATATAGGTCCCACCCATCTCATAATGAAACAATTCTAACTTGTTCAATAAAAAAAATTTACCATACCAAAACCCATGAAATAAAAGGGTTTCTTAATCCTCATTCAATCATAATTGATATGAAACAAATGTATTTTGTAAATAAAATTAAATAATAACCACAATAATGTCATAGTAATAATAGGGATATAAATAAAAAATTATTTAAATACTGTCATCTTAGATGGAAAATAAATTTGAAAAAACACGAGAAATTAATTCCTGAGGAAAATATCCTTTCATCTTCCAAAACGTTTTACTTCCTCAAAATGACACACAATTGTATATGAAATCATTTTATTTGAAACTAACCTTCTCATATTGCAGTGTAATCTTCCAGGATGTAAGGCATTTTGAAATCATAAAAATCCATTCATGTCATACAAGTTAAAAAACGTTCCTCTCGTACTTTTTCCAAAAAAGTCAAAAAGTACCTCACACCCAAAATGAAAAAAGATTCCTTTGATCCCATTTAGTAAAAATTTACAAATTGGTAAAATTAAATTTTAATTCTTATAGAAGGATATAAATAATATTTTGAAATACATATTTAGGAAACATGAACATGGTTGATAAATATACCCCATTAAATACTTACGAATAAACAATTGTAGATAAAAATAAGATTTGCAATGATATCCCTTACATTAGGTATGATATGATTCATATATAAACAAAACTAATTTATAATGATTTAAATAATAAACCTAATTTATTCCATCATTATGATAATTTTTATAATAACATTTCTGATCATATTTCCATTTGTATTTTAGTAACATTTTTGTATTACTTGTTATTTAGGTATTCACTGATTTTTGTTCTTATGGATGTTTTGTGAGATAAGTTTTTATTAATATTTTTAGGTTATAGTTATATCATTTAAATAATGATATTAGTATAATATATATCATATTTTTCCATTCAATTCATGTATAAAATCATGTTTTAATGAAGATCGTGTAGACCGAATTGCATCGGATCGTTGAGAATGTAGGTTGTACGTACGCGCAAGTGTTGATATCATTCCAAAATTGTTGAATGGTATTGAATTGGATGGTTTATAATATTTCATAATCATTATAATTCTATGATAATCATATATAGTTTTCATTTATATCATTATACACATCCAAGTAAGGAGGTGGTAAAACAGGTTATAGTGCAGCGTAGAGACGGTATGTCGTACGTACGCACGTGTGGTAACTTCATTTTTCATATGATGCATAGAATGTGAAATATGGTTGTTCTATATTTATAATAAAATATCATTATATGATAGATACTTATGTTATTAAATTACAATGAAATATCTAATGATGAAGAAGTAGAAAAATAAAAAATCTTGAAATAATTGGTAGAAGATATTCCCTCTTCCACGACGTGCTTCCTCTAAATCTCTTCTTAGAGAACTACAGATTTTCATTGAAGATGAAAAAAATCTCTGGAATAAAAATAGGAAATTTTAAAAGGAAACATTGTAGGTTGTGGTAGAGATTGAAGGCCCAAAATGAATTGAATAGGTGAGGGAGGAGGTTCTCTTTTATAATTTAGGTGAGGGGAACTTTTGGAAACTCCATATATAATAATTTATAATAAAATAAAACCCTAACTAAAATCCACCAAAGTGTCCCAAATTTGAAGATATTTTGAGATATTGTTGTAATATTATTATCCAATAATTTTTGGAAAAATAATTTGTCAATTTAAACCATATCATTTTAATTGAATCTTAGTTATTCTATTAAATTATAATTGTGGTAATAACATTCTAAATATTTAATGGTTAAAAATATTTACTTATATGGTGTTATTTGACTATAATTAGATATTTAATGAAATTATATAAATTCTATTTATCTATGTTTAATTTTTAAATATTTTTATAATTTTTAGATATTTTTAAAAAATAAAATATCAAGTGTCAATTTGGACACAATTCATTTATTTGTCTTTAAATAAAATCCACATAGAAAATACATTCAAAACAAAATATATAATAAATTAATAACATTCCATAGTAACCTAAAAAAATTTTGGATAGCATTAATTAGTTAATATTATAATTATTTTAATATTTTTAAAACCATATATTTTATATTTTTATTAATAAAATAATTTTTACATCACTATTGTGTCATGCTTAATAGTAATTATATAATCTCTAAAAATTATAAATAAATTTATATGATTTAGGTAATTCTTTTATATTTCCAAATAATATATATACTTTATATTATCTTCTATTTATCCATATATTAAAATTAATATAATTATATAAAATGAGATAGTGACATTTTGTCACATTCATTTTTTTATTACATTCATGTCATATTCATAAGTAAGTTGCCATTAAGTGAATAAATTTTTAAAAATATATGATAATTGTCTAATTTATTCATCTAATAGGAATTTAAACAATTTTAATGTAATTTTATAATATTATTGTTACCCTTAATTACCAGATTTACCATTAATCAGCGTAATAAAAATAATTACCGAAGGTACTATTAATAATTCCCAAAAATTATAGTAGCCTATTAACATAAGTTCGACCTTCATATTCAAAATATGGAATCCAATTTTCAAAATTCAAAACATATAAGTTTCATTAATTAATTTAAAATTAATCCCATTGTTGAAATGATAAAACGAGTTTTAAAAACTAAAACATTGCAAAATATTGACATGTTTTTACCTACTAATTCAATGTAAAAATAATGATAATTAAACAAATTATATTTAATGATAAAAATATATTCTATTTCTAATTAAAACCATTAAATATTATAATTTCATTACATCAATTATCTCTATGAAAAAAAATATTTTTTTAATTAATATTTAGTGTATTATTATTATTCATCAAAACATAAATGTTATTAGAAAAATATTATAAATTTATCCAACGTATGTTTTTATATCCATATTTAAAATAACATGTTTATGTTTTCATATAATAATTCTTAATGTGTCAAAATCTTAATTTATAATGAGTTCTCCATTCAAATGTGTAAAATTAACCTTTAAAAATGGATTTTATAGATCAAATAGGGTTTTGTACATATTCTAGGACTAAAATATCTCTTAGATAATTATAAAAAATACATTATTAAATATATAACACACATATATATATATATCACATTAATTTCATTCCCAAAATTAACTCACTCAAAATAAAAAATTCTTATTGAATAATATTTTTCATAAATAATTGATAGCCAATGTATTCATAATGCATTTTCATTAGTTATAATTATTCCCATTAACCTAACGGCTATTATATAATGGTAATTTTATAAAAAGGGAATCTTTCAGTTCATTAAAACACACTATTGTGTGCAAAGAAAACTACTGGAGAATAAAAATTATTTAAAGAAAATATTTCATAAAAACATCTGGGTGTTATATTCTACCCCCCTTAAAATGAATTTCACCTTTGAAATTAATCAATTGGAAATAAAAATATGAGTGTGTATTTCCATTATCATATCCTCAAGTTCTCATGTGGCTTCCTCAAATAGGTGGTTCCTCCATCAAACTTTAACAATGTGAGTGGTATTTTTTTGTAGAACTTTTTTTCCAAGATAGAGAATCTCTATCGGTGGTTCATTGTAAGAAAGATCTTGCTTAGGTGGTACTCATTTTGAGCTTAGTAAATGTGAAGAATCATGTATATACTTCCTTGGGAGAGATACATGGAATACATCATGATCCTGAGAGCGATTTGGTGGAAGTTCCCATCGGTATGTTACCTTCCCAACATGGTCCATAATTTAAAAAGGATCAATATATATAGGGCTTAGCTTTTCCTTCTTTCCAAATATCACTACTCTCTTCTAAAGAGATATTCCAAAAAACACCTTACCACCCACTTCAAAAGCTAGGTCTTCTCTTTGATTTTCAGCTTAACATGTTTCTTCACTTTGAGACTCTCTTATCTGTTTTTTAATAGATCTGTCCTTTTCTACCATTTCATCAACAATATCAGGTTCTAATAGCTTTCTTTCCCCAACTTCGCCCCAGAATGTTGGGGTTCTATATCTCTTTCTATAGAGGGATTCTAAATAAACCATCGTAATATTGGAGTGAAATATTTTATTATAATAAAATGAGACCAATGGTAGGTGTTGATCCCAACCACCATTGAAATCCATAGAGAGAGCTCTCCACATGTAGCCCAGAGTTTGAATTTTCCTCTCAAACTGATCTTCTGTCTGCGGATGATAAGAAGTGATGAAAAATAACTCTGTATCCATAATATGCTAACGACATTTCCAGAAGATCGAGGTAAACCGCAGATCCCAATCAGATATAATAGAAATCGGTACTCCCAGAAGTCATAACACTACTTGTACATATATTAAAGAAAGATGATTAATAGAGAAATCATCTCTAATAGTAATAGAGTGTTCCAACTTCATAAATAGATCAACTATAACCTAGATAGAATTATTTCATTTGGATGTTTTGGGAAGTCCAATGAAAAAGTCCATAGTGATGTTTTCCCATTTCAATTATAGTATGGGTAATGGTTGTAACATCCCCTTATACTTATATCTCTCTACTTTATCTTTCTGACAAACCAAGCATCAAGAGACATATTCAGTGACATCTATTTTCATTCCATCCCATAGGAAGTTCCCTTTCATTTCCCATTACTTATTTCTTCTTCTAGTGTCAATAAAGAATTAAGAACTGTGAACCTCTTCCAATATCTCCTTCATTAATTCTGTTATGGGAGGAATGCAAACCTTGTTCTTGAACGTTATTATTTCATCAAAATCATGGTTTAATTTTGGAACATTTATCACTTTCTTTTTTATCTCTACTTCTTCCTTCTACTCCTACTTAATCTTCACTTGTATATATGGTTAAGCATTAATTTGAGAAATATAAGATTTCTCCCTTTAGATTAAAATTTCATGATCTATCCTTTGAAAATCAATACGTATTGGATCTTTTGTGACACTCATCATGGATAAGAAAGAATGTCCTTTTCGACTCAAATCACTTACCACCTTGTTCATTTTCCCAGGGAGATAATGTGATGAGCATTCATAATATTTAATCAACTCTAAATGTCTTCTTTGGAGAATATTCAACTCTTTTTGTGTGAATATAAACTTTAAACATTTTTTATCTGTATAAATATTCCACTATTCACCACAAAGACAATTCCTCTATATTATTAATGCAATGATTAACACGGCTAAATCAAAATCATGAGTTGGGTAATTTTACTCATGGATTTTCAACTGTTGTGAGGCATAAGATATAAACATATCATTTTTCATGAGAACACATTGCAACCCCTTCTTGGATGAATCACAGTATATCACAAACCTTTCTCCATAACAAGTTAGTGTGATCACAGGTGCACTAGCTAACCTTATTTTTAGTTCATTGAAATTCTATTCACATTCCTCCTTCCAAATGAACATAACTCTTTTCCGAGTCAACAAGGTGAGTGGATTAAGAAATTGTGAAAATCATTCACAAAACATCGGTAGTATCCATCTAAAACAATAAAACATCGGATCTTAGTTATCGATGTTTGTCTCGACTATCTTTCAATGACCTCTATTTTTTTATCCACAGATATCCCCTCTCTTGAGATTATGTGATGCAAAAATGAAACCTTTGGAATCCAAAATTCACACTTGGTAAATTTGGTATAAAGCTTCTCCTTTCATAAAGAATTTAGTAAAATTGTCAATTGATGATCATGTTCTTACATTCTCTTTCATGATAATATCATATATAAAGACTACCACAAACTGATCAAGATAGTCTCTAAAGACCCTATTCATTAGATCCATGAAGATAGCTGGGGAATTATTAAGACCAAAAGGCATCACTATAAAATCACAGTGTCCATACCTTGTAAGGAGTGTAGTACTTGGTATATCCTCTTTTGTGACACTTAATTGATGATATCCTGAATGAAGATCAATCATGGAAAAGTATTGTGCTCCGTATTGTTGGTTAAATAAGTCATCAAGGTGGGGAAGAGGACATTTTTTCTTGATAGTGATCTTTTTATGTTCTCGAAAATCAATGTAAAGCCTCATTGATCCATATTTTTTTTAACAAGAAGAATAGTTTCTCCCCAAGGTGACACACTAAGACATATCAATCCCTTATCAACATTCTCTTGGAGTTTCTTCTTCAACTTCTATAAATCAATTATGGTCATTCTATAAGGTGTATTTGAAATAGGGATAGCACACGGTATGTGTTCTATTGAAAACTCAACCTCATGTATTTTTGAATGACTTAGAAATTTCTCCTTAAAGACATCATAAAATTCTTGTACAAGGGGTGTATACTTAATAAAAAGTTTATCCCCACCCATTTGAGATAAATAACCATTGTTTATTGGAATCAAGACCAGAAGAAGGAATAAATTTCAACTAGAAGGTTATATTCATCCTTGAATTCATATATGATCATATATTGATTTGGAATATGAAATGCGATTTCCCTTCTTTGTAAATTTATATCATATCCATAAATAGAATGCCAACAAATGCCAAATAATCACATCAAATTACACTATAGGAATGATTAAAAGATTTTATGGAAGTACTTTCCCAAGAAAATCAACCAGATAAAAATTATAAACTTTTGAAGCGATTGTTATTCCATTAAGAGTTTTCACATCTAACCCAATATCTAATTATTGAGGTAATACAGCGACACCATTAGAATATTCATCAGAAATAAAAGTGTGGGTGGATCCAGAATCAAATAAGACATTTTCTAATTTAGAGTGGATGGTAGGTGTACCTTTCACCACTTCATTATCGTACTCCACATCACTGATATTGATTTCATGTGAAATTACTTTGTCTTTTGCCCAAAGGGTTTATTGATGTCAATCATCATCAATAACCCTTGGATTAAGGCATTGATTGGCATAATGAACCATTTACTTGAACATGAAACATTGAAGTGTATGAGGTTCATTCTATGTATCCTTTATTTGATCTCATCATTAGACATCTTTTTCTCATCACTTCAATATTCAACTTCTTGATGACCTTATTTTTTACACATAAAACATTTACTATTCCCTTTAAGACAACTCTCTCCATGTTTCTTTGCACACATTGAGCATAAGGGAAAACTCATCTTCTTTTCAGTGTGGTCATTAGATTATCATTTTAATTCCATTTTTCTCTTCCTATCAAACACATATGATTGATGGGTTACTCTAATCTCTATATCAACCCTGAGAGAACATCAAAAATTTCATCATAGTTATTGAAGTCCCTTATGGGTAATTCCCTTCTATGACGTGGTTTTAAGACACTAATGAATCAATCAATTTTACTCTAGGATGGATAATAAATCTAGAATATTACGTTGAATGACTTTTAATATTTTCTTCATAGGTACCAATTATTATATCAACCTTTTTTATAAGTTCAAGGAACTCCTTCTACATATTTTTTCGAATAAAATGAGAAAAGTACTTATTTAAAAATTAGTTCTTAAACTAGTCCCATTCTAGGGACTCAATTTAATCTCTTTCCCTCATATTCAGGATAATATTCCACTATTTATCATATTCTCCTTCCAAATGATAGACAGATCGGATGACTTTATCATGTTCATAACATTGTAGAACTAAAAATTCTATCTGAGTGGTATTGAATCATTGTTAATCCACTAAAGGATCATAAGACCCGTTGAATGAAGGAGGACGTTGTCTCATGAAGGACTCCAAAAAATGTTTCTCCCTCCTTGTCTCATTTAGATGTACTTTGTGATTCATGGCATGATATAGTTGTGTTAGAACGGCTAAAATATTTGTCAATATATCTACCATATCATTTTGTTGATTAGGGGGACAATCAATTAGTTTCCCATCACATTCAACATTAACGTGCTTCCATCCATTGACTAAAACCAAAAAGCACAGTGTGAGAAACACTAATCATAATAGGAAACCCACATAATCAAGGATAAAATTTTAATTTAGGACACTTTAGGTTTTATCATTGGTTATTCATGAACATATCAAAAACACTAGGATTGTATTGTAACCTATTATTAGAAATAACATTACGGTTCTTAATAAGGTTATATCATCCTAGTTTCCAAAGGTTAACTATACCTTTTCTCTAATACCATCTTTAATGGCCCAAAAATTACATGTAAATATTAATTCAACATTGAAGAATATTTATTACATAACATAACAAAAACCACACTAGGACCATATAGGTTTTGTTTCTTTAGAATGTGAGAAACATAAATAACTAGTTCATAAAACATCCAGATTGTATCCTTGTTATTTCTTAATAACTAGACTCCTTTTTGACATATCATACTTAATACCCTTCTTCTGGACCTGGGAAAAAGGATCATATGAATTTGTTGGATCAAAATATCAGTAAGGGTAAATTGGGTAAATATCATTCATATAATTATCACAAGACCATAACATTTTAAAATCTTATCTTGCGTATAAAATATCACAATATTATGTCATGGGATAAACCATAAAAAGGAATTGTAATCACATTAGTCCTAAAATAAGACATGAAATTTCGTGGCATACACACATAATCATAGAAAATCATTTCATATTATTCTAGTCTCATTGACAAGACCAACATAGTGGAAAAGTTCTATTACTAAACTGAGTTCACTCCCCATTCTAGCCGTGTATTTTTTGATCATATTTATTTGTTGTTCTATTCAAGTCTATCTCATGACTTATAAATCTTTACCCAATTAATTGGAGGTATATATAGGTCCCACCCCTTTCATAATAAAACCATTATTCCAATTTCCACAAAAACATAAAATCATTTACCATATAATAACCCATAAAATAAAATGGGTTTTAAAACATCATTCCTTCGTAATTGAAATAAAAGAAATTGATTTCTTAAGTAACGTTACATTATAAACATAATCAAATCTTAGTAAAAATAAGGATATAAATATAACCTTATTTAAATAGTGTCATCTTATATTGAAAATAATTTTTAGGAAACACTTGAAATTAATTCCTGAGGAAAATATCCTTTCTTCTTCCAAAATGTTTTTCTTCCCTCAACATACCACACAATTTTAAAAGAAAAAAGTTTATTTAAAAATAACATTGTAATACTTTAGGGTATAATTATATTAAATAATTAATTAGAAAAGTGTAAAAATCCATTCATGTTGTACTCGTTAAAAAACATTCTTCTCATACTTCTACTAGAAAAGTCAAAAAGTACCTCGTACCAAAAATGACAAAAGATTTCATTCATACATTTTAGTAAAAAAAATTCAATTGGTAAAAATTACTTTAAAAACTTGAATAAGGTTATAGAGAATATTTTGAAATAAATATTTTGAAAACATGGATGTGAATGATAAATTTACACCAGTAAATACTTACAAATATTCAACATCGGGTAAAAATGAGATTTGCACTGTTATCCCTAACATTAGTTACGATATTCTTTTTATGTATCCAAACCTCTTGAATAATGATTAAAAAAATGTTTCTGATTTATTCTTGAACCATAATAAATTTTATTATAGAATTTATGATCATATTTTCATCCTTTTCTTAGTAACATTATATTGTTACTTTTTATTCAAGAATTAACTACTTTATGTTATTATGCATGTTTTGTCAGATAGGTTCTTATTAATATTTTGTGGCTATAGTTATATCATTTAAATAATATATTAGTCTAATATATATCATATTTATTAATTCAATTCATTTATATAATCATGTTTTAATGAAGATCACGTAGAATGAATCTCTTCACATCATGGAGATGGTAGGTCGTACGTACGCACGAGCGATGATATCATTCCAAAATTGTTGAATAGTATTGAATTGGATGGTTTATTACATATTAAAATAATTAACATGTAATAATAATAATAAATATTTATTATTTAAAACATTATATCCATCAATGTATGGTGGTGATGAAAAACATATTACACCATAGAGTGGAGACGGTAAGTCGTACATACGCACACCTGGTGATTTCATTTTTCATAGGGTGGATTGAAGGTGAAATATGATTTTTTCATATTTATAATAACATATAAGTATATTATTTATAATTGTTTTATTAATTTATAAACAAACAACTAATAAAGAGTTTGTAGAAGAATAAATGAGTTTGAAAGAATTTATAGAAGATATTACCTCTTTCACAACGTGCTTCTTCTAAATCTCTTCTTAGAGCACTAGAGTTTGTCTTTGAAGATGAACAGAAACTCCAGATTTAAAAAAGTTTAGTTAAAGGGGAAAAAAGGTTGGGGTGGCCGATCTTGAAGGATAAAAATGAAGTGAAGTGGTGAGTGAGGAGGTGTCCTTTTATAATTAAGGTGATGGGCACTTTATGAAACTACATAAATAATAATTTATAATAAAATAAAACCCTACCCAAAACCCCCCTTAGTGTACCAATTTAAAAGATGATATGAGATAGGGTTGTATTCAAATCATCCAATAAATTTTGGACAAGTTATTTTTTAAATTTAAACCATATCTTTTTAGTTGACAATTGGTTATTCTATTAAATTTTAATTGTGGTAATAACATTCTAAATATTTAAAGGTTGTAAATATTATTAATATAGTGTCAAATGACCCTAAATTGATATTTTATGAAATTTAAGTCCTTATAATTATCACTTTGTAATTTCTAAATATTTTATAATTTTTAAATAATTTAAAAAACTAAAATATCAATAGTATCAATTTCTGAAATATTCAGTTATTTTTCTTTAAAAAAAATCAAAAAGAAGATAAATTCAAAAAAAAATTAATACACTCCTAACATGTCATAGTCACCTATAAAATTCTCGTATAACATTAATTAGTTCATATGATATTTATTTTAATGTTTTTAAAACCATTTATTTGATATTTCAATTAATAAAACAATCATTACATCACTATTGTGTCATAATTAATAGAAATTATTTAATTTCGGAAAAATAAAAATAAATTTATATGATTTAAGTAAATATTTTACATTTCTAGATTCTATCTATAGTCGATATGATCTATTATTTATCCATATATTAAAATTAATATACTTATATAAAATGAGATTGTGACATTTTGTCACATTCATTGGTTTTTATTACATTCATTTCCTATTCATAGGTAAGTGGCCATTAAGTGATTAAATTTTGATCAATAAATGATAAGGGTAAAATTTATTCATACAATAGGATTTTTACAGTTGTAAAGGTAATTTTATAATATTATTTTTATCATTAATTACTCAATTTACCTTTTACCATGGTAATAAAAATAATTACCAATGTTACTATAAAAAGTGCCCAAAAATAAAAAAAGCCTATAAACATAATTTGGATGTGCTGATTCCAAATATAGAATCTGTTTTTCAAAATTCAAAACATAAAATTTGTGGAAACTAATGTAAAATTAATCCCACTGTTGAATGGAGGAAATGACTTTTAAAAGTTAAAAGATTACAAAAGATTGAAATGTTTTTACCAATGAATTCAATGTAAAATTAATTCTAATGAATGAAATTATATTTAATGCTAAAAATATAATATATTTATAATTTAAAACGATTCACTCTATAGATTTAACTCTATATTTTTTCACTATTAGAAAATTGTTTTTAATTAAAATTTAATTTATTTTTAATATTCATTAAAACATAAAAGTTATTAGAAAAATATCAGAAATATATCCAAAGTAAATTTTTATATCCATCCTAAAAATAACATGTTTATGTTTTCATATAAATATTATTAATGAGTCAAAATATTAATTTAAAATGGGTTCACCATTCAAATAATTAAAATTAACATTTATAAAAAAATAGGTTTTTATACATCAAATAGAGTTTTCATCATACCCTATGACTACTATATACATTGGATAAATATAAAAAATATTTTATTAGGTATATAAAACATACATATCTCATTATTTTCATTACCAAAATTAATTCACTAAAAATACAAATACATAATTGATTTCTATTTTTAATAAATAATTTATAGCCAATGAATTAATAATTAATTTTCAGAAGTTTGTTATAATTATTCACACTAACTTAACAGTTAATATATAATGGTAATTTTATAATAAGGGAAACATTTGGTTCTTTTTGACTCACAATTGTGTGAAAATAATTCTATTAGAGAAAAAAATTTATTCAAATAAAATATTTCTTAAAAACATCTGAGTGTTACAAAACTGTATATTTTCACCAGGATTATTTGTTATATACCTATTGAGGTAGGTTATATAGCATTAAAAGTCTTAATTTTTTCAATGAAACATTACTAATACAAAGGAAACTTTTTGATAAGTATTTTTTTAGTAATTCATTTCTGAATGATGTATTTATTATATGATTAAGGGTTGGATGATTCCTTAAAAAACAGTGGCTTGAACAATTCTATTGTAGTGAAAATATTGGGTGTTATCAGAGTTATTAATTTTTAAATGTAGTTCTCAAAAAATATAATATGGATCAATTTAAACTATACCATTCTGGTGTAGGTTATTATGAAAAATACTTTTTTCTATCATTTAGAGTCTTTTTATCTAGTGGATGGATTGTTCTTATAATCTTTCCATTTTTAATTTTTTTCTCAATCATATAATTAGAACAGTTGTTACACTATCTAAAGAATTATTTAATAATTTTTTTCGTTAAAATTTATTTATTTGATTGATTTATTACCCCGTGATATATCCATCCTTTTTATTAGTGATATATTTAAAACATCACTCTTTCATTTTTCTATATTTATTAAATTTTATTTTGAGAGGTTTCAAATAACATCTCATTAGACTCACCATATATATATATATATACTTATATTTAAATTATTAATTTATTAATAAAATAATACATACACAAAATACAAGTATATGAAATTAATTGGTGCACATAAAACACGTAGGACAAGCACTTCACTTTATATTGGAGTAAAATTTGAATCCCACTCCCTATTGATAATATTTAATTGTTATAATGGACTAAGATTGGACCAAGTGTTCATTGATAGGATAATTTGGGCCTAGGTTGGGATCAGTGGGTTTAGTTCATGGTTGGTCATGTTAGGCTTTTCCTAATTGGCGAGTCTGGGATATGCGTGGTAGTTACAAGAATTATAAATATACATAAATATTAATATTATAAATTAATAAAATATAAAAACAAATAAAATTATTTATAAAAAAATTATGACATTAAAATATTAAAAAACACATGTAAAAAACATGGTGAAATGATTCATAACTCATTTATCCATGAATGTTCTTATAAATAAACATCAATCACTTAGTGATGGTTTAAAATTTCATTGAATATAAATCAATTCACTGTCAGTTACACTTATTCTTATAGTGAAATTTCATCACAATTATGTATTATTTATTTCATGGATAAATGGTCCAAAATTCATTTGTTATTTTGTCTCAAAAAAATAACCAATCATAACAAGTTTCATCTCTAATCAATAAAATTTTCACAACTAACTGTAATACCTCTCTAAGAAGATATCAGAATGCTGAAACTCTTTTGGTGGTGATGTCAAATCAAACAGCTATATATCAAACCCATGTCACATACATTGGTGGTGAGTGTATGTGACTGAAATGAGACACACCCAATATTAGATTGATTTTCTTAGTGAACCCTAAAATTGCATTTAACAAATACAATAACCTTGTAGAACACCGTATAAATATAAAATAAAAATTTATAGGGGTAAAATATACATATATTTATGAAATTTTATACACACTAAAATTTGTTCAAGGTCCATTAACATAAAATAATAATTAAATATTAAGAAAATATATCAAATTTAAAAACCAAATAAACTTATGCTAATTTAACTTACAGAAAAATACCCAACTTGAAATGTCATTCAAAAAATATAGGAAATATCCACCAGCCCTCCAACAACTATGATCATATAAAAAGATAAAATTATCATCATGGCCAAATGTAAAACATCTCGAGTGTATATATTTAGGGATAAATATAATAATACATGGTATATGATTTTAATAAATTAATATTATCAAAGATCAAACATGGGTGATTATATTAATAAATAGGTAGAATAATAATATAAAATGTTCAACTAATAGTGTAACCCCTCTAAGGATCAAAATTATTCCAAAATCCTAATAACAATCTATGAAAATCCCAAAATCCATACCATAGATCACCATGATCAATTATATATCAATAATAAAGGCTAATTATTTATAAAATAAACACCAAAATTGTAGACTCAAATGAAATAACACCCATATGTATGAGGAAGATACCAATGCACTAAAAATAATAGGATACATACTGAGGACCATGGGGATACAACCCATCCAACCAAAATTCCCTTGAATCATTATAACAAGTAAGTGAACATAATATTTATAAAATATCTCCATCAATAATAATATTTATTATATTGAACCTAAATACAATAATAAAAAAATAATAAACTCATGGAAATTTAAATCCATCATCTTTTTGTTAGTGTCACCCCAATAAAAATCTTTTGGTTGTGTCCATATGAAGAATTCTGAAAGAAACAATAAGAATACATCATGATTCATTTGTCTATTTTTCAATATGAGTGTCATATATAAAATATATAACAATTTTTATCTGATATTAAGTGTTTATTTATAGAAATAAAAATTATAGTCATGAAAATGTCCATATGGAGAACCCCATTTTGAACACTCATGCTTCAGTCACATTATTCATGTAAACTAAAGGTTATTATAATGAAATTTCCATGTGGTGAAACCATCCATTATCATTTCACATTAAATATTTCAAAAACCATTCTAAAGAATATTGTATACAGTAGTATTAATTCTACCAATTTTCATTATCATAGAAATATCATCATAATAATTTCAGTCGGTCTAATTTAAAAAATCTTATTTATGTGAATTAATATATTTAAGAAGACCCAATGAACCATAATAGGGTAAAAATGTGTTTTATTCATAAATGAAGTTGTAAAATGATATTTTTAGGGTTTTATTGAAGGATCATGGGGTGTAGAAAAAGAATGAGAGACACACAATTTAAAATTTTGGGTTTAGAATCATGTTAAAAACATATAATCCACATAACCCCTTTCCATTATTTCTAAATAAAATGTGTGTAATTAAATTTAATAATGAAAAATAAAATCAAACAAAATATTATATCACACCTCATTTATTTGAAGTCACTGTATTGATTCTCTCATCGCCGATGTGTCATGGTTTTAAGACGCCAAATTATACATCCTCTAGATCACTATAATGTGCTCCATAACTCTAGGATATTCAATCTTCATTTCCCAGGTTCTATCATGGGGAATCGAAGAGCATTAAGATGTCCTTTCAATCTCGTAATGAACAAAGACTCAATCAAAAAATGAGGATTGATCCGGCCTTGTTCTTATTTTATTATATATCTCTAAGAACATGAGAGGAGAGGATAATGGATATTATCTCTATAATTTTTTTCAAATGGTGGAGCTTAGAATTCAAGAAGCTAAAATGAGCTTTCATGCATAGGTTATTCTTTCCAAAATTGTACTTTGGTACCTGGAATGTAATAAAAAATTATTTTATAACTTTTTGTACATATATGAAATAATAAAAATATCATAAATGTCAAAAATATTTTATCACTCACATGTAACACAACTAAATGTTACGTGATAAAATACAAACAATTAACTTGGTCTGTAATCTCTCCAAGAAATTTAACAAAACATGAACAATCAATGTCCATTCAAAAAATTATATTTTTATTGTACCCACTTTTAGGATCAATAAACATGTGAATATCATGAAATATAAATTCAATAATCATTATTATATGATTGAATAATATGATTGAATTAGTTTTATTTACATTTGTTTATACTCAGCTGTTAACTCTCCCCCGTAGAGGGGGTTCACATCATCCTAAAATATGATTCATTAGAATAAGTGGAACTTGCAGATAAACTCAGTGTGTGTCCCATTATGTCATTATCTGAAAAAAAAAGTGAGTCCAACACATACACCAATATCATTGTCTAGAAACCCATCATGGCCCATATAGATATAAGTAATTTGATAGCTATGATTTCCTCCTGCGAATACTGACTATCTAATATAATCTCTTGGTCACTTGATATCTTATAAAGCATGATGTAAAATTATTTCATCATCGTTTTATTTCTATATATATTTAGTGACCTTACTATGTAGACTCCCATTCATGTACGACGGCCATTGATTTATTAAGGTATTACCATCCTGGTCGACCTAGACCCATGGGATATCTCTTCCTCAACCCAGAAGTTTAAAAATATATATTCTCCATTCAACCAATGCAATACCACCAATGATGTACCCAACACAAACTAACTTCCCCTGATTTCATTATCGTGGCTTCTACTGAGCATAAATTTATGTGCTCGAATAGGGCACACTGATAATGGTATAATTTTTTGAGACAAGTACACATGTGTGTAGATAGAAACAAACAAGGATACCTGAAGCATGTGATGTTTCTATTGGAAGGTATTTCCTCATTATATCACTACTATAGATCACAATGTGAAAACTTCATGAGATGATGCCTCAATTCTTCTGATCCCCCATCACCTGATAGTCAGTCATCATTTGTGTCATGTCAGAATGATGTATCTAGACCATAGGAAATATATTTTAAATATTTATATCATAGAACTTAATTCATCTCATTGTAGTTGGGAATAACAATATCTTTTGGATACGGAACATTATATTAGGAAATTAGCATTTAAATAATGGATGTAGAAATATCGACACTATTAGGGTAAGAAATAAGAATACACATGTATATATCAAACTATATACATGTAATTGTAATCAAAAGTACTATCCAAGTTGGGTCTTGGGAACCCTTTATTAAAACAATCCCACTTGCACTACAGACAACTTGATAACCATCATTGTTATCTCTCACATGACTAATATCCTGTTACCAATGGGATAGGTCTTTAGTGAGGGTTCTTCCATGTTTCAACTACCTAGCTATTCTACTATATGCCACCTCATCTGCCTTAGTGAAATTCTTTAATAGATATAATCCCTGGGTATATTCCTTTTATCCACTATCTAATCATAAATCTTTTCTAGTAAGAGTATCATAATTTACATTACGATAATACTGTAAAGACCCATAAAAATTCAAAGAAATTTTTTTCATAATTTTCTTTGAATTTTACAAGAACACGGTTTCTGACGGCACCTAATTCCGAGGCCCGGTGTGCCCGGAATCATTTTTTTAAGTATGGCTCGGGTACGTTCAGTGAACGAACTAGCGGGTTTTTCTAACTTTTGAACTGGTGCTCGGAATCGAATTCTGAGGGTACCGATGGAATCGCGGCACCGGTAATTGCTTAGAAACACCTTTTCCAGAGTTGTGTTTGCTCGGGTGTGGTTTTTAAATTCTTGGGTTAAGAAAATGAATAAAATAAAACGGTGCGACCAATTTATTTTATTTTATGTTTCTTAACCTATGTTATGTGGATGACGTGTGACCCAAAATATCCTACCCACTCGGTAGGATATTTTTGAGGTGGGGCCTACAAGATCCCCACCGTTTCTTTCACCTTTTTCAACCCCCTCCTTTAATTATGTAACACACCCACACCCCCCTATTTAATGAAGTCAAAACTTGAGGTAGGGGTTTTGATTCAATTAAATCCCTGTGATTTATACCCATGGCATATGTTTAAATATTTGTCGGAAGCATTTTTAAACCGATAACGCGGTGGGTGCGGACTAACGAACAAGTCCGAACCCACCGTCCCTTCGTTCCTGGTGTGCGGGTCGGCGAGCGATGATGAAACAGGCCGCATGGGCATTGTGAGGTCTCCGAAGTGAAGAACCCTTCCTGGGAGGGCCATTGGCGAAGACGACAGGAAAATCTGACCCCCGGAGCTCGTCCGGTGGTCCGCGGAACTTTCCGCCATCGCGCCTCGCCAGCACGGCGGTGCCGGTATCCGGAGGCGGAGGCCGGCACCGGCCGGCCGCCAGGGGATGGCGGTGCCCGGGGAGCCACCGGGATGGGCCGCTGCGACTGAAGCCGCGGCGGCAGGCCACTAGTCTGGCGACTGCACGGGACCGGAGGAGGTGGGACGCGGCGCTCGACCGCGTCCGTTGACAAGGAGCGGCCCCCCATGGGGCCGCGGGTTCACGCTGGCGGGGGGCAACATGCCACCCCGCACCGCTCGGCCGAAACGGCCCAGCCGCCCGACCGGACTGGCAGGTCGGGCTGCGCCAGCCGGTCTGGGCCGCGCCAAGCAGGCCGGACCCGGACCCGGGTATTTGTCACGACCCGTCCTCGGGGCCCGTATCGTGACTACCCCAAGCCCGCCTTCCATAGGCCAGGGGCTAGCGACTAGCTCCAAGGCATAATTCCCAGTAAAAAGGGAAGGCATTTCCTTTGTAAAGTAATCAAACACCACAGAGCAAGCAAGAAGTAGTAGTAAACACTATGTAAAACCTGGGTACAACAGTAAGTGCAGAAAAGTAAGTGTTCCAGAATACAAACCCAAACTTAATGTAAAGTACAAATGGAAAGGGAAAATATCAACTGAAAGTAAAGTCGCAGCCTCAAGCGGTCCACTAGAAGTCCCACCTGAAGGGTGGGTACAGATAGCCTCTACAGCTCGTCGGGTCCAGTCGTCCGCTCCGTGTACGTCCCGCCCAATGGTCCTCCTCCAGGTACCGACCTGCTCCTCGTGCCTCAACCACGATCAGCGTTGTTCGTCGTCTGAAACCAACACAATGTAGTGGGGTCATAGCCCGTGCAGGGGTGAGTATAAGCTACTCATTAGGGACCCCTAGACCCCCGAAGTTCTCCCAGAATCCACAAAGGATAATCCACAAAGGAAAGATACAATCACAAAGTAACATCTGACGCTACTTAGGTATATGCCCATACATATACCTAAGTCATCAATTCTAGTTCGCTCCAACCTCCGAGCCCAAGTTCGATCACATCCACATAGGAAATCACAACCTGATCCACACAGGAAAGCATAATGTAATCCACATAGGAAAGCAAGTCAAGATTCAGCTCACATAGGTATACTTCTTTGTATGACGATAGAGATGATCAGATATAGCCACTGATTCATCTAAGCCATCAGACCCACATAGGATCGATAGGTACTAACCCCTGCAATGACCCACACAAGATCTGACCCACATAGGATCGATAGGTAACTAACCCCCGCAATGACCCACACAGGATCGGACCCACACAGGATCTGTAGGCCCGGGCCCACACAGGACCGCTGAGCGCTAACCCACACAGGATCTGACCCATACAGGATCGGTAGCACTGATCCACATAAGATCTCTGAGTGTTGTAGTCATCGTCGTCGAATCCACATAGGATTTCTGTACAGTCGTCATCGTCGTCGCAGTCGTAACCAGCTCTAGGGTTCCCACACACAGGAAGCTCGTTTCGGAGGGTCCGCTCCACAATCCGAGGGGCTGATACATCAGCTGACACAAAGTTTGGAGTTTATGTATCGAAAAGTTCTGTATCATCAACAGGAACTCAAAGTCACAGACGGCGCGTCAATCGGACGCCCGGTCTGAGAGTTATTGGCTTTTTCGTCCTAGGGTCCTGGTTGGTTTTTAAGTTAAAACTGACCCGACTGTACTCCAACTGCGTCCAAACCACAATTTGAGTAAGCCAAATGGTCCGTCTCACCTAGAAAATCCAACAAAGTCAACGACACTCAATCAGACGTCCGGAGCTCAAGTAATAAGTGTTTCCGCTCCGAGGGCCCGGTTGGTTTCGTGTACGAACCCACCCATCCGAACCCAAAGTTCTCCAAAATTATGATTGTAATATACCTAAAATACCGTCTCGATCCAAGTATCGCTACGCAACTGATGGTGCGTCGATCGGAGGCTCGTAGCTCATGTTATGGGAAGAAGACCGAAAAGTAGGGTATTGGGGGGTTCGGGTCCGGTCCGACCCGGCCCGGTACCCCCTGGGTCGGCCCGAACTGGGCGACCTGACCCGGGTCCGGGTCCGGCCCGCTTGGGGCTGGCCCGACCCGGCGGTTCGGTCGGGCGGCTCGGCTGTTTCAGCCGAGCGGTGCGGGGTGGCATGCTGCCCCCCGCCAGCGTGAACCTCCGGCCCCATGGGGGGCTGCTCCTTGTCAACGGACGTGGCCGAGCGCCACGTCCCACCTCCTCCAGTCCCGCGCGGTCATGGGACTAGAGGCCTGTCGCCACGGTGGCCCATTTTGGTGACGCGCTGGGCTCTGCCGTCTCCCCGCAGTCGGCCGGTGCTGGCCGGCAGCGAGGCGCACCGGCGGACAGTTCTGCGGACCACTGGACGAGTTTCGGTGGTCGGATTTGCCTGTCGTCTTCACGAACGGCCCTCCCAGGACCAGTTCTTCACCGTAAATACCTCACAACGCCAGTGCAGCCTGTTTCATCATCGCCCGCCGATCCGCACACCAAGAACGAAGGGGCAGTGGGTTCGGACTTGTTCGTTGGTCCGCAACCACCGTATTAGCGGTTTAAAAAGGCTTTCGGCAAATATTTAAACATACGTTGTGGGTATAAATCACAAGGATTTAATTGAATCAAAACCCCTACCTCAAGCGTCGTCGAGAGAGGGTTTGTCGCGGAAAAGCACTTTGCATAAGAAGGCGTCGCAGAAGAAGCGCCGCGGAAGGGGAATCGTCGCGTCACGGAAGAAGCGTCGCGGAAGGGGGATCGTCGCGTCGCGGAAGAAGAGTCGCGGAAGAAGCATCGTTGATTTCTGAGGATCCGGCATTCTTCACATTCTTTGCATTCTTCGTGTTCTTCACGTTCTTCGCGTTCTTCGTGAGGGAGAGAAGATCTTCAAGAGTCTGATTGAAATCTCCCTTGCGTCTCAACACCACCAGCCTAATAAAAATAAGAGTTGTCTTATTTTTATTTCACAAGTCTTGCATTTTAAAATTCAAAAATGAAACAAACAATAAAGTGAATTAATTGAAACGCATAAACCATCACATTAATGAGGCGTTTCTTAACCAGAATAAATGCAAGGGTTGACTTCATTAAATAGGGGGTGCAGGTGCATTACTTAATTAAAGGAGGGGGTTGAAAAAGGTGAAAGAAACAGTGGGGCTCGTGTGGGCCCCACCTCAAAAATATCCTACCAGGGGGGTAGGATATTGTGGGTCCCACATCATCCACTTAACATAGGTTAAGCGACTTAAAATAAAATAAATTGGCCGCACCATTTTATTTTATTCATTTACTTAACCCGAAAATTTAAGAACCACACCCAAGCAAACACAACTCCGGAAAAGGTGTTTCTAAGAAATTATCGGCGACGTGATTCCATCGGTGACCTCAGAATTATATTCCGAGCACCGATTCAAAAGTTAGAAAAACCCACTCGTTCGTTCACTGAACGTACCCGAGCTATACTTCGGAAAAAGATTCCGGGCACACCGGGCCTCGGAATTAGGTGCCGTTAGAAACTTCATTCTTGTAAAATTCTAAAGAAAATAAACAAAAAAAATTCCTTGAATTTTTATGGGTCTTTACATTACTCCCAACTCAGGGATTTACGTCCCCGTAAAGATATATCAAAAACTAGGGAAAAAAATATGGGTACTGAGCAAGCATCTGAGCCTCCCACTCCCAAGTGCTCTCCTGGAGGTTCCCGTGCTTCCATCTGATGCGCACTAGAGGAATCAACCAGCCACGTAGGACCCGCTCCTGTCGATCCTCAATCTCTACCAGGACCTCCACAAATGTTTCCCCATCATCAACATCCAGCTATCCATGGTCAATGATATGTGTCGGGTCGTGAACGTATCTCCTCAGCTGAGATACGTGGAAGACGTCATGCACCCGGTGCAACTGAGGTGGTAGAGCCAGGCGATAAGCCACCTCTCCAGTCTTGATGAGGATCTGGAATGGTCCGATGAAGTGTGGAGATAACTTGCCTCCTTGGCCAAATCTTTGTAATCCATGTTGAGGTGAGACCTGCAAGAAGACGTGGTCGCCATCCTCAAACTCTCGTGGCCTACGACCCCTGTCAGCATAAGACTTTTACCAGCTCTGAGCTGTCCTCATCTGCTCCTGGATGACCTGGACCTTCTCTGTCGTGGCTTGGACCATCTTCGGTCCCATAAGTGCTGACTCCCCAGGGTCTGTCCAGCACAGAGGAGATCTGCATCGTCGGCCATACAACGCCTCGTATGGTGCCATCCCGGTGGTGGAGTGGTAGTTGTTGTTGTACGCGAACTCCACCAAGGGTAGGTGGTCCTCCCAACTGTGACCATAGTCAAGGACACATGCACCGAGCATGTCCTAGAGAGTCTGAATGGTCCTCTCTGTCTGACCATCTGTCTGGGGGAGAAAAGTGGTGCTCAGACGTAGTTGCGTCCTGAACGCCTCATGCAACCCTTTCCAAAGCCAGGAAGTAAAGATATCATCTCAATCGTAGATGATAGATGATGGAACACCATGAATCCGTACAATCTCTTGAACGTAGAGACATCCCAAGCAATCCACTGAGCCCTGCTCTCTGATGGGTAATGTAACGCCCCGACCCCAGCTACCCAGAGTCGGTGCATTAATTACATAACATTGGCATGATCACGAGAAAGATCAAGTCTCGAAAGACCGATTAGTTTAGTAGCCTTGGAATAACTAGATACATCCATAAATTTTTACATTACATCCTAAAAAAACATCTTGTCTTCATATCCCCTCATACTATCCCTGCAGGTCATTCATAAATTACTTCTTCATAATCCTGGGAAAAAAAAAATAAAACATTGAAAGGGGTGAGCTCGGATGCTCAGTAAGGATAACATTATAGCAGAAGCTTTCATAAATGATCATAAACACTTAAGGCAATTTATAACTAAAACAAAAGCCTTTTAAACTTGAACTTCAGCATAAAATGGCAAAGGTAAAATGAAATAATGCCATTTACTTACTCACATGGATATTCTACTAGTCGAATGATCACATGCAATATCAATAACCACTTTCATAATGATGGAATGCATAATTCCAGACTATCATAACCACATAGCCAAGGCCTCGTGCCAAGACTACAAATAAGATTTTGCCAAGGCCTTGTGCCAAGACACTAGTTTGTCTCATGAGACCTACCGATGCATCGAGGAGCTATAGCGGGCTCCACCCGTCACTTATTAAGTCCAATGCATTCCTCATATGAATAGGTTTAAGCATAAAATAAACATTCGTATTAAAACTAGCATACGAAATGTCAATACTTTAACCACAAACCATGAATGGTATAAAAATAGAACATCCACAGTCAAATATAACTCATTTGATACAATATGGAAGATTGTATTGTATCACATTAACCTCAATCATGAATAATGAAGGATTTTGACATAGATGAAAATAATCATCAAAACTATTTGAGAGAAATATCCCCCTTTTCTTGAAAACATTTAAAAGTCACACTATTTGTCAAGAAGCCATTTAAAAGTATATTTTTGAATCAAAGTGTCCCATACCACTTTGAAACTTTTAAAAGGAGTTTTAATTTTAAAACTTTAATGTCCATATAAATAAATCCTTAAAACCATTTTTAAAATATGGACATTAATGAGCATGATTTAGAAGAATAATTCTTTAAAACATTTTAAAATGGTATTTTGGTTAGAGTTTCTAACCAAAAGAGAGACACTTGAATACAAATAATTGAGGTAATCAAAACATTGTAATATCATGAGAATAAAGGAATTCATGATATACTATGTCAAAGTACATTATATACACCACATAGAAGTGATTTGGTGTATATCATCAAAGAAGTCTCAATGGAATGTAAATTGAGATGAAATTTCTCAAAAAGGATGTATCCTTAGGTTAAGGATAAATCAATGACATAATTATGTGTGACAAATACACTAAATATGATTGGATATTCAGTGTAAAACAATCAAATGACATTCACACATATTCTTGTAAAAAAACAATACCAACGAATTGGATGTTTAACTCAACAAATGGAGAATGAGTTAAAATTACTCTTATCAAATTCATATCAATGACTTGAGAATTACCAATGGAGTGATTATGTGTATCAAACTTCTATCCACAGGAAGGGGAGTGGAAATTATGACATAATCAAATGAATAGTGATTCCACACATAATCTTGGGGTAATATAATCAATGAAATATGTGTAAAGCCAAATGAGTGGAAATTGAAATCTCAAATTCCCTTATCGATTAGGTAACTTACGAAACATACACCCATGAAATAAGTATCATACCATGATGATGTAAATACCCATAAATTAAAGTATATTACACAATGAATACGATCATGGGCAGTACACATACACCACATGCAATAATTAAGTGGTGAACAATAGAATTCTCACGAAATTAAAAGTGAGATTAGAAAATCCTTACCACGTTAATCAACTGAGTCGTTTGGCCAAAAGTTAATAACCACCAAATGATTTACAGAATAACATTAATATAAAGTGAATCATGATAATATATATCAAATGGCAGTACACAATACACCACTTTCAATAATTTAGTGGCGAACAATGGAAATCTCACGGAATTGAAAGTGAGATAAGAGAATCCCTTACTTTGTACTTTTTCCTTGGTCGATGGTAGGTTTACCTCCTGTATAATGGTGAAATAATTGTTATTGAATAATACAAGAATCATTTACTTTAATATGATATCATATATGATCTTTTAACATTGATTTGTTAATAATATCTTAGTATTAACGCCGTTTCGGGTGTTAACTTACTCATTTTCTTTTATATGTTTTGTTACATAAGTCATGTTTGTTGTATCTTATTCATATCCATAATGATATCAAGTCCTTAAACATCATTTTTAAATCATTAAATGATAATTATACTTGAATGGATATGATGGATAATGAATCTCATCGCGTTCGTGGAGACGGTAGTCCGTACGTACGCACGAACGCTACTTCCATTTAATTTTTTATTTTAAAAGAATCGAATCCAAATGATACATAGGTATATTACTATTCCAGTATAATATAATATTTTATATATGTTACTTAAGTTGATTAACACCATCCTTTATACGTTCCATGTGTGGTATGAACGAGTCATATCATTTTAAGGGGGCGGTAGTCCGCACTTCCTCAAATGAAATTATCGTATGTATATACGACATGAAACGAATAATGGTAAGAAATAAAATGGAATTACAGAAGCTTATATATAAAATATATATCATTAATATCATATTTAATTACAGTGCCATCATAATGGCCACCATGAGAGGCGGTAAGATGTTTTTGAACAATCATCGTTTCGTGAGGCGTTAGTTTGCCATCCACAGAAACATTATGTTCATCATCCATTAGATGGAGTTGTGTGTATGTGTAGTTTGAATACATATTATAACAACATACTAGTATATTGAGGATACTGGTGCTGTTACAAAAGAAGGGAAATAAAAAGAGTTTGGGGGTTGAAGAAGCAAAATAAATGAAAATAATTTAAGAGAAATCGTTACCTTTAATTTAGGTAACTCACTTTGGTTGGAACCAAAGGACTTGTTGAAATGCTTTCTGCCTAAGGGGAAGCTTCAAGGAGGAGGAGAGGGATGTGGGGAGCTTAGTTGGGCAGAGTTTGGACGAGCCAAGTGGCTTGAGATGTGTGAGGAAATGAGAAGGAGGAGTGCCCTTTTATAAGAGGGGTGAGGGGCACCTTTGGAAAAGCTAGAAATATTAATTTATAATAAATTCATATTCGGTTTCCAATGGATCCAAAGTTGACTATTCAAAGGTTGAGTTGGGGATAGGTCGAAAACAACTCATCCAATATAATTTAGACAGGTTTGGGTACTTATATTAACCTTATCTTTAAGTATTAACTCTAAGTTAATTAGTTTCACTTTTACAATGTCTCTTTGTATTTTTATATAATATGGTTACTAAACTTACTATATACATCCAAAATACCCCCAAGTGGTCCATTAATTCTTAACCTATCATTATATAAGTCTCTTGGCCGAACCTTAGATTTTTAGGAATTTAATATCAATTAATAATATAATATTTGTTTTAAGAATTCTTTTATGTCAATTTTGACACTATTCATTAGTTGATTTTTGTGAAACTCATAAAAGATTGATTATTTCGAAAAAAGTCAATTAAATAAATCCTAATATATTATATTATCCTAAAAAATTAGTTTAATTCATTAAAAGTGTCATATTATATTTATTTGGGTATTTATAAAATCAGTTATTTTAATTTTTCACCATTATAGTAATTACTGCATCATCATTGTGTCATTAATATTTTACATTATTTGATTTCTAAAAAGTATAAATAAATTCTCATTATGTATGAAATCTTTTTAGATTTCTAATGAATATTTATAATCTAAAATCCAACATATATAACCCTATGTAACAATTGTTTTGCTAAAAGATATATGCTTGTGTCATTTTTGTATTCATTTTAACTTAATTAATATAAAGTGTCATTATCACTTACAAGTGGATCCATGGGGTCCCAAAATTGACCCAAAGATTCCCATGGTCGACCATGTATCAACCAATAGGGTTACAACACATTTTAGGGTAATTTAGTATTATTATAATATTATTTTGTTAACCCTTATTTACCGGATTTACCCTTAACCATGGTAAATAAAATATTTACCGCAGTAATTATTCAAAATGTCTAAAAATAAAAGTTACCTATTTACACAATTTGGACATCCTGATTCCAAATATGGTATCCATTTTTCTAAATTCAAAACAGAGAAGTGGCAGAAATTAATTTAAAAATTAATTCCCGCTGTCAAAACAAAAAGCGTGTTTTTAAGAGATAATAACTATCAAAAGATTGACACTTGTTTATGTTCGGTTTAATTGTAAAATTATGTACAATGACCAACATTATATTAAATGGTAAAAATATATTCTAAATATAATTTAAAACCACTCAAATTCACAATTTATCACTATTAATTATTTTGATTAAAAAAGTTGTTTTTAATTAAAATTTAGTAATTTTCACTATTCATCAAAATACAAAAGTTATCCGAAAAGTACCAAAATTTAACCCTAGGCTAAATTCGATATTCCGAATCCAAAAATGAAGTCCATTTTGAAATATAAAATATATATAATTTCAAAAAGTAGGTATTACTATTCATAACAGCTAGTTTGATTGGTTGTGGTGTGTTAAAATCTCGAAGTTGCGTACAATGCACGTCATTGCATTATTCGAAAGGAAATATACCGAGGAAACTTGGGGTGTTACATTCTCCCCTCCTTCAATAAATTGCGTCCTCGCAATTTTTAAAATTTTGCTTGGGAATATAATGGAAAGTCCCACATCGGAAAAAGAGTCAATAAAACTATCACTTTAAAAGAAAGAAAGAGAGGTATAAGGGTCATCCAAGATAACCCATACTAGGATTCCATGTAAGAAAACATGGATATGGATGATAAACTAAGTGTCAAGTTCTGATGGAGAGGGATAGAAATCATGATCAGGAGAAAGTTAACAATGAGAAAACCACAAACTTGTGTTGGGACAAACGACCATTAGTCTCCTAGTAGGAAAGTAAACGAACAACATTTTTTTTAAGGTACATTACATAAGGAAGAGTAATTCATTTATGATATTGACTAAGAACATTATGAGATATACTTACATTTTAAGTAGATTTTCATTCTTTAATAAATTTCCACCACTAACTCATTTTTTTTAAACGATGAGTATTCAAGAAGACTTGGTCACACTGGAAGAGATAGAATAAACTTCTATAGAATCACATGATCCATGAAGGATAAACCATATATTTACATTGTCTTAGAAGATTAATCAAAACCAAATTGGTCAGTGAATGATCTAATGATCCCCCAAAAGGATATTCATTGAGATAAATATGCACTAATCTTAATTTCTAAAATTAAACCAATAATACCCCAAAGTCAAATAGATACCATTCAATAACCAATTGTCCTTAAAATCCTTTAATATAATCCAAACTAATATTGAAACCCAAAACATAGAAGAATTTGATTATGTAGTCTCCCATGTTAAGTTGTATCTCCAAATGACATCAGATACTCTTAAAGTCACATACTCAAAAGTAATTAACCTAATCACATATTCTCTATTATAGGTTAATCATTTCCATAAATAACCCAAATCACTATAAATCCACAATAAAAACGTAGATAAAAATCTATCATTACTCCACAAATGAAACCCCATAGTATTCTATTTTCCTTGGGCATATAGTGTTCCCAACAAAGCGAACATCTTCCAAAATAACATTTATCACTTAATCACCAAATCATTTTCCTATACCAAGGGTATTCTTTTGATATGAAATAAGAACCCAAATCAACTTATTATTGATCAATAAAATCATTTAACTAAAAAAAAGTCACACTAACCAGGGACTTCACGTAGTCTAGTGGTAGGAGATAAATCCCAATCGCACTTTGGTTGTGGGTTCGATTCCCATAGCTTTGTCCGACGCGACGGGTTGTCACACGGTCTACGTGTTGTCCTTTTTCAAAAACTATATTTTATAATATTGCCAAAATGAGATAAATTCCTCAAAATACTATATCATAAATTTAACCACAAATGTTATATCATACCTTGAATCTTCATTCCAAATTAGAATAACTTATAATTCTCTCAAACCCCAATGATCATATAAATCCAAATGGTTATTTATACCCATATCCACAAGAGAAGAGACAATTATTCCTCAAATATCATTCTCACATGGAAAACTGCGGGGTTACAAATACAAGAGAAAATTATTCCATAGTAAACCCATCAACAAGGAGTGCTAATACTTTTTAAACATTTCTCCAACCATTTATTCCCACATAGCTTCTTCTTTGACCAAGAAAATATCCTATAGAATAGGACATTCACTCGGGTAATGGCCAGGTCCCCTACATTTATGGCAAATGACTGTAAATGGACTCTTGGGACCATTTTTATCTTCTTCCATAGTACTCTTCATTTTTCTTCGGCAATTATTTACTTTATGTCCTTCCTTCCCGCACGTAAAACATTTCGTTGTCCCATTGAGACACTTTCCTGGGTGTCTCTTTCCACATTTCCTGCATGATGAAAATTGAGGGTTCTTTTCTCCATGGTCTCCATTGCTGGAGCTCTTATCATTTATCACCTTTCTCTTCCTTGTTGAGTCTGGGAGTTGGTTAATATATATGTTGTTGATCATATTTTTGGAAAACTGATTTGGAATAAAGACGATATCTTTTACGCCTATAAACATTCCATTTTGTTGCTCATTGCCACCACCGTTCCCATCTTGTACATCATTCTCAAAGTCACTATGACTTCCTTGGAATCCAGCCATTGACTAAAACCATAAAGCATTGTGTGAGTAATAGTAGTCGTAAAATCATTTAGAGATTAAAATGTCACCATATTCTCAATTTGAAACATATTAGGATTAACCAAGGTCATTTACTCTCATCTTATGTATATATTACTTAAATTGGTTTGTAAAGAAAATGTAAATTATCCTAAGCATATCCCCCGGGAGTGTCGTAACCAAGAGTGCAGCAAGGCCCGTTGTCGTGCACCAGTTCCCGTTCGAGTCTAGCTCAAAGCGGTGTTTTCGGGTTTTACCCCTAGGTACATCTGTGCCAGAGCCGCCTCTACCTGCTCGTATCCAGACAGGGATGTATTGCTCAGAAAACTTACAAAATCTCTACAATACCAAAATTCTAGGAAGTTCTTTTATACTAATCCTCAAAGTTCATCTTAGGTCTACGTGCTCTAATCAGAGTTTATCTAAATCTAGCTACCAAGGTTTGTACTAAACTTCCTCTGATACCAACTGTAACGCCCCGACCCCAGCTACCCAGAGTCGGTGCATTAATTACATAACATTGGCATGATCACGAGAAATATCAAGTCTCGAAAGACCGATTAGTTTAGTAGCCTTGGAATAACTAGATACATCCATAAATTTTTACATTACATCATAAAAAAACATCTTGTCTTCATATCCCCTCATACTATCCCTGCAGGTCATTCATAAATTACTTCTTCATAATCCTGGGAAAAAAAAATAAAACATTGAAAGGGGTGAGCTCGGATGCTCAGTAAGGATAACATTATAGCAGAAGCTTTCATAAATGATCATAAACACTTAAGGCAATTTATAACTAAAACAAAAGCCTTTTAAACTTGAACTTCAGCATAAAATGGCAAAGGTAAAATGAAATAATGCCATTTACTTACTCACATGGATATTCTACTAGTCGAATGATCACATGCAATATCAATAACCACTTTCATAATGATGGAATGCATAATGCCAGACTATCATAACCACATAGCCAAGGCCTCGTGCCAAGACTACAAATAAGATTTTGCCAAGGCCTTGTGCCAAGACACTAGTTTGTCTCATGAGACCTACCGATGCATCGAGGAGCTATAGCGGGCTCGACCCGTCACTTATTAAGTCCAATGCATTCCTCGTATGAATAGGTTTAAGCATAAAATAAACATTCGTATTAAAACTAGCATACGAAATGTCAATACTTTAACCACAAACCATGAATGGTATAAAAATAGAACATCCACAGTCAAATATAACTCATTTGATACAATATGGAAGATTGTATTGTATCACATTAACCTCAATCATGAATAATGAAGGATGTTGACATAGATGAAAATAATCATCAAAACTATTTGAGAGAAATATCCCCCTTTTCTTGAAAAAATTTAAGTCACACTATTTGTCAAGAAGCCATTTAAAAGTATATTTTTGAATCAAAGTGTCCCATACCACTTTGAAACTTTTAAAAGGAGTTTTAATTTTAAAACTTTAATGTCCATATAAATAAATCCTTAAAACCATTTTTAAAATATGGACATTAATGAGCATGATTTAGAAGAATAATTCTTTAAAACATTTTAAAATGGTATTTTGGTTAGAGTTTCTAACCAAAAGAGAGACACTTGAATACAAATAATTGAGGTAATCAAAACATTTTAATATCATGAGAATAAAGGAATTCATGATATACTATGTCAAAGTACATTATATACACCACATAGAAGTGATTTGGTGTATATCATCAAAGAAGTCTCAATGGAATGTAAATTGAGATGAAATTTCTCAAAAAGGTTGTATCCTTAGGTTAAGGATAAATCAATGACATAATTATGTGTGACAAATACAATAAATATTATTGGATATTCAGTGTAAAACAATCAAATGACATTCACACATATTCTTGTAAAAAAACAATACCAACGAATTGGATGTTTAACTCAACAAATGGAGAATGAGTTAAAATTACTCTTATCAAATTCATATCAATGACTTGAGAATTACCAATGGAGTGATTATGTGTATCAAACTTCTATCCACAGGAAGGGGAGTGGAAATTATGACATAATCAAATGAATAGTTATTCCACACATAATCTTGGGGTAATATAATCAATGAAATATGTGTAAAGCCAAATGAGTGGAAATTGAAATCTCAAATTCCCTTATCGATTAGGTAACTTACGAAACATACACCCATGAAAGAAGTATCATACCATGATGATGTAAATACCCATAAATTAAAGTATATTACACAATGAATACGATCATGGGCAGTACACATACACCACATGCAATAATTAAGTGGTGAACAATAGAATTCTCACGAAATTAAAAGTGAGATTAGAAAATCCTTACCACGTTAATCAACTGAGTCGTTTGGCCAAAAGTTAATAACCACCAAATGATTTACAGAATAACATTAATATAAAGTGAATCATGATAATATATATCAAATGGCAGTACACAATACACCACTTTCAATAATTTAGTGGCGAACAATGGAAATCTCACGGAATTGAAAGTGAGATAAGAGAATCCCTTACTTTGTAATTTTTCCTTGGTCGATGGTAGGTTTACCTCCTGTATAATGGTGAAATAATTGTTATTGAATAATACAAGAATCATTTACTTTAATATGATATCATATATGATCTTTTAACATTGATTTGTTAATAATATCTTAGTATTAACGCCGTTTCGGGTGTTAACTTACTCATTTTCTTTTATATGTTTTGTTACATAAGTCATGTTTGTTGTATCTTATTCATATCCATAATGATATCAAGTCCTTAAACATCATTTTTAAATCATTAAATGATAATTATACTTGAATGGATACGATGGATAATGAATCTCATCGCGTTCGTGGAGACGGTAGTCCGTACGTACGCACGAACGCTACTTCCATTTAATTTTTTATTTTAAAAGAATCTAATCCAAATGATACATAGGTATATTACTATTCCAGTATAATATAATATTTTATATATGTTACTTAAGTTCATTAACACCATCCTTTATACGTTCCATGTGTGGTATGAACGAGTCATATCATTTTAAGGGGGCGGTAGTCCGCACTTCCTCAAATGAAATTATCGTATGTATATACGACATGAAACGAATAATGGTATGAAATAAAATGGAATTACAGAAGCTTATATATAAAATATATATCATTAATATCATATTTAATTACAGTGCCATCATAATGGCCACCATGAGAGGCGGTAAGATGTTTTTGAACAATCATTGTTTCGTGAGGCGTTAGTTTGCCATCCACAGAAACATTATGTTCATCATCCATTAGATGGAGTTGTGTGTATGTGTAGTTTGAATACTTATTATAACAACATACTAGTATATTGAGGATACTGGTGCTGTTACAAAAGAAGGGAAATAAAAAGAGTTTGGGGGTTGAAGAAGCAAAATAAATGAAAATAATTTAAGAGAAATCATTACCTTTAATTTAGGTAACTCACTTTGGTTGGAACCAAAGGACTTGTTGAAATGCTTTCTTCCTAAGGGGAAGCTTCAAGGAGGAGGAGAGGGATGTGGGGAGCTTAGTTGGGCAGAGTTTGGACGAGCCAAGTGGCTTGAGATGTGTGAGGAAATGAGAAGGAGGAGTGCCCTTTTATAAGAGGGGTGAGGGGCACCTTTGGAAAAGCTAGAAATATTAATTTATAATAAATTCATATTCGGTTTCCAATGGATCCAAAGTTGACTATTCAAAGGTTGAGTTGGGGATAGGTCGAAAACAACTCATCCAATATAATTTAGACAGGTTTGGGTACTTATATTAACCTTATCTTTAAGTATTAACTCTAAGTTAATTAGTTTCACTTTTACAATGTCTCTTTGTATTTTTATATAATATGGTTACTAAACTTACTATATACATACAAAATACCCCCAAGTGGTCCATTAATGCTTAACCTATCATTATATAAGTCTCTTGGCCGAACCTTAGATTTTTAGGAATTTAATATCAATTAATAATATAATATTTGTTTTAAGAATTCTTTTATGTCAATTTTGACAATATTCATTAGTTGATTTTTGTGAAACTCATAACAGATTGATTATTTCGAAAAAAGTCAATTAAATCAATCCTAATATATTATATTATCCTACAAAATTAGTTTAATTCATTAAAAGTGTCATATTATATTTATTTGGGTATTTATAAAATCAGTTATTTTAATTTTTCACCATTATAGTAATTACTGCATCATCATTGTGTCATTAATATTTTACATTATTTGATGTCTAAAAAGTATAAATAAAATCTCATTATGTATGAAATCTTTTTAGATTTCTAATGAATATTTATAATCTAAAATCCAACATATATAACCCTATGTAACAATTGTTTTGCTAAAAGATATATGCTTGTGTCATTTTTGTATTCATTTTAACTTAATTAATATAAAGTGTCATTATCACTTACAAGTGGATCCATGGGGTCCCAAAATTGACCCAAAGATGCCCATGGTCGACCATGTATCAACCAATAGGGTTACGACACATTTTAGGGTAATTTAGTATTATTATAATATTATTTTTTTAACCCTTATTTACCGGATTTACCCTTAACCATGGTAAATAAAATATTTACCGCAGTAATTATTCAAAATGTCTAAAAATAAAAGTTACCTATTTACACAATTTGGACATCCTGATTCCAAATATGGAATCCATTTTTCTAAATTCAAAACACAGAAGTGGCAGAAATTAATTTAAAAATTAATTCCCGCTGTCAAAACAAAAAGCGTGTTTTTAAGAGATAATAACTATCAAAAGATTGACACTTGTTTATGTTCGGTTTAATTGTAAAATTATGTACAATGACCAACATTATATTAAATGGTAAAAATATATTCTAAATATACTTTAAAACCACTCAAATTCACAATTTATCACTATTAATTATTTTGATTAAAAAAGTTGTTTTTAATTAAAATTTAGTAATTTTCACTATTCATCAAAATACAAAAGTTATCCGAAAAGTACCAAAATTTAACCCTAGGCTAAATTCGATATTCCGAATCCAAAAATGAAGTCCATTTTGAAATATAAAATATATATAATTTCAAAAAGTAGGTATTAATATTCATAACAGCTAGTTTGATTGGTTGTGGAGTGTTAAAATCTCGAAGTTGCGTACAATGCACGCCATTGCATTATTCGAAAGGAAATATACCGAGGAAACTTGGGGTGTTACATTCTCCCCTCCTTCAATAAATTGCGTCCTCGCAATTTTTAAAATTTTGCTTGGGAATATAATGGAAAGTCCCACATCGGAAAAAGAGTCAATAAAACTATCACTTTAAAAGAAAGAAAGAGAGGTATAAGGGTCATCCAAGATAACCCATACTAGGATTCCATGTAAGAAAACATGGATATGGATGATAAACTAAGTGTCAAGTTCTGATGGAGAGGGATAGAAATCATGATCAGGAGAAAGTTAACAATGAGAAAACCACAAACTTGTGTTGGGACAAACGACCATTAGTCTCCTAGTAGGAAAGTAAACGAACAACATTTTTTTTAAGGTACATTACATAAGGAAGAGTAATTCATTTATGATATTGACTAAGAACATTATGAGATATACTTACATTTTAAGTAGATTTTCATTCTTTAATAAATTTCCACCACTAACTCATTTTTTTTAAACGATGAGTATTCAAGAAGACTTGGTCACACTGGAAGAGATAGAATAAACTTCTATAGAATCACATGATCCATGAAGGATAAACCATATATTTACATTGTCTTAGAAGATTAATCAAAACCAAATTGGTCAGTGAATGATCTAATGATCCCCCAAAAGGATATTCATTGAGATAAATATGCACTAATCTTAATTTCTAAAATTAAACCAATAATACCCCAAAGTCAAATAGATACCATTCAATAACCAATTGTCCTTAAAATCCTTTAATATAATCCAAACTAATATTGAAACCCAAAACATAGAAGAATTTGATTATGTAGTCTCCCATGTTAAGTTGTATCTCCAAATGACATCAGATACTCTTAAAGTCACATACTCAAAAGTAATTAACCTAATCACATATTCTCTATTATAGGTTAATCATTTCCATAAATAACCCAAATCACTATAAATCCACAATAAAAACGTAGATAAAAATCTATCATTACTCCACAAATGAAACCCCATAGTATTCTATTTTCCTTGGGCATATAGTGTTCCCAACAAAGCGAACATCTTCCAAAATAACATTTATCACTTAATCACCAAATCATTTTCCTATACCAAGGGTATTCTTTTGATATGAAATAAGAACCCAAATCAACTTATTATTGATCAATAAAATCATTTAACTAAAAAAAAGTCACACTAACCAGGGACTTCACGTAGTCTAGTGGTAGGAGATAAATCCCAATCGCACTTTGGTTGTGGGTTCGATTCCCATAGCTTTGTCCGACGCGACGGGTTGTCACACGGTCTACGTGTTGTCCTTTTTCAAAAACTATATTTTATAATATTGCCAAAATGAGATAAATTCCTCAAAATACTATATCATAAATTTAACCACAAATGTTATATCATACCTTGAATCTTCATCCCAAATTAGAATAACTTATAATTCTCTCAAACCCCAATGATCATATAAATCCAAATGGTTATTTATACCCATATCCACAAGAGAAGAGACAATTCTTCCTCAAATATCATTCTCACATGGAAAACTGCGGGGTTACAAATACAAGAGAAAATTATTCCATAGTAAACCCATCAACAAGGAGTGCTAATACTTTTTAAACATTTCTCCAACCATTTATTCCCACATAGCTTCTTCTTTGACCAAGAAAATATCCTATAGAATAGGACATTCACTCGGGTAATGGCCAGGTCCCCTACATTTACGGCAAATGACTGTAAATGGACTCTTGGGACCATTTTTATCTTCTTCCATAGTACTCTTCATTTTTCTTCGGCAATTCTTTACTTTATGTCCTTCCTTCCCGCACGTAAAACATTTCGTTGTCCCATTGAGACACTTTCCTGGGTGTCTCTTTCCACATTTCCTGCATGATGAAAATTGAGGGTTCTTTTCTCCATGGTCTCCATTGCTGGAGCTCTTATCATTTATCACCTTTCTCTTCCTTGTTGAGTCTGGGAGTTGGTTAATATATATGTTGTTGATCATATTTTTGGAAAACTGATTTGGCATAAAGACGATATCTTTTACGCCTATAAACATTCCATTTTGTTGCTCATTGCCACCACCGTTCCCATCTTGTACATCATTCTCAAAGTCACTATGACTTCCTTGGAATCCAGCCATTGACTAAAACCATAAAGCATTGTGTGAGTAATAGTAGTCGTAAAATCATTTAGAGATTAAAATGTCACCATATTCTCAATTTGAAACATATTAGGATTAACCAAGGTCATTTACTCTCATCTTATGTATATATTACTTAAATTGGTTTGTAAAGAAAATGTAAATTATCCTAAGCATATCCCCCGGGAGTGTCGTAACCAAGAGTGCAGCAAGGCCCGTTGTCGTGCACCAGTTCCCGTTCGAGTCTAGCTCAAAGCGGTGTTTTCGGGTTTTACCCCTAGGTACATCTGTGCCAGAGCCTCCTCTACCTGCTCGTATCCAGAAAAAGATGTATTGCTCAGAAAACTTACAAAATCTCTACAATACCAAAATTCTAGGAAGTTCTTTTATACTAATCCTCAAAGTTCATCTTAGGTCTACGTGCTCTAATCAGAGTTTATCTAAATCTAGCTACCAAGGTTTGTACTAAACTTCCTCTGATACCAACTGTAACGCCCCGACCCCAGCTACCCAGAGTCGGTGCATTAATTACATAACATTGGCATGATCACGAGAAAGATCAAGTCTCGAAAGACCGATTAGTTTAGTAGCCTTGGAATAACTAGATACATCCATAAATTTTTACATTACATCATAAAAAAACATCTTGTCTTCATATCCCCTCATACTATCCCTGCAGGTCATTCATAAATTACTTCTTCATAATCCTGGGGAAAAAAAACATTGAAAGGGGTGAGCTCGGATGCTCAGTAAGGATAACATTATAGCAGAAGCTTTCATAAATGATCATAAACACTTAAGGCAATTTATAACTAAAACAAAAGCCTTTTAAACTTGAACTTCAGCATAAAATGGCAAAGGTAAAATGAAATAATGCCATTTACTTACTCACATGGATATTCTACTAGTCGAATGATCACATGCAATATCAATAACCACTTTCATAATGATGGAATGCATAATGCCAGACTATCATAACCACATAGCCAAGGCCTCGTGCCAAGACTACAAATAAGATTTTGCCAAGGCCTTGTGCCAAGACACTAGTTTGTCTCATGAGACCTACCGATGCATCGAGGAGCTATAGCGGGCTCCACCCGTCACTTATTAAGTCCAATGCATTCCTCATATAAATAGGTTTAAGCATAAAATAAACATTCATATTAAAACTAGCATACGAAATGTCAATACTTTAACCACAAACCATGAATGGTATAAAAATAGAACATCCACAGTCAAATATAACTCATTTGATACAATATGGAAGATTGTATTGTATCACATTAACCTCAATCATGAATAATGAAGGATGTTGACATAGATGAAAATAATCATCAAAACTATTTGAGAGAAATATCCCCCTTTTCTTGAAAACATTTAAAAGTCACACTATTTGTCAAGAAGCCATTTAAAAGTATATTTTTGAATCAAAGTGTCCCATACCACTTTGAAACTTTTAAAAGGAGTTTTAATTTTAAAACTTTAATGTCCATATAAATAAATCCTTAAAACCATTTTTAAAATATGGACACTAATGAGCATGATTTAGAAGAATAATTCTTTAAAACATTTTAAAATGGTATTTTGGTTAGAGTTTCTAACCAAAAGAGAGACACTTGAATACAAATAATTGAGGTAATCAAAACATTGTAATATCATGAGAATAAAGGAATTCATGATATACTATGTCAAAGTACATTATATACACCACATAGAAGTGATTTGGTGTATATCATCAAAGAAGTCTCAATGGAATGTAAATTGAGATGAAATTTCTCAAAAAGGTTGTATCCTTAGGTTAAGGATAAATCAATGACATAATTATGTGTGACAAATACACTAAATATGATTGGATATTCAGTGTAAAACAATCAAATGACATTCACACATATTCTTGTAAAAAAACAATACCAACGAATTGGATGTTTAACTCAACAAATGGAGAATGAGTTAAAATTACTCTTATCAAATTCATATCAATGACTTGAGAATTACCAATGGAGTGATTATGTGTATCAAACTTCTATCCACAGGAAGGGGAGTGGAAATTATGACATAATCAAATGAATAGTGATTCCACACATAATCTTGGGGTAATATAATCAATGAAATATGTGTAAAGCCAAATGAGTGGAAATTGAAATCTCAAATTCCCTTATCGATTAGGTAACTTACGAAACATACACCCATGAAAGAAGTATCATACCATGATGATGTAAATACCCATAAATTAAAGTATATTACACAATGAATACGATCATGGGCAGTACACATACACCACATGCAATAATTAAGTGGTGAACAATAGAATTCTCACGAAATTAAAAGTGAGATTAGAAAATCCTTACCACGTTAATCAACTGAGTCGTTTGGCCAAAAGTTAATAACCACCAAATGATTTACAGAATAACATTAATATAAAGTGAATCATGATAATATATATCAAATGGCAGTACACAATACACCACTTTCAATAATTTAGTGGCGAACAATGGAAATCTCACGGAATTGAAAGTGAGATAAGAGAATCCCTTACTTTGTACTTTTTCCTTGGTCGATGGTAGGTTTACCTCCTGTATAATGGTGAAATAATTGTTATTGAATAATACAAGAATCATTTACTTTAATATGATATCATATATGATCTTTTAACATTGATTTGTTAATAATATCTTAGTATTAACGCCGTTTCGGGTGTTAACTTACTCATTTTCTTTTATATGTTTTGTTACATAAGTCATGTTTGCTGTATCTTATTCATATCCATAATGATATCAAGTCCTTAAACATAATTTTTAAATCATTAAATGATAATTATACTTGAATGGATATGATGGATAATGAATCTCATCGCGTTCGTGGAGACGGTAGTCCGTACGTACGCACGAACGCTACTTCCATTTAATTTTTTATTTTAAAAGAATCGAATCCAAATGATACATAGGTATATTAATATTCCAGTATAATATAATATTTTATATATGTTACTTAAGTTCATTAACACCATCCTTTATACGTTCCATGTGTGGTATGAACGAGTCATATCATTTTAAGGGGGCGGTAGTCCGCACTTCCTCAAATGAAATTATCGTATGTATATACGACATGAAACGAATAATGGTATGAAATAAAATGGAATTACAGAAGCTTATATATAAAATATATATCATTAATATCATATTTAATTACAGTGCCATCATAATGGCCACCATGAGAGGCGGTAAGATGTTTTTGAACAATCATCGTTTCGTGAGGCGTTAGTTTGCCATCCACAGAAACATTATGTTCATCATCCATTAGATGGAGTTGTGTGTATGTGTAGTTTGAATACTTATTATAACAACATACTAGTATATTGAGGATACTGGTGCTGTTACGAAAGAAGGGAAATAAAAAGAGTTTGGGGGTTGAAGAAGCAAAATAAATGAAAATAATTTAAGAGAAATCGTTACCTTTAATTTAGGTAACTCACTTTGGTTGGAACCAAAGGACTTGTTGAAATGCTTTCTGCCTAAGGGGAAGCTTCAAGTAGGAGGAGAGGGATGTGGGGAGCTTAGTTGGGCAGAGTTTGGACGACCCAAGTGGCTTGAGATGTGTGAGGAAATGAGAAGGAGGAGTGCCCTTTTATAAGAGGGGTGAGGGGCACCTTTGGAAAAGCTAGAAATATTAATTTATAATAAATTCATATTCGGTTTCCAATGGATCCAAAGTTGACTATTCAAAGGTTGAGTTGGGGATAGGTCGAAAACAACTCATCCAATATAATTTAGACAGGTTTGGGTACTTATATTAACCTTATCTTTAAGTATTAACTCTAAGTTAATTAGTTTCACTTTTACAATGTCTCTTTGTATTTTTATATAATATGGTTACTAAACTTACTATATACATCCAAAATACCCCCAAGTGGTCCATTAATGCTTAACCTATCATTATATAAGTCTCTTGGCCGAACCTTAGATTTTTAGGAATTTAATATCAATTAATAATATAATATTTGTTTTAAGAATTCTTTTATGTCAATTTTGACACTATTCATTAGTTGATTTTTGTGAAACTCATAACAGATTGATTATTTCGAAAAAAGTCAATTAAATCAATCCTAATATATTATATTATCCTACAAAATTATTTTAATTCATTAAAAGTGTCATATTATATTTATTTGGGTATTTATAAAATCAGTTATTTTAATTTTTCACCATTATAGTAATTACTGCATCATCATTGTGTCATTAATATTTTACATTATTTGATGTCTAAAAAGTATAAATAAAATCTCATTATGTATGAAATCTTTTTAGCTTTATAATGAATATTTATAATCTAAAATCCAACATATATAACCCTATGTAACAATTGTTTTGCTAAAAGATATATGCTTGTGTCATTTTTGTATTCATTTTAACTTAATTAATATAAAGTGTCATTATCACTTACAAGTGGATCCATGGGGTCCCAAAATTGACCCAAAGATGCCCATGGTCGACCATGTATCAACCAATAGGGTTACGACACATTTTATGGTAATTTAGTATTATTATAATATTATTTTTTTAACCCTTATTTACCGGATTTACCCTTAACCATGGTAAATAAAATATTTACCGCAGTAATTATTCAAAATTTCTAAAAATAAAAGTTACCTATTTACACAATTTGGACATCCTGATTCCAAATATGGAATCCATTTTTCTAAATTCAAAACACAGAAGTGGCAGAAATTAATTTAAAAATTAATTCCCGCTGTCAAAACAAAAAGCGTGTTTTTAAGAGATAATAACTATCAAAAGATTGACACTTGTTTATGTTCGGTTTAATTGTAAAATTATGTACAATGACCAACATTATATTAAATGGTAAAAATATATTCTAAATATACTTTAAAACCACTCAAATTCACAATTTATCACTATTAATTATTTTGATTAAAAAAGTTGTTTTTAATTAAAATTTAGTAATTTTCACTATTCATCAAAATACAAAAGTTATCCGAAAAGTACCAAAATTTAACCCAGGCTAAATTCGATATTCCGAATCCAAAAATGAAGTCCATTTTGAAATATAAAATATATATAATTTCAAAAAGTAGGTATTACTATTCATAACAGCTAGTTTGATTGGTTGTGGTGTGTTAAAATCTCGAAGTTGCGTACAATGCACGTCATTGCATTATTCGAAAGGAAATATACCGAGGAAACTTGGGGTGTTACAGGTAAGAAGTGAGCCAACTTGGTGAGCCGGTCGACAATCACCCAAATGGATTTGTGACCCCTTGAAGTGCGTGGAAGTCCAGTCATGAAGTCCATAGATATGTCGTCCCACTTCCACTCTGGGACCTCCAAATGTTGTACCAAGCCTGGTGGTACCTGGTGCTCTGCCTTCACATACTGGCAGGTGAGGCATCGAGAAACGAACTCTTCCATAACCTTCTTCTTGCCCGGCCACCAGTGTTGTCGTTTGAGATCCTGGTACATATTCTCCACACCAGGATGTACCTCCAAAGGGGAAGTGTGAAACTCTCCCAGCACCTCCTCCCGTAAAGCAACTGGTACCAAGGTATGTCCTCTGAAAAGGACGGCATGCTCTCCTCCTACAGATAAACCATCAGGTGTCTATCCTGAGGAAATATGTGCACGCCGCATCTCACAGTCAGCGTCCCCACGTTGTGCCTCTCTGACCTGCTGCAGTAGTGGAGGAGTGACTAGGAGAGACTAAAGGAAGGCTACTCCATCTCTATCCACGAAGGATATCTACAAAGCGGCTAGCTACTTTGTTGCCTCCCCAAGTAGCTGAATGCCCATCCTCCTATTGAGAGCATCAGCTACTACGTTCCCCTTCCCAGGAGTATAGAATATCTCAAACTCATAGTCCTGGAGGAACTTGAGCTATCGCCGCTGTCTTAGGTTCAGGTCCTTCTGAGAGAAGATGTACATGAGACTCTAATGTTTAGAAAAGACTGTAATGTGCTTGCCAATCAGATAGTGTCGCCATGTCTTCAGAGTGAAGATCACTGCTGATAACTCCAGGTCATGGGTAGCGTAGTTCTACTCATGAGGCCTCAACTAACATGATCCATAGGCGATCCTTGCCTACTCCTGCATCAGGACACATCCGATTCTGGTCCCTGATGCATCATAGTAGACTACATACCCTACTCCCTCCTACGTCAACCTCAAGATAGGTGCGCTGGTCAATCTTTGTCTCAGCTCCTGGAAGCTCTACTGACATCTTTTTGACCACACAAAGGGTTTCCCCTTCTTCTCCAAAGATGAGAGTGGTGACGCAACTCTGGAGAAGTCTAGAACAAATCTCTAGTAGTATCCAGCTAGTCCCAAGACACTCTGCACCTCTGTCACACTCCTGGGTGGCTCCCAAGCTAGCACTGCCTCGATCTTCGTAGGATCCACCAAACCTCCTGCCTCAGAGATGACGTGTCCCAAGAAGTGGACCTCGCATATCCAGAACTGACACTTCAAGAGCTTTCCATAAAGATGGTGCTCTCAGAGTGTTTCTAGTACAACCCACAAGTGGTATGCGTGCTCCTCCTCAGTGGTCGAGTATATCAAAATGTCGTCGATAAAGACCACGACAAATCGATCGAGGTATGGCTGAAAGATCTTGTTCATGAGTCCCATGAACACCGCTAGAGCATTGGTTATGCCGAATGGAATAACCATGAAGTCATAGTGGCCATACCGACATCTGAAGGTCGTTTTCTGCATGTCCTAGTCCCGAACTCTGAGCTGATGATAGCCTGACCTATGTTCTATCTTTGAGAACCACCATGCTCCCTTGAGCTGATCGAAGAGGTCATCAATCCTCAGTAGAAAATACTTGTTCCTCATTGTCACCTGGTTCAAGCGACGATAGTCTACACAAATTCGCAAGCTCTCGTCTGCCTTCTTGGCGAACAATATCAGGGAAGCCCAGGTTGAAACACTGGGTCGGATGAATCCCTTGCCATGCAAGTCCTCCAACTGTACCCGTAGCTCTCGAAGCTTGGCGGGAGCCATCCGATATGCTGGGGTGGATATCGGGGCTGTCTCGGGGTACAGATCAATATAAAAGTCTACCTCTCGGTGAGGAGGTAGTCCTAGAACGTCGTCAGGGAAAACGTCTGCATACTGATCCACCACTGCAGGAAAACTAGGACTCCGCACATCAATGGATCCTAGGATGAGGCTAGCCAACTTATGAGTGATGGTCTGTCCTCTCCTCTGTGGGACTCCATACTGTGCTGCGAAGGCTCCCTTCTCACCGTTGAAGGTGAACCTTCTCCCGTCGGTGTGTACACAACGCACCTTGAACCTGATACAGTCAATCTGTGCATGGACTGTAGAAAACCAATCCATGCCCAAGATGACGTCGTAAGGCCTCGATGCCGCTACAATAAGATTCTAGTCGAAGCTCTTGCCTCCTAGAGTAAGCTCACACTGCCGGCACCAGTGCGTAATCGTCGATTCTACTCCCGTAGGAGTCTCTAGCCTTATGGGTCGAGCCAACGGCTCTGTCGGAATCTCCGAGATCCGAACAAGGGCAGTGGTTATGAAAGAATGACTCTATCCTATGTCTATATGAACTGCAGCAAGGGTGTAATAGACACAGATAGTACCTCGAATCATCTCGGGCGTGTCGTAGTCATAGGCATCCGCTGCCTGGAGATGTGTCTGTCTCTGCCCTCCAGCTCTCTGTGGTCGGGGTGGACCTCCTGGTGGTGGTGGTGGTAGAGCCTCAAAGCGTCGCCCACCACCTTCTTCTCGTCCAACTCCTCTGCCTCATCCGCCTACTCCCTTCGGACCACCACAGTCGACCCTCTGCCTCTGCCTGGGTGGCCCCTCAACCGTCTGCTAGTCCTCGGAACGGTGGTTCGGGCAGTTACGATCCATGTGGCCCTTCCCGCTGCATGCGTAGCAATGTCTGCCTCTCAAAAGACTGGCTCTGGACTGTGTGCCCCGCACTGCTGATCCAGTGTTATGTGGTCGTCTGCCTGAGGGTCTGGTCTGCCTGGACCCATGAGTCATCCGTCGACTGCCTATTGCAGAAGACTCTATTATGTGTCTTCCTGCGGTAGGTCTCGCTGCTGAAGTCGGTTCAGCAAGGAAGCTCTCGATGATAAGGGCTCGCTCCAGTACCCCTGTCAATGTCGGAATTCTGAGGGAGATCAACGATGCCCTGATCTCTTGCCTCAATCCCTGCTCCAAGGTCCGAGTCCGGAAGAATGGTTCCCATACCATGTCTGTCGAGTAGCGCGATAGATCGGTAAATCTCACCGAGTACTGGGCGACCATCAAGCTGCCCGGCCGCAGCTGTAGAAGCTCATGGATGTGCACCGCACGGAGGGTGGCTGGGACGAACTCTGAGTGGAAGAGGCTCTCAAAGTCCGTCCAAAGGAGAGATGCCTCATCGTGCACCTAGAGAATCAAGCTCCACCATCTTCATGTCGTCGCATGTAGTAGGCTCGCTGCGAGGATCACCATGAGGTCTACTAGTGTCCTCACTAACCTAAAACCCATAAAACGGCCTCCATCCAATCCTCAGCGGCCTGAGGGTCCATCTCCCCATGGAACCTCGGTGGTCGCTGGCACTGAAACACTTGCAGCGCACTAAGGCAACGTGCCTCGTCAGTGGCTGGGGCTGGTAGCATCGGTGGATCGGCTGGTAGCGGTACCACCGGTGCCTCTGCTGTCAAAGGGACCTGTACCATGGCCTCATCACTCAGTGGGCTGTCATCACGCACAACTCTTGGAACCCTAGCTGGCTGCCATCATGGGGCCATCCTGAAAAGAAACAGGTGCGCCACTGTCAGAACAGTATACCTGGTGAGCTGACACAAAGTAATCACAAAGAAAACTTGAAACACACATGCAATATATGTTTTCATGCATTAAGTCGGAAATCAGAAGTTAGGGTCCGGGTGTACGGATACGTCGACCGCCGCACCAACACTGGACTCCCTAGACTGATAACCACACTCAATACTCTTAACACTATTGCTTCACATGGAAAAATATCGGAGTCTTGAGTTATGCGGTAGAACCGAACTCCTATGATACCAATTTCTCACGGCACGGGCCCCGAGGACAGGACATGACAAATACTCTACTTAATAGGTTTGATTCTAAGAACTAGAACAAAATTTTGTGTATTTAACGATTTTTTTATGTGCATGAGAAGCTGTAACAAACTTGATATTTGTAGATATTTCTACCATTAGATGTAATTAGTTTTTCATTATTATTGCCTTAGCCTAACTATGATGTTATATTCAACTTATATAGGTAAAACTAGTTTATGACCCCTCAAAACTAGTATTCTTTTCTCTCCACTTACCAGGTATACATCCTTTGTACATATTCAAGTGCAATTGGATTGTCCTGACTGTATCCCTTATAGTTCTTTTGGTTATAACTGATGTTTTCCTACTATAAAGTATATCTTGGAAATAGCAATTCTTATACATTTCATGGAATCTATGATTGATCCATCACTAAATCATATCGAATTAAAATCACTACATTAATATCCTTCTATGTTGAGGACATGTCTACTTGGAAAGATATATTTCATGCGACAATAGTACCAATGTTCTCTTGAATTGTTCCAAATTTTATTTTTAATATAATGTTATCATATGTACGGTTGATTGGGTTTAAGAAACCATTATATCTACCTTAGTAAATTCCATTCCCTAGAATTGTGGTGGCTACTTTAAGCCAATCTATAAGGAGTGGTTTTTTCTCTTGTACTAACTAAATATAAGACCAATAGCAGCTTTCCCTATATTAACAAACATATTTTCCATGATAACGAAAAAGGTCCAACTAACCACTGGTAGACACATGCAATATTTTAATTCCAAATGAATATTCTATGATCTAGTTTCTTACATTAATCATGAACTGGATTTTAGTAACTTACTCATGTGTTCACCACCAAATATTTTTATGATTTTATTAATGAAGAAATGGGATGAAAATCCTATAAGAGAAAATATATAGAGGTATAATGTAATGAATTATAAGAGAATCGACCATAAGAAAGTGCATTCCCCAAGGAGGAAAGGATCCAGTAAGCAAGAAAATAAGAGACTGATCATTTTGAGATGCAATAGAAGCAAGTAAATCCACCACATCATTCCCTTCTCTCCAGGTATGAAGAATAGAAATATGATTATCTAGTAAATTCATGCAGTGTATGATGGAGTAGATAATGGACCTTGGGCCTGGAACCATACCTATAAGTCCATTATAGATTATCAACGAATTATTCTCTATCTCCATGAGAGAAATGATCCTCTGATTACAAATTAGCAGGCTGTAAAGCATTGTGAGAGCCTCCGATTAGAGAGAATCACTCGGGTCCAAAAAGACAGAAAATGTATCCCTCACTGATCTGGTATTGTCTTATATAACTCTACCCCATCGCATTGTTCCCATGCAACATGAGCCATCATTATTCAGCTTGAGCCTTGAGTGGGGTTCATTCCATCTAACTGACTCACCCCGGACGAGTGGATCCAAACTGGGAAAGGAGTGTTTGGGAAGGAGCAGAGAGACAGATTGGGTAGCCTCAAGACTTTTGTCTAACTTGAAAAAATTCAGTATGACGTTTCGAGCTTTAAAGATGATACCCAAGTGACATGTCTCCATATTAGAGAGTCGCATATCATTCCGAGAGGTCCAGAGAAACAAACATGTTGTAATGAATATAACTTCCCTCAATCTTCATTACACACTTGGTCCATCCAATACCAAGAACCACTACTGAAGGAAGAGATCAATCGAAAAAACCTGATCTGACCAGCCTGTTAGCTATCCAAAAGAGATCCATAGAAGCTTGGCACAGTCACAGTTGAGTAAATGGTTGACAAAAGATTCTTTTTTTGGATCTCTGCAGCAGAAGCACTTCAAATCCAGACAAACACCTCTTCACATGACATTTTCATCAGAGGACATAGCACCATATCAGACATTCCAGTCTTGAAAGAGTTATTGGGTATGAAATATTTTTTAATATAGAAGATCACCCCAGTGGTCCTAATGGGAAAAAGCATATTTATGTCTTAGAAAATATCTGATAGAAAACATACCTGAAGTCAATCCCCTGAAAACAAACTTATCAGTGTCATTATAGAGCCTGATATTGTCAAAACAATTATTTGAGCAGCATCCAGAGTGGTCTGAAAAAAGAGAGGGAAACCACTAGCCTCCTTGAAAGAAATGTATAGAGAGGGATAGATAGGGAATCCCAGAATTGACCCAGACCAGTTATGATGCTAGAAACTGAGTTATTCTTTGCTAACAATCCACAATGTGTGTTGCTAAAGAAGATGAAAGAAGGGCGGAATTATCTTACAGATTCTTTATGGTTTACATCCAGTGTAACGCCCTTATATAAAATAAGTTCTTTCCATGTGATTTCCCTCTCAATATATCCCCTAAAGAACCTCCCAGGCCCACTTGGCATGAATACCACTCATAGATCCAGAAACACTTCTCATGTTATGATCCCCCTCTTCAACCATCTTAGCCAAATTATACCAAGAAGCTCAATGGCACTTATTCGGAAGGTGACCATCCCATATGACGGATGACATGGTAGATTAAATATTGGAAATCACTGTCTTAGGCACCTTCAGTTTAGATGGAATGTGCATTGTTATGGAAGATAATCCTGAGTTAATCAATATAATTATACTCCAAAAGATAGGAGGACATTCTTCCAATTGAGAATGCACCTAGTGATTTTACTAGTAAACATATCTATGTGTCTATTAAGAAGGGATTTAGGAATCACTAGATCACCCAATTAAGTCATACGAAACGAAACTTTTTTCATGTTGAGGCGGGACTCCAGAATTCTTAAGCGACTCTCAAAGCATTTGGGGGGAACAAAAAAGTGACTCTTCTCACAATTAATAACCTGACCACTCCACCTTCAATAGAGCTTTAGATCCTCATTAACCTCATGAATATATCTTTTACTACCATTAAGAAACATAATGGTATCATTAGAAAACATCAAGTTAGAGATACCCCCAGAAGAATATTTTTTGTGAAAGGGGAACACTTTCTCACAGTAATGTAACGAAAAAGATAATGACATATTGCTTATTGGGGAATGATAAACATAGAGGGGTAAAGGGGTCCCCTTGTCTCAGTCCTCCGATAGCCTTGAAGAACCTAAACTACTTACCCATAAAGGAGGTGGCCATCAATTAAGATCTAAAGCATCAAAAAATAAGTTCAATAACCCAGGAGGAGAACCACATCATTACAAGGACCCTAATGAGAAAACTCTATTACATCCTATCATATGATTTTATAATGTCAATTTTAATAGCCACATTACTGCCTTGAGTTTTCAAATTGATGTCACTAATAATTTCATGGAACAGGCCAATGACCCCTTGGATAGACCTATATTTCAAAAAACCATGTTGTTCCAGGGCAACCCAACATGGGAGAAAGGGGGATATTCGTACATTCATGATGAAATCCAAGCCTTTATATGGGACATACAAACTCTAATGGTCTATACTGATTCAATGAAGTGGGGTCATTGACCTTTGGAACTAACAATAGTTTAGTTGCACATGCCACTCAGGGAAGGTTACCTCCATGAAAAAAATCTTTCAAATCACTAATGATGCTTTCATTCACCATATCCCATGCTGGATGGTGGAAGGATATTTGGAAAGCATATAGAATAGGGACACTAACCATTTTGATAGACCAAACTACCAATCTGATGTCTTTCACTTAGGGGGGGTTGAAGTAAATCATTAAATTCCTCTAACACAGAGCAAGGAATAACATCACGCCAAGAAAAAGTTCCATTCAAGTATCCATCAACAATGAGAGGGTTAGGATTAGCGAGAAAAGACCTAAAATAGATGTCATCCAAGCTCCCTAAAACATCTCTATCATTAGATTTGGAGCTATCCTCCATAAGGATATTATGAGTAGATAGTCTGTGTTTTTCCTTAATGAAATAATGAAAATAAGTTGTGTTTTGGTCACCTTCACGGAGTCATTTGATTCAAGATAACTCTCTATCAACGAGTTCCTACTTCATCAAAAAATCAGGCATCATATCTTTTTTACACCAAATATTTGGAAAAACATAATCATTCTAGGTATTTTCTTGCATGAATTCAAGTTGATTAATATCTCTTCCCACATTCTCTAGCTCAGCATCACTAGAGGGAAGAACATCGGCCCATGAATGAAGGCGATTATTCATTATCCTTATGTTGTTGTGAAGAGAGACCCCGGGATTACCATTACCATGAGGATCCCACATACTTCAGAAAAGCTCATGGAAGGCTGCATCTTCTGCCCATGGAGCCAAGTAGTGAAAGGGGGGACTCCAAACATGGTCTGGTAGAGAAAGACTGAGGGGCTACTGGTCTAAGAGACCACGCACCAGGTGATGAAATTTTATATTATGGAGGACTAAGAGAGAAGCTCTGTAAACTAAACATCAGTCTAGCCGACACCAGGATCTCTTGTTTCCTCTATGGTAATTTCCCTAGGTAAAAGGACCACCTGAAAAGCCCACATTCAAAAGGCCATTATGAGCCATAAACGAAACAAAAGACAGGTTTTCCCTTCTTCGAAAAGTCTCTAGACCATTTTTCTCCTCCAGACTAGATACTATGTTGAAATCTCCACCCACTATCCAAGGTGAATCTCCCGGGTTGAAGGAACATATGTCATCCCATAACGATTCAAATTCATGAGAAGCACATTTAGCATAGACAGATGACCAAAATATTTATGTCTCTCCCTCCAGAAACATGACATTAATACATTTCTTAGTAATAGAAACTAGATCCACTACATTCCTTGACTTCCAAAACAACTAGATGTGATAATTGGTTGGGCATCAATGAAGAGATCCATGAGCTCTCATATTCCATGAAAAGATATTGATTTTGTATATATCCTATTTGGGTTCATGTACTACACAAAATTGAATAAAATGAGAGTAAAATTCATTAGAAATGAATCCCAATTTTACCCACGAGCTCAAGCCATGATCATTCCACAGAATAATGTTAAACATTGAAAGAGCGTTTTTTGGAACTTTCCCAAGACTCATAGCCCTAATATTTCATAGAAACCAAGAATTTGGATTCATATTTGGATTGGTATCTGGTATTCATGCTTCGTGGGGAGGAGAAGGCCCAGGATGAAGGGATATTTTTGATTGAAATTGACTTCAGGGTGGAAGCCTGCTCCTTACTGTAGTAGGGTCTGGGAGAATCACATCCAGACACTTTGGAGGGGAGCTGATTATTAGAGATGAACTCTAGAAAAGATATTCAGTAAATTCCCCAGGATCTATCTCCTTGATGATTGGGTCTAGCAAAATAAGGGAATAAGAGGAAAAATATTCATTAGAAATACATAGAATAGCTCCAAAGAAGTTATCAATCTAGATTAACTACTAGAGGGGGTCGATTGGCATAAGGGAACCAAGTCTTGGAAAGTCTGAGCCACATCCACCATAAAATTGAGCTCATACAAAGAGGAGGCTTCCATGTTAGGGGGATAAGGGGTTTCAGGACTTTCTTCCCATGAGCATCAGGTCCTGGGATACATGGAATCCATTATTGAATTTCAATTGGTCTTGTCAATCATTGCTAATGGTCATATATTTCTTTCCCATAGGAATAATTATTATCATTGAATAAAGTATCACCGATCACAGTTAATATAAAACCATCCCCATGGTTTTATCCTTCCTATGCAGTATGTTTCTATAGACCATTCCCCTTCCATACCTAATGTGGAACTTGTTCCTATACAAAGTACTATTACATCTGTAGCGTTGTCTCAAACCAAGTAAATATTAATCCCACTATCTCAAATAGTGATGTAAAATCTTTTATATAAATGTATTCTATAACTTTACTATATTATTCCTATCATAGGTATTTCTGAAATATCCTTTGAAAACATTAAAATGATTACAATAGATCCACATTGTCTATTTGTTTAATACAAGTTTTTTTATACCTCAAAAAACTCATTGCATCTAAAATAATGCTCACATGAAATAATTGATTTCCGTAATACATTAACTCATGTGATATCCATTTTTATTATAGTTGAAATATTGTAATGGGAGAATTTCATTATTTTCAAATCATGTATTTAAACATGGAATTATTTGAAATTAATGAGTTTAAACATTGATTATTTTTTTACTTACATCATGAATCTGATGTGTATAATAAAATATGAGTTTAGAAATTGCTTCATGATACATTTCATTGATAAATGTTAAAATATAAGACTCTTCTTCAATCCTTCTTATTATCATAATATATTTGATGTTTATAAGGTAATGTGCATTTAGGAATAACTCAACAGTACTTTATATTGAAAAATGAATTCTTGGTCAAGATATTCTTTGACAGAATAGCTGAAACCTCTCATATCTTATAACCCGAAAGATGATCTACTTCACTTTTACATTATTTAAATGCTTAAAGTAATCTAATGAAGTATACATACAGCTAGATTAACCTTGTATTATTTCAATCTCTCTAGCTGAACTAGTCTTGAAATCTTTGTGGCTTCCAATTATTTTTTAAGGATTATTTTTCCATAAATTATTCCATTAGTGTGTTAATAGTAAATAAACTCTTTAACTACAAATATTTTAAAACAATTATGGGTATATCCATGAAAAATATTTAGTTTTTCCGGAAAAATTATTTTCCTTCCAAACATGGGTATATTGGTCTCAAATTTTATATTCATTGTGTATATTCAATGATTCATGTATCACTGAACTATGACTTTATTATTCAACACCACAAACAACATTCATTACAAAAATAGAAAAATATATCCTTATTTCCAATGTAAAAATGTGACTACTATTTCTTGTGATAATCTAAATGATCAACTAGAATCTATAAACATGGAAATATAGATGTTGTGTACTTTTTACAGCTGGTTTTGGAACCGAATTTTCTCAACTACTTGGAGAACACACCTTACTTCGAGTAGAATTTCTTTTCTTACATGGTTAATCTATATAAATTAAAATTTGTGACAAGAATATTTTATTTAATACCCATGAAGTAAATTTGAAATAGAACTTATGTTTGATGAATATTCCGGAAGAATAATTGATTAATCGCATCTTCAATTCAGTACACTGTATTTAAACTTCAACAGATATATGTCGTGATATGAAAATAAATAACCTCTTGTTTAATACCTCATTTTTTTAAGGAATTTTGTAAGGTTCCTTTGAATTCAAGCTTTTCATTGGCCTTTTCTCCTTGTATTTTAACATGTTCACCATAATAACAAAATATTGAACTCCCTTTAAGTTATTATTTAAGGTTCATGGTTCTCCTTTCAATTTACATAGATTCAGTGTAATCATTACTGACTCAAATATGTTCTTATCTTTCCGCTTGAAAATATCTTGGAGATGAGACAACATGTAAAATAATTCATATCATGATGTTGTAACCACAACTCACATCTTATGTTGATGATAAAATTATTAAATTACCATGATATTCATCATACATGAGTCTTCTATAAACATTTTTACACCCTTTCTTCTTGAGGTAACTTAACAGGTACTGGGGACACCAGCACCTTAAATTTTCAATATCATAGTATATTGCACAAGTACCTGTACTACTCTTGTAAATTCATGTTGGATAGAGAATTTACTTTCTCCACTATTTATCAGTGTACTTGTGGTATTTCATTCCATTTCATGAAAAAAATTAAATCTTGAATGTTGTAATTTTATTTTGATTTCAATTTTACATTTTCACAATTTTAACTTTTAATGTCTCCCACTATTTTAGCAAATTCTAGGAAACCAATATACTAGAATCAGAATACTCTATCATTTTAGTTTTCTAGTTTAAAGTATCCTTAAACCTCTCCTCATAGTCCAGAAGCTATGTCTACGCCACTATATGAAGAGTCCAAGGAAATAATCTGACTGACTAACAATGTTAACTCATAGCTCCTTGATCTGTTGAATGGAGTCCCATCTCTTATAAAGAATTATTTTTCATTGCTCAACACTTAGCCTCTAAAGTGATAAAAAGTTGGATATGGATAATCCTTAATACCAAATTTAGTTATGTCAATTGACCAATTTCATAAGAACTCCCTGTTAGTAATAATAACCTTTATTTATGGCATGAAGTGCACCCCAAAAACTCGATTTTGTTGAAATTTGAATGATGGAAGGTAGTTAAGACTTTATATTTCTTTTACGTTTTTTTAATCTGAGAATGAAATCCGTTTTTATTTAACATTCTTGTTCTATATGATAATTCCCAAAACATAACCATGATTTTAAATAGAAAACATTCACCATACATGTTCCTTTTAACTTTTCATTCTTTTATATTATTATACTAGGATATCACACTTAATAAATACACATTCCAAAAATAATAAACAAAACATATGACAAATTAAATAAATAATGACATGATCATGAGCCATTAACTATTATTCAATCCATCGAGTGAATAATGGATTAACATAGACCCTATGATAATTCCTTAAGTCAATACCTGACTATAATTATAGCACCCATAACTCTCTTGCATTGCACTTGTTTGGTCTATGTCGGAACTCATCTTTAAAAGTGTCACCACAAACTCCTATGTTCTTTACAATGTATACTCACATGTAAGTGATGGGAACTCAAGATGCGAAAATATATTCATAGAACATAAATGTAGAGCACATGACCTTATACAAATTAAATAAGGAGGGAGGATGCACAGATCGTCAAAATATAATAATTGTTAAATTATATAAAAATTAAAATAAATAATTAAATAATTAAATATTAAACTAAACATGGATGGGTCTATCTTGGATCATGATCAATCAATATGTAATTATATTTCATAAGTGAAAATTAAATTTTCTAAAATTCAACTCGGGGGGCCATTTTTAATGAGTTAACTTTCATTAAAACTTTAATTAAATATCATTACTAACAACAACACTCGAACAAAATTGTATAAAATCCCAGAACATTATATTTAATTTCTAAAATTTTTAATAATTTTTTGGGTCTATTAGGACCTAAAGAATATCCCAAAAAAGGACTAATGACTGGTTAAAAGGGTCAATCTGGTCAGAACCAAGACGAATTGGTCCATCTTGATGTAGGGTATCCATGTAATGGATATATTATATATTTATATATTATAAACTGATAATACAATTCCGATAGAATATTTGTTCCTTATATAAATATATTTATTCAAGCTTCCACAAGAAACCTTGAATAAGTTTCCAAGGGATCTTTGTGAATTTAATTGAACTAGCTTCAATGAGAAGCTTTAAATTATTTTCCATGGGAAACATTATGGTTTTAATTATAGACGCATCCATTGGAAGCATTAAACAACATTTCATCGGATGCCTTGTCCATTTAATTAAAGAATCATCCATGAAAAGTTTTAAACTAGCTTCCATGAGAAGATTTTTCATTTTTAATTAAGAAGCTTCCATTATAATCTTTAAACGGGATTCCATGAGAACCATTGTACTTTTAAATAAACAAGCTTCCATGGAATGGTTTATACTATAATCCATGGGAAGATTTATCCATTTAATTAAAAATATTCTATGAGGAGCTTTAAAATAGATTCTGAGGGATGCTTTTAACTAGATTTCATGGGATTCTATATACATTTTATTAAACAATATTTTATGGGATGCTTTAAACTAGCCTCCATGAGAAGTTTTTTCTGCTAGTGGACCACCCCAACAAGATTCTGGTATATTAGGTTACCATATAATGTTATTACATCCCGCTTTGGCTAATGATCCATCACAATGGTTTTCAGTAAAGTGAATTAATAATAAAAAATTCTAATTTCTGTTGCAAATTTCCTAAAAACCCCATCGATCCTCGATCAACCATATCATGGTGATGGAAATATAGATCGACCCATCATTAGTTGTATTGGGACCATATCGAAACCCTCTTTCTGAATCATAGAAAATTTAATTTAAATTTTGATATTTTTTCAACTTAAATAATAACAGGTTACCTAAATACCAATTAAAGGAACTCAGGGTGCAGAAAAAGCATGACTGAACACACAATTTAAAATTTTTTATGTGGATTTAAGTTATAAACATAGAATACAATTATCCCCTTGATTGGATTTAGAAACATAATAATCTCTAATAAAATTTAAGTAAGAAAAAAATCCTATGAAAGCTTAAAGCGTACCTCATTCATTTGAATTCACCAGTTTGATTCATTCACAGCCGATGTGTCGTGGTTCTAAGACGCCAAAGGAGTTGTCCTTTATATTTACAATACATGCTCAAAGATATAAGATTTTCCATCTATGTTTCATGGGTCCTATGTTGGGAACTTGAATAGATTTATGATATCCCTTTGATCGCCTGAAGAATATCGACTCAATCGAGGAAGTGGGATCAATCTAGCTTTATTCTCCTTCCAGAATCTCTCTCTAAGAACATAAGAGGAGAAGAGAATAGAGCCACTCTCTCTAAATTCATGCAAATAGAGGAGCTTAGAATTATGGAGGATAGAAAGAGTTTTATACTTAGGTTTTAATTTCCAAAATTTCACTTTGGTCTTTGGAATGTAATAATATTCATTATAGACCATTTCACACATATATGACTTAATAAACTTGTCATAAATTTCTCAAATATTTTGTTTCTCAATTGTAACACAGTAAAATGATATATTATAAAATAAGTACCATAAACATGACCTGTATGCTCCAAAAATAGTTTAATAATCCTTAAACATCTAATATTAATTTGAGAAACTATATTTTCCACATATTTACTTTTATGATCAAAGAAATTGTTAATTCCATGAAAAATAAATTAAATCGTCATTATTACAATATAGAATACTATAATTGTATTAGTTTTATTTTCAATCAGATATACTCGGATGTTCATCGGTCCCCATATGTGGGGCCCACTTCATCCTAAAATCTTATTAGTTATAATATGTTGAACATGTGGGTAAACGTAGTTTGTGAGCCTCTTGGTCCTTATCTCAATAGCAGTGAGTCCAACCAACAAACCGAGACTGGTGTCTAGAAACCCATCATGGCCTTAAAAGTGATAAAAAATGTCATAACTTTGACATCTTCCTATGAACACTTACGATGTAATATAATATTTTTGTTTGGAGATATCTCATAAATAAGGATTCACAATTGTGTCATCATCCATTTATTACTTTATATATTTCATGACCTTACTCGATGGACTTAACTTCTTGTAATATAGCCATAGATTTATGAAGATACTATCATTTGGGTCAACCAAGGCCCATGAGATATCTCTTCCTCAACCTAAAATCCAAAAAATCAAACTTGATCATTCAACAAATACCATAACACCAATGAGACACCTAATACAAACTACTTCACCACTATTTTATTATCATGTTTTTTTCATTGTATTAATGAACAAAATTAAATTGAACACACTGATAATAATATCAATTTAAGATACCAGTATACATGTTCGTAGATAGGAACAACCAATGAAACCCAAAACATGTTGTGTTCCCATTGGTGGGTCTGTCCTCAAGATATCACTACTAGAGAAAACCAATTTGGAAATTCATGAGAAAAAGTATCAATTCTTATTATCCCCCCAGCACTTGATAGATAGACATCGTCTATGTCATGTAGATATGATGTATCTAGAACATAGGACATATGTATTTATGATTATAGTCACAGTATCTTGAGGTTATCATTATAGTTGGTAAATGCAATATCCTTTGGATAAGACTCATAATCTAAAGACATTACCATGGAAATAGTGGATGCAGAAATATCAACACTATTATGATAATAATTAAGAAGACACATGTATATATAAAACTATATACAATTAATATTAATCAAGAGTATTATTCATGTTGGGTCTATGGACCCCACTATTAAAACATTCATCAGACCACTTATATAGCCACACATACTTTATGGGTCTTATAGTAATGGAGAGGTTTACATGAAACCTCCATAGACCTCTCTGTATTTCTAGGTTTGTACATAGTTGATGGTGTTGTTCATTACAAGATCAGGTTTTTCTGATAATGTGGAATACATCAGGTCATGTACAGATCTTTGACATGGTGGGAACAAGAATGGGTGGCCTCGTCTATTCTATTTCCCATGATTTTACAGCTGAGGTTGAATCATAATGTGATCCAAATCTATTTAAATTAATTGACTGAATCATGTCACATAATATTGTTGGATTAATAATGGAATATTCTATACAATTATCCATGTATAGTCATACCACCAGATCATAGCATGATATATGACATTTATATGTCCTACTCAACCCAAAAAAATCACACGACCATATTTGTTTTCGATTTTGATGATAAATGTTCCATGTAACAATGTCATATACATAATCTAATGTTCCAGGATCATTCATTAAATAGGCATAATGATAATTTATTTTCTTCTTTATAGTGGTGCTAAAGATGACACTATTACATAAATGTTAATGACTATGGATAACTCCTTGTATCATTGAAATCAATTTTCACTATTTGTAGTCTTATATGGCCAACCATTCTCTAACATCAATAATTTTAGCGTTCCCATGGATAGATTATTCTTTATAATTGAGATTATAAGAAGATAATGAAGATCTAGTAATGGTGTTTGATTTCATATACCTGATAAAAATACATTTTTATTATTTATAACATTCAATTCACCAACATTATCACAACCATTTTATTGTTAAACAGATAATTGAATCATATTTCGATTATATGTACATTTTTTATTTAATATAAGATCGGATTAAATAGTGATATTTTATTTTGATTCATTTATTGAATTATTTGAATAAAGACTTTACTAAATATGTTATCCTTGTAATTTTCATGTATGTTTCAGAAGAATGAAATGATATTGATTATGAGAGGAAGATTTTGGATATATTAGAGATACATAGAACATGTTATATACATAATGTGATGTTTGATGAACTTTTTATTCCTCAGGATGGTAATTTTGGAAATAGGATACACATTTGGAAGATAAATTCATTTTACATGTGTTCAAAAGGAAACTATATTAATTATAATAAATTCAATTATGTTTGGAAACATACTTGATTAGGATTATAAAGAATACAATATAGTGAAATACTTATATGTAGGATTCATTTTTTAAAAACAGTTGATAATTTGGATGAAAATGTATTACTTTTGATATGTGGCTAGAGTAAATTGGTCAAGGGATTGATGCATAAAAGTAACATTGAATATGTGAGAAATTGCATTCCTTTTCTGCAAGAGAATAAAATAAGTTATCTTTATAATGTTAAAAGTGGTTAAAAAATTACAATGTGTAATAATCTTATATATTAATACATAACAGTCGTTTTATGGATATTTAAATGTGATTCCTATAGAAAAACCATATAATTTAAAGTAAATAACATCATTTACGAAAAGATGATAATAAAAAATGAATTTCTGATTATATGTAATGGTAACATCGACAAATACATGAGACTTGTTCTCTACTTTTATGTTATTTGTAATAGAACAATAATATTCCAATGAAAATTGTTTCCATTTAATAATTGAAATTCCTTCCAATGATAACATATTAAACATAGAGAAAATTTCAGTCAAACCTAATGTGTTAGTATTTTTCATTTTCAATATAAGAAAAAAAATTTTCTAGGTTGTGGGTAATGAATTCATGTCACTATTGATTATAAAGAAAAAAATATGTTAAATTTGTTTAAAGAACCAAATTATCAATATTTTGGACATTACATGAGGATTTAAAGAATTATTATATTGGAAAATACCTAATAAATATGATTTGGAAAATTCCACTATTACAGCAAGACACAATAAAGGTGTTGTGATGTTCAAAAAAATGAAATTTTGATTCACATGCATGCATTAAATACAAATGTGGATATAGAAATATTAATGATTATGGGGGAATTTAAAATTTTAATATATATTATATACTATATAAAAGAAAAGGATATCTTTTTCTATTACAAATGTTGTAGTCACCACATGTGATGGTACATGTCTATAGGTATTTAACATATTTTCCCTCCAATACAAAAAAAGAGGTGGAATTTAAATATATGAATAATAAATAATAAGGATACACATCTTGAAAGGAATGGAAACTTCAATCAAAAAATCCATATCTCATTAAAGACATTTTAGTAGTGAATTATTGGAGACCACTAACCCCCTTTTGAGTCATAGACATTACTATTTTACCCTATGTAATTATTCTAGAATTTTTTTTGGAATTTAAAAAGTTTGTATTTATTATTGAATTTTATTTTCATTTAATTATGCTCAAAAAAATTTATTCAATGAAAGTATAGTAATTTTTTCTATTTAAATTTTTAAATCATGTTTTTTTCAAGGAAATAGTGAATTTAGTTATTTTAGAATACATGAGGGTTTTGAGTAATCATATCACATTACAAATAAAAACAACACTCATATTATAGATTTTGTTACATTTTTTGGAAAGATTCTCCCCACCTGACCCAATGGGAATCAAGGCATGACTCCCAAATCTTTCCTTCATAGGCCAAGGGCTGGAATCCATCGATGGGTAGGCTATCGCACACAAGGGAGGCCTTAACCTAAGTTACTTGTATTCGTGCACCCACAAACACCTCCATGAAATAGTGAGAAGAAATAGATATATATATATATATGTGTGTGTGTGTGTGTGTGTGTGTGTGTGTGTGTGTGTGTGTGTGTGTGTGTGTATATATTAAAAATAAATGAATCTATACATTTATCCAAAACCAGAGTATAGAAGATATACTAAAAGGGAAAATACATTCCCATAAAAAGAAAAGAGAGAAACTAAAAGACACTAATCTGCTCACCCAAGCCAGAGGGAGCCTCATTGAGAGAGACACTCCATACTAACCCATCTTTATATGTAGATGACTAGTTAGATCAGTCCACAAGGGGTGTCAACGAACACACATGACAACACCTCACACTATATGTCTCGTGAGGTTCTCATATCATAGACACTAATAGGATACTACTCAAAAATCGAAGATAACACTCATCCAAGAACATACACTCTCGGATACCTATCATACCAGATGACACTTGACCTCATCGGATCTCGATACTCAGATAGGGTATCCTTCACTTCCCATTTCGGGGACTATACTAACCCTACTAGAACAACAAAAGGTGTCATCACTCAGAAATGGGATCCCTCCCATGATTTTCTGGGGGATACTATGAACCCTGTTTAGAAAACCATACCCCACATCTCTTATAGTATGGGGTCACTCTAATGATCTACGGGGGGACACCACAATCCAATATGACATCCTAAAGATTATATCACACAGACAGAAGATCATCTCCTGCTTCATGTTTGTCATGATTATTCTAAAAAACACATCTCATATATCTCACTATGTAGGGGATCGTATTACCAATGATTCCATAAAACCTACATTACCCATCATCAGAGTATGGGATCTTATATCTGATGATTCCAAAACTGTACTAAATGAAATGATGATTCCGGAATCGTATAAACAATGATGTCACAACCCTAATGTCTTTTCCCACTATATAGGGGATCGTGTGCCCAATGATTCCACTAACCCAATAGGGTTGTCCTTTTATATAATGAATCACATCCCATGATTTTTCTTCCATGAAGATACCAAGATACTAATCTAGGAAAATGAAATGTTATAGGATCCCACCCCATCCACTTTACATGGACACAAAAAATATAAAAATAACATATAGGATCTCACCCAACCTCACTAGAGAGATTCTAAAACACTATCCATGACAATCCTTTCAAGGTGATGACTATCCTATACCGATGGTGTAATGTCACACTATTCCTTCATAGGAATGGGCCATGGTAGCTCACTCGACCACAACTAGTCCAAACATTTCTAACCCAAGTGGCCCACTACATCGCCTCACCCCACCTCTCTAAGGATCTAACTGTGGCTACCATCACGTTATATGTGGAAAACTACTCAAGATTGGCTACTCATAATCCTGAATCAAATCCATGATGAGGAGTTGTTATAGTGGTAATCTCATCAAAGAGGAGACTAAATAGTGTGTAAGGGGTTCTACATATCATGTCACCTCACATAAACACCTATCCATGTCCTCTGAACATATCTCTTGTCAAGGAATGAGGGATTTCATGGTGTGTACCAGTGGTACATGTAATGTCTCGCATCACCTAAGCCTCGACCATCTATTCACTTCACACAACTCATCCATCCATGTCAACTACACTGCCTGTACCCCTATTACATGGTGTGTCCCACTACAAGACCCATTGGTTGTGTCTCTTTCCAGTGACTTTGTCTGACACCTCATGCTCTTGTAGTTTGGCCATGTCCTTTTACATGGTCTTGTATGTTCACATGGATTCCCTGAGCATGTCCTCATGCCACATGACATGGGGATACTACATGGCATGTAACCCATGGTACACATCATGTATTACCCAAATCTAATCTTCCATAAATGAGAAGAACGTATGATGTGTTCCTCTAGTCTACATGTTATATAGATAAGAAAATTTGTCAGAAATTCCCTCTGAGCAAAAAAGATCACCCCAGTTTTCCCTAAAATTCAAAAAACGACTCTCAAGGGGTCCCTATAAAGCGTATAGTGTATCGATAACTTTAAAATAATGCATAACGAAGAAGACTGGGACATAAAACTCAAAACATCCAAACTCAAGGAGAAATGTCAAAGCTTCGAGATTGAATCAGTTCATGGGAGCTGCTATAGCACAATATGAGAGTCCCCACTGTCATGATCGAAGATCGGTGAAACCTCATTTCCTTGATTTTGTCCTCATGTAATCCATTAACAAAAGGGGAATTTTGAGAGGGGCTTCTACCCTTGTGTGCGTCGATAGTGGAGGTAAGGTATAGTGTTTTAATTTTATTAAAACAATATCCTCCATTTAACACCCCACTTTCAACTCACCACCAAAACGAAAACTAGTGCCAAAATATTTTATGCCACTCCTTGGATAAACATGACATTCCAAACACAACTGTGATCTCAGAACTCTGATATGTGACTATTCTTATGATTTATTCATGATTTAATAGAAACTGAGTGCATGTGAAAAAATAGATTTAATATTTATAATATCCCCACATCAAGGCTCTCTGGACCTCTGAATCTCATGCAGACTTAGCACCTATCTACATAATTATTCCAATAAATATTCAAAATACATAAAGTTTAAAACCCTAGTAACTACACATATTAGATGCAATTTATATGCTCTTTGAATGGTAATAGTGTAATTTAACTGTATAAGCTATTGAAAATGATGAATGGTGTGTATAGGGGATATGGTTACATAAATTATTATATCCTAAATATATTCACTCATTTTACTTCACCAAATTATTTCAGTTTTATAATTATGAAAAAGTTTTCATAAAAATCAAATATAATTCTTCTACCAACCCATTGTTAATTCATTATAAAAATATACAAATGTTATAAATTTGAAATTAGTTAGAACCTCTACAATAGAGAAACTAAGGGATTACTATCATTTAATTATTTTTGGAAAAATATATAAAATAGATTCATAAAAAATTTAAAATTAATACACCTATAATCCCTATAAACTTCCCTTTTATAGATGAGGTTTTGGTTTTTTTTATCCTAAAAATTCTCAATCTCCCAATATTTTAATTGGTGCATCTTACATGAATTCACAACAACATGGGCTAACAAAAGGAAATGAGATCAATTGATATTTATTTTAAAAAAAGTTTATATTGAATTTTAATACAATTTAAAATTAAAAAATTATTTAAATTATTATTCTAAATTTCATAACTATATAAAAATTGAAATTTAACATTAACATGAAAAATTTGAAAATTTTATATTAGGGTATTTGAGGCCATACTGGATTCTTCCCCACTTAATCTGACTCCCTTGAAATATCCTCTTTTTAGAAAATATAAAAATTATAAGATTTAGATATTTAATTTCTTTTTTATTAATATTGGAAATCTAAGGGATCTAGAAATCAGTATTTCAAAAATTCACCCATTATGGAAACCCATTCCTTCATGGAATATTACCTTGATAATATATCATTATAATTTCTCATTTTTAAATATTTTTCCCCATTTTTTATCCTTTTTCTTTGAAAATGTACTTAATTATATTTATTTCTTTCCTTTTATTTAATTTTATATAAAATAACATGAAAAGTATTATAAGAATTATGGGAATTTAAATCATAATAGAAACATTTCTAGGACTCAATTTATGATAAATAAGATTATTGAGGTTTTTAAATATCCCAATTTCCTATAATTAATATCATATTTTATTTATAGAATATTAATCATTAATTAATGAATGTGAATTTTAGTTTCAGGGAACCATGATCCATCCTTTTCCTAAGGGTGATAAAAATAAATTTCTTGGGTATCTTTTCAATATCAAGAAACAATATATATATATATATATATATATATATTAATTTTCATTCTATCATCTTTTTAATTTTCATCCTTCAAAGCACAAACATTGACCTGGACAAAACTTATCTTGACACACATAGGTGGAAGATTCTGGTGAGAGTTCTTATCCAATCATTTTACCAAGTGTATAAATGATAGTTAGTAACACTGTGGATATCCAGACATATAGATGAAAATGATCCCTACAAATATTTTAGAATAGATAAATATCATGAATACATAAACTAAAGGAATATTATAAAATAAAAATAGTGAAGAACTACAATATGATCAAATTTAATATAGTTTATTGTTAAATAAAAAATTCAAAAGAAAAAATAAAACAATTGATAATGATATCTAAAATAAAAATATAATATATAAAATCCCTATAAAACTCTCATGTGGCTTCAATAATATAATAACAATACAACTAACTATTAAGGAATCATGTTATATCATTAATTTAAGATCCTATTATAATCTCATATTCAATATTTTAAGGAACAGATGTTATAAATGGAACTAGTATCCAACTATAGATGAATATTATTATATATTATAGTTTTCTGATTTAATAAAATTATTTCATAAAATAAAAAAATATATATATATTATTTGTGATCAAAATAAATTATATAACCAAAACATCAAAATAGATTCCATCTTCCAATAAGGATTACTAAGCCAAAATATTCAAGTTTCTCAAAAAAACAATTCATACAAAACAATAAACATCCACACAATCACATGTCACTTATAAAAATAATAATTAGAAGGAGCCCATAAAAATATTTTATGATAATTTTTTCACTTATATCCCAAGGATGTATCATATATATCTAACTTTGAGTGTCCCTATCGGGTGTAGACTACATACTACTCATTTTTGAAATATCAATATTACCATGATATATTTTACAAACTTTATGGACCCATCATTAATTTGATGTAAAATATGAAAATGAAACAATTAATTTCTCACTCAAATATATAATAATAAGAGGTAATAATAACATTTCAAAATTATAGAACATAAAATGGTGGTATACATTCCCATCCTTTTTTCCATTCCCATTCTTGATACTATGATCAGGTGTAACATAAAATGGAATTATCTTGTACTACCATGTAAAAATATAGATATAGAAACATATCATTAACCATTAATACACTTATTTTATATTCCATATTGGGATGGCATAAAACAACATCATACTATATCCTCCGAGATGAGTAGATAGATGAAAGTAAATATAGGATCTAATTTTATAATATATAAAAATAAAACAGTTTAATGTACCTTATCGTGATATAATAATCCTCATAAACTAAATTTAAAAATGAAGGGATCTTGTGTTCCTATTTGATAAATTTTTAATACGTAAATTATCATAAACTGATATTTTGAGTACTCACAATAACACAATTCTAACTTATATTGTGTTATTTAGATAACCTTCATATCATTAGAATGATATTACTTGTTTCTTGAGGCAATTCATCCATGATTGTTGGATATTTCATGTTTTATTCACTCCTAACAAGTTGATTTATTATTTATAAAAATTTTGGAGTACAATTGATATGATAAGTAATGAATTTTTTTAAGGAAAATAACACAATAGATGGAATGGTACTAATTATAGTACATTATTGTCAAGTTATTATAATATAGTAAATAGATTCTATTTTTCAAAAATAATTATGTCATGGACATCTTATTAGAACCAAGATGATGTTGATATAATGATTAGTTAATAAAATATTCAATGATTATGCTTTGAGGTTATTATGATATAAGAACAGAGATTGTCTATAATATGAAGGATCACATCATAGCTTCACTATTTTGGTTTTTAATGTTCATGTATAGAATTTAAATGAGTGAAATATTTCAAGATTACTGAATTGAGATAAATTAATTTCATTATATTTTGGTTTGTGTGTGGTCTTTTAGAAAAAAATTGGGGTTCACAGTATAGGATTATGTGATGTTAAAGAGACCACACCTCAATGAATCAAGTTATAAAACATTTCTTGGTCACTATTTATAGAAGTAAAAAACCTATTATATCAAAATGTACCATTTATATAGTGATGACACTCAAATATTCTTAGAGATCTCTTGGATTTATCCTTCCATATTTTTTCAATATAAGGGCCACTTTGTAGTTGGAGGCACCACACTATAATATGGTATTTCTCTATAAATAATGGAAGTCCCACCAAGATTTAATATGTGGTGAAATTTGATAAGACTCTATAATATATGTCTACCCATTAAAAGAAACATTCCATGATGGATTTGGCCGAAAATTTGAGAGAATAACAGAGGTGCGTAAACAATCTAAATTCTAAGTGAACTTGAGGGATGATAATTAATGTCCATTATTCAAGTTGGATCCATTAGTGCATCATATAAATAGAGTTCAATGTTGTCTCACTATTACAATCTCTAACACCATAAAATTTTAATATATTATTACTTCTCAATATGTAAATGTGTTTGATATCTTGCTCAATATTTAACACTGAAATTAAATCAAACCAAGATATGTTTAGTTAAAAATCTAAATATTAAGTACGAATTATAAAACCTATCGCTTATGTTAGTCTTAATGAATAAGTGTAAAATATTTTTTGAAATATTTACCTAATTAAAGTAATTTAAACATTTAATATTAATGAAATTCAATTATTATATCTAAAACAACAATGAAATTAATTTTTTGATTAAAAATACACTTTTTTAAAAAATATTATTTAAATTAATTATATATATTATGATTAAATAATAATAAAATATACTAATAATAAAAATAATATATTACTAATATATTAATTATTAAATTATATATAAAAATAATGAATAATTATCAACATTTTAAATTTCTATTTTTTGATATGAATTTTTTCCCTATTTTTTGAATTTATTAAAATATTTAAGTGTATAATATTAGTGATTTAATTTTTGACAATTAATAATATTTTTTATTGAGAGTGAAATTATGATATTATGGTGAATATTTTAAATTTTTCTTAAAATATGATGTTTAGGTTAATAGTGGAAAATAACATGGATCTTAAGAAATTATTATATAAGAATGAATAATAAAGTATTGAATAATATTATCATTAATATATATTTATTTTATATTAGAATTTATAACATTCAAAATTTTGTTTAAATATGGAAACCCATATTTAATATTTTAGAACATAAGTAATATTTTCTCAAAAGAATACATATTGCAGATTTATTTTAAATTAAATTTTTTTCACTTTTATAAATTTAATAAATTTAAATTTGTTTCAATATTACAACCAATGAATCCAAATTATCTTATAAGGACCACAATATTTTTATCCATTTCAATTAAGGTTCCTAACATAAAAACTAGTCATTGTGGTAAAGCTAAAATGGTAAAACTAATAATTCCTAGGATATATGGATCAAAACAGAATAAAATCATGACTATAATTGAGTGGATGATGTTTTCATCATCCTTATATCGTCCCCGCTTTGTTATTTATCTCTTATGAAGCCACTTGACATTTTTATCATGTGGTCCCATTAAATTAACTTGAAATATTTACCAAAATGACATTATCACAACTTATAAAAGGGGACTCTCACAACCAATTCAAGGAACTCAAAAAAATTCTTCTTCCTAATAAAAAAAAATTATTCTTCCTTCAGATATAATATAATTTCCCTTTATTGAGATTATTGAGAATATATATTATCCGATATCATCCATTTTCCATGTGATCTTTTATGGAAATCTTAAAGTACTTATTGGGAGTAATTATTTTGACATAATTTCATTAATTTATATCTTTATTTTATAATTATATTATTAAAATAACCATTAAATGGAACTTTTATTGAGTATATAATTAATTTAATTATTCAATTTGAATAATAATTGATTAAATTTTCTCTTTCTATTAATAAAAACAAAACTGTAATTTATTCATTGTGGGGACTACCGCCTCCATGATGCTACATGTTTTGTTTTCCTCTAACACCTTACCGAAATTTTATAAAGGTGGTATTTATTATATATTTATAATATTTTTTTATGATACTTAAAAAATAAACCATATTACAAATTTATCATATTATATGGAAAATGAAGTCGTTAGTTTTGTGTATGTGTGCACTGGCGTCTCCATGAAATGGTTGACTTCAATTTTTTTCATCACTTCCTTAATTGGATGGTTATGTGGATGGTATTAACGGATAAATATGATTTTTTTTATATCATTTTACTATTGGTTCGAAAAAATTTAATATCTATTAATTATATGATCGACAAATGATCATAGTTGATTTATTCATTTAAAATATGCATACTAATAGGATAATATTTTATGAAAAGAATGTAATATTTTCATATATTTAGCTCCTATTATACTTCATTATAATTCTGATATATCAAACTATTAAGCTCCAAATAAGACCATTATTCTTCTGTTATAATAATATTTCAACAAAACCACCTCAAATTTGTTCATTAAATTAGGGTATGTTCATGTTTGGGTCGGTTTAACCAGCTACTTGAACAATACTACAAAAATAAATCATAAAAAAATGAAAAAATTATTCCTTCTATAATATAATATAAATGTCTAATAAATTATTTTTTTCATTATGGAGACTATATTTCAATTGTTATTTCATTTATTAATAAACCACCCTCCAGTTGATATAAATCCCTGAAATACACTCATCGCAAATTTCAAAATCATTGAACATAACCGAATATATGATTTAATGAGTTTAAAGAATTTGAAAATATAATTTTGGATATATTACTTCACCTTTTATGATCTAATAATAATTTTATTTCATATATGAATATATACCAACAAAAAATTTAAGAAATTAATTCCAAACGACAAATAATATATACATTGAGTGTATAAAACAGGTAAAAACAAACTAGTATATTAATATATATATATATATAATGTCTAGAAATTAGAAGTATAAATGGATATAGTTATTAAAAAATATTGTGGGCATGTATTTAATAATCTTAATTTAATTATTCTGTACATCTTGTATAAGTGTATAATTAATTATGACCAGGGTAAGGTTTTTTATTCTCAAACTCCTCTCTTTGAGAGATGTTTGGTATTATTGACCTAATTTTTATATATGATGTTTATATACTACCTATTTTAGATATGAAATCGTGAATTTTATTTTAGTCATGGAATTTGAAGATCAATTAAAATTAAACTCATTTAATAAAGTTTTATTAAAGTTCTACTGAAGTTGCAGTGGTTTTCTAGGTCTCAATTATAAATCATTGAGACATGTTACCTATTATTAAACATTTTTCTTTTTTATTGTGTTCTAATGATATATTTTCCAATTAATAATCTATAAAAAAATTAACAATTTATCTCATAAAATAATCCAAATCCATTTCTTTTCTTTATTTGTATTTTGACTCAAGTGTTACTTGGGTCATATGAGTTTATGGTTACTCAATTATTTTAATTGTCTTATGATGGTTCACATGAACTTATTCAATATAAGTTAAATTTATCTGTTTTATTTAATAATGTACTATTCTATCATTTTTTACATTTTAATTGTACAAAATGAATTCGAAATGTTTCATGCTTCATCATGTTTGTTACCAATTATGGATAATAATAAATCAATCCTTATTTCTCAAAGTTATATTGTTTCATCAGAAAATTATTTCTTTCATGTATAAGTTCTCCAATCCATGTATTCTATTATATGGTTTTATATTTTTTTTAAAGATTATATTAACACAAATGAATGATTCATTGTTATTATTAAAATGTGAGTTTTGAATAATGGTGTATTAAAAAAATAAAAATGATTTTTACTTTCACATTCGTATGTTTTGTCTCCATATCCTCATTTCCCCAAAGAATCATTATTTATTTTTAGGGTTCCATTTTTTAAAATTAATTTTAAAATTAAAATTTTTTAATTGTTCCTCTAATAATTATTCAATATTTAATTTTTATAGTTACATGTTTATTTTTGTTTTTAAAAAATGTTAAATTTTTTTTATAAAAGTTCATTCAGGTTTTTCCTAGTATTCACCTTTTCATTTTCAAAAGAATTTATCATGTTGGGTTTGATGTTTCTATATTTACCAAATTATATATATATATATATATATTCATTTGGGGGATTGAAATCATGATATCATCAAATTCTATTTGAGATGACTTCTTTTGCGATACTATTTAAATCATTCTTTTTATGAGGGTGTTTTGATTTATATCAATTCCCTATTATGTTTCCTTGGTTTCAATGGGGACATGTTCTCTTTTAAATTTCCACCTTCCTTCTCTATATTTCATATAATCATGTTATTCCAACATTGACATATCAATATAATCATTTCCCATAATGCTTTAAACATCTCATTTTACCTATTTTGACTGGAATATTTTTACACAGAAATAACATTTAGTTATTGATAAAGAGAAAAATATTTGAATTACATATGTTCTTATTCCCATGTAGATTATTATTATCATCTTGATTATGAATTTACTAATCACACACATTCATGATCTATATAGGTTATAATTAGGTTTGACTTTTTATTAATAGGGGGAAAATTATTAATATTATTACTTATTATTGAATTATAATTCAAGATGATAATGTATTAATATTATGAAACATTCATTACAAAGATAACTATGTTTACATTATGTAGTAGGTATATTAGTTAATGTTTCCAGAATTCTTGGTGAATATTATTTTTAATGTATTATACATAATTAGGTGAGGGGTGGGGCCCAAAATTTTATATCACCTCGATGCATCGATAAGTATCATGTGAAAAAAAAATTTGGTTTTTGGTTATACCTCTCATTGTAACTAGATATTGTTTTTTACAAGGCATTTACAACTGATTTTTAATGTCTAAAATTATTCATTTTACAGTTTTGAGGTATTAATTATTTATATCAATGTTGATGGTTATAGAATGCTCTTTATTTCTAGTTCATTATGGGTTTCTGTTGTTTTCATATTCCATCCATAATAATTATTCCATGTTTATACCATGATTTCATCCTTTTTATTTTTTTCATTACTTATCATTTGACCTCACCAATTCTTATATTTCCATTTCCCTATGTTATGAAAAAAAGTATATAAGTGACACGTATAAAATGATAGTATCTAGGAACTAATTTATGAGAGATTTTAAAGAATCTTTATTAATTATGTAGTTTTATTTATAAAAAAATATTTTGTTTTTTGATATATAGAATGTGAGATTTTATAGTTATTACTATTCCTTAATTATCTAATTCTCTAAACATGAATTTTTCCTTGAAATATAGGAGATTCAGCAATAATTTTTTATTTTGAAAATATAGATGTTTGTATTCAATATTTTATAGCTCTTATCTATGAGATTACTAAATGTATGTCTATATGGATCCATATATGAGAGTATAGGTTCAGCGTATTATACATGGTTTCAAAGAAAATATTTAGATATCTTAATCGATTGTGATTTTTGTTGAAGATAATTTAGAGGTTAATAAATTAAATTTGATCATTTTTTTAAAGATATAGATTACTCTTTATAATAGTATAGGATTCAATTCTAATGCATTAATGCACTTTATATTTGGATCTTAAGATAAGAGGATCTTAGTGAAAACCCTAGAGATATGGATAAGTAGTAATTCTAATAACAAGTTGAAATCCTGATGTTTATGTAATGTTAAGATTTTGTGGTTTTCCATTAAAAAATATCATTGTATAGATAATATATGTGGATGCTGGCTCTCACCTAGATTTACCAAGGTGTAATAACCTCTAAATTAGTGGATTTTTTACTAACTTATCCTCCACCTACTGCATGATAATGTTGAAAAGCTGAAAACCTAGTTTGAAAGTCGCATGTGAAAGGATTTGGTTCACTAACATTTTCATTATGAACCATTATGATAGATTTCACAATGATAAGGATAGACAAATTAATACTGAAGTGACTATAGATAACATAGATTGAAATGTAGTAATAAATATGTTAAAGTATATAATAATTGATAATATAATTCTAGGATAAGGGATAAGTTTCATTTTGGGAGCATAGATATCAATGATTTTTTAGAATATAATATTTTAGAAATGTTAACAGTAATTAAGGATACCTATTTGAGTATTAGGTTATAAAGTATGAGAGAACCCAACTCTAAGTAACCTATGTCTGAAGAATAATGATATTTGAGAAATTATGAATTATATTGGTTGAATAGAGTCTGATACAATTTTAGTTGTAAGAACTATTGGCTAACATGAAAATTTTATAAATTGAAAAAACGGGATTTTAAATTTTCTAATAAATATTTATGATAATTATTATATAATATTTAACAATAATTTTAACTCATTTGGTTTCGGTAATGGCTGAATCATGAAGGAACCAGGGTAAAAATTGATTCTTTGGACAATTCCTAAATTACCCTAATGAACAACCAAATAAGTTAAGGGATGGAGTGGGGAATATATTGATTATTCTTAACAAAAAATCAAGAATTTTTTTTTAAAATTTTAATATTGTAAAAATATAAAACACACAAAAGGGATAAGGGTTGGATATCATAGAAATATGGGTGACCAAGATGATAAAGGAAATAACATTCAATTTCCCGCATGTCAAAAATGTGGGAATAATCATGGGGAAAATTTTCGTCAATAAATATTTAATTGATATAAGTGTAGATATGAGGCTTTTTAGAATCAAAAAATGTAATTAAAATATTGAATCTATAAAAATTTGTTGCTTCATTTGCAAGAGAGTAAGGAATTATTCAATTCAATGACTAAATCCAAATGACAATGTGGGAAATTTTCATGAGTAATAGTGTGAACAAGTAAAATCCTATTAATATTCAACTAAAGATTCAAATAGTGAATTTTCATTCAATAAATTTTACTATTATATGTCATTTTAGATTCCACCTACTACTAGATATTGAGATATAAATTAAAAAACCTAGTTGTATGAATATAATGTAATTCATTTTCATGGATTGTGGAATGTTATTCCTTATAGAAATAAATATTATTCAATTAGTATAATTCTATGTGAAATTATGAACTTTTTATTTATATTTTTAATGAACTTATAAAAATTATTTCATGTATATAAATTTTCTTCAACATCCAAAATAAATTAAAGATCATATAATGGGGTATCATTAATTTTGGGTTAATTATATTAATTTATATGATCCTATCAAAAAAATTATGAGGATGAAAATAATTTAAGGTGGTGAGAGTTTTAAAACCTTCAATATTAATATATGATAACCTTTAAATAAATAAATTTATTCAATAATCTTCCACACATTCTACTCTAAACATAAATAAATGCATGATATATTTTCCCAAAAATATAAATATTAAGTATGATCGTTAAAACCTACCCATTGAATTTTAAATAACGAATAGGTGTAAACAATTTGTGAAATAATTATAAAAAGAAAATTATCTTTACTTTTAATATGAATTAAATTCTATTAGTAGTTCTAAACAACTAAGAAAACCTTTTTTGCATAAAAATATACATTTACCAAAAAGAATATTTTATTTCAATAAAATGAGTATCTTAGGATTACATAATAATAATATATAGTTACTATATAAATAATTAATTACTAATTACTTATTATTAATTTATAGTTAGTAAGAATAAACTGTAATTAATATTCTCGAAATTCAAATCTAATCTGAATAGTTTTTCCCAATACTTTATGATTTCTTTAAATTTTGAATTATAAAATTTTATTTAACTAATTTTTCAAATTGATAACCATTTTTGGATTATGAATTATAATATATTATTAATAAGAATTTTTTTATTTTTATAAAAATATTTTTTTTAGGTGATTACTAAAAAATATCATTTTTATAAATGATATGATTTTTGGGACATTATTAGCATATAAGTATGAATTTGAATAATTGAAAGATTTATCTAAGAAGTTTTTGTTTTTAATATTAATATTTATAATCCAAAGAGTTTTGGATTTAATTTATAAAACCCATATTTCATATTTAAATCATAATTAATATTTTTTTAAAAATTATTTTCAATGTATAATACATTTTCATTTTAATATTAATTTTTTTCACTTTTATAAATTGAATAAAATGAAATAGATTTAAATTTTTTAATAATTGGTTACAAATTCTTTAAAGTGTATAAATATTCTTAATTCATAATGATTAAGTGTTCTTAGATAAAAACTAAAAACCACTCTAAAATCCAAAATGATAAAAGTAATAATTCTAGGGATAAAAGGATTGAAACATGACAGAAACATATATATATTTGAGTATATGAGGTGTTTATCCTCATGTTTTCATACCCAATTCTTTATTTAAAAAATTTTGGATCCACATTACATGTTTAACATGTGCTCCACTTAGATTAATTTTAAATTTTACCAAAAATTAAATTATAATGATTATAGAAGGATCCTCTCACCACCCCTTTAATGAAATCATAAAATTATATTTTCTATATAAAAACCAACCCTCTTTAATCACTAAATATACTATTTTATTATCATTTTATTATTATCATATGAGATTAGCCTATATCATCCATTTATACGGGATGTTACGAGGAAATCTCGAAGCAGTCAACTTGATTAATTATATATACTTAACTTCTTTCTTTTCTATTTTTTGTTTTTTTTAGTTTATTTTTAAATACATATGTAAATAAATTATTATTTAATATATAATTATTTTTTATTTATAATTGATCATCTTTACCAATTTTTATTTTGGAAAAAGGAAACCATAATGCATGCATTGTTAAGACAATCGCCTCAACAACGCAACTTCTTTCTCTTTCCTTCACCACATTATGAGGTTGTCATAAATAATGAATTAAATATATAATTATGATATATACAAAAAATTATTATTCTTAAATTTAAATTCAAAATACACTTTTCTCCTTTTCAATGGAAAATTAAATCATCAATCATTCATACCAAGCAACAACTGAATCCAATGAACGATTGATTTTCATTTTTTTAAAACTTCTATATATGGATGGAGATTATTAGGATATTAAAGGATAAAAATGGTAATTTTGATATAATTAATGTTTTTATAAGAAAATAGGATAATATATTCATGATATGATCAAAAAATTATCATCATAAATTTAATCATTTTAAATAATTTTACTAAGAGGATAATCTTTTATTCAAACCATGAAATATTTTCTTATCCTTTGATTCTTATATTAATTCCTTAAAATAATGATATATACATTAATAAAATCTAATGTATATCATTTTATTATAGTGAAATATAAAATAACCACCTCATCTTCATTTATAAAATCAATATATATTTTTATTTGGGGTCGATATAAAAACCTACTTGAAAAATACAATAAATTTATATAATTAATTTCACCGGAGAATATTTACTAGTACAGTATAATAAAAAAATAAATATTTTTTTTAAATATGTATATTTTATATCCATATTTTATTAATCTATTAAAAAACAACCTTCTATCAACATGAATAACAAAAAAATGTTTTTCCTCAATCTCAACCTCATATATCATAAAAAACATTACATGAAACGATATTATAGATTTATAAAATATCATGGAACATATATTATAGTATATTATATGATGTAATTATGATATAATTTGTGATTTATATATATATACCAATGCCAATTTAATGAAACTTCTTTAATGAGATAAATATCACTTACACTCAATGCCGAAAATTTGTAAAAATTAACTACTGTATATATAATGATTATAATAGAGGAGTGAAAATGGTTATAGTTACAAATAATTTTTCCAGGTATGTATTTATTGATATCAAGGTAGTTATATAGAACATATTTTTAAAGTGAATAATTAATCATGACTATGTTTTTTGTTAGTGGTGTCTAACTCTTCTCTTTGAGACATGTTTAGTATTAGGCACCTAATTTTTATTTATGTGGTTTATTTGATACCTATTAGAGATGTTATGTTAAGAAATATATTTAAACAATTTTATTTCAAATTCAAATATAGTATCAATATTTCTATGATTTTTTATTAATGTGTTACTCAAGCCACTAGGGATTTATTGTTCTCAATTTGGATTCTTTAAGACATGTTACAAGTTCTACAACATGTTTTCATTTTATGGTTTTCAAATCATTTACTATCCCTTGAATGTTATATAAATTATTTAATTTTAATCAAATAGTATTGTCTCTGTAAAATAAAGTTTTTTCATGAAATATATTTAAACTAATGTTTAACCCCAGTAATAATAGTTTTTGTATCCCAATTTTCGTTCAATGAGTTATGATCATTCACTAGAACATATTTCATACGAGATGTGTATATTAATCCATTTGATTATATTTGGTGACATACTATAATTGTATACATTTTTACCATATAGATCCCTTTTTAAATATTAAATGATTAATTTTTCTTTTTTCTTATGAAGGATATTGATCACTCATGTCTTCTTTCCATGAGTTAGGTTATTTGGTCATGGACATCTTTCATCCTTTCTTGGGTTCTCCCTCCTTAATATTCTATTATATGGTATTTTATAATGAAATTATTGGAAGAAATATTCAATTTAAAAAAATTACACTTATTACACATTATATTTTTAACAATGGTAGTTTGAAAATAATAACCTAATATGGACTTCTTAAAATAATGGTTTTTTTGGAAAATAGGGAAAAATAATGTTTTTCAAAATAACAAGAATTTTATGACGTTATTATTTTATAATTATGAATTGAAAATTCATGACAATAATTTCAAAGCCTAAATAATATTTTTATATGAGACTTTATGATTTTAAATTTTTTTAATTTGAAAACCCATATTTGATATTATAGAACGTTATTATTATATTCTCCAAAATTGCATATAATACATTATACATTTTTATTTTAAAATAAATTATTATCACTTTTATAAATGGAATTAAATTAAAGGGATTTAAAATTTATAATTATTGGTTCAAAATTATCTAATGAGGACCACATTATTTTTAGGTACAAAGATTATGTTACCTTATTTAAAAATTAGTTACCATTGAAAAAATGATAAAGTTGAAAAAGTAATTATTCAAGTGATTAAAATCATGAAACGTGAAAAAATATGTCTAAAATTGAATGGATGAAGTTTATCAAGAACATATACATTCCACAACTAAATTATTTTCCAGTTTTGGAGCCATGTGACATGATTACCAGGTGCATCCTTTTAAAGAATTTGTAATATTTAAAAATTGGTATTCTCACCACTTATAAAAGGGTCCTCCTGCCACACCTTCATAGAAAGAATAACAATTAGGATATCTCATTAAACTAGGAAATTTTTACTTTTACTTCAATACTCTTTTACTCTACTAATCTTTTAGACACAATAAATTTTACTATACAATCAATTTCAAAGGGATCCTCCAAGAAAATCTCAAAGTGCTCAACATGAGTCAATAATTTTAATTAAATTGATTATTTTCTATTTTTCAATTAAAATATTAATTTTTAAATACCTATGTAATGAAATAATTATTATTATATAATTATCTCTATTATGTTATGGGAATATTCCTTGATCATAATTTCCATTTTTATTAACAAAAAATCAAGTGTAATTCGTACAGTGTAAGGACTACTACCTCTATGATATAACATATTTTTTCCATCGCCAAAATACAAGGCTGGTATAAAAGTATAATTTCATTAATAATTAGTATATTTATATATTTTTTATCAACATAAAAAATTAAATCATATTATTAATTTCTCTGATTCTATGGTAAATTATATCTTCAACCATGTGGGTGTGTAGACTACGCCCTCCATAGAACCATTGATTTTATTATTTATATTTATAATTAACATAAAAAGATGTTCCTGAGAATTTTATTCAAGGATATAAAACATTATTATACTATCATTTAATATTTGGTATGAAATATTGTAGATCTTATTAATTATGTGATCAATAAATGATCATTGTTAATTTATTCTTTTAAAATAAGGGTACTGATATGATAATAGTTTATTCAAATCAAGTAAAATCTTTATATCCATTAATTTTTCTTATAATTAACTATAATTCTGATATATCACACTTATAAACACTAAATTGTTTCTTTGTAATTATTTTATAAATTTTTATTAATAGAACCAACACTTAATCATTCATTAAATTAGGGTATGTTTATGTTTAGGTCGGTTTAACTACCACCATGAAAAATACTATAAATTTAGATAATGAATGAATATTAGAACATATTTAATGGTAAAATATATTTAAAATGTTTAAGTATTTAATTTATTGGGATTATTTAAATTTTATATAAATATTTAGTTCAATCATAATGAAACCATACTTCAATTAAAAAGAATCACTAAAACATGATCATTAAAGATTTCAACATCATGAAGTGTAACCAAAACTAAAAATAATTGAGATTATATATTTATAAAAGACAATATAAAATAAATTCTAATAACTTATTTTATCAAATAAGATCATAATTTTTAGAATATAATATATACCAACAACACTATTATGAAACAAGTTCAAACTGATAAAGATTCATTACAGCCTATGATGAAAATTTGTATAAAATATCTAATATATATATATAATGATTATAAGTTAGAAGTATAAATGGTTATAATTGTGAATGAGTTTTTTAGATTTTTATTTAATGAGATTAATTTCATTATTCATGAAATTTGGTACAAGTAAAAAATGAATTAGGAACGAGGTATGGGTTTTTCATCTCAAATTCCTGTCTTTGAGATTTTTTTTACATTCTAAAACTAATATTAATTTATGATGTATATATAATACCAATTTAAGATATCATATCACAAATTATATTTAATCTTGTAATTCTAATTTTAATTACAATCATTCACTTTAAAATGCTTTTTATTGAAGTGTTACAAAAACCCCCAAGGGGTTTTTAGGTCTTGATTTTAATTCATTCGGCCCTATTACATGTTATGCACCATGTTTCAATTATATTGTGTTATAATGATTTATTATTTCTATGCTTGTATTGTCCCTCCCTAATATTATATTATATAGAATTTTATAGTTATCATTATTAAAATTATTTTTTAATACAAATGAATATTTTATTACAATTCTTATAGTAATAATTTTAAAAAAGGATTTTAAAATATAAAAAAAGATTTAGCCATTCTCTTTAATAGGTTTTGTCATCCTCACGTCATTTTTCTAACGTAAACATTTTTTTTAAGGATCAATTATAGGAATTTATCTTCCAAATTATAGATTTGAAAAATCATTCAAATCCCTTTTACAAAACTTTTCTTTGGCATTGGATGGTGTATATATATTTTACGTCAACATTAAAAAAAATTATAATCTATTTTATGTTTTTCCTCCCATTTCCCTTAGCATTTTCAAAATTATTTACCCCAATGGGCCTGATGATTCATGATTTATCATCTAATATATATATAATAATTTTTTGGGATTGATCTCATGTTATCAAAAAAAATTATTTTTTATCCTTTATTTTTTAATGATGTTTCAAGAAATATTTTTATGGTGGTGTTTTTTATTTATATCAACACCATCGTATGTTTCCTCTCTTGAAATGGGGTTATGTTATTTTTTAACAATCCAAATTATTTATCTAAATGGATTATGATCATGTTATTCAATAATTAAATTAAATTTATTCTTATTACCCTATATGGTTTGAACATCTTATTTAACTAATTTAGATTGGAAGATGTTCACATTGAATGAATTTTTTGTTATTAACATTGGGAAAATAATTTGGGTTCCATACTTTTTAATTCTAATATGGATTATTTTTAAAATTTTGACTATGTATTTTTTGACCATCCACCTTCTTTCTATGGATGAGTTCTAATTATTTTATCCCATTTATTTACAAGGGAAAAGTTGATGATATTATTTATAATTACTAACTTCTAAAATAAGTTAATATTTTTTCAAAAAAAAATTATGCTTAATTAAATGTATATTTTTTTTTTATTTTGTAATAGTTCAATAAATAATGGCATGAAATTTCTTGGTTGAAACTTATGCTGAATGCATTGGACATAATCAGGTGATGTGTGGGGAGCATTATAATAAATGACCTGGATGCATTGAAATATTTCATGTGCCAAAATAGGTTGGTTTTTAGTGTAATATTATCCCTATAATAGGATATTGTCTAGGAATATGACTCTAACAACATGATTTTGATATCCAACATTATTCATTCAATGATTATGATATCAATATTATTTATATCCAAATTTTTATTTATTTTCATGGATATAATATTCTCTTAGTATCATTTTGATTGTATATTCATGTAGTTAACTTATTCTTACCATTATATTTAAGACACATTTATTCCATTATTTCATCCATTTTATGTTTTCTATTACTGATCATTTGACTACACACCTTAATATGTTTCTATTTACCCATGTTATGAATAAAAATTGTACATGAGGTATGTCTAAAAAGAAAAAATGTGGGAAAGATTTTATGGTATATATTAAAGAATCATTATATGTTAACTATTTTTATATATAATGAAAAAAAAATATACAAAGGACCTAAGGTTTATTATGTATTGTTTTTCCTAAATTATCTAAATATATATCCCAAAACAAATTCCTGAAATTTAATACATTCAATAATGATTATCTATTTTTTAATTAATGGTGGTTATATCCAAGATTTTACAATATGTATCAATGTGATTATATAAATTATTTGATTATAGAACCTGATCTAGGAGTACAGGTCTAGGGAATCACACATTCTTTGTTCCATTAAAAATTAATTAGAATGTGGGTAGTATGGTAGAAAAAATTTCCAAAAAATAATTTTCCTCAGATTTATAAGTGTGCATGATCCTTTTATAGAATTATTTTATGTCCTTGCTTGATATTTCTCACCCAATCACATGTAATAGCATCATGAAAATTGATATTTTTTTCCCAAACCGGTGAAGGGATACACATGTTTTGATATTTTATATTTTTGGAAAACTCTAATCCCCCCAGCCACCAAAACTCAAACCCCCCACTCCCCACCCCCCTTAGGGGTGATATTCTCACTCCTAGGGCCCCACAATTTTTAATATTAAATTATTTACAGAAAAATATTTTTACTAAATTTATAATAAAATACCCTTAAATTAGTATCTCATCAATCATGAGTAGTTTATAAAGGAATGAATCCAACATTTATTTTTTCATTAAATTACCAATCATTTGTTAATGAGATCCATCAATTCTATGAATATCATTAAAAAATGGATACCCATGTACAATGGAAATGGGTTCTATTTATGGAGAGAGAGTTGATGGTTCCGTATCATTTTTCAACCATCCCAGATATATAGGATTTCATCAATAATATAGTTAATCATTCCATGTTTTAAAAGGTATATACTTTTTAGGATATGAAGGATATATATTATAATCAAAGATCATGAAATTAGTTTCTCTCAATAATCTTAGAGAAAGAGCTGATATGGTTCATGATAATAAAAAAAGTTAATAGAATATGGAGTAATGTATATGATAACTATGTAGGATATAATAAGGAAATGAGGTATTAAAAATAAATTTCCTGATACCATTTGAAGATATAAGTATTAGGTAATATGAATCAGTTGATGATTTATTGATCCAAATAAATACAATTTGAGCTTGACCGGATTGTATGATTAAATTCTTGATGTTATAAAATCGTGAAAAATATAATGATATTTCGACAAACATTTTTTTGATTTCATGAATTCAACCCCTAAGTATCATCATTTTGAAGAGTGGGTTGTAGAAAAAATTAACAGATTTTTATCACTTTTAAAATATTAATAGTGAAATACTTAAGGATAAAATGGAAAGACATATATTTTGACAACATTCAATGCTTAAAGAGACTATAATTATGTTTCTTCAAAAAATTAATATGAGGTTGAAATGAATATTGAAGATGATTCTATATATTTTAAATAATTCAACTCCCTATTCTCAAAAGGAATGAAATGTAAAAATATAGGAATGTTACTATAAAAATGATTCAATATTGGTATTTTTTTATATTTTGAAATAAGTTTTCCTATGAAAAATGTTTATGGTATTAATATAATCAACCTAAATGATAATCATGTTTGATAATTATATCTATTAATTACATTAGATGAATATTCTCAAAGATAAACCAACAACCAAGATAATAAATAATAAATATAATATCTAAAAAATAATTCAATGTCTTGTGATGTGTAATTTGAATTGAAAAAAATAATTTAGAGAATGAAGAAAAAATTAGCATCATATAGAAATTAAATCTCTCAAATGATTACTCAAGTAGAGAAGGATAATTCAAGATATTTTCAAATGAAATTAGTGATGAAGAGAAACTGAAAGTGTTTTAACAGAGAGATGAGATCTTGGAATCCTTGAAATATAATATGAGAATAAAGATATAGATAAAATAACAAAAAAAATACAAAGGTTCCTTATAAAACCCCTTTCTTAATCAAATATATAAAGACATTATAGAGATGAAAAATTATTTTTAATGGAATATGGGAGGTCCCAAAAAAATTCCTCAATAAAAATAAAAAATTGTTTTGATTACCACTCCAAATATAATTTCTATGAATGATGATTTGAACGATCATGAAGAAAAGATAGTTGTAGATGAGAATTAATTTAGAAAATCAAATTTGGTGGAGATGAAAAAAATCTTGAATGAGGTTTATGAATTTAAGATCCTGAAATTTTATAATTTATTTTCATAAGAATAAAATTTATGTATTTGATAGCATGATCTAAACACAACCTCCATTTTATATGATGTGTGATATAGTAAACCATTATAAGAAAGATGTTAAATTGGTAGTCATTAATATTAATAACCAAATTATGATAAAATTTGTATAATAGTATTAAATAATGGAAATGTATTGGTCAATTCATATTAAATAACTACTCAATTATCATTAATGTCATTTAGAACTATCATAGAACCTATCAAAACATCATGTGATGTGTAATTCGTCATAGTTATCATATGATCCCTAACATGGGCCTAAAATTAATCATGAGATGGCATACCCTCATCTCATCGGGTTGAGACAAAATAAAGTCCATAATCATTTTAATAATAACACCATAATTATATTAAATCACCCAATGGTGGAATAAAATCAACAGTAGTAGTCAAAATCTAGAAAACATCAAAACAATTAGAATAAATTTGGATCTTTCTTGTACGGAAGTTAGCTACACCCAATCATAGCTTATTAATATACTCTTATTCTTTCATATCCCTTTATATAGTTTCAGAAAATTAAATAAAACCATAAAATAATGCGATGATACCACTTTTTAATATCCTAAACCCAAACACCACTCATTTCTGCCCCAAACCCTATTAGCCACATGGCCTCAAGAGCATCTCCCCAAATTCCAGAGGCTGTCGACTAGCAGAGAGAACCTAGGTGTGTCTATTGGGATAAAATTCCCTCATAACCAGACTATAGCACAACATAATACTATAATAAAAAGTGTAGGAATAAGCAATGACAATCAGATAACATCATAACTGTAGGAATAGATAATAATAATTCCATAATTGAATCTCATATAAAGTTTTGATGATACATGTCACATATCTATAATAATGCATCAAAAACATGTATCCATAAGAGGATTATGATACATCCTGAGAAGTAATAAAGTGCCTATTGTGTGGGGTGATTTCCCTTATCAGTACCTACAATCATATAGTCTATTTGGGAAACCCAAAGGTGGCCAAAATAGGATGTGATATTTAATACTAGTATGAAAACACCCAAGGTCTAGTGCTAATTAGTCAGGGAATAAATATAACTACAGTGTGTAGGAAATAGTCGTAATAATAAAAGTAAATTCTCAAATTTAAACATCTTATAATACTGGGTTCTCATTTTGTAACCAATGTTTTTAACAAATTCCCTTCCAAATTTATGTCTCTAATTTAACAATCAGGCTTAAATAACATAACAAAATTTATTCAACATTTAATACTTATTTAAATTATAAATTTTGAGACATGATGCAACCCTAATGATCCATGTATAATTATAAGTGCATAAAATGGCACATCGGGCCATCAAAAAAGTATAAGTTGGGGTAGAATTTAAGAGTTTTATTTTCCTTTGGAGATGAGTCATAAATAATTTCTTTCCTTAATTCATTTATAACTTAATCCGATCATTGGAATTCTTATGTTGGGATCCATGTATCTCACCACGTATAATATCAACCAATTCCTTGAAATCTCATCTTTGGCGAACCTCTCAAGAACCCAGCTATCACTCTAGGAGAAGTATAATGCCTCTCTAGTAGATTCCATCCTTGGATAACCATTGAGGGAGCCCAAGTATCACCCACAGCAATATAATAAATTCCATCTGGTTTTATCCATGTAATTCACATATGAATACATCTATCAATCGACATATAATATTCAATCCCCTCATGAGTTTTTCCTTGGTAGTCCATATCAATTGTATTAGTATCATTTAGGAATAATCATGATAAATAAAAAATGAATTCATCCATGTAATTCATCATTTGAATTCATCTATCGCCAAAGGAATATAAAATTAATTTACAAATAAAAAATTAATTTATTCCATGGGTTGTGACCTTATATAATTCAATTTTAACTCACCCCAAAAGGTGACTCAAGTCATTGGATGAGCTTAGCAGTCTTTTTTTTAAAAAACTCACATGGGAATTTCATTATATAAGCATCTCATGATCACTAATCCATTACAAGGAATATGTCTAGGCACATTAAATCCATCCCCCATTCCTTATCAATTATATTTGTCAATGATAATATATTTCAATATACATATCAATCCATAATTCAAAAGAATCAAATTGATTTACAGCTCAATTAAAAATTGATATGAAAATTCCACGTATAACCCATTTCAACTATACATTAAAAATTCATATCATTCAATAAAATCATTTAATAAGAAAAATTAACTTAGTATGGTCAAATCCTAGATCATTCAATTCATTCTCACCAAAAAGGAATTCATGAAAAAGGTAGAACTTGGTAGTATTTCCACTAAATTAAACACATGTGAAAAATAATTTTAAAATGAATTATATTACAAAAATAAATTAAATAGAATAGAATCCATTTAACTCAAACTATAATATCAATAAGTAGAGTATTTCTTTCTTACAAAAGTATTTTCACAGCTTGGGCCAAGGGTTAAAGTCATCTATCCATTCCCATTAATCAATTCAATTAAAAATTAAATTAAAATTCAATTCACATAACAATTCATAAATCTATACACCAATATGATTCATAGTAACCAATTTAATACACAAAATCCCATGACATGGGGTAAATGGGTATACCCTAAGGCATCTAATCATTGTAGTCACTCGTGATAGTCCATTTTAATTAGTCAACACAACTGAGGGTTTATTCCTTTTATAATGTATTTATACTATAAACTCCATTAACAAGCCTCTTTCAATTTCTTAGGCCAAGTCTAACAAGTCATGAATTTAATTTCATTCAGGAAGATATCTGTAAATTGGTTCTGCAGCACAATGTTGTATATAATCAACTCAACATTTAGCGAAGGGCATGGTACCACCTAACTTATTCCTATAGTTGATAGATAATCTAATAATATCTCTTGATTCATCTTAGATCAGGAGAAAACCAATGAATGGTCAATGAACATAATAATAGGTAAAATTTTCTTGAACCTAATTAATGTAGGTGATACTAATAAAAACAACAAAATATTAAAAATTAATTATGATCTCATCTATGTGGGTCCAATGAGACAAGAATCATTTGGATTTGAGATCATCCAGGGAGTCATGATCAAATCCAATAATAGGATCTCTAATGAGCTCCGAAATACGTTGTTGTACAGCATGAGGGAGAAGAGAAATAGATCGTAGTATCAAAAATATTTTATGGCATGACCGATCATTCTATACAATATATCTGAATCACATAGTTTGGATGCATAGTTTAGCCAAACAGTGCACCAACCATGTGCCACCCATTATTTAAGAAACAACCATGCAAACTTTTTCCCAACTAGTTATCCTAACTCTGCGCAAACCATGTGATTAATATTATGAAGTTAATTCCTAAAAATCTATTAGGCAATCGGCTTAGGCACATGATTTGGGTAAACCATGAGCATCCCATGCGTGGAATTTCAACACCCACTCTATAGATTCATGGTTTCCTACTAGGGGATACATAGCTTCAAACAAAACATGTTCCCCATACAGACCCTCCAGACATAAAATTTTGGGACCCTGATGCTCCGGAAACTCAATGGAACATCCTAAAAACCCTTTGGACCTTCACCGAAGTCCAAAAACTACAGAATAAAGTGTTCAACACTCAAAATTATGTTCTGATGCATGGTCTATAAAATGTCCCATTAAGTAATCAACAAAATTAAAATTCCATTTGAATTCAATCTGGTCCAAAAACAAGAGACTCTACATTATTTTTTTTATTTTTCAAAAAAAAATATTTTGTGAATAGAGAACAATATAGAATTTTGTTCCAACTGTAATTTTTTTCAAATAAAATACCCATTGTGTTTTTAATTTTCTCTTAAATTAAAACAATAATTAATTAATTTTAAATTATATAATCTATTAAATATTAATGATCATTATACTTCATTTTTCTATGTTTATTTTTTTGTATTAAAACACATTTTCTAAAAAACAGTTTTCTTGTATGGAATGTGTTTTTATCATAATAAATTAAATTAATATATTTTTAATATTTTTAAAAATTAAATTTATAGTCTATACATTCAATCATATATTTTTTATATTCATCTCAATGTTTTTAAAATAAATGGAATGTGTGTAAGTTTTTTATGCTTAATGAGTCTGTTGTTTTTGAAAACGGGATTTCATTGCTGGCTGCATGCTTATTTAAAATTACAATTTGGGAAATTTAAAAATTTACAATACTAATCTTGATTAAATATTTTTATTCATCATAATTAATATAATTTAATAAGTTGAACTTGATTTTTGCTCATAATTCATAGCAAAAATCGACAAATTTGTTACAATAATTAAGGTTAAAATAAGTTTACCATGGGTTAAACCCAAATATAAAGGTAGTTTTCCCACCCAAACCAACCTAATTAATAATTTATAAATTTTTTCAAACATATATTATCATACCAATCAATACCTATCCATTTTGAGTCGGTTTCCCATAAATGTGACCTTATATAACTGAAATCTTTTAATAAATTCCATATGTATCCCTTCACAAACATATAAAATGGAACCATTAATATTCCCTAATTCAAATAATTTACAAAAAAGTATCAAAAATACCAACTAAAAATAATTCATATAATACTTCCCTACATCTTATTTCTTCTATTACCTCTTAATACCATTCTATCAAGGATTGAGGTGTAAGTCAAAGATGGTCTCTCAAAGAAGATTCGTAAATATTTACCATGAACATTCAATTTTATTTATTCTTAAACCATCACTACACATTTTTTTGTGTAAAATAATGATTATTATTTCATTAAAAATATAATGATATTTTATTATCATTATTTTTCAACCATTTACCACCAATTACTAATCATATGGGTGTTGAAATTCTCACATGTGCGTACATGTGGACCACCACATCCACGTAGCGATACTATTAATTTATCATCACCCTTACTCATGTATGATTATTATGATTGTATTAGTGATTATATATAATATTAATGACATTATTATTATTTTATATTTATAATGTGATATTTATATTCCTATTCAAGGATCTATTTGTAAACATTAATGTCGCTCATTCTTATGTGTGGAATACCACCTCCACTAAGTGATGTGTTTTTTAATTATTTCATAATAACATGGATGATAAAAATGATATTTTTAAAGAACCTATATTATATTAATAATATTATAATGATTCTAGAAAGGTTAATTATCATATTAATTTTTTTCATCCATAGAAAAGTGGAAACATCACTCATGTGGTCGTACGGATAACCCTCTCCGTGAAGTAATTTAATTCATTTTTCATCAAAACATAAATAGTTAAAAATATGTATATAACTAATATATATGTTATATATGAATAATTATTAAAATTATGGACGTTGAATAAGATTTATCAAAGTTAAATGTTCATAACAATTAAACAAAAACAAGCATGGAAAATGAAGTACTTAACTCTTAAAATAAAAAATCTAAAGAAAATTTGTTAATAAAATGTGTTTAAATTAAATAAATGGATTATATATGTTATAATATTTATTTATAATGTTATTTATTTAAAAATAATAATTTTATCTTGTTATATAGGAGTTCATATCCTTGTAAAAGAAATATGTTTGTGTGATGAGGGTTTTGTCTCTGTTTTTCCTAACTGAGACATGTTTAAATTTTATGCAACCATACCTTATTCAAATGGTGTATATAATTCCCAAGAATTTTATTAGGATTATTTATTATTTTATTATATGTATTTATAAAAAAAATATTTTTAATCTTCTATTAATATTCATTTCAAAAAAATGTATTCATAAGGGTTCTTCATCACAATTTGGTTTCATTGGGACATGTTTCAAGGTATACTCATATATTATTTTATGAGGTTTATATACAACCTAATTGATATTTTTTACCCCAAATATCCCTATTTTTATTATGTTTTATTTTATTTTTATTATTTTTTGAGTGTTATGACTAAAATATTACCAAAGTTATAGATGTTTTATTTTAAATATATTTTTTACTAATATTGTTTCTATATTAATTTCCACACGATGAAATATTATAGTCTATTACTAAAAAATAAAATTTCATTTCGTATCCTATTTTTATTTAATTATGTTTCATTTTTTATTTCTACATTCACTCTTTTAGAACTCAGGATAGTGATATAATTGTTTTAAGGAAAACGGGTAATTTTTATATGTTCGACTAGTAATATTTTATTCCATGTCCATGTTTTCATTAAAATTATATAATGAATGTTTTTAATATTCTAGAAATATTATTTAAATTAGTTTCTAATATATTTTAATTTCCATAAATGGTTTAAATTGATCATTCTTATCTTTTTCCAAACATGAATCTTCTGACTTTTTACAAAAAATAGGAAATGATCTTTTTTTCTAACATACACTGCATGAATGAATTTATACAAAATCATGAATAGTAATTTCATTAAATTCCCCTTATATGTTTCCTTTTTATTTTAAAACTAAAAAATTACCTAATATTCTTGTAAATATTAAGAATAAAAAAAGAGGTTTGAAATAAAAATGTGCATTTTCCTCAAGAAATGTTACTGTTGTATTTTAATGGAAATTTTATCAATAATAGAATCATTAAATGTTTCTCATAGGTTATTGGTGATATGGTCTTGTGTTACCATATTTAACATTAGTTTATTTGTTTTATTATTATTATGATGAAATTTTTATGAAACCTATATACTTTCATTGGGTTATCATTTGATCATATGAAAAATTAATTATGATATTATGGCAAACAAATGTATGGTTTTTATTATGTGATAGTTGTGAACACAATTATATATCCCTAAATTTCATTTATTAAAGTAGGATATCATATTAGATGAAGGGGAATTAAATGGGGATGAACCTATTTTAGACTAAAAATTTTTCCAATAGGATATTATTGGGAGTGAACCTGGACTATGGAAATGAAGGAAACGGTGAGGGGACTCAATCCACTACTATAGTATTGGATGTGAACCTTGAATATAGAATTTATTATCTTTTATTATGTTTAACCGACAAAATTATTCATTATTATAATTATTTTCTCTCATGGATCATTACTTATTTTTTATTATTCCACACATTATGACTTATGTTTTCTTATTGATATAATTTTATTTCAAGTTTCATGATTTCAATATATGAATATATTCATAGGATATTATATTTTTAAGATGATATTTTCATAGACATATACTTATATTGTAATTATATACTTATATCTCTTATGTTTACCTTTAAAAATAATTTGATCTCCCACATTTTATGTTTCCTTCCTTAGTTTATGAATAATGGTTTTAAGTTTGATATGCCCAAAAATGGTACTAGTTATGAAGAACTAAATTGTAAATAAGGTAGATACTTTACGTAACATTTTTATTGTATGTTTGTTTCCAATTAAACTAAAACATTATGGTTCTAGGATGGATTGTAACCCCTTAAGATTTCATAGAAAGTTGTTTTTTTAAAGAAATTCAATAGCTTGTGCAACATGCAACACCGAGTTCGAGCGCACTACGACTTACCAAACTAGCCGTTAAAAAATATTTATGAATAATATTAACTTAATTTTTAATTTTATATACTCCATATAATTTTAACAACAATATTATTTTTTTCTTAGACATAATATAAGAACAAATTTAGTTTTTCATATTAAATAATTATTTTTTGAAAAAAAATGCAATTTTACAACCTTTTAATGGAGAACCCTTTTTAAATCCAATATTGGACACTTTTATATATTCAATTTGACAAAAAAAACTTTTTATTTAGAATCAAGACCTCAAAATTTAATTTGGATAAAATTATGGGTTTTTATGATAACATTCATATTTTGATTTGAAGTAAAAGATACTAAATTTTAATTGAAAACAACTTTTCTATTCAAAATAATTTATAGTGTTGAATTATACATTTGAATGGTTTTGAAGTATAATTTGATTAATTTTTATCATTTAATCCAATATTGGTCAATGGAAGTAATTTCACATTTAAATTGGACAAAAACACAAACCAATCTTTTCATAGTTTTCCCTTCTCAAAAACCCGCTTTCTGGTGTTGAAAATATTAATTAATTCAATTCCTATTTTTTTAATTTGGTAAAATATACATCACTTTTTAATTTGGAATATCAAAATTATCATTGGGTTATTTTTTGTAATTTTTCTAAAAAAATCAATTTTTTGATGAAAAGTGAAAAACACTACATTATTGTTTAAAACTGACTTCTATTTAAATAATTCTTATTTTTACATAAATTAATTTTAAATTCAAAATTGATACATAATACCTATATTAGTCCAATGTAATTCATTGGGGTCATTTTATAATAATATTAGATTTATCAAATTTTATTAAAATTTTTATGTCTTTTACCCACCTTCTAGGAACATATACAAATTTGCATAAAACATTATTTTACAAAATCGATGAGTTGAATTTCAAAAATACAAGAGACATGGTTGACATAGATAAGAAAAATGTGGTTAATAGGATGAAAATAATTTTTGGTGAATTGTAACTTTTAAATTTTATTTACCATGGCTAAAAGTAAATACGGTAATTATAGATGAAAATGATATTATAATTACCCTAACACATGTCCTAATTATATTGTATAAGTGTATTTAGACAAAAATCATCATTAGTAATATTATTTGATCCTTTTGATACACTTGGATTAGATTAGGAGATTTATTATTATTTTTTAAAAAAGAGTTAGAAGTGTTAAATTCAATGCTTAAAAACTAAAACATTTTTTATATTGGGTTATAAATAACATAAATTGGACTATAAATATTCATTAGAGCACTCAAATTATTTTCTAAATAATGGAATTTTATTTTCAATTTTTAGATATCAAATAATAAAATTTATCCATGACACAATGATGATGCAGTAATTATCTTATGAATGAAAGATTAAAATAATTGATATTATAAAAATAAATATAAATATAAATTTAGACTTTTGATGAATTACATGAATTTACCTGGTTAATATTAAACGTTAGGTATTATTTAATTTTTTTTGAAGTAATAATGTTTTGTTGACTTTCACAAAAACCAAATACTAAATAGTGTCCAAATTGAAATAAGTGAGTATTCAAAACAAATATTAAATTATTAAATGGCATATTATTCATAAAAATATATGTTTAGTCCAAAGGAATTATATAATTATATATATGTAATTAATGAACCACTTGGGGTTCTCTTGTATTTTTATACTATGTTTATTAACCATGTAATATAAAAATATAAGAAGACATGGTAAAAGTTAAACTATTTAACTAAGAATTAAATCTAAAAGATAAAGTTAATATGGTGACATAACCTTGTCTAAAACCTATTTTATGAGTTTAGTTTGACCCATCCCCACCATATCATTGAAATAAATCCATTTGGATCAATTATAAACCGAAAATGATTTTATAATAAAATAATATTTCAAGCTTTTCCTAATGGGACCCTCACCTCTCTTATAAAAGAGTACTTCCTATTATCTCAAAATATCATCTCCAAAGAAATTTCGTTTGGAATAAACCCACACAAATAACCTTCTAACTGCCCTAATTGTTCCTATAGGCCTTACTTTTTTCAGAAATTGAACTTATGGAGCCTTTTTTATGAAATCAAAAGTAAACATCTGAAAAAGAGATAATAATTTCATCACCTCTTTCAATGATCTTTTCTTCTTCCACTTCCTCTTTCATTGTTGTTTCCATACCAAAAAAATAACTCCAGTACCTTCTACATACAGTGATGTTATTATAAATATGGTACAACCATATTCATTATTCTATCCATCCTATGCATAACAAGGTCATCATATGTGTGTACGTATGGCTAACTGTCTCCACGTCATGGTGTAGTTTATTATTCAACACTTCATTGTTTGGATGGGTATAATAATTATTATAATAAATTTAAAAAATAAATATAACATGTTGAAGATTATTTATATATAATATACCATCCAGTTACATACGATTTCCCCACTAATAGAATGATATTATCGCTCGTGCGTACGTACAGCTTACTGTCTCCACGACGTGATGATATTTCATTCATCATCATAACCATTTAAGAATAATTTTCATTTGATGATTAAAAATAATTTTTAATAACATGATATTATTCCTTATATAAATCAAATGCATCATATCCATAAAAAACATGACCTACTTAATAAACATATAAAGGAAAACGAATCAATGAACACCCAAAACAATGATACTACTAAAATATCATTAACAAATAAATATTAGAAGATCATATATGATATCATATTTATGTATGTGGTTCTTGTATAATTTAATAAAAATGATTTAACCATTATACAGGAGGTTAACATACCCTCTACTAAGGAAAAGTACAAGGTAAGGGTTTTTTATCTCACTTCTTATTCCCGTGAAATTAATGATATATTTTCCACTATTTCAGTTTTTGTGGGGTATATACTACCCATGACTATATTTTTTTGTGAAATATTGTTTAATTTATAGGTATTTACATTTTCATTTTATGATCCTTCTGTAATTGTGTGTATTTTTTGTAAGTTACCCAATCTATTGGGGAATTTCTAATTTTGATTTCCACTCATTGGGTTTTATGGAAACTACATTGATTATTTTACTCCAAGATTATGTGTGAAATCACTATTTATTTATTTATGTATTATTTTCCACTTTACTTTGTGTAAATATAATTTTCGAACACATAATCTCTCCATTTATAAACTCTCATGTCACCAATATGAACTTAATAAGAGTAACATTAACTCAATTTCCATTCATTGAGTTAAATATCCAAGTCATTGGTGTTGTTTTTACAAGAATATTTTTGAATGTCCTATGATTGATTTACACTAAATATCCAATCATATTGTGTTTATTTATATTTTTCACACCTAATAATTTCATTGATTTATCCTTAACTAAAGGATACGGTCTTTATAAGGGATTTCATCTCAATTTACATTCCATTGGGACTTCTTGGTTGTTATACACCAATTCACATTTCTATGTTGTATATACTATAATTTACCTAGTATATCATGAATCCATTTATTCATATGATATTATAATTATTTTATTACCACATATATTTTTATTAAATCATATCTCATTTGGTTAGGAACTCTAACTAAAACATTAATCAGAATGTTTTAAAGATTTATTCTTCTAAATATTTCTCATTAATGTCCATGTTTTAAAAATGGTTTTAAGGATTTATTTATAGGGACATGAATGTTTAAAAATTAAAATTACTTTTAAATGATTAAAATTGTATGGGAAACTTTGATTCAAAAATCTCTTTTAAATGGATTCTTGATAAATACTGATATTTTGAATGTTATCAAGAAAAAAGTGATATTTCTCTCAAATAGTTTTAGTGGTTATTTTAATCTTTGTCAATATCCATCATTATTATTGATTGAGGTTTATTTATTATAATACAATATTCCATATTTTATTGAATGAGTTATGTTTGACTGGGGATGTTTAATTTTTATACCATTCATGGTTTGTGGTTAAAATATTGACATTTCATATTCTTGTTTTAATATGAATGATTAGATTATGTTTAAACCTTTTCATATGAGGAATGAGTTGGACATAGTATGTAATGGGTGGAGCCCACTATAGCTCCTATATGAATTAGTAGGTCTCATGAGACAAACTAGTGTCATGTCATAAGGCCTTCACAAAATCTTATTTGTAGTCTTGGCATGTGGCCTTGACTATGTTGTTACGATGTCCGCCATTATGCATTCCATCATTATGAAATTAGCAATTGATAATACTTGTGATTATCCGACTAGTAGAATATCCATTTAATATGTAAATGTAATTAACTAATTTATCTTTTCCATACTATGCTATATTTTATGTTTAAAAGGATTGTGTTTTAGTTTTATACATTACCTTAAATGTTTATGCTTATTTATGATAGATTACTCAATATTGTTATCCCTATTGAGCATCTGGGATCACCCCTTTCTTATATTTTATTTTTCCCACGATGTGAAGAAGTATACTATGATTAACTTTCTAGGATAGGGAAATGGAGATTAGTGTGTTCAAAGGTGACACAATGTTGTTTTCATTTATTTAATCAGTAAATGTAAAACTTTTGTACATATCTTGTACATCCAAGGTTACTAAACTAATCGGTCATTCGAGACCTGATCTCTTATAATCATGCCAATGTTATATAATAATGAACTGACTTTGGGTAACTAGGGTTTGGAATTATAGGTGGTATCATAGGATATTTAGTACTAACCTTGGATGGTTTATTTACCAAAACTCTGATTAGAAAACACTACCCTAAGATAGACTTTGAGGATTAGTATAGAATAACATCCAAGAATTTTGGTAATGTAAAGATTAGGTGAGTTTCCCAAGAAATACATCCCTGTCTGGATATGAGCATGTAGAGGTGGCTCTGGCACAGATCTACCTAGGGGTAAAACCCAAAAACACCACTTTGATCTAGACTCAAATAAGAACTGGTGGACGACAACGGGCCTTGTTTCACTCTTGGTGACGACACACCCATGGTATATGCTTAGGATAATTCACACTTTCTTTATAAACTGATTTGAATGATTTTAATATAATATGAGAATAAATAACCTTGGTTAATCCTAATGTGTTTTATATTAAAAATAAGTTGTCAGGATATTATATAAATGATTTTATGACTATTATTACTCACACTATGCTTTCTTGTTGTATTCAATGTCTGGATTCCAAAGAAGTCAAAGTAACATCGAACATCATGTACAATGTGGGAATTATTGTGGAAATAAGAAACTAAATGGAATGTAGATAGGCGTAAAATATATCATGTTCATGTTGAAGCATGTTTCCAAAAATATGATCATCAATATATATATTAACCAACTACCAAACTCAATAAAGAAGAGAAAGGTGGAGAATGATAAGACCTCTAGTAGTGGAGACCATAGAGTAAATAATGTTCAATTTACATCATTCTGGAAATGTTTAAGGAGACACCAAGGAAAGTGTCTTAATGGAACAAACAAGTGCTTTATGTGTGTGAAAAGGGTATAATGTAAATAATTTCCGAAGAAAAATGAAGAGTACTATGGAAGAAAATAAAAATGATCTTAAGAATCCATTTACAGTCATTTTCTGTAAATGTAAGGGACCATGGAATTACCCGAGTCAATTCCATATTCTTTAGGATAACCACCAGGTCAAGGAAGAACCTATGTAGAAATAAATGGATGAAGAAATGTTTTAATGTATTAATGCTCTTTTTTTATGGGATTACTTCGGAATAATTTTCTCTAGTATGTGTAACCCTGCAGTTTGTTATGTGAAAATTCAATATGAGGAAGAACTATCTTTTCTTTTATGGATATAGTTATAATAAACCATTTAGGTTTATACGATCCTTGAATTTGAGGCAATTACAGGTCATTAATTTTTTGGAAAAAAAATGCGAGGTATGAGATAACATTTGTGGTAAAATTATGTTATGTTTTTTTGAGTAATTTATCTCATTTTGGAAATGTCATAAAATATAGTTTTTGAAAAAGGACTACACGCTAACTGTGTGACAACCCATCGAGTCGGACAAAGCTGTGGGAATCGAACCCACAACCAAAGTGTGACTTGGATTTATGCCTACCACTGGACTATGTGAAGTCCCTGGTTAGTGTAACTAATTCGTTTTAATTAAATTATTTTATTGATCAATAATAATTTTATTTTTTATCTCCTGTTTTATCAAATAGATATCCAAAGTATAGGAAAATGATTTGGTGATTATGTGATAAATGATATTTTGAAAGAGGTTTACTCTGTTGGGAATACTATATAACTAAATAAAATAGAATACTATAGTATTTCATTTGAGGTGTAATGGTGTATTTTGGAAGAATATATGTTTTTTATAGAGATTGAGGTTATTGATGGAAATGATTAACCTATCCTAGAAAATATTTGATTTAGTTAATTACACTTCTGGGTGAGACTTTATGAGTAGTTAATGTTATTTGGAGATAAATGATAAGATTTACTATGAAATACTATTTGGTTAAATTTATTTGAGTTTTTGTTTTCAATCTTAGTTGGATTATATTGAAGAATTTTAAAGACTATTGTTTATTGAATGGTATTTATTGATCTTTGAGTATTGTTTGTTTAATTTTGGAAATTAAGATTAGTATTTCTTTCTGTAAAGAATTATCCATTTTCAGAATCATATGATCATTTACTAACCATTTGTACGAGGTAAATATATAGTATATTCTTTGTGGAATATGTGATTCTTTAGGAGTTGATTCTTGCACTTCAGGTGTGACCAAGTCATCTTGAATACTCATAGTTTGGATAAAAGATGAGTTAGTGGTAGAAATCTATTAATGGAAGAAATTGTATGTAAAAAGTAAGTATATATCATTATGTTCTTAGTAAATCTCATAAATAAATTCCTCAACTTTATTAAATGGAACTTAAAACCAAAAATGTTTTCCATTTACTTTTCTTACCAGCAAACTAATGATCGTTTAACTCATCACAAGTTTGTGGTTTTCTTATTGTTAACTTTATCCTCATTATGTTTTAAATCACTCTCCATCATAATTTTACACTTATTTTATCTTCTATATCTATGTTTTCCTCTATGGAATCCTAGTATGGGTTATCTTGGGTGACCTTTTTTACTTCTATTTCTTTCTTTTAAGGTGATAGTTTCGTTGAATCTTTATATGATGTTGGAATTTCAATGATGTTCCCAAGCCCAATTTTAGGAATTGTGAGAAGGAAATTTCCAAAAGGGGGAAAGAATTTAAAACCCTAATATTTTATATTAAGCAAAATTCTTTAAAATAATGGAACAGCTTGCGCTATACGAAACCCCGAGTTCGAATGCACCATGACTTACCAAACAAGTCATTCAAAAATGGTTATGAAAAAAATTAAATTAATTTTTCTTTTCATATACTCCATATAACTCTAACATCCATATTATGTGTTTCTTATACATAATATAAGAACAAATTCAATTTTTATGATAAAATAAATATTTTTCAAAAAATGAAATTTTACCACTATTAAATGGAGAACACTTTTTAAATACAATATTTGACACTTTTATATATTCAATTTGGAAATATAAACATCTTATTTAGAAACGGGACATAAAAATTTAGTTGAGATAAAATTTCGGTGTTTTCGGATAACTTTCATATTTTGATGAATAGTGAAAGATACTAAATTTTAATTGAAAGAATCATTTTTAATCAAAATAATTTATATTTTTAATTTATACATTTGAATGGTTTTTAATTATAACTAGATTATATTTTTATAATTTAATCCAATATTGGTCATTGGATGTAATTTCACAATTTAATTGGATATAAACACATATCAATCTTTTAATTGTTTTCTTTTCTCAAAAACCCGCTTTCTGGTTTGGACAATAGGAATTAATTTTAAATTAATTAGTTCAACTCATATATTGTTAATTTTTTAAAATAGGCATCATTCTTGAATTTGGAATATCAAAAATAGATTTGGAATAATTTTTGGTATTTTTTTAAAAACATTCAATATTTGATGAATAGTGAAAACACTATGTTACTATCTAAAGACGACTATTATTTAAATAATTATTATTTTTACATAAATTTATTTTAAACTCAAAATAAATAAATAATACCTATATTAGTTATATATAATTAATTGGAGTTATTTTATAATAATATTAGATATATAAAATTTTATTGAACTTTTTAACATCTTTTACCCACCTTCTAGGAACATTTTCAAATTTGCATAAAACGTAATTTTACCACTTCTATTAAATTAATTTCAAAAATTTGAGATACAAGGTTGAAATCAACAAGTAAAATCTGGTTCAATAGGACAAAAAAAAATTTGGTCAATAGTAACTCTTGAATTTTATTTACCATGGTTACAAATTAATAGTGTAATTAAAGGTAAAAATGATATTATAATTACCCTAACATATTTCCTAATTCTATTAGATATGTGTATTTCAATAAAATCATCCTTAGGAATAAAATATTATCCTCTTGATCAAATTTGATTAGATTAGAACAATTATTATTATTTTATTTAAAGAAGAGTTAAAAGTTTTAAATTCAATGTTTAATAACTAAAATATATTTAGTTTAGGGTTATAAATAAGATAAATTAGACTATAAATATTAATTATAAATCAAAAAATATTTCCTAAATTATGGTATTTTATTTATAATTTTTATATATTAAATAATCAAATTTATTTATGACACAATGACAATGCACCAATTACCTTATTAATGAAATATTAAAATAATTGATATTATAAATATCAAAATAAATGTAAATTGAGAATTTTGATGCATTACAAGAATTTTTTAGGGTAATATTACATGTTATTGTTGATTTAATGTATTTTTTTTCTAACTAATCATGTTTTTTTGACTTTCACAAAAACCAAATACTAAATAGTGTCAAAATTGACATATATGAGTATTTAAAACAAATACTATATTATTAAATGATATAATATTACCAATAATATAAAGATCTTACAAAGGACTTATATAATGATATATATGTCATTAATGAACCACTTGAGATTTTATTTTCATTTTATAGTAATTTTATTAACCATTTAATATAAAAATACAAGAAGACATCGTAAAAGTTATACTATTCAACTAAGAGTTAAATCTAAAAGAAAAGGTTTATATGGTGACCTCAACTTTTCTAAAACCTATTTTTTAGCTGATTTAGACCCAGAACCGCATTATCCATGAAATAAATCCATATGTATCCATTAATAAACTAATATTAATTTATATTAAATTAATACTTCAAACTTTTCCTAAAGTTACCCTCACCTCTCTTATAAAAGGGTTCTTCCCCTTCCCTCAAAATCACACCTCCAACGCCATTTGGATCGGACAACCCCAGCTCAAATATGTTCCCAAATACCCTCAATTAAACCTATAGGCCTTAATTTTATCATAAATTCAACCAAAGGAGCCTTTTTGATCAAATCAAAAGGAAGCACCTGAAGAAGAGGTAATAATTTCAACCCCTCTTTCAAAGTTCTTTTCTTCTTCCACTTCCTCTTTCATTGTAGTTTCCATAAAAAAATAATAACTCTAGTAACTTATACATATTGTGATATTATTATAAATATGGTACAACCATATTCATTATTCTATGCATCCTATGAATGACAAAGTCACCATACGCGCGTACGTACGGCTTTCCATCTCCACGTCGTGGGGTAGTTTGTTATTCAACACTTCATTATTTGGATGGGTATAATAATGAGTATAACTATTTTAAATAATAAATATAACATGTTAATTATTGTATATATATAATATACCATCCATTTATATACTATTTAACCACTAATAGAATGACATTGTTGCTTGTGTGTATGTGCGGCATACCGTCTCCACGACGTGATGAGATTTCATTCCCCATCATAACCATTCAAGAATTATATTCATTTTATGATTACAAATAATGTTTAAGAACTTAATATAATTCATTATATGAATCAAATACATCCTATACATAACAAACTTTACTTACATAAAAAACATATAAAGGAAAACAAATCAATTAACACCCAAAACAATGTTACTACAGAAATATCATTAAAAATCCATATTAAATGATCATATATGATTTCATATTTATGCATGTGGTTCTTGTATAATTTTATAACAATTATTTCACCATTATACATGAGGTTAACCTACCCTCAACTTAGGAAAAGTAAAAGTTAAGGGTTTTTCATCTCGCTTCTTATTCCCGTGAGATTCATGCTATATTTTCCACTATTTCCTTGTGTGTACCGTATGTACTGCCCATGATTTTATTATTTACAAAATATACATTAATTTATGGTTCTTTAAATATTAATTTTATGATAATTCTTTCATGGGGTGTACGTTCCCTAATTTACCAAATCTTTAAGGGGATTTTTAATTTTGATTTTTACTCATGGGGTTTTACGCAAACTTCATTGATTATTTCACACTCAGATTGTGTTTTAAATCACTATTTATTTATTTATGTAGTAATTTACACTCCCATTTGTGTGAATATAGTTTTGATACACATATCACTCCATTGATAAATTCTCAAGTCATTAATATGAACTTGATAAGAGTAATCTTAACTCAATTTCCATTCATTGAGTTAAACATCCAAGACATTGGTGTTGTTTTTACAAAAATATATATGAATGTCCTCAGATTTACATACAATAAATATCAAATCCTAGGGAGTGAATTTATATTTTTCAAACATAATTAAGTCATTTATTTATCCTTAACTAAAGTATAAGGTCTTTATAATGGATTACATCTCAATTTACATTCCACTGAGACTTCCTTGTTATTATGTGCCAATTCACTTTTATATGGTGTATATACATAACATTTCCATAGTATATCATGAATCCATTTATTCTCATGATATTATAAAGATTTTTTTACCTCAATTATTTTTATCCAATTGTATCTCATATGGTTAGGAACTCAAACTCAAATATTATTTTAAATGTTTTAAAGATTTATTCTTCGAAACATTTCTCATTAATGTCCATGTTTTAAAAATGGTTTTAAGGATTTATTTATATAGACATGAATGTTGTAAAATTAAAATTACAATTATATTTTTTGAAGAGGTATGGGACACTTTAATTCAAAAATCTCTTTTAAACGGATTCTTGATAAATAGTGAGACTTTTAAATGTTTTCAAGAAATAAGGGCTATTTCTCAGAAACAGTTTTAGTGATTATTTAAGTCTTTGTAAATATCCTTAATTATTGTTGATTGAGGTTGAGTTGTTGTAATTAAATATTACATATTGTATTTAATGAGTTATATTTGACTGTAGATGTGCTATTTTATAACATTCATAGTTTGTGGTAAAAATATAGACATTTTGTAAGCTAGATTTAATATGAATGTTTAGATTATGTTTTAACCTTTTCATATGTAGAATGCCTCGGACTTAGTAAGTGATGGGTGGAGCCCGCTATAGCTCCTCGGTGAATCAGTTGGTCTCATGAGAAAAATTAGTGTCTTGGAACAAGTTATAGACAAAATATTATTTATAGTCTTGGCACAAGGCCTTGAAAATATGGTTATGATGTCCGGCATTATGCATTACATCATTATGAAATTAGCTATTGATATTACATGTAATTATTCAACTAGAAAAATAACCATGAGAATAAGTAAATCACATTATTTGATTTATCTTTCCCATATTATGCTGAAATTTATGATTAAAAGGATTTTTATTTAGTCTTATACGTTTCCATAATCTTTTATGCTTATTATAATAGTTTCTGCTATATTGTTATCCCTACTGAGCATTAGAGCTCACCCATTTCTTATGTTTTCTTTTCCCCATGACATGAAAATTATATTATGGTTAAAATTTAGGGATATCCCAAAGGATATGAGTTTGTTCAAAGTGGACACAATGTTGTTTTTTTAATTCATGATGAAATGTAAAACTTATGGATGTATCTATTACTTCCAAGGAAACTAAACTAATCGTTCATTTGAGATATGATCTCTTATTATCATTCCAATGTTATGTAATAATGCCCCGACTCTGGGTAATTAGGGTCAATGAAATACATGGATTGTATTAATATGTTATGAATATTCAAGAAATAATTATTATTATTCATATAAGAAAATTTTGGGTTTTAATAGTTATAATTATAACAAGCTTTACCAAATTTTGGAAACTGATATGAGGAATATTTAGAGATAAAACTTATGATAAGATTAAATATATTATAACATCCAAGTGTTTTTTATGTTAGAGGTTATATGTTTTTCATAAAAATATATCCCTCTACAGACACTAAAATTATATGTGTTTTAGGAAAACATACATCTTATGTTAATATCTCCAAAAAGAGATGGTTTAGTATATTTCAATCGTCATTTGAGGGAAGGGTGAATGGTCCATTACTATGCAACTAGTTTGAAAATCCTAAAAGATATTGTTAGGTTAATTAAGACATACATTATAAAACATTATGAAGGATTTGGATAGATAATGACCATGAATGGACAAGGATAAACCTAAGGTGTCATTGATTCAAAATAATAAGTCCTAATAAAGATATCATATGAATGTTTTCATAACTGGATGATTACTCATTCATTTTTCCCACAGTATGTTTTTTAGCTAATGGATGAAATTAAAAGTAAATGTGTCAATATGGAATATAATGGATGGTGCAATGATTTTAATCTTTAGAAACCAAATTAAATGGGATATGGAATGGAAAATCTTGTGATTATTCCAAACCAAATGTATTAATATATAGTTAATAACTTTAAAATAGGAGTCTTTGAATGAACCAAATTAAATAAAAATTTATTTTCATAAAGATCATCAAGGATATATGATTCATCTTTCCAAATGTTTCTATTTTGGGGAGAATAACCTCATTAAATTTGTTAATATTATGAGAAGATATATTATGTTTGTAAAATATGGACACAGAGAAAGTAATTTCTCAGAAAATTTACGATTAAAAATGTGGGGAATAAATTGAATCCTAAGGTGACATTATTAATGATCCTACCCAGGTTACACTCAAAAAAATGGTACTTAGCCCAATCTTACACATACTAAAAGAGTGTTCATGTTCTCCATAGGCTAGTGAATGGAACCTAGGAATCAAACAAAAACTATTGGGAGTAATTTCTCTCAATATTAAACCTTATTCACGGAAAATATAAACATTAAAAAGAAATAGTGGAGGAAAAAACCAAATATATATATTACCTAAATAAATAGAACCAATGGTAGAAAATATAAATTAATGTTGCTAAAAAACTGAAATAACAATTCAAGATTCAAATTAAAACTCAAAAACCTACTAGTACATGTGATAATGTGTCCATAGTCCCAATATCACACCACCTGCTACCCATACCCAGCTAACATAAACAAAACTAACTCAATTTGCATCCTTTCCTTTTCCTACACCAAAAATAAATTTCAGGTCTACACATCACTGAAGATGTGTGTAGGGTTTGAGCTAAATAGGATTAGTGGGATCCCACACATGTGTTCTGAATCTTGTCTATGAAAAACAATACCCATGTGATCAATTTATAGAAAACACTAATTAATATGCAGTAAAGTATTTCTTTACCAAACTCATCGTAAAACATTTCTACTTTTCCACAATTTAAAATAACATAGGGTAAAATAGTTTCAAATAATGATTTCTATAAAAAATTTCAACCATCTATATCAAGGAAAAAATAGAAAAAATCCAACGAAAAACCAAATGGTAAAACCCATTAAGGATAATCATAGGATCAGGTTACCTAGGTCACCCATTCATCAATCATGACTATTTAACACTATAATTCATTAGAACCCAAGTATCAATGTTTACAGAATATAGGAACATCCCAAAAATTGAACCCTCCAACAATGTCTTGTCAAGTCATAAAGTCTAATTCAACTCTCTCTATGAATGGGTGGACACCCTATAAGGTTAATCCACATAAAATACAGAATAAAAGGGAAACCTCCAATACCCCTCCTTCCACATAAGTACCCAATTATCCCATTTTCGTTATTTGAAAACATTTCAAAAATGGAATACATGTTTTAATGTATAGTTTTAAGCACCCTTTTCTTTCCATCAAAACCTTCTTTGAAATCCCATTCCAAAATCCATCATAAAATTCTTTAAAAATCATATATCTTTTACCAAATTAGGGGGAAACCTATATTTTCTAAAAAAATAATATAAAAAATATATATATAATCCATTATCATTCCAGTTATATATAAAAAATAATTTAATGAGGTAATTCAATGGTTCACATTAAATCGGATTGAGATGGAACCACCCACCTCAATCATTGGTCGAATACTACCCATAACAGGACTGACACACCAGGAATAACACGTTATGAAATAGAGTTTCAAGAAATAATTCCAAAGTATTATAATAAATTTTATAAATAAAACAGTCAATGGATATGATAGATCACAACATGCATCAAGAAAAACAACCTTCTCTTCATATATAACATGAAGACTGGCATTCAGAAAAAGATCACAAAAAGCATCTATAAGGGATTAGAGAATCTTCATCAAATAATCAATAGATCCATACATAAACCAAACATTTTTGTCACAACCAATATAAATATTGGAAAAAAATGGATTCAATCACCTAAATATAGAGGAAACCCATACAAACCTATGATCAAGAACAGAAGAGAGAAATTTGGAAGAAGATGGGGCACCCAAAATCGTATGGAAGATCCTAGAGTTTGATGGCCGGATTAACAAATAGAATGAGAGGAATTTTACGAAATCCATGTGATAAAACCTACATGGAATGAGGTTTTTACACTATAAATAAGATATTTACAATATAAATTCTTAAATTTTCATGTCCTCCAAATAATATGTTTCCTTTAGTTTAAAATCCTTATACATGGATTTATGATCTAAAACCTGGTTTCTGGTGTGAAAATATTTCATTCCATAAACCCTATTCAAATATTATTCCGTACAACATATTATTACCATAAGTTACTGGCTTATGATGTAAAAATCATCTTCATGCAGCAATTAGTCCATGCCCTATTGAAAAACTTTTAAAAGTATTTGATTATCCCCAAAACCCAAAGTACCAATCTTTAACATAAAATATAGAATTTTTTTTACCAATATTTTACAAAGTCCATAGAATATTAATTTCCATCCATGGGAATTCATATGAATGAAGGATGCTTTGGAAAAAGTTTAGTCCAATTCTCCCTCCCTGAAGACTATTGTTCCCAAGTCTTGTAAGAATTTGATTCATGTCACCGCAACAATTTTAAAAACATAATTGACTTCCCATGATATAATTTCACTAGAGAATAAATGATATTTAATGGTTTTTCTATAATAGAAACATATAGCTCCAACTCAGTATCTTCTAAACTCAAAACTTGATATGGGTCACTGTATTACTTCTTGAGTTGAGACATGTGGAAAAAATCAAAGTAACCTATCAAATAAAATTAAAATTCCAACTCACACACAATATTCCCAAGCCCCCGAGTTACATTAAATGCACCAATGAATGTTAGAGCCGGATTCCCTTATTTTCAAATCTGATGTTCACCCAAACAAGGAGAAACGTTTATGAAAACCCATTAACTAATAAAAAACACTAAACGAGTACAAAGATGATCCATATATGATTTTTGACAACATTTAGCTAAAAGTAAGAACTGACTTAAATATTGAATTCTTGCTGACATCTCCTAAACAAGACTTGGTACCATGAGAGTGGCTTTCCTCACCTCTTCCCAATAAATTGGTGACCTCCTCAGTCGAGCATACCAAACCAAAATGGGATCCACTAATAGATATGACTTGTAACTATTATTATATAAAAACATGAGTATTCATAGATGGTTTCCCCATGATCCTCTAAAATCTAATATATTGTCCCAAAGGATACCCGATAGGATCTAAATATCATGCTCTGTAGGAAAATGTGGTTGTGGAGGGTAATTTATAATCAACATAATCTAATTCTTAATTACCTCCTATATAGTACTCTAGAACCATGATGTAAACCTTGAATCCCTTCCCAAGATAATGGAAGATAGATTCAAATGAATCCTCTCAATATTTTACATGTGAATAATAACTAGACCATATATGTTTGTGGTGACATTATTATAATGAAATGGTCTAATTTTCAACCAATCAACCACTACCTAGATAGTGTAATTCTCTTAGGGAGTCTATAGTAATACAATAATAAATTACATGGATACCTCAACCCATTTATAAATAAAAAATAAAAAATTCTAGATAATAAAATATAGGTTTTGGTACACAACATATACCAATTTGAAAGTGTAACAGTATGATACATAATCAGAAATGTTAAAGATCATACCTGATCACTAAAATCAATATCTAGAGTCATTTTACATATTTATAGATCTATTTTGATATGACCATGTAAAACTATGACATTCAAACAAAAATATATTCGTTGAAAATTTAATAATGACAATGATATCTCCATAGTAGATAATAACATCTAAAGGGAGATACCTAACAAGAATGGAATCCCCACCATATAGGCTATCTCTAATTCCTCTAAACTCATCATCATAAAAAATAATTCAACCTAGACTAACACTATAAGAACTTTAAGGCACCACATACCCCATATCATTCTTAGCTGTGATCAAAATAGGCATTGATGTTAGAAACTATCTAAACTCATTGAAGAAATATTAACCTTTCACATACCATGTGTACTTCACCCTCTTCTTGGTAAAAGAATTCAAGGGTGGTACCATTTATTAAGAAATTCCCAGTGAACTACTTATAGTTTATATATATACCCAAAAATAATCTAATCTCAAAAATAGTGGTACCTCCCTGGAAAGAGAAACATTCACTTTCTTAGGATCGACTAAAACTCTATGTTCTAAAATCATGTGTCCCAAGAAAATCACTTCCTAATTATAGAAATAATATTTCAAAATATTTCAATAATGTTGGTGGTTTCTCAAGGCTTCCAAGACTAGATTTAGAGTGTTCTCATCGTCATGCTCGGATCTTGACTAAACCCTAATATTTATAATGAAAGATATGAAAAAAATATTTCGATGCTAATAGAAAATTCAATTCATCAAAGACATAAAACCAAGATGAGATTTAGTCAAACCAAAATGAATCAAAAGATATTAATAATGTAAATAAATTCTCTTGAAATAATTATTTAGAATATTATACATTGAAACATTGATCTAATCATAACCAAACCAATTATTGATCTATAAAAACCACTTCTTCCCTTTAACTTATCAAAAAAAAATCTAAACGAGGCATAGAGTAATTATTCTTAACCATCACCTAGTTCAATGTATAATATTACACAAAAAAAAGGGAACCATCTTCCTTATTTGAAAAGATAATTATGGATTCCCATCTAGAAACACTAGTGTGAGAAAAACCTTTCCCTACAAGATCATCCAATTAGATCATGTTCTCTTTTGGCTATATTGGTGGCATATGATAAGAGGATATCGAGATCACATTCATACCAAGAATAAGATCAATTGAGAACTCCACTAACCTCTCTATAGGAAGGCCGAATTTGTTTTGCAAATACATTAGGAGATTCCCTAAAAACTAAGGTAATACCACCAATATAGGATATGTGATCGGGATCAACTACAATGGTATACAAAAAACTCCTTATCTCAAGGAAAAAATTTCCTCCACAACAAGACCTCAGATCCCACTCTCCCTAAAACAACTGAGATCTTGTACTAGTAAAAATAATAATTGAATTCTAATGATAACAATAAATATCATCACAATGAGAAACAAATCCAACCCAACATGATTTCTGACATCAAAGAGATCTAGATCAAGAACATGGCTATCCCAGACTAACTCTACATCAACTATCGATAGATAATAATAAGGACATTAAGACCCTGACTACCTCATTCAAAAATACATCACCACATCCATAACGAAGAAAATATGATTTTTCATCTATTTTAACAAAAAATGGGAAGATATAGAAAATTTCAATCGTCCTATATCAAATAAATTTGTTTCTTTAGAAGTTGTAACAGAAATGTAACATCTCAATATCGTTGGGCATGTGTTAGCCTCCATAGGAAACTCATCCATTGTATAAATGTTAATTACTACTATGTATTGTGGATAGAAACCCATAGATTTGGAATCATATGAAAACATCCTATTGGAGTTTTTAACTTAATAACCTTGACCATAATGAGACATGGAAATAGCCCGGAAGAACATCAATAGATAGCCTCACAGGACAAAATCATTGGAAATCATTATTGGTGATGGAAATGTATTTCATGTGTTTTTTAACTTTTGACATTACTTGAAATATAGGGTAATAAACCTAGATGCTTATAATAGTGTAGAAGAATTCTGCAATTTAGAATCAAATCCCCAACCCCTAAGATTATCTAGCCACTTCCTCAGCTTCCATAACATGACACTATAACTGGAACTGAGTGTAATATATAGGTAATATAAACCAAATTTATCCATAATATACATATCTTACATCATATCTCTATCCATTTTTTCTCTATAGGCATCATGCTTCATCATATACTCATATGATAATATGTCTGGTCACAAACCCTATAGTAATTTCAATGATTTTAACTAATCATTCATCACTATATATAGTGAAAAACAAACTAGGTCCACAATCTAATTTTTTTACACTAATACCAATTAATCTCCATACTATAAAGAGAGAAACTCCAAATATTTCACTATAATCAGAGACTATAGGAAGAAATACTACTTAAAGAGGGTTTTGAATCCATTCTAGTCAAATACAACATGCCAATTTTCCTATACCATTAAATCCCTCAAATACATACAAGCAACCTAAATCCTAAATGATGTTTAGTTTTACTTGAAATCCATGGGTGTATATATGAAGTTGAAGAACTAATTTATCTTGTCCATTGAGTCTTATTCCTCTTGTGTTTTATTCATACCCCTAAGGTATGGGGGATTCTCAGGCGGGAACTCTCGAGTTTGATCTGTATCTTCCTAGTTGAACATTAACAGCTGTTTTTTTTTACCTGTAGTGTAATTTAGTATATAGCATGATTGGCCCATACAATAGACTCTAACAGATATTATTTCATAGTGGTATTCCTTTGAAAATAATCTCTCATTGCACCCTCCTTTCGAACCTATATAAGATGTCTGGGAAGCATATTTCTACATGATAAAAACATAAGAAACTATTCAAAATCAAGATAATATTTGTTTAAATAGGAAAATAATAAAAATAATAAATGAATATAATCAATAACTAATAATAGGAGACACACAATATTACATCCCAAGGATACTTAAGAATCATCACAAAAAGGGCAGGCTAGGCACTCACCGCAGTGTACTTTCCAAGACCAGAAAATCTTATCTCCTATATAGAAAACATCAAAATATAAGGACTCATGAGGAAAATCCTCTGATAAATATTATTATGAACCTCTATGAGTTGCCTTTTGAAACTGGTACCTCACACAATCTTCCATATACCCAAAGCTCATTCTTGGTCCCCCTGGGTTAGCGCTTAGAACCCTAGAGTCATCCACAAACTAGAGGGGTATGATTTCACAAAACCAGAAATAAGAGACACTAAAGATATATTCAATGGAAATATAAAATAGAACATTAAACTAGAAATATTTTTTCCATAAATTAAGAAAACCAACAATAGTAAAATATAATGAATGTATCCATTTAAAACTCTAAGAACAAGTAAAAATGTAATGGAAAACATAAAAAAGAACTAATATACCTATGTTGTAATGTGAGAAATATACTAACCTCCCACCATTATCTACCCATACCCTACTGAAATAAATCTATCCACATCACTATGTTTTTTTACATTCTCATACATCAAAAGACAATAGGTAGTCAACATGCCAATGAGGTGGTGTGAAGGGTGTGATCTAAACAGTATCAGTAGGATCCCGCTCAGGTTTTAGATTTCAAGTCAATATTAAAAATACCTATATAATAAATTTATTGAAAACCCTTTAATGATAGGAAATAAATTAGTTCTATATAAAAACCCTTGTAATATATTTTCCCTTTTATACAATACAAAATAGTCTAAAAAAGTAGTTTCAAACCATTTTTTCAGTAAAATTTATCAATAAGGTATATAAAATTAAAAATAGTACAAAAACTATAAATACTAAGTCTATTGATATATAAATATCACATATTTTTATATGAATATTAATTATATTACCTAAATATGCACTTATGGATAGTGAAGTTATAATTTCTTTTGAATCATGGACACATAAACAACTGGTCCATATATGAGCTAAATCATCTCCCACTATGTTCATAATAACTAGAACCCTTATTAGAGAAATAATAAATAATACCTTTTATTATATACTGGGAAAAAAAACATAAGAAAGGGTGAGATTAGATAATCAGTAATGATAAAAAAGGGAGGTATCAATATATCATAAGTATAAGGGTATGAGTACATGAGAATAAAATTTGAAAAACATACCTTAGATATCATAGATCGCAAACATGTGTCAAGGCATAAATTTAGGAAGTTCATAGGACAAGAAACCAAATGGAATCAAAGAACATGGACCATGAGAACATAACATTGACATATGGTATAGATTTTTTGGCACATACATAATCATTGAAAATCATTTCCTTAGTAGTGAATGCTCATTGGAAAGATTACCATAATATACTGAGTTCATTCACCAAATTGTCATATTATTCAAGGAACACCCCCAAGACTACCATTGTGGACACAATACCTTACTAAACTATGTTCAATCCCCATTCCAACCCAATTTATCTCAAGGAATGTCAATCTTTACACAATGAATTAGAGAGAGATTTGGTCCCACCCATCACATTATAAAAAGAATACCTACATGTTCCACAAAATCATAAAAATTTATTATAATATAACCAAAGAAAAGAATTGGGTTTTAAAAAACATTTAATAAAAGAATAAATTTTGGAAAATATATATGTTTTATAATCATTTCATCATTCCATCATAGAATTACCCATAGAAAATAAGAGGGTTTAATTTTTATTTTTTCATTGCATAACCAATGGAAAAAGAAGAGAATTTAATAAACATTGTGTCATCATTAATATAAGACATCTAGAGAAACAATAATAACGGTATCATTTGATCATATCCTTAGTAAATCATAAGTAACATCAAAGGATGACATCTTAAATAGAAAATATATTAGGGGATCACAAAGAACATTTCTTGGGGAAAATAAACGTTCATTGAAAATTGATTTTTAAAATGAAAAAACATTATATATATATATATATCATTTTAATTGAAAATTAACCTTTAATCTTATAAGGGAATATTTAAATAGATATTTAAAAAATTTGAGGAAATATAATTTTTTAAACAACTTTTTATAAATAAAAAATAAAAATATATTATTTAAATCCTCTTCTTTCAAAACATACATGAAAATACCTCATATAAAATAGTATTCATTGTGGTGGGAAATTGTGTTCTTATCATACTTGTTAAAATAAAGATTCATTTCACATTATCGGTAAAATCCAAAGGGGGATTCATTGAAAAATCAAAGAAATATTTCATTCAAAAAAATTCAAAAAAAATTCAAACAAGTTGTAAAATTATATCTAATAAATAATTTGGAGAATCTTCATAAAAATTTTTAGATTATATTTGGAAAAAATGTATTTGGAAGAAAAATTTTTTTGCCGGAAGAGAGAAATAAATTTCTTTTTCATTATAAACATTCATTTGAACTCCTAAGTACCCAAATAGAGTAAAATGAATGGAAAATATGTATTCTAAAAGAATAACTATAGAAGAATAATATTATATTTTTTTTGGACATGGAACATAATATTTCATCATCGTAACCATAAACATAAACAATCTATATTAACTATGAGATTGTATCATAAAACCATTACCACTTCGGTAACATTGACTCATAATCCCCATAAAATAATAAAATTAAATTAAACATGAAATAAGATGAATATGAGGATTTTCCTGAAATAACTTGTCAAATGGGTTGTATATACACCAAATAAAATAATATACGTACATAACCCAACATATGTCTCAAAGAAGGAAAATTGGGGAAAAATTCATTTACCTATTTGGTAATCTATTGAATAAAAAGTCCCATTATGTAAGAAAATAAAATGAATCATTAAATTTCATTAAATAAGTTTATTCCTAAAATAACATGTTAAATGGGTAGTATATGCATTGCAAAAAATAAATGAGTGGTGAATATGGCATAAGTCTCCCTGAAATAAAAGAGATACTAAAAATGCATTACCATAAGTCTTGACTTCCATAAAACTAGTTTGAATCACCTATATAATAAATATAATTTGTTATACATATATTAAATAAATATACTTATAAATATATATCATACCATATATAAATTACTTATGTCCATCTATTACCCATTTATTAACAATTCTATATTAAAATCACATCTCATGTAATAAATTCTTTGTTTTTCATGTACATTTTGTTTTTTTATTTTTAATCCTTTTACTTCGATCATGGTTCCATAAGCACCATAATGTTAACCATGATATAAATATCATATATATTTATTATATAAGAATTTTATGTATTTCATACAAAATAAGAAATGAAAATCAATGGTCGTTTTGATGATAAGTCATATGTATGTTTTTCCCATTTTAAATAATGAATGAAAAGTTTAAGTATATACAATATATTAAATTTAAAAAATAATTTCTATTTCATATATATTGCATATCTACTATATCTACTAAACCTGGGTGTTTCCCTGATGACGTATCACCTCCACATTCATCCACGTCACCAAATTCGCTTATCCATTTTCCAATTCACCCTCTAGTTTCTAATCAAAATCTCGTTACTCCCATCGCAACTCGTCTATGAGCTCCACCTTGCCGTGATCCATCTTTCCACTTAGGGTTTCCTTATTCCATCTTCTGACTCCCATGATTATCCATCGACCTCTGGCATCTTCCTCCTTCAAAAATCTCAATCTAGAGCCGTTTTATCCCACGGTAAGTCATCGTCTTTATACTGCATCAATCTCAAACTACAGCAGTTCTATCCCAGGTATAGTAATCGTCTTCCTCCCACATCAATGTAAATCTGTAACCATTTCATCCCACACTTTTCCATCATCTTCCTCCAACATTAATTTCAATCTATAATAGTTTCAGCCGACGCTTAGGTATAAATTCCATATGAAAATCATCCAAATGTTTCTTCACCGTCGACCGTTGTGGCCAACCGCTCGCAAATGATTTGTGAAGCTCTTCAACTTCACCAACACCTCCTCTTTCCATTGAAAATACATCTTCCTCTTCATTCTTATATCTCACTGATGTCTAGAAATTGAACCTTGATGCAGATTCAACCATTTCTGGATGCCTTCTGCACTAAGTATGTTTTCGTTCCTAACTATTCTATTAGATTATACTCTAATTTTAAGATATTTGTTTAACCCTATTGATAAAATTATTCCACAATTTAATGCAATATTACTGATTTCAAAGATCAGTTTTTGGGGCCCCAATATGTAACTAACTTATCTTTATCAGTATTCAGAGACAATAATGTTCAAGATCTGCACAAAAGGTGTTTTATCTTCATTTCATGAAGCATTGGCGCCTTAATTACAACCCATTTCATTACTCATCATTCATTTTATCCCATTTTTTCATGCAGTTAAATCATTTCATTTTTATATTTTCCTTCAAAGGTTCATCACATCATACATGAATGAATATTTTTACATTAGTCATCATCCATTTTATGCCATTTTTCATCAAATTGAGTCTTATAATTCTTAATTTTACATGAATGGTTCAGGATATCTTACATTAATGTCATTAAGACATGTACAATAAGCTTTTTTTGAAGGTAATATCAGTAATCATGTTTCTTAATCCTGGGATTATATTACAATTTTCATTTTATACATATTTTTTATAGTATTTTCAGGTATTGTTTCACTATAGACATCAATATATATTGAGAAGGTAGTATTTTAGTATGATTATGTTGTGACTCAGAGATTTTTGTCTCTATTATAGGATATTCATCTCATAATGTTTTAATTACACACTTCATCTTTTAAGATGAATATTGATTATTTTTATTTATATATTGAAGGTGACTCACCCTGCACATAAAGAGATCAAGGGAATCCTGCACTAATAAGTTCCAGATCTCTACAACAGGTATGTTTTCCTAAAATTGTGGAATTAACCTCCCAACCATGCATCATTTTTCATTTGAACTTACACTCTATATGAATGCAGGTTATTGTTCGTAAATCATGGATTTAACATCCCTTTCATCCAACATATGAATGAAGGATATATTGTTTCACTATTGACTCCATTGTATATTGATTTTTGTGGACTAAAAACATATGAAACGAATGATTATAATGATTTTATATTACAATTTTCATTTTATAACATATTATTCATAGTATATTATGGTATTTTTTTATCATTATTTCATGCCTCATAATTAGTGTGTCTGATATTTTTATCTCATGTCATTATGATTTGAATGGATGTGTTATTTAAATGGGATTGAAATTAATGTTGCAGGATATTGTGTCCATGCATTAATTGAACCTATTATTGGTGGGTATGTGTTTTATATATCAAATTATCAATACATCCCTCAGAATGAGTTATTACAATTACTGCTTACTACCATGCATCATTTTTTATTTGGAGGTACACACTATGTGAATGTAGGTTATTTGTCATAAAATCATGGTGTTAACCTCTCTTTCATCCAACATATGAATGCAGGTAATCTATTTTCACAATTCAATCCACTGTGTATTGATTTTTGTGAACTAAAAATATATGAAACCGATGATTATAAAGCATTAATACGATTATGTTTTCACTATTGGCTTCAATGTATATTGAAGGTAGTATCTTTTTATGATTATGTTGTGATTCAGCGAGTTTTGTCTCCATTATGGGATATTCATCTCATAATGTTTTAATTACGCACTTCATCATTTAAGATAAATATTGATTATTTGTATTTATAAATTGCAGGTAAATCAACCAGCACATGAAGAGATCAAGGGAATCCTGCACTAATAAGTTCCAGATCTCTACAACAGATATATTTTCCTAAAAGTGTGGAATTAACCTCCCTACCATGCATCATTTTTCATTTGCATTTACACTATATGAATACAGGTTATTAGTTGTAAAATCATGGAGTTAACTTCCCTTTCATCCAACATATGAATGCAGGTGATATGTTTTAACTATTGACTCCACTGTATATTAATTTTTTTGGACTAAAAACATATGAAACAGATGAATATAATGCTTTTATACGTTTATGTTTTCACTATTGACTCCATTGTATATTGACAAGTTAGTATTATATTATGATTATGTTGTGATTCAGAAAGTTTTGTATCCTTTATGGGATATCCATCTCATTTGAAAAGTCAATGGATCTGTAAAATAATGCAAAGTTATAGATTTGTGGGTCATGTCTAAGAGTTACTATACATACATTGATTGTTCTCATCCCAGCATAGCGATGAACTGAAATATTGATGAATGTGCATGGGTTGATGGAATGAATTCCTTCAATTTACAAGCATGGAGAAGAAAATTAAGAGATGTGTATCATTTCTGTCTCAGCGAGGATTGATGCAGGTATTTTTTTCCAATGAGGATTGATGCAGTGTTTGCCAATTTCTCATACATAGTGTTTTAACAGATTTTTTATAAATATTTATGGATTTCATTTTAAAGTGTTTCCCTATTACTCATACACATTATGTATTCTTATTTTTAAATATTACTGTAACTATAGGTAAAAATATTGCATGATTGTGTATGTGCTCAGGTCAAGGCTTGTTAGCTCTTATTCCACCACTATAACTCCTCATCACTAAAAACACTAGGTAAAATAATACCTTTAATTTCATGATATTTTTTCATATTGGTCATCAAGAATTTCACTACAAAATTTTATTAGTTACTTTTACTAAATCTGACATGACATGATTTAGAGAAGTGTATCATTTTTTATGGTAGTGGATCATGTATTTTAATTTAGTACCATATCATGTATTGTATTTCAATAGCACGCTGTTATTTAGATTAGTGGAAAATGTTTTTTCTTTGACCGGTGGCTCATGAATTTTTTTACTACTCTACATGTGATTCCTAAGTATTCAATTTCTGATGATGTGAATTTGGTAGGGAAACTGATTCTGAAATCTGTGCAAGGTATATAAAAAATGAGGAAAAGGTTACTTCATTATTAAAATGTGTCATGCACAAAAACATTATTAATTTTCATGATCCCACTCGTTCTGTTTGTTTGTTATTTTAACTACTGTAGGGAATGATTTTACTGTTATCCAACATACATGAAGTGTGGGTCCACTGTAGTCATGAATAAATACTATACTAGAAGTTTATAATAAACCTAAAATGATTAAAGGGGTCTTTCTCTAAATGGAACACCATATTCTCTTAAAAACATTAGTTTCTTTTACAATTTTCACCCATTTTCTGGTAATGTAAACATTCTGTTCTGTTTCCTTTATTTCAAAACATGATCTATTCTGTTTGTTTGGAAATTTCAAACTGCATGTTTCATTGTTTTGTTAATTTTTCTTATTTTATATGTATGATACTTAATGTTTTTTATTTGTTCATATTGATAAAAATTTTCATTTATTTTCAATTATAATTTATTCTTACTTTTATTATGATGAAGTCTGAGAAAATACTACAACTATTCCAGAAAGAAGAGGTGAAAAAGTGGTCATCAGGAGTCATTTTCACACTTCTTTGATGAATTATAAATGTCACAGGGGATTTGGAGTGGCTTTGGTGGGTTCATAGGTCTTCCATATCAGAATCTTCGGGAGCCCTAGTTCTTTAACCATTGGTTTTAAGGGTCCAAAATTATCATCTTTGAAAGGTATATGAGAGCCTTCATTTTAATGGTCAGTTGTTGGTGTATCTACATGGAAATTAAGAAGTCTCTCTTAAATGGTATGTGATAGAGCTCATCTTTATATAGCATGAAATCTCACTAAAATATTCTCTTAATTTTGTACTGTTATATTCATATTCATAAATTTCCCATCCAAAGATAATCATATTGATGCAGTGATTTTCATATTACAGGTTTAGTTGATAATAATTGGAATAATAGATGAGAATTGAACATCTACTTCAATTCATTTTGGATATTTTCAACTTTTATATTTTAACCAAGGTGTTATCTTTGGTATCAACTCAAGAAACTATACTATTTCTTTTTCCTCTTTTCATACATATCCTTTCCCTGTTCCTCTTCCTTCTGACGCTTCTCTTTTTTATTATTCTACTTATGTTCTCTTTATATCCAGTTATATTTTTATCTAAATTTTCTGGCCTTCCTCAAATCCTAATTAATCTTATAAAATGAATACATTGATTTTAGACAAAAAATATCTACTACATCCTACTCATCCTTCTCTATGAAAAGGGTATACTGAAATGTGTAAATTCCACATTTCATGGAATGTGTTGATTCAATAATTTTTATTTTTTTTCTGATTTCTATATTTTACTACTTCTGTATGTAGGGGGTGCTCTAGAGCCAAAAATTGTTCTATCAAGGGATGATTCAGATACCACCTTGTCCCATAATCACCCTCTTCCTATCAAGGTATCTTCAATTTTCACCACATATGAAAATATGGGAGATAGTATTACCAGATCTCATGAAGTTCCTAGAAAATCTACTATAGATGGGCCATCTTCATCTGCTAGCAAGAATGAAAATATATCTATTGATGAATTTTAAAATTAGAAGAAATATTTACAAATGCAGAATGAATTGACTGAGAAGATGAAGAAAATTATAGTGGTGTGTGTCCACTTTTTAATCTTTATGTGATCTTTGAGTGAAACTTTTAATTATTCTTTTTTTATGTATGTTATTCCCTATGTTTGGTGGTAAAATAATTTCTACTATATTTTTTGATGATACTGAACTCTCTTGGGTCTCTTTCTTTCTTATACTCAGTTCTATTTGTTTTAATCATTGGGGAAAGTATTTTCATTTACTGCCTTGTAGTGTAAGGGGTTAGGCTTAAACCGAGAATCAGATGGCAACCAGTAGGTTGGCAGTAAAACACCATCTTCTTCTAGAACATTACCTCCTCATGTTTCTTATGTTACATCCACTATACAATTTCCTAGTGGGTAAATGGAAACTACTTCAACTACACATATTGTTGCCATGTGAACTCCTAAATGTATCCTAGATTCTTTTCCCAATATTGCAGACATGCACAATGTCGAAGGTATAAAACATGCTCATACAATTTTTCAAACACAATTTGATAATGAGTATCCAACTTATGCATCTGATCATTATGAAAATACAGATTCTATATGGATTTATAATACATGATTTCCACTTAAGTATTAATTTATGGTTTAACTAATTTCATTTTATCTTCAGGGTCATGTTTCGCAGGTTCCATTCACTGGCTCATTTAGGATTTTTAAACCATTCCATTTTAACCAACACACTATCATTTATATCTATTATTTTAGTACAGATGGTTTATTCAAATTGTAGAGTAATGATCACTTCTATGGTTATATTTTATATGATGTTATATTAGTCTCTATATGGTACATGTATTGATGTATCAGGAATAATGAAGTTGATAAGGTTATTTACATGTGCAATCAAATTGATATTGTTTTCTGAATTCAATCTGCTGAGTCAAAGGCGCACCATTCATTTATGTGTTATTGTGGATTATATTTTTTAATTTAGAGACTTTTAATTTTTTTCCCTTTGACAATTATTACAATTCCTTATAATTGGATGCCATTTTGTAAGAGTAGATTGACTGAACTGACCAAATTAGTTATGAAATTCAACCTTAGATATCCACACCAGCCTCCATAGTCCCAGAAACATTAGATATAGATAAGTCTAGGAATTGTCTTTCTATATCTATTGTTCTATTTTAATTCATATAAAAACTGGCTTGATCACTTGTGAGTGCATGCTTCATTGTCCTTTTTCAACTTTTGTGGATTGATTTGGGTTAGGGGTTCATAGCGTGGGAAGGAACATAATAATAGTTCATTTTGGGTTTTTAGAGTTATAGTGTTTTCTATATCTCTTCCTCCTTATATAAGAATGAACGTTGTATCTATGATTAATAGAATTGCTTTCAATAATGTTAATATTAATTCATGGTATCTTTCATGTATTCAATGTGATAGGGTTTACGCTAACTAGATTTTGGAGATATACTCATCATTATGGAACAAATAAGAAAATGGTGATTTCATGATAAGTGGATCATTTTCTTCTCTTAGTTATTAGTTTCTTACAATTTTAATATGAAACACTTGTGATACGTGTATTTGAAAACTATATCATGTACTATGTGGGAAATTTTAACATGACCATGGGATGGTTTTTTAGACCATCAAAAAATGTAGTTTATTCTCAATGGTGGACCCTAAAAATACCAGGAACACACTTTATTTAGAAATAGCTACATTTTACTACATTTAATGTAATTACTTCATTTATTTCATTTAAGTTCCACTTTGTAACAGTATTCTACATTTTTATACATCTCACAGTCACATCAATTCAATGAATACTATATTACCTATCATTTGACCTAATTGCAATTTATGTCTATCATCTGTATTGAAGTGTAGTTCGATCACTAGTTAATTACAGTATTTTTAATAACATTATATTATTATTTCCCATTCAATTAGATCTTCAATATGGAACTAAAATTGACATATTCCTACAATATGGAATGTACTTTCTATCATCTTATCTTACTAAAAAATACTTCACTACTATAATAATAATTTTATAACAATAAACCAAGGCCCTATGATTTCTTTTCACATATTAATACCAAATTCTATGAAATTTGTTCTGTTTAATTATTAGATTGGTTTTTCGTATTTAAATATTTATTACTAATTATTAATCTATAGAATTAAATTTTCATCTACAGAGTTAATTTTCTGAAAAATGAAGCTGAAAATATGTTGCAACGATCCTGGAACACTTCTCAAAAATCACTTAGCTACAAAATGTCTAAAATACATGCAGTTTATAGACTATTGTGTAATTATATATTGGGTTCTAACATTTTTTACTCAAATTAACCATCTTCCCAAAATAGAAGAGAAGACAAAATTTAATGCATATTGAAATGATTTGCAAACTTCCTTCTAAAAACAGCAACTACGTTTCCTAGATCTCTTCAAATTTTATTTTGTTGTATATAGATTTTCTCCTTGTATATTCCATTTATATATAACAATACTATTTTATTACAAATTAATAAAAATAACTATTAATATGTAAATTTTATAAAGTGTTCTATTTTAAAAGAAAAATCAATAATTTAATATGTTGTGCGTACGCATGGGTGATGATTAGTATTCTTTAAATTTATACGAATTAACATTAATGAAAAGCGTTAGTGAAAAATTAATCACATCACTTCGGGACGTGGTAGTCTTCCATATATAAGAGCGACATTATTTTATCCCCAAAAAATGATATGTTTGAATTAATATGTGATATCATGAATTCATAAGTATAATAATATCATAAATATCATTTATAAATAAAAAATCCATCATTATATCCATTCGTGACGGGTTCGGACAGAATATGAATAACATCTGTTCGTGAGACGGTAGTCTGACATACACATGAATAATGATTTCTTATCTCATTTGATGAATGTGTAGATATATATTGTTAATTATAATAATATAATAACATATAAGTATTTTAATATCCCCTAATTATTATAGGATTGTTCTGGTTTAATTTTTATAACCTATTAGTGTTGGTTAATAAAATGTTTCTAGGGTTAATGTGGGGGCTCGGTGGTGTCATGTGGGTTCGAGACATAAAATAATGGAAAAGTTGTCATTTGGTGCACTTACATGGTTGGTTAATTGTTAGTAATAATCTTGTTCCCGAACCGTGCTTTCCTTGAGGTAGAGCACACAGCTCATGGAACCATGCAAGGGGGATGTCAAATAGTATAGGCTTGGACAAAGCCAGACCTCATAGCAACAACAAGATTTTTAAAACCTTTTGGGATCCTAGGGGATCGTGAAACCATGGCCCATATGAGATAGATTATAGAACATGGTTGGACCACTATTTTTTCAACCATATGACCAAACTATTCACCCCAATAAAAATGGAAAAATTTACCATTTTCCACCTCATGATTTGTATTTGTTCACTCATTTGTTCCTCTCATTTCTCCTATAGCAGCAATATTGAAGACCCAAATATCCATAAACATTCCAAGGATCAATATCCCTCATTTATAAAATGTTTGGAGTGCCTTTGGGTTTTCATCGAATATATGGGTGGGTCTAACATGTCTCTTCTTTCTTTTTATGAATTAAGTTTTGTCAATTTGTTCTTATTTTAAAGCCTTAACCCCCCCCCCCCTTCAACGGATAATAGGTTGTATCATTTAAGGGGGTTTAAGTTAAAATAATAGGCCATGTAAAAGTGATAATTCGTGTTTTTACATTAGTTAAGTGTTCTACAAGTTGATCACATAGTCTGGATGCTTGATTATTGTGTGTATGTGGTTACATGTTTATGTTTTTGTGTTGTCGATTTTCAATATCATAGAAGAAAAGTGAAACTGATTACTTGAATGAAGAATTTAATCCATCATGATCTGAATGCGATTCCTTGAGTTTGACTAAAATAGGAAAGGGACCACTCAAGGGGTGTGTTACTCCTTTGAATAAAGAAATTAGGGTGTTAAATAAGGAATTGAAGAGTTAGTAAGGTGGAGCCCATAATGACTGTGCGTTCATAATGACATGAACAATGCATTGGGATTAGTGTTGATTTTGTATAGTGGGTTACATTATATAAGGGGTGTTTGGTGTAATGTGAATGTGTAAATTAGTTAAGACATACAATTGGAGCATGTGTCAAATGATTTATTGGTAGTAATAATTAATGGGGTAATGGGATGAGTCATGTAAATGGGATATGAGAAAAGTGGTTAATGAATTGAAAACTACATATGTGTTGCTGAGATATTAAATTTCAATGGTATATGTGATAAATGACATATGTTTGTGAAGGGTACATTTCATATGGGTAAATAAGAACATGCATGTGGAATAATAGTAGTGCCATATATTGGACTGAGGCTCCTCCCATGGGTTAGTTGGACTGATGCACTTGGACCACTGATGTTTTTCAAGATTTTGGGTTCTAGACTAAGGCTCAATTCCCCTTAACTGATGAATGTGCTATGCACCTAGACAGAGGCTCCACGGTAAGGTAATGTTCCTGGAATGATGCTCCAAGTTAAGTTAACAAAATTGATCCATGAAATGGTTTCCATTGTGAGTGGGAGAACATTACCTTCATGTGTCGTTTGTTGACCAACATAGGCCTAAGTGGATTTGATAAATAAAGGAAATATTTTTAACTAATGGTATATTTGGTAAATTTAAATATTAATTAAATTGAGGTAACTTGTTTACTTACTTGATCCCCATTATGTTGTTGTACGTCTGTATAAACCATTGTTAGAGTTGAAATTTTATAGACACCATTTTTTGTGGCCTATTGAGTTTTACTAACACCTCACTAAGACTTATATTCAGTACCCAAGCAGACGTCATGGTTGAAATTCAGGAAAAGGGATATGGAACTATTCTAGATTGTTGAGTTGTGCAAGATATGTACATAGATGATGGATCTAGACATTGAGACAGGACCTGTTTTTGATATTCTTCATTTTTTCTTTATTTTGGGATTCCTTGAAAATTGATACAATATGACATGAAATATCATATTTACAATTTTGGTGTAGTCTTGTTCTCATATTTTGGAAATGAAATGATGCTACTTGTTAAGATTTTACTTGTTTTTTATTTTTTTTCTAATGTGGCTAACTTTTGGTAAAGATGTAATTTCCTTCACATGTATTCAATTATACCCCCACTTCTAGTTGGTAGTCTATGGTTTGTAGGGAGGAATTCTTGAGGTCATGTGGTGAGCCGGCTTGGGGCAGTAGTTTTGTAGCTCTCGAGTCAGTGATGTTATAAAGTGGTATCATAGGAGTTTTTATTTTCTATTTAATTACTCTATGGTAATGGTAGATTGGATATTAAGATGTTTCAAAACATGGTAATGATATCATTAAATAGAATAGATGACCCATCAATTAAAGAAACCCCATCTATCCTAGTTGGAATGACTTTTCTTGATATTTTATGTTGTTACAATGGAATTTTATTTCACCTTGGGTGGTTCACATGTTGTGTGATGTGATGGTTTCTTGAGATTTTAATCATGGCCTATCCTAGAAAAAGTTTTTTATACACATGCATCATTTTATAAATGTAATGGTTTATGTGACATGTATCATGATATGAACAAATGATTGAAAAGTATGTTGGTAATGGAAAACTAAAATCATTTCTAACTTCTTTAAGATTGTAAGATATTGTGCCTAAGTGAGAAGATGATATTAGGTAAATGGTATAAATGAAAACAATCGATAAATTGGTTTCTAATGAAATGTTTTAAATGTCTTGAAAATTTATGTTTTGGTGTAGTTAAAAATACAAAAATGGGTCCTAAAATGAGAAATAATTATTCTTTTGAAACTGCAATAGTTAAAAGTGGTGTTTATTGAAATGTTTTTATTTATATAAGTTAGTTACCCCAAGTTGACATTGGCCCATGTTAGGGACGGTTGAGTGTAGTGGTGGTGATTCGATCATATATGTTGGGATAGTGTCTGTCGGATGTGTTATTTATGGAAGGACATGTCCTTATTTTGGGTCAACTATAGAAGCTTTATGTTATGGGTTTTGAGATGTGTTCTTAGAATTGTAGAGAAATTTCTTGATGAAAATGTGTTTTGGTTGGGTGACATGAGGATATCACTGAGAACACACCTCCAGTTTTAGAGTATGAAAAAACATTTGACTTGGTTGGAAGAGGGTAATAATAGTTCTATAAGAACATCTCCCCCTTTATATAGATGATAGACCAAGACCCAGAGTAGGCTGCTCCAAGCATGTTTGATCAGACTTGAGAGTTTTATTTGCATCACCCTCTCACGTCTACTTTATATGGTGAACCTGAGGAAACAATGTATTAACTAGATATTATCTAGAAGAATTAGTACCCCTTAGAGACTCATCTGGATAAGAGAGTTATGTTGGTGGCTTATATGTTATGAGGATTGGAAAATAATTGGTGGGATATTTTATACGAGACTGAGCGGGTAGATGGTATATTGTGGAAGTATTTGCATGAATTATTAATGGGTTGTTTTTATCTGGGATCAATGATCCAGGAGAGGGTGGGAGAGTTTATGATGTTGACTCTGGGGACTACATCGGTGATGTACTGTGGTATCCACTTCAATTATTTTCAAGATTCATTCCAACATTGGTAGGAGATGAAGTAGCTACATTGAGATTTTTTAGGATGTAAATAAACCTGAAATCAAATCTCACGTAAATATATTCCATTTAAAGAGTTTTTTTGAGGTGGTTTACCAAGACCTTATTTTTGAAGGGAACCAGAACGAGGCTATAGGTAGTGGACATGTGGTTCCTACTAGATGGTCCACTGGTGCATCTCCAAATATCCAAAAGAATCTTTTTGATGGTTCTTAATAGAGAGTTTGTGGATAGGGTAAAAAAGGAAAAGGACCATCCTCTCAAGGAATTGATCAGGTGTTCTTCTATGAGTTTGGTGGGTTGGGTCACATGCGCGGATAGTGTCCCTGACCAATAGTTTAGTGTTGAGCGTGTGGAAGAATAGGTTATATTCATGGATTCTGTGAAAACCCTTGAGAGGGGGCAGTTATAGAGGGTCAGGACAGATGCAATGTACATGAAGGGGGTATACTACCCTATACCTAGATGGATGTTGTAGTTCTACTAGCCTTACTATTCATTGTGGTATATATAGTCCTTCAAAACATGAGAATCCTTATCCGTAGGGTATTATAGAACCCATGACTTGAGTAGGATCCAAAGGTAGAGGGATAGACCAGTTTCATGAAATTCATCCAACACCCGTTGTTGGAAAGGATAGTTCATCGATAGTTACATGTATAACTCTAGTGATTCCATTCTTTCTTGTGATTTTTTATACATGTGCCTCACATTATTTTATATCATCTCATTTTTTAATGCCTTTCGTGTAGAAGGGGTAATTTTTTTGGGTGTATGCAGATTGATAAACCATTAGGAGTGTAAGAAGAATATATATTGTTTAGAGTAAAAAGTTTATTGTTAATTTTGGTGGTATTCTTTTCCATTGGGACTTATCTGTTCATGAGATTACCAGTTAGGATCTAATTTTAGGAACGAGTTGGATTGTAATGTACCTAGCCCATATTTACTCTTATGTTCATAGGCTAACATTCACATCCCTTGAGGGTGACTCTGATGTGCATCGTGAGGAATGGGATATCTAGGCAGGTCATGCTTGTCCAGTTCGTTAGTATTTGGGTGATCTCACAACCCATGTGGCATGTCTTATGGTTGATGAAGGGGGAGTAGAGAATATATTTTTTTTCTTCCACTAGTGTATCAGTTTTAGGATGTGTTTCATGAGGACTTATCATGGATGGAACCTAAGAGATAGGTTTATTTCAATATTGAGCTAATTCCAAGGGTTGAGCCTATGTTTATCCTTCTATACATGATAGATCCATTAGAACATTAGGAACATAAATCTCGACTAGAGAAATTAGAAAATCATGGTTCTATTCTACCAAGTATTTCACCTTGGGTATCTCTTATTTTTTTAAGAAATATGATGGGATGGTGAAGTTGTGTGTTGATTATCAAAAGCTAAATTAGATGGTAGTTAAGAACAGTTATCCTCTTCTTCAAATCAATGATCTTTTTTACTAGCTTAGGGGTGATCATATATTCTCCAAGATTGATCTGAGGTTAGGGTATCATCAGCTAAGGGTGAGACCTTCTAATGTACAAAGGAATTATTTTATAATTAGGTATGGTTTTTATGAGTTTTTTGTAATGTTTTTTGGGTAGAAAAATGAACCTACATTTCTTATGGCCTTCATGAGCCAAATATTTCATCTTACCAAGAGCAGTTTGTAGTTATTTTTTGAATGATATCTTGGTGTAATCCTATTCTCATGAAAATCATTCAAATCATACTGACATCAACTCGAGTATTATAAGAGATTATATGATATATGAAAAGATATAAAGTACCAATTATGGATCAACCAGGTACATTTATTGTGTCACATCATCTTTAAGGAAGGTGTTTCAGTTGACCTAAAGAATGTTCAGGTAGATGTATGTTGGGATCATCCGAAGAATGTTTTTTTATATTTGATCATTTATTAGTTTAATTGGATACTACTATATTTTCTTCAATGACTTTTACCATTTGGAAGAACCACATTCACAATTGACAAAAAATGGAATCAATTTTAAATCGTATTGGGCATGTGATAATTCATTCCAAGAGTTAAATTTTTTGTGAAAACTACAATGATTTTGATTCAACATGATAAAGGAAATGAGTATGCCTTGTTTTTTTACACATCAGGTGTTCGGATTGGGGATGTGTTGATGTATAAGGAGAGATTTCTAGCGTATGGGTAACTAAAGTTGAGGACTCATGAAAGAAATTACCCAACACATGATCTTGAATTGGACATAGTGATTTCTACTTTAATGTGGTTCTGTCATTCCTTGTTGGGAGAAATATTTTTTCGTATATCGATCATAAAATCCCTAAGTACATCATCTAATAGTGTGATATGAATCTTCAGTAGTGAATATTGGTTAAGTACATTCTACCTTTATATTTTTAGATGTTTTATATGAAAAGGAAAGGATATAATGTTAAAGATTCTTTGAGTTGGAAGAATCAAAATCATGCAATTTAGCAGTCTTATTCTGAGTAGATGATGATAGATTTATTGCTGAAATTCATACAAAGGTTAAAGAGGTCTAGGAACATATTACAGTTTCATACTTAGTATTACAGTCTACACTTCTGATTCGGATAAATGAGATTCAATATGAGGATCTATAATGATTGGCCTTGAGTGAAAGACATGAAGGTAGGTAGTCACCTTGTGATTGGACCATTGATGATGATGATATCATTTATGATCATGGGGATGTGGTAATACCTATTCGTATATGTGGGATTTGATGCATGAGTTTTATACTTCAAAGGGGGATGTGCATCCTTGTTTCACTATGATGTGTTGTGATCTTTCTATATAATACTAGTGTCCTTGAATGAAGAAACAATTTACAGGTTTTGAAACACAATGCTAGACCTCTCATCAGGTGAATGTTGAGAATCAGTTTCTAGGTGGTTTGTTACAGTTGTTGTCAATTCTATAATTTAAGTGTGGAGATGATATGATGTATTTTTTGGTTAGTCATCTGAGGGTGCCTCGGAAGAATGATGTCATATGGGTAGTTGTGAATGGGTTGACCAAGGTTTCACAATTCATGCTGATATGAGAGGCCTTCACTATTGATTAGTTGGGATATTTAAATGTCTGAGAAATAGTATGGTTGTATGGTATTCCATAGGATATTGTTTTGGATCATAATCCTCATTTTACTTTGTGTTCTGGAAGGGGTTATGGGAGGAAATTGGTACCAAGGTGTTTTTTAGTACGGAACTCCAACCATAGATAGATGTGAATTCAAAGGGTAATATTCAGGTGCTAGAGGATATGTTGAGGGAATGTGTCCTAGTATTTGGTGGATCATGGGAAAATAACATGACACATCTTGATTTCACCATTAATAATGGTTTCTAGGTGACTATTCAGATGGTACTATATGAGGAACTGTATGTTAGGCTATGTAGATCTTTGTTATGTTTGATGGAGGCTGGGGAATTAGTGTTCATGGGACTGAGTTCCATACAGGAAATGTTAGAGAATTTTAAGTTGATTGGGAAATGAATTGATGTAGGCCAGCATAGGAAAAAGTCATATGTTGATAAAAATTTTCAACCCATTAAGTTTATATTTGGTGATCATGTGTTTCTTTGGGTTTCACCAAGGTTGGGTCACCATTGAAATCAGAAATATGTCAAGTTATCACCCAAATACTTGTCACAATTTGATATTGTGAAGAGGATTTAACATGTAGAATATCGATTTTCTCTTTCATAGTGGTATAGTGGAATATATGATGTTTTTTAGATGCCACATATTTGATAGTATCACCCTATCTCTTCCCATGTGATCTATGTTGATGATGTAGAGAATAAGGATAATATGTTCTTCAAGGAGCATCCAGATCATATTATGGTTCAGAGTGAGAAAGTGTTGCAGGAAAATATTGGGTTGTTGGTTCAAGTTTTATCATAGCATGATAACATTTATAAGGAAACATGGTAGAGGAAAACAGATATGTAGTCCTAATGGCATGATCTCTTTTCCTTGGATGGTTACTGATGATTTTGTGTGTAACTTGGGGAATATAAATTATAAGGTGGGAATATTTTAAGACCCTAGACATCATGGTGGTATGTTCCTATTTAAATTAATGTATAAATCCTTTAAATTTGGTTAATGAAATGTGTTATTAGTTTATATGAGGGGATCAGGGGTGCCCTGGGGGTTCGAGGCATGAATGAATGGAAAAGGTATACATAGATTTCATGTTCCATGGTTGTTTAATGGTTAGTAGTAATTTTTCTCCATCTCTATTCATGCATGGAAGTGGGGGACATAGTTTATGGAACCTTGAAACGAGGTGTCCAAATGATGTGGTCTTGGAAATATCCATCACACAGAGTCACTATATAGTTTTTCAAGACAAGAGGACTCCCTAGGAGATTGTGAAACATAAACCCCTCTTAAATATAGGTTGGAATATGGATGGCACATGGTTTGGCCAGCTGTTTGGCAAAACCATTAACCCCATTAAAAATAGTGAAATTTTCCTTCCCCCCCCCCCATGTGAATTCTGTTTCTTCACCTAATTTTCCTCTCTATTTCCCCTTCATCAACAATTTTGACGAACCAAATTTCCCAAAAATTCCCTTGGATCAATCTCAGTTATTTATATGTCATTTTTAGAACTTTTAGGTTAGTATCAATGCTCTAGGTGAGTATAACTCTCCTCTTTATTCCTCTTTCTAGATTAGGTTTTTTGAGTTTTTCTTATTCTTCGAAATCTCGAAAGCCCTCTTTTTCAGTAGATATTATGTTGGGGATTAGAAGTGGGTTTGAATTTGAATAAATTTCCAAGGTTAACTAATCATTCATCTTCATAGTTGAGGTGGGTGGTATAAAAGTTTATCACATAGTCTTGACTTCTAATTATTGTGTGTATGTGGATGTGTTTTTAGGTTTTTCTGCTATTTATTTGGAATTTTTTGGTAGAAATTTAAAATTTTGTTGCTTTAATGATAAATTAAACCAATCATGATCCATGTGGTTTTCATTGTGGTCGAATATACTAGGATAAAGAAAAAACATGAATATTATCACTCCTTTGAATATGGAAATTGATGTGTCAAAATATAGAATTGGTGAGTCAATATTTAAGGTCACATAGTGATTATGCTGGAATAATTACATGAATTATTATATGGATTTAGGGATGATTGTGTATAGTTAGTTACATGGTATAAGGGGTTGTTTGTCATAATGTTAATGTGGAAATGGGTAAATACATATAATTGGAGCACATGTCAAATGAGTTATGGGATTTAATGATTTCTGGGGTAATTGGAAGAGGCGTGTAAATGGGGTATGTGATAAATGGGTTATAAATTATGAATGATATATGAATTGTTGTGTTATGAAAATTCAATGGGATATGTGTTAAATGATATATGTTTATGAATGGTAATTTTTTTTGGTTAAAGAAGAATGTTCACATTGATTAATGGTAATGGTGGATATTATACAGAGGCTCCTCCCATGGGTTAGCCATACTGATGCTCTTGGACAACTGAGTTTTTTAAGGGGTATCATGATATAATGAGTCCTTATCCCTCATAATGGATGCATGTGATATGAAACATGACTGAGGCTCCAAGTTAGGTGATGTACCTGGATGAATGCTCCAAGGTAAGTTAACAAAAATGATTCATGAAATGGTTTCCCTTGTGTGTCAGGGAACATGAAACTTATATATTTTTTGTCAACCAGAATAGGCTTATGTGGATTTGATAAATATGATAAAGATTTGGAAAAGATGGTAAAAGTTGTAGATTTATATATAGATTAAATTTATGGAACTTGTCTATTTAATTTTTTCCCCTTATATAGTTGTACATCTTCAAACACTATTATTAGAATGGATATTTTATAGACATTGTTGGTGGTGGCCTACTGAACTATACTCAAACCCATCTTCGGCCTCCATTGGGTACCCAAGAATACTTCATGGTTTCATGCCTGGACAAGGGAATAGGTCTTATACTAGATGGTTGGTTTGGGATTGAGATGTGATTGGATGTGGGATCTGAATTTGCAATCGGGGAAAATGGACTCATCGGTTTGTCTTTATTTTATGTTTCCATGACACATGACATTGAATAAAATAACATAGAATTTTTAATATTTAGTTATGTTCTTGTAGAAAAAATTTTTAAATAAAATGATAATTCATTTTTATCATTTACTTATTTATTTATTTATATTTTTTATGTGTTTTGGATTACACTAGAAAAGATTGTATAGTCTCCTCACATATTCAATTTGACCCTTGTTACTAGTCGGTAGCCTCTAGCATATGGGCAGGTGCATATGAGGTCATGTGGCGACCCGACTCGGCGCATCAATTTAGTGGATCTCAAGTTAGGGATATTACAAGAATATTGTTTATAATGGTAAGACTATATTATTATACAAGGAAATAATTTTAATGAGTTAATATAAGAGTTATAAAAATGCAAAGTAAAAAAAAATTCTTCTTCAAATAGATTCTTTACTTATAACGTAAATCCTTCCTACATTGGATTTTTGTTATCAACATGGATATTAGGATGCAGGATGTGAATTAAAAAAGGTCTGTTTTTTGGGTATTGAATGATCCAAAGGGTTTTGATGGTCTGAAGATGATAGTATAGGGTGGACCATTGATAAGTGAGGTGAGTGGCACACTTATAATTTCAGAAATTAAAAGGGTTTACCCAAACATTTATCACGCCACAAAGCTGAAGTATGGTACATTATATACCTTTAGTGGTGAAAAGGTCTAAATATTTCAATAAAATTGGCGTGGGACAAGTTTATAGGTCATATTACTCATTTTCATTTTTGGTTTAGCCCTAGTGAACACATTTTTACCTTAATCATGATAATTAATTTTGAGTTGTTTTAATATTCATAGTTGTCAAAAATTATGTTGACATTATTAGATATTATAAATTATTATGATTAAAAATATAGGATTTAATTTTCAAAATTCAATCCACGGAAGTGGTAGAATTCAATTTAAAATTAAATCTACAGATGCGACGAGTAAACAGTTTTCCCTAGATATAGTTATCATAAGTATAGATATTTTTAATATCCCAATTCAATATAGAATTGATTAAAATATAATAAATTGGATTAATAAATACTTCATTGAACTAATTTACTATTAAAATATTTTTTAAAATAATTCGTACATTTATAAATGTTATAATATAAATGAAAAATCATAATAAAATATATCTTTTTTTGAATATAAAAAAATAAATTATCTTTTCCGAAAATTCTCAAATATTCACTAAAATATACTTTTCACTATAAAATTTAAATAATTAAATTTACTGTCATGACCCGCCTTCCCCAAAAGGAGGGAAGGGATAGTAGATTTCCAGACCCTTCCTTCTTTAATTTGAAGGAGAGATAATGACCCTGAGACCCGCCTTCAATAGGTCCCGCAGTGGCGACTAGCACGAAGGGTATAGAATCACACACAAGATGGAAGGAATTACCCTTTTTATTTTAATAGGATTGAGAGATAAGATAGTAACCCCAAAAACACCAAAGTTGAAAGTAAAGGTAAATCCAAAAGTAACCCATTCCCATATGCATGTTCAATAGTAAATGATACAAGTCACAAAAACTCCAAAGGTAAGTACCAAGAAAAGGAAAAAGACAAAAGCAACTGCCCTGAGGTCCAAGCTAGTATGGTCCTGCACGATCCCTGAAGTCCTCCTAGAAACCTAAAAGTAGTTTTACATACGTAGGGTGAGGATACAAGTATAATCAGTAGGGAAAACCAAAATCTCTCATCCACAAGTGGTGGAAGCACTCAAATGCCCTGTGAGAAAAGAGTTACCAAATCACCTAGCAAGGAAAACTATCCATACAATCCTCACCAAGGCACACTCCCCAAATAACGCAAGGCAAGTAAAGTATAGTAATATCACATCAATATTTGGGTACCCCGTGCCACTTTCCCATTGGTTATTGAAGACATCCTATACATCGAACCATTCCTGCCATTCTCACCATAGTCCCACTACCAAACCCCGCCCGCACACACCTGGGCCATAACCTCACCGCAGTCCCACTACTGAACCTTACCCGCACACACCCGGGCCATAACCGTTATCCCACCCGCAAACACTTGGGCCACAACCACCACGTGTAACCCCACCTACAAACACCTGGGTCAGAACAACTACCGCCACGCCCGAAGACACCTGGGCCTCATCCCAAAGACACTTGGGAAACAACCTTCCCACAAACACCTGGGCGAACCACCACAACTACCCTGCCCAATGATTCTTGGGATAATAATGGACATCAGGCCATCACAGCCTGCCCAAAGAGTCTTGGGATATTCTGGAAAGGGAGCAAAAAGGAGCTAATAACCATCCATTCATAGGTGTGTTAGGAAAAACACCCTCCCCATGAAATGGGGTGTTCAGCACTAAGTACTCAACTAGGGTGGGGCGTGAAGAAGAAATATAAGAAATATAATATATGTATAGGTAACATGCACTCATCCCAACCTAGGGGCTCCAAAACCTAAGCTCAAACACCCTTGTTACTATTCATTCATAAAGAAAAGCACAACACTCGCTGCCAAGTCACAACTCATCCCCAAAAACCAATTCCCCATTTAAACCATTCTTGTTTTCTTGTTCAAGTGATCCATTTTGGATGAAAACAACACTAGTGGGAAAAAAATGGCACAACCACAAGCCAAAGAATAGAAACAACCCAACAACAATTTAAGAATTCACACCCAGTTCTCTTGTAAAGTTACAACAACAAAAGGGGATTAGAGAGATCCCTCAAAGTACTGGAACCAAAGAAAACCTCACAAAAGGGATAAGTGAGATCCCTCTAAGTACTGGAAACAAAGAAAACCCCAAGACACAGCCTCATGTCCCCAAAACTGGGAACCAACTATTTCTCAACAATAGAAGATCTCACCCGAGTTGGTGTCACAGCAGAGCAAACACACAGCTTCAGATGCACAACCAACAATAGTACCACAATGGAGGATCCCATCCTCTCCCACTTTCCCCCATAAGAATCTAATAGAACAACACCTAGTACCAAAATAGAGTAGAAAAACTTCCAGTTTCAGGCACATCATTTATTATTTTCTTCTTTCTGTTGGTTAAACGGGGTGACCACACAACGTTTTATGTTCACTGGGAATCCATTTAATCCACCGAGTTTACATGATTAACCAATTTCCATGTTACCACCATTTAATCATCACAGAAGACAAGATTTTATTAGTGCACAGAGAAATACCAACAAATGCCATGATTTTCAGAAGGCATAAACCCGCACAATTTACAAAATAATGATCAAGGAAGAGGAGAAAACAGAACAGCAGCATATCGATCACACCCCTCCCCTTTATTCTTTAAATGTACGTTTGTTATCTTAGTTAAGGATTGGTTTCATCCATTCCCCCAGAAAGAGTAGAGTACCCACCCCACATGATACACATAAAGGAGAGACGAAGGAAAAACCCCTACCTGGTTGATCAAGGATCGAAGTTTCTCTCCACGAGCCAAGAACAGGGGATGCACGGCTTGAAGGGGAGGAATTCAGTGGACTCCAAGAGGTGTAAAAAGATCCATCAAAGGTGCACCACAAGCCATGAGAGGAGAGGAACTCTAGGCACCCCAGGGTAAAGAAATAAATCCAGCCGAGAAGAAAAAAATAAACTCTAGATGGAAGTATAAAGAGAAGATCCTACAGTTACAGGATATGGAATTTTGAACGCCTGTAAAGTTGGATCTTGGTTTCCCACACAGGTGGGAAGTTACATGTGATGATATTAAGGTGTTTTTTAATACCCCCCCCCCCCATCAGGGAGGCTTCTTGGGATTTTTAGGAATTAATTATGGGCTTTAAATGGCTTTAAAAAGGTAAAAGAATTAATTTATGTCAAAAATTTACGTTGTGGGAGCGGGGCTGGAAAAAAGAAAACAGAGGGCTCAGTGAGGACACGGTGCCACTTTTTTGGTGGAGCCTTATTTTGGAAAAGTAATGGGCCATAAGGGTCTGGGTGATTACATTAGATACCTTTAAAACTATTCTCAACATCGAGAATCAAAAACAAACCAAAAGAAAAGAGAGGGTCTGAACAACTACCTCGAAAGATACCTCTCAGGAATGAACCACACCATCATCTAGAAACACCTCTCCCTCAAGAAACCAAGAAACATATAAGGGTCAAACTGCACAGTCATATGGGTTGGGGGGTCTCTTCTTCCATGTCAAGATACTATCTGCTTTGGGTGGCACTGACTCGCCCTCATGGGTTTAATCGAATCCACCTTAATGCATCTTGATTAGGGATCGGGTCCTCCCCTCCCCATAGCCCAGACTTTTCACACACATTCAGAGAATAAGGAAAACCAAATATTCCATAGCCAACAAGGTAAAGCGTTCCATCACAAAAAATTTCAAATAGAATAGCACAAAACTCAAAACATCTATGGGTATTGGGCACACATTTGTGCTTCCCATTCCCAGGTACTCTCCACAAGCCCACCCTGCCCCCACAACACATGAACCAATGGAATGGTTCATCCATGAAGCACCTTCTCTTTACGACCTTTGATCATCACTGGTAGCTCTACAAAAATTGCACCGTCCCCGATATCTAGCTTTCCCCAATCGAGTACGTGTGAATCGTCATGTAGATATTGTCGGAGCTGGGACACATGGAAGACTTCGGGCACCCTTTCCAATGGTGGCAGCAATGCCAGCTGATAAACCACCCCACCGACCCACTAAAACACTTCGAATGGTCCGACTAACCTGGGGGAAAGATAACTCCATCTATCGAACCTCCGCTACCCACGTCGGGGTGAGACCTTCAAGAATATATGGTTCCCGACCCTGAACTCCAAGGGTCTCCTCCTGTTATCGGAATATGATTATGTTGGTCCTGAGCCGCCTTCATCCTCTCTCGTATAAGCTGAACCCTCTCCATTGTACTCTGCACCACCTCCGGGCCAAGAACACCTGCTTCCCCAAATTCTATCCTACACACGGGTGAGAAACATGGCCCCCCGAACAAGGCTTCGAATGAAGCCGTACCAATGGTAGAGTGATAGCTATTATTGTAGGAAAACTCTACCAGTGGAAAGTGTCTCACCCACAATCTCCCAAAATACAAGACACATGCCCGTATTTGTACTCCAACGTTTGGATGGTGCGCTCTATCTGTCCATATGCCTGAGGGTGGAAGGTAGTGCCAAGTCGTAGATGGGTGCCAAAAGAATGCTGAAATCCCTTGCAGACTCGTGAGGTAAACCGTACATCCCTATCCGAGACTATGGACCTTGGAACTCCATGCAACCGCACCACCTCATCCACATACCTCTGTTATAAGGCATCCACTGCGCCCAACTCCGTGATCGCCAGAAAGTGGGCCGATTTCATCAACTGATCCACCACTACCTAGATAGCGTCGCAGCCTCCTTGAACCTTGGGTATACTTGTGAATAAATCCATCGAGATGTCTTCTAACTTCTACTCGGTAACGTCTAAAGGTTGCAACAAGCTGCCTGGAACACGGTGTTCAGCCTTCACCTGCTGAAACACTAGGCACTTTTCAACGAACTCTGCTACTGCCCCTTTCACATCGGGCCACCAAAACTGTCTCCTCTGACCCTGGAACATCTTGGAAACTCTTGTGTGCACCGCTAGGGGTGAGTTTTGGAACTCACTAATAAATTTATCACGCATTGCCTCTGAAACAAACATCTTTCCTGGGAAAAACACCTGATTCTGACCATCCTCCGTCCACCCTTCTAGAGCATCACCTTGGTTAACCAAGTCATGAACCACTTCGCTTTATGAGTCTCTCCATTGAGACTCCTCCACATGGTGAAGTAGAGAAGACTATTCTGTCATATGATACATGCAACCTCTTCAACCTTCCACCCTTGCATCCCGGTGCAGGGCAACCAACTCCTCCATTGCCTTCCAAGCATCTGTCGACTCTCGAACCGCATCCTTCTGCGACTTCCTGCTCAAGGAATCTTCCACCACATTCCCCTTTCCTGAGGTGTTGGAAATCTCTAAGTTTTATTCTTGAAGGAATTACATCCACCTTCACTATCATTAGTTCCGGTCCTACTGGGAGAAGACATACTTCAAGCTCTTGTGATTGGTGATGACCACGAAGCACTCCCCGACGAGGTAGTGCCACCACAACATTAGTGCGAACATGAACACCACATGCTCCAGGTCATGGGTGGCATAGTTACACTCATGGGGTTGTAACTGCCTAGACCCATCGGAGACCACCCCTTTTCGATATATCAACACACATCTGAGGCATTTCCCTGAAGCATCACAGAACACCTCATACGCCACCCCTTCTTCTGTAAACCTCAACACTGGGGCACTAACCAACTTCTCCTTCAGATAACTGAAGTCCGCCTCACACTGCTCATCCCACACGAAATCCTGGTCCTTCTTGGTCAATGCAGTCAAAGGTGTTGTAACTCAGGAGAAGTTGGGAACGAATCTCCTGTAGTAACCTGCCAGGCCGAGGAAACTACGATCCTCCTCCATGTTCTTGGGTGCTGCCCAATAAACAACCGCCTTGAACTTCAATTGGCCCACTTCTATCCCCTACTCGGACCCCACGTTCCCAAGGAAGTTCACTTCTCGCATCCAGGACTTGAACTTGGACAACTTCCCATAGATTTGGTGTCGTCGGAGGACCTCCAAAACCGTTCTCAATTGTTCTGCGTGATCCTCCTCTGATCATGAGTAGATCAAGATGTCATCAAAAAACATGACTACGAACCAGTCCAGATATTCCCGAAAGATGGATTTTATGAGCCCCATGAACACAGCTAGAGTGTTTGTGACACCGAACAGCATTACCACAAACTCAAAGTGCCCATATCTACACCTGAAGGTCGTCTTTGAGATTTCTCCCTCTTTCACCCTCAACTGGTGATATCATGACCGTAGGTGAATCTTAGAGAACCATCCCGCCCCCATCAACTAGTCAAAGAGATCGTCTATCCTTGGAAGAGGGTAGTGATTCTTGACCGTTAACTGATTCAGTCTCCGGTAGTCTACGCACAGCCTGAGACCACCATCTGCCTTCCTCACGAACAGGACAAGAGCACCCCATGGTGATGCACTTGGTTGAAAAAAACCCTTCTTCATCAGATCTTCAATCTGAATCTGCAACTCTCGTAGCTCCGAAGGTTCCATCTAATAGGGGGCCATCGAAATCGGATGAGCACCAGGTTGCAAGTCTATCCCAAACTGGATGTCACGTCGGGGGGTGGGGGTAGAGTTGTCACCTCTTCAGGGTGGGCATCCATAAACTCACCGACAACCCCTGGAACTTCCACCATATTTGGATCCACTGAATCCACTCATAGCTCAGCTAACAAGGATAGGATGGGTTCCCCTCACATGCTGCTCCCCTGGAAACTCCGCTTGCTGATGAAAGTCACATGTCGGCCGCCCAAGTCTGAAAACACAACCCTTATTAGGAAGCATTTAATTATGGAACATACAGAGAATAGCCATTCAATTCATAAGATGACATAGTATAGTTGTATATACAATATTAGAAGACCCCTGACTGACTGATGTGTCCTTATCATCAGTCTGCATCCTCGAAAAACATACAATAAGTCGTTCCGACCTCTGACTTGTGTGCTCAGCACCAAGCGAATTGGAAGTCTCTCAGCATATAAACCCAGAGCATGGGCCAGACTGGGTGTAACAATGGAGTGCAAAGCTCCTGTATCAAACAAGGCGTATTCAAGGATACTAAACAAGATGATCGTACCTCGAATGACCTCTGGCCCGGGTCGAGGTCCCGTAGGAGCGGCCTGAGGTCGGCCTCCTCCAACAACATCTGCCCTCAGTGGAGCGGGATCCCATTGCCCCTGTTTCTACGGCTGAAAGATCCTAACTGGGAACTAGTACTGTTGAGGTGGGTACTGGACCTGCCCACCCCCACCGTATTGTACTCTGTCCAAGCACTGATTCTGAAGGTGCCCATGGCTTCCACAGATGAAGCATCTCGGCCTTGGGCCTGAAAGAAAAGGGAGAGGGCCGGAAGGTCGGAACTCAAACTGCTGAGGCCTACTCCCTGCTAGTCAAAACCTAGAGGGTCCTGATGTTGGAGGCCTACTACTTACAGCCTTACCCTTTGACGATCCCAACTAGATCCCATCTCATGACACACCTCCCTACGTGTGCATCCTCTCCACCACTTCAGCCTTCTTATGCACCTCTAAGTAGGTTGGTAGTGTGAAGGGAGTAACAACATACTAAAGAGAAGGTCGAAGTGCGTCCTCCAAACGTCTCGCCCGAGACTCCTCATCCGGAAAGTGGTCCAGATTGAAGTGAAGGAGATCCTTGAACTTGATCCCCAAATCTCTCACTGACACACTCCCTTGATGGAGGGAGTGTAATTCTTGCCTCCTCTTATCCTTCATCGTGGAAGAGAGGATTTACACCCGGAACTCATTCTCGAAGTCATCCCACATCACCTCAGTCTCTCTCTTCTCCCCAAGATAAAGCGTCCACCACTAACACGCTGCCCCATGCATCTAACTTACATCCCGAAGAACCCAATACTCTGTCGGAGCCCAGATCAAGATGAAGGCTATCACTAGCTCCTCTAGCTAGCTCTCTATCTCTATATCTGGGATGCTGCCCTCATACATCACGAGGGTCTATCGCTAAAATTCTCGAAGAGTCTTCTTCCACTTATCATCCTCCTCCTCTCGGTCGGTCCTCTGCCGATCGTCCAAGTCAACCTCCAGGTCCTCGATCGCCCACACTACTTATGGTCGCCTCCCAGGTGTCATAACTTCATGGTAAACAAGGAATGCCTAAGACCGAGTAGTGTAGAATATTGTTCTTAAATTTTATTAGATTTTTTTATTTATTTTGAATCCCCAATACACCCATGAAACATAAGAACACAAGTCATTATGATGCATGTACCTTTCCTAGGGTCTCTACCCAACAATTAGTGTAGCCTCAATTGGTCGTTCAAAAGGTCCAGAGTTCTTGCATCGAATCACAGGGGCCTAAAATCCCGTGTCCTAGCTAGTCTTCCCTAACCTAATTCATGCACCAAGGTCACCCAACACTGTTGCCCTACCACCCCATGCCATACTCACTATGCCTAACTCCATACTTCATCCTACCTCTCAACCTCATGCCTCTAATACCATTCTCTCACGACCCGCATTCACTAAAAGGAGGGAAGGGAAAGCAGATTTCCAGAACCTTCCTTATTTAAGTTGAAGGAGAGATAATGACCCCTGAGACCTGCCTTCAATAGGTCCCGGAGTGGTGACTAGCACCAAGGGAATAGAATCACACACAAGATGTTAGGAATTACCCTTTTTATTTTAATAGGATCAAGAGATAACATAGAAACCCCAACAACACCAAAGATGAAAGTAAAGGTAAAGCCAAAAGCAACCCATTACCATTTCCATGTTCAACAGTAAATGATACAAGCCACAAAAACTCCAAAGGTAAGTACCAAGAAAAGGAAAAAGACTACAGAAACTACCCCGAGGTCCGAGCTAGTACGGTCCTGCATGATCCCTGAAGTTCTCCTAGAAACCTGAAAGTAGTTTTATATACATAGGGTGAGCATACAAGTATAATCAGTAGGGAAAACCAAAAGCACTGATGCACAAGTGGGGGAAGCATTCTAATGCCCTCTGAGTAAAGAGAAACCAAAGCACCTAGTAAGGAAAACTATCCACTCAAGCCTCACCAAATCACACTCCCCAAATAACGCAAGGAAAGTATAGTATAGTAATAGCACATTGATATTTTGGTACCCTGTCATGACCCGTCCTCGGGGCCCGTGTCGTGACTACCCTAATCTCGCCTTCCATAGGCTAGGCGCTGGCGACTAGAACCAATGCGTAATTCCCGTTAAAAAAGGGAAGGAATTTCCATTGTAAAGTAGACAAACACCATAGAGCAAGCAAGAAGAAGTAAACACTGAGTAAAACTGGGTACAACAGTAAGTGAGGAAAAGTAAGTGGGCCAGAATACAAACCCAGACTGAAAGTAAAGTACAACTGAAAAGAGAGTACAGAAATAGAAAGTAAAGTCGCAGCGTCGAGCCGTCCTCTAGTACTCCCACCTGAAGGGTGGGTACAGATAGCCTCTATAGCTCCTCGGGTCCAGCCGTCCGCTCCGAGTACATCCCGCCCAGTGGTCCACCTCCAGGTACCGTTCTGCTCCGCAAGCCTCAACCACAATCTGCGTGGTCCATCGTCTGCAACCAACACAACGTAGTGCGGGCATAGCCCATGTAGGGGTGAGAATAAGCTTCTCTGTAGGGACCCCGAGACCCCAGAATGTCTCCCATAATCCACAAAGGATAATCCACAAAGGAAAGATACAAACACGAAGTAACATCCAGCACTTCTTAGGTATATGCCCATACATATACCTAAGTCATCACTTCTCGTTCGGCTCCAACATCCGAGCTCAAGTACAACCCAGTCCACATAGGAAAACACAACCCAATCCACATAGGAAAGTAAAACTTAATCCACATAGGATATCAAATCAATCTTATCGAAGATAAGGATTAAAAGTCAAGATTCTGCTAACATAGTTATTCTTCTTCGTAAAACGATAGAGATGATCAGATATTGCCACTAATTCATCTAATTAATCGGACCCACACTGGATCGATAGGTACTAACCTCCACAATGACCCACAAAGGATCGATAGGTAACTAACCCCTGAATGACCCACAAAGGATCGATAGGTAACTAACCCCCATAATGACCCCCACAGGATCGGACCCACACAGGATCTGTAGGCGCTGGCCCACACAAGACCGCTGAGCGCTGACCCAAACAGGATCTAACCCACACAAGATCAGTAACACTGATCCACGTAGGATCGCTGAGTGCTATAGTCGGCACCGTCGAATCCACAGAGGATTTCTGTATAGTCGTCATCGTCATCGCAGTCGCAGCCAGCTCTAGGGTTCCCACACACAGCAAGCTCATTCAGGAGGGTCCGCTCCATGAGCCTAAGGGCTAATACATCAACTGACACATAGTCCAAAGTTGATGTATCCAAAAGTTCTGTATCGTCAACAGGAACTCAACATCACAGGCGGCGTGTCAATCGGACGCCCGGTCTGAGAGTTATTGGCTTTTTCGTCCCAGGGGACCGGTTGGTTTTTAAGTCAAAACTAACCCGACCGTACTACAACTGCGTCCAAACATCGAGCGGAGTAAGACAAAAGGTCTGTCTCACTTAGAGGAATCTAACAAAGTTGACGGCATGTCAATCGGATGTCTGGAGCTCAAGTTATAAGTGTTTCCGCTCCGAGGGCCCGGTTGGTTTCGTGGACGAACCAACCTGGCTGAACCCAAAGTACTCCGAAACCTTGAGTGTAATATACCAAAACGACCGTCTCGTTCCAAGGATCACATCTCCACTGACAGTGCGTCGATCGGAGGTCCGCAGCCCAAGATATGGGCAAAAGGCCGAAAGAGGTCCAGAAGTGGGGGTTTCGGGCCCGAACCGACCCGGCCCGAGACCCCCTGGGTCGGCCCGTACTGGGTCGACCCGAACCGGGTCCAGGTCCGGCCCTCTTGGGCGCGGCCCGGTCCGACTCGGCGGTCCGGCACGCTGTCCAGGTGACTCGGCCGTACGGCCGAGCAGTTCGGGATGCGGGGTGGGCGTTGCCCCCCGTTTGTTGTAACCGCGACCCCATAATGGGGGCCGCTCACGTCCGGCCAGCCGGGGGTTTCAAACCCCTGGCTCTTCCACTGTCCTGCCGGCCCGCTCCGGCCGGCCGGCTGCTGCCGACTCGGGACCGGCAAGGGCAGGTCCCCCTGCTCCGATGCCGGCGTCCCGGAACCGGCCGCCGGTTCCCCTGCTCCGCCGCGACCTATGTCGCGGCATTGGACCATCCGGCGCGGCGCGATGTCACCGCTTTCTTGTTCGATTCAAAGGCGCGGCGCGACGGCGCCGCGTATACCTTTCCACATGACCCCGCGCGGTGCGACGGCACCGCGCCATCCTCGTTCCATTCCACCACAAGGAAGACAAGACAAAATGAGAGAAGGATCGACCGTGTTTGTGCGGTCCGGCCCCCTCCCATTAACTGGTAACAGGTTTTCCAAAACTAAGAGGAATTATTACGGATGAAAACACGAAAATCAACAACAATAAAATAATTCCCTACCTCGGGCATAGCTTGAACGGAAGTTCATCGCGGAAATAACCATCACAGAAGGAGGCATCGCGAAAGGAGAATCGTCACGGAAGAAGGCGTCGTTGGCATCGCGGTACACGGCGTCGCGTAGTCGATCTCCGAGGATTTGGCATTCTTCTTCGGAGATCGGTGTGTTCTTCACATTCTTCGTGTTCTTTGTGTTCTTTGACGAAGAAGATGAAGATCTTCAAGCCTCCCTTATCTTTTCTCCCAAACCTCTCAAGAAACAAGTCCCCAACCAAAATAAAATAAGTATCTCACTTATTTTATTAACATAACTTAAGCTTTTGAGATTCAAAAGTTGAATTAATCCACTCAATTAATTAACTCAAGTAGTCAAATTAAATGAAGGGTTATGGAAGGTTAGGGAAGATGAAGGGGTCAGGTTCGTGTGGGCCCCACCACCCACATAACCTCCCATGGGAAGTTGGGTGGTTACCCCAACTTCCACTCAATGGATAAACCACTTAAAAGAAAAAAAAATTGTAACTCAATTTTTATTTTATCTTCCACAAAATTTTAACAACTTCTCTTGTGTAAATGCAACTCTGGAATAGGTGTTCCTAAGAAAATACAGGCACTGTGAATCCATCGGTGCCCTCGGAATTTGATTCCGAGTACCAGTTCAAAAGTTAGAAAAAACCCGCTCGTTTTTTCACTGAAAGCACCTGAGCTAACTTCGGATAGAAATTCCGGGCACACCGGGCCTCAGAATCAAGTGCCGTCAGAAACCACGTTCTTGTAAAATCGCAAAGAAAATTAAGAAAAGATTTACCTTAAATTTTACGGATCTTTACATTACTCCCACCTCAGGAATTTACGTCCCCGTAAAGATACATGAAAAACTAGGGGAACAAATGTGGGTACTGAGCACGCATCTGAGCCTCCCGCTCCCAAGTTCTCTCCTAGAGGTTCCTGCGCTGCCATCTGATGCGCACTAGAGGAATAGACCATCCACATAGGACCCGCTCCTATCGATCCTCGATCTCCACTGGAACCTCCACAAAAGTCGCCTCATCATTAATTTCCAACTCCCCATGGTCAATGATATGAGTTGAGTCATGCACGTATCTCCTCAGCTGGGATACGTGAAAGACGTCGTGCACCCGGTGCAACTGAGGTGGTAGAGCCAGACAATAATCCACCTCGCCAATCCTACTAAGGACCTGGAATGGTCCAATGAAGCATGGAGACAACTTGCCGCCTCCGCCAAATCACCATATACCACATCGAGGTGAGACCTGCAAGAAGATATGGTCGCCATCCTCGAACTCTAGTGGTCCCCGCCTTCTGTCAGCATAAGACTTCTGCCGGCTCTGAGCTGTCCTCATCCGCTCCTGGATGACCTGGACCTTCTCTGTCGTGTCCTGGACCATTTATGGTCCCACAAGTGCTGACTCCCCAGGGTTTACCCATCACAGAGGTGACCTTCAAAGTCGGTCGTACAATGCCTCATATGTTGCCATCCCGATGGTGGAGTGGTAGCTATTGTTGTACACGAACTCCACCAAGGGTAGGTGGTCCTCCAAACTGTGACCAAAGTCGAGGACACATGCGCGGAGCATGTCCTCGAGAGTCTGAATGGTCCTCTCCATCTGACCATCTGTCTGAGGGTGAAAGGCGGTACTCAGACGTAGCTGCGTCCCGAATGCCTCCTACAACCCCTTCCAAAGTTGGGGAGAAAAGCGAGCATCTCGATCGGAGACAATAGATGATGGAACTCCATGAAGCCTCACAATCTCTTGAACGTAGAGACATCCCAAGCTCTCCGATGAGCCCTGCTCTCTGATGGTTAAGAAGTGATCCGACTTGGTGAGTCGGTCGATAATCACCTAAATGGAGTCGTGACCTCTGGAAGTGCGTGGAAGTCCAGTCACGAAGTCCATATAAATGTCGTCCCACTTCCACTCCTAGACCTCCAAGGGTTGTACCAATCCTACTGGTACCTGGTGCTCTGCCTTCACCTGCTGGCAGGTGGGGCATCGAGAAATGAACTCTGCCACAACCTTCTTCATGCCCGGCCACAAGTGATGTCGTCTAAGATCTTGGTACATCTTCGCCACTCCAGGATATACCGCCAAAGGGGAAAAGTGAAACTCTCTCAGCACCTCCTCCCATAAAGAAAATGGTACCAAGGTACGTCCTCTGAAAAGAACTTCGTGCTCTCCCCCTAAAGAGAAACCATCAGGTGCCTGTCCTGAGGATATCTACGCACGTTGCGTCTCACTGTCGGCGTCCCCATGGTGTGCCTCTCTGACCCGCTACAGTAGTGGAGGAGTGACTATGAGTGACTGAAGAAAGTCTTCTCCATCGCTGTACACGAAGGATATCTGCAAAGAGGCTAGCTGCTCCGTCGCCTCCTCAATTAGATGAATGCCCGTCCTCCTGCTGAGGGTATCGGCTACTACGTTCCCCTTCCTAGGAGTAAAGACTATCTCAAAGTCATAGTCCTGGTGGAACTCGATCCATCACCGATGTCTCGGGTTCATTTCCTTCTGTGAGAAGATGTACCTGAGACTCTGGTGTTCAGAATAGACTGTAAAGCGCTCGCCCATCAGATAGTGTTGCCACATCTTCAGAGTGAAGACCACTACTGCTAACTCCAGGTCATAGGTAGCGTAGTTCTGCTCATGCTGCCTCAACTGTCGTGATCCATAGGCGATCACGGCCCACTCCTGCATCAGGAAATATCTAAGTTTGGTCCTTGATGCATCGCAGTAAACTATGTACCCAACTCCCTCCTCCGGTAGCCTTAAGATAGGTGTGCTGGTCAATCTCTGTCTCAGTTTCTGGAATCACTGCAGACATCTGTCTGACCACACAAAGTGTTTCCCCTTCTTCTTCAAGGCTGAGAGTGGTTCCAAAACTCTGGAGAAGTCTGGAACAAATCTCTGATAGTACCCAGCTAGTCCCAAGAAACTCTGCACCTCCGTCACGCTCCTGGGTGGCTCAAAAGCTAGCACTGCCTCTATCTTCATAGGATCCACCGCAAATCCCACCTCAGAGATGACATGTCCCAAGATGTGGACCTTGTGTATCTAGAACTGACAATTCAAGATCATTCCATAAAGTTGGTTCTCTCAGAGTGTTTCTAGTATAACCCGCAAGTGGTAGGCATTCTCCTCTTCAGTGGTCGAGTATATCAAAGTGTCGTCGATGAAGACAACGACAAATTGATCAAGGTATGTCTGAAAGATCATGTTCATGGGCGGCATGAACACTGCTGGAGCATTGGTTACGCCAAATGGCATAGCCAAGAACTCATAGTGGCCACACCGACATCTGAAGGTCGTCTTCTGCACGTCCTCGTCCCGAACTCTGAGCTGATGATAGCCTGACCCGAGGTCTATCTTCGAGAACCACCGTGCTCCCTTGAGCTGATTGAAGAGGTCGTCAATCCTCAGTAGTGGATAATTGTTCCTCACTGTCACCTGGTTCATGCTACGATAGTCGACAAAAAGTCGCAAGCTCCCGTCCACCTACATGGAGAACAATATCGGGGAAGCCCAGGGTGAAACACTGGGTCGGATGAATTCACTCCCCTACAAGTCCTTCAACTATACCCGTAGCTCTCGAAGCTCAGCGGGGGCCATACGATATTTTTGAGTGGATATCGGGGGTATCCAAAGGTACAGATCAATATAAAAGTCTACCTTTCTGTGATGAGGTAGTCCCAGAACATCGTCGGGGAAAACGTCTGCATACTGATCCACCACTGCAGGAAAACTAGGACTTTGCACGTCAACTGCTCCTAGGATGAGGCTAGCCAACTGATGAGTGATGGTCTATCCTGTCCTCTGTGGGAGTCCATCCTGTGCTTCGAAGGCTCCCTTCTCGCCGCTGAAGTTGAACCTGCTCCCGTCGGTGCGTACACACCGCACCTTGCGCCTAACACAGTCGATCTGAGCATGGACTGTAGATAACCAATCCATGCCCAAGGTGACGTCGTAAGGCCTCGACGCAGCTACAAGAAGATCCCAACTAAAGCTCTCGCCTCCTAGAGTACGCTCACACTGCCAGCACCAGTGCGTAATCGTCGTGTCTGCTCCCGTAAGAGTCTCCAGCCATAAGGATCGAGCCAACGGCTCCCTCGGAATCTTCGAGCTCCTAACAAGGGCAGCAGCTATGAAAGAATAACTTGCTCTTATGACTATAAGAACTGCAGCAAGGGTGGAATAGACACAGATAGTACCTAAAATCATCTCGGGCGCACCGTGGTCGTAGGCCTCTACTACCTGAAGGTGTGCATGTCTCTACCTACCAGCTCCCTGTGGTCAGGGTGGACCTCCTGGTGGTGGTGGTGTTAGTGCCTCAAAGCGACGCCCACCACCTGCTGCTCGGCCAGCTCCTCTTCCTCGTCCGCCTGCTCCCTGCAGACCACCATGGTCGACCCTCTGCCTCTGCCTGGGTCTCCCCTCAATCGTCTGCTACTCCTCAGCACGGCGGGTTGGGCAGTCACGATCCATGTGGCCCTGCCCGCCGCATGAGTAGCACTGTCTGCCTCTCGAAAGACTGGCTCCGCGTTGTGTTCCCCGCACCACTGCGTTAGTGTCCTGAGGTCATCTATCTGAGGGTCTGGTCTGCCTGGACCCATGATTCATCCATCGACTGCCTTCTATAGAAGAATTTGCTACGTGCCGCCCTGTGGTAGGTCTCGCTGCTGATACAGGATCAGCAAGGAAGCTCTCGATCCGAAGGGCTCGCTCCAGTACCCCTGCCTGGGTCGGAATGCTGAGGGAGATCAGCGATGCCTGGATCTCCTTCCTCAATCCCTGCTCAAATGTTTGGGCCCGGAAGAATGGGTCCCATACCATGTCTGTCGAGTAGCATGAGATATCAGTAAATCTCACCGAGTACTGGGCGACCATCAAGCTACCCTGCCGTAACTGTAGAAGCTCCTAGATGTGCACCGCACAGAGGGTGGCTGGGAAGAACTCCGAGCGGAAGAGGCTCTCAAAGCCCATACAGAGGAGTGATGCCTCATCGTGCACCTGGAGCATCATGCTCCACCATCTGTCTGCTGCCGTGTGTAGGAGGCTCGCAGCGAGGATCACCATGAGGTCTGCTGGTGTCCTCACTAACCTGAAAACCCGTACAACTGCCTCCAGCCAATCATCGGCTGCCTGAGGGTCCATCTCCCTATGGAACCTAGGTGGTCACTAATGTTGAAACTCATTAAGTGCACTAAGGGGACATGTATTGTCATCGGCTAGGGCTGGTATCATTGGTGGCTCAGAGGGTAGAGGTATCGTCGGTGCCTCTGCTGTCAAAGGGCCATGTACTGAGGCCTTGTCGCTCGGTGCGCTGTCGTCATGCACAACTCTCGGAATCCTAGCTGGCTGCCATCGTGGGGCCATCCTGAAAAGAAAGAGGTGCTCCACGGTCAAACAGTATACCTGGTGAGTTGACACAAAGTAATCAAAAAGAAAACTTGAAACACACATGCAATCAATGTTTTCGTGCATTAAGTTGGAAATCAGAAGTCAGGGTCCTGGTGTACGGATACGTCAGTCGCTGCCCCAACACTGGACTCCCTAGACTGATAACCACACCCAATACGCTTAACACTATTTTTCACATAGAAGAAAGATCAGAGTCCAATGTTCTGTGGTAGAACCAAACTCCTCTGATACCAATTTGTCATGACCCGTCCTCGGGGCCCGTGTCGTGACTACCCCAAGCCCGCCTTCCATAGGCCAGGGGCTGGAGAATAGCACCAAGGCGTAATTCCAGGTAAAAAAGGGAATTCATTGACTTTGTAAGGTAAGAAAACACCACATAGCAAGAAAGAAGAAGTAAACACTGAGTAAAAACCGGTAAAATAGTAAGTGTGGAAAAGTATGTGGGCCAGAATACAAACCCAAACTGAATGTAAAGTACAACTGAAAAGAGAGTACAGTAACAGAAAGTAAAGTTGCAGTGTCGATCCGTCCTTTGGTACTCCCACCTGAAGGGTGGGTACAGATAGCCTCCACAGCTCCTCGGGTCCATCCGTCCGCTCTGAGTACATCCCGCCCAGTGGTCCACCTCCAGGTACTGTCCTACTCCACAAGCCTCAACCACAATCAGCGTTGTCCGTCGTCTGCAACCAACACAACGTAGTGCAGGCATAGCCTGTGCAGGGGTGAGTATAAGCTACGCAGTAGGGATCCCGAGGCCCCTGATGGTCTCCCATAATCCACAAAGGATAATCCAAAAAGGAAAGATACAAACACGAAGTAACATCCGACACTTCTTATGTATATGCCCATACATATACCTAAGTCATCAATTCTTGTTCGACTCCAACATCCGAGCTCAAGTACAACCCAGTCCACACCAGAAAACACATCCCAATCCACACAGGAAAGTAAAACGTAATCTACACAGGATATCAAGTTAATCTTATCGAAGATAAGGATTGAAAGTCAAGATTCATCTCACACAGGTATACTTCTTCATTAGATGATAGAGATGATCAGATATTTCCACTGATTCATCTAAGTAGTCGGACCCCCACAGGATCGATAGGTACTAACCCCCGCAATGACACACAAAGGATCGATACGTAACTAACCCCCGTAATGACCCACAAAGGATCGATAGTTAACTAACCCCCGCAATGACCCACATAGGATCTGTAGGCGCTGGCCCACACAGGACCACTGAGCGCTGACCCACACAGGATCTGACCCATACAGGATCAGTAGCACTGATCCACGTAGGATCGCTGAGTGTTGTAATCGTCGTTGTCGAATCCACGGAGGATTTCTGTACAGTCGTCATCATCGTCGCAGTCGCAACCAGCTCTAGGGTTCCCACACACAGCAAGCTCTTTCGGGAGGGTCTGCTCCACGAGCCGAAGGGTTGATACATCAACTGACACATAGTCTGGAGTTGATGTATCCAAAAGTTCCGAATCTTCAACAAGAATTCAACGTCACAGGCTGTTCGTCAATCGGACGCTCGGTCTGAGAGTTATTGGCCTTTTCGTCCCAGGTTCTCGGTTGGTTTTTAAGTCAAAACCGACCCGACCATACACCAAATGCATCCAAACATCGAATTGAGTAGGCCAAAAGGTCTGTCTCACTTAGAGGAATCCAACAAAGTCGACGACACATCAATCAGACATCTGGAGCTCAAGTTATAAGTGTTTCCGCTCCAAGGGCCCAGTTGGTTTCGTGGAAGAACCAACCCGGCCTAACCCAAAGTACTCTGAAACCTTGAGTGTAATATAAAAAAACGACCATCTCATTCCAAGGATCACATCACCGCTTATAGTGTGTCGATCCGAGGTCTGCAGCCCATGATATGGACAAAAGACCAAAAGAGGTCCGGAAGTGGGGGTTTCGGGCCCGGACTGACCCGGGCCCAGACCCCCTGGGCCGGCCCGTACCGGGTTGACCCGACCTGGGTCCAGGCACGGCCCACATAGGTGTGGCCCGGAGCACTGTCCAGGTGACTCGGCCGAACGGCCGAGCCGTTCGGGATGCGGGGGGGGGTGCGCTGCCCCCCGCTTGTTGTAATCGCGGCCCCATATTGGGGGCCGCTCACGTCTAGCCAACTGGGGGTTCCAAACCCCCAGCTCTTCCACTGTCTGTACGGCCAGTTCCAGCCAGCCGGCTGCTGCCGACTCGGGACCGGCAAGGGCCAGTCCCCCTGCTCCGACGCCGGCGGCCCGGAACAGGCCGTCGGTTCCCCTACCCAACTGCGGCCTATGCCGTGGCCTTGGACCATCCAGCGCGGCGCGACGGTGTCTCACCTCTCTGCAGTGGCCCTGCTCCGGCCGCGGTTTTTTTTTGGGGGTTCTCCGGTGCGGCGCGACGGTGCCGTACATACCTTGCCGCATGACCCCATGCGGTGCGATGGAACCGCGCCATCTTCGGTCCATTCCACCACAAGGAAGACAAGATAAAAGGGGAGGAGGGTCGGCCATGTTATTTGCGGTCTGACCCCCTCCCGTTAACTGGTAACAAGTGGTCCAAAAGTACGAGGAATGATGACAGATGAAAACACGAAAATCATCAACAATAAAACAATTCCCTACCTCGAGCGTAGCTTGAACGGAGGTTCTCACGGAAATTACTGTCACGGAAGGAGGCGTCTTGAAAGGAGAATCGTCGCGGAAGAAGGTGTCGTTGGCGTCGCGGTACACAGTGTCGTGTAGTCGATCTCCAAGGATTCGGCATTCTTTTTCAGAGATTGGTGTGTTCTTCGTGTTCTTCGCGTTCTTCGTGTTCTTCGACGAAGAAGATGAAGATCTTCAAGCCTCCCTTAGCTTTTCTTCGAAACCTCTCAAGAAACAAGTCCCCAACCAAAATAAAATAAGTACCTCACTTATTTTATTAATATAACTTAAGCATTTGAAATTCAAAAGATGAATTAATCCACTCAATTAATTAACTCAAGTTTTCAAATTAAATGAAGGGTTATGGAAGGTTAGGGAAGATGAAGGGATAGGGTTCGTTTGGGCCCCACTACCCTCATAACCTCCCATGGGAAGTTGGGTGGTTACCCCAACTTCCACTCAATAGATAAACCACTTAAGAGAAATAAAAATTGTAACTCAATTCTTATTTTATCTTGCACAAAATTTTAACAACTTCTCTCGTGTAAATGCAACTCCGGAATAGGTGTTCCTAAGAAAATACCGGCACTGCAAATCCATCAGTGCCCTCGGAATTTGATTCCGAGTACCAGTTCAAAAGTTGGAAAAACCCGGTCGTTCGTTCACTGAACGCACGTGAGCTAACTTCGGATAGAAATTCCGGGCACACCAGGCCTCGGAATCAAGTGTCGTCAGAAACCGCGTTCTTGTAAAATCCAAAATAAAATTAAGAAAAAATTTCCCTTGAATTTTATGGATCTTTACATACCCCGCGCCACTTTCTTACAGGTTATTGAAGACATCCTACGCATCGAACCAATCCCACCATTCTCACCACAGTCCCACAACCAAACCCCGCCTGTACACACTTGGGCCATAACCTCACCGCAGTCCCACACCCAAACCCCGCCCGCACACACCGGACCCATAACCACTATCTCGCCCGTAGACACCTTGGCCACAAAAAGCATGTGTAACCACACCCACAAACACTTAGGTCAGAACCACTACTTCCACACCCAAAGACACTTGGGCCTCATCCCGAAGACACTTGGGAAAGAACCTTCCCGCAAACACCTGGGCCAACCACCAAAACTACCCTGCCTAAAGATTATTGGGATAATAATGGACTTCATGCCATCACAGCCTGCCCGAAGAGTCTTGGGATATTCGGGAAAGGGAGAAGGAATGAGCTAATAACCAGCCACTCATAAGAGTTTTGGGGAAAAAACCCTTCTTTTTATCATCCTTTGTGCTAACTAAAATTTTAATTCTCTATAAAATATCTATTACTTTTTTACCTTCTCCCCCACGCATAAAACTGATTCTAATTAATTTGAGACCATCCTAGGAGTGATTCTTCCCACATTAATAACATATAGGAAACTGAATAATATTTCCTCCATAGTCTCCACCACTTGAAGTCTCAAGAAACTCTATCCATTTCTTCCTTGGTTTGTCTAAGATATGGTTAAGGTGAAAGTTCTTAAAAATATATCAAGATCATATTTTTTAAATAATCACAATATAATTCCCTCCAGTTAGCATATCATTGGGTTTCTCATCAACAAATTGTACATCAAATTCCATGTTAACCAAGTTCATTCTAGTTCTTACCATTGACTAAAATGAAAAAAATTATGTTATAGATAATAATCATATTGTAAATCCATATAATCATGAAAAATCACTTATATTATGTCTAAATCATGACATAATATTTTATATCTATAACACCTTAGGTTTAACCTAGGCCACTCCTCTAAATTATTCAAATCCAACATCATTGTTTGTAATGAGTTTATTACTTTTTATAACAAATCTCATAAGAGTGTTGAACTAGGTGTACAATAAGGCCCATTGTTATATAATAGGTGACAATCAATCCCCACTCAATGCACTATTTTTAGAGTTATTACATCTTGGTACCTTTATTCCAGAGCCACATCCACTTTTAGTATCCAAATAGAGATGAAATTCTGTGGAAACCACTTTCTCTATCCCTTACCAAAATTTGGGGAAAATTTCCTATGCGTTGAAATATACATAGAATTAACCTTATACATATCCAAAAAATTTCTCTATGGATCTCACTAATGATTTCTCATCTGAGATTACAAATGTTAACTAAAACTTCCCTCTGATACCAACAATAGGCACCCCTATTTTTCATATATAAATATAATATATTTTTATATTTATAACCATTACAGTATCTAAAAACACTCCTAAGGATTTATAAGTTATAGTGATTTTGGAATAATTGACACATAAACAATAGACCCATATGTAAGTTATATCGTCTCCCACTATGTTCTTCATAACTGTCACCCTTATTATAAATTTGATACATAATGATATTTATCATAAACTGGAGAAATGAGACATGATAAAGGGTGAAATCATATGATTAGTAAGGGTAAAACGGTTACTATCAACATTTCAGGAGTATAAGGGTAAGATAACCTCAAAATAAAAATCAAAAACCATACCTTTTATATCATAGATCATAAACCCAAGTCATGAATAAAATCATGGTTGTTCATAAGAAATGAATCATAATGGAATCAAAGAAAATTAATAATGAGAACATAACATTGGAATAAGGTATAGATTTGGAGCATAAACGTAAGAATAGAAAACCATTTCATTTTTAGTAAAAAAAATTACATGAACTATCATAGTAGAATGGGTTCACTCACCATACCATCAAAGGATTCCATATTCACTCCCAATCCCATCATAGTGGAAAAATTCACTTACTAAACTGGATTCACTCCCCATTCTAGTCTTATTTCAATAATTGTATATCAATATTTACCCAATACACTAGATTTAGATATAGATCTCACCTATCACATAATGAAAATCATACATATGCATGCCACATGTTCATTAAAAATTTATTATATCAGAACCCAAGAAAAGAAATATTTTTTATATACATCTTGTCCTTATATAACACATTAAAAAGTACCATGTTTTATAATTATTTAATAATTTCATCATATTATAACCCATAGAACAAGAAGTAGTTTTTATAAGATTTTTATCATTATATAAACAACAGAAAAAATTAGCAATTTTCAGAAACATCTTGTCACCATAAACATAAACTGTTGAGAGATATAATAATAAGTTTATCATTGGATCATACCCCCTATAAAGCATAAGTGACAGAAAATGATGTCATCTTTGTCTGCAAATGATATTGAAATATCACTTCGAACATTTCAAGAGAAAATATAATATTTCTCAAAAAATGAAATTTTAAAACTAAAAAATCAAAAAATATTTTAGATATCATTTTATAAAAATAAACTTTGAAACTTATAAAGAAATATTTAATAACTAATTTAAATTATTTCTAGACGAAAAAAAAAATTCTTTGAATATAACTTTTAAAATGAAAAAATAATAAAATATTTAGGAAATCCATTATTTTGAAAATATTAATTTAAATATATAAAGTTTCATTCAAAGAAAATAATGTTCATAATGGTAGGAAATTTTGTTAAATCCATACCCATTAAAATAAATATTCCATTCACAATTCAGTAAAATCCAAACGTACTTTTTTTAGAAAATGACTTAAATATTCCTTTTAAAAATATTTTTAAAAAATTCAAACATAGATGAAAATATATTTAATAAATCATTTAGATAATTTTAGAAAAACCATTGAAAAAAAATTTAGACAAAATTATTTTGGAATGAAAATGATTTTTTAACGAAGAGAGAATTAATGTAAGTTTTATTTTAAAAATCTTTTGATCTATAGAGTGCATTAAAATCAAAAAATGAAGAGAAAAAAATTATTCTAAAATAAAAACATACAATATTATATATCATGTTTTTATTGAGATAAATATTATAATATTTCTTCATCAGAAGCATAAAAAATTGTACCAATAAATGATGAGATTTTATCTTAAACTTATTCGACTTTGGTAAAATTGAATCATAAGACCCCTGAAATAATACTGTTAAATTTATAATAAAATATAATTACTTCAAGTATAATAATGATATAACATTTCAAAGGGATAGTACATAACCCCTCGAAAAAAAAGATATGTTTATACCATAATATATGTTACAAAGAAGGAAAATACATAAGAAAATCTATTTTATCATTGATAATCTATTGATTCGTAAGTCCCATTAAATAATAACATGAATGAAAAATTAAATATTTAGAAAATAAATATTTTTATGATTTTACTTCTATGTGGGGAAATATATACACCACACAAAATAAATGAGTGATCAATATGGAATAGGTCTCTAAAAATAAAAGGGAGACTCAAAATCCATTACCATAAGTCTTGAATTACTTATTATATGTTCAAACCTTCTATAAAATATATATATGTTTATTACACAACTACTATAAATAGTAATTATATATACTATGTCATATATGATTTAATTGTAATCATTTATCAATAGTTTATTAACAATTCTATGTTAAAATCACATTTCGAGTAATGAATTGTTTGGTTTTCTTGCAGGCTTTAGTTTAGTATATTTTTATCCTTTCACTTTTATCACATTCTAATAATATCAAAAAAAATTAAAAAGTTCATAAATATTATATTTATATATATATATATACATAAATCCATAAAATGTATAATTTCAAATACACTATTTATGGAGACGTTGGGACGTACGTATGCATGAAAGTTGGTTCCATTTTCTTGAAAAAATGTAATAAATAGGGGTAAATAATATATTAAAATTACAGAATAATTTTTATTTCATATATATATAATATATTAATTTAATTTAAACTAACTACCTTCTATGAAAATATTTAGATAAATAGAAAACACATCACTTCGTGAGGCAGTAGTCCGTCGTAAACTTGAGCAGCATTATCGTATTCTCATAGAATGAGAAGTAATAAGTAATATGTGATATAATGATTCCATATGCATACTAATATCATAAATATCAAGTAAAAACACAAAACCCCATCATTATATTTAGTCTAGAGTGGTGGTGATGGAAAAAAATAACATCAGTCTTTGCAGAAGTCGTCTTCCAACCACACAGATGATGATTTTGTATCTCATTAATGGAAGTGAAGGTATATATAGTTGTTTCCATAAATATAATAAAATATATGTATATATTAGATTTTTTTTATTTTATCATAGTTGGAAAATATTTTAATGATTTGTAATAAGTAAAAAACCATAGTAAAAAACATTACCTCTTCTTTAAAAAACCACTTTAGTTTTAACCTAAAGCATTCCTTGATTGGATTTTCAATCTCCCAAAGAAATCAATAATTTGGATAGGGGAGTATAGAAGAAATTAGGGATTTTTTTTTTGATCCAATGTTTTCTAATATGTTAATAGGATATTAGAGGTTTATCCTTTTAAATATGAGGTTAGTGGAGCACTTTTAATTTTTTTAATAGAAAAATGTGTAACCATATTTTATATATAAAAAAAATAATAAAAAATGGTCAATTATTGAGCCTTAATGGTTATATATTTTTATTACTGTTGTAAAATAGTTCTTTCAGAAGTTTTTGGGTCATTTGTTTCCCTGTGTTTTTAGTTCAACCCCCTGATAAACCCATTTCTACTTTAATCACCCTAAAATATTTTTACTAATTTTTATATAAATAAGGGTAAAAAAATTAATTTTTAATAATTATAAAATATAAATTAATCAGATTCCAAAAAATGGGATCCATTTTTTCAAACTCAATTCATATAAGTTTCTAAATTTAATTTAAAATTAAACGCACAAATGCGATGAGAAACTGTTTTCTAAGGAAAAAATTCACATATGTAAATATTTAATATCTAAATTCAATATGGAATTGATTAAAATAAACTAATTAGGATAGATAATTATTTAATTAAAATAATTTTTATTTTAAGATAATATTGAAATAGATTCAATGTTTTTTTATTCCTTAAAATAAATGATAATTCTTAGTAAAAACTAGAAATTTTAACTATTCATCAATAATTTAATCATTTTAGATAATTTTCAATGGACCACAAAAAGAAAAATTTAATATTATGATTTCAAAAATAATTATTATTTTCAAAAACATTAAAAAGTTTAAAAAAATTGCAAAAAAAGTGCACAAAATTTGGAAAGAGAGCTTTTTAGACAATTATAGTTCATAAGAATTAAATTTGATTTTTTTATATATTCGATAGAAAACACATAATATGAATTTCAAATAATTTATTGAGTATATAATTTATATATTTAATTAAAATAATTTTAAAAAATGTATTTTTTCTAATTTCTGGAGTAAAAACATGTTTGTGTGCATAAAAATACTTTTCCAAAAAAATTTCTTTAATTTAAAATGGTAATTATTATATTTTCTAATTAATTGGTCATAAAATAATGAATTTTATATAAATTTTAAAATAATGTATTTTTATAAATTAGTTAATCCTTTTTATACACGCGATTCTAATGGCTATGTGATAATTACCATTTAAAAATAATATTTTAATAGTATTTCATATTTTGTTTAAATAAGATGTTTCATGTAACACAAGATAAACTAATTATATGATGTAATTAATGATAAACTTGAAATTTTTTTAATACTATATAAACATTATGTTTCATGTAACAAAAAAATATAAAAAAGAATAAATTTATTTGTAAATAATATTTCATAAAATATTAGGGTGTAACAAACCCATGGAAAATAAAAATTCTAAAACAAATCAAAGATAATATTAGAGTAAGGTTAAAAATAACACTAGTACAACAATCATGACTAGTGTCCACTAAAATTACCTATAACACATGCATCAATGACAATGGAATAGAGTAAAACCACAGAAAGTGAACCCTCCTACAGTTTCATGCATTCTCTTAGAGCCAATGGTATCTCACTCTAGGAATGGGTGGACAACCCATAATGTGAAACCCATATAATAAAAAACAAAACGACGATCCAAAATACCCCCACATTTTATCTAAGTACCCATGTATCCCATGTTTTGAATTTAAAATCTTTTCAAAAAGTACAATCATGTTTCACAAAACAAATTCAAACACATTTTTCATTCCATAAAAATAGATTTTAAACCCCATTTCACAATTTGTTTCATAATGCTATGAAATTCGTCTTTATTGTATGAAAACAAGGAAAAAATAATCTTTGAACAATACTCATTTACAAAAAAAATAAACAGACTATTAGCATGCTAATAATTTATAAAATTATTTAATAAAACAAGATCACTAAATGATTCACATAAAATAGGATAGATATAGAACCATAATCCTCAAAATTATGTTGAACACATCAGAGAATGATATCCGCTGACACCTTTAGGAATTAATTTATTATAATGGAGTCCCTAAATATTATTACCACATATTATAATCGATTTGACAAAGAAAATACATGTTGAATATAAGAGATCACAATATACCACATGAAACTCATGCGTCACCCCACAACCAACAAGAAGCCTGGAATATGAAAGAAGACCATGAAACTAATCTAGAAGCAATAAGATAATCATTATCATGTGATTATTATATCCACAAATAAATCCCAATTCCAACAGATTATCCATGAGTAGAAAAGAAAGATAAATTTTGCATTCACCTGAAATAAAGAAATGAAATCGAGCTGTCAATAGAGCATTGAACAGGGCAATCTAGGAGAGGAAGAGTCACCCAAAATCACATAAAAGAACTTTTGGTTTTAGGTAGTGAAGAAAAATAATAATAATAAGAGTATATTCTTGTGATATTTATGGTAAAAAAACAATGATTGATGGCTTAATGTTATAAATTTGTTATTTATGGTGTAAATTCCGAAATTTTCATGTACACTGAAAAACATATTGACTCATATTAAAAATACAAAGTGAAATATTCAAAATGTAAAAAAAGGTTTATGGGGTAAAACAATTTGATGCCCTAAACCTATTTAATGGATTGTTTCATGTGACATATTTATTCCATAATATATATTCTTATAATGTAAAAACATACTACATGAATCACCCAACACATTCCCAGTTGAAAACTCCCAAAAGGGTCTCACACTCCTGAAAACCCCAAATAACACTTCTGATAATAAAATAAAGTGTAACTTTTTAAAATCAGGATGTTACACCATTTATATTTATATTACATTTTTGTGGAAAATGTGGACATTATCCTAGCTTATTTTCTAATACAAGGGAGAACTCTTATACCATATAAGCTTATATTTTATAACAATTATTTAAGTGGAATAATTTTCATGTTTTTAAATTGGGCTTCAAAAATTATGATTTAGAATATTTTGATAAATTAATTTTAAGTTATAAGAATCATTAATCATTTCATTATTTATCCACATTAGTTTCTCTAAAAGGGTTTCCAGTTATATAGGGAATGGCATTGATAACCTAAAAAAGTGATTTAGTGGTAAGATGATATTTTTTAAAAACAAATGATGGATGGATGGATAACCCTTAACATGACTTTAGTGTTGAGATGAAAATTTCATGTTGGGGTGAAATGTTGATAGTGTTAATAATTTATATTTGATAGTATTTGTGGCCTTTAAATTTTTTAGTGACTTGATGATAAGTATATTTATATTGAATTTGTTTAATTTTATTTCATATTTATATTAATAGACTATATTAGATAGTATGTGATTTTATTTAAGGAATATAGATATAGTTTTTTTAAAGCATAAATATTTTCATTAACGGTTTATTATTCATATTATTATCTTGTTTTTGGATAATATATGATCAAGGAAATAAAATTTTTCCTAAGTGACATTAAGATCAAATTTTTTTAGATCGGAGATTAAATTTAACTAGATTTTGGAACTTTTTTTTCTTTGCATTAAGTTTTTTTTTCAACTTTTCTCAGGCTTATTTTGGTTGGGGTATTAAGATTAAACATTTGTGGAATGGTTTATGTTGACATTTGGATGTTATTTTTTGTAGATTAATATAATATTTCATCATACGAAGATTTATCCACATTGGATAACTTCTAAAAAATATTTTTTTGAACTTATTTAATGATAAAATCAATTAATTTTCATTATTTTTTGGATTATATGATCTATTAGAAGGCAATTTTTCTACATTAGGAATGAAAAATCTATATTGATGGAATATGGATAAAATGAGGGGGAATATAAGTTAAACACACAAATAAAAGTTCAAATTAAGTTTATATAATTAAATAAATTAATTATATATATTTTATAATGTTTTATAGTAAAATAATTTCTTAAATATAGGGAAAATCATCATGAATATTAAAAATTTTCTATTTCAAAATTTTTTATGAGGAGTTTGTGGTCTTTTTCACACCTATAAAATTTATCGTTTTGTGGTTATTAACAATGTCATTAAGATATTCTATATCATTTTATACTATTATTTTTATATTATATTCCTCCTCCATATCTATATTTTCACAGTATTTTAAGTCCCTCCTTATTTGGGAACCTAGTTATATTTTATTTCTAGTTACCAAAATGTTTATCACTTCCACATTTGAAAGGAAGTTTTATTGTCCCATTGTGTATTTGGGGTTTCAACAAAGGTATTTTCAAATATTGAAACTTATATGATCAAGAATAAAATGTGAGTGATTAAATTTTATATGAGTTTGGTAAGTTACACCCCTAGATTTTATAATATATTTTTCTCAAAAAAATTATGCATTTTGTAGCTTTCAATACACACTACCTTGAGTATATATAATCCATTATATAGTAAAAAATTATCACATATTCATTAAATTTTTAAAAATGAATTATAAACAAAATATGAAAAAAAAATAAGTATAAATTTTTTGTTATTATTAAAATTTATTTATTAATTAATAATTAATACACAATCAAATTTTAATAAAATATTTTTATTCTTCAGAATTATTTTTTCATCAAAAATATTTTTTATTAAATTATTCATTCGGAAATATTATAATTATTTAAAAGAGTTTTAAACTATATATATTTAAGTAAATTAATATAATATTATAATTCATCATATCAATATTATCTTAGGGTAAACTATTACGATTTTTGTAAAAATATTCATTTTTCAATGGATAGTGAAAAATGCCAAAAAAAATTAAAAAGTACATTTATATTCAACTAATGCACTGTGTGTGTTTTAAATTTTGTCATTAGTTAACATAATTCATCATTAATTATAAATAATTTAATTAATTGCTTAAGAATAATAAATATACAAGAATTTGGTATAATACTATTTTTGGGTATAAAAAATATTTTTCTAGAAATTATGTTCTTTTTGCAATGTTATTTTCACTTAATAAAACAAATTTAACCTCTAGTAATTATTTATTTTAATTGAATTAATAGATTACATATTCTATTGAATATTTAGAACATTAATTTAATGATTTTTACAAGTTAAGAAATATACCATAATTATGTTATATTCTTAAATAATTATTTTTCTAAAATGAGTTTTCTTTGCATTTTTCACGATCATTTAAAATTAATTTTTACCACTTTAATAAATCAAATTTAATCAAATTGATTACATAATTGGAATCATCAATATTCATATAATTTATTAGGTCCTGTTTACTTTTTTTCATAATAAATTCTAAAAATTGTAAAATTGTGTTACCATGGTTAAGGTTAATAGTAATTCACTAAAGGGGTTAAACCAAGAGATAATATTAGAATTACTATGGAAACATATCTAATTATTTTCATATGAATATGATGAATAATTATCATATCATTTTTTATAATCCATGGGAATTTGGAGAAAATTAACCCTAAAAGTGGCCTTCTATAATATAATTTTTTATGTAATTATATGCATGTCCCTCCCCTCACTTATAATAAGGCACCTATCCTCCTCACATATTTTATCCATTTGAGTATTATAGATTATAAAATCTCTAATATAATGTATTCCAATAACTCTTGCCTATATTTTATATCTACTTTTATTTATCTATGACCAATTCCATAAGGATTAAGGTGTCAGCTAAGGGAGGCCTATCACGACCCAACACAATGTGGCTTGAGCTAAAACTAACCCAAGTCTGCCTCTGTAGGCCAGGGGATAGTGAACAGTGTCAAAAGTAATATATATCATTTTTGGCATTTGCCTAATGTAATTGTATGCACGCCCCTGATCATCTCAATGTACAAGTATAGAGGGATAATAATTAACATATGAAATTTCTATAAAACAAATATGCATATGAAAATCCTCTAGGGTGTACAAGAGTACGATAGTTAGAACTAAAATTGACGATGAAAAAAATAAACCCAAACAAAACTATAACCCAACTAAAAAAACTTGAAATTAACTATGCTTCGATATCTTATCTCATGATCTCTACGTTTTGACCACCGCATGCTGTCTAGTGAACCAGGTATCCCTGAGCTCCCTTATAATTTTCATTGGCATGCCTATCATCTATATAAGACATGACATGTGTGGAAAAATCCCATGTAGGGTGAGTATATACATACCCTTTAGGATGCCCTGGTAGATGAAGGGAGAGCAGTAAGGGACATGATAGGAATAGATAGAAAACATCTCAATCCAAATAAAGTGAGTAATATAATTCAATAGAAAGGATATATATATATACATATATATATATTCTCAAACCAATGAAAAAAATGATAGAGAAGGGTATCTTTATCTCATTACCCAACCAAAAAAGGGTTCCAATAGTTCCAAGAGTCAATCAATTATGCCCATAATCTCGAGTGTCTATCCGAAGAGACATCCAAGTTAAGACACACCTTTTGACTATACCACATAGTAGAGGGGACAGAATCTCTATGTAGATGATCCATGCTATTTTCCTGCATGAGGGTTCAACTAAAGTAATCAGTAGAGGACTCATTCCCAACCTAGATAGAGGGAGACACAATAATAGTGGGTAGAGTACCTAAACCTAGACCAGTTTGAGGGTACCACTCTAAGAGTTTAGGATACATACCCTAATAACACATGAGGTTTCCACACAGATAGAATATAGATTACCCATGCCCATCCTAGCAGGAGGGTTCTACTCTAGTAATTCCGGACCCATGCCCCGATTCTGTGGGTTAGGTCCACTCATTGGATCAGTGGAGGACCCATTCCCAATCATAATAGTAATGTGCCACTCTAATTGTCATTAAAGGATCCATAACCAATTCCAGATGGATGGTTCCACTCATTAAATTTATCAAGGACCCTTGTCTTTCCCAATAAGAGGGTGTCACTATAATCTCTCGGAGGATCCTTTTTCAGGACTATCACCATTAGGTGATGCCTAAATAAACATTAGGATTGGAAAATATCGCATCATATCTCAAAATACACTATAGAGGCCACCATTTCATTATATGCTAAAAACAATATTAGGATATGATACTCACATGTCCAAATCTGAGTCCAAACGAATGAAATACGATAGTTCGAAGTTTCTTCATAACAAAAGTAAGTATATAAAACAGGTAAGTGGGCCCACACGGGGTGTGGTTCTAATCCATAACCTAACCATGTACATGATGTTACATGGTTCACTACTCATGTAGGTCTACACAGCATGTCTGAGCTACTCAGGGTTCTAACCATGCTGTCTATTTTGTGTCTCTGTAGGTCTGGTCATGTATGTGTACTTCAGTACAAGGAATGCGCCTGACTATTTCTTTCCACATGGGGTTCTACCCATGTGCTCTACTATATGGATTGTTTACCCATGGAAGGATATGTGTCATGTGGCCCAGCCACATGTAATTTCATATTTAAATTCAAGCAATGATCAAGCCATCATGGTTAAGGCTCTACACATCGTGGGTTCTTCGAAATACGTGTCATGTAGTCAGGATTTCTCTTGAAACTCATATCTACACATGAACATTGAGATCAAAAAACTTCACCATTGAATATATAATTTGGATACCAAAAAATATAGTAATATTTCTATATACATCATTTTCATACATCTGATGGATGATAATCACTTTCCAAATTCAACCATGATGGTTCACCATACACCATGCACACCAAACACACGCTAACTTTTCCATTTTGTTTTTTGATCAATAAAGTGATCACCTGCAACCCAAAATCATCCCAACCCATCCTTTGATCAATGATCCATTAATTTCATATGATTCCACCATGAATCTAGAGGCCCAATCAGTATTAGTTCCACAAAAAAACATCGATCTATGGCCCCATATCCCAGTGGAGAATAATGTGAAGAAACGGTGGGAGAACACAAAAAAAAAAGACATTTTAACAGTATTTGGCCATGATTTATTGTCTAATTGACACAAATTGGGATATCTAAGGAGACAAAAAATTGAATAATCAATTAAATCTATATATGGGTTCATGAAATGTTTGGAAATTGTCATAGATTAAGAAGTAATATGATCCTTCTCAATAGATTTAATCAATATGGGAATAAACTATTAATTTTAAATTCATATCAAGTTTTGGATCATATTATATCAAATAACATGGTTCTATAATAAAGAGGAGGAATCATTACACTCTCTATGTCTGGATCTTCCTGGATCTAGAGTCTCGTTGTTTTTTATTCGACTCACCATTGAAGGAGGGGATGAATGAATCACAATTATCCTAGAGATTATGTAGATATATATGGGAAATTTCCATAAGAGTGTCTAAAAGTGATAATTATAATTATTTTAATTAATTTATTAATTAAATTAATTATTTAATTAAACTGTTGAATTCAACACCAATGTCTTCTTTTATCCGAATGTCCCGCACAGAACAATTGCTGATCACACTTAGGGTGAAAATCATATTCTAGACTCAACAGTGGTATCAGATTTTGAATACAAGATTCCATTAAATATTTATCATATTTTATTTAATAAATATTACATGAATAATATAAAATATATTAAATATTTTTATAAAATTAACTATGGGAACATCGGGCCTCATAAGAACATATTATCTTAGCACCTAGCTCTGAAAATATTTGTAGAAATATTCCAAAGTCATAAAAAGAAAAAATATTGACTCTATATTATTCCCTCATTAATGATTTTCATCCCTAAAATTAAAAAACTAATAAAATTGATCAGGATACTATGCCCAAATCTCTCTCTCGCACTCACCGTATCTCTACAGCACATTCTAGTGCTACCACAACACTCAAACCAAGGGGATGGTTCATCCACACATGGTCCTCTATTTTCGAACTGCGAAGGACACGGGGTGCTCTGAAAAAGTTTCTCCATCCTAGATTTTAGGATCTACTAAGTCGATGGATTTTGGGGGGCCATTCATGTATCTTATCATCTATGACACATGGAAGACTGCATGCACTCATTCCAATGGAGGGTGTAAGGAAAGGTGATAAGAAACCACTCCAACCCTCTGCAAGGTATCAAATGTCCTGATGTACCTCAGGGTTAGCTTGTATACCCACCCAAATCTCTGAAATCATTATCGTGGGGATAATCTAAAGAAAACATTATCTTAGGGCTCAGTTTCCAAGTTACTACAATGTAAATATTAATAAGATTTCTTCAAACTCTATGTTATCCTAATCTTATCATGGATAACCAATACCTTCTCCTTCATCACCTACACCATATATGGACCCACAAGAGATGCATCTTTGATCTTTATCTAGTACATGGATGACGTTCAGGGTATCTCAAACTGGGCCTCAAAAGGTTCGCTTTTGATAGTAGAGTGGTAGCTAATATTTTATGTGAGCTATACCAAGGTTATTTGATCCTCCTTGAAATGGAAAAAGTCTAAAAATAAATTCATCAACATATCTTACATCACATATATAGTGTGCTCGGTCTTCCCAACTATCTAGATGTGAAATTTTGTACTCATCCTCATCCCAGTCCCGATGGCCTCCTACATGTATCCCCTAAACTATGAAATTAATCCCACATCATAGTCAAACAAAATAGTCAAGGGATCCCCATGAAGGATAGAAATATCTCTTATGTACATATTCTATAAAATCGCCACCAAAATCTCCTCCCTGAAAGAATGAAAGTTTTCTAACATTGTACATTTTTCAAATGTCACCCAGAACGCATCATGGTCCTTCAATGTCCATAGAATCCCTATCAATAAGTCAATGTATTTTTTGTCCCATTTCTACTCTGGGTTCCAAGAAGGCTTCAAAAAACCTACAAGAACCTAGAGTTTAGCCTCCACCTACTAACACGGGAGGCACCATGAGATAAACTCAGCCATGATCCATCTCTTGATGGCCCACTAAAAATAATATTAATGTTCATTATAAATATTCATCAAATTAGGATGTCCAATTAAAGTAGAAGTTTAGAACTCCCTCATCACCTACTCTTATATTGTGATTTGGACCACCATCCATCCCTGTAAATGGATGATGTGATTCCCTTCCTCATAAAATCTATTGACTAAATATCATGATGATATCTATTCATGAAGACCTCCCAATACATGTCTCCCAGCTAGGACTCTCTCACATGCTTGAGAACTGGAGTAATAAACACCATCAACCAATGAAAAGATACACCCCCATCTCAACTAGGTACAGCTACAAGGATGCCAACTTTTCATTTTCCTCATGCACCAAAAAAATCCAAGTGATTCTGTATAAGGTAATTTATACCATGTTTACCTTACTTATAGTATAAACAATCTCAAATTCATAGTCTTACCATAACTCCAATTAGTACCATTCTCTCATTTTTTAGTATCTTTGTGTGAAGATGAACCTAAGACTTTGATGGTCTGAGTAAACCACAAATCGCTCTCCCATAAGATAATACATCCATATCCTCAGAGATAATAATACAGAACTCTAGGTAGTGAGCCATGTAGTTCATCTCATGGGGTCTCAACTGCCTGACCTCGTTTATGATAACTGACATCCATTACATCAACACATAGTTGAGCCCATCACCTAAGGCATCAAAATACACTATGTACTCCATGTCCTCTTCCGGTAGTCTCAGCATTGTAGCACTTGTTATCCAAAACCTCAACTCATATTATAGAATCTAACTCGTATAAGTTGATTTATAATTCTCATGACGGTATCCATTCCAGCTTCCATCGAAAGGCCTTCACTGCCTAGTCCATTGTTCTCACCATTAATGTGGTTTCTCCTATTTCCCACCATTTTCTAAATGAATAAAACCATAGTGAGAAAAACGATTCATTTAATAATATTACAATTCAAAAGGAAAGTTTTTTCATATCACATCATGCTTAAACATCTAAAAAAACTAAATTTTCTAAAAATCATTCATAATAGTTCATAAAAATATTGCGATTAACAAAAAATAACCCACATAAGTGTCCAATAAAGAGTAAAACAAGGATTTTTATCATAAACCAATTTATGTTCCAGTCTATCTCAACATGGTTTTTTTGGGTCTTACAACTATATACTTCAATTCCAGAGCCACATACATTTGTTCGTATCCTGATCGATATTTATTTTTTTAGAAACCAGTTACTTAATATTTCACCAAAATACCTGGAAGTTTTCATATTATCAAAATTTTCTGGGGGGTTCTTCCTAAAATTTTCAAATCATAATTTTCACAAATGAATAAACATTTCTTTGATACCAACTATGAAATCCTGCCATTTTATTATATAATTATTCATTTTATTTTACAAATAGAGTATCTTTTAAAGTTTAGTGTATTGGAAAAAAGGTACAAAATATATGACAACATAAAACATTTTTTTATTCCACTCGAAAGGATTATTCAAGGTTCATCCTAAGTAAATTTATTACTTCTCATAACTTGGGGAACACATCAGTGGGATGAGTGAGCATAAGGCTCTATAAGGGAAAACAAGGGAAACAATTTACTTATGATCTTGAAGAATATCAATAAGGACTTGGGAAATTACATAAAGACATGAGAAATGGAAACATAGTAATGAAATAAGAAAAATATAATGATTCATCACACAGAAATGTGGCTAAAACATTTAATTTAGTCACTCATAATCATATCACTAGTGTTTATTGCCAAGGTGTCATAAAAATTTCCAAGATTATTCACCAAGATATCAAAAAACATGTCATCCATAGAGATTAAATTATTTACCCAATAAATTGGAGTGATATCAGGGAGCACTATTAATATATATTAATTAATGTAATCCATATATATCATAATAAAAAATTTCATACATAACCAATATAGTATAAAATAAACGGTTTTCATATCCAAATCATGATTTTTTTAATAAGTTCTTAATAACAGGTTTATTTTGTTTTTTTAAAACCATGGAAAATAAATAAGGGTATCATGTATGTTTATCCTAGAATGAAATATATCATTTTTAAATATACCTGAACACCCCTAGATAGGAATTAGGATTGTGTATTCATTAAAGAAAATAAAATAATTTCTGGAGAAAAAAAAGACTGAGATTTTGAGAAATTAAATTAGCAGCATAACGGGTATGAAACACGGCTTTAGAAAACATTAAAAATTGAAGAGAAAAGGTTCTCTAACTCATAAATGACTCTTAATATATTAACTGTATAGAATAAATTTTACATAAGAACATGGTATAGAAATTTTAAATACATACCACATTAAAATAGAACTTCAAAGGAAAAGATAAGTGAAGATTTCCCTTAACTTGATGAGTGACAACTAAAACTCAAAGATCGTGACCTTAGAGGCTTGAGGACACATTGGGAAGACTCCTTGGTCAGAAAACTATTATTTATATGTAGAGGATGAGTTTTTAATGAAATGAAACAACTAAATGGGTGGTTCTTTATTGTCACGACCCCCTCCCACCAAAGATGCCCCTCCTGAGCTGGCAATGGTGAAAGGGAGATAATGACCCCCGAGTCCCGCCTCCACTAGGCCCCGGTGTGGTGACTAGCACCAAGGGTATGAGTTTTCACAAATATGGGTGGCATTACCCTTTTTATTATTTAGGATCGAGAAATAGGACAAGTCAACCACTAAAAGGAAAAATGAACAAGTGTATAGAAATAAACCCAAACCAAGCCCACATGCATGTTTAAACAATTTTATAACAAGGTAAAAGTACAAGAAAGCTCAACGTACACTACCAAAAAGGAAACAAGTACAACAACTGTAGCAACTCCAACTATCCGACTAGTAGGGTCCCGCATAGCCCTGGTAGTCCTCCTAGAAACCTGAAAGTAAACGTAGTTTGAGCATACAAGTATACTCAGTAGGGAAACCTAAAGCTCTCGTGCACAAGTGGGGAGACATCCTAATGTCCCGTGAGAACAACAGAAGAAACCTAGCAAGGAATTCTATCCACCCAACCTCACCAGCCACACTCACCAAAACACAAGCACAACAGGTAGTAGTATATAAGAAACAAGAGTATTGGGTACCCCGCACCATTTCCCTTTAGTTAGCTTCTCTCCCTAACGACGAATGTCCTGACGCTGCCACACTCTACCCACTTGCACACACCTGGGCCTCACAACCACGTATCCCGCCCGCACACACCTGGGCCTCACAACCACGTACCCTGCCCGCACACACCTGGGCCTCACAACCACGTATCCCGCCCGCACACACCTGGGCCTCACAACCACATACCCCGCCCACACACACCTGGGCCTCACAACCACGTATCCCGCCCGCACACACCTGGGCCTCACAACCACATACCCCACCCGCACACACCTGGGCCTCACAACCACGTATCCCGCACACACATACCTGGGCCTCATCCCGAAGATTATTTGGAAACAATAGAACCTGCCCGAAGAGTCTTGGGCCTAAGCCACCCCAATCGAAACCTAACTGAAGAGTCATAGGTGTAGGGTCGCCTCAAGCCATCACAGCCTAGGGGAGAAGGACCAGGAAGGAGCTAGTAACTAAGGGAAAAACACCCTCTCCCATGAAATGGGAGTGTTCGGCACTAAGTGTTAAACATGGGTGGGGTGCGATAAAACACAAAAAATACAGATATATATATATATATACAAACCACACAGCCCAACCTATGGCTTCTAAACAGAGAAACTGAGCACGTGCCTTGGAACTGCTACTACGAAGCATGCATACAAAAAACAACCCCAACCCCATTTAGGTTTTCACATTTCAGCCGAAATTAGTTTATTTAGTTCCTTAACTACTGGGAAACTATCCACAACCAACCACATTGATCGTTCATAAAACATATCCCTTCCATCCACAAAACAAGTTAGGAAAAACTTAAGCAGCACAACAAAGTCCCTCTTATCAACCAACCAACCCCATTGATTACTAATCTCGTTCCATTACCACACCCCACCATTCATTAACTCTTCCACTTTTATTTATTAATCACAACTCGTATCCCGTTCACATTAAAACCCAACCCTGCAGCCCCACTACCAACAGCCATAACAACAACCGCACTGAAACCCGTACATCAATATACCTTTAATACCATTTACCATAGCCCTACAGCCCGTTACCAACTCAACATTCACACCAACCCACCACCAAGTCAACCACAGCCCCACTGCTCACCATATCCACAACAACCCACAAAACACCCTCATCACATGCCATGTAACCAATCCAACACCCACATTTTCATTATTCCATTTTGTTCACCCTGGGTGATCACACAAGGGTTTCAGATTTTAAACAGCCAAATTTACGTGATTAACCAATTTACACATTCCACAAAGTTTACATCCATAAGAAAAATCCAAAAGGAGAGCACAACATTTAATTGCGCAAGAAAAGGCCCCCAACGACCATGATTTTCAGTAGGTAGAAGCTCATTCAATTCACAACATAATATCACAAGATAAAAAGTAACAGAAATCACAACTTCTCATCCCTGTTATATAAGCCAGTTATTGTCTTTATTAAACCGGTTAAAAAGTGTTTCACATAAACAATAGAACACCCACCCCGCAAGATGCAAAAATTAGAGAGATGAAGGTAAGATCCCTACCTCAACAGGTTCTGATCACAGCGCTCCCCTAGATCAACTTTAGAAGACCTTTGTCGGCGTCTGTCACTTTTGTCGGGTCCCGGAAAAACCTCCTCGGGTGGAAGTCGGAAATTAAAGGCCGAAGGAAAGACAACAGATCCAATCTCGGAAGCTCCGCCTCGTCATTATAATCTTGTGGCCACTGACGGATCGTGAATCGGAGCTCGGACGAAGAAGTTATGGAAGAAAGAGCCTTCGAGTCTCTTGGGAGAGCTCTGCTCAGAGGAGAGTGGAGGAGAGGTGTGTGTTGAAAAGGAGGGGACCCCTCCTTTTATAGGTGTGAAAAGAAAAATCACACGGCGTGTACTTTATGGTACATGACGTGTACTTAGTTCTTTCACATGGTCTCCACATGGCTTCCAACACGGCTTTGCGGCCGTTGACTGGTCAACACACGATTTGAGGGTAACGCATAGGCGAGGAAGGACTACACGGCGTGTAGTTTGGACACACGGCGTATACTCATTTATTGCACATGGCAAGGACACAGCTCCAACATGGCACACGGTCGTTGACTAGTAACGCATACGTGGGTAAGGACTACACGGCGTGTAGAACTAGGAACACGGTGTGCACCCATTATTTCACAAAGTGAGGACACGGACTGCAACACGGGGTATACCTGGAAAGGGGGTACACGGCATGTACTCAAACTACACGACGTGCAGTTTCAAAATTCTGGAAAGTGTGTGAAAAGTCCATTTTACCCTCCAGAACACTTCGTGACCTTCTTTTTGACAAAGGAAAGGGTCGAGGAGGTCCGGGCCATTACATCAGATACCTCTTAAAGCATTCTTGTCCCCGAGAATTCAAAACCAAACCCAGAGGAAACCCAACAAGATACCTCTTAGGGCTCTTGTTATAACAGGAACCCAACCACCAACCCTAATTATATGTGTTTGGAAATTACTTCTCCTATGTCGAGATATTATCCGCTTTAGGCGGAACTGACTCGCCTGCACGGGTTCAATCGCATCCTCATTAATGCGTCTCGATTAAGAATTAGGTCTTCCCACTTTCATACATTAGGATTTTTCAACTCACACCGCCCCCAACACCGCACAACCTACACACTGCCCGAACACGTGGGTTTGGGAAATTCCTCCTCCTATGTCGAGATATTATCCACTTTAGGCAGCACTGACTCGCCCGCACAGGTTCAATCGCATCTGCATTAATGTGTCTCAATTAAGGGTCAGTTTTTTCCATTTCCCACACGTCCGAACATGTTACACATTACCAGGGAACAAGGAAACAAAAGGTCTCACAACTTACAAGCCAAGAATTCCATATATCAAAGGTAAAAATTACAACATCAACACAAAGCTCAGAAGAACAAGGAAAAACACAAGTCAAAACAACTTCGGGTACTGAGCGTGCATCTGGGTCTCCCGCTCCCAAGTGCTCTCCTTGAGGCCGCCATGCCTCCACAACACACGAACCAATGGAATGGATTGTCCACGGAGCACCTTCTCTTTATGATACTCGATCCCGACTAGTCGTTCCTCGAAGGTCGCTTCGTCTCCCATATCTAACTCTCCCCAGTTGATAACGTGGGAGTCGTCGTGTAAGTACCAACGAAGCTGGGAGACGTGGAAGACATCATAAACCTTATCCAACTGAGGTGGTAGGGACAACTGATATTCCACCTCGCTGACTCTCCTCAGCACCTCAAAAGGTCCGATGAACATAGGTGAGAGATTTCTCACTTTCCCAAAACCTCCGTTGCCCCCGTCGAGGGGAAAACTTCAAGAACACATGATTTCCAACCTCGAACTCCAAGGTCCTCCTCCGACGATCAGCATAATACTTCTGTCGGTCCTGAGCTGCTTTCATCCTCTCACGTACAAGCTGGACTTTCTCTATGGTGTTCTGTACTACCTCTGGCCCAAGGGCACCTGTCTCGCCAACCTCTTCCCAGCAAATGGGTGAATGACATGGCCTTCAATACAAAGACTCAAACGGTGTCATGCCAATAGTAGAGTGGATTTTGTTGTTGTAGGAAAACTCTACTAAAGGCAATTGTCGTACCCATGATCCTCTGAAATCCAGAACGCATGCTCGCAGCATGTCCTCCAACGTCTGGATAGTCCGCTCCGTCTGCCCATCGGTTTATGGGTGGAAAGCAGTGCTAAGGCGTAGCTGGGTTCGAAAAGAATGTTGTAACGCCCTCCAGACTCGTGAGGTAAACCGAGTATCCCGATCTGAGATGATATTCTTCAGGACCCCATGAAAACGAACCACCTCGTCTACATACCTCTGTGCTAAGGTACTCATCGGGCCTGACTCCTTAATTGCTAAGAAGTGAGCTAATTTCGTCAGACGATCCACCACCACCCAGATAGCAGCATAACCACCCTGAGCTCTGGGTAGTCCTGTGATGAAGCCCATTGAGATTTCATCCCACTTCCACTCAGGGACATCTAAAGGATTCAATAAACCACTGGGAACACGGTGTTCAGCCTTCACTTGCTGACACACTAGGCATTTAGCCACAAACTCCGCCACTTCCTGTTTCACCCCGGGCCACCAAAACTGTTCTCTCAGGCCTCGGTACATTTTCAAAACACCTGGATATACCGCTAAGGCTGATCTATGGAACTAACGGAGAACTCCCTCACACATTCTCTCCGGGAAAAACAACCTTCCATGGAAAAGAATCTGATTTCGGCTGTCCTATGACCATCCCTCTGGAGTGATTCCCTAATCGACCTGATCCCGCATCACTTCCGCCTCGGAGTCCCCCCACTAAGACCCTTACACCTACTACAACAAGAGGGACTATACCGTCATCTGAAACAAACAGCCTCTAACAACTTCTTCCCTTGAATCCAAGTGCAAGGCAGCCAATTCTCCCATCGCTTTCCAAGAATCAGCAGATTCTCGAACCACTTCCTGATGCGACTTCCTGCTCAGGGTATCAGCCACAACGTTGCCCTTAACTTTAGTGTAAGAGATCTCAAATTCATAGTCTTGGAGAAACTCGACCCATCTCTACTGCCGTAAGTTCAGTTCACGCTGGGAGAAGATATAACGTAGGCTCTTGTGATCTAATAAGACCACAAAGTGCTCCCCAAAGAGGTAATGTCACCACAACTTCAGTGGGAACACTACTGCTGCAAGCTCTAGGTCATGGGTGGAATAGTTATGCTCGGAAGGGCTTAACTGCCTAGACCCATAACAGATCACACCCTTCTTCTGCATCAGCACGCACCCCAGACCAAGGCCAGAAGCAACACAAAACACCTCATACAACAACCCTTCCTCTGGAAACCTGAGTACGGGAGCACTGACCAACTTCTCCTTCAGGTAGTCAAAAGAATTATGGCACTTCTCACTCCATAGGAAGACCTGGTTCTTCCTCGTCAAAGCTTTCAATGGAGCAGAAACTCAAAAGAAGTCCGAAACGAACCTCCAGTAGTAACCTGCAAACCCCAGGAAACTACGAACTTCCACCATGCTCTTGGGTGCTTCCCAAGAAACAACTGCTTCCACCTTCGTCAGGTCCACCGACACTCCATGCTGAGACACCACGTGCCCAAGGAAGTGTACTTCTTGCGTCAACAAATTACACTTCGACAATTTCCCGTAAAGCTGGTGGTGTCGAAGGACTTCCAGGACTTCCCTGAGATGCTCAACGTGCTCCTCCTCTGATCTTGAGTAGATCAGGATGTCATCGATAAACACAATGACGACCCGGTCTAGAAACTCTCGGAAGACAAAGTTCATAAGTCCCATGAACACAGCTGGTGCATTCGTAACTCCAAACGGAATCACTACAAACTCGTAGTGCCCATACCTGCACCTGAAATCCATCTTCGAGATGTCACTATCCTTTACCCTCAATAGATGATATCCCGATCGCAGATCAATGTTAGAGAACCAACCTTCTCCCCCCAGCTGGTCGAAGAGATCATCTATCCTTGGAAGGGGGTAGTGTTTCTTGACCGTTACCTAGTTCAACCTTCGGTAGTCTATTCATATCCTGAGACCACCATCTGCCTTCTTCACGAACAAAACTGGAGCACCCCATGGCGACACGCTGGGTTGAACAAAACCCTTCTCCATTAGATTTTCAATCTGAATCTGAAACTCCCACAACTCTGAAGGTGCCATCCGATAAGGGGCCATCGAAATCGGTAGGGAACCAGGCTATAAGTCTATCCTGAATTCAACGTCACTTCAGGGGGGTAGAGTCACAACCTCCTCAGGAAAAACATCGAGGAACTCCCCAACAACTTCTGGGACATCCATCATCTATGTATCAGCTGGAACCACTGATAACCCACCTAACAAGGAAAGGAGAGGCTTCAAATGCCGGATTCCTACCTGATAGATCCTCTCTCCAACAAAAATACATGCTGCCCATCCATGTCGGAGAACACGACTCTTCTCCAGAAGCAGTCGATAATGGCACTAACAGAAAACAACCATTTGATGCCTAGGATGACATCATATGGCTGCATCTGTAACAGATGAAGGTCCCCACTAGATCGATGTGGTCCCAACATCAGCCCACATCCCCGGAAAACACAAGATATGCTGGTCTGGCCTCCAACTGGTGTAATCAGCACCAGTGGTATGGAAAGTCTCTCTATATCTAGTCCCAAAGCATGGGCTAGACCAGGTGCAACAAAGGAGTGCGAATCTCCCGAATCGAATAAAGAAGAAACGAGAGTGATGAACAAACAAACCGTACCTCGCACCAGATCTGGTCCTGTCGGAGCAGTAAACTCTACTGCGTGCAACTGTCCACACCCAACTCCTCAGCCTCTGTGATGTCGAACAGGTGCCATAGCGGTACGGTAAACAAAGAACTCCTAAGCCCGAGTAGTAAGGAAAAAATGAAGGTTTTATTTTTATCATTTTATTTCAATTTCTTTCCTATAACACCCAAATCAAGTAAAACACAATCATGATGATGCATGTACCTTCCATAGGGTCTCTACCCTGCAATCAATGTAGTTTCACTTGGTCGTTCGGTAGGATCAGAGTCCTTGCATCAGATCACGGGGGCCCTAAAAAACTGTGTCCTAGCCGGTCTTCCCTGGCCTATGTTATGCACCAAGATTGACTAACATTGTCACCCTACCATCCCATGCAATCCACATTGTGCCTAACTCTAGACTCCATCCTATCTCTCAACCATCAACTCTGATACCATTCTGTCACGACCCCCTCCCACCGAAGATGCCCCTCCTAAGCTGGAAAAGGTGAAAGGGAGATAATGACCCCCGAGTCCCGCCTCCAGTAGGCCCCGGGGTGGCGACTAGCACCAAGGGTATGAGTTTTCACAAATATGGGAGGCATTACCCTTTTATTATTTAGGATTGGAAAATAGGAAAAGTCAACCACCAAAAGGAAAAAAGGAACAAGTGTATAGAAATAAACCCAAACCAAGCCCACATGCATGTTTAAACAATTTTATAACAAGGTACAAGTACAAGAAAGCTCAATGTACACTACCAAAAAGGAAACAAGTACAACAACTACAGGAACTCCAACTGTCCGACTAGTAGGGTCCCGCATGGCCCCGGTAGTCCTCCTGGAAACCTGAAAGTAAATGTAGGGTGAGCATACAAGTATACTCAGTAGGGAAACCTAAAGCTCTCGTGCACAAGTGGGGAGACATCCTAATGTCCCGTGAGAACAACAGAAGAAACCTAGCAAGGAATTATATCCACCCAACCTCTCCAGCCACACTCACCAAAACACAAGCACAACAGGTAGTAGTATATAAGAAACAAGAGTATTGGGTACCCTGCACCATTTCCCTTTAGTTATATACTCTCCCTAACGACGAACATCCTGACGCGGCCACACTCTCCCCGCCCGCACACACCTGGGCCTCACAACCATGTATCCCGCCCACACACACTTGGGCCTCACAACCACGTACCTCGCCCGTACACACCTAGGCCTCACAACAACGTATCCCGCTCGCACACACCTGCGCCTCACAACCACTTACCACGCCCTCACACACCTGGGCCTCACAACCACGTAGCCCGCCCGCACACACTTGGGCCTCACAACCATGTACCCCACCCGCACACACCTGAGCCTCACAACCATGTATCTCGCCCGCACACACCTGGGCCTCATCCCGATGATTTTTGAGAAATAGTAGAACCTTCCCGAAGAGTCTTGGGCCTAAGCCACCACAATCAAAACCTACCTAAAGAGTCTTAGGTGTAAGGTCGCCTCAAGCCATCACAGCCTAGGGGAGAAGGATCAGGAAGGAGATAGTAACTAAGGGAAAAACACCCTCTCCCATGAAATGGGAGTGTTCATCACTAAGTGCTCAACATGGGTGGGGTGCGATAAAACACAAAAGATACAGATATATATATATATATATATATATATATATATATATACCAACTACACAGCCCAACCTCTGGCTTTTAAATAGAGAAACTGAGCACGTGCCTTGTCTCTGCTACTACGAAGCATGCATACAACAAACAACCCCAACCCCATTTAGGATTTCATGTTTCTGCAGAAATTAGTTTATTTAGTTCCTTAACTATTGGGAAACTATCCACAACCAACCACATCGATCGTTTGTAAAACATATCCCTGCCATCTACAAAACAAGTTAGGAAAAACATAAGCATCACAACAAAGTCCCTCTTATCAACCAACCAACCCCATTGATTATTAATCTCGTTCCATTACCACGCCCCACCATTCATTAACTCTTCCACTTTTATTTATTAATCACAACCCATATCCCGTTCACATTAAAACCCAACCCTACAGCCCCGCTGCCAACCGCCAAAACCACAACCGCATCGAAACCCATACATCAATATCCCTTTAATACCATATATCACAGCCCCGAAGCCCGTTACCAACACAACATTCACACCAACCCACCACCAATTCAACCGCAGCCCCACTGCTCACCCTATCCACAACAACCCACAAAACACCCTCATCACATGCCACATAACCAAGCCAACACCAACATGTTCATTATTCCATTTTTTTCAACCTGGGTGATCACACAAGGGTTCCAGATTTTAAACAGCCAAATTTACGTGATTAACCAATTTCCACATTCCACCAAGTTTCCATCCATAAGAAAAATCCAGATGGAGAGGGAAACATTTAATTGCGCAAGAAAAGTCCCCCAAAAACCGTGATTTTCAGTAGGTAGAAGCTCATTCAATTCACAACATAATATCACAATATAAAAAGTAACCGCAATCACAACTTCTCATCCCCGTTATATAATCCAGTTATTATCTTTATTAAAATGGTTCAAAAGTGTTTCATGTAAACAATAGAACACCCACCCCGCAGGGTGCACAAATTAGAGAGATGAAGGTAAGATCACTACCTCAACAGGTTCTGATCATAGCGCTCCCCCAGATCAACTTTAGAGGACGTCTGTCGGCGTCTGTCACTTCTGTCGGGTCCCGGAAAAACCTCCTCGGGTTGAAGTCGGAAAGGAATGGCCAAAGGAAATACAACGGATCCAAGATCGAAAGCTCCGCCTTGTCGTTATGATCCCGTGGCCGCTGACAGATCGTGAATCAGAGCTCGGACGAAGAAGTTATGGAAGAAAGAGCCTTCGAGTCTCTTGGAGGAGCTCTACTCAGAGGAGAGGGGAGGCGAGGTGTGTATTGAAGAGGAGGAGGGGACCCCCTCATTTTATAGGCGTGAAAAGTAAAAGTACATGGTGTGTACTTTATGGTACACGGTGTGTACTCGGTTCTTTCACACGATCTCCACGCGGCTTCCAACATAGCTCTGCGGTCGTTGACTGGTCAACACACGATTTGAGGGTAACGCATACGCGGGGAAGGACTACACGGCCTGTAGTTTGGACACATGCCGTGTACTCATTTATTGCACATGGTAAGGACACGGCTCTGACATGGCACATGGCCGTTGACTGGTAACACGTATGCGGCCAAGGACTACACGGCGTGTAGAACTGGGAACACGGCGTGCACCCATTGTTTCACATAGCGAGGACACAGCCTGCAACACGGGGTATACCCAGAAAGGGGGCACACAGCGTGTACTCAAACTACATAGCGTGTAGTTTCAAAATTCTGGAAAGTGTGTGAAAAGTCCATTTTACCCTCCATAACACTTCGTGACCTTCTTTTTGACAAAGGAAAGAGTCATGGAGGTCTGGGCCATTACATTTATAGTAATAGTGGGGGATATTTTTATTAATTTCCTTGGATACCTCAGTAGTGAAATTTGCAAAACGATGGGCTTGCACATGGTTTTTTCCAAATTTGAAAGATATTAAATTATTTTAATCCTTAAGATTCAAATAGGATTTTATAATACTCATTACATCATTATGACATAGTTATGATGTCATTAAACATACCGAAAAACAAAAACAGTATTTCTACTATTCATGAGAAACTAATATATTTTATAAAATTCTCATAAATTCATCATAACCTAATATCAAAATTACAATTTCAAAAATGAAATTTATTTTATAATAATAATTCTCTAAATATAATAAATCTTACTTCTAAATATATAAAAACTAATTTATTAAAAATAATAGCGGACATAAAATGCATAGTTAATTGCATAGAAAATTTTTCAACACATGGTAAAAATAAAATTATTTTATCATTTGAAATTAAATAAGACTGTTTTGATAATAAAATTTCATTATAAAAAATTAATAAAAACATATTTTAATATAATTAATTATATCTCACTAAAAAGTACAATTTTTACCTGAGAAATGAATTTATCAAATTGCATCTCAATTTTTATGAAAAACTATTCTTAAAACAGGAAATTATGGAATAACAATTTTAATTAAACAATGGTATTACACATTAAGTGATTCAGGACTTGAAACATAACCCCTTATAACACCAACATATGTCCTAATGGTATGTTTTTCTATGGTGATAGAATATTAGGGTGGCTTAGATAGCATCACCGAAGTGGTAATCTCCACTTAATTAAACATATCATGTAAGTGATTTTATTCAACCTTAACATGTTCAAGCTCAGCTTGGGATTGGTCAATATGGAATCCCAATGATGATACATCCCTCCCATGTTCTGAAAAATGGGCTTCATACAACATGACTCTACTAAATGTGGTCATTGACTCTTCTTTCTGAATTAATTAATTATTATCATTTCCATTAATACACAATAATCATAATGTTAGGTGTTTAGTTTACAATGGTCATAATTATAAACATTCATATATACCAACGATCATAATTAAACAATTTTTGAAACTCAATGGTGACATTAAAATATACTTACATCAATATTAATGAGATATAGTTTGGTTTTTAATATAAAATAACACATTTTTTAAGAAAAAATTATTATCAAAACATTCAGGTCGTTACAATAACCTATATAAGATAGATAGGTTTCAAAACCATTTCATCAAATCGTAACCTGTGAAAACAAGCCGGATTCATAAACATATAACCTTTTAATGGGAAATGGGTGTCATAAAATAATAACCGATGAAAGAGAAATGGGTTTGATAAATATCATACCATCCAAACATAAACCATCCATGAAAGGATATGAATGGAACCTTTAGATTATTTCCCTGAAGGGAATAAGTAACATAAACAGATGTTATCTTAGATGGAGAATAAGTTGGAATGATATTTTGAAAACCATTCTTGAGTAAAATACACTTTATTATTCAATAAAGGATCTTAAAAACATAAAAAACATTTGAAAAACATTTTCTTGAAAATAATCTTGAAATATTTTAAATAAATCTTTAAAAACATTTTTGAAACCTTTTTATTTGATTACAAAAAAATAGAGGATGAAAATTTTTGAAAATATTTTTTCTTGAAAACTTGTAAAATGAGCTTGAAAACATTTTAAAACCCATTTCATTGTAAATACTTTGCAACGTTATAAATAAGGATTGAAAATATTTTGAAAACAAAAATAGTGAAAACAAAAATAAGAATCTTGAAAACCATTGGAAAACCTTTTCCCTAAAAAACATATAAAATTAATCTTGAAAACATTTTGAAATCCTTTTCCTTGAAAATATGCTTTTGAAAGAACATATATTTATGATCGAAGGTAATTGTAAAGTCATACATTCATAAAAAACTATTCTCAGCAATCTTATGTACAAGAGAATAGAAAAATTTTACCAATACATGAGTAAATCATGAATAACTAGAGCAGAAGAAGACTAAAGAATTTTCTTGAGAGGTAGATAATAAGATATCATCAAAGGAATCATAAACATAAATACTCTCAAAAATTGATGAAATTGTTTAAATAAACTATTACCACTATGTAACATTAAACCATACTACCCATATAAGTAAATGAAATTACATGAAGATTAAAATATCCTTCAAAAAGGATATTCATGATATAACATTTCAAAGGCATTATATATATAAGGACCTGGCCTTAAACATTACATAATCTTTAATTCAATGAATAATTCAAATTGATGATCTTTTCAGGTTTAGAGTTTTATAGAATTAGGCCATAATGATTACATTAAATCTCAAAAATTATAAGGTAAACAGTTCTACTTAGTTTACATTTTTTTCATAAAATAAAAACTCTTGAAAAAAAAGAGTCAAGTCTAGTCTCACGTTTTAGACAACATTACTTTTCCTTGATCTGGCCCTATTCATCTTTAAGTCCTATGAAAAACATTTCAAAGCTTGGTATGAGAATAAAAATCATTGTAAGGGTTATAAAAAAAATAAATAAAACATTAGTTATTCAATACATACATAACATAATCTCTCTATCATACCTAATGAAATCATAAGATTTACAAAGTAAACACAAATCATAAAGGTATCTTGTGGCATACATAACATACTTACGTTGTAGCTTTCACATCTATGTAGGGAGTTGCATTTGGAATACCCATCACAGTATATTCCCTAAATCTCTTAGGATAAACATTCAATTTTACCTCTGTCGTGTTACCTAATTCATTGGAGATCTATATCAGTCTCACCGGCCCTAGGTTTATCACGGAACCACCTGTATACATAAACAATGCCTAAGAACCATAAAATATTCATAATACATAAAGCAAACATAAAGGAATGAAAAAATTTCAACATTTCAATCACAATATAACATTTAAATATATTGACATAACAAATCCATTATAAAAAACATTTTAAAAACCAAACTACTTAAAAGAGTATATGTTATTTATTTCCTTTTAAAAAACATTAAGACTTGTTAAGGAATCTAAAGGTCAAATAAAACTCGCGGTGGTGGAAATGTCATTTTCACTGTGTACATTAAAAGAAACATTATTTTTTGTAATTTAGTAAAAGGATTAGTATAGAAAAGATTTCTTTTAAATAAAAGTAAAATTCAAGGGGGTTTATACACCATATAAAAGAATGTTTTCTATAAAACAAAATATGCTTCAATGAAAGAAGATTGATATGAAGTCCCTTACCTCGTGTCTGACTTGAACTGTTTGTTCTTTAATCTCCTGAATAATAAACTAAAGTTAATTTATACTTTCTTAATAACCTTTTCATGTTTATTATTTCTTTTAAATAACTTATTACCATGTTATAAATATTTTGTTATCATTTATGTTAATAATGGTCGTTTTGTTGATATTTGGTACTTGAGTCAAAAATGGGCTTCTTATAAATATAGGTTGTTCATGTGGTCAAAAGTAAATTATATATGGAATTCTATCCATGATTTAGATATCATACATATCTTTTATATCCATTATTTACATGTATTTATAATAGTACATAACATTTGGATGCAATAAATGAAATGCACCGTTCATGGAGACGGTAAGCTGTATGTACGCATGCTTGCTACTTTCATTTCTATTTCATATTTAATGTAATGGAAACATAATGATACGTAGGTATATTATAATTCCAGTATAATATCATATATATAATCTCAATTACTCCATCCTTTATATGTTCCATGTATGTCATGAATGAGTCATATCACTTTAAGAGGAAGGTAGTCTGCACTTCTTCAAATGAAATTATCGCGTTTACACATAATGGAAACCTTAAAGGTGTTATATAAATGGAAAATACGTAAGCATAAAGGAATCATAAACATAATATATATCATATATAAATACAGTTCCATCTTAATTCCCACCATAAGATGTTGTAGGAGAAGATTGCACAATCGTCATTTCGTGAGGCGTTAGTTTTCTGTCTAGAGAAACGGTTTGTTCTTTACCCATTAGATGGAGGTGTGTGTAAGTGTAGATTGAATCCTTCTCATAAAAACAACCAAGTATATTGAGGTTACTGTTTTTGTGATAAATAAGGTAACAAAATGAATTTAGGGGGTTGCAAAAGGAAAATAATACAAAATAACGTAAGAGAAGACGTTTCCATTAAATTGGGTAACTCCCTTTGGTTTAGACCAAAAGGGTTTCTTGAAGTGACTTCTACCTAAGTTAAGGATTCTTAGAGGAATATAGGGATCTCGATAGCTTATTTGGTCATAGGTTTCATGAGTCAAGGGGCTTGAGAGGTGTGATTAATGGGACAGAGGGGATGGCTTTTTATAAGGGGGAGGAGGGGCTCTTTATGAATGTGTTAAAATATTATTCTATTATATAATGATTTTCGATTTCTAAAGGTCCAAAACTTATCAAAGTCAAATATAAGATGAATTATGGTCGAAATAAAATCATCCAATATAATTGGATAGGTTTTGGATATTATATTAATCTTTATAATCTTATTTGTTGAAATCATTTATTAATGAGGTAAACACTGCATCATTACTGTGTCATAAATAATTTAATTTATTTTATGTCTAAAATTTATTAAAAAAAATAACATAAATTTGGAAATATTTTTAGATTTATAATGAATATTTATAGTAAAATATATCAATTATATAACCCCACATTAAAATTGTTTTATAAAAACAATACATGTTTATCATATTATTATTTTTAATTTAAATAAATAGTTATTAATATCATTATCTTACCCAAGTGGCTTTAAAACGAAAAAAGCATCCCCTAGAGATTTTTTTCTTCATCCATTACTCAACAAAAAATATTTGGACAAGTGTGAAGGTAATATTATATTATTATAATATTGTTTTAACCTTGAATTACCCTATTTACCTTTAACATCGGTAAATAAAAGTCAAAATTTACTATTCCCCAAAAAATACTTTTATCTTATTGAACCACATTTTACTTACTAATAACAACCATGAATGTCAAATTTTTGAAATTAAATTCATAGAAGTTGTAAAACATCATTTAAATGAAAAGTTTAGCTTTTTAACTACTACTATGGGTTTTCACTATTTATCAGAAATTGATGTTTTTCAGAAAAATACCAAAAATTCGGTCTAAGATATATTTGATATTCTGAATTCAAAAACGATGTCTATTTTACCAAATTCAATACATAGAAGTTTTATTATTTAATTTAAAATTATTTCATGTTGTGAAAACAAAAAGCTTGTTTTTAAGAAATAATAACTATCAAAAGATTGACACTTGTTTATGTCGAATTACAAAGTGAAATTACTTCCAATGAACGAAATTGGATTAAATGGTAAAAATATAATCTAATTAAACATTAAAACCAATTAAAAATGTAATCTAACCATAGAAATAAATTATATTAAAAGTCAGTTTGGAATTAATTTACTGTATTTTCACTATTCATTAAAAAATGAATTTTATCAGAAATATACCAAAAATTTATCCAAAGTAAATTTTGATGTCATGATTCTAAAAAAGAATTTTATTTTGTCAAATAGAACTTATAAAAGTGACCAAAACAAGATTTAATGGGGGTTCGCCATTAAAAGGTAGTAAATCTTCCTTTTATAGAATATTAGAGTATTCTAGCTTAAAATTAGATTAATTCACATTTTGAAACTCTAAATTTTATTGGATAAATGTAAAAATATTTTATAAACATGTATAATCATAATTTAGTTAGTTATATTTATTCTTGCCATTACAACATCTAGGCGTTAACTATCTTTTAGAATAATAATATTATATTATTAGTGTGCAACATAAGATTTCAAAGAAACTCGTTGTTACGTATCGGGTACGCCATCGAACATAAAAACACCATTAAAGTAAAATTAATATTTAATTCAGAAATTTTAATAATTATGAAAATTTGTTATTCATTATTTACATTAGATGTTACATCCTTCCCCCCTTTTGGAAATTGTGTCCTTGCAATTTTTATTCACTTATCAAATAAGTGGAGGTATTTATCCCTCATATCATTTTCAGATTCCCGCATTGCCTCTTCAACCATATGGTTTTTTCACAAAACCTTTACCTGGTGAATTATCTTATTCTGTAACACTTTCTCTCTTCGGTCAAGAATTTAGATTGCTCGTTCCTCATAAGAGAGATTCTCTTCCAACTAAACTATCTCATGGTTCAAAACATGAGATGGATCTGGCATATACATTCTCAACATTGAAACATGAAAAACATTGTGTACCTTGGATAAACATGGAGGGAAAGCCGCTTTGTACACAACTGATCCAAATTTCTCAAGGATTTCATAAGGTCCAATGAACCTTAGACTCAACTTTTCCTTCATTCCAAAATGCATCACACTCTTCCCTGGAGAAACCTAGAGAAAGACATGATCACCTACCTCAAAATAATGATCCTTCCTTTGGTTATCTGCATAACTCTTTCGCCTACTCTGAGTTGTTCTCATGTGCTTCTAAATCAACTGAAATTTTTCCACCATCACTTCTATCGATTCTGCTCCCATAAACTTCCATTCACCTACTTCATCCCAAAAATCTAGAGTTCGACACTAATTTCCATATAATGCCTCAAATGGATCCATCTATATACTGAAATAAAAACTGTTATTATATGAGAATTCAACCAAATAAAGATGTTGGTCCTAACTTCCCTGGTAATCTAGTGAACAAGCACGTACAATATTATTCATGTTCTAAATTGTTTGTTAGGATGACCCATATGATTGAGGATGAAAAGTTGTACTAAAACTTAATTCTATACCCAACGACTTCTGAAGGCCTTTCCAAAAGATAAAGCTAAACCTGGTATCACGATAAGATACAATGGAGAGGGTAATTCCATGCAACCTGAGTATATCTTTAAAATACAACCGATAAAGTCGATCTAGACACAAAGTATCTCAAATAGGAAATAAATGAGTAGATTTTGTCAGTCGATCAACAATAACCCAGATTGCATTATTACCTTGAGATGTCTTCGGTAATCCGAAAATGAAGTCCGTGCATATATTTTCTCATTTCCACTCTAACACCAGAAAAGACTGAAGCATCCCTTTAGGTAACTGCTACTCTGCTTTAACCTGCTGAACGTCAAACACCTCACTGTAAAGTCAGCAATATCTTTTTTCATTCCATCCAACCAGTAATACTCTAGAATATCTATGTACGTCTTCATACTGGCAGGATGAACTGAAAACAGAGAACTATGATCTTCACAAAACAATTCATTCTTCAACTGTGAATCACAAGGAATGCATAATGTTTTCCCAAACCACAAAACACAATCATTATCAATGTTAAATTCTGGAAACTTACCTTTCTGAACCAGCTATACCTTTTTCTGTTACTCACTATATTCTTTTTTCACTTTCTTAATTCTTTCTGATAGAGTTGATCTCACTGACACCTGAAAGAGAATAGAGGAATTTCATGCACCAACAACTTCTATTCCAAAGTTCATGAAAACCAAAACCAAATAATCTTGTTCCATATGTAACATGGTTAATGTAGTAATAATTTTTCAACTCAAAGATTCAACCAGTTATTGTCTTTTCCCGAATGGTAAAGAATCATGCAATCATAATCCTTGAGTAATTCCAACGATCTCATATGTCTCATGTTCAATTATTTTTGAGTGAATATATACTTCAAACCTTTTCGATCAGTATATATTTCACATTTTATTCCAGAAAAATGATTCCCCCAAATTTTTAAAGAAAAAAACAACAGATGCTAGTTCCAAATCATGTGTGGGGTGATTTAACTCATGAGGTTTCAACTGGCATAAAGCATATGCAATTACCTGATCATTCGGCATAAAGGCACAACTAAGTCCTTTAAATGAAGCATCACTATAGATAATAAACTCACCATTTCTTCAAGGCAGTTCCAAAACTAGAGCATTCCCCAATCATCTTTTCAATTCTTGAAAACAATCGTCACATTCTTTTGTCTAGATGAACATAATGCCTTTTTTAGTTAACTTAGTCAATGGACTAGATAGCTATGAAAACATTTCAACAAACCTCCGGTAAGAACTTTCCAAACCAATAAAACTACAGATCTCGAATATATTTCTGGGTCTTGGCCATTCTTCAATAACTTTTTTTATCAGGACGAACAGTTATTCTATTTTTTGAAACAGTGTGACCAAGGAAAAAAATTTAATGTAACTGGAACCCAATCTTACTGAATTTCCCATATAGTTTCTTTTCTTTTATGGTTTTCATGAAAACCATTAAATAACTTTCATACTCCACTTTATTTTTAGAATAAATAAAAATATCATCAATGAACAGAACCACAATATTATCCAAGAACTCACAGAAAATTCTATTCATAATATCCATGAATATAGTAGGTGCATTGGTTTACCCAAAAGGAATAACTATAAATTCATAATGTCCATATCTAGTATGAAACATGGTCTTCGGAATATCTTCTTCCTTTCATTTCAACTGATGGTACCCCAACCTCAAATCAATCTTAGAAAAATATTGACCTCCCTAGAGCTAATCAAACAAATCATCAATATGAGGCAAAGGATACATGTTTTTAATAGTGATGTTATTCAATGCTCTATAATCAATGAAAAGCCTCATCGAACCATATTTATTTTTAACAGATATGATAAGTTCACCCCATGGTGATGTGCTAGGTCGAATGAAACCATTATCTAATAACTCGTGTAATTTTTTCTTTAACTCTAAAAGTTCAATTTAAGCCATTCTATAAGCGGGTTCTGAAATTGGATTAGCATCGAGAACCAAGTCAACAGTAAATTCAACTTCCAAATCAGGTATAATTCCCAGAAATTCATCTGGAAAACATCAAGATACTCATTTACCACTACCACATAATTAACCTAAATAGTTCCTTTGTTTTCAATAATATATGTAAGTTAACATTCATTTCCATCTCTTACTAGTTTCTTATCTTCCTGATATGTTATCAAATATAGGGGTTCATTCTTGTATACAAATTGAAAATATTTCTAAAAAGAAAATTTTTTAGATATGCATTCAATCTTAGCATGATAAACGGAAATCCAATCAATACACAGAATACCATCAAACTCTACTAGAGGAAAAACAATAAGCATTGTAGGTAGATTCTTTTTGCACAAAAGGATATAAAGGTTCTTATAATTTCTTTATGTCTCAACATTTCCCTTGGTGTTTTTACCATATGTTCATGATTCATAATATAAGATGGAATTCCCAATTTAATAGAAAAAACCTAAGAAATGAAAGAATTTGTAGACCCCGAATCAAACAACACATTGGCATAATATGAACAAACAAACAGTGTACCTAATACAACTTCATTTTATGGCCCAACATCTGCTAAAGTAGTTGAAAAGGACTTCACTACACTTTCTTCTTGTAGCCTGGTTGATTTCACTCAGTTGAGTTCTTCATTGGACACACATTTGCATAATGACCAATTTCATTACTCTTAAAAGAATTTACTGATTGTAAATCAGATTTTGTCTTACCATTACCCGGATCTTTTTCAGAGAAATTACTAGCTTTATGTTCCATTTTTCCACATAGATAGCACTTAACATAATTCAAAAGACATTCCACAACATGCTTTTTAGCACAATTTTCACAAACTATAAACTTAGGTTTCTTACCATCAGACTTTTTTGAAGACTTATTCCTTTTTGTATGCCACCTTGACCTCTTATTCTGTTGTTTTTCAAAGAGGACCTGATCATCGGCAAACTATATTTCCACCTTCTCCGCACATAAAACAAGTTTTTCATAAATTTTGAACTCAAAAGAAGCAAAATACCTTCGATACTTTGGCTTTAATCCTGAGTAAAAACGGTTGATTTTACTATTAATATATCCTATGAAATTTCGAGCATACCTTTTCAGTCGAGTGAATTTTTCTTCATAACCAGCCATTGAGTCATCCTCCTACCTCAATTACAAGATATTTTTTCATCCTAAGATGAACCACCTTAGAAAAATATTACTCAAGGAACATGACTTTGAATTCATCATAATAAAGAGCATTAATCTCTTTATTATCTTTAATGTTTTTCACCATTGACTACTAGTGATCAGGTTCACCTTTAAAATGGTAAACAAAAAGACTAACATATTCATTTTCTGAACACCTCATGACATCAAAAATATTCTCTAGTACTTTAATACACACTTTAGCTAGCACAGGGTCAGATGATCCTCTAAAAGATGGAGGATGTTGCCTCATGAAATGCTCCACTACTGACATGCTCCTCTCCGGTTGATCTGGATGATCTCATACTTGGACACCCCCACCATTTATAGACTGATTCAACTGTACCATCACTACAACAAACTATTCCTTTCCGATTCTGACCATATCAGGTTACTAATTTGGAAGGTTGTATTATTTCTGATGTCATTCCATCATAGATTCCATTTTTCCTCTGCGGAAAACCATTCTAAACACAATAATGTCTTAGGAGAAGCAACATTATAATCTGTAAATCCTATATCACTTCAATTTGACCATAAATTAATTTATGCACATTAATTTAACAATATTCTAACTTCTAAAGTTATCTAAACTGACCTTTGATACCAACTATAAGTACCCATTCATAAACATTACAAAATATTTAATTAAATGAATAATTCACAATGGGGATCCTTTTAGGTTTAGAGTTTTAGAGAATTAGACCATAACAATTACATTACATCTCAAAAAATACAAGGTAGACACTTCTACCCAGATTCCATTTTTCTCATAAAATAAAAACTCTTGAAAAAAAGATTCATGTATAGTCCCATCTTTTAGACAACATGACTTTTCCTTGATCTTATCCTTGACTTTATTGATCATTAAGTCATGTGAAAAACAATTCAAAACATGGGATGAGCATAAAAAGCTCGGTAAGGGTTACAAAACAAAGAAATAAAACATTATTTCATCAATACATCAATAACATAAGCTCTTTAACATACCTAATGTAATCATATGATTTATATAGTAAACATAAATCATAAAGAAAACTTGTGGAATCCATAACAAACTTATGTTGTTGCTTTCACAGCTACATAGGGAGTTACATTTGGAATACCCATCACAGTATATTCTCTAAACCTCTTCAGATAAACATTCATGTTTACCTCTATCACATTACACAATGCATTAGAGAGATATCTCGGCCTCACCTATGCTAGATTTATCACAGAACCACCCGTATACGTAAACAATGCCCCGGAATAATAACATATTCATAACACATAAAACAAACATAAAGGAAAGATAACATTTCCACATTACAATCACAATATAAAATTTAAATATATTGACATAAAAATCTATTATCAAAACCATTTTCAATACCAAAATACATAAAAGAGTATATGGTATTTATTTTATTTTTAAAAAACAGTACGACTTGTAAAGGAAGCTAAGGATCAAATAACACTCACGGAGGAAAAAAGGTCATTCTCACCACGTACGTTAAAAGAAACATTATTTTTTTTCATTTAGTAAAATTATTATTATATAAAAGATTACTTTTGAATAAAAGTAAAAGTCAAAGTGTTTTATACACTGTATAAAAGAATGTTTTGCATAAAAAAAATATGCCTCAATGAAAAGAGATTGGGACGAAGTCCCTTACCTCATGTTCGAAATGACCCGTTCGTTCTTTAATCACTTGAATAATAAACTAAATTTAATTTATACTTGATTAAGAAACTTTTTCAAGATTATTATTCCTTTTAAATCACTTAATACCATGTTATAAATATTATGAAATCTGTTAAGTTAATAATGGTCGTTTTGCCGATATCTCATACTTGAGTAAAAAATTGACTTATAATAATTACAAGTTGTTCATGTGGTCAAAAGTTCATAATATCAAGAATTATATTCATGATCTAGATATAAAATGTATCATTTATATCTAGTATATACATGTGTTTATTATAGTACATAACATTTCAAGGTTATAAATGAAATTCACCATTCATGTAGATGGTAAGTCGTACGTACGGATGAATGCTACTTTCATTTCTATTTCATATTTAATGTAATGAAAACATAATGATACATTGTTATATTATAATTACAATATAATATAATATATATAATCTCAGTAACTCCATCCTTTATATGTTCCACATATGGCATGAATGATTCATATCACTTTGAGGGGATGGTAGTCCGCACTTCCTCAAATTAATTTATCACGTTTACACATAATGGAAATGATAAAGGTATGGTATAAATGGAAAATAAAGAATCCAAAAAACACATAAACATAATATATATCATATATAAATACAGTGAAATCATAATGGCCACCACAAGAGGTTGTAGGAGAATATTGGATAATCATCACTTCATGAGGCGTTATCTTGTCGTCCACAGAAACAGTATGTTCATTACCCATTAGATGGAGGTATGTGTAAGTGTTATTAAAATCTATCTCATAACAACAACCTAGTATATTGAGTATATTTTTTTTATAAAATAAATTAATAAAAAGTGTTTAGGTGGTTGGAGAAAGAAAATATAACAAAAGAACATAAGATAAGATGTTACCTTTAAATTGGGTAACTCCCTTTGGGTTGAACCAAAAGAGTTTCTTGAAGTGCCTTATGACTAAGGTAAGGCTTCTTGGATGAAAAGAGGGATCTTGAGAGATTATTTTTGAATAGGTTGGACGAGTCATGGGTATTGAGAGGTGTGATTAATTGTTTATAGGTGAGGGTTTTTATAAGGGGGAGGTGGGACTCTTTAGGAATGTTTGAAAATATTATTTTATTATATAATGATTTTCGGATTCTGATGGTCCAAGACTTTTTAACGTTGACGATACGATTGACTCATAGAAAAAATTAAATCATAGAATAAAAATTGGACTGGTTTTTTATAACGCCCCAGCCTTAAACCTTGCTTAATCTAGAGTTATTACAAGATTACACGTTGAGGATCTTTTCAGGATTAGATTTTTAGAGAATTAGATCATGAAACTTGCATTACATTCCACATTTAAACAAAGTGGTTACATAAAAGACAATATTCATTCTTCCCATCAACGGAAACATATTTAAAATAAAACATGGATTCTTTATTGACACATCCTTGACACTATCATCACATCATGTACATTTCCCTTGACCTGTGAAAAAGATTTCAAAAACATGGGATGAGCATAAAAAGCTCAGTAAGGGTTATAAAAATATGGAAAGGAAACATGAGTTCATATATCCATAAGAATGAAATCATACTTTACACATAAAACAAAGTCACTTTAACATATCTCATCAAATCATGAATAAATCATAGAAATCATAAGACATAAAGGTAACTTGAGGCATTCATAACATTCTTACGTAGGGAGTAACCCTGTTGGTTACGTTTGGAATACCCATCACAGTATATTCCCTAAATCTCTTCGGAGAAACCTTAACGTTTCACTACTTCGCATTACCCAATGCATTGGAGAGCTATATCGGGCTCACCCGCCCTTAGTTTATCACAGAACCACCCATCTTCATAATAATGCCCAAGAACCTTAACATAATCGTATCAGATAAAACATGCATAAAGGAAACATAACATTCCCACCTTTCAATCACAAGATATCAATACAACACATTGATATAAAAACATTATGAAAACCATTTTCAAAACCAAGATAAAAGAAAAGTAAAATATGGTATTTATTTTTCTTTTAAAAAGAAGGTATGGCTTGTAGAAGAAGCCGAAACTCAAATAATAGTCACGGAGGCGGAGAAGTCGTTGTCGCCGCATACGTACGACAAAAACATTCCCTTTTGTCGTTTAGTAAAAAGCTTCTTATAAAAAAGATTCCTTTTTGGATAAACGTAAAATTCAGAGGGCTTTATCCACCTTATAAAAGAAAGTTGTGTATAAAACAGAATATGCCTCAATGAAAGGAGATTGAGACGAAGTCCCTTACAAAGACGGTATCCTTGGTGTAAGGATAAATCAATTACATAATTATGTGTGAAAAAATAATACACAAAATATAAGTGGATATTAAGTGTAAAATAATCAAAGTTCATTCACACATATTTAAAGGATGACATATTCAATAACTACATGTTGAACCCAAAGAAATCGAAATTGGGTTAAGAAGTTCCCATGACAGCCTAACGGTGTCACATCAAAATGAGTTGATGAGAGATAAAAAAAGGGTATCTCATCACTTGGATGTAAAATTTACATCAATAAGGATATATGAGAACATATCCCATAATAACGATATGTAAATTAAAATACCCAATAAAAGAAGTCTTTTAAAAAGTGGAGGGTGAAAGGTTCCCTTACCGACATGGGTATCTTTCGAATCATACACCTCGTGAAAGAAGGACAATACAACATTGATGTAAATACTCATAAAAGATATTATATTAAACAATGATTAAAATAATGGGAAGTACATACACCACTCAATGGAAATTGTGGAAAATGTAGCATAAATCTCACGGGAATAAAAGTGAGATGATAAATCCCTTACGAAAACTCGGCAGCCTAACGACGCCACTTAAAACTTCCAAAAATGGATTTATGATATCAAATAGGGTATATCAACCCATTAAAATAAAATTTACAGCAAGTGGAATATAAAATAACATCCCCCATCATAACAAAGAGGAGCTTAAAAGAAGTGACTTAAAGGGGAGTACTTAAAGAGAAAGAGAGGGGCTAGATCTCTTAGGAAAATTCGGCAGCCTAACGGCGCCACTCAAAACATCCAAAATGGATTGATGAGAGAGAATAGGGTATCTCATCACATGAACATAAAAATTATAGTAAGAGTAATATAAAAGAATACCCCAATAACAAGAAAGATGAGCTTTAAAAGGAATGACATAAAAGAGTGTACTTAAAAAGAAAGAGAGGAGTATGATCCCTTACCTCAAGTCCAACTTGTCTTGTTCATTTCTTTATATTCATGAATAATAAACTTTGTTCAATTAATAATTGACTAAGTACCTCCTTTAGATATTATTATTCAGTTCATATAACATATTATAATGTTATAATAATTGTTTAATAATGTTAGTTCATATCAGACATTTTTGCCGATGTTTGGTACATGAGTCAAAAATGAACTTGTTTGAAAAAAGATTCCCATGTAGTTATAAGTAAATAATTTCCATAATAGTATTAATGATTAAAATATCATATATATCCAGTAAATATTCATTTCATACTATTCCATATCATTTGGAGATAAAAAATGAAAAGCACCGTTCATGGAGACGGTAGGCCGTACGTACGCATGAACGCTACTTTCATTTTTTGTCATATTAATGGAATTAAAAAAAATGAGATATATATATATATATATATGTTATAATTCCAGAATGATATCCATAATTTTGATGTAATATATTACATATATATCCATTATATATATTTACTTATAATATTACATAACATTTTGAGATAAGAAATGAAATGTACCGTTCATGGAGACGGTAAGCCGTACGTACGCATGAACGCTACTTCCATTCTATTTCATATTTAATGGAATTAAAACATAATGACACATAATAGTATTTTAATTCCAGTATGGTATCATATATAATATTATTAAATATATCCTTTATACGTACCACATATGGTATTAATGAATCAATCACTTTGAGGGGGCGGTAGTCCGCACTTCCTTAAATGAAGATATCGCGTTTACCCATAATGGAAACCATAAAGGTATTCCCAAAATGAAAAATACAGAAGCTTAAGGAAAACATAAACATATTATATATCACATATAAATATAGTTTCATCTTAATGGCCACCTTTGAAGGTGTTAAAAGAATGTTGAACAATCATCGTTTCGGGAGGCCAAAATTCGCCATCCATGGAAACAGTATGTTCTTTAACAATTAGATGTAGGTTTGTGAAATTTTAGCTCGAATAATTCCTATAAAAACATCCTAGTATATTGATGATACTGTATTTTTTACAAAAGAACTGAATAAAAAGAGTTTACGGGGTTGGCGAAGCAAAATAAAACAAAAGGACTCAAGTGAAGACATTACCTTAAAATCGGGTAACTCCCTTTGGTTTGAGCTCAAAGGCTTCCTTGGGAAGACTTCTGCCAAAATTGAGGCTTCAAGGAGTAATATAGGGAAGTGGAGGGACAAAATGGGAAGAGTTTGGCCGAGCCAAAGGCTTTGTGAGTGTGGGTAAGGCGGTAGAGGTGGGGGCCTTTTACAAGAGGAGAGGAGGGGCACTCTTGGAAGGTAAAGAAAAGTCGCATTATTTTAAAATGGTATTCGGATTTAAGAGGTCCCACATTGATGTGTTTCGAGGATAAGGTGATAAGGGTTCTATATCCACTCATCCAATAGTTTTTGGAAATGTTTAGGTCTTAGATATTACATTATCTTTCCATTTTATTTAAATCGTTAAATAATGAGGTCATCGTTGCATCATCATGATGTCATAAATAATTTAATTTATTTAATGTCTAAAAATTATATAAAAATACTATGATTTAGGAAATCGTTTTATCTTTCCAATGAATATTTATAGTCAAAAATATAATTTGTATAACCCCATTTAAAATTTTTTTAGTAAAACATTTCTTGTTTGTCTCATTTTTACTTTAACTTTAAATAAAAAGATATTAATGTCATTTTCCAACCAAAGTGGCTTCATGGGGTCCCCAAGTTGACCCATGGGTTTTATTGATCGGCCATGACACATACAATGAGGTTAGGACATGTGTAAAGTTCATTTCATATTATTAAAACATTATTTTTACCTTAAACTACACTAATTACCTCTAATCGCGATTAAAAACTTAATAAGTTACTATTCACCAAAAAATTATTTTAATCACATTGAACCACATTTTACTTATTAATGACAATCATGTATGTCGGATTTTTGAAATTCAAAACACAAAGGTGGCAAAATTTCATTTAAACGGAAAAATCAGTTTTTATAAGTACCACTTAGTGGTTTCACTATTCATCAAAAATTGAAGTTTTTCAAAAAAATCCCAAAAATTCACCCTAAGCTATATTTGATATTCCAAATTCAAAAATGAAGTCTATTTTAAAAAATTAAAAACATATAAGTCACATTAATTAATTTAATAATTAATTCCCGCTGTCAGAGAAAATAGCGTGTTTTTATGAAACAATAAGTATCAAAAGATTGACACTAGTTTAAGTCTGATTTCAAAGTGAAAATTAATTACAACAACCACTATTGGATTTAATGGTAAAAATATATTCTAATTTCACTTTAAAACCAATTCAAAAGATAATATAATCATATAAATAAATTAGATTAAAAAGAGGTTTTGAATTAAAATTCAACATTTTACACTATTCATTAAAAAATGAACTTTATCAGAAAGATACCAAAAATTTACACAAAGTAAATTTTGATGTCCCAATTCTTAAGAAGAGTTTTATTTGGTCCAAAAGGATTTATAAGAGTGAACAAAACTATATTTAATGACGGTTCTCCATCAAAAGGCGATAAGTGAACCTTTAGTGAAAACTAGGGCATATACGCCTAAAATTTATTTATTTCCGTATTTTATGCCTTTATCTTTTATTGGATAAATGTAAAAACATTTAAAAACATATATAATCATATTTTAGTTATTTATATCCATTCATGCCAATACAACGGCTACATGTTAACTACCATTTAAAATAATATTATTTTATTATTAGAGTGCAACGTTAGATTCAAAAGAAACTCATTGTTGCGTGTTGGGTACGCCATCGAGCATAGCGTCCCCTTTAAATTCATATTAATATTTTATTCAAAAATATGGATAAATATGAAAATTTCATATTCTTTATTTACCTGGGGTGTTACATTTTTGATATTATTTTAATCTTTATAATCTTATTTATTTAAATCATTTATTATTGAGGTAAACACTACACCATTATTGTGTCATAAAAAATTTAATTTATATGATGTCTAAAAATTATAAAAAAATACCACAATGTAGGAAATAATTTTATCTTTTTAATTAATATTTATAGTCAAATTTATCAATTATATAACCCCACATTAATTTTTTTTAGAAAAACAATACATGTTTATGATATATTGCTTTTTACTTTAAATAAAAAGTTATTAATATCATTATCTTACCCAAGTGGCTTTCAAAAGCCAAAAGTATCAACCAAGGATTGTCTTGTTCTCCCATTACTCATCTAGTAAGGTTAGAAAAAGTGTTAAGGTAATTTTATATTATTATAATATTGTTTTTACATTGAATAACCCTATTTACCTTTAACTGTGGTAAATAAAAGTCCAAAGTTACTATTCACCCAAAAAAATATTTTCATCTTATTGAACCAAAATTTACATAGTAATAACAACCATGTATGTCGGATTTTCGAAATTCAATTCAAAAAAGTGGTAAATTTTTATTTAAATGAAAAACTCAGCTTTTTAACTACTACTCAGTGTTTTCACTATTCATCAAAAATTGATGTTTTTCAGAAAAATACAAAAATTCAGCCTAAGATATATTTGATATTATGAATTCAAAAAAAAACTATTTTAATATATTTAATACATATAAGTTTCAGTAATTAATTTAAAATTAATTCCTATTGTCCAAACAAAAAGTGTGTTTTTAAGAAATAATTATTATCAAAAGATTGACACTTGTTTATGTCCAATTTCAAAGTGAAATTACTTCCAATTACCAACATTGGATTAAAAGGTAAAAATATAATCTAATTAAACTTTAAAAACAATAAAAAAGATAACATAACTAAATAAATAATATATATTAAAAGGTGGTTTTGAATAAAAATGCAGTATTTTTCACTATTCATTAAAAATTGACTTTTATCATAAAAATACCAAAAATTAACCCAAAGTAAATTTTGATGTCCCTATTCTAAAAAAGAATTTTATTTTGTCAAATAGAACTTACAAACAGACCTAATACTATATTTAAATAGGGTTCTCCATTAAAAGGCGTTAAATCGACCTTTTAAAGAATATTAGAGTATTTGTGGATAAAATTAGATTAATTCACATTTTAAGACTCTAAATTTTATTGGATAAATATAAAAACATTTAACGAACATGTATAATTTAATATTTGGTTATTTTTATTAATTCCCACCTTTACAGCCACTAGGTGGTAACTACCATTTAAAATAATTATATTATATTATTAGAGTACAACATAAGATTTCAAAAAACTCGTTGTTGCATATCGGGTACGCCATCGAACATAGAAACCCTTTTAAAGTAAAATTAATATTTAATTCAAAAATATTAAAAATTTTGAAAATTTATTATTCTTTATTTACTTGGGATGTTACAATATACACCTAATGGAAAAATATAGGTTCATAGCATGGCATGTGTGTCAACGAAGTAAAATTGAGTCAAAATTCTTTTTGTGATTTGGTAAATATTGAAACATAAATGACATGAAAGAAATGACATAACATAAATATGTAAATACCCATAAATTTATTTATAGGAGTAAAATAATACGTCCATAGGAAGTATAAAACCCAATGAAATGGAATGGGTGGTGAATAAAGCATGTATCTCATGGAAATAATAGGTGAGATGAAATCCCCTTACCTTCTATCTTAACCCTCATAATACTCATACAAACATCTTGTATAATATATATAAATTTATTATACATATATCAAAAAAACATATTATAATATCTTATAACATATATAGTTTTATTATGACTTGATATTACCTACTTTTTCATAATTTCAATATAATATTTCCAGATCAAAGATCAATCTTGGAGAAGAATTGAGCCCCATGACGCTGGTCAAATAAGTCATCAATGATTGGAGGAGGGTACTTTTTATTCACTATGATCCTGTCAAGTTACCTAAAATCAATGAATAAACACATTGATACACAATTCTTTTTTATAAGGAGAAGAGGTGCACCCCAATAAGACACACTGGGGAAGATGAACCACTTCTCCAAAATATATAGGAGTTTTTTCTTTAATTCCTATAAGTCCACATTTTCCATTCTATATGGGGTATTTGATATCTGCTTGGATCTTGGCATAAGCTCAATGGAGAACTCTACCTCTTTTTCTGGGGGAGGTCCATGTAACCCCTCGGGAAATACATCAATGTATTTTGGAATGATGGGAACATTCTCTCCTTATTTGCTTGCATTTCGTTCTTCATATTCACTCATAATTTTCATAAAGAAGGTTTTTTGTAGTGCATATAGAAAAAGCCCATGTTGAGATATATCTCCTTTTAAAACAACTGTATGTTGTCTATTATAGACTAATTTTATTTCCTTTATTATTTAGTTGATCATAGAATTATACTTTGAAATCTGGTCTATCCAAAGTATAATGTTTAATTCCAACATGGGAAGGACTATAAGATTTGAGATGTTATTTTTCTCACCAAATTGAAAACTAGAGTCTCTATACAATGTTGATTCTATGATAATCCCTCTTAGAGTCTTGATATATAACTCTACTTCTATAAATTCATGGATTGATTCTATATTCTTTTATAATGTGGATGAAATAAATAGATTTATTCAAAATCATATAGTATAATTTTCAACTTTGAGAGAACAATGACAGTACCTTCCACCCCATCATTTAGATCTTCAACTTCAGTTGTCATGATAGAAAAAGAACAACCATACTCTCAAAGACTATGATGGGGTTGAGGGTGATTCCCTTCAACTATATATGTTTTTCAAAAGTGATTGTAAATGTGGCCAATCTATCCACACTTGAAGCATTAAACATAAGGTTGGGTCTGCAGCCTCTTCTCTTTGTCTTTAGTGTTGTGAAATTGAGGCTTTGCCTTACTATGATAGTTCCCATTAATATAGATTTATCTTCCACATTGTAACATTTACTGCTCCCAAGAAACCAGTTCCATAATTGTTTATTCCCATAATTATTTCACATGGAAAGTTTCACTTTATTTCCTCCCCTTCCTTGATTGAAGATCCTCCTAATGAAAGGATCCCAAGATCTCTTCTTTTCATTTGATTTGTGGGACTTCTATGTATCACCAAACTCCAATTCTACCATCATTGCACTTTGTACTATCACCTCATAACTGTTATAGTATCAATTAGAAATATTCATCCATATATGGAGTCGTAGTCCATTGAAGAATCGATCAACCATTACATTATGATCCATAAAAAAGCTAGAGGTGTAGCGAAAAAGTATGTTAAAGTTCATCTCAGAGATTCTCACTAATTCAAAATCATTCTACTTCAGCTCTAGGAATTTATTCTCCAATTTCATTTTCAACGAACAGGGGATATATTTTTTAGAAAAATGTTCCCGTAAACTCTTCCACATCTACAGTTGAACTCTCCCCTATTAGATTCATATTTTTTTATCAGATCCCACCACTTATCAGCTTCTCCCTCTAAGAGGTAAACATCTAGGGTGACATTATATTGTTGTGATCAATTGATTATAGAAAAGATATTTTAAATTGATATTATCTACTATTCCACAATCAAGGGGTCAATAGATCCATGGAAAGAAGGTGGTCATTGAAACATAAATGACTCAATGTAAACATATTTCCTTTGAGGCCAACCTAGTCTCTATTATTGATTAATGTTATTATTCATAACTCTAGTTAGTTGATTCATCATTCTCCTGATGTTTTCCATTACATCTTTCATTGAAAGGTCATCCTCACCATGACCATTGCACTCACTATTTATATGGTTTCTCCTATTTTCTGTCATTTTCCAAAATAATAAAACCATAGTGAGAAATGTGTTTGATTTGAGAATTTTATAACTCTAAAGGTATTTTATCTCTAAAAATTTCATCCTTAAATATATTATTCTTTAACAACAGTTACATTCTCCATAAATCCTTCATAATTGTTTACAAAATAATTTTCATTAACCAAACATATCCCTCAGGAGTGTCAAACTATGAGTGAGAAAGATCGTTGTTGTGTACCAGGTAACATCGAGTCTGGCCTGATGAACCTTGTCGGGGTTTTTAACCCTATGTACATCTGTGAAAGAGAAAAATCCATTTGTTCATATCCAAATATGGATTTATTTTCTCAAAAACCACCCACTTAATATTTCACCAAAATAGTAAGATGTTTCCCTATATATAAACTTTTTTCTAGGTTTCATCCTAAAGTTTTAAAATCCTAATTTCCAAAAATAATTAAACTATCCTTTGATACTAAATAAGGCATCCTGCCTTTTAGTACATAACTTTTGACTACATTATACAAACAGAGGATCTTTTAAATTTAAGTTTCCTATAAATAAGCTGTATAATACATGACATTTATAACATTATTCTATTACACATGAAATAATTATTCAAGTTTAGTCCTAAGTAAATTTATTACATATCATAATTTGGGTACATACATCAAAGAAAAGGGGGATCTTAAGGCCTTGTATGGGAAAACAAGACAAATAATTTACATGTGATCGTGGGGAAATTCAACAAGAACATGAAGAATATCATTATGGAATGAAAAAGAGAAAATGATTCGTATTATAAATAATAACACCTGAATAATAACTTTTTTGTGTGGATAAAAAAATAATTTTAGAAATTCATAAGCATATCACCAAGGCTTCTCACTGATGTGTCATAAAATTTACCATGCTTTTCATCGAGGTATTGTAAAACATTTCATCTCTAGAGATTTAATTATGTACCCAATGAATTAGAGATATATCAGGGTGAACCCTTAATAAGCCTTAACTTTCACGTGATATACATAGATCATAATCAAACATCTAATAAATAACCCATGGAGAATAAAATAAACAAGTTTCTTATGAAAAATATTGTGTTTTCAAAATTTCTTTAAAACGTGATCATTATGTAATTCATAACCCAAAGAAAGGGAATAAATGTTTTATGTATGTAAATTAAAGAATAAAATAATTCATTTTTATATCTTGGTCGATATTATTAGAAAATAAGGAGTTTTGGATACTCACATAAATAAAATAAAATAATTTCTTGAGAAAAAGGGAGAAATTTTTAGGGGAAAAATCTGCAGCATAACGAGTATGAAACATGGATTTAGACAAAATTTAAAAGAGAATGGATGAGGGTCTAAAATTCCTACAAGAATATTAAAAATAATCTAGATAGAATAAAATGGATATAAAAATATAGTATGGGGATTTGAAATAGATACCTCATAAAAAGGGAACTTGAAAGGAAAAAAGAGATGTTGAGATTTCCCTTACCTTGAAGTGTAATTCGTAAAACACAATGATTAGAACATTGAGGGCCTAAAGACAATATGGGAGGACTTTTTGGGAGGTAAAACTAACATATATTCGTGAAATAGAAATCGGGAATTAATTTTAATGGATTAATGGAGGTATTTATAGCAAATGTAATGGATTTTTTATCAATTTCTTGGGACACCTCAGTATTGGTATTGGAAAAACCATGGGTTTGCCTATGGTATTTTCCCATGGTAATGAACACTTAGGATGAATAATATGTTATTTTAATACAACAGATTATACAATAATTTTATATTTTTTATTACATCATTATGATGTCATTAAACATATCAAAAATTAAAAATGTATTTTTAGTATTGACCGAAAAACAAAATATTTCTGAAAATTCTCATTAATTATACCTAACCAAATTTAGATGTGTTGATTTCAGAAAAGATGTCTATTTTATATTAATAATTTTCTTATTATGATAAATTTAACTTGTAAATTGAAAAATACGTATTTATTATAAACATTATATGAAAGCTAAAGGCATAGTAAAATGAATAGTAAAATTTATGACACTTGAAAAAAAACATTTCTTGTCATTTAAATTTAAATAATCATGTTTTAATCATAATATTTTGTTAGAATAGTCATTAATCATATTACCTTAAATTACTATAATAATTGTATCATTTTTAATTTTATTACGTCTTTCTGGAAAATTAGTTTATCAAATTCATCATATTCTTAAGTAAAATAATTCTCAAAACAGAAATAATGGAATTAAAATTTTATATATAAAATTTAATTTTTCATTAAGTAACTAAGGAATAAACACAAAATACCTTATAACACTCATGTACGACCTAAGGGTAAGGTGTGCGATGGTGATAGATTCATGCGGTAGCTCAGATAACATTGACTGAGTGGTGATCTCAACTAAATTTAACTTATCTCATTAGTGATTTCATTACCACCTCATTTATTGAAGATTTTCGTGGTCTTGTTCAAGATCAAAACCCAATTATACTACCTCCTTACCATTTTTTTAAAAATGGGCTTCGTATGACATGTCTCTTCTGGATAAGGCCATCGACTCTTCTTTCTGCATTAATTTTCCTTTACAATTTATACTTATAAACAATAATTATTACATTAAGGTTATTATTAATAGTATAGTTTCCAACAGTTATATTGATTAACGGTCATATAACAGTCAAAACCTGATGGTAACATTTTAAAATTTACTCACTTCATTGTTAGAGAGATAAAATTTTATTATGAATAATATAATATAACACACATTTTCATGAAATGGTTGTCATTAAAAAATTATATGAAATTACACCAATGACCCTCCCCAATAGGGCTCAAGCCGCAATTACCCCAATCCCACCTCCATAAACTAGGGTCTAGTGAACAACACTAAAAGGAATATCTAACATTATAGCCCTTTGTCTAATGTACTTATACGCACAAACCGAACCATCTCAATAAATAAGTGGAGAGGAATAATAATAAAAATATGAAATATCTATAGTAAAACTGTGCATATAAAAATCCTCTAGGGTGTACAAGAGTTTGAAAGTAGAAACTAAAATCGAGGTCGAAAAATAATCCCCCACCAGAAGGATTTCCCCACCTAAAAAAATGGAATGTAAAAGTGCTAAGAGAGACCATCTCTTGATCTATAATCTCTGACCATTTTACACGGTCCAATGCACTTGGTATCCATAAGCTTAAATATAATAATCATCCACATATCCATTGTCTTTATAACATAGGACACATATAGTAAAATACCATTCAGGGGAGTGTCTATAAATACCAAGTTGGACAGCATGAAAGATGAAGGGGGAAAAAGATAAGCGATAGGAATAAAAGTAGACAGCTCGACCCAAATAAGGAGGGTAAATGGAATCCAATAACATGGATATATATATATATATATATATTCTAACTCAAAAGAAAGCAAAGTGATATAAAATTAGATATCCATTTCATAGCCCATCAAAAAAATATTCCCAATAGTTCCAAGAGTCTATCAACAAAGCCCAGAATCCCTCATGTGTGTTTGAAAAGGCATCCAAGTCAACCCACACATCTCTACTATGATGAATAGTCAATGGGACACAGTCTCTAGGTAGAGTTCCCATGCACTGGTACAATAATAGGTTGCACTTAGTAGATAGCTAGAGAACCCATGCCTCATCCCTGGTAGAGGGTTCCCCTCATATAATCAGTAGAGGACTCCTGCCCAGCCCAACTGGAGTGTGACACTCTAATATTTGAGGAAACATACCCTAAAACCATAAGAGGGTAAAATGTAGATACCATAAATAAGTTTCATTCCCAGCCAAACTTCGGGGTTCCACTCTAGCAATCGAGGACCCATGCCGTGAATCTAAAAAATAGTTCCACTGATTGGACAGGTAGAGGACCCATTCTTAATTCTAGTATGATGGTTCCACTCAAATAGTAAGTAGAGGTCCCATAACTAGTCCCTTCTGGAGGGTTCCGCACATGTAATATATCAAGAACCCATACCTTTCCCATCAATAGGGTTCTGATGTAATCTCTCTGAGGATCATGCTTGATCACTATCATCATCAGGCATTTCCTAAATAAGAATCATTCTCATAACATCATGAATCATATCTCAAAATACACTATAGAGTCCACCATAATTCTTTTATAGACAAACACTTAGGTGAGGATACTATTATAAAAAATAAGAGTCCAAACAAATGAGATATGAGAGTTTGAAGTTTCCTTGGTATGAAAGTAAGTGTACATAGAGTGTAAGGTGACCCACACAACGTATGGTCCTAGTCCATCACCTAGTCGCTTCCTTACTAGTACATGGATCATTGGTCTAGTTGGTATACATGGAATGTAGAGGAACTTAATAATTTGACCAAGCCACTAAGGGTCTTACCTATGCTCTTTGATCTAGTCTGTATAGGACTTCCCATATCCTTGTACTTTGGTATATGACATGTGTCAGACCTTGTCTTCCAACACGAGGTCCTACCCGTGTGCTTCACCTCATGTAATTTATACCCATAGAAGGATACCCAAAATGTAGACCATCCAGATAGAATATCATTTTTAACTCTTAGTGAAGCCCAATCCATAAAGGCTAAGACCGTACACACCATAAGTTCTTCATCCTACACAGCGAGTAGTGGGTATTTTTCAAGAAACTGTGATATGTACAGATGCATCAATATCCAGAAACTCCTCCTTGAAATCAGTAATTTTACCACATGAAAATGCATGAATCTTCCTTTAGTCATCATTTAAGGCCATCTGGTTGTTTTAAATCAGACTATCAATAAAACTTTGGGGTTTTACATACACTCTACATGCCTCTCATGCCTCAACTTCTCCATTTTTATTCTGATCAATAAATCCATCACCCACAAAACATCCCAAATTATCCTTTGATAATTGATCTATTAGATGAACTCGATTCCACTCGGAATCCAGGGGTCTGATCAGGGTTGGTACCACCGAGAAATTCCAATCCATGTCCCCATAACCCAATTTATAATAATGTGAAGAATGATTGGGGGAAAATCACCCAATAAATGTTTTAAGAATCGTTGTACAAGTGTTCTTAACCAACAAACATATACAAGGATATCGAGGGTGAGAAACAAATGAATAATCAATCAAATACATACACGGGAGCATGAAAATCTTGAAATTAGTTCATATCAAAAGGAAATATTATTCTAGTTAGTCAAATTAATCAATAGGTACATTAACCACAGATTGAAGAGTCCAGCCTGATTTTGTATAATTCATCGTCGAAGAACGCACTTGCCAATGAAGAGGATGGATCGTTATGTTTAATGCAACTCAATATTCCTTGACCTAGAGTCTCATAATTGTCACATTAAATTAACAAATGTAGGATAGGGAAAATATCTCAAAATTATCCTAGGGTTTACGTGGCTAAACTAGGAGAATTTTCATAATGGTGTATTCAGAGGAAAATCCAAATTCGGTTAATTAATTAATTTATTAATATAATTATTTAATTAACATTTCAAATTCACCACCAATGGGAAATTGTATCTCGACATCCCATTATGAACTATTTTAGGTTGTCCCTAGGTTAAACATTGTGTTTTGAACTCAACCATACCTAGGATTTCTGATCTAAGATTCTGTTAAATACTTATCCCATTTTCATTAAAAACAATATGCATATAATATAAAATATTTTTAATAATTTTATAAAATGAATCATGGTCACATAGGATATTAGAATGGTATTTCATATAATCTCCTATATCCAAAAATTTAATTTGAAATAATCCAAAGTCTTACAAGGACAAAATAGGGTCTCTACAAGGCCTCTCAAATAATGGGTATAAATATTAACCAAGCCCATTCAATTTTATTTTTTCTTATAAATTAAATAAATATTTTTTATCCATCAAAAAAATATTAATATATTATAATAAATATGAAAAAAGTTTATTATGATGTTGTCACAACTATTTTACATCTTTTCTCAATCAATGGATGATGATAGTTTCTCTCGTGGGTACGTGTGGACTACCACCACCACACAACGATTCAATTTATTATTCACCAACATATTTCAGCGATGTTTATTATTATGGGATAAATTTTATATATAATATTTATTAAATAGTTATTATTATGGAATTATAATATCATATCTACCTTTTTATCTTCTAATCTATTGGTAAATGATGATGTTCCTTATGTGTACATGTGGACTACATCCTCAATGAAGTGATTTGATTTGTTTATCAATTTTTATTTAATTTGTTAGTTAAAAAGAAATATTTAATTAAAATAAACTATATATTTGATATAATAATTATTCTATAATTTTAAAATATCATATAAATTTCTTTATTTCTATCCATCAAAAAGTGGAAACATCACATGTTTGTGCATACAGATTACTATCTCTACGAAGTGACGTAATAAATTTATCATTAATACTTAATATGAATGGTTATAAATATGTATGTGGTGAATATATATGTTATTTATAACATTTTTAACATTCCAAATATGGAGGATCCATGATCAAGTTCTAGGAACTATATCTTATAAACTAAAACATATAAGAAAAATTAAGTAGTTAACACCATAAATATAATATTTAATATAGAATTGTTAATAAGTAGGTGTTAAAATGAAATAATTTGATCATATTTGACAATAAATGTATTAATATGGTTCTTTTATAGAATTATTAGAAATTAAAATTTATCATATAGGTGCTTAGGGAACATACAAATAAAGATAGACTTCATTTAAGTGTTTCGTTGCAATTTTCCTTCATAGAGAAATTTTTTAATGTTATGCACCGATTTATTATTTATATGGTCTATTTACTATAGAATAATTTAAAATGGAATAATCTGTGGCTAAAAAAATGTATTTATTGACCGAAGTTATATTCAAATTTTGAATGAATTTTGTTTAAAATTTTACTAAAGTCATAATTGTTTATCATCTTAATTTTGTATCTTTGGGACATGTTTGATATTATAAACATATCTTCTTTTATGAGGATGGTCTATATCCCCATTGATATTTTTTATCATGATTTTACTTATGTTAATGGTATTAAAATTTTAATTTCATGTTATTTATTTTATGGGGTTTATGATTAAAAATTTACCATAGTAGTAGGGGTATTATGTTATTATATAATTTTTATAGAGACTGTTTATGCTTAAATTTATGGCGATGAAATTTTATGATATATATCTCATATATAATATGTGTTTTATTATCTTTGGGTTATATTTGAACATTTCATGTTTTTCATTAATTTACCTTTCTTTATGTACTCAACAAAATGAAAGACTGTTTTCAAGTAAAAATGACATTATTTCTCCATTCGGTCATGAATCTTTTCTTCTTGTTAAAAATTTCCATTACAATGTTACCAAAATGTATTATATATTATTCAATTATTATTTATGTTCATTTTTTACTATATTTTACATTCTATTCTATTTTTTAAAAAGAACCATTTTATCATTACCCAAAAATGGTACATTTTACATAATACTAAACATGTTAAATGAATTTTTGTTTCGAAATACACAACATGAACAGTTTTACCATCTATAATGCATAAAATTTACTTTCATTATTCCATTATATGTTTATTTATTATTTTTAACAAAAAATATTTCATTAATATTTTAGAAGTTTTTAGATTCTAAATTATTCATTTGAAATTAAAAGGGGCATCTTTCTCAAGTAATTATCTAGTCATCTTTAAGTGGTATTTTTATCTATACCAATAACTATAGTGATTATAATGGATTACTAAGGATATGATCCAATGTTACCATATTTATTCATTCTTTAAATGCTTAATGATTATGATGATTAAATTTAAATGAAACCTATATTCATTCAATGTATTATGATTTGATGATATGATGAATGTTTTATGGTATTATGGAACACATATGTCTGGTTTTCATTATCTGATTGGTGGGCCTAAAATTATATATCCCTATAAAGAATTAGGTAAATAATTATATATAATTATATAATAAGGATAATAATAATAAGTGAAACCAGTTCAGTATTGGAGTTTTTTTTTAAATATAGTCATGGAAGTGAACGATGAAAAAGAAAATGATGGAATACTGAAAGAACCCAATCCACTATGATAGCCTTGGAAGTGATCCTTGTCTAATGAAATTTTATTCGATTCCTATGTTTGATACAAAAACTTATTTATTTTCATTTTGATGTGTTATCATGGATCATGACTGATTATTGATGATTCCACACACTAATGCCTTATGTATATTGATTGATAAAATATTATGTCAGATTTCATAATTATGATCTATGAACTGATGGGTATAATTTTTTGTTGTTAATCTCATTTTCTCATACCATTATACTTATCTTAAGATCATTGATTGATATATCTTGTATTTAAAATTAATGGGAATCTTTTATCACCCATTTTTATGTTTCTCTCTTCAAGGATATGGAGAATAGTTTTCAGTATGATATGTCAAAAAATATTGATAGATTTGAAGAGATATTTCATAACAATGTAGATATTTTAGGTACCATTCTTTTAGGTACCTAGGTTTTTAAATAAAATAATCCTTTACGGTTTCGGAAAGGATCACATTAATATGTAATGAATAGTCAACTAACATGATGTATTGCTGATTTAAAAAATCATTGCGTAATTATAATTAAAGAACCAAATAGTGGTGATAGTATTTAATCCTAAAGGTATAATTATTATTCTCTTATGGTAGTAATAACAATGTTTTAGATAATAAATCATCTAGTTATAGTGTTTAAAACATTGAAAATCGAGTGAAGAATGTGATTCTGTTACCACAAAAGAATAATACAGACACTGCTAAGACTGATTATCATATTGGGAAACCCATAAAATGTGATGTGGAAGGAGATGAATATTTTCAATAATATTAAGGGAATTTAAAATGAAAAATAAGATACTTCTCTTCCTAATAATATTGATAATAGGTTATGGAGTTCAAATGAGAAAGAGACTTTATGAAGAAATTTCATAAAACCTATTGTATACCTTAGTATATTTATCTTTAAAGTAAAATTTTGGTGATGTACTTTATATTGGAACAAAATAATATGTGTGATATTATAATCCCTCACCCCATTCAAAAAAGAGTTGTTGAATAAAAGGGGAGTAAATATGAAATTCCAATAAGCTAGCCAAATTACATCAAAAGTATAAGTTATAATCGAAAAACTTCTTTAAATATATTGAGAAGAATTATGGGAGGTCAAATTAATATATAAACACTACTAAAAAATATCTTTAAATGTTATAAAAATAAAAACAAGATTGGTATTTCTAAATATATTAAGAATTTTAAAAATCAGGAGCATGCAATAGTGGTTGAGGTGTCCAACAAAGTGGAATAAGAAGATAAATCACTAATACATGAAAAAATCTTATCATAAAACATTTAAAATAATAATAAACTCTTTATATATATCTAAATACATGGGGGGTTCATTTTTTACATTCATAAATGATAAATAACTCAATTTTTAAGGATTTGGATACACCAAGAATGGTAGAAGGATATCTAGAAATTTTATCTTTATTAAAGGGTGTTGGCACAATATCTTTAGTGTTTCTCAATATAGTAATAATTTAAATTATTGGATCTTATTGAGAAATTAATGTGTTATAAATAGTTTTAAGAATGTGACAATTATGAGAAATTGAAAACTAACAAATAGAAACTTATTCCAGGTTGTTTATACTAAAAACTCATATTTCATGAACATAGAGTATGAACACTATAATTAGTGTAGATGAATTATATATTTATAGAAAAATAATGTCTCTTGCTTTTTCATGAAAAACATATGGAGAAATTAAATATATCTATTATATCAAATAATCATCACATGTGTTATATGACATAAGGGATATGTTGTGAATAGTAATGAAAAGTCGATAGAGATACAAATATGGAAACCAATTAAGCTAGTACACGAAAATGTGTATGGGTAAATGATATTAATGAAAACTAATATAGGTAAGTATTTTATTATGTTTTAAATGATTTTAGTAATATATATTATGTCTATTTTATATCGTGTAATTCAAATTATCTTTATAAATTTAAAAAAATTTGATGAATTGTATAGAATAAAATATGGTATATCATTAAGATATTCTAATATAATAATTGATTGGAATAAAATAATGTGTAGTTTTTTATTTTTCTTGAGAAACAAAACATAAATTATTAATATAATTCTCTATACACACACCATTATAATTGATTCATAGATCCAAATAATTATAGTTAATTGGATATGGGAATATCCATTCTAATGAATTATGGAATATAACATCTCGTCTATTTATTACACATTAATACATGATTTATTACATAAGAGTATAATTAATATAACCATTAATATCAAAAATTATATCTTATTTTGGAATTATGTACATTACATAATAATTTAAAATAGTAAAATAACATCTTCATTGAAAACATCCTTAACATGGTCGTACTTAACACTGTATGGGATAACCTTGGGACAAACATAAGAAAGGGGTGAGCTATAAATCCCTGTATGGGAATAAAAACGGGTTAACATGAATAAATTACTACATGATAGACAATAGGAATAATGGATTTATAATAATAAGCATAAATAATGAGGCATGATATGGCATGATAATCCTAAAGGAAACATGGGAAATGTGGCAACAACTTATAACATGGTATCATAAACATAGGTTAAGGATTAATTTCAATAAATAAAAATTTAAAACGTAAAAAAACAAATAAATATCACTCACAATACCAAAATGATGCCTCATGAGGCAAAAAGGTACCCAATGTATTGGTGCTCTCTATAATTTTGGACGCACAATTCAGTTTCATTTCTTTCTCAAGCTTAAGTGTGCCACATAGATCATAAAACATGGATTCATTCATCATAATATTTTATTCCATGATCAAGGAGTGTATAATAAATAAATTCATGTCCCAATTCAAATAAATAAATATGTATAATGGTTAACAACATTGATATCAAATGGGAAATCTATTCACTACATAATTGTTTTTGTTACAAAAAATCACAGTAAATTTCAGCAGTATAATGGAAGCACTTAAGAATTAAAAAAATGGGTTGATTAGAGTGAAATTGGTGTCTTATAATTTTAAAATTAAATAGTGAGTAATATTTACATGAAAATACATGTTCCAACATTATTAAATGAAAATGGAAAGAAAGATAAAATAAAAAACATTAACAACGAGGATAAAGAAAAGAACCACTACTTGAGTATGTGACTCCAAATTCTAGGAAGGGGATTCTTGAGATCTTAGGGCACTGTTTGATGACCATATAGAGGAAATGGAATTGTATTTAAGTTCTTATAGAATTATCAGTTAATATAAATTGGATCTTGTGTGGATTTATATGCGAAATGAGTGGGGATTTATTTAATATTTCTCTAAAATAGGTTTTAGAATCTATATAATAAAATAAACAAAACCACAAAACACACCACGTCTTTTCACATTCTTTATTAAAAATTGTATTGGATATAATTATTTTATATGTACAATGTCCAAAATTAATAAATTAATTCCATTTCTTACATGGAGTTGTGTCATACTCTTGAAAATTGATTTTAGAACTGTAAAATAGATTAATAGTTTTGGAGGATTAATAATGGATTTATAAAATTAGTCAAATAAAACTAAAATCACATTATATTATTTGGAAAACATATATTTGGTCTTTTATACCCTTTATACTATGTTTTACATCACTTTTGGGTAATTATGATTTCATCATACACAAAGTATATTTATAGGGTTTTTAATTTTTACATGAATGTTTTACTATCAAAATAAATTATAAAAAATTAACTATTGAATTATTTAAATATTATAATTTCAAAAATAATATTTATTTTATCTAAATAATTTTATAAATATTTGAATTTTCACTTTTAAAATAATAATCTACATTTATTGATAAATGATGAGTTTTTTTGTGATAACAGTTTTCAAACCCTTATGAAAATTACATTTTACATCATAAAAATTATATCATAATTTTTATTTTCAAAATTTATTTTATAATAATATTTATAAAAAATATTATTCATTTCTATAATAAATTAATTATTCTAAATAAATTCCTTAATTTAATTTGAATATTACCCAAAATACAATTTGTGTTTTATTTTATGAGAATAAAAGGCATTTATAAAGTAATAATCATTGGAAGATAGTATTTTCAATATTTAATAAAAATAATTTAAATTATCATTTTTATATGGTCATGATACAAATATATTTAATACTCATGCAAACTCCCTTAAGAGTAAGGTCTGTGTTGGTGAGGCTTTCATGAGGTGGTTCAGCGAACATGGTTTTGGTCATGATCTCGATGAGCGTGAAATTCTCCCGTAAATGGTTTACCTCTTACTTAAGTTGATGGATCAAAGCATCAACTTCTTCAAGGGAAAATCCCAATAATTCTATATCCAATAGTATCTTCAATAAATTTAATTCATTGGGTAAAATACAACTAGTTGAGGTCATCAATTTTTTGTCTCTAACAATTGTATTTTTCAAAGCCCTATATTTGTACTAATCTTTTGAATGTTGTTCAATGACTATATTATAAATGGTAATTAAAATAAATGTTATTTTAAATAGAATTGGATGTAATAAAAAATATGTTTCGGTGTTTTCGATAACCATATTACATAATAAGACATTTAGTTAAATAATATGTGTAATTTTATTTATAATAGTTTAGGTCATTACAATATTACCCCCATTATAAATTTCACCCTAGAAATTTTCTTTTCCCACACGAAAACTGATGAGGGTAGATCTCTTTTATCACCTCCTCTGATTCCCATAGATCTTATTGAATGTTGTGGTTCCTCCATAACACTTTGACAAGGTTCATTATCATATTTCATAGAACTTCTTATCTATGATCCTATAACTTCATCAAATTCACATCATAGGATAGATCATTCTCCAATAGTATCTCAAATGGATTGGGTATATTTAAGTGTTCTAGTAAGTACTTCATCAAGTGTAATACATGTAATACATCATGTACTTGTGATTGGTAAGGTGAGAGTGCAATTAGATAGGCCACTTCTCCAATGTGATCAAGGATCCTAGAGGGGTCTATGTATCTTTGACTAAGCTATCCCTTCTTCAAAAATATCATCACTTTATTATATGGATATATGTTGGAAAATACTATGATCTGTTTAACATCGACGATTTTCATCATAGTTGTTCTGTCGACTCTAATAATCCTTGATGTGATACTGAATGCTCTTAATATTTTCCATCATTTCCTCGACTACATCCGGACCTAGTAGTTTTTGGTCCCCAAATTCATCCCAACATGAAGGTGTTACTCACCTATTCCCATTAAGGTATTCATAGAGAGCCATTTTGATGATCGAGTGGAAACGTTTTTTTAAAGAGAACTCAACCAGTGGATGATACTGTTATTATACTCATTTAATTTCAATTGAGCATGCCCTAAACATGTACTCAAGTATCAGGATAGACTAATCATATTGGAAGTCAGTTTGAGGGTGATAACCCCTGTGGAATTTGAAATCGGTATTTAGAGCATGTTGGATACACTTCTAGAACATATAAGTCAATCTTGGATCTTAATAGGACATAATCGATAGTGGTACTCCATGCATCCTTACCACTTTATTGATGTATATATGTGCATGTTGATCTATTGAGAAAATATTTCAAATGAAAATTAAGTGTGTAGTATTTTTAATACAATCCATCCCAACCAATATAGAATTATTCACTTATGATGTCATAAAAAGACTAGTGAAGAAGTCCATGGTGATGTTTTCACATTTACATGTAGTTATGGGTAATGGATGCATCATTCACTTGGATTTTTCCTTTATAATTTAACTTGCTGACATAAAAGATATATTAATGTATATTATATGATCTCATTCTTCATATTATTCAACAAATAGTTCTCTCGAAGATCTAAATACATATTTTTGTTCATATGAGGATTGACAATGTTGAGCTATACAGATCATCCTAAAATCCCTTTTTAAATCAACATTTAATGAAACATATATTTTTGACCCAAATATCAAAACTCATTATTCGTTAAAATTGATCTCAAATGATTTAAATTTTCTTTTATTTTCCATGTTTTTTTAATTCCCAAAACATTTATTTATACATACTTTATTTTCTTTAAAAGGTATGGTTGATCAATTATTTTTGAAAGTTTCGATGATGTTCTTTGTTTTATGATTCTCACGTCAATACATTCCTAGTCAATGATGATCGGGTCCCCTTTAATTATTATTAATAATTGAATTGTTAGATTATTTCTATATAGATCATTTACAACTTTATTCAATTTCCCAAGATGGTATTGGATTGAACAATCATAGTACTTGATCAACTCTATCCATATTCATTGGAACATAGTCATCTCATTTTGTGTGAATATATACTTTAGGATTTTGTGATTCATATATATTTCACACATATCACAAAATATATGATTCCACAATATTTTAAAATTTAGGATCAATAAATCCAACAACATAACATGGACTGGGTAGTTCTGTTCCTGAACATTCAGCTCCCTTGAATCATATTCTATGACTTTCTCATTCTCCACTAACTAATATCCCAATCCCTTCTTTAAAGAATCATTGAATACCATGAAAATATCTCCATTTGTTTGTAGTGTGAGAATAGAAGAAGTAATAATCCTCCTTTTAAAATAATTTAATCTCTCTTAAAATTCACCATTATAAGAAAAATTGACTCCCTTCCATGTTACTTTGGTTAGAGGGTTGGAATATCATGATAACTTTATCACAAATGGACTATAGTACCTAGCTAATCTGAGGAAAATATGGATATCTATATATTTTACTTTTCAATCCTTCATTTTCTATAGTTTTAAAGGGTCCTTATATATCCCATTTCTATTGATGATATTCCCAATGAATAAGACATCCCCCAACTAGAACTCACATTTTTTGTACTTGGAATAGAGCTTCTCCTTTGATATGGACTTTAGCACAATGATCAGATGCTCTTCATGCACCTCCTTGAAATTTTAGTGTATTATAATATCATCTATAAATAAAACCTCAAATTTGTAAAGGTAATCTCTAATGACTCTATTAATAAATTCCATGAATATTTATGGAGCATTTGTGAGACCGAAATGCATCAATATGAACTCGTAGTTCTCAAACCATATACAAAAAAGCAGATTTTGGAATATCCTCCTTCTTTAACCTAACATAGTAATATCCTGACAATAGATCCATCTTGGAAATTATTGGGCTTCATATAGCTAATAGAAAAATTAATAAATCTAATTTAGGGGATACTTATTATTTATCATGATCTTGTTGAGCTCATGATAATTGATGAAAAGGTGCATTTACCCATCCCTCTTCTTAATGAAGAGGACTAGTTGACCCCATGGTGATGCACTTGGGTGTATGAAACATTTATCTAGATTCTCTTATAGTTGTTTCCTAGGATCCTAAATTTCTAAAACAACCTATATATACAGATTCTTGGATGATGTAAAAATCCCTAGGTATAACCTTGATTGAAAATTCAACCTCTTGTCTAGAAGGATGACTAGGAAATTCCTTGGGAAACACATCAGAGTATTCCCCCGCAATGGGCATGTATTCAAGGATGATTATTTCCTTAGACTTAATAACTTGATGTAGATATTCCTTCTCAAAGGTAAATAATATTCATTCTTGTGATATTGGTTCTAAATAAGATTCATCCTCTTCCTTGAAGTCGTACAAAATCAGGGGTTGATTCGCGATATGGTGAGCGATTTCCTTCTCGTGGAAATTTATAATGGCTCTATATAGTGAAATATAATCCATGATAAAAAATGAATCAATGTAAACAAAAGAGAGTATGAAAAGGTTTTCTGTGAAGTTCATCCCCACAAATTGTGACAGTGGAGGAGCTATATACTCAAGATGCTATAATTTCCCAATTTTCCTTTTTTACTGATAACTCAACTTCCATGAGTTTTTGTGGTGTTTGAATAGTTAAACTATGATTTCATGATATGGTGGAATGAATAGAAATGGAATAAAAAATTACATTCACTTTCTTTGAATTAATAACTAGCATATCTTTCACCACATCATTTTCAGGATCCACCTCATCAGTTGTGAGTGGAAAAGCTCTCCCTTACTACCTTTGGGGTTATTGTATGTCTCTAAAACCCTTGGATTAGTGAATTTATTTTCAAAGTCCCTTGGTTACTTGAATTTGAATAAATTAACATTGCATTGAGGGTTGAATAAAGAATTTCATTCCTCTATCACATTAGTGGTTTTCACTTATCGACACTCATTAGTTAGGTCCTTAGGCAATTTCTGGAATGATTCTTTATGCACCTTTAGAAATGGGATGTTGAAAGTTTTTGTCACTATTTGATTTCTCCATAAGACCACCAGAATTAAAGTCCAATTTTTTTCTTCTTATCCCCATGATACTCTTAAGACATAGACCTCCATTTTTATTTGAGGTCACATTGGACAATTTTCTCATAGCAATAAATGTCACGGATCACCATAGCTTTTTGTACACTATTTTTTCTCCCAAAAGAGAAGTATTAAACCATGCCTTCATAGGTAAAAACAAATAATAATATTATCCTTAAAATCATGAGATGTTTTCCTCATACACCATGGTATATTTTTTGTCTTTTTTCTTAAGTTCAATGAAATTCCATTCAATTTTTAGTCAGAGAGTGTGAGGAAAATAATTATCACAAAACATTTTCCATAACACCTTCCACCCCATCACATTGATCTATTCCATATGCTTATTAAATTGGACCAATTTCAACTACTTATCAGATTATCACTTCATATGATAAACAAATATAATAACCTTCCCTTGTACAAAATTTTGAAGGATGGAGAAGATCTTCTCAATAGATTTTGTCCATTGTTCTGCGATTAAGGGATTGGGTGATCCATTGAATGTCAGATGACTTTGTCGCATAAAAGACTAAATCACATCTTGTTAACTATTATGGGGATTTGGAATAACCTCCTAATAAAGGTTTATATTCAAAACATGATTCAGATGAGACTGTATCATCATAATTTTAATGAATCTTTCCCCCATTAGGTTGGGCCTCTCATCGCTGCCACCATCACATTACCCATCACATGGATTGTTTACATGATTCATCAAATTTTAGGATATAGGATAGAAAAAAAATAAAATTAAGGATGAATATATTTAATCTATTAAAAAATGAAAGGGAATATAATTATATTAAAGTGATAACTTATAAATTATGTGTATTTCCTTGACTTAAGAATTTCTAGTCTCTAATTAATGTTATCCATGATCTATTTCCTAACATATATTCTTATAATATTTTTTTATTCCCATAATAATGGTTCATAATTAGCTTATGAATTTACAGAATCATTCCCCTTAGGATTATCAAAATATGTGCACAGTAAGGCTCGTTTTCATGTACCAGGTTATGCCAAGTTAATCCCGATGCACCTTATCGAAGTTGTTACCCTCAAATACATCAATTCTAGAACAATTTCTAATTGTAGTATCAAAATAGGGATGTATTTACTTGATAAAAATATTAATCTATAAATTAAAAAAATTTAGGGATGTTCTCTTATACATAGTCTTATCCCTAAGTCTTTTTCTATATTTTTTTAATCCAAATCCCAAAATTAACAAAAATGTTCCCCTCATACCAACTACAATAACCTTCCTCTTTATTACAAATTAATTGTTTATTTATTAAATAATATGACACTTGATACAACCTAAAAGTTCGATAAGTCTAGTTTATTTTGGAATTAGGTACATTACATAACAATTTAAAATAGGAAAATAATGTCATTTTTGAAAACTTCCCCAACATGGTCGCACTTAAAACTACATGAGATAACTTGGGGACATACATAAGAAAGGGGGATATATAAATCAAAAAAATGCAATAAACATGTTTTAACATGAATAAAGTAATTAATTTTATAAATCATTAATAAAAGAGTGATAATAATAAACATAAACAATGAGGCATGATATAGAATGATAATCAAAAAGGCAATATGGGAAATGTGGCAACAACATTAAACACTACATCCTAAACATAGGTCAAGGATAACATCCAAGAAATCATAATATAAAAATTCCCATAAATGAATTAGTTTCACTCTTTATCCAAAAATTCTTTCATATTAGACTAAACATTACCCAATATATTGGCGCACTATATAATTATGGCAACAACCGTCATTTTAATTTCATTCTGATGCTTAAGTGTTCCACATAGATCATATAACATGGATTAATTAATCATAATATTTCATTCTATGACTAATGAGTGTGTAATAATTACATGTCACTCCTATCTCAATTAATTATAATTGAAATAAGTTTAATTAACTTGATAAGAAATGGGTATGGAATTCACTATTTAATTGTTTTGGAGTAGAAACTCATCGTGATATTTTGGCAGCATAACAGCATCACATAAAAATTCATAAAATGGATTCATGAAAGAGAAAGAGATATATAATAATTTGGACATAAAATGGGAATTAATATAAAAATGTAAATTCTTGTACTAAAATTAGTAATTTGAAATCTAAGGCATAAGATAATACAGAAACTTTAAAAATGAGAAGAAATAAAGGAACCTTGGCTTGAGTATGTGACACTAAATGATTGGAAGGGGCTTCTTGATATCATGGGGGAACCATGTGAGGACTCTATAGAGGTTAGGGTATAGTAATTAAGTGAACCAATAATGTTTAGTGAAAATAAATGTGGGTTTGGGTGTATGTGTGTATAAGAAATGAGTGGGGAATTTTTTAATATTTCTCAAACATAGGTTTTGGACTCTATATATTAAAATAACCAAAGACAAAAAACTTATCATGATGTTTTTGTCATGGTTTCTGAAAAATATTATTTTTTATAATTATTTTATAATTAAAAGGTCCTGAATTAATAAAATAATGTGGGTTCTTATGTGGAAGTGAGTCATACTCATAAAGAAATGATTTTAAAACATTAAAATATATTAATGGATATAGAGGATTCAAAATGGATTTATAAAATTTATAAAATAAAAATAAAAAATTTTATTTTAAATTAAAAAAATATAATTTGTCTTTTATACCCTTTAAAATAATTATTACATCAATTTTTAGTCATTATAATGTCATAATACAAAAAATATAATTATATGGTATTTAATTTTTACCCGAAAATTCGATTATCCTATGAAATTATGAAAAAATACTATTAGATAATTTTGAAATTATGATTCAAAAAATAATATTCATTTTATCTAAAAAATATATTGTAATTTTTTCTATTGAATTAATAATTTCGTTTTATTGAGAAATTATGTGTGTTTTGACAATAGTAGTTTTTCAACCCTTAAAAAATGACATTTGAATTCATAAAAATTATATGATCATTTTATTTAATAAAAATTATTTGATAATAATACATTATTTAAATGTTATTTATTTTAAAACTCTGTTAATTAATTAAAATAAATTACTTAATTGAATTTTAATGTCACCCAAAATATAATTTTTCTACTGTATCAAAATAAAAAACATTTATGATTTAACAATAATAGGATGAAAATATATTCATTATTCTATAAAAATATTCTACATTATCATATTCTTATGGTATTGATACATATCCCATAAATACACCAAAAAATTCACTAAGTGTAAGGTTCTTGATGGTGAGATGTTCATTGGGTGGTTCGGCATACTTGTTTTGAGATGTGATCTCAATGAGCTTGAACTTATCCTATAAACTGTCTCGCTCATAGATAAGTTATTGGATCTAAGTTAGCAATTGGTCAAGGGAAATCCCAATAATACTATCTCCCTAGGAATCTCTGATAAATGGGGTTCATAGGGTACTATCCTACTAGTTGAGGTCATCACTTCCTTTTTATATAGAAATTGTATTTGTTTAAACTCTATATTTATACAAATCATTTGATCACTGTTCAATGACTATATTATCAATGGTGACTATAATTAATTGAAATTTAAATATAATGGGAAATAGTGACACAAAATAATTTAATGTAATTCCTATAAATATATTACATAATAGTACATTTAATTAAATTATAAGGGGGATCCTATTTATAACAGTTTGGGTTGTTGACATTATTTTAGAGAATACAAAAAACACTGGTGGTTTATATTCTGAACGGGTGGATTCTCCCACCCAACTCAATAAAAACCCCATATGAGTCAATTTTTGGGATGAGTACCTTTTTAAATATCTTAAAGGGGTTTAAAATCCAATAATAGAATAAAATTTATGAAAAATATATATTAAAATTTTATGTGAGAGGTGAAGAAGGAATATTTCATAAGCACAAACTTAGAGGAATAAGCTAAATATAATATAGTAAAATTGTTAGACATATTTTCAATGATTTTGGTGGAATGTATTTATTTTATAAAAATTTCTAACATACATTATTACACATTTATGATTACATTAAAAAATTTGGAGATCATGTCAGCATTAAAACTTATCTATAAAATCCTTATAACTCAATGGATGATTTAGAAATTTCTATTGATGATGAAATAGTAGAGTGAAGAAGTTCTAAATTTCAAATAATTATAAAAATTAATGTGATAAAAAAAAATTGGAGCCAACAGTATGGTGTAAAATCCTGAAGAAGAATGAGAATTTCTAATAATACCGTCTTGATTTGGTAGGTTGAACTAGATAATGATAATAAATCCTTATAACATAATCGTTGCATTGTGGCGACTGAAGAATAGTGAAACAAAATTGAGAAAAATGGAACATGGGAATTTTATTCACATCCAAAAGACATAAACATGATTTGGAAAGAGTGGGTATTTCATAATAATCTTACTGAGAAGTGTGTTATAACATGAGAAAATAAATCTTGTTTGAAAATAATACAATCAATTTGAGGGTGTTAATTTTTATAAGACTTATTCTCTAATAATAAGAATTAAGTAGTATAAATTTTTCTATGGTGCCCTCTTGTTCATAAGTATGATTTATTTTTAGACATGGAATATCACATTTAAGGATAAAATGTTTTTTATGAGTCGGGGGTTGAAGATTTATAGTTTTGGGGAAACCGACTTGGTTCGCGATTTGTGTCCATGGTAAGTACTAACAGTTTGGTAACCATATAATATAGAACTATGATCTCTTGGGGATTTTGTCATGTTTTAGGGTTGGTAAGCCAAACCGAGCGACTGAGTGGGAGTTTTTATAGAGCCTTTCACATAGCTTGAGAATAGTTAATCAAACTGTGCATCCTAGTCTACGATACCACATGACATAGTTCCCTATAAACATTTGACAATGCATGATTGGAACATTGTTTAAAATATTAGGTAAGCTAACCATCTGGGTCAATATTATCTTTTAAAAAATGGAATATTATCCTAATTAACTAGATTATTTTGACTTATAATCACCTTGTAAAATATTCTTATCCATAACCATCATCTCTAATTCTATTTAGGATGTTTTACATTTCCTCTTTGGTGATTCTCTATTGATTACGATTGATCCCTTCAGGGTATGTATGTTTTCATGATATCTTCTTCTCCTCTTTACAGATCTACCACTGATCTCTCATCTTCACCTCATCATAAAATATTATTTTGGCTACGAAGACTCAATATTCAAATTACATGGATTATTGATGGTATTTCTCATCAATATAGTCGTTTAAAGACATAACCACTTCATTTCCAATCACAAATTATCAAGGTGATGAAATTTTCTTCATTATTATGGCATGTGTCTCTATAAAAAGATTCTAACACATTAATTAATTTGTGTTCTTTTCAATTTCTTTAATTTTAGTTGTAGTTTTTTTAGATTTGATATCCAACTAGGTATTTTAATGAGATTCATGTTTGTAAATGAGAATTTATTTTAGAATAGATTTATTAACATAATGTATTCAATGAATTGCATTAATTGTGATTTTGAAAAAAAATGGATTTTCAAGCATTGAAGAAACAATTCATCTAAGTGAAAATTTTTTATAAATGTTTAACATAGTTTTAATATGTTTTTTGGATGATATAGATCGTCGGTAACCTTGGGTGTAGAGGGTTATAGACTTATTCGACCTTCGTGAGTGATACATCCCTTGGGGTGATTTTTTGATATCAATATATTGTGATAGGACTCGATATTGGTAGGATTCTTTTCATACATGGATTGGTGTTACTTTGAGTTTTTAAGTTTGTATTTCTATAGGATTGAGAACATTTGTGCTTCGTTTTTGAAATGATGTTATCATTTCATATTAGTTTTGTCATATGTTTATCTTATGGGACCATGGAAATAGTGATCAAGGACTAGATTATACATTCATGGTTTCATTTAATTTCATGTTTCATATGATTAATTTATTTTCCTTTCATAAATGGTTTATTTTGATTCAGTAATTTCATATTATCAATCTTATACTTTCTATATGATGAATTATTGTGAATAGTGAATGTTTTAAAAAGAAACCAAAGGTTGTTACGAAATAGTTTTCATATGAAAATGTTATTTAAAATATTTTTTTTTAATATTTAGTTAATAGTTTTAGGATATTAGAATTAGTATATATTTATTGGTGGTATCCTACTAATCTTTTTTTCCCATATGATACTTTTTCGTTGGGTGTTGGTAGACCTAGTTTTTTATGACACAGATAAAGGTAAGGGAGTCATATGTAATAGTCACATATCTTGTTTTTCATCACCTTTGTAGTGGTTTGGGATGGTGGTGAAGAATTTTAACATAGATACTTGGTCTTTGGTCTTGGTTTGTAATACTTTCAAGACTAGTTATTTGGTTTTCTTTGTTATTCTCTTAGTTGTGTACCATTTCTTCAACATCGTAATATTATTTTTATCTTATTTCTATTATACTTGAGACATGTTGTGTAATATTTCAGGGTAAAATCATTCCCTCATTTTCTAATGTTGATACCCAGGTGCCTGTCACCAGCCAATGGTTATTGGGAATTCTCTTCGACACTTGGGTTGGGCCAGCTCTGGGGACATGTCAGGTTATCTTGTGTTGATTCATTACAACTTCTATTAATTTTTACATTATATAAAAATAAGGTTTTTTAAAAGGACATGAATTCTATATTCCATAATGGTGATCATTAAGATGAATTCAACAAAGGTCAACCAAAATGAATAATCCTTTATAGAGATGGTTCTCAAATGTTAATGGTAAAAAAGAAATTATATGCCCTCAAACAAGATCACCATTTATTTTATATAAAGATATAAACATATAAAATATCATGAAAATACAGAAATTAAAATCATAAGAAAATATATATATTATGGTATATAAAATTAAAAATCTCAATATTATTGTGTATGTTGATAACATTATTATTTCCAGAAGTATTGAAGAATCTTTTTTGGAAGTTTGAATCCAAATGAGGATAAACTTTTAAATGTCAACGATTTGTGAAATTAATTTTTCCATAGTTCTAAAAGTTGATACTATAGTAGGTTTCACTTAAAAAGTATTTTATTTAGCTACTTGAACTTTTTAGAATGGAGGAATAAAGAGATATTTCCAATATTTTACCACCACAAAAAAATTTATCCACATATGAAGAAGGTTGGAGTGAGGATTAAATGTAATTACATAGTATCATTACCATGCAAATTTAATTAAAAGTGATAAGACCAAATATTTTCCTTATAGTTACACTTTCGAATGATTACTACGAAAACCGATGGAGACACGCAATGTGTAAGAAAAAAACTATTGTTCTTTATCAAATAAAATTGTCATTATAGATTAATATATTATAAAGGTAAATAATTACATCATTATGGAACTATTTAATTGAATTGGGTAGGAAATTTTGTAGAGATAATTTATACGTTGGGAGGTACATTCTTCATTGATGGATGATTTTTTTTATTTTAACTATATAAATAAACCTTTTATCACTCATAGCTAAATAAAATATAAGTATATTTTATAATCACAACAAAAATCTCAAATGATGTGTATTAATTTGTAGGTTGAAGACATCAGGGTTGATGTCGTATACCCACTAGTGATTGGGTGTAAAAATTAATGTGAAGTTAAATTGGTAATGAATCTATTGAAATACTCAATGTTAAAGTATGTTGAAATCAAGTATAACTTCATGAAGTATACATTTTACTATTTTGATAATTCATTAGAATATATTTCTTAAAAATAGAAATTTCGGGATATTTTTATGAATTATATTTCAAATATTTCATTCATAAACTTTATAATGCTTTTCAGAGTTTATTCTTTCCTAAAATTTATGTTTGTTTTCTTTATTATTTTCCACATTAATCCCATTTCATTTATTTAAAAATGGGGAGATACAAAAGTTTTACCTATTGAAAAGAGGCAGAGACACTTATTTATTTAAAAAGTGATAATCAAAGGGGGATTTATGAGTTATAATATTTTTTTGGAAATTATTTTAGGTATTTATTCACATTATTTAAACAAAAACAAAAGTAGAATACTGAAGAGCACTAGGGATATTTAAGAATCCACATGAAGTGAATTGACCAACAGGAATCTGTGTTTTTCATAATTTAGACATGGAAAAAATGGAATTTATCATATATAAAGGGTTGTTTTACTCTCAGAAGAACCCTTATAAACAATGTTTTTGGTTTATATAACCTTCATATTTGTGTAATTTTATTATTATCTCTTGGGAAAATTTGTTTCTTTTCTTTAGGTGTTTTAATGTTGATTTCATTGAAAACATACTCATAAATGAGTTGGAATCATTTTAGAGTAGACCAAATATATAATGGAATTTTTTTTCTTCATAGGATGGTAAATCCATTGGATAAAGGGTTTTGATCATTCCGTAACATGATTGGGTTTCTCTTATGCTGAAAATAGTTTCTTAGGTTCATCCATGTAAAAACCATTTTCTAGAAAAGTGTTGGGACTTCAATAAGAGGGAATGTGGGTGTCCAATTATTACACTACATATATTTTAAAATAGTGAAACTAACATCTATAATTCTGGAATCATGTGTAATTGAGGTTTAAATCAAAACCAAACTTTGGAAGCATGGTGAAAGCTGTGTATGAATGACTAAAAAAACAAAAACGAGGCCTAATATAGACTTAATTATCCATGAAATATAAATCTAAGGATGATAATTAAAATTATCATACTATTCATCAAAAGTTTGAGTTATATCAGTGTATGACTTTGGCCTTGTGAATGGATTCTGATGAATATCATATGTAAAGGATGTTCTTTTCATGAATATTGAAAAGAAGTGGAACTTATTGTATTGGCTTGGAATTACTATATATTTTATGATTTAGTCATCTATTATATTAATTTTTAATATTTTAATCTTGTATTATTTATTAAATAAAAGGAAATTGTAGAGTCTCCCCCCACCTAGGGAGAAGGGAATTGTCTTGTCCATGTCAAATACTTGTTTTGGTATTTTAATTGTTCTTTTTCATTTTTCTTTGGAAGGTTCTTATCTAGTGCGTATTTAAGCATTGTGGTGCATGAATATAGTGAACTTTCTTCTTAGTTATGGATAAATTATAGATGTGGGTTCATTTTATGTTGGATTATTTGGAATTCATTTCCACTTATGGATGTTCCGGTGGAAAACTTTGGTTTTTTGTTGCTTAAGACCCCAGAAGTTGTTTCATATATGGGTTTTAGGATATGTAATGACCATAGCCTAGTTATTTCTTTAATGATTGATTTTGTATAACCATTATTCCCAAATCCTAGAAATAATATTTTTATAAGTAGTTCCTAATCCCTCCAATGTTATTTTGGATTCATTGGGAATAAATTTATTATGAATGAAAAGGTGTTTATTGAGGTGAAGGTCCTTGTTGGTAATTTTAATGGGAAACATTTTGGGTTTAGGAATAATTAGATATATGAATATTCAATGTAGAAGTATCTTGTTCTTACAATAACTAGAACCATATTATAATTTATGAAGAGGAATAATAGGAGAGGCTATATAAGAAATCGTTATGGTTTAACAAGATGTCACTGGCCCAAAATATAGCCTATAATGTCCTTGAAGGAAAGGAAGCTTCAAAATTTATGAAGGAAGGTGAAATTATGTATGAGAAGACAATATTTATGAACAAATTTTATCTATTACAGTATTAATTCACCGTGATAATATTAAATGGAAATATGGTGAATGGTCATATCAGTGATATCAAAATGATTCATTGTCAATTAGAATAAGTAATGGTATAAAAATTAGATACAAATTGAGAATATTTGTTTCTATTATCACTCCTTGAATCATTGGATGGGATGGTTTTCATAATGAGAAACTCAAGTGGTAAAATAAATTTGGTTCTTATAGATTATCATTATTTAATTTTGAATGTGTAGATTTTGTGAACAGAGATCCATGATTATAATAGAAAATCCTACTGTGCAGATGGTTAGTGATGTTTCATTGTATTGAAGAGTTATAATAAAGGAAAAGGAATAATTAGAGCACGATTTTGAATTGATGGTAGTACCATATATTGTAATTGTTAGAATAAATTCCTCTTGATGAAATATTTTAGTGAGTGTGGAGTTAATTTTGGATGATATATTCCCATAAGGGAATTCTCAAATCCCATTATGGAATATATGGGTTTTCCATTATTGAGTTTCATTGGTCTTTTTAACTAATCAATTATATAATTTAGGTCTTCTTTTAACTTTATATTTTATGGAATAATTATATAAAAAATTACTATTGAGATATTCATCATGTTACATCTTATAAATGATGAAACTCATGAGATAATGGGAAAGGGTGATTTTTTCGTCCATATATTGAATTTTAACTTGTTACAAAATTCTACCCCAGACCAATGTTAATAATGAATTTTATTTTGGTTGAATATTTTTAATATTTGGTTCAGTGAACTATTTATATGGGTGGAGTATGAAAAATCTCATACGGTTCTATAGTGGTCTCCATAGACGTGAATTATCATACATTGTACCTAATGGATATTTATGAAAGAGATACTCATGACTGAATAATAACATCCATAATTTTGTGTCCTATAAGGCTTATTCACTTAAATGAGAAAGGGATAAATGTATTTTCTACAAAAATTAATGTTGAATATCAGATGTATAGAGTATGTAACATGTGAATAATGCACCAATGGGGAGCAATTGAAAGTCTTATTCCTAAATAGATTGATATATTCTTAAAGTTTGGATGTTAGTAATAGTAAATATATATATATATATATATGTATTAAATATATCCATTCTCATGGAGTCTCATTGTACTATTTTACCTTCATTAATGATTCAACTTGCATGCTGACGGTATTATTTCTCAATCCCAAGTCACAAAATTTCAAAACATTATTTCACTCCAGATCCATAGTAAAAACGAATAACAAAAGTAAAATGAAATGTTTGGGGTCTCATAATGGTGTTGAATATAGAAATATGTAACAAAGTTAGTTTTTTTAGTAGAAAAGAAAATAGTTTGACCAGAAAATTATAGGAACTCTATAAAAAATATAGTCATAGAGAAGCTAAATCAAATTTTATAGGATAAGGCAAGGATAATGATGATAAATGTTGGTTTCATGAAGGAGCATTTATAAATGCCTAAAACAATTTTTCCAAAATTTTGAATAGAATTAAATTATCTTCATTGGGAAAGGGACATCATGAATCTTGTTAGTCAATAAAGTAGATTCAAATTTCTATTAAGAATGTATTTGTTTATCTCATTATCATCCAAATTGATGAAAATTTTATGGGTTGTTTAGTAGTTATATTTTAGGTATGTTTCTTTTTAGGGTATGAAAATAAATACTTTTGACTTAGATATATAATAAAAAATAAAAAATGGTTTCACTAAAATATAATTGTATATTCAATAAATAGATCATATTAAAATATAAAAAAAGGAAGGTTTTATATGATATCAAAGAATCATTAAATTATTACATTTTTTAAAATGTAAGTCTCTATTTTATAGAAGTTCTACAATATTTAGGGATTAAAATGGTTCTTGAACCACTACAATCAATGGAAGAAGGAAGTAAAGTTATGATGGTATTTTCATTGCAAGAAGTTTGGAAAAATTCAAGGATTGGAAAATATTGCGGGGAAAGTTATGGAAGGTAATGTTATAAAAGGAGTTTCTTAGATGGTTTTTTGTTTAAGTATTAATAGTATAGGTCTATCAAGATTTATCACCATTTATTGATATATGGAATTAACCTACTCTATTTTCTTCTCAAAGGTGATGGGGAACCTAAATTTCACAAGATGTTGGATGTCTGAGTGACTCGAGTCAATGGGAGTTATCCATGAGGGATGAAATATGTTCCTTACTTGTTTTCTGAGATAAGGGAGATAATGTAATGTCATAGTATGAGAAGATTAATTCATAAAAAATAGCTTTATTGGTCTAAGGGGTAAGTAGATGGTTAGGGGAATTATATGGAATGTCCTTTCATAAAATGATTTTAATAAATAGAAGGTGTATGTTTTTCAATAATATTTTCTCGAGTTGTTAAAATTTTGACTGTTAAAAATATATTTAGAATGGTTTTCATGTGAGGGTTACTATAGATTAAGTGAGACATTAAAACATCTGTTATTCATAAATAAATTGACAAAGTAAATATATATATAGAACAAATGGTTTTTTGATAAAAATAATCAGGGAATTGTGAGTCAACTAACATAAACACTTTATGGTTTGAATCAACTACCAAGGAATTGTAATAAGAATCGCATCTCCTTTGTAGTGAAATTCATGATCATCCATAGAAATTACTCTCATTTTTATTAAAATAAGTTTTTTGATGATAGGATATTTATCATCCTTCTTCTTAATATCAATGAAATTCTCTTGATAGTACTAAATAAGATTTAATATGATCCTCTAAAGGAAAAAAACTATCTTGAAAATTCAATAAGAAGATATTTGTCTAGAAAAAAAGATTTTTTGGATATTGATTATAGGTTAATTAATGTCCAAATCACACATTATGAATATATTAATATGGTAGTGGAATGAATCAAAATTAATATGGTAAAAATTGTTACCCCTCCTTTGGAATGAGACTTTTTCTATGGAGGGATATGTAACATATAAGAAATATCGATGCTTGGTAAAAATAAATGGTTCAATTTTTATTGTCATTCTGATTATTAATATAATACATGGTCTTATTGTGGTCAGATATTGAATGTGTAGTGGGACTTTTTTAGTAGTTACTTGTAAATACTGAAATAGAACACTGGGGATTGGTTAAGTCGATCATCCAGTATCTCAATGGTTTTCATAGTTTTTCACTCAGTTTTGAAATAGATAAAAATTATATGGGTATAATGATTAGGAAATTTAGGAATATATTGACACTCAAAAAAACACCACTATCTATGTATTTACATCTTGAGGCATAACCGTGAGATTTATATCAAATATTAAACTCGTAATTTTCCTTTCAATAATAGAGAAAGTGTATTATTCCCTAAAATATATTGATAAGGATTTCATTTGAATGAAGGGTCTATTTTTTATAATCTCATCAACAGGAAGATGGTTGTGATGATATTTTGTGACTGAAAAAGTATGATCCACTGAGAAAGTAATCTGAAAATTTACTCCATGATTAATCATATTCATCTAATGTTTCACATCATATGATGGTTCTTAAAGGAAAATGTTTCAATATTTGGTGGGTTTATATATTTTAGAATTTGGAAGGTATAATTACCATGTTTGTAGTTCAATATATGTTAAAGAGATGTTGTGCCTCATTTGGTGTGGGATAAATGGAATAAAATTAGGGGAAATAAGAAACTATAATGGAATATTGAGAGAAGAATTTATTTTTTGATACCTATAGAGGAATTGGTGTTGATGCCTGAAAATGATTCTATATTAGGAAATTCATAGGTTTTGTCAGGTGACAAAACTTTTTTAGCAAAGTGATGGAACTTATGAATGAAATTAATTAATAGGTATACTTATAAAATTTTATGTATATGGTTCTGTAATGAAATAATGTTTTAGAAGTACGGATTAATTCATAATGTAAGTTTCATATAGAACTATACTCTATATAGATGGTCAAATAATCATATAAATTTCCAATAGTTTTCAAAGGATGAATATGACCAATATAATGATCCATGTAAGTGTAACATGACATGGAAATTTTGAAAATTTATATTATTCTACAGAATGTGGGCTATATTATAGGGATTTTTTGGACTATGTGAAGTGTTTATTCTAAATATTGGATTCAAGTTTTGTACTATATATGACAATCAATATGTAGTGTAACTTATTATACTGGTTTGGACAAACTTTAAATTTTAGTATTGGGTTATCTATTCTATGACTTTTTGATACTGTAATATTATTCCCCTTATTCAATATAAGTAAATTGTAGTGTTCCCTCATGGAATATGACTTCATCTAAACTACAATATATAATTATTATTTTCATCTATTTTCCTTTACATTTTTGATCTAGAAGTCCTTATCTAGTGTGTATGTGTGTAATTTCATGTGTGTCTAGGTTGTTTTTTCCTCTCTATCCAAATCACATAGTGGATTAAAATTTAAAATAATTTTGTGGTTTCAAACTTATTTTGTTTGCTTTTTGATACTCTAGAGTATAACTTTCAATTATTAGGTCACAAACTGATCCTATTTTATATTATATGAAATGGATTAGGCCACAAATTTTTTCGTTGTGTAGTAATGATATTGATAAAATAATGAATTATTCTTTTGTAAAAGGAACCTTTAACTTGATTATTCCAAAATGATTATATATTTAATATGATATATTAATAATCATGACATAGGAATATTTTGTGTATAGGGAAAGGAAATATGATGAATTCGCGGGAGTCAACTATTCCATGAAGATCAATTCAAGAAAAATTATTAGCACGTTGTTTTGGGGTCTCAATTGTCTTTCACCAATATAAAATCATTCAAGTATCATGATATGATGAATTGAATAAAAAAATACCATAGTGAGTCTAACTATATTTGTTTTCTTGTACACTGGTTATCGAAGAGCTAGAAATTCCATGACCTAAAGGAAGTCAATGATACCCCATGATCCTTAGCATTTATCCTTCCATGTCATTAAGATTCAAGAGTCATGTCACTACTCAATGAGACACATTGTAACATAATATTTCTCTATACATAAACAAAAAACTCCCTAGAGTTGATGTGTGATGAACGTATAATAGATTATTAGATATATAACCACCCATACTTGGTAACATTCCCTGATGGAATTCACAGGTAATTAAAGAGATGAATAAGTAAGCACACATAAACCAAATTCAAATGGATCATGATGTATGGGAATTTAAGATCATTTTCTTTTTTGAATTCACAATTCATATTTCAATTGAATTTCATGTATTTATCTTTAATATTTTCCTTGTTCTATGGATAATAAATTGGAACATGTGTAGTTGGATAACACTTATTCTATGTCACATATCTACTTATTGATGATTAGGGTGTGTGAATGTTTAAAATAAAACAACATCTTAACCTATTTGTTTTTTACTGATCTATCTCATTTCATTACAACATCTCCATCATCACCTATTATCAATAAATTAAAATAGTAATCATGTGTTTTTAGTGTTTTTGTTTTCAAACCAATTGATTCAACAACTAACCCCTTTTAGTTTTGGAATACTCTCTCTAAAGAAATCATAGTAGTAAGAATATATAATATACTTCCAATATTTATATCGTATATTGGATAACAAGTGTCCTATATATACCCTTTACACTAAAAATTCCACAAAAGATATGAATAACATTAAAAACCTGAAATTTTAGGGGGAGACAAACCCCACATACAACGTTCCTTTTCTAATTGAGGTATAACCAGAACACAATGTGCATTTTGATTAGGTGTTAGAACTATTCAAGGACATGTATTATTTTAGTTTTATAAAAAGTAACAAACATGATTTTTAAATGGAAAAGTATAAAACATGAATATAATATTATTAATTTAAAAAATAAATAGATAAAAACAAAATAAAACTAAAACCATTTAGAACTGATGAATATCAAAAGGTTTTGGGATCTTGGTCACTCAAAGTAGTGAGTTTTAATATATATAATATTTCACAGAAGACAATAATTTAAGATAAGTTATCAAAATTAATTTTAATATAATATGGTTACATGAATTTATATTTATAAATTAATATCCAATGTTATTGGAATTAGTTCAGTATTTTCATATTATTGATTTAGTGGATATTTTTATAGAGGTTTGAAAATTATTATTTATCTATTGTCATGCTTCAATCATGAAAAATTGATACAAAATATGACGTAGATTTAACGTAATCATATTGAATAGATTGGAAATATGTTATTAATACATTAAGCTCCTATTGATTCCTTATAATATGTTATTGTCTCAATATATCATGTATTAGCTTTGTGATATTACATTCTATATTTATAAGATCCTTATATAAATGATTAATCTTATAGATCTATCTATATAATCTAATTCATCAATTTTTTATTCTATCATAACATTGATATTTAATATAATGGTATTATATATAATCTTTCATATAACTCTAAGATATCACTTTACAAAATATTTTAACATTGATAAACATATTCGATATCATTTATAATTAATTCATGCATGAAATAACATTAGAGACTCTCATTTCCTTTTGAAATTAGATAATACTTTTTCCGTTGAATCAATGCATATTTTGTTTTATTAACATAGTCTCAGTGTATGTCTATTTGAATTACATGATCAATCTTAGAAATACCGATTCTCATAATCATTCAAACATGTTTTAAATAAAAAACCAACAAAAAGCTTTAAATTAAATATATGATAATCATTTAATCCCAATTAGTTTAGAAACAATATAAAAGGGACAATTAAAATTTTAAATACATAATAGAAGATCATTATTCCAACTATGTTGGATTTACTTTGTAACATAATCCTATAAATAATCATATTTTAGTTATTATTTATGTCAATATCAAACTCCTACAGCTATTCCTTCCTAATGTAATGTGAGCCTCCGATGTAATGTAAAATTTTCCTTTATATAGAATACATTCAAACAAAAAAAATTGTGTTATAATTGCACATAATTTTAAAAACCTGTCATTATAATTATAAAAAATAATTCATTATTGGATCATGGATAGAGAAATATCTAAAAAAAGAAAACGATATTAAATATACAAAAACTAAACCAAAAATAAATTCAAAAACAAAACTCCTCAATAAATCATGCTTATAATTTTAATATTTCTCATATTCCACCCCTATTTACCCTTTAAAATTGGTTATCACAAATCAATGTCTATTCAATTTCAAATAATATTATAAAAATTAAACCAAAACAAAAAAACAATTAATATTAAAAAAGAAGTATGTTTAAATGAAAATTTATGAATTTCTATCATTCTCATGTCCCCAAAATTTTTGAGAAGGAACTGATTTTTCTAAGTATCTATCAATTCCATCAAGAAATATGTAGTCCCCAAGAACCTCTAGGTCTATTAATTTGTCAATTTCTGGTGTTGGGGCACCCTAGATCCAACATGAGTTGTGAGAGTGGTGGTGTCGGTGGCAGGGTGTCATAGTGGTGTCACCCATCAGTGTCACTGATTGGTCTTACCGATCAGTGTGTCCCCGATCGATGAGTCACCCTTCGGTCTGACCGATCGGTGCCATAGGGTTGTCTGGGGCTTCCTTCCCCAGTTTTCCTATAACACCACTTTTAATAATTTTTAACCATTTAAAGTGGTTCAAGGCCATTTTTAAATCGCATAAATGATATCTAAAATCACCCAAGAGTCGGGAGACCCTTGACTTAACAAAATTTTTGGATTTTTCCTTAATGTCACCCTTTTTCCCATACCTTTCAGCTCCACCCATGTTACGTGGTTTTTAAGTTTAAAGGACACACTTTAACTCACAGCCGTTATCGCCACCTCTCTGAGGAGAATTATTTAAAAACAATTAATTACATTGTGTGTGACTACCCAACCATATGGGGAAACAAATATATTCCTTTAAATTTATTCAAGATTTAATATCCCATAACTCTAAGATCTCTCCTTTTATCACACGAAGTTTCTTTCTTCTTATGGGTGAGTCTCTTTTCCTTTCCTTGGTGTGTTTGGATCCCCTCTTCCCACTACTAGTTGTACTCCAGTGCTGGATCCTTTTCTACTAACTCTTAGAGTCCTTGGAGTTCCTCCCCTGCAAGTAGTGCATCCTCATTTCTTGGCCCAAGGAGCAAAACTTCAATCATTGATAATCCAAGTAGGGTTTTTCCTTATTCATGTTTTACTCTGTATCATGTGGGGTGGGTATGATAATATTTCATAGGGGCGCAGATGAAACTAAACCATAATGAAGATAATAAATTGTTTCTAAATAATTAAGGGGGTGTTTGATGATGATGTTGTACTCTTTTCCCTTTTCTTATATGTTGCGAATTGTATGGGCTTATGTCCACTAAAATTTGTGGTCTTTGGTGGTCCTTTATAGTGTACTAATGAACCTCTATTTTCTAGATAATTCTATGATTGGATGCTTATAACATGGAAACAAGTTAATCACGTAAACTTGGTTGATTTAATGGATGCCCAATGAATAAGAATCATCATTTTGTCTCCCCGGTTAACTAAAAGGAAAGAAGGAACTAAATAAATGGTGTGTTTAAATTTGAAAACTCCCTTGCTATGTTCTGGTGATATGTGTGGTTTTTATGCTTGATGATTGTGGGGTGATGTGGATGGGGATGGGATCCCCTATTGTACAGTTCTTGGTTTGTTGATATGAGGATGTGTGGGGTCATATTTTGGGTCTTGGTTTGGTTCTAGTACTTCGATGGATCTCATGAATCCCTTTTATTATAGTGAATTTACAAGAGAACTGGGTTTGAATGCTGAAATAGTTTCTTGACTGTTTTTCCTTCCTTGGCTAGTGGCTAGGTCTATTAGTTTCCCATTAGTGAAGAATTATTTTTTAAATAGATTCACTTGAATATGATAACAAGAATGGGTTCCCTGGGGAATTGCTTTCTGGTAATGAGTTGAGCCTTAATTGTGGATTTTGTGATTTTTTTGAATGAATAGTAATGAGGGTGTTTTTGTATAGGCTGATTCTGGAACCCTTTGTTTGGGATGAGTTCTTGTTTACCTATATGTATAATTTAGCTCGTACGTTTCTTATTCGTGCCCCACCCCAAGTTGATAACTTTGTGTCGAACACCCCTATTTCCAGGGAGATGGATTTTTTCACAACACTCATCTGAGTGGCTGGTTATTAGCTCCTTTTTTCTCCCCTTCCCAAGAATCCTAAGACACTTCGGCCATGCTATGATGGCCTGAGGTCCATTATTGCCTAATATTCTTCAAGAAGTTTATGTTGTGGTGGTTGTCCCATGTGTGTTCGGGAAAGTTGTTTCCCAAGTGTCTTTGGGATGAGGCCCAAGTGTCTTTGGGCATGGCGGTAGTTTTTCAGACCCACCTGTCTTCGGGTGTGGTGGTAGTTGTTCTATCCCAATTGTTTGCCGGCGTGGTTATGTGTGGTTGTGGTGGCCCAGTTGTTTTCGATCATATCTGTGGTTATGGTGGCCTAAAAGGTTGTCATTGTGGCGGTAGAGGGATTGTGGTGAGAATGGTGGTAGAGGTATGACACATTGGATGTCTTCAAAAACAAGTGGGAAAGTGGAACGGGGTGCCCAAACATCAATGTGTTATTACTATGATTTTACTTGACTGGCGTTATTTGGGGAGTGTGCCTAGGAGATGGTTGGGTGGATAGTTTCCTTGCTATGTACTTTGGTTATCTCCTTTTCTAAGGGGGCATTAGAATGTCTCCCCACTAGTGCATGAGAGAATTTGGTTTCCCTTACTGAGTATACCTGTATACTCACCCTACGTATATAAAAACAGATTTCATGTTTCCAGGAGGACTTCGAGGACCGTGTCGGACCCTATTATCTCAGAAATCGGGATCGTTGACTTTACTGCTTTTCTTTTCTTTTGGTAATTCCCTTTGGAGTTTTCTTGTACGTTGTATCACTCTATTTGGAACATGCATATGGGAATGGATGTTTTTTGTTTTAATTTCTTTCTACATTCAATTTTGGAGTTTTTTGGGTTTTTACCATTTTATCTCCTAATCGTACTAAATAAAAAAGGGTAATGCCTTCCATATTATGTGTGATTCTATATCCTTGGTTCTAGTCTCTACTCTGGGTCCTATAGAAGGTGGGACTTCGGGGCCATTATCTATCCTTCAACTTGAGTAAGGAATGGCCTGGCAGTTTGTTGTCCCTTCCCTCATCTCGGTGAAGGCGGGTCATGACAGAATGGTATCAAAGGCAAATGGTTGAGAGATAGGATGAAAATCAAGGTTAGGAATAGTGATAATTGTGTGGGATGGTATGGAAAGAGTGTTAGGAAATCTTGGTGTATGAAATAGGCCAGGGAAGACCTGCTAGGATATGGGATTCTAGGGCCCCCTGTGATCCAATGCAAGGACACAGGACATATCGAACGATCGACTGAGGATACATTGATTTCTGGGTAGATACCCTATGAAAGTTCCATTCATCATAATAACTTGTGTTCTTGTGTGTTCTAGATGTTCTAGGAATTTAAATAAATAAAAATTTTAAGAAAAATTTAAAATAAATCTTCTACACTACTCGGGCTTAGGTATTCATTGTTTACCTTGTAGTTATGGGACCCGGATGACTACCACGAGTAGTGCGGGAGATCGAGGACCAGGAGGATGATCTAGATAATCATCATAGGACCGATCGATAGGAGGAGGAGGAATAGTGGTAGAAGGTGTTTCATGCATTTCAGTGGCAGACCCTAGGGAAGTACGAGGGTAGCGTCTCAGAAATGGAGACCGAAATCTAGCTTAGAGAGTTGGTGATAGCTTTCAGCATGATCTTGGTTCCGACTGAAAACTAGGTTCAATTTAAATTCTATCATATGAGGGGGTCAGAACATCAATGGTGGATGCTCTACCTCTAGGAGGGGATGGAGAGTGAGATTTTGTGGGATGACTTTGAGAAGGATTTTTTGGTGGAATTCATTTCTTCTACAATGAAGGCTGAGAAGAGGCAGAAGATACTCTCCCTTCAGCAGGGGAGTATGTCAGTGAGGGATCTGGGGATCAAGTTCAAGGATCTCATTTGGTTTTCCCAAGACTTTTTTCTAGATGAGGAGTCTCAGATGAGATGTTTAAAAGAGGTACTCTGACCTGATCTTCAGTATGATGATACTCCCTTCACCCTACCGACGTACTTGGAGGTCCAGAAGAAGGATGAAATGCTGGAGAGGATTCACATGCTGGGAGGTGTGACATGAGAGGGGAGCCAATTGGGCTCATAAAAGGGGGAGGTCATCGGCAGCAGGCCTCTACTATCAGGGCCTTCTGGGTTTTGGCCAGTGGGGAGTTGGCCCCTGCAGTTCCAATTTCGATCTCCCGGTCCTCGTCCTTTCATTGCTGGACAAGGATCGAGATTTTTCATCTGTGGAAGCCATGGGAACCTTCATAATTAGATCCCAGACCGAGTGCAGTACAGTGGGGGTGGGTAGGTTCATCACCCACCTTAGCAACATTAGTTTCTAGACTGGCCCTTTCAGCAGCAGTAGTAGGGAAAATGAGCTACCACTCCTCCGAGAGAAGACGTTGCAGGAGGAGGTCGACCTTAGGGAGCTCCATAGGGACCTCGATCAGGGTTTGGTCAGGGAGGTGGCTGATAGCCAATGGTAAGAGGATCTGGGTGTGGGTAGGTGAATTCCTCATAGGCAGCATTTCTAGCAGGGTTAGAAGCCGTTCGAGGTACGATCATCTTGTTTAGAACTCTTGTATGTGCCTTGTTTGATTCACGAGCTTCACACTCCTTTGTTACACCCGGTCTAGCCCATGACTTGGGCCTAGAAGTAGAGACGCTATTCATACCCCTGGTGATGATTACACCAGTTAGGGCTTATACCTACCTGTTTCATGTTTGTAGAGGATACAGACTGATGTTGAGGCCACATCATTTTTGTGGGAATCTCTTTTTCTACAAATGCATCCATAAGATGTCATCATAAGAATCGACTAGTTGTTTTCTGTTCATGATTTTGTCGACTGCTTCCAAAGAAGAGTCGTGTTCTCCGATGAGGATTTCCAGCGTGTGGCTTTTGTTGGCGAATATATTTTTCAGGTGGGGAGATGGTGTTTGGAGCCACTTCTTTCTAAGTTGGCTGAGCTTTTAGCAAAAATAGTGGATGTTGAAATGATGGATTTCCTAGGAGTTTTCATTGAGTTTCTAGATATTTTTTCCAATGAGGTTGTGGCTCTATCCCCTCAATGTCACATTGAGTTTGGGAAAGAATTACAACTTGGTGCCCATCTGATTTCGATGGTTCTTTATCGTATGGAACCTTCTAAGTTGCGGGAGTTGAAAATTCAGATTGACAATCTATTGAAGAAGGGTTTTGTCCAACCCAGAATGTCCCCATGGGGTGCTCCAACCTAGTTCGCAAAAAAGGTAGATGGTGGTCTTAGGTTGTGCATAGACTACCGAAGAATGAATCAGGTAATGGTAAAGAACTATTACCCTCTTCCGATTATAGATGATCACCTTGACCAGCTTAAAAGAGTAGGTTAGTTCTCTAAGATCGATCTGCGGTCTGGGTATCACCAGTTAATGGTGGAAGACTGTGATAGCCCGAAGACAGTTTTCATGTGTAGGTATGGGAACTTTGATTTCATAGTCATGTCGTTCGGTGTTGCGAACTCACCTACTGTGTCCATGGGTCTCTTGAACTCTATTTTCTGTGAGTTTTTGGACTATTTCGTCATTATGTTCATCAGTGAAATATTAATCTGCTCAATATCAATGGAGGAACATACTTAACCCCTCGGGATGGTCTTGGAGATTTTTTTACATCACCAGCACTATGGGAAGTTTTCCAAGTGCATGTTCTTTACACGAGGAGTGTATTTTCATGAAAATGTGGTGTCATAGAAAGGCGTAGCAGTTGATCCATCAAAGGTTGAAGTGGTTGTATCATGGGAAGTGCCCAAGAATAGGAAGGAGGTTTCTAGTTCCCTAGTTCTGGTAGGCTATTATCATATGTTCATGCCCAAATTCTCTCGCGTTACATCTCCTTTGGCAGATTTAACCAAAAAGGACTAGGCCTTCGTGTGGAGGGAGTAGTGGCAGGCATATTTCAGCTATCTAGATGAAAGGTTGGTCAGTGATCCAGTTCTCAGGTTTCCAGAGGAAGGGGTGTTGTTAGAGGTGTTTTGTGATGCTTCTAGACATGTCTTGGTGTGTGTGCTGACGTCGTAGCTTGGGTGTTCTCTTATGGGTCTAGTAAGTTACATCCCCATGAACATAACTATGAAACCCAAAACAAGGAGCTCACTACAGTTGTGTTTTCACTAAAGTTGTGGAAGAACTACTTCATCAGGAAGCACTTTGTGGTCTTCACATATCACAAGAGCTTAAGGTATATCTTCTCTCAGTGAGACCTGAACTTGCGGAAACGGAGGTGGATGGAGTTTATCAAGAATACAACTTTGATATTTCCTACACCTCAAAAAAAATTAGAATGTGAGAGCTGATGCCTTGAGTAGAAGGTCGCAGAAGGATGTGGTCGGAGAATTGGAATATTCTTGTAAAGCAGTAGAGGACTTGGAATCCCTAAACCTGGAGGCAAGGGTGTAGGGTGGTAGAGGTTTTTTGTTTCATATGACAGCATAGTCCTCCTTATTTTAGTAGGTGGAGTAGTCTCAGTGGGGGGACGTAGAGGCTAAAGTCATGCGCGATCGTGTTTTCCAGGGCAATGCTCCAGAAGGGTGGTGAGAAGACAGACAAAATCAGGTGTTGTTTCATGGAATTTTTTTTGTCACGGTGGAAATGTGCTGGATAATTCTTGTAGTGTTCCACAACTCACCCCTGGTGGTACACCTAGGAGTTTCCTAGATGTACCGGGTCTTGAGGGGTCAGTTTTGGTGGCCCAGGTTGATGCGTCCAGTGGAAAAGTTTTTGGAAATGTGTCTGGTGTGTCAGAAGGTGAAGGTTGAACATCACGTCCCATGAGGTTTTTTGTTGCCTTTAGATGTCCCCAAGTAGAAGTGGGATGATATCTCGATGGATTTCATCATAGGACTACCTAGGGCTCAAGTTGGCTTCGATGCTATATAGGTAGTGTTAGACTAGATGACAAAATAAGCACACATCCTGGTGATCAAGCAGTCAAGTTCCATGGATGACTTAGCATGGAGATACGTGGATTAGGTGGTGTAATTTTATGGATTTATATGGACTATAGTATCAAGTAGGGATTCACAGTTTACCTCTTGAGTCTGGAGGGGATTTTAGCATGCTTTTGGCACCCAGCTATGCCTTATCACTGCTTTCCACCCCCAGACAGATGGGTAGAAAGAGAAAACCATCTAGGCATTGGAGGAAATGATACGGGCATGTGTTTTGGACTTCAGGGGATCATGGGAACGAAATTTTCCCTTAGTAGATTTTTCCTAAAATAATAGCTATCACTCTAATATTATAATGGCCCCTTTTAATCCTTGTACTAGAGGTCATTTCATTTGCATGTGTGCTGGACTGAGGTTGGGGAGGTAGGTATTCTTGGCCCAGAGGTAGTGCAGAGCACAACAGATATGGTAAATCTTGTGTGTGAGAGGATAAAGGTATCCCAAGATGGGAAGAAGTTGTATATCGATCATAGGAGTAGGCCCTTGGAGTGTAAGGTTGGATACCATGTGTTCTTGAAGGTTTCCCCTCGACGTGGGTGTTGAATGTTCGGAAAGGGTAGAAATATCTTTCCTAGGTTAATCAGGCCTTTCCATGTGTTGGGGTGATTCGGTGAGGTGGAATGTCAGATGGTGTTTCCACCTCAGTTGGAAAGGATCCACAATGTTTTCCACGTCTCCTAGCTTCGTCGATATCTACAAGATGATTCCCATGTCATTGATAGGGGAGAGTTGGATATAGGGTACAATTCTACATTCGTGGAGCGACTAGTTTGGGGGAGAACCTGATCCCTAATCAAGGCACATTAGGGTGGATGTGATTAATATCGTGCAGGCGAGTCTGTGTCATCCAAAGATGATAGTATCTTGACATGGAGAAAGGGACTCCATAATCCATATGATTGGACGGTGTGACCTTTTTTTGTTTCTGTAGTTAAGGGATAAGTGTTCTTAGATTTTGAGGAGGTTTACTCCTGAGACGTATCTTCATGGTGGTAGTTTGGACCCCTCTCATTTCTTTAGGTCTAGTTTTGATTCTCGATGATGATATTAGTTTTAGCGGTATCTGATGTAATGTCTCAGACCCTCCTCATCTATTAAATTGTCAATTTCCGGTGTTAGGGTGCCCTGGACCCATCAGTGAGTTGTGAGGGGGGCGGTGTCGGTGGTAGGGTTTCATTGTGGTGTTACCCATTGGTGTCACTGATTATGGAGATGGATTGGTGACTCACGGATCGGTGCCCCAGGGTTGTCGAGGGATTCCTTCCCCAGTTTTCCCGTAATGACACTTTTAATTATTTTTTACTTTTTAATGTGGTTCAAGGTTAAATTTATATCCCATAAATGATCTCTAAAATCCCCCAAGTTTTGGGATACCCTTGACATACCAAAACGTGTGGCTTTTTACTTTAGTGTCACTCTTTTTCCCACACTTTTCAACTCTACCCATGTTACGTGGTTTTTCAAATTAAAGGAAACCCTTTAACTCATAGCTGTTATCGCCACCTCTTTGAGGAGAATTATTAAATAACAATTAATTTCATTTTGTGTAACTACCCAACTGTGTAGAGAAACCACGATCCACCTTTATAGGAATTCAAGGTTTCATATCTCGTAACTCCAGGATCTCACCTTTTATCACACTGAGTTTCTTTCTTCTTTTGGTTGAGTCTCTTTTCCTTTCCTTGGTGAGTTTGGAGTCCCTCTTCCTGAGGTTAGTTATGTGCCAGATCCGGATCCTTTTGTACTCACTCTTGGAATCCTTGGAGTTTCTCCCATGTATGTAGCACATCCCCAGTTCTTGGAACATGTAGAAAATCTTCGATCGTTGATCATCCAAATAGGGATTTTCCTTCTTCTATTTTTATTGGGTATCATGTGGGGTGGGTATGATAATTTTTCCTTGGGGCGGGGATAAAACCCAACAATAATAAAGATAATAAATGGTTTCAAAAGAATGAAGGGGTTGTTTGATGATACCATTGTACTCTTTTACCTTTACTTATATGTTGTGAATTTTATGGGCTTATTTCCACTGAAAATCATAGACATTGGAGGTCCTTTTTTGTGCACTAATGAACCTCTGTTTTCTAGATAGTACTATGATTGGAGAGCTATAAAATGGAAACAACTTAGTCATATAAACTCAGTTTATTAAAAATAATCCCAATGAATAATAATTCTTGTGTGGTCACCTCAGTTAACCAAATTTAAAGACAGAACTAAAGGAATGGTGGGTTTAAATATGAAAACTCCCTCACTCTGTTTTGGTGATATGTGTGGTTGTTCTTCTTAATTATTGTGGGGTGACATGGATGGGGATGGGATCCCCTATTGTGAATTTGTTGGTTTTTGGATCTGAGGTCGTTTGGGGTCGTATGTTGGGGCTTTGTTTGGTTCCAGTACTTCAAGGGATCTCACGGATCCCTTTTGTTATTGTGACATTACAAGAGAACCAGGTGTGAATGCTTAAATTGCTGCTTGATAGTTTTTCCTTCATTGCTTGTGGCTATGCCTGTTAGTTGGTCAGTAGTGAAGAATTATTTTTTAAATAGAATAACTTGAATACGATAACCAGAACAGGTTCCCTGGGAAATTTATTTCTAGTAATGATTTGTGCCTTAGTTGTGGGTATTGTTCTTTTTTATGAATGAATAGTAATTAGGGTTTTTATGTATGGGATGAATTTGGAACCCTTAGGTTGGGATGAGTTCTTGTTTACCTATATATATAATTTAGTTCTTATGTTTCTTATTTGTGCCCCACCCAAGTTGATCACTTCATGTCGAACACCCCCATTTCATGTGGTAGGGTGTTTTTTCCAACACTCTTATGAGTGAATGGTTATTAACTCCTTTCTCCTCACTTTCCCGAGTATCCCAGGACTCCTCGGCCAGGTTGTGATGGCCTTAGGTTCATTATATCCCAATATTATTTGGGTATGGTATGTTGTGGTGGTTGGTTCAGGTGTGTGCGAGCAGGTTTTTTCCCAATCATCTCTAGGATGAGGCACAGGTGTCTTCGGGTGTGGTGGTAGTTTTTTGAGCCCAGGTGTCTTTAGACATGGTGGTAGTTGTTTTGGACTAGGTTTCATCAGGCATGGTTCTGTGGGGTTGTGATGGCCCAAGTGTTTTCGGGTGTAGTTGTGGTTGTGGTGGCCAGAAAGGTTGTCATCGGGGCGGCAGTGGGACTGCGGTGAGAATGGTAGGGGATTTCTGATGCGTATGATGTCTTCAATAAATAGTGGGGGGATCGGGGTACCCAAACATCATTTTGTTAATACTATTACTTTACATGACTTTCATTATTAGGGGAGTGTTACTTGGCGAGGTTTGGGTGGATTGTTTCTTTTCTAGGTGCTTTGGTTATCTCCTTTTCTAACGAGGCATTAGAATTCCTTCCAACCTGTGCACGAGAGCTATTGGTTTTCCCTACTGAGCATACTTGTATACTCACCCTACCTATATAAAAACTACTTTACGGTTTGAAGGAGGACTTCGAGGACTATTCCAAACCCAATTTTCTCAGACACTGGGACCGTTGAAATTGCTACTTTTCTTTTATTTTGGTACTTCCCTTTGGAGTTTTCTTTTACCTTGTAGCACTTTTTTGGGAACAAGCATATGAGAATGAATTTTTTTTTGTTTTGATGTACTTCTACCTTCAGTTTTAGTGTTTTTGGGTTTTTACCATTGTATGTCCTGATCCTACTAATTAAAAAGGGTAATGCCTTCCATATTACATGTGATTTTATACCCTTGGTGCTCGTCTCCACTCAGGTACCTATTAAAGTAGGGACTCATGGTCATTATCTCTCCTTCAACTAGAGGAAGGAAGGGCTTAATAGTTTACTGTCCCTTTCCTCTTCTTAGTGAAGTCCAGTCATGACAAAATATTTCCACAATTTTCATAACCATCTCATCAAAACAATGTGATCATAAAAAAACATTTTCTAAAGCACCTACAATAACTATAATAGATACTAAGGTGACACACTATATATATCTAATTTTTACAGGTTGAAAAGATTCTTATGAAATATTGAAATTACCAATTTTTTAAAAATTACTATCAAGTGGGGATTTACCTATTAAAGATAAAACTATAGTAGAAGTGGTATCAATAGGTAAATCAATAAAATGTAGAGAATTTTTCTAGATAACAATATATGTACTTAAACTGACTACATTAGATGATAAGTTGATGATAGATTATGTACCCCAACATATAAATTACTAACCAATTGTTGAGTAATAATGGAAGGAAAATCACTTATAGTTTCATTATCCGAATTAATAGATAAAAAATATAGAGTTAACTAGACACTACGATCTAGTAATGGTAAAGTTATTATAATCTCTTTCTTGTCACTATCTCTATGTATAACATAAACTCAAACTTTCTTTTTCCTTCTAGGTAACATATCTCTAGCTGGTAGGTTCTTTCATCCTAATTTACTTATACGTGGAGAATCATCTTTTGAATATTTGTCATTTTTATTTCATAATTATTGAGATACTCTTTCTTAGATAACACATTCATTGAATCTCCAAAAGTATTAAAATATTTAGTAGTTGCAACATCATTATATTTCTTGTCCCTTCCTTAAATTTAGTGATCTCTCTTATTACTAAATTGTTTTTACTAAGTCCATTAAAGTTTCTTGGGGTTTGGGTAGGATTTTGTGTCCATAATGATTAAATAGACTTAAACATCTCTTAATTGGATTTCATAGATTCTCTAGCTTACACTATAGCTATATTTACTCTTCATGACTAAGGTTTAAATGCACTTACTTTTGTTATCTCATTGGAAAATGGTGGAATATGCACACTAGTATATATAGTCTCAAGTAATCTATAAATAAATTGTTTGAATATATTTTTAACCAACATCCACTAGTAAAACTATTTAAATAGATCTTATTGGTTAAAACCAATCTTATTTATAAATAGATCTATATTCTTCATAGTTGGTTATATGAAATTCCATAAACTTTTTAGATTTTTTAATCTTTTATCCCCAATTTTATGAACCTATATTTTAATATTGTAAATAATTTTATCAAAATATTTCATTTAAATGAAACCATATATTTCTTTAGATTACTTTATCTTATTACCTCCTTTTGGAAGAGTATGTTAAAACCTAATAATTTTCCTATGGCCCTAACCATGGGGAAACTTAGGCCATTCCACTCCGTAGAGTGGAAAATGATATTCCATAGGGTTATAAACCTTGAAATTTCCAAGATCATCATTCAAATAATATATGGACCGAGGTTAAATGATATATCCATGGTTTTTAATAATCTTTCACCAATAAAGGGATTCTATTTGGGTATCTTCCTAGTAGACTTTTGTTTCAATATATCTAGTCTATAATGAAATATATTAATAAAACTCATAATTATAAATGCATCATTGGATCTTTATTTCTCCAGTGTTATAAAACAAATCATTCTCATTCTCATTATCATTAAATTAAATGTATTATTGAATAAGAACAAATTGAATAGGTAAACATATTATGATTTTCCATGATCATAATAACCAATACATGGTACAAAAGAAATATAAAATAACTTCTTGGTAAATATGTGTTCATCACATAGTTAAAACATTCAAAAGTATTGTAATGGTATATTGACAAAAAAACATGTTATAGGTATTATCAAAATTATTATATTTCTACTGAGTCATATCATTTAAAATTATTTCAAAATTTTCAACAAGAAGTAGTCCAATAGTTTTGGAAAATTCTTTAAACCAAACCTTCATGTCAACTCTAATAATAGTTGTTGTAATCAGATCATAATATTACTTGAATTTGAATTTAAAAATAATTTATATTTCTCTAAAATAATTATAAAAAACTATATCATTTTAAATTCAGGGAAGATGTCAATAAATTTCTAAAAAAACAGCATCCAAAAAAGATAACAGTGAATCTTTTAATAATTCAAAATCCATAATTCTTTCAGAGATGATTATTCATTATTAGAACCTATCATAAAATTTATTAATAAAAATAGATTACTTATGAGGGGTATATAGATAAAATTTCTTATGTGAGGATCACTTATTATTTGGTGAATCATTAACATATCTTTTTATTTCCTTTTTGAGTCGGAATAGTAGATCATGCTTCTTCTGAAGATGCATATCTTTCTTAAATAGTAATGTTTACATATTTCCTCATTACCATCAGTGAATATAATTTATAAATATGTAAATAATATAAAAAGTGATCAAACATAGATTAAAGGCCTATTATCCAGTGAGGGATTGAATCTGTTCTGTACAAACTTGATATAACATTTCAATTCTAAATGATCTATAATTTATTTTAATAATTCAAATAAGAAATGATATTAAAAAAATGTTTCATATATATTAAATATATAATGTATGATAAGTGATAAATAATCCATTAATTTAACGATAATTCAATGTTGATATAGCATTTGAATGGAAACATAAAATGAATTGATAATTAATACAACTTACATATCATGACAAGTCGTATTTCCCTCTATGATATTTCATTGTAAACCTAAAATAACATGTATTAAATCCAAAGGGTCTATCAAAAGAAAGTGGGATGTTATATTAAGTACACATATAGCATTTATATTTAAATATAACTTCATAATATAGCATTAGAAATTATAATTGTCTTTATTTCATCTCACATGACATCTTAGCATTGCACTGAGCTTCCATATTTGATGTGTTGTTCACATAAATACAATTAGAATGGTTAACATAATCTTAAAAGATAATGCTTCCATGATTTTATCCTAATTCATTCTAAGTTGATAACATATATATAATTATTAATATAATACAATTTTGGGGTATAACTCAAATTACATTGTATGTTAGACACTAGAACATCCAAATTCTTTCAAATAATTAAAATTTTATAGTTTTCAAAAAGAAAAAAAATTATTCACACTTTCATTATTCAAATATCAATTTTAATCTTCTCAAAAATTATAGAATCAATGTCTTAGTAATAACTTTAGCCAATTATTCATCAAATGGAATAAATTACAAGATATATATCACTTCAAAACAGTGTCTTTAATGAAATGATATCTCACGTATGTATATTAATATCATGAATACTAAAGTGTGTTATTTGAAATAGATTTTGGTGATTAGTTAAGACATTTTATTTGTAACTTTTCATATTGAATATAAAAATTAGAAAATTTATGTCTAATCATTATAATTTTTTTACAAAAGCATGTTACTATGATATACATAGCCTTTGATATTGACAAAGATGCTACAAGATTCTTCCTTTAGATCAAAAAATAAAAAAAAATTAAATAAAATATGCCATACATAGGCATTCAATAAATCATAAATCTTCCAATATTTGAATCTAAATAACCAACCAATTAAAATTAAGCCTTTCCTAGATCGAATAATAAAATTATAATAGATCCTTTCACATGATTTGTAATACTTTCAACTATAGTCAAATGAATTTCCATTAGGTTAGCAAGAAACCACACCCACATGCACACATTGTATAATAAATTAGTTCTATTAACTATTAAATATAGAAGATATACCATCATTCGACTAAAATATTATTTTTCAATTACTTTATCAGTATATTCATCCTCTACCATACATAAACTACCCAAAGGTGCACTCATTCTTTTATAAGAATCAAGTTTTAATCATTTCACAAATTCTCTTATATATGTACTTTGATACATTAAAATTACATATTCAATTTGATAGATATGAAATAATATAAAAATATAATTTTTTATAAATTAATCATCTAAAATTCATTATTCATTAAAAATTTTAAAACATAAAAAACTATTTAATTGATGAACCAACTATAAGGTCATCTGAAATCATCTAAAAAATAATTATTTTTCATGGAATAAAATTTCATGAACCAACCAAGATCATATCTTTTTAATCAAAATTATTCTTCAAAAGAAACTATTAAAAACACTCATACCATGATAAATATGGATGTCTCAATCTATTTAATTATTAAGAAATTATAAAAACATGGTATGTATCCCTATCATACTCAAAACATAGTGGTTTTTTTACATTGAAATTATTTATAATATATCGATTAAAAATTATTTTCCACATCCACCTTTTTAAATTGAAACAATAATTTTCTTCACAAGAAGATAATATAAAAATATATTTCAACCATTGAACTATTGTGATACTATCTTAATAATTAATCCCATGCTCTTATATATAATCATGTTTAACTAGTTCGGCCTTGTTCCCCACAATCTGAATAAATTCATCAATGTTATTATTCATGATCCATTTATACCCAATAAATTTATAGTCATCAAGTGGATCAATAAACTCTCATACCATATTTATAGTGAACTATTTAATATCAACTTGCATGTACATCACCTAATTCAGGTCCTTTAAATCATATGTCACATCATTAGGAACAAACTATGAAAAATGATAATATCTAAAAAAAATCTAACAATATTCCTAGATTTTATTAAAGAATTAACATATATAATTACACTATCAACGGGGTGATCTCAACATTAATTCCATATCCTCTATTAATTATAACGATTATCCTCCAATATTGGTTAATCTACTTTAATCTAATATCCATTAGGTAGGTAATCCTCGTAATTTAGATTTCAAGGTTCATCATTAATCAATTACATCACATTATATTTTTCCATTAGATCCCTCTAATCAAAAATTACAAGAACTAATTATTCAAAAATTCAATTAATTTATTTATACAGTCCATATGATTTTCATTTATAATAATATCCAAGAAATATACCTTCATTTTATTTGGAATCAAACATATACAAATTAAACATTATGTTGATAATAAGAAACTTTAATCCAATTAATTTTAAATATCCAACATTTGGTTTCCTTCCTTTCCAAAAACTCATACAGGGTGTTCTTTATAATAGTTATACTAAGAATAAAATTTAGAAAATAACATGTTTTCATTAAAAGTATTATACAAAAATTAAAATTTTAAAACACAATCACTTATAATGATCCTTTACATTCCATGAATGGTTTTATTATTCCTCTCCACTGCACTATTTTTTTGTGAAGTCTTGACTGTTAAGAAATTCTAAAAATATCCATTCCTTTCATAGAATGTTTAAAACTGTTTATTCTAGAATTCAAAATCATGATCAATTCTGATTTAGGTAGTCATACATTCTTTCTAATTTACAAAAAAATGAAATTGGAAGAAAAGTTATATAAAGTTTTACTTTTGGAGTGAAAAAATATTACCATGTGAATATATTTAATTCACCACTATTAATAATAGCATACTTCTTTCATCCAAGGATTGAAGGCTAAGTTAGTCTAAAAAAATATGATGATTCAACAGTAGTGTTGTATTGGTGTTCTATTTCTTGATAAGTATAAAAGACTCCTTCTATGGAATTTCATTCAAAAATGGATCACAAACATAATAATTTTATCTTATGAGTTCAATTAGTTGTAGTACTCTTTGATACATACACAGGTTGTTGTGGTTTTCTGAAATTGACATTCCCAAGCCTCTAATACCACAAAACACTATATGTATAAAAATTATTTTAATACATAAATTTTTATATAGGTGATTCAATTTAATTAAATGCATAAATATACTACGTGTGGATAGAGTTAATGAAAATAGAAAAAATAAGTTTAATGACATCATATTTTCCAAGAATTTCCTAACTTGTAAAAAAATATAATTTTTTTCATTCAAAATTTTAATCTCACTATTAATTATCTTGTTTTTCTTCTAGGAAACCAAAAAATTAACACATTCATTTTCATTCTTATTGTAATTATGTTTTTTCATCTTCTCATTCTCTAAGATAGAACCATGTTTTTTTAAATAAGTTTTACATTACTTCATTTATTTTTCTTATACATATCAAAAATTCTAATAATAACACTATAAGCTATTCAATCCTTTTATTAAACTTATTAAAAAATTATCATAACTAAAATAAAAATAATATTTTTATTTTGAATCAAGAAAATTAATTTCTAACCCCATTCATAGTTTTCATAAAACATAGAATGGAATATTTTTTCCAACTTCCAAATTCATCACTTGAGTATAAATCCCCAATACCACAAAAAGATGTATCCATTTAAATTTAATATTTATTCTTGAAATTTTTTGTCTATTCTACCATTATTTGGAGATAGATAGTCAGTTTTTATATAACCATTTTTGTTTCACTCAAAACAAGTATGATATAATATATTCAAATTAGAATTTTAACTACCATTCTTGTTGATTTTATGGTCATCCATTTTATTATGTCCTCTAAAAACATTAATTAACCTTTTATTTTAATATCATTGTGAAATCCTTTCCAAGGTGTGATACCATATCCTTTTCAATACCATTTGACTAAGAATTATATGAATCAAATGAGAAAAATTTTATATATTTTAATGATATGATTTTATTTTCTGATTTATCTTATTTTACTATGTCCATGTGCTCTAAATCATATTTTCATAGAGAAAGAAATCAGTTCATAAATTGTGTAATCCTTGATTTTCTTTCTCTAATCATCATATATATTAGTGGTATAGAGTATCTTTGGTAGTGATCTAGAAAATAATTCCACAATGAATTTTTTTTATAATTTTTATCCATGTGTGCTCATTCCTTTCATTATTATTATGAACCTATAGAATATTTGATTTATAGTCACATTATTTTCCATATTTAAGTCTTGTTACTCATACCATGAAATTACATTATTCTTTATTTTCAAATTATCAGTAACATAATAAGTAATCTTAAAAATTCTCTAAATTTTATGACTACTCATAAAATTAAAACAAAATGACTAAATAAATTTAAACTAATAGTGTAAAAAACACATTATTTGTAATATAGTTTCACATTTACTTAGGTATATCATTACCAGGAAGTGAATCATGGTATACATATAGTAGTTTATGAGGTTTTACCACTGAGTCCCACTGTTCAATTCTCAATTACTTAAGATAAGATTCCATTCTAGTTTTCTAGTAAATTTAGTCATTATGGTAAAATATTTGTTGTTTCTATGGAATAAAACTATCATCTTATCCTTTTACTCCCATATATACTGATCATACCATTGAGGTATTTATTCTTGGAAGGAATTATGAAGATGATATAATCCAAAAGAGATAACTCTCGGATACCAATTTCTTTCTTAGATTATTAAATTTTCAATATTTAAGATAGGGTTTAATTAATAATATACCACACTTAATTCATTAATAATAAAAAATATGAATCTAAAACTATTTATATAGTTCAAATCACAATGATCCAACATCCACTCTTCATGCCCATATACTAAACGAGTGGTATTGACAACACAATTAACCATACTCTTCAATTGGAGTCACAATTTATGTGCAATACAACATTTATAATGGATGTATAATTATATCATATGATGTATTTTCATCATGAAGATGAAAAAATTATTGATTCATACCTTTTATAGAGGAATAAAAATTATAGAACATTATTCTAAAATGGAAATCCATAAAGGAAAAAATACTAAACACACTTGAAGGATTAAATAAATTTTTAATCAATATATTTTAAACCAGTTCAAACTGATGAATAACAAGATGTTTTTCCATCTTAAACCCTTGTAATGGAGTGTTTCATTATGCAGTATATTTCATAGAAATCATAATAGTACAACATTAGTGATTATAGTTCAAGCTAAAATCATATTGTCCCATTTATATCTATTTATAAAGTAGTATCATATAATCTCGATGACAATTCTATGATTTTATATTCTTTATTAAATATACATTTTAATTGTGGTTTCAAAAATGTGAGTTTTCTATTGATGAGCTTGGATAATGTATAAATGATTCTTAAAATTTTGAGGCATAAATACAATCCCACAGAGTATCTTGATAGTGTGGTAATAAAAAGTGAATCTTCCATTTGATACCAATAAATAGATTATAATTTCAATATATCCAACATCAATTTCATTATAGTATATTCTACATACATTTTAGCCTCGTGATAAAGTTTATTCTTATATGGAATTCTATTTAATCTGACACAAACTTCTATTTAATATGTTGTAGACTTCTAGTTTTTTATGATAATATATTGTATCTTACTTGTTCAAACAACTTTAGTTACATTATTAAACCAAATATAATAAATCATCATACTATTACTATATAAGAAAATATATATTCTCTAATTCACACTCAAGACTATAAATTCCTTCTATAATTGTATAATTTTTTCTTCCACTACATCATTACATCCCATATTGGTTTAAAATTATTATAGGATATATTTTTTCATATTCCTTGATTCAACTCGAAAATGCTGAATCTCATCCTTAATTATATCTTTTTGAAATAAAAAATAAACAATTCACACTATTTCCAAAATATTAAAATCAGAAGATTATCATAAATCTATAAAAACTCACAAATAAAAATTTGAAAAATAAAATACATAAATATTGGTTCTCATTGTCAACTAAATCTTATTCTCTTCATAACCTAATCAATTGATTCATAACCTACTAGATATAGTTTATTGTGAACTTCTAATTCTATAATTCATTCCTTCTCATCATAGTACGTGCACGCGAAATTAATTAAAATTATCCTTTAAATATAAAACATGCAAACACATACTTAAATATAAATTTTCTTAGCAAGTTAAAGAATATATAATTATTCATATCAAAACTAAAACATTTTTGAGTGGTGGATTTAACATACTATTTGATGACCAATCGAATGGAAACACAAAGTAGATAAATTTAGCTTTCTGTTATAAAATAAAAAATATATTTATACCATTTCTTCATAATATATAGAAATATGGAGCTCTATGGAACACTACATAACAAAATGAAACATTAAAAAAATAAATGAAAGGCTCTAAAAATGAATAATTATTTTAGGTCATATAATTTTTTGTAATTGAATGAGGACTTGACCAAAAGTAAAATGCACCTTTATTGAGTAAAAAATAGGTTAGATAAGTCAGAAATGTTTCCTTTTACAAAAATCATGCTTCCAAAAATAAAATAAATCATCAGGAACTCTATTAAGCGAGGTAAACTCAATGTTTGTTCCCTCCATTGTTTTCAAGTCCTTACACCAAATATTTTGCTTCACGGAATGCATGTGTTATGATAAAATTCATGGATGAAAGAGATTACATGCAATTTATCCATTAAGAAGTTAGCTTCTATGATAGATAAATGGTTCCATTCCCAATTTCTTGTACAATAGTGTTAGAATCACATTCAATCCAAAAATGATACCATCTCATTTGTTTTTAATCTTCAACCGAATTGATTATTTGAAACATCTTCACATCCTATGATGTAGTAATTACAGAAAGAACAAAGATAAACCGCATTTTAATGTCTGTATTATTTTTAAAAATAACACCTTATCTAGAAGTACATGGATTACCTTATGAAGCACCATTGGTATTAAATTTGATCCATCTTATAGAAGAAAAGATCCGTATAAATTGAAAGGTGCCTTGAGGGCCCTAATATTTCCATCAAATTTAAAAGCACTTGAGAACATTAAAATCATGAAGTGGGTAAACAAAAAAAAATATATTTAATATCATTAGATCCTATAGTAGCAGAAATAATGTGTTCATGGAAATTTTGATGAAAAAAACCAATACCTTCATGAAGATTTCTCTTACAACGGGTCGAGATCAGGTATAAAACCTTATCACATGCCACAAGTAGTATGTCATTAATCTATTTTGAAAGAGGTAGCTAAAAATAATAATTAAGGTGAGAATTGATATTAGAACTGTAGGGAAGATCGAAATCAAAGAGGTCATCTACAGTTGTGCATAGCACATAGGGTATTACAAAGTTAAGGAAGAGGTGGTCAATATCATCATAGTGTTGGCCACATAGGGTGTATCGCAAGCATAGATTAATACCCAAAATCTTTAGTAAATCATCATTGATAATTTTTAATTGTATCGCTCTCCATACAAGTTTAAATCTTGATGGAAGAATCTATTTTTTAATTTATTTCCAACTATTGATATGTCCTTGAATCATCTCCCAGTAATAATATTTTGAGGAAATAATTCCATTATAAGTAGTTTCCCAAACCATAATTTCATTACCATTAATAAAATTCTAATTCAATAAAATAACTTTGGTTATAGTATGGGAGGTTATCCAAGTGAATCTTCATTTGATCTTTAATCGAAGCATTTATTTCCAATTCCATACCTTGGGAGATTAAATTATTGAGTATAGGAATACCTATCTAGTTATCTAAAAAATACTAGAGACTACTTTAACCTGGCTATCTAGTGAAAATTAACCTAACTAATGGATAAATAGTCCTTGAGATAAGGCCAAATATATGTCTCCAATTAGTTAACATCCCCTTCCTTAAGTTTGTTTAAAAATATTTCCTTCATAAAAGATAGATATTTTAGCTTCCCACTAATGAGTCTCCATGTGAAACTATCTTACGAATATTTATTAAATTTTAGGTTATTTTTAATTCAAATCTCACTAAAATAATTTGGATGCAAAAAAAATCCTTGGAATAGTGGAATATATTCACTGTTGTTTTCTTCGACTCTAAAATAAATTCTTATAGTGGTGATTATCATTTTCATGAGTGATTTTGACCACCAATAAACCACTAAAGCATAAAAAAATTTGGGATAATAATATATCTCACTAGGATAATTTATACTTCCATTGAAACTATTTTGACTTTACTTGAGGCGAACTGATCTTAGATCTAATCGAAAATATGAGAAAAATGACCAACACGTGGTTTAACCAAAAACATAGGAACATAGATGTAAATTAATAGAAGAAAAACTTCTATTATTCCCAACTCATTAATGATATTAGAATTTCATGATATAGTGTTGTTTTTATAGAATTATATGTAAGATTTATTCCAACTAATTTCTTTCCAAAAAAACATTTTCGTAGTAGGGAATACCATTCTATATGATCATAATTGTTTTTGTTGCCCTAATTGAAAATAATGATGTAATTATAATTTAACAAGTGATTGGGAGAAACAAGACCTCTTCTATCCCAGATATGAGTAATTTTCCTAGTGTTTACCATGATAAGAAGAATTATGCTTAAATAATCCTCAAAATGGATAAAAAATGGATGAAAAGTGATCACCTCATCTAAAACCCCCTGAAAAATTATACTAACCCTATAGAGAGTCATTGATAAGTACAAAACGTGATATGAACTTAGTATGATTTTTAACCATTATTTAAAGACCATATCAAATTGAGATTCGGTCAAAACATCACATCTAATATCCCAATCTATGGTGTCAAAGTATTTTTAGCATCATGTTTGATGGAAATATTACTTTCTCAAGTGGATTTCTTGAGAATATTAAAACATTAAGAAGTGATGAATAGAAAATCTTTGATGGTTTTACCTTTAATAATACCAAACTTATTTCAAGACACAATCTTAATGGTAATATTGTCAAACATGTTAGCAATAATTTTTCAAATAATAATATAAATAGTTTTCAAAATGAAAAAAGGTTTTAATATGAGAATCTCATTCTCATTATCAAATGTTGGATTGAGGGAAATAAATTGATCATTAAATCCTAGTTTCATATGAAAACCATTAAAAAATAATTAATGAGTCTCCAAAGATCAGAGTAAATAATATCCTAAAAAGTATAAAAATGAATTATTAAATCCATATTTATCAAGTGATCTCCCTCGATTAAAAACAACGATAGATTCCAAGATCTCAAAAGAAAGAGGAATTCTGGAGAAATTCAAGTTATATTCATGTCTAATAAGATTAGGAATAATTTCTTCTATTATATCTGTACAATTGTTGGAAGCATCAAATATCTTCATGTTATAGGAAAAAACAAGGGGTCTAAGGACTTATTTCTTATCAAATAAATTCTCATTATCCCTAAGAACAGACAAAGGTTTTGTTATTTTCTTTACCCTTTGAAAATAATTAAAAAAATATAGTGTTTTTTTACATCATCCATGAGTTATTTCACATTTGAAGTTTCCCTCTACATGTTTTATTTAAGATTCAATAAGGTATTCAAGTCAGTTCTAACCTTATTCTTTTAGTCTACTTTATAAGGAAAATAAGTTCTAGTAACCTTCTGTTGAATAGACTGAAGCAAGGAATTGTGATTCTCAATATTTTCATCAATGTGACTGAATCTACTTTTATCATTTTCATAAGAATCATGACCTTTTAAACACAAGCCAATGAATCATCTTTAATGTTAAAAGAGATCCAATTTTCTTGAACCATAGTTATATAGTCAGGTTGTAGGGACCAAGAATTATTGAATCTAAATGTATAGGAAGGTCATTTTAATTTTAAAAAAAATTCAAAATATGGTGGTGATCTGAGTTGAATTTTGTAAGCGTATAGGAAGAAATCACAGCCCAAGCATCAAGGGAGAAATCATTAACAAATGGATTGTCTAATTTGATAGAAACCACATTGTATAGATTCTTTCAATACTAGGTGTATTTAGCACTAACTAAGTTGACTTCATATAGACTCTAATGAGTGTCCATTGGCAGTTTTTTGAGCTGCTCATGTCTAGAATGCTCTGAAAGAGTCCTATTATTTCATGATAAAAAAAAGGCATAAATGAAATTGAAACATTATTGCGTACACATATAATTATATCTGAGAGTAACCATATATTCAGTAGAACTATTGTAGATTCCATCCATACTATAGTGATCTAAGACCCATAGTCTGTTGATGTCCATACTAGACTTATTTATGTCAATGAGATGATATCCCAAATTTTCAATAGAATGAATATTTTAATAGAAATTTTTATTTGGTTTATATATTCCAAGGAGATCAAGATTACAATTGATGATAAAAATATTAAGCCCTCTAATTTCCTCTAGGATGAAAATCCCTATATAATTCAAAAATAATATCATTATTTAAATATAAATTTGGCGCATGAGTGTCCTTTTTTATTCCACAAAGAAATATTTTTTCTAGATAATTTTGTAGCAGTAATAGGTTTCTTACCATCACTGCTTGGGCTGTCAGGTTTAGTTGTGTTGTGTGTTTCTGGATTTGAGTAGTGAGTTGCAATACTTTTATTAGAGTAACAGTCCGTAGTTGTGTATTGATTAATTGATGATATTGATTTCAATATTTTCTTATCATTGTGTTTTCATGAGGACTCATCCTAATTGATCATGGAGGTGCACCCTCTAATAATTTAAAGATATTCTCCACTATAAGTTTTAAACCCCTCAAGAGGATATTTTCAAGCATGGATGGAAATTCCCTCGCGATTACTACTATTTCTAGAGTTTTTTTGTGAAGAGATATCCAAATTCAGCAAAGAAGGATCATTAGATATAGTATTACTCTCTAAAACACATTAGATGGTACTTTTATTACAATTGTAATTCTTCCCAAACCCTAAATTATGTACATATTTTATAGTCCAACTACATAGATTTTTGTCAGTTATTTCTCTGCATCCACCTATAGAAGATTGTATAGTGATTTTTTGATGTGAAATCCACATCCTTGAGATCTTGGGTAGTTTTAGGTGTATTATTTTCCTCTGGTTGAGAGATTTTGATAGAATTATCACATAAAATGAATTTTTAGATTGATTATTCAGTGACAACTTAGCTAAACCCACAATATCATGAACAATATCCAAATACATTTCATCATCACTATTTATTAAATGATCATTATGATCCATAATATAACTAGAAGACACAATATCATTCGTGAATCCATGTTTCCTATAAAAGAAAATCTCCCCATCCTCTTAATTAATAAGGGAGGCCCAATATTTCACCCGGAAGATTTTTACATCAAAGGTAGTCAGCTATTTCTGCACCCATTTCCCTTGTTCATGAATTTTTTGATGTTCATTTTTTTAGAGAAACTACCTTTCCCTTTTTTCATATTAATAATTTCAAAGAAGTGGGAATTAATATTTTGAAGGAATTAAAATTAAACAAATACATTAGATTCACTATCATAAATGATTCCACATTTCATGGGTTCTTATTCCAGTACTAATCCATTATGTATTGGTTGTCCCTTCACTATTCTGTCCCCATTCTTAGTGGGTTTCCCTATGTTTTATATTAAGTGAATATTCCTAAAATTTGAAGAATAAAAAATCTTTCATAACATCACTACTACTTTTATGAATTACATTTTTAAACCATTAAACCTCAAATTGAAACTATATTACTAAATTAGAGATTTTCATGGACCATTAATTATAAAATATATAATAATATAAAATATTTTGAATACATGCCTAGACCTATGATTAACTCATCATAATACAAGTAAATTAATATCAAATTATTGACCAAAAACTATTATTATTTGTAAAAAAATTATCAACATTTTTCTATAATCCAGGAGATTTCAAAATAATATTAATTTTCATCATAAAATTTACTGGATGGATTTTTAAATATGTGAAAATAAATAATAATGTTAAAAAATTCCAATAATTATACAAAAAATAAATTCGTAATTAAAATATAAAAAATTACCATAATTCATTGAATTTATATAAAAAATAACATGGTTACTAAAACATATTCCTTGGATCCAATTCCACCGAATTACAGTGGTAGAATAATTTAAATTTTAATATTTATAAGTTTTATATTATAATAGTATTAGTAACCTAATCCAATAAGGTACAATCCAAAATTCTTACATAAATTTTTCAAATAACACTATTGATATCCAATTATCCATTATATCCTTATGATAACCACGATGATTTAGGGAAGATTATGGGTGATTAATGGAAGAATTAACATCATCAACCTATATATAAAAAATTCTATCGGAACACTGCATATTCTTAACATTAGGTTCCTATGAATAAACTCTATATTTAAACCCCTAAATTTACCCATTTATCTGGAAATGATTATAATATCCACAAAATCAATTCGTGACTATATTCAACATTAATGTTATTTTTTTATATATTCTCTAAAATTAACCAAATCCATTCTAAAATTCACAAACATATAGATGTAGAAATTTTTTCCATATAAAATTCCTCTAAAATCATCACATGTAATTATCTTATTCAAAAAAATGGCATGATAAAAAATAGAAAATGTTGGTTATAAGTTTTAAAATTTTCATCCATTAAAATATTTTCTAATTAAAAAATAAAATTTTAAATTAAAATTACGAAATTATATAATTTTATAATATCTTAAATTTATTTCCTATCATTTCTATAAATCATAGGCTATTTTATACACATATATATTAACTATATTTATATAAAACATCTTTCTTTTAAAGTTATCTTACATGGTAAACATTATAATATCAGTGGGGGTCTTAGTGTTTCTTGGGTTTTTTTTTATGTGATTCTAAATGATGGGATCATTATATGGTTCATCAAATATGAACATAAGAGATTTAGAACACATTTATAGAAACATAAAGAGAGGAACAACCAAAGGTGCATATTATGAAATTCCAAGTTATAAAATAAGGACTATCATATGGTACATTTTATTTCACATAAATATAATAATATATTTTTAGTTTATGTACATTATTTTTAATGTGTTGTGTAGTCTTGAAAATATTATTTATCATTCTCTTATATATATTTTTATAGAATAATATGGGTCAAGATATTTTATTAATCAAAAAATAATATTTTCAAAAACTATAATTTAGGGTCACTATATAAGATTTAGTGTTATAAAGATATGTTATGATGGTATCAACTTGATATAAAATGTAGATCCATGATTAAATCATGTGAATAAATTAGAAGGATCATAAGATGAATTGATCCACCCAAATTATACCACATAATATTCAATATTTTTTTAACAAATATTACTCGTGTTCATGCTATTTATTATTCCTTTCACATGGGGTTTACATGATTCTTTATAAACTGTCACTATCACCATTCACTAAATTTTAACTATGTAAATAATTAAAAAATATTATACTATATTATACCAATAAACTTTATATATTTTAATAACTATGATGCGATTTTTTGTACCCTTCTACTTTTTATGAAATCAAATTTGTAACACCATGGTTCAAATATCTTAAACGAAACTCAAGTAAGAAATCTGAAATACCTCAGGGTTCACCTAACCATATTTTAGAGGACTACAACTACATAGGGGGGCTAAAAACTCTTAGGGATATATTTACTCAAAACAATGTTTCATGGGTCATGAATGAACCAGCTGAAAAATAATGAAGACCCATCTACATGGAGAACAAACCCGTAACATATAGACCCTAAACAGGGAGCAAAAAGATGCCCCCCATTCTAAAATAGAATGAATAATAAAGTTTATATGATTCATCAAAATATAAAATAGTATCTATAGAAGATACTCATATATAACATGAATCATTAAAGAAGTCAAATAGCATCACACTAGCTGATACATATATGGAAAAATAACTAAATGTAATCTATATTGGCCTCTAACCCAACTTACAAAATCATCCCTAAAAAATCATTGGACTCCATAACCTTCATGACCCAATCCATGTGTCGAAATCTAATAAAAATATATTCCTAGGAGAAAACATGAACTTCTACCCACAGATATTGAAACTAATATCTATTATGAGTTTATAAGTGAGTCTAATTACCTAGTAGGAGTCATCATTTCCAGAAAAATGAAAGAAACTGTGATAAAGTGAATGTGTATGAAATATATATAAGAGTATAAATCAAGGTCATGCAATAAACCCTCCATGAAACCTAACAAAAACATCTAATACAAAAATAGGAGGAAGGTCACTTTGTGCAAACCAGTCCACAATAACACTTCAGCATAACTTATTTAACCAATGATGGTAATAAATTTATGGTATTCACATCAAAAAGTAGCTAATTGGGGAAATTCATCTCAATAGAATGTCCCATGAAATTAGGGAACCCCCATTAGTGAAAACTATCACAACATCCAATCCTAGTATAAGGGAAATCATTACTTCAAATATGATATTTTAGGAGGTCATCGTGATAGAAAACATCTCACACAATACAAACCATCCCCTTAGGGTAAGGTCCCATGGACATGTCTCATATTCACATGTTAATATATATCATGTGATATAGGGTGGAAATATTGATAGCCCCCATCATGAACAAGCTGAGATATCCCATATGGATAAGATCTCATGGAATATGTCGAACCACACTAACACAAGGTAGGTCCCATGTATAATTATATATCTCAAAATCAAAGCAACAAATATAGGGGACACAATATAAAACCTATATCATAAGTCAAATAATTTTTTTTTGTGGTAGTTCAAATGAAATTAGCCTAACCATACCTTCATGAGGTGTATCGCATGTCTATTCACCCAAAGTCCCTGACCACACCCTCTCTATTGGGGTTGGTCACAGATCATATCCCACATAAATATGTGACTACATATTTTAACCTAATATTATTCAAAAATCATTATCTTAGAGATCAAACATGTTTTTCAAGGTGGACCCTCCCACATATACTATCACATGTCACCACATGACAACTCTCCATCCTCTTACTCTATAAAGTTTCACAATGAGTTGTCTCAATATATCACAAACCACATAGTAAAAACATTTAAAATAATAATATAAACAACTAACCCCAATTGAATGGTATATATCATTTATATAATTTACCCAAGTATATCCCTATAGATTCACCTTTTACAAGTTCTCAGGATTACTCACATATACTATATTGATGAACAAGATTCCTTTAAAATTGAAGGAGTTGCAATACAAACCCTTTTTCAACACCACTAGGTCATCCAAGACCTAGCCATTCCTAGAAGACTCACACTGGGCCCAATTTACCCAAAAGGGAATCCATAAATCAATTCATAGTAATTTTCATTATTTTATTGAACCCCATATATTTTACCCGTCTATACACTCTAAAAATTTACTTACACCAATTCAGACTATTGTGATGAACCCAACCTAGATGCCCCTTAAAACTAGTACCTGACACGTACTGTCACATACCCGAAGGGAATTCCCGAAGCCCGTGGGTTGGATACTAGAACCCGGTCATCGAAAATAACCATAGGGAACGATTTATAACAACCTAAAGTAGGTAACATGAAATATATATGCACCCAATGGGAAGAAATAATAGATGAGTAAAACAGTAAATATATTTCATATCAAAAAATGAAACTGAAAAAGTGATTCAAATAAAAAATAGAGAAATCATCTCCAAGATTCATGTATAATAGTAAAGGAAAACTAAATTTGAAATAGCTAGTCTATATGATATTGTGGGAAAACTCCCACCATCTCACCACCAGCTACCCAGACATACCTAAAAAAATCTAATCGCCTCACTACGGTGCCTTTTTTTCCCTATGTCGAAAGAAATAACATGTTCAATGCACCACTGATGGGGAATGCAGGGTGCGAGTTAAACAAGATCAGTAAGATAACACCCATGTTTTCTATCTCAATTATCTTTAAAAAATGCATAATAATCTGTTAAAAAGTAGTTATATCAAAACCATGGTAAAATATTTTCCCAAATTCTACAGCTCCTAATAATCCAGGTAAAATAGTTTCAAAACATTTCATATGCATCAAAGCAGTAAAATCAAATCATATATCACATATCATATCATATCCAAATAAATCCAACCTTGAATCATGGGTAGAGTCACACCAAGGATCAATAAATTTAGGTTCTCTAGGACAATCATACCCAAATATAGACAATCGCACGCAACATGTCTCTAGAAAAATGCATCAGATCTAGAGAGTAGAGGAACACCCTAGTGAGTGAACCACACAAAAGGTCTATCAAGTCCCTAGAAAATGGGATTAGGGGGAATATGAACACCTCATTAGTGAAAACCTTAATAGTATCAATGGATCTTGATTATTAGTACACCTTCCACCAAAGAACCTAATGCTTCTCATGTGCTAAATTTTGAAAACAATTTCATCAAAACCATGCTTTGAAAAACGCTTAATAAATCCATTTAAAAATTATTTGAATATACCTTTTCCATTACCAAAACATGAGAAAAATGATGTTTTCTAAAAAACCATTTCCACAAACACCCGTAACGGGACACAACAACCTGAAATAATTCAAATATAACAATATAGGTCCTATAATCAATCCTTAAATGTCATAATCAATTCAACTAGACAAATTTTTGACCAAGATAACAAATGATGTACCTCAATAAACTCCCAATGCACACCAAAATCAACACAAAGGTCAGCCAATGGAGATCCTCAAAATATCTTGGGATATCTCCTAGGTCTCTATAGAGAAGCTACATTTCAAAAGAAAAATTAATCTTCCATATATCACCCTATAACTAACTAATCCCAAAACTTTCTTAACGATAAATAATTTCATGTTTTCAATTTCTTATTTAACAAGGTATTTTGAAAAATGTGTCTCCTCATTTCAAAAATCCATACATCATCCATTTTATTATGTGAGCCTGATTTACTACATATAAACATTTCACACCTCGAACTGATTAATGATATATTCCTATCCACTGATATATGATTTTCATTCATGATGTGAAAATTCACTCTAGTCTTCTCTGAACTCGGATATACCCTTAGAATATTTTTACATATTTATTTTTGGGATCCCTTAATTTCAAAAAACATATATCTCAGAACATTATTTTACTTTCCCCATCAAAGTCACTCCATCTTTAGAATCCCCAAAACACATCCAAACAAAAAAATTAAAAGAATATAGATATGATAAATACCTAAAAGTGGGAAACCTGATGTTATAAGCTCATTACCATAAGACATTTCATCCTCAAGAGGTCATGTCAAACAATGGTGTCTAGAAAAATGTGAGGTGACTAATCCCTCATTAATGGCTCATGATCCCAGGTCTTTTGAGAATTGGATCTGTTTCACCATAACACTATAACTAATACAATCACCTTACCATTAAAGTCCATTTCCTAAGATTAAAAAATCTCCACTGGCTAATCCACCTAAGAAGTGTCTAGATACAAATCATTCTCTTCCCAATTCAAAAGTGAGAGGGATCAGGAAGGTTTTTCTGAAAATAAGATACATAGAAAACCTTATGAATTTCCATCAACTAAATAGAAAATTACAACTGATAGGAATCCCAACCATGTTATTAAGTGATTTCAAATGGTCCAATGTATCTTGGAGATATATTTCACTATTGTTCAAGCCAATGGTGACACTAACAAGAAGAAACATTCAATAAAACTCATTCACCAAAGGGAAACTCCAAAGGAAAACACCGATCATCTGCATATTATTTATTCTTCCTCTGAACTATAACCAAATTCTGATGAATGTCGTAAATCCTCAACGACATATCCAAAATGAGTCTCAATCCTATAAGAGAGGCCTTTCCCACCACTTCCTAATAATGAGGTGACATGTACAAATGACCATAAAAACATTCAAGGGAGAAATATAATAGATGAAAGGAAATTGTTGTTATAATAAAACTCAACACATAGTATACGGTTATCCCATGATCAATAAATATAAAAGATGTAGGCATAAAGTATATCCTATAGGATCTGAATCGCATGCTCTGTCTAATAATCTATCTATATATGGTAATATATACTCAACCTGACCTAAGTCCCCATCACCTCCTAGAGACTCTTCTAGAACTGTGAGGAAAACCTAGGATCCATTACCGAAACAATCTTAGAGATAACTCCATAAAAAATCATAATCTCAAGTACATACATCTTAGCTATGTCTTCTAATTTAGTGGTTCCCATAACTATAATGAAGTGATACGACTTTTCAACTGATCAATAAACTCTTAGATATCCTACCTCCCTCAGGGATTTCATGGTAATCCAGCAACAAAATATTTGGACACATCTTCATATTGCCAAACTAGAACTGAAAGAGTCTAAGACAACACAAAAGTTTTTAGATTCCCAAACATTATCTATTATCAAGTGTAATAGTGGGACTCATAATCTTTAGTGTAACACTTCATACTTGACCACCAAGATCATTGTCTCAAGTAATACTAATTATTCATAGTTATCTAATGAATTACCCATGAGTAACTATGAATGTAAAATAAAACTAATCTCCTTTTAGATGATAAAAAAACATGTCCCAATAATAGAGAATACCATTTGAAGAGAGAGACCAAATAGAAATGATCTCCCTTCCATATAGAGTTTCATGAATTTCCCTCAACACATCAACGTACTTGTGATCCTATATAATATACTTGAGGATATATGATGATAACTATAAACTAATCAAAATAATACCTAAAACATCCTATTGAGTATACAAGTGAAACTGGGCGAATATCCCCATAAGGTTCCACTCCTACATTTTTAGAACAAATTTTGAAGGTACATTTCTAGTGAGAGCATCATCAATGACATTTCCCATTTCTATGGTGGATGAGATGTCAAAGTCAAATGAATGAAGGTATTAGACCAACCATCTCTTTGTTATATTTATTTACTTCTGATTAAATATATATCTCAAACTCTTATAGTCATAATAGACCGTGAACATCTCCCCAAAAAAGATAGTTTCACCAATATTTAAGTGCATTTATAACTATGAAAAACTCTAAATTATGAGTGGAGGAATTTTTCTCAGGAATTTGATGCTGGAAGAAGTCATTATCCACCACATGATTATCCTTTATAAGTACAAAACCCCTGCCAGCACCAGAAGAATCACTGAAAACCACATACCCGTTATTGGGCTCAGGTATGATCATAATATGTGTTTATTTATGAAGTCATATAAGATTTTCAAAGGAATAGCTACACGTTTAATCCCATATGATTTTAAACCCTTCTCTAGTAAGAGCAGTAAATTATGATTCCATTGTTGATAAATCCTTGAAGAACCACTTGTAGTATCCAGTAAGTCTAAGAAAACCCATAATCTCAAACTTGTTCTACGGTTGTTCCCAAGACAAGAAAGCCTTCACATTATTATGGTCAACTGATAAGAAATTCTCAAAAAAATGACCTAATAATATCACCTCTTGGATCTAGAAATTTAATTTTGAGAGATTTTAATGAAAATGATGACTCCTCAGGATTTCCATAGACAAACTCAAATGTTGCTCCTGCTCGTGCTTGAATATCGAATAATCCAAAATATCATCTACAAAAAACTACCATAAAGTCTTAACATACTCATGGAATATATGGTTCATAAAATCCATAAAAACAATAGGATTGTTAGTTGGATCAAACAACATCAAAATCATTTCGTAATATCCATACTTACCCCTGAAATTCATCATTGATATATCAGACTCCCAAACTATGAGTGGATTATAACATGGATAGAGGTCAATCCTCAAAAACCATTAACTAGTAAAAAAAATCATCCTAACATAGAAAATGATACTTATTATTAAACATTACTTAGTTAAACATCTAATAGGTAACAAAAAATTGCAGTGAACCATATGCCTTCTTGGAACAGTGTGTAGGGGATACCCAAGGTGAGACACTATGGAAAAAACATTCTAAATCATATCATCCAATAGAATCTTGATCCCTTTTAGCACAACATGTGAGATAAGATTTGAATGTTTTGAAATCAAAATAGTACCTACCACAAAATCAATCAAAAACTCCACCTCCCTATTTAGTGGAATACTAGAGAAATCATTAGGTAAAACATCAGGAAAGTCCTAAAGAACATCAGTAAGGTCAAAATGGAAGATATTCTACTAGGATCAACTGTTATTGCATAAATCAATCTCCTAGGATCTGGGTTGGGATGTGCTACATTACTTGATGTGGGATACCACTCACCCAAAAACACTTAAGGGCTCCCATCGATAAAAATAAAAAAACATTCTGATGTAAACAATCAATCTTAGCAAGATGAGAAATAATCCAATCCATCTCGATGATGATGTCAAATAGATCCATATTGAGAATGAAGAACTCCTATACTATCACAGAATCATCTATCAGTAGTAAACAAGATGGGCATTCTAACCCCTTCACATTCCTTTTTTGAAGTGGTGTCTCTAACTCCATAACAAAGGATATGAATTATATTGGAAGATTATAAATTTCCAAAAAATGGGAAGATAGATAGAGACCCAGTTTTTTCCGTTTAATATTTTTAAATATTATTATATATATTTAAAAATTTAGGCACTAAGACCACATGCAATTCTGAGGTCTGGTGTGCCTGAAATTAATTTCATAAAAATATTAAATATATTTTATATTGTGTGCATGAAATTAATTAAAGAAAATAGGATAACACTTAATTAGTTGATCCTATAAGAGATCTAAGACCACGATTGGGTTTGTAATGTAGTGTTTTCCCTAAGAACGACATAGAGTGAGTCAGTGTGGGTCGTTCTGAACCCTCACCTATTGGTGGCATATTTAATTTGATTGCTTAATGATTTATTTTTTTAATTAATCTATTTTTAACCTAAACTAAAAGGGTTATAAAAGTATCTCCATGGAGAATGATTCTAGTGTTTTCTCATAATTTATAAAATCCATCAGTGAGATATCCTTCCTTTTCCCTATGGAAAACGATAATGAATCTCTGAATTTTGGTGAATCAAAACACAAAGAACTCAGAAACTCCTTCCATTTATTATTCCAATGATTTCTTCCTTAAATATTGATCCAATATAAATTTAGTAATCTTATCTGCTGATTTTACTCCTTGGATTAAAATTTTTAGTATATCTAATGTTGTTCTTCGATATTAACCACTGTACAACATCTGAATGTTCCCACATACTGAGATCTAATTTATTTCAATTGTTTATCTGACCCTGGATCACATTCATAATCATTTTCAAGAACATTTTTCCAATTATTGTTCAAAACCTCATTGTGGTTATTTTCTCCCTCATTTCTATATGCATTCAGCACCATTGGGATCCCTTAGGTCTTAGTTCCATAATTACTGAGTGACCCAAGCTCGATCGCGCACCCAGATTCAAGGAAGATTGACGAAACGAGAACAGTTTTTTGAGAGAGGCATAGGTATAGAATTTTCATGACTCAAGGATGCTCAATTTTTTATTTTTAGATAAATAAATAAATTTTGGGGAGAATGACGGTGTGCAGAATGAATGGCCATACCGTCATGATGAAAGATAGATGATTTCAGGCGAGAGATGGCTGACAAGTGTGATATTTATCCAGATCTAAATATTTTGGTTCGATTCCAGGAAATATCAGTGGATGTTAACGCATATTTAAAGAGGAGGATCATATCTATAGTTTCTGAAAATATTATGACTACACACCATGTACAATGAAGAAAACATGGCATGTATCCCTTTCTAGTGGCAACGCTAGAGTTTTAGAAACCCATAAGGATGGAACAATATGTACTTCCCTTGACATGCCATGTACTTCCATTCCATGTGAGTGAGCCACATGACGGATTAAATGGACAAGAACACACCAAGTTATATATACAAAGACATGTGTTGACCGCATGGGAAGCACCCTTTATGGACCAATACACTTTATACCGGGGTACATGGACATGGAGTCATAGAACATGGACACAGCTAGTGAACATGGACTTGGTCCCGGTTAGTTAGGACATGGCATGTAGTCCACATACAGGGTGTTTTCTACTACATGGTATGAATTCATGTGCTAGATAGGGACATGACCAGGCTGTGAAGTGGGACCACACACCATGTTTGTCTCCCCACACATTGTGTATCCCTTGATCTCCTTTCAAGAGACTTCAAACATCCATATATCCTTTGTTTAAAATGAGATTTTGGCCAGTAGGTAGTCTATCCTGAGTGTTTTTTGCGTAGAAGAAGATGGTTTCATTAGTAGTAGATTTAGAGATATAGTTTTAAATTTTCGGATCATAGCGCTTATCTAGGAGATTCCCAATAATGACAGAGATCATATAGAATCACAAGGTATTTCCAGTCGTAACCCTCTAGTAAGGCAGGGTAGTGGAGTACCCTAATGGCTTCTACCAAGCATAACCTCAAGCAGGGTTGGGAAATGGATTTCCCCAATGATCATCCCAATTTACCCTCCAGTAGGGATAGTGAGTAGAGTTCCTCGATGTTCCGGGAGTAACCCTCTAGAAGGGTTGGGCAGTGGAGTTTCCCAACATCACCTTTATAGGTGTTAACCACCAGCATGGCTGGGTAGTAGAGTTCCTCAATGGAATATTTTAAGGGATTAACCTCCATTTGGGATGGGTAGTGGAGTTACCTAACAGCTTCTATTGGTCATTGCCCTCCAACAAGGCTAGGTAGTGTAATTTCTAGATGGAACGTTTCTGGGTGTTACCCTCCAGTAGGGCTTGGTAGGGGACATCCCCAACATCATTATTCTGGGAATCATCTTCTAATGGGGTAGGTAAGTGGAGTTCCCTAGTGAATATTCCAATTGTTACCCTCCCGTAGGACTGGGTAGTGGAGTTTCTCAGTAACAAGAAAAGTAGGACCATCCTTTCATACTAGGGCATGTGAACCTTACCATGAATTTGTGGCCCCTCGACAATGCAGCACAGTGATGAGACATAGTTTGACATATCCATAGACTCATGAGGAAGGGGTGATTTCCCCACTAATATGCAGTATTTTAACGTAACCAAAAATTATGCGAGTGAGTAAGTTCCGCCCAAAGCGGATAGTATCAAGGTGTGGTGATTGAGTTCCTTAGCCTTGTGTTTTCAAGAAACGTGAGGGATAATGGGATTTTTTGGTGGAATTTTGGAAATATTGGCTACAATTTTTGTTAGTCTAAGATTTGATATGGAGATTCCATTACTCTCACATTTTTTATCCTATTATTGAGCATTAATATATCCTTCTTCTATACCCACTCCTTGGGTTTCATTACTCTCCTTCCTTGAGAGGTGATAACGTGTAGGGTATGCCATGTTCTTTCTATGTCTAAATTCTTGTGGTTGGATGAGTCTATTCTCCCACAATTTGTGTAGAATTATCAATGGGTAGCTTATCTACTAATTTTGTTTATCCCCTTATGCTTAGATGAGCTTACATTCACTCTCTTGTTGAGTTGGGATATACTCTTTCATTTTACCTTGTTCTATCAATATTTTTTCTCTTCAATTGTATCTTTTACTGCTCCCCCTTCACCATTTCCGAGCATTCTACTAAGGATATATATACTCACCCTTGAATTTGTTTATCCCACACATTTTATATCATTTGAATTAATGGTTAGTTCATCCTTGACTTTATAGGATCATAGAGATACTCGGTTCTTGGACCATGTGTTGTGGTCATAGCTTAGGACATAGGAGTTGGGGTCTCTCGGCTATCTACTCTTCTCTAGTTTTTTTCTAGTGGGTACATATATCTATATGGGAATGTATTTTTTTCCTTCTCTTGTCAGTATACACTACCATACTTTTATACTATCTAGAGGATTATGCATTATTGGTTTACTTTATTTCAGTGTTGTGTCTTTTCTTCTTTCCCTCTACACTTTTTCATTTAGTTGGTTCTTAGTGTGTGTGTGTGTGTGTACATTCTTAGGAAAAGGCCTACCTAGGTTATTTCTGTCTTTGGTACTTATTTAAAACCCCTAGCCTATGGGGGAAGGCTTGGGGTAGTTTTGGATCGATCCTCGCCATGTGTTAGTTCCTGAAATATTAGTATCAGAACAAGATCATTCCTTGGGATGTTGTACGAAATATGCCCTCTAAAAGGATTTGGTTGGGTTTAGGGAAATAGTGAAAAAGTTTACCTAGTGAGGCTTTCATTCTAGATAATCCATTGATGGTACGAGTGGTAAATTTATCCATTCACCAGTACCATAACTACTTACTTGTCGACTCATCTTGCTGAGACAATTGTTGCAGGGATTTATGGTACATGAATCATATAGAATTGAGTCATTGACGGCCCTTATTGAGTCATCTCACCCATTATTATTAAAATATGTATGCCTATATATTCTCATCTGATGGTGGTACTCCTTGATACCTTTCGTAACACCTTCTTAAGGACAGCTAGCTAGGATACCAGCTCGGATTCATAACGACGACCCTATGAGCAATGAGGCCTCGGTTTAGGGTCCTTTAAGTGATCCCATTTCTCTAAGTGGGAAGTTAGCAGTACCTCAACCTATTAAGAAGCCTATCATCCTAGTAGATAAGTTTGAGGATGCATTCAGGCTTAGTGCACTCTGGGGGTTCCAACATCAGAGACCATTAAGGTTCCACAGTGAGGTAGATCCCGAGGAAACAGAGGATTGGCTAGATTCAGTGGTCCATATATTCAAGATTATTTGGACCCTGATGGATAGGGAAGTTTCTTTTGAAGAAAACCTATTCCAAGGAGTTTCTAGGAGATGGTGAAACTTTTTCACTCAGATTCACTATGACTCGACACTCTCAAGAGATTACATCTAGGGACTTTTTCTTGAGGAGTAATACCCCTATGGATTACAATCAGTCTGGATCCAATAGCTTCTATAGCATTATTAGGGAGGGACGATGGTGGATGAATATGTGGAAAGGTTCAAAGACCATAAACTCTACTCTCTTGATATGATATTTTATATCTAATTCCAAACATGGATGTTTGATTAGGGACTCCAAAGATATATTTGAGCTAGCATTGTCCCCTTGTGCATCCCCACCTATACCGAGGAACTGAAGTGGGTACTGGTGAAATAGAGATTTATGTCATAGGTATGCTAGATTGTTGGATTTAGTAGTGGGTGTAGTAGATCTGAGTCATCTACAATAGCTAGTATTCTCTAGGGATCTCTTAATATTAGACCCTTTCACAAGAACTATTTGGATCGTGGTCTTATGGGGAAGAGACAGCACATAGCACCAGAGCATCTTGGAGAGGGGAGTCGTTTTACTTTTTAAGGGTGTAGCCACATGGAATGGGACATCCCAACCAGGCGTGTTGAGAAGCTTAGGAATATATCTGGTCAACCTCCATGGTAGAGGCATCATCATTATCTGGGATCTCCCAGAAAAGGGACACGATGGTCCCCCCGGGGGGGCAGAGCTAAAAGAGGAGAAATATGATCTATTGGTGGTGGACACTGATATGTGATCCTTTCACCACCACCAGAAGACAACCCATTTCAGGATTTGGGAGCTAGGATTCGAGGTCTCGGATCGCTGCATACTTTAAATGTCGACAATCTCATAGTGCGTGAGATGATTCAAGGTATGATCTTTGATTATTATACTCATGCCTCCATATTGGTAGACATAGGTTCCAATCATTATTGAATCTCTAAAATCCTATTTTGATATATGGATCTTCTTATAGAGACACTAGCATATAATCTTCATGTTGATAATCCTATAGGGTACACTTTGTCTATATCCTTCACCTTCCTTTAGTGTGAGCTATCTTTTAGTGGAGAGAGGTTCATGTGAGAACTTTTGGTCATAATAGTGAAATCATATGATGTCAACTTTGGTATGTATTTTCTTTCCATCATACGATCCCCAATTTACAGTCACCACAGATAGGTCAGATTCCTTCACACTGATGGGACATGATTACCCTTTTCTAGCTAGATATATCTCATGGCGGGACCGGTGGATTCTATTAGTAGGAGGTTGAAGCATATCACCCATCATTTGGAGAGTGTATCCCTTAGTGTAGAAGGATATTTAGGCATCTAGGTTAATTCATTTTTTGATTATTATATGGATATTTTTTTGGAAGATTTTTAGGGATTAACTCCGTAGTGGGAGATGGAGTTTTTCATTGACTTGCATCCAGGGACAGCCCTAATATCTTCTATGGAATAGCATATAGAACCTAGTAATCTCCAGTACATACGGTTGTAGTTGGAGGACCTTTATGAGAAATTTTTCATCATACCTAGTGTGTCCCCCTAGGAGTATCTTGTTTTATTCATGAAAAAGGTGAATGGGATCTTACAGTTTTTCATATAATATCATTTCCTAAACTAGGCTATGATAGATGAACAATTTCTCCTTACCTAGGACTGACAACCTTTGACCAATTTTGAGGCATGACAAGTTTCTCAATTATTTATCTTAGGTTTGGTGTAAACTAGTTGAGGGTTTTTGTGGTTGATATTCCAAAGTTTTCATACCAATGATTATATGAACACTATGAGTTCTTAGTGATTCCCTTTAGAGTGACAAATACTTTCATTGTCTTTAAGGATTTGATGAACTAGGTTTTCCATCTATGCTTGGACAGTTTTTTTGACTTCATCAAATAACTACTCACCTACTCTACATCAGAGTAGGATCCATCGGAGCACTCGAAGTTGGTTATTGATTTTTTTAGAGAACCAGTTTTACAAAAATCTCTCAAAGTTGTAGTTTTGGATTCATAAGTTTCAGATTTTGGGGTAAGTAATTCTTGATCATATTTTAGCTATGGAAATAGATATGATTGATTTAGTTCTTTATTGGGGTCCACCCAATAATGTGTTATAGGTATGGAGATTTATTTTTCTGGTGGGGTACTACCTGATATTTTTGGAAGACTTCTCTAGAATTACTACCCCTTTGACCACCCTGACAAGAAAATGGAAACCATTTACATGGAATGAGTGGTGATAGAGGGCCTCTGAGAAATTTAGTTAGAGGATGATGAGTGATCTAGTGTTGATACAACCATTGGAGGGAATTGAGTTTTTAGTGTATTTTGATGCCTCAAGAGCTAGGATTAGTGTCATTTTGAAGAAACGACATGTATTCATCGCATACGAGTCAAGGAAGTTGATACCCCATGAGAAAAAATAAAAAACTCATGATAAAAATCTAGTTTTGGTTGTCTTCTCCCTGGGGATATGGAGACACTATCCCATGGGATAGTTTTCTTTTTTACTCCGACCACCAGATTCTCAGGTATGTCTTTACTCAGAGAGACCTGAACCCGAGATAGTGATGTCGGTTAGAGTTCCTACAAGACTAAAACATTGAGATATCCTATACTCTAGGGAAGGTAAATGATGTAGTAGATGACCTTATTAGGAAGTCTCATCCATTATTTGTTCAAGAATCATTGGAGGTGTTAGCATCCCTGTGGATGACCCAGGTAGAGTAGGTAGGTATAACCTTTATTCAGTCGATGGTGTTGACTCCTTTGATTCAAGAACATGTGAGGGAGTCCCAATAGGGAGACAACGATTTTGAGGTCTTACATGATCATAAATTCACATGTGAATCGCTATATAAATTCTCTAAAGGATAAAATCATGACACCTTGTTTCAAGGGTGAAGAGTGGGTCTAGTCATGTTGTGGTATGAGGTGATGTTAGAGTTTCACTATCACGAACTATCTTCTTTAAGATGAGGGAAGGGATATCAGGATAATGAGACCTTCCTTCCTCAAGAAAAAGGGGAGATAATGACCCTTGAGTCCTGCCTCTAATAGGCCCTAGGGTGTAGACCAACACTAAGGTTATATAAATCTCACAAAAAATGGGTTTCATTACCTTTCTATAGTAACCAAAATCGAGATATAAGTTGTATCAACCTCAAAAAACTCAAAGACACATATATATAATGAAACCAAAATCCATCCCACATACATGTTTAAAGTAAAACTGCTAAAAATATAAAGAAAATTCCAAATTAAGTGCCAAAATGAAACTAGGTAGTGACACAACAACCATCCCCAACATCTGAGCTAGTAAGGTCAAACACGGTCCATGTAATCTCATTGGAATCCTAAAAATATTTTTATATACATAGGTTGATCAAAAAAGTGTACTCAATAGATAAAAACCAAAGTCATCAGTGAACATGTGGTAGAAGCATACTAATTCCTCTCTGAGAATACAAAAGAAACTCAAAAACACCTAACAAGGTATACTATCAACCCTAACCTCACTGAGGCATGCTAACCAAATAATGAAAGTCAAGTAAAATAAAGTAGTAATCACATCAATATTTTGGTACCCCACACCACTTCCCAGTGGTTAACTGCTAATCCGGAATTGCAAACGTCCTAACACTACCATGCTCATCCATAATCCCCACTGTCACAACATGCCCACACACACCTAGTCCACATACCACATCAAATCTATCCCACAAACACCTGGGCCAAAAACCACAACCCCATATCGAAGACACCTGTGAATTACCAAACAACTCATTCCGGTGACACCTTGGAAGCACACCTTGCTCGCAGACACCTGGGCCTCACAACCACACCACAAGCTTCATGATGAATCTTGGGTGATCAATTCCTATAATAGGGATAATAGTACATCGAATAACCATCCATCCATCCTCCCAATGGGATGTTGGGATATCACACCCTCCCCCATAACTATGGGTGTGTTCAGCATGTAGATCTCAAAATGGGTGAGGTACATATAGAAATTACAAGGAACTATATATATATTTATAGGTACCAAACACTCAGCCCAACCTACGGGTTTCTATAACAACAACTAACTCACACAAAACCTCGCTTTATACCACATATAAATGCATGTATCAAAATAAAAAAAGGTCACTTCCCAATTTGATAAATGAACACCACTTCACTACAACACAAAATCTGAAACATACCCCCAGCCATTTTACTTAACCTGTTATCATTCTGCATTATCAATTCATTGATTTATTTATTCCATACCTACCTGAAAAAATACCAAACAATGGAAATTTTGTAAGGTGAAGCCTCCATACCCACCACTACCAAAGCCAGACAAAGAAATGAGGACCTAGGAAAAATAATCCATTATAACACCCATTCATAAAAAAAATTCCTATAAAAACTCCAAGAGAAAGTCCCACTCAAGGTAACACCATCCTTCTTCAAAATCATCCCTCCTAAAACATCCTCAGTAGACTTGCTACATGGGAAGCACTACATTCAGAAAAAAAAACGCACCCCACTTGAAGTCCCATTGCATGATATCCTATCTTGAACACCCATTCAACCACTTACACCATCATTATGAAATTCCATTCCACCCTGTATTTCTTATTAATAAGTAAACCCCCCAACACCCCTTATTTCTACCACACTCAATAGCCCTGCGATAAAAAAATACCATGCCCAGCACACCCATAAACACAAACATGGAACAACGCATCCCTGCAGCCCGGCTACCAAACCATGACCCAGATACAGTCACCCTGCATAACATGTTCATCCATTCCAAAATCAATTAATCTCTCATCCTAAGATTCTATTACACCACCCGTACCACCCCATACTCACAAACACACTCCTAGCCACAACACCACATGAACAGTATAGACACAAGGTCAAACAGAACCACACATAGAACATAGCCAGACCAAAAAGGAAAGGCTTATTCAGATTTAACAGCACGCGTTCCTTACATCCCATTGATAATGTTGGGGTTATCACAGAACAATTTGGATCTTGCGGAAACTATTTATTTAACGGAATATAAATTATTTACCAATTTTAAAAATCAAATGGTCGTTCACTGAGTATCAATAATAGTATTATCAATCCATAGAGGTTCCCAAATAGAGACCACCAATGTCCATGATTTTGAAAAGGCATACAGAGCCTTAAAAACACGACATGGATAAAGGATAACATATAAAACAAATCGATCATCCTCATCTTACACCAATCCCCTTATTTATTAATTCTTATAATCTTCATTAAAATGGTTTCACCCATATTCACAAGGGAGAATAAGTAAACCTACCGTGTGTAATGAAAAAACATAAAGAGAGACAAAGGAATCCTTACCTAGAACAATAGAAGATCAACAATTCTTCCTTGTTCCAAAAATAGGGGGTCTTGTGAATAGTAGGAAAGAATCCAGGGGAAACAAAAAAGACTAATGCAGCACAGGTACCTAAATCCTCATGAAATAAAGGTTCTCGGTGCACCAAGAAAAAGAAGATGGGTTTAAAGGGAGAGAGGATTTAGGCTTTAGAAAGACCAGATCCAAAATCTATGGGGGAAACTTTTTCAAAGGGCATTAAAGTTGAATCTTGATACCATGTTATTTAATAGTCAAAGTAATATTTATGTTTTAAGCGGATAAATACCATTTTAAATGGCCTAAAAACTCATTAAATATGTCATTTAACTCTTTTAATAACAAATGATACATCAAAGGGGTGAAACTGGAAAAACTGGGAAAAATTGGAATGACTCATCGATGGGTGAGTCACCAATATGAGTCACTAATGCCTTACTCACTAATAGATGAGCCACTAACACTAAGTCACTGACGCGACTCACTAACATCGAGTCACTGATATGACTCAATGATTCCTAACTCATTGATGTCTGACCTACCAATGACCCAACTCACCGACACCTCGGCCTACCGACACCCGAACTGCCAACGTCTCGACCTACCAACTCACGAACAACTGAAACCTCGACCTAACGATGCCTTTACCTACTGATTTCCTACGTCACTAATCATGAGATACCAATGCCAAAATACTAATGCCATAAGTCACTGATGATGAGCAACTGACGCCAACCTACTGATACTGAGATACTGACACCACTCATCAATGTTTGACTCCCTGAAGGAAAAACCGTAAATATGGAAAAAACATAAAATGAGATATAGTTGCCTCCAATAACACCCCAAACACTAAATTTTCACCATGTAATGGACCGAAGACATCTGGTCCATTACATTGGATAGCTCTCAAACTATTCTCTCCCTTTAGAATTCAAAAACAAACCTTGAAGGAGGGGTCCTAACAACCACCCTATAAGATACCACTCAATGATAAACCACCTTGTGTTGCTCGAAACCTGGATTGATACCTCAACATCCAAGAACACCACCTCCCACATCTTCTAACCCAAACTTCAATGAGATAACCCACACTAGAACTAACTATCTAGTCATATGAATTAGGTAATTTCTTCCTCCATGTCTATATATTATTCACTATGGCCAGCAATGACTTTCCCACGTGGGTTTAATCGCATATCAATTAATGCATCTGAATTAGGAATCCAGTATCCCCAATTTCAATTGTTAGGACTTAATCAAACACTATGGAACAAGGAAGAAACCCATATTATAATAAACAAAGTTCAGTCACTTCATCATAGATCAAAACACAAAATAAAAACTCAAAAAAATTATGGGTACTGGGCAAGCATTTGTGTCTCCCTTTCCCAAGTACTCTCCTCTGGGCCACCATACCTGCTCAACACATGAACCAATGGAGTGGTCCATCCACACAACACCTTCTCCAAATTATCTTGGATCTCTGCTATCTCCTCCACAAATATTTTGTCTCCCTTGATATCCAACTCTCCTCAATCAATACATGGGAGTTACCGTGAAGATACGGACGAAGTTGGGAGACCTGAAAGACATCATGGATCCTTGAAAACTATGGTGGAAATGCCAACTAGTATGACACCGCGCTAACTCTTCCCAACACCTTGAAGGTTCTGATGAACCTAGGATAAACCATACTCCCTCTGTCAAACCTCTTCTGCCCACATTGATGGGAAACCTTCAAGAATATGGGGTCTCCAACCTCGAACACCAAGGACCTTCTCCTACGATCGGCATACAAATTTTTCTGGTCCTGTGCTTCCTCCATCATCTCATGGACAATATGTTTATTTTCCCTCATACAATTCACCACATCCTAAAAAATAACAGCTTCCTCTCACACTTTTTTATAACATAATGGTGAATGAAATGATCTTCCTTATAAAGCTTCAAATGGAGCCATTTCAATGGAATATTGATAGCTATTATTGTAAGAGGACTCTGCCAAAGAAAGATGTAACTCCCAAGACCCACTAAGGTTCAAGAAAAATTATCATAGCATGTACTCCAATGTATAGATGGTCATTTCTATCTTCCCATCCGTATGAGGGTGGAAAGAAGTGCCAAGGAATAACTGAGTGCCAAGAGCACGGTACAATCCGAACCAAACTCGTGATGTTAAACTTGTATCTGGATCCAATATTATGGATCCAGGAACTCCATGCAGCCACACCACCTCATCCACATAACTCTGCACTAAGGCATCTATGACACTCGACTCCTTAAGTGTTATAAAGTGAGCTGATTTTTTCAACAGATCCACTATTACGCAGATAGCATCGTAGCCTCCCTAAGCCATGGGTTTCCCTGTGAAGAAATCTATTAAGATGTCATACCAATTCCACTTGAGAACATATATGAACTGCAACAATTCACCTAGAAAATGGTTCTTAGCCTTCACTTAATGGAACACCAAGCACTTTTCTACAAACTTTTCCACTTCCTTCTACATACCATACCATTAAAACTATTACCTCAATCCTTGGTACATCTTGTAAATTCTCGGGTGTACTGTCTGGGTTAATCTATGAAACTCATAAGGAACTCCCTCATGCCTCTCCATGAGAACAAATAGATTTTCATGAAACAACATCAGATTTTGACCATCACTATAGAGCATCACCCTAGTCAAAGAGATCATGCATTACATATTCCTCTGAGACTCTCCACTGAGACTCCTCCACCTGCTACCTCAGAGATGACTACACTGCCATCTAAAATATACTGCCTCTATGCGATCCATTCCTGCATCTAAGTGCAAGGTATCCACCTCCTCCATTTCTCTCCAAAAATCCACAAATTCCCAAACCACTTCCTTATATGAATTCCATCTTAAATTATTAGCCACAACATTCCCCTATCCTAACATGTAGGAGATATCAAAATTGTATTCCTAGAGAAAATACATCCACCACCACTTCCACAAGTTTTTATATCACTGGGAAAAGATATACCTTAATATTGTGTGATCCTTGAAGTCCACAAAGCGCTCCCCAATTGGGTAATGTCACCAAAACTTTAGCTAAAACACAACCACTTATAGCTCCAGATCATGGGTAGCATAGTAACATTAATGGGGATGTAACTTCCTAGACCCATATGAGATCACTCACTATTGTTGCATCAGTACGCACCCCAACCCCAGATGGGAAGCATCACAAAACACCTCAAACAACACCTATTTCTCTAGAAACATGAGAACTTGGGAACTGAGCAACATCCCCTTTAGATAGTGGAACGCTACCTGTCACAGCTCGCTCGACACAAAATCTGGACTTTTTCTAGTCAGAGTCGTCAACGAAGCTGCTACTCGAGAGGAATCGGGTACTAATCTACAGTAACGGCTTTCCAGAGTGAGAAAACCACGAACCTCTACCACATTATTATGTGCTTCCTAAAAAATAACTACCTAAACCTTTGATGGGTCCACTGCTACACCCTACTGAGACACAACATTCCCATGCAGGTGGACCTCTAGTGTCCAAAACATACACTTGGATATCTTTCTATAGAGCAAGTGGGGTTGAAGGACCTCTAGGATAGTCATAATATGCTTTGTATTCTCCTCTTCTGACTTTCAGTAAATCAGGATGCCATCGATGAATACAATGATGAACCAATTTAGGAACCCATTAAAAATATAGTTCATAAGCCTCGTGAACACGGTTGGTGCATTAGTAACACAAAATGGCATAACCACGAAGTAGAAGTTCTCATACCTTTACCTGAAAGTAGTCTTATGGATGTCACACTCAATTGGTGATACCCAAACCACATATCAATCTTAGAAAACTAATTATCTCCCCTCAGCTAGTTAAAAAGATCATCTATCATCGAGAGAAGGAAACAGTTATTGACAGTTACCTGATTCTTCATCGAGTAGTCTATACACAGCCCCAGGCCACCATCTTCCATCTTCGCAAACAAGACAAGAGCACAACATAGTGACACACTCGGCCGGATAAATCACATCTTCATCAAAAAATCTATCTATATCCTCAACTCTCACAGCTGATAAGGCTCTATCTGATAAGGATACATCGAAATCTGACTAGCACCAGGTTGTAAGTTTTTCCCAAACTCAACATCAAGTCAAGGGGGTAGAGTCACAACCTCTTCAGAGAAAATTTTCAATAATTCCTTGAAAACTCTTGAAACATCTACCATCCCAGCATCCAACGATTCCAATGACAGCTATTCTAACATTGGAAGGAATTTCTCCACACACTGACTACCAATTTGATAACTTCTCTCACCAATGAAAGCTACAAGACGGCCACCTACGTAGAAAAACATAACACTTCTCCAAAAGTAGTTGATAACTAAATACAAAGATTACAATGAGTCGGTTCCAATGATAGCACTGTATGGATGCATATATAGCAAAAAGAGATCCCCAGTGGACTGATGCGGCCCCAACATCATTCTACATCCCCATCAAACATTAAGAAATCACATCTGACCTCTGACTAGGGTACTCAAAACAAAGGGCTCAGAAAGTCTCTCTATGTTCAGTCCTTGAGAATGGGATAGACCAGGTGCAATAAATGATTGGGAAGCTCCTGAATCATAAAAGGTTCAAATAAGAGTACTAAATAAACTAATTGTACCTAGAACGATATTCGTGTCTACTAGAACTCCTACCTCTTCAATATGAAACATCCCACACCTAGCTCTTATGAACCTCCACTTTCATCCACCTTGCTAACTATGCCTTATTTGAGGTCCCTATGGAATAACCTCACATCGGCCTCTACCTACTCCATCTCACCTTGGTGGAGTAGGAGCCTGTTGTCCCTGATACTAAAATGGCATGGCCAGTAACTACTGTTGAGGTGGGCACTGTACTAGGTACTGTCTTTAAAGGTGCATGTTTCCTCCATAAGAGAAACACCTCAGTCCCAAGCCTACAAGAAAAAGATGAGGACCCGAAGGTCGGAACTGAAACTACTAGGTTTGGCACCCCACTGGACGAAACCTTGAAGTTTCTAACATCAGAGACCTACGGCTGACATCCATCCCCTTTGAGTAAATCAAGTGGATCCTCTATCATGGTAAACCTCCTCATGAGTGAATCCTTTCAACTACCTCATACTTCTTCTGAAGCTCTAAGTACATCAGTAGGGTGAAGGGGGAAACTGCATACTAGAGGGAATGATGGACTATCTCCACTAGACGTCTTTCCCAAGACTCCTCTTTGGGAAATTTGAATCGAAGAAAAGCGAAGGATATCCTTGAACTTGATCCTCAACTCTCGTACTAACATAATCCCTTGTTGGAGGGAGAGTGGATCTTAATGTTTCTTATCCTTCATGGTCCAAGAAAGGAAATCCACCTGGAACCCCTTCTCAAATTTGACCCACAGAACATCAGTATCCTTCCTCTCATGGAGGTAATGCATCCAAAACTAACATGTTTCACCCCATATCTGGATCACTTCCAAGGGAACCCAATACTCTATCAGAGCTCGAATCAAGTAGAATGTGATCACCAGATCCTTAAGACAACCCTCTACCTCCAAATCAAATAAATTTCCCTCATACTTTCCTAGATTCAACCATTGGAAATAACAATGTTTCTTCTTCCACTAATTTCCATCCTCCTCTAGATCAACCATCTGTCAATCAGCTAAATTGGACTATTGCACCTCCACTACCTGATCCACCTATGGATGATAACTGGGTTCCATAGCTGAAAGGTGAACATAGAATTCATAATACCGGGTAGTATGAAATTTATTTAGGATTATTTTTAACTCATTTTTAATTTTAATATCCTTAAAATAGCCAAAACAAACCAGAACACAAGTCATCATCATGTAGGTAGCTTTCCTAGGGTCTCTACCCCGCAATTGGTCTACCCTCACCTGGTCGTTCGATATGCCCAGAATTCATGCATCAGATCAAGAGGGACCTAAAATTTCATGTCCTAGTAGGTAGTCCTTATCCTATTTCATGGACCAAGATCACATAACATTGTTTCCCTACCAACCCATTCCATCCTCATTTTACCTAACTCCAAAATACATCCTATTTTTCAACCATCATCTCTGATACAATTCTACAATGATTTTTCTTCTTTAAGATGAGGTAAGGGATAGAAAAATGTTGAGACCTTCCATACTCAAGATGTAGGAGAGATAATGACCCCTGAGTCCTGCATCCAATAGGCCAAAGTGTGGTGACCAGCACTAAGGGTATATAAATCTCAAACAAAAATGGGAGGAATTACCCTTTTATAGTGACAATGATCAGAAGATAAGATGTATCAACCTCAAACAACTCCAAGAAATATATATATATATATATATAAAGAAACCAAGATCCATACCACATGAATGTTTAAAGTAAAATAACAATAAATTAAAAAAGAAAACTCTAAATGAAGTACGAAAATAAAACTAAGTATTGACACAGCAACCATCCCCAAAGTTCGAGCTAGTAAGGTACAGTATGGTCCGCGTAATCTCCCTAGAAACTTGAAAAAAGATTAATATACGTAGGGTTAGAATACAAGTATACTCAGTAGGTAAAAACCAAATTCACTCGTGCAAAAGTGTGAGAAGAATACTAATTCCTATGTGAGAAAATATGAGAAACTCAAAATCACCTAAGAAGGTATACTATCCAGCCTAACCTCACCAAGGAACATTCACCAAATAATTCAAGTCATGTTATGTAAAGTAGTAATCACATCGATATTTTTGTACCCCGCACCACTTCTGACTTATCAACTACTCATCCCTAATGGACAACATCCTAACACTATAATTTTCTTCCCCAAGTCCCATTGTCACAACCTGTCTGCACACATCGGGGCCACATACCACATCACATATCAGCCACAGACACTTGTTCCACAAACCACAACCCCATCACGAATACACATAGTATTCACCAAAGAACTCATCCTGAAGACACATGGGAAGCACACCTCTCCCACAGACACCTGGGCCTCACAACCAAACCACAACCTGCCCAAAGAGTCTTGCGCTACTAATGCTTAGAAGAGGGATCATAATAGATCTAATAACCACTTATCCATCTTCCCACCAGGATGTTGGGAAAGGATACCCTCCCCCATAAAAATTGGGGAGTTCTTTATGTAGTGTTCAACATGAGTGGGTGCATATAGAAATCAAAAGGAACTACTTGTATATATATATATGTGTGTGTGTGTGTGTGTGTGTACCAAACACTCATCCTATCCTATGGGTTTTTAGTACAATAATCAAACCACACAAAACTTCCCTTACAGCCAACTGTAAATGTACGTATCAAAATTAACGAAGTTCACTTCCCAATTAAAAAAATTAACGCTTCTTCACTATAAGACGCAACTCAAAACATACCCCCATCCAGTATAGTTAACTAATTTTCATTCTTCATTATAAATTCATTCATTTGTTTAGTTTATCCCTAACTATGAAACTACCAAACATTGAAAACCTTATAAGGAAAAGCATCCATAATAACCACTTTTGAAGCTAAACAAGTAAATAAGGGAGAATGTAAAAGAATCCATTATAACACCTATTCATAAAAAGCAACCATTGGAAACTCCATGAAAAAGGACCACTCAAGGTAACACAGTCCTTCTTCTAAATCATCCCTCATATTCCATCCTCAGCGTCCCCACTGCATGAGAATCACCTCATTCAGAAAAACAAAACTCACCCCACTTGTAGTCCCATTACACACTCCCCTATATTGAGCATTCATTCAACCACTGAAACCATCATTCTTCAAATTCATGATTCCCTTTACATCCTCCAACAAGTAAAACCCCCAACTCACCTCATTACTAACACACACAGTATCCCTATTGTAGAAAAACACCATGTCCAGCACACCCATAAACATGAACATGACATAACCCATCCCTACAACCCCACTACCCAACTATGTTCTAGATGTAGACCCACTACATAACATGTTCATCAATTACACAATCAATCGATCTCTCAGCCTGATATTCCATTACACCACTTGTACCACCACATAGTCACAACCACACTCCCATCCACAGAAACACATGGAAAACACAGAGATATGGCATAACAGAACCTCACATAGCACAGAGCTACACCAACAAGGAATGGTTTATTCAGATTTAACAGCACTCGTTCTTTAATTCCACAAAATAAAATATGGGTAATCATAGAAAAGGTTCTATACTGGGGAATCCATTCATTTAAAAGAATACACCTGGTACAACAATTTTTATAATCATGTGGTCATTCATAGAGTATCAAAAATAGTATTCTCAAGCCATACAGGGGCTCAAATAGAGACCACAAATGGCCATGATTGTCATAAGGCATAGAGTCCTAACAAAACATGACATGGATCAATGATAGAATATAAAACAAAGTGATCATCATCATCATACTCTCATCCCCGTATTTATTACTTCTTATTAGCTTCGTTAAATTGGTTTCAACCATATTCACAAGGTGACATATGTACACCCACCCCGCATGATGCAAAAAGAAAGAGAGATGAAGGAATCCTTACTGGGAACAATAGACAATCAATGATTCCTTTTTGTTTCAAAAATATGGGGTCACGAGAGTAGTAGGAAATGCTCTAGGGGAAACTGAGCAGATTGATATACCATAGGCACATGACTCCTTGGTGAATCTTGGTTCTCAGTGAACCAAGAGAAAGTAGAAGGGTTCAATGGAAGAGTGGATTTCAGCATTATAAAAGTGAGATCCTAAATCTATGGGGGAAACTGTTTCAAATACCATTAAAGAAGGATCATGATCAATACCATGCAGTTTAAGATTCAAAGGAAGAATTAGGTTTTTAGAATACAAGTACCATTTTAAATTTCCCAAAAAGTCATTACATACATATTTTATCACATTTAACATCATAGGATATGTCAAAGTGGTGAAACTAGAAAAACTATGAAAAATAAGAAATGAATCGACGATGCGTGATTCACCGATGTAAGTAACTAATGACTAACTCACCGATGGATGATCCAATAATGCTAAGACACCCACACAACTCAGCAACACCGAGTCACCGACGTAACTCAACCTCACCTGGCTCACCGACACCCGACCTACCAATGCCTCGAATCGTCAATTCCTTGACCTACAGATACTCGAGCAACTGATGGCTCGACCTATCGACGCCCTACCTACCGACACCTCGACCTACTGATGGCTCGACATACCAATGCCATGTGTCACCGACACTATGCTAATAACACTAACCTACCAATTCCTAGATATATTGATGCTCGACCTACCGATGACTCGACCTATAGATGTGTCATCCTACTGATTCCCTAAGTCACTGATGATGAGATACCGACAACAACCTACCAACACCTCAACATTTTGATGCCCTGAGTCACTGTCACTAAGCTATCGATGCCAACCTACCGATGATGAGATACTAACACGACTCAACAATTCCTCACTCACCGATGGAAAAACTGGAAATTTGTAAAACTCTTGAAATGAGCTTCTATTGCCTCTAAGAACACCCCAAACACTATATTTTGACAAAGGAATGGACTAGAGAGGTCCTGAAAAACACATCTACACTTCTCCCCTAGTTGTACATCCTAATGTGGTGGAGATGTATAGTTATATGTAGGGGTATTTTTTTGTGGTCTGAAATGAGGTGAATCATAGATGAGTTCATCTCTCAATGCCTCGCATGCCTATAGGTGAAATATGAGCACTGATTTTTGTTTTTTATAAACCCTTGAAATAATGGAGTGTAAATGGGAAAACATATCCATGGACTTTTCCATAGGGCATCTGCACATAGAAAAAGGGCCATGATGACATCTGGGCGACTTTTGAACAAATCACAAAGTCAGCACACTTCTATGATATCAAGGAGCAGAGTTTGGTTGAGAGTTTGGGGCATTTGTACAAATAGGATATTGTTCTCCTTCATAGTTTACCCTCAAAAATTATCTCTGATCATGATATTCCTTTTATGTCATAATTGTGGAGAGGCATGCAGGATGCATTCAGGACCCATATGCAAATGAGTACAGGCTTTCACTCCCAAACTGATGGGAAGACTGATCACATTATCCATGTGTTGGAGGATATGCTGAGGGATTTCTTGTTAATCATCAGAAAGAGTTAGAAGTGTCCCCTTCCTTTGGATGAGTTTTCATAGAGAAATAGCTACCACTCTACCATTATCATGACACCTTTTTTGGCCCTGTATGAGAGACCATTCTGATCACCCTTATGCTAGATAGAGAACGGGGAGATATCACTAGTGGGACCAATTTTAGGTCATACAACAATAGACAAAGTCCAAGTAATTTGGGAATGGATAAGAATAGCACATATTTTACAGAAATTCTACACAGACCACCATCGTAGGCCCTTGTAGTTTGACCAGGGAGACCAATTCTTCTTGTGATTCTCTCCATGGTGGGGATTATGGATGTTTTTTTAAATAAAAAAACTATCCCTGGGGTTTATAAATCCTTTCTAGATCATGTATAGGGTTTGTGAGGTTTCTTACTACCCCTCCCTATGGCCACAGCTAGAGCGGTTTCATGAAGTCCTCCATGTGTCACATTTGAGGAGATACGTGCATGACCCTATGAATATCATTGACTGGGGTGAGATGGAAATCAAGGATGGATCCACTATTAAGGATCACTAAGTGGTGATTTAGGATCAGCATGAGCGAACCCTATGTTGATGGACCACCGATTTTGATTGAGTGTTTTGCAAGCATGGAAACATGCAGGAGAGTTCATGGGAGTGGGATAGACATGTGCAGGATAAATATAATGAGTTTTTTCCTAATTTTTCTTTTTCGAGACATATATCTTGAAGCATGTGATGATGTAGATATATGGTTTTTTCTTTTTAAGACTTTGGTACATTTATACACATAAATATTTCTAAACCAGGTTGCTAAGACAACGTGCTATTCTGATGCCTCGTCTACCCAGAATTAATTTTATATAAATAATCAATATAATTTATGTTTTCCATGCGTGGTTGACTAAAAAATGGGATAAATCTTAAATGGTTGACTGGATCAGAGATCTGAGACCACAGTTGGACCCAAAATGTAATGTTTTCCCTAGAAGCGACAAAAAGTGAGTTAGTGTGGGACTTTCATACCCCTCCCTCCATAGTGGTGTGTTTAAGTGGATTATTTATTTAATTAATTAACTAATTAATATATTTTAACCAAAACTAAAATGATTATAAAATTATTTATATAGATAATGATTCTAGGCTTAGCTCATGATTTTTGGAATCTACCAGAGAGATATCCTTCCTCCTCTCTTTGGTGAATGATGATGAATCGTTGAATCAAGGCGAATCAAAGTACGAAGAATACAACATCTCCTTCCATTCATTGTGCTAGCATGTTCTTTATCAGATATCAATAAAAAACATAGCTTCATCTCATATTTTGTGATTTCACACCTTGGATTAAATATTTGAGTGGATTGATTGTTTTTCCTTGATCTTCACCTTTGTAAAACCTCTGAATGTGCCTGCGTATAGGAATATAAATTATTTAAATTATTTATCAAAGTATAGATCACATTCTTAATAATTGTCCAAAAATTATTTGGAAATAATAATTAAAAACTCTTTTATTTGTCATTTAACCCTTGTTTTTATTTTTTTTCTTCACCGGTTGGATACTTGATGTCCTGGTTTGACAATTTTTAGGTGACCAGATCTTGATCGGGAACCTAAATTCACAACGGATCATTGAAACGAGAAATTTTTTGTGAGAGGTGAATAGATATGGAATTTTCATGACTCAAATATTCTATATATATTTGTTTGGTATTAAAAATTATTTTAGGGGAAACAGTGGTGTGAAGAATGAAGATCCAAACCCCTGTAATGAATGATTGTCGATTTCCCATGAATAATGGCTGGAAAGTGCAAGATTCCTCAATATCTGAATATTTTGGATTAATTCCAAGTGATATCAGTGGTGGTTGTAGAAGATTAAAAGTGGTTGAATTAGAATTCTAGTTTATATAAAAATGTTGATTACACTCCATGTACAATGAAGAACACAGGGCTTGTGGACTCTTCTATCAGGGGCACTAGGGTTTTGAAAACCCATAAAGATGGCACATCATGCACTTCCCTTGACACAACATTTACATCCTTTCCATGAGAGTGAGTCGTGTGATAGATTACATGGCCACATACACTCTATATGCTGAATACATGTACATGGGTTGACCACATGGGCAGAACCCTATGTGGACTAATAACCTATATACCAAAGTACATGGACATACAGTCTGAGTACATGAACATGACAAGAAGACACAAACATGGTACTAGTTAGTTATGGAACGACATGTATTCCTCCAACATGGAGTGTTTTACTACATGAGATGAATAAGTTTTATATCTAGGGACTTGGCTAGGCTATGAAGCAGGACCACATGACATGTGGGTCCCCTCACACACCATCTACCCATTTTACTACTTTTAGGAGACTTTGAACATCTCTATATCCTTCTTTTGAACTCGAATTTTTCCCCCATAAGCATCATATCTTGAGTTTTTTCCCACATAAAATTGGATGGTATCCTTCGTAGTAGATTTAGAGTTACAATGTAAAATTTTCCATGCATATCACCTAGATAGGTGGTTCCCGATGATGACAGTGATCATATAGATTCACCCAATCTTTCTATGAATAACCCTCTAGAAGGGCTGGGAACTACAGTTCATTGATGGATTATACTAGTCGTACCCTCTAGAAGGGTTGGGAAGTGTTTTTCCCAGATAATCTTTCAATGTCACCCTATAGAAGGGCTAGGTAGTGGAGTTCCTCGACATTCTGGGTGTCACCCTCTAGTAGGGATGGGTAGTGGTGTTCCCTGACAACACCTTTCCTAGTGTTACCCTATAACAGGGTTGGGCAATGGAGTTCCTTGAAGGCATATATTCATGTGTTTCCCTCTAGAAGGGATTGATAGTGGAGTTCCCTGACATCTTCTACTGAGCATTACCATCTAGCAGGGCTATGTAGTGGAGTTCCCCAACAATATCTTTGTAGGTGTCACCCTCCAATAGGGTTGGGTAGTGGTGTTCCTAGATAGAACTATTCCATGTCTTAACCTCCACCAGGGTTAGGAAATGGAGTTCCATGATGAATTTATTGATCGTTATCCACTGGAATGGTTTGGTAGTGGAGTTCTTCGGTACTGGGATGAATTAGACTCTCATGTCATACGAAATCATGGGATCCATTCATAAAATTTGTGGCCCCTCCACTATGTGGCATAATTAAGAGATATAGTTTTATGTATACTTGGAATCATGAGTAAGAGGAACAATTCCCCTCTAATACATGTTCCTATAATGCGGGATAATACTTTTTGTGAAAGTCAATACCTCACAAATCGGATAACGTCAAGGTTTGTTGATTGAGTTCCTTCGACTTTTGTGTTCGGCGTATATGCATGGGATATTGGGATTTATTGATGGATTTTTGGAACTGTTGGCTACACTTATTCTTAAGATAATCTATGAGATGGATATCACCGTAATCTCCCAAATCTGAATCTTTGACTGAGAATATATATATTCTTCTTCTGTACACGTTCTGTGGGTTTGGTTACTCTCTTTTTAGGAGAGGCAAAGACGCACAGGGTACGCCACATGATTTTCTTGTCTAGATTCTTGTGATTTGATGATTCATTTTATCTATTATAGGAGGCAAAGTCTTGACAGGTAGTTCATCTACTCTCCATTTTTATCCCCTTATTCTTGGATGGGATTACTTTCACTCTCCTATTGGGTTGAGATATACTCTTTCATTGTACCTTATTCTATCTACTATTATCATCTTCAGTTTTTTCTCGTACATCTCCCCCTTCTCCATTTCGGGGCGTTCTACCAGGTATGTATATACTCACCCCTGCATGAGATTCACCCACATGTGTTGTGTCTTTTGTGGATGATAGAGAGTTCGACCATGAAATTAGGTGAGCTTAGAGATACCTAGTACATAGACTATGTATGGTGTTCACAGATTGGGATAAAAGAGTTGGGATCTCTCATTTGTTAACTCTTTTCTAGTTTTTTCTGTTTGGTACATATATCTGGTTGGGCATGTATTTTTTACTTTTTCTTTTCAGTATACACTATAATACATTGTGGTGTCTAAAGGATTATGCATTCTTCATTTAATTTATAAATTTTTTTCATTTTCTTCTTTCCCTCTAAAATTTTTCATTGATTAGGTTGTGTTTTTATGTATGTGTGCATGTTCTTTCGTAAGTTCCTACCAAAGATAGTTGTGCCTACAGCAATTTTCACAACCCCTGACCTATGGAGGCAGTCTTGGGGTAGTTTTGGGTTGAAACCTAACATGGTTTAGGTCATGAAAATAAATATATGAGTGGTATGGACCTATATAAAATATATAAGTCACTACTAAAGATTCAATAAAAATGGTACCTCTCACTATCACTGGACCCACATCTATTTTTATGGGAAACTCATCCACAAAATGAAGGTGTTTTAATCGTGAGTCCTGTGGATAAAGACCTATAGTATTTAAAGCATCTGAATGCACTTTATTCACCTTTGGATCCAATGATCCTTGACCATAATGAGGCATAGACATAGAAAAACAAAAAAAATTGTAGATAACCATAGTGTCCAAAACTTTTACACATCTTCACAAATGCGGAACAAAATATTTTGGTGATCCTAACCATGAAACATAGATTGTAGGCCATGGTTACACTAATACCTATAAAGGATGGTGAAGTGGAGGCCTGTTGTTGAGAACCACCCCTAACCACTTTTATGATGATCATTCCTCATCCTCATCCTCCCATATGTGCCACTGAAGATATCTCTTGGTGGAAGATGTACAATAACAAACCCTTTCTTCCATATCCATATCTTCTTTTATTTCCCTATCTTATATCTTTTCACAGTTCTAAACCTTCAACATAAATAATTTTTACCAGATATACATTCTCAGACCCTATATCTACTTAAAAGACCTTATCAATTCAATATTTATGACATTTAGAGAAAAAAACTTGCTCCACAGATCAATAGGGGTACACAGACATTGAATGATCTCCCTTATGCAAGGAGGGGAACTCTAGGGACTTTTCAATCCTCAGAAACTCTAGAAAAAACTAATGAATAAAGGGAGTCTTAAAACCCTTCCAGTCCATGTTCACATCTTTATCCACTTATACTAACGAATCCCAACATTTCTTACTAATACCCTTGAGTCTTCAAGTTTTGTACCACACCTTGATATTATCAGGGGTATCCAGGATGACAACGATCTAATCAATTTTTTCTAGCCAGTCCTCCACCTATTGAGGTAAATTTTTACCTCTAAATGAAGGTTTATTTTTTATAAAAAATATACGGATAAATATATTTTCCCTCTAGATTCTAGATACGCCTCAACAACTTCTAAGTGGACTTGAAGTACATTTTGTTCAATAACATGAATTTACCACGTGATATCCTCAATAAGATTCTAATCTAGTGAATGATTCTCTTTAGGAGCTTCCACTGCACCCTCTTGAGGAACCCATGGATAATGTTTTATAGTCACAAAGTTGCATAATGAAATAGAACAAATGACCATAAAACAAAATAATCTCAGTTAAACCCAAAAAACCAAAAGAAAAAAATGATATTAAGATAAAGAACTCAAAATAGGAGTTTCATATCCCAACATCCTAAGGTAACGTGAGACTCTTCATTGTATGATCTAGCTAGGAACTTACTATAACTGGCCTATCAACTACTGAAAATCCTATCTCCAGTCTACCAAATTCCCATAACCGAGCACGACCTATCAATAATTCCAAAATATGATGAACCTGACTGGGATACCCATCAAACAGGTACCCAACCTAAACTGTCACATGCCCGGAGGGTGTTTCCAATCCCTATGGGATAGCGACTAACACCGGGTAATCAACAAAAACCATATGGAATAATTTTTCCCAAACCAAAGTGGAAAACATGATATACATATATATATATATATATATATATGAGGGGAAGAGACATTGGAAGTGTAAAATAATAAATATATATCATATAAAAAGAAAATGGTAGAAGGGATACTACTCAAAAGACACTATACAGTATCCCTAAAAAATTAGAACAAAAAAGAAATACTAGAGCTGAAATAGCAACTCCATGTGATAGCATGTAAAAAATCCAACCATCTCACCACCAGCTACCAATATATAGCTGATAGAAAAGATGCTGCATCACTATGGAAAATTATATTTACCTACATTATAAGGCATAATAATGACTGCACATTGTTGATGGGGTGTATATGGAGTGAGATACATATGTTCGGTAGTATCCTACCAGATTGTTCCATGTCAATTCCGTGTAAAACAATATAAACATGTTCAACATTAAATAAAATAAGGAATTATAATTAGTTGAACAATTTTATATCAAAACCATGGTAAAAGTTTTTTTCATTTTTCAATTGTTCTAAATAATATAGGCAAAATTGTTTCAAATAATTTCATATACATCAAAGTAGTCAAATCAAATCATATATTGCATATTGAATTAAATCCAGATCGATCCAAACAAAAATAAAAGTAAATGCCACACCAATGATCATAATAGGTTAGGCTAGTAGGGACAGTCATGCACAAACATGGAAAATCACTCACATCAAGTATCTAGGCATATTCAATGATTCTAGAGAGTAGTGGAACACCCTAGCAAGTGAACCTCCCAACACATATATTCGGTACCTAGAATATTGGCCCTAGGTATCAGAGAAATACCCCATGAGTAACCCAATGACATTACCAATGGATGATTCATATTACTACACCTTCCACCTAAGTACTAAAGGATTCCCATGTGCTACACTTTCCAAACCATTTCATCAAAACCATGCTTTAAAAACCATTTCATAAATCCATTACACCACGCATTGAAGATAACATTTCCCTTAAAAAACAAGTAAAAACTATATTTTCTAAAAAACCCATTTCCACACACACATTTCAATTATTCTAGTTTGTTATTAAAACAATTTATAAATCCATAGAAATAAATTTCACCTTACATTGGATAGATATGTAATAAAATAAATCAATCTATGCTATCACACACTCCCAAAAAGATCCACTATTACTAAAGAATAAAAAGACAGAAATGGATTTTTTAGAATCATTCCTTAAATCTCATAATCAATTTGATAAGTAAAATAGACATTGGAAAAGATAAAAAAATATGTGCCTCAATAAACTCGCATTCCATAACATAATGAACATATAGTTCATCCTCTAGAGGATGATTACATAACGAATCTAGAAATTATCAAGATAATCAACACCATAAAACCAATTGAGTTCAAAATGTAGTGAAATGGTGTTACTGTGTCCAATAGTAATGAAGAAGAAGAAATATATTTTACCAAAAGAGACACAACGCAACCACAATAAAGATAAATCACTGAACAATATAATAATAAATGATCATACATGCCAAAAATCACCTGGGAGATCTCCTAGGACTCAAGATAGGAGATGCATGCCAAATAAAAAATTAAACACCCTCAAAATTAAAAATCCCAAAACATTCATGATGTAAAATGATTTCAGGATATGAATTTATTAATTAAAAAATCACAAAAACATGTATCTTAGGATTCAAAAACCCAACAATGATCATTTCCTGAAATGACCAAGATTCACGGCATGAAAACATTTCATGCATTAAACCAATTCTCAATATCTATCTGGCCACCAATACATTAAATATAACCGCTCATGACTTGAAAATTAGTTACTAGAAGTGAAATATCTAGACTCTAAATAAAGAACCCAATTTATATTTGGTGATCTCAAAATGTTTTGAGAACCCCTAAAATATTTTCACAAATTTATAACATGCCTCCATTAATTCCAATAAATATACATCTATGGATATTGTTTTATTTTTCCCGAAAAAGGATCTACATCATCAGAAGCCTAGAAATGTACCCAATAAAATATGGAAATTAAAAGGGTGATGATAAATACCTGAAAGTGGTAAAGGGATGTTACAAAAATACTAGACACATTGATTCAAAAATTATAACATTTCCAATCCAACTCATTCAATTACATATAAAAATAGTCCACAAAACCATATATATAACAAAAAAATGGTAATAACTCTCTATAAATTCATGAATCATGATAAATTATAGATAAACATACTAATAAATTATAATAGATAATAATATTAGAAAAGAAACTAAACCTTGAAAATTATGGAATTTCTTGCACAACACTAACTAGGATAATAAAAATATATGCCCAAGCCCTTTCTTATTTCGTAAAAACCAAGTAAAATATAATTTAAAAACTACTTAGATGGGATTCACATTTCACCATTACTCATTATAACCACTTGGTGATAAATCCAAATAAAAAAAATCTTCTATAAGTCCTCTACTTTTTTATGCCAATTTAACCCCATTACATAAATTCATCAAATTTTCCTCGGAATCGCATCTCAAATTATTTCCCTTAGAATTTATTTTACATTAAAACCCACATTTTTAAATCCCTATTTAAAATTTAAAAAAATAATTTCTTTTAACATATAACTCATATGAAAAAAAATCTTCAAATTGGGTTTTTGGAACTCATTCGACTATTGAACAACCAATGAATAAATTATCACGTTATACAACCCAATTTTTATCCAATTAGATCACTTCTTATTTCATAGTGGTGGGTATACAAAACATTAAAACATTATATATATGATTATAGTGATTTTTTCAAAACCTGAAATCTCCAAATTAATAAGGAACTCTTTAATGATAAAGAACCTACCTCATTCAATATTAAAGACTCCACTCTCTATTAAAACTTCTTCAATATTAATTTTTTTTAATAATAAATTAGGTCGTCAGGAAAAATAAATAATTTTTTGAAGAAGCGATAGAAAGATTAAAAATGGTGATAGAAACATGAAATTATTACTCTATGGTAGTTATCTTTACCTACAAAAACTACCCATAAATGATTGGATGATGATCTAGAAAATCAACATTTTTCTCTAATAAGGATGGAAGGTGATGAGAATATTTAAAAATAGGGCATTAAAAATTTATATTGGATATAATATGTCTTAAACACCATTTTACATTGCATTTAATAATCTTATTAACATTTTAAAAACTCTATAGAAAACTCATAAAATATAATTTTTTTAAAAAAAACTAGGAACCTTACGTATGGAACTTTAAATATGGGAAACCGCTTGAATAAATGGGGATTAGAATTATGTATCATCCCTTGAGGACACTTATGTATTACCCTTCAACATTTTCCTATTCAAGGATTTTATTTCTATGTTTTTAATTTTACTTTTTTAATTATCCTACTAAAACTCCCCCATTCTTACAGAAATAGTAAACAAAAATCTCACTATTAATATCTCCTTCCATAAATCATGTTCTAGAAAAACTATATTAAATTTCCTAATCAACATATACATATGTTCTAGAGAAAAAACTTTTAAATTTAATAATTTAAATACCTTACTCTTAATTATATATGGTAACACCCTGTTAATTTTTAAAATTTCACTACCCAAATGAATCATAGATGTCATAACAAAGTTTTCTTTAATGTGTTTCCTTTTCTATATATTTTTTTTACATAAACCTTATCCACATGCTAGAAATTAATGTTTCAAAATAGATCTCTATAATAAGATGAATATGAAGTTAAATCTATGACTATTGTTCAAATAATATATAAATATCATCCAAAAATATATAGTAATATGTTCAAAATAAATATACACTAAACTAATCAAATAAAAAACAATGAAAAAAATAATGAATGTAAAATAGCTTTGAACGCACCGACACAAATCTAGGAAAACTTTATATATACTCTAATTAAAATTTATCAATAATAAGGAAACTCGTTATGTGATTGATATTAAATATTTTTATTTTTCCACTTAAAAGAAAAAACCAATATGTAATATATTTTCCTCACACATAATATTCTAAATATATAAAAAAACTTACACATCGGACCTCTATTTCTAATGGATCTACTTTTGATTGATCTAATTCCATTAGATATACATTGAAACAACTGTATATTAGTCATTAACCTCTACCCTTGTTATTTGGAATTCATAAATTAACATTTATTTCTCTCCACTTTTTTGTTCCCATAATCAACTAGATAATAGTTTTTACATAGTTAGCCAATTCAAAAGTTGTATTCTAAAAAAGTAATTATGTAATATATTATTTTCTAACATGTATCTTTTTTCTTACCCAAATTATCTATAGTATAATAAAAATCCCTAGGTTAGTCTTATCCAATTAAATACTCTAGTTTTACCCTATAAATATAATCTTATAACTACATACCCTCCTAAACATAACTTTTTAACACTCACACACAAAATTTTATGCACCATGACACCCTCTAGTTATGTCAGGACCTGCTACCTGAAGCTGAAATTCATTGAAATTCCATAAAATAATAATCTACTAGTCACTAGAGCACCTGATAAACCTCTTCATCCTTGGATGACATCCAAAAATATCTCTTGAAGATGTTTTAATTCTTACAAAACTGATTGAAGGTCCAATCCTCAAAATCTCACATGTTCCTGGTAAAAAAATTCAAATGTCTCCCCCCTATTCACAAATCGATATTGACATGGTTCATTATAAAATCTCCAATATAGTGTTACTTGGACCTGAGAAGATATGTGGGTCCTTCAAGAAACCCATTATAATCAATGGTTTTTTCAACCAGTACCATAATCTCAAAATCCTCTTCCTAGATAGTATTTTCTTTTTCTAAAAATTGTCTTAGGTTCAAAACATTATTTAAAACAAAATACCAATCCCTTCTCTCATTTTTTTCAAGAATCGAGAATCCTAATGAATTTATTTTAAATTGAAATGGAAAATCCATTTACACACACCTCATTATACTAAACAATTTTCTTCCCAAAACCTATTTCTCTCAGAAGATAAACATCCAAAAAATAATTTCCCTCCAGTGACCGAATATATTCAATCAAAATAAATCAAACAAGACCATAAAACCCAAATTAATTTAATTATTTATTATGATATATTTTAGAAAAAATTGGTAATATTAGATGTTTATTTAATTAATAGTGGAATATTATAGTCGAACATGCCAGCAAACACAACTTATATGTATGTTGATAATTCCATATGCATGAGCAATCATGATGAATAAATAAGATCATTGACTCAAGGTCAATACCTGTGACTCATATTGAGTCTCATCTATAAAAATGGTATTTTAAATACAACAGATCACTTATCATAGAGTGCATAGTTATGACACTAAACAACCTTTACAAACTAGGGTTTCAACTGGAGCCATACTCGCTAGGAATTCTACTATTTACCTCCCATGTCTTAATAACCACAGGTCACCCCTAACAAAATATTTCACAACAAAACGTAAGCTCTTATACCATTTTTCAAAACCTTGGACAATATTAACTAACAGTAACCTAATACAGAATTATCCATGAAAATATAAGTTCATCCCCATATGTAAAAGGCTTTAGAAAAGTACTGAGGGATTAAAAAGTCATATTGGCACTATTCCCTCAAAAGAATAATATATGGGCCACCCCTAAACAAATAAAAAATTTGTCATGACATGTCCATGTGTTTACATAAGAAAAACCTTATAGACAATAAACAAGGAGATTATAGGGACCCTTCAATCTATAATATAATGCAAAAAATAGGTTATATCATCTACCACAACATAAAAAATTAGTAGAATAATGTACACATGTATATAAATAATTATGAAATAAATATAACAGTGGAACCCTATCTAGTACAAATATAGAACAATAACTAAATTTAAACAACAATAAATTCTCAACAAACACAAATGATAATCCTAACTGAATCCTTATCCTCCGCAACCTACTAAACAAAAAACATGTGTCCATCTCAAATAAATACATGTTCCTAAAAGAAAATGTAAAGATATACCCATGTATATCAAAATGTATGTTGTGTACAGAAGTAATGTTTAATCCTAATTTCCATGTTATAATCCACATAAACTCAAAAATACTAAATAATTATTTGATTAGTTGTATTTTCAAAAAATACATATAATATTTTATGTCAATATCATTCAATACACCCACCATGAAACAAAATAAAAAATTCTCCTGCAATCATGAACATTAAATCATTATGAGATAATAAGACCACTAAGATAAAGAATATTAATTAATTAGAGGATAATGCTAATAAATATATTAGAGTCCTATCATAATGAACCCCATTAGTGAAAATAATCTCAATGGACTATTTGAGGAATACAGAAAAAACTAATCATGGAATAATATCACAATAGCAATTCCCAACATAAGGGAAGTCACAAATTCTAATAAGATATCTCGGATGGGTATCTCAATATCTAAACTCCCATACAATAAGATCCATCTAATAAATTTAAGGTCCCATTTCTACATTTCATATCCATTAATCAACTAATAATAAGCGATCTGAGGATGGAATCTCAATACCCAACATATCTCAAAAGATGTAATATCACGTCTAGGATATAACCCATGACTGAATCCAAACCACAAAAATACAAGGTAGGTCCGATTTATATTTTTATATCTCAATTTCGTAGGAAATAATATGAGAAAGTGATCACAACATCCAATCTCTCACAAAAACTAAACTACTCCCTCTTGGGGTACACCCCAAGGTGAATATTGAACTACACCACCATTGAGAGGGTCTTATGGATAATCAAAATATATTCATGATTATACCCTCTAATTAAGGGTTGATTATGAATAAAATTACACATTAATAAAAAAAATAGATCAACTCACCTTGAATTGGAAAGAAATCATCATCTGAGATCCACCACCTTATGTGAGGTGGGCCCTCCCATGTCCCCTTTCACATCTCATCACATCCCAACGCATTATCCTCTCACTCAATATGTGGTTGAAATCACCTTTCTGAACATTTCAAAATTGACATCGTAAAAACATCTAATAAAGTAACATAAATGACCCAAAATGGCCTAATGATACATATCATGCATCAATGTACCAAAAGGATAGATATTTAGCATCTCCATTTCCAACTTATCAAGGTTAATCAAATTTACAATATCCATTCATCAAAACCCTTAACTATATTAGTATTTACCATAAAGACCCTTGTTCCACACAACTAGGATATCATATCTTTGATTGTTATAGGATTACCCCCTTCAACACCAATCTACACATGTTTATAGGGAATACTTTATTCATGTGGAATCATATTCTTTCATAAAAACATAGACATTTTACCCATATATTCACTTTAATAGGTCGTATACATCAATCTAGACCAACATGATCATATTGACCCCAAAAGAAGAAAATTATTTGGAAAACTCATGAACTTACATGAATAAGAGTCTACAAAACAATATCTATAACCAATATCTGGTATGGGAACCCAATAAAATCATGAATCAACTTTAAATATATAGAAACATACTAAGAAATACTAATGAATTAGTATCTTCAATGAGGAACAATTCCTTGTTAAATAGATCATTACCTATAAAAGGATAATCAAACAATAACAAATCTCAACTCTAGACCATTCAAAATTAGGTTAAATATGATGTCAAAATTATCTTTAAAAATAACTTTAAAAAGGAATCACGTGAATTCTATTCTCATGCTAAGCCCTTGGAAAATTCTCAATTAGAGTATTCTCTATCAAATCTGCTATAAATTTATTTAAATTACACTTTAAACCCATCAATATAATTTTTTATTTTTTATTTATAATCACATCATTTACCATTTTTTATACAAATACAATTTAAATCATAAGAACCTTTTCCAATCCCAATTTAGATATTTAAATTTCACATGAATTTAAAAACTAAATCATGCCACCACACTATCCATAAAGAGTGTTATTGGTATTCATTCAACCATAGAGTCACCAATGAACCATTTTAAAATCTATTTTGTCCCTATTAAATATTATGCTGAGGATATACCTTCCCAATTCATGGGTGAATTTGAAAAAAAAACATGATACAAAGGATCCTATTGATGATACATGAATATAAAATCACTATATAAACAATGTAATTTGTAATATAAGTGACAATAAGATAATTCAGAGTTAACCAGAATCTAATCCCCATGAAACTCTATCCAATTCAGTTCATATATGAATAAATCTGATAATTTGATAAAAAATGCTAATTTTGGGCACAACCAAGATAGATACAAGAAAACAGTGACTAAAACTATAAATGGATATTATAGGTAAATTATCATTTCTTATGGATAATCCTCACAATATAATAAATGTATATCCACCTAAAATCTATAATGATCTCCGATGAGGAAATAAGGCCATAAGAGGTAATAAAAATATGGCATGAAAACTATATTCTAGCCAAAAAAATTGAATAAACCTCCTCTTATATATTAATTAATTATGTTCATATCATTTTAAAAATTAATAAAAATTCAATAATAAACTAAATTTTAGGAAAAAATAGAATTAAAATGTATGGACCATTGTACATGGGTACCCACTTGTATCAACAACAACAACACATACATATCCCCATAACAAAAATATTATGTTTCATCCTTTAGCTTTTCCAAAATTCTAGGTTTTAATTTTTATGTTTTAATTTTTTTTATTTTATCAGAATACCTATGAAACTCCCAATTTCATCAAGAAATAATAAAAAAATATTAATATCCACTTCCAGAAATCAACTTCTAGAATATCTCAATTAATCTTTAATAAATTCTTGTATAATATCTAAAAAGTCTCATTTTAATTTTACATATCAAAATGATTACCAATTTGTTTCATAGATGAAACCCAATTGATTTACCAAATTTAATTTCTCAAATGAATCTTATATATCAACAATAGGTTAACTTTATTTTATAGCTTTACTAAATCAATATATTCAAGAATTCTTTCAAAAAGTGTTAGATGTAAATGATTTAGAATCTGGCCACCAGAAAAAGGTGACTGTGTAGTTAAGTTTGCGAATTCAATTCAAACAATACTTATTGATATTATCACCTAGAATAGTATGTTTTTTGGAATATTTAAATGTAAAAATCATCATAGAAATGAGGAAAAAAGTATGTTACATCAATCAACTTGGCAGTGACACTAACAGATAATGGAAACATTTACATATCTTCCAATAAAAATTTATATATCAAAAAGACAATCCATACTAACAAATAATTTTTATGTTAAGTTATTACAATTAATAAAATATCAAATAATTAATATATTTTATAAAAATAGGATACTAAATTAAAAAAAATTATCACATGAGACCTTTTCTTGTGATGGATCTAATTTAAGTAGATATTATTCCATTATATCTGCATTTCCTAGATCTAATTCTTAACATTTGGACCTTATCTTTGTATCTCCAACATTATAATCCAGAAATAAGAAATTATCTTCCAAAAATATCCACACATAAGTCCCCACAATCAACTAGATAATAGTTTTCACATGGTTGTCCAGTTCAAATTTTTTATTCCTATAAACCACTTATATAATATATTTTTTCAAACCTATGGTTTTTGAATTAGAAAAATTTTTATAGGTCAGCAGAAACTACCATGGTTAGTCACAGAATATGAAATACATTAGTTGTACACTAAAACTAAAAACAATGAATTTTCAGACATTCCATAACCCAATACTTTAGAACTAAATTAATAAATTTTTAACACTATGAGACCTTCCATTCACCGAATGACTATCCACATGTAGTTGAAATTCTATATAATCTAACTTGACCCTACACTAACACTCACATTATCACATAAAGCACCTCCAATGCCGCCAATAACATCCAAAAACATCTCCTAAATATGTTCTTACTCAATGAATTCATATATATGTCTTAATTATCAATGTGTATCCTACCCCAAGACCAAATATTAGATTTTCCATGAATTTAACTAACTCAAAATGATGTGGGTCTTTAAAAACCCCACTATTTGGGGTTCATTCATCAATATATAGTTTTCTTAATTCAACCCCAAATCTCGACTCACCAAATCTTTCAATTCACTAAAAAAACATAATTTTTTATCTATGAATTCAAAGAGCACATCCTATGTGAAACTCTAACCATAAATGTATAATATAAATCTAAGGCCTAATAAAATAATGAATAATATTTACATTGATCAAAACAAGATCTCCATCATCTTAAAAACTCTATTTCACCATTATCTAACCATAAATGATCTCATATCCCAACACCAGTATCCCAGACACCATTTTCAACATCATCATTAAAAATAGAGACGTTCATTAACAGAACTCATTAATCCTAATATGATAAATTGATAAAAACATATTCATTTACATGATTATGGTGATCCCCAATAAAATAATTAACTAACAAAATTTTATTCTAATCGATAGTTCTCCCTATCATAGGAATATTTTACAGAAATTCGAATAATCTAGTCTGAACCAAAAAACCATTAATTCCGAAATTAGAAAACTTGATCCCAACACCAAAAATTAATCTCAAGAGCCTGAATAATGTAAATACTTCAAAAAAACAACAATATACCAACTACAATCATAGTTAAACCACCTGGATAACCCCAAATAAACTAATGAATACCATGAAATCCTAGACTAAACAATAGAAATTTTTTTCCCCACATCAAAACAATCCAAAACACACCTTCCAACCTCTATTGGATATCCCACACAAATAGAAAACGTGTATTAAGCACACAAATGAATCATCTGAGTCACACCCATCCAAAATACTAAATTCTAAGAAACTAGTTCTATACAAGTATCAGTTTCTTATTTAAAATAGTATTAAAAATTTATAAACACTAAATCTAAATTTATGTTTAAAAAGAAAACATGTAAACCTATGTGCTTTTAACAAATATAAAAATCTCAAAATCATCTATCAAAATAGTTATTTATTTTTCTAAAAACCATTCCAATTTTAAAACCATTTTGAAAACCAATTTCCAAACCCTTTTACCTTTTCTTTTATAAACCAATAAATCCCAATCCATTTTAAATAAAAAATATTTATAAATTCATTTGCATTCCCATTATGCTAAAACATTTTTAGTCTTTTCAAAACCATGTTTTCCTCAAAATCCAAATATCCAAAAAATCATTACCTTGTGCTGACTGAACAATCACAATGGAAATAAATAAAAAAATCCCCTAAAATCTCTATTTATATTATATTATCTAACACTATTTTTTATTATATATTTAAATAAAATTAATATTTAATTATTTTATAACATTTTTGACATTAACGACTCAGTTTAAGATAAACTGTGATATATTAAAACCTAGCTATTAAATGGACTGGTATGAATGCTATTAAAAATAGAAGAAAATATGTGTGTGTGTGTTTTTTTACTCAAACAATATTTACCGACTAATTCATAATAAATAATCACTTATGTTTTTGAAAATTGAATTGTATGCTACAAAAATGCATTTTTATCAAAAATTGTTTTTATTACATTTTTTTAATTGAAATTTAATTAATTTATTACACTAATAGAAATTTTATTTTATGAAAAGGATACCATTTTCGAAATTTTATATGGAAATAATTTCATAGGAATAAACATCATATTTTAATTGGCATAAATTAATTTTTATACTTCAAAACACATTTTTAGGAAATCAATTTTTAGTACATAATGTTTTTCCATTTTAATTGATTAAAATATTCCACAATTAAGAATAATATTAACCTAATTTGTAGATTATATATATATATATATATATATTAATTTCATTTCATTTAATGATTATTACTAATTATTGACTTAATTTAAGATCCTCTTATGAATTAAAATTCATTTTCAAGAAAAACCACCTTTTGTCACATTTTTTAGGTTTATTTGTAAATAAATTTTTTATTCTTATAAAAATTTAATATTGAAAAATAGATTCCATGTTTATAATTAGTAGGTTAAAATTAGGTAAATATTCAACATTTATATTTTTCCCTAATAAATTTTAATCATGGTTAATATTTATCATAATGGTTAGGATAAATGGTTTTAAAAATTTAGGATAAAACTTTAAAATAAAAATAACACTTTTCCTTAATCTATTTTAGGATTAGGTTTCAACCATAATAATCCCTTACTGTAATTTATGGAAATTATGTTCTATTTTTCTTAGATAATTATTTATATATTATTTTAAGAAAACCAAAAATAAAAATTGTCACACTTTTCATTTAAAAATATAATATTTAGCATGGAAATAAAAAGATTTCATGGTGATTTATAAATGATTATTTTTTATTAATGAATTATTTTTTATAAATTTATGTTAAAAAATTAAGGAAGGTATATTTACCTTAAATTTTTACGCAATGTCATCACATTTCTGGTGAAAAGAGTATAAAACTTTACTAAATAATTTTGAAAATATTGAAATAAGTAATTTATTGATGAATAATGGGATTCCAAGAATTTAGGGGGTAAAAATAATCTTTTATTTGTGTTTAAATGTTATATATTCAAATTACATCTCCTTATTCCAATTTTAATTTTATTTTAAACTAATAGTCCCTAAATTGATATTTATGATATTTTATATTATATAATATTTTATTAAATGATTTAAAAATAATAAAAATATAAAAACAACATAAAGGGTATGTGATATGGTCTAAAATTTCATGCCTTGACCATTTTTATTCCAACTGTTACCTTATAAGTAAATTTATAGTCACCAATGATTGAAAAACGTGTCAACGTAGTTAAGGATAAAAAGTCTTAATGGAGAGTTAAACAAAAACGATAGGGATTAAAATGTCCTAAAAACTTGTCTAAAAGCTATTTTATGAGCTTATTTTGATCCTATATCATATTTAATTCAAAATTAATCAAATTGAGAACCACTTGTCTAGGAATATGACATTATATTATTTTAATGTTTTGAAAAATTACAAGAGTTCCCCTTCCATCCATTTAAAAAAGGACACCCCTACTATAAATTATTTAGAACAATTTTAACCTCATATATTGACCAAAAAATTCCCAATTCTCTTATCAAATTCCATATCCCTGAGGTAATAATGGATCTTAAGGTGGTCTGCTAAAGAAGTGGTAATTGTGTTACCCAAACTCTTGCAATTTAACTCTTCTTATACCTCCTATAAATCTATGTTATCTATCATGAATTAAAAACATAAAAATATTAAATATACTGAAATTTTATAACCACTATGGAACTACCATTTTCTTTCCTCTTTTCCATCAAATTAGAAATTAAATTATTATGTGTGCATATGTGTGGGAAACTGCCTCCATGTAGAAATATAAAAAGAATCACTACTATCATTCATGGTTGGTTATTATGATAGAAACAATATTTATATATTTTATTTTTGAAATAATTATACTTTTGGATCTATAATATCTTATCTAACTTCTTGAATTTATATCCATTGAAAAATGATAATGTCCCTCATGCATACGTGTTGACTACTAACTCCATGAAGCGATGTAATTCATTTTTCATTTTAACTTTACAAGAATGATATTAAGGATATATTTAATGAATATATATCATATAATAAATATTATAAAACTAATAATTATTATTTAACTTTCTTTCATTATGACTATTAAAAAGTGGGAACATCACTCCTATATACGTATGGACTACAATCTCTATGAAGTGATGTAATTCATTATTCATCACTAATTTATATGAAAAATTATATAAATATATATCATGAATATATATAATAATAATTTAATAATTAATATCCTATAGATGATGAAACCCTGACAAATATTCAGGTACTTGAACCATCTTATAAAACATACATGAAAAATAAATGTTTTATAACCCGAAATACTGATTTTAATAATGAATTGGTTATAAATGGGTTATAAGATGTCATATATGAATCATATATGATAATATAATTATGAAAGTGGTTATGAAATATATTTATAATAAATTTATATTTATTATATAGGATATTCCAATTTTTATAGATAATGACTAAATATGAGGTAAGGGTTTATTGTCGCAAATTTTCTTCCTTTATACATATGTTATGTTCTGAACCTATATTACTTAATGAAGAGTATATACAGAAAGTTTGACATTATATATCATTAATATTAATATTTTAATTATATTTAATGTTTCATTTGATGGTATTTATTTATGTGGAATATGATTAAAAAGTTATCAAAGCTGTAAGGGATTTATGTTTCAATCCAATATTAATTGAGATTGTTTATGATTGACATTCCATTAATGAAATTAAATGACCCTTAACTGATAAATTCATTTAAATTTACTTATACTATGTTTATTTATATAATTTTAAAGTTTTATTACTCTTTTTTAATTTGGTAATCAAAACATTTTAGGAAATGTTTTTTTAGAAAATATGTCTTTATTTCTCATCTTTCTATCGGATAAGATTTTTGTTTAAAATCTATTTTTTCTAAAATACATTCAAGAATGAATTTGACTGTTATTAAATTATTTTTAAACTAAATTTTAGCCATGAATGAATTTATAAAAAATTTATTAAAAATAATATTCTTTTATTTCAATTAATAAGGTACTTGTTTACTGAAGAAGTGAACATAATATTTGTTTTAACAATTATGGGATGAATGGAATTTCCCACCATCATTACCATTCAATTACTGTAAGCCTTATTTACAAGTTTCCATGTTTATTTTGAAACAAATTTTTTCTTTTTGGATTTTAAGTATGTTATTTCAAAATGAAAAGACTAATTCCCTCAATGAAATTCCAATGATATTTTAAAGTAACTTCAAATCTATGATAACATACATTGATTTTAATTATACTTTAATGGGTATATGATCCAATTAAAAAGAAATTATTTTTTCTATAGATGGTTTATGATTATGATGATGATATTTTTATGAAACTTGATCATTTCCATAGGTTTTTCTATGATGAAATATTGAAATGTTTATGAAACTCATTTCCTTTCCTTGAGTGATGATATAATGACATGATTAATATTTTATGATCTTGTGGAACGCATATGAATGGTTTAAATTATTTAACTAGTGGACCCAAAATTATATATCACTCAAATAAATTAGGTAAATATGGATATATAATGACATAATAATAACTCAAATAGGGACTGAACCCAGTTCAACAAGGGACTTTGTCAAATAAGATAGTCTTGGAAGTGAACCTTGAATAAGGATATGATGGAATGTGGGGTTATCCAAAACCACTATGATATTATTGGTAGGTTTTATTGACTAATTAAATTATTTTATATGATTTTACGTATTCTAAGAAATTATTTATTATTTTTATTAAATTGTCTCATGGATCATGATGGATTTTTAATTAATCCTCACTCTTATGTCTTAGGTATTTTGATTGAAAAGAAATTATTCCATGATTCATTATTAATGATCATTGATTATTTGGGTATGATTATTTTATGTTATAATATTGTTATAATATCATTATTCTCTTATTCTTATCACTTATTATCATCGATTTATATCTCCTATATGTACTCATACTGTTCATCTGAGCATACCCTTTACTATGTTCTTTTTTCCTTACGATATGAAGAGTGGGTTTAAGTATGATGTGTCTATGAAGGGTTATAGTTTTTAAGAACATAATGGTTGTTTTTTTAAATAATTTATGTGCCAAATTTTTATATATCCAAGTTAACAATGACATTAAACCTTTATTTTTCTAGCGTGGTTCATAATGTTATGAAATTATTATTATTCTATTATGATGTAATATTTATGTATTAAAATTATGGCTCAATATATCTCTCTAAATAATATATTCAAGATATCATGAATTCTATTATTAGTAACATAAATCAATAGTGGATATCAAAAAATAAACATATCAACCAAAAATAGTGATTACTTCATGTATCATCCCCTAATCATGTTGATATCATCATTTAAAAAAAGTCCATCACCTACATATTGAGCACTATTACTCATCACAAGTATCATCCATCCTTCAAGATTTAACATTGAAATCATTCTATAGTGACTAATATCAACACTGGAAATCCCATAGAAACTACGATTTCAACCAGGACCATGAAGGCTATGCATTATACTGATCTACCTCCTGGGTTTTGAAAACATTACTCCACCTCCATCTAATACTACCCCAACCAAATTTATGCTTCAATAAGATTTTGGAAAACAATATCCTATATTTTCTAAATATAAACCAAGGGGTAATGATACATGACCTTCATCATGCCTCCCCATGTTCTAGATACTATCGAGTAGAAGAAATGGACTAAAAATTAATTGTGGATATTATGCCCTCAGAAGAATGGTCCATGGGTCATGATGAAACCAATCAAAGATTCATAATGACCCATCCTTGTGGTGAAAAATAAAAAATCTTATATATCATAAAAATATAACCAAGATCCCCCCACCCCCCATGGTACTAAATTGAAATTAAAAAACCTTCAATATGATGCATCAAAACATAAAATATTAATAAAATTATATAAACGTATATAAAATTAGTCATAAAATAACTAAAACAATATCACCCTATCTGGTTCATATAAGGAAAAATAACTACATGTTAACTACACTACACTCCAATGAAACCTGTATAATCATATCTATAAAATCTTTAGCCTCCATAACATACTAGTACAAAACCACATGACCAAATCCTTAAAGTGCCTACAATTATATGAATACATGATGTTCTACACATGTAAATCAATAACCATATCTTTTATGAAGGTAGGGGTGAATACAAAAACCTAGTAGGAATAATCCTCTCATAAAAAATAGTAAATACCAATTTGATCAAGTTTAAATTTATATATTACATATAAGTGTATATGTAATTTTTGGGAAATTAACCCACCCTAAAAAATAAAATAAAATATCAACACCAGCGTGATTTTAACATCATCATGATCTAACCCCAACACCAAGATAGTTGACCATGCCTTATTTTTTCAATGATAGTAATATATCTCTTGGAGTTGCATAAAAATAAATCACATCTTATAAATTCATATCAATAGTTAATCAAGTGAAAAATTTAAATCCCAATTAGAAAAGAATATCTCACTAGTCAGTTATGACATAATTTAACACATCACGTCTAAAAATCAATTCGATAAAGCTATCTCTGTAGAAAATCGGACACACAAGACAACTCATCCCATTATGTTAAAGTCTCATGGACACATGTCATATCCACTAGTCTATATAACCCAACAAATATGAGGATTTCATCAAAATATCAATCCATTTGAACATGTAAAAACATACCCTTGGGAAAAGGTCTGATGAAATAAGACAAACCACACTAATAATATAGAGGTTCCATGGTTAATCTTATATCTCAATATAATAAGAATTGATCTAAGGTGGGAATTGCAATGCCCAAAATCATAGAAATATGAACTATTCGCTCTTGAGATATTTCCTAATGAATATTTTAGACCATCCCATCACCAATTGGGTCTTGTGTCTAATCACAAAAATTTCCAAAATAAACCTTATTAGTCATATTTAATCTTTATTAAATCCCACATCAATCATTAACCACATCTTCTCACCCAGTATTGGTCACAAAATATTATCTCAAATCCCAAACCTCTTTTTCAGGTGGCCCCTCTCACATAAAATATCAAATTTCATCACTTAAAAATTCACCATTCTTTTACTCAATTCATGGTCATAATCACCTATCTCAACATATTACAAAACATGAAGCAGGAACATTTAGTGAAGTAGCATATTCAGAAGGTATTTTCCAATGGTAAATCTCATGCATAGAAGTACCCCAAGGATATTCCTTTGTATTATTCCTTTAAAACATCTTAAGGATACTCAAATGAACTATATTAATGAACCTATTCCATTTAAAATAGAATTATTTACTATTTAAACCCATATGTTACACTATTACTTCATTAAATCCTTAATTGTGAATGAAAAACCCAATATAATCCAGATCTACCAATGAGGATTATCCTACCGCACTTCATGGTAAAAGGAATGACTCTATTTAACCAGTTATATTTTATACATTTCTATCGTATAAGGGGTCACTTACATCAATTTAGGCCAACTCAACCACATTAAAAAATATTAGAACATTATTGTGTCAATTCAGGTAGATCTGTGAAAAATATTAAAAACAAACATATATAGAACCAAAACAAGGTAAGGTATCTGTGTACAACCATTTAACATCACTCAATAAATAGATTCATAAAAATAAACCCTAATCAATAAACATATTCAAAAAGGAACCAAGCCTAGGGATGTAGTGCATTTTCCACATAAGGTCAGCCTGACAAAACAAATATTGACCCAAGGCCTTATAAAATTACCTTTAAAAATCAACATCATCTTTATAAACCATTTTTAAAATGAATCATGTGTCCTATTTACTCAAATTAGTGCCTTGGATAAAATCCCAAAGAAATAATTCTCTCATAATTCCTTCACTTTTGTTTTATAATACCATTTTAAAACTATTAGTTGAATTAAACCTTTTTATATTGTAATTATAAATTAATTTTCTTATTTTAGATATCCATATTTAATCAAATAACCTTTTTAACTACCCCTTTAAAATTTAAAGTTTCAATTTCTTTTAAAATTCATCGCATGCCACTAAACAATCCAAAAATAGGGTGGATAGCGCTTATCCATAGAAGAACTGCCAATGAATCGTTTATCAAGATATGTGGTCTTTATTATCTATTTGGATTGTGAAATCCTAGAAAAATTCATGGGGAAATACCAAAAATATCTATAAAAACATTTTGGAAAATATAATAATGATTCCACATGAATATAAAATCATCAAATTAACAAGAGACACAGAAATGTAGTGATCATCTTTCTCATTCTCAATTAATGAGTCTCTGCTCACTGAGAAACCCAATCCATTCTATCTCAAATTATAAGAAATTTTATTATATGGAAGATTCCATAATTTGGAGAATAAAAAATTGAAAAACAAGAAAATGATGAGTGATACAATAAATAAATATTATTTGGAAGTTATTATTACCCATGGAAACTCCCCATAACTGGTGGTGTAAAGATTAAATAACAATTAGGGAAGATATACCATGAGAATGTAATCTAATGAGATGAAATAAAACAGTATGTTCTAACTATATACTAATAATAATATGGCCTACCCCCCCCCCCTTTACATTTAATTTAATCATTTAAAAAATGATACTTTGAACAAAACCTATAAAATTAATGTTTTTGAAAATAGTGGTACCCATATATATGTACCATTATACATGGGAACCCACACACATCAATAGGAAAAAACAATATATATCAATCCTTGAAGACACTTATATGTCATCCTATAATATTTTCAATGTCTATATTTTAATTTCACAAGTTCCAAATTTTCCTTTTGGATCAATGATTTTTAAATTCCCCATTTATTTTCAAAATAATCTTCTAAAACACCCTATTTATCTTTTCTTCTAAAAATTATCTTCCTGAATAGCTCTAAAAATATTTTTAATCAACTCTTACATAACTTCTATAATGTTATATTGAACTTTTACATATCAAAAATTTTACCCTTACATATCCTCGTGAACATCCTAGTACTTTAAATTTCACTTCCCAAATATCTTGTAAGTATCACAATAATGTGACATTTATGTATTAACTTTGGAAAATATTTACATTTAAAAATTCATGTCTCATTATTTTATGATTATATTTTTCCATGGAACCAGAAAAAACTAATGGATCATGTATCAATGAAAAAGGATTTCATTGTGGGCATGGCTTCCAAGGGAGGTGGTCACTAGGGTTTTAGTAGTGATGCCTCCCAAACACACATGATGGGAATGGTTACCCTTATGGTAATGATTTCTCATTTACATGCATGGATTATAACATCTATTTGCATTATAGTTTCTTAATATTTAAATTACATTTCGATGATGTTAATTTTATGGTGTTTTGGTTTAAAGCCACAAAAATGGGTAATCATGAATTTATCTCTGTATAGGGAGGTTGTAGGTGTTATGATGTTTATATTAGAAATATAAATTGTCCTACCTATATATCATCATGAATGAAATTATAACTAATATAATTTGGTTTCATTTACAAATAACATCTTATAGTTTATATTCATGTGACATAGACCAATTCCATGAATTTCAACATCATAGGGAGTGGAATTGTAGGAGAAAGGTGTTGGGAAATGGTTAGTGTATGACATACCTATGATTGTCCTTTTTTATTTCCCTAAAATGGAATATAGCCCTTTGGGGGTGAATTTAGGGATTATATAAAGGAAATATTTCTCTTCTTGTAGAAGTTTTTCTCATTAGAATCATGGATCTACATAAAAGATATCACAATGACTACAGACAATATGGATCTCTGGTAAAGGGGAATAATTTCGTCAAAAGTGTGATATTATGAAGAGGCATCTAAGATTGTAGGGAATTTATCCTTATGAGGAAGTTCATAGATGGATTTATGAGAAATATAGCATCATTGGGGTAGATTTATAGTGTTTATGATGTTGTATTTTAACCTCAAAGAGAAATCCTATATATCCTTGTCAATAAGAATAAAAACATATATAGTTCCTGGTACATAGTTTAGGATGTGTTGAATGATTCCACCATGCAGTATTACATTAGGAGTTAATAATATTGGTATGTAGCATTAATTTAAGCAACTAAGATTTTGGACAAGTATTTTAATGACATGGTATTGGGTTTCTGGTGTCATGAAAATTGTGATAATAGAGGATTAATTAGGGACTATACATTTGATCCACACTAGTATACCTAACCTAATTAGTGTCTTAGGTAAAGTTCAGGATATTAAGGGATTATATCTAATAGGAGTCCTATTATTATTTACATTATTTTGTTAGAATAATAAATCCATCATTGAACATGATTTTGGGACTTAAAAATATAAGGAAGACCATATTATTTGAGGCATTTTAATTATGCTAATGGAATGATCAAATCATATCTATAATATCACTTGAGTTTTATTCTATGTGAGTTACATGTGATAATAAAAGGTCGATCAAATTTTATGAGAGTGTATAATAAAATTTAATTGAGGCTTATACATCAAGTCTACCCTCGGTGGGTATCCCTGGTTCATTGATGATATTACAAATAGAAACCATCATAGGTCGTATACTAGAAAGGGAATCCTATAATCATGTCTTCATTCATTATAATAGGTGAGGTAGGGATATTTAGGTAGGGGTGTTATAGTTTTAGGTGGAATATGGCATCCAATAAGAAACTCTAGTTTCTTACATATAGATGAATTCCCTTCCAACAAGGATCAATGAATAGAAAATGATTCAATCATGGATCTGAGAGTGTTTTACCCAACTCCACTATCATTATAGTCATAAATATCAAGGTAATTCATAATTTTAAATCTCTTATGGTTTCTTTTTTTAGGTAAGATGAATGGGTAAAAATATTTATCAAGGAAACTCTTGTTTGATGGGGTGTGAGATGTTGTGAATGTCCAGAGCACAAATGTTTTAGGGTTCTAGAAGAGTCTCTAATTTGGATTTTTTAGGTTTTTTACCTAAAAAAATGAAATCCATGAAATTATTTTGATTTGGACTGCCCTAGAAGAGAACCCCATCGGATGGAATTTTTCCTTATGAGAAAATTTATAAGTTTGTTGTCAGCCTGAATTAGAGGCACATATAAAAACATTATGGGAGCTCACAGAGTGGGTCTCAAAAGGATAACCTCATATACTGAATTATTTATGGTCTACTCATCCACCATGAGGTTGGATCACTTTTTCAAGAAATTTTAGGTCTCACATAGTCACTCCAACCAACCCTAGAGATTCCTTTTGTAGGTTGGGCGCCCACATGGTTTTATTTATTATGTCCGTCCTCTATGTGGTCAGCCTCATGAGGTTGGACTCACTTCCACAAGGTTAAATTTTCCCCAAGTTATTACCTCACAGGGCTTCCCCCATGACTATGCATCATATGATTTCTTCCAAGGGAATGTCCACCACATTGTTTCTATTTGTTATTAGGGGTTCCTTAATATTACTTGCATCTATCTCTCCTAAAGAACGATTTAATGAATTTGAAAAAAAAATTATCTTAACTTATGGGATCTCTCCCATGTATCATTGTGTTTATATTTTTAATAATGGAGATAGGTATTTATAATCATCCCTATGTTAATTATTCATATAAATATGAAGATATAACATAGATTCCATGAGGCAAATCGGGAATAGTGAATGAAAAACATGAAGAATCATTAAATGATTTCTAGACACTACATTATGGAACTATTCGATTGGTGAAGGGAAGATATAAAATATCTTCAAAATATGCTCAGACATTTCATTTTCAAACTATGTGATTGAAAATGGTACTATGTGGATGGACTTTAAAAGTTTCCCAGACATCGTATGGGAAAATAATGTGATGGGTTGAGCGGCATTTTCCAGAATCTTAAAAATGACTTAAGAACACATGGTTGAATAAACTTTGGGATAGAAAGAAACCTCATGATTATTTATACTTTTGTATCATCCTCATGGATTATCTTATCATAGAATAAATATTAGGGTTCATCAAATTGAAGGTTGGGCCTATAATTTCATCATAGATCCATTTTTTATTTGAACATTTTTTCATATCAACCCTTCCATATTTTTTCATAAATATTTTCATTTATTTGAGTCTATTCACTTAAAAAAATTCACCCCTTTGTAAATGGGTCCATTCAAAATTATAATAAGTTTATTCTAAGAATTTAAAATAGCTCTATTTGTTTCTATGTCATCCACTATTTTGTGGGGGCCTGTAAATATGTTATTAATGGAATTTCCCCCCTAACCTTCACTTTTAACCAAAAATCATTGCATAAAGTCCTTTGTGAATGAAGTCTACAGTGCAATATTCAATCCTCCACAAACTTGGTGATGGATTCAGGGATACCTTCCTCTATGTATTCACCTTTATGTCTATGGGGTAAACATCACAACTAATGAAGTACACCACACATGATATTGATCCCATGCCACTCACATGGTTAGAATTATGGGATATATTTTAAACCTAATTATTTTTTAGGTCATCCATATAGGATATTGATCCCTTGACACTTATTTGGTTATCTTATCTAGTTGTGTAGAACCTTTTCTGATGTATAAGGCCTTCTTCATGGAGAATATCATTCATCAAATATTGTTTATTTTTTTAAATATGACTCCAAATTTTACTTTAATTTGACAAATTTACTCACTTTTATAGATAAAATGAGTCTAGAAAAATTTTATTAATCTGTTAATAAAATTACGTCTAAGATTCCTAATGAAATTGATGTATCCTAACATCATCTTGGAGTCCCAAGTCACTATAAATTGTTGTATTTTTTTGTAGAAAGCCTTAAGGCCTTTATAATTTCAGACATGTTATCCACTTATGGGTTTATACTACTGGATGATTCGTCCATTCCAAAACCATGATTCACAAACATTCCAATCTCTCAGTTCATCTACCACCTAAACATGCCTCTAGACAACATATTTGTAATAAGTAATTTCATATTAGAAAAGTAATATGAAATATATACTTTGGTATACTACCCCTTTGATATATATGGAGAAATGTGTGTGTTATATAAATACCCTCATGGCTATGATAAAATCATAATAAAGTAAATATCTAATCAAATGTTTGGTTGGTCATCCAACTAGGACATTTATTTGGATAGATGTTTTTCATGGAAGGGGGTTGGCCTTTCTTGGGGTGTTAAAGCTATGATGAAATTGAATATGATAATCAATGGTTTTGGTTATATAAGTATATCTAGATCTTATATTATTTTTTCCATCATATTTATCACATCATTCTATATATCCTATTTCATTGGATTCTATACATGACTACCTTTTACATTATTCATAGAGAAGTACCAATAAGCATCCTTTACATATGAATAAACTATGGATATCTAATTATATGATACATGCATGATGATTTTATCCTCTTTATTCTATATGGGATAACTCTAAGTAGAGGGATTTCACTTTATTTATGTAAAATTTGTTTTTGGGCCATGTATAAGAGATAGTTCATCGTAGTGTATCCTGAAATAGAAGGAATCAAGAAACACAAAGTTCTTATTTGTTATTGCCCCTATATCAATCAGGATCTAATACAGGGAAATTATTTATTTATAAAATTTATGTTTGGTTTTTGGGTAAGAGATCCAAGAATCACTATGTATCCATAATTAACATAAATGAAACCATGCATAGTTCATAAATATAAATTTTCTACATATATCAACATCATATGTTGGGGGAAGGGACTTTTAAGGCTAAACAAGATGAAATGAATCAATCATTAACTAGGGATTACTATATGGATTGAGATCTCACATATGGGAATGTTTTCATAGAGATTGGATCACTCTTGTCTATTAATTGTCATGTTGCATGGACTTTTCAGATAATTTAGTAAGGGGTCTCAATTATTAGACAAATGTCTGATGCAGTTTAAGGTCATGTGGAAAGGACCTCCACATCCATGTTTAAGGTCATGTGGCATGTGTATTATTCCATAAAGTGTAAGGTCTTTTATCAAGAACCTTGGTGTCATTCAGTTTATTTTTATGCAACATGGAACAAAACAATTCAATTAAACATCATTTTATTAGGAATTTGTAGACCAATATGAAAACATGAAGGTTATTTCTTAATAAATCATTCATTTGTGGGTGTCATGGTATGCTCTTCATCTGTTATAACCAAGGTGTAAGATCCAATAGAATAGAATTTGAGTTTGAAATATGGCCCATCCCATTTAGTTTCAAACATTAGAGGCTACTTCCCTATTATTTTTTCAGTTCACAGTTCCAACACCAATTATTTCTACAAAAATGAATCAAGGGATATTTTCTTGTTAAAGGTGCAAGCTATTAAATTCTAATATATTTTTGAGGTTTTGTAGTGTGTGAAATATCTTCTAATTGAGCCATTATAAATCATGAATTCACTTATTGGATAAATTTTCTTCTTATATCTATCCAGATATAGTAATGTAGAGCATCATAAATTATAAATTAATGTATATCACTACCTCCATTCCATAAAAAATAGAATATGGGTTATTTTGTGTGGTACTATGAGTTATTGTGTGATAATATCACAAGAAATGTATAATATTTTATGGATAGTATTTCCTATCTTTATTCACCATGTTTTAAAATATCTTTGATAGAGTTTTATTGAAGGCCTTTATCATTCCATTTTCCACTTTATTGTAGTAGGATGAGTGGTTGGATGTGATGTTATAATCCTAATACATCCTTTTCAACATATAGTAGTATAAATTGGTTTTATTTTCTATGAGTATCATGTAATGAAAATAAAATATAATGATAATGTTTGAATTTAATAATTATATGATATTCTTTGTACTTCCTTCGTTAAGGGGTATTACATCGACCCATTTGAAGAAGGTTTTAGTGGCAGTAAGAATGTACTTGAACTTCCAGGTTGTAGCTAGATGATATGGCCCTCTGACATTCATTCTCCTTATGATTAATAGTCAAGGGTACTTCAAAGTATTCAATAACTTAGAGGGTTGATAAATTAATATGACATTTATTTGGAAATCATTGAACTTCTATGTGAATTCCAATCAGTATTATTCCATTATTGGCTAAAAATATTCAAGCCTCACAATTTTATGAGAGATCTTGGTCCTTAATTGATGATCACTAATATAGTTATAATGAACATCCAACATGATGTTAAGGGTCTCTCCTACGTCAATTCATATGAATCATACTCCCTCATAACCTCATTTTTAATGGATATTTAGTTCATTTAGTCCATAAAATAGGATGGATTTTTCATCTCAGTAGTAGATCTATTATTTCTTGGACTAGTTCAATAGAAAGATCCTACTTTTAAGATAGTCCCTTATGGGGATAATCCATCCAGTAAAAATATTTTTTGGTGGGGATAGTATATTGACATACTATAGGGATGTTTTTAATTCATTGATATCCATTATTCCATAGGCTGTGACAAGGTAGATCACTCTATATAATGTTATGTATAAAACAATATCATCCTGATTATGATGGGACAAGGTCACAGAAGAATTATCTACCATATAAATGTGGGGAGTTTGTGAGTGATGTATATGATTCATCGTTATCTCAAAGGGGACATCTACCATAATTCCCATTATATAACAAGGGAGTAGACCAGATCTTTATTATGAATATAATTTTCACTATTAATATACATAATTTCCAAATTTGATTCACCTGTAACATTAAAATGGGAAACAAGATGTTAAAGGGGTACCTCCAAGAATGAAATGAGATCTTGGTAGTATGACATATTCTTAATGTATCCTTTGGATAACATGAAAGAATGTGATATAGATTTTGAATTTGGGGAGTTGAAAATATTACCTAGACAAACACTATGGAGCTTCTAATTTCCCCTTTTCTTCCCAGTTGGACTTTAAGAGATGACATAAAAGTATATCTCCCTCTTATAGAGAGTTTCATGGATTTTAAAATACCTCTTTATCAAGGATTCTGGTATTCATTAGTGTGCATCTATGGTAGGGTATGTTGTAAGGAAATATGCAAGCGTGTTCCCCTTGATTTCCTTTTGTGATACATATTGGATGTTGAACTATTACAATATAACCTCGAATTTATCTAGACACCAAATAAACATTATCCAGGTGTGGATTTGTATGATCATATTAGTGTGAGAGGATAAGTGGTCCTTGGGTACTACCATTAGTGCCTCAACATTTATAACCTAAAAATTAGTGTGAGGTATTTATTTCCATTGTTCTAATATTGATTCTCAGTGCCTAGCATTGTTCAGATGAGATAACACGGATTGTTTTGCATCACTGCATCATTTTGTTCATTATAAAGGAATCAAACATTGTATCCATTTTGGGAACATATAGGATAATGATACTACCTTCTACTAATGGTATAAGGACTAGTTGTTTTAGTTGATATCGCTTTATATTTGTAGAGATATCTTGACACTCTTAATCTCATCGGTAAGAAACACTCTTCTTTATAAACATTGTGAAGGGGTTTAATTTTTTTGAAATATTGCATATGAATCTTTAAAATTAGGAAAGGTGTACCTGAATCCCTCTCAACTTTTTATTACTTCAATGAGGAGGCATTTCAAGTATTACATTAGTTCTCTGAAGGTTAACCTTAATGCCAGGGTGGAATACCAGGAAGCAATGAAATTTTACTAACATCACCACGAAGGCACACTTTAGGGGGTCATCTTCATGTTGTGTTATTTAAGTTTATTGAAATAAATGTAAAGGATGTCCTGATGATCATAGTGTAATCCATATTTGACCACCACATCACTGAGATAGTATTTTCTGATCCTTCAAAAAAGGTCTTCAAATGGTAGTGCATGCTAAAATGATATGTGGAACCATAGACCCTTAAACAGAAGGGAATTACTAGACAACATAGTATACATTAGGGTTATCTAAAAGTGATTTATTCCACATATTTAAGGGTTATATTGATCTCATTGTACCCTAACTAAATTCAATTGATTAAAGGGATTCAAATCCAATAGTTTCATTTAAAAAATGTTCTATGAATGCGACTGGGAATTCATCCTTAGATCAGTATCAGCTAAGGTCCCAGAAATTGATAAAAAAAACCTAATATACCTATTATTTTTATTAAGGGAGATGATATTAGTAATTTGTTAAGTATTGTAATTCCCATATAAATTTGGATTTAATATTATTAGCAACATCATATTTTACTATAAGGAATGGTACATGTGCTTCCTCTTGGATTCCTATATAAAATAACAATGATCATCAAGAAGGCATGGATGATGGGTGGAAATAATAGAATCCAGTATTGGAATCAATGTATAATTTCATGATAAAATATAATGGTGTTGTTTTAATAAGGTGATATAAATTTTTTTATCTTTAGTAGGAATGGAAGAACTCATCAATGTGGGTTATGGTACATGTTTTTTCCTAGATTCGTTATTCTATGTACATAAACCATAACGCCCCAAAATTCGTAAGTAAGAACACTATATTTGATAGCATGTATGAAATAAACCACCCAGAATGTAAGGAAATATTATATCCTGAGACATTAAAATATATTTACTATTTTAAATAAACTAAACCTATGATATATATTTCAATACACGTAATACCAAGTTAGCTTGTATTTAAAGTAAAAATGAGTTTCTTCGATAGCTTACATTACTCGCAAGACTGAGTTTTACTGAACAATAATATATTATTAAGACATTATTATTTAATATAATAAGATATAAATTATAAATTAAATTAATATTTATTAAAATTATTAACTAACTTATGTAAATCAATTCTTTACACAAATATAAAACAAATTCATCTTTAACCCGTTAATTAGAAATTAATATAAAAACCAATCTAATATAAAGGAAATGTTTGTGTACTCAAAAAGGTGTTTTATAGTAATAAATTAAAGTAATTAAAATTAGTGAATAATATTACTGAACTTTATATATTATATATTCAATCAAATTTTTTTTATATTCATCAAATAGATTTGATAATCATTAGATAAGAACAAAACCAGTATTACACATAAATGGTAGTATTTTTATATAATCTTTTTACCAACTTTTAATGGATAACCAATATTAAATAAAAATTTTGGACCATTAATAAATTTAATATGAAAAAATAAACATAATTTTTGAAATTTAAACATAAAAATTAGCTTATAGGTAATTTTTTGTATTTTTCTGGGTGGTTTTATTTTTTGATTAATAGTGACAAATAATGAATTTTAATTCAAATTTTATTTTTCATCAAATATATTTATAATGTTAAATTATTTTTAAAATTGGTTTTTAATTATAATTAGATAAACTTTACATCAGATAATGTAATTTAGATCATTTTAAACAATTTTACTTTGAAATTGGATATATAAAAAATTAGAAAATTTTTGAATATTTTTCCCTTAAAAACCTGCTTTGTCATCCCATTAAATTAATTTATACCACATATATGGTTTTAATTTGAAAAAATGGATTCCTTATTTAGAATCATAATAATTTATAATGTGTAAAAATTTCAACATACTTTTTTACCAAAAATATTTGTGAAAGTGATTAAAATTAATTTCAATGATTAAGAGGGAAATTAGAATAACAGGGGACTAAACCTTAATCGTAAGGGCCGAGATGACCTATAAAATCACAAAATTTCCATTTTACTGAGACCTTTAGACCATATAATTCCTCTAATATAATTTAGTTCAGTATTGGTGCCACTTTAAATTGGAAAAACATTGTTGTAATTCCCTATCAAAAAAAATACAAGAATTTCTCTCCTCTCCCACTGTAAAAAGGAACTCACTGCTGCCAATTATTCACCACTCTAAAGATATTTTTGTCGACCAAAAACTAGTAAAATAAGCTCCATCAATTCCTAGACTAATCCTATAATCCTCACATTTTTCATAAATTTATATAAGGAAGTCCTTTGGTGAAATCCAAAAGGCATTACCTGAAAACGAGGTATCATTATTCAACGATCACTTTAGTTTTATTTTGTTCTCCACTCCTTAAATTATCCTTATTCTATTATTATATAAAAACACTAGTGTATTAAATATTCTTATATGTATTTATTTTTCATTTTTTACCTACACCTACACACACTTCCATCAAATTGGTAAAAAAAACATTCAGTTCATATATGGTAAACTATTGCCTCATGAAACTATGTTGATCATGTTTCCTTTAACACCTCTCATAGTTGGGAATTATGATGAACACTGAGTTTATATAGTATTTATATAGTATTTATAATAAATTTATTATTTTTAAATTTTAATATAAAACATACCTTTATGAACTCTTTTTTGTGGTAATACGATAACATCATTTGCGGATGTGTGGACTACCACCTCCTCAAAGCGATGTGATTTGTTCACACTATAAATAGAATGTATAAATTATGGTTTTAATAAACCTATGTAAAATATATGAAATATATATGATAATATAATTATAATATATATATATATATATATTTCACTTTTCATTATTTTAATACGACAAAGAAATATAAGTAGTGTTCAAGCATACGTACGGCCTACCATCTTTATGAGCGATGCATTTCATTTCCTGTCTCAAAAAATTATAGATTATTTTAAATACATATATATATAATATATATATTTAATTAAATCATAGAATACATTATTTAGATTATTAAATAATTCTTTACACAATAATAAAAAAATAACAAGTTAAAACAAACTTGAAAAATAAGGCAATTAACACCCAAAATAGTGAAAATAATGAAATATTGTGAGAAAATGTGTAATAAGATTTTAAAATACGGTTACATATGATATTATAAATATTATTATGGTTCTAATAAAATTTATTAACATGTTTAATAAACATATTTATGAGGTTAAAGGATGTTCACCCTAAATTAAATGGAAGGTAACGGATTTTCCTCTCACTTTTTACATCTATGAGATAAATGTCATATTCACCAATTACATATTTTTTTCATAATATATATGGCCCATTTTTATATATTATATCATGAAATATTTTATCTTCTTGTTATTTTGATTTTCAATTTAAATTATTTCATCTAGGGGGATTTAAATTAAGCGTTACCAAGTGTAGAATAATATCATAACCCAATTTCTTTTATTCGGGTTATATTACATCCTTGTAGTCATTAATATTATAGGATTATGTTTTTAATAACTTTATAATATTTATAATTTTATTTAATCTTGTTTTATGTGGATTTAAATTTTAAACACATAATATATTCATTTTTTCAGTCGCACTTAAATGTTATGGTCATTTCAAGTGTTTACTTCATAATCTCATTTTATTTGGGATTTCTTAAACTTGAATTTCAATTTGAGGAAATTAGATGTATGTTGTTCAAAAAACCATTTACTTTTATTCTACTCTAATTATTCATAATATTTTCCAAGTAATAAATCCATTTCTATACTCTTCGGTCCTCAAAATTTTATAGAAAATGTTTTTAGAAAAACTGGACTTCATTTCTCTCTTAAGATGGAGAACCTATTTTTTCCTAAAAATCATATTTTCTAAAAATATTTATAAAATTTTTCACCTTAACAAAATGATTTATAAAAGAAATTTTTACCCTTTTTCATTATATAAACTTTTTAAAAGAAATATTCTTGTTTATTTCCAAAGAAGGGATTATTCAATCCATTTTACTATATAAAAGGAATATTCTTTTTACCTTTTATAGTTGGTACAGATTTATCCATCATCATTTCTTTCAAGATTACTTTTCAATTTTAGATGGTCAATTTTATGAAAAATAATTTCTTTCCAACAAAAATTATTTCCAAAAAAATGTAAATGAATATTATATTTTTCACAATAACATTTTTAAAAGATATTTTTATAGTATTGATATTCATCAATGGAAGTTACCCTTTATCATTAATACAATTAGGATATTTTTTATTGATACCATCATTATTAATTATCTGGATGGTTTATGATTTATTTTTTCAAGGATATTATTGAAATTCACTTCCTTGATTCCTTTTTCTAGTTCCCTTGAAATATTAAAATTCTTATGACCATTAAACATTGAATTTCCCATAAATATCCATATCATTTATCATGGATGTGATTATTTTCTAAATGGTATATAATTTTTATATATGGTCTGTACTCGATGTTAATTTGATTATCTGGGAAAATATTGATAAATCTGTATCCTCTACTCCATATGGATATCTTATAAGGCACATTATTAATGAATTAAAATCAAATATTTGACATATGTCAAATTATTTGGATAGGTACAATATGGGTGGGTCCCAGTTATAGATAGACCCTTAATGAATCAGTAGACTCATGGGACGATTTAGTTGGCCATCCTTATATGTGTTTTTACTCGATATGATAAACCATATTTTGAAATTTCTTGATATTAAAGGCATAATGTACCTAGAAAACATGGAATCCAATAATTAATAATTTTCTTCATTTAGACCAATTTACTATTTATCCATGAGATTTTTTTTCAATATATTTATAGATTCATTTCTATTTTATTTTTTTCATTAAATGGAATGTGTTTTCAGTTTATTGCCTTTTTATATTAATTATTCATTATCTAGTTATTTTGTATGGAATTTGTTTTCTATTATTTACCTTTACATATTTTTAATCCATATCTTTTTCAGTTTATTGATTACATGGTCTGTGTATTTTGTTATTACATTTTCAAATTGAAAATTCTCAATGATTTGGTATTACTTTTTTTGTGCATTACCCTAAGTGAGAATTTGAGTTCACCCTTATTTTTTTCATTTCCCTAGGAATATAATAATTTCAATAAGAAATATATTCAAGGATACGCTTGATGGAATCAATTTATTATTATCCTTGAATGAAAAAAATGTATTTTGTAATTAGTGTGTTTATTTATAATACAAGACTCATATATGTACCTATTTTACCAATACTACTATACTATTAATTTATTTTGGATGTGATTTACTTGTATCTTATACCAACGTAATTGTAGTATACACCGAATCTAGGTTTTCTAGGGTTAGGTCACTACAGTTGGTATCATAGAATGTTTATTAGCATCCTTCTTAACTATATTTAGGAAAACATATATTAGAGAACATAAAATTAAGGGAGAATTTGATTATAAGTATAAAATAACATCCAAAATTTTTGGTTAGATATAGATTATATGGTTTTCCTATAAATACCACCATATCTAGATACTGAAACTGCATGTGGTGCTGGAATAGATGTACCGAGGGGTAACAACTCTGAAAAGGTGTATTGGACCTAACTCGAGTGTAACCTGGTACACAAAAATGGGATGTACTATATACATAGTTTGACACTCCTGGGTGATATGCATAAGATAATTAACATTTTCTTTACAAACCATTATGAATTATTTTATTATATGACAAAATGAATGACCTAGGTTAAACATTAGAGTAAGGAGGACCTATGTGGAATTAAAATAGTGGAATTACTTATGTATTAGGTTATATTCAAAAAATTAGTTAAAAGGATACATAATGATTAAATTTCAAGGATTTCTATCAAATTTATTTTGAAAATTTTATTAATATGGTTTAAGAAAAATACAACTAGTATTTCGGTTGACAAACCATATTGTCTGGAATAGCCGCGAGACTTAAACCCATGACCGAAGGATGATAAGGGTTTATTTCCAACCACTGACCTGTGAAATATCCCATTTAATATGTTATTTTTTTTGTTAAATAGTTTGATGAATGAATATTAATGACGAACCAGTAGTGTTACTTTTTTGGTTTATAGATTAATTTACTAACCATATTGACTTTAGAAGATAGTTATAGATAAATAGTTATATTTATCACTCTTCTATGGAACTTAAGATCCACTAAAATTGTATTTTAATACTTCAGAAATCAAAGGTAATTTCTTGAAATCAATTTCATGGAGTAAGGGATGAATTAGAATTTGATCAAAGGATAACCAAAAGATAAAATTATTTTTATGAAATATAAATATATTAAGTAAGTATATTCAAATATATTCCTAGAAATTAAAATAATTACTTAACATTGGAAAAATGAATTTGAAATAAAATTTTTTCATAATACCTTATTTATTATTGAAAGGATGGTCTTCTATATCATCGTATATTTTTTTATTTTAAGCCCTCAACTTTCTATTTATCATTCACTTATTTGTGATCAATGACCTAAATCAATCCCTATAAATATTTACACTTTTATTCAATGTATATATCTATGCTTTCCATTAATTTTTTCCTATTTAGAGACCTAATTATATGTTATTCCATGCAAAATTTTTATTTCCCATTATAATTTTTCTATAGGGTGTTTTAAAAACCCTTCTCATGATGTCAGATTTCTAAATGGTAAATATCAAACAATCTTGTACCTATATCGAGTTTAAATTGTGAGGATACAATTTATTAATGGTGGGTAGAATGTAACTACTCAAAATTATAAAGTAAGAACATTGTATTTCATAGTGTTTATGACACAAAACACCAAGCACATAAAAGAATATAATAGCATCATACATTAAAATATATTTACTATTTAAAATATATTGAATTTATGATATATATTTAAATTTATTTAGCAACTAGTTTTCTTGTGTCCCACGTAATAATGAGTTTCTTTGATAGCTTACGTTACATGCATGATTGAATTTCACCAAACAACAATATATTATTAAAAAAATATTATTTAATATAATAAGAAATAATTTAGCTATTAAATTAGTAGTTATGAAAAGGATTAGATAACTTATTAAAATATATGGTTTAAAAAAATATAAAACAAATTCATCGATTACTAATTAATTATAAATGAATATAAAGACCAATTGAATATAAAGGAAATGTTTTTATGCTCACAAAGGTGTTTTATCCTAATAAATTAAATTAATTATTATTAGTGAATTATATTAATGGAATTTATATATTATGTATTCAATAAAATATTTTTTATATTCATCTAACAGATTTTATATGCATAAGATAAGAACAAACCTAATAATACACATAAAAGTTATATTTTTATAATGGCACTTTTACTGCCTTTTAATGGAGAACCTATTTTAAATAAAATTATTGTAAATTTTATAAATTTAATATGAAAAAATAGAATTTATTTTTGAAATAAAAACATTAAAATTAATAAGGGTGATATTTTTTTATTTTTCTGTATGGTTTTATTTTATTATGAATAGTGAAAAATATTTAATTTTAATTCAAAACTAATTTTTCATATAATTTATTTATACTGTTAAATTATATTTTCAATTGGTCTTAAAGTCTAATTTTATAAATTTTACAAAAATTAAAATAATTTGGGACATTTTAACTTATTTGAATTTGAAATTTGATAGATAAACTTAGCAAACGTTTTAAAGTTTTTACTTTAAAAACCTTTTTTATTGTCTCGTCAGCGGGATTAAATTTAAATTAATTTCTTCCAATTTTTTGATTGGAATTTAGACAAATGGATTATATATTTGTAATCATAAAAATTTATAATTTCAAATATGCTCAAGTTTGTTTTTGGCCAAAAATATTATAGAAAGTAATTGAAATTAATTGAAATAATTAAGGGAAAATTTAGCTTAACAAAAGACTAAACCTTAAACATAAGGTCCAAAATAACTTGTAAACTTTTCCAAAATCCATTTTATGGCCATATTTAGACCCCAAAATCCCTTTTATATAATTAATTTAATTATTAGAAAAAATAAAATGGGAAAAATGTGGGTGGAATTCCCATTAAATGTTTTTACAAGAATGTCACTCCACCACTATAAAAAATCACTCGCCCCTATCACTTATTCGCACATCTCAAGCCCCTTAGATCATAAAAATATACTCACACAAGCTTAAAAAAGACCTCCCCTCATCATAGAATTATATATTTATCCATAAAGGGATCCAAGGAAGTCCTAGTATGAAAACCAAAAAGAGTTAAAGATCATTCCTTTTGCACGGTAAAGAGGTTATAAAAGTGCCTTGTTCAGAAAGTGATGTGATACATTCACACTATACATGGAATGTATAATGGATGATTTTAATAAAAATATGTGACATATATGAAATATATATTATAATAGAATTATAATATACATATATATCATTCACTTTTTATTCTTTTAATATGAAAAATGAATGGAAGTAGTGTTCATACATATGTATGGCCTACCATCTTTGTGAGTGGTTCATTTCATTTCTTATCTAAAAAATTTATAGATTAATTTTAATACATATATACTACATATATATATAAATTAAATTATGTTGTACATTCGTGAGATTAGGAAATCATGATCTATTTACGAAGAACAAAAATAACAAGTTAAAACATACTCAACAAACTAGTCAATCAACACCCAAAATTATGAAAATAATGAAATATTATTAAGAAAAAAGTAATAAGATATTAGTCATTAAACCTATTTTCTCTAAAAACCTTATTTTCTAAAAATAATCTCCTTATCAAAACTATTTATTAAAGACATTTTCCTCTTTTTTATTTTACAAATTTTTTCAAAGGAATCTTCTTGTATATTTCCAAACAAGGCACTTTTCTAACCTTTTTATCATAAAAAATGAATGTTATTTTCACCTTTTTTATTTGGTATGAATTTCCCATCCATAATTTCATCAAAATTCCTTTTTAATTTTGAAATGTTAATTTTTAAACAAATATTTTCAAAAAGTGATTTATGAGGAAATTAATTTTTAAAAATGATTTTCAAAAGGAAAAGGATATTTTCCTCAAGAATGGTTTCAAAATATCTTTTTATAGTATTTCTAATCATCAAATAAAGTACCCATTTATCCATAATCCACTTGGTATATTTTGTATTAATATCATCCTTATTATTTCTCTCGATGGGTTATGATTGATTTTTACATGGATAGTATTGACATTCACTTCCATGATTCATTTATGTGGTCCCCTTGAAATATTCAATTTTCTATGACTATTTATCATTTAATTTCTCTTACATATCCATATCATTTATCATGTATATAATAATTTATTAAATAATATAAAATTTTGACATACGGTTTGTACTTGACAGTTATTAGATTAATTAGGGAAATATTGATAAACATGTATCTTCTACTCCATACAGATATTTGATAAGGCACATTTTATATGAATTAAATTTATTATTAGATATATAAGGAATTATTTTTGAAAGGTACAAAATTGGTGGGTCCCAGTTATAGATAGCCCCTTGATGCGTTGGTGGTCTCATGGGATGAGTCAGTTTATTTTCCTTAGAAGGGTTTTTACCAAATATTCTAAAACATCTATTTAATGGTCTTTATGGTAAAGGTAACATGTACCTAAGAAATACGGAATCCAATAATTAATAATTTCCCTCATTCAGACTCAGTTACTATTTATCCATTATATTTTTATTTGAAAAATCTATGGAAGCATTTCATTTTTAGTTTATTGATTAAATGGAATGTTTTTTCAGTTTCTTACCTTTCCATATTGATTATTCCTTATCCAGTTATTTTAAACATAATGTGTTTTTAGTAAATTAACATTTCATATTTTGTAACCACTTCTTTCTTAGTTTGTTGAATACATGGCAAGTGTCTTACATTTTCACCTTTCTATATTGACTATTATTATTGATTCATTATTTCTTCCATTGTATATTACCATTATTGTGCATTTGATATCACCATTATTTTTTTAATTTTCCTATGAATCTATAAGTGTACTAGGATATATATGAAATGATATGCTAAATGAAATAAAGTTATTATTATCCTTAAAATAAAAAATATGTTGCAATTATTGTATTCATTTGTAATAAAACAATCACGTATGTATCATATTTTCCAAGATGACTAAATTTTTTTGTCCATTGGGATTTGATTTACTTATATGTTATGCAAATTTAATGGTAGTAGACACAAGTTACAGGATTTTTGGGGTTGGGTTGCTACATAAATAATGGTAGAGACTATAACACCTTGAGTTTTTATATACCTTTTTTTGAATAAATTAAATTTTAATTTGTGTCTGGTAATTCACTAAGTCAAACATTCCTTTCACATGTAATTTAAATGAATTATAATACATATAACATCAACTTGGAATAATTTACAGGAAATAGTACTTGGCATATGTTACATGCAACACCAATGTTTCAATGAAACATCATTTTATTGTTATTTTTAATTAAATTATATATTTATAAACTAGCTATTAAAATTAGTCATATGAATAGTAATAACTAATTTTTAAATATTTTTTTATAATTTTATTATATAAATAAAACATATTTATAAATAAATGTATACTTTTTGGTAAAGTCCTTATTTGTTTAAAAATACTATTTTCTCAAACAAACTACTTTCCATTTCATTCTGTGAAAAACAATAAATTTAATTTTAGAATAATTTTGAAATTTAATTTTATAAATATAATTCATTTTTTAATTTATAATTTAAAAATTATATTATGGTGAATTTTTTGTATTTTTCTAAGAAACATCATTTTTGGATGAATAGCGATAAATATCGGATTTTAATTCAAAACTCTATTTTCGTCTAATTTATTTATATGGTTAAATTATTTTTTAAATTGGTTTCAAAGTTTAATTAGATAATATTTTTATAAATTAATACAATTTAGGTTATTTATATCAATTTCACATTGAAATTGGATATAAAAACTTAGCAAATTTTGAGTGTTTTTACTTTAAAACCTCACATTGTCGACCCGACTATGAGATTAATTTGAAATTAATTTACACCAATTATGTTATTAGAATTTGGAAATGGATTATATATTTATAATCATGATAACTTATAACTTAATATAAATTCAAATTATTTTTTACAAAAAAATTAATGAAAGTAATTAAAATTAATTACATCGATTAAGGTAAAATTAAGCTTAACTAGGTACTAAACCCTACATTTCAGACCCAAAACGACTTATACACCTATCAAAAACCATTTTATAGCCATTATTTGACCATTAAACTTCCATTATTGAGTCTTTTTGATTTTTTATTACTTTGTTTAGGTAAAAATAGGGGTACACCTAACTTGTATTCAAAGATACCAAGTGAGTCATTTCTCTTCCATATAAAAGGCTACCACTTATCCCTCTTCTTCACACCTCTAAAACCACTTTGGATAGGCCAATATATATCCAATAAACTTCTAAACATCTCTACATTCCTCATATAATCTTAACTTTGGAAAAAATCAATCTAAGGAAGCCTTTTGAAACAAACTAAAAGTTGTTACCCGGTTAATAGGTAACGTCTTCTCTCACGATCTTTTATTTTATTTTCTTTCTCCATTACTTTCACTCTATTTACTGAATTATTCTATAATAAAACTATTATAATCAATATAAAAGGATATTTTTATGATAATTTTTTTCCTAAAATTACACACAATTCCATCTAATGGGTAAATATCTTATTGTTTATTTGTACAGAGAACTACCACCTCACTAAATGATGATTGTTCATTTTTCCTTTATCTCATTTCATGGAAGAAATTATGATGGAAACCCTGTTTATATATGTTATATATTATATTTATTATTTATTTATTATTATTTATTTATTTTACAACACATATCATTTTACTTTAAATTTTTTTGTAAATACGATAATTTCATTTGAGGAAGTGTGAACTACCACCCCCTCAAAGTAATGTGATTCATTCACACACTACATAGAATGTATTAACAAGGTTTAATTGAACTTATAATATATATATATATATGATATTATAATTCTAGATTAATAATTATATATATATATATATATTTTATTTACCTTATATCTTTCAATACGATAATAAAAACGGAAGCAGCATTCATGTGTACGTACGGCTTACCATCTCCATGAACAGTGTATTCCATTTCAAACATCTATATAATATATATTATTATAATAAACATATCACTAATGTAAATTATATTTATGTCATTTTTTAAATTCTATAATCATGGTATAATTATAATTATTGAATATATAACAAATTAAGACAAATACGAAGAACAAAGAAGATATTACCCAAAGTGAATCCTTAATATAGGATTGCCAAAAAAGAGGGTAATATAAAGTCATAATAAAACCATATATGGTATTATATATAATAATATGGTTATTTAAAATATTTATAATACATTTATATTTATTATACCTGTGTTTTGAATGAGTACGGAGAGAGTCAAGATATAATGTAAGGGTATTTCATTTCACTTTTTATTTCTGTGAGATACATGCTTTATTGACCACCAATTCCTTTTGTGTGGTGTGTATACTACCCATGTATGTATTAAATGATACTAATAATTAAATTTATATGTATTTAAATATCTATTTTATTATCTTTATTTCATGGGGTTTAGGTTTAAAAACTAACCAAATTTGTAAAATAACTTTGTTTCAATTTCCCTTTTTTAGGATCATGTTTTGTTATGCACCTAAATTATTTTTCAAGGTTTATATACATAAATTTTACATGAAATATCATGAATAAAATTATTGTAATGGTATTTTAATCTTCATTTAATTTATTTTTCTTACATTGAGAGTATGATCCCAAGTAACCAAGTGGTAATAGTTTATTGAAACAAACTCATCTCCTTTTGAGATTGTTACAAAACATCCTTCTTTGATGAAATATTAGGATACATATCTCAATAAAACTCATGAATTTTATTATAATATGGTTATTAAATATATCGTCAGGTATTAGTACCATTTTTTCACTCTTTGGTACTTAAGATATGGTTTTTAAGAAAAATATGAATGTCTCTCTCTTTGGTCATAAATCTATTGAATTCAAAAACCATGTTTTCAAAAATGTCTTCAAAAATGTTTTCAAAAGATATTTAAATCCCATTTTCAAGGAAAAATGATTTAAAAAACGTTTTATTATTTTCAATCCTTCCTTTATAAGTTTTCAAAGCTATTTTCAAAGAAAATTTTTTTTAAAATGTTTTATGTTATAAAAATAATTATTCAATAAAGAAATGATATTTTCCCCCAAAAATGTTTTTAAAATATATTTCAAAATTATTTCTCATATAATATAACATCCATTAGTGTTACTCATGTATTTATATGGAAATTATTAAATTTTTTCATTCATATTATTTCTATTAATGTATTATGTTTTGAGGTAAATATGTATATGAAACTCGTTTCTTTTCCCAGTTTATGTTTATGATGAAATGATTATATACCCTGTCTCTTTCCATAGGTTATGATATGATTACATTTTTATAATACCCATTTCCATTTCATGGGTTATTATATGATTATTTATGTTCTTTTGAAACATGTATGTATGATTTCATTATAATATGGATGAGACTTATATCTCCCTAAAATGAATTGGGTAAATATTTATATCTCATGAGATATAAATGCCTCGAATGGGAAATTAACATGGTAAAATATTATAGGGATGGAATAGTAAATGAACTTGGTTCCATATTATAGGGCTTGAATAGAGAGTGAACTTGGTTCAGTAATGCAAGGATGGAACGGGGAGTGAACCATGTTCAGTAAATTACTTTGTCCACTAATATAGTCTCATCAATAGTGCCTTAACTACTATGGAAAATATTATATATTATTATTTTTCTACCACAACTACATGTTTTATTTCTATGTTATGTTTTCAAATCTTATATTCTTTATTTCCTTATGATTCATTTCTTATGAACTGCCTAGTTTTATTCCATGATTCATGTATATAATCTTTGATATACATGGTATGTTCTTATGTTTTCATGATAATGTTATAATACACTTATGCTCATAATTATTCTTTCATATCTCCCTTGTATACCCCTGCTAAAAATTTAATCTCACCACTTTTAATATTTCCTTCCCCGTGTTATGAAGATATCTATTATGTTTGATTTTTCTAATAATGGTGCTAGTGAAGAATAACCTAGTGGGATATAATGTTGCTCAATTATGTATTAGTGTTTATGTTCCTTTGTTTCCAAAGGCACTAGATTTTTATGGTCTTTGGGTGTTTTTTGTGTAATGTTTTATATATTCTTCCAAATTTATGAAATTTCAGTGTATGAAAAGATATGGTCACTATAGTTGGTATTAGATAAAACTTTTAGTTAACCATTAGAATATAGGATGATAAAACCTTAGTGAGAACCCTAAGGGAATTTCTATGGATAAGTATAAGGATAAAAAAAATATAAGAAAATGTCCGGGAATTTTGGGTAAGGGTAGAGTGAGTGGTTTCCAAGAAAAACATCCATGTTTGGATACTATGAGTGGATGTGGATCTGGCACATATTTACCAAGGTATAGCAACTCTAATAATATGTTCTAGGCCTAACTTGGGGTAATCAGGTACACAACAGTGGGACTTGTTGCGCACCACGTTTAACACTCCCGGGATATATGCTTTGGAAATTCACAAACTATTTACAAACCGTCTTTAAGAATGTAAATAGTGTCTGGTTATGAATAACCTAGGATAAACCTAAGGTGTCATATATTAAGTAAGGTTTAAAAGTTAAGACATCATATAAGTTAAATTTCATGATTATGTGGTTCCTCATTTTGATAATAGTTTCTTACTCTACACTTTTTTGTTTTAATTAATGGATTGAAGCTGAAATAACATTATTAATGGTTATTATGATAGAAAGTGAAATGATTTTCATCCTAACCAACCATATTCTATGGCAGATGGAATGAATTTTCTCATTGCTATCATCACATAAGTTTCTCAAGTTAAAAATCATAGTGGAATTCCAAATGAGAAAATGAGGGAACAACATTGAGTTGAGTATTTTTGAGGCAACATCCACCATATTTCATAGGGTCCTCTAAACCACTTGTTGGTAAAAAATGGATCATTAATACTAAAAATATATTCTTCATTCTCCAATTTTCAGAGAATGATAAAGTTATTCTTGTTATTTATCATTTAAAAGGTTAATTATACCAGTGGTGGACTCTAAATAATAATATGAGGCAGGAAGATTATATTGAATCCACGGATTAGATGAGTTCAAGACCTCATTTTTCAATAATTAAGTTCCTTATATTTTTCATACCTTGATGGAGAAAGATCTCCTTGAGTTGAATCAAAGGGATAATGAATTTCTTTGGTACCTATGAGGATAATTTCATGAGACTTGCGAGGTATGCTTAATGAATTATAATCCATCCTAAAATTCAAGTTGATGGGATCTTTCAGGTCTTAAAACTAAGTTTTATAAGGGTGTTGTCCATAAGAGAATTTAGTAGTAATGAATAGATTTTGCATTATGAAATCAAGGTAGAAATGGAGGTTGGAGTTACGTATCAACCTCCTGGTTTTGACCAGAAAATAAATATAGAGTTTAAAGGACACTCTAAAAACAATAAATAAAAGAAGATTATTTTACCTTTAATCTCTAAATATGAGAATAATTATGGAGTAAGTTTTCATAAGGGGTCTAGTAAATGTTTTATGTTCGGAAATTATGGTCACTGGGAAATTGATTTTCAAAATGATGGGAAGAAGTTAGCTCAAAATGATAATGAAGAGAAAGTTTCACAGAATGAAATTCCCATGATTTAATGATAAAAGTGTAATGAGAATGGGAATTATATTAACCACTAACCAACCCCAATTGTGGGTGATTATGGTCGATTCCAACAACCTCCTAAACCAAGGGACAATAGGAAATCTTATGAAATGGATGTTACTAATGAGGGGTGTGATAACGATGTGATGAAAGGTATAATTACCATCCACTCTAGAACTGATAGTGTCAAATTTGATTCTAGATCTACCCACTATTTCATATCTAAAAAAAATTATAAGGGTGTTAATATTCCACCCAAACAATTAGATATAAAATTAGAATTGAAACCCCCAAATGGTATGATAATTTCATCTCAATTCTATGACTCCTCTCCAGTTGATGTTTGTGGGAATGTGCTTCCTACAAATCATTTTATTCTTCTATTGGTTGAATTTGATGTCATATTTTTCATGGATTGGGTTTATCTACATAAACCCCACATAAATTTTCATAGAATGGATGCTACGTTGATATTTAAAACCCTTCAATGATCATCGATCAATGTGGAGATAATAATGAACATACTATGGAGATTACATCCATTGTATGGGTCTTAATTCCCATTAAAAAGGGTTTTTTATCTCAAATGGTTAGGGAGAAAATTGGCATCGATGATATGCCTATTTTTTTAGAATTTGTGGATGTATTTATAGAATAGTATCTTAGTGTTCCACAAAAACGTGATGTTTAGTTCTCAATAGAACTTATACCTATTTCCATACTAATATCAAAGTATTCTTATAGAATATCCCCAATTGAGTCGCAAAAATTGAAGAAGAATCCAAGAAAACATTCATAAGGGATTAATTTGTAAAAGTGTGTCACCTTGGGGTGCACCTATTTTTTTATTTTTGAAAAATAAAAATGGATCAATGAATCTCTTCATTTATTATCGAGGTTTGAACAAAATCACAATCAAGAAAAATTATCCTCTTCCCCATATTTATGGCTTGTTTGATCAACTGGACAAAGATGAATACTTTTCCAAGATTGACCTTTGTTCTAGATATCATCAATTAAGGGTATATAAAAAGGATAAAACCAAGATTTCATTTCGTACAAGGTATGGACACTATGAATATATAATGATTCATTTTGGTCTTACTATTTCCCCTTCTATCTTCAAGAATTTAATTAATGGAGTCCTCATAGAATACCTCAATGAGTTTTTGGTAATATTTATAGATGATATTCTTTTATATTGAAAGAAAAATTAAGAGAATTAATATCACTTGATAATTGTACTAAAGAACCTAAAGAAGGAGAACCAATATGAAAATTTTAAAAAAGTGTTAATTTTGGATATAAAATGTTTCATTTTTGGATCACATAATCTCAAGAAATGGTATAGTAGTAGATTCATTAAAGATAGAGGCTATTTAATTCTATCATATACCAACCACAATGACTAAGATCAATAGTGTTATTGGTTTAGATGGATATTATAAATGGTTTTCGGAGAATTTCTCATGAATAAAAAATGATTTTTCCATGTTAACTTGGAAGGGTGACAAGTTTATTTGGATATATGAATGTGAGGAAAATTTCAAAGAACTGAATAAGAGGTTAGTCAGTGAACATGTGTTTACATTACCCTATAGTGAAGAAGGGATTGTAATCAATAGTGATGTAGAAAAGAAGATATTATGATGATTTTTTATTCATAATAACATTTTTATAGTCTATACCACATGATAGTTGATGATTCTTGAGAAAATTTACATAACTCATGATTTGGAGTTAGCAGCAACAATTTTTTCATTAAAGATATAGATTCATTACCATTATTAAGAAAAGTGTGATATATATACCGACCATAAATGTATGAAAATAGATTCACATGAAATGATTTTAACATGATACAAAGAATATAGTTATATTTGATAAAGGATCATGACTCCTCAATGCGTCACCACATTGGGAAAGTGAACAATGTGGCTGATGATTTGATTCGGAATGATCATTCTACCTTAGCCAATATTAAGATAACAAAATATCCAATATTTATGTATTTGTAAAGGATGGATCTAGAAATCCTAAAGGAACGGGAAAACCATATATTTCTCAAATTAATATTCATCCCTCTATCTGATAGAAAATAAAGGAGTTGTAGAAGGAAGATATAGATCTCCAGAAGAAAGTCAGAAATGTTCCTAAGTTAAAACTTGATCACGATGGAATAATGAGGTTCTGGAACCATGTATGTGTTCCTTCTATACCATATTTGATGAAAGAGATATTAGAGGAAGCTCAGAGTTCTTTATTATTTATTCATCCCAGATGTAAGAAGTTTTATAGGTACATAAAATAATACTTTTAGTTGGATTACCTGAATAGAGATATCATATAGTTTTTATCTCAGTTATTGGTATGACAACAAGTTTAGGATAAAAGACAAAAGTTGAATGTGGTGTTCAAACCATTACCCATACTAGAATGGAAATGGGATAACATCACTATGGATTTTTTCATTAGACTACCCAAATCCACAAAATATTTTAATGATATATGTGTGGTAGTTTATCACCTTAATAAGTCACCACACTTCATCACAATCAAATAATACTACTCCCTGGATCATCTTTCCATTATATCAATTAAGGAAGTGGTAAGTTTTAATGGAGTACTACATTATATTATATCATATCAGAATCTAAGGTTTATCCTATAGCTCTATAGAATTACTTAGAAATAACTTAATAAAGAATTGAGTTTCAGCACTTCTTATCATACTCAGACCGATGTCCAGTCTGAACAAACAATTCAAACCCTAGAGGATATGTCCAGATCATATTCGGTGGATTTCAAAGGTCATTGGGACCAACACCTTCCTCTAGTTGAGTTTTCTAACAACAATATCTTTTACTCAATAATTCATATGGCACCTTATCAATCCCTATATGGGAAGAACTGTAGGGCTTCAACATGATAGGATGAATTTGGGGATAAAAAAACTATTTGGGCCTGAGATCGCTGAAGAAATGGTCGAGAAGGTTATAACTGTTTAGCTGCATATTAAGAAGCTCAAAGTTAGAAGAAAAGTTATGATAATAACTATTTTCATGATTTATAATTTTATGTTGGTGATAAGGTTTTTCTATGAATTTCACCATGTAAGATAGAAATGTGATTCTAAAAGAATGGGAAACTAAGCCCTAGTAATATTGGTCCCTTTGAAATTATTGATCGTATTGGGACGATATCTTATCGCTTGGAAATTCCTCCAAATATCTCTTAAGTAAATGATTTTTTCCTTGTATCTCTCATAAATAAGAACATGTGTGGCCCTTCATATGTACTATACTCATAGGTCATATTATTGGATAAGGATCTATCCTACACAGAACAATCTGTTGAAATTCTTGATCGATCTGAGAAAGTTCTACAAAACTAAACCACTCTCCTGGTCAAAGTTTGTTAGAGAAATCACCAGTTAGAGGACACTTTTTCAGAACTTGAGGATATTATGAAGCATATGTATCCTCATTTTTTACCCATGTGATGAATTTTTAGGGTGAAATTAATTTTAATGGGGGTATAATATAACATGATAAGTTTTTATAGACCTTTTTTTTAAATTAAATTTTCATTTGTGTCTTGTAATTCACTAATTCAAACATTCCTTTCACACGTCATAGACTTGGCATACATTATGAAAAACATCTACTTGGTGTATGTTACATGGAACATTTAATTGGCATACGTTACACACAACACCGATATTTGTATGAAACGTCATTTTATTATTATAATTATTTAATTGAGAAAATTATAACCTAGATGTTAAACTTAGTAATATAAACAGCAATAACTCCTTTTAAAACACTTTTTATAATGGTTTTATATAAATAAAACATATGGATAATGAAAGATATAATTTTTGGTAAAGTCCTTGTATGTTTAAAAATACTATTTTCCCAATCAAACTACTTTTCATGTCCTTCTGTAAATAATAAAATTAATTTTATACACATTTATAAACTGAATTTGATAAAATAAACTTCATTTTTTAATTTATAATGCTAAAGGAATTGGGGTAATTTTTTTTGATTTTTATGAGAAACTTAATTTTTGTATTTTATTTAAAGGTTGGGGCTGAAGCCTCAATTTATTATTAGTGAAAATACCTCTTTAAGTCTGGGTAGATGGAGACCCATTACATAACCTTATGGCCCAAGGCCAATGACCTGAATACAAGGCTTCAAAGCCCATTTTTTCTCAAAGGACCCCTTAGGGAATAGTATTGCTACAGTACCTGTGCTGCTACAGTACTTCTACAGTGACTTACTATATTTCAGCTACAATAACCTGGAAATTCATCCCTACCCAAATTTGATCCTGGGTCTTTTGGATGCCAAGAAGAAGCCAATACCACTTGGATTTTTTTTACTTTAAAATCCTACTTTGTTGACCCAACTATAGGATTAATTTTTAATTAATTTCTACCAATTGTGCAATTATAATTTGGAAAAATAGATTCATAATTTTTAATCAGAATAATTTATAATATATAATAAAATAAACTTAGTTTTTTACTAAAAATAATAGTTAAAGTAATTTAAATTAATTGCATCGATTAAGGTAAAATTAAGATTAACGAAGGACTAAACCTTAAATTTAATACCCAAAATGACTTAGAAACTTATGAAACACAAATTTTATAGCCATTATTTTGAAATTAACCTCCCATTATTTAGTTTTTTTATGACATTTTTTTAGTAAAAATAGAAGTACGCCTAACTTGTTTTCAAAAATACCAAGTGCATCATTTCCCTTCCCTTTAAAAGGCCACCACCTCTCCATCTTATTCACACCTCTATAACTACTTTGGTTTATACAAGATCTACCCAATACACTTTCCAACATCCCTTACTTACTCCTATAATCCTCCCCTTGGGTATAAAGCAATCCAAGTAAGCCTTTTGGAACGAACCAAAAAGAGATACCTGATTAAAAGGTAATTTCTTCTCTCAAGATCCTTTCATTTATTTTCTTTCACCATCCCCTTCACACTCTTTATTACATAATTTTATAAAAAACTATTTTAATCATTATTCTATAATGTTTTTATTATAATTTTTTGACCTAAACATAAACATACTTCCATCTAATTGATAATGAACATATTGTTTATGTGTACGGAGAACTACCGCCTCACTAAATGATGAATGTTCATTTTTTCCTTACCGCATCTCGTGGTGGAAATTATAATGGACATGATATTTATATATTTCATATATTATATTTATTATTTATTTAATCTTATATATTCCATTTATAATACATATATATTTCTTTACATTTGGTGTAAATATGATAATTTCATTTGAAGAAGTGTAGACTAACGCCTCCTCAAAGTGATATGATTCGTTCATACTCTACATGGAATGTATTAAGGATGGGTTTAGTGAAAATATATAATATATAACATATAATAATTCTAATTGAATAATGATATATATACATATATATACACATATTTCTTTTACCTTATTTATTTCAATACGACTATAAAAACGCAAATAGCGTTCATGCGTACATACGGCTTACCGTCTCCATGAATAGTGTATTCCATTTCATAATCCAATATTCTATAGATTATTATAATAAAAATACACTAAATATAAATGATATTTATATCATGGTTTACATTATGGAATCATGGTATAAGTATAATTAGTACCGATATAACAAATTAGGACACATGCTAAGAACAAAGCGGATATTACCCGAAGTGAAAGCTTTACATAGGTTTGTTAACAAGAGGGTAATATAAGGTCATAATGATACCATGTATGGTGTTAGATATAATAAAATGGTTCTTTAAAATATTTATAACAAATTTATATTTATTATGCAGCTGGATTGAACGAATACGATGAGAGTCAAGATACAAGGTAAGGGGATTTCATCTCACTTTTTATTTCCTTGAGATACATGCTTTATTAACTCCCCATTCCATTTGTGTGGTGTGTATACTTCACATGGATTTATTAAATGATTCTTATATTTAAATTTATGGGCATTTAAATATCCATTTTATTATCTTTCTCTCATGGGATTTAGGTTTACAAAGTTACTCAATCGGTAAAATAGTTTTTCCTCAATTTACCTTCTTCAACATTCATGTTTTGTTGTGCACTTAAATTATTTTATGAGGTGTATATGAATCCATTTTACATGTTATATCATGAATATAATTATTTTAATTATATTTTATGATTTATGTAATTTTATTTTCTTACATGGAGAGTATTATTCCAAGTAATCAATTCGTAAGAGTTTTTTAAACAACTCGTAGATTTTAGAGATTGTTAATGATTATGATTCTTTGATGAAATATTATGACACATCTCTCACAAAAACTCTGGAAATTTATTCTCCTCTGGTTATTAATGATATACTCATGTATTAGTACCATTTTTCCACTCTTTGGTATTGAAGATACTTCTTTTATGTAAAATCTTACCATCTCTCTCTTTAGTCAAAAATCTAATGTATTAAAAAACCATGTCTTCATATATGTTTTTATAAATGTTTTCACAAGATATTAGACGCCCATTTTCATGGAAAATGGATTTTAAATACATTTTATGGTTTTTAATACTTCCTTTATAATCTTTCAATGATTTTTTCAATGAAAAAGGTTTTCAAAAGGCTTTATGTCTTAAAAATAATTTTTCAATGAAAAAAGGATATTTTCCTTAAGAAATTTTTTTAAAAGATCTTTCAAAATTATTTCCCTTCTAAGATAACATCTATTGGTGTTACTCATGCATTTATGGGGAAATTATTCAATTTTCCCATTCATATACTTTATCTGAATGGATTATGTTTTTATTGAATGATTTTTATAAAATCCATTTCTCTTTTAGGGGTTATAAGCTTTTGAATCCCACTTCCTTTCACATGTTAGGTTTATGAAGAAATTATTATGAAACCTATGTCTTTCCATATTTTATGATATAATTACATGTTTATAATAACCATTTCACTTCATGGGTTATGATATAATTATCTATGATATAGTGGCACATGTATATATGATTTCACTATGAGATGGATGGTACTTATATCCCCCTCCAATGTATTGGGTAAATATTTATATCTCATGAGATGGACAAGGATAGAATGATAAATGAACTTTGTTCAATATCACAGGGCTGGAACAGGAAATGAACTCAGTTCAGTATTACAGGGCTGGAACGGGGAGTGAAATCAGTTCAGTAATATAGGGATGGAATTGGGTGTGAACCTAGTTCAGTAAAGGGATTTGTCCACTAATGTGATCAATACAACAATTCCTTGACTACTATAAAAATCATTATATTTTCTAATGTTTCTACCATAATTACATGTTTTATTCCAATGTTATTATAACAACCTTGATCTGTATTACACACTTAAACATGATTTATTACATAAACTTTCACTTAATACAACTCATAAGATCGAGAGGACTAGTGTCTTGGAAAATTAGGAACATTACATGAAAATTTAAGATATAAAATACAACATCTTTTTTGAAAACTTATTTTACATGACCACAACATTCCTTCATACTTAGCATTGAATGGGATAACCTAAATACATACATAAAAAAGGTGAGCTATAAATACCATTAAGGGAGTAAAAAAGTAATGACATGAAGAGTACAATACATGTTCGACAATAGGCATGTAAATGGATCATAAGAGAAACATGAACATAAATTCATGACATAGCATGATTATTGCAACATAGAAATGTGGAAACAACATTTAACATGATATTAGCAAGTGCCAAGGGTCGTTGCATGTGAAGCATGAGTAAACCCCTCACTGCACATGAATTAGCATGATTAAAACCTCATTTTACTTGAATTATCATGATTCAACACTCATTTCACATGACATATCAAGATAATATTCTTTACCCATTGCATTGGATTGATATCATGGTGCACCCTTCTTAATCATTTCATTTCATACATAAGTGTGCCACATAGATGGTACAACATGGATTCATTAAACATCATAATTTATTCCACGAATAAGGGATGTGTAATACATAAACTTAAGTCCTCAATAAACAAGTACAAGTTCATAAAGGTTAATATACTTGATAGATAAATTGGTATAGTATTCACTTACATGATGATTTTGGCATGGGAAATTTTGGTTTAACTTTGACAGCAGAACGTCGTCAAATAGAAATTGTAAAATGGGTTGATGAGAGAGAAAGGGGTATCTCATAATTTATATATGAAATGGAGAGTAAGGGGTTCATGGAACATAATACCCCAACATATGTAATGGAATTTAGATGCATAATATAAAATAATTTCTTGAATGTAAATGAGGAAAGGGAAATCCCTTACGGATTTTCGGCATGGTAACGGGTGTACATGGGAGGAATTAATGAGATATAAAGGGGTATCCCATTATTAAAACATATGGAGGTAAGTATAGGTTAGGTGAGAAATCATTCTCTAATATTTTTAATTGAAAATAAAAGGTCACAACAATATAAGGAAACTTTGACATAAATAAGGAATGAAAGTGATGATCTCTTACATGAGTGTGAGACTTCAAGAGATTGAGGAGGGGATTATTGAGAGATTAGGGCACCTTGGGAGGATTATAGAGAAATTATGGTAGATTAGGGACGTGATCAAAGGGTTTTTAATGAAAATAATTTGGGGATTGGGTGGGTTTATAAAGAAAAATAGGGGAATTCGTTAATATTTCACAAACTTAGGTTCTGGAATCTATACAATTAAATATTCAAAACCACAAACCAACCCATGGTTTTGGCCCATGGTTTTTTCCAAAAGAGAGTGGAAAAAATATTTTATAAGGACAATGGCTGAACTTATTAAAATATTGTGCTTGCTTATGTGGAGGTGAGTCACGCACTCAAGGAAAACAATTTGAAATGTTAAAAAAATTTATAAATCTTAGAGGGTCCACTATGTCATTGTAAAATGAATCAAACAAAACTAAAATCACACTATTTGAAGGTAAAATATATATTGGCCAAATATCCCATTTATATTGTTTTATTACATCACTATTATGTCATTATGATGTCATAAAACACAATATATATTTAAATGGTATTTAATTTTTTACCCAAAAAATTGGCTATCTCAGAAAATTTTTGAAAAATTCATCATTAGAAAATTGTGTCATCTTGATTCCAAAAATAATATTCATTTTATCTGGAAATTTTCTAAATATGTGAATTTTCACATTTAAAATACCACCCAATATTTATTTAAAATTCATGGTTTTTGACAAAAAAAGCTTTCAAACCTTAATAAAAATTATAATTATATAAAAATTATACAGTCATTTATATTTAATAAAAATTAATTTTGTAATAATATTTTATTAAAATATTATTTAATTCAAAAATATATTAATTCATCAAAATAGTTCTCATAATTGAGTATTAATTAAAAATAAAATTTGTGCTTTAAAAACCACTTACAAAGTAACAATAATAAAATGAATTTATATTATTCATTCTATAAAAAAATAATGCAAATAATCATAGTGCCAGGTTCTGGTAACATAAACCCTCATAACACCCACATAATACCGAAGGGTATGGTGTGAGATGGTGAAAGAATCTTGGGTTGGCTCGGATAACATCGCTTGGGTGGTAATCTCTATTAACTTCCACTTCTCCCATAGGTGATTCCGTTAAATATTAACATGTTGAAGCTCAGCTTGGGCTCAGTCCAGAGTGAAGGCCCGTGATTCTACCTCCTTCCAGAGCTCCAAAAAATGGGATTCATATGTAATAATTCTACTGGATGAGTCCATCACTTCCTTTGTCTAAGTAAATTGGATTTGTTAAATACCTGTATTTATACTAATCATGTGATCACTGTTCAATGGCTATATTATCGATGATAACAATTCATAACAGAATTTTAAAATCTAAGAACATAAATCCAAGGAAGTGCATATGTTTTATTTTTCCATTTTACGTAATAATACATTTAATTTGATCAAGAATAATTTTGATTAATAAAATTTAGGGTCGTTAAAATCTTTCCCCTTTAAGAAATTTCACCCTTGAAATTTCCTTTTCCCATACTAAAATAATTGTGAGTAACTCTACCTCATCACTTCCTCTAGTTCCCATGTTGCTTATTAAAACTTTTGTTTTCTCCAAAACACTTTGACGGGGGGTATTGTCTTATTTCTTAGAAATTTTTCCTTATAATCTAATATTGTCATCGTCTTGTCTTCGTAGGAGTGTTCATTCTTTAATGGTACCACATCAGGATTGAGTACATGTGATGGGTCAGGTATGTACTTCCTCAAGAGTGATACATGGAATACACCATGTACTTGATATAGGATTTTTGGGAGTTCTAGTTGATATGACACTGCTCTAATGCGATCAAGGATCTCAAAAGGGTCGACGTACCTTGGGCTAAGATTTCCCTTCTTCCCAAATCTCATAAATCTCTTCAACAGTGATATGTGGAGGAATACCAGGTCTCCAACAACAAACTCTAGGTCTCATTGATGATTATTATCATAGCTCTTTTTTCAACTCTAAGTAGCTTTAATGTGATGTTGGATGGTTTTAAGCTTCCCCACCATTTCAGTGAATATTTTTGGACCTACGAGTTTTCTCCCCACAACTTCATCCCAACATACCGATGTTCTGAACCTCTTCCCATAAAGGTCTTCACAAGGATCCATATGGATGATTGAGTGGAAACTATTATTGTAAGAGAACTCAACTAGGGGAATATTTTGATCATATTCTCCTTTGAAGTCCATTGAGCATGCTCTCAACATATCCTCAAGTGTTTGGATAGTTTGATCATATTTCCATCAGTTTGGGGATGATAAGTCATACTAAAGATCAACTCAGTATTCAGAGAGTTTTGGAGACTCTTCCCCAACATAGAGGTGAATCTTGGATCTTGATCAGATATAGTTGATATTGGAAATCCATGAAGCCTTACCACTTATCTGATGTATATCTGTTCCAGTTGATCTAATGATAAATCCTCTTGTATTGGAATGAAGTGTGCAGTCTTTGTAATATGGTCCATAAAAATCGAGATAGCATTGTTTCCTTTGGATGTCTTCATAATTCCAGTGACAAAGTCAATGGGGATGTTTAACCATTTCCATGTTGGTATGGGTAGTGGTTGCATCATCCACTTAAACTTCTACATCTTAGCCTTCACTTGCTGACACACTAGGCACTTTGATATATACTCAGCGATCTCCTTCTTCATGTTATCCCACCAATTATTCTCTTGGATATCTTTATACATTGTTTTGTTTCCTAGGTGAATGGAGAAATTAAAACAATATGAATCATCCATAATTTCATTCATTAGCACCATATTTTATGGAACTCATATTCTTGACCCAAATCTCAAAATTCCTTCTTCATTAAAATTGAACTCTAAAGATTTCCATTTTCTGATAGTTTCCACTTTCTTATGAATTACCACATCATCATTTTGATCATACTATAAAATTTCCAAAAGAAATGGTTGAGAAATAATTTGTGAAGGGATTGATTATGTTCCCTTATTTATGATTCCCATGTCTATCTTCATCAAATCTAATAATATTGGATCCTTTTCCATTCTCCTCAATGATAGAATTGTTGGGTCCTTTCTACTAAGAGAATATTCCACCTTGTTCTCTTTCATAGGGTGGTAATGGTTTGATAAATCATAGTCTTTGACTAGATTTAACCATATTCATTGGCCCATATTCATCTCTCTCTATTTGAATATATACTTGAGGCTTTTTTGATCTGTATATATTTCACACTTCTCCCCAAAGAGGTAATTCCGTCAAATTTTTAAAGTAAAGATTACTACAGTGAACTCCAGATCATGTGTTGGATAGTTTCTCTCATGAACTTTCAATTTCCATGAAGTATAGGAAATGACATTTTCATTTTTCATCAACACATAGCACATTCCCTTCTTCGAGGCATCATTGAATACTATAAAAAGTTATGCACTTGTGGGTAGTGTGAGAAAGGGTGTAGTGAGAATCCTCCTTTTCAACTACATGAATATATATTCACATTCATCACTCTAAGAAAACTTTACAACCTTAGGAGTTATCCTGGTAATAGGTTTTGAAAATCATGATAAATTTCTCACAAATCAGTGAGAATATCAAGTTAACCCAAGGAATCTACAGATATCCATCACATATGATGGCTTCAGTCATCCCTCAATTGAATTTTTCTTGGATATATCCATATATATCCCATTTCTTATGATTATATGACCTAATTATGAGACCTCTTCAACCATAACACACACTTTTTGTACTTTTCATAGAGCTTCTCCTTTCGCAAGGTTTCTAGTACAGTGCTTAGATTCTCCTCATTCTCCCCCTTGGTTTTGGAGTATATTAGCATATCATCTCTAAATACTACCACAAATTTCTTGAGGTAATCTATAAAGACTCTATTCATCAATTCCATTAAAATTTTTGGATCATTAGTGAGTCTGAAAGTAACTTGTAAGAAAAGCAGTCTTGAGGATATCCTCTTTCTTTACCCTTACTTGGTAATATCCCGACCGTAGATCCACCTTGGAGAAGTATGGTTCTCCATGTACATGATCGAAAAAGTCATAAATTTTTTGTATAGGATACTTGTTATTTATTGTGATTTTGTTGAGCTCATGATAATCAATGAAAAGGCGCATTGACCCATCCTTCTTCTTGATGAAGAAGACTGTTCCACCCCAATGTAATGCACTTGGTCATATAAACCATTTATCTATATTCTCCTATAGATGTTTCTTTTTATCCTCAATATCCACAATTTCCATTCTATATATATTCGTTAATATTAGAAATACCCCAGGTATAAGATCAATCAATAATTCAACATCTCTTCTAGGAGGAAGAGCAGGAAATTTCTCAAGAAACTCTTTAGAGAATTCCCTCACAATAGGAATGTCTTAAAATATGTTTTCATCCTTAGAATCAATCATCTATGAAAGATACACATGCTCATAGGGCAGTAATATCCACACTTGAGATGATTGTTAAAAAGAAGATTCATCCTCTCCCTTGTACTTGTACAGAATCAGGGGTCGATTCTATATATGGAGAGTGATTTCTCTCTCATGGAAATTTATGTTGACTCTTTATAGGGAAGGTCAATCCATGCCATGAATTACATCAACTTCCACCATAGGGATTATGAAAAGGTTTTTTTGGAAGTTCATTCCACAATTGGTGATAGGGGAAGAGTTATATTCATGGGATTTTATAATTTCCCCATTTTCCATTCTCACCGATATCTCAACTTCCATGATTTGTGGTGGTGTTGGGATTGTTCTACTAAACTTTCAGGACATAGAACAATGTATAGAATCAAAATAAAAAATTATATTCACTATTATTGAATAAATAACTATCGTACCTGTAACCACATCATTTTCGAGGTTCTCTTCAGTAGTAGTGATGGAAAAATATCTCCCTTGTTTCCTTGGAGGTTGTTGGTTACCTTCGAAAACCCTTGGCTTAGGGAACTAGTTTGCAAAGTGCCCTGGTTATTTGTACTTGAAGAAATGAACAATGTGTTGAGGGTCGAAAAGATCATTACTCTCCTCTATCACAATGTCAGGTTTTTCTTGTCAGCAATTAATGTCCAGGTTCCCTTCTCTTTCACTCCTAAATCATTTCCTCATCCCCTTAAGAAAATTTCTCAGGTGATTCTTTTCACACCTTTGGCAAGTGGGGTGCTGGAATTTCTTATCACAGTTTGATTTATTCATATAACTACCAAATTTAAAGTCCACTTTCCGCTTCTTATCCCTATTATAGCCTTGAGATTCCCTGATCTCCATTTCAACCTGGAGGGCACATCAGATATTTTCCTCAAAGCTATCGAAGTCACGGATTGCTAGGGCTTTCCGTGGTCTAGGTTTTAGCCTGCCAAAGAAGCGTTCAACCTTGTATTTGAGGGTTACAACAAATCTGGAGGCCTATTGTGCAATCCTTGTGAATTTTTACCCATACGCTCTGATGGATTCGTCAACTTTTTTCTTGAGGTCAAGGAAGTCCCTTTCCATGTTATGTCATAGGGTGCGGGGAAAATATTTATCAAAAATTATTTTTTGGAAATCCTTCCATTCCAATATCTCGATATCTTCCTGAGGCTTCATATATTTAATCAATGTCCAACATTGATCAGCTTCACCCTCCATACGATAATCATCCAGAATAACCTTCTCTTGTATGGAACATTGAAGGGTGGAGAATATCATCTCAATGGAGTTGATCAATTGTTTGGTGATTTAGTGATCAGATGATCCATTAAAAGTAGGAGGCCTTTGTCTCATGAAACTCTCACTTTCAGCTTGTTCTTTCTTAATGGGGGTTGGACGTTCCTCTTGACCCATGTTTCTCTTCAACACTTGAGTTAACTGAGATAGTATGATGACAAAATAAACAATTCCCACACCCATTGGGTTGGGCATCTCATTAGGAGAGTCATCACATTGATATTCACATCAATTGTTAGACCGAGTCCTCTAATTACCAGCCATTGGCTAGAATAAAAGGAATGTTATTGGTAACACATAAAAGAGAATCCAAAGTCAAAAAGCGATTACTTATAAATTAAATTTATTTCCGTAACTTATGAATTTATAAGCTTAAATCTATGTTATCCATGATCTACTTCACAACCTATATTATTAGGGATTTTTTTTACTCCCTTAATAATAGTCCACACTAATCTTATGAATTTATCAAATCATATCCCCAGGTTGTGTCAAACCAAGAGTGAAACAAGTCTCTTTTTCGTGCACTAGTTCTCGTTTGATTCTAGATCAAAGTGGTGGTTTCAAGTTTAACCCCTATATGCATTTATTCCAGAGCCACCTCTACTTGTTCATATCTAGACAGGGATGTATTTGTTTGAAAAACAACTTACTCTATACTCACCAAAATTTTGGGATGATTTTATTACACTTAGTCATATACCTAATGCTTTCACTAGGGTTTTCTAATCCTAATCCCAAAAATAACTAAACCTATCATTTGTTACCAACTATAACAACCCTTCTCTTTATTACACACTTAAACATTATTTTTTACATAAATTTGCACACAAGACAACTCTAAGGATCTATAGGTCTAGTGTCATGGGAAGTTAGGAACATTACATGACAACTTAATACATAAAATACAACATAATTATTGAAAACTTCTTTTACATGACCACATCATTCATTCAGACATAGCATTGTATGGGATAACCTGAGGATATAAAAAAGAAAATGGTGAGCAATAAAGCCCGGTAAGGTAGTAAATAAGGAATAACATGAATAATACAATACATGTTAGGAAATAGTCATATAAATGGAGCATAAGAGAAACATGGACACAATGTCATGATATAGCATGATTGTCATAACATGGAAATGTGGCAACAACTATTAACATGATATTATCACGTGCTAAGTCTCATTGCACATGAAGCATGAGTAAAACCCTCATTGCACAAGAATTACCATGATTAAACCCTTATTTCACATGAATTATCATGAGTCAACACTCGTTGCACATGACGTATAAAGATACTATTCTTTAACCAATTCATTGGAGCACTATTAGGGCGCACCCTTCTTAATCATTTCATTTCATGCATATGTGTGCCACATAGATCATAGAACATGGATTCATTAAACATAATAATTTATTACATGAATAAGATATGTAAAATACATAAATGTAAGTCCTTAATAAACAAGGAAATGTTCATAAATGTGAATACCATTGATAGATAAATGTGTATGGTATTCACTTACACAATGATTTTTGAGTGGGAAAGTTTGGTGTAACTTCGACAACATAACGAAGTCAAATAGAAATCATAAAATGGGTTGATGAGAGAGAAAGGGGTGTCTCATCATTTATACATGAAATGGATAGAAAGGGGGTCATGGAAAATAATATACCAATATATTTAAGGGAATTTAGATGCATAATATAAAAGAATTGATTGAATGTAAATGAGGGGAGAGAAATCCCTTACAGTATTTCAACATGGTAACAGGTGTACATGGGAGGAATTAATGAGAGAGAAAGTGGTATTGTATCATTAAAAATTAAGGAGGGAATTATAGGGGAGGTGGATAATCAAACCCTAAAAATTTTAATTTAAAATAAAAGGGCATAACAATATAAGGAAACATGGACATAAATAATGAAGTAAGGAAAGTGAGGATCCCTTACTTGAGTGTGTGACTTCAAGAGCATGAGGAGTGGCTTCTTGAGATCTTGGGTCACCTTGAGAGGATTCTAGAGAGGGGAGGTAAGAGTAGGGATATGATTCAATGGTTCTGAGTGAATAAAAGTTGGATATTAGGTCAGTTTATATAGGAAAATAGAGGAGAATTATTTAATATTTCTCAAACTTAGGTTTTGTAATCTATATAACTAAATATTTAAAACCAAAAACCAACCCATGGTTTTTTCCCATGGTTTTTTCCAAAGAGGAGTGGAAAACATTATTTTATAATTCCAATTGTCTAACTTTTTAAAATACTAGGTTTTCTTATATGGAGGTGAGTCACAATCTCAAGGAAATCATTTTAAAATGTTAAAATATTCTATAAGTCCTGGAGAGTTCACTAATGCATTGTAAAATGAATCAAAAAAATCTAAAATCACGTAATTTATATTTAAAACATATATTGGCCGAATATACCTTTTATATTATTTTATTACATCACTATTGGGTCATTATGATGTCATAAAACACATTATATATTTAAATAGTATTTAATTTTTTACCCAAAAATTCAACTATCTCATAAAATTATGAAAAAAAATCACTATTAGATAATTTAGATGTTTTTAATATAAAAATAATATTCATTTTATCTACATAATTTTTTAATTATTTTAATTTTCACTTTTAAAATACAACTTGACATTTATTGAAAATTCATGTGTTTTGATAAAAACAGCTTTTAAACCTTAATAAAAATTACAATTGTATATAAATTATTTTATCATTTATATTTATTAAAAAGTAATTTATTAATATTATTTTATTAAAATATTATTTAATTCAGAAATCCGTTAATTCATCAAAATAGACTTCTTAATTTAATATTAATGAAAATTACTATTTGTGATTGAAAAACTATTTACAAAGTAACAATAATAAAATGAATGTATATTCTTTATTCTATAAAAAATAATGAACATAATAATAGTGCTAGTGTCTTGTTACATAACCCCTTATAACACCTGCATAAGACCTAAAGGTAAGGTGTGCGATGGTGATAGACTCTTGGGATGGCTCGAATAACATCGCTTGTGTGCTAATCTCTATTAACTTCCACTTCTCCCGTAGGGGATTCTGATAAAGCATAATGTGTTGAAGCTTGACTTGAGATTGGTCTAGATTAAAGCCTATTGATGCTACCTCCTTCCTAAGATCTGAAAAATGGGATTCGTATGGAGCAATTCTACTAGAATAGGAAATCGCTTCCTTTGTCTGAGTTAATTGGATTTGTTAAAGCCCTATATTTATACTAATCATGTGATAACTACTCAACAGCTATATTATAAATGCTAAAAACTCTTAATAGTATTTTAAAATTCAAAAACATAAAACTAAATGAGTGCATATTTTTTATATAACTATTTTATGTAATAAGACATTTAATTAGATTAAGAAGAATTTTTATTAATATAAGTTTGGGTTGTTACAGTTATGATTTTAGGGATTAAGTTCTTTATTTCCTTATGATTCAAGTCTTATAACCTACCAAGATGTTTTAAATAATTCATGTATATTATCTTTTATATGCAAGTTAAGGTATTATTTTTTCATGTTCATGTAATCATACCCTTATGGTCATGATTAAGCTTACATATCTTCCATGTTTACCCTTACAGGGGATTTGAGCTCACCTCCTTTTTATGTTTCCTTCCCCAGGTTATGACGATATGTATTATGTTTGATGTTTCTAAGAAGGGTTATAATCAAGAAGAACCTAGTGGGAGATAATGTTTCTCACTTATGTATTAGTGTTTATGTTTCCATGTTTCCAAAGTCCCTAAACTAGTATGGTCTTTAAGAATTTGTTTTTATAATGTTTTATGTATTTTTAAAAAGTTATTTAATGTTAATTTATGAAAATAGAAGGTAAATATAGATATTCCTTCCTAAAATACTATAGTAGAATATTTGAGTTCATCCTCCTCTTCCTCTACCTCAATATCATCATATGTGGGAAACGTGGTGGATTCTTGGGAACTTGAAGAAAAATAGGGGTATTTTTTACTCTTATTTATGATGTGGAGGCATATTTGGATCTATAAATATCAATATGGGGGGATTTACATATCCTAAATATGATTCACAGATATCCTAGGGGTTTCAATACAAAAATAGAAAATGTTTTTATGATTCATTTTCGTTCATGATGTCATTCTTCCCAGGAATAACATGATTACCTTATAACAGGATTGTCATCAATGTAACTATGTAAACATGTTTTATTTGAGACTATAAACTATGATAAAACCCTAGATATGTATTTTTTTGCACCATCATATTCATGGACAAAACATATTCATCTCCAAGTATATTCCAGGAGTTTACTGGGGAAATTCCCAAACTGTTAGGGGTATCATCTTTTATGTCACCTTCCATCATTTACTGCTTTTATTCTCTATTATAGAATCATACTTTATTATAGATGGTTTCACAATATTAATTGGTTTAATTGCCTGTATATATAACTAAAACTATTTCATGTATATGTTAATTTAGTAATTGATGGTATGCTGATATTATTGATACAAGGTTTTTAATCCAAGGTATTCCTAATATAACATTAAATTTTTTTCTTGTTTAATTACTATGAACATTTAATAAGATATAGGATATATGTATATATATAGTGGTATTAGTGTTTTATCTTTTTGAGTGGATATTTTCTAATTTCTTCATGTTCTATAATGGTCAATTTTGATGGTGATAAGTCATTCTCACTATATTCAAATTATCATAGTATACATGTTGGGATAAGATTGATCTTTTTTCCAATTTCAAATAGAGATCAAAGAATGATGACATTTTTAAAATTTCATGATATGTGAAAGGTTATTATATATATATGGATGGTGGACTCCCAATCTTTCACTATGAATTAGATAGTTTCACGACACTCTACTATGGAATTTTTCCCACGATACTCCTTGGTCATTGAGACTTTAGTCTCAAATTCTTGTTGAAACTGAAGAACCACAAAAATTGATTCTCTAAGATATTATGAGATTTTAATATCATATAGGATTTAATGTTTGAATTAGATAATACAAAATAAATTAAATATTTCATACACATACACTAGGGGTCTGCAAAATCCAAGATATTGTTTTTCTTTAACCTGATTCATTATGGAAGATGAAATTTGTGTCGATGATCCTTGTGTCTAGCCATATTATGAGGTCATGTTTCCCACTAATATGTTGAAGTGAGTTTTAATGTTCCAACCTAGTAAGGCCCATTTGGATAGTGGAAGTTTGGGCCACCACAACCCCAATCCTAGATGTAATAGTCCAAGGGAAGGAGGCAAGAACCAAGATGGAATAATATAAATGGGGGCCTTTCTATAGTGTACTTGTACATATACACCCAACTTCATCCATGAAATCGTGCAGAGGAATAATAAAAAGGACTATAAAATATAGATTAAACTCATGCATGGAATATCCTTTAGGTAATACATTAGATTATGAAATAGAACACCAAATAGTAAAGGGTAAAAATACACGCCCATCCAGAAATAAGTCACAACCTGACAACAACTGGAAGAATTGAATGCTAAGAGATCCTAGCTCCGAATCTCCATGACCAACCACTATACGTGTTCTATGAACCATAGTAAACAGATGCTCCACCAAAATAAGTATAAAACATTGCATCATCTACATAAGACTTGAAATATGTGGGAAAATCCCATGTAGGGGTGACTATTTACATACCTAGTAGGATTCCCTGAAAACCAAATGGTGGGAAATCAAAGATACAATAAAAGTAGTCATATCAACTGAAAGAAAGATGGAAAAACCCAAAAACACATATATATTCTCAAAAAACCACAAATGAGATAGAAAGTGGATTTCTATATCATAACCAATCACAAATCGACGATTCTTCCAAAAACTCCAATGGGCCCCTCTCTGATGCCCGGCATCTCATGTATCCATCGAGGTTCAAATGTGGAGGACCCACACGTCGCCATTATGACTCATTTTTTAGGGGGGAAATATATAATAAAGGATATATGCTCTAGTGCATTAGGGTGGGTTCCACATAGTAGGTAAATGAACCATATCCTATTCCATCATGGGGGTTCCATTGAGTAGTTAGAGGACCAATTCTGTAGTGCATCAGGGGGTTCCACTGAGTTGGTAAAGGACCCCCGCCCAAGTTCATTAGGAGGGTACCACTCAATAGGTAAACAAACCACTCTTAGGTTCATAAGGGGGTTCCACTTAGTAGGTAGAGGATCCATTCCCTAGTTTATCAAGGGAGTGAAACTCAGTCTAATTTGAGGAGTATAGGGGACCCATGCCCTAGTGTAATAGGTGGTTCCGAACCTCGGCCTCCCTCTAATGATCCTTCTGGATCACTACCATCATCAAGAATTTCATAAAAATGTGTCACACTCATAAAATTCCACATAATATGTCAAAATACACAATTTATACTAACATTGTTTTCTATAAGAAAAACTACTTAGGATAGGCTACTCATATGCCAAAATTTAAGTCTAAAAAAAGGAGATACAAAATGTGAAATTTTCTCAAATGGGTAAAAATCTTGTATGTGGCCCTCACAGTGTATGGTTTTTCTCTATTGTATGAACATGTTATCCTATGGACATGGATCAGAGGCCATTTCACTATACATGGAGTGTAAGGGGGGCCACATGGTGTGTGTCAGCCAACCAAGGCTTTCCAATTTGCTCTTGGACATGCCTAAGTTCTTTGTGTCATTCATGTGTACCAGGACAGGTACCAGGAGGTACCCCAATACTGGACCATTCATGTGTACTCCTAGAGTACATAATGTGTCCTCTGGTAAGGGGTCTAGGCCATGTACAACTATAACATGGATCATCCACCTAGGAAGGCTCCCATAGTGTATACTCCCAACCACGTGGAATGTGATCCTTATCTCCCAAAACCCTGGTGTTGTATCCTATGGGTACTATGTAGAGTGTGTTCAGCATATTATATAGAGTGTTTTCGGTCATGCTTGAAACCACCCGGGTAATGTCAAACTGCGGTCTCGTAGGCCACCGGTGAAGAATATGATGAACAGAGAGGGGAAGGTACATTAAAAGTGTACTATAATTGTATAATAATTCTTGTCCAATGATTATATAAATAGGGTAATATAAAGTTAACCCAGCAGTTTAACAGATCAATTATACAACAATGTAGTAGGGTTCATGTGAAGGAATAAATAAATCATATATCAAAAAAAGATAATTAATCCTTTATCAACAATTTATTAAAAAGGGTAAAATACACATTTGATCATCCCTTACTCTAAATTGGATTAATAATTGGTGAGTAACATATTCCCTAGTGATGTAGAAGACCCATTGTATTCATTTCCACTATATCCAACTCAATATTATTACAATTGTTGTCAGTCTTCCAATGATGAATGATCTCAAACTCACCTCAAATCCTCCCATGGTTATTTAGATAACCCTAGATATTTATCATAAGTGGTTATTTATATAGGATTTAGATTAGTTCATTTAAAATAAAACAAATATATTTAATTATTTATTTTAACTAAATGCACTTCCAATGCCTGTCTTAATTGGATATTTGATGCCAGCCAAGTTTAGGATGCGCCTATGACAAAACCCATAGTATATAATCTATTGTGACTCCAAATCTTGAATCCAAGTTTCCACTTGGGATATATCCCATTATTTTGGAAAAAATTCTTGTGCATAATATTAATATATCTATATATATAGAATATTTTTATAATACCAATTTTTTCACATTGGGCCTCGAAATCGCAATTTATCTCAGTACTTGGCTTTGAAAATATTCTTTAAAATATTTAAAATTATTATAATCTATAAACAGGTCACTAAATTGTTCCCCTATCAATGATTTTCATCCTCAAAAATCAAAAAATAATCAAAAGGGTGGGGATACTAATCCCACATCTAGATCTCCTACTCCTAAGAGATCTCCATCATGCTCTCATGCTGCCATAGTATATGAATAATGGAAATGGTACCTCTTTTTAGGATCCTCTCTTACATATCCTTGAGCACTACCAGGTACTCCACAAATGTGGGTTCATCCTTGATGTCAAGATCCCCCCAGTCAATTGTGTTTATTGGATCATGCATGTATCTCCTCATTTGTGACATATGGATGTTTTCATTCACCAACTCCAACTATGGGGGTAAGGGTAGGTGGTATGAAACATCACTAAACCTCCTTAGGATCTTGAATATACTGATCAACCTTGAGTATATATTACCTCCATATCCAAACCTCCATAATTTTCATCATGGGGATACTCTTAAGAAAACATGGCCTTCCTTCTCAAACTCCAAGGGCCTATGGTGTCAATCTTCAAAATATCTCTATTGACTCTAGTTTATCCTCATAATCTTGTAAATTTCATAAAATTCCAATTCCATTGCATGAACCATCTCTAACCCAAATAGAAATGTCTCTCCAATATCAACACAACATAAGGGAGACCTATAGGGTCCCCCATACAAGGGATCGAAAGGTTACATGTTGATCAAACAGTGATATTTATTATTAAAATAAATCTCTAACAATGGAAAACTGATCATCCCAGATCTGCCAAAAGTCTAACACACAAGTCCTCAGCATATTCTCTAATACCTGGATAGTTCATTCAGTCTTTCCATCCATATAACAGTGAGACACTATGATCATCAACATTTGGGTTCCAAATGCCTCATAAAGGCCTCCACAATAGTTTTGTAAACTAAAAATCATGGTACGAGAAAATCCTCGAGCACACCCCATAGATTTGAGGAATATTATGCAAGTACAACTATCCATGACTCTCTAGTGAACAATTCTCCTTGATGGTAAGTAAGTGTTCCAAATTCATGAGTCATTAAATTATAACCAAGATGTAATTATGGACTCTCTTTATCTATAGAATCCATGTCACAAAGTTCATGGATATGAAATCCCATTTCCACTTCAGGAGCTCGTGAGGCTGTGTCAAACCTTCCAGGACCTGGTTCTCATCCATCACCTACTGACCTGTGAGAAACTGAGAAATGAACTCAGACACACATTTCCTCATTACATCCCAAAAAAACTTTTACTGAAGGTCCTTGTACATCTAACCTAAACTAGGATATACATCCAATAGATAAGTGTGAAACTCTCACATCACCTCCTCTCGCATCATTACCAGAACCACAATACATCCATAGAAAAGGATGATGTTCTCTCCTCCCTAATAAAATACACCTGGTGAATCTTATGAGGATATTAGGACATAGAGAACCTTAGTGTCTATGTCTCCCAAATGAGCCTCCCTCACACACTGGAGAATAAAAGTAGTGATAACTATCAAAAAAAGAAAAACTAGACCACTCTTATTCACTAGGGTTATATAAAAGGAATTCAATTTCTTATATGCCTCCACCACTGAATGAGAGTTGTAATTTCTGATAAGGGATTCTTAAACTAAATTTCCTTATCAGAAGTATAGAAAATATAGAATTCATAATACTACAGGATATCCAACCATCACCCATGTATCAGGTTCAAAGATCTCTGCATGAAGGTAAAACTGTTACTCTGATGGTATGAGTATGAAAAAAATTCTCTCTCATAATATTATTCCTTCACATCCTCAGATCGATGACTAACACTTCCTACTCTAAGTCATGAGACATGTAGTTCTTCTATTGGGGTCACAACAGCCTCAACCCATATGTAATCTCTTATTGCCTTTCTGTCAACATTCTGATGATTCAAGCACCTGATGCATCACAATAAACTGTGTACTCCACACACTCCTCTAGCAGTCTCAATATAAGATCACTAATAAACCTCATCCCCAAATTTTTAACGTCTTTTTCAAACTTCTCAATCCAAGTAAATGGATACCATTTTCATATTAGAGAGTTTTAAGTGGATAAAATACAAGATAAGTCATCCATGAACCTCCTATAGTAACCTTCCCAACCAAGATAACTCTACACCTCTAAAATTATCTTGGGTGAATACCTTAAAAACATTTCATTAATATTCATCGGGTCTATAGCTAATCCATGCTTATATATGGAATTCCCTAGAAACTCAAGCTCATGGATCCAAAACTATCACTTAGAGAGCTTACAAAAAATATGGTGCACCTAGAGTAAGTTTAGGACTATTCTCAAGTTCTTCAATTTATCATCCTCTAACATAGATTATATGAGTATGTAATAAGTGTTTATGACCAAAAATAAATCCATTTATGTCTTAAATATCCAGTAAATCAATCCGTAATCATATCCATGGAATTATTCACACCAAAAATCATCATCAAGAACTCATAGTGTCTACAGAAATATTGGAATGTCAGCTTCCCAATATCATCCTTCTAAACCCTCAACTAGTGTTAGCCATACCCAAGATTTATCTTTGAGAATAAACTCACGCTAGGAAACTGATCAAAGAGATAATTAATCCTTGGAAATTGGTACTTTTTCTTAGTCATCTCATAGTTTAGGTGATGATAATGAACACAAAGTTGCAATATCCCATCCTCCCTTTTCATAAACAAAACTGGAACTACCCAATGGAACACCCTAGTCCAGATTAAACCCTTCTCTTAAAGAGAATATAACTACACCTCTATCAATGATATCTTGGTAGGGTCCCTATGATATGTCTCTTAATATATCAGGATGGTCTCGGGGTGCTAGTCAATGCATTAGTCTATCTCCCACCTTGGAGGTAGTCATAGAATGTCCTCAGGAAATAATTCCATAAAGTCCTCCACTACTGAAGGAATCTATATTATTGGGGGGGGTCTTTTCACCGTGGGATAAAATTTCTAACTGATCGGTAATGTAATTAGTCCTCCTTATCATAAGTCCCACTCACTTATCCATGATATCTCTCTCTCCCACAAGGGAGAAAACTTGTCTCATCAGTTTGAAGGAATCTGACCCGCCTGTGAGGAAAGTTGATCTGTTTTAGAACCATAGACCACCAGTACATACCCAAGATGACATCATAAGAATTCACAATGATAACGAAGAGTTCACATAGGAAACTCCACCCACTAAACAGTACCCAGCACTTTTGGAAGATAAGAAATATCAATGAATCATACCCAGTCAAAACTTCATAGACAATTACTATTCTATTGAATCAATGTGGAGATCTATCTCTCACATAAGATATATGGAAATGAAGGAGTGACTTGAACTAGTTTTTAAAAGTATTAAATAAAATTTAGAATAAACATAGATCAGGCCTCATATCGTCACATGACTTGTCAGCTCATAAGCCTCCATGACCTACAAAAATATACGACCTCGACTGCCATCTCCTTAATCCTGGAGTTGGCCCCCTTGTGTTGGTGGTGGTGGAGGTGTTAGATCATATCATAACTTACTTCCAATATCCCCTCCTCATAGAGACTTACATATTCCTCTTCTAACACCACCAACCTAGGGGCCTCCATGGACTCACCTGGGAGACCCTTGATCACGACGTTTCTCCATTCAAGGTAGTATATCCCCTATCTGTATACCCTTTTCAACACATCGGTTCAAGAAATCACATGTCATGTTCTCATTCCCGTAATATTCATAACATCTCCCATCTCTGGGATATCTTGGTCTTCTCTGCAAACCATGCACTATATGTCCATGAGATAGATGATTTTCATGGGAATATCTCTTGTTCTAAGACCCGTAAGATGGATTCCAACTAGAGGATGCATATGACTCATCCCCATGATGCCATTTCTAGTCCCAATTTCTTAGTTTCCTTCAGATATAAATCTCTATATCTCTATCTCCCACTCTAACACTCTAGTATATGTGGGAATGATTAAGGGGACAACACTTTCATGAATGTATCTACAAAGACCCTACTAAAACATCTGCACCTAGAAGTAACCATCCTTACCCATTTTTATTGAATCCTTGAACCACTTTATTATTTTATAATTCAAAAAAAATTGATGACTAACAAGTTTTATTTACTTTATTTCCTATAATGGTCTTAATAATTTGAATTATGAATTAAATAGTGTGTTCTTAATCATGATTATATCATAATATTTATTTACATAAAATGTTTTTATTATTTTAATTCTTATATTTAATAACACATACTATAAGTTTCATGTAGTCTTCCTAGGATAAATAATTCATTTGAGAACTTAAAATATCATTTTACATATTCTGGTACTAAAACATGGAAAAGTTTAGATATTGGAAATTTGGAAAAGTCTACAATTGACCATGGAACCGATCATGAGTAATAACAGTGGAATTGACCAGATGAACCGACCATGATTACGGACCACAATAACCAATTGTAATAACTGACCATGTAACCAATCATGTGTTATGACCATTGAACTACCTGTCAGTACTGATCGTGGAACTGACTGTCAGTACAAACTATTAGTGAGAGTATATTCTATATTTTGATTATAAATTGGGATAAATAACTCCAAATTAATTGATTCTTATTTAATTATAAATTTAAAAAAATTATTTACACTTAATTAGGAGAAATTTAATTCTGAATCGATCTCTATAACTATATAAATTATATTGAAATCACTCCATGTTTGCGGTCTAAATTATGAAATTTTCAAGAATTAATTTTTTAATATATTTTGATGATGATTAGAGTATTAAAATTATAATTAGGGTGATTATTTATGACATGTAAATATAATGAAACTATCTAAATATAATTCAACTCGAGCTAAAGCTGATTCTACCAATTTGAAGGTATGTATTAAATTTAATATTTTATAAGTCAATTTGTCTATAATTTTCCGTAATCACCTATATAAAACCCCTACATGATGAGTTTTCTTATATGGTGAATCACCTATATAAATCCATTAAATTGATTTTATAAATAGATACCTTATGTGATTCTCCAATGTGAATCCATTAGATGAATCCCTTATGTGCAATTTCTTTACATTGTTAAAAATAATCTACAGGATATTCTATGTAATGAAAATAGGATTTGTTTTATTCATTGTTTCACATTTCAATTTGGTAAAAGTTTCTAATAAAAACATTTAATTTTTTATTTATTCTTAAATTAGTTATAAATTATATTGGTTCCATGTGAATAGGTTTTGTGTTTTTTATGAATAATTAATTGAGATTTATATGGGATGAAACTTGTATGGATTTTCATGCTAAATTTTAATAACCTGATATATTCAAATTCAAACTATTTGGAATATATAGAGTTTATTTGGAATTTTTTTTTTTTGAGTTTTTCAAGTATATTTATATTTATTATTAACTACTATATTGATATAATTTTATGATACACTTCACGTGGATATGAATTTTCTTTCTTGTCTCAAAAATACACATAAAACATTCATCTTGAAAATAATCATGAGAAAAGTTCAAATCTGAATTTGGATTATGAAGAGTTTTTATTCCCTAAACAATTGGATTATTTCAATAAATTTTTTATGAAATTTCATGAATATATTTATTTTAAGATTAATTGTGTTCTTTTTTAACAATTTTATGTGTACATCATAATTTTCATTTTCAGTGTATAATTAAAAGCTTCTTCCATGTGAATATTTTTTATCATTTTTAATTTATGAATGATATTTATGGAATTTTATCTGGATAAAATAACTAGTGATATATTTTTTATATAAAAAGGACTAAACCATGAAGTGAATAATAATAGACATTAGCCTTATTTTACACTTTCATTCTACATAGTTCAAAACAGATTTCAGGATATTCATTGTTCATCTGCTTGCTGAAGTAAATTACAGAATGCCTAAGATTTATTATATTAACATCTAAAAGGTCATGATAACTACATGATTCATTCACCATTAACTTCACCAAAAATCATTCACAGGGTTAAATGGTTTTATTCTTTCATTGTGTTGTAACTATCTATATTGTATTGTCTCACTTGGTACATCATTCACATGGTTGTACTAACCAAACAAAATGTATATTTTTTTTGTATATTCACTAAGAATAATTGGTTTAGTCTATCCCCTTATAATACTAGGTTCCTCTTATCCCATAAAATAGAAGAGGAAATGACTGATCCTATAATAGTTTGGGTTTAAACTATCCCCTTAGAAAAATGGATTCTTATTTACCTATAACATATAATAGGTTATGACTAATCCTGTGAAAGTATAGGTTGGGTTTAAACATATAAAATACTAGGTTAGGTTTTCACCCACAAAATAATAGGTTCCATATAAACCTAAAAAATGAAATAGGTTATGATTAGTCTTATAAAAATCTAGGTTCTGCCTTCTCCAATAAAAGGATGTGTTTTATCTGAACATGTAAAAGAAAAGGGAATTGGGGTAATCCTAATGGTGGGAAAATGGAGTATGTAAAGGGTAATCACTCTTATTTAAATGTTATATACCATTGTGGGTGAAATCTATCTCAATTCATGGGAGGGGTAAAGAGTGGATTTCAATAATTTAGACCCTATCCACTTTAAAAATATTGCATGATCATATTTTACTTTATGAATTTTTTATCTCTCATTTTTTTATATAGGTGTTTTTTAGTTGTTTAATATATGCACTAATAAATATATCCTCATAAATTTTATACTCTTTTTAATTTTAACACAAATAAAATTCACCCCCCCCCTTACTTTTCCATTTCCATCACTTATTTGGGACCTAAAAATCATGAAAAGGTAGTACCATCTAAGGTTGGTGAATCTCGTGGCATACTCAAACACTAAAATATTAACATGTTGTAGCTCTAGAAGATCCTGAATCTGAACTAAGTACAAGCATGTGGGGTAGAACTCCTAACAAAATAGCTTCTAGAAGTAAGACCATGAGAGTGTCAAATCATTGTGTACATGTGTGACTATACTAGATCAACACCCTGCTACTCTTTGGAAAATATTGTCTACTAGGATAATCATTTAGTAGGATTGGGTCTACATGTGCCTAAATATTTTGATTACTAACTAGAGCCAGTCATCCTCAACCTAGGAATCTATCTCATCATGGATCCTTCTCATCCTTTTGGTTCTACAACTCACGTATTGTGCTAATCCTATGAGTTTCCTCATCTTTCCTCACTAGTAAAATAAATTTCTCAATAGGTGGATGTGTTTCTACCAACCTTGATAGAGAAAAATGTTTCATGATATGGCCCCTAAATAGAGGACTCATTTCACATCATATTTTGGTTATGATCTTGAGTCAATAACCTATTTTTCTATCTTCATAGAGGAATCCTGAAAGTGATCAATGCATACCACAACAATATGAGAATATATATATGGGGATATGAATCATGAAGGATAGTTAAAGGATTAAATCATATATAATTTATGTACCATTGTTCCATGCAACCAATGTATTATCATGATGAGTTGACATGAAGGTAGTTAGAGTCCTGGTAAATGGATACATCAGCATCTGCACCAACACTAGGTTCCATGACTAGAAATCAAAACTTGATACACTTTGAAATTATTTCCCTTATTCCCAACCAAATACTCGCAATGGGTTTAACTCCAACATCCTATTTGCAGATGAAACACCCCTGATACCACTTTGTAATGACCCAACTAACTTGGGCCCTCCTGGTTGGTGCAAGGTCAGGCTGCCACAACCCCAAGCCAACCTCAAATAAGATAGGGGTTGGTGACAAGCTCATAAAAGATATAATATAAATAGGAAACCATTTTCTAGTGTACCTATATGCACTCACCCAACATTCTCCATAAAACATTATAGAGAAATAATAAATACGGTTTTCACATCTAGAGTAAAACTATGCATGAGATAACTTATAGGGAATACATCAAAGTTTGATAGAAAACCAAAAAGGTGTAAAGGGAGAAATACATAACTAAATAGAAAGAAATACCAACATAACAATAACTAGAATAAAAGAGATCTAAGAGAGTCTGGATCCTGATCTCCAAGACAAACCACAGTATGCAGTCTTGGCACCTAACTATCCACATGCTCCATCGAAATCGCCATTGGTCTATTTTTCATCTTCATAAGACACAACTTGTGGAGGAAAATCCCAAACATGGTGGATTATATAAATATCTATTGGGACACCCCAAAACCTAAAGTGGGAGAAATAGAAGATATGATAGAAGTATTCAACACAACCAAATGTATCATGGAAATGAAACACAACAACAAATATACGTATATATATATATGCTCATAAAAGAAAAGAATTTGAGAGGGAAATGGGGTATTCATTTCAAATAACAGCTCATGTCGATGAGTGTTCAAAAATCTACAAAGGGTTCCACATCTATTACCTATTATCTCATATATCTATTGAGCTAATCATGTGGAGGACTCACACCTTTCCACAGACTTGCATAGTCTAGGGAAAAATCTCTAATACCAGACCAAGACCCTAATGCATCAAGGGGTAAAACTTAGTAGGTATAGGACCAACTACCTTGTGCATCAGGGAGGTTCCACTTAGAAGGTAGAGGAACCATGCCCTTATGTGTCAAGGGGGTAACACTCAGTAGGTATAGGACCAACCCCCTAGTGTGTTAGGGGGTTTTACTCAGTAGGTAGATGACCAACACCGAAGTGTGTTGGGGGGAGACAAACAATACGTATAGGAACCACCCCTAGTGTGTCATGGGGTACCACTCAGTCTAGTTCAAGCAGTATGGGGGACCATCACCCTAATGAAATAGGGGGTTTCTAACCCCAACTACTCTATGATAATCTCGCCTGATCACTACCATTGTTAACTGTCCCCTAAAGAATTTTCACACTCATAATATTCCATTTATTATCTCAAAAGAAAATATAAAGGCTACGATCACATTATATATAGAGAATTTCTCATGATAGGCTACTCACAAACCAAAATCCAATTCCATAGAAAGGAGATACGTAATGTAGAAGTTTACCATGGGGTACATGGTGTGTATAAGGTCTAAACGGCATGTGTTCCCACTACAATTTTAGGTCGTGTTCTCATATAGATATGTATTAAAGGATATGTTACCATAAATACATGTATAGGGGATCATATATTGTGTATTAGCCACCTGAGGCCTGCCTGTGTGGTCCTAGTCATGCTCATGTTCCTCGAATCATGTCACATTACCTAGCCAGGTACCTAGCCCTGTATAGGTACCAACCCATGATAATGTATACTAAGATTTCATGGTTCTTCCACCCATATGAGGTCCTAGATACATGTAGTTTCCACATGGCTCATCCACCCAAGGTGGGTTGCATGGTATGTGGGCCCATCCACACAACATGTGATCCTTATCTTCCTTGAAACCCTAGAACGAAACTCAAGGGCACTATACTGTGTGAGTTCACCAAGTACATGGAATGTAGTCAAACTATCATTTTAAAGTTCATATTCTATATTTACTTCAAAAGATACAATATCCCGCTACAGATTTTTCATGTTCACTACCCAAAATACTAGAAACCACCTCTGACCATTGACTCCATCCCTTTAGTGGCTTGAAATCATAAACCGATCATTCTAACAAATCCACACATCATTGGATGTTCCTCCCATGTGCCTTCAACTAAATCTCATTTCCCATACAGTTCCCCAAGACGTAGAGTATCACCTATATCTTGTATCATTCATCAATCCACCAATAAACCATCAATTCACTTATTGTTCATGCTACCGAAATGAATCTGGGGGTTCAATCACACTCAAACCAGCCCATGAAATGTTTTATTTTGGTCTTGTATGCCAATGGTGAAGAACATGATGAACTAAGAGAGGAAAATCACAACAAAAAAGTAAACCATTATTGGCCAAGAATTATTCACTAATGGTTTTAAAAATAGGGTGATATCATGGGAAACATGTGGATTAACAGATAAATATAAAACAAAGTAGCAGGGATCATACAAAAGAATAAAATGACCATGGATCAAAAGAAGATAATTAGTCCATGATCAATATTTTAATAATAATGGATAAATCCATAATTGATTATCCACACCATGAAAATGGATTTATCATTGGTGAAGAACATGTTCACCAATTATGGAGAAGACCCACTATGTTCACTACCTCTTGATCCACCAAGATCAAATTTCTAATCATCATGCTATGTTAATCTACCAATGAAGAACACTCTCAAACTCCACTAAAATTCTTACATGGTTATGAAGCTAACCCTATTGATTTTTTATAAGACGTTATTTATAGATAATTTAGATTAGTTCATTTAATATATATATATATATATATATATATATATATATTAATTAAACACACTACCATGAGCGGCCTCAACCGAACTCTCATCACCGACCAATCTTAGGTCATGTATAGGGTATACCTCACATTGCATAATCAAACAGGGTGTTGGGTATATGATTTACGGATTAACTCGGGATATATCCCATTATTTTTTTAAAACATTGTGTGCATGATATTAATATATATATATATATATATATATATATTATTCTAAGATCACCAATTCTTGAAATATCACATTGTATCAGGTCATGTATCAAAAAATATTCCTTAAAATATCTCAAATTCCTAAAAGTAAAAAAGGATCATTACATGTGTTTCCCTGGTCAGAATTCTGGGTTGGTCAGATAGATGCACAATGTAACGACCCGAAATTTTGAATAGATTTTGTCTCCTAACTCTGTGTGTTATTTTATTTAATACTCAACAAAACTATTTCATTTAATGAAATGAGTATAATTAAAATAAGACCATTGGGTTTCGATTTTTATATGACCATTGGTCAATAAGACCGTTGGAAACTAAATGTTGTGATTATAGTGTATAAATACAAGTGATCTTTATTACTTAATATAGAAATAAGATTTGATGGCTCCATCCAACAGTCTCAGGCCGATCGAAGCCCATATGACGGAACTCGAAAAGGAGGTTGCACATTTGGGCTTTTCTTTGGACCAAACCCAAGTCGAACTTCATCGTGTCAAGCTGGAATGGAATCTCCTTCACGAGAAGTTCAAGCTGATAGAAATCACTACTCGGGCAATGTGGGATGATCCGCCCCAAGATTCTATCACCCTAGGACACCTTACTCTTAGGTCATATTCTCGTGTTATAAGGGGTTATGTACCGAGACCATAACTACCTTATGTAATCCTTTGATTTAAATAAAAATTGTGATGTCTTCTTATGGTGAAGTTTGTGAATTTTCAAGTGACCGGATAAAATTAGTATGCATATTATTGATGAATTATAGAAAAAATATATTTAAAAATATTTATGTAAACCTTAAATAATTAATAACGTGTAATGATTTTCAAAAAATGGTCTTTTACAGCTGTGTTCAGTATGAAATTTCGAGTCTAATAAGATCAACTTAATTTTTTATGAATAGTAAATTATGAATAGTGATTTTATGCTTATGATTAGTAATGTGAACAAATGGATTAAGTAACTTCACTTAAAAAAGTATTAAGATAATTTAGGCACCTTGATTAAGTAATGTGATTCAATAAAATAGGTAAATAACTATTTCAGAAATTATTGGCTAAGTATTAATTTTTTTGGGTGAATAGTGTTTTTTATTTAAAAATTAAATTAAAAATAATTATAAAATTATTTTCATAAAATGGAGTTCATTTTTGAAATCAGATCATCGATATTTGGTTAAGGTGAATTTTTGGGATTTTTCTGAAATAGTTGAATTTTTAGTGAATAGTGTTTTTATTTAAAAAATAAATTAAAATTATTTAGAAAATTATTTTTATAAAATTGTGTTTATTTTTGAAATTAGAGCGTTGATATTTGGTTAAGGTGAAGTTTTTGGATTTTTCTGACAAAGTTGAATTTTCGGTGAATAGTGAAAATACAGTTTTTGAGTTTCGGGTGTTTAATGACATAATTAAGGATGTAATAATTATGAAATAATTCTGGTTGACTTATAAATAGTAAGATAAGTTATGAGGTGTCCCAAGGGGGAAATAATAGGGTAAATACTATGGGAAAGCTCATGGTTTTGCCAATACCACCGATGTGGTGTCCCTTGGGAATTAAAGCTTTGTCCCCTCACTTATCCTATAAATACCAAGCCTTTACCTCATTCATTTCATTTCCAAATCCCTCCCAATAAATTTCTGGTCTCTTTTTTCCCAATAAGTCCTCCCAAGGTTCCCTCAAGCCTCCCAAGATCCCAACCTTCAAGATTTCAAAGTTACTCTTCAAGCTAAGGGATCCTCTCACCCTCCACTTTTAAGTCATGACTTCCTTTATGTTGCGTCTTATAATTTCCATCTCTTTATATTGAGGGTATTTTCTTATATGTTCTCATTTCTTTCCATATCATGTGTAATTGTTGAGAGACCCTTTCTGCTCTCATCAATTTTTTTCTGAATTTTTAAGTGACGTCGTTAGGCTGCCGAATATTTCGTAAAATAAATCGCATCTTCTCTTTTCTTTGATGTTTCCATTTCATGTGGTATGTCATTCAAATATACATACCATGATATTTTTCAGTACTCATACTGTATTATGAGTTATTTATTAGTGTTTGACCCTTTTCCCCTCTCTTTTCAATTCTTTCTAAAACCATGTTATATAGCCATTATGCTGTAGAAATTTCGTCCCAATTTTTATCCCTCTTTCTCTCAAGAAATTCTATTGTTTATTTATGTGAATACCCAGACTTATTTCATTTCCATGGGTGTTCATAAATATATAAATATGATATATTTTATTCTAGAATTGAAATATATATAACCCTCACTCCCTTTTCATGGGTTATAAATGACATAATGATCTCATTTTTAGTCTCTTTTTAAACGTCACGATTTTGACACGAAACCCATTTCTTTGATTCTATTTGGGTTATTTATGAAATTTTTTATTATGATCTATGTGTCTCACATGAAAGTAAGGGAATATTAAGGGTGTTAACTGATAGTTCTCCAATTCATTGGGTAAAGAATTAATCTCTAGAGATGAAAAGTTTTATGATACCTTGGTGAATAAACTTGGTGATTTTTAGACACCTTGGGGATGGACCATGGTGATATGTTCATGAATGTCTAAATGAAATGTTTTAGCAACATATTCAAGTTATGTTCCAAGTTATTTTAATTATGATATTCCTATTCTTCCATTTCTCATGTATTTATGTTTTTATTCAAGTTTATATTGATATCACAAGTACATTGATTCCCTTGTTTACCCTTACTGGGCCTTCTTCTCACCCTTTCCTTTGATGTCAGTCTCCATGATATGAGATGCAGTAAATGTACATAAGATGATCCTATGATGAATCCTTACAAGTGGTTTAAAAGGATATTTTATGTTTTTTTCATCTATTATGTTCCTTATTTCCAAGACATTATACTTTAAAGATCCTCTATATGTATAATGTAATGAAAAGTTATGTATTAAAAAGGCGGGATGCTATAGTTGGTATCAAAGGATAGTTTAGTTATTTATGGAAATTAGGATATGAAAACTTTAGGAAAAACCCTATAAATAAGTTTAAATATAGGAAATCTTCCTAGTATTTTGTTGATTATTGATTAAGAGGTTTATCAAGAAAATACATCCCTGTCTAGATACGAGCAGGTAGAGGTGGCTCTGGCATAGATGTACATAGGGGTAAAACCCAAAAACACTGCTTTGAGCTAGACTCGAACGGGAACTGGTACATGAAAACGGGCCTTTCTGAACTCTTGGTTACGACACTACCGGGGGATATGTTTAGTTAATCACAAGCTTTTTATGAATCATTATGGAGGAATTATAGAAAAATTTAATTTGTCTAAGCAAGAAGTTTTAAGACATAAAATCATTTTTAGTTAAAAGATTCGTAAATGAAATAAGTTTCTCAGAAAGGAATTATTTTTATAGAAAATTTCCCCATCGTCTAGGAATACATTGACGTATTTCTTGAGGAGTTAACGGGACCTCCCCCAGAAAGAGAGGTAGAGTTCTCCATTGAAATCATACCTGGATCTCATTCGATGTCAAAGGCCCCCTATAGGATGGAAAATGTAGAGCTAGAGGAATTAAAGAAACAACTCTGAGATCTTTTGGAGAATGGGTTTATCCAACCAAGTTTGTCTCCTTGGGGATCACCCGTTCTCTTTGTGAATAAGAAGGATGGATCGATGTAGCTATGCATTGATTATAGAGAACTGAATGGGATCACAGTGAAGAACAAATACTCCCTTCCAAGAATTGATGACTTATTTCACAAACTTTTTGGGACTCAATTATTCTCTAAGATTGATCTTCATTCTGGTTATCATTGATTGAGGGTGAAGAATGATGATATTACAAAAACTACCCTCCAATCAAGATATGGTCATTATGAGCTTGTTTTTATGCCCTTCGGACTGACTAATGCGCCTGTTATTTTTATGGATCAAGAATAAGTTTATTTTGGAAACTTATGTTTTATCAAATGGATATCCTTTGTATAATAAAAATACTCAGTGATTAAATGATAAAGGTTATTTTGGACGATGTTTTCTCTTTTGGAGTACTATATGCCTAAGGGAAATAAAATACTATAGGATTTAAATTGAGGAGGAATGGTTTAATTTTTTTGTAGGAATTTATGTATTTGTTGTGGACATATGGTGATTTGGGTTATTTCTGGAAAATGATGAACCTAGCATAGATAAAATGTGAATAGGTTAATTACACTTTAGTATGTGACAATAATAGTAGTCAATGTTATTTGGAGATAAATGTTAAGATTTATTGGGGAATACTATGTGATTAAATCCTTCTGAGTTTTGGGTTCCAATATTAGTTTGGATTATTCTAAAGAATTTTAAGGATGGTTGTGTATTGAATGGTCTTTCAGGAACTTTGGGTACTTTTGTTTAATTTTGGAGATTAATAGTCATATTAATTTTTATAAAGGATTATCCTTTTTGGGGATTATATGATCTCATACTAACAATTTTAGTTTTAGTTAAGGACTAAAGACAAGGGAAAAATATAGTTATTGTTTTGTGGATTATGTGGTTATCTAGAAGATGATTCTTGTGCTTTTGATGAGACCAAGTCTTTTTTAATTCTCATTGTTTGGAGAAAAGATTAGTCTTGGTGGAAACTTATTAAGGGACGAAACTCTACTTGAAGGTAACTATATTTCCTTATGTTTTTATTCTATGTAGTAAATGAATTCCTCAAAATTATGAAAAGGAACGTAAAACAAAAACTTTGTTGGTTTATGTTTCCTACTATGTAATCAAAGACCGTTTAACACATCTTAAGTTTGTGATCTTCTTGTGGTTAATTTTCTCCTAATAATGTTTTCTATCACTCTCCATTAGAACATGACCCTTTATTTTCACTTCTATATCCATGTTTTCTTACATGGAACTCTAGTATGGGTTAACTTTGGTGACCTTTGTACATCCCATTCATTCTTTTAAAGTAATAGTATTACTGACTCTTTTTCCGATGTGGGACTTTCAACAAAATTTCCAAGCCCAATTTTAAAATTGTGAGGACGCAATTTCTTAAGGGGGGAATATTGTAATGACCCAAAATTTTGAATAAATTTTGTTTCCTAACATTTTGAGTTATTTTATTTTATACTCAACAAAACTATTTCATTTAATAAAATTAGTATAATTAAAATAAGACCGTAGGGTTTCAATTGTTATATGACTGTTGGTCAATAAGACCATTGGAAAATAAATGTTGCGATTATTGTCTATAAATACAAGTGATCTTGATTAATTAATATAGAAATAATATTTGATGGACCCATCCAGTAGTCTCGGGCCGATCGAAGCACATATGATGGAACTCGGGAAGGAGGTAGCACCGTTGGGCTTTGCTCGGGACCAAACCCAAGCCGAACTTCATCGTGTGAAGCTGAAATGGAATTTCCTTCGTGAGAAGTTCAAGCTGATAGATATTACTACTCGGGCAATGTTGTCCAAGCCGCCCCAAGATTCTATCACCCTAGTACACCTTACTCTTAGGTCTTATGCTGGTGTTATAAGGGGTTATGTAACGAGACCGTAACTTCCTTGTGTAATATTTTGATTTAAATAAAAATTGTGATGTCTTCTTATGGTGTTGGTTTTGAATTTTAAAATGACCGGATAAATATAGTATGCATATTATTTATGAATTCTAGAAAAATATATTTTAAAATATATATGAAAACCATAAATAATTAATAATGTGTAATGATTTTCAAAAAATGGTCTTCTACAGCTATGTTCAGTATGAAATTTAGAGTCTAATAAGATCAACTTAATTTTTGATGAATAGTAAATTATGAATAGTGATTTTATGCTTATGATTAGTAATGTGACCAAATGGATTAAGCAACTTCACTTAATAAAGTATTAATATAATTTTGGTATCTTGATTAAGTAATGTGATTCAATTAAATAGGTAAATAACTATTTTAGAAATTATTGGTTAAGTATTAGTTTTTTCTGGTCAAAAGTGTTTTTTATTTAAAAATTAAATTAAAAATATTTAGAAAATTATTTTCATTAAATGGAGTACATTTTTGAAATCAGAGCATCAATATTTGGTTAAGGTGAGTTTTTGGGATTTTTCTGAAACAGTTGAATTTTCAATGAATAGTGTTTTTTAATTAAAAATTAAATTAAAATTATTTAGAAAATTATTTTCATAAAATTGAGTTCATTTTTTAAATTAGAGCATCCAGATTTGGTTAAGGTGAAATTTTGGGATTTTTCGGAGAAAGTTGAATTTTCAGTGAATAGTGAAAGTACAGTTTTTGAGTTTCGGGGGTTTAATGAAATCATTAAGTATGTAATAGTTATGAAATAATTCTGGTCGACTTATGAATAGTAAGATAAGGTATGAGGTGTCACAAGTGACCAATACCATGGGCAAATACCATGGGCAAGCCCATGATTTTTCCAATACCACCGATGAGGTGTCCCTTTGCAATTAATGCTTTGTCCCCTCACTTCTCATATAAATACCAAGACTTTCCCTCATTAATTTCATTTCCAAATCCTCCCCAACTATGTTCTGGTCTCTTTTCCTACCAAGGAGTTTTCCCAAGGTTCCCTCAAGCCTCCCAAGGTCCCGACCTTCAAGCTTTCGATGTTACTCTTCAAGGTAAGGGATCCTCTCACCCTCCTATTTTAAGCCATGACTTCCTTTATGTTGTATCTTATAATTTCTATCTCTTTATGTTGAGGGTATGTTCTTATATGTTCTCATTTCTGTCCATCTCATGTGTAATTGTTGATATACACTTTCCGCTCTCATCAATTTGTTTTCTGAATTTTTAAGTGACGTCGTTAGGCTGCCGAATATTTCTTAAAAGAAATCACATCTTCTATTTTCTTTCATTTTTCATTTTCATGTGGTATGTCATTCAAATATACATAACATGATCTTATTCTGAACCCATACTGTATTAGGAGTTATTTATGAGTGTGTGACTCTTTTCCCCTCTCTTTTCAATGTTTTATAAAACCATTTTATATAGTCATTATGCTGTAGAAATTTCATCTCAAAATTTCTCTCTCTTTCTCTCAAGAAATTCTATGGTTTATTTATGTGAATACCCAGACTTATTTAGTTTCCATGGGTGTTCATAAATATATAAATATGATATATTTGATAATTTAATTGACATACATATAACCCTCACTCCCTTTCCATGGGTTATAAATGACATAATGATCTTATTTTTAAGCTCTTTTTAAACGTCACGATTTTGACATGAAACCCATTTCTTTGATTCCATTGCAGTTATTTATGAAATGTGTGATTATGATCTATGTGTCTCAAATGAATTTAAAGACATGTTTAATGGTGTGACCTAATAGTGCTCCAATTCATTGGGTAAAGAATTTATCTCTAGAGATGACAAGTTTTACGATACATTGGTGAATAACCTTGGTATTTTTATGACACCTTGGGGATGGACCTTGGGGATATGTTCATGAATGTCTAAATGAAATTTTGTAGCCACATATTCAAGTTATGTTCCAAGTTATTTTCATTATGATATTACTATTCTTTCATTTCTCATGTATTTATGTTTTTATTCAAGTTCTTATTGATATCACAAGTACATTAATTCCCTTGTTTACCCTTACTGGGCCTTCTACTCACACTTTCTTTTGATGTCTGTCTCTAGGATAAGATATGCATTAAATGTAAATAGGTTGAACCTATTATGAAGCCTTACAAGTGGTTTATAAGAGGGTTTTATGTTGTTTTCATGTATTATGTTCCTGATTTCCAAGACACTAGACTTTAAAGATCCTCTATATGTAAAATGTAATGAAAAGGTATGTATTAAAAAGGTGGGATGCTATACACAAATTCTAGCCACTTTTCTAATAAAATTTAATTTGGATCACACCTAGAGGATTTTGGAATGTCTTCGTACTCCATTGGAGTTCACTCAAGTTCATTCCATTGATTTTTAGTCACTTATATGGATTTATAGAGGATATAGATGAAATTTTGATCTTGTCCATGATTGCATCTTCTTCTACATGATCATCCCCTTCATCCTCATCCTACAACTCTCTGGTTATGTGCAGGGAGATCATTTTCATATGTGTATTCTTCACTGGATATAGGATCTACTAGTTTAATGATATTAACCATGTTATATTATTGATAATCATATAATTATGGTTCAATTTAGAGGTGTATTACCCATGTTCTTAATGATGGGGGTAGTAAATTCATAATACTCTTTAAAATTTTGGAAGTGAGTCATAATTCCTATTCTTGTACCCTATTCTACTTCTTCCGATTACACTGATCCCTAGAGGATGGATTTTAGGGTGTAACCTTATTATATGTGATCAAAATTGGGGAAAATGATTGATTGAGTTTTGAACTCAGGATGGAATGACCCTAATCAACTATCTTTCATGGAATCAAATTATCTAACTTCTATTATATACTATATGGGACTTCTTTCTAATCACCTTATTTCTATGGTTGTATAGTGATCATGTTGTAATATTTTTATAGAAAATTTCTCAATGTAACTAGTTTATAATTGTCTATATTCTATAGAATTTTCATAAATATGATGTATTCTTTAATTTTATGACCCAACCTTTGGTGAAAAGGGAAATAGTCGAGATTATCATTGAGGTTGACTTCATAAAGTTTCTTGGCCTCAGGAAGCTTGATGACATTGTTTTATATGGTTGTAAACATTTATCCTAAAAACTTTACATTTCTAATAGTGTATTTTTTTTGTTTCTTTAGTCTTTATATCATGGGAAACCTTTGTCTTTCCTTTCCTTCTGAAGAGGAAAGTTTTTCTATTTTTTCTCTCTATAAGAGGCTTCATTAAATATGGATCTTGTTGGGTGTTTTATAAATCCATTTTCATATTTTAAGCTTGATTTTGATATCCTATACCCTACCATATATTTTTTCCTCTGCAACATACATGTTCCAATTTTTCTCTATAGTTCTCCAAATAACATCCTCTTGCCATTATTTCATATAGGCAAACTCCCAAAATTTTCTTTGGTACATTATTTGGATTAATTGCATTTTTATCTCATCACAAATATTCTTTGTGATGTATCTAATAGAATCTATTATATTAATTATATATTGAGTAATTACTTTAGTAATTTCCATATGGTGATGAAATCTAAGACCCTCCTATTTTTCATATTTATTACAATTTTAGACTTCAATAATTGTCTTCTTCCATATATTATAGCTAATTTGGTAAAAAAAATGGAAAATGCATTCCCATAATTTGATGGATCTATCTTGAAAACTATTTTGTAAGAATAAGGTTGGTACCTTTAATGTATGTATAAATAATCAAAGTTTTAATTCCTCAAGTAAATTGAGTGTTCCCATCATAGGGACACACTAATATAAAAAAATTGAAAGGTGATGGACCATGTCTCCTTTGTCATTGAAGGTTCTAAATATAAAATTCTTAAATTTTGGTGGAGTATTATTATATTCTACCTATTCATGGTATGGTTTCCTTTCTAACTACACTATGGAATTCCATACTTCTTTGGATTCCATTCAAGTGAAAAGATACTTGATGGAGATGAGATAATTTAGTGGAAATAACATTTTTTTCGAGCCCTAAAATTGGGTATCATGAGATGATTAATGTGTCCCTCATGAATACATAGGTTTTTGAATCCATTTTCTATTTAGGTATGGGTGAAAATTTTAAAATAATGGAAGTTTTAATGATCATAGAAGAAAATCATGGTCTCCCACGACCATCAAGTTCATGTAAATTTGTTCTGTGAACCCCAAACTAATTGAGTTCATAGATTCTTCACTCATGGAATGAGTAAAGCATAACTGGTGAATGTAAGAAGAAAAATTCACATTCTATTAAATATTATACTCATTGGTAATATTTTCTATTAGTAATTAGATGTTATGACATTTTAAGAGGTTAGTCTCATCGTTGCGTTGTGTCAGTTTTTCTTTAGTATAGAGAATATCAACCTCTCAAGTTAGAAAGTGGGATATTTCCAAACCACTCCATTTATCTGTTGTATAAGGGAATCAATGGGGTGTCAACTACTCATTTTCACCAATCATGTTCTGGTCCTATATATGATATTGGGTACACACACTGTCCTCATGTGTTTTAATGAAAAAATTATCTTAGGATAAAGTTTCATTATTTTGTGCCTAAAAATCTATATCTTGGTTTCCATACTCTATTTGTTCAATACTGATGAAATTTACTATTTCATACCTTGCATTGAGAATCATTTCATTTTCAAATGAAAATTTAGGTGAAATTTCATTGCATGTTCCTTCTTTAAAGGAAACATAAAATTCTTCCATTGTGTCTCATTTCTCTGCAGACCATTTCATTTTATATACCTTTCATGGATTAATTTTAATTATCCAACATTCCCCATACATGAATAAGTTCATGGTTGCCTTGATGGAATCCCCATCCATCCTTACTAACATCACCTTAAATTATATGGGTATGTCACATCCAACCCTACATCCTTAGGTTTCTCCCGAATGGCTTCTATAGTGGCTAAAAATGAATTTTACATGATTTTGAACACTTTCACTCAGAGTGTGATGGGTGTAATACAAGTTCAATATATAAGATACTTGTCATTGTATATTTCCCAGTGGTTTTTTAAATTGCATGTCTCAGTTGTGTTTCTTATGGATCATGATGGAGGATTAGTTAAGGATGTTATTAATGGATGATTCACTTCGGCCAAGCTACTTCCAAATCATAGATATAGGAGTGTTTTTTTATAAAACAACTATAATGCATATAATTTGGGTCCATGACCTCTCTAACAACAATCACGTTGTACTAATTCTTCATGGGGTAATTTTCTATCCCAAGGATATATGGAAGATAAATACTCTATTATCACCCCATCCCTAGATATGAACATCAATACCTGTTGTAAAATATTATTTTTTTCAGTTCCTTGAAACTATAATGATGGGCATGACTCATGTTCTTTCGGTGCTTCTCTAACCATGGATTATGCGCCATGGATAAAATAGAAAATGTGATCTGATAGAAGAACTAAATCCCCTCATGAAGATGGTAGCCATACCATTGATAATGGAGTTGAATAAACTTTTGTGTTTTAATGGTCTCCCATAAGTCTAGGAATAAGTAAGGCATGTAATCCTCCTTCAACAGCTCTGGGATATTTGTATTGTCCATTATTTTCCATAAAAATTTGTCGAAGGGTTCCTTCATACTATGTGAGAATATATGCATGCCTTTCATTTTCCACTGACTCTTATCATCAGCCATCTTCGGGCTAAAGGGTATCAAGGATGTGTTCCTAATTCTACGATCTTTCCATGATATATAGGTGGGGAGTGGGATTATGGGACCCATCTCTAGTTTTTATCAGTATATTTTGATGGCCTTCATCAACATTGGAAATAGTATTCATCTGCACTTTCTCTTAAAAAATCATAAAGATAGGTTTCTTACCAAATTCTATTGGTTCTTTTATGATCTGCGGATATATTTATAAGATGTGCGTAGAGATATTGGATTTTCCATCCATTTTCACTAAGTTATGTTGATGGTTATCTATGGTAGGTTCATAAATATATTCTCATTAATTCATCAGAGTTGTTATAGGTTTATGATCCTATCCATTGATTACCATCATCATATGCTGAAAGGATTCTTGTGTGGGTGTAGGAATATATGCTTTCTCCCTAGTATCTAGTTAAATAAAGATGAATGATTATATTATTACTAAAAAGTATTCTAGATGGTTTTCTGAGCATGAGTATAGATATGGGTATTTTATGTAATGGTTTACCAGTTGGATTCCTTAATATAAGAGAGTAAAATATCCTTCTCCTTGTGAATGGTGGCTTACCACATCTTAAGATATCTTCAAGATGCCTAGGTATGAGGAATCAGGAGAGGGATCTTCTGAGTGGGGTCCACAACATGCTTCTGAGGGGTGGAGAAGTCATGATTCTCATGAAATTAGAAACTATTGGGATCCCTTTAAGAATATTCTGAGATTATGTGAGGTTGTAGTTTACCTCCTCATCAATATCAATAAAACATGGGAGTTATTGATTATCATTCTCATGGGATACAGTTGTGAAGAGTTTGATGGTTGTGACTTGCACAACTATCTTACCCATATATTTTCATTAGTGTGATGGGATGTGAGGCTTAAATTATTGGAGACTCTCTCATACATCCAAAAACACTGGAAATGTACCACATTGGTTTTACTCCCTCACCAAAATATTCACCACTTATTTTTTTGAGTGTTGGATAAATGACTATATATTTATGGTCATTGGGGTCATAGATGTAACAGCCCAAGATTTTATAAAAAAAATATTCTTTTTAATTTTATTAAAGTCTTGTGTTGTACGCTACACCAAAAGGAGCTTGCACAACACGCATCCTTGACTTGCCTTGCATTACACGCAATCACGACCTTCCTCGATAGCGTGTGTAATACGCAATACCGAGTTTCACTAAACAACGATATGCTATTAAAATATTATTAAAACTAGCCGTTATGAATAGTAATAACCACTTTTTAAAACTCTGTAAATCTTATTTTTTTCAAAATGAACTTCATTTTTGGATTCGGAGTATCGAATTTAGCCTAAGGTGAAATTTTGGTACTTTTCGGATAACTTTCATATTCTGATGAATAGTGAAAATTACTAAATTATAATTAAAAACAACTTTTTTTAATCGAAATAATTAATAGTGATAAATTATTAATTTGAGTGGTTTTAAAGTATATTTAGAATATATTTTTACAATTTAATACAATGTTGGTCATTGGATGTAATTTCACATTTAAACCAGACATAATCAAGTGTCAATCTTTTGATAGATATTGTTTCTTAAAAACACGCTATTTGTTTTAACAGTGGGATTTAATTATAAAATTAATTAATGCAAATTCTATGATATGAATTTGGTAAAATAGACTTCATTTTTGAATTCAGAATATGAAATATAGCTTAGGATGAAATTTTGGCATTGTTCTGAAAAACATCAATTTTTGATGAATAGTGAAACTACTAAGTGGTAGTTAAAAAAATTAATTTCTTCATAAATCTTAATTTTACCGCTTCTGTGAATGGAATTTCAAAAATCCGAGAGACACGGTTGATGTCAGTAAGTAAAATGTGGTTCAATGAGATGAAAATAATTTTTGGTGAATAGTAACTTTTTACTTTTTTTACCACGGTTAATAGTAAATAGGGTAACTAAGGGTAAATATGATATTACTATTACCCTAACACATGTCCTAATTCTATTGGATAAGTGTAATTCGACCAAAAACAACCTTATGAATATAATATGACCATTTAGGTCCACTTGGATTAGATTATGACATTTAATATTATATTATTTAATGAATAGTTAAAATAGTTAAAATCAAAGTTTAATAACTAAAACATTTTTAATATGGGGTTATACATAAGATAAATTAGACTATAAATATTCATTAGAAAGCTAAAACGATTTCCTACATAATGATATTTTATTTATAATTTTTAGACTTTAAATAAATTAATTTATTTATGACACAACGATGATGCAGTAATTACCATTTTAAGGAAATATTAACATAATTGATGTTATAAATGCTCAAATGAATGTAATTTGAGACTTTTTATGAATTACACTAATTTTCTAGGTTACTATGATATATTAATGTTGATTTAATCAACTTGGTTCGAACTTATAATTCTGTTATGACTTTCACAAAAATCATATATCAAATAGTGTCAAAATTGACACAAAATAGTTTTTAAATCAAATATTATATTATTAATTGTTATTTTATTCCTAAAAATCTAAGGTTCGGCCAAATGACTTAGATAAGGATATATATATTAATAATAAACAATTTGGGGTTCGTTTGGCATGTTATAGTAAGTGTATTAACCATATAGTGAAAGAAAACAAAAAGACATGGTAAAAGTTAAATTATTTAACTTAGAGTTAAATCTAATTGATAAGGTTAAAATAATACCCTAAACTTGTCTAAATCCTATTGGTTGATAGGATTTCGACCCATCCCCACTTTAGCTTCGAAATAATACCCTTTGGAACCATTATAAACCGATTTTTACTTTAATATAAAATAATATTTTGAGATATTCCTAAGGTGCCCCTCTCCTCCCTTATAAAAGGACACCTCCTCCCCCTCCTCCTCACACCAATTTTAGCACTCAATCTCGGCCAACCCCTTCCAAAATCTCTTCTCCACTTCCCTAAAAACATCCTAGAGGTTCTGGTCTTCCTCAAAGACCAATTTTAGTTCCCTAAGAGGAGGTCTCAAAGAGGCACTTCAAAGAAGAGGTAATTACCGTTACCAATTCTTTCATCTTTATTTCTTCTTCCACTTCTTCTTCTTAGGTTGTTTCATTATGAAGTAATACATTCAGTATCACTCATATACTGATATGTTATTATAAGTATGAAACAACCCTATTTCACCATCTATCCATCCTACGGAAAAAGAAATCACCGCGCGTGCGTACGTACGGAATACCGTCTCCACGCCGTGGTGTAATCTATTTTCCACCACCACCTTACATGGATGGGTATAATGGTGTAAATAAGAACTATAAATATTTATTACAACATCATATTGATTCTTATATATTGTATAATCCACTACAATTCAATTCAATATTTATGGAAATGATATCATCGCTCGTGCGTACGTACGGACTACCGTCTCCACGACGCGATGAGATTCATTCTCCATGTTAACCATTAAAGAATGATTATAAAGTATATATAAGAAATAATAATGAAATATATGACATTATAAAGCTAATGTATTTATGTATATATATGAATGTCATCTACTTACTTCCATTCAAGACAATAAGGAAAGGAAAACAGCGTTCATGCGTACGTACGGACTACCGTCTCCATGAACGGTGTTTTTCATTTCATTTATCTATCTATTATATATATATATATACTGAATATATATGATATATAAATCATATTTTATATTCTGGAAGTAAGTAAATCATGATATAAGTAATAATAATGTCAAGAACAACAAGTCAGAACACCTACGATAAATGAAACGATTTTACCCAAAACGCTTCTTTAACATGGAATTTACAAAAGAACGGGTAATATAATGTCATAAGTGAACCATATATGATATCATAACAATGAATATGATTCTTTAATAAGTAAATGACATTATTTAAATCATTATACAGGAGGTTCGGACACTTACGAAGCAAATCGGACCTAAGGTAAGGGAAATATCACAATCTCATTTTTATCCGAGATTGTTTATACTTTGAAATTTACTGGGGTGTATTTTATCATCCACATCCATGTTTCCTCAATATGTAATATTATTTCCATTCACCTAAAATTGTTTAAAACCTATTTTACCCTTTGGTGAGTTTTTAGTAAAAGATATGAAAGGAATCTTTTGTCGTTTATCGTACGAGGTACTTTTTTTGACTTTTCCGACAAAAGTACGAGAAGAATGTTTTTTTTAACTTATACGGCATGAATGGATTTTTAAAACATTAAATCCAAGAAGCTTCCTTTACAAGTTTTCAAGTTTATTTTTAATCAACTTCTTTTATTTTAAAGTCGTATGACATGTTATGAAAGGAAAAATGTTTTTGAATAAGAAAGGATATTTTCCTCAAGAATGGAGTTCAAGTGTTTTATAAAAATTATTTTCTATCTAAGATAATAAAGGGTTATGTTTTTATCCCTATTATTACATTGATTTGATCATGTTGTGATGAAATTATTTTTATGAATTCCTTTATCTTATATGAATTGATTTATGATGTCATGATGTTTCAAGAATCCCATTTTTGTTACATGTGTTATGCGATGATGTATGATTATGTGGCACACATAAGAAAGGATTCATTATAAGATGGGTGGGACCTATATCTCCCTCCAATGCATTGGGTAACGATTTTATATCTCATGAGATAGACATGGCTGGAATGGTAGGTTATACCGGTTCAGTGAAACAGGACTGAAACGAGGGTTACTCAATTCAGAAAGGGACTTTGTCCACTAAGATAGTCTTGGCAATGAGTCTTGACTAACAAGAAATGATTCTCTATGATTATGTGTGAATGCCACAAAGTTTCATGTTTTATGTTATGATTTTTGTGATTACATTTCACTGCCATGATTTACCCCATGTTATGAAATTATGATCTCTTTTGCAGGTTAAGATTTCCAAAAGTTATGTGCTTATGTATATGATGTGATTGATATTTCTTTTGTTTACCCTTACTGAGCATTTTAGCTCACCCTTTTATGTTTTCTTTTCCCCAGGATATAAAGAAAGGTTTTAGGTATAAAAAAAAGATGATCTTTATGGAAGATGTTGAAGATCTTTCACCACGATTAGAAGATTATATTCCGAGTTTCCAAAGACACTAAACTATTACGGTCCTTGTGTGTGTGTTTTTGTTATGTACTAAGTATTCCGCAAATGTAATGTAATGTCCATGTACGTCAGGCTTCGGGTCTCTACAGTTGGTATCAGAGGAAAGGTTTAGTCAACCTTTGGAAACTAGGATGCGAAAACGTTAGTGAGATCCCTAGAGTTATTTCTAAGGTATGTCTAGGGATGTCCCTAAGGATAAGTATACGTATAGGATATAATCCTAGAACTACGATAACAAACTTATAATTTAACCTAAGATGTTAGATATTAAGGGTACTCCCCCTTTACTATGTTGTTTTCCCTAGCATGATTTTTGCCTCTCACACTATTCTTTTTTGGGTTTTAGAAAATGGCTGGAAACAAGATGATTCACGATAATGGAGGATATGATGGACAATGGAATGATATTCTTCATAGTGAAATGGGATTTGGAAGTCCAAACATCATTATTATGCCGAATCAGCAATCTCATAATATGATCAATAAAGTAAAATTTGGTATGTTTCCTGACTCGGCTAACAAGAGAAAGATGGAGTTTTATGATGATCATAGAGGAAAGAAAGTTCAATTTCCCCTATGTAAATCATGTGGGAAGAGGCATCAAGGAGAATGTTTCAAAGGAACTAGAAGATGCTTTGGGTGTGGAAAAGAAGGACACAAAGCAAGTAAGTGCAAAGGAAAAGGTTCAGTTAACACCATGGATGAGGATAATGGTATTGCTACGACATCAACAATGGTTAAATGTTTTAAATGTGGAATGTACGGGCATTATGCAAACCAATTCCCTAAGGGAAAGTCTCATGAAGATAACCAGTATGGTTGTATGGGAAGTATTTATGTTGATGATGATGAAGAGATTACAAATGATATGTGAGATGAAAGAATTATTGAAGCTCGGTCAATGGTTTAAGAAGGTAGTGGAATGATTACATGTTTATCAAGTGTAATGTTGTACTATAGAATAAAAAGACATCTAAGGATTGTTACACTGTTGTCTTTCCTTAAGTTTTGAAAGTTTATGATGAATGGTATGAGTAACAATGAAAGGTTATTCAGAAATTTTTTTTTTTGGAAAGTGGATGATATGCGCATAATGAAGGGATAAAGAGAATCTAATATGTTTGATAGTATTCATGAGATCATGATTGATATAAGGACTAAGTGATATCATGGTTTGAGTATATAGAATTTTGAGGATTTTAGTATGTGGAAGGTGTTAACTTTTAACTGCATTCATGTTTTCACTAAGGTATTCAAGAGAATACACGATTAAGGACTTTGAATGTTTGGAATGTGACCAACAAAACATATCTTATGATATATGGGGATCGATGATGGTGTTAAATCTCTGGTAATCATTTTCACTATATTATGAGAGTCGACTGCAGTATTATGGATAAGCCTAAAAGATTGGAATGGATTATGTTGGACATAAGTTAGTATTGTTTGTTTTTTCGATATTATTGATGGGATGTTATATAGTTTTGGAAAAAGGACAACCTGCAGGACGGGCGACAGCCCATCGCTTCGGACAAGGCTGTGGGAATCGAACCCACAACCGAAGTGCGACTGGCCTTTATCGCCTACCACTGGCCTACAGAAAGTCCCTGTTTAGTAGAAACTAGTTTTATTATATTAAGCAGTATGATATATGAAGTATAAGTCCATTTTAGGAACCATATATGATTAATCTCACTATAGATCGATTTATGCATATAATATTTGCTAACCTTTTGTTTGAGACAGATGGAATGACCTGTCATCCTATCACATGATCTGCTAATAACAAATTCAACTTCATTTATTTAAGAGATGAAGTGGAAATTGTTCAAGGCACGAACAACAGTGAGAATGTACCAAAATAAAGTAAGTATTTATTCTAATTCAAATTTTCAACTTTAGAGAAATGATCTTGAAAACCAAAAATGTTGTCCTAGTGATCTTATACCTAATGAATCAGATGGTACCTTATATCATCACAAATCTATGGATTTGTGATTACTGGCTTTTCCATAGCCATGTTCTCTACCACTCTCCATCAGAACATGATGGTTAGATTTCTCTTCCATATCCATATTTTCACCTATGTGGAAACCCAATGATTAGTTTATTTGGGTAACCGTTACGTTTCATACTTTTGTTTTTAAAGATTGGTTTTGATATTCCTTTTTACGATGTGGGTTTCTATTAAAGAAACTTTCGAATAGTAAACCATTTATAACCCCGACGAATTTCGAGGGCGAAATTCATTTTAAGGGGGGTAGAATGTAACAGCCCAAGATTTTATAAAAAAAATATTCTTTTTAATTTTATTAAAGTCTTGTGTTGTACACTACACCAAAAGGAGCTTGCACAACATGCATCCTTGACTTGCCTTGCATTACACGCAATCACGACCTTCCTCGATAGCGTGTGTAATACGCAATACCGAGTTTCACTAAACAACGATATGATATTAAAATATTATTAAAACTAGCCGTTATGAATAGTAATAACCACTTTTTAAAACTCTGTAAATCTTATTTTTTTCAAAATTAACTTCATTTTTGGATTCGGAGTATCGAATTTAGCCTAAGGTGAAATTTTGGTACTTTTCGGATAACTTTCATATTCTGATGAATAGTGAAAATTACTAAATTATAATTAAAAACAACTTTTTTTAATCGAAATAATTAATAGTGATAAATTATTAATTTGAGTGGTTTTAAAGTATATTTAGAATATATTTTTACAATTTAATACAATGTTGGTCATTGGATGTAATTTCACATTTAAACCAGACATAATCAAGTGTCAATCTTTTGATAGATATTGTTTCTTAAAAACACGCTATTTGTTTTAACAGCGGGATTTAATTATAAAATTAATTAATGAAAATTCTATGATATGAATTTGGTAAAATAGACTTCATTTTTGAATTCAGAATATGAAATATATCTTAGGATGAAATTTTGGCATTGTTCTGAAAAACATCAATTTTTGATGAATAGTGAAACTACTAAGTGGTAGTTAAAAAAATTAATTTCTTCATAAATCTTAATTTTACCGCTTCTGTGAATGGAATTTCAAAAATCCGAGAGACACGGTTGATGTCGGTAAGTAAAATGTGGTTCAATGAGATGAAAATAATTTTTGGTGAATAGTAACTTTTTACTTTTTTTACCACGGTTAATAGTAAATAGGGTAACTAAGGGTAAATATGATATTACTATTACCCTAACACATGTCCTAATTCTATTGGATAAGTGTAATTCGACCAAAAACAACCTTATGAATATAATATGACCATTTAGGTCCACTTGGATTAGATTATGACATTTAATATTATATTATTTAATGAATAGTTAAAATAGTTAAAATCAAAGTTTAATAACTAAAACATTTTTAATATGGGGTTATACATAAGATAAATTAGACTATAAATATTCATTATAAATCTAAAAAGATTTCCTACATAATGATATTTTATTTATAATTTTTAGACTTTAAATAAATTAATTTATTTATGACACAACGATGATGCAGTAATTACCCTTTTAAGGAAATATTAACATAATTGATGTTATAAATGCTCAAATGAATGTAATTTGAGACTTTTTATGAATTAAACTAATTTTCTAGGTTACTATGATATATTAATGTTGATTTAATTAACTTGTTTCGAACTTATAATTCTGTTATGACTTTCACAAAAATTATATATCAAATAGTGTCAAAATTGACACAAAATAGTTTTTAAATAAAATATTATATTATTAATTGTTATTTTATTCCTAAAAATCTAAGGTTCGGCCAAATGACTTAGATAAGGATATATATATTAATAATAAACAATTTGGGGTTCGTTTGGCATGTTATAGTAAGTGTATTAACCATATAGTGAAAGAAAACAAAAAGACATGGTAAAAGTTAAATTATTTAACTTAGAGTTAAATCTAATTGATAAGGGTAAAATAATACCCTAAACTTGTCTAAATACTATTGGTTGATAGGATTTCGACCCATCCCCACTTTAGCTTCGAAATAAGACCCTTTGGAACCATTATAAACCGATTTTGACTTTAATATAAAATAATATTTTGAGATATTCCTAAGGTGCCCCTCTCCTCCCTTATAAAAGGACACCTCCTCCCCCTCCTCCTCACACCAATTTGAGCACTCAATATCGGCCAACCCCTGCCAAAATCTCTTCTACACATCCCTAAAAACATCCTAGAGGTTCTGGTCTTCCTCAAAGACCAATTTTAGTTCCCTAAGAGGAGGTCTCAAAGAGGCACTTCAAAGAAGAGGTAATTACCGTTACCAATTCTTTCATCTTTATTTCTTCTTCCACTTCTTCTTCTTAGTTTGTTTCATTATGAAGTAATAACATCAGTATCACTCATATACTGATATGTTATTATAAGTATTAAACAACCCTATTTCACCATCTATCCATCCTACGGAAAAAGAAATCACCGCGCGTGCGTACGTACGGAATACCGTCTCCACGCCGTGGTGTAATCTATTTTCCACCACCACCTTACATGGATGGGTATAATGGTGTAAATAATAACTATAAATAGTTATTACAACATCATATTGATTCTGATATATTGTATAATCCACTCCAATTCAATTCAATATTTATGGAAATGATATCATCGCTCGTGCGTACGTACGGACTACCGTCTCCACGACGCGATGAGATTCATTCTCCATGTTAACCATTAAAGAATGATTATAAAGTATATATAAGAAATAATAATGAAATATATGACATTATAAAGATACTGGATTTATGTATATATATGAATGTCATCTACTTACTTCCATTCAAGACAATAAGGAAAGGAAAACAGCGTTCATGCGTACGTACGGACTACCGTCTCCATGAACGGTGTTTTTCATTTCATTTATCTATCTATTATATATATATATATACTGAATATATATGATATATAAATCATATTTTATATTCTGGAAGTAAGTAAATCATGATATAAGTAATAACAATGTCAAGAACAACAAGTCAGAACACCTACGATAAATGAAACGATTTTACCCAAAACGCTTCTTTAACATGGAATTTACAAAAGAACGGGTAATATAATGTCATAATTGAACCATATATGATATCATAAAAATGAATATGATTCTGTAATAAGTAAATGACATTATTTAAATCATTATACAGGAGGTTCGGACACTTACGAAGCAAATCGGACCTAAGGTAAGGGAAATATCACAATCTCATTTTTATCTGAGATTGTTTATACTTTGAAATTTACTAGGGTGTATTTTATCATCCACATCCATGTTTCCTCAATATGTAATATTATTTCCATTCACCTAAAATTGTTTAAAACCTATTTTACCCTTCGGTGAGTTTTTAGTAAAAGATATGAAAGGAATCTTTTGTCGTTTATCGTACGAGGTACTTTTTTTGACTTTTCCGACAAAAGTACGAGAAGAATGTTTTTTTAACTTATACGGCATGAATGGATTTTTAAAACATTAAATCCAAGAAGCTTCCTTTACAATTTTTCAAGTTTATTTTTAATCAACTTCTTTTATTTTAAAGTCGTATGACATGTTATGAAAGGAAAAATGTTTTTGAAGAAGAAAGGATATTTTCCTCAAGAATGGAGTTCAAGTGTTTTATCAAAATTATTTTCTATATAAGATAATAAAGGGTTATGTTTTTATCCCTATTATTACATTGATTTGATCCTGTTGTGATGAAATTATTTTTATGAATTCCTTTATCTTATATGAATTGATTTATGATGTCATGATGTTTTAAGAATCCCATTTTTGTTACATGTGTTATACGATGATGTATGATTATGTGGCACACATAAGAAAGGATTCATTATAAGATGGGTGGGACCTATATATCCCTCCAATGCATTGGGTAACGATTTTATATCTCATGAGATAGACATGGCTGGAATGGTAGGTTATACCGGTTCAGTGAAACAGGACTGAAACGAGGGTTACTCGATTCAGAAAGGGACTTTGTCCACTAAGATAGTCTTGGAAATGAGTCTTGACTAACAAGAAATGATTCTCTATGATTATGTGTGAATGCCACAAAGTTTCATGTTTTATGTTATGATTTTTGTGATTACATTTCACTGCCATGATTTACCCCATGTTATGAAATTATGATCTCTTTTGCAGGTTAAGATTTCCAAAAGTTATGTGCTTATGTATATGATGTGATTGATATTTCTTTTGTTTACCCTTACTGAGCATTTGAGCTCACCCTTTTATGTTTTCTTTTCCCCAGGATATAAAGAAAGGTTTTAGGTATAAAAAAAAGATGATCTTTATGGGAGATGTTGAAGATATTTCACCACGATTAGAAGATTATATTCCGAGTTTCCAAAGACACTAAACTATTACGGTCCTTGTGTGTGTGTTTTTGTTATGTACTAAGTATTCCGCAAATGTAATGTAATGTCCATGTACGTCAGGCTTCGGGTCTCTACAATAGATTTTTCTAATGTTTAATCATAAAAATGAATTTTTTATAACAATTAATTCTCTTTTTATCAAAGAAACCAATGGAAGGGGTATTATTATTTTTTAGAAAACCACAAACAAAAACACTAATGAGTGTAGTATCATAAGTAAGAACAATATTAACAAGTCATATTCATTGTTAAAATATTCATTTTTGTTTTACCATTGTTTTTTTTAGGGACACATAAAATGGAAAGTCCTGGAATATAGGAAAACCATTTTTTTTAATGAAATATTCACATGATTTCACAATTTATTTTCACGAAACATGTGAACTAACATAGAGGAAACTAATAATTTTTTTCAGTTAATGATTCACACCATGTTAACAATTTTTGTTTTCAAGAAGCACATAAACCAAAATGGCTTGACATGATGGAAGCCTAGTCAATTTAAATTATTAAATGGTTCAAGTTTGGTTCACCATTTTTTTTCATGAAACAAATTATCCCAAATGGATTGACATAGGGGAAATATAGTCATTATTTATTAATGAAAGATTAATTTCATGGTCACCATTTAATCTTGTGAGGAACACTGGAAATAGACTAGCCGGAAATTATAAGTTTCACCATTTTTTTTTTCATGAATACATCAAACCAAAATGACCTGACATAGGGGAAACCCAAACAATTATGTTAATTGAAGGCTTAACATATGGTTTATCATTTTTTATCACTGGTTTTAGATATGAATTTTTCATGGAATGAAAAAAATCTAATGGATACCATATTTACAAAAAGGGAAATCATTGTGGACCTTCTTTCTAATGTCATGTGGTCACTGAGGTTTTTATCTTCGATGCTTCATAATGCACATTTGTTTAGCGGATGGGTGGTTGGTCTTATTGCAACCTTTAGGGGGGAATAATTTCCTACTATAAGATGGTATTACAGATTTAATATTTGTTGAATAATCCTTCCCAAACTCCCAAGGTGGTACTTTATACACTTATTCTAATGATTGATCATTTTCATGGATGGTTGAAAAAAATATATGTTATCGAGGTTCATCATCATCAATCTACTTGTTAATGATGTTGATTTATAGAGGTTTCAGGTTTAAACCACACAAGGGTCCACTCTGGAGTTTTTATAGAATTTCTAAGGACATGATCTTCTTAATTAAATTACATAAATAAAATACAAAATTTTATACATTCCCATGACCTTTTTGTATTTATATTTTTAGAGAGTCAAGACAAAACATTAACTAAAAAACTCTAGTCCTTTCAACTAATTCAAATTGTTCTCACAATATAAGAAACTTATTAATCCATAATAATTCTATAACTTCTTCTATAAGTTCTACACATATGATAAACTTCTTGAACAAAGGCTGAGATCAAATAATTTATTAGGGTAAAAATAAACAACAACAATCAAGGGTCCTATGTGTATATGATATGATCATATTGGTATAATCATGACCCATATGAAATTCATCCCCAACAAATAATATATCAAAAATTCTGGAAAAAGGCATATAAAAACATAATAATATATCTTGAAATTTTTTTATATAATATGTATAATACATAGATTGAGAATTTTAGTACATTCATGAGAATATGAAAATATAACCTTCAATTGTAACACACTTTCACCCATGATTTAGAGACAATGTAATTGTACATGCATATACAACACCTATTTGACTCACACACTTTCCCCCCATTCTTAAAAAAAACTAAAGCATGCCATTGTATATATATATCTCCTGATATTTTAAATTTTAACCAATTAATTTGAGAGAGATATAGGACCCCACCCATAATCATCCACATATAAGCGTTCCACTGAAATCAACCATAATCATATAATAAATATTCCATGCAAATAAAATTAGTTTCATATCCATTTTAAATAGAATAATATAATAAGTTCATTTATAATTCCAACAATGAACATGGTAGACCCCTGAAATGTAAATCTATATGCAATGAAATAAAGTAATTATCTAGGTAAACCACATCTAAATAAGATAACATGAGGTATTTACACTCTATATACAAAGGGCATATGTTTTTGTCAACAAATTGCCTAATGAATCGATTAATGAAAACTAGGTGAATACACATTAATCAACGAAATTGAAAATATAGTATTCATGAAAGAAATGCATTGGATAAAATATTAAGTTTATATACCTTCAATGACTATAAAAGTAAAAGGAAATGATGGATAATTTATATAATATAAATTAAAATTTCATAATGCATCCAAAGAAATAAGGTAGAATGTATCATTTGAAAAATATCATTTATTTATACATAAGATATATCAAAGTAAAATCACTTAGATGAAAAATATTTTTTAGGAGTTTTTTGGAAAATTACATTTAAAATAAGAAATATTCTTGATATTTTGAATTTATTTATTTTATAAAACTAAGAGAGTAATAATATCTCTAAGAAATAATAAAATAATAGATATAAAATTTCATATAAATAAAAAAATATGGTGGTAACATGTGTTTACATAGAAGAGAAACATAAAATTGTTTTTAAAAAACATTATTAGAATTATTGTAAAACGATGAAGTTATAAGTCACTTTCAAAATATATTTTAAGAAAGGTGAAATTAATAATTTTAAAATATTTAATGTGAAAATAATAATAATAATATATTCTTAAAATTTATAAATTTTATCAAAATAAAATAGGGGGAAGATAAAAAAATATTTTTAAATGATGGAAAAAATATTTAGAAATTTGAAATAACTAAATTGAAAATCAACAATATAAAAAGAGGTTCACAAACATCTCATTGAAAAGTGCTAATGGAAAATAGGAAGGTAACATGAGATAAAACATAAATGGGGTTTCCAAGTATAAATTAGAACATTCGAAGGAAAAGGAAATTATGGACAATGATGAAAAACTATCATTAATTAGAATGAGAATTATTCTTAATAATGATATAATTTTATGGGAAGAGATTCATCAAGGTAAAATCATTGGATTAAAAGTTCATTCTACCCATATAATAAGTGAATATACCTTGAAATAAAATATTTTGGTGGAATTAACTGATATTGAATGAATAAATTTCAACAAGAATAATTTAAACTCAACAAAGGGTGTTAAGTTAACAAAAACCCTTACTATAATAGTAACAAAATAATCAAAGAAAATAAGACTAATATAATTAAATAGATATAAAAATATCAAATAATAAAAAATATTCATTATAATTAAACTAAATTGGGAATTTAATACTCAATATATGATAAATCAAGGTGAACAATATGAAATATGTCTCCTGAAATTATATTTGAGAAAAAAACATCATACAAACTTAGAAACATTCGATTCAATACCCACTAAAGGATATGATTTAAAATGAAAAATTAAATACCATGAATAATGAGGGGATACTTATACAATAAATTAATGTTGAATTATATACACCATTATAATGAAAATATTTTTTATAATAAGAAATATGTATCATGGGGTGAAAAATTGAGACAAGAAACGTTTACCATGTTTCCCATATTAGTAAAATGTTCTCTAATATCCTCTTTAAAAAGACATAAATATCTTAATCATCTATTTCATAAATTTTTTCATATAAGTAAACATTTAAAAATTTCATTTATAATTATTCTTTACTTACAAATAAGTTTGTTATTATCTATTTTCAATATCGGATGTGAGTAATCTTGATAATTTAGAAATAGTTTCATAATAATGGAATTGTTCTTCATTCTTATCCAAAAGTTTATCATTTATGGGTCATAAAAAGTAGTAGAATTGATTATTTATAATTATTTATAATATTATAACTTCATTATATATTTTTTATTCAATAATATACTTAAGTATATAATTTTCAATGAGCATGTTTTGGTGATTTTTAACGAATGGATGTTGCAATTTTAATTAATGAGTTTAATATAAATGTTACCATTACAAAACAAAAAAATATATTTATTTTCATAATTATATAATATATAATAATTTATTTTATTCTCATGTTCATCCAAGATATTATATTATAGATTTTTTCAAGAAGGTTTTTTTACCCACCCAAAAAAGAATATATCATAATTAATCAACAGTTATGATTATGAAAAAAAATAGAATTATATCATTATTAAGTAATTATAATTATATTAGTTTGATATAATTATGGTTTTTCTCATATTTTAAGTGATTTTAAAGGATATTAAAGAAACTATATGAAAAATGATATATGTTACTTCATGGAGGTGGTAGTCCATATAATGCACTGTTAACATTTTCAAATCTTGAAGAATGAGATGCAATGAAGTTGGATTATAGTTTTTTCTTAATAAAAATATTTTTCATATATGTCACATTTATTCTTAAATTTAATCCTTATAATTATATAATATAGGCTTTATTGAGAAATATAATTAGTCACTTCATAGAGGCGGTAATCTGCATAAGGAATGAATAACAATTTCAAATTTTTTAATTAAAAAAGGGAAAAGTCGATTAAAATTTATTCCCTTAGAATAATAAACATTAGTACATAAAAAATACTAACATAATTATATTGGAATTATAAAAGTATCTTTTTTAAATCAAGAAAGAAGATAAAATAAGTTAGGAAAAATAATTAATACTCACATTGAAATCATTGAATTTTCCATATGGGATTCCACAAAAATATTGGTCGTAAGACAATATATTTTGATCATTGGATCAATGAAAATGAATATTAGTATAAAAAGGATTAATGTGGGTGTTTAATGATGAATCCAATTTTTTAGGGGGGTTTGAAGGGATGCTGATAGACACTTTTTATACATGGTAAGAATAGAATGTTTTGTAAATATTTCAAATTAATAAAGAGAGAGAACATGTTTCAAATGACATAAAGACTAAAAAATGTATAATATTAGATTGGGGGATAAAATAGGTTCTATAAACCCTCAATATTTTATTTTAACACATGTTTCAGACATATTTTAACTCATTTCCTCCTTGAATATTTACTTTTACCATTTTTTTACCATGGTAACTAATTTCAACCAAAGTTATTTATTTTTAATGACCAAACTTAAAATGTACCTTGTTAAATAATTTGAACCAAATTATTAAAAATATGAAATCAATGTTATCATATAAAATTTCTATGTATAATAAAAATTAACTTTAAAATTATCTTATATAACCCATAAAACCCCATTTTTTAAGCGTATTTTTAATCTTAAAATTTATGTGTAAGAAAAATTATAATATTATTTTACTTTAATGATATAAATTTGATTATTAGAAAGAAAATTATGTGTCTGTAAAATCAATCAGAATACAAATTTTTCCAAAATAATATCAAATTTAAATAACTGCCCAAAAATATTTTTTATTGGAAAATATAACCTAAGTTGTTAAAAATAATTTTTCTAAATTCATAATTTTATTTCAAAATTTATATTTATACTCATAAAATAATTATTTGATCATAAAAAAATTATAAGTTTTTAATTTATACTTACTTCATGATATTATCTTAAATGACATGATTTTAGTAAACAAATTATTTTTAATTATTCCCCTAAAAATAAATTATTTTAGAAAACACTCAAAAATATGAAATTTTTGGAATTATAAATTCAAAAAAATTATTTGGTAAAATTAATGTTATTAAAGCTTTATGTTAATCTATTTAAATGAAAATACAAAATATAAATAAAAATTATTTTTATTGAAAATTTTCTATTCAAACTTAAAGTGCCATTAATTTTATTTAATATAAAATTATTAATAAATAAATTTTGATGTAGTAGATTATAAATATAATATATTTACTATAATAATAAACTTATAACTATTATCAATTTAATTTATTAATTTAAAATAAAATACCCAATTTTTAAATGGTTCTTCGAAATGCATTCTTTTTGAAAAAATATTTATAAAGAGAAATAATAATATGTATTTAGTTTAATTGATTATTATATTTTTGTTTACTAATGATTATATTATTCGTCTGATTAAATTATTTTAAGGTTTATTTTAGATGGATTTTTTGTTAGTTTGGTTTTTCATGTCACTTTAGATTTCGAAGTAGTGTTAATTTAATGGATTCAAAATCTAAAGTGTTATATTTTATCCCCTAAAACAGACGGTATCCTCATAATTTTAATTATTACTTATGAAAATAGGTTATGGTATTCATAACTCAACTATCATTCAGATATAAAATCTCATATGTCATCAACTTTACTATCTTATAGGCTATATCAAGATTCTTATCCTTTTTAAAACATCATTAATCATTCATAAAATCATATAACCTTGTATGTATGTACCCAAATAATACAGTATCCAAAATATTCATTTCCCAAAACCATTTCAATAATCAATACCTTAAACCACTTTGAAACCATATATTCATCTACAAATTAACACTATCATTAACCCTAAAATAATATTAACACTAGTTCATAGAATCACACACTAACCAAAATATAAAACAATCCTAAAAATGTTACGAACTTCACCAAAAATATATTGAATCCATTATCAATCCCAAGGTTACCATTATTTTATAAACGAATTTTTTTTTCAAAAACAACCAACCATTTATTATATAAAAATAAATCGTATATTAAACTTAAGAGTTTTCTAAACCATATTCATGTTTTCATCAAAGTTATCCACAAAAATATAACTTTTTCATGAAAACTTGTTCAAGGATATTGATACCATTTAATATATATTTCCAAACACATAAATAGAAACTAATTAAGAATAATCATTGTATTTTTCACATAATAATTGTAACTTTTACAATATACCAAAATATTATCAATAAATATCACTCGCTACTAAAAATAGCTAAGAGTATCAGGATTTATCTTCAACAATGATATCAACCACACTATATTGGGTACTATTAGGAGACTCATCTTTTACATCATAGGTATATTCCATTATTCATATCTATTTAAGTATTGTCTCTTTTTGGGTTATAACACATAGTTACTTCTAGATACATACCTTTTATAGATTCATTTTTTATATTCTATTATAAAAATAATAATAAATACAAAATTATTATGAAAATATACAATAAAATAATATTAAATAATAAAAATAATATTAAAGATTAATCCTACGAAGTATTATTCAATTTCACCATAATTTTAAACTATGATACTTTAATTTTAATTATATCATTATTGGTTCATCATAAAACTCCCTAGGTTAACCAAGGATAATTTTAGTCACACTCTCATACTTAAAAACCTAATCCCTTAATGTAATTATTAAATAAATACTTCTTAGTTTATTATAAAGATAATTTTATTAACCTAAGAATATCCCCTAGTAATTTATACACGTGCTTATAGTCTTTAGTGCACTCGTCATGCACTATAGTTGATATTGAGTTGATACTCAATCCTATTTCTTCATTTTTATTACCCCTGTGTGAGTATATTTTATAACTATATCCATTTTACATTTCATGAACCAACTTAGACCACCTAAATATCTTAGAACTCTAGCTATCCCTAACATCGATCAAAGGGCATTCATGATCCCCATTAGATAGTAAAAAGGTCTTGCTAATCCTAAACTACATATGGGAAAAAATCCACCACAAAAGATCATTAACCAAGATAGTAGATATGAAGTGAATTCTGGTATTACAATAAAATTTAGAAATGTAAATAGTTGTTCCAAAATAGAAACCAATCCAATTTACACAACTATAGAAAAAACTCATCTCTACATATTATATAGTCACCAGAAGACTCTCACACCCTCCTAAAGAATAGACCTGATGCCACTTTAATGTGCGTTACCTTTTCATATGTCAAATAAAAAAAATCTATATACACATAAATGTGTAAAAAATGTGTAATAAATACAGTCCTAGTGGGATCAGAAAAAATGTCTCATAAGGAGTATTTACAATATAAACCAGTTATTCTCAAATAAATAAATATAATTAGTGAGGTATAACATTACCAAATTTATTTCTAATCATGTAAAACAACACTTTTAACCAGTTATAAAAAAATTCAAAATATTATGGTTTTCCATGAATTTCTAGAAAATTAATTTTATCAAATATTTCCAAATAAAAATTCAAAAAATGACAACAAGGAATTTTTCCCTTGGGTAACTAATATTAGGTTAATGAGCATCCTCCTTCCATATTTAAGATCAAAATTCTCTTGGTTCACACATTACCCTATAACAATGGGCCTTAGAGTTAGGATTTCATAGATGTAACACCCCAAGCTTTCACGGTACTCTTCTCTTTTAATAATACAGTAGCGTGTGTTGTATGCAACTTCGAGTTCTAACACACACCACAACAAATCAAACTAGCCGTTATGAATAGTAATAACCACTTTTTAAAATTTTATAAATTTTATCTCCCAAAATGGAATTCATTTTTTGATTCGGAATATCTAAATTATCCTAGGGTGAAATTTTGGTACTTTTTGGATAACTTTTATATTTTGATTAATAGTGAATATTACTAAATTTTAATTAAAAACTACTTTTTTAATCAAAATAATTAACAGTGATAAATTATGAATTTGAGTGATTTTAAAGTATATTTAGAATATATTTTCACCATTTAATACAATTTTGGTCATTGGACATAATTTCTCAATTAAACCGGACATAAACAAGTGTCAATCTTTTGATAGTTATTATTTTTAAAACACGCTTTTTGTTTTGATAGCGGGAATTAATTTTAAATTAATTTCTGCCACTTCTGTGTTTTGAATTTGGAAAAATGGAATCCATATTTTTAATCAGGATTTTCAAATTGTGTACATAGGTAACTTTTATTTCTAGACATTTTAAATAATTACTTCGGTAAATATTTTATTTACCGTGGTTAAAGGGTAAATTCGGTAAATAAGGGTAAAAAATAATATTATAATAATAATAAATTACCCTAAAATATGTATTAACCTTATTGGTTGATACATTTCCGACCATGAACATATTTGGGTCTATTTTGGGACCTCATGGAACCACTTGTAGGTGATAAGGACACTTTATTTTAATTAAGTTAAAGTAAATACAAAAATGACATAACCATATATCTTTTAGAAAAATAATTTTTACATAGGGTTATATATGTTATATTTTGGACTATAAATATTAATTATAAAACTAAAAATATTTCATACATAATGGTATTTTATTTATAAATTTTAGACATTTAATAATTAAATTTATTTATGACACAATAATGATGCAGTATTTTCTTTATTAATGAAAGAATCAAATTATTGGTATTATAAAAATTAAAATAAATATAATTTGAAAGTTTTGATGTCATACACGAATTTTATTGGTTAATATGACATGTTATTATTTCTTAAATGAATTTTTTTATAATTAATAATGTTTTAAGACTTTAACAAAAATCAATTATAAAATATTGTCAAAATTGAGATAAATGAGTTTTTCAAACAAGTATTATATTATTAATTTATATTAAATTCCTAAAAATATAAGGATCAGCCAAAGGACTTACATAATGATATGTGTATCATTAATGGACTACTTGGGAGTCGATTGGATGTATATAGTAAGTTTATTAACTATATAATATAAAATACAAAGTGACATGGTAAATGTCAATCTAATTAACTAAGAGTTAAAACTAAAATATAAGGTTACTATAATGACCCAAACCTATCTAAAATCTATTAGTAAAATTTATTTAGACCCATCCCCATATTATACTTTGAATAATCTACTTTGGAGACATTATAAACTGAATATGAATTTATTATAAATTAATACTTTATGTTTTTTCTAAAGACCCCCTCCCCCCTTATAAAAGGACACAAATTCTAACCAATTCTTCACACCTTCATAGCCTTTTGGTTCGGAAAACCCCTGCCCAAATAATCTTTAAACTTCCCTCACTTTAACCTATAAACCTTAGTTTTATCAGAAAGCCAACCTAAAAATCCCTTTTGATCAAATCAAAAGGAAGAACCCGAAGAAGAGGTAATGTTTTCACCACCCTTTTTCAATTTCCTTTCTTCTTCAACTTCTTCTTTATTTGTTATTTACTTTCTAAAATAATAACTCCAGTATCTTCTATATACTGTGAATTTATTATAAATATGTTACATCCATATTCAGTATTCTATCCATCATTTGAATGACATGTCACCATACGTGCATACCTACGGCTTACCGTCTCCAGGTCGTGGTGTAATTGTTATTCAAAAACATTATTATTTGGATGGGTATGATAATGAAATTTAATTTATGTAAATAATAAATATAACATTATGATTATTATTTATATATGATATACCATCCAATTATATATTATTTTAATAGCAAAAGAATGATATTGTCGCTCGTGCGTACGTACGGACTACCGTCTCCACAAACGCGATGAGATTCATTCCCCATCATATCCATGCAATTATAATTCTCATTTGATGATTAAAAATAATGTTTAAGGACTTGATATCATTTTGGATATGAATAATATACAACCTATCCATGAAAAACATGAATTATGTAACAAAATATATAAAATAAAAGGAGTAAGTTAACACCCGAAACGATGATAATACTAAGATATTATTAACAAATCAATGTTAAAAGATCATATATGATATGATATTAATGTATATGATTATTGTATAATTTAATAACAATTATTTAACCATTATACAGAAGGTTAACCTACCCTCAACTAATGAAAAGTACAAAGTAAGGGTTTATTTCACAATCTCTTCATTATCCGAGGTTGATTATTCATAATTATCTACTTGGACCTCTTTATCATCCACATCCACGTTTCTTAAAAATGTATTTCAAAACATTCTTAACATTTTACAGAATATGGTTTAAATCCATTTATACCATTTTTTGACTTTTTATAAGATGATTATAAAGTAATATTTCCTTCATTTTCCAAACAAGGTCCTTTTTAACCATTTTGACAAAATTAAGGTAAGAATATTTTTTTAACTTATACGGTGGGTGCGGCTATTTTCTACCGTTATAAACTCGTCGAAGCTTCCCTTACAAGCTTATAAGAAAATTTTCAAATTAAATGTATTATTTTATAATTATGTGACTCTTAAATTATTTTGAAATAGAAAGTGATATTTCTCTAAAAAGGGTTTTGATTTCATCTATGTCAACATCCTTTGATGGATTTTAAATTTATTTGGAGTTTATTTATTATGATACAAAACATCCATATTATATTGAAGGTTTTTTGATATGTTTGACTATGTATGTGTTGTTTTTACACCATTCATGATTTATGGTTAAGGTATTGACTTTTCTTAGGCTAGTTTTAATATGAATGTTTATGATATGTTTAAACATTTTTGTATGAGGAATGTATTGGACTTAGTAAGTGACGGGTGGAGCCTGCTATAGCTCCTCAATGCATTGGTAGGTCTCATGAGACAACTAGAAATTGAATTTTCTAAGGCCCTTTCCCAATTTGATTTATGGTTTTGGCCGAGGCCTTAATCATTTTTAGACGTCTTGGATGAGGCCCTGACAAAATGTTTCAGAATGTCTGGCATTATACATTCCCTCATTATGGAAATAATATTGATGGTTAATGTGGTCATTTGACTAGTAGAATACTCATGATTATGTTTTATTATGTCATTATTTACTCAGCTCATATTCCTTCCATAAAAGTATTCATGTTTATTATTACTAAAGGCATGTGGTTTAAATTATTTACCATGCTTGATATTTATGTCATTTTCTGCTGTTTTACTTACCCTTACTGAGCGTTTGAGCTCACCCCTATCTTATGTTTCATCTTCCCAGGATATAAAGAAGTTAGTTATGAGTTACCTTAAGGCATAATCTAGGAGGCTTTGATGTTACTAATGAAATATATTTGTGTTGTATTTCTCTTCAAGCTATAAAGTTGAACATATGTACGAATCTTATTTCCAATAATACTAAACTGATCATTCTTTCGAGACATGATTTACTCGTGATCATGCCAATGTTATTTAATAATTCCCCAACTATGGGTAACTAGGGTCGAGGCGTTACAGTCGGTATCAGAGGAATTTTAGTACAAACATTGGAAACTAGATTTAGATAAACTCTTATTAGAGCACATATCCCTAAGATAGACTTTAAGGATTAGTATATAAGAACTTCCTATAATTTTAGTATTGGAGATATTTTGTGAGTTTTTCGAGCAATACATCCCTGTCTGGATATGAGCAGGTAGAGGTGGCTCTGGCACAGATGTACCTAGGGGTAAAACACGAAAACACCACTTTGAGCTAGACTCGAACGGGAACTGGTGCACGGCAACGGGACTTGTTTCACTCTTGGTTATGACACTCCCAGGGGATATGCTTAGGATAATTTTCATTTTCTTTACAAACCATTATGAAGGGATTATGAGTATATACTTCCTCAAAGAAAACATTTTTTTATGATTATGGGTTATATCCATAAACTGTGGAATTTATATTATGTGTTTTAGAAGTTTGGAATTATATATTTTGATTCATAAACTAATCTAGTTTATTCCATTGTTTAGAAATGGCTCCTAGTGGAAGGAATGGAAACCGTATCAATGCATGCATTCCATATAGGGATTTCCCTCCGGCTCAAGATAATTATAGTGGAGCTAGTGATGAAACTGGTGCTGAACAGCTAATCACCATACTGGGACAACTCTCTCAGGTTATAAATAATAACCTTACCTATATGGAGTACCCTGATCCACAGCATGTAGGATCAATGTTATATCGCTTCATGAGGCAAAAACCAACAATATTCAATGGGAGTACAAATCCATTAGTAGCTTAGCAATGGATAAATTCTTTAGAGAAAATATTCCATGCCTTGGGGAGTAGTGAAAGAGAAAAAGTTATCATGGAGTTTTACCGCCTCACTGGAGATGTTGATCAATGGTGGTCATTGATTCAAAACACAAAGGAAGAGGATGAAGTATCAAATATGGAATGGAGGGAGTTCAAAGGTCTGTTTTTAGAAAAATTCTTTCCCTGTAACCATTGAGAAGATATGGAAAGGAAATTTCTTAGTTTGAGACAAAAGGAGGATGGGAATGTCGCAAAGTATGAGGATAACTTTATAAGGTTAGGAAGGTATGATTTAGATTATATACGTAACCCATGAAGTAATATTTACCATTTCTTTGATGGGTTAAAATCGTTTCTCCGTCGAGCATTATTCTCAAAATCCTTCTCCTCATACGAAGATATTGTCTCGTGTACTATCAAGACAGAAAAAGAATTCTCTAAGTCTTATGACTTTAAATCAAAACAAGAGAAGAAGAGATCTTCTGAACACTCTGGGAAAGGAAATAAGGAAATAGGGAAGAAGGGAAGAATTTAATTTCCACCTCGTGATAATTGCAGAAGGAAGCACCTCAGTGCCTGTCTAAAAGGAGAAGGAGTATGCTACAAGTGTGGACAGAAAGGCCATCTAGCTAGTGATTGTAAAGGAAAGAAAGATGCTACCAATGTTCAATGCTACAATTATAGGGATATGGGACATTATGAAAATGAATGTCCAAATCATCAGAGAAAATTACCTTAAAAAATGCCAAGGGATCAAGTCCAAGATTATGTTATCACTACTGCTAAGGTAGAAGCTCTAATAGATGTGGTGGCAGGTAATTTAATGGTTTCCTCAAGTTTAGAAAATGATTTATTTGATTCTGTATCATCACATTGTTTCATATCTTCCCAGTTTTTTAAGAAAATCACATATTTTCAATTCGATTTAACAAGGGATTTGTTAGTTAAAACTCCTAAGGGAAGTATCATTGCAACAAAGTTTTGTGAATCAGTCCCCATTAAAGCATATAAATTTTCTTTATCCGCTGATCTCATCATCATACATATGATTTATTTGGATATAATCCTCGGTATGGATTGGCTTTTAGACCGTGATGTGAAGATTTATTGTTAGAAGAAGGAGGTTACGATTTTTGATGATAATGATAAGGAACACCTTATCCTTAGAGTAGAATCGTCACCACCTAATTCTTATCTAGATCCACCCCCAGTAGCTCAACTAAATTCAATTATCGGGGAGGAATAGAATGAAATGGCTGTGGGTGAGGAAAGGAATGTTCAAATAAAGGATGTACATATTGTGAAAGAATATGTAGATGTGTCTCGAGAAGATTTTCCTGGTCATCCTCCAGAATGAGAAATTGAGTTTTCCATTGATTTAATTCCTAGTTCAAGGCCTATATCAAAGACCACTTATAGAATGGACACTGTGGAATTATTTGAATTAAAGAAACAACTAGAGGAATTGATTAATAAGAGATTTATTTTCCCTAATGTTTCTCTATGGGGAGCCCCTGTCCTTTTTGTTAAAAATAAAGATGGATCTATGAGGTTATGTATCGACTACAGGGAGATCAACGATATAACACTAAAGAACAAGTATCCCTTACCTCACATTGATGATTTATTTGATCAACTGCATGGAGCTCAATACTTTTCGAAGATTGAACTTCGATCTAGATACCATCAGTTTTTTGTGAAGAAGGAAGACATTCCAAAGACATCATTTCAAACCAGGTACGAGCATTACGAATTTACAGTAATTCCATTTGGATTGAATAATGCACCCTCTGTATTCATGGATATAATGAATAGAGTTTTCATGGAATATATCGATGATTTTTTGGTGGTATTTATTGAAGATATCTTGGTATACACCAAAAGCTACAAAGATCATGAAAATCACTTGTGCATTATCCTTAAAACTCTTAGAAGACATGAATTATATGGGAAGTTTAGCAAGTGTGAATTCTGGCTTTAGGAGATTTCTTTTCTTGGCCATATTGTCTCTAAGGATTTAATCTATATAAATCCTTCTAAGATAAGAGCAATCCATGAATGGCCAACATCGAAGAGTATAACCGAGATACGCAGTTTTATTGGCTTAGTAGGTTATTATCGGCATTTCATCCAGAACTTTGCCCGATTGGAAAACCCATTAACGAAGCTCACACGTAAATGGGTTAAATTTTTTTGGACAAAAGAGTGTGAAGAATGTTTTGAATAACTGAAGAGAATATTATTCCATGCTCCTATTTTGACTCTACCATCGGGAAATGATGAGTTTGTTATTTATAGTGATACATCAAAGAAAGGACTTGGTTGTGTCCCCATGCATAATGATATATTTATTGCCTATACATCATGACAGCTGAAAATTAATGAGTAAAACTATCCTACTCCTGATCTTGAGTTATCTGCTATAATCTTTGCTTTGAGGATTTGGAGATAGTATCTCTATGGTGAAAAATGTGAGATTTATACTGATCACAAGAATTTGAAGTATATTTTCTCGCAGAAATAACTCAACATGAGGCAAATGAGATGGCTTGAACTACTCAAGGATTATGATTGTACGATACACTATCACCCGGGGAAGGCAAAAAAGGTGGCAGATGATTTGATCAGAAAGGATCACGGAGTTTCGAACAATGTGAGAGTTGAAAAGGATCCTATATACATGGATCTGGTAAAGATGGATATGGGAATCACCATGGAAGATGAAACCTCAATACTTTTTCAAATGGTTGCCAAACCATCTTTACTAGAAAGGATAAAGAGTTCTCAGACCGAGGATGAAGAGTTTTAAAAAGAAGATTAAAGCTGTGAATGATGGGAGATTGAGTGACTTTGTGTATGAAGATGGAATTTTGAAATTTGGGAAGATACTTTGTGTTCCCAATATACCTGATCTAAAAAAAGAGTTGTTGGATGATGCTCATAGTTCCAATTTCTCTATACACCATGGGAGCACCAAAATGTATAGAGATTTGAAGGAACATTTTTGGTGGGACAACATGAAGTGGGAGATTGCTGATTTTGTGTCAAGATATATGGTTTGTCAACAATTGAAAGCCGGAAGGCAACAGCCTGGAGGATTCATGCAACCTCTTCCCATACCAGAGTGTAAATGGGATAATATTACGATGGAATTTATCATGGGACTACCAAATACTCCTAGAAGGAAAGATGCAATATGGGTTATTGTTGATCATCTTACCAAGTCAGCACATTTTATTTTTACAATGGATGATTTACCACTCGAACGCCTATCAAGACTATATATTAATGAAGTTGTGAGACTTCATAGAGTACCCCTAACGATTGTTTCTGATCGTGATCCTCATTTTACTTCAAGATTCTGGAAGAGTCATCAGAAGGCCTTGGAAACTGAACTTCGTTTGAGTAATGCCTACCACCCTCAAATAGAAGGAAAATCAGAATGCACTATTCAAACTTTAGAAGACATGTTGAGATCCTGATCACCTGACTTTCAAGCTATGTGGGATCAATATTTACCTCTGGTAGAATTTTCCTATAACAATAGCTTCCATTTAAGTATTCGGATGGCACCATTTGAAGCGTTATATGGAAAGCGATTTCGCACACCAACCTTCTGGGATGACGTTGGTGAAAAAAAACTCGTAGGCCCAGAACTACTAGAGGAAATGATAGAAAATGTGGAGGTAATCCAAAACCACATCAAAGCAGCTCAAAGTAGGAAGAAGATCTATGCTGATAATCAAAGGAAGGATTTGGAATTTTAGGAAGGAGATCATGTTTTCTTGAAGGTATCTCCATAAAAGGGAGTTATACATTTCGGTAAGAAAGGTAAATTGAGTCTCAGGTACATCGGACCTTTTGAAATTCTAGAACGAATTGGGGTTGTAGCATACCCCGCCAAATCTCTCCAAAGTTCACGATGTGTTCCACGTATCACTGTTGAGAAAATACATGCCAGACCCAACGCATGTACTCACCTATGTGGAATTAGAGCTGGAACCTGATCTGTCTTATTGCGAAGAACCCATCAAGATTCTTGATATAGGAGAACAAGTTCTGAGAAACCGGATGACTCGTCTGGTAAAAGTTCTATGGAGAAACCATAAAATGGAAGAGGCAACGTGGGAACCTAAGGAACTTATGATGAAGAATCACCAGAGTCTTTTAATGTGGTAGTATTCAAGAAATTTTGAGGAAGAAATTATTTGTATGAGGGGATAATCTAACACCCCAGGCTTCCACGGTACGCTTCTCTTTTAATAACATGGTACTGTGTGTTGTACGCAACTTCGAGTTCTAACACACACCACAACCAATCAAACTAGCCGTTATGAATAGTAATTCCCACTTTTTGAAATTTTATAAATTTTATCTCTCAAAATGGACTTCATTTTTGGATTCATAATATCGAAATTAGCCTAGGGTGAAATTTTGGTACTTTTCGGATAACTTTTATATTTTGATGAATAGTGAAAATTACTAAATTTTAATTAAAAACAAATTTTTTAATCAAAATAATTAATAGTGATAAATTATGAATTTAAGTGGTTTTAAAGTATATTTAGAATATATTTTAACCATTTAATACAATTTTGGTCATTTTACATTATTTCACAATTAAAACGGACATAAAAAAGTGTCAATCTTTTGGTATTTATTATTTCTTAAAAACACGCTTTTTGTTTTGACAGCGGGAATTAATTTAAAATTAATTTCTGCCACTTCTGTGTTTTTTATTTGGAAAAATGGATTCCATATTTGGAATCATTATGTCCAAATTGTGTAAATAGGTAACTTTTATTTTTAGAAATTTTGAATAATTACTTCGGTAAATATTTTTTTTACCATGGTTAAAGGGAAAATCCGATAAATATGGGTAAACAAATAATATTATAATAATACTAAATTACATTAAAACATGTATTAACCTTATTTTTTGATACATTTCCAACCATGGGCATATTTGGGTCGTTTTTGGGACCCCATGGAGCCACTTTTAGGTGATAAGGACACTTTATATTAATTAAGTTAAAGTAAATACAAAAATGACATAAGCATATATCTTTTAGAAAAACAATTTTTACATAGGGTTATATATGTCATATTTTCAACTATAAATATTCATTATAAAGATAAAAATATTTAATACATAATGGTATTTTATTTATAATTTTAAGACATTTAATAATTAAATTTATTTAGGACACAATAATGATGCAGTATTTTCCTTTTTAATGAAAGAATCAAATAATTGGTATTATAAAAGTAAAACCAAATATAATTTGAAATTTTTGATGCCATCCACAAATTTTATTGGTTAATAGGACATTTTAAGATTTATTAAATGAATTTTTTTCTAATTTATAAATATTTTAAGACTTTAAAAAAATCCATTATTAAATATTGTCAAAATTGACATAAATGAGTGTTTAAAACAAGTATTATATTATTAATTGATATTCTATTCCTAAAAATCTAAGGTTCAGCCAAAGGACTTATATCATGATAGTTGTATCATTAATGGACCAATTTTGGTATCTTGGATGTATATAGTAATTTTATTAACTATATAATATAAAATACAAAGTGACATGGTAAATGTCAGTCTATTTAACTTAGAGTTAAAACTAAAATCTAAGGTTAATATAATGACCCAAACCTATATAAAATATATTGTTTGAATGGATTGCGACCCATCCCCACCTTAGACTTTGAATAATCCACTTTGGAGACATTATAAACCGAATATTAATTTATTATAAATTATTACTTTATGTTTTTCCAAAAGAGCCCCTCCTCCCCATTATAAAAGGACACAACTTCTAACCAATACTTCACACCATCAAAGACTTTTGGTTCCACCAAACCCTACCCAAATACTCTATAAACTTCCCTCACTTAAACCTAGATTCATTAGTTTTATCATAAATCCAACCTAAGGAGCCCTTTTGATCAAATCAAAAGGAAGAACTCGAAGAAGAGGTAATGTTTTCCCCACCCTTTTTCAAGTTCATTTCTTCTTCAACTTATTATTTCTTTTTTATTTCCATTCTAAAATAATAACTACAGTATATTATATATAATGTGATGTTATTATAAATATTTTACAACCATATTAAGTATTATATTCATCTTTTTAATGACATGCCACCATACGTGCGTACATACGGCTTACCGTCTCCACGTCGTGGTGTAATTGTTATTCAAAAACATTATTATTTGGATGGGTATGATAATGATATGTAATTTATGTAAATAATAAATATAACATGATAATTATTATGTATATATGATATACCATCCAATTATATATTATTTTAATATTGAAAGAATTATATTGTCCCTTGTGCGTACGTACGGACTACCGTCTCCACGAACGCTATGAGATTCATTCCCCATCGTATCCATGCAATTATAATTATCATTTTATGATTAAAAAAAATTTGTAAGGACATTATATCATTCTCTATATGAATAAGATACAACCTATCCATAACAAACATGACTTATGTAACAAAATATATAAAAGACAACGAGTAAGTTAAGACCCAAAACGATGATAATAATAAGATTTTATTAACAAATCAATGTTAAAAGATCATATATGATATCATATTAATGTATATGATTCTTGTATAATTTAAAAACAATTATTTTACAATTATACTGGAGGTTAACCTACCCTCGACCAAGGAAAAGTACAAGGTAAGGGTTTATTTCACAATCTCTTCATTATCCGAGGTTGTTTATACATAAATATCTACTAGGACCTCTTTATCATCCACATACAAGTTTCTTAAAAATGTATTTCAAAACATTATTACTATTTTACAAAATATGGATTAAAGTCATTTATACCATTTTTTGACTTTTTATAATATGTTTATAAAGTAATATTTCTGTCATTTTCCAAAAAATTATTTTTTAACCTTTTAGACAAAATTAAGGTAAGAATGTTTTTTTAACTTATACGGCGGGTGCGGCTATTTTCTACCGTTATAAACTCGTCGAAGCTTCCCTTACAAGATTATATAAATATTTTCAAAGTAAATTTTTTATTTTATTATTATGTGACTCTTAAATTATTTCAAAATAGAAGGATATATTTCTCTAAAAAGGGTTTTTATTTCATCTATGTCAACATCCTTTGATGGATTTTAAGTTTATTTGGAGTTGATTTATTATGATACAGAACTCCCATATTATATTGAAAGTTTTGTGATATTTTTGACGGTGGATGTGCTGTTTTTACACCATTCATGATTTATGGTTAAGGTATTGACATTTCGTATGCTAGTTTTAATACGAATGTTTATTATATGTTTAAACCTTTTCATATGAGGAATGTATTGGACTTAGTAAGTGATTGGTAGAGCCCTCTATAGCTCCTCGATGCATCGGTAGGTCTCATGAGACAAATAGACATGGAATTGGCTGAGGCCCTTTCCCAATTTGATTTATGGTTTTGGCCGAGGTCTTAATTATTTTTAGATGTCTTGGTCGAGGCCTTGACAAAATGTTTCAGAATGTCCAGCATTATACATTCCCTCATTATGGAAATAATATTGATGTTTCATGTGGGCATTCGACTAGTAGAATACCCATGATTATGTTTTTTTATGGAATTATTTACTCAGCTCATATTATTTCCATAAAAGTATTCATGTTTATTATTGCTAAAGGCATGTGGTTTCAGTTATTTACCATGATTAATATTTATGTCATTTTCCGTTGTATTACTTACCCTTACTGAGCGTTGAGATCACCCCTATCTTATGTTTCATTTTCCTAATATATGAAGAAGTTAGTTATGAGTGACCTGCAGGCATAATCTAGGAGGCTTGTATGTTCTTAATGAAATATATTTCTGTTGTATTTCTCTTCAAGCTGTAATGTTGAACATATGTATGAATATTTTTTCCAATAATACTAAACTGATCGGTCTTTAGAGACATGATTTCCTCATCATCATGCCAATGTTATGTAATAATGCACTGATTCTGGGTAACTTGGGTCAGGGAATTACAATGGATGAGAGTTTCATTCTACCACAACAACCTTGAGATACCTATTGAAACAAATTTCCCTATAAAAAAGGACGTAGGTGGTAAGAGTCCTTTCCCAGGAATTGTTATATGCCTCAACAGTTTTCACACATGTTTTACCATATTCACATCTAAAACCATTCAATTGGATTTCAAAAAAAACATGAATCCTTGAAAACCTTATATATTATTATTTGAAACCAATTTTATTAACATTTACGATGGAAAACCCCATTTCATCATGATTTCATAAAACAAAAAAAAATTCTCAAATGATGCTTTAAAACCCTACCCAACTATTTCCAAGATGAAACCATAAATCACAAAAACTTGGTTTATGCATTAAATATATTTTAGAAAAAAATTTACAAGAATAACAACGAAAGGATTTAAAAAAATATATTTCATTAAAAAACATTGAAACCCTTCAAATTTCAACTACTGAAATAGATCAATAATCTAGAGATATAATGCTCTATGAATCAAAAAAAAAAGAATATCCTTAAAACCAAAATCCTCTATTAAGAACCCTATATCCAAAAAATTACATAGGTCCACATAACTGATCCATAGCAAGAAACAATATGAACACAAATAATAGGAGGATAAAACAATAAATCATAGTTTGATATACCCAAAGAGGATCACAAATTCAATTGGCACTCTGATCCACCAACGATTCATGTTGAGAGAACCAAAATCGTCTTGAAAATGTTCCTAGGATTTCATAGGCCATTTTTAGGTTTATGGAGGGGGGAAAAGAATAAATTGATGGTTTTAATAAAAAAAATTACAATAATTTACTTTATTTTATCTACATAATAGTAATCACAAGTGAGTTGGTGGTTACTTACAGGCTAGCTTGTGAGACTTCAGTTGGCCAGTGACCCTCCAACTAGAAAGCGACAACCTACGATTTAGACGATGGTAAAGACATAAATATTTCACGCTAGGGTTTCCACATACTATCTAATGGATGGTCATTAGCTATCCCGTGGAATTCGCATTCCCTATATTAGCCAAGGTAAGACCACTGGTTGCCCAGTGACCCTCACTTGCTAGCTGGAAGAACCCCAATAGTTTTTCCAGTTATGGGCTCAATTACACACTTATACTGACTCTAAATATTACTCCCTTTACCCCTTATATACTGAAATATGATGTGAAAACTAGTTATCAACAAGAAACAATTGAAAAAAAAACAAGTAGATAGAACTACAATAAGATAGTTTCATGATGTTATAATTCCTTATACAATATTACATTCTTCCCTAGAAAGCTAAGTTGAAGAGGACTGGTCCATAGATAGATGAGGTCATTCCTCCCTCACTAAAGACACCCTCACATGAATATCATGAAAATATAACCTATTATTTCATAGACCCCTAAAAATTGTATATACTTCCCATATAAAACATTTACTTTAGAATAAATAATTCAAGATGGTTTCTTAGATACCCTCATATCAGGTTCCAAGTCAGGGTCTTCCCCATCCATAACATGAGAGGGGTTTGGCTGATACTTCTTGAGTTAATACATATAGAAAACATTGTGGATCAAAGATAAATAGGGTGTAAATTCCAAGTTATATTCCACCTTTTTAATATGCTCCATGATCTCAAATAGACCCATAAAACTCAAATTCAACATTCCATACTTCCCAATCCATCGGTGGCCCAACTGGGGTGATATTTAGTGGTACATATAGTCACCAAATAAAAATTAAAAATGATGATTAATGTTATTTATATAAGATATGTATCAACTTTGATCAATCACTAATCACTAATTAATCATCTGGATACTTTAAGTTGTCTCTTATACCATACTTGTTCCAATCAAGGAAACTTCACCCACCTCATACCAAAATAGTGATGAGTTGCATGGTCCACAATATAAATCTTAAAAAGATGCATTTTTTGTGGAATACCGGTAGCTTTGAATATAGAAAACTCAAAATCCCCCAATTTTTCATCCCAAACACCTCCAAATTCCAAGACATCAGCATGGAACTTATAATCTAGAATTTGAATTTATCATTCTTTCTCCCATCTGTTTGAGGATAACATTGTGTTCTCAAATTGACCCGAGATATCATCATCTCTTGAAGGCCATTCAAAAATAAACAGCTAAAATGTAGATATAAATTTCATATAATAGTCATTAGATCCCAATGAATCTTTATAACTCATGAAAATATAAAATTCCCATGTCTTCCACTATAGTAGTTTCATGAATCGGTATAAAATGAGCTAACATAATTAACCAGTAAATCCCAACCCAAAAGTAATTTTTACCCTAGGGAATCTGAGGTAAAACCACAATGAAATCCATATATTTTTCATTCAATTTAAATGTTTCCATTGATGGAGGATGAAGTTATCTAAAAGGATTTTTTTTCTTATCCTTAATCTATTGGAAACTATAGCATCGAGATAAAAAAATTGTTTACATCTTGTTTCATACCATGCCATTATAAAAAATTATTCATATCATAAAACATATTTATAGGGACATTTTTTGACATCCCATAGAGAATTTTGAAAATTTACAATCACATATACCCTATTAGGTAAAAAAAGCATTCTAGTTACTAAACCAAAGTATGTATTCTAGGTACAGTGACCAATCGATAATGATCACTCCACCATATAAAGAAACTATGATATTATAAAACTCATTAACTCATTGTTTCTCTTGAAGAGTCATATCAATAATAGAGGATATTTATTGAATGCTTGCAAAAATATTATTCTCTAACTCCCATGTTTATCCACATAATGAGTAACATCAAGTTCCACTGATCATTCACCTCCTTTACATCATAAGATAGAAATTTTCTATTAATATCATTAGAAAACAAATTACCTTATCCCATAGTATCATAATTTTCAAGGTCAAATGACTATATGTATTCCACCCATCATCTCTCTTAGAGATTAAAATATTTTTAAGAAAAGATTCACCACAAACTCTTATGGTTAGGTTAAACGATTAACTTCTCCCCAAAACAATTGTTTCGCATACTCTTAAGAGCATGCATAACATTGAAAAGTTACAAATCATGAATTTGATAATTCATCTCATGAGATCAAATTTAATGAGATCAATAAGACAATACATGATATCCTTACATAAGAACACATCCCAAATATAAACCATAAAAATTACAATAAACCACATAACCCTTTCTAGAATCTGGAAGATTCAGATTGCATATGGAGTTAAAACTCCAATTTAGTTTATCGGAATCCTGAAACATAGAGTCCCATAATAACTTTACCCCTTTTCCAAGTGATATTAGTCATATTTGAACCAATTTTTGATAAAACCTTCAAAAATCATTGATAATATCCTTCCAAACATTGGAATCTTCAAATATCAAAGGTATTCTATGGTTTATCCCATGACATGATAGCTTTAACCTTAACATGATTAGTGAGGAAAACATATTTTATGATATCATGTCCAAATAACATAACTTATTAAAAAAAATTATTATTTTTGTAATTTTTTAAAGAGATGCTGATCCTATAGGATTCTAAAAACTTGCCACAAATTATTCACATGATATTATTTGTCCATTCAGTACACCAAAATAACATCCATGAACACCATGAAATAAGTATAAAGATACTAGTGGAATGTACTATTCATCAGTTCCATAAATACCATTGGAGAATTAGTCGTGAAAAATGAAATTAAAGTTTAATAAAATTGGCCATATCTTCTCCAGAAGGGTGTATTCAAAATATTTTTCTCTTTGATTATGATCTAGTGGAAACCAAACTGAAGATAAATTTTTGAGAATCAACTTAAACCTTTAAATTGATCAAATAAATCATCAATTTGTGGAAAATGGTATTTATTCTTGACTGTTACTTGGTTGATATTTCGATAATCAATTCATAAGTAGATATTCATATCAAACTTTTCACAAAGAAAATATAGGCCTCCTATGGACACATACTATGGAATATGAATCCCTTGTATCTAACATTGTCTAACTAAATTTTAAACACTTTAAATATCTAGATCCATTCAGAAATATAGAATAAATAATTACTAAGTTACTGAAAATTATTTTATTATGAACTACACTTTCCACTCTAGATAAAATCCATAAAAATAATCTAGAAACACCTGAATAAATTAATTTACTACCTATGTAAGATAATAAATAAAGGATTATTTTCATCTTTTGACTACAATAAAATAAATCAACATACAAATTTATAAAAATGAGGTCTCACCTGACTAGACCTCGGATCCCATTATCCTTTAAACACTCATCATCTCCCATCAGGAGTAGTAAAGAAAATTTTCTAGTGAAAATATTCAATTCATGAGTTATGAGAAATCATCTAATAAAACTTGTAAAAACATAAAAGAGGTTGAAATCAAGGACTAGGAAAATCAAAACTTTCTTGACATCACACACAATGAAAGGGAATATTGGTTATTTGAAACTTTGATCCATCTTCTTTCCTAGAGGTGTCGCTTACTCCATAATGAGTGGATTGAGTTCTATTGGATGTTTTAAAATATTTAAAATAATTATTTACATAAAAGATTCATAGGAACCAATATAAAATAAATAATTTCATAATGTTTAACTAATATAAATAGTACCACTTACAGTCACATAACTCACATCCACATCCATTCGACACACATTAAATGTGTGTAACCACTTTGTTCTAGAGTCCAATAGATGGAACCCTATTTTACATATTGAATTTGACTACAACATGGATCCCTTAGTTAATTATGATATTATAATAGCATTTGGAAATTAAAGGTCCTATAATAACATCTATAAGTGGAAAAAAAAAATTAAATAAAATAAGTTGTTTTGTTGGTACAAGGCTATAACGCTTTACATGCCCAGTTTATCCACACTAGTAATAAGTCAGGCCACTAACTATTTTTAATGATGTAGAATAATGTTTTTTTGAAGCACCACTACTATTACATATATATAACATTGTCTTATTATTATTCCACATAAAAGAACCCCTAAGTATGCCATTGTAGGTAGGAGGTACTCTTGTCTTCTCGGACTTTGCAACCCAGTTAAACTCCACCAACAATGACCTATCCACTATCTTGGTATAGGTATAATGTTTTATAATGAATAATTTTTACAATATATCAAGTTGAAGGCCATCATTAATCCTCTAAGATTTCATCTTTCACTTCATATAACATCTAGTAAAAATAGAGTGAACTCAGTGAAATGATTTCCATATTCCACCAATGTCTGGTTCCCTTATTCTTGGATGATGAACTCTATGGATTTCATCAAGGTCATTTAATCCAAGTATATTTTCTTGTAGAATATTTCCCTTAAGTATTTTCATTCCAATCCATTATAATTTTTTTCAAAAACTATAGAATCCCATCACCTTCTATTAGGACCTTCAATATTATTGATATCACACCTCACCTTGATAGAATTTGGGGTCTTTAGGAATTTAGTGATTCTTTTAATTTTCCCCAACCAGTCCTCCACCTCCTAAGGATCATTACTCATATATAAATATAGTGATTTATAAATAAGAAACTCATAGTCTTGATAATATCCTTGTATCTAATAGGTTCCACCTATCTAACCTCATCAAGGGAAGTTTATATGCCTCATTCCATGGATCAGACTATGTACACAACTACTTTAATGAGATTCTTATCCAATTGAGAGTTCTTACCATTCTAAGGATTCACTGGATGTTTTTTAGGGGCATGGTACTAAAAAAATTATACAAAGTGAAATATGAAAATAAAACCCAAGAATAAATTCTAACATGAGATATCAAAATTCAAGTAGATTAATATAGGTAAATAGGGAAAAGGTAGAATATACTGATATCACTCTCTATCTCAAAAGACTCAATTAATGACCACTCATGGTCATTTAAGGATTTCCTGATGATATATGTCCTAATAGTCCCTCACAACATACCCCTAAACTCCCAAAAATCTCATCTCGTGTTTACCAATACATCCCAAGATGCATATCAAGAATAAAAATAGAAAAATATCAACTGATAAAAAAATTTCATGAACCAACCTAGATCAATCAACTCTCAAGGATCCCAATCCAGCACTAATATAACTTGAAGTGAATTCCTAATTCCCACGAGCAGGCAAAAATCACTTTGGCATCAAGAACTACATTTCTGAATGATTTCACCACAAAATATAATAGACTAAGATGATAGATATATAGAGCATTTTGGTATGAAAATACAATTCAAAAATAGAAAAGATACATAATAAAAGCAAACATAGGTTCCAAACAATAATCCAAACCAAGGTACACATGTATAGAAAAAAAAAAGCCTTCTCCATATGACATATTGTCACAACCAAAATTACATACCCTGCTTATGTGAAAACCCATTGCCACCATGCGTTGCCTTGAATTTACCAATGTCAGATAAGAAAATATCTATATATAACCAAAGGTAGATGTGTGGTGTGTAGAAAACAATCCCTATAGGATCCCACCATGTGTTTCATAAGTAATCTTTAGAATATATACCCATTATGCTCGAATAAATCAAGATAAGGAATGAGATACAACTTTACAAAATTTATATCAAAATAGGGAAGACTACCCTTTTATTCACAAATAAAAAATCAAATATTCCAGGAAATTGAGGATCCTCCAATGGTTTTTTCAATAAAATTCCATCTAGTATGCACATTACCCAAGAACAATGTAATTAGGGGGTAGTATCTCAATATAAATATTTTTCCCAACCATAATAATATTGGGTCGCTTGGTGTTCACATTACCCTAGAAAAACATGCCTATGAGAGAAGATCCCATTCCTAGTAATGGATCTCTACCTCAAGAATAACCACAATTGGTTTATTATGGTCTCAATTGTTTCACATAAAAATAATCATGAAACTTCTAAAAATTCATAAAATGTGATTTGAAATCAATTTTATAAATAATTACAAAGGGAAACACCATTTGATCATGTTTTTATAAAGAAACCACATTTTAAAAAATCATGCCTATAAAACCACTCTAAACCTTTTCCATGTTAAATACATAAATCACAAAAAAGGATCATTAATTAAAAAAACATAGAAAACAATTAATAGAGAAAGAATGAAATTTTTTTGAACAATTCTAATTCAGGAAACCACCTACCACAAAACACATTGAATTTAAACTACTTTAATGGATCAATAAGTTGTAGAAAAAGAAGTAACAAAGAAGTAATTAGAAGAGCCCTATAACAACAATTCCTCTTTAAAACCCCATGATAAAAGTAATTCACATAGTTTTCATGGATGTTCCATAGAAATAAACATGTGTAACACAATGATGATGAGGATCCAAAATCAAATTAGAGTCAAACATTCCAAAATAAGATCACAACTTTGATCAACACTCTAACCCATCAAGGATTCATTTATAATAGAAAAAATCATCCAAAGAGATCTATCAGGTTCTCATAAGTTGTTTATCGTTTTTTTATAGTTTTATAGAATTTTTAATAACTATTAAATTGTAAATCCATACATTAAAAATGGGAAAAAGTACACAAAGTATCTATTTTCCCTATAAAAAAAGTCTTTAAAATAAAACATTATTTTTTTTATGATTACTTTTTAAAACTTTCAACTTGAATTATATTTTCTCCTACCCATACTTTAACCCTATTAAAAATATTTTAAAACATGTTATGATCCCAAAAAAATAGTAATTGTCATAAAAAGAAATAAATAAACCATTAGTCCTTGATAATTAAAAAAATTCTTTTTTCAAAATAAATTTTCATCTTAAATTAAACATTTCCTTACTCAAAAAATAACATTTCTTACCCAAATTATTCTATAAAATATTTCATAAGAAATATTTAAAAAAATATACATAAAGGTTTATTTGAAAATAGGATAAACTCATGAGAACATTTTCTCAAAGTTACACTTTTCATCCTCAAAATATAACATCTACTTCCCCTTGAACATAAATTCAATAACTTACCTCATGAAAACATTATATTATAGAAAGAATAAATAAATCATATAAGTAACTTAGGGAATCATTTTATTATCATACTTAACTATGGAATAAACCTCATAAACACACATGAAATAACCTACAAGGTTATACTTAACATAACCCTCATGGTTATACTTGGAGTAACAATCACAGTTAGATTTAGAATAACCATAACGTTTAAATACCAACATAAACATAACTAAATAATGTCAAGCTATAATGGACCCCCTGAAATTGGTTTATAACAAAACCACCCATTATCATAAACAAATCCAAATAACCATGAAATGATCATAAAACATAAATGCTTGCATCATAAAAATATTCCTTAAGAAAAATCACTTTTTTTATTAAAACTACACACATACAAAAGAAAAAAATTTATTTTAAAATAACCACGTAAACTAGTAAAGGAGCCATTAAATAATTAAGGTGTCATTATAGAAGGAAAATATGTCTATTCTTTATAAGTTAAAAAACATTCCTTCTGTATTTTTGTTAGAAAAGTCACAAAGTACCTCATTTGGAAAACAATAAAAAGATTCATTTAAAATAATTTTATCAAAATTAAAACTTCAATAAAAAATAAAATTTATAAAATCATATAATAAAAACGTAACCTTATTTAAATAATTTTTACAAAACAATCATATGGATATGGAAGAAAAAGATATTTTAAAGGGAAACTTTAATAACATAATTTCAAAAAGAAAGTCCATTACCTCGAGTCTGACATGTCGTGTATGTTATTTTCCTTCCTAAATTATAATCTTTTGTTAATTTTATACTTTATTAGGATATGTTTTTCAATTTTATTATTCATTTTATAGAACTTATTACCATTTTATATAAAATATCTTAATTATATATGCTGACATTGGATGTTTTGATGATATTTAGTACTTAAGTCCAAAATGACTTCGGTCGGTTGTCCATAGTCAAAGAGGCCATTATTATATCATATATATATTAATAATCATAAAATGATTATAATTTTATACATTAATTATAAATATAAATTCAACCATTGCATGTGTTTATGAAAAATTTATTACGTAACAATCATGGAGGCAGTAGGCCGTACATACGCATGAATAACATTTTCATTTTTCAAAGATCGTCATGGAAATAAGGTAAGTATTATTTTACCTTTATATAATTTTAATAATATAATATATATCATATTAATTATGTAAATATACTTATATATATCATTGATGTGATATGGTGGTGAAAAATGGATCACATTGCTCTGTGGAGGTGGTAATCCACACGTACGCACGAATGACGTTATCATTTTTTTGGATAGAAAGGTGAGAATTTAACTAATATATTATATTTTAATATTTAATAATGTTTAATTAATATCATATATAAACATTAATTCCATCATTATAACCAGTATTTATAGATGGTTAAGGAAAATTAATTACATCGTTTCCTGAGGTGATAGTTCGTTATACACACAAATGATGAATTCATTTTCCATTTTATGGAAGAGGATATGGATATGAATCATGAAACAAAAAAAATACATCTATTTATATGTAGTATTCTAGTTTTATTATATTATAATTTTTTAATAATATTTTAATAAGTTTTAAGAAGGAACAAAACTATAACGTGCAGTTCAAAACAATACCTCTTATTTGGAAAGCCTCATTTTCTTAACACCTTAAACCCTACAAGTTTTGTATTATTCCTAAAAAAGACTCTATAATTAGGGTAGGAATTATATTAAAGTATTTATGTAGTTATTTTTTGAACCAAAGTGTCAATAAATGGATATAATTTGTTCTCATTTATATGAGAGATGAGGGACATTGTTGTCCTTTCTCAAAATATTAAATTTTTATAATTTAATATTAAATTTAATATATTTAAAAAGTAATTTATTAAGAATTTAATATGATTATTGGTATAAATAAACAAATTAAATTCAAATTAGATAAGATTTTTCCATATTTCTACCCTTATCTTTTTGTTTTTACCCTGGTTTAACCCCTTTAACTCTTACCGCGATAGCATGGATTTTTAATCATTGAGAGTTAATATATTTAATATGAAATGAAAAAAAATTACAGAAATGTAAAATTTATTATATTTTAATAGTTATAACAATAACTTGAGAAAATTTTAGATTTTTATGATTTTTACAACATCAAATAAAATAATATTTACTATAAAATTTCACTATTGTCAATTTTTTAACAATTAATTACTTTGACTTTAATAATATCAATATAAGACTTATAATTTGAAACAGGTATTTTATTATATCCCTATAATTTCAAGGTGATCTATAAAATTCTATTATAACATTATTTATCCCTAATTATATTTATTTTAATATTTTTAAAATCATTGATTTTATTTTATTAAAAACTAAATAATTATTATATCTGTGTAGTGTAAACATTAAAGGTAATTATTTCATCTCTAAAAATTAAAAATAAATTAACCTGATGAATATAAATATTTTTTATTTAAATATACCGTTTATAGTCGAACCTATCCTCTTTGTTATAAAATATTAAAAATATTACACTTACTAAAACCGAACTTAGAAATGTTTGAAATTTTTTAAATTAAATGTTATAGAGATCATAATATTATCCATGTGGACCAAAATATTTTGAAATTATACCTATAAGAAATCGGATATTCTTTTTCAGGTATTTCATTCTTTTCTTGTTTTTTTTAGAAAAAAGGGAGTTTTTGGAAATTTCTGGAGTACATGCTTTGTACTCGATTGTCGTGGGTGACTCTGTACTAACTGGGTAATGCCTGAGTACATGGTCGTGTGTGGTGACCTAGAGACCACCTAAAGCAGAGGCTGGAAAATTCAAGTACATGTTGTGTACTTTTAAAGTGCATGTCATGTACTTTCTTTTCTTCATTAAATAGATCGGGGTCACATCTGATGAACAGAACAAACTTCTTCTTGACATATTTCATCCAGGAGCATCTGTACGGCCACGGATCTTCTCTGAGCCCATAACTCTCTATCCGTCCTCTGATTCAGCTTGTTTCAGTTGCATTGGAATCTCATTAGTGATTTATCCTTTCTTCTTTAACATCATTTCGTGATTTCTCCTCTATCAAGAGTTATCCTTAGTTGAATATTTTTAACATTTTTTAGATATACGGATTTCTAGGGATATTCAAGTACTAAGGTTCATGTATATCATCCATACAATGCTAAGGTAGGTGGTTTGTGCCTTTATGTAGATAGTATTTGAATTTTATGTGCAACGGTGCCCCATACCATCATTCGGGGTATTGTGTGTTTATGGTTTTAACCATGTTATTACATGTTATGTCTTGTTTGTTTGGGTAGAGGTTAATTGTTGTGAATAGGGTTAACTTTTCCATGCTATGAATGTTTAGCCCATGTTTTCTTGTTTTGACCATTTGTTCTAGCCTTGCCTGTTAGGTTTCTACTCTTCTTTTCATGCCTAGTATTGTTAGGATGGAGTGATTATTTTTTGAAATGCTATGATATGTTTTAGATTGTTTATCCATATAGTTATTGAGGTTTACTTTGGCTGCCACATATCGTTTGTGCACGAATGACTTACACAGGTCCGTGAGAACCTCGAGTAGTAGACCATAGGAAGAATGGATGCTGAGGGATTCTCTAGAGTGTCTGTTTACTGTTACGTTGCAAGACCATAGGGGGTGGACTTTTTTCTCCCTCAAATTGTCTTTAGTTTCCCCAATACGGGACACAGGGGGAATTGGACATCGATTGCTTCCTCGGAGTTTTTATTTGTTACCGTTATGAGACCATAGGGGGAATTGATGATGAGTTCTTCCTCAGAGAGTCTGTGCTAAAGCTAAACCAGAGGGGTTGGGCTATGTGTACTTCCCAGAGGGTTGATTGTGTTTGTTTGGTTGAACCAGAGGGGTTAGGCTATGAGTACTTCCCAGAGGGTTACCTTCTTTTGATTATCTACTTACATGATATATGAAAATGAATGAAATTGAATTTGTAGGATTTTTACTATGTGTACTTCCTTGTTTACTACTTCATTTTGTTTATTGTCTGCCATATATATTCACAGGCTATTTGGCATAGATCTTTGGGTGGTTTCCTACTGAGATTCATCTCACACCCCATTTGGGTAATGATTTTGGGTCCAAACAAATCATATTGTTGGATGTATAGATAAAAGAAAGTTCTCTTCTACATCATGTACTTGATTGTTGTGGAGCTGGGGAGCATGGGACCAAGTTGAGGCATGCGATGTTATGGAGTAGTTTACTTGATTTTCTTTTGTAATTTGGTTTAGTATTGTATTCCATCATTGTGAATTGTTTAGTTGATTTCCTAGACATATGTATCATGCATTATATATGTGTGTGTGTGCTCTAGTAGATTATTACTTCTGTTGTTTACCTATAGCATGTTTTACCTCTTCTGCTATTGTTATCTATTTTAATTCTACTGTATTACTCTGCCAAATAGGGAATAGTTTCACCATTATCACAACCAAGGCACTCGCTGCTAGTCGGCAGCCTCTGGCATTTGGGGAAATGTGCTTGAGTCCCTATGACCAACCAGGTACGGGGCACCTCTGGGCGGCTTCTGGAACCGGGACATTACAAAGTGGTGTCAAAGGATTCATTTCTTCTTAACTTACTGTTTGGAGCCTATATCTAGGGATAGGAAGTAATAGGTAGTTGGTAATATGTTGTGTCTGGGAGTAGCTAACCCGTGTATAGGGAAAATCCAATTTACCTCGGTTATTGCATTTTTTCTAGTTTTGCAAAATTATAATTGATTTGATTTCACCATTGGGTGATTCACATGTGTTGTGCTGTTATCATTGATATTATTGAGGTTCTATTTCTGTTGAAACCCGATGAGATGAGGTTATTCCATCTCATTCATCATATAGGCACTTGTTAGAAATCACATATCATGCATTCTGGCCATGCCATTTAGGGTGCATTAGTGATTGTATGTTATTGTGATAGATTTTGTGCTAGATATTCATGTTTTTTGTGATAGATTCTTTGATAGGATACCTTATTTTTTGATAAGGTATTGGTTTCTGTAAGGTTTTGTTTGAATGGATGCCAAACTTTGGTTCTTAAGATGTTATGGGCCCTCATGGATCAAAAATTGGTGGATCATTATATTGTTATTCCTTATATATGACATGTATAAGATTCCAAGCATTGATTCATGGGTATTATGGGCCCTTAAGGATCGGAATTTGGAACTTTAATGTTGGTTTTAGTGTTTTTTGGGTTCCGGAGTAGTTTTGGAGGCTTACTGTCCAGAAAAACCTAGAATACACAGCGTGTAATGATGAATACATGCCATGTGTCCTTATGTTCAGGAAGGAACTATTTTTATTTAGTACATGCTGTGTAATGTATATACATGTTGTGTAGTCTCTAACCGTGTCACTAGCTATGTGGGTAGAGAAACAAGGTTGGGAAATCTTTGGTGGGACACTTCGTGTACTGGATGTACATGTCTTGTTTCATAGACCATGTGTCCACCTGTGTGACTAACAACACGGATGGATAAAAACATAATTTATACACACTGTTTCAAGTTTGAACATGTCGTGTAGTATAACCCATGTAACAAACAATAAAGGATAGTGGAAACCTTATTCTACACGTTGTGTCTGGGATAAACACACCGTGTATAGTTAGCTGTGTGTTCACCCATGTCACTAACAACACTGGCAGTTGAAACCTAAGTAGTACACAATGTGTCTAGAACTAACATTCCATGTGGTCTAGTTCTAGGATAACTATGTTTCTTAGCAGTGTAGAAGAACTTAGGCAGGGGAAGAGGATTCAAGTACATGTCATGTGTTAGGACAACATTTCGTGTGTATGGGGTGTTACATGACCTGATTTGGCAGAAGTACATGCCCATGTGAAGGCTTAAGGGAAAACACCATATAGGAATTATACACGCAGTGTATCCATGTTTTGAAAAACTTTAATGCTTTATTTCTCTTTTTCCCATCTTACACTTCTAAGTTTCAGTCCCTATTAATCTTGATCTAAGGTGTGCTGCTTGATCTTGCAGAGTCATGTCACCAAGACTTCCTCTAGTTTTCCACCAGTTATAGGCCAGTGATCAGACACCAGATATGGAAGATCAGAGACTACCAGCCGATCCTCCAATTGTGCCAGTCTTGGCACCATCCATCATTCTGGACATAGGTGCTAACGCACAATTCCAAGAGGGCTTTATGAGGATTATGCAGACCTTCCAGGGAGTACCGCATTCTGCCCCGTCTATCTATGGCAGAGTTGACACAGGTTTTCCATTAGCATAATCCTCCCACCTTCATAGGGGAAGGAGGACCCCAAGCTATAGAGTCATGGTTAGAATCCATGATTTCTATCTTCAAGCATCTAGAGATGCCTCCAGAGAGGAGGTTGAAGCACACTATGTATATGCTTCAGGACTCCGCCAAGAGATGGTGGGATGTGATCTCATAGGCGGGATGCTAGAAGGTTATGGAATGGTATGAGTTTCAGTGTGCCTTTTATGACTACTTCTACCTTGAGACTTTGAGGGTCTATCGTTCCCGAGAGTTCATGAGTCTGGATCAGGGTACTCTTTCTATTATGGAGTATTCTTCTCGCTTCACAGAGCTGCAGTGCTTCACACCTATTCCAGGAGGTGATGAGTTATTTCTGGCAAGTAAGATTGAGGATGGTCTTAGGCACGACATCCGATCTCAGGTGAACATCTTCAGGTTGACTTCCACCACTTATATAGTCAACCAGGATCTGATCACAGAGCACAATCTGAGGGATTATGGAGTTTTGAGATAGGGCGTTTTGACATCCAGAGTTGATATCCCTTCTACTGACAGCATTATGCGCCACAGGGTGTCTATGCGTGGAGATCGTCGTAGGTGAGAGAAATATTATGGTAGCTAGGTGGTGGGATACCAATGTGGGAAGAGCAGGAATACGTGGAAACATTTCCCAAGAGACCTAGCAGAGTGTCGATCATGTGGAAAGATGGGTCATCTTCATCTCTTTTGATAGATCTTCTCACCATCAACTGGTGATAGGGGTTCTTCTATGACTCTAGGTTCAGGAGTAGCACCAGCCATTTTTCCTCAGGCAAGGAATTGGAGTACTTCCAGCCATTCAGGCTAAGGTGGAGTCTGCAGTTGTGGTATCCAGTCACCAGGATTTCAATGACAATAGGGTGGATCAGCTCAGAGTGGTCGATGAGAGTCATAGGGTCGTAGTGCAGGTCAGACATTTTCAGTGGAGCAGACCCAGCACGATTAGGATCCTGAACCTCTACAGCTCGAGGTATGATCCTAGTTGCCTTAGTTTTAGATACTACTCTCTTCGATATAGGGGATTCCCATAGGGTTAAATCTATTGATGTTTTGGAGATCCAGGGTATCTTTATCTTTTCTTCTGCTGATATATTGACTCTAGACACACCGTTGGGGACAAGAACGTCTAGTATACATTAGCGCAAGGAGTTCCCTCTCGAGGTTGGTGGGTGTCACTTCCTATGGGACCTTTATGTCCTAGAGATGATAGGATATGATTTCATTCTTGGAATAGACTGGTTAGTTGTAGAGACCCGAAGCTTAACATACATGGACATTACATTACTTTTGCAAAATACTTAGTACATAAAAAAACACACACACAAGGACCATAATAGTTTAGTGTCTTTGAAAACTCGAAATATAATCTTCTAAACATGGTGAAAGATCTTCAACATATCTCATAAAGATCTTACCTTTTTTTTACCTAAAACCTTTCTTTATATCCTGGGGGAAAAGAAAACATAAAAGGGTGAGCTCAAATGCTCTGTAAGGGTAAAAAAAAGAAATATCAATCACATCATATACATAAGAACATAACTTTTGTAAATCTTAACCTGCAAAAGAAATCATAATTTCATAACATGGGATAAATCATAGTAGTGAAATGTAATTGAAATAATCATAACTTAAAACATGAAACTTTGTGGAATACACACATAATCATAGAGAATCATTTCCTATTAGTCAAGACTCATTTCCAAGACTATCTTAGTGGACAAAGTCCATTTCTGAACTGAGTTCACTCCTCATTTCAGTCCTGTTTCACTGAACCGGTTTAACCTGCCGTTCCAGCCATGTCTATCTCATGAGATATAAAATCTTTACCCAATGAATTGGAGGGATATATAGGTCCCACCCATCTCATAATTATACCATTCTTATGTGTGCCACAAAATCAGAAACCATACATCATGGAATAACCCATGTAATAAAAATGGGAATCTTAAACATCATGACATCATAAAACAATTCATATAAGATAAAGGATTTAATAAAAATATTTCCATCACAACATAATCAAATAAATGTAATAATAGGGATATAAACAGAATCCTATATTATCTTAAATGAAAAATAATTTTGATAAAACACTTGAACTCCATTCTTGAGGAAAATATCCTTTCTACTTCAAAAATATTTTCCCTTTCTTAGCATGTCATACAATTTTAAACTAAAAGAAGATGATTAAAAATAAACTTGAAAACTTGTAAGGGAAGCTTCTAGGAAATAATGTTTTAAAAATCCATTCATGTCGTATAAGTTAAAAGAAAACATTCTTCTCGTACTTTTTTCGGAAAAGTCAAAAAGTACCTCATACGAAAAACAACAAAAGATTCCTTTCATATCTTTTACTAAAAACTGACCGAATGGTAAAATTTGATATAAACTATTGTATAAGGATATAAATATTACATATTGAGGAAACATGTATGTGGATGATAAAATACACCCCAGAAAATACCAATGTATAAACAATCTCGGATAAAAATGAGATTGTGATATTTCCCTTACCTTAGGTATGATTTGCTTCGTAAGTGTCCAAACCTCCTGTATAATAATTTAAATAATGTCATTGACTTATTCCAGAATCATACTCATTGTTATGATATCATATATGGTTCACTTGTGACTTTATATTACCCGTTCTTTTGTAAATTCCTTGTTAAAGAGCGTTTTGGGTAAAATCGTTTCATTTGTCATCCGTGTTTTGACTTGTAATTATTCATATGATTACTTAGATCATGATTACTTAATTCCAGAATATAAAAAATTATTTATATATAATATATATTCAGAATATACATATATATAATAGATCAGTAAATGGAAAGAAATACACCATTCATGGAGACGGTAGGTCGTACGTACGCACGAACGTTGTTTTCATTTCCTTATTGAGTTAAATGGAATTAAGTAGATGACATACATATATATATACACATAAATACAGTATCATTATTATGTCATATATTTCATGATTACTTATTATATATACTTTATAATCATTCATTAATGGTTAACGTGGAGAATGAATCTCATTGCATCGTGGAGACGGTAGTCCGTACGTACGCACGAGCGATGATATCGTTCTCATGATCATGGAATTGTATTGGAGTGTATGTATACTATTTCAGAATTAGTATCACTTTAAAATAATCATATATAGTTATTATTTACACCATTATACCCATCCATGTAATGTGGTGGTGGAAAATAGATTACACCACGGCGTGGAGACGGTATTTCGTACGTACGCACGCGCGGTGATTTCGTTTTCCGTAGGATGGATAGATGGTGAAATAGGGTTGTTTTATACTTATAATAGCATATCAGTATATGAGTGATACTGATTTTATTACTTCATAATGAAACAACCTAATAAGAATAAGTGGAAAAAGAAATAAAGTTGAAAGAATCGGTAACGGACATTACCTCTTCTTTGAAGCGCCTCTTTGAGTCATCCTCTTAGGGCACTAAAATTGGTCTTTGAAGAAGACCAGGACCTCTAGGATGTTTCTAGGGAAGGTTAGAAGATAATTTTTCAGGGATTGGCCGAGCTTTAAGGCTCAAATCAGTGTGAGGAAGAGAGGGAGTAGGTTCCCTTTTATAAGGGAGGAGAGGGGCTCTTTTGGAAAAACTAAAAATATTATTTTATTATAAAGCCAAATTCGGTTTTAAATAGCTCCAAATTGATTTATTTAGAATCTAAGGTGGGGATGGGTCTAAATACTCTCATAAAATAGAATTTGGACAAGTTTAGTTTATTATTTTAACCTTATCATTTATTTTTAACTTTAAGTTAGATAATTTTACTTTTACCGTGTCTTTTTGTGTTCTTACACTATAAGGTTAATAAACTTACTATAACAAGCCAAAAGAACCCCAAGTTGTTTATTATTAATATATATAACCTTATAGAAGTCATTTGGCCGAACCTTAGATTTTTAGGAATAAAATAACAATTAATAATATAATATTTGTTTTAAAAACTATTTTATGTCAATTTTGAAACTATTTAGTAATTTATTTTTGTGAAAATTATAACAGAATGTTTAGTTCGAAAAAAGTTAATTAAATCAATAATAACATGTCATATTAACCTATAAAATTATTTGAATTCATAAAAAGTCTCAAATTACATTTATTTTGGTATTTATAACATCAATTATGTCAATATTTCATTAATAAGATAATTACTGCATCATCTTTGTGTCTTTAATAAATTAAATTATTTAATGTCTAAAAATTAAAAATAAAATACCATTCTATAGTAAATAATTTTATATTTATAATGAATATTTATAGTCTAATTTATCTTATGTATAACCTTATATTAAAATTATTTACTTATTAAACTTTGATTTTAACTATTTTAACCCTTCCTTAAATAAATTAATAATAAATTTCCTAATCTAATCCAAGTGGGCCTAAATGGTCCTATTTTATTCCTATGGTTGTTTTTGGTCGAATTACACTTATCAAATAGAATTAATACATGTTTTAGGGTAATAATAATATCATTTTTACCCTTAATTACCCTATTTACTTTTAAACGTGGTAAAAAAAAGTAAAAAGTTATTATTCACAAAAACTTATTTTCATCTCATTGAACCACATTTTACTTACTGACATCAACTGTTTCTCTCGGATTATTTAAATTCAACTCACAGAAGCTGTAAAATTGAGTTTTAAGAAAAATTCATTTTTTTTAACTACCACTTAGTGGTTTCACTATTCATCAAAAAATGAAAGTTTCCAGAAAAATACCAAAAATTAGGCCTAAGTTATATTTGATATTATGAACACAAAAATGATGTCTATATTACCAAATTAAAAACATATTAGTTTCAATACTTAATTTAAAAATTAATTCCCGTCGTCAAAACATATAGCGTGTTCTTAAGAGATAATAACTATCAAAAGGTTGACACTTGTTTATGTCTGGTTTAAATGTGAAATTACATACAATGACCAACATTGTATTAAATTGTAAAAATATATTCTAAATATACTTTAAAACCACTCAAATTAATAATTTATCACTATTAATTATTTCGATTAAAAAGGTTGTTTTTAATTAAAATTTAGTAATTTTCACTACTCATCAGAAAATGAAAGTTATCCGAAAAGTACCAAAATTTCACCCTAAGCTAATTTCGATATTCCAAATCTAAAAATGAAATCCATTTTGAAAAATAAAATTTAAAAAATTTTAAAAATTGGTTATTACTATTCATAATGGCTAGTTTTAATAATATTTTAATAGCATATTATTGTTTAGTGAAACTCGGTATTGCGTACTACACACGCTATCGAGGATAGTCATGATTACGTGTAATGCAAGGCAAGTCAAGGATTCATGTTGTGCAAGCTCCTTTTGGTGTAGTGTACAACACAAGACATTAATGAAATTAAAAAGAATATTTTTCATAAAATCTCGGGGTGTTACATTCTACCCCACTTAAAATGAATTTCGCCCTCGAAATTCGTCGAGGTTATAAATGGTTTACTACTCAAAAGTTTATTTAGTAGAAAATCACATTGTAAAAAGGAATACCAAAACCAATCTTGAAAAACAAAAGTATGAAACATAACGGTTACCCAAATAAACTAATCACTGGGTTTCCACATAGGTGAAAATATGGATATGGAAGAGAAATCTAACCATCATGTTTTGATGGAGAGTGGTAGAGAACATGGCTATGGAAAAGCCAGCAATCACAAAGCCATAAATTTGTGATGATCTATGGTACCATCTTATTCATCAAATATAAGATCAATAGGACAACATTTTTGGTTTTCAAGATCATTTCCCTAAAGTTGATGAAATTGGAATTAGAAGAAATACTTTTGTGATTTTGGTATAGTCTCACCGTTGGTCGTTCTTTGGACAATTTCCACTTTATCTCTTAATGAAATGAAGTTGAATTTTTCATTCGTGATGTGTTAGCAGATCATGTGATAGAATGATGGGTTATTCCATCTCTCTCAAACAAAAGGTTAGAAAAGTTATCAAAAAATACATAAGTCCATCTATAGTGAGATTAATCATATATGGTTCCTAAAATGGAATTATACTTAATATATCATACTGCTTAATATAATAAAACTAGTTTCTACTAAACAGGGACTTCCTGTAGGCCAGTGGTAGTCGATAAAGGTCAGTCGCACTTCGGTTGTGGGTTCGATTCCCACATCCTTGTCCGACGCGAGGTGTTGTCGCCCATCCTGCAGGTTTTCCTTTTTCTAAATCTATATTACTATAACATCCCATCAATAATATCGAAAAAAGTTATATCCTAACTTATGTCAAACATAATCCATTCCAATATTTAGGCTTATCTAAAATACTTCGGTCCAATCTCATAGTATAAAGAAAATGATTACTTGAAATGTCACATAACAATCAAGTGAATGCCATCATATATTTCCCATATATCATAAGATATATATTGTTGGTCAAATTACAAACATGTGAATACCTTAATCATGTATTCTCTTGAAGAATGAATACCCATTGAACCTTAGTGAAAACATGAATGCAGTCAAAACTTAACTATTTCCACATACCAAAATCCAAAAATTCTATATACTCAAACCATGATATAACCTTCTCCTTATATCAGTCATGAGCTCATGAATACGGTCAAACATTTCATTTTCTCATTTTCCTTTCATTATGTGCATATCATCTTTTTTTCTAGAAATATCTCAATCACATTCCATGGTTACCGGTACCATTGAAAACCACAATAGACCAATACATAAATATTCCAATATTCCACGATACTATATACAACATTATTTTGGAATCCCATTACATAAACACTTAATCATTCCACCACATTGCTTTCATATTCAACATCACCAATAGTGATCACATGTGACTTCCCTTTGTCCTTTTCCTTAAGTGGTTGCTCATGTCGATCGTTACTAACCCTTGGATTAGGGCATTTATTAGCATAATGCCCCATTTCCTTGCACTTGAATCATTGAAGTGTTTGTGGTGCGTTCTCTACAGTCTTTTCTTTATTCACATCATTAGAAACCCTTTTTCCATTACTTCGACACTCAGCTGCTTGATGACCTTATTTTACACACTTAAAACATTTTCTAGTCCCTTTAAGACAATCTCCACCATGCTTCTTTCCACACTTTGAGCATAAGGAAACATTCATCTTCTTTTCACCATTATTCTGAGATTTCTCCTTGAACTCCATCTTTCGTTTCTTGTCAAAACTATGAGATAGATAAGTAACACCAACTTCCATTTCTACCTTGATAGCACAGCGCACAATTTCTTCATAGCTACTGAAGTCTCTTATAGCTAATTCCCTTCAAATATTTGGTTTTAAGCCACTAAAGAATTGATCAACTTTACTTTCAGGTTGGATGATAAATCCAGATGCATACCTTGAAAGCCTTGTAAAATTCGCTTCGTATATACCAACAGATTCATCATCCTTTTTCTTTAGTTCAAGAAACTCCTTCTCTATCTTTGTTCTAAGAATACAATGGAAGTACTTATTGAAAAATAAGTTCTTGAACTCGTCCCATTCCATGGACTCAATTTCATCTCTTGGCCTCGTATTCTTGATAAGATTCCACCATTTATCAGCATCACCTTCCAAACGATACACTACTAAGATGACTTTATCATGTTCAGAACATTGAAGAACTGAAAATATCTTTTCAGTAGTACTGATCCATTGTTCAGCAACAAGTTGATCAGAAGACCCACTGAAAGAAGGTGGACGTTGCCTCATGAAAGACTCAATAGAATATTTTTCCCTTCTCTGCTCATTTGGAAGTCCAGAATGATTCATAGCTTGTGTAAGTATATAAATAAGATTTTGCACTCCATATCCCATAACATTTGTTTGTTCATAAGGACAATCATTGCATTGTCCATTACATTGATCAACACGGTTCCTTCGGGTTCCAGCCATCGTCTAAAACCCAAAAAGAATAGTGTGAGAGGAAAAAATCACGCTAGGGAAAACAATATAATAAAGGGGTAGTAACTTCAATATCTAACATCTTGGGTTACTGTAATTCTAGTACTATAACCTATACATATACTTAACCTTAGGTACATCCCTAAACATACCTTAGAAATATCTCTAGGGATCTCACTAAAGTTATCGCATCCTATTTTCCAAAGGTTGACTAAACATTTCCTCTAATACCAACTGTAGAGACCCGAAGCTTAACGTACATGTAAATTACATTAATTTTGCGGAATACATAGTACATAACAAAAACACACACACAAGAACCGTAATAGTTTAGTGTCTTTGAAAACTCGAAATATAATCTTCTAATTGTGGTGAAAGATCTTCAATATCTCCCATAAAGATATTCCCTTTTTTTACCTAAACCCTTTCATTATATCCTGGGGAAAATAAAACATAAAAGGGTGAGCTCAAATGCTCATTAAGGGTAAAAAAAAGAAATATCAATCGCATCATATACATAAGAACATAAATTTTGGAAATCATAACCTGTAAAAGAAATCATAATTTCATAACATGGGATAAATCATAGTAGTGAAATGTAATCCCAATAATCATAACTAATAACATAAAACTTTGTGGCATACACACATAATCGTAGAGAATCATTTCTTATTAGTCAAGACTCATTCCCAAGACTATCTTAGTGGACAAATTCCATTTCTAAACTGAGCTCACTCCTCGTTTTAGTCCTGTTTCACTGAACCAGTTTAACCTGCCATTCCATCCATGTCTATCTCATGAGATATAAAATCTTTACCCAATGCATTGGAGGGAGATATAGTTCCCACCCATCTCATAATTATACCATTCTTATGTGTGCCAAAAAATCAGAAACCATACATCAGAGCATAACCCATGTAATAAAAATGGGAATCTTAAACATCATGACATCATAAAACAATTCATATAAGATGAAGGATTTCATAAAAATATTTCCATCACAACATAATCAAATAAATGTAATAATAGGGATAGAAAAAGAATCCTATATTATCTTTGATGGAAAAAATTTTGATAAAACACTTGAACTCCATTCTTGAGAAAAATATCCTTTCTACTTCAAAAACATTTTTCCTTTCTTAACATGTCATACAATTTTAAACTAAAAGAAGTTGATTAAAAATAAACTTGAAAACATGTAAGGTAAGCTTCTTGGAAATAATGTTTTAAAAATCCATTCATGTCGTATAAGTTAAAAGAAATCATTCTTCTCGTACTTTTGTCAGAAAAGTCAAAAAGTACCTCGTACGAAAAATGAAAAAAGATTCCTTTCATATCTTTTACTAAAAACTCACCGAAGCGTAAAATTTGATATAAACTATTTTAGAACGATATAAATATTACATATTGAGGAAACATTGATGTGGATGATAAAATACACTCTAGTAAATACCAAAGTATAAACAATCTCGGATAAAAATGAGATCGTGATATTTCCCTTACCTTAGGTCTGATTTGCTTCGTAAGTGTCTGAACCTCCTTTATAATGATTTAAATAATGTCATTGACTTATTCCAGAATCATACTCATTATTATGATTTCATATATGGTTTACTTATGACTTTATATTACCCGTTCTTTTGTAAATTCCATGTTAAAGACCGTTTCGGGTAAAATCGTTTCATTTTTCATCTGTGTTTTGACTTGTAATTATTCATATGATTACTTAGATCATGATTACATAATTCAAGAATATAAAACATTATTTATATATAATATATATTCAGAATATACATATATATAATAGATCAGTAAATGGAAAGAAATACACCGTTCATGGAGACGGTAGGTCGTACGTACGCATGAACGCTGTTTTCGTTTCCTTATTAAGTTGAATGGAATTAAGTAGATGACATACATATATATACACATAAATCCAGTATAATTATTATGTCATATATTTCATGATTACTTAATATATATACTTTATAATTATTCATGAATGGTTAACATGGAGAATGAATCTCATCACGTCGTGGAGACGGTAGTCCGTACGTACGCACGAGCGATGATATCGTTCTCATGATCGTGGAATTGTATTGGAGTGTATGTATACTATTTCAGAATCAATATCACATTACAATAATCATATGTAGTTATTATTTACACCATTTTACCCATCCAAGTAAGGTGGTGGTGGAAAATAGATTACACCACGGTGTGGAGACGGTATTCCGTACGTACGCACGCGCGGTGATATCTTTTTCTGTAGGATGGATAGATGGTGAAATAGGGTTGTTTCATACTTATAATAACATATAAGTATATGAGTTATACTTATGTTATTACTTCATAATGAAACAACCTAAGAAGAAGATGTGGAAGAAGAAATAAAGTTGAAAGAATCGGTAACGGACATTACCTCTTCTTTTAAGCGCCTCTCTTAGTCCTCCTCTTAGGGCACTAAACTTGGTCTTTTAAGAAGACCAGGACCCCTAGGATGTTTATAGGGAAGTGGAGAAGAGAATTTTTCAGGTATTGGCCAAGCTTGAATGCTCAAAGTGGTGTGAGGAAGAGAGGGAGGAGGTTCCCTTTTATAAGGGAGGAGAGGGGCTCTTTTGGAAAAACTAAAAATATTATTTTATTATAAAGCCAAATTCGTTTTTAAATAGCTCCAAATTGATTTATTTCGAAGATAAGGTGGGTATGGGTATAAATCCTCTCATCCAATATAATTTGGACATGTTTAGTTTACTATTTTAACCTTATCATTTAGTTTTAACTTTAAGTTAGATAATTTTACTTTTACCATGTCTTTTTGTGTTCTTACTCTATATGGTTAATAAACTTACTATAAAAAGAAAAACGAACCCCAGGTTGTTTATTATTAATATATATAACCATATCTAAGTCATTTGGCCTAACCCTACATTTCTAGGAATAAAATAACAATTAATAATATAATATTTGTTTTAAAAACTATTTTATGTCAATTTTGACACTATTTAGTAATTGATTTTTGTGAAAATTATAACAGAATTAATAGTTCTAAAAAAGTTGATTAAATAAATAATAACATGTCATATTAACCTATAAAATTAGTGGAATTCATAAAAATTCTCAAATTACATTTATTTTGGTATCGATAACATCAATTATGCCAATATTTCATTAATAAGATAATTACTGCATCATCGTTGTGTCATAAATAAATTAAATTATTTAATGTCTAAAAATTACAAATAAAATACCCTTATGTAGGAAATATTTTTATCTTTATAATGAATATTTATAGTCTAATTTATCTTATGTATAAACTTATATTAAAAATTATTTACTTATTAAACTTTGATTTTAACTATTTTAACCCTTCTTTAAATAAATTAATAATAAATGTCCTAATCTAATCCAAGTGGGCTTAAATGGTCATATTTTATTCCTAAGGTTGTTTTTGGTCGAATTACACTTATCCAATATAATTAAGACATGTGTTAGGGTAATAATAATATCATTTTTACCCTTAATTACCCTTTTTACTTTTAACCGTGATAAAAAAAGTAAAAAATTACTATTCACTAAAAAATATTTTCATCTCATTGAACCACATTTTACTTACTGATATCAACTGTTTCTCTCGGATTTTTGAAATTCCACTCACAAAAGCGGTAAAATTATGTTTTATGAAAAATTCATTTTTTTAACTACCACTTAGTGGGTTCACTTTTCATCAAAAAATGAAAGTTTCCAGAAACATACCAAAAATTAGGCATAATCTATATTTGATATTATGAACTAAAAAATGATTTCTATTTTACCAAATTCAAAACATATTAGTTGCATTACTTAATTTAAAAATTTATTCCCGTCGTCAAAACATATAGTGTGTTCTTAAGAGATAATAACTATCAAAAGATTGACACTTGGTTATGTCTGGTTTAAATGTGAAATTACATCCAATGACCAAAATTGTTATAAATTGTAAAAATATATTCTAAATGTAATTTAAAACCAATAAAATTAATAATTTATCACCATTAATTATTTCGATTAAAAAGGTTGTTTTTAATTAAAATTTAGTAATTTTCACTATTCATCAGAAAATGAAAGTTATCCGAAAAGTACCAAAATTTCACCCCAAGCTAATTTCGATATTGCGAATCTAAAAATGAAGTCCATTTTGAAAAATAAAATTTACAAAATTTCAAAAGGTTGTTATTACTATTCATAACGGCTAGTTTTAATAATATTTTAATAGCATATCGTTGTTTAGTGAAACTCGGTATTGCGTACTACACACGCTATCGAGGAAGGTCGTTATTTCGTGTAATTCAAGGCAAGTAAAGGATGCGTGTTGTGCAAGCTCCATTTGGTGTAGCGTACAACACAAGACATTAATGAAATTAAAAAGAATATTTTTCATAAAATCTCAGGGTGTTACATTAGTACGCTTCTAGGAAGTTTTTGATTTATATTATCGTAGGGTGAGTTTCACATCACCAGTGGGAGGATCATTTCTTCATAAGGGTGAGTGGGATTTCTAGGTGAGCAGAGCAGGACTCGAGTGTCATGGGTTGGGAGAAGTTACATCCTAGATTACTAGTCTATATCTGGATGACTAGGGGACTTCCCAGATGGACATTCATTCAGTGGTGGATCATTTTAGGGATATATTTATAGAGGACTTTTCAGGTTTTACTCCAGAGTGAGAGGTGGAATTTTCTATTGACCTTGTTCTAGGAGCGTCACTGATGTCCATTCCTCCTTATAGGATGGCGACATCTGAGTTTGAGGAGCTCAAGAAGTAGTTGGAGGAGTTGCAAGAAAAGGGTTTCATCCAACCCAGTACTTCTCCTTGGGGTACGTTCGTCCTGTTTGTGAAGAAGGCGGATGGTACCCTTAGACTTTGTGTGGATTATCAGAAGTTGAACCATTTTACGGTCAAGAACCGATATCCCTTGTAGAGGATTGAAGATCTATTTGATCAGCTTCTAGGATCCTGGGTGTTCTCAAAGATTGACATGAGGTTTTTTTATCATCATTTGTGTGTTAGACCATATGAAATACCTATTACAGCCTTTTGGAGCATGTATGATCTATACGAGTATGTGGTAATGTCGTTCGGTCTCACGAACATGCCCATAGTTTTTATGGAGATGATGAAGCGAGTGTTTGATCCATATTTGTATTCTTTCGTGATAGTCTTTTTGGATGATATCTTGGTGTACTCTCACACTCTACAAGACCATGATACCCATCTTGAGATCATTTTGAGTACACTGAGAGAGCAACAGTTATATGTTATGCTCTCAAAATGCCACTTTTGGATGGACCAGATTCACTTCTTGGGTCATGTTATCTCAGAGACAGGAGTATCAGTAGACCTAGAGAAAGTGAGAGCAGTGGTTTCTTGGGAGAAACTGAAGAATGTTTTTGAGGTACAGAGTTTTCTAGGGCTTGTTGGTTACTAAGGAAATTTCATACAGGACTTTTCACACTTAGAAGCACCATTGAAGGGTCTAACTAAGAAGGGTGTGAAGTACTTGTGGTTTGATTCTTGTGAGTCATCCTTTCAAGAGATGAAAGTGAGGTTAAATTCATCACTGATACTAGTTCTTCTAGAGCTGGGTAAGAGCTATATTGTGTATTGTGATGCATCAGGTATCAGGCTGGGAGCAGTGCTTATGCAGGGAGAAGGAGTCATTGCATACGGGTCTTGACAGTTGAGGCCACATGAGAGAAATTTCCCGACGCACAGTCTCGAGTTGGATGTAGTTTTTCATGCATTATGTTGTTGGATACACTACTTGTTGGGAGAGAATTTTGTGGTTTTCGCTGACAACAAAAGTCTCATGTATATCTTCACTCATCATGACCTGAATTTTAGACAATGAACGTGGGTTGAGTACCTTCAGTCTGTGGACTTTGAGCTTTCTTGCATGCTTGGAAAAAGAAATGTAGTGGCTAACGCATTGAGTAGGAGGACTTAGGTACATGTAGTTCAGGAGGCCAGAAGTGAGTGGCGGCTAATGGATCTGTTCTCTGAATACATTTGGAGGTGCATGATAGACAGGGGAAGACGTTTCTATCTTATGTAGTTGTTACCTCTACTCTTCTTGATCAAGTGCGAATGAGGCAGCTATCAGATTCAGAAGGCCTAGTACTACAGGAGAGTGTGTCAGTAGAGGACCCTATTCTAGGATGGACAGTAGTTGAGGATGAGATCTTTCATTTTCATGGAACTGTGTGGGTGCCAGCAGACATATGTGAGGAGCTGATGCGAGACTTCCATTCCTCAGTTTGGACAGTTCATCATGGTGTCACCAAGATGTATCTAGATCTACACCGTCAGTATTAGTGGCCAGGTATGAAGAGAAATTTTGCAGGTTTTTTCAAGAGATGTTCCACCTGTCAGTAGGTGAATATGGAGCATAAGCGACCAACGGGGATTTTACAGCAGTTACCCATTCCCAATTGGAAATGGAAAGATGTCGCGATGGATTTCGTGATAGGTTTGTCGAGGTCACCTCGAGGGAATGAAGCAGTTTGGGTTGTCATTCACAGACTCACGAAGGTTTCTCACTTCGTACCGATCAAGAAGACCTTTAGTGTTGATGAGCTAAGAAGGTTTTACATTCGAGAGACTTTACTTCTACATGGGGTTCCACACTCCATTATTTCAGACACGGATGCATGTTTTACTTCTCAGTTCTGGGAGGGACTTCAAAGGGCTTTGGTTACATAGGTACTTTTGAGTATAGCTTACCATCCCCGGATAGATGGTCAATCCGAGCATACGATTCAAGTGCTTGAGGACGTGATTCGAGAATGCATCCTGGATTTTAGAGTTTCTTGGGAGAAGCAAATATATCTTGTAGAGATTGAATACAATAATAGTTTTCAAGAAACTATTTAGATGGCACGTTTTGAGGCTTTGTATGGTAGGTCATGTCGATCACACTTATGTTGGATGGAGGTAGGATAGGCAGTTATGCTAGGACATTATCTTGTTTAGGAGACCACAGAGCAAATAGATTTGATTCGGAAGAGGATGGCTACTGCACAGTCACAATAGAAGTCTTATGCTGATTGACAGACATGGCCTCTGGAGTTCGATGTCAAAGATGAAGTTTTCTTGCATGTCACACCGAGGTTGGGACACCGGAGGATTAGGATGTAGGGTATGCTTCCACAGAGGTATGTCGGACCGTTTGAGATTTTGGGGAGAGTCGTACCGGTTTCCTATCGGCTATAGTTACCTTAGAGGTACCGGGCTATGCATGATGTCTTCCACATTTCTCAGCTCTGATGTTACTTCTCAGACTCGTCTCATGTTTTCCAACCCGAGTAGGTAGAGCTCGAGGTGGATGCCTCATTTGAGGAGTTTCCAATCCGGATTGTTGATGGGAGTGTGATGGTTCTTCGAGGTCGGTTTGTTCCTCTGGTACGGGTGTTATGGCAGTACAGGTGAGTGTAGGATGAGACCAGGGATAGGGAGACTGATGTCTGATCACAGTGGCGAGATCTGTTCATGGATTCTTCTTCTACGCTACCTTGATAGGAAAATTCAAGGGAAATTTTCTTTAAGGGGGGAAGTTTATAAGAATCCGGATCTTCATTTTCAGGTATATATTTCTTTTCTAGTTATTTTTGAGAAAAAAGAGAGTTTCTGGAAATTTCAAGAGCACACGTCTTGTACTTATAAGTACACACCGTGTACTCGGTTTCCGTGGGTGATAGTGTATTTTCCGGGTAACAGTCGAGTACATGGCTCTGTGTGGGGACCTAGAGACCGCCTGAAGTGGAGTCCGAAAAAGTAAAGTACACACCATGTACTTTTAAAGAACATGATGTGTACTTTATTTTTTTCATTAAATAGACCGGGGTCGCGTCTGATAGACAGAACGCACTTTATCTCGAACAATTTCATCCAGGAGCATTCGTATGGTCATGGATCTTCTCCAAGCTCCTGACTCTCCGTCGGTCCTCTGATTCGACTTCCTTCAGTTGCGTTGGAATCGCATCGGTGAATTATCCTTTCTTCTTGAACATCACCTCTTGATTTATCCTCTCTCACTAGTTATCCTTGGTTGAACATTTTTAACGTTTTTGTAGATCTATGGTGTTCTAGGGAGATTAATGTCTTGAGGTTCACATTTATCATCTTTACAATGCCGATGTAGGTGGTTTGTGCCTTTCCATAGATAGTCTTAGAATTTTATGTGAAAAAGTGCCCAATACCCTCATTTGGGGTATTGTGTGTTTATGGTTTTAGATCGGTTATTAGCTGCTATGTCTTGTTTGTTTGTATAGAGGTTAACTGTTGTGAATAGGGTTAACTTTACCATGTTATGGATGTTTTTCCCATGTTTTCTTATTTTTACCATTTGGTCTAGACTTTCATGTTAGGTTGTTGCTCTGCTTTCTATGCCTAGTATTGTTAGGATGGAGTGATTATTATCTAACATGTTATGGTATGTTGTAGATTGTTTAGCCAATTAGTTATTGAGGTTTACTTTGGCTTCCACATATCATTTGTGCACAACTGACTTACCCAGGGCCGTGAGAACCTAGAGTAGTAGACCATAGGAAGAATGGATGTTAAGGGCTTCTCCAGAGTGTCTCTTTACTGTTACGTTGTGAGACCATGGGGGGGATGGACTTTGTACTCCCTAAGAGTGTCTGTATTTTCCTCAATATAGGTCACAGGGGGAATTAGATGTTGAATGCTTTCTCAAAGTGCCTATTATTTACTGATATGAGACCATAGGGGGAATTGACAGTGAGTGCTTCCTCAAAGAGTTTGTGCTAAAGCTGAACCAGAGGGGTTAGATTGTGTGTACTTCCTAGAGGGTCACTTGAGTTTGATTGGTTGAACCAGAGGGTTTAGGCTATGAGTACGTCCCAGAGGGTTACCAACTTTTGATTAGTTACTTACTTGATATATGAAAATGAATGAAATTGAATTTCTCAGATTGTTACTATGTGCAGTTCCTTGTTTACTGCTTCATTTTTTATTGTATGCCATATATATTCACTAACTGTTAGGCACAGATCTTTGGGTGGTTTAAAACTGGGATTCGTCTCACAACCTGTTTGGGTAATTCTTTTTGTCCCAAAAAGATCATATTGTTGCAGGTCTAGATAAGGGAAAGCACCCTACTACTTCAGGTACTTGATTGTTGTGGAGCTGGGGAACATGGGACCAAGTTTAGGCTTGCGATGCTATAGAGCAGTTTACTTTCTTTTCTTTTATACATTGGTTTAGTATTGTATTCCAGTATTGTGACTTTTTTGGCAGCTTTACTAGACATATGTATCATGCATCATATAAATATGTGTGCTCCTGTTGTTTATTATTTCCATTGTTTACCTATTGAATGTTTTACTACTTATGTTATTGATATTTTTTTACTTCTGTTGTGTTACTCTACCAATGAGGTCATAGTTTCCCCACTATCACACTCAAGGCCCTCACAGCTAGTCGGCAGCCTCTAGCATTCGGGGAAATGCACTTGAGGTCATGTGACAAACAAGGTACGAGGCACCTCTAGGCAGCTTCCGGAACTTGGACGTTACAATACGCTTGGATAATTATGTTTGATATAAACTCTTAAATTAGGATTTATATATTTTTGGTTCATTTTCTTGTTCTTATCAATTTATTTTTTACATAAATTACCTTATTTACCATTTATAGTGGTAACCATAATTACAAATTTATCTATTTGTATTGACAAAAAACAAAAGGGAACTATTTACTAAATTTTTATAAAATGATTAAAAATATGAGATCCATTTTTTAAAATTCAAAACATAGAAGTTTCATAAATTAATGTAAAATTAAACTGACAAAATACAATAAAAATGGTTTTTTGGAAAAATGCACATTTTAAATATAAAATGTTTTATATTAACTTGATGTATAAAATATATTTCAGGAACCATAATTATTTTAATTTAAATAAAAAATTATCTAATTAAAATTTTAAACTAATCCTAATAAAAAAAATTACCTTGTACATAAAATAAAGTTTTCAATAAACCCCATTATTTTTCACTATTCATTGGGAAATAAATATTTTCAAAAAACTGTCCAAAATTCATTATATGATTATTTTTACATGATAAATTAGAAAATTAAATTAATATTGTAAAATTATAAATGAATAATTTTTAAATAAATTTTTTTAATATAACCCTAAATAAAATTAGTTTAACAAAACTATTTCCTTTAAGATTTTAAGAATTATTGAAAATATTAATAATGAATATAACTATTTGATTCATGAATAATAATAAATATGAAAACAATTTATTCTATCAGTGTCTGGGTTTTTAAACTCTACATGGGTTAAAGATGCTAAAATGAAGACGTGACATCAAGGGTGGAAGATTGGCATGAATATATAGTATAAATACAGGAAGGGTTTATTGTAGTGTGGTTCTTTGGGCCTCTATATAGACCTTAAGGCTATGTTTTGGGCCTTCTTGACATGTATCCTCTAAGTTTTTTGTATCTCTAATCCTTCGATCCATGTATAGGTTCCCTCTCAACCAATTTAAAATGATTTCTTATGATAAATAAAAACTATCCAAGGACTTCATGTTAGTAGAAAGGGGTGCTGGGAGGCCCCATTATTAAGTGAGAGGGGTGGAAGTTTTGTAAAAAAATAAACAACATTTTAGAAAATATATTTCTTTGAAAATATTAATTTTATATTAAATAATATTTATCAAATACCATTAAAATTTATTATTTATATTCTAAAAAATTAGTTTTAATAATAATTTGATATTAACATCTCCCTTTAAATTTTTCAAATACATCATTTAATAACAATATTTGATGCATAAATATATATATATTTATATTAAAATATGTTAATTACATGTTATCTTTTTTTCATTATTACATTATCATGATGTAATAATGCTTATCTTGCATTCTAATGTTTTATATAAATTGAATGTATCTTTTTTTTAATTTGGTGTTTTGTGTGAAACACATTTTCTAAAATATTTATTTAATAGTAATTTATAATACTGAAATACTTAGGTGTTACATTCTTCCTCCTAAACTATTTCCTCGTGATTTTGGTTATCCCTTACTAATAAAAATAGCTAAGGGTATCCATAATATAGACATAGATTGAGCTAAAATTTCTAACTCACTATTATGGGTAAGCCTATAAATATCATTTTTCATTTATAATTGGAACGTATTGAGATTCCTAACCATTTGTTCAAAATATGAATTATTATTTATCTATAAGTCTTGTATCTCTTAAGAGAAACTCCTTTCACAAATTCATTTTTATAATCTTGATCTAAATAAATACTAAATAGAAAATGGTTATGACATACAATAAAATTAGAGTTAATGATTATATGAATATGAAAACTCAATATAATGATGTCTTCTCCAATGTAACCTTAATTTCAACCTGTGATCTATTTTGTTAAACTATTATATAATTGGATCAACCTATATCTCAATATATTTAACCTAGGTTGTCTATGGTCAATTTTCTATTAGTTTCTATAATATAACTAGTTATATACTTCGTTGTTAAATTCCATTTAAACCTTTATAATGGTTTGTAAACATCATGTGAATCAGTTAAATCATATCCCCAGGGTGTGTCAAACCAAATGTGTAGTTAGGCCTCCTTACCATGCACTAGGGGAAGATCGATTCAATACCTAACCATCCATTATTGGGTTATTACCCCTAGGTGAATTTGTTTCAGAGCATATATCCACTTTTTTAAAACTAGATAAGGATTTCATTGTTAATAAACCACACAATATTTACTTTTCAAAAACATGATGATGGCATCCTATATATGGTTTTATACTTAGTTTTTAACAAAAGTTCTCCCATACTAGACCCAAAAAATAACTAAACTAATCCCCAAAAATAACTAACCCCTTCCATGATACCAAATGAGGTTCCCTAGTCCCACACTCTAGAATCTAGTTCCAAAAACACATTCTTTACAATTGGATTTGATACCAAGTGATATGACTTGAAGCAAACTTACAAATACTTCAAGAATAAAGATTACATCTCACAAATAATCACACAATCCCAGATCCCAAAGGTTTGGTTTATTTGGAGATTATCTAGGTAAACATCCAGATATACATTATTTATTCAACATCTCCCACATTGCATCTCTATACAAGACTTCCTTCCAAACATAGTCCTATATATAATTCCATGGGGGAATAGAAAATAAAACTAGGGGAAATCACAAATGCTTAGTATGTAAAAACCTATCAATTAGTCATAAAAGATGGTATATCATAAGAATATGTGAAAATATGAATCGAGGAAAAATATATTATTAAAAGTAACATGTAATAATAATATTTTCCCATAATTCTTGATATAAGAAGATAAAACATCAAAATAACCAAACATATCATGGTGTAAGAGTTAAAAAAGATATAATAATCATGAATCATGGAGAAAAACATAAGCATATGGAATAACATAAAAATTGGGAATATTCATTATAAATGTAAATCTTAACATTATGAATAGATATCAACATATCTTATCCATTGTAATTCCTGTGAACATAGATTACCCCATATTTTCCCCACTAAATCTAGTTAACATATCTAACCACATACTTCTTAGGCTTAATCTTGTGAACATAGATAAATGCATCAAGTCCACACTCGATCTTATAAAAAATATGACTACATAATGTCCGTGTTAAATATTTAGAGAGTAGCTAACTGCATATTTTTTGTAATCAAGATTATGAATTGAAATAATTATACCATGTTCACACTCAAACTTGGGAACATAGCTAACTGTATCAAGCTCATGCTCACTCTTGGAAACATAGCTAGCTACATCATTTTAATGCTCAATATTTTGAACATACCTAACTAAATCATGTAAATGATCACTATGTTGAACATATCTAACTAGATCATGTTTGTGATCGATAATCAAAACATAGCTAATTGCATCATGTTCACACTCGATCTTGTGAACAAGGATAATTATAATGAATCCACACTCATTATCATTATCTAATGAGATATAAAACCTTAACCAATTAATTTCAGGGATATATAGAATCCCAAACATCTCAAAATGATAAAACATATTATTTTGTGCCACAAAAAATCAATCATATATCATATTATAAAAAATATTTGGAAATAAAATGATTTTTGTAATGTTTCCAAATTGTATCATGTGAAATGATCTAAACATTTAGATAATTTGATACATAAAATTTAATCACCCAAAAGTATTATTTCACAATTGAATTTAGTTTTTTATTAATGATACATTACTTTAAATAATATAAATATTTTTTATATAATGAAATAAATAGAATAAAAATCATGAAAAATTATTTTGTAAAACATTTTTAACCTTAATGTAAAAATAAAAAATTAGCGGTCACCTTCAAAAATCATTTTCAATAAATTAAAATTTAAAACTTTTTAAATTAACACTTTAAAATAAATGCAAATATTTTATCCCTGAAATAAACCTAATGTATTAATAGAGGAAATTTGGGGTGGAAGATAAAATATTTTATCATGAATAGAAAACCATTTTGGTATTTTAAAATACCTTTACTGAAACCCAAAGAATTTAGAAGGTTAATAAAGATTAATTTTTAAAATAGGTGAATTGAAATATGAAGATCAAAATAAATAATACATATTTATATTTCAAAAAAATATATGAGATAATTTATAGGAAGAAAGTATATAGGCATAAAATAAAAGTAGTCCTTAAAGAGGATGATAATTATTCGTAACAACATTATAAATTTATTGTAAAATAAATTCATCATAGAGGAAGATTTAAAATAACAATGTCATTTTCACAAAATAGGGAGATAAATTACTATATAATAAAATCTTATTATATAAAAAAATAGGATATATGATTAAAATTTAATAAGAACCATTTTAATTCAAATAAAGTATATTTGAGTTAGTAATATCCCTTACAACATTGGGATTTCTCAATTAAAAAGACGATAATAGATAAAAATTAGATATATTACTAAATAACATAAATTTTTTAAAATTGTAATAAAATATTCTATATGGATGTATATACACCACACAATGTAAAACAAGTGGTGAATATGTTATATGTATTAAAAAAAGAAAAGTGAGATGAGAAACCCTTGCAAAATTAGTAATAATTGGATCAAAATAATTTGGAAGAGTAATTCATGAAAATACTTGTAAATACAATTAAAGAAACACTTTCCTGGTAATAATATAAGATAATGGAGTATTAATTACACCATAAAAATAATAATTTATTCACAATATGAAAACATGCCTCATTGAATGGAAATTGAGATAGAGCTCCTTACCTTAACATGTGAATTCCATAAAACCACTTCAATGTCATGTTTAATAAACATAAATATCATAATAATTTATTTTATAATTTTATTAATATTTATTGTAATATATACATTTCAATTATAATCATTGGTTATAAATTTTTTAGTTAGTTACGGTTTATTTTCTTTATCAAATGTTAGTGATTTTGATTATTTTATGAATGATTTAAAATGTCATTGTTGATCCCCATTCTTTGACACCAATTTATTCATTCATAGATTATACAAGGTATAGTATTTGATTATTTATAATCATTTATAAATTTATAATTTCATTCTATGGTATTTTTAGCCACGACTCATGAAGATGGAAATGGTGATGAGTTTTTGGTATTTTTTTAATGAACAAAATCTGGAACATTAACAATGAGTTCAATATTAATATTAAATTTCCATAAAAATAATGTCTAAAATTTAAATTTAATTCACTAAATACATTCTTATAATCATATAATTAAGGTCATGATGAAAAATTAAATGTGTCATTCGATGGATGTAATAGTTTGCACGTATACAAGGAAGACATTTTAATTTTACATAAAGTGTCAAAAAATGTTGAAATTGATTTATATTTTCAAAATATTAATAATTTTATAAATATCAAATTTATTTATTATATACCCTTTTGAAACATCCATTCAAGTTAGTGATGAAAAATAAAACATGTCACTAATGGATAAGGTAGTCTGAATGTAACATGAACGATGTTTTCATTTTTCTAAGGGAAAAAGAAAAGGTAATTCATGTTTACCTCATTAATATGAAAACATTTCAGTATAATAACAATCTTTATTTAATTATATTATATTGTAATGAACATTAAGAATATGTATAAGAATATGAAATTGAAAAATTAATATATTTGATAAAATAATTACACATAATAATTTGATTCGTTCATGGAAACCCTATTGATCTAAAACAGATTAGAGAAATCTCTACAGACTCTAATCTAAAAAACATGGGAATGGGTTATTTGGAAATTAAATTAGGAATATGATAGTTGATATTTCAATTTTTTGTAGCTTTTAAGGGGTGGTGTGAGCCTTCTTTTATATGTGATAAGGATGAATTTTTTTTAAATATTCATAATTTAATAATATAGGCATGTCATTTTCAAATGAATATTGATCATAAATTTGACCATAATGGAGAGAAGATTTTTCTTGGTAGAGATACATATCATCCACAAAAATAAGGGATATTTTTGGAGATATTTTTTCATTTTTTTCATAATCTAACATTTTTCTAAAATTTTCTTTTGCTATGGTAACTATTTTCTAACCATGGTAGCTTATTTTTATGACCAAAAATGAAATTACCTTTATAACCTAATTTGGATATTATGATTATATATATAATTTTAATTTTAAAAAATTAAATTTCTCAAAGTTATGAAATTCAATTTTAACATATTAATTGTATAATGTATATAAAAAATTTAGAAAAAAAATACAACGTGAGTTCAAAAATTTAAAATATAAGTTTTTTAAATTAAACTAAATAATAATAAATTTATAAATATATTCATAAAATAAATATTATTTTTAATAAAAAAACGGTACATAAATTTTAAGTAATTTTTATATGCTAATGATGTCTTAAAAGTCATAGTATTTTTAAAATCGATATTTTACACTATTCAAATAAAAATTAAACTTTTTGGAAAAATACCAAAAATTAGTCATAATATAATATTTTTTCTCTAAATTTAAAAAATAAGTTCATTTATTCAAATTAAAATTCTAAAATTTATGTATTTAACTTTTAAATGAAAACATAAAATATAATAAAAAAATTATAGGAAAATGACTTTTTCAAATATTAACTATTTCTATTCTAATTTAATATATATTTCGTATTAAATTCATTTAAATAAATTATTCATATCTCTAATTTATCATTTCATCATTTTAACATAATATATTTAGTTTCTTAATATAAAAAATCCATAGCACATAGAAAAGGAAATTTTTAGAAAAAATCATTTTGAAGCCTAAAATTAATTTATTCTTGTTAGTTTCCTAGTATAAACTATTTTATGGATTTTAATTTATTTTATTATAAATATTTCGAATAAATTTGATTAAATTAATTATTTAATCAATAGTAAAAAATAAACAACACATTAAAAATTAGTTATTTGAAAAATACTGCTTTTATATTTAATAATTTTCAATAAATACCATTGAAATAATTTACTTATATTGTAAAAAAGTATGTTTAATTATCAATTTATATTAAATTATTATTTTTAATTTTATAAATATTTCATATTATAATAATATTTTGTCCATAAAAATATATATTTTTTAAATTAAAATATCCTAATTAAATTTTATCTTTTGGTTTTATTATTACATTCCCATAATGTATTAAAAAAATTTCATTATAATATTTTAACAAAATAAAATGTATTATAGTTTTATTTATTTTTTTGTTGTATGTGAAAAATGTTATTGGAATTATTTATTTGATAGGAAATTATAATACTAAAATCTCAGGGCTTTATAGAAATATCAAATTAGAGAACTCATTGATCCGGATTAGATAAATTCCTTCCATTATCCCATGAATTTACATGCAATGTTCATATCATGGTAAAATAATTTAAATAAATTCATTACAGAAGGCAACCTATATTTTTTATTATTTTCTAAGGAATTAATTTCTAGGATTTATTTAGGATTAATTTATGATTAGAATTAAACAAAAACTATATTTTTTATATTTAATAGTTTGGATATTTTACTTTTACTTATGTATTTTTTTGTAGATAAATTTTTATTATAGAATAAGGAATAAGATAAAAGACTAAAAGATAAGAGCATCAATGGATAGGGGAGTGTTGTTTTAAATTCTTTGTGTCCTTTATTCACTATATTTTATCAGAATATAATTATATGGATTGGAAGTTTTATATCACACATTAATTTATTTCTATATTTTTTATATATGATATGATAAGTTACTTTGGAATACAATCATACCTTGTTTACATATTATTTTTGGTAATGTTGAATGAGTAAGGTTATGAGTGGAGGAGTAAAGATAATCATGAGAATATTGGTTTGATGAATCATAATTTAGTAATATTGGATGATTATTATAAATTAAATTTATTAAGAAGATTTTTTATTTTATTTCATTAAGTTTATATCAATTTATGGATTCTTATTATTCATGTCATAAGTTATTTTTTATTTTTTTAACCCCTATTATTGAGAATAATTCTAAAAAAATTATCATATTCATTGTAATAAGATATTTTTTTACACATTCTTTGGATATGAATCAATACTAGAACTTTAATTTGATATTTTATTAAACGTGATTCTTTTTAAACACAATGAAATGATTGATTATATCTTTGGATATACTTTACCTCATTCTATTTAAGGACCTTACCTATGTTTGTTCTTCTTTAAGCCCTTATATACCATTAATTATTTTATAGGAAGCCACATAACAAGACTATTTATCCTTCATACCCAAATGCAATGTTATGTTCCTTCCCGGTCTACCACTTTTCTAGTTTTGGTTCTTGGAGGTGTTTGGAGGAAGTGGGGAGGGAGTCTATAGAAGTTTGATTGCTACAATGTTGAACTAGGGGATGATTTCACATCGTGAAATGTTACATGGCCTAAAATAGGGTTTCACAACATGTAATTTATCGAGTTTCAAAAATAAATAACAAAATAAATAGGTGACCCATTTTTCAGTGGAAACCAAACTCTAGGGATTAAACGCTGTGAAAGGGGATTACACATCGAGTAATCCCTCAATACAGTGCATATTTAAAATTATTTTTGGCTGAATTCTAATTCATTCAGATGGGTTTTTTTCAACCTCTTGTTTTGGGAGAACCTTAGTTTCCCCAAGGTGTTCTTTAATCCCTTTTCCCCTCACTTTTAATTGTTGATCACGGTGGTTGTTTGTTGGTGATCCGTCTTTGATCCCTGGTGAGTTATCCTCTTATTATCCTCATTTTTATTCTATTCTTCTCTAGGGGATCCACTACAGTAGACTTTCTTTGGTTTGGGGTTGGTTTGGGTTGCATTTTTTACCACCCTTTTCTCTGGTGTAAGTAGATCTGCAAGTTTCTTGTGAAATGGTGGTTTTTGGGTGGTTTCTTCTATATCTTATGGTGAACAGTGAGTTGAAAAGCTTCCTTAAAGTATGGATTCCCCCATTTATCATTATTTTTTTATCATGTGGGAGGGGTTTTCTTTTTTTATCTATGTATAATGGGTTATCTAGCTGAATTAAATATAAGGAAATGATTATATTAAAATTTAAGGGTAATGGGGAATACTTCGCATATTTTTATTACCTTGATATGATTGTGATATTATGGATTGTACAATATTGATTCCCCATTGAAAATTTTGGTCATTGGTGGATTTTATTGCATTAGATATATGTGTTGTGACTATTGTGACTGTTGTGATTTTTGTGATTATTGTGATACCAACCAAAAATAAAATTGGTTAGTTAATTATACTTGGATAATGAAATAGTTTCCCAAGGATTTTGTTTTGTGTAATAACACCCCTAAAATGAAGTAGAATGTGATAATAATGCCCTTTTTAAATCTATAAAAAATGGTTCTTGATGTGTTTTGATGCATTTCCATCATTTTGGGATAGTGTTTTGTGGTTGAAATGTGGTGTGGGATGACAGTTTTTGGGTCATACTTTTGGAGGTAGTGCGGTGTCAGTTTTTGGGCCATGGTTTTAGGGAGGCGAGGTGATCATTGTGGGCTGTGGTTTTGGGGTGACGAGCTAATGGGGTTGTTGATCTATTTTTGATATTTGTTTTACTTTTTCTAGATTCCTATGTAATGATGTAATGAATTAATAATATTTTAATAATGTTTGAAATTTCATGGGTTGGTTTGGTTAATGGGATGGAAATTTATTAATGGAAAAGTTAATGATGGGTTGTGTGATTAAATGTGGTCGATGCTAAATAATTAAATTAATGGGTGTTAAACATGGAGGAAATATGAAGTCATATTTTATTATCAAGACTCTTCACCTTCTTAAATGACTATTGTGAATACAAATAATTGTATTTAGAAGAGGCATCATAGGTGACAGTGTTGTGAGTTTATTTTTTGTTTGAGAACCCATAGGTTGGGATTGAGTGTGTGATAATATATATATTTATATATATGTATATATATATATATACTTGTATATTCATGTAATTTCTATACGCAGCCCAACCATGTTGAGCACTATGTCCTGAACAGCCTCATAGTCATTTGGTGGGTAACTGTCCAAACTTCTTGATGGGTGTATAGATGGTTGGCCACCTTCTCTTCCCTAATCCCTCTTCTAGGTGAGGTAGATATTTCATAGGCTGTGATGGTCAGAAGTCCGTTGGTTTATTAGATTGTGATATTTGGAATTCCAGATGTCTTTAGGATGAGTTGTAATGTGGTTTCCTTGGTGTCTTCAGCATGCGTTTTGATGTGATTTCCCAAGTGTCTTCAGCTTGAGTTGTGATGTAGTATCCCATGTGTCTTTAGGATGAGATGTGATGTGATGTGAGGCCTAGGTGTGTATGGGTAGGATGTGTTATGAGGCCTAGGTGTGTGCGGGTAGGAAGTGTTGTGAGTCTTAGGTGTGTGTGGTTGGGATGTGTTCTATGGACCAGGTGTGTACAGGTGAGATGTGTTTTGGAATGTTCAAAAGGTGTGGGAGCACTATGATATTTTCTTTTGGGGTGTTAGAGAGTCTATTCAGTGAGAATGTAGTGTAGAGTACCCTATCATTGATGTGATTTACTTTATATTATATTACTTGAATTGTGTTATTTGGTGACCATTCCTTGGTGAGGTTTGTATGGTTAGTATACATGTATAGGTGATGTTTGGTTCTGTTGTTTTCTCACATGTACATTTGTATGCTTCTATCACATGTGCATGAGAGACTTGAGTTTTTTCCTACTAAGTATACTTGTATGCTCGCCCTATGTATATAAAACTATTTTTAGTTTTCTAGGAGGATTTCATGGACTATTCTGGACCTTCTACCTCATATCCCTGGCATTTTTTATGTCACTTCTTTAGATTTAGTTTTGGGTATTTACTATGGAAACTTTTATTTATAACATTTCTATTTATACATGCATATGGGATGGTTTGGTTTTCTGTTATATATTATTTCTTGGATTTTTTTTTGTATGATTTATTTTATCTTGTGATCTTATTTATATTATCAAGGCTAATGCCTCCCATTTTGTGATATTTGTGAACCCTTGGTTCTAGTCTCCAACTCAAGGCATACTGCAGGTAGGAATCAGGGGTCATTACCTCTCTCCCCTCATTACGGTACCATTAGAGGGAGGGGTCATTACATAGTGGTTTTATAGGTGATGTTTGAGATATAGGATGATGTTTGGAGTTATGCATGGTGAGGATTGCATTGGTCAGTATGGAAACAGTTCCAGTTGACCTTGGGTAGTGACATAGGCTAGAGAGATCAGCTAAGACGTGGTATTTTAGCCCCACTTGTGATCTAGTGCATGGACTCTGACCCTATTGAACAGCCAAGTGAGATGGACTTGCTTGTAAGGGAGATACCTTGGAGAGGTATATGCATCATAGTGAATTGTGGTCTTATTTGAATTGGGTTGTTTGGGGAAATTTGGAAATGATAAAAAGATAAATTAAATGGGTTAAAACAAATATTAATAAAATTACACACTAAAAATTATAGAAGTTTTTATATTTTCCTTTTATTTTTGTCTCTCAGTCGTTGTCTAGGTGTAGGTTAAGAAGTATAGGTTCAGCAGGTTGACCCAGTTGATCGCCATATAATTGATCCAGTTGAGGATGAGAATTAGTGGAAGAGGTATTTTTGTGCCTTCAAGTGGAAGGATTTTTAGTATTATTAGGGTAGTTTTCTAGAAGTAGATATAGAGAGATAGCTAGAGGAGCATGAGATCGCTTTTAGTTTCATCTGGGCCCCGATAGAGTACTGAGTCCCTTTGGCAGTCAGTCAGATTTGTGTAGCTACATGTCAGTGGTGTATGTTATACCTAGGAGAGAAAAGGGAGGAGGACATTTTTTAGGTCGACATTGAGAAGGATTTCTGGGAAGATATTCTTTCATAGACCATTAAGGAAGTAAAAGAGGCATGGTATTCTTACTCTTCAATAGGGGATCATGTCAGTGCAAGAGCTGGGAATCAAGTTCAAGGACCTTCTCCATTCTTCCATGCATCTTTTTCTAGATGAGGAGTCTCTTGAGAGACATCTTTAGGAGGCCCTCCTTCCTTCTATATAGTATGTTGTTACTCCTTTTACATTGCTAATGTATCTTGTGGTTCATAAAAAGGCATAGGTGATCGAGTGAATGCACTCATGAGGAGGTTATCCACAGGAAGGGAACCAGTAGTATTCTTTGAGGGGTAGAGCTTTCATTGGTATCTATCAGGCACTAGGACTATCATGGTTTTGACTGGTTAGGAGTTGACCTCAGCAAATTTCTTTCTGACCTTCGGGTGTTAGTGGTTTTCATTATTTTCCAAGGAGATTTTTTCCACTGTTTTTTGGTTATGGGGTTTGTGGACATCACTAGATCCAGTGCCTAGTGGTTCATTAAGGTTAGTTTGGTGGAGGTGGAAGGGTTCAGTGTCTACCTCAGCAGTGGTTTCTAATGAGTCTGTTTCAACAGTAGGGGCAATAGGTTTTTTTACCCCTGAGTGGGGATGGATTTGGTTGAGGTCGGCCTCAGGATATTCCTCATGTTCATGGATTGTGACCCAAGAATGGTCATAGATGTCATCGTCAGAATAGAGGCAAAGGATATGGGTTTGATCAGTTTCACACAGTGGGGGAAGCATTTCTAAATGGGGAAGAGATCATCGGAGGTAGGATATGTTTTTTTAGTACCCTTTTTTGTTCCTTGTTTGATTTAGGTGATTTCCACTCCTTCAGTGTACTCACTCTATTTCATACTCTGGGACTAGAGGTATAAAGGCTTACCAAACCCATGGTGTTGACTATGCTAGTCAGAGGCTAGACCAGTCTGTATGATGTGTACCAGGAGTGTAGAATGATGACAAGGCCATATCAGTCTCATGGGGATATTTTCTTACTACCGATGTAGCTATATGATGTCATACTCAGCATTTACTAGTTTTATTTTGTATGTGATGTTATCAAAAACTTTTTTAGAAGAGTTTTGTTTTCATATGTGGATATCAAGTGTAAGGTTTTCATTGGTAAGTGGAGTTTTCAGATGGTTCGTTGGTGTGTGGATCCCCTTCTTTCCTTTTTGGATGAGTTGTAAGTGGAAGGAGTGGATACTATGATAGGAGAGATTCCCAGGGTGGTTAAAGAGTTCCTGGATGTTTTCCCTAATGATTTTGTGATTATACCCCCTTGATGTGATGTTAAGATCAGCATAGACTTGCAGCCTAGTGCTTATTTGATTTTGATGTCTCCCTATTGGATGGAACCTTATGAGTTGCAGAAGTAGAGGTCTCATATAGATTATCTGATGCATAAGGGTTTTATCTGGCCAAGTGTGTCACGACGGGGTGCTCCTGTTTTGTTTTCTAAGAAGGCGAATGGTAGTCTAAGTTTTTGTATAGACTACCGGAGGTTGAAGCAGTTGAGGTTCAAAAACCATTAACCACTTCCAAGGATATATGATCATTTCAAATAGCTGATAGGGTCAAGTTGGTTTTCTAAGATCGATTAGTAGTCTGGATATCACCAATTGAGGGTGAAGGTGGGTGATATCCTGAATACTTCCTTTAGATGAAGGTATGGGAACTTCAAGTTTGTAGTCATTCCATTCAATGTAACAAACATACCATCCATGTTCATGGGCTTATGAAATTCATGTTTTTTGAGTTCCAGGATCAATTTTCCATTGTATTCATTGGTGATATCTTAATCTACTCGAAGTCCATAAAGGAGAATATCAAGCATCTCCGAACTATCTTGCATGTTTTTTGATGCCATAAACTCTATGGAAATCTTTCCATGTGTAAGTTTTTTACATAAGAGGTGAATTTCCTTAGGCATGTGGTGTCACAATAGGGTGTGTAAGTACACCAATCGAAGGTTGAAGTAGTTGTTTCTTGGAAATCACCCAGGAACATGGGATAGACTTTCAATTTCCTTGGTCTCATTGTAACACCCCAGGTAAATAAAGAATATGACATTTTCATATTTATCCATATTTGTGAATAAAATATTAATATTACTTTAAAGGGGACGCTATGAACGATGGTGTACCCAATACGCAACAATGAGTTTCTTGGGAATCTTGCATTGCACTCTAATAATAAAATAATATTATTTTAAATGGTAGTTAACGCCTAGCCGTTGTAATAGCGGGAATGAACAGAACTAACTAAAAATGATTATATATGTTTGTCAAATATTTTTACTCTTTACAATAAATGTTATAGGATTAAAAATGCGAATGAATCCAATTTTTAAGCGTAAACATTCCAAAATTCTTTAAAAGGTCGATTAACCGCCTTTTGATGGCGGACCACTTTTAAATACACTTTTTGAAAATTTTATGTGTTATATTTTACAAAATAAAATTCTTCTTTAGAATCGGGAAATCAAAATTTACTTTGTGTAAATTTTTTGTATTTTTCCGAAAAATTTCAATTTTTAATGAATAGTGAAGAATGTTGTATTTTAATTAAAAACCTCTTTTTAATCTAATTTATTTATATGGATATATTATCTTTTGAATTGGATTTAAAGTTAAATTAGAATACATTTTTACAATTTAATTTAATAGTGTTCGTTGGACTTAATTTCACTTTGAAATCGGACTTAAACTAGTGTCAATCTTTTGATACATTTTGTTTCATAAAAACACGCTATTTATTTTGACAGTGGGAATTAATTATTAAATTAATTAATGAAACTTATATGTTTTGAATTTTGTAAAATAGACATCATTTTTGAATTCGGAATATCAAATATATCTTTGGGTGAAATTTTTGTAATTTTCTAAAAAACTTCATTTTTTGATGAATAGTGAAACCACTAAGTGGTACTTAAAAAAACTGATTTTCTGTTTAAATGAAATTTTTCCATCTTTGTGTTTTGAATTTAAAAAATCTGATATACATGGTTTTCATTAAGAATTAAAATGTGGTTCAATGGGATTAGAATAATTTTTTGGTGAATAGTAACTTATTAAGTTTTTAATCGCGATTAGAGGTAATTAGTGTAGTTTAAGGTAAGAATAATGTTTTAATAAAATTAAATGACCTAGACACATGTCCTAACCTTATTGGGTGTGTCATGGTCGACCAATAAAATCCATGGGTCAACTTGGGGACCCCATGGAGCCACTTTGGTTGGAAAATGACATAAATACCTTTTTATTTAATGTTAAAGAGAAAATGACACAAACATGAGATGTTTTACTAAAACAATTTTTACATGAGGTTATACAAGTCAGATTTTGGACTATAAATAGTAATTGGAAAGCTAAAAAGATTTCAGAAATCATAGTATTTTTTTTATAATTTTTAGACATTACATAAATTAAATTATTTATGACATCATGATGATGCAGTGATGACCTCGTTATTTAACGATTTAAATAAAATGGAAAGATAATGTAAAATCTAAGACCTACACGTGTCAAAAACCTATTGGATGGATGGATTTATAACCCTTATCACCTTATCCTCGAAACAAATCAATGTGGGACCATTAAAATCTGAAACTCATTCTAAAATAAAGTAACATTTTTTTACTTCCCAAGAGTGCCCCTCCTCTCCTCTTATAAAAGGCCCCCACATCTACCTCCTTACCCACACTTCCAAAGCCTTTGGATCAGCCAACCCCTTCCAATTTTGTCTCTAAAAATCCCTCTCTAACTCCTTGAAGCCTCACATTGGGCAGAAGTCTTCCCAAGGAAGCCTTTGATCTCAAACCAAAGGGAGTTACCCGATTTTAAGGTAATGTCTTTACTTGTGTCCTTTTGTTATATTTTGCTTATCCAACCCCCTAAACTCTTTTTATTAATTTATTTTGTAAAAAATACAGTATCTTAAATATACTATGATGTTGTTATAAGAATTATTCTAGCTACACTTACACACACATACATCTAATGGTTAGAGAACATATTGTTTCCGTGGATGGTGAATTTCTGCCTCACGAAACGATGATTGTTCAACACTCATATATCACCTTCAAAGGTGGCCATTAAGATGTCACTATATTTGTATATTATATATAATATTTTTATGTTTTACTTAAGCTTCTTTATTTTTCATTTATGGCATATCCTTTATGGTTACCATTATGAGTAAACGCGATATCTTCATTTTAGGAAGTGCGGACTACCGCCCCCTCAAAGTGATTTGATTCATTAATGCCATATGTCGGACATATAAAGGATGTAATTAATGGTATTATATATTATATTATACTGGAATCATAATATACCTTTAAATCATTATGATTCCATTCTATAAAATACGAAATAGAAATGAAAGTAGCGTTCATGCGTACATACGGCTTACCGTCTCCATGAACGGTGCATTTCATTTCTTACCTCTAAATGATTATGTAATATTATAAATGCATGTATATACTGGATATATATGATATATACATCATTATTATAACTCTGGATATAATGGATACATGAACAACTTGTAATTATAAAGAGCATATTTTGACTCAAGTACCAATGATCGTTTAAACGATTGTTATTAACTAAAATAATTACATGGTGTTCATGACATGGTAATAAGTGATATAAAAGGAATAATTAACTTGAAAATGGTTCTTAAGGAAGTATAAATTAACTCAAGTTTATTATTCAGGAGATTAAAGAACGATCGAGTCAAGTCGGACCCGATGTAAGGGATCCTACTCCTCTCTTTATTTTTAAGTACACTCTTTTATGTCATTAATTTTAAAGATCATCTTTCTTGTTATTGGGATGTTATTTTATATTACTCTTACTGTAATTTTTATGTTCATATGATGAGAGACCCTATTCTCTCTCATCAATCCATTTTGGATGTTTTGAGTGGCGCCGTTAGGCTGCTGAATTTTCATAAGAGATCTAACCTCTCTCTTTCTTTTTAAGTACTCTCCTTTATGTCACTTATTTTATGCTCCTCTTTGTTATGTTGGGGGATGTTCTTTTATATTACTCTTTCTGTAAACTTTATGTTAATATGATGAGAGACCCTATTTGATCTCATCAATCCATTTTTGTAAGTTTTATGTGGCTCCGTTAGGCTGCCGAGTTTTCGTAAGGGAGTTTTCATCTCACTTTTATTCCAGTGAGATTTATGCTACATTTGCCACAATTTCCTTTGAGTGGTGTATGTACTGCCCATTATTTTACTCATTGAGTAATATACTTTCATTTATGAGAAGTTACATCATCGTTGTATTGTCCTTCTTTCACGGGGCGTATGTTTCGAAAGATACCCATGTCAGTAAGGGAACCTTTCACCCTCCTCTTTTTAAAAGACTTCTTTTGTTATGTCTTTTAATTCATATACTATTATGTTGCGATATGTTATTCTATATCCTTATTGATTTAAATTTTATGTCCATGTGATGAGATACCATTTTTATCTCTCATCAACTCATTTTCTGAATTTTTTAGTGACGCCGTTAGGCTGTCAAATTTTTGCAAGGGAACTTCTTAACCCAAATTTGATTCTTTGGGATAAACATGTACACCTTGAATATGATGTTATATGAATATGTGTGAATAACCTCTGATTTTTTTACACTTAATATCCACTTATATTTGGTGTATTCATTTGTCACACATAATTATTTAATTGATTTATCCTTAAACCAAGGATACCATCTTTATAAGGGACTTCGTCTCAATCTCCATTCATTGAGGCATATTTTGTTTTATACACAAAATTCTTTTATACGGTGTATAAAACCCTTTGAATTTTACGTTTATTAAAAAAGGAATCTTTTTTTATACGAAGCATTTTACTAAATGACAAAAGGGAATGTTTTTGTCGTATGTATGCGGCGACAACGAATTCTCCGCCGCCGTGACCATTATTTGAGTTTCGGCTTCCTCTACAAGCCATACCTTCTTTTTAAAAGAAAAATAAAAACCATGTTTTACTTTTCTTTTATTTTGGTATTGAAAATAGTTTTCATAATGGTTTTTTATGTCAATGTTTTTTATTGATATCTTGTGATTGAAATGTGGAAATGTTATGTTTCCTTTATGCATGTATTATGTGGTACGATTATGTTATGGTTCTTGGGCATTGTTATGAAGACGGGTGGTTCCGTGATAAATTAAGGGTGGTTGAGCCCGATATAGCTCTCCAATGCATTGGGTAACGCGAAGGAGTGAAACGTTAAGGTTTCTCTGAAGATATTTAGGGAATATACTGTGGTGGGTATTCCAAACGTAACCAAGAGGGTTACTCCCTACGTAAGAATGTTATGAATGCCTCGAGTTACCTTTATGTCTTATGATTTCTATGATTTATTCATGAATTGATGAGGTATGTTAATATGATTATGTTTTATGAGTAAAGTATGATTTCATTGATTCTTATGTGTACATGTACTCATGTTTCCTTTCCATATATTTTTATATCCCTTACTGAGCTTTTTATGCTCATCCCAAGTTTTTGAAATGTTTTTCACAGGTCAAGGGAAAGGTACATTATATTATGATAGTGTTAAGGAAGTGTCAAGAAAGAATCCATGCTTTATTTTTTAATATGTTTCCGTTGATGGGAAAAAATGAATACTATATTTTATGTAACCACTTTGTTTAAATGTGGAATGTAATGCAAGTTTATGATCTAATTCTCTAAAACTCTAAACCTGAAAAGATCCTCAATGTGTAATCTTGTAATAACTCATGATTAAGTAAGGTTTAAGGCTGGGTCCTTATAGTTGGTATCATAGGTCGATTTAGATAACTTTAGAGGTTAGGGTATCCTCTAAGCATAAGTGACATTACCATAATGGTTAGGATTTCAGAAAGAGTCCTAGTTTTAGATAAAGTGAATAAGTAAGTATATCTTAGTGGTAATCTTCCTCATTAGTACATGATGGTTTTGTTGATATACTCACACTGACATTTCTGTTATTGAATGGATGGATCTAGCAGGCACCAAAGTGACAATAGGTTTGAAGGAAACTATGGTGGTTCTCTGATTAAGAGACTGGATGAAATGGGGTATTCAATGGGGAAACTCGTGGTTGTTCTAAACCAACTATCAAGGATTCATGATCATCCACTTGAACCTTGTTATGTTCTATAATGCATCATGTACGAGATGACCAATCGATGTGGAAGTTCAGGTAATAATTATAAAGGTAACCATTAAGGTTTATATGATCCTTACTTTTGAGGTAATTATGGGTTATTATATGTTATGATGGAAAATCAAAGGCATTAGATAAACTTGAGGTTAAAATATTTTATGATTATTTTTTGAAGATTTTATCTCGTTTTGGGGAATGTTTTAAGAATTATATAGTTTTGGAAAAAGGACAACACGCAGACCATGTGACAACCTGTCGCGCCAGACAAAGCTGTGGAAATCGAACCCACAACCAAAGTGTGACTGGTATTTATCGCCTACCACTGGACTACGTGAAGTCCCTGGTTAGTTTGACTGATTCTTTTTAGTTAGATGATTTTATGAATTAAGAGTAAGTTGATTTTGGTTTATCTATGGAAATTTATTAACCTATCATGGAGGGTATGTGATTAGGTTAATTACTTTTCAATACGAGACATTAAGAGCAACTGATGTTGTTTGGAGATAAATGTTATGATTTAACTTGGAAGAAAATGTGACTAAATCCTTCAAATATTTGGGTTTCAATCTTAGTTTGGTTTACTTTGAAAAATTTTATGTACAAATTGTTTATCGAATGGTCCTCGTTGAACTTTGGGTTTTGTTGGACAAATTTTGGAGATTAATAATAGATTTTCTTTTTATAAAGGGTTATCCTTGTCTGGATTATCTGGTCTTGTACTAACCTTTTTGGTTTTGGTTTTTTTTAAAGTCTAAAGTCATGGGTAGTATATAGTTCTCTTTTTTGTATTAGGTGATTCTCTAGAAGTTGATTATAATTCTCTTAATGTGAACAAGTCTTCCTAAATACTCATATTTTGTAGAAAATATGAGTTTCTGTAAGGAATCTAATAAAAGTTGAAAGTCAACATGATAAGTGATTATGTTTCCTTATGAATAAATTCCTCAATAAAAAGTAACTTAAAAAAAATGTTGTCTATTAACTTTTCCTACTGGGGAATCGAATACCGTTTAACCCATCACAAGTTTGTGATTTTCTTGTGGTTAAATTTCTCCTAAACATGTTTTCTATCACTCTCCATCAGAACAGGACCCTATGTTTTCTCCTCCATGTCCATGTTTTCCTACACAGAATCCTAGTATGGGTTAACTCGGGTGACCTCTGTACTTATCTTTCTTTATTTTAAAGTGATTGTTTTACCGACTCTTGTTCCGATGTGGGACTTTCAAAGATGTTTCCAAGCTCAATTTTAAAATTGCGAGGATGCAATTCCCAAAAGGGGGGAAGGATGTAACACCCCAGGTAAATAAAGAATATGAAATTTTCATATTTATCCATATTTGTGAATAAAATATTAATATTACTTTATAGGGGACGCTATGCACGATGGTGTACTCAATACGCAACAATGAGTTTCTTGGGAATCTTGTGTTGCACTCTAATAATAAAATAATATTATTTAAAATGGTAGTTAACGCCTAGCCGTTGTAATGGCGGGAATGAACATAACTAACTAAAAAATGATTATATATGTTTTTCAAATATTTTTACTCTTTTCAATAAATGTTATAGGATTAAAAATGTGAATGAATCCAATTTTTAAGCGTAAACATTTCAATATTCTTTAAAAGGTCGATTAACCGCATTTTGATGGAGAACCTCTTTTAAATCCACTTTTTGACAATTTTATGTGTTATATTTGACAAAATAAAATTATTCTTTAGAATCAGGACATCAAAATTTACTTTGTGTAAATTTTTGGTATTTTTCTGAAAAAGTTCAATTTTTAATGAATAGTGAAAATGTGGTAATTCAATTCAAAACCTCTTTTTAATCTAATTTATTTATATGGTTAGATTATATTTTGAATTTGTTTTAAAGTTAAATTATAATATATTTTTTTCCATTTAATCCAATAGTGTTCGTTGGACTTAATTTCACTTTGAAATCGGACTTAAACTAGTGTCAATCTTTTGATACATTTTGATTCATAAAAACATGCTATTTGTTTTGACAGTGGGAATTAATTATCAAATTAATTAATGCAACTTATATGTTTTTAATTTTGTAAAATAGACATCATTTTTGAATTCAGAATATCAAATATAGCTTTGGGTGAAGTTTTTGTAATTTTCTGAAAAACTTCAATTTTTGATGAATAGTGAAACCACTAACTGGTACTTATAAAAATTGATTTTCCATTTAAATGAAATTTTTCCATCTTTTTGTTTTTAATTTCAAAAATCCTACATACATGTTTTTCATTAATAAGTAAAATGTGGTTCAATGGGATTAGAATAATTTTTTGGTGAATAGTAACTTATTAAGTTTTTAATCGCGATTAGAGGTAATTAGTGTAGTTTAAGGTAAGAATAATGTTTTAATAAATTTAAATGACCTAGACACATGTCCTACCCTCATTGGGTGTGTCATGGCCGACCAAGAAAATCCATGGGTCAACTTGGGGACCCCATGGAGCCACTTTGGTTGGAAAATGACATAAATACCTTTTTATTTATTGTTAAAGTAAAAATGACACAAACATGAAATGTTTTACTAAAACAATTTTTACATGGAGTTATACAAGTCATATGTTTGACTATAAATATTCATTGGAAATCTAAAAAGATTTCCTACATCATAGTATTTTTTTTATAATTTTTAGACATTAAATAAATTAAATTATTTATGACATCATGATGATGCAGCGATGACCTCATTATTTAACGATTTAAATAAAATGGAAATATAATGTAAAATATAAGAACTAAAAATTTCCAAAACCTATTTTATGGTTGTATTTCGAACCCTTATCACCTTATCCTCGAACAAAATCAATGTGGGACCATTAAAATCCGAAACTCATTCTAAAATAAAGTAACATTTCTTTACTTCCCAAGAGTGCCCCTCCTCTCCTCTTATAAAAGGCCCCCACCTCTACCTCCTTACCCACACTTCCAAAGCCTTTGGATCGGCCAAACCCTGCCCATTTTGTCCCTCCACATCCCTCTCTAACTCCTTGAAGCCTCAATTTGGGCAGAAGTCTTCCCAAATAATCCTTTGAGCTCAAACCAAAGAGAGTTACCCGATTTTAAGGTAATGTCTTCACTTGTGTCCTTTTGTTTTATTTTGCTTCTCCAACCCCCTAAACTCTTTTTATTCATTTATTTTGTAAAAAATACAGTATCTTCAATATACTATGATTTTTTATAAGAATTATTCGAGCTACACTTACACACACCTACATATAATGGTTAAAGAACATATTGTTTCCGTGGATGGTGAATTTCTGCCTCACGAAACGATGATTGTTCAACAATCATATATCACCTTAAAAGGTGGCCATTAATATGTAAATATATTTATATATTATATATAATATGTTTATGTTTTACTTAAGTTTATGTATTTTTCATTTATGGCATATCATGTATGGTTACCATTATGAGTAAACGCGATATCTTCATTTTAGGAAGTGCGGACTACCACCCCCTCAAAGTGATTTGATTCGTTAATGCCATATGTGGGACGTATAAAGGATGTAATTAGTGTTATTATATATGATATTATACTGGAATTATAATATACCTTTAAATCATTATGATTCCATTCTATAAAATACGAAATAGAAATGAAAGTAGCGTTCATGCGTACGTACGGCTTACCGTCTCCATGAATGGTGCATTTCATTTCTTACCTCTAAATGATTATGTAATATTATAAATGCATTTATATACTGGATATATATGATATATATGATATATACATCATTATTATAACTCTGGATATAATGGATACATGAACAACTTGTAATTATAAAGAGAATATTTTGACTCAAGTACCAATGATCGTTTAAACGACCGTTATTAACTAAAATAATTACATAGTGTTCATGACATGGTAATAAGTGATATAAAAGGAATAATTAACTTGAAAAGGTTCTTAAGGAAGTATAAATTAACTCAAGTTTATTATTCAGGAGATTAAATAACGATCGAGTCAAGTCGGACCCGAGGTAAGGGATCCTACTCCTCTCTTTCTTTTTAAGTACACTCTTTTATGTCATTCCTTTTAAAGATCATCTTTTTTGTTATTGGGATGTTCTTTTATATTACTCTTACTGTAATTTTTATGTTCATATGATGAGAGACCCTATTCTCTCTCATCAATCCATTTTGGAAGTTTTGAGTGGCACCGTTAGGCTGCTGAATTTTCATAAGAGATCTAACCTATCTCTTTCTTTTTAAGTACTCTCCTTTATGTCACTTCTTTTAAGCTCCTATTTGTTATGTTGGGGGATGTTCTTTTATATTCATATTTTTGTAAACTTTATGTTAATATGATGAGAGACCCTATTTTATCTCATCAATCCATTTTTGTAAGTTTTATGTGGCGCAGTTAGGCTGCCGAGTTTTCGTAAGGGATTTTTCATCTCACTTTTATTCCCGTGAGATTTATGCTACATTTGCCACAATTTCCATTGAGTGGTGTATGTACTGCCCATTATTTTACTCATTGAGTAATATAATTTCATTTATGAGTATTTACATCAATTTTTTATTGTCCTTCTTTCACAGGGCGTATGTTTCGAAAGATACCCATGTCAGTAAGGGAACCTTTCACCCTCCTCTTTTTAAAAGACTTCTTTTGTTATGTCTTTTAATTCACATAATATTATGTTGGGATATGTTCTTCTATATCCTTATTGATTTAAATTTTATGTCCATGTGATGAGATAACCTTTTTATCTCTCATCAACTCATTTTCTGAATTTCGTAGTGACGTCGTTTGGCTGTCAAATTTTTGCAAGGGAACTTCTTAACCCAAATTTGATTCTTTGGGATAAACTTGTACTCCTTGAATATGACGTTCTATGAATATGTGTGAATAACCTCTGATTTTTTTACACTTAATATCCAATTATATTTGGTGTATTCTTTTTTCACACATAATTATGTAATTGATTTATCCTTAAACCAAGGATATCGTCTTTGTATGGGACTTCGTCTCAATCTCCATTCATTGAGGCATATTTTGTTTTATACACAACCTTCTTTTATACGGTGTATAAAACCCTTTGACTTTTATGTTTATCAAAAAAGGAATCTTTTTTTATACGAAGCATTTTACTAAACGACAAATGGTAATGTTTTTGTCATACGTATGCGGCGACAACGACTTCTCTGCCTCCGTGACCATTATTTGAGTTTCGGCTTCCTCTACAAGCCATACCTTATTTTTAAAGAAAAATAAATACCATGTTTTACTTTTCTTTTATTTTGGTATTGAAAATAGTTTTCATAATGTTTTTTTTATGTCAATGTGTTTTATTTATATCTTGTGATTGAAATGTGGAAATGTTATTTTTCCTTTATGCATGTATTATGTGGTACGATTATGTTATGGTTCTTGGGCATTATTATGAAGACGGGTGGTTCCGTGATAAACTGAGGGCGGGTGATCCCGATATAGCTCTGCAATGCATTGGGTAACGTAATGGAATGAAACGTTAAGCTTTCTCCGAAGATATTTAGGGAATATACTGTGGTGGGTATTCCAAACGTAACCAAGAGGGTTACTCCCTACATAAGAATGTTATGAATTCCTCAAGTTACCTTTATGTCTTATGATTTATATGATTTATTCATGATTTGATGAGGTATGTTAAAGTGCTTATGTTTTATGAGTAAAGTGTGATTTCATTGATTCTTATGTGTACATGTACTCGTGTTTCCTTTCCATATATTTTTATATACCTTACTGAGCTTTTTATGCTCATCCCAAGTTTTTGAAATGTTTTTCACAGGTCAAGGGAAAGGTACATGATATGATGACAGTGTCATGGAAGTGTCAAGAAAGAATCCATGCTTTATTTTTAAATATGTTTCCATTGATGGGAAAAATGAATACTATCTTTTATGTAACCACTTTGTTTAAATGTGGAATGTAATTCACGTTTATGATCTAATTCTCTAAAAATCTAAACATGAAAAGATCCTCAATGTGTAATCTTGTAATAACTCAAGATTAAGTAAGGTTTAAGGCTAGGGCCTTATACTCATAGGCTATTATCAGAGGTTTGTGCCTGATTTTTCTCAAGTTCTATCATCTTCGACAGAATTTCCTTAGAAATACCAACCTTTTGTGTGGAGTGATCAATTCCAGGTAATGTTCGGTTACCTGAAGGATAAGTTGGTTAGTGCTCTAATGCTCTAGTTTTTTAGGGAAGGAGTGATTTTTGAGGTGTGTTATGATGCTTCTGATCTGTTCTCAGGGTGAATATTTATGTAGAATAAGGCAATGATCTCTTATGGTTCTAGGATATTATGTCACCATAAGCATAACAATGTCACCCATAGTATGGATCTAGTATCATTTTTTTTTTCACTGAAGTTTTTGTGACATTACCTCATTTTGAAGTGATTTATGGTCTTCATGAATCATAAGAGCTCAAGCTATATCTTTTCCTAGTGTTATTTGAACTTGCGACAGTGGTGGTGTATGGATTTTATTCAGGATTATGATTTTGAGATCACTTACACATCAGGAAAGGGGAATGTTTTGGTTGATTCTTTGAGCAATAATTCATAGAAGGGTGTTGTTCAGAAGTTTGTGGATTCTTAGAGAGAAATGTAGGAGTTGGAAGCTCTGCATTTATATGTGAGGTTGGATGGTGGTAGAGGTTGTTTGTTTAATATTATTGTAAAGTCTTTTCAGATTTAGTGGGTGGAGGATTCTTAGTGGGGGACTCATAATAAGTGGTGATGCATGATCATTTTAGTTATGGTGATGCTCCGGAGGGTTAGTCGGAGGATAGTTAGAAACTGAATGTTCTTGCGAGGAAGGTTGTTTTCCCCGTACTGATGCACAATGGATTCCTTTGTGAGTTTCATAACTCACCTTTGGTGGTACACCCATGGATTTCTAAGATGTATCATGGCTTGAGGGTTTATATTTGGTGGCCCAAGTTAAAATGGTATGTGGGGGTGGAATAGTTCTTGGATTTCCAACAAGTAAAGGTTAGGAATCATGATCCTGGTGGTTTTTGGTATCCCTTAGATTTTCCCAAGTGGAAATGGTATGACATCACAATGGATTTCATCATAGGGTTTTCCATAGCTCAGTGAGGTCATGATGCTATCTGGTTGATCATGGATCAGTTGTTGAAATTTTCCAACTTCTTAGGGATTAAAGAGTCGGTCATAGTGGATGATTTTGCTAAAAGGTATGTGGATAAGGTGGGGCAGTTGCATAGAGTTTTGAGGACCATCATCTCAGATCTAGAAACACATTTTTTCTAATGATTGTGTAGAGAATTGCAGCATTCTTTTGGAACTTCATTACACCTCTTCACTACTTTCCACCCTCAGAAATATAGGAAGATAAAATGGACTATCCTAATGTTGGAGGATATGTTACAAGAATCTATCTTCAACTTTGGTGGATCTTGGGTATGGCAGATACCTTTGGTAAAGTTAAATTATAATAAGATCTATCATTATTCCATTGGCATGGATCTATTTGAGGCTTTGTGTGGAAGACTGTTTCATTCACTGTTTTGATGGATGGAGGTTGGGGAGATGGCTATTCTTAGTTCTGATGTGGTGTAGAGCACTAAAGTGAAAGTTCATCTTGTTTGTGAGAGGATGAAGTCATCGTAGGATTGGTATAAGTCTTATACCAAACTTAGGAGTAGGACCATGGATTTCTAGTTTTTTACCCACATGTTCTTGAAGGCTTCCCCTCAACATAGGAAGCAAAGTTTTATCATAGGTAGTTATATTTCACCTAGTTTTGTTAGGTCCTTTGAGATGTTGGGACAAGTTAGAGTAGTGGAATACTTTTTGGCGTTTCCACCATGGTTGGAGAGGATCCAAGATGTTTTCCATGTCTCTCAACTTCATTGGTATCTTTATGATGACTCTCATTTCATTTAATGTGGAGAGTTGGATATTAAGTACTATGTGGAATTTGTGTAATGGCCAGTAGATATCCAAGATCTTCAGGTAAAGACATTGTGTGCATGAACCATTTCATTGGTTTTTGTGTTATAGAGGTATGGAGTCTAAGAGGAGAGTACTTGGGAGAGAGAGATGCAAATGTGTGCCTGGTACTCAGAGTTGTTTTGTGTTTTTCCTTTCTCTGTTTTTCTTGTGATGTGATGTTTGAGACCTTTTTTTAATGAGATCATCTCTTTTCCTTGGTTTATGATGTGTGTGGTGTGTTGTGTGATAAATTAAGGACATATGAAAAAGGGTAGGACCAAATTCCTACTCGAGACACATTAACAATGATTTCATTAAACCTGTGCAGTTGATTCAATGTTACCCAGATCAGATAGTATCTTGACATGGAGGATGGAATTCCTTGATTCTTGTAATTGGGATAGGGCGGTTCATTGGTTGTAGCAGTGTTTTGTTTGGGTTGTATTGATGTTGAGATAGTTATGCAGTGGTTATGTGGTAGTGTGGTTGTGTTAGAGAAGATGTTTTGTAGTTGTGGTTTTTTGGGGATGAGGTTTTGTGGGGTGTTTGTGGTCATTTGGTTTTCCATGCTTGGATGGTTTTAGCATTTGAGGTATGATAATATCCTTGATAGTTATCTCACAGGGTGGTTTTTCAAATCCCTTTTTCTTCTAATATTGGTTTTGGGTTCTTAAGGGTGAGAATCATTTGAGAGGTTTCTGATTTAATGGTTTGTGCCTTATCGGTCTGTTAAATTTCCACTTTTGGTTGTTTGAGGTGTTTGGATAAGTATTAGAGGTAGTCTAGAGAAGTTCAGTCGCTAAAATATTGAAGTAGGAGAGTATTTCACATCATATAAATTTAGATGACATGAAAGAGGGTTTTAGGACATTTAATTAATCAAGGTTTAAAAATAAATAATAAACTGAAGTGGTGATGTGTCTTTTGGAAGAAACTGAACCTCAAGGATTACACGACGTGAATTGGGATTACATGTCATGTAATCCCCCAATACATTGTTCATTAAAAATTATTTTCAGCCTAATTATCATTTATTTGTATGAGGTTTCTTCATTCTATCATTTTTTGGGCAAACCTTAGGTGCCCCAAGTTGTTTTTCAAGCCCTTTTTACTCCCCCTTTGATCCATTACTCCCAATTTTTGTTCATTGGAGATCCATATATGATCTACAATGAGTTCTCCTCTTGTTCTCCTCTATTTTCTTCTATTATTCTCCCAGGGATCCTCTCTGGTGGTGTTTCTTTGGTTTGGGGCACTTTTAGGTTGCATTTTGGACCACCCTTTGGTGTGGTTTAGGTTGATCTGTAAGTTTCCTATGCAATTTTGGTTTTTTAGAAGTTTCTTCTTCACCCTATGGTGCTCAGTGAGTTGAAAATATTACTTGATGTTGGGATTACCTTGTTTCTCTATATTGTCATATCATGAGGCTACAGTTTTCTTTTTTATCTATGGATTATGGTTCTGTAGGCTTAATTAATGATAAAGAAGTTAGTTAAATTGAAATTAAAGGGTAAAGGGGTATATTTTGCATGTTTTTACAGCCTTGATATGATTTTGATATTGTGGACTGTACGGGATTAATGCCCCGCTAAAAATTAGTCATAGGTGGCTTCTTTTGTGCTCGATATATGTGTTGTGACTTTAGTGACTTATTTTATTATTGTGATATCACCCAAAAAGAAAATTTTTTAATTACATATACTTGGATAATGTAATGGTTTCCCTAATATTTTAGGTTTTTGTGATAACACCCTTAAAATGATGTGAAATGTGATAAAAATACCCTTTATACATCTATAAAAAATGGATCTTGATGTGTTGTGTTGTGTGTTAATTCTTGTGGGATGGCGGTGTGTGGTTGCAATGGGGTGTGGGGCTAAAATTTTGTTGTATGCTCTTCTATGGTGGCGAGGTGATAGTTTGTGGGTCGTGATTTGGGGGGTGAGGTGATCATTGTGGGATGTTATTTTGGGGAGGTGAGGTGATGAGGATTCTGAGTTTTTTATGATATGTGGTTGCCTTATTCTAGATGCTTGAGTAGTTATGGAATGAATAAATAATTGTTCAATGATGTTTGAAATCAGATTTGTTGGTTTGGTTAATGGGATGTAAATTTGTTAATGTAAACATTAATGATGGGTTGTGTGATTAAAATTGGTCGATGCTAAAAAATTAAATGAATGAGTGTTAAATTATGTCAAAATGGGAAGCTATATTATTTTATCAGGACTCTTCACCTTCTAAAATGAATGTTTTAGAAACTACTAAATGTATTTAGAGGTGGAATCAAAGGTGACAGTTTTGTGAGTTGGTTGTTTTTTTTAGAACCCATAGGTTGGGCTTGAGTGTTTGATACAATATGTATATATATATACACACATGTATATTCTTGCGATTTCTATATGCACCCCACCCATGTTGAGAACTGTGTGATGAACACCTGCATAGTCACGTAGGGGTGTCTTTCCCAAAATCCCCATGGGATGATGGATGGATAGAAACCTACTCTTCCCTGCTCCCTCTTCTAGGTGAGGCAGTTATTTCTCATTCTGTGATGGATTCAAGCCTGTTAGTTCATTAGATTATGAGATGTGTTATCTCAGGTGTCTTCAGAATGAGTTGTGATTTGGTTTCCCTAGTGTCATTGGGATGATTTAAGATGTGATGTCTCATGTGTCTTCTGGAAGAGTTGTGATGTGGTATCCCATGAGTATTCAGGATGAGATGTGATATGTTGTGAGGCCTAGGTGTGTGTGGGTAGGACGTGTTTTGAGGATCAAGTGTGTCCGGTCGCGATGTGTTGTGAGGCCTAGGTGTGTGTGGTTAGTCTGTATTGTGAGGCCTAGGTATGTGTGGGTGAGATGTGTTATGGTATGTTAGGAAGGGATGGGAGTACCATGGTGTTTTCTGTTGGGGTGTGAGAGCAGATAATTAGAGGTAAAGTTGTGTGGGGTTCCCTATCATCAATGTGATTTACTTTATATTATATTACTTGGCTTGCATTATTTGGTGAGGGTTACTTAGTGAGGTTGGGATGGTTACTGTACTTGTATAGATGTTGTTTGGTTCTTTTTTTTTCTCACAACTTCATTATTATACTTATTTCACATGTGCACAATATGCTTGAGTTTTCTACACTAAGTATACTTTTATGATCACCCTGTGTATATAAAACTATTTTTAGATTTTCAGGAGGATTTCATGGACCATACTAGACCTTACTAACTTGGATCCCTAAGATTTATTGTGTCGCTACTTTAGCTTTACTTTTTTGAATTTACTTTAGAGACTGTTATTTGTATTAGTTTTATTTACAAATACATGTGGGATGGTTTGGGTTTCTCTATTATATTATGTCTTGGAGTTTTTTGTGGATGATTCATTCTATCTCCTGATCCTATTTATATTATAATTAGTAATGATGCCCATATTGTAAGATATGTACACCCTTGGTGTTGGTCACTAACTCGGGGCCAACTGGAGGTGGGACTCGGGGGGTCAATATCTTTGTCCCCTAATTACGGTATCTTTGGAGGGAGGGGGTTGTGACATATAATTATCTATTATTATTACCTAATTCTAATTTATTTTATAGTGGTAGATTTTGTTGACTCATGGGGTTTCTGAAATATTTATGTAAAGGGTAAAAGTGTATGTGATGTTTCTATTGGTTATTGAGATAATGGTACAAAAAATTATTCTTCATTACAGATACATAGTTCCTCAATTATTTTTGAAAAAAATTATAAAATATAATATGAATAAATTTATCATCAAATTAAAAATTTTTGTTTGTGGGATTATGATAAAAAGTGTAGAGGGATTTGAGGTGTTGTATTTTTTTAGTGGGATGAAGGAGGAAAACATTTTTAATTGAACATAACTTATATTTATTCATTCTTATTTTAGTATTAAGCATCCTTTATAATATTTTATTTTGAATTTTTACATTATAAGACATCAACCATCAACCTCATTGAAACTTTTTTTAAATTCCTCTTGCTGTTTTTAAATTTCCATGTAGAGAATTAGATATCTTGAAACCATATGGACAGAGCTCATATACATGATATTATAGATAACTCCATTTAAATGATATTTAGTGGGGTGATAAATGATTTTCTAATAAGTTAGATGACAAGTGTGTATGAAAAATAAAAAAAATTAAAATATAATAATGAAAGAGAATATAAGTATTACCAATTTAAGAGGGAAATAAGAATACATTTTTGTTTAGTTTTCCTAAAAAGTGAAAAGTTGAAAAAAAAAATGATGCTTGAAAGGAAAAAGTCATTAATAATAATTTTATTTTATTGACTATAATGTTAAATCATGGATATTATGGATTTAATTATGATGGTGTATAGATCTATGCTTTTGTTAAAGCCTGGGTTTTGTGTGTGGCACATTGATAACTTAAATTTGAGCATGGTTTTTATGTTATTAATTTAATTTATAAATAGCTTAATATTTTTTCATTCAATGTATTTTTAGTGTTTTTATTGAAAAATTAACATGAAGTAAACTTTAGATAAATTTGAAAAAATGTTGAAGAATGAATGATGAAATCAAAGTGAAACAAATGGAATCATATAAACAGTAATTAGAGAAAATATTATGATGTGATTTGGAAGAACAAATGGTAGCATGACACAAAGATATTACAACATGAGAGTTATGTAAGATTAAAAGTTAAATATTGTACAATGAAAGGATTACCATTGTAATGTGATCAATCGGAGAGTGTAATTAAAGAAAGGACATTATGGTAAGACTAGTTGAAAAGAATCATTAGGATAATGGAGTCAGAGAATTCAGTGGTGTGAAATATTTTCTTTCGGAAACGATGTGACCTTCTTAATATAATTTTTTTAAAAATAGATATTAAAGTAAATAATGTGACAAAAAAGTTTTAGGGTTATATAATTATGATAAGTTATAGATGGATTATAGTGTGATAATGACCATGGGGTCATGATGAGTTGAATTGTAGTAGATTTTATTACTTTATCTTTCTATACATCATGGAATATAAATATATATTTTGGGAAGATATTTGGCACATCCTAATCAGTTTTTAAAGACTATTTTGAGGTGGAATGGGATTCCTATATTAAAGGTGTGGGATATGATAGATTTAAGTAGATATATGATGGATTTCTCTATATAAATAGATGCCTTATCTATGAGGAAGTGTAACTATCATTGGATCATTCACTTGATGGAGGTTATAGAGCATGAATGTTGTTGCTTTCAATTAGATTAAAATTTTTATTTCACTCTCATGTTTATAATGGGTAAACTCTTTGGCTCTTGTGGAATCATGAGATGGAAAATGTCTATTCTAAGATTTTGGATGAAGGGTGACTGAATAATGAGGATATTCTATTTAAAATAGATACTTTGATTGGGTTTTTTAATTTAACTGTCCTTTCATATATATTATTATTTATTTAATAAATTTCATTGTATTATTGATTGGGGAATTTATTTCTAATTAATTAACTAGTTCCTAGATTTATTCTTTATCAATGATGGAGTTCAAGTAGATATGTTTGAACATTTTATTGGATTACCTATTTATTGAATGAATAAAGGTACTTGACCATAAGAAAATATTTTATTAATAGTTAGAGAATAAATTCCAAGACTAAGGGTTGTTTAGATATAATTTATACAAAAACATAGATTTCTAATAAAGGTTCTAGATTCTATGTTATTTCATGATACTAGAGTTACATAATATCATTACACCTTCATCGTTGAAATTTCACATTGTGATTTTAGGTTCATTTTCATTATTTAAAATTGAAAATAGTTTCTTTTGAACAAATGTTTTGTAATAGAGATCCCTGTCACTATGAGTTTTAACATGTACTAGACACATACTATTAATTAGTAGTTAGTGTTTATAAAGAGAAATATTTTAAATTATAACCTTAATACCTTCAAGGAATTAATAATTCCATTTTTTATTTTTTGTGTTTTAAACCATTGACCATGGAATGTGGAAAGCCACTATGTCATTTTCTATGGTTTTATATGGTATTTGATACCAAGTTATTTGTATAATAATAATGATATTTGATATAAATTAAAAAATCTTACCATAATTGTTATCATATCTATTTCAACCATTAACACATTATAATATTGTATGTAAATAATAGATTGACTGTTAAAGGAGTTTAATAATAAAATGAATAAATGAGGTTAATGTTTTAAGTATTTACAGCTTTTATTAACCATTTCAAAATGTATAAAATTTTTGGATTCCAACATGCTTGACCATTTAATGGTGGATCTCTACTTGTAATGAATTCGTGGACCTTATTTTTGTTACTAGGTATCATTCACAAGGATGAAAATCTATATGAATTTATTGATTCTTAATTTTTCCTTAAGAAGGAGGTATTAGTACACTATTAAGATAATTGAGGTTCCACCAAAGTGTTTAGTGATTCCAATGGCTAGTGCATACCATCATACGTAGTAACACATTTTATGTTGATAAGGGAACTTGATAAAAATCACTTTTAATAAATAAGTATACTTAGAAAGGGCGTAAGTTCATATTATAGTTTTCATATTCATCTTATTTATTACTCTCTTGGTAAATCTTGAAATTATTTTCATGTTTATGGTCATTTAAAATAGACATTGTGATATCCCATAAAACTCATCAATAGTATCAAAGTAATTTCTTGTGATGAATCATTGGGATGAAGATTGGTTTAGAAAACCTTAAATGGATTCTTTTCAGGAACCACGACATAGAACCTTCAAAATGATCTTTTTTTTTACTTTAGAATTAATAGATATAAAATGGGTGCGGTATTATAATAAGACTTTATATTTCAATCTAAATAGGTATATAAAATCATCATTGAAAATAGATCACCATATTCAATATCTATATGTCATTGAATGGATATTTATATGTCATGGTGACCACTAAAATGAGGTATCCCCCGACATAGTGGAAATTTCTTATATAACGACCCATACTTTACATATATTGTTCATACTTTAAAATTTAAGCACACTTATTACAACATATAAAAAACCATGAAAGGACCGTATAGGTATAGTGTCTTTAGAAACTGGGAAGCATAAACAATTGGTTCATAAAGCATCTACATTGTCTCCCATTTATTTAATCATATATAGAGTCCCTTTTGGAATATCCTACTTAATAACCTTCTTCCTGACCTGGGGGATGAAAACATACAAAAGGGTGAGCTCAAATGCTCAGTAAGGGTAAACAAAGGAAATATCATATTCATAAGAACATAGCATTTCGAAAATCTTAACCTACAAAAGAGATCATAATATCATAACATGGGATAAATCATAGTAGTGAAGTTTATCCCAATAATCCTAACATAAAACATGAAACTTTGTGTCATACACACATAATTATAGAGAATCATTTCTTAGTAGTCAAGACTCATTTCCAAGACTATCTTAGTGGACAAAGTACATTTCTGAACCGAGTTCACTCCACGTTTCAGTCTTGTATCACTGAACCTAATTAACCTTCCATTCCAGCCATGTATATATCATAAGATATAAATCATTACCCAATGAATTGGAGGGAGATATATGTCCCATACATCTCATAATTATACCATTCTTATGTGTTCCACAGGATCATAAATCAAATCATAACCCATGTAATAAAAATGGGATTCTTAAACATCATGCCATTATAACATAAATAATATAATATAAAAGGAATTCATAAGAATAATTCCATCATATCATAATCAAATCAATGTAAAAATACGGATATAAACAGATTACACCATGGCGTGGAAAATAGATTACACCATTATACCCATCCAAGTAAGGTGGTGGTGGAAAAAAGATTACACCACAGCGTGGAGACGGTATTCCATACGTACGCACACGCGGTGATTTCGTTTTCCATAGGATGGGTAGAAGGTGAAATAGGGTTATTTAATATTTATAATAACATATAAGTATATGAGTAATAATTATGTTATTACTTCATAATGAAACAACTAAAGAAGAAGAAGTAGAAAAATAAATAAAGTTGAAAGAATCGGTAACGGACATTACCTCTTCTTTGAAGCGCCTCTTCTTAACCTCCTCTTAGGGAACTAAATATGGTCTTTGAAGAATAAAAGGACCTCTAGGATGTTTCTAGGGAAGTTGAGAAGGGAAATGGGCAGGGTTTGGCTGAGCTTGAAGGCTCAAAGTGGTGTGAGGAGGAGAGGGAGGAGGTGCCCTTTTATAAGGGAGGAGAGGGGCACTTTAGGAAAAATATGAAATATTATTTTATAATAAAGTCATATTCGGTTTTTAGTACCTCCAAATTGATTTATTTTGAATCTAAGGTGGGTATGGGTCGAAAGCCTCTCAACCAATAGATTATAGACAAGTTTGGATTACTATTTTAACCTTATAATTTAGATTTAACTCTAAGTTAAATAATTTAACTTTTACCATGTATTCTTATTTTCTTACACTATATGGTTAATAAAATTACTATAACAAGCCAAACGAACCCCAAGTTGTTAATTATTAATATATATTACATTATCTAAGTCATTTGTCTGATCCTTAGATTTTTATGAATAAAATAACAATTAATAATATAATATTTGTTTTAAAAACTATTTTATGTCATTTTGACACTATTTGGTAATTGATTTTTGTTAAAATCATAACAGCATGATTAGTTCAAAAAAAGTTAATTAAATCAATACTAACATGTAATATTAACCTATAAAATTAGTTTCATTCATAAAAAGTCTAAAATTACATTTATTTTGGTATTTATAACATCAATTATGTTAATATTTCATTAATAAGGTAATTACTGCATTATCATTGCATCATAAATAAATTAAATTATTTAAAGTCTAAAAATTATAAATAAAATACAATTATGTATGAAATATTTTTATATTTCTAATGAATATTTATAGCCTAATTTATCTTATTTATAACACTATATTAAAATGTTTTAGTTATTAATCTTTGATTTTAACTATTTTAACTCTTCTTTAAATAAAATAATATTAAATGTCCTAATCTAATCCAAGTGAACCTAAATGGTCATATTTTGTTCCTAAGGTTGTTTTTGGTCTAATTAAACTTATCCAATATAATTAGGACATGTGTTAGGGTAATAATAATACCATTTTAACCCTTAATTACCCTATTTACTTTTAACCGTGGTAAAAAAAAGTAAAAAGTTATTATTCACCAAAAATTATTTTGATCTTATTGAATTACATTTTACTCCTTGATATTAACTGTGTCTCTCAGATTTTTGAAATTCCACTCATAGAAGTGGTAAAATTATGTTTTACGTAAATTTGCAAAAAGCTTCTACGAGGTAGGTAAAAGATAGTGAAAAGTTCAATAAAATTTTTATTTATCTAAAATTATTATAAAATGACTCCAATGAATTATATTGAACAAATATAATTATTATGTATCAATTTTTACCTAAAACAAATTTAAATAAAATAAATAAAAGTCAGTTTTTAAATAGTAACCCAGTATTTTCACTATTCATCAAAAATTGAAAGTTTTCAGAAAAATACCAAAAAAATCACCCTGGATAATTTCGATATTCCAAATCAAAAAATGAAGTCCATTTTGAAAGATAAATTTTATAAAATTTAAAAAATTGGGTATTACTATTCATAACGGCTAGTTTATATAATATTTTAATAACATATCGTTGTTTAGTGAAACTCAGTATTGCATACAATGTAAGCTATCGAGGAAGGTTTCTCTTGCATGTAACGCAATCCAAGATAGTGTTTTGTGTAGTGAAAGATTCATTTTTATAACATAATACATAAAAACAAAATATTTCTCATAAAATCTCAGGTGTTACATTCTACCCCCCTTTAAATGAATTTCACCCTCAAAATTCATCACTTTGTAACAAATAGATGAGGATACCTCTCCCTTATCATATCCTCAAGTTCTGCTGTAGCTTCTTCTAATTGGTGGTTCCTCCATAAAACTTTCACCAATCAAGTGGTCTTGTTCCATAGGACATTTTCGCTACGATCCAGAATTTCTATCGGTTGTTCTTCATAAGAAATATCTTGCTTCAGCAGTAAAACCTCTGAGCTGAGTACATGTGAAGGATCGGGTATGTACTTTATCAGGAGAGATACATGGAACACATCGTGAACTTGAGAGAGATTAGGTGGAAGCGCCAATCGGTAAGCTACCTTCCCAACACAATCCAGTATTTCGAAAGGACCGATATACCTAGGGCTCATCTTTCCCTTCTTTCCAAATCCCATTACTCTCTTCCAAAGAGATATTCGTAAGAACACTTTATCACCCACTTCAAACTCTAGGTCTTTTCTTCGGTTATCGGCATAACTTTTTTGTCGACTCTGAGCTACTCTTATGTGTTTTTTAATATATTGGACCTTTTCTTCCATCTCATCAACAAGATCAGGTCCTAATAGCTTTCTTTCCCCAACTTCATCCCAGCAAGTTGGAGTTCGGCATTTCTTTCCATAGAGAGTTTCATAAGGATCCATCTGAATACTACAGTGAAAGCTATTATTATAAGAAAATTTCACCAAAGGTAGGTTTTGATCCCAACCACCTTTTAAATCCATAGATCAAGCTCTCAACATATCTTCTAGAGTTTGAATTTTCCTCTTAGACTTACCATCTGTCTGAGGATGATAAGTAGTGCTGAAACTCAACTCTGTATCCAGAGTATGAAAAGACTCTGCCAAAACTTTTAGGTAAACCTCAGACCCCTATCAGATATAATGGAAAGTGTTACTCCATGAAATCTTACCACTTCCTTTACATATATCCTGGAAAGCTGATCCAGAGATAAATCTTCTCTAATAGCAATAAAGTGTGCTGACTTCGTAAGAAGATCAACTATGAACCAGATATCATTATTTCCTTTGGATGTTTTAGGAAGTCCGATGACAAAGTCCATAGTGATGTTTTCCCATTTCCATACGGGTATGGGTAATGTTTGTAACATCCCCTTAGACTTCTGTCTCTCAGCTTTAACTTGCTGACAAACCAAGCATCGAGAGACATATTCAGCAACATCTCTTTTCATGCCATCCCACCAAAAGTACTCTTTTAGGTCCCTATACATCTTCGTTATTCCAGGATGAATAGAGAATAAAGAACTATGAGCCTCATCTAGAAGCTCCTTATTTAATTTGGGGATGGGAGGAACAAAAACCCGATTCCTGAACTTTATTATCCCATCACAATCAAGGTTGAATTCCGAAACATTTCTCACCTTTTTTTGTAACTACACATCTTCTTTTTGTGCCTCTTTAATCTTTACATGTATAGATGGTTGAACATTCATTTGATAAAGATAAGATTTTTCCCCTCCCATTATAATTCCAAGATCCGTCCTTTGTAAATCCATAAATATTGGATCATTTGTGATCCTCATCATGGATAATCTAGCATGGTATTTTCAACTTAATGCGTCTACCACCTTGTTTTATTTCCCTAGGTGGTAATGAATTGAGAAGTCGTAATCCATAATCAACTCCAACCATCTTCTTTGGCACATATTTATCTCCTTTTGTGTGAAAATATACTTTAAAATTTTATGATTAGTATAAATATCACACCTTTCACCATAAAGATATTGCCTCCAAATCTTTAATGAAAAGATTACCACAGGTAATTCCAAATCATGAGTTGGGTAATTTTTCTCATATATTTTCAACTGTCGTGAGGCATAATCTATCACTATATCATTTTGCATGAGAACACACCCCAGCCCCTTCTTGGATGCATCATTGTAGATCACAAACCTTTCTCCACTATAAGGCAGTGTGAGCACAGGTGCACTGGATAACCTTCTTTTCAACTCCTTGAAATTATCTTCACATTCCTCCTTCCACACGAACTTCACTCCTTTTTGAGTCAACCTGGTGAGTGGATTAGATAATCGTGAAAAATATTTCACAAAACATTGATAATATCCATCCAAACCAATAAAACTTCAGATCTCAGTTACTATTTTTGGTTTCAACCATCTTTAGATAACCTCTGTTTTTGCTGGATCCACAGATATCCCCTCTTTTGAGATTATGTGACCCAAAACTGGAACTTTTTTAAGCCAAAATTCACACTTGGTAAATTTGGCATAAAGCTTCTCCTTTCTCAGGGTCTTCAATATAATTCTCAAGTGATCTTCATGTTCTTACTTGCTCTTTTAATATACAAGAATATCATCTATAAAGACTACCACAAACTGATCACGATTGTCTCTAAAGACTCTATTCATTAGATCCATGAAGATAGCAGGGGCATTAGTAAGACCAAATGGCATCACTATAAATTCATAGTGTCCATACCTTGTACGGAAAGCCTTATTTGGTATATCCTCCCTTTTGACCATTAATTGATGATACCCAGAACGAAGATCAATCTTGGAAAAGTTTTGAGCTCTACGTAGTTGGTCAAATAAGTCATAAATGTGTGGGAGAGGATATTTTTTCTTGATAGTGATCTTGTTAAGTTCTCAATAATCAATGCAGAGTCTCATTGATCCATATTTCTTCTTAACAAATAGAACAGGTGCTCCCCAAGGTGACGTACTAGGGCGTATGAATCCCTTATCAAGATTCTCTTGGAGTTGCTTCTTCAATTCCTACAACTCAATTGGGTCCATTCTATAAGGTGTCTTTGAAATAGGCAAAGCACCTGGTATGAGTTTTATTTAAAACTCAACTTCAAGATTTGGTGGAAGACCCAACAATTCCTCTAGAAAGACATCATCAAACTCCTGTACAATGGGAATATTCTTAATCGTGAGTTTCTCACCAACCACTTGAGATAAATAACCTTCATTTAGTGGAATCAAGACCCATAATATGGAAGAAATTTCCATTGGAAGGTTATGTTCATCCTTGCATCGATAGACGATCATATATTGATCTGGAATATGAAATATGACTTCCCTTCTTTGGAAATTAATATGAGCTCCATATAAAGAAATCCAATCCATGCTAATAATCACATCAAATTCCACTATAAGAAGGGTCAAAAGATTTGCAGGAAGCACTTTCCCACAAACTTCAATCGGAGAATAATTTTAAACTTTTGATGCGACTATTGTGCCATTAGGGGTTGTCACAGCTAACTCAATATCTAACTACTGAGGTAATACGGCGATACCCTTATAAAATTCTTCAAAAATAAAAGATTGGGTGGATCCAGAATCAAATAAAACATTTTCTACTTTAGAGTGTATGGTAAGTGTACCTTTCACCACTTTGTTATAGTACTCCACATCGCTGATAGAAATTGCATGTGACTTTCCTTTTTCTTTATCCTTAAGATTTTATTGACGTAGATCATCATCAACAACCCTTGCATTAGGGAATTGATTATTATAATGCCCCATTTCCTTTCACTTTTAACATTGAATCGTGGGAGGTTCACTCTATGTAGCCTTTTCTTTTTTCGCATCACTAGACATCTTCTTCCCATCATTGCGGCATTCAAAGGCCTGATGACCTTCCTTTCCACATTTGAAACATTTATTTGTCCCTTTAAGAAAACTCCCTCCATGTTTCTTTCCACACTTTGAGCATAAGGGAAAACTCATCTTCTTTTCAGTGTGGTCTTTATATTTCCATTTGAATTCCATTTTCCTCTTCTTATCAAATGCATATGACTGATGGGTTACTCCAATATCCATCTCAACTTTGAGAGAGCATCGAACTATTTCCTTATAGCTATTGAAGTCCCTTATGGATAACGCCCTTTGAAGACTTCGTTTTAATCCACTAAAGAATCGATCAATCTTACTCTAAGGTTGGATAATAATCCCAGAAGCGTACCTCGCAAGTCTTGTAAAATTTTCTTTGTAGGTACCAAAAGATTCATCATCCTTTTTCTTTAGTTCAAGAAACTTCTTCTCTATCTTTGTTCGAAGAATATGAGGGAAGTACTTATTGAAAAATATGTTCCTGAACTCATCTCATTCCATGGATTCAATTTCATACCTTTGCCTCATATTCTTGGTAATATTCCACCATTGATCAGCTTCACCCTCCAAACAATATACTGCTAAGATGACTTTATCATGTTCAGAACATTGAAGAACTGAAAATATCTTTTCAGTGGTACTGATCCACTGTTCATCCACTAATGGATTTGTAGACCCGCTGAATGAGGGTGGACGCTGCCTCATGAAGGATTAAACAGAATTTTTCTCTGTTGCTCGTTTGGAAGTCTTGCATGATTTATAACTTGAGAAATTTGTGTGAGAAAAGCTACAAGATTTTTCATTCCAACTCCCATAATGTTTGGTTTCTCAGGGGGACAATCATTGCATTGCCCATCCCATTCTGCATTAACACGGTTCCTTCGGGTTCCATCCATTGACTAAAACCAAGAAGAATAGTGTGATAAACACTAATTATAATAGGAAAACCAAATAATCAAGAATAAAATTTCACACTTAAGGTCTTATCATAGGTTGTTCATGGCCATTTCTAAAACACTATGATTGTGTTCTATGCTTAGACTTATCCTTAGGGTTATTACTAAGGCTTTCACATCCTAGTTTCCAAAGGTTAACTATACCTTTCCTCTGATACCAACTATAACGACCCATACTTTACATACATTGTTCATACTTCAAAATTGAAGCACACATATTACATCATATAACAAAACCATGAAATGACTGTATAGGTATAGTGTCTTTAGAAACTGGGAAGCATAAACAACTGGTTCATAAAGCATATATATTGTCTCCCATTTATTTCATAATATCTAGAGTCTCTTTTGGCATATCCTACTTAATAACCTTCTTCCTGACCTGGGGAAAGAAAACATACAAAAGAGTGAGCTCAAATGCTCAGTAAGGGAAAACAAAGGAAATATCATATTCCTATGAGCATAGCATTTTGAAAATCTTAACCTGCAAAAGAGATCATTATATCATAACATGGGATAAATCACAGTAGTGAAATGTAATCCAAATAATCCTAACATAAAACATGAAACTTTGTGTCATACACACATAATCATAGAGAATCATTTCTTAGTAGTCAAGACTAATTGCCAAGACTATCTTAGCAGACAAAGTCCATTTCTAAACCGAGTTCACTCCTCATTTCAGTCATGTATCACTGAACCGGATTAACCTGTCATTCCAGCCATGTCTATCTCATGAGATATAAATCTTTACCCAATGCATTGGAGGGAGATATAGGTCCCACCAATCTCAGTCTTATACCATTCTTATGTGTGCCACAAGATCATAAATCATAGCATAAACCACGTAATAAAAATGGGATTCTTAATCACCATGCCATTATAACATAAATCATATAAGATAAAATGAATTCATAAAAATAATTCCATCATATCATAATCAAATCAATGTAAAAATAGGGATAGAAATAGAACCCCATATTATCTTATATGGAAAATAATTTGATAAAATACTTGAACTTCATTCTTGAGGAAAATATCCTTTCTACTTCAAAAGCATTATTCCTTTCATAACATGTCATACAATTTTAAACTAAAACAAGTTGATTAAAAATAAACTTGAAAACTTGTAAAGTAAGCTTCATGGAAATAATGTTCTATGAATCCATTCATTCCATATAAGTTAAAAAAACATTCTTCTCGTATTTGGCCGAAAAAGTCAAAAAGTACCTCGTACTAAAAATGAAAAAAGATTCCTTTCATATCTTTTACTAAAAACTCACCAATGGGTAAAATTGGATTTAAAAAATTGTAGGAGGATAGAAATAATATTACATATTGAGGAAATAATTATTTGGATGATAAATATTCCCCAGTAAATTCTGAAGTATAAACAACCTCGGATAAAAATGAGATTGCGAGATTTTCCCTTACCTTAGGTCTGATTTTCTTCGTACGTGTCCTAACCTCCTATATAATGATTTAAATAATGTTATTGACTTATTCCATAATCATACTCATTGTTATGATATCATATATGGTCATATTCTTAGCTTTTTATTAGTAATATTTCATTTTCTTCTTGTTATTCGGGTGTTTATTGCTTTTTGTTCTTATGCGTGTTTTGTCGAATAAATTCTTATTCTTATTTTTAGGTTATAGTTACCTCATTTCCATAATGGTATTAGTGTAATAAATATCATATTTATTCATTAAATTCATTTATATAATCATTAATCATTGAAGATCATGTAGAATGAGTCGCATCACATCGTGGAGACGGTAGGCCTTATGTACGCACGAGCGGTGATATCGTTCCCATGATCGTGGAATTGTATTGAAGTGTATGTATACTATTTCAGAATCAATATAAATTTACAATAATCATATATAGTTATTATTTACTCCATTATACCCACCCAAGTAAGGTGGTGGTGGAAAACAGATTACACCACGGCGTGGAGACGGTATTCCGTACGTATGCACGCGCGGTGATTTCATTTTCTGTAGGATGGATAGAAGGTGAAATAGGGTTGTTTCATATTTATAATAACATATAATTATATGAGTGATACTGATGTTATTCTTCATAATGAAACAACTAAAGAAGAATAAGTAGAATAAGAAATAAAGTTGAAAGAATTGGTAATGGACATTACCTCTTCTTGGAAGTGCCTCTTCTTAACCTCCTCTTAGGGCACTAAATATGGTCTTTGAAGAATCCAAGAACCTATAGGATGTTTCTAGGGAAGTTTAGAAGGAAAATGGGCAGTGTTTGGACGATATTAAAGGGTCAAAGTGGTGTGAGGAGGAGAGGGAGGAGGTGCCCTTTTATAAGGGAGGAGAGGGGCACTTTAGGAAAAACTTAAAATATTATTTTATAATATAGTCATATTCGGTTTTTAATAGCTTAAAATTGATTTATTTAGAATATAAGGTGGGTATGGGTCTAAATCCTCTCAACCGATAGATTTTAGAAATGTTTAGATTACTATTTTAACCTTATCATTTAGATTTAACACTAAGTTAAATAATTTAACTTTTACCACGTCTTCTTGTTTTATTACACTATATGGTTAATAAACTTAAAATAATAAGCCAAACGAACCCCAAGTTGTTAATTATTAATATATATAACCTTATCTAAGTCATGTTTCTGAACCTTAGATTTTTAGGAATAAAATAACAATTAATCATATAAAATTTGTTTTAAAAACTATTTTATGTCAATTTTGACACTATTTGGTAATTGATTTTTTTGAAAGTAATAACAGCATTATTGGTTCGAAAAAAGTCAATTAAATAAATACTAACATTTCATAGTAACCTATAAAATTATTTTAATTCATAAAAAGTATAAAATTACATTTATTTGGGTATTTATAACATCAATTATGTTAATATTTCATTAATAAGGTAATTACTTCATCATCATTGCGTCATAAATAAATTAAATTATTTAAATATAAAAATTATAAATAAAATATCATTATGTAGGAAATATTTTTAGATTTATAATGAATATTTATAGTCTAATTTATCTTATTTATTACCCTATATTAAAAATGTTTTAGTTATTAAACTTTGATTTTAACTATTTTTACTCTTCTTTAAATAAAATAATATTAAATGTCCTAATCTAATCCAAGTTGACCTAAATGGTCATAGTTTATTAATAAGGTTGTTTTTGGTCGAATTAAACTTATCCAATAGAATTAGGACATGTGTGATGGTAATAATAATACCATTTTTACCCTTAATTACCCTATTTACTTTTAACTGCGGTTAAAAAAAGTAAAAGGTTACTATTCACCAAAAATTATTTTTATCTTATTGGACCACATTTTTCTCCTTGATATTAATTGTGTCTCTCAGATTTTCGAAATTCCACTCACATAAGTGGTAAAATTAAGTTTTATGTAAATTTAAAAAAAGCTCCTTGGAGGTCGGTAAAAGATAGTGAAAAGTTCAATAAAATTTTTATATATATAAAATTATTATAAAATGACTCCAATGAATTAAATTGAACTAATATAGGTATTATGTATAAATTTTTAACTAAAATAAATTTAAATAAAACAAATAAAAGTCAGTTTTTAAATAGTAACCCAGTGTTTTCACTATTCATCAAAAATTGAAAGTTTTTAGAAAAATACAAAAAATTCACCCTAAGCTAATTTCGATATTATGAATCCAAAAATGAAGTCCATTTTGAAAGATAAGATTTATAAAATTTCAAAATTTTGGTATTACTATTCATAACGGCTAGTTTATATAATATTTTAATAACATGTTGTTTAGTGAAACTCGGTATTGCGTACAACGCAAGCTATCGAGGAAGGTTGCTCTTGTGTGTAACGCAAGCCAAGACAGAGTTGTGTGTAGTGAAATATTCCTTTATATAACATAATACATAAAAACAAAATATTTCTCATTAAATCTCGGGTGTTACATCTAAGATGTTTTGAGACTATTTAAATCCATCCCAAAACACCTTGGTTATATTAAACAACTTGGAAAAAATGGAAATCCTGAAATGGTATGATAACTAAAAATCCCTTCCAAAATGGATTTCATATATTATATGACCATGGGACTAAAATTCCATCTAAAAATTTATTGTGAAAAAAAATTATCAAAACAAGTTTTGGTAAAAACAATTGCCTAATTTTTTTATCTCATGTAAAATTAAATTTTTCATTCATTTAAGTTTTAATATTTAATTATTCATGTAAATAAATTATTTATATAATGTGAAAATTTTATTCTTTATTTTTAATTATTTAAAACTATTGTTATAAAATTTTCATACCATACATTACATTATAGGTATGATGATACAATATTTATATTTTATTTATCAAGGCTTTTTTTATTATCAAGTTATAATATTGAATTTATAGGTTTAGTATTGTTTAGATAGATTATATTGTTATAGTTATCAAGGAATTAAATTCTATATTGAGTAATGAACCATGCATTTATAGACTTTGGGTTGGACTTCTCACTATCTTGGAGGCTTATTCCTTTTTTAGAAAAGTATTTACTTTCTATAATTTACTCCATTCATACTCTTATGGGAATTAATAATTTCATATATCTCTAAAACATTACATGAAAGGGTTTCATTTAACTTTTTTATTAGATGTATTTGGATATGTGTAAATATATTTGGGTTCTAATTTGGGATAGTAATAAAAACTGTGAGTTTTGTAAAGGGTTAGATACTAATTTGGTTTGAACATATTAATTTTTTGGATGAAATAGATATTCTAAATCTAAATCATTTGAAAAAATCATATATATAGGAATAAAAAATGAGATAATAAATATTTCATGTGATTAAATAATTATTTATTTAATATGAATGTGTATATTAAAATGGTGAGACTAAGAAAATCCCTAAAATATTAAGTGTGAAGTTCCTTCCAAAGAAAAAACATGTTATGACCTAAATCATCCAATCATGTAGGTACTACTAATGTGTTGTTACCTTCTATTATCTTGTGTAAGGCATAGTGAAAATGGATAACCCTAAGTGTTACATAATAAAATCCAATTATAATATTTAGGTAAAACATATCTAAGAAATGATAATATTTTGGATACTAGAGGAATAGAGTTTATTTATATCCATATAATGGATTAGGGAAAAGATTTTTCCACTTATCCTTCCAATATTCATATGTGATATGATTAGAATGATGACCTACCTATATATATAAGTGATAGAAGGAATGCCAAAATTAACTCTTTACTTAGTGTAATATATATCTTGGTCCAATGAAGGTAATCATGTATGGGGTCATCATTTTTTTGAATATATATTCATTAAAATTCATTCATATAAATATATAAAATATGATATCCAAACATAGATATGTCTTTTTTTTAGATTATGATAATAATTGTGATTATCATTTTTTGTTCTCTTATAGGTATGTCTTATATAAAATTATAGATTGGTATCTAAAGTTTATAAATGATCTCAAAGAGAAACATTTTGATCAATTTAATTTGAATATTATTGAAATCAATTTCTCTAATTTGGAGTCATGGGTATTGGATACCAGGTGTGTATCATAGATTTTTTATGAAAAATAGAAACTCTAAAATAGGAAAGAATTGCTGAAATGTGATACAGGTCTATGTCTTAGAAATAATTAGTAGGTTACTACATTTGTATTCTATATATTAGATCATATTGTCACAATTGAATTAGTTCTTCAATTGGAAAACTATAATTATGTTTCATCTAGAAAAAGAAATTATATTTTTGTATCTTGTTTGAATAATGATTTTACATTCATTATTAAGAACTATATTTGTTGTATATTTATGAATGAAATGTTTTATTGAGATAGGGATATGTTGAATTATTTTTACATTCTAAACATTGATAATCCAATATATGAAATTCAAAATAAAAAGGTTAGTGTTGATTCTAACACCACTTATCTTTATCATAGTTTTCTTGGATATACAAATGAAAAACATATCCAAGGCCTCCATAAATATGGATTGTTGGATTCATTTTATTTTTCATATTTTAACACATGTTAATATCATTTATTATAAAAAACAACCAAATATACATTTAGTATAAAAGGTGAGAGGCCTAGTGCACTACTATATATAATATATAGGTATTTATGTGGATCAATGACTATTAAATAAATGGTGGTTATAAGTACATTATTACATTTACTCATATTTTTAGTTAGTATTGTCATGTGTTTATCATGAGACACAAGTTTTAAACCATTGAGAAGTTAAAAGTATTAAATATATAAGTAAATAATAATTAAAGTAAAAGTATTAAGATTCTCTAATCAGATTAGGGTAGTGAATACTTAAACCAAGAGTTCACTAATAATTTAAAACGATTGTGGAATTTTTTACAACTAAAACCTCCTAGAACATCACAATATAATGTTGTGTCTTAGATGTGAAATTTTATATTTTAACGCATGATTCAATTAATGATAATTCATTGTGTAATTCCTATGTAATTTTAAGGATATTCTATGTGAACTATTGTATAACTACTTAATTGTATTCCATCTAAAGTAGTTATAGAGACACTATATGAGATATGGAATTTGTGGTGTCCCAACTCATATTTTATGATTTTTTGGGGTTTAAATGTATACTTACAACATTTTTATTATGAAAATTATGACCTTAAGTTAGATATGTTATTATTTATTGGTTATCCCAAATAAACACATTTATATTATTTCAATAGTCCCATTGATCACAAAGTTTTTTATCATAATTTTTTACATTACTTGAGAAAAAATATATGATTCAATGATACAATGGGAGGAAATTTTAAATTTTATTAGTTCAATAACATCAAACATGAATTCTTCCTGAGATGTAAGTTGCACTGATTTCATAGAGATATAGAGGTAAAAATGACTCAGGTTACGCAAGAACCAAAATGGTCTGGTAAGGTTCATCATAAGCCCAAGTGGTATAGATTTCATGTATAAAATGATGATGAAGTGATATTTATATATGATGAACCTACTACCTACTAATAGGACATTGATATTTTTTATTTTGAATATCGGTCTAAGTCCATGAAATTTGAGATATAATTCATATAAAATAAATAAGTTTGGTACTTCATGGATATACATGAATGGGACAGAAACAAAGGGGTAAAGTGGGTTTTCTATAAGAAAACTAACACAAATGGTGGAGTTTATACCTATTAAGATCAGTTGGAATATAACTTATATGAACAAATTAATGTTATTTGATATAGAGAATCTTTTTATCATGTTGTAATGATAAATTCCATTTAGATATTTCAAGATATATCAACTCATTATAATTATGAGATATATCAAATTGATTTCAAAAAAAGTACCTTAATGAAAATTTTCTCAAGGACATGTATATAATATATCATAGAGGTATTAATGTTCTAAATTATAATGTTAAGGTTTAAAATATAAAATTTTTTATATAAAAAGTGAATTATGATTCTCAGAGTTGGGATTTTTAGCTTTATTTTTCACTGAAATTTTTTGGTTTCCTCATTAATACAAAATATTATTATTTATACAGTGGGGTAAGTGGGAGATTTTTGGTATTTCTAATATTATATATGGATAAAATATTATTTATCCAAAATTATGTCATAACATTGGATTCTATAAATGTGTAGTGGGGAAAATGATTCTTGATGAAATACATGGGTTAATTATAATACATATTGAATATGAATATCTACAAATATAGATCAAATCTGTTTCATGGAATGAGTCAAAACACATATTTTAGTAAAGTGCTATAGTGGTTAAGCATGGAGAACTCCAATAATAGGTCATTACCAATGATGTAATGAGAAAATATTAGGAATCTTTGGTATTATTATAAAGAGTTATAAAGTATGGATATAGTTCCATATGTATCCACTATAGCATCTACCAAATATTCTAAGTGATGTACTCCATTGGAGTTGGGGCCCCTAGAACCAAATAACTTTTTACTTTTAGTTACCTATATATTAAAAGAACTGAATATTAATAAATATCTTATTAAATGAAAATTTTTCTTCTATGTAAAATTAATGGGATAATGTACTTAGAGTATTTTACACATCAAATTGTTATATAAGTTCACCTTTATAATGAGAACCCTGATTCATTGTTATAATGTTCTTAAATATGTATCCTATAGTTGAATGACATCTACCTAATGGGATAGGGATGTTTTTTTACTCTCATGTGATACATGCTCATAATATATTGATAATTATTCTCATAAATTTCACACTTGGTGTTCTCCAAGATGGGAGGTTTTGTGAAAATACTCTCCAATAATATTTCCACATGTTATATGTGTCATTGGAAATTCTTATCAGTAAAATTGGTGTATTGGTCTTTAGATTTTAAATTATCTTTGATTTATATCATGAATATCATATTTGGATGTATTGTAAAATATTTTTATGACATATACTTGAAAATAAATAGGATATGTTAGGTGCATCATAAGTGATATGAGATTGATTGAATAAGTCAATAAAGGATTTGTGTCTTCCCAGATCAAAAGATGATATCACTTTTCCAATGATTGAAATATAATTGTATAATTAAGTCTATTTTTATGGAGGCTTTTTTATGTGTTCACTTTTGGTAGTCAAATAAAGATATATCAATAATATAGGTTGATGAAAAAATTATGAAACCTGGTTAACTAAATATCGAGAAAAATGGATTATATAACATGGTGGGCATCCATATGAGGTTGTTTTAATTGTGATGTTAATATATTTATCTATGGGTGACTTGACATGTTTCTAGATTTTATTTTTGTACTTTAGGAAAGAACACATAATTTTACATAGAAAGAGGCCAAGAGGGTCACACACTAAGTGTATCCAAAATCATAGTTATGTTATCTTTGAATTTAATATTAGAATAAATATTATTCATGTCAATAATGGAAGATGATCGATACCATTATTCCACCACCTAAAGTTCCATTTGTGATGTTTTGAGATTTTAGAGCACGTTTGGATACTTCTTGGGTAATTATGATTTGTATTCTTTATTGCAAATATGGTACGATAATAAATTCAATAGGTTTGATCATCTATGGGGAAATAATTATCATGCAAGTTAATTATTATTTATAAATTAATTATAAATTATATGTGAAAAAATGTAATCTTGGAATATTTTTTTGTTTCGATTGTCAAGTTTTGAGTATTTAATCCAAAGAAACCAATAAAAAAATTGGGCATGGGTCCAACTACTTCCACTATTCCCCAGATCCTTCAATTGGTATCAGATTGGTAACATGTTAATTTATAATTATTTCTTATTTATTATTAAATTTCTCATTTTATTGTAGTTTTTTCATTTCCATTTTTTTATTCTTCAATCAAAAAAGTTGATACGTTATTATTTTTTAATTTCATATGACCAATTGTAGGAAAATAATTAATGAAAACCTCTCAAAGAGTTTATCCATACATTCTGAGAATTCTAACTTACATGAATTCTTACACTATGTGTAATTGAAAAATACACAATGTGCACCCATAGTAAACCCCACAAGGACGTGCTGAACAAATCTCTACATATTGTTTAGGGGTTAGATATGGGAAATCATTTTACATTACGTATTAACTTCCATTTGTTACAATGCATGATAGGGTTACATTGTAGGTAGATATCATACATTATATGTAACCCAATATGGTGTTGACGCTACAAGAATTTAAAAATCTATTTGGTAAAAGTATGTGGCGTATAAAAAATACATGTCATGTAATGACTAGTATCTGAGAAATAAGTAATTACAATAATTACATAGTTTGTAGTGTTTTTTACTTTGAATGTAACACATAATAACCCACAAAGAATTCATATGGAGTCCCTATGCATATAGTGTGAGTCAACACACGGATATATTAATTTAAGAAAGTTTAACTAAACCAAATATATTTAGTTTAAGATGTCATTTAATAATTGATTACATTCCATGTGATTTTGGTTGGTTGTGTGTGTAATAAATTATTTATTTATTAATTTCCATGTTATTAAGTAGACACAAAATGTCCATGGTTGTAATATATTTCGTGAACTTCATAATAATTTCTAGTCGTACACATCACATACATCAATGGCATGTTGTGTAGTTATTAATGTTATGTGAACTATATGACCTAACTCACAAAACAACATGTTGTGTATATCTCAACATTTCGTGTGGGAATATGTTTCATGTAAGTACATTGTACATTAAAAAGAGAATACACAGCATTATTCATGCATCATGTCATGTGACAGAACACGCTATGTAACAGTTAAACTCTAAAAATAGCTATAAATAGTAGCATAAGGGTACACATCGTGTTTACTATAGAATAAGTCATCTACTTGATTAATTTTAATTAAAAATAATCCATTTAATCCATTTAAAATTTTGGTGGATGGGAATTTCAATAAATTTTTGGATGGATAATTATGATAAAGGAATTAATTAATTAATAATATAATTATTTTATTAATTCATAAATTGATTTTAATAAAGAACATATTGATAATTAGTTCTGAAATTGTATTTGTTTCACGTGTCCATGACCATTATCTTAACCAATCTATGTATGTGTCGGGTTTCTATTAAAATTAAATATTTATTCCATGGGTTTTTATGATAAAATTATTATCAAACTAATTATGATGATATGTTACTCATTCCTTCCACCTTATTATATGTGTTCATATATGTTTGCGGTTTATTTTATGAAACCCCAATCCTCCAGTTCCCCAAACCTGTGAGTGAGTAAGAATATGTAAAAAAGGAGCTCTGGAAAAGATGATATGGTTCTAGAGAAAACTGAGGTTAAACCATCCAAGGAGATATAAATATTGAAAGTGGAATGATACAACAAAACCCAAGCCTAAATCATATAGTTATTCCCCTAGTGTGAAGGGCTAGTTTATTGTCTACTCGATAAATCAAATAGTACTTATTGTCATGAACCAACCCAGATATCCAACCCTGACATGGACCGAAGGGAATTCCAAATCAGCACAACATGGTGATAGGATCTTGACTATCAAAATCTATATTTTGGGGAAAAAATGAAAAGTTTCAGATTTTTAGATGTATAGGGAAAGGAAACTTCATGTGCCCCACCTAGCCAAACCAGTAACAAGTTAGAGTACTAACTAATGATTATATTGAAGGAAAAAATTTCTATGATATACCACCATTGTTTCCTCTTTAAAACTGACTCTACTTCCTCTTTTCCTAAAAATAACCACAAAAGTTATCACCAAAGGTATTGTAACTTTGGTCAGCCCAAACATTCCAACTAGGATAGACATTTCCAATATCACCCTACCATCACCTCGTCATCTATATAAAGTTTTTTCATGAAAAATTAATACTTGATATTATATTGATGTCCCATCTAAAACCTATTAATCGTAATATTATCATTTGACACAACCTCAAGTGAAAATAGAGTGATCTTGGAAAAGTGATTAGAGTATTCCTTAACTATCAGATTCACATTCTCTAGGGTGAGGAACACAGTATATTTCTATATGGTCAAATAATCTGGGTATAATTTATCAGTGAAGATTGACTTGATGTATTTCTACTCCAATTCCCGATTATTATTTTCTCAAACTAGTGAATCCAACTATATTCCACTTGAGACTGCATGATTAAAGACAATACACCTAACCGTGATTAAATTTAGAATCTCTAAGAATTAAAAGACTCTTTGAATTTAGCCCAAAAAATATTATACCTCTTGAGTATCATTCTTAACTTAGAAAGGTGGTGGTTTCTGATAAAGAAACCCATGGGATCAATTCCTATCACTATCCCATTAAGGTTTTTCCTCTCTATCATGAGAAAGGGTGGGTGTTACTCCTTGTTCTATATCTTGTACCATGCATACAACTATTCCCATGAGGTTCTAATAAACTAGAGGGTTCTCACCCTATTTAGGATTCACCTAAAGTCTTCTAGGGGGTATGGTACTACACAACATTAGAAAAAGAGACATAAAACATGAGATCCAAGAATTAATTTCAACATGAGATAACAAAAGTCAACTGGAAACATAGAGGAGAATAGAAAAAGGAGGTTGTAATTAAGTCACATTCTATCCTAAAAGACTCAATTTCTAACCACCCATGGAAACATAAGTATCTTCATGATGAGTTCTGGGAAAGAAATCGCTCACAAACTAACCCTTTCGTTCCCAAAAATACTATCTATTATATACCAAGACATCCCAAGACACATAACGACAATAGAAATAGAGAAGACCCTTTTGATACTAATTTTTCATAAAGTAACAAGGATTACCCATCTAACTAGGAACATGATCCATCCTTGAAATGGTCATAAGGTAATTCTCGAACCGTACTGGTTAGAGAAAAGTTTTTTGGCATCGTGAACAAAAAAAATTTGAATGATTTTTTCATGAAGATCATATCTAAGATCACATATATTATAAAAATCAATATTTCAAATTTGTTAAAAATATGAAAGGAGGTAAAATAAAAGAAAATAAAATTATTAAACGAAAAACCCAACCAATGTACATAGGTATAGCAAAAACCCATCTCCACGTGACATGTAGTCACCACCAAACTCCCACACCCTACTAATGAACAAACCTTCCGCCACCATGTGGCAACATTACTTTACATGAATCATATGAAACAAGGTCTAAATTCACCCAAAGTTTTGTTAAGTGTGTGGTAAAAGAGAGCCTAATAGGATCCCACCAATTGTTTCATAAAAAATTATAATATAAACTAATTATTTTCAAATTATTAATGACAAGGCATGATTCAAAACATTCACAATTAGATAACAAAACATAGAAAACAGATTTGGGTAACGAGGTATAATTTATCAAGGATAGTAACATGATTTATGTGACTATATTCTACACGGTTCACACATTATTCTATAAAAATTAGCCTGGTGGAAAGATTTCACTCCTGGGAGTGTCTCCATACCACAAAATCCTCAGGAAACAACATGTCTAAAGTACCCTAAAATAACAGGCCTCGAGTGTAAGATTCCATTCCTAGGAATGGATCCCTACCTCAATAATATCCACAATTGGTTTAACAATTTCAAAAATAAAAACATTAATGTATATTACACATAAATTCAATCACACAACCTTTGAAAACATTTAACATATTCATTGAAATCCATTTTATAGAAAATACCAAAGGGGGATTCCATTTCATCATGTTTTTATAAAATAAACATAATTTCCCAAATAGTTTCTTTAAAACTATTCTAACCATTTCCAAGATAAATCCATAAATTACTAAAATATGGATAATTCATTAAAATTATTTTATAAACCAAGTTTGAAGATAAAGCAAGAATGGTTTATAGAACAAATCTATTTCATGAAACCACCTACCTAGAAACACTTGGAATTTTAACTACATGATGGGATCCATAAGAGAGAGGGATAGGTTAAAGAATATATTAGAAGGGATATAAAACCAAAATTACCAATTAGAAATCCTGGATCCAAAAAACTTAATAGTTTTGTGGTTGATCCATTGGAAGAAACAAGATGAACACAAAGAGAAAGAGGATCCAAAATCAAAATCGTAGTTTGACTTTCGCAAAAAGGATCATAGGTTCAATCTACACTTTCATCTACCAAGGATTCAAGTTCGAAGATCCAAAATCATCCAAAGATATCCCCCAAAATCATATGATTCAAGTTTAGGAATATGGAGTAGGAAAGAAGAATAAAATGGGGGTTTGGGTGAAGAAAAGAATATTACCCATACTTTTCTCGACTAAGTCAGTGTCACTTGAAACATATTGGATACCATATTCTATCCAGTGGCTTCACCAGATGTTCAATGGTGATATTTAGATAACCAGTGGTTGCAGGTAGAATTTCTACAGCCTAGGTTTTCCACCAGTAGGTCGATGGATAGAAATTTTTCAACTGGTGGACATCATGTATCTTGGGTTAGCTCAGTTCATCCAACTAGTTGGCCATTGGTTATAGTTGAGTTTTTGTAGCCACTACTAAGACCACCATATGGCTAGTGGATCTCACTAACTATCCAATGGACTACTTGTTTCAAGAAAAGATAATGTTTTAGTTCTATAATCACACCAAAATCTTAAGAAACACCCCTAAAACTTTACAAGGAATGAAACCAAAAAGAATAATAAAGGAATTGGAATGAAAATAAGGTAAAAGAAACAAGAGAGTGACTATATCTAAAAATATAAGTGGTGTGTGCTAATTATACCTGCCATATTGTTATATGTTTCTAGAAAGATAAGTTAAATAAGATTTATCCACAAAGAGATAAGGATATTTCTCTCTCATTAAAGACTCATAATCCCACATCTCATGAGTATTGAATCTATACAACCACTAAACTCAGACCATTGGAATAGACCTCCCATATATAATCTTTACTTGAGAATCAAAAATATGAAATGGTTTCTCATCCCCTAAAATATTAGCTTCTATGTCAAGGTATTACCCATCAAAAACATTTAAGAGGTCAGGTTGATACTTCTTGAGCTGAGACACAAGAAAAACTTTGGATAAAAGTCATCTAAAGGGGTAATTACAAGTGGTATTCCAAATTTATAATCTATTATCTGGCCTCAAATGGTCCCAATAATCTATTAGCATGCATACCTTACTTTCTAAGAAGTCAGTGACCCAATTGAGGTGCGACTTTTAGGAACTCATGGACACCGATTGAAAAATCCAAAGGATAAAAATGGTGATCCATATAAGATTATTTCCATCTTTTTTACATAAAAAATGTTTGAAGATAAACTGGATATTGTTCACTTTCTCATAAACCCAAATCATTCCAAAAAAGGAATCTTCACACACCTTTTATCAACATAGTGGTGGGTTACAGATTTGATGGAATAAGGCTTTAAAAGGTTCTATATTAATGGATAACTAGTATCTATTTATAAGATTACTCTATAAAACCCAATTGGTTGACCTAGGAACTTTTTAAGTATAAGACATAGGCATGGATCATATCTTTTAGAATATAAATATCCCATTCTATTTTCCCATCCATATAAATATGATATCTTGTGCTCAACTTGACCTATGATCCCATATCCTGATGAAGACCCTTCCAAAATTGATAGGTAAAATGAGGATATTTATCTGAGATAATGGTCATTGTATTCCCATGAATCCTTATGATCTCATGAACATGTAAATTCCCATTTCCTCCACCATGGTGGTTTTATGAATTGTTATGAAATGATATAACATAGTAAACCTATTAATCACCATCCAAATAGTATTCTTCCCCTATAGATTTTGCGGCAAACCTACAATGAAATCCATTTATAATTTATTCCATTTATATATTGTCATGAAGAGATGACGAAACAAAAAATAATTCTTTTTTATCTCATCCTTTATCTGTTGGAAAGTGTAACATTGAGATATGAAGTCAGCTATGTGTCATTTTATACTAGGCTTCCAAAACTAATGCTCATTTTCATAAAATATATTTTTAGTTCAAGGGTTTATAGTCCATAGAGAATAATGAATATCACCCATCACATCATTTATCATGGGTTGAGGAATAACATATTGGTTACTTAAGAAAATACTTCCTTCCAAAGATTAATGCCATTCACTGATGGTATCCCCACCATATAAAGAATCTCTAATGCTCTAAAACTCATTATGTTGCTCTTATTTCTGGAAAACAATCATGAGAAGAGAGTAAATAAATTAAATTATATCTATAATATTTATATTCCCTTTATATCAGACACCCAAGTGCCTTTTAGAAAAGAGATGTATCAGTTACTTCACCCATTTCTAAGTGAGATCAGTCAAAGGTGATGCATTTTTTTAAAAATCATTTTCAAACTACCAAAAATATCATGTCAACCCCATGATTCTTCAAATCTAAAATAAATTCAGTGATTCTTCCAATGACATGATTTCCATCACTTTTTCAATAACATATAGGATACTATGTTATGAGATTACATGTGTTAAGAACATAACTTCTCAGATATAGAATTTCAATTTTAATAATTTTTTATAAAGGAGATGGTCCCTTAATATCCCAAAAACATGTCTCAGGTGATTCATATGATCTTATTCATTATTTTAGTACACTATAATGTCATCCAAAAATACCATGATAAAATTTTCAAGATTGATACCATCCATAAGAGCCATTAATTATGATAGGAATACCAAATTTAAATATTTATAAAGTGCACATAACCAAAATCACCAAACCTACAATTATGTAGTAGAGGATTATCAAGTCCTGAGATTGATACGATGAGGAAAAGTTGGATAATTATAATCAATTTAATAATAATGACCTAAATTAATTTAATATTATGGAAAATAAATTCTAACAACTAAGCATGTTGATTTTAAAAGATGGTGGAAGGAGAAAAAATTGAAAATGATGTTAAGTAATTACAAATCAAGGTATGTGGTATAATAAAATATAAAATAATAAAGAAATTGTTCTATGGTCATCGGAATAGAATTTAAGTGAATCCTTTATCACTAGTAGACACTCTCTATCTCAATACACTCCTTTTCTTATGGGTTAAGTAATTTGAATAATCAAATATATAGGTAACCTGAAACCAATTTTAAACATAGAATGTAATTAACCCAATGTTTAAGATGAAAGCGACACTCTAGCTAAGGCCCTAAAAAGTACCCCCCCCCACCCACCAATAATAAAATGGTCATGAAATAAATAATAAGAGAGGAAATGATATCAAATAATTTATGAATGAAAAAACCCCAAAATTAATTTTTTATTAAAAATAAAATATATATTACATCAATTCCCCCTTAATTAAATTACTACGACATGAAAGAAAATCACCCCAGCATGCTACCAGTGAGAGGATAGGAAAAATAAATTAAATTTCTATAAGAAAATGTGGACTAGGGCAGGGGGATGACTCTTCAAAAGTGAAATACCTTTCCCCATAACTCTGATATTCAATTCCTTGTAGCTCCTCCCAAGCCTTGTATTTATAAGCTAACATGACCCCCCCCCCCCCCGAGTGGATTTAATGATATAAAATCATTCAATGAATCCATCCAAGACAACTCTGGGTGTTATGGTTGAGTTATTTAAGGCCCTCAGTCAAAGATCATGCAAAAAGTTGGAATTTTATGGATCCTTTCAGCATGTGTCACAACATTATATAGGGTTTCATGCTAGGAATTTTCATGTATCACCCCTAAGATCCATTTTTTATCCACTCCATCTCTCGTCATTAATTTTAGATGATTCTAACACCATGAATAGGTGATTAAAAATTTTAATGGATATTTCCCATCATTTTTGTATATATTTATACTTGAATATTAAATTCTAAGACTTAAACTCGAGCCTTCCCTTATCCCATATCAGGAGAATCATTTTCACCATGAATTCCATATCCTTTCATTTGTTTGTTCTAAATTAAATTCAATAGTCTCCTAACATAAATGAATAAAAAAATAAATATTCATACAATATTTATCAATGAAATTACACAAAAATAATAATATAAAAAAATTAATTAATGAAATACTGATATCAAATCCCCCCACACTATAACACCTAAGCTTCAACTATTGTAATTTTTTCCATCTAGAGAAACAATATCATAATACACATAGTTTTATCTAATAATATGACTAAAAAATATACTCAAAAAATTTATAAATTTAGTTTGACTAAATTAATTTCGTTTTTAAATCACCATATAAGAATTAACCTCATGTTAAATTTTTGGATGTTTTTGAAATAGAAATGATTTTTCATTAAATAGTGGGAAATACCGATTTTTGTAAAAATGCCATTTATTTTCATTGAAAAACCCCCAATAATATTTTTAATTTGATAATAAATTAATATAATTATACTTTAGTAATAAATAATTTAATTAATTACATAATAATAGACATTATACCTGATATTAGTATAAAAATACTTTTAGACTTAAAAATTTATTATTTATAAAACTGTTTTTCATAACGCTTTTTGATATTATTATAAAATGAATTTATAAAAATTATAGAGATTAAATTTATTTAAATTTATTCCATATTTTAAATTAGAATAATTATTATTATTTAATAATCTCAATATAATATTTTTTCATAATCAATAGTAAAAACTGTAAAACTTTGTCACCATGGTAATAGGGTAAATCAGGTTAGTTGAGGTTAAAAAAATTGATAATGCCATAATTTTTCATTATAATTCTTTTTATATGATGTAATTTAGATTCTTATCACCTTATTCATAAAATTTAATTACTTATGGGACACTTTTCTAAGAAAATTAACTATTTATAATTTTAAGTAAAGAAAAATAAAAAACTCCACTCTGTTGATTTTAAATTTACCATATATATTCACATAGGGATAAAAATAATTTGTAAATTAATATTAAAATTTAACTTTATAATAATAAAATTATTTTCATGATCGTAATTTATATATAATTTTTTAATATTTTATAATTACCTTAAATTCTTATGAAATGCCAACACAGTATTTATTCAATTAATAGAAAAACAAAATAATTGATTTTAAAAAAATTTAAAGTAATACAATTTTGTTGAATCATTCTATTTCACGAATTTTTTACAAAATTATAACATATTTTGGACTTTTGGAAGATTTATATATAAATTATATAATTATCTTGATGACATTAAAGTCAAAGTAAATGAATAGTTTCAAAAATGACATTAATGAAATTTTATAATAAATAATATTTTATTAAATGTTTTAAAATTCATAAAAATCCAATATTTATACAATTGAATAGTATATAGTAGAAAATATATACCATAGTCCATTTATGGGTCACTTTTCCTTTTATGGTAGCATCCATTACCTTTAAAGAGTTAAGAACTTTGATTTTGTGGTAATTTTCAAAAGGGTTAACGGGGTTAAAACTAAGAGAAAAGGGTTAAAAAATTAATTAAACTTGTCTAAATATTATTGGATGATATTATTTCTACTCATACTCATCTTTTATTTAAAATATATTAGTTTTGTATCACTTTTCCATGAAAATTAATTTATTTTAATTTATTACTATATGTAATTCCAATAGTTCTCCTCCCCTCTACTAATTATGTGGGGTAGGATGGAGGAGTAGAATGAACTGAATGGTTTTTATAAAACTATGTGACACAAGTTACATGACTGTGAAAGCCATATGCATTTTTTGATAGAGGATTTTTGCATGATTTTCACACTATTAGGAAAATGTGCATCATAGCCATGAGGGGTATTTTCTTAGATAGTAAGGGTAGCAAGGTTTGGCCAAACCATAAAGACAAACCATATACCCCAATATTTTATGGTGAAATTACATTTTTTATTTAATGAAACCATTAATCCTATTTCTTCTTTCTCTCCTCCTATTTGAGTGGATGGCTTGGTCTTCCTCCAATCATAGCTTCTCTTCCTCCTCAATCTAGGATCCATGATATCTCCCACATCTAAAGTCCAAATCTATATATATTGAAGGAATAGGATAGCTAGAGGTATTCTTTAACTTACTCTCCATTCCTCTTTCAGTTTATCTTTAGATCCATTTCACTATTTAGGTGAAAGATATTTTTCCCTATTTTCATGGTGTTGGACTGTTTCTTCCATTTCTCTAAAACTACTCCAAATATGAGGTATCATTGAATGAGAAGTTATCAATGGACCTAATGTAGGTGGTCTCATTGTTTTCCCAAAAAGTTCTGGTGCTTTCATAGTCGTATCTTTGTGTTGCATGCTTTCCATTGTCGTGTGTCACCCTAAAATGGTTTTCTTCATTTCATATTTATTTACATAATTTTTTTAACTACTGAGGATCATTGTTTTGTAAATTAGAGGACTTTGACCACATTTATAGACACTCCATGGGTTTTCTAGCTTGATCTATCCTTTATAGTTAATTTTTTAAATTTTTGGAATGCCTCTTAAGTGTTTGTCTTGGGTTTTAATTGAATTTACTCACTCACACATAAATTTTTAATGAACCCTAGCACCTTCTAAGTTCTTGGATCATATTTTAAGTGGAATTCCCATGGTTTGTAGTTACCCAACTATAAAGGACACCATATATGTGCTTAATTGAGCCTTATAAATTGAATTTCTATGTTTTAGTAAATTAAATGGATTGATCATGTTGAATGGATCATTTATGATGGTTAGCCTTTCCTTAAATGAATCAATCCATTTTATTGAAATGTATTATTAAGGGTGGTAAATAAAAGCTAATTTTTCCTTATTTTATTAAATTCATGTATTTAATTTTAATCCCTATGTCTATATTTGGGCTTGATGAGTAAAAATAATGAGAAGTAATGCTTCATGGATATTATTATAAATATCATTATTCCATTGACATAGGATACAGAATGATGGTGAGGATTATGTTGGGAATGACGATTCACACTCCCTCACATTAGGTGTTGATAATGATGTCGCACACTATTAAATCTATTTGGAATGTGGGCATGACACACTACATCCCTTGTTTCGGGTGTTGGAATAATGAAAAACCCGCCATCTTTATTGAAAAGAAAGGCACCTCCCACTCATTATGAGATGTATGGAATATACCCTTTTTATTGAGCTTATAGGATCGTTTAGACTGGTTATATATTTCTGAGTTATGCCCCAACCCATCTAGCACCTAGTATTCCATGTAAATTACCACTTACATCTGCATGTACTTGGTCTATATAGGTGGATGGAATAAATGGATATACTATATATATCATTACTGTATATATAGTGGCTAATCAGAAACTAGTTTTGGATATGTACCGTAGTAGGTAGAGCCACCAGGTTTCCTTGAATAACCTCAGAAGGCTGGTTGTTTATTCATCTCTATTTATTATTTATTTATACATTCACGCTGTTTATCTATGATCATTGCTTGGATTACTTCTAGACACCATTGGTGGTGGCCTAGTGGGATTTTATCTCATGCCCTACTCAATCCACCTTTGGTACTCGAGTATATTTCTTTTCTGCAAGTATGGTAATGGAAAGGTCCCTGGTATATATAGTTGAAATTATTTAACTATAAATGGTCTATAGGATTAGAAGACTGAGCATATTCTCAAGATGCTAGTGGAGCATCCTTTTTTTCTTTTCTTCTTTTTTGTATAGCATGAATGTATATTCTTTTCCCTTATTCCATTTATGTACATCATTATTCCATTAATCTTTATATATGAAACTACCTAGTGGATTTGGATATTATTATTCAATTGTTCAGTTATTTACACTTCCTTGGTTTATTTTTTTTATATCTATTATATCCTGCTTTCCTCTATGGTAGTTTACTGATCCAATCTTTAGTGTATGTTTATATTACACTTATAATTTTGTATTTTTATTGTTTTATCCATTATGTAACTATGATATGAGGGTATACTCTCTCTATTTTACCACTTTTATACCCTCACTGCAAGTTGGTAGCCTATAGTGTATAGGGAGGTGCGCTTGAGGCCATGTGACCCACTAACTTGGGGCCCAGTTTAGTGGAAACTAGGTTAGTATGTTAAAAAGTGGTATTAGATTGGATATTTTTCTTTTGTATTACTATTTTTGTATTAGATAGGAGGGTAGAAGTTAAAGGAATTTGGAAATGAACTTGTGCCTCGATATAGCTAACCCGTATATAGGGGAAACCCAAATTATAGGGGACGGGTAATTATTATTATTGATTATGATTATTATGGTGAATACAACTTCACCGTTGGGTGATGAACATGTATTATGATGTTATTGATATTGAAATTATTTATATTATATTTATATTACCTTATTCTAATGAATCAAGGAGATAGTTATGTGATGGAATAATCTGATCATTTTATAGAGCTACAATAGTTCACACTGACTCTAGAAAATGATGATCTTATAAACTCCATGAGATTCGAGTATGGGTTGGTATATCACATCCAATCATAGGTCAACATATTTAGGTTGACTATAATTTCTGAAATCATCAACCAAGTAATTATTATAGAGTGAAATTTGAGGGAAGTTGGTGGTGTGATTTGGGGTGGTTTAGAACCTAGATCTATCATTGTTTCTTATTCTAGAAAAAAGAGATGTTTTGAGGCTACTCATGGAGGTAGTTGTAGTCAGGATCCTCATGTTGACAGATTTATGATATGTCACCAGTGTGGGAAATTGGTACATAAAAAAACTTAGTCTTTACGGGGTCCAGTTGAATGTAGAGGTTTCAACTAGATGGAACATATCCAGTTCTTCTATAGGACCTTTCCATCAATTCCTAGAGAGAGGGGATCTACACCTACAACACATTCCAGAGTGGGCCAATAGTATCACACCAAGAAGGTAGATGGAATACCACAGATCATTTAGGTCTAGGTTTTAGTCATGTTAGAGGAAACCATTCTCATGATTCTCAGTGCCAGTAGAGATGGATTTCTCAGGGTCACTCGACAATGACTCAGGGTCATGGTACAGACCAGTTACATGCAGTGCAGCCTATTACAGAGGAGTAGACAACCGAACCTTATATAGTTAGAAGTACTATTCTAGGATCCACTACATTAGTGTCTTCTTTATTTTATATGGGTGTGTCTCACTCTTTTAAATATGAGGAAATCTTGGAGATTTTGGTCCTCATGAATTAAAACTTTTGTGGAATTATGAAACTCGATGCCTTGTTAGGTATCCAATAATAGAGTGTCACCATTGTAAGTATTTTCCTATTGATATTGGAAGATATCTATTAATATGGGATCTTTTATTCCTCTGCATGATGGGTTTTGATGTAATCATTAGGTTGGATTGGTTAGTTCCCTATCAAGACCACATTGAATAGTATCGTTATATGGTGATGTTCACATCACTAGAGGAAATTAGACATATTCATAATGGAGAATTGGATTTCCATGCATATCGAGTTGGACTTGAGTAGAAAAGGTTGGGTAGAGTGACAGCTCAGATTGTGAGACTCTTATTAGATTATTAGGGGTTAAAAAATTCTATTTTTCCTCTTGTAGTGGAGTTTTGTAGGTATTTATTCCTTAAAAACTTTTCTAGGCTACCTCTAGTGTGAGAGGTATAATTTACCATTGAGATAGTGTCAGAATCTATAACAGTGACCATTCATTATTATTCGATGGAACCTATGGAGCTTCTAGAGATCAAGAAATAGTATAAGGACCTAAAGGCTAAAGGATTTATATGTTGTAGGACTTCTCTTTGGGGTTCACCAGTCCTTTTTTCAAAGAATTTGGATGGTACCCTCAAGATTTGTGCAGATTACCATTAAATGAACTAACTCACAATAAAGAATCAGTATCCACTTCCATGAATAGATGACCTCTTTTATTATCTCCATAGAGAGAGTGTGTTCTAAAAGATATATTTGAGGTTGAGAAATCATCAAGTGTGTGTCGGTTCATCATACATACATTTTACAACCTTCAAGAGTTGGTGTGGTCTATATATGCACCTGATCATGTAATTAGGTCTCATGATTTCACCTTTGGTCTTCATGGCATTAATGAATCTGATTTTCCATCCATATCTTGATTCATTCATGGTAGTATTTGTTGATGAAATATAACAGTATTCATACTCTATAAAATATCATTCCAACCATATTGAGATCATTATAAATACACTAAGATAGAATCTACTCTATGCTATGTTTAGTAAATTCCACTTTTAGATAAAAAAAAGTCCACTTATTAGGTCATATCATCTCAGAGTCAGTAGTCTCGTTAGATCTAGAGAAAGTTAGATTTGTAGTTTTCTAGGATCATCCTAATAAGTTTTTGAAATATGAATTTCTATGGGGATATAATGATATTATAGACACCTCATCTATGATTTCTCATGTCTTGTAACACCACTTATGGGAATGATGAAGAAACGTGTGAAATTCCTATCATTGAAATCTTGTGAATAAACCTCTCAGGAGTTGAAGGGAATATTGACTTCCAAACCAATACTAATTTTGATGAATCCAAAAAGGAGTTATATTTCTTACTATGAGTAATCAAGTATTAGGTTTGGAGATTTCTTGATGTAGAATGAACGATTCATCGCATACATATATCGTCTTTTGAGGAATCATGAGTTGAATTATCAGATGCACGACCTCGTGCAAGCTATTGCAGTAAGTGACTTATGTTGTTGGACACATTATCTACATGGAGAGAATTTTTTTGTGTTCATAGATCACAAGATCCTCAAGTAAATATTTACATAGTGGGATATAAATCTCATGCAGTATAGGAGGGTTAAGTAACTACAGTCATTTGATTTAGAGCTTGCCTACACACCTGGTAAAGGCAATGTAGTTGTTGATGCTCTGAGACAGAAGATTCATATATAGGTAGTTCAAGAGGATTGTGGTGAATGGAACCTCATGGATTTATTCTCAAATATTAACATTGAGGTTCAAGAGGATAATGTTCAGACTATCCTCATAGCCATAGTAGTAAATTTTATTCTTCTAGAACAGGTAATGATTCGGCTACTAACCGATCTTAAGGGCCATGTAATATGGAAAATAATTTTAAATGATGATACTTATTTAGGTTTGAATAAGTATGGGGATGATACACTACTATTCCATGGATGTATATGGGTTCTTGAAGACATCAGAGAGGATATGATGCAGGAGTTTCATGCCTCGGTATGGGCAGTTCATCCCGATTTCACTAAGATTTGTGAAGACATACAGAACCAGTATTATTGTCCTGGTGTGAAATGGGAGATTCTTGGCTTAATCACTAGGTTTTCCACCAATTATTAGGTGAAGGTGAAAAATCAATTATTGGAAAGGATTTTAAATCCATTGAACATTCCCCAGTGAAAGTGGGATGATGTTTTTATGGATTTTATGAAAGGTTAACCCAGATCACTGCATGGAAATGAAACAATGTGGGTTTTCATTGATAATTTGATGAAGGTGTCACATTTCTTAAATGTGTGATATACTTTTTCAATTGATGATCTAGTGAGGCTATACATCGAGGAGGTTATTAGTCTTCGTGTATCTCCTCAATCTATCATTTCTAAACAAGATGCTCTATTTACGTCATGATTATGGAAAGGGTTGCAGAAATCCTTGGGTTCACATGTGCATATAAGAATATCCTATCACCCTAAAACCAATGGATAGACAAATAATATGATTTAGATGCTTGAGAATATGTTTTGTGCATGTGTTCTTGACTTCAGTGGTACTTGGGAGAAACACATTCTCCTTATTGAGTTCGCATATAATAATAGCTTCCAGGGTTCCATTGATATGTATACTTATGAATCCTTATATGGTAGGCCTTTTCATTAACCTATTTACTAGATAGAGGCATAAAGGGAACCTATTATTAAACCACATATCATGCATGAGACTATAGAATAGGTCCAGTTGATCAGAAAATGCATGATGAAAGCTCAGTCTAGATAGCAGTTGTATGCCAACTAGCACCAGCGAAATCTTGAGTTTGAGGTTAGAGACTGGGTTTTCTTTCTTGTATCACCTATTTTGGGTCATAGATATATTTTTAGGTAGTGTAATCTATCACTTAGAATTTTTGGAACTTTTGATGTTGTGAAACCGATAAGACCAATGGCTTACAAGATTGTACTTCCTCATATATACCAGTCATTGCCTGATGTCTTTCACATATCTCATCTTGGCCGATATTATCTAGACCCATAACATTTCTTTTTTCTTGATGAGCTTTATTTGGATGTGGATGATTCCTTTGAGGAGTATCCAGTATGTATTGTGGGTCATAGGATGAATACACTCTGAGGTAGGTGATTTCCTTTGGTGTGGGTTCAATGGTAGAACAGCCAGGCATAAGATGATACCTAGGAGTGGGAAGATGTTATACGAGCGCAGAGGATGGAACTCTTTATTAATGATACCTCTTTACGCTCAGAATTCCAACTTAGGGATGAGTTTCTTTAAGGAGGGTAGGTTGTAATGACTCATCCTTTCACAAAAGTATGGTTCAATTTTTTGTTCAAATTCATTTAAATGGACCTTATAATGTTACCCAATGGATTTATTTAGGTCATAAGGGTGTTCAGATATTTTTTGAAACAAGAAGCCTTGAGATTTTGGAAAATAGACTAGGCTACATGGTTAGTAGATAATGTTTCCCACATCCCACGTAGTCTCTATTAATTGTGTCAGTTGAGAAAGAGGAGAATTCAAGTCCACGCAGTTTTTCTGAAATCATGCAACCCAAGGTATATGAATATGCGACCATTATGCAGTTTTTTGTAGAGGATTTTACATGGTTTTCACATGGTTAGGGAAACCATGTGCCTTAGCCATACAGGTTCATCCCTTTGATTGTAAGGGGATCATAATTTATGCATTGTTTGTCCAAACCATGTGGACAAAATCTATTCCCCTATATTTGAGAGTGAAATTAAATTTTTTTACCTTAATGAAACCTTTAAACCTATTTCTTCTTTCTCTCATCACGTTCTAGCAGATGGCATGGTCTTCATCCACTCATAGCTTCTCTTCCTCCTCAATATATGATCTATGATATCTCCCACATCAAATGTTTGAAATGAGATCTATTGAAGGTGTTGGATAGCTAGAGGTATGATCTACCTGCTCAACCTTATTATTTTAGTTTATCTTTAGATCCATTCTACTATTTAGGTGTAATCTCTTTTTTCTAGTTTTTAGGGCGTTGGAATTTTTCTTCAATTTCTCTCAACCTACTTTGAATCTGAGGCCACCATCGGATGAGGATTCATCAATGGCCATAAGGTAGGTGGTCTAATCGTTTTCCCTAAAGGTTTTGGTGTTTTCATAGTCACACTATTGTGACTCATTCTTGCCTTTATCATGTGCTTCCCTAAAATGGGTTTCTTGATTCCAATTTGATGTACGCACTTTTCTTAACTCTCAAAGATCATTTTTTTGTAAATTAGAGGATTTTGACCTTAGTTATAGATACCCCTTGTGTGTTATAGCTTGATCTTCCATTTCTAGTTAATTGTTTAAATGTATGGAACACCTATTAACTATTTTTCTTGGTTTGTAATTGAATTTACTCACTCCCACATAAATTTTTAATGAACCCAAGAAATTTATAAAATCTTGGCTCATCTTATAAGTGGAATTTCTTAGTTAGGTATTTTCCTAAATACCAATTACACCTTCTAATAGATTTATTAAGCCGTATAAATTTAATTTCCATGTTTTAGTGAATTAAATGGATTAATCATATTGAATAGATCATTTATGAGGGTTTTCCATTCCATAAATGAATTAATGGGATTAATTAAAATGGTTTATAAAGGGTGGAAAGTACATACCAATCATTGCATATTTTATTTAATTCATTTATTGAATTGTAGTGCCCTTGGATATATTTAGGCATTATGAATTTAAATCATGAGAAGTAATTAATAATGGATGTTGTTATAAATATGATTATTCCTTTGATATAGGTTACAGAATGACTGTGAGGTTTTTTTTGGCATGATTATTCATTATCCATCACATCGGGTGTTGATAATAACATCTCATACTATTGAATCTATTTGGATGGTGACCACGAAGCATCACATCCCTTGTTTCGAATGTTGGAATGAAGACACACCCACTATATCGTGTTATGAGCATAGTGTCTCCCACTCATTATGGGATATAGGGAATGTAACATTTTACATTAGTTTATAGGCTAATTTAGACATGTTATAGATGTCTTAATTACACCCTAATCCAACCAGCACCTAGTATTCAAGGTATATGGCCACTTAGATTCACACATACTTGTTCTATATAGGTGGATGCAATATATAACTATACTATATATATATATCACCACTATATATATATTGACTGATAAAACTCTAATTTCATCCATGTTTCGAAGAAGATAGAGCTTCCAAGTCTCCTTGAGGAACCTAGGAAGTCTGATTATTGATTCAGCTTTGTTTCTCATTTATTTATACCTGCACACTATTTACCTATGAGCCCTACTTGGATAACTTCTAGACACTATTGGTGGTGGCCTGCTGGGATTTTATATCACACCCTATCGGGATACCTTTGGTACCCGAGTAGATTACATGTCTGCAAGTATGGATAGGGGTAAGCACCCAGCTATATATTCTTGATGTGATTTAGCTGTAGATAGAGAATAGGAGTAGACTACCGAACACATGCTATAGATTCAAATGGAGTAATATTTTGTTCATTTTTTATGTATAGCATGAATGTATATGTTTGTCTCATGTTACCCTTTTGTATATCAGCAAGCCATGAATTCATGTATATGAAACAACATAGTGTATTTTGATATTATTATTCATTTGTTCAGTTATTTATGCTTCCATAGTTTATTATTGTTATATCTGTTATAACTTTCTTTTCACTACGGTGGGTTACTGATCCAGTCTTTAGTGTCTGTTTATATTAGGATTCTAATTTTTTCTAGTTATTGTGTTATATATTTTTTTACTCTAATATGATGGTATATTCTCCCCATTATATTGCCTCAACGCTTTCACTGCTAGTTGGCAGTGTCTAGAATATGGGGAGGCACGCATGAGTCCAGGTAACCCACCAGCTCAAGGCCTAGTTTAGTGGACGTCAGGTCAGGGTGTTACAGGAACCATGATAAAATAATAACTCCAGTATCATAAATACACTTATATGTTATAATTATTATTTGAAAATAATTTTACTTCTCATTTCCATGCTATAAACTGTGAAACCATCACTCATGAATATGTAGAGCTTGTCGTCTCCACATAGTGGTGTAATTCATTTTTCATTACTAATTTATTTAGATGGTTATAAATATAGAACAAATGAATATATATAATATTTATGACATAATTATGTTATTAAAAATATAATATATCATTTCTCTTCTTACCCTTCCACTCATCACAAAATGATATTATCGATCGGGTGTACTACCACCTCCATGAAACAATGTGGTTCCTTTTTCATGTCTTTATTTCAAGGATGATTATAAATTTATTTATAATGAATAAATATGATATTTAAATCATGATTAATATTTATGAGATAACATAACCATGATCAATATATAAGTAATGAAACTACTGAACTGAAAAATACCTGAAAAATGAAATAGTTAACATTCAGAAACGTTGATTTTAACAAATAATTATTAATAAACTAGTATTGAAAAGTTATGAGTGGATAATATATGATATTATAAGTTTATCTGTGGTTATATTATATAATTATAATAAATTTTAATTTATTATAAAAGGGGATAAAATCCCTTATAAAGTAAGTCAATCTTGAGGTATGATTTTATTTCACAATCTCACCATTATTTAAGATTATTTATGATTAAGTTTATATCAGAAGGATTAAATAATATTTATATCTTAAAAACCATAAATTTTATTCACCTATATTTATTTATATTTTTTAAAAGTATTAGTTCCAATTTTACCTAATTGAGGACTCAAAAATAATAAAATAATGTTTTTTATGAAATCTAGCATTATTTTTATCCTCAACCGGGAATCTTTTTCTTCCATTTTCATATTTTCTTGAAAAAAAAATAATGAATGTTTTTTCTATTATTCAATGACTTAATAAATAAATTTTAAACCGTGTTTACTTAATATAAAATGGATTAAAATAAATTTTCTTATCATTTTCTGAAAGAGTCACTTTTTACAAAAGGTGTAAACAAAATATTAGTTTTAATGTACATAGCACGAATGGATTTTACCAACATCATGCATACACATTACATGGATTTTTATTTCATAATTTTCCATATTTATTTTCAAATACAAAAAATTTCTAATTTTCTATAAGTTTTTAGATTTTAATATAAGTGATTTCAAAATGAAAAAGGTATTTTCCTCATGAAATATTCTAGTGATCTTTTTAAATTATTTTCATCTATGTCAATATTATATGAAAAATGATATGTTTTACTATGGATATAATATTTTTATACAATCTACCATATTAATCTGGATGGATTTTCATAATGTTATATTTATTTATTTATTTGGTAAACTATTAACATTTTGTAACACCTTGAGATTCTGAAAGAATAACATTTTATTTAATAGTGTGTATGACACACAACACCATACATATAAGGGAATATAAAATACCAAGACATTAAAATAAATTTAATATTTTACATAAATTCAATCTATGGTATATATTCTGATTCACGTAATAATGATTTATCTTATGTTATAGGCACCAACGACCTTCTTCGATAGCTTTTATTACATACAAGATTGAGTTTTACCGAATATTATTAATATTTTAATAAAAATTATCTCTTAACAATTAAAGTGGAGGTTATTAATACAATTAACTAAATTATTAAAATATATGGTTGAATTAAATGGTCACTAAATAATTATAAATCAATATAAAAAACCAATTGAATATAAATGAAATGTTTTTATAAAAAAATATTTTTATGCACTAAAGGATTTTCATATAAATAAATTAAATTAATAACTATTAGTAGATGATATAAATGAAATTTATATATTATATATTCTATAAAAAATTGAAATTCATATAATATATTTTATAGGAATGAGATAATAAAAAATCCAATTTTACACATAAAAAGTTGTATTTTTCTAAAGGCAGTTTTATCGTCTTTTAATGGCACACTTGTTTCAAAACTAAATTTTGAAATTTTTATAACTTTTATTAGAAAAAAAATTATTTTTATATATTAATGTAAAATTTATCTTATAGTTAAATTTTGGAAATTTTATGAGAGGTTTAATTTTTGGATGAATAGAGAAAAATACTGAATTTTAATTAAAAATTGAATTTTATTTTAAATAATTTATATGGTCTAATTATATTTTAAATTGGTTTTAAAGTTTAATTAGTTTAATTATAAACATATTAATATAATTTATTTTTTTGGAATCATTTTGATATTGAATTTTTATATAAAAACATTGTGAATATTTAAATATTTTCATTTTAAAAACTCTCTTTCTTGTTTCGTCTGTGGGATTAATTATAAATTATTTTTTTCCAATTATAAAAATTTAATTAATAAAAATGGATTTAATATTTTACATAATCATAATTTAAAATTTATATTATGTTAGAATTAATTTTTTACCAATGTAATTAGTGAAAACAGTTAAAATTAATTGTAGTGATTAAGGATATAACGAGTTTACTTAGTGGTAAAATTTAGAAAATAAGGTGTAAAAATGAACCAACACTTGTCTAAAACCCATTGGATGGAAATATTTTGACATTATACCTTCTATTATATATATTTTCCCTTTATTGGAGAAATTTTATATGAAAATAACATGGTATAACTCAATAATTTTCAAAAATGCTCGGTGTATCATCTCCCACATTTATAAAAGGCCACCCCATATCCTCCTCTCTTTACACCATAAAACCAATTTGTTTCATCAAAGACCTACCAAAATAACTAAAAAAATTACCTATATTAATAATATAAGAATTATAGTTGGCATAAATTAAATATTGGAAGTCATTAGTGAAAACCTAAGGAGGAAACCTGAAGAAGAGATAATGTTTTTATAAAATCATTTTTATTTTATTTCCTTCTCCATCTCCTTAAATTATGTTTATATCATGATTACATAATAAAATCAGTATATTAACTACATTTAGATGTTTTTATTTTAATTTTATGATCTAAAACTTCACACACATCCATAAAATGGGTTACGAAACTATCATTCATGTGTGTGGAGGACTGGCCCCTCGCGAACTGATGTTGTTCTCTTTTCCATTACCACCTTTCATGATTTGGAATAATGATGTAAATAAAATTTATATATGATATTTATTATATTAATGACTCATTTATTCTTATTTAATTATTATATAACAAATACATTCATGATTTCCATTTTTTGGTAATATGATAGTCATTTGTGTTTACGGTGAACTACCGCCTCATGAAATAATGTGATTCGTTCATGCTTTACATGGAATGTATTACGGATGGGTTTAATAAAAAATGTGACATATATTACACAAAAATTATTCTATAATTATAATATAAAAATATGCATATATATATCATTTACTTTTCTTTCTTTCAATATGATAAGAAAATGGAAACGGTGTTCATGCGTATGTAATACCTACTGTCTCCATGAACAGTTTATTTCATTTCCAGTCACCAAATTTTATGGATTAATCTAAATAAATATACATATATATATATATAAATATATATTATATACATAATGTTTTAAATTATTTTTATTATTAAATCATGATCTAATTAACATGAACAAAAAAATAACAAGTCAAAACATACTTGAAAAACAAGGAAAATAACACCCAAAACAATAAAAATAATGAAATATTATTAATAAATGAGAGATAATATGTCAGAAAAGGATCATATATGATATTATAAATATTAATATGTCTCTTTTATAAGTTAATAACATTATTAAAACCATTATATTTTAGTTTAAAGAGCATTCAACCAAATAGAATCGTATGATAAGGAATTTCTTCACTCAATTTCTACTCATTATGTTAAACAACTACTTTGGTGATTATGTCATGATAAGATTATTTGGGTAATTAATTTTGATTACATTATGTTTTATTTAAAATTATTTTATGTGGATTTATAGTGGATACACATAATCAACTCATTTATTAATTCTCACTTCATAGTTATAATCATTTAAGGATTTATTTCACAATCTCATTCTAATCGATATTATTTATTCTTGAATATAAATGAAATGAAATTACTTGAAAATTTCCAAATAAAAACATCCATTTTATTCTACTCTTGTAATTATTTAACTCTTTAATGTAACAGTACCATTTTTCAAATCTTTTATACTTAAAATTCTTTAGAAATTTTTTTTAATAAAATATGACTTCATTTCTCTCTTTGGACGGAAATATGTTTTCTTCAAAAACCTTATTTTATAAAAATAATTCAAAAATATTTTTACATTTTCAAAATGATTTATTAAATTAATTTTTATCCATTTTTACTCACTAAAAAATTCAAATGAATTTTTATGTTTTTTTCAAAACATTGCCCATTTGAATTTTACCGAAAAAAAAAAGAAATGAATATTTTATTTTAACGTCTATTACATGAAAGGAATTTATATCCTTCTTGACCACTAAAATATTTTCAATATTAATTAATTTTTTTCAATGGTTATTTTTAAAAAAAAAAATTGAAAAAAAAAATTTTGAAAAAAAATCCTGATTTTTTTTTAAATTTATTTTCAAAGAAAATGACTTTTGATGTGTTTTTAAAAATGAAAGGATATTTTCCTAAAGAATTTTTTCAAGGATATTTATGGTATATCTATTAATTAATTATAATAAAATTTTATTATTACCTCCAATGGGTATATATTATATTGATACTGTCCTTAATCTTCCTCTATATGGTTTATGCTCACTTTTACCAAGGAAATTATTGATATTCACTTTCTTGATTCATTTTTGTTTTCATAAACATTACCTTGAATTATTCACTTTTGTGTGGAAATTAAATTTTATCTAAATGTAAAAAAAATTATCATATATAAATGTATTTCCAGAACCATATACCATTTTTATATATGTTATTTTATTTGATAGTTTTTTATTAACTAGGGAAACATTGGTAGATTTGTATCCTTTACTCAACACAGATATTTGATAAGGCGCATTATTTATTAGTTAAATTGAATATTTGATATATTAGTAAGGCTTTATACATATATGACATGGGTTAAAAACTGTTTAAATTAAGACACTCGATGCATTAGCAATCTCATGAGACAAAATCAACTGGAAAAAGACCTTTTGAGTTTGTAACAAAGAAGTTTAAATTGTCTGTAGGATACATCATGAAAGTAGTATCTTATGAAAGGTACTGAAAAATATCAGATGGGTTTTACCCAGCATATTTTAAACCATCTTAAGGAAAGATCTTGATGGTAAATGTATCATGTTCCTTGTAAATATGATGTATAATAATTAATAATTTCCTTCATTCAGATTTGAAATTCATTATCCATGTGATTTAGCTATGTTATAATATTTGGATGAATTTTATTCCTAGATTATTGATTTAAATGGAATTTTTATTTGGTTATTTCCCTTAAAGTATTAATTCTGCCTTATCTTTTCATGATAGTCAAGTTATTAAAAAGGGATGTGTATTCGGATATTTAGCTTTCCATATTGATTATACTTTTTGATTCATGATAGGTCCCGATGTACTTAACCATTACAAATAATTTTAGATCACACTTATTTTGTTTCATTTCCCCAGGTTAGGAAGAAGTGATACTTGAATGAGTTTTAAAGGATTCATTTTCTTAGATTTTGTTATGTATTGTGTTTTATTTTCTATTCTTAATTTAAAATGGGTATCATGTCTGTATCTGCTTCTACAAAACAACTAAAATAATCTGTCCTTAAGGATTTAACTACTTATAATCATGAAAATTTAATAAATTAAGGCACCAATTATAGGCTTCTAGGGTCTTGTTAACTATATTTGGTATCAAAGGAATTTTAGTAGCAACCTTGGAAACCAGTTTCAGGAAAACATAGATTAGCAAACACAACCCTATGATAGACTTTGAGGATAAGTATAGAAACAAAACTTAATGTTTTGGTAAGGTAAATATTATAGAGGTTTTCCTAGGAATACATCACTATCTAGATAATATCATGGGTATATGAGTTTAAAATTTAAGATATGATAAAAGACTTAAACATATCTTTTAGGTTTTATGTGATGGGTGTCTACCAACATTAATGAAGTTTTGGAGAAATTTATAGAAATAATATGTGATAGGGGTAAAGTTATTTTATGATTAATGACTTTATATTTTATAGACATTATTTTAAATGATTTTATTTCCTTTAGGGTTAATATGATCATTAATGACATTGTAATAATAGTTAGATAAGATTATTAGTCTTATTGAAAATAAAATCTCTATTAAAACCCATATTAAAAATGTTAATTAATGATTAAATTTATTTCCAGAATATCCATCTTATTTTTTGGGAGCATTATAGGAATTATATTAATATAGTGGAAACACTTTGCATCTGATAAGGCATTGGAGATTGAACCCATGACCGAAGTATGATAAAAAAAAATCTCCTACCACTAGCATATATGATTTCTTGGTTAAAATGTCATTGCTTTTAGGTAAACTATTCAAAAAATGGATTTTACTGATGAACCAATAGTATTATTTTTGATTTTTATAGATGAATCTATTAACCATATTGGTTTTATAAAATATTAAGAGACAAATGGAAATACTTGTCACTATTTTATGGATCTTATCACCCATTGAATGTTAATTTTAGTGCTTCGGGTATAAAAGTTTATTTTTGGATATCCATCTCTTAGAGTAAGGGATGAATTTGAATTTGATCAGAGTAAAAAAAAGTAGAAATTTTTCTTATGAAATAGAAACATATTAATTAATTATATTTTCTTGTATTCCTATATATTGAAAAAATTCCTTAACTCTATGAAAAGGGTTTTCAAACAAAAATGTATTCCTACAATCATCATTTTTATTATATCAATGACCATTTTCACACCTATGGTTTATTTATTTTTCAACATGTTCTCTATCACTCTCGATCAATATTTGAGAGCTAATTTTCTCTTCCATGTCCATATTTTTATTTCCCAACTATGTTCAATTATCTAGAAACCTAATTATGTGATTATTCCATATGAATTTTGTACTTACATTTCTCTCTTATTAAGAGGATAGTTTTTTAACTCTTTTATGATGTGAGTTTCACAACAATGATATTTCTAAATTTCAAAACCTGGATTTTCAATATCAAGTTTAAATTGTGACGATTCAATTTATTTAAGGTGGGGATAATGTAACCCACCGAAATTATGAAAGAATAACATTTTATTCAATAGTTTGTATGACACGCTACACCCAGAATAAAAGAGAATATAACATCTCGATAATTTATAATATATTTACTATTTAAAATAAATTAAATATATCATATATCTTACAGTTAATGACACTGAGTTATATTTCATTATATGCAACAACGACTTTCTTCGATAGCTTGTGTTACAAGCATGACTGAGTTTTACCGAATACTATTAGTATTATATTGAAAATTATCTATTAGTCATAAAATCATAGGTTATGGATAGGATTAAATAACTTATGAAAATATATGGTTCAATTCATTGGTTACCAATTATTTAGAAATTAATATAAAAACCAATTGAATATAGAGGAAATTTTTTTATAAAAAAATATTTGTATGAGCCAAAGGCATTTTATCTTACTTAAAAAAATTAGTTACTATTATTGTATGATATTAATGAAATTTATATATTATAAAATCAATAAAAAATATTTTAATTAATCTAGTATATTTTATAGACATAATATAAGAACAAATTCAATTTCACACATAAAAAGATGTATTTTCCTAAAGGCAATTTTGCACCCGTTTAATGGTGCACTTGTCTTAATATTAATTTTTGAAACTTTTATAAATTTTATTTTAAAAAAAAAACTTAATTTTTGAAATATTAATTTCAAAATTATATTAGGGTGATTTTTTTTATTTTTCTAAGAAGTTTCATTTTTTGATGAATAGTGAAAAATAATGATTTTTAATTGAAAACTGACTTTTTGTTCAAAAATTTTATATGGATGGATTATATTTTAAATTGGTTTTAAAGTTTAATTAGTTAAATTATAAATATATTAATCCAATTTAGGTAATTTGAATCATTTTCATATTTAACTTTTATATAATAACATTATAAATGTTTGAACATTTTCACTTTAAAAACTTACTTTCTCATTCCTTCTATGGGATTAATTTTAAATTAATTTTTTATTTTTATGTCAATTTAATTTAAAAAAAATGTATTCAATATTTAGAATAATAACAAATTATAATATCTAATAATTTAAAATTATATTTGTACTAAATTTATTAGTGAAAAATGTTAAAATTAATTACAGTGATTAAGGAGAAAACAAGTTTACTTAGTGGTAAAACATATAAAATAAGGTGTAAAAATGAACTAAAACTTGTAAAAGACCAAATTTATGGCCATATTTATATATTATATTTTCTATAATCTATAATTTGATATTATTGGATCTAATTTACATGTAAAAAATGTGTGATTACTCGATACTTTTCAAAAATACCAAGTATGTTTTCTCCTCCACTTATAAAATGCCACACCCTCTCCTCTACTCTTCACACCTTAAAAGAACTTTAGATTGGAAAATACCTGACCAAATCACTCCCAAAATTCACTCCCATAATCTTATATTCCTTATATTTGGAATTAATCCAACATAAAAATGAATTAGTCAAAACCTAAGAAGGATACCCAAAGAAGAGGTAATGTTTTTCAAAATATGATTTTATTTAATTTCATTCTCTAACTTATTAAATTATTTTTATATCATGATTATATAATAACTGAAATATATTTAATATAATTACATGTCTTTATGATAATTTTATGACCTAAAACTTCACAAACTTCCATAAAATGGGTTATGAAATCGTTGTTTGTGTGAATGATGGACTATAACCTCTCGAACTGATGTTGTTCATTTTTTTATTACCACCTTTCATGATTGGTAATGATGATGGAAATAATATTTATATTATATATATATATATTATATTTATTATATATTTATACTTAATTAATTTTTATATAACACATACCTTCATGCTTTCCATTTTATGGGAATACAATAATGTTGTTTGTGTGTATGGTAGACTATCGCCTTACGAAGTGATGTGATTCGTTCATTATTTAGGTGGAATTTATTAAGGATGGGTTTTATAAAATTATTTCATATATATGAGAAAAAAATTATACTATAATTATAATATACATATATATATTATTTACTTTTATTTCAGTGAATATGACTAGAAAATTGAAATAGCATGCATACGTACGTACGGCCTACCGTCTCCATGAACGGTGTATTTAATTACCCATTACCAAATTTTATAAATTAATATAAATATATACATATATTTATATATTATTTAAATATTTTTTAAATTTTATATATGATTAAATCATGATTGTATTAATGGGAACAACAAAATAACAAGTTAAAACATACTTGAAAAACAAGGAAATTAACACACAAAACAATGAAAATAATAAAAAATTATTAACAAAGGGGTGATAAGATATTATAAAATGTTAATATATGATATTATAAATATTAATATTCTTATTATATAAGTTAATAAAATTCATAAAACCATTATAAAATGAATTAGACAGAGTTTAACCAAAAGAAATCGTAAGGTAAAGGATTTCTTAACTCAATTTCTACCCATTGGGTTAAACTTCTACTTCATTGATTATGTCATGATAAGATTATGTGTATAATTAATTTTAATTATAATATATTATATTTCAACTTTTTTATGTATATTTAAATTGGAATCACATAATCGACTCGTAGATTAATTATCACTTCAACATTATGATCATTTAACTGTTTATTTCACAGCTTAATTCTAATCGAGATTGTTTATTATTGAATATTAGTTGAAGGAAATTACATGAACATTTACTAATAAAACCATCCATTATTTTCAAATTTGGTTTTCAGTGAACTCTTCCAAGTAATAGTATCATTTTTTTCACTCTTTGGTACATATCATTTTTTAGAAAAAAAATTCAATAAAATCTGACTTCATTTATCTCTTAAGTCGAAAATATGCTTTCTTCCAAAACTATGTTTTCTAAAAAAATCAAATTTTTTTTATTATTTAGAAAATTATTTATTAAATGAATTTTCATCAATTTTTACTCTTTAAAAAATGTTTTCAATGCAATTTTCATGTCTTTTTCAAAACAATTCCCATTTGGATTTTACTAAAAAAATGAAAGGAAAATTTTGTTTTAACATGTCCAGTAAGAACAGAATTTCCATACTTCATGACCACTAAATTTTTTTCAAAATTATTTTATATTTTTAGATGGTTATTTTATAATAAAATTATTCCCAAATATTTTCCTAAAATTTAATTTTTAAATTGATTTTCAAAGAAAATGACTTTAAAAATATTTTTCAAAATGAAAGGATATTTTCATCCAGAATGATTTTAAGAATGATTTATGGTGTTTATATTAATCAATGAAAACAATACTTTATTATTAACCTCAATGGGTATATATTGTGTTGATACTATCCTTAATCGTACTCTGTATAGTTTATACTCACTTTGACCATGTAAATTATTGATAGTCACTTCCTTGATTCATTTTTTTTCATTAACTTTACCTTGAATTATTCACTTTCATGCGGACATTAAATTTCCACTAAATGTAAATATTATTTATCAAGGATAAATTTATTTCCTAAATTATGTACTATTTTCACATATGATATTTACTTTGATATTCATTGATTAAATGGGTAAATATTGATAAATATGTATCCTTTACTCAATATAGATATTTCATAAGGCACATTGTTTATGAGTTAAACCGATTATTTGGTATATTATAAATTATTTGGAAATGTGTGACATGTGTTAGGGACAATTTAATTAAGTCCCTATATTCATCATTAGACTCATCAGAGTAAATCAATTTGAAATAAACCCTTTATGTTTGTAACCATGCAATTTATACTCTCTGGAGGATATATCTTGATAGTAGTGTCTTGTGAAAGGTCATAACATAAATAAAATGGGTTTTACTTCATATATTTTAAACCATAATGAGGATATATCTTTATGGTAATGGTATCATGTTCCTATGAAACATGACAAACAATAATTAAGAATTACCTTCATTGAGATTTAGTTTTCATTATCCATGATATTTTTTTCTATGTTATAATCTATTGATTCATTTTATTCTCAGCTTATTGATTTAAATGGAATGTGTGTTTAGTTATTTACCTTTCCATATTAATTTTTTCATATCCTACCATGATAGTAAAGTTATTTAAATGGAATTTATTTTTAGATATTTACTTTTCCATATTGATTATACATATTGATTCATGATTGCTTCAACTATACATAACCTGTCACATACAAGACATATTTTAAAGGTATTTTTTTCATTTAATTTACATCCTTTCTTTGTTTTGGGGGTTTCCCTAGGTTTTAGGGAGGAATAGATGAGTATTCATGAATTGGGCCAAACCGTGAGCCCAATTCCAGATTAAAAAAAATTTGTATCTTTTATAACATTTTCATTTTTCAACATTTTTCATCCATTCAAATTCCTAATTGACCTTCCCTAACCTATTAACACCACCAAGGTAATTTTGAGCTTTTAGAAATCCATAACCAGGGGTTATTTGGGTTTTTGTCTAAGGGGTTGGGCCTGCCCGAAAGCCCAATTACTGTTTTAAAAATAAAATTTGATTTTGTTATAACTTATTCAATATTTTGGATTTTTCGGTGATTCCAAGTCTCACGCAAGCCCAAGTAACCCAACCGCGCGTCTGAACTCTCTCCCACCCATTTGGAGCTCTGTAGAATCGCGATTTTGTGCCGATCTTCATAGGGTTCCTCAAATCGCCCAGATTTGAAGAGGTAAAGTATTTCTTTCATAAATCTCTCAACTCTCAATCTTTTTCCTCCATTCCAGTTCCTAAATGAGATAATACATCTTTTTAGAACGTACCCTAAATTTGGGCTCTTTTAAATTTCAGATACTGGAGTTTTGGAGTGATTACTTCAAGATACTTCAAGTAAATGAGCTCTTTTCTTTCCTCTTTCAAATTACTTTGGGTTTAACACATTGTTCTTAGGGTTTCTTCAGTTATAATTGAGTTTACTAATGTACAGAAACTAGGATTTCGAACCTAGGGTTTAAATTTGGGATTTCTTGGCCAACTTGTGTGGTTTTAGGTTTGATCTAGTTCTCTCTTGGTGCGGCGGGGGTGCGATTTGATTTCGCACGGAGATTCAAGGGGTTTTGTTAATTTGGTAGGTGATTCCATTGTGTGTGAAATTTTTGTGAATTAGCTTGCTGTTTTGCATGGTACTATAATGTTTATTTCACTTTAATGTTTCTGTAAAAATTGGTTTTAGTTGCATTTATAATGCAAATGAATTTTAAGTTCCAATTTTTGGTGAAATTGAGGGTTTTCCATTCAAATCTTTTATTGGTTCATTTTGGGATGCCCCATAACTGAATTTTTGGTTTCATTAAAGGGTTATGAACTGCAATTTGGTTTTAACATCTTACAAGTGTTATCATAGTGTGAAAGGTGGATATCTTAAAGAGCTTTGGGTGAAAAACAATGTGATGTTTTGAGAGGTTGTTTTATTGGAAATAAAATTATTTTATTGTGTGTTTTAAATGGTATAAAATGTGTGTAGCTACTGTAAAATTTGTTTGTGAACAGTAGTGATATTTTATATGAAAATGGATGTGTGTTGTTTGCTGAAATTGTTTGAGCACAAAAGGGGAAGCCCGGGTACTTAGGTGGGGCGGATTTGTACTAGTACGGCTAGTGGATCGAATGGGTTTTGTCCCTGTTCCACTTAGCATCTGGATAACGACAACTCTAACTAAACTATTTGGATGATTATTGGGGACCACTAGGTTATGGGTATGTTCCCTACTAGTGGATCGTGCACGAGAACGGATTTTTCTATGGTTACTCTACACCGAGGTACGAGGTACATAGGGCCCGAGACAACCTAGTGCTTAGGGGTGTTCCTGATTTTGATGCTCATAGAATTTTTGGTATTTACCCTTGTTGTGGGTTATTTTTGGTAGTACATTACAGTAGCTCACATGTCTATTTAATGTGCTAACATTCTGAAATTCTCGGATTGAAAACTGTTTTCATTTGAAAGTTGCATTTCTTTGAATTTTAACACTGTTTCACCTTGTGTATTAAAATTGCTTGTTTTGTTCACATTGTATTGCATACTCTTTGGAATCAACTAGTGTTATCCTATTGGGCTTAGGCTCACACCCTACTTACACCCCTTGGGTGTAAGTAGACCTGCTTATGCTTGACTCAGGTAAAGGGAAGGCTAAGGGTGATGGCGGTTCGGGATGTTAGTACCCATCATTGGGGCGGAGTTGCGGGGATGGCTTGCGTGTGATGATCCCCTTGTCATGTGGAGTCCATGGGGATGTCTTTATGTTGTCATTATTTGTTTTTAGACCACTTGTAGTATCTTTAAACTTATGTATTCAGATCTGGTTTTGTTAAGAATTGTTTAGCATGAAAATTTCAGATTTTAATAATTGATTGTTTTTTTATGATTTATGCTGTCATACTCAAGTAAATCGTTCCCAAACCAGATTTGTTTGATACCCGGGCACTTGTGCCAGCCCGTGGGGATAGGGAACGCCCTTCGGGCCTTGCCACGGGCCAGGTTTGGTGCCGTTAATGGTGGCGACCAGATCCGGTTCGTGACAAAATGGTATCAGAGGAGGTTAATGTTTTTGGGTTATATTGTTATTTTGAGATGAGTCGGGATAGACAGGAGCTAGGACTGTCGGGGCTCGGGGTATTGTTTGTGAGTAGGGTGCCTGGCCCACACCTCTCATGGAAGACCTTGAGTCACCAGAGGATGTTAGAATTTACTGATTTACTTCACTTCCAGGTGAGACGTGTGGGCTGCAGACCACATGTGGACATCAGGCAGATGTGGAGTAGTTGTTTCTTTTATTACAAGAATGTGTTTAGTTTGTTTATATTTGATGTATTTGATTACAATTTTCAGAATTGTGGTGTTGACTATTTGTTTTGTGACTGTTTCATTTTGTAGCAACATGCCTCCCCGGAAAGCTCCCACGCACCCACAGGAGGAAGCTGGAGAGAGTTCCCCCACGCCGATTGATCAGAGGCTAGTCGAGGCCGTGGTCCGGGCTATCCAGGCTCTAGGATATGGACCATCTCTAGCTCCAGCTCCTGTTAGAGAGGATTATACTGGTCCTAGAAAGGACAAGGCCCAGGAGTTCCTGAAAAATAATCCTCCAACCTTCCGAGGTAGCTCAGAACCCCAGGAAGCAGAAGAATGGCTCGAGAAGATCGAGCGTATGTTTGAGTTCCTGGAAACACCCGAGGAGCTCAGGGTGAAGTGTTCCTCCTTTCTGTTGGAGGGTCCCAGCCATAAATGGTGGGAGTCAGTGCTTCAGTCTGGGAAGAATGAGCAGATGCGCTGGGGAGATTTCAAGGCTGTCTTCAATGAACAGTATTGCCCTGAGGTGTTGGCTTATGCCAGGTCTAGAGAGTTCATGGAACTTGTTCAGGGGAATCTATCTGTGATGGAGTATGCCAACCGTTTCGCTGAATTGGTTCGGTATGCTCCAGAAATTGTCTCTAATGAGCAAGCGAAGGCCCAAAGGTTTGAGAAAGGCTTGCGACCAGAGATATACTCTCAGGTGTTCTTGTTTAAGCTGAGGACCTATGCTGAGGTCGTTGATCGGGCGTGCATGGTGGAGATTGATAGAAAAGGCAGGGCTGGTTTCTATGGTTCTGTATCATCAGTGGGAAGTGGAAGCTCCTCAGAGAAGAAAAGGAAGCGGGAGGATCATGTGAAGAAAGGAGGGGGCAGTTCAGGCCACTCTTCCAAGCAGTTTTCTTCTGCGGCTTCTGATGCGAGATCGGTCGTGTGCCACCAATGTGGGAGGCCTGGGCATATCCGACCAGCATGTCCTCTTCCTCCTAAGCCTTGTTACCAGTGTGGAGGTATAGGGCATTTGCAGCGCTTCTGCGGTGTGGTACGTCCACTCCCAAGTGGGGCAGGGTCAGTGGCTTCAAGAGGAGTGCCAACACAGTCCGAGCCGTCAAGGACTGGGGGATCTCGATTTGGTGGTCGTGGTGGTAGGGCTGGATCATCTTCTGGGTAGAGCCAGTTCAGGGCACAACCACAGACTAGCGGTCGTCCCCAGGCAGATACTGGACATCTCCATGCAGTGGATTAGTCACCAGTAGGATCAGAGGCGGGACCGTCGACAGTTCGAGGTACCGTTCTGATCGCATCTTCTATAGCTACTGCTCTTTTTGATACTGGTGCCTCTATTTCATTCATTTCTGGACGTTTTGTGGACATTCTGAATTTTCCAACTGAGTTGATGTCTTTTGCGATGGAGTTGGTGACACCATTGGGAAAGAAGAAGGAGCAGGGCCTGAGGTGCCCCTCGTGTGCACTTTCTGTGTCAGGGGTCGAGATAGAGTGGGACCTCTTAGTCTTAGATATGGACCTTTTGATGTTATACTCAGGATGGATTGGCTAGTAAACTTCCAGGCACACATCGATTGCTACAGACGGCGGGTGAGTTTCACATCACCTGATGGGAGTCTTCAAGTTTTTCATGGAGAATGGGATCCACGATCAAGTCGCGCAGGGCCTCCACTCCCAGAGTTGGGAAGTGTTATCTTCCAGTTATCTTCAATTGTGCTAGAGGATAGTCTTTCCCCTGAAGGTGCACTACTTCGTGTATTGAATGAGTTTCCTGAGGTATTCCCTGATGATTTTTCTGGTTTTCCCCCGGAGCGGGATGTGGAGTTTTCGATTGATCTGGCGCCGGGAACACAGCCGATATCTCTTCCCTCCTATCGCATGGCCCCCACTGAGTTGAGGGAATTAAAGATACAGTTGGACGACTTAGAATCCAAAGGATTCATTCGCCCGAGCGTCTCTCCTTGGGCCGCTCCTGTGTTGTTTGCAAAAAAGGCTTATGGATCCCTCCGGTTGTGCATTGATTACCGGAAGCTGAATAAGGTAACAATTAAAAACAAATACCCTTTGCCCAGAATAGATGATTTTTTTGATCAGTTGAAGGGGGAAAAGTGGTTCTCAAAGATAGACCTGCATTCAGGGTATCATCAACTCAGGGTGAAGGAGTCAGATATCCCTAAGACAGCCTTCCGAAGCAGGTACGGCCACTTTGAGTATTTGGTCATGCCATTCCGATTGACCAATGCTCCAGCGGTATTTATGGCACTTATGAATAGGGTGTTCCATCAGTATCTCGATTCCTTTGTTGTGGTGTTCGTGGATGACATTCTGGTATACTCTAGCTCTGAGGAGGAACACGAACATCACTTGAGGATCGTTTTGGGTACATTACGAGATCACCGCCTCTATGCAAAGTTGTCAAAGTGCACTTTATGGATCAGAGAGGTGAGATTTCTGGGGCATGTGATCTCAGAGCATGGAGTTTCAGTGGACCCTGAGAAAATTCGTGCAGTCATGTCATGGGAGAAACCGAAGAATGTGTTTGAGATCAGGAGTTTTCTTGGCTTGGCCGGTTATTACAGGCGATTCGTTCGGGATTTCTCTCGGCTTGTTACACCGATGACTTCCCTCACCCGGAAAGGGGTGAAGTTTGTATGGGGTCCAGAATGTCAGGCATCATTCGAGGAGCTGAAGAGGCGGCTGACTACTGCCCCCGTGCTAATTTTGCCAGAGGCTGTAAAGGGATATGTGGTCTATTGTGATGCTTCAGGTATGGGTCTTGGGTGCGTGCTTATGCAAGATGATCATGTGGTCGCGTATGGATCTCGCCAACTTCTACCACATAAAAAGGACTACCCAACCCATGACTTGGAGTTGGCAGCGGTGATGCATGCTTTGAAGACTTGGCGTCACTACCTCTTTGGGGAGAAGTTTGTGGTATACTCTGATCACAAAAGCTTGGCTTATATCTTCTCGCAGAAGGACCTCAACTTGAGGCAACGTCGCTGAATCGAGTACTTGCAGGGGTTTGACTTTGACATTGTATATACCCCAGGCAAGGGTAATGTAGTGGCCGACGCTTTGAGCAGAAGAGTTCCAGTGTAGGCTTTGAGGAAGTCTAGTGATGAGTGGGCATTGATGGGTCTCTTTTCTCAGATGCATGTGGAGGCCAGGGAATACAGTGGAGGGGCATTCTTGGCAAGTGTCCAGTTGACTCCTCTATTAGAGTTGATTCAGCAGGAACAGCCCAGTGATGATCTTTTTCAGCGGTCTAAGAAGTTCCTTCATGGTGGGGAGACATCCTCTGATTGGTCGTCATCTCCCGAGGGCATCTTGTGCTTTAAGGGTCGTTCAGTAGTGCCATTATCTCTGCGGAAGGTGGTGATGCAAGATAGCCACCAGTCTCAGTGGGCTGTCCATCCGGGTGCCACTAAGATGTATTATGATGTTCGTCGGCAGTTTTGGTGGCCTGGTATGAGACGGGACATAGCAGACTTTGTTTCGAGATGCTACACTTGTCAGCAGGTGAAAGCAGAGCACCAAAGGCCATCCGGTTTTCTCCAACCACTACCCATTCCTACCTGGAAGTGGGAAGAGGTTTCCATGGACTTTATTGTTGGATTACCTCGTACACCTCGAGGTAAGAATGCTATTTGGGTGGTGATTGATCATCTGACCAAATCAGCCCACTTCATTCCGATAAAAGATACAACTAAAGTAGATGAGTTGGGACACTTGTATCTACAGGAAGTGGTGAGACTACATGGTGTACCATCATCTGTTGTCTCGGATAGAGACCCCCGCTTCACTTCTCGATTTTGGGAAGTCCTTCAAGAGTCCTTGGGGTCTCAAATTAAGATGAGCACGGCATACCACCCACAGACGGATGGTCAGACAGAGCGGGCGAATCAGATATTGGAGGACATGCTTCGTGCATGTGTCCTGGACTTTGGAGGTTCTTGGGATAGCCATTTGGGATTGGTAGAGTTTTCTTATAATAATAGTTACCAATCCACGATTCGAATGGCCCCTTTTGAGGCGCTCTATGGTCGGCCTTGTCGGTCCCCCCTATGTTGGGCTGAGGTAGGAGAGACTTCACTGTTGGGGCCAAGCCTTGTGCAGGAGACTTCTGAGAAGGTAAACTTGATCAGATAGCGCTTATTGACAGCTCAGAGTCGTCATAAATCTTATGCTGACCGGAGGCGTCGAGACCTAGAGTTTTCAGTGGGTGACAGGGTATTCTTAAAAGTGGCCCCTCGTCTGGGCCATCGTCGATTAGGGAAGCAAGGTAAGTTGATGTCATGGTATGTCGGACCCTTTGAGATCACCGAGCATATTGGTAAGGTGGCATACAGGTTGGCCTTACCTTCTCAGTTGACATCTATCCATGATGTCTTCCACGTCTCCCAGTTGAAGAAATACAATCCAGATCCATCCCATGTGTTGAGTTGGGAAGAACTAGAGATAGAGCCTGACTTGTCTATCGTTGAGAGGCCGGTGAAAATAGTGGACTCCCAGGAGAAGATACTTCGAGGAAAGTCTATTCCTTTAGTCCGGGTTTTATGGCAGCAAGGGAATGATACACATGAGACATGGGAGCGAAAGTCATGGGTCAAGGAAGAGTACCCATTCTTATTTTCCAACCGAGATTCATGTTGACTTTCCGGGGCGGAAAGTCCTTCATGGTGGGGAGAATTGTCACATACAAGACATATTTTAAAGGTATGTTTTTCATTTAATTTACATCCTTTCTTTGTTTTGGGGGTTTCTCTAGGTTTTAGGGAGGAATAGATGAGTATTCATGAATTGGGCCAAATCGTGAGCCCAATTCCAGATTAAAAAAAAATTGTATCTTTTATAACTTTTTCATTTTTCAACATTTTTCATCCATTCAAATTCCTAATTGACCTTCCCTAACCTATTAACACCACCAAGGTAATTTGGAGCTTTTAGAAATCCATAACCAGGGGTTATTTGGGTTTTTGTCTAAGGGGTTGGGCCTGCCCGAAAGCCCAATTCCTGTTTTAAAAATAAAATTTGATTTTGTTATAACTTATTCAATATTTGGGCTTTTTCGGTGATTCCAAGTCTCACTCAAGCCCAAGTAACCCAGACGCGCCTTTGAACTCTCTCCCACCCATTTGGAGCTTTGTAGAATTGCGATTTTGTGCCGATCTTCATAGGGTTCCTCAAATCTCCCAGATTTGAAGAGGTAAAGTATTTCTTTCATAAATCTCTCAATTATCAATATTTTTCCTCCATTCCAGTTCCTAAATGAGATAATAAATCTTTTTCGAATGTACCCTAAATTTGGGCTCTTTTAAATTTCAGATACTGGAGTTTCGGAGTGATTACTTCAAGATACTTCAAGTAAATGAGCCCTTTTCTTTCCTCTTTCAAATTACTTTGGGTTTAACTCATTGTTCTTAGGGTTTCTTCGGTTATAATTGAGTTTACTAATGTCCAGAAACTAGGATTTCGAACCTAGGGTTTAACTTTGGGATTTCTTGGCCAACTTGTGTGGTTTTAGGTTTGATCTAGTTCTCTCTTGGTGCGGCGGGGGTGCGATTTGATTTCGCACGGAGATTCAAAGGGTTTTGTTAATTTGGTAGGTGATTCCATTGTGTGTAAAATTTTTGTGAATTAGCTTGCTGTTTTTCATGGTACTATAATGTTTATTTCACTTGAATGTTTCTGTAAAAATTGTTTTTAGTTGCATTTATAATGCAAATGAATTTTAAGTTCCAATTTTTGGTGAAATTGAGGGTTTTCCATTCAAATCTTTTATTGGTTCATTTTGGGATGCCCCATAACTGAATTTTTGGTTTCATTAAAGGGTTATGAACTGCAATTTGGTTTTAACATCTTACAAGTGTTATCATAGTGTGAAAGGTGGATATCTTAAAGAGCTTTGGGTGAAAAACAATGTGATGTTTTGAGAGGTTGTTTTATTGGAAATAAAATTATTTTATTGTGTGTTTTAAATGGTATAAAATGTGTGTAGCTACTGTACAATTTGTTTTTGAACAGTAGTGATATTTTATATGAAAATGGATGTGTGTTGTTTGCTGAAATTTTTTGAGCACAAAAGGGGAAGCCCGGGTACTTAGGTGGGGCGGATTTGTACTAGTACGGCTAGTGGATCGGATGGGTTTTGTCCCTGTTCCACTTAGCATCTGGATAACGACAACTCTAACTAAACTATTTGGATGATGATTGGGGACCACTAGGTTATGGGTATGTTCCCTACTAGTGGCTCGTGCACGAGAACGGATTTTTCTATGGTTACTCTACACCGAGGTACGAGGTACATAGGGCCCGAGACAACCTAGTGCTTAGGGGTGTTCCTGATTTTGATGCTCATAGAATTTGTGGTATTTACCCTTGTTGTGGGTTGTTTTTGGCAGTACATTACAGTAGCTCACATGTCTATTTAATGTGCTAACATTCTGAAATTCTCGGATTGAAAACTTTTTTCATTTGAAAGTTGCATTTCTTTGAATTTTAACATTGTTTCACCTTGTGTATTAAAATTTCTTGTTTTGTTCACATTGTATTGCATACTCTTTGGAATCAACTGGTGTTATCCTATTGGGCTTAGGCTCACACCCTACTTACACCCCTTGGGTGTAAGTAGACCTGCTTATGCTTGACTCAGGTAAAGGGAAGGCTAAGGGTGATGGCGGTTCGGGATGTTAGTACCCATCATTGGGGCGGAGTTGCGGGGATGGCTTGCGTGTGATGATCCCCTTGTCTTGTGGAGTCCATGGGGATGTCTTTATGTTGTCATTATTTGTTTTTAGACCACTTGTAGTATCTTTAAACTTATGTATTCAGATCTGGTTTTGTTAAGAATTGTTTAGCATGAAAATTTCAGATTTTAATAATTGATTGTTTTTTTATGATTTATGCTGTCATACTCGGGTAAATCGTTCCCAAACCAGATTTGTTTGATACCCGGGCACTTGTGCCAGCCCGTGGGGATAGGGAACGCCCTTTGGGCCTTGCCACGGGCCAGGTTTGGTGCCGTTAATGGTGGCGACCAGATCCAGTTCGTGACATAACCCTTACTGGCCATTTGGGTGTACCCATATTTTGTTTCATTTCCATAGGTTATGAAGAAGATATCATTGAATGAGTTTTAAAGGATTCATTTTATTAGATATTGTTTTCTTTTATGTTTTAATTTTTATTCCTATGTAAAATGGGTATCATGTATGTATTTGGTTATCCAAAACTGCTAAACTGATTAATCCTTTGGGGTTTTATTCCTTATAATAATTCCAATGTAATAAAGTAAGGCACAGGCATTGGGCTTCAGGGTCAGGGTCACTACACATTTTGTTTTCTATTTTTTAAATATGAAAGTTTATGTTTATTATATATTGAATTTTTATTCACCCCTCTCATATGATTAATTAATTAGACTTATTAAGTGATGAAAGGGGCGATTATAGCAACTCTATATATCGGTAGGTCTCATGAGACAAACTAGTTAGGATATTTGGAATACACCTTATCATTTTATATACAGTTTCTTGTCACAATGAATTTATGGTAAGATTATGATGTCTAGTATTATACAGTCAATAATTATAAAACTATTTATTAATATCCATGTGAATATTTTTGTTGTTATATTTTGAATTGATTTAGTCCCCTTTTATGGTATTAGTTATATGGTATATTTGATTATTTTTATCTTTTCCATATTATTCATGGTTTATTTTATTTATGATATCTTATATTGTAATCCTTTCATTAATGATCATTTGATTACACCCTTTATTATGTTTTCCTTTAACTCGGATAGAAAGAAGGGATCTTGGAATGAATTCAAGTATTTCTATTAATAAATTTCTCACAAAAATTATTATATTATTCTTCATGTTTACAGATTTAATGTGATAATAATATATTTATATAGTATCCTAAGACTAGTAAACTATTACATCCTTAGGTATGTGATCCCTTTTGTTTTTTACAATGTATTAAAATAAACACTACATCAAGGCTACTTGATTCATGTTTTTATAGTTGGTATCCGATAAATTTTATTGGAATCCTTTGAAACTAAATTCAGAAAAACATATATTATGGAACATAACCCTTTGAAAATCTATTAATATGTATCTAATTATAAGATAATATCAAAAAATATTAAGGTGTAGATTATGTGGTTTTCTTAGAAATATATCCCTATCTTGTTACTAAAAAAGTATGTTGTTTTAGAATAGATTCATCTAGAGGTAATAAAACCAAAAATAATTGATCAAGTATATCATGTATATCATTATGTTTTATGGTTAATGGGTCATTATTTATCACCTAGTTTGACACTATTTTGGGATAATCTTATGTTAATTCACAATTTCTTTATAAAACATTATGAATGATTTGAAAATATATAATCTAAATAGTAAGATTGATCATTTCTTTAATGGGCTAAATCCAATCCTTTTAAGGGAACTAGTCTCCCAAACATTATCATCATATGAGGATATTGTATCATATGATATCAATATAGAGAAATAATTCTTCAATTATTATGACTTTAAAGAAAAGAAAGATAATAAGAGGGTGGCTAAAAACTCTAGAAAAGGGAATATAGAAAAAGGGAAGAATGGGAAGGTAGAATTTCTAACTTATAATAAATGTGGAAATATGCACCATGGAATATGCTTGTTGGGAATCAGTGTTTTCTTCAAGTGTGGAAATAAATTCCATAGATATCATGATTATAAGTGTGAGACAAAAGTTTTCAATGTTCAATGCCTCAACTATAAGGATATGAGGCACTATACAAATAAATTTCTCATACACCAATGAAATTTTCCAAAAAAAAGGTAAAGGGAGGAAGGTTAAGATTATGAAATAAATATATTTGAGGTTGAAGTTATTAAACATATAGTATAATTTACATTGATCATATCCTCAAATTTAGTTAATGATTTATTTAATTATAGATTTCACACTATTTTATAACTTCAATGTTTTCCAAGAAAATTCGATATATACCAAGCACTATTAAAAGGAAATTTTCAATCAATACTACTAATGGAAATATTACTATAATAAAAATATTCCATTCATCTCCCATTATTCCACATAAACATTCCCTATTTTAAAAATTGATCATTATACCTATGGTTGGATTTTTCATAATACATTTTATGGACTATATTTAATATTATATTTTAAAATTTTGTTTTTAATAAAAGTATATTAAAATTTTCTATGATGTTATAGAATACCTAATATTTAGAGGGGAGAATACATCTTTAGAATCATAACTAGATCCCCCTCTAGTAGAACTCTATAATAAAATTTTGAGAGAATAAGAGCATACTAAACCTATGAAAGGGAAAGGTAAAACTAGGATAGAATATACTATTATTGTATGAGAATATATTGATTTATTTCATGAATAACTACTTGAACATACACCTAAGTATAAAGTTATTATTTCTATTGAACTTATCCTTGATGAAAAAAATCTATCTTATACTCCTTATAGGATAGATATTATTGATCTAGTTGAGTTAAAGAAACAACTACAAGAGTTTTTTGATGATGGATTCATATTCCAAAATGTTTATCCTTGGGGAGCTACAATTCTATTTTTAAAAAATAAAGATTTAACTATAAGGTTTTATATTGATTATAGATAAATAAATGTAATTTCCATGAAGAAAAAGTATCTTCTTGTTATATTAATGAAATATTTGATCAACCTCAAGGAGAATAATATTTTTCAAATATTTATATTCACTCTAGGTATTATAAATTGTGAGTAATGAAGGAAGATATTCCAATGAAACAATTTTGTATGAGGTATGGACATCATGAGTTTTTAGTAATACCCTTTGGATCAACTAATGTGCTCTCCATTTTTTGGATTTGATGAACACAATGTTCAAAGAATATCTTGATAATTTTATTATAGTATTTATTAATGACACATTGGTATACTATAAAATTTTGGAAGAGAATATGAGTCATTTATGAATCATTTTTGATACTCTTAGAGAAAATAAGTTGTGTAGGAAATTTAGTAAGTGTGAATAATAGATTTAGGAAGTTCATTTTCTTAGATATATTGTCTCTAAGGATGAAATATCAGTTGATCCATCAAATCCAAAGGCATTAAAAGAATGACCTATACTGAAAAACATGACTATGGTACATATTTTCCATGGATTAGGAGGATAATATTGGAGATTTTTTCAAAAAAATTAATGATTGGAAAACCCATTAACCAAGATCACATAGAGAAGTGTTAAGTTCATATTGATAGAGGAATGAAAATAATGTTTTTAATAATTAAAGAGGAGGTTCATAAATGAGATAGTGTTGACACTACCATCGGTAGGGGTGGATTTTTCATATAGAGTGGTGAATTAAAGGAATTGGATGTGTCATTATGAAATATGAAAAATTTATGGACTATTCATCAATATAGTAAAAGACACATGAAAAAATTATCTAACCCATGATCTTTAGTTGGTTATTGTATTATTTTCTTTTAAGATATGGAGACATTATCTCTATGGTGTATGATATGAAATATACACATATCCTAAGAGTATGAAATGCATATTTTCATAGAAAGAGTTCAAAATGTGTAAATGGAGATGGCTAGAGATACTCATGAATTAGGATTCCTCAATACACTACAATCCAAGAGAGGATAATAAGGCCATTGATGTGTTTTGTTAAAAATATTATGGAGTTATTACTAAGATTAGGATTGATTAAGATTATTTTTTAAAGGTCCTAGAAAATTTTAAAATGGGAATTATTAGGGAAGGGTAAATAACGGTCCTTTTTCAAATCATTATCACACCATATTTATTGGAAAAGATAAGAATTTATCAACCTAATGATGAGAATTTCCAAAAGAAAATTAATTCCTTGAATGATGGGAATTTGGAATAATTCATTTCTAAAAATGGTATTATAAAATTTAGAGATTATATGTGTTAAATCTATACCTAATTTGAAAATATAATTATTAGATGATGCTCATAGATCGAATTTCTCAATACACCCTAGTAGAATTAAGATGTATAGGGATTTTAAAAAACATTTTTTATGGGATAATATGAAAGAGAAAATTGTATATTATGTATCAAGATGTTTGGTATATCAATAGGTGAATCCTAAGATACAACATCATATAGGATTCATGTAACCACTACCTATTCCTATATTAAAATAGGTCTTTTTCACTGATTCACAAAGACTCCTCAAAGAAATGATACCATATGGGTTATTATTGATAATATTACCAAATATGAACATTTATTCACTATAATAGAATATATACCTCTTGATCATCTTGCACAGCCCTATATTAATAATGTTATAAGACATCATAGTGAACCTATTTCAATTTTATATGATCATTGTATATAACATAAATCAAAATTTTGAAAAAAACTTTAGAAGTTAATTTATATTGATATTAATTTGAGTATCACATATCATCCTCACACTGATTGGTTGTCCGAGAGAACTATTCAAACATTAGAATAAATTTTAAGGTCTTTATCACATGACTTTCAAGGTTTGTGGGATCAATATTTACTATTGGTAGATTTTTTCTATAACAATAGCTTCCATTTAAGTATTCACTTTTTTTCTTATGAATCATTCTATAGTAAGATATTTCATACTCCAACTTTTTTTGATGAAGTTAGTAAATGTAAGCATGTATTCCTAGAACCTGTGGAGGGGACAGTGAGGAATTTAAATACTATTTAGACCCATATTAAAGAATCTCAAAGAAATAAATAGAGATATACCAATAACTAAAGGAAATATTTTGAAATTAAAGTGTTGGATCATGTTTTATTAAAATTATCTCTATGTAAGGGTGTTATAAGGTTTGGTAAGAAATGAAAACTAATCTCCAGGTGCATCAAATCTTTTGAAATTCTAGATATAATTATAGTAGTGTCTTACCATTTGTAAATACTTTCAAGCCTCTCTAATTTTCATGATGTATTCCATATCTCTTTATTAAATAAGGACATACTATATCAAATTCCTTTTCTTCCATATGATAAAATATAAATATAACATGATTTATCTTACTATGAAAAGACTATCAAGATTCTGGATGTAATAGAATAAGTGTTGCGAAATTGGAAAACCACGTTGATAAAGGTGATTTGGAGAAGTCATATGATAGAAGAGGAAATGTAGGGACTTGAATAAGTGATAATAAATAAATAAAAAATCATGAATTTATTTTCATAAAATTTATAGGATGATATTTTTATGGGAAGAATGTAGCACCCAACCTCCGATTATAGTAAGCTTTTCTTTCTAAAAAACCATAGCATAATACACATAGTTTTTATTCAAAATGTGATTAAAACTTAAATTATAAAATGTTATAAATTTAATTTTATTAAATTAATTGTATTTTTTAAATCATATATCAAAATCAACATAGGGTGAAATTTTTGTATTTTTCTAAAAAGATTGATTTTTCAATGAATAGTTAAAATGATGATTTTTTGTAAAATAGTCATTTGTTTTCATTGAAAAAGCCCCATGATATTTTTAATTTGATCCTAAATTAATATTATCCTCATTTAGTATGATATAATATAATAAATTAAATATAAAACAACATTATACTTGATCTTGGAATAAAAATACTTTTAGACATAAAATTCCATTTTTTAGAAAATTATTCTTCATCATGCTTTGTGAGATTATTATTAAAATAATTTATTCCACTTATAGAGATTTAATTTTTAAAAATTTATTCAATATTTTTAATTATAATAATTTTTGAACTCACCTATTTTGATAATCTCAGTTATGTTTCAATATGATTTGATAATCCCAAATAATGTTTATCTATATATTAATTATTTCAATCTATGACATCCTACTATTGAGTTGATAAAAATATAAAAATACTCATTGGAATATGTTAATAAATGTTTATCTATGTTTATACATACTTTGAAATAATTCTAACTCAATCTGGATATGTTTTGAATAGAACAGATAAGTGTTAAGTCCACTAGTATGCATAAGTCCACCAGTATGCACATAGCTACTGATACCGATACAAACAGATAGACAGACAGATACTGATACGAAGTCCACCGATACAGAAAGACAAGTCTACCGATACCGATAAAAGTCTGCTGATATAGACGGATATTGTTTCAAAGAAGCTACTGATAAGAGGAGATACTAATAGAAGGAGCTGCCGATAGAAAGAGCTACTGATACATAGAGCTACTATTATAAAGAGTAATAGCTACCGATACAAAAGATCTACCATTACAAAGAAGTTATCGATAAGAGGAGCTACCGATAAGAGGAGCTACCTATATAAGGAGCTATCGATAGAAGGAGATAATGATAGAAAGATCAATCAATTCAAGCAAGATACCATTAAAAGGAGTAATAGCTACTGATGGAAACTAGTCTCTATTTATCTAAACTCTATTTCTATTTGTTTATTTAGAAATGGTTATATTTGATGTTTTTAATGCATCTTCTATTAATTGATGATAGTTGTTGGAATTTCAGGAACTGTACCCCGTACCTATAAAAAGGTAATCATTCCCATTGTCGAAGCTAAAGCTATATAAGGGATCCTCGAACCACTAAAGATGTGTGGCGGTCGATCAGTCCTTCCATGCACATACAAGACAATCTTCTGGAGATATTCAAGGACTTACATACATAGAAGAAGAAGTGATAATTCATACTAAATCCATAGAACCTGAACATTCACGGAGAAAAGAGCTTCAATGATTTCACTTACACTCAAGCTAATCAGACTGATCAACCTGGACCTCAATGTCAAATACAAAAACGACACTCTATTTCTTGAAAAAAACCAGAGGACTCAAAGCCTCATCTACATCAATTCAAGGAGTCCAGATCTTCACTCAAAACACATTGAGCATTCTAAAATCTTCTCTATCTATTTAGCTCTATTGTGTTTCATTTATTTACATTTTGAGCAGTGTGTGTGCTCTTTATTTTTAGACAGACACTATCTCCTATGCTGAATTGGAGGATTTATAAATCCTCACTCAATCTTTCCCTATACTCTTGTATCCCACTGTGGATAGTGGTGGAGGTCAAGTGTGACCTGGATAGCCTGTGTGCTATTGTTTTTTTTTTCCCATGAAGAACTGTGGTAGAAGTATTAGTACCTGGATAGTCTGAGTATTGTTGTTTACCCTGATCCAGGGTGCGGATCAAAGTTTATATAAATTGTTTGAGAGGACTAAGACTTGGCTTGAGACTGAACCTCTTGGTTAAAATTGTTGTTCTTATTTATTTTGTTTTAAACTATATTGAATATTCTGCTGCTAAGTAATTTAAATAAAAATCTATTTTTAAAGTAACTCTAATAGTTAAACTAGAAAGTGTTTAAAACTTTTATTATCCAGTAATTTATTTTCAAAAGTTAATTAATCTTTAGATTGAGTTAACTGAGAAATAATCAATCTCTTGAGAAACTAATTGAAAAATTACAATCTTTATAAATTCACTACAGTTTAATTTTTATTTAATTTGGTGGATTTTAATCATAAAGTTTTTAACAGAAATTTAAATTGGAACTTAATTCACCCCCACCCCCCTCATGAGCATCCACTCCAACCAACGTTTGGTATCGGAGGTTTTTTGTTATTAATAAAGGATTTCAAAATACTCTGTTTTTCAGCAGTGATTTTAATTGTATCTTAAAGATCTTAAATTTCTATTAGTTCTAAATTTTATCTCTTTAAATATATTTGATAAAATATAATTATGGATAATAGACTATAAGGTGATGCTACCAACAAGCCACCTTTCTTTAATGGTGTTAATTATGCCTAGTGGAAACTAAAAATGAAAATTCATTTAGAAATTATGGGATTTGATATCTGGACTTCTATAGAGACTTAGTATAAGATTCTAGAAACTGAAAGAACTACTTTGGATTAACCTACTAAAACTGCTTACAATAATAATTGTAAAGTAATGAATGCCCTGTATTGTGCTTTATGAGATGAAGAATTAAATCAAATTTCTACTTGAAAAATTGCTTATGAAATTTGGGATACTTTGGCTATTTCCCATGAGGGAACAACCAATATTAAGGAAATGAGACTAGAAACTTATACTATTAAGTATGATAATTTTAAAATGAATCATGATGAACCTATTTTTGACATGTATATCAGGTTCAACGAAATTGTAAATACAATGATCTCACTTGGAAAAGTTGTTCCTGTAAAAGAACAAGTCATGTGATTACTTAGATGTCTGCCAAATAGATGGAGAGGCACATCAGTTTCAATAAGGTAATCATGTGACATAAGTTCACTGCCTGTTAAAGATCTGATTGGTAAGTTAATGATGTATGAATAACAACTAAAGGTAAACGAAGAGGAATATGATGAACCAAAGAGGAAGCCAATGGAATTTAAGTCTAATACTTCAAATATCAAGGATAAGGAGAAAGTGCTCATACCTACTGAAAGCTCAACAAGTGGAAGTTCAGATTCTGATAGTGATGAAGAGATGGCTCAGATAGCCAGATGATTTAATAATTTTTATAGAAAGAAGAAGCTTTTCAGAAAATTCAATTATAAGGGAAAGTATGACAACAATGGTCATTGGAAGAAATATTGGAAAAGAACAGATAAAAGTGATGATATAGTTTGTTACGAATGTAAGGGGAAAGTACATGTGAAGGTTGACTGTCTAAAATTTATTTTCAAGAAGAAATATAATTATAATGACAAGAAATAAAATAAATCTATGAAGGAAACATGGAGTGCTTCAGAATACAACACAAGTGAGTCTGAGGTTTCTGATTCTGAAAAGAATCATGCCAACATGTGTTTCATGAGAAATACTTCTGAGGTACCTATTTCCCCTATGATGAATGATTATTATTCTGGGAATTAAAGTAGTGGTGATAATACGTCAAAAGCTGGATTATTTAAATACTGTAATATGTTAGAGAAAATATGCAATGAGCTGAAAGATAAGTACAAGTCATTGAAGAAACAGCATGCTTTAACTAGCACTATAAAATCTGCATTAGAAGTAGAAAAGGAAAATAATGATCAACTGTTAAAGGAGACTACTGAACTTAAATTATCCAATGATAAACTTAGAATATATTTAGAGAAGTTTAAAAATGGAAAGAATACTCTTACTCAAATTCTTAGAAAACAAGTTGCACCATAGTATACTACTGGTTTAGGTTATCAGCCTGGACAGAGACAGCTTGTTAAGAATAAATTCATTCCTAAATCTGGACAGTATGTTCTAGTTCCAGTTTTGGAAATTCCTATGACTCAACTATATATTCACATAGTTATATATCAAATAAAGTTTATCTTTCAAATCCTTTTGAATATATTGATTGTATGAGACCCATTAGATAAATCTGGGTACCAAAAGTTTTGCTCGCTAACCTATCTGGACCAAAGAAGATCTGTGTACCAAAAACATTTTCTGTTTAAACTTGTTTTGTAGGACACTTGCTTGAAGAGTTCCCATAAGAAGATATGGTACTTGGACAGCAGATGTTCAAGGCATATGACTGGATATTACTCATGTTTCAAGAGTTTAATCAAGTTTGATGGAGGACATGTCACCTTTGGTGATAATTCAAAAGAAAAAATCATCGTTTTAGGCCATATTGGTAACACTGATTCACTTTTAATTTCTAAATTATTATTTGTTGATGGATTAAAATACAACCTGTTAATCATTTCTCAGTTGTGTGATGATGGTATCAATGTTAAATTTAAAAATGATGCTTGTAATGTTTTTAATTCTAAAAATGATTTGGTATTTACTGCCTTAAGAAATGAAAATTTTTATACTGTAGATTTAAATTCTTTAGCCAAACAAAAGTTACTTATTTAAATGATTTTCATAAATAATCTTGGCTATGGCACAGAATATTAGGACACTGCAATATACATTCACTTAAGAAACTGACTATGAAGAACTTAGTTAGAGGCCTACCTCAACTAAAATTCTCATCAGACAAAGTTTGTACTCCCTGTCAAAAGGGAAAATAACATAAAGTTTCATTTAAATTAAAGAAATAAGTTTCAACTTCTCAACCTCTCAAGTTGGTTCACATGGACTTTTTTGGACCTTCTAGAGTTTCTAGTTTAAATGGGAAGCACTATGTCTATGTCTTAGTAGATGAATTTTCCAAATACACTTGGGTATACTTTCTTGCTCACAAAAGTGAATCTTGTTCTTATTTTATGAAATATTCCAGGTCTGTAGATAACCTTAGTGGACTTAAAATTAAGACCCTGAGAAGTGATCATGGCCGTGAGTTTGAAAATCATGAGATTGAATCTTACTGCTCACACAATGGCTATAGTCACAACTTTTCTTTCCCTAGGAAACCTCAACAGAATGGTGTAGTAAAAAGAATAAATAGAACCCTTCAGGAAATTTCAAGAACTATACTCAATGAATGTGATTTATCTGTTTATTTTTGGGATGAAGCTATGAAAACAGTTTGTTATATTACAAATAGATTCTTGATTAGACATGTTCTTAAGAAGACCCCTTATGAACTGTGGAATAATAGGAAGCCTAAAGTTAGTTACTTCAGAGTTTTTGGTTGCAAAGTTTTTATTCTTAATAATAAGGATAATATTGACAAGTTTTCTTCTAAAAGTGATGAGGGAATCCTTCTAGGTTACTCTATAACCAGTAAGTCTTATAGAGTCTTTAACAAAAGAACAAAAATTTTGGAAGAATCTGTTCACATAAAATTTGACAAAATTGGTCCGCATGAACCTAAGTGTTCTCTTGAAAATATTTAAGAAGAGCTTTCTATTCTGGACCTTAATGACAAAAATAGTGAACCTGTTGTAAAGACAACAAGTTCTGTAAATATTCTAGAATATGCTCCTGGTGAACCTGAACCTAGAGAAGAACCTGAAATTTCTAGTCCATCCTTTACTAGATCAACTATGATTTTAAAGAATCATCATTTAGATGTTTTTGTTGGTAATCTTGATAGAGGGACATAGACTAGATCTTCTCTAAGAAATCAGGTTGAATATCAAGCCTTTCTTTCACAGTTATAACCTAAAAATATCAATGATGCAATTAATGATTAATTTTGGGTAATGGCTATGCAAGAAGAATTAAATTAATTTGAAAGAAACAAAGTCTGGGAATTAGTTGAAAAACCTAAGGACACTTCGACCATAGGCACTAAATGGGTTTTTAGAAAAAAAGTTGATGAATCAGGAAACATAGTTAGAAACAAAGCAAGGATAGTTGCACAAGGATATAGTCAAGAATAAGGAATAGACTATGATGAAACCTTTGCACCTCTGGCTATATTAGAAGCTATTAGAATTCTACTAGCCTATGCTGCTCATCTGAATTTCAAGTTATATCAAATGGATGTTAAAATTAATTTTTTAAATGGTCTTATAATTGAAGATGTTTTTGTTGAATAACCACCTGGATTTACTAATCCTCATTTTCAAAATCAAATTTTTAAGCTCTATATAGCTTTATATGGTTTAAAACAAGCCCCACGAGCTTTGTATGATAGAATTATTAGTTTTCTTATTTCAAAAGGTTTTTCTAAAGGTATTTCTGATCCAACTCTCTTTATTAAAAGTATTTCCAAAAATGCTTTAATAGTACAAATCTATGTTGATGATATTATTTATGGATCTTCTAAAAATGATTTGTGTGTTTATTTTTCAAAGAGTATGCAGAATGAATTTGAAATGAGTTTAATGGGAGAACTCAAGTACTTTCTAGTATTTCAAGTTTTTCAAAATAAAAATGGTATTATTTTAAATCAAAATAAATATACAAAGGATATTTTAAAACTTTTTGGTTTAGATAGTATTAAGGAAAGTGATACACCTATGAGTACTAATTGTAAGTTGGATGCTAATGAAACTGGAAAACCTGTGGATCAAACCAACTAAAGAGGTATGATTGGGAGTATTCTTTATCTTACTGCTAGTCGACCAGATATTATGTTTAGTGTGTGTATGTGTGCAAGATTTTAAGAGAATCCAAAAGAGTCACACTTGCTTGCTGTTAAAAGAATTTTCAAATATTTTAAACATACTACTAAGTTAGGATTATTCTATCTGAAAGGAAAATCATTTTATTTAATAAGTTATTCAGATGATGACCTTTTTGGTTGAAAGTTAAATAGAAAGAGCACTTCTGGAACATGTAATATTCTAGGTAAGTCTTTAGTATCATGGTGTAGTAAAAATCAGAATTCTATTGCATTATCTACTGCTGAAGTAGAGTACATTTCTACTGGTAGTTTTTGTGCACAAATTCTATGGATGAAACAGACTTTATTGGACTATGGATATTATTTTAGACATGTATTTATAAACTTTGATAACACTAGGGTGATTAATAACTCTAAGAATCTCGTGTCTCACTCTAGGACCAAACACATTGATGTAAGGCACCATTTTTTGAGAGATCATTACCAAAAGGGTGATATTACTCTTGAATTTATAGGTAATTAACATCAATTAGATTACATTTTCACCAAGCCTTTAAGTTCAGATATGGTAAGTTACATTAGACATGAGATAGGAATGATATAATTTGTAAGTTAGAAACCTCACTGTTAGAAACCTCGCCGTCAAAAACCTCACTGTTAGAAACCTCATTGTTAGAAACATCACTGGTATGAACCTCACTGTTATACCTCACTGGTATGAACCTCACTATTATACCTCACCATTAGAAACCTCACCATTATAAATCCTCACTGGTATGAACATCACTGATATACCTCACTGTTAGTGGACCTCACTGATAAAAATACCTCACCTTTATGAATCCTCACCGGTATGTATTACCATTAGGATTGCACTATTTTTAAAATTATGTATCTTTAGCCGACAGAATCTGTATCATTTATATTATACTTAATATACATTATTTATTTATTTATTGATTCCAAAATGATAAAACATAAGTCTTATCCTCATCTCGATCCACCTCAAACCCTTTACCTTCAAGCCTTAGCTCACAAACCTTTGTTTCTCTTGAACCCTAAACCTCGCGATTCGCAGAATGGAAAGAGTGAAGAGACCATCAGTCAGAGAAAAGAATGATGAGCCGAATTCCAAGAGACTCAAAGGAAAGTCTAGTGGTGGAAGTAAAGAGAATAGATATACAAATCCACATCTCATTCAAAGGAATATAGTAGTGGATAAATAACTATTCGCGGACTGGTTGATGTCCAGTAAATCTTTAGTTCTATAAATACTGGAGGACCAGAAATGGGTAGAGTGCTTCTCGAATAACAATGGACCCTATTATCCGAAGCTTGTAAAAGAGTTCTATGAGTTTGTTCTCTTTAAGAAATATGAAGAGGAGAATATAATGGTTTAAGTTGTGAATGGAAAGGAAATAGCTTTTTCCTCTGCTTAATGGGCTAAATGCTTGAAAGTCCCACATAAAGAAGAGTTTGGGTATTTCTCGAAATCAGTACCTCATACCAGTGAAATATTTGAATATGAAGCTACTTTGGAAGAATTAACATGATATGGTACACCAAGAAAGGTAGTTTCTGCAGAAATGGATGGAGAGAACTGGTTACTATTCAAGTTTATTCAACATGTGCTAAGTCCAAGAAGAGAGGATTTTGCAAATCTGAAATACCAAGATATTTATTTGTTGCATCTGTTAAGATATGGTGTTAAGATGAATCTCTGTAGACTATTAATGACTCAGATTGAGGATATGACCAGGCCCAAATCAAAGTCCAATGCTTTATTCTTTAAAAATCTAATTTTGATTATGATCAAAGTGAAGGGAGTAGCTGAGTCTCAGGATGAGACAGTGGTGGTAAGGAACAATTTTTGAATCACATGCACTATTTATAAATACATAAAGATCAATCAGAATCTGAGGATAAGAGAATGTTTCAGTCATAATGAGAAGCTATATGATAAGTTTAATCCTGTGGATCATCCTTCTAGACCAAAGGATGTGAGGGATCCAGGTCTAGGACCTGATGAAGGGGAACCCCAGTATAGTGATAATATTAATGAATAGGATACCTTTGTAGCTGATGGAAGGGATCCGGACTTGCCTCCAAGTCCTTTTGTTGAAATTGTATCATCTGGAAAGGAAATAGTGTTGGGAGTTAGCAATGAAGAAGCCCCTATTGATGAGGAAGACCAGACTGCCCCAGAGAATGAAGAAGAAAGAGAATCTGAAACCGAAGCATCTATTTCTGCATGCTTGAGTCTTTTTCCACTGATTGGGCACTCCTCAATGCCTACTGAGGAAGTTGTTGAAGTAGATAGACCCGCACCTATTCCTGAAGAGCCTTCTGCAGTTGTAGAATTGGAGATGATTATGGAGGATTCTTCTAAAGAAGACTGAGCTGCTGAGGGTGCTATTTCTATACATATACAAGAGAATTCACCATTTGAGGGGAAGCATCCAACTAGACATGGCAATGTTTCAGTAGCTGATGGAATTAAAGACTGGGAAAAAGACCCAGGTTTTGTAGTTTGTGGGTTGGACTATCCTGATTCTGAAGATGAGACACCCATGAATAGACCACAAGTTAACTATAATTTCTCTTCTGAGTTTTTACCTGAGGATGTGGTAAGAAAATCTGATCTAGACCAGTTGAAGTATTCTTTTAATACCTCATTTGTGGAAGAGGTAAGAAGAATGAAAAACTCATTGATTTCATCCATTAAATCTGTTATGAATGTCTCTATGGCCAGTATTGTGACAAAAAGAGCACCTATAGTCATGCCTAACAATCTAGTTACTAAGGCTGATCTTGAGTCTTTAAAGGCAGAGTTGAAGGAGACTTGGACTGCATCTATTTCAGATTTAAAGAGATATTTTATTGAAGAACTGAGAAAAATGTAAAAATCTTTTGAAATATCTCTCGGGTGTATAGTTTCAGTCCCTATGACAGAGATGATGAATGAGATAAGAGTATTTCATTCTCATATTGAGAGCTGGACAGGAGTTGTTGTTGCCTTAAAGCAGTCTGTTGCTTCTCTAACAACCTTGAGTAGTTCTCAAGCTCAAATGAGTAGTGATATCAATTACATTGAAGGTTTAGTAAGGCAATTTGTGGATGTTTTTTAGGGATTTAAAAAGTCCATGGAGCAACATGTCAGCACCCAGGACTCTCTTGTGAAAAATATCATTAGTGGGTTGACTAAATCTTTTAAAGAAATAGTATCCTTTACTGTTGCACCTCTGAGTACTACCAATCCTTCTTTCGATATTTATCATATTTGAGCTGTGATGAGAGAATAGATTGGACAGTCTTCTACCAGTGGCTCTGTAGACTCTGTTATCTTGACACAATTGGTGACTACCACTAGGGATATAGGGAAAATTGTTCAGAATTTTATGAGAGAAGCCAATGCTTCTCAGAAAGAGGTAAAAGACAAAGTGTATTACTATTTCCAAAGGGTCTATACCAAGCATCAGATCAACAACCATTTCAAGATTATGTTAGAGAACATGAAACTACCACTAGTCACTCATTCTTTCAAAGATCAAGTAATCAAGTTGAGGTAGTTGAACCCTACTCTAGATAAATTTATGGAGAACAAGTATGAATTCATTTCTACTATGGAGATAGGAGGAGGGATCATAATGGAATTTAGGAATCTGTTGCTGCCATTTTTTCATGTGGATAGTACTCCTATCATTTCACCTCCAGCTCTGCTTTCCTCTGCTCAGTCTACCTCCATTCCTCATATGACTCCATTTCAAGCAATCCAGAGCCTCACTCCTATGATCACACAGAGAGATACCCACTACAGGCCAAGAACAGTCTCTGTTACTCAACCTCTAGTAGTACTTTCTGGAATTCCCAAGACTTCTACTGAAACTTCCCAGCCTGATTCTACCTCTGAACCCAAAGACAAATCCAAAGTGGACATTCAGGAGGTGGATTGATTAGTGTCTAGGATCTTTGATAAGAATCACTTATATTCTTTTTTATTCAATTCTGTATTTCTATGTATTTTTGCATCAAGTAATATATCAATGATTTCATTCTCTCTTACTTTCTGTTCCTTTTCTCATCTTTGTTTACTTCTTTTTTCTAATCAAAAAGGGGGAGAAATAATATAAAGCGAAAGGGGGAGAAATAATAATAAGGGGGAGAAACATGAGAATTATGAGAAATATGAGGTTAATATTTATGAGCATAATACTTTTACCTCTGGTATATTTTTTTATAATTTTACCTCTTATACATTTGTTTTGTAACTCTAGTACATTTGTTTTTATTATTATCTTTGATACAATTTCATTTAATATTATATCCTCTAATACATTACTCACACTGAGAAATAAGAACCATTGTATTTTATACTAATACATTACTGATTATTTTGGATTATAATATCATAATTTGTGATTATCAAAAAAGGGGTAGATTGTTGACCTCACCTATTTTGATAATCTCAATTATGTTTCAATATGCTTTGATAATCCCAAATAATGGTTATCTATATATTAATTCTTTCAATCTATGAAATTATACTATTGAGTTGATAAAAATATTAAAATACTCATTGGAATATGTTAATCAATGTCTATCTATGTTTATACACACTTTGGAACAATTATAACTCAATCTGGATATGTTCTTCATAGAACAGATAAGTGTTAAGTCCACTGGAATGCATAAGCCCACCGATATGCACATAGATACTGATACCAATACAAATAGACAGATAGAAATCTACTGATACGAAGTCCACTGATACAGAAAGGCAAGTCTATCGATACCGATACAAGTCTTTTGATACAGACGGATATCATTACAAAGAAGCTACCGATAAGAGGAGCTACTGATAGAAGGAGCTACTGATAGAAAGTGATACCGATACATAGAGCTACTATTATAAAGAGTAAAAACTACCGATACTAAAGAGCTACCATTATAAAGAATCTACCAATAAGAGGAGATAACGATAAGAGGAGCTACCGATATAAGGAGATACCGATAGAAGTAGCTACCGATAGAAAGAGTTACTGATTCAAGAAAGCTACCGTTATAAGGAGTAACAGCTGCCGATGGAAACCAGTCACTATTTCTCTAAACTCTATTTCTATTTTTTTATTTAGTAATGGTCAGATTTTATGTTTTTAATGCATCTACTATTAATTGATGATAGTGGTTGGAATTTCAGGAACTGTACCTCATACCTGTAAAAAGGTAATCATTCCCATTGTTGGAGCTAAAGTTATATAAGGGAACCTCGAATAACTAAAGGTGTGTTGTGGTCATTCAGTCTTTCCATGCACATACAAGACAATATTCTGGAGATATTCAAGGACTTAAATACATAGAAGAAGAAGGAATAATTCATACTGAATCCATAGAACCTGAGCATTCAAGGAGAAAAGATCTTCAACAATTTCACTTACACTCTAGCTGATCAGACTGATCAACCTGGACCTGTAAGTCAAATACAAAAACGACACTCTGTTTCTTAATAAAAACCAGAGAAGGACTCAAATCCTCATCTGCATCAATTCAAGGAGTCCATAGCTTCACTCAAAACACATAGAGCATTCTAAACTCTTCTCTATCTTTTTAGCTCTATTGTGTTTCATTTATTTACATTTTGAGCAGTGTGTGTGCTCTGTATTTTTAGACACACACTATGTCTTGTTCTGAACTGGAGGATTTATAAATCCTCACTCAATCTTTCCCTATACTCTTGTATCCCACTTTGGATAGTGGTAGAGGTCAAGTGTGACCCGGATAGCCTGTGTACTATTGTTTTGTTTTCCCACAAAGAACTGTGGTAGAGGTCTTAGTACTTGGATAGTCTGAGTACTTTTGTTTACCCCGATCCAGGGTGTGGATCAAAGTTTATATAAATTTTTTGAGAGTACTAAGTCTTAGCTTGATACTGAACCTCTTTGTTAAAACTGTTGTGCTTATTTATTTTGTTTTAAACTATATTGAATATTCTGCTGCTAAGTACTTTAAATACAAATCTATTTTTAAAGTAACTCTGATAGTTAAACTGGCAAGTGTTTATAACTTTTTTTAGCCAGTAGTTTAGTTTCAAAAGTTAATTAATCTTTATATTGAGTTAACTAATAAATAATCAATCTCTTGATAAACTAATTGAAAACTTACAATCTTTATAAATTCAAAATAGTTTAATTTTTATTAAATTTGGGGGATTTTAATCATAAAGTTTTTAATATAAATTTTAATTGGAACTAAATTCACCCCCCCCCCCCTCTTGAGTATCCACTCCGACCAAAAATAATTAATATTATGTAATAAGGAAAAAATTTTGTCATAATTAATGGTAAAAATAGTAAAAATTTGTCTCCATGGTAAAAGGGTAAATTGGGTTAACCTAGGTAAAAAGGTGATAAGGCCATGATATTTCATCTTAATTATTATTTTATTAATTTATTTATACCCTTATCACCATATTATCACTATTTTTTTTTGGACACTTGACCTTTTAAATGACCTATGTAATATTTTAAGTGAAGAAAAATAAAAAATGTCACTCTTTTACTTTGAAATTTATCTTATATATTCACAAAAGGATTAAAATTAGTTGGGAATTAGTATTAAAAGTTATTTTAGAATAATTAAATTTATTTTATTATTTTTATTTATTTATAATTTTTAGTGATTATATAATTACCTTAAATTCTCATGAAATGTTGACACAATATATATTAAATTAATAAAAAAGTAAAATAATCGATTTTAGAAATATTTAAAGTAATAAAATTTCAATGAATTATTGTATTCCATGAAATTTTTAGATAAATATAACAAATTTTTTAAGTGTTATAGGTTTATATTCTAATTATATAACTATATTGGTGACTTTAAATTCAAAGTAAATGAATAGTTCTAAAAATGACATTTATGGTGTTATATAATGAATGGTATTTTATTAAATGAGTAAAAATTCCTAAAAATATAAAATTAAAAAAATATAATGACATATGGTTGAACATATAAACCATGGTCCATTTATTGGTCAATTATTCTTTTATAGAAACATTCATGACCCTTTAAGAGTTGAAAACTTTTATTTTGTGGTAATTGTCAAAAAGGGTTAACGAGGGTTAAAACTAAGTTTTAAGGGTTAAAATATTACATTAACTTCTATAAATATTATTTTATTGGATTATATTGAATCATAATCATCCTGTATTATAAATATGTCCCTTTAGTTCCAGTTTTCCATGAAAATTATTTTATATTAATTTAATACATTAAGTAATTCAAAGAATGCCCCTCCTCTCAATTATAAAAGCACACCCCTCCCCTATCTTCCTTAAACCACCTTAAGAAACATATCTAAAACAAAACAAAACCAATTTTATTCTAAAATTTCCTATCCACAAATTATATGTATTATTTTTATTATAATAACTTTACAAAGGTCCTTGAGAAGATATCTAAAGTAAGTCTGTCGAAGAAGAGGCAGTCATCTTTGTTGAATATTTCAAATTTATTTCTCTTTCTACTTCCTATAAATATATTGTACAGATAATAAACTAATAACACAAGTATAATAAATATAATAATATGTTTGTATGATTATGGGATAAAAATTTTCAATCTTCTTCCATCCTATGAATGGTAGAAACATTTCTTGTGTATACGTACGGCTTATTGTATCCACATTGCGGTGTAATTTTTTTTTCTTATCTACTTTACATGGATGATTATAAAATAAAATTAATGAATATATATTATATTTATAACATAATTATGGTCCTATAAATATAATATATAATTTACCTTCTTACCCTTCCACTTGTTAAAAATAATAACATCGCTCGTGCGTATGTGTGGACTTCCACCTCTACAAGGCGATGTGATTCATTTTTCATGTCTTAATTTCAAGGATGATAATAAATGTTTTCATAATGAATAAATATAATATTTATATCATGATTAATATTCGGTATATTTTTTAACCATGATCAATATTCAAGGAATGAAACTACCAAATAGAAACAATCGGTAAAAATGAAACGGTTAGCACTTAGTAATGTTGAATTTAATAAAAAATTATCAATAAAGAGGTATTTAATTGTTATAAGTGGATAATATATTATATTATAATTATGTATATTGTTCTTTTATATAATTATAATTAATTTGAATTTATTTTATAGGAGGATTAAAGCACTTACAAATCAATACGGACCTAAGGTAAGGGTTTATTTCATAATCTCATCCTTATTCGGGATTATTTAAGTTTAAGTTTTTTTTAGAAGGAGTATGTGATATTTCTACCATAAAACCCATAAATTTTATTATACTATTGTTATGTTTGTGCTTTTAAAGTATTGTTTCCATTTTTACATTCTAGATTACTCAAAAACACCAAAAATGTTTTTAAAGAAATCAACTTTATTTTTCTCTTCGGTTAGGAATATTTTCCTTTCATGTCCATATATTCATTTGAAAGTTTTAAATAATGTTTTAATATTATATAATGATTTATTAAAGTAAATTTCACCCATTTCATATTTCTATTAAATTTTATAAAATTAATTTTCTTATCATTTTCAGAATGATTCACTTTTTACCAAATATTTTTTCTAATTTTTTGGAAATTTTTAGATTTTAATATACATGTTTTCAAAATGAAAGGTTTATTTTCCTAAATAAATATCATAGTGATATTTTTAAATTACATTAAAATATATAAATAATATTTGGTTAATATATAATTAAATTTGGATATACTCTTTTTATATCATCCTCCATATTACATTGGATGGATTAGGATCATGTTATATTTATTGATTAGGAAAAATATTAACATTCAATATGACAGTTTTTCAATATTAATTTTTTTGTTGATTATGTATCAAATTATTCAACACATTTATATGATTATTTCATTTAACTTAGTAAGTTATGGGTTGGGTCGTTACATCCCCTCAATGCATTAGTGGGTCACATGAGACCAACTAGTTTGGGTATTTGGTGTGTGTCTTACATGTTTACATATTTTTTCTAGGGTATTAAGGACTTGAAGGTATGACTATGATGTCTGGAAGTATCCATTAAATCATTATTAAACTAATTATTATGATCCATATGATTTTTTATGTTGTTATGTTATCCATTGATTTAGCCCCCTTTTGTGGTCTTCGTTATATGTCATAATTGATTATTATTTATCTAAAACATATTTCTTATTTTTTATTTACTTTATGATACCTTCTATTGTAATATTTATATTACTAAGCATTTTATCTAGCTATTTATTATTTTTAACTTTCCCTGATATACCGAGAAGAGATTTATAAATGAATTAATTTATTTAAAATAAGAAATAATAATTTTCTTATAAAAATTATTATACAGTATATTTCATGTTTTTATATATTATTTAAGAATCATGAATGTATCTAGTCTCCCATGACTACTAAACTATTTGATCCTTTTGGATGCAATACCTTATATTTTATAAAAAATTATTATAATAATCATTGACTCTTGGATGCTAGATTCGGGATATTAAACACACATAAACTCATGTTTTTCTTCAATAATCAAATATTAACAAATTAAAAAGGAAACTCACACCACCATGATTTAAATATCAATGTTAATGAAATCAAGTGATTAAATGTTAAATTTAATGTTGAAGATTCATATGGAAAAAATTCATCAACTCTAAATCCTTGGAGTCATTTGAAACTAAAAGTGAATCCCTCATGATTAATTGTGATATTTTTATATAAATTATAGAGTAAATAGATTCATCACAAGCCTATGGTAAAGAATAATATTCAAGGTATGAGAAAAACTACATTTTCATTTTTACCCCAAATTATGAGTGAAAAAAAATTAATATGATGGTTGTGTGATATGAATATATCCTTATTGGGTTAATCTAGTTTTTAATTTCCAGTACATATGGATCATCTTGTCTCCTCATTGAAATTAGTGAGTAATTAAATAGGTGAACCCAAAATCTGGACAGTTTGAATATAATTTGGAATAATTGAGAATCTATCCTAATTTTGTGTAATTATTAATTTTATATTACGGGTTCCATTTTTTCCACTTCTATATTGACCTCTTTAAGTCCCCCAGTTAGTTCTCCTACTTATTCTTCTTCTGTTGATTCTTCTTATTCTTCTACATAGTCAGTAAATAGTGTATCTAGTTCTTCTTATTAATTATCTTACTCTATACGTGCTCCTATATTTTCAAAAAAAAATATTAAAAATGAATCAGTTAAGTACTTTTCTTAATTTTATTCTTTATCCTCTTCTTCCTCTGAACTTGTAGTGGTGAGGGAGTCACATAAAGGGAAAATCTATCTTGTAAAGTGTTTCTTACCTCAAATTCATTGACCTTTATTTTAATCTCTTGAAATTCCTCTTCAAAATCTAGTTCCATGTCATGGAGTTTCATTATTGGGTATATGTTTGGGTATTTTTATATTTATCATTTCATATTTCTAATATGATATGAATGATCCCACATAAGGATGAAGAATCTGTCTTTTGTATTCAAAATACATTATAACCCTATCATCACAACCAAAAATACCCAAGTTTAATAAAATAAATAAAAATTATTAAATAAAATCCTAAGATAAAATAAATAAATAGAAAGAGATGAGAATAATAATTTTCAACATTATTAAATTAATATATTTTAATTTCTTTTCCTTAACAACAGTGTTAGAAATTGATACCACCTGGAGGATTCCTTAATTCCTATAAGGATATAGAATTTAAATATTTTTAATAGTATGAAACCAAACTCAATAAATCTATAATTAATATGTATAGGATTTTCAAGTAACTATGTTGATCCCACAAGGACAGGTTAGAGAATTATAATTAATTTAATAATAAAGTCATAAATTAATTTATGATTATGGAAAATAAATTTTAACAACTGAGAATGTGGGTTTTTAAAAAGGTTAGAAGGATAAAAAATAAAAAAAAGGTGGAAGGTAATTACATATTCAAGTACATGATATAATAAAATATAAAAAATGAATAAAAAATTATATGGACATTATAATTGAGTCTAAGTGAATCCCTTAGTTTTGGTCAACACTCTCTATCTCAAGAATCTACTTTCTTATAGTCATGTACTTCGAATAATAAAAAATATAGGAAACTAGAAAACATTTTTAAACATAGAATGTAATTAACCCAATGGTCATAGTGAAAATTATACTCTAGTTAATATATTAAAAAGAACCCCTTCACCCACCAATAATGCAATGGTCGTGCATTAAAGTATAATATAGTAAGAGATGTTATATAATTGATGAGTGAATAAACCCTAAGATGATTTATTTATTCAAAATTAAATATATATTAAAAAAATCCACCTCATCAAAATTACAACAATATGAAAAAAAAATTACACCATCATGTTAGCCATGAGAGGATGATAAAAAATAAATTAAAATACAAAAAATGTGGAGTTAGCTCAGTGGAGGACTCTGTTAAAGTATAGAACTTTTACCTAGAGTTATGATCTATAATTCCTTATATCTCCTCCCAGACATTGTATTTATAGGTAAAAATGGTCCCCCGTGTGGATTAAATGCTATAAAATTGTTAAATGAATTTGGTCAAGTCAACCCTAGGAGTTATGGGTGAATTATTTCTTATCATTGGTCATTTTTTACATAAAATCAGATGTTTCTAGATCACATCAACATGTTTCACGGTGTAAGAAATGGTTTTACATCGTGAATTTCCATTTATCACCCTCCAAATGTATTTTTCATCTTCTCTTTCTCCAACCATTAATTTCTAATGATTTTCACATCATTAATAGGTGATTCATGATGTGAATGGCTATTTTTTAGTGTTTTTTATCTATTTACACTTGAATCACCAATCCTAAGCCTTGGAAATGATCATTGTTTAATTCCATATTATAGATCATCATTTTCTTCATAAATTCCATATCCTTTAATTTGTTTTATTCCAAATTAAATTCAATAGTCTCCTATTATAAAAAAATATTAAATATTTGAGCAATATTTATTAATTAAATTTATAAAATTATTTTATTATATTAAAATGTATATTCATAAAATATATTCATCAAAGATACTGGTGTAATATCTTTTTCATTAGTTCAATGAAGAATATAGGTGTGGTAGTTAGGTTAAACGGTATCATGAGGTACTCAAAATGTCCATACCTTCTCCGGAAGTTGGTCTTTGGAATATCCAACTCTTTGATTCCAAGATAGTGATAACCAAAATGATGATAAATTTACAAGAACCACTTTTCCACTTTCAACTAATCTAAAAAATAATCTTTTTATGGAAAAATATGTTAATTATTTACCATTTCTTGATTGATATTTCGGTTATCAACACATAAGAAGATGTTTCCATAAACCTTCTTAGAAAATAGAGTAGGGTATGCCCAAAGTGGAACACTATGGAAAATCAAGCCCTTGTATATCAAATTTTCTAATTGAATTGTTGGCACTTTCAACTCAAATTAAACCATATGGTATGACAGAATCGATCTAGACTAAGTTCCCAGCACTAGGTCAATTGAAAACTCAATTTACCTCTCGAGATGTAAACTACATAATTCATCTAGGAATAACTTAGGGGGTTTATTGAAAATCATATGAATATCTCCATTGAATGATTTTTATCCTATTTCAACCACAAACAAATATATTAACTTAAGAAGAACTTGGAGATGAGGTCATACTCGACTGGACATCGGGTTTCATTCTCCTTGAAACACATGGGAGCTACCATCGTGGGAAGAAAAGGAACCCCATGAAAGATAAAAATCAATTAAATATTTGTGAAAAAATAAACTAATCCATCCTAATAATATCATTGTAGAGGATATTATCAAGGACCAAAAAATTACAAACTAGCTCAATGTCACACATAAATAAAGGGAATGAGTGGCATCAGAAAATTTTATCCTTGTTCATTCCTAAAGGTGTTTCCAAATCTATAACGAATCACATGAGTTCCATTGGATATTTTAAAATATACACAATATATGTTGACATTAAAATCTGATATTAACAGGTATCAAATAAAGAAGTCACTAAAGCCGAAGCAATTGAAATGGAACCTCTCACAATAGTAGGACCTACATCCACTCCTATTTGAGAATCTAAAACTATGTGTAACTGCTTTATTATAGAGGCATGTGACTGAAGACTTATTTTATATGAAGAATTTTACTAAAGAAAAAATACCCTATGTTTCAACAATCCTATGCCAGTGGATGGAAAAAATTTCCTAACAAATCCTATTTAAGTGACCAAGGCATCAACATGAGTTGCATATTTTTTGAGGTACATGGAAAGGATCCTTCACATGGCCCACTAGGCCACACTAATAACAAGTTGGAATAATTATTTCTAATAATGGTAGGGGATAATATTTCTAGGATACACCGCAATTCTTTCCTTTATAAAACTCACTATGTTTCCTCTTCCCCTTAAAGGAACCACGGAAGTTTCCACATGAGATAGGATGAACTTTGGTCAGCCCTGACTTTCCAGCCATGACAAACATTTCCATCAGCACCATATCCCCCACCTAGGTATAGGTAGAATGTTTCATCATGAAAACTTGATATCATATATTAAATTGAAGTACCATATGAAACATTTAAATATTTATCTTCTCATTTGATATATCCTCAAGTGAAAATAGATTGAACATGGATAAGTTATTAGAATATTCCATCATTGTATGATTCTCTTTCCCAAGGGTGAGGATCTTCATAGATTGTTCTAAGGTCATAGAATCTTGGTAGACGTTAATAGTGAATATGTCCTTAAATAATTTCTACTCAAATACCTCATACATGTTTTCAAAAACTAGATAATCTTACCATATTCTACCTGGGCCTCCAATCTTGAAGACAACACACCTCACCCTAACAGAATATGTGGTCTCTATGAATTCAAAGAGTATTTCAATTTTTTCCAAACAATATTCTACCTCCTGGGGATCATTTTTCAATTGGAATTATGATGCTTTTATATAAATAAACTATTGGGATCAAAACATATCCTCATCTCATCAAGGTTCCACCTCTCTATCCTGAGCGTGGGTAGGTGTCTCACCATGGTCCATACCCTAGACCGTACATACAACTTTTCAATGAGGTTCTAATCAATTGGAGGGTTATCAACTCTCTTGATGATTCATCAGAACTCTTTTAGGGGGTATAGTACTACACAACATCAAAAAAATAGATATAAGAACATAACACCCAAGATTTAATTCCAACTTGAGATAACAAAAATCAATTAGAAACATAGAGGAGCTTAGAAAAATGATACTGGAATTAAGTCACTTTCTATCCTAGAAGACTCAATTTATGACCACCCATGGATAGTTATGTCTCTTCATGATTAGATCTATCTATTAACTCACTCACATCCTACCCCTTAAGTCCCTACAATCCTACCTCATATCTACCTAGACATCTTATGACGTATACTAATAATAGAAATAGATGAACCACTTTTGATACCAATTTTTCATGAAAAACCCCATATTACCCAACAAACTGGGAACCTAATCCATCCTTGACATGGCCCAAAGGGTGTTCCTTATCCCCATGGGTTGTAGACAAGTTCTTGTGCATCATGAACCACATTTTGGGAATGATTTTTCCAAAAATATCATATACAATATGATATATATCAGATAATTTTTATTTATAAAAACAAGGCAAAAGAGGAAAGGAGGTATAATAAAGGAAAATATAGGTTCCGAACCACAAACCAAACCAAGGTACAAAAGTCCAACAAAAACACATCCCCACATGACATGTAGTCACCACCATAATCCCACACCTTTCAAATGAACAAAGGTGATGCCACCCTATGGTGCCTTTACTTTACCTATGTCATATGAAATAAGGTCTACAAAGACCCAAAGGTTTATAGAGGGTGTGATAAAAACAATCCCAGTTGTATCCCACCAAGTGTTTCAAAAAAAATCTTTATAATATAAACCAATTATGTTCAAATAAATAAAGATACGTAATGAATCACAACATTTGAAATTAGATAACCAAACATAGAAATCTACCCTTGGATAACTAGGTACGAGTTAGTGGGGAGACTCACAAAATTTATTTGATCAAAGGCCACCTGGTGCACACATTACCCTTAAACAATGGGCCTATGGGGTAATATTTCACTCCCAATAGTGTCTCCCAACCATAACAACCTCGGTCCACCAGGTGTGAAAATTTCCCTAGAAAAATAGGCCATGTAATAGTTTATACTTGATAATGGATCCCTTATTATTCATGTGATAGCCCATGTTGGCCCACCGGCTAGATAGTTGCTACAACAGAGTTGATGTAGCAATTTCCCAGCTCACTGGTTGGCTAACGACCCTCACCAGTGAGCTGGTGGACCACCTGTAACTAGAAAATCTACAGGTTCAGGTTCACACTCACACCAAGCTCTCAAGAAACACCCCTGATCCTCAATAAAGACTAAAACCAAGTATAAATTCCCATAAATTTCAATAAAATAAGGTAAACTAAACAAGATAGTGGCCATAAGTGAAATAAATATAAGGATGTGATGGTTAAATCTTATAAAAATGAAACATGTTTACTTTATTTTTCTAGTTCATGGTTATTTTTTTAGTTTCATGTTTATTTATGATTAAACATGATCACATAAATTATGTAAATAAAAATCATAATAATATAAAGTAAAATAAATAGATTATATGTAAATTATTTTGTCAAGACATTTTTCATAAATTATGTAAAATCTACATAATATTAACAAGCATGTAGAAAGATATAATAAGAAATATTTATACATAAAGATAAAAAAATCCATCAATGAAAAATTTATTTATAAAATCCTTCCATTAAATGAGTTAGAATGAAACCATATTTCAATGTACTTGTCTGGAAAAATTCAAGGTTCTTTTAATTATTGGGGAGATCTAAATAAGGTTTTGGGTTGTCTTAACCAAGTTATAATAAAGGGTTTATTTCTTAATAAATAATTGGTGTGACTTGGGGTATGTGTTGAGTAAATATTAATTAGTATTTTAGGATTGGGGATTCCACTCAATAGATCAAGGAACTACCAGTTAATGCAGCTGGAATGTCCTACAATAGCAATTACCTTGAAAATTTAATTTCTACCATGTCTAGGTTATGATAAGGGAAATATTAATAATCACCACTAAATTATCCATGTGATATGGAATTCTGAATCTAATTGTGTGGGCTATTAGTATTTGAAAAAAGAATGGGAGACTAAAAAATTAAAATTTATCACATTATACTATTGGTAATCAAGGTAAAGGTACTAAAAATATTATTTCATTTATTTTGTAAAATAGAAATTATTATGACCTATAAATTATTTCCTTGATATATATTATATAAATAAAATATTATGAATATCATTATCATCCAAGAGTGGTACAGGAGATTACACATTATACTACATCAAGAGTGGAAGTTTTACATGTTAGATTCTCTAATTCCTAAAGTTCCTTACGAGGAGTCTAGTGAGTAGGAGAATAATATCTTCTGAAAACATATGAATAATGCAATTGATGTCTAATACATCATGATATTATCTATGACTAGTGAACTTTAAAATATGTATGAATGCATGGATTCATACACCATTTTGTCTCATCTCCATGATCATTATCAGGAGAAGAAAATACATTAGAGGTATGAGATATCAAAGGCACTATTTACATGAAATATTATAGAGGGTGTTCTAGATAAACCTCATATAGTCTAAATGATTAGATATATTGAACATCTAGAAACAATGGTTTTCATGTTATATAAATAATTCTGTACAAACCTCATGTTCTCTTCATTTCCTTGGAGATTATGTAGTTTTATTGTAAATTTTAATATTAATAGTATTGAGATAATTCTCCTAGATCTCATGACTCTCATTTTCAAGGAAGATGAGGATATAAAGGATGAAAACCCTTCTATCCTTATGGTGAAGGAAGTTCATGGTGAAAGGACCCAAAACTAACATTTTGTCTAAGAAACCTTCACTTTTCTCATCTAAAAGAAGGAGGATCAAAGTAATGGTTAAGGATAAAGATGAAATATTTTTTTTATATTGCAGGAAAGTATAATGGAAGAATAATTTTACCTTAGTTAATAATAATGGGGAATCTTTTTGAATCCATTATTGAATATAATATTTAAATTTTTACAAATTGGGTATTAGATAAAACGTAGGGTACTCACATTTGTATCTAAATATAGAAACCAAGTAGATTATGGAAGGATACCAAATGTGTGGTGGATCTTAAATATTTTAATAGAGGAATCTGATATGTAATGATTATTATATAATACCATCATACTTTTCTAACGTGTTTAATTTTTCTTTTAAATAATTTTTATTATCTTCCCATTGTAACCAGAAACATTATATTCATATAAAATTTAGATAATTATGGGTCTATTTTAAAGTTTTTAGATAATAGATACTAATTTTATAATGATACAATATGTTACAGTATATCACACCTTAATAATATTCTTTACGTACTACAATATGAAAATCAAGTATTAGAAATCGATAACAAATTAAGTTCACATGACTCATATCCCACTTGATTTGGTATCATTGGTTTTTTCATGTAAATGAGAAGAACATGAAAAAGATATTTCAAGTATGGTACTTAAATTGTTTTGAACTAAAACCACATGATATATGGCATGATTTTTTTGAAGGAAAATGGACAAAGATCCATTTAGTGGAAAGGGTGTAATGGCTATAGATCCTCTAGAATTAGTTCATATATATGTGTGCAGACCTTATCTAGTTAAACCTAGGGGTGGATATTCATACTTAATAACTATTAATGATAAATTTAGTGGTAATATCTCATTTTTTTAATTATAAGAGTCTTGAATATTTTAAAGAATATTTTCATATCTAGGTGTTGAGTGGACATGAGATTCAGAGGCTCAGTGAGCCTCGGTGTTGATGTAATAAAAATAATAAATATATTATATCATGCATGTGTTGTTTTTTAGAAATAATGGAGTATCTAATTTATGGAGTCTCAGATGGGAAAAATGAGATTATCATTCAATATGGAATACGGGTTTTACCCTAAGAGATACATAACATTGGAATGCTTTGGATGCATGGGTCGAACATGATCATGGCTAGATTAATTACTAAATAAATTAATTTAATGAATGTATTGTTTATTAATTTTGTTAACCTAATTTACTCTATAAGTACATTCTTATTCCAAACCCCTAGGTTGATTCACATAACACTAGGGATTTGAGAAAAGTGTGTGGTGGAGCATTGGCATAGCGTTGGTGGACATCAGGATTGTGAATCAATAGTTGAAGTATAGCTGGGATTGCCAAAAATCAACAAAGTTCATGGATATAGCCAATTAAAATGGAACAGAATCGTTCTTCACCAATGATTTAACCAAAATCAAGGTAGGATATTGTTTTATGTGCATTTATCCCCATTTTTTATCCCACTATGCATGCAAATTAGTTCTAACAGTTTGATTTATGGGTTGATCATGTTGTGTGGGTATGGATTTATTTTCCTAGAATTATGAATTTGATATTGATTTGATAATAATCTTCAATATGCATCTTTATGATAAGGGATTGTGACCAACAAGAACATTGGATGAGGTTCATTCCTTATATTTTTGTTTTATACATTTCTCTCCCAGTTCTACGTGCGTCCTTCATCAAAATTTCATTTGTCCTGAGATTCAACAAATACTAGGTGAAAACCCATTGTGAAACCTATATTTTGACTAATAGATTAATTTCCATGGGTTTAGGTTCATGATCTATGATGCATTATTGGTGTGTGATGTCGATTTCAAGAACCTGATTCTTCTTTGAGGTAATAATCCTTTACTTTCTGTCAATTACTAGTTTAAAAGTTTAAATATAACCTAGTTTGAATACTTTTTGAGGTAATAAACATATAGAGGGTGTTTGGGGCTGGTTTAGAGCCTATAACCGAAGTTTTTTGGTGAAATAATCCTAGATCAAGGATAGTTAAAACCATGCGGGGTAATCTGCATGGTTAGATAAAATCATGTGAGGTTGGGTAGTGGGGAGATATAGACTACATGGTTAGAGAAAACTATGTGATTTGGGAGAGCACGGTTGTGCGACCATGTCTTTAATTTTGATTGTGGGTTTTTAAATGATTTTCACATGGTTATCGAAACCTTGCATACAAACCGTATGATGGGATCTTCCCTATAGCTGACCATGCACAGTTGGCGTACGGTTTGTCAAAGGGTGTTCCAAAACCATGTGACCCAAATATTTTGGTAAAAATGGCCGTTTTTTCGAGAAATTTCTTTTAAACATAAACCTATTTCTATTTCCAACTCTTACATAGAAAAAAAAACTTTGATAGCTTCTCCTTATTGTATATTATAGGATTTCATTCTCCTCCTTCATCTAGACTCTGATTCAAGCATTACTCATCTCAATGGATCTACATCGGTGAGTACTCAATTCCTTTCTAGTCATTGTTCCTTCTTCTGGATATCAGTTGTTCTATTTAGATGTAAACTAATATTCTCTATTATTAGTTTATTCATCCATTATTCAATTTTATCCTAATCTAAGCCTAATCAGGATCTGATACTGAATGAACTATCAAATATGAACCTGCGGTAGGTGGTCTCATTCCTTTCATCAAAATTCAAAGTGTTTATATATATCATTTTGTTGTACACCAAATTCTCATGTGACACCTTGAAATGGTTTTAAATCCTCAATTTATATTTAAAGGTATGACCTATGTAATGGATGATTCATCACAGTTGATTAAAGGATACAATCCTTGAGTTGGAACCAACCAAGGGTTGTGTTCATTATCTAAAAAGGACCACCATGGGTGGCTTGACCTTGGACACCCTTAGGTGTGAATTTTCCATTTCTCATGGGATTTTTAATGTTGAATTTTTTATCATAATAGAATTAAAATATCAAGTTTAATTGAATTGATTAATGTTAAGGGATGAATGATCGTGAACTATGACCCATGACATGTAATTTTTTGATTAAGAATGAATTTCTCTTTATTTTGATATTCCCTTGTAAGTTAAATAGAGGTTATGCCATGTGATAATTTGTTTAAGTATGAGGAGATTTTTGTGATGAATTTCACATATAAGTATTTGAGGTAAATAATTCTAATATTTTTTATTTATTTATTCCACCTTTTGAGGTGATATTGAAATGAATTGTTCATAGTGTTGAATTTGGCATGTTTAATGAATTGTTTTAATGAAATTGATTAAATTTGTTAAATTATTATATTCCTTGGGTAACACATGGATTCAAATGAGAATATAATGGATGGAATCAATTGTCTTGAACCTTTCTTATTCAAGAGGGATACTTGGACTCCCAGATGGACTGCTAAGGATGGAATTTGAGGCATTACTTATATGTCGAGTGATACATGGATTGATATGGTAGTTCCATGGATGGACTCAAAGGGAATTGATCAGTATTTTTCATGGGTGATACATGGTCTCCCTTAGAGTGATTCTTGTGTTCTTGAGGATCACCATGGATGGGCTTGTAGGGTTTCATTTTATGTTACACCTGGAGTGATACATGGATTAAAAATTTGGAATGACATGGATGAGATCAGGTTCGTAAATGAATAATGAATAAAGGGACCCATATGATGTGTCTTCCAATACAAAGCATAATCATGGATTCGGTTTTGAATTATACATTAAGGATGGCATGTTTAGGAATCCTTGGCTACATGTGCTTATGGAGGACATTGGGATTTATGACGGGTCCCAATACTTGTTGATTAAATGAACTGAATGTTTTAATGAACATGATTATAATTGAAACAGACACAAATGTTAAATCATAAACTTACTACTTAAATTAAAATGATTAAATGATTTGGTTATAAAATGTGAACCTGGACTTATAGGAGGTTTACTTTTGAGTAATTCCTTAACATATCATATTTTTCCATCACACTGTTTTTATATACATTCATTTATTGGATGGAACATACCTTGGGAGGTTGCCTACTGGGATTATGTCTCACACCCTATTCGGGGTGCCTTGGGTACCCGAATAGATTATATGATTTCAAGTATTGATAAGGGAAATTTCCCTACTATATGTTCTTTATTGCTTATTTAGAGAAGAGGAGCATGGGGTTGAGATGAGACTTTTACTGCTAGTTGCGATACTTTTGGAATTTTTTTAATTTTGTTACATGTTGTTTGTCTACCTTATATACCTATTTGGTTGTTTTATAGACACATGTGACATGTATCATAGTTTTTATATGATATGATTTCTAGTATTTTTTATTTATCAGTCTTCTTCTATTTACTTAATTTATAGTTATTATACTTATTTTTCTACTTGTATGTTATTGATATTCTGTTGTGATATGCTCTGGTGATGAGGATATAGTTTCCCCACTGAAACACCTAGTCCCTCATTGTTAGTCAGTAGCCTCTGTAATTTTGAGAGATGTGCTTGAGGCCATGTAGCCAAACGGTATTGGGGTACTATTGAGTTGAATCCGGGTATGGGACGTTACATCGATGGAGGTTTGAGATCAGATTTTTAGATCATTGATGCATGGGTTTTAGAATCTCGGTACGGAAAAACAATAGGTGGTGATTTTCTGAGAAAACCAGTGGCCAAAATCCAGTAACTGGTGACAATAGGGATTATTCGATCCAAGATTCGTGATTATTGGCTAGTATAATGGCATAATCAATAGCAGAAGTGGCTTGGGTGATATGTGTTGAATATACTAGAATTACTATGAAATTCCTAACTATACAATGTGTAGTCTAAAGAACATGCACTATATTGTTCTCTAGATGTATTTTATAGGGTTTCAGGGGTAATAAAATATCACATGGCATGTGACACATGTCACATTTCATGTGACCCAGTACTAGAAACTCGATGTGTTCCCTAGGGGTATATGGGAACGGACACGGCTAGAAAAACATGCATGACTAGGGTACATGGGCATAGCCTGGTACTTGGAAATGGTCATGTATAAAGTCACACCCCATAGTGCATGGGCATGGCCAAAAGTACATGGGAATGGTCTAGTGATAGACTAAGTTTCAGATCAACCTCTATACATTGTGTAGCCATAGATGACATGTCATGTATATGGAGGAATACATTTCATGTGAGATAGAAATACATGGGCAGTCTCAGGGAAGGAAATACATGTCATGTACCCCCAATACACACCATGTACGTTTTCTAGGGAATTTTTAGGCCATTTGTCTCTTCAGTATAGACCAGTATTGATTGAGTATTTTCTCTTGGTACATCCTCATTATGGTATAGTGTGGCATTAAATATTGAGAAGAGGATTGTGATCCCCTATTTGAGTTTATTCTGGGATAGAGTTTTAGGAATCCCTCTATTTGATCAGTGTGGGATCATGTATCATTTTATCATCATCCCTAAGTGGGGTTTGAGAAATAATCTTAACCAACTCACATGGGCGTATTATCCCATACTTAGTGGGTTATTACATATTGGGTATGTAGTGTCCCCCATGAGTGATGGGTGTGAACTTTTATCTATGAATCGAGATCTTCAAATATATAGTGAGTAATTTGTTGAGGCCCGATGAGAATGAAATATCAAATGAGAACCATTAGTGATATAAAGGCTCATGGAGTGAGTTATCCTAGATGAATACTACCATTTAGCCTCAAGAAAAATCATGCAACTTGTATTATGGTTGATACCTCTTATGACTTAGAGTATATCATTAGTATATTTGGGCTATTTTTTATTTTTAGTGGAATCCTAATACATTGAGTCTATCATGAGTATATTTGGGTTATTTTTCTTATTTTTATGTCATATTTTATGACTGAAATATCCTCATGATGATGATCTGACTATTCTATTGATGTTGTATGTTTGGTGATTTTGGGGTGTCCTATTGTGTATTATTATACTCACCCTTGTATGGGTTTTGTCCATACATGTCATCTCTTATGCATACAACAATATATTTAATAGATTTATAGGAGGGATTGAATCATGCCGATATTAGTGAGATAAATAGACTATGGTTCATTCATGGTTGTTGGATTTGACAGTAATCCCCTCCTTCTTAGTAGGATGGACTATTTTTTCAGTATTGGTGGGATTTTATTTTTCCCTTGATGTTTTCTAAATAATTTTTTGCATACTATAATGTGGGATATATATTTTTCTTACATTATGGTATCAGATATGTTTTTCTTATTAGTATTGAATGGGTACTTGGAAATTTTTTCATGTGTACATGTACTTTGTCTAAGGTCTCCCATGTTTGAGATATACTTACTCGGTATTGGTTATCATCTCCTAGCCTATTATAGGTGGGATTGGGGTTTCATGATTTTCTTACCACTGGTAAAGTGGGTCCTGGTGGATCGGATCATGACATAGTGGTATCAGAGATGGTTATACATTAAGACCAGAGTTTGGAGATTTTTTATCTGTGAGGTGTGATTTGGGGTTAATGGAAATAGTGTTAAAGTGTTTTAAGTTGGTATTTCGTGATAGGGAATCTAATGATGGTGTAGTGGCAAAAATATCCAATCACTGGGACTTTGAAAACCTACTTATTGAATTTTTTAATTTATGCATTGGTTTCGGGGAAAGCATTGGTACATGCATCATATAGGAACCCAGGCATGTGATATGGTTTAAGACATGGTCCCAGGATATATGGTCTATAATTCATGGATCTCGAGATGGTTATAGTCACCATAGAGAGAGGTGGTGTTTCTATTGATTGGTCAGGGACATCTCGTACAGGATTGTCTGACCTGCCATACTGTTAATAGATAGATGATCAATGGACCAATCAGGAAGTGGTATAGACAATATAAGGGAGATCTATAGGGTAGCATATGTGTAAGAGGAGTAGGGATAGTAGCTAGTGGTGGTATATGGTTTGAATTTTTTCCACCACCAACCCTTGGTGGTCCGCATTAGGCTATGGGAGCTAGTTAATAGGGAAGAGGATAGTAGAATGCCATTGAGTCCAATGACCCTGAGGCTCTATGTATGATTAAAGTTATGATATGTTTCTTCTCCACTTTATCTATAATACTAATATATACACACACAATCCACCCTTTTCATATAAATTATCTTTTTCGGTACTTATAGATTTTGATTGAGCCCTTGGCTCTAACCTATCTTTCACAATCCCCTCCCACCAAAGACGTCACAATGAAGGGAGAAAAATAATTACCCCCAAATCCCACCTCCATTAGGTTCCGGGTTAGAGATTATCACCATGGTTGTAAAAATCTCACAAATGAGAGGCATTTCCCTCTAAAATATAAAACAGAATCATGATATATGGTGAATAAATGAAAAAGAAACTCCATGACATAATATAAAAAAAATCCAATACCATCCCAAAATGTTGGTACAAGTAAAAAATATATAGATAAAATCCTCAAAAGTAAATACTCAAAATTAAAACTAAAGAAGTGACAGTATTAAGGTCTGAGATAGTAATGTTAATCATGGTACATGAAGTCCTCTTGGAAACATGAAAATAATTTTATATACATAGATTGATCATACAAGTATACTCAGTAGGAAAACGAATGTCTCTCATGAATATATGAAAAGAGCATATGAATACACCCATGAAAAAAAAAGTAGAACCAAACAGGACCTAAAATGGTCAACAGACCAATCCCATCCTCATCAAGGCCTATTAACCAAAATAACATAAGCCAAATATAATAACATAATAATAAATTTTTGGATAATTGGTTCCCCTCATCGCTTTCCACTAGGATGCCGCTCTCACACCCCAATGTCGTATATTCTAGCACTTCTATCTCTTCTATATAACATCACATATCACTACCCCACAGCATGATAATCACACAACATCTCACCTAAAGACACATGGGCCATCACATCATAACCATAACCAGAGTAGTAGGGTATCATGAACATGAAGGACATCAACCTCATGCCAACCTCCTACCATGAACGACTCCCACTATAATCTATCTCATTAAATATCACCACCTTACAACATGACCATGAAACCAAATATTGTCTCCCCATAGCATAGTCATCACACCACATCTCTCTTCCCCATAGCATGTCCATCACACCCTGTATCTCCACCCCAAAACACACCAATCACACCACATCTCAACTGAAGACACCCGAATGGCCTGAAGGCCTTCTTTTTTATTTTTATTATAGATAATCCCCCTTTAAGGGTTGAAGGGGAACACGTACATGACCCATAGGCGCAAGGCACAAGGCCTGACATGACCCGTAATACATGACCTGAAGGCCCATAGGCATATCATGCCTAATACATGACCTGTAGGCCCAGCCCACTAGAGCTTCCCCTCCCCAGCTTCTGCTCCATTGATTGCCTTTAGCTCCCCACCTGCATCACTGATCGGCTAGCATTGCCCCGTACAAAGCTGCACGGTGCCTGGTCCTGATGGCGGTTGTCATACCCTCTCATTCTTCCAATCCAGTTAGCTCTGCTTCTGGTGACTGCTACTGGTGCTCTGATCCTCATCCGGGGTCTGCTCTATGTGAACTGGGCTACTTCATGGTCTTCAATGGCCCGAAGGCCCTGTGGCCTAAAGGCCTTTGATGGCCCGAAGGCCCTGAGACCCGTAGGCCCAAAATGGTGGTCCGAAAGCCCAAATCAGGTGAATAGTATGGCTGCTACAGTACCGAACAGTGTCTGCTACAGTACTGCTACAGTACTCCCAAAAATTCGCCTCCACTTGATTTTGAACCTGGGTCTCTTGGATGCCAAGCAGGAGCCCTTACCACTCGGGTACGGGCTCGTTGGCCTCACCCGAATACACCTGGTCCATCACCTAGTGCACTATCTAACCAAGGCTATCACAGCCTACCCCTATATACTCATCTAGAAGAGAGACCAAGAAAGATAGGTTTTCCAACCATCCATACTTACCACTAACATGTAAGGATAATTCCCCCCCCCCCACATATATATATATATATATATGAGTGTTGGTACGTGTTGCTCGATGCTGGTGGGGAGAATATAGAAATCACAAGGAATATAAAATTATATAAATATTGACACACACACTCCAAATATATGGTTTTATATTAAAGCACAAAGTAGATCACAACATCACCACCCAATCTCACAACACCATCACTTTCACTACCACCACTAAATTCATAACACCGCACAATCTGTAAGCCTCATTTTACATTACCAACTAATTCCATTATCCCACATAGTCATTTTATTATTAATAACCATCCATATTTAACCACACTATTCATTTTCAATTCGTTTATTATACACTCTATTTCATTAACCATACCAGCCTATTCCATTTCACATTCAACATAATAATTTAATTCAAATACTATGCAAGTAACTAGCATAATGCACACACCACACAAACAATCAAGCATCCCATCATCCTTTCCAAGCCAACCGGTCCTATATCTCCACCACACATCACCACCCCATAGCACAGACACACATCTCATAACACCTCCACCCCATACAAAAAACACACATCGATGCCCCCACAGTATATCCAAATACCAACAATGCATCATTTCCCCACAACATGGCCTCACAACAACCATATCACATCAATATTATTCATATTTATAAAGGGATTTTAACATTTTAATTATTTATTTTAAGTTTATTCTCACTAAATACATAATAAAATGGAAACAATTTTATTATCCAAATATAATTGGTTAACCAATTTCAATGTTAAGGTGATTTTAAACAGTTACAACAAGTAAGGGTTCCAAAAATCATTAACTATAGTGCACAAAAATCCCCCAACAGCCAACATTTTCTGTGAGGAATTTAGCCAGTTCAAACAAAATATCAACAACAATATCAAATCTATAAAAACATGTGATTTTATTCCCCTATTATCCTACAATTATTATTAATAGATTCTCTGCCTTTATTATACCGGTTAAAACTATCTCCCAAAATATAGAAAAGAGAAAACCCCTACTGCATGATACACAATAATTAAAAATGAGAGATTCCCTACCTCAAAAAGATATTTCAGGTCTCACATTGCACCACAAGGTGAAGAGAAATTATATAAAACTAAAATCACTTACAGAACTCATGAATAAACCAACACTGAATCAAGGGTTATAAAAAAACATAGCCCCAAAATCTACCCAAACCAAAATAACACCACCATAGTAGATCTATAAGATGTGAAATAGAGAAAACAACTATGAAATAGAGAAGGGATTATCACCGATTATTGAAAAACCAACATTGGATCCCAAAGATAAAATTAGAATAATGAGGGTTGGAAGATCTTTCAAAATCAACTTGGGTTCCTCTAAAAAAGTAAGAAATATGAAATGGTCGAATGAAAAATAATCAGCCAAAAAACCCCATTTACAACCAATAAAACATGTGGCTTATGGAATAAATTACACTTTTATACCATAAGTTCTATGGATTGGGGATTTTACACCATAAAACCCATATTTGTGCCATAAAACCCAAAAAACACTAAAACAAGTTGAAAAAAATGATGCCTTGGGATAAAATTAACTTACAGGATAAATTCCATTCTTATACAGGAAACCCATTTTAAACTCTACACCTCAGCCACATAAAAGTCATAAACCACCAACCACACAAGCTATAAACCACCACCTTATGCTGTAAACCCCTCTTTTATGGAATAAAAATCTTATTTTCGTTCTTTTGCATCTCCATTCTCCATTAAACCTCCTCTACCTCCCTCGAGCACTCTCCAACCACAAAACCATCAAACTAATTGGATGAAAAGTCATGGACTGTTACATCATATACATCTCAAATAAAAATCACCCTCAAGAATCAAACCCAAACCCAACCAGAGGAATAAGTATGAAAAACTACCTCATCTGTTAACTCTCATGGATCTCGTTACATCCCAACACTACCTCCAACCAAAACACCCATTGAACATCCCAAGAAACCACATCCCCACTAAACCACATCATCACCTCTCACTAGGAACAATGCCAAAAATATCATACTAGCCACAAACAACCAAATTTACACACTATTCCATCTGCATAATCATATCAACCTCCACATTGTCCAAACTAACCATATTCACAACCAACACACAGCACTACCCCAATCACACAAATCAAGGAATTCCATCCTCCATGTCAAGATACTATCTTCTTTATGCAACATAAACTCACCTACATGGTTTTAATAAAATCAAGGTATAAAATATACTGATTATAATATCACTCCTACCCTTATCACATGTCATAATTTTTGTCACATGTCACAAAATAAGGTAACAATTTGTCTTATAAAATACAAGGATCCATCATCACATCACTAAGGAAAAAAATAAAGAAAAAAATCTAAATAAATTCAGGTAGTGGGAACGTATCTGCATATCTTTCTCCCAAGTACTCCAATAAAGGTCACCATACCTACACAACACACAAAAAATTGAATAGTCCATCCATGTAGTACTTTATCTCAATGATCGTAGATATTTATTGGCTTCTCCATAAATTCCATGACATTTTTTATATCAAAATCTCCCCAATCAATGACATGGGAGTCATCATGAAGATACTCGAAGAGCTAGGTGATGTGGAAGACATTGTGGATCCAATACATCTATAGAGTAAGTACTAAATGATAGGACACCATACCAATTCATCTCAATACCTTTAAATTTCTAATAATCTAGGGAGAGAGCTTACTCCCCTATGAAACCTCGGATGGCCACATCAAGGGGAGACACTCAAGAACACATGGTCTCCAACCTCATACTCCAAGGACCTCCTCTGGTGATCGACATAAGACATCTTCTAGTACTATTCTACTTTCATCCTTTCATGAATATTTTGAACATTTTATGTCATGCTTTGTGCCACAAGGGGACTAAAAACGGATACCTCTTCAACCTCTATCTGGCACAATGGATAATGACTTGGTCAACCGTACAAATCCTCAGATGGGGTAATGAAAATGGATGAGTGATAACTATTTTTATAAAAAAACTTATTTAAAAGGAATTTTCCTTACCCATTATCTACTACAATCCAAGACATAATCCCTAGATATATCCTCTAGCATATTGACGGTCTGTTTTGTCTGCCTATCCATCAGAGGGTGGAAAGTAGTGTTGAGGAATAATGGAGTTCTAATAGAAATATGCAATTACCTCTAGACTCATGAGGTGAAATGGGATCCCTATAATGAGAAAATGAATCTTGTAACTCCATGAAATAACATTTCCCCATTTATGTACCTCCTTTCCAAAACATTCACAGTACCTGACACCTTGATTGCTAATGAATTTCACTGATTTTTTCATATGATCCATGATCACCCATATAACATCACAAAATCCCTAAGCTTAGGGTATCCCTATGATAAAATCCATCAATATTTCATCCCATTTCCACTAAATAATATCCAAAGTCTGCAACAAACCTCTTGGAGCATGATGCTCATCATTTAATTTTTGCAAAAAAAAATATCTCACCATAAACTCTTCCACTTACCTTTTCATTCTGGGTCACCAAATATATTTCCTCAATCCATTATAAACCTTATATACCCCTGGTTGTACCACTAAAGGTGAGATATGAAACTCATTAAGGTCTCCCTTACACATCACTACTGGAATAAATATCCTCCCCTAATACAATATATGGTTCTGGTCATCCTTTAACCATCCCTCCAGAGCATCTTTGTGGCCAACATGATCTCACATCACCTATACTTATAAGTATCCCCACTAAGACACCTCCACCTACTGTATCAAGGATGAATCTATAGTCATTGGATAAAATCAACCTCAGTCACTGCTCTCTCTAATGTCAAGATGCATCACTGTAAACTCCTCTATCCCTCTCCAAAAATATCTAGACTCCTGAACCACATCCTTTCACAACATTCTTCTAAAATCATTGTCCACCACATTACAATTTATTTAGGTGTAATAGATATCAAATTTATTGTCCTAAAGAAACACTACACACCTTCATTGTCATAGATTCAAGTCACACTGAGAAAAGATATATCACATTCTCTTGTAATTGTGGAAGCACACAAAGCGCTCCCCAATAAGGTAGTATCTCCACAACTTCAGTGCAAACATAGCCATTGCTAACTCCAGATCATGGGTAGAATAATTATGATCATGTGGATATATATACTTATACCCATAATAGATCAATTCCCTCTAAAACATCAACACACATCCCAAACCCATATGGGAAGCATCATAGAACACCTCAAACAATACACCCTCCACAGGAAACTAAATCACCAGAGCATTGACCGACATCCATTTCTGATAATTAAATTATATATAACACTGATAAATCTATATAACATCATATTTCTTTATATTAAACACTATTAGAGTAGATTCAAATCAAGATAAATCAAGTATAGACCTTTGATGATTGCCTACAAGACCAAGGAAACTGCAAACTTGTGCCATGTTCTTGGGTGATTCCCAAGAAACAACTGACTCAACCTTTGATGTGTATACTTTCACTCCCTGATGAGACACTAAATTTCTATGTAAATACACATCTTCCATCCAAAACTCACATTTTGAAAACATTCCATAGAGAAGATGGTATCGAAGAACCTGAAATAGAGCTCTAAGATTATCGACATGCTTCCCTTATAAATTCATGTAGATCAATATGTAATCAATGAACACGATGATGAAATAGCCTATGAATTCATGGAATAATGAATTCATGAACCCCATGAACATAGATAGTGTTTTTGGGACACTGAATATCATAACCACGAACTTGAAGTTCCCATACCTACATCCAAAGGAATTCATCGGGATATCACTCTTCTTTACCCTTAAATAGTGATATCCAATCCATAGGTGGATCTTAAAAAACCAAATATCTCCTCTCAAATGGTTGAAAATATCTTTTATCCTTGGAAGAGGGAAATAATTTTTGAACATCACCTGATTTAACCTATGATAGTCTATACACGGCCTCATACTACCATCCACCTTTTTGATGAATAACAACAGAGCACCCAAGAGCGACACACTAGTTTTGATGAATCCCTTATAAATTAGATCATATATATGAATCCTCAACTTCTACAAATTATAAGTTTTCATTCGATAATAATCCATCAAAATAAAAGAAGTGTTTGGATGTAGGTATATCCCAAACTCAACATCTTTTCGAAGGGGTATCATCACAACATCCTTAGGGAAAACATCCAGAAACTCTCGAAAAACTCTAGGAACCTCATCCATCCCAGTGTATACTGGTTTAATATATGAATATTCTATCAAGGAAAGAAAGGTATCAACACATTTACAACCCACCTGACCACTCTCTTTTCCAATGAAAGCCACATGATGGCCATTTATATCATGGAACATGACTCTCCCCCAGAAGTAGTCGATAACAGAACATGCAGAATACAACAATTAAATTCCAGGGATGACATTGGGTATATCTGAGTCAAGAACACATCCCCATGAGACTTATATGTCCCCATTATTAGTCTACACCCAAAACGCACATCAAACAAGCTGATCAAAACTCTGACTAGCATAGTCAACACCAAGGGTATGGGAAGCCTCACAATCCTAGAGCACAGACTAAAGCAAGTGAAACGAAGGAGTATGAAGCTCTGGAATCAAACAAGGTATAAAAAAGGTACACAACGTATTGATTGTTCCTCTAATGATCTCTTTCCCATCTTGTGTTACTAAATATTCTATATGAAACTGACCGTGTCTAACTCATATGCCTCTCTACTAATGGAAACCTCTATAGCCATGCTCAATTTGAAATCCCTGAACTCAATGAATACCCTAATTTTATCCTATTCCCACTCCATCCCCTCTCATTAGAGCATAAACCTACTTCATGTTATAATAAATAGCCTTTCTAGAAACTACTATTGAATCCGATGATGAACCATACCATCTTCACTAAAATGAGCTCAGAGAACCATTGGGAACCAGTTCTTGTGATGAAAAGGAACCCCATAGACAAAACACACAGGACTAAAGTCCCTAGGAATAGAATAGAACCCATTGGACCCAAAATTCTAGAAAGAAAGTTGTTGTGGTTGAATTTCTGCTGATTGATACCACAAAAGTCTTGGCACCTGAGACCTACCTTGAAAAATGTTCTCTTTGTTAAACTCTACTTAATCCCTTTCCATGGTAAACCTCCTTGAGAGTGCTTCCACCTGATCACCTATGCCTTCATCTAGACCTCCAAATATATTGGAAATATAAATGGAGTAACTCCATACTAGATAGAAGGATAGAGCACATCCTTAAGACATCTCGGATGAGATTCCTCATATGGAAAATGGTTCAAGGAAAAATTCAATAGATCCTTGAACATGATCCCATGATCTTTCATAGACATACTCCCATGATAAAGTGAAATAATCTCATGCCTCTTCACTATATCCTTGTTCAACGAATGGAACTCTACCCAAACCTCTTTCTTAAAGTCAACCCATGAAAAAAATTCCTTCTTTCATTCACTAAGGTGCAGTGTTCACCACTGATGCATAGCTCCTCGCATCTGATTGACTACTATTAGGCCCAATACCCCCATAGGGTCCCAAATAAAACTAAAGACAATCCAAGACTCCTCCAACCATGTCTTTGTATCCACATCTAAAATAAAACCCTCATACTTCCTCAAACCTTTCTTCTTGAAATCATGCAATTTCCTCTACCAATGATCATCCCCCTCAATTGTATCGAACCTCTAGTGATGAACTGGATCATCCTGATAAACCTATACTACCAAAACCACACATGGATGAAGACCAAGAACTATAAAATAAAGGGAAAAATATTTCCTAAGACCAATTAATATGTAATTCTATCATGATTTATTTAATTCATTTTATTTATTTTAAAACTTCCCAAAACATCCCAATTCAAACAAGAAAACAAGTCATCATGATGAATGTATATATCCTAGGTCTCTTCCCTACAAACAGATCCACCTTACTTGTTTATTCAATGACATCTGATTCCTTGCACTAGGTCATGGGGGGCCTAAAATCCTGTGACCTAGCCTATCTCAGTGACCTATGTCATGTACCAAGGTAAACTGGAACTGTTCCCTTACTAACTCAATAAATCCTCACTATGCCTAACTATAAACTCTATATTATCTCTAAATAATCACCTTTAATACCACTCTATCACAATTCCCTCCCACCAAATATGTTTCAATGAAGTTAGAGATATAATGACCCATGATTCTTGCCTCCAGTAGTCCCTAGGTTGGTGACTAGCACTGTGGGTGTAAAAATATCAAAAATGGGAGGCATTACCCTCAAATATATAAAACATAATCATAAGATATGGTGAATCAACCACAAAAAACTCCATGAAATAATATAAAAAAAATCAAAATTGTTCCATAATATATGTATAAGTAAAATGGATAAATATATAAAATCCTCTAAATTAAATACCCAAAAGAAAAGATAAATATGAAATATACCAATAGTCTAATCTAGTAATGTCTTGCAAGATTTGTGAAGTCCTCATGGAAACCGCAAAACAATTTTATATATATATGGTGAGCATATAGGTATACTCAGTAGAAAAATCAATGTATATCCTGTACATATGAAAAGATTATACTAATACACCGATTACCAAAAAGAAAAATCTTTCAACACCTAAACATGTTGACTAATCAATCCCATCCTCATTAGGGATTTCTCAGTAAATAATGAAATCCAAATATAATAACATAATAAGATTTATATTGATAAAGGGTACCCCACACTGTTTTCCCATAAGGATGCCTCTCTTACACCACAATTTCATATTTCATGATGCTTCCATCTCTTCCGTATAAAATCACATCTCACCTCCCAACAACACTATCATCACACCACATCTTACCTGAAGACCCTAGGGCCACCACATCACAACCATAAGAAAAGTAGCATGGTACCATAAACATGAAGGACATAAACCTCGAACCTACATTCTACCATGAAAAATCACCACCATAATCCATCTCATCACATCTCACCACCCCATAGCACATCCATCACACCACAACTCATTGCCCCATAGCACAACCATCACACCACATCTCATCACCCCACAGTACAGCCATCACACCACATCTCCCTAACATACAACACATTCATCATGCCACATCTCACTTGAAGACACCTAGTCTATCACCTAATGCACTATATGAACTCTATCAATCACAGCCTATGCAAATCTACTCGCCTGGAAGAGAGAACAATAAAAAGTGGGTATCCAGCCATCTATTCTCACTTATATATGAGTTTCAACATGTGGTTATCAATTTGGGTGTGGTGAATAGGTAAATCACAAGGAATATAAAAATATATACATTTTTTCACACACAATATCAACCTATTGGTTCACAAAAAAGTGGTAAACAACTCACAACATCACCACCCAAACTCACAACACCACCTCTTTGGCTTCCACCACTAAATTCATAACACCACACAAGACACAATCCATATTTCAGATTATTAACCAATTCATTATCTATCCCACTCATTTCATTATTAAAAACCAACCACATTTAACCACACTAATAATTTTAAATTCATTTATTATCCACTCTATTTTATTAACAAAACTAGCCTATTCCTTTTAACATTTAACAACTTAGTTTAATTACAATACTACCTGGTCAACTATAAAAAAGCACACACCACACAAAAAAACATTCCATAATCCTTTCCAAGACAACCATCCCCATATCTTCACTACACATCACTTCCCCCCAACACGAACACACATTTCATCACTTTTCTATCCCATACCACAAACACACATTGCCTCCCAATTGCACATCCTCATACTAACCAAGAATCATTTCCCCATATCATGATCTCACAAAAACCACATAACATCATCATTATTTAGAAATATAAAGCTCTTTTCACATTTCACTTATTTATTTTATGGGTTTTCTCACACAATACATATTCCAGGGGAAATAGTTTTTTTTTAAATATAATTTTTTAAAAAATTTCCATTTTTGGGTTATTCCAAACAATCATAACAAGAAAGCGTTCCACAACTCATCAACTACAGCACAAACAAAGCCCCCAATGGTGACCATTTTCTGTGTTTAATTTAACCTTTACAAACATAATATAAAAAAATTATCAAAGATATAAAAACATGTGATTTTATTCCCCATCCCACTTCAGTTTTTATTAACTAATTATTATATTTATTAATCCATTGAAAACTATCTCCCCAAAGATAAACAAGAGAAAAAAATTCCTACATGATACATAGTAATGAGAAATTAGTGATTCCTTACCTAAAATAGATATTTATGATCTCACTACACACCATAGGGTGAATAGGAAGCACCTGAAAACCACAACCACATGAAAAAACCCATAGATCAACCTACATCAAATCAAGGGTTATAAAAAACTCAGCCCCAAACTCTCCCCAAACCAAAACCTCACCACCGCAGTCGATTTATAATATAATAACTATAAAAAGAAACTAATAAAGTGATAAGTATTTATAACTGATTATATAAATATCACCCTCAAAACCCAAGTATCTAAGTATAAGGAGGGTTAGAAGATCCTTCAAAATCACCTTAGGTTCCTCCAAAAATAAGAGAAAGAGTTAGTGGATGAATGAGAAATAATTAGTCAAATAAACTTATTTAAAATATGTAAAATTCTTATATTATGAAAAAAAATTACACTTTGACATCATAATTTCCATGGGCCATTTATTTTATTCCATAAAACCCCACCTTTATATCGTATAGCCCTCAAAACTCAAAAAAACTTCAAAAAACATGATGCTTAGGGCTAGAATTTACTTACACTATAAATTCTCTTATTATGGAATAAATCCATTTTACACTACACCTTAGCTATATACAATCCATAAACAGTAAGACACACAAGCTATAAACCACTATCTTATATCATAAACCCCTATTATATGGCGTAAAAGTCCTACTGCAATTCTATTATAGCTCCAACCTCTAATGAACCTCGTTTAGCCTCCTCTAAGCACTCTCCGACTACAAAACTAGCTGAGTAGCAGGTTGAGATGGCACAGAATGTTACACTTGTGATTTGAGACTCATATAGGAAGGGATTCAGTGGTTACACACTACTAAAATTCGGGTTACCTAACTCTTAGAGGAGATATATTCTTATGGTCTCTCTTTATTATAGTGATGAGACTTTACGACATCATCTTAGATATAGACCGGTAATCCAAAGTTTATGCCTAGATTAACTATTTTAGGAAAAGGATGCGGTGTGTCCATGGTGATTGAATAAGGTTTTCCTTTTTAGGTGAGAAGGAAATCTATTTAGAGTAGTATGGGCTCATATATAGGAGGATACATACGATTACTCACTAGTTGTCTTGTATTACCATTGGAGTAGTGGATTCTATGGTCTTCTAGCTTCCTATAGTGGTGGCATTGTAAGAGTATGTCTTTCTTGAGGACGTCTCAGGATTAACTCCCCATAGAGAGATAAAATTATTCATATAATTACACCCAGGGACTATCTCAATATATTCACCAATATATTAGATGGGTCCTATAGATCTTCATGAGATAAAGGTGCAGTTTGAGGATTTGTAGAGGAAGGTCTTTGTTAGACCCAGTGTTTCCCCCTAGGTAGCACCAATTTTATTTACTAAAAAGGAAGACAGTACATTGTGGTTGTGTGTGGATTTACATCACCTAAATCAAGTAATTATAAAGAATAAGTATCCACTATCAAGGATTGATGGCATCTTCGACTAATTGATAAGTGTGATATGGTTCTCAATGATTTACCATGGATAAGGTTATCACCATCTCTGAGTATGAGGCATGGACATACCAAATATGAAATTTCTATGTATCTATAGCCATTATGAGTACTTGGTGATACCTTTAATCATGAATAATTCTCCAATAGCATTCAAGGGACTCCTGAACCAAATCTTTCAGTCTTTTTTATATTGTTATTTTGTGGTCTTCATTGATGGAATTCTAGTGTACTTGGTGTTTGAGGAGGTGCATGCAATATATTTGAGGATGGATTTATATATACTCCAAGAGCACCACCTTTATGGGATGATCTCAAAGTTTTAGTTATCGATTCAGGAAGTCCACTTTCTATGACATGTCATCTTATAAGATGGTGTGGTAATGGACCAGAAAAAGGTTTAGGCAGTGTTATCTTGAGATCCATCCAAGATAATGATGAGGTACATATATTCTTCATGTTGGAATGAAACTATAGTACATTCATACCCAATTTCTCCAGGATATCAGTACCCTTGAATTATTTAATATGTAAGGGGAATCCTTTCATAAAAATAGAGATGTTTCAATAAGTTTTTTAGGAGTTGTGGAAAAAAATTATGAGCATCCCCATATTGAGATTTCTAGAGGATGGTGTTGAGTATATTGTGTTCTATGATTCCATAGGGATGAGACTTAGTTTTTTTATTGATGAATATTTAATTAGTGATTTCCTATGGGTATAAATAGTTGAAACCACTTGAGAAGAACTATGAAACCCATGATATAGAGGTGGAAGTGGTAGTCTTCTACCTAAATATGTGGTGACACTACCTTATGGGTGAGCAATTTATTTTATATTATGACCATAATATTCTAAAGTATATCTTCTCACAGAAGGTTCTTAACTTTAGAAAAATGTAATGAATATATTTCCTCTAAGATTATGACTTCAATATATTCTATACTTTCGAGAAAGGGAATGTGGTGGTATATTCTCTCAGCAAGAGATCTTGTTCAAAGTTGATGACTGGGGAATCAGAGTAGTTAGCCTCATTTGAATTGTCCTTCATGTATGAGGATGGTGAATCTTCCCTCCAATCTATGGTTTTTACCTCACCACTTTAATAGCATGTTAGGGAGGCTTGTCTTATAGATACCGATTGTGATACCTTCTATATTTAGATATCAACTAGATGTTCTCCTGATGGATTCTCTAAAGGTGCGGAGAACACAATCCTTTTCAGAGGAAAAACAATGGTACTAGTGATGTTGCATGATAGGGTTTATAATAGAGTATTACCCATCCCATTTGGTGGTACATTAAGGTGTGGAAAAGATATACCTATACCCTTTTCATTAGTTTTGGTGGTTAGGAATAAATAATGGTGTGGAGGAGTTTTTCTCTCGATGTCTCACTTTTCAGCAAGTGAAGGTTGAGCATCAGGTTCCAATGGGTTTAGCTCAACCACTTGAGGTTCAAAAGTGGAAGTAGGATGGTATATCTATAAACTTCATGATGATACTTCCATAATCATATAGAGGATATTATTTCATCTAGGTGATTTTAGACCAGCTCACCAAGTCATCTCACTTCCTCACTATTCAAGAGAAAGGTTTAGTAGAGAGCTTGGGATGCCTTTATGTGTATGAGATAGTCTAGCTCCACAGAGTTCCCCAAATGATTATTTCAGACCATGATTTTTAATTCACATCACAATTATGTAGTATATTATAAGAGGCCTTTCTAACTTAGTTTCTTTTGAACATGGTGTTTTACTCCTAGAATGATGGCTAGACTGAGTAGAACATTAAGTTATGGATGAATTTATGTGTTCTTCTATGTTGGAATTCAGCCATAGTGGGGGGATCACCTACCCTTGGTGGAGTTTTCAATATTTAAAAACTATTATTCCACCGTCGGTATGGCACTATTCAAGGCCCTGTATGGGAGACCCTTCAGGTCACCACTATATTGAACTGATCTTGGTGAGTCGGCACTCATGTAAACAAATTTAGTGTGAGAGATGATAGGGAGTGTGAGAATAATATAGGAGCAGATGAAGACTACCTAGTTCTATCAGAAGTCTTATGTTTACCGACGATGGAGGCCTTTGGAGTTCAAGGAGGGAGATTATGTGTTCTTGAAGGTCTCGCCTTAATGTGGATTATGGATATTTTTTCAGTGTGGAAAGTTATCTTTGAGATTAATTATCCCATTCTAGATATAGTGTTGTGTTGGTGAGGTTTCATACCACTTGGATCTATCACCATAGTTACACTGGGTACACAACGTTCTCCATTTGTGTCAAATAAAGAGGTATGTTCATGACTCATCGTATGTTATCAACTAGGGAAAGGTGGAAATTAAGGATGGAGCTACATTTGAAGAGTACACAACTAAGATTGAGGATCAACTAGAGATTATTATTCATGGGTGATTGATTACCTTGGTGCGTATCTAGTGGCGGCATGGGAATCTTCTCGATATTAGCTAGGAGTAGGAGATCCTATTGTGAGCCTAGTACCCTCATCTTTTTTAGTATGATTTTTTATTTTAAAGATGAAAAACCATAAGGTGGGGAGAATTTAACATCTATACTTTTGTCTTATAAGACATTGGAATATTTTAAGAAATATTTTCAGAGCCATGTGCTGAGACTGTGCAAGATTCAGAGGCCTGATGAGCCTTGGTGTTGATATAATAAAAATAATAAATATATTATATAATGTGCGTGTATTTTTTAAAAAATAATGGAATAAATCCCATATATAGTATTATATAGAAAAACTAAGACCGTTGTTGAATCCAAAATTCAGGTTTTTCCCTAGGTGTGACATAACCTTTAAGCATATCAAGCGCTTGGCTTGATCCTAATCGAGGGTGAAATAATAAGTAAATAAATTAATTTAATTTATTTATTTATTCTTTATTGTGTTAACATAATCTCCTATATAATTATATACTTATTAAAAAAACCTAGGTATTTGAGAGGAGTGTGTATAAGAGTACATTGTTTCATGTTGATTTATCCCTTCTGTTTATCCCATGATGAATGAAAATCAATTCTTTTAACATTTTTATTTGTGGTTCGATCATGTTGTGAATGTATGGATTTATCTTCCTAAAATTAAAAATTTTTTAATTTTTGAATATCCTATTCAGTCATAATATTTAAGAAAGTGGTTTGATACCAACATGAACATTGGATGAGGTTTTTTCCTCGTGATTTTTTATACATTTATGTCCTCATTCTATGTGTGATTTTATCCAGTATATTGTTTGGCTGGTGATTCAAAAAATACCCATTGAACGATGATTGTGAAACTGATCTATGGTACAATGAAGTAATTATCAAGGGTTCATGATCAAGATAAATGTTACATTAATGGTTTTTGACATCGATTGAGGTTTTTAATCAGATTTGGAGGTCCTCTAGTGCGTGGGTTTTAGCATCTTAGTATGGGGAAGTGACAAGTAATGATTTTATAGGAAACTCAGTGGAAGGAATCTAATCATTAGAAATAGAAAGAGTCATTCCATTCTAGATCTATGATTATTGGTTGTTCTAGTGTCCCGATTGATGGTAGGGGCGACACGGATGAGATACATTGAATATAGTGTACTTTCTATGAAATTTACAACTATACGGTATATAGTCTGAAGAAAACATGGTGTGTAGTACCCTAGCTATGGAATCTAGGGTTTTTAGTGAAAATAAAATATCACACATCATGTGACACGTATCATATGGTGTGGGACCCAGTGATAGGGACTCAGTATCTACCCTAGGGGTACATCGGAACAAACATGGATAGGAACATGGGCATGGAAAAAGTACATAAGAACGGCCCGGTACTTGAACATGGCCAGGTACATGGGCAAAGCCCGAAGTAAATAGACATGTCCAAAAGTACATGAGTATCAGGTGGTAGCATGTCGAGTGGCATCCTGACCTCTACAATCTATGCACCCAAAGAGGGCGCACTATGTATATGGAGGAATACATTTTGTGTGAGGTAGAAAGACACAAGAAGGCCCGGATAGGCAAGACAATTTGTGTACTTTTTCAAATATAGGTTGAGGCCCTTTGTCACTTCAGTATATACCAGTATCAGTTGAGTGTGTTCCCTTAGTCCATCCCCACAAGGGTACTATGTGGCATTACATCCTGAGTAGAGGATTGTGATCCTCTATGGGGTTTTATCCTTGGATAGAGTTTCAAAAAATGCTTCATGTGATTGGTGTGGGATCCTCTATCATTTTTTCACCTTCCCTGGGTGGGGTTATAGGATTATTCATGACCAACTCATGTGGAATATGATCCCCCACTTAATAGGTTATTCTAATTTGGTTTTTTGGTGTTTCCCACATGCCTTGGGTGTGATCTCTTATTTGTGTGTTGAATATTCATATATATAGTGAGTAATTCAATGGAATGTCCTGACAAGCATAACCTCTTAGATGAGATCCATCAGTAATAGCATATCTCATGAAGTTTGTTTTCCCATATCCACATTACCTTGGAGCCTTGAGTAGAATAATGTAGATGGAAGTATGGTTGATACCTATTGAGACTTAAAGTATATCATGAGTATATCAGGGTTATTATTATTATTATTGTATTATGTTTTCTGATTTACATATCTTTGTGATGAAGAACTAATTAATCTCTTTATGTTGTTGGTCTGGTGATTTTGGTGTGTCATACTAGGTTTTTTTATACTCACCTCTGTATGGGATATTCCCACCATGTTGTATCTTACACGAATGTGATAAAAACACAATTTTATTGAATATTTTATTGATAATAAATGAAAAAAATTCCTCACATTGTGTTAAATATGTTTATTTATAAAATATTTGGGATTAGATCATTCATTTGAAAATTGGTTGAAAATTACAGTTTTACCCTTTAGAATTCGTTGTTTCATTTCGAACTTAAATATTTTTATATCTATTATTTGAACTTAAAATTTTGTAAATATGTTCCTGAATTAATTTTCTACTACTTTAATTCTAGACATTGAAGCTAAATCATGCATTTTATTGGACTAAAAGGGCCATGAAGTCAAATATGGGCTAGACACACCAGATTGGATATTACTTCAGTATTTGGGCCATAAAGACTTCATCCTTGATTTGATTGGTACCAAATTTATAGAAAATATAGAGGAACAATTTTCTCACAAATAATACTTCTATAAGGATAGTTGGTACAAGATTTTTGGTTGTAAAATAGGCGGAGAAATTTTGATTAATTTATTTGGACGATTTTCCTCATTCACACTTGAAACTTCTTAAACCGCAGCCTCCCCTACACTCTATAAATTGGTTTTTTTATCATTTAAAGGATTTGGTACGTGAATTGGAATATTTAAGAAAGATTATAATTGGTTTCACTTCATTTATCTAGGAATTTCCATAGGGAGGTCTCTTGAAGCTAGGATCCCTTAATCGAAGCCTTTTTCTTCTTCTTCACTTTGTAATATTGTTGTGTTTTCAATAAAATCTTAGTTTCTCTTCCATTTATTATGTTATTTTAAATTTTCTTATTCTATTAATATTTATATTTGGGATATAAATCAATAGTAGAACCTTGATTGGGTTATACCCTTTCCATGTGCTTTTCAAATGAAAAACGTTTCTACGATGACTACACCACCCATGGAAGAGTAGTTCTTTTTAGTAGTCAATCTAATTCTTACCTTCTTCATTTATTTATTTATCAATGAGATGATGTTATTCATTTAATATGATCTATTAATTGATCTTACAATTAAAATGAAACTAATCAATCAATTTAATAATAAACACAAAACATGTGAGGTCAAGAATTGTATGAATTGTGAGAGCGTGGTCATAATCAGTAATATAAGACCACATGGGGTAAATTTTTAGGGTTAAAATATAATCCCTAAATTCAATTAATCCTCATTTATATAGTTTGTATGTTCACTAATTCACCATTGACCATAATTTATCCTTATAACACCAATCAAATTAGGGTGTTGCGATTGCATGTTTTGAAACTAGCCAAGGGTTTAATTAATTTCATCTTAGTGGTTAAGTTAATTCTCATAGGGTTCAGAGGTTAAAACATTATGGGATCATAATTAAGTGGATTTAAATTTAAATGATAATGATTAATGAGGAAATTAATGACTACAGTTATATATATTATGCCTTTTAAAAATAGGTTTCTAAAAAACATCTTTTCGTTGCATTTTCTCAATCACATTTTAAAAACAAAAATCTAAAAATATAAAATCTTCTTCCAGTATACTTATTATAGATTAATAACCCCCCACCCCCCATCCTTTTAATTAATGTTTATTTATTTTATCATTATTTTTAAATTACCTTTAATATGTTGTTTTAAATTACGTCCTCCTTTAAGAGGTGACCTTGGTCAACCACTATTCTGCACCTAAATAACCCGAAACCGAACATCATTTGAGATCACCCACAACAACACCTTTAAAATTGGAACTATTATCCGGGATTAAAGTAATTATTTCAACCAAGTATAGTTATTTCTTTTATTTTTCATTTTATTCTTTTCTTCTCTTATTTCTTCCTTCTTTACCCGATCTAAATTGTTTTCTTCTTCCTTTGTTTTCTTCTTCTTATTCTTTTTAGATCATCAACTCAAAAATCTCATATTTATTTTATTATGGTACACTTTTCATATTTTCATTTTTATTGGATTTATGAAATGAACTAATCCCTAGGATCTTTTAGATCTTGAACCTGATATTTAATATATCCTTTGATCTCGAATCAGACAAACTCACTCTATGAGAAGTTTCAATATTCAAAAAGTTGGAGAATTATTAAATTCTAGTAAAATTAAAATTGGAAGTGATTCAAATTAAAATATAAAACAAAAAACAATGGCTGAAAACAATAATAATTAACTTAATATAACCAGTTGAAAATTGGTTTCACCAAATATTAACTATTAACCAAATTATATTGCATACCCAATCCTCGAATTGGACTTTGAACTGAAATATTGGTTTATTCACATACTTCAAAATTTTCATGGATTATCAAGTGAGGATCCAAAAAAACATTTAAAATAATGTGGCTTCCTCAACCCTTAAACCAATAAATGTATCTGAAGATCAAATAAAACTAAGAGTATTCCCATTTTCACTTGATGGAGATGAAAATGATTGGATTTATTATTTACAACCTGAAGATGTAACATGTTGGAACGATTTGAAATTTCTTTTCTTGTAGATATTTTTTCAAGAATCAAGGACCACTTCCATTTTTAAGGAGATCTCAGGGATCAAGTAGGTATAAGGGGATTCAATGTATGAGTACTGGGAGTGATTCAATAAGTTGTGTGTAAGATGTACACATCACCAAATTAGTGAGAAACCCCTCATCCAGTACTTCTATCAATGAATCACACCTATGGAGAGTAGTATGGTTGATGTCACGGCTGGAGGAGCATTGGTTTAAAAAACCCCTATAGTAGCAAGTGCATTGATCGATATTATGGCACAAAACTCCCAACAATTTGGCGATTGAGGTACACCACATGTTAGGGGAGTACATCAGGTAAGTCCATATTCTCTCTAAAGTCATTTAATTGATACCATATTGACATAATTGAACACTATGGTGAGGCCTTTTGTTTTAGCTCAAAAGACATCCCAAGACACTCCTACAAGGCCTTGTGAAATTTTCACTGAAATAGACCACCCAACTAATCATTTTCCCCAATTATAGAAGATGGAGGATTTCACTATCGTATTCCCTAGGATACCATATTAGCAGCAAAAACAACAAATCCTTAATATAAGTACAATTCATTTTCACCAACATACAACCAAGGGTGGAAGGATCAACAATAATGGAACCTACAACCAAAGTTAGATTCTAATACTGATGATATTTTGAAACAAATTGTTCTTAATCAACAGAATGAGATGAAGAGTCAAGGTTCGGAGTTGAGGGGGTTGAAGACACAAATGAGTCATATTTTTAGTTCCCTCTATGAACTAGTAAGTAAGAACTCTGGAAATATTCCTTCCAAAACTACTCCAAATACCAAGGGGAATGTTAGTTCCATCACATTGAGAAGCGGGAATCAAAAAACTAATACATATAAACCTATCATTACACTAGGATTCACCTCAACTCTGGAAAACCTCCATTCAAGAACCACTAATTAGAAGCCCAAGGAAAAGGGAAAATCTCAGAAAAATATTGATTATGTTCCTCCTAAACCCCTTCTCTATCCCAATAGAGTTGTGTAAACCAAGAAGATGTTTGAATAGAAGATGAAAAATATGTTTTGGATACATTTTAGCATGTTGGATCAATATCCCTCTACTTAAAGCCATCAAGAAAATCCCAAGGTATGAAAATTTATTAAAAGAACTTTTTACCAATCATAGAGGCCTCAAGGGAAATTAGAGGACCAATCTTGGAAGGAATGTGTCAACACTCTTTACACAAACTCTAGCAATGAAAAAAAAGTTCAAGGATCCCAAGACATTCACCATACCATTCACCATAGAGGATTTACACTTTTCTGATGCTTTATTTGATTTAGGTTCTTCCATAAATGTGATGTCTTACTCTTTATTCTATTATTTATAGGCTGGTGAGTTGAATCTAAACAGATTAGTGGTGCAGTTAGAGAAAAAATCTACATCATATCCAGTGGGAGTCCTTGAGGATGTACTTTTTGGGGTAAGAGACATGATCTTTCCAGCAGATTTCTATGTGATTAACATGGATTATGATCAGTTAAGTTCTCATGATCCCATTATCTTATGTATTCCCTTCCTCAAAACTATAAAAAACTATCATAAATTTTATGATGGTACACTTTACATGGATTTTGGAGATGAAGTTTTGATATTTAATGATATGGACTCCATGAAGTACCCCTCATAAGACCATCCTACTTTTTTTATCTCCCATTTTCAACCACAAAGTAAAAACCCTAAGGATTTTTATTTTCCAATTCTTAGAGAGATTATGAGGATTGGTTCTAGTTTTATTTCTAAGACCACTTCCACACCATTTTATAATGCATAAACCTCTCTAAGATTTGATTTTGAAATGGATTTATATTCTAATTTTGATCATGTGAACTCTAATTATGACATTGCTGTTGAGTATGCTAATGGATTTGATTCTTTATTTTTAAATTTTGATGATGTATATTCTAATAATTATGTTCATTGTGCACATATTTCAGTTCCTTCAATTTCTCCTTCCACACATAACCCCCTACATTGGAACTCAAGCCATTTCCACCAAATCTCAAATACTCATACTTGTTGAGTGGTGATAGATTAACTATTATAATTTCTAACAATATCCCTTTATAACATGGATAAAACCCTTTTAAATCATTTGAGGGGGAACATCAGGGAAATTGGGTGGAACTTGGATGACATATCTTGTGTTAGCATCTCCATTTGCATGAATATGATTCTTTTGGATGATGGGGATAAACCAGTTAGGAAGCCACAAAGGAGACTCAATAAAACCCTTTTATAAGTTGTTAAAAAACAGTTTGAAATTTTTCTCAAGGCTGGTATAATTTATCCAATTTCAGATTCACAGTGGGTAAGTCCTATTCAGTTTGTGCCTAAGAAAAGTGGTGTTACTGCTGTTAGAAATGAGGGAGAGGAATTAGTTCCAATGAATGTGAAAAATTGTTAGCGTGTGTGTATTGATTATAGGAAACTAAATCAATTTACTCATAAGGGATATTTCTCCATCCCATTTGTTGATCAAATGCTTGAGAGACTACATGGGAAAACACACTATTTCTTCTTGGATGGATTTTCTAGATATTTTCAAGTTCCTATTACTCTGGAGGATCAGAATATGACAACATTCACTTGTCCATTTAGTATTTTTTTCCTACCTAAGGATGCCATTTGTACTTTGCAATGCCCCCAGTACCTTCTAGATATGCATGGTGAGTATTTTTTTCAAATTTCATTGAGACCTTCATTGAGTTATTTATGGATGACTTTATAGTGTATGAGTTTTTATTTTATGATAGTATATATATTTTGATAAAGGTGTTGAATCGTTTTATTGATTAGAATCTGGTCTTGAAATTTGAAAAGCATCATTTCATGGTAGATGTAACACCCCGGCCCCTCTAGACCATAGTTGGTGCATTAATAGGTACATTTTCCTGGTTAAAAGGAAATAAATCCCAAAGGAACGATTATTTTAGTAGTATTGAAGAAACTAGATACATATATGTAACTCAAATTACATTGGAAATGGTTACAAATACAATACATAATAAAAACTAAAAAACTGCATCCACAGAACTCAATAAATAGTCTCCTCTTCATAACCTGTTGAAGGTAAACAAATGAAAGGGGTGATACCAAATGCTCAGTGAGGGTTACCAATGGAGGAAGCATGAATCAATAATAATTGAATCATAAACATTTGGCATAGTCAATATGGCATGGTGAATAAATGAAGAACTCACGCCATTAATAAACTCAGAATGAAACTACATCCATATATTTTTTCATAATGAAAACCTCATGGATAGTAATAACTGATAATGAATAAATAGAATTCTTATTAATTGGATTTTATGTATCTAGCACATGATACCATAATACCATTAAAATGGTTTAAGTCTGTGGGTAGAAACCCATCAGATTTTTGGAAACAAACTCGAATGGTTTGTCACCAACTGATTTGTCTCATGAGACCTGTCGATGCACCGAGGGGATATTGTGGGCCCCACCCACCCCTTAAAGTACAAAGCATTATTTATACATAGATTTAATATAAGTACAACATTCCTTCTTAATATCCGTATAGAGTAGAGAATACGGATATATCAATATTTCAAGAGTTAAAATAACTTTCCAAATTAACACTGTATGTAAAAAGGGGTATATGAATTAAGAAAATAATCATACCAATGAAACCATAATATGGATATATAATATATTTACAATTTTAAATTAATAATTATCTCAAATTGGATTTAGGTACACCACATAATAATTATTAGGTTCACAATACAAAGTAAGTTACAACAAAATGAAATATTGACACAAATCCCACTACCACATTGTAATCAACCGTTTTGTGTAACCAAGAATAAATAATTATCAAATTAATCATTTAATACCATGAAAATAAATATATTAATGATATTATATATCAAATTGTAGTAAACATACACCACATTCAAGAAATAAGCGGTGAACAATGGAAATCTCACATAATTAAAATGAGAAAAGAAACCTGTTACCTTATGCTTGAATGTGTTCTTCGTTTGTTTTAATGACCTGAATAATGAAATTTATCTTAATTAATTAATAATTCCAGAGCCTCCTATACATGTAATTGATTTATTATAACCTTATTATGTTCATTCATGGCCCTTTTTATGTGTTTAAGAAGTTCAATTTTATTGTTTTGGAAGCATTTTCTTCTTTGGTTTTCATGATTCGTTTACTTGTATTCATGAATGGAAGTTCATTTGAAATGTGGTTAAACATACAGAATCATTAATATATCTTATTAACTACATAATAGATATATAAATTATCTTATAATGATTCTGGTTATATACCATGAGGATGACTCGATCGATGAGTTAACGATAAACGCATGGATTTGGCTTGGCGGTTTTGTGCACAATGAACATGTTTTGTATTATTATTCCATATTATGAGTGCGTAAGGTTTCCAGAACATTAAACATGATAAAATACATATATTATGATCTTTTTAAACCATTGAAAAGTTTTCATGAACATTATTGAAGATATTAATGCAAATTGAAAACTCGTCATCCTTGAGTGTGGTAAATTAACACATCTCGGATAGTGTTTGCATTTATAGTATAAAAGGATGGAAAAAAGATAGATTATAATGAAATATTCCATTAGAAAAGTGAAAATTAAGTAAATTTATGGTACAGGAATTATCATGGAATTTTTATGAGATGAGGTGAGAAGAGAGAACAAAATAGTGGAACTTGTAAAAGGAATTGAAAAAAAAAAAGAGGTTCACCTCTTAAGTAGTCCTCTTTGAGAAACTCCTTAAGACCTTTGACTTTGGCCTTTTGGTGAGACCAGAAGTTATTGGAAGTGGGGTAGGAGGTTAGGGATCTATTTGAAAATAATTTAGGAAAGACTTAAAGCTCTAGTGGTATAGGAGGGAAAGGGGGTGAGGGGTTGTTTATAAAGTGGAGGGGAGGGGACTTTTCTTAATATTATAATCATTAATTTATTATTTATTCTTAAGATAAGAAATAGTGAGTATTCATTGACCTAGAATAGTAATAATAGCATGTTAGCTCTTGTTTTGGGTGCTTACATCACTCATGACACAAGGAATAGTTAATTTAATTTGTAAAGTATTTATACGGTAACTTAATGTGTTTTACTGTTCACCAAAAATTCAAGTATTTCAGAAAAATCCCAAAAATTCACCCTAACCATTTTTTGATGTGTAGAATCCAAAAATGAACTCCATTTTTCAAAAATAATTTTATAAATAAGATAAATTTAATTTTTTATTTAAATCATTATTTAATTGAAAAATACAAACACATAAAATATCTTCATTTTTAAGGTGCCTAAATTTATTTATACATTCATGGGTATGGATACTATTCATACGATTCATATTACTATTCGTAAGGGTAAGTTACTATTCATAATGGTAGGTTATTATTCATAAGGGTAGGTTACTATTCAATGAAAATTAAGTTAATTCTATCATACTCTAAATATCACCTTGAACACAACCGTGTATGTTATATTTTCAAAATTTAAATCACAGAACTAGAAAATTTATGTTTAATTACTAGGTTATGAATATATCATATAAATAACCAAGTTTTGTTCTATAAAGTCTCATTTATTTATGAAATTTAGGCTATAAATAGAATTTATTTAAGAGATAATTCCATAAAATGTTTGGGGTGTTACATTATTATCTCTTTTGTAAATTTTGTCCTCGAAATTTTATGTATAAATCCCATTAAAAAGATGTTGGTGGTTCTTCTTCATAACATCCTTAGGTTCCCATGTTTCTTCCTCCATATTACAGTTTCTCCAAAGAACCTTTACTAGATGAGTTTTCTGATTTCTCAATACCCTCTCCCTTGTGTCAAAAATCCCGATAGGCTCTTCACAGTATGACAAATCAGGTTTCAGTTCTATTTCTTCATAGGTTAGTACATGCGTTGGGTCTAGTATGTATTTCTTCAATAGTGACACATGGAACACATCATGAAATTTGGAGAGACTTTGAGGCATTGCTAAATTGTAAGCTACAGCTCTGATTCTTTCCATAATTTCAAATGGTCTGATATACCTAGGACTCTGTTTCCCTTTCTTACCAAACCTAAAGACACCCTTCCATGGAGATACTTTCAGAAAGACATGATCTCCTAGTTGAAATTTCAAATCCTTTCTCCGGTTGTTTTCATAACTCTTTTGCCTACTTTTGGTTACTTTAATATGGGATTGTATTGTCTTCAACTTTGTCATGCTCTCTTTAATAAGTTCTAAGCCTATAATTTTCCTCTCACCAACTTCATCCCAACATGTTGGAGTTCGACATCTCTTTCCATATAATGTTTCATATGGAGCCATTTGAATACTAGAATGGAAACTATTGTTGTAGTAAAATACACCAAAGACAAGTATTGATCCCACATACCATGTAAGTCAAGATATCATGACCTCAACATGTCCTCCAGAGTTTAAATAGTCTGTTCAGACTGTCTATCAGTTTGGGGGTGATAAGCAGTACTCATATGAAGCTTAGTATCCAAAGCCTTCTGGAGACTTTTCTTGAATTTTTATGTAAACCGTAGATCTTGATCAGACACAATCAATAGAGGTACACCAATAAGTCTTACAAATTCATTAATATAAAGTCTTTCTAGGTGCTCAAGTGGTAAATCCTCTCTTATAGGAAGGAAATGTGCTGATTTTGTGAGACGGTCAACAATAACCCATATTTCAACATTCCTTCTAGGTGTCCCCAGTAGTCCGGTGATCAAATCCATTGTAATGTTATACCACTTCCACATAGGAATAGGTAAAGGTTTCATCACTCCTCTAGGATTTTGTCTATCTACCTTCACTTCTTGACAAACTAGATACCTTGAAAAGTAGTCTGCAATTTCCCACTTCATATTATCCCACCAAAAATATTCTTTTAGATCTCAATACATATTTGTGATACCTGAGTGTATAGAGAAATTTGATCCATAAGGATCATCTAATGGTTCCCTTTTTAGCTCAGGTACTGATGGAACGCATAACCTCTTCCCAAAATTCATAACTCCTTCCTCATACACGAATTCTTCCAATCTTCCATCCTTAACAGCAATAATTTTCTTCTATAAATTTTCATCATCAGATTGAGAGATTTTTATCTTCTCTAGTAAATATGGTTTATCAATCATTTGAAAGAGGAAAGATTTTTTCCCTTCATTAACAATTTCCATATCCATCTTTAGTAGATCCATGAATATAGGATCTCTCTCAATCCTCATTTGAGTCAGAAGTCCATGATCTTTCCTAGATAATGCATCTTCCGCCTTATTTACCTTTTCTAGGTGGTAGTGTATTGAAAAATTGTAATATTTGAGTAACTTGAGCCATCTCCTTCGCCTCATGTTGAGTTCTTTCTGTATGAAAATGTATTTCAAACTCTTTTGATATATGTAAATCTCACATTCTTCACTGTAAATATAATTTCTCCATATTTTCAGAGCAAATATTACAAATTCTAACTCAAGATCATGTGTTGGATAATTTTTCTCATGCTTCTTCAACTGCCTTGATGCATAATCAATAACTTTATCATTTTCATAAGGATGCAAACCAACCCATTCCTTGAGGAATCATTGTATATTATAAATACATAATTTCTAGATGGAAGCGTCAAAATTGGAGCATTGAACAATATTATTTTCAATTCTTCAAATAATTATGTACATTCTTTTGTCCACACAAACTTGACTCCTTTATCTGTGATCTTGGTTAGCGGGTTATCCAGTCGGTTGAAATTATGAACAAAATTCCAATAGTAACCTGCTGAGCCAACAAACCTGCGTACCTCAGTTATGTTCATCGGCTTGGGCCATTCCTGGATTTCCTTTTTCTTCACAAGATCAACTAGGATTCCATACTTAGAGAAAATATGACCTAGAAAATAAATTGAATGAATCCAGAATTTTCACTTGCTAAAATTCCCATATAATTCATTTATTCTAAGAGTTTTCAGAATAATCCTCAAGTGATTCTCATGGTCTTTATATATTTTTGATTATACCAGGATATCATCGATGAATACCACAACAAAGTTATCAAGATATTCCTTGAAAACACTATTCATTAAATCCATGAAAATAGAGGGTGCATTAGTCAGTCCAAAAGGCATCACTATATACTCATAATGCCCATACCTAGTTCGAAATTTTTTCTTAGGAATATCTTCCTTCCTCACACGCAGCTGATGATATCCAGATCAAAGTTCAATCTTCGAAAAGTATTGATATCTATGAAGTTGATAAAATAAATCATCAATATGGGGTAGAGGATACTTATTATTTATTGTAATAACATTGATTCCCCTGTAATCAATGCATAGCCTCATGGATCCATCTTTCTTCTTGATAAACCAAATGGGGGATCCCCATGGAGAAACACAAAGACAAATAAACCCTTTTTCACTCAACTCCTCTAGTTGTTTCTTTAGCTCCACTAACTCCATAGTGGCCATTTTTTAGGGGGTCTTTTCTATAGGTCTTGCACCATGAATTAATTCAATCTAAAACTCAATTTCCTGCTCTGGAGGATGTCCAGGTAAATCCTATGGAAATACATCAATGTATTCTTACACTATATGCACATATTCAAATTGAAGATTTCTTTCCTCACCAATAGATATTTGGTTCTCTTCCTCTCCAAGAATTTCATTCAGTAGAGCTACTGGGGGTGGGTCTAGATAAGAATTAGATGGTGGGGTTTCTTCTCTAAATATAAGATATTATACACCATTTTCAAAAAATATAACTTCCTTTTTCTTTTAATAAATCTCCACATCATAGTTTGATATCCAATTCAAACCGAGAATTATATAAAATTCATTCATTGGTATAATGATAAGGTTAAAAACTAAAGCACATTTATCTGTCACAATGGGGACTAGTTTACATGACTTTTCCTAGGATTTTTTACTGATAACTCCTTTATTAAATAAAATTGGACATGTCTAATTTTCTTGGAAAACTGGGAAGATAAAAATAAATTTGATGATCCAAAATCAAATAATGCATTGGAAAAGTTTGCAGAAACAATTAAAGTACCTACTATAACGTCATTAGGAAATTCAACCTTCGTGGTTTTAATCACATAATATTTCCCTTAATCTCATTTCCTTTTCTAAGGAAAGTTTCCTTGGTTCTTAGGAAACTCATTTGAATAGTGTCCCATCTCTCTACAATTTTAGCATTGAACACCATTGAATTGTTTATTCCCTTTTCATTCATTATATTGATGACCCTACTCTCCACAATTGTAGCAGACTCCCATGATTTTCAAGCATTTCCCAAGATGATTTTTTCCACAGTTCTCACATAATGGGAATTGCTTCATTCCCTTTTTCTTCTTTGTCACTTCACCTTTTCCATGGTTATCAGAGTACCGATTTTTATCTTGGTTTCCCTTGAACAAATTTGTTCTAGAAAACTTCATCTCTGTTTTGATGGCACTTAATAAAATTTCATCATATGATGAAAATGTTTGAGAATCTAGTGACCTTATAAGACTTGGTTTAAGACCTTAAAATAAATTATCAATCTTGTATTCCGTGTCACGTACATAATCTATAGAATACTTGGCTAGTCTTGTGAAGATATCCTCATACTCTGCAACACTGTCTTCTTCCCTTTGCTTCATGCCCAGAAATTTCCTCTTCATTTCGATTCACTGCTCACGAGGGAAATATTTGTCAAATAATATTCCCTTAAAAGTTCTTCATTCCATATCTTCTATCTCTTCTTCCTCTGTGGTATTCTGGATCAAGTACCCCCATTGATCAGTGTCACCCTTGAGAAAATACACTACCAACACTACCTTTTCATTATCATTTCATCTTAATTCCATGGATATTTTTTTAAGGGACTTGATCCAAAGCTCAACTTCCACTAGATTAGTAGTCCCACTAAAAGATGGGGTCTTATGCTGCATGAAATGATCCAACATAGGTGTATCATGGTTATTCATCACAACCTGAGTAAGTTGTCCCAATATGGTCATGGTCTGATCTGCTCCAACATTGACTGTGTTGACTTGCTCAGTGGGGAAATCCCAAAATTTTCCATGAGTATTGATTCCCCTTATTTCTTTAGGTTTGATTTCTAAATAATTGCATACACTAGATCAGGTTATGGATCATAATTTATAATCTTGACTAGAAAAGTACTTAGCATAAATTAAAATCTTATGCATAGCTAATCTCATAAACATGGTTTCTCTGAGGAAAAAAATTACATTAAAATCCTTCATAATGGCTTGTAAAGAAAATGTGAATTATCCTAAGCATATTCCTCAGGAGTGTCAATACCAAGAGTGCATCAAGGGTCGTTTTCATGTACTAGGATACCCTAGGTCAAGCCTGAAACTCCTTGTGGGAGTTTTCACTCCTAGTTACATCTGTGCTAGATCCACCTCTACCTGTATGTATCCAAACAGGGATGTATTTTCTAGACATATCCACATAATATATTCCTTACCAAAATACATGGACTTTCTTGTATGTTTTTCCTTAAATACTACCTTAGGGCTTTGTTCCCTAATCTATATTTTCTAATCTAGTTTCCAAGGTTCCTACTAAACTTCCTCTGATACCAACTATAACACCTAGACCCCTCTAGAACAGAGTTGGAGCATTAAAAATTACATTAGCATAGTTATAAATAATGAAATACTGAAGGAACAATCAGTTTATTAGTCTTGAAGAAACAATATACATAGATATAACTCAAATTACATTGGAAAAGGTTACAAATACAATACATAACAAAAACTAAAAAACTACATCCACAAAACTCAATAAATAGTCTCCTATTCATAAACTGTTGAAGGTAAACATATAAAAGGGATGATCTCAAATGCTATATAAATGTTACAAATGGAAGAAGCGTGAATCAATAATAACTGAATCATAAATAACTTGGCATAATTAATATGGCATGGTGAATAATTGAAGAACTCGCGCCATTAATAAACTGAGAATGAAACTGCATCTATAGATTTTGTCATAATGAAAACCTCATGGATAGTAGTAAAAGATAATGAATAAAGATAATGATTATTAATTGGATGTTATGTATCTGGAACATGATACCATAATACCATTAAAATGGTTTAAGTCTATGGGTACAAACCTGTCTGGTTTTTGGAAACAAACTCGAAGGGTTTGTCACCAACAGATTTGTCTCATGAGACCTTTCGATGCACCGAGAGGCTATAGAAGGCCCCACATGCCGCTTCAAGTCCAAATAATTCTTTATACATATATTTAATACAATTACAACATGACTTATTAATATTATTATAGAGTAGAGAATATGGATACATCAATTTTTCCAGAGTTAAAATAACATTCCAAATTAACACTGTATGTAAACAGGTGTATAGAGCTTAAGATAATAATAATATCCAGGAAACAATAAAATGGATGTATAATATATTTAAATTTTCAAATTAATAATGATCTCAAATGGGAAGTAGGTACACCACATAATAATCATTAGGTGCATAATACAAATTAAGTCACAACGAAATGGAAAATTGACACAAATCCCATTACCACATTGTAATCAACCATTTTGTGTGACCATGAATTAGTAATTATCAAATGAATCATTGAATACCAAAAAAATATAAAGATACATGATATTATATATAAAATGAAAGTACACATACACCACATTCAAGAAATAAGTGGCGAATAATGGAAATATTACAGAATTAAAAGTGAGATAAGAAACCCCATACCTTATGCTCGAGTGTGTTCTTTGTTTGTTTTAATGACTTGAATAATAAAATTTATATTCATTAATTAATAATTCCAGAACCTCCTATAAATTTAATTTATTTATTATAACCTTATTAGGTTCATTCATGGCCCTTTTTATAGGTTTAAGAGGTTCAATTTTATTGTTTTGGAAGCATTTTCTTCTTTGGTTTTCATGATTCGTTTACCTATATTCATGAATGGAAGTTCATTTAAAATGAGGTTAAAAATACAGAATAATTAATATATCTTATTAATGACATTATATAGATATAAATTATCTTATAATGATTTTGTTTATATACCATGAGGATGAATTGTTCGATCAGTTAATGATAAACACTTGGATTTGGCTTGGCAGTTTTGTGCACAATGAACTTGTTTTGTATTATTATTCCATATTATGAGTGCATAAGGATTATAGAACATTAAAAATGATAAAATAAATATATTATGATCTATTTCAACCATTTAAAATCTTTCATGGCCATTATTGAAGATAGTAATGCAAATTGAAAACATGTCTTCCTTGAGTGTGATAAATTAACACATCTCAAATGGTGTTTGTATTTATTGTATAAAAGGAGGGGGAAAGTGAGATTATAATGAAATATTCAATTAGAAAAATGAAAATATAGTACATTTATGGTACTATAATTATAATGGCATTTGAATGAGGTGATTTGAGAAGAGAGAACAAAATAATGGAACATGAAAATGGAATTGAATGAAAAAAGAGAGAGAGGTTCACCTCCTAAGTACTCCTCTTTGAGAAACTCCTTAAGACCTATAATTTTGGCCTTTTGGTGAGACCAGTAGTTATTGGACATGGGGGAGGATGTTAGGGAGCTATTTGAGAAGTTTTTAGGAAAGTCTTGAAGCTTGAGTGGGGTGGGAGGAAGAGGGGGTGAGGGTGGTTTATATAGTGTAGGGGAGGAGAGTTTTCTTAATATTATAATCATTAATTTATTATTTCTTCTTAAGATAAGAAATAGTGATTATTCCATGACCTAGAATAGTAATAAGATCATGTGAGTTCTAGGTCTGGTTGCTTACATCACTCATGATTCTAGGAATAGTTATTTTAAATTTTAAATTATTTATACGGCAACTTAATGTATTTTACTATTCACCAAAAATTCAAGTATTTCAAAAAAATCCAAAAAATTCACCCTACCCATTTTACAATGTGTAGAATCCAAAAATGGACTCCATTTTTCAAAAATAATTTTCTAAATATGATAAATTTAATTTCTAATTATATCATTATTTAATTGAAAAATAAAAACTCTTAAAATATTCATCTTCATTTTTAAGGTGCTTAAATTTATTTATACATTCATGGGTATGGATACTATTCATAAGATTCATATTACTATTCATAAGGGTGAGTTACTATTAATAAGGGTAGGTTACTATTCATAAGGGTAGGTTACTATTCATCAAAAATTAAGTTAATTCTATCATACTCTAAATATCACCTTGAACACAACTATGTATGTCAAATTTTCAAAATTCAAATCACAGAACTAGAAAATTTAAGTTTAATGGATAGGTTATGTATATATCTTATAAATAACCAAGTTTTGTTCCATATTGTCTCAGTTATTTATGAAATATAGGCTATGAATAGAACGTATTTAAGAGATCATACCATAAAATGTTTGGGGTGTTACAGTAGAGCATGGGATTGTCTTAGAAAATCTAGTGTCAAAACATGGGATAGAGGATGATATATCTAAGGTGGATATTATTTCATCCTCACCATATCCTTCCTGTGTGGGTGATGTTAGATCTTTCCTAGGGCATGCCAAATTTTAGAGGTGCTTCATAAATTGTTTTAGTAAGATTGATCTTCCTATGTCACAATTTGTTCAAAAGGATTCTGCTTTTTTTATGATAATTGAAGAAATTACTTTGATGAGATAAAATAGTGTCTGACCACTCCACCAATCATAAAACCCCCATTGTGGGACATTTCATTTGAGATGATGTGAGAGGCTTCAAACTTTGCAGTTGGATCAATCTTATCACAGATGGTGGAGGGGCATTCACATGTGATTGCCTATGCTAAGATAAAATTGGATTCAGCCTAATCAAACTACATAACCACAGAAAAAGAGTTTCTTGTCATCATATTTTCTTTAGATAAATTCCTTTCATATTTATTGGGCTCTAAAGTAATTGTTTTTTCAGACCATGCATCTATGAATTTGTAACAACCCAAAGTTTTTCAATGGAAATTCCCTTCTTATATTTATGTCATAAAATAACATGAAAACACAACATAATGAACTACTAAGTGATAAGTGACCTTTAAACATAATTTTTTCACTTCTGTGTTTGTAATTTTAAAAATACGACATACATGGTTGTGTTCAAGATGATTTTTGGAGTCTAATGAAACAAAAATAATTTTCAGTGAATAGTAATCTACCCTTATGAATAGTAACATACCCTTATGAATAGTAATATGACCATTATGAATATTAAATCATCCAACATAATAGTAATCTTACCCATGAATAATTAAATAAAATTTAGACATCTTATAAAGTGAAAATTTGATCTTAGTAAACATTTTGGTATTTTGTAAGTCATAAATAATTAATTATAATTAATTAATTAATTTAAAAGAAAATGTATTTCCCTAAAATGTATTCATAAATTATTTAATCAATGTCTTATAGTTTTTATATAATTTTATAAGACCCTATGTAATTTTTGAAAGCACTGTAAAATCAGTTTTAATTTTAAAAACTGTTTTTTAAATAAATTATGATTTTAATTAAATATTAAATTAATAATATTTAGAAAATTATTTTTGAAAAATGGAATTAATTTTTTGATTCTACACTTCAAAAAATGGTTGGGGTAAATTTTTGGGATTTTTATGAGATACTTGAATTTTTTTTGATGAATAGTAGAATCCGATAATTTACAATAAATGCTAAATGATGGATTAATTGAGTCATCGATGATGCTCTGCTGATGTAAGCCCACTTGGTTCAGGATCAGATGATAAAATTACTATTCTTGGTCATTCAAGACTCACTATTCATTGTATTAGTGGAAATTAATAAACTAATGAATTTTATATTAAGGAAACCCCTCTCCCCTCCACTATAAAAGCCACTCTTCACACCCTCATTTCCTCACACCTATCAAACCCCAATCCTTCTCTAAACTATACCCAAACCTTTTCCCTAGACCGTCTCCCACGTCCAAGAGCTTCTGGTCTCATAAAAATACCAAGCTTGGGCCCTTGAGGAGGTTCTCAAGAGGAGGATTCAAGAGGACATTAAAGAGAATGAAGCATTCGGATACATGGTAAGGGGAAATCTCAAGCCCAATTTTCTTCCTTCAGTTTCTACCTATTTCACTCTATTTTTGATATGGTAACTCCCTAAAGATAATTTTTTCATAATTTTCATTACTTTTCTTGTATATACATGTTTTTCACTGGTTTTTATGTCAAACAAAATGTTTTCCAAAAGAACTCCTCTTTTAAGAACACCCCTTTTACTTCTCACTCAAAGTGGACGGTTCTTGTAACATATATGTTATTCCCTATTTCTTTTGGGAACCCAAATATTATTATTGTGTCATTATGAGATGAAAACCATTCCATTCCATGGGTTATTTATGTGCATTTTTGATATGTGTGGCAAGCATGATGATGGTAATGTTATGATGTGACGGGTGCGCCCAGAATTATATAGCGCAATATGAATGTTTGAATGTGATGGGTGCACTCGGAATTATACAGCGCTCTAATGCTTTAGGTAAAGTGATGAATCTCATGAGTAAATTTGAAATGATGTGTGAACAAGATGATAGCTTGGTTCACAATTATGTGTGGTAGTTAACCACTAAGACATGATGTTTCATTTTTATGCATTGCCACATTTCAAGTCTTTTATTTATGCTCCTCTCATGTTCATGATCTTTTTTCCATGTTATTATTATGCTCACGCCAAGATATATTGTTCTTATATATCCTCTTACTAGGCTTCTAGATCACCCCTTTTGATGTATATCCTTAATTGGTTACATGTACTAAGGATATAACAAGTTCCAATATGAAGCTAGAGAAGAATAAATTAAATAAATGTTTATGCTTGATGTTGTATTTGTTATGTATGGTCATAGTTTTTCCAAGACATTAAACCTTTGTATCCTCTATGAGTAATACTATTATGTTTTTTATATTTAAAATGATGTAATAGTAATGTAAGAAAAGGTTGGGATGCTATAGAGTTACCTCTTGAAGAATCTAGATGTAAATCCCAGACTTATCTGATGAATGCTCCTTCTTCAGGAATTTGATATTGAGATAAAGGTCAATAAGGGGTTAGAGAAATTGGTGGCGGACCACATGAGTAGTCTTAATCACACATTAGTAGCTGACACCATGGACCATTTACCACTTCGGGTCACTTTCCCTGATGTGAATCATTATTCCATCTCAGGTATGCATCCTTGGTATACTAATTTAGATAACTACCTTGTTGCCTCTGAAATTTATACAAATTTAAAAAAACATCAAGTCCAAAAGTTAAAGAGTGAGTCAATATTTTATGTTTGAGATGATCCATACCTATGGTGAATGTGTAGTTATAAAGTTATTAGGATATGTATTCTTGATCATGAGTTTGAGTCTGTTCTATATTTCTGTCATACACTTTTATTTGGACAACGTTTTGGACCCCAAAAATATCTAGGAATAGTTTAGACTCTATATTATATTGTCCTAGCTTATTCAATGATTCTCATCTATTTTGTAAGTTAAGATCTCATTTCCAACACATAGGGAAAATTTCTAGGAGGCACGAGATTCCCCAACAACCCATACTATTCTATGATATTTTTTTTGTATGTGGAATTTATTTTATGGGTCCCTTTACAAGTTCCTTTTTTTGTAAATTTTTGGTTTTTTTAATATGTGAGTAAATGGGTGGAGGACAAGTCCACCCGGACTCATGATTATCATGTTGTAGTGGACTTTGTCAAGCAAAATATTTTTTGCAGGTTTGGAGTACCAAAGTCTATCATCAGTGATCAGGGGACACACTTTTGAAATCAGAATTTGGATTCTCTTTTTTTGAAGTATGGGGTGACACACAAAACATCAACACTATACCACCCCCAAAAAAATGGTCAAGCTGAGGTTTCAAATTGGGAGTTGAAACAAATTTTGGAGAAAACCACGTATCTGAATAGGAAGTATTGGATTAAGTGAATTGATTATGTGATTTGGGATTATAGGATAGAAAGAATCTCATAGTTATGTCCCCATTTTGGATTGTTTTTGGGAAATAATGTCATCTTTAAGTAGAATTTTAGCATCAAAAATATTGATCTATAAATAAATGCAACATGGATTTGGCCCAAGATAGAATTCAAAGGAAGCCGTAAATTCAAGATCTTGAGGATATTCGATTTTCATCATATGATAACTCAAGGATCTACAAGGAAATATCAAAATCATCTCATGAAAAAATGATCCAAAAAGGGAGTTTCATGTTGGAGAAAAAGTCATCTATAGTTCATGACTGAAGTCAATGCCTAGTAAGTTGCATTCTAGATGGTTATGTCCTTATATTTTTTCTAATGTTTTACTTTATGGTATTGTAGAGATCACACAATAGGACACTAGAAGGAACATTATAGTTAATGGGAAATGTTTTAAGCAATACATTGAGGGAATTTCTTCTGATGTAGTGGATTTCATCACACTACATGACCCTATCATCACTTGAGAATATCACTCTATTCCTAACCCTTTCACTTTTATATTATTTGTCCTATTTAGAATTATGAATTTCATGTTCACATATCGTTTCATAAGTTCACATTGAGGAAAATGAAATATTTTAAGTGTGGGGGAGGGGAAAAATTTTAGGGTAGATATTTAGGATTTTTATTTGTGCATTTTTTGTATATTTTCTATTAAGTTTTTGGTTAAAATTTTCAAAAAAATCAAAAAAAAATCAATAAAAAGAAAATATATCATGTGGAACATATATAAAATGAATGTTTTCAAATTTAATTGGTATAATGGTAAGCAAGAGTAATACTTCATCATCAAGGTTTGATTTTTTTTAAATAGAAGTTTTCAATTATATGATTTGTTGTGTCATTATAAAACCTTTTAGATTTTGACACCATTCTTTGTGATATTTGTTCATGGTAAATTGTTTCATTGATTTCTCCACACAAATTTTCACCCAACCATGACTTGTGAAATATTTCCTACTCAATTTAAGGTATAGTCATTTTAGGTAAAAAATCATCTTATATCAATGGTTGGTTCATATATTCATTTCTCTTCTGATCAATTTCATTATTGTACTGAATTGACCTGTGTGTGTGTACTAGTTATCTGACTATTGTATGCCCTCAAAAAAAATTATGGTTTGTGTCTTGGGAAAGTCAAAACCCACTCTTAATCAACCTTTTATCTTGTTATAACAATTACAATTAGTTTCATGAGGAGATAAAACAAGAGTTAAGAGATGAGTGTGAGATTTTTTCCAAGATCAACTTTTGAAAAAAAAATGAGGGGAGTGATGAAATGTAAAACATATGGGGATATCTAAGTCAGGAGCTTAAGGTTTGAATTTTATGAATGCTTAAGTGAGTGGGTCTTGAAATTAAAATGAAAAGCAATGTAGAACATGTTTAGTGAATTAAACCTAGTAAGAATAATTATTTTACTTGACCTGAATATATTGAATAAAGTGTGGATTTATGATCTTAAAATGGTTGAGACACACACACATGGAGAATTATTTCCATAGTAGATACATGTCTTGTTTCTCTATGATTAGTTCCATTAGTCTCACTAGATTTTTTTTTGAGACAATTTATGAGGAAATTTATTTCAAATTTACTGATATTGACTTCTTGATGAGATTCTTACTTTTCCTATATTTCCTCCATTGATTGAGAAGTATGCACATGCATATCTTTTCATAATTTTATGGATTACATGATATGAGGTTTTACCTAGGAGTTTAAAAGTATAAGTGTGGGGGAGTTGATAAAAAAATTATTGAATATTTTATTGATAATAAATGAGAAAATTTCCTCACATTGTGTTAAACATTTTATTTATAAAATTTTGGGGATTAGATCATTCATTTAAAAAATTGATGAAAATTTTAGTTTTACCCTTTAAAATTCGTTGTAGAATCTTGGACATAAATATTTTTATATCTATTATTTGAGCTTAAAATCTTGAAAATATGTTCCAGACTTAATGGTATACAACTTTAATTCAATAAATTGAAGCTAAATCATGTATTTGATTGGAGTAAAAGGGTTAGGAAATCAGAGATGGTATGGACACTCCAGATTGGACATTACTTCAGTGTTTGGGACATAACGTCTTTATCCTTACTTGTATTGGGTATAAATTTGGAGATAATATTGAGTACCCATTTTCTCTCAAATAATCATTTTGTAAGGATAGCTGGTTCATTTGTTTTTGTTTTCAACAAGGCGGTTCAAGTTGTCTTAATTTATTTGGCCTAATTTCCCCATTCACACTTGAAACCTCTTAAAACCTAGCCTCACTCCACTCTATAAATTAGTGTTTTTATTATTTATATGGGTTTGTATGTGTATTGGGAGATTTAAGTCAGATGATAATTGATTTCACTCTATTTCTATAGTCATTTCAAGAGAGAGATCTCTTGAAAAAAGTTTCCCTTAATCAAAGCCTTATTCTTCTTCTTCACATTGTAATATTGGTGTGCTTTCAATAAACTCTTTGTTTATATTTCATTTATTATATTATTTTAAATTTTATTATTCTCTTAATCATTCTATTTGGCTTGGAAATCAAGAGTATAAATGTGATTGGGTTATACCCCTTCCACAACCTTCACAAATTCAAAATGTTTCTACGATGACTACACTACCCATGGAAGAGTAGTTCTTTTTTAGTTATCAATCTACCTATTACCTTATTCATTCATTAATTTTGAATCAATGAGATATTTTTATTTAGTTAATATTCTATATTAATTTATTTTTTAATTTAAATGAAACTAATAAATAAATTGAACAATAAACACAAAACATGTGAGGTCGAGAATTTTGTGAATTGTGAGAGCTCAATATTAATCGGTAATACAAGACCACATAGTATCAATTTTTAGGGTTCAAATATAATCCATAAACTCAATTCATCTTCATTTATAGGGTGGATATGTGCCCTAATTCACCACTGACCATAATATAGCCTTAGAACACCAATCAAAGTAGGGTGTTGCAATTGCATGTTCTGAAGCTAGCCTGGGGTTTAATTAATTTCATCTTAGTGGTTAAGTTAATTATTTTAGGGTTTAGGGGTTAAAAAATTAGGGGATCATAATTAAGTGGATATTAATTTAAATGATAATTATGAATGAGTAAATGAATAAGTATAGTTATATCGATTGTTCTTTTTAAAAATAATTTTCTAGAAAAATACTTTCTCGTTGCATTTTCTCAATCACATTTCAAAAACAAAAGCAAAAACAGAATACAATCTTCTTCCAATATACTTCTTCTAGGTTTATAAACAGAAATCCTCCCACATCCTTTTAAGTAGTTTTTATTTCTTTTATCATTATTGTTAAAGTACCTTTATTATGTTTTTTTAAATTACTTCCTTCTTTGAGAGATGACCTTGGTCCGCCACTATGTTGCACCTAAATAACCTGAAACTAAACATCATTTGAGAGCTCCCACGATAGCACCTTTCATAATGATAGGTTATTTTATGGATTCCTATGAAGACCAGGAGTGGTTAGATCAGAGTGATCTAGAAATATCATGGTTTATCACTAGTTATTTCATTTGAAATTATTCCCATCCTTTTTAGTAGTTTGGACTCTTTTTTCAATTTTAGTGGGCTTATATTTGGCCCATTATTCTTTCTTGTACTTTTTTCATACTAAGATGTGAGATGGATATTATAAATGTATTATGGCATCATTTTTGTTTTACCTTTAATTATTTTATGGGTACTTGGATGTCTGTGTATCCGTGTACAAGTAATTTGGATAAAGAAAACCAAGTGTAAGATATGCCTACTCCGCACTGGTCCCCATCCCCTAGCCTATTGGAGGAAAGATTGGGGTGTCACACTCAGTTTACCACTGATCAGGTGAGCCCTGGTGGGTTGGTTCATGACATTAGTAGATAATTATTTTTCTACTTAATGAGATGTAATTATGAATCCAATGATAAATTTAAATAATTCACTAATAATGTAGATAATTATATTTATAAGAAGACAAAAAAACATCACTCAGTCTAATGCAATGAATATATAACCAGGAGTTTGTTTATTATCTAAGGGAGTTTTAGATTCTATCAGAACTCACTTCTTCTTATATACTCTAGTGGAATGGTTTCATTGAAAGGGGTAATCATACATTGTTGGACATGGTGTGGTCAATAATGATTCATGAAATTATTTCATTATAATTTTATGGATATATATTACAAATTGTTTCATGTATACTAAAATAAGTTCCAACTAAAGTTGAAAATGAAATTCCATATGAATTAATGTATGTGAGGAAATCTGTTTTTTCACATTTACATGTGTGGGGTTGTAAATAATTTTCTAATGTTATCTTTGACATCAAACATTTAACCCAAGGCACAAAGTGCATCTTCATAGGATATCCCAAGGAAACAGGGTGATATTATCAATATAAACCCTCATATAAAAATGTAATAGTGGAAAGACAATCCATATCCATTGAGAGGAATCAAAAATCCAAAAGATATAATGGGAGAAAGATAAACTTGGATAAAGTTCAGGATCAAGATTCATTAGAGTTTTAATAGGAACATATTCTATAAATCCCCATGGAAAAGATTTTTCTAGATGCATAAGTACTACATAGAAGCACCATAGGGGTTATAAAACCATATAGATATGGTTTTATAGTCATTGAGGTTGGTGACTCAGTATTTGTTGATAATGGTGAACTTATGTCTAATAAGTAAATATTAATAATCTTATAAGTTTCCATGCGGAAAGAATCCATGGATTCTAAAATTAATTCCATATACCATAACCATGTTTGAGTTTTGTTAGATCCTCCGATGGATATAAATTTTTTTTATGAAAATGGGTATTCAATAAGAAATTGGACATGGGTAGTAAATTTAGTACCTATAAGGCATGAATTATTATTAAAGTGTTTAAATAAAATAATGGAATTAAATTTTATGAGACCTTCTCATTGGTTTCAATATATAAATCTATCAAAATTATTCTTTCTATAATAACTTAAAATGATTTTGAAATTTGGAAAATGGATGTCAAACTAGCCTTATTTAATGGGAATGTTGTGGAAGATGTCTATGTGACACAAATAGAAGAGGTTTTTAATCTAATGGATGATAATATTGTATGGATTTTTATAGATCTATTTATAGGTTGAAACATGAATCTAGATCATAGAAAATTTCTTTTAATGAATGCATATGAAAATATGGTATTCTACAGAATTAATTTGATCCTTGTGTCTATAAGTGGTTTATTAAGTGTGCATTCATTTTCTAAATAGTATATGTTGATGATATATTATTGATGGTAAACAAGAAAATAGTCTTATTGTCTATTAATACATTGTTGAACAAGTTTCTCTCTATGAAGGACTTAGGTGAATAACCATCTATTTTAGGGATCAATATAATTTGTGATAGATTGAAGTGTCTTCTTAGAATAAGTTAGGATAAATAAATTGAAAAGGTACTGAAGAGATTCATTATGGAATAGTCTAATATGGGGTTTTTTATAATGTCACATGGTATTCATATTTCTAAGAAAATGTTCCCTAGGATACGAAAGTAAATACAAAGAATAAAAAGGATTATTTTCAAATTAATGATAGGATCTTTCATGTATTTCATGCAATGAATCGTGATTCATGATTCCTATTCCTTGAGATTAATAAGTAGATATCAAGAATACCCTATAAAATAGTATTTTATGGATGTTAAAACTATCCTAAAGTATCTGAGGTGTACTGGGGATATGTTCTTATTTTATGGAGTTGATGAGGAACTATTCATCATGGGATATGAGATTCTTGTTTCCAAACATACCATAATGATATAAAATCATAATCGAGAAATGTATTCTACCTTAATAGAGGGTATGTGAGCTAGAAGATCTCAAAGAAGCCAATTTATACCATTCTATAATATAGTATGAGTATATTGTGACCTCTGGTGTAGCTAAAAAATTGGTTTGGATATAAAACTTTATCCAGGAGCTTGATATGGTACCTAGTATAAATGATGATATCACACTGAATTGTGACTCTTTTATAGTGGTGGTACTCTCCAAGGATCCTAGCTCACATCAATAAAAGAACCGCATACTTCAAAACTATCACCTTATGATGTATTTTTCTCAAATAGGTGAGGCTATAGTAAATATAGATTCCATGAAAGAGAACATAATGGGACAATTAATTGAATCCTTATCTCAATAAAATCATGAATATCATGTGAGATCTATAAAAAATAAATGTTTTTATAATTTATCTCTAGTGAAAGTTGGATACTATTGTAGTTAGTAATCTAGAATAAACTAACATTTTTCTTTTCGATTACTTATATATACAAAGTCTTAAATATGAATAAATATATTATTACATGATGAGTGTTCTTCCATGTAATATTAATGTAATAATTTATATATAGTATTTGTAGCATCAATGGTTATATCAGTTCCCCACTATAATGAGAATATTTAAATGATATGAATATTCTAATATTTATGTTTGATAGTCAGACGACATCTATCTAATGGTACACGGATGATGTTTGATTATTAATTGCTAGAGGTCTATAATACATTGAGACTTATTCTCATGAATCTAACATTTAATAACCTATAATATGGGAGGTTATGAGTAAACACCCACCAATATGAATTCCTCATGTTATATGTTTCATTAGATATTCATATTTTCATATGTGTGTATTGGTCCTTAGACATGCGATTATTATTAATGTATATCATAAACTGTGTACATTGATGTATTATTTAATTCCATGATGACATATGATCATGGATAAGTAGTATTTTTTAGGTACAAATAAGTGATATGAAATTGATTGAAAATCTGAGAAATTATTTTTACTTTCTTAGACCATAAGATGATATCTCATGCCCTATAAAATATAACTATCTAAGTAATCCCATAGCCATGGTGGTTTTTCAATGTGTTCATTTTAGGTAGTTAAATAAATACATATCAAGAATATTAGTTTATGAAATAAGTATGAAACCTAATTGATAAGAATTTGAGTCAAAGGGGTTATATTACATAGTGATTATTAATATGATGTTTTTATCATTAAAACATTAACAACTTTCTCTATGGTTTCATCAATGTGTTGCTAGATTCTAATATTGGAATTTAGGAAAGACTGCCAAATTTTATTGAGAAAGAGGATTAAAGAGTCAAACACTATGTGTATCCAAAATCTTAGTTGAGTTCTATTTGAATTTAATTTTAGAATAAATATTATTCTCCAGACCAAGGAATCATAATTATTTAGGTTATATTGATTTCATAAATTAAATCACCAATTATTTCATTTTAAGATATATATTATTTGAATATTTAATAAATATATATTTTTCAATTAGTGAATATTGTATTTATTTGATTATTGGATGAATAATATAATGATATTTATTTAGAATAAATATTTATTATTCATAGTTTAATAAATTATGAGGATGATTGATGGGTTTGGTTAAGGGTCTGGGTAGAAATGATATATTTTATTTCATATCATTTAAATAAATATTGATTTATTTATTTAATAAGAGATATTTAAATATATTTGAGTTAGTGTGTTCCACGAAAAATAATAATATTATTGTTATTATTATTCATGGGGTTTACGTAGAATTAGGAAATTTATTAAGGTGTTTTTTTAAATAACTAACTGTCCAACCTTAGGTATATAACCCAACTTATATCATTTTATGGGTCATGAAAATTTTTGTTCTAAGGTCCCTGTTTTATTCCTCATAAGCCTTTGAAATATCTAAAAAGAATATTTTCATAGACAAGCACTGAGACTGCATGAGATTTTTAGGCTTTGAGAGGCTCAGTATTTATATTATATAAATATTAAATATATCAATATCATGTGCACTAATTTTGTGTGAAATAGTAAAATAACTCCCAAACAAAGTCTTAGATCAAAAATATGAGATTGTCATTGAATTTGTAACTTGGTTTTTACCCTAGTCATGACATAATTTTGGTCATAATTGGTTGTTTGGATTGATTTCCATCATGGGTGAAATAATTAAATAAATTAAACATATTTATTTGATTATTAAATTAAAATATTAACATAATTATCCTATATATGTATAAACTTATATCCAATTTGAAAGGTTGTCTACATAACCCTATGAATTGAGGGGAGTGTTTGAGGGAGAATTAGTGGACATTGGGATCATGGATCGATGATCATTTTACTCCCAGGATCACCAAAAAAATGGAGTTTATAGATCTCACCAGCAAAAAAATGCATATTTTTTCTTCATCAGTGATTGATCCTAACTTGAGTTAGTAAAATTTTTTATATAGATTTATCCCCGTTTATTTATCCCACGTGGAATGCGAATAAATTCTTCTAATAGTTTGATTCATAGGTCAATCATGAATGTGAATATGGATTTATCTTCCTATAAATAAGAATTTGATATTACTTTAATTGTTCCTCTTCATTCTTCATTCCTACAAAAAAGGATCAATGCCAAAAAACATTGGATTAGGTTCATTAATTATGTTTATTTTTTATGAATTTTTGTCCTCGTTATTTATGAGATCATCATAATCATTTGATTTGGTCATAAATTCAACAAATACCTCTTGAACGATCATTGCAGAAACAATATTTGGCCAAATGGATCATTACCATGGGTTTGTGATAGAATCAATGACACAGTTAAAATTAATAGTGATAAAAGTGGGTCGATATTAGATTTTTTGATCCCTAGTCATGAGATTTGGAATCTTGGAATAGAGATGAAATGGTAGAGGTGTCTTGAGAAGATTAAAGGAAATATTTTGGCCATTGGTGATAGCTCTGATCGGTTGTAGATCTGAGATCTATGGGCATGATGGACAGTACATTCGGCAGCAACATAGGTGCAGGTAAAAATTACATGAAGGTTATGGATTTATAGTAAATATCATGTTACATGGAGTGTAGTCTGAATAAAACACACTATGTGGGACACTGCTTTAGCAGCTCTGTTTTTCACATAAAATAAAATATAACGGACTGTGTGACATGTTTCACATGTCATGTGAAATGTGACTGGCATCTAGGAATGTACCATAGGGTTACATGGGAATGGACATGGCCAAGCACATGGTCATGGGTAGATTACATGACAATGTCCTATTACTCAGACATGGAAAAGTTCATAGTCATGTCTTGATGTACACGGGTATGGAAAAATATACACAGGCATGGGTTAGCAGCACGTTGAGTTCTATTTAGACCTCTACATGTCATGTACCCATAAAGCACACACTGTGTATTTGGAAGATTACATGTCATGTGATATGGTAATAAACTATCATACCAGAGGTTGTAAAGACACATCGTATACATTTTCCAGGGAAGTTTGAGACCCTTCGTCTCTTTAGTTTGGATTATTATCAGTTGAGTGTGTTCCCTTAGTCCTTTTTTATGAGGGTACATGGTGGCATTACGTCCCTAACATAGTATTGTTATTCCCTCTAAGGGTTTGGTCTTGGATAGAGTTTTCAGAATCACTTCATGACACTAGGTTGAGATACCCTATCATATTACCTTCCTTGGGTGGAGTTTTTGGAATCATCATGACCATATTATTTGGGTGTAAAATCCCTTACATAAAAGATTATTCTAGTTAGGGTTTGTACTTCCCCCATGATCTCAGGGTGTGATCCCATATCTGTGTATGGAGATCTTGGAGATCTAGTGAGTAATTATTTGGTGAGGCCCAATGAGCACAACATGTCACATGATCGCTGTCAATGATAGTATGTCTCGTGGATTGAGTTCTCTTGAATTATCATTAACTTTAATCCTTAAGAAGAATCTTGTGGATGGTAGTTTGGTTGATACCTTCTTGATACATGGAGTTTATGGGTTTTATTATTATTATATATAATTCTTGATTGACATACCTTGTGACGATTAGTTTACTACTCTCTTGATGTCTATGTTTGGTTATTTCGGGGTGTCCTACTGGGTATTATTATACTCACCCCTACATGGGATCTGCCCATACATGTCGTGTATTGTGCATATGGAAGGACATTTGATGGTGTCCTAGGAGGATTAGGAGTGAGTGGAACCTAGTGAGCTAGACTGTTCATGGTTGGACTCGATGTTTCATCTGATAGTATTCCCCTCTTACTTAGCAGGTTGGACTATTTTATCAGTTTTGGTTGTCTTGTATTTAGTTATTTATTGATTTCCTGTATTTTATCATACCATGATGTGGGATAGATGTTATGCATAAATTTTTGGTATCAATTATATTTACCTTTCAGCATTGAATGGGTATTTGTAAATATGTGTGTGGGAATAGGTACTTAGGCTAGGGCCTCCCATGTGTGAGATTTCCATACATGGTGCAGGTCTCCAGTCTCTTTCTTATTATGTTGGATTTGGATACCTATAATCAACTACTTGTACTTACATGTATATTAAAATATGTAAATATTAATTTAAATATCTTATCACATATTGATTTTTATTTTTCATAAAATTTATGTGATAATGTCATGTGGTATTTTTCTTATTGATAAGGTCATAATAGTTCCCCAATATGATGAGAACCTTGAAGTTCCATGAAAATATTCATAATATATACTTATATGGTAAGATAAAATACTATGATGGCACACATAGTATATAGACTATCTGGTGCTAGTACTTTTAAGCAGATGAGACATCATCTCATGAACTTTTCACTTTGTAATATCCAAGATAAGAGGTTATGATAATAGACATTCTAATAGGAATTCCACATGCTTTGGTTTCATCAGATATTCCTATCTGCGAGTGTGTTTGATGGTCCTTAGACTTTAAGAATATTATTAATTCATGTTATAACTCACTCACTTGGATTTATTTTACAAACCATGATTATAATAGTGCATGATGAAATTGGATGCGTTGGGTGTGTCACGAGTGGTGTGTTATTAATTTGTATGTCAAGGAATAATTTTTCCCCACTATCTTTATGGAAGATTATATCTCAACCCTTTGATTGGAATAGAACCATCACATTAAATTCTATGGCCAGGGAGCATCGATGAGTTTATTTAAGATAGTAAAAGAAAGATGTATCGAGCATATAGGTTGATGATACAAATGTGCAACCTGCATGATTTTATATTGAGAAAAATGGATTATATTTTATAGTGAGGGTTTGTATTTAGTTTTCATCATTGCAATATTAAGTTCATTCTCATGGGTTCATTGACCCATTGCTAGACTGTAATCTTGGACTTAGGGTGTACCCACCTAATTCCAATGAGAATGAATCTAAGAGGATAACACACTAATAGTTTTCATTGATCTTAATTAAATTTTATTTGAATTTAATTAATGAAATAAATATTATTCTCAAGATCGATGAAAAAAATTATTCATGTTTTATTGATCAGATAAATTAAATAAATATTTATTTAATAGATTATGAATAAAATATAATTATTTATTTTATTTTATATTTAATAAATATTTATTTTCTAGTTTTTGGATTAAAATATTTATTTATGAATAAAATTTTTATTAGGGTATTCAATAAATACTAAAGAGGATGAATGAAGAAAGACCACTTCCACTGATAAATATTAATTTTTCATTCAATAAAATATATTTATCATTGTGTAAGTTAGAGAACACTATAAAATAATATTATTATTTTATTATTATTATGTAGCATGGGTTTTGTTATGAATTATTATATTATTTAAGGGTTGACATGGAATTAAATAATATTTTAACCTAAACCCAAACTTTTTAAATATAAGGTTATGTATATTTTTTGAGCTTAATTGAAAATTGAGAGTAGATAATCATTACACACAGTATACTAATCTCTCTCTCTATCAAATACCTACTCACTTCCTATCAAGAATGAGAATAAATCCTTATAAATTAAAGGATCTTGGATCAATTAAAAAGATCAACACAAGACAATTGATTCACATCACTATAACTCATAAATAAAATGGGTGCATATGGATCATCACTAGATGGATTCTAAACTTGGAACCATATATCATAAAGATGGTAATACAAAAAGGTCTTTTTAGAATATCAACATCACCATCAAGAAAATATCCTATATCTAGGTATTCATTTATTCCAATAATAAATAAATAAATTATAATTTTAACATGAAAGATCCTCACATGGGGTTTCAGGAAACTTGATATTAAAATAAATTTTAATTTAATTCCCAAAAAGGAACTTCCACTATGACTATAACCTATATATTAGAGGTGTATTGGGGTTTCAAATTTAAATTATCACTGGCCAGGTGGGCCTCGATAGTTTGGGTTGTGACATAGTGGTGTTAGATTATTTTCATCCTTAGGATCAATGTTTGGATATTTTCTAGCTGTGAGTTTGGTTTGGGATTTATGAATATAGTGTTAAAGAGTTTCGAGCTCAGCTTTCAAGATAGGGACTCTAGAATTAGTTTAGAAACCAATGTATCAATTCAATAAGACTCTAATAACCTATTTTTTGACTCAATACATGTATACACTAGTTGCATGGAAAATGTTAGTACTTGTATCATATAAAAATGGGTTTGGTTTCCCTGTCCCTCTTGAGTCAGATCCCAAGATATACTATTTAGCTATGGTACATCGTGATTTTATTTTAGGAGAAATCTGTAAGCATTTATAACCAATATTTAATAGTAGTATTTCAATGATTTTCCTTCAATTGGTGAGGCATTAGTATAGGAACATGTACATGAGGTGGTACCTCCATGTGATTTTCTAGTTTTTCCACCACCCATTGATCTGCAGATCCTACTGATAGTACCGATTGAGTAGGTGGATAGGTTGAGTTCACTCTATGAGTTATAAAGGTAGAAACATCCTAGATTTTAGGTCAAGCCAGACCCACAGGCATCTGATGACTAGATTGAGGTTTTTACCTAGGTTTTTCTTCTTAGAAGAACACCAACAGATCGGATGGTGGTCCTAGAAGTGAGTCTTCTTTAGGGATCCATTGGTAGATGGTGTGTTCTAGTGATTTAGACACATGATTATACAAATATCTCCTAATTATATGTTTATCATCTCTTCAAGGAGTATTTCTATCCATCCATGTTGTGATTGGTGAACATCCAGAAGCCACTACAGTTATAGTAGGGCATCTTGACCATCGAAGAGTAATCTTCAATGTTCACTGGCCTCTTGGGATACTCTATTGATATGGTTTGAGATCCATTTTTCTAAGTACATACCTTAAGTTAGGGCCTATTTAGATATATCGGTGTTTTAGTGATATCTCTTCGCATTCCCACCTATGCAAGAGTGATCTAATGAGCCTTAGTAGTGAAGAGCTTTCTGAGTGAGAAAATTCCAATCAATGGTGCCGATGGCAGGCACGTAGGAGTTTAGACCTTGATAACTAGTAGCTAATGGTGGACATAATTATATGGGTGTGTGATGAATTTTTGTATATGATCCATGGAGATATGGTCTATGGGTCAGGGTTCTCATGATGGTTATAGTCAGTCTAGAGAGATGCAGTGTTTCTCTTGTGATTATTAGGAACATCTCGCTCAGGATTGTCTAAAAAATCATACATATGAAAAAGAGATGGTCGATGGATGACCCAAACAGAGTCATTGGCATGATAAGAGAGGTATTCAGGGTGGTAAACATAGAATAGAAGTGTCTAGAGAATCTGTAGGTGAAAAATATTTTGAATTGTTTCCACCACCACCCCTAGGTGGTCCATGCCAGGATCAGGGATTTGGTGGTCAAGGAAAAGGATAATTGTAGTTCATGTTGTCTTATGACCCCAAGGCTCCCAAAATGATTAGAGTTATGATATATTTCATCTTTACTTTATTTATAGTACTGATATACATGGGTGTGATCCACTATTGCCTTACCTCTTCTCTTATTCTAAACTTACAGATTCTGGTTGAGCCCTTAACTCAACTCTTGCACTTAGAGACTCAGACCAGAGAGGATTCAATGATTACACACTTATGATGATATTTTGACCTGAATCTCATATAATAGAGCTTATTATGGGATATATTTATATTCCTTATGAGGCCTTAAAATTTCATCTTAGGTATGGAGTGGATATCAACAGTTCATGCCCATATTGACTATTTCAGGTAGAGGATGTGGTGTGTTTGTAGTGATGGGATGATATTTTCTTTTGTGGGTGAAAAAGGAAACCCAATAAGATAATGGTGGGATCATACATATGAGTATATAGTTGATTACTCATCATTTGTCTAGTATTGCCATTGAAGTAGTTTATACAATGGGATTTCAATTTTTTGCAGTGGTGGTGAAGTATGAGGATGTCTTTCTTGAGGATTTTTCAAGAATAACTCCCCATCAATAGATAGACTTATGAATTTACTTGAAATTAGGGAATATCCTAATATCTTCTCTATTATATTCGATAGATCCCTTAGATCTTTGTGATTTGAAGGTGCAGTATGAGGACTTGTAGAGGAAGGGTTTTATTAGACCCAATGTGTCACCCTGGGCATCCCCAGTGTTGTTCACCAAGAAGGAAGAAGTGAACCTAAGTTTGGGTGTGGATTACCTTCACCTGAATCAGGTGACCTTAAATAATTAGTATCCACCACTAAGGATTGATGTCCTATTTTACTATTTGAGAGGGGTGAGATAGTTCTTGAAGATATACCTTAGATTGGGTTATCACTAGCTTCAGCTACAAGATGTGGATATTCTAAATATGCCATTCTGATGTCTCTATGATCACTATGATTACATAGTGATTCATTTGGGCATTAAAAATCCCTCATAGTTTTCATGGAATTCATGAACCATATATTTTATCCTTTATTAGTCCATTTTTTTGTGGTCTTCATCGATGATATACTAGTGCACTCTTTATCCAAGGAGGAGAATGTGAGTCACTTAAGTATGGTCCTAGATTAACTCTGAGAGAACCATATTTATGGGAAGATCTCAAAGTGTCAGTTTTGGATTTATGAGGTCTAATTTTTGGGACATTTCATCTTAGTAGAGGGTGTAACAATGGACATGGTGAAGTTTTAGTGGTGTTAACTTGGGATCCACCCAAGATCATGATAGGGGTGGTGAGTTTTCTTACGTTGGTTGGATTCTATAGAAGACTCGTGATTGATTTTTCTAGGATATTGAAACCCTTTACTTATTTGACCCAAAATGGGTATACTTTAATGTGGAAGGAAAGGTTCCAGAAATATTTTTAGAAGTAGTGACAGAGGTTGATGAGTTCCACCATCTTGATATTTTCAGAGGTGGGTGTCGAGTATGTAGTGTTCTACGATGCCTAATGGATGAAACATGGTTGTTTTCTAATGTAGAGGAATGTGGTGATTTACTATAAATCCTAATAGTTAATACCATATAATCAAAACTATGTATCCCATGATCTAGAGCTAGAAATGGTGGTATTCACCATGAAGATGTGGACTACCTTATAGGTGGGCAGTTTATCACCTAATCTTGCCATAAGAGTCCCACGTATATCTTCTTATAAAAGGATCATAACTTGTGATAGAGGCGGTAGATATAGTTTATCCATTATTATGATATTTAATTATTCTATACTCCCATGAAGGGGAACATGGTGGAAATTCTATCATTAGGAGATCTTGTTTGCAATTTCTATGTGAGGTTTCAGAACAATCAACCTTATTGCAGCTGTCCTTAGTGCAAGAGGATGGTGTAGGTTACCTCTAGTAAATGGTTTTTACCCCCCCCCCCACACACACACACTTATATAGAGTTTTAGGAATAATTTTCATGGGGATACCAACCTTGATATATTATGTTCACAGATATCCACTAAATGTTCTCCTAAAGGGTTTTTTGAAGGTGAGGATCAAGTTATCCTTTTAAGATGAAGAAAGGTGGTACAAGTTATTTTGTGTGAGGAGATGATGTGGTAGTTTCATATATCCCCCTTGTAGGTATATCCTGGTATGGTAAAATGTAATAGTACCTTAGGTGTTAGTTCTGGTTGTCAGGGATTAAGAATTTTATAGTGTAGTGTTTTCCTTGATGCCTCACTTGTCAATAGGTGAAGGCTAAGCACCAGGTTATAGTGGGTTTAGCGCACCCCATGAGGTTCTAGAGTAGAATTAGGATGGTAATATATAGAATTAATGATGGGTATTCCAAAAATTTCTAGAGTAAATGATTCCATTTGGGTGATCATATACCAAATCACCAAGTTGGACCACTTCCTAACTATCCAATAGAAGAGTTCAATTGAGATATAGGGACACATTTACATATAGTAGATAATATGTTTCCACATAGTTCCCTTGAAAATAACTTTTTAGCATGATTCTTACTTCACATCATAATTATGTAGAGGATTTTAGGAGTCTTTTGGGACTCGGTTACATTTGATCATGGTGTTTCACCCCTAGACTCACAGCCTGGCTGAGTGGACCATTGAGTTTTTGGAGGACATGTTGTGGGATTACATGTTGGACTTTGGCCATAGTTGAGAGGATCAAATAACTTTGGTGGAGTTTCCATAAAATAATAGCTATAATTACACCATTAGTATGGATCCATTCTAGACCTTATATGAGTGACCCTGCAGGTCACCACTATGTTGGACTGGTCTAGGTGATTCATCCCTCACGGTCCCAGAGTTGGTGTGAGTGATGAAAGATAAGGTGAAGATCATGCAATAGTGGATAAGGATTTCCCAGAGGCATCTAAATTATTATGCAAACTTCTGATGGGGACTTTAGTGTTTTAGGATGGAGACCATGTATTCTTGAAGGTCTCACCTTGAAGTGGATTATAGAGATTTGGTCGGAGAAGTAATTTATCTACAATATTAATTTCCCCCTTTTAGATACTATGTAGGGTCATGGAGTTAGTGTATTGCATAGCCCTACCACCATATTTATAATGGGTACATGGTGACTTCCATGTGCCACAACTGAGGTGGTATGTGCATAACCCATTGCATGTTATCAACTGGGGTGAGCTGGACATCAAGGATGGAGTTACCTTTATAAAGTATCTAGTAGAGATTGAGGATCGGAAGGAGAATATCCTTCATTGGAAAAATATTTCATTGGTGTATGTACAGTGGTAGCATGGGAATCTTTAGGATATAAATTTGGAGTGAGAGACCCATATGCATGCCCGGTACCCTCATCTTTTTTATTAATATTTTTTTCTTTTTAGGGAAAAAACCCTAAGGTGGGGAGAATATAACATCCCTATTTTTTCTTGTAAGACTTTGAAATATTTTAAGGAATATTTTAAAATATATGTGGGGATATGGAATAAGATTTTGAGTCCCATAGAGACTTTTTATTGATATTATATAAATATTAAACATATTAATATCATGTGCATGGATTTTTTTGAAATAATGTAATAAATCCCAAATGAAGTCTTATATCAGAAATATGAGACCTTAATTGAATCCAGAACATTGTATTTACCCTAAGTGTTCCATAATCTTGGTCAGTTTTAGGATTTTGGATTTAACACCATCATGGATGAAATAATAAAATAAATTAAACACATTTATTTAATTATTTAATTAAAATCCTAACCTAATTTCTATTTATATATACATGCTTATAGCCAATACACATAGTTAACTGCATAACCCTGAGAATTGAGTAGAGATCATGGATGTGAATTGGTGGATGTCAGGACCATGGATTGATAATCGGATTACCACAAGGATTTACAATGACAATGGAGTTCGTGGATCTCACTAGAGATGGAAAACTAGATTCATTATTCACCAGTGATAAATCCTAAATCAAGGTAGGAAATTTTTCAGGTGGATTTATCCTCATCAATTAAGCCAATGATGAACATGAATCAATTCTTATAATGGTTTTATTTCTGGGTCAATCATGTTGTACAAATATGGGTTTATCTTTCTAGAAATATGAATATGATATTGATTTAATTATTCATCTTTGTTCATCATTCCTACAAAAATGGTTTGATGAAAACACAAACATTAGATGGGTTTTTTTCCTCATTTTTTTGTTTTATTCATTTCTCTCCCCTTTCTTCATGTGATCATCATCATCATTTTATTTGGTAGGTGGTTCAAAAAATACCTAGTAAATGATAATTTTGCAATCTACCTTTGGTACAATGGATCATTTTCATGGGTTATATATTGATATAGATTATGTGGTTTCAATGTGGAGTGATTATATTGGATCGAGTCTAGATTTGGTGATCCCTGATCAAGGGATTTGGCATCTCAACATGGAAATGTGATGGGAGAGGCATCATGAAATAATTGAAGTCTAGATTCTAGACATTAGTGATGTCTTGGGTGTGGTCCACCATAGGTATGAGATCTATGGGTGTGATAGGTGGAAGAATTGAAAAAAATAGAGGAACAAGTAAAAACTGCATGAAGGTTCTAGATTTCTATAAAATCCCATGTTACATGGTGTGTGGTCCAAAAAACACACATTTTTTGAGGTTATGCTATGCTAGTTAGGGTTTAACCATCAAATAAAATATCTCACTTCTTATGAAACATGGATGGAAACTCTTTTTGTACCTTGGGGGTACACAGTCACAGACACAACCAAGCACACAGGCATGGGTAGGGTACACAAGAACGGCCCAATAATCAGACACAACCAAGTACACGGGCACGACTAGATGTACACGAGCATGGGCTAGAGGCACGTTGAGTGCTAACACAACCTCTGCACTTAATGTACCCATATAGTACATGTAGTTTATTTGGATAATTACATTCCATGTGAGATGATGAGACATGGGAAGACCTAGTTTTGGCAAGAAACACCATATAATTTCTCAAGGAAAGGTAGAGACCCTCCATCTCTTATGTTTCAACTAATATCTACTGAGTGTGTTCTTTTATTCCATTCCTATGAGAGTAAAGTGTGGAATTATGTCCTTAACAGAGGATTGTGGTACCCTATATAGTTTTGGTATTATATATATTTTGCATAATTCCTTCATGAGATTGGGGTGGGATCCTCTATCAAATCACCTTCCCTGGCTAGGGTTTGTGGAATTATCATGACCATAATATATAGGCATATGATCCCCAACTTAGTGGGTTAATCTGATTAGGGTTTTCAGTATCCCCCATGAGCATTAGGTGTGGTCTACTATCTATTTATCACGATCTTGGAAATCCAATGAGCACTTTTTTGGAAAGTCCTGATGAGAATGACCACTCAGATGAGAACCATCAGTGATATAATGGATCATAGAGAGAGTTATTTTAGATGAGCATTACCTTGAAGGCTCGAGAAGAATATTATGGCTGGAAGTATTATTGAGACCTTCTTGAGACATGGAGTCTCTTATGAGTATATATAGGTTTTATTATTGAAATATATCATTCTTGATTGACATACCTTGTGATGATGAGATAAATACTCTATTGATTCTTATATTTTCTTATTTTGGGGTGTCTTGTTGGGTATTATTAAACTCAACCCTACATGGGATCTTCCCACACAAGCCATATCTTATATAAACAACATACCATTTGAAAATGTCCTAGGTGGACCAAGAGTGGGTAGAGTATAGTGAGCTAGGATGATCAGGGTTGGACCTAGTGTTGTATCTAATAGCAGTCCCCTCCACTTAGCAGGTTGGACTCTTTTATATTTTTTGGTGGGCTTGTATTAATACATTTATTACTTTCTAGTAATTTTTTGTACTATAATGTGGTATTTATGTTATTAATGAATTATTGGCATTAATTGTATTTACCTTTCAATATTGTATGAGTATTTGTAGATGTGTTCATGTGTACATGTGTAAGAACCTTTCTTTTTTCAGTTATGTCCCTCTTTTATTTTTTTCATTTGAGTCATGGTGGATCATCCCGTCTTGTTTGGATATGGAGAGCCTTTTTTGGGAAAAATGACTTAAAGACTGAGGATATGTGTCTTTTTGAATTAATATAGTTTGTATATAAACATGTTAAATAGGTTTTCAATGGTTTTCAATGATTTGGAAGGCTTTAGTGGTGGTTTGGGATCCTTTTTAGAAAATGGGTTGAAAGGTTTTCTATAGGATATTTACATGCCATGTAAAGATGTTACACAACATGTAAATTCTTTCAGAAACATGGTGTGAAACCAATATAGGTCATGAAGTAGTTACACATTGTGTATGAATTTAATGTCAAGTAATGTTTGGGAAAAATATTAATTAATTTAAGGCGATAGGTTTTTTGAATTTTCCTCTAAAAAGATATATATTATGTGTAAATGCATTACACATTATGTAATTTCCTAAGAAGAAATTTTTAAAGGTGTTGTGTGGCTTATTTTTCATTCCATTTTTTGTATCCTTCCTCTTCTCAAACCTAGGGTGGTTTCCAAGTGATTTTTGAGCACTATACTTCTTTATGTACATCTTGTTTATTCATTTGATCCCTGGTGAGTGGTTTTGGTTAGGTTTTACCTTTTGTCCCCTTGTTCTCTGGTAGTTGTGGTGTGATATTTTTACCATGGTTGTTGTTGGTTTTGATCTTGATCAATTATGATCTTGGATTTTTTCTTGTGATCATCTACACATTCATTCCCATTGTATAATCCTAATGGAATCATTTTTTGATAGTCAGATAAAGTTAGGGGGTCTAAATATTAACCCTATTGTTTATTTAATTGTAATTTATGTTAAATATTTCATTTTCACCAATATGACTTGCACTTAATTTAATTAAATGGTGAATTGGATTATTCTTTGGAATCCCTTTGGATCCAATTTTTATGACCTATCTTTTGGATACCTGTAGGGTGAGGAAACCCTTAAGTGTTATCAATTGGATAATGGATTAAAATGTTTTTAGCATGACATGATACATTTGGTGATTTCATGATATAGAATCCCTAGGTAATGTCCTATTTTCTTATTAATATGACTATTAATCATTTTGGATATAAATGAAGTTAAATTTAAAGATAAATGTTAATTTTCATAATTAACATTTGAGATTTATAATGTGATATTGAGATATACATGCTATTGTGACTTGTTGTATTATCATGCTATAATGCTTATATTGAGCGGGCTAGGCCTACTCCCATGATGTATTGATTATATTGAGTAGGTTAGAACCAGTCCCATGATGTAATTCTTATATTGAGTGGATTAGTCCTATTCTCATGTTGTAATTCTTATATTGATTCAGATCATCTTTGTCCCATATTATAATGATTATATTGATAGGGTTCTATCCAGTCCAATACAGAAATTATTATATAGTGGGTATTGACCTAGATTTTGGATTTATACCTTGAATTTAAGGTTGTGGTTGGCATGGTTGTGAGAAATTATCAGATATATTCTAGTATGTCATTGGAAAAGGTCTTGTTTTACTATGTTTATATGGTTGTTAGTTGAAATGATTATGCTACATGCTTATAGATATTATGGTAGGGAGCTGAAGCAAGTTGTTTTATATATTGTATTAATTGATTAATTAATACACTTGCTTATCTCAATGTTTCATACACTTCTTATCATACTAATTATATTTAGACTTGGTGGTGTCAACCTACTTAGTTTTACTCACACCCTATTCGGTCCGCTGTGTGGTGCCCGAGCAGATTACATAGATGTGGGATTAGACAAGTGAAAGTTACCTTATTGTTGATTTTTTTCTTACTGGATGGGATGGAGTTTGGATTTGGTACCAACATGGGGTTTTATATTAGAGTCTTTTGGGTTTATTTGAGTCTTTTTATCTTAAATTTATATTACTTTTAGTATTACATTTAGTTATATTTCATCCTTTCATTACATGAATCATTACTACTAGTTTCTCTTTTATTTCCCAGTTGTAATATATAGTTTCTACTTGTCTATTACTCTGATTATGTCATTTATATTTTTTATTTCCACTGTTAGGTCACTCTATACCAAGGGTTATAATCTACCCAATATAATGATCACACCCCCACTTCTATTCAGTACCCTCTGGAATATGGGGAGAGGTGCTTAAGGTCTCATAACCAACCCTTTCTATCAATGTGATAGAGTGTCAGATTAGGGTATTCTATAAAGTCTTATTAGAGGGTTAGGTTTTTCTTTTCTGTTTCTTTACTATTTGGGAAAGGTAGAAATGAGACTAGGATGTGTCCAGACTTGGTAATGAGCTTGTGCATGGGAGTAGCTAATCCATGTACAGAGGAAAATCTGACTGACTGATTATGGGATTGTTGTTTATATTGTTTTCTTATTAAAATTGATGTTATTTCACCCATATTGATTCACATGTTGTGTGAGGTTATTATTTTTGATGTTATTGGCTCTTGAGATTTATACTCATTGCCCAATATGATGTTATATGTGTGTGCATGCATCATGATAGACACATAGGGATATATACTGACATTAAATATTCATGAAAGGGATATATTTATTACATGTGATATATACTTTAATATATGAACTATGGTATGATATTCTTGTTGTATATGCTAAAATAAATAAATGAACTGATATTTCATGCTAAAACACTTGTGAGCCGTGTTTAGAGAGACCCGGAGTAGTGGTTCTCTGTTGTTGTCACCTGTTGAGGTTGAAATTGTTGTTCTATATAGTGTTCTAAGGAGTTCATTTTTATTATAGAGAAAATCTATCCTCGTCATATTTAAGTTGAGTGTTATGAGAGTGGAAATTAGTATACTCCTACCATAGTTGAACCGAAGTTTCCTACAGCTCTTTAGGATCAAATGGATATTCAGCTTCGTGACAGCTTCTTGAGGGTCATGTGATCCATGGAAAATGAGATTGTTTGTAACATTCCTTAAATGTATAATCTAATGATATTTCAAAGTGCGGTATCTGAATACATTTACTAGGTATTAAGGCCCCTAGGAATCCAATTTCTTAATCGATTCATTCCAGACGATATTTAAGCATCTTAAGACACCTGCTGATAGGTGGGTGAATATTGCTGCATATATGCTTCATGGTCCATCCAAGAATTGTTGTGATATTCTGGAGAAATAATGGTAGAAATAGGATTTATCTTATAAGTACTTAAAGATTAATTTCCTAGTCTATTTATATACCAATATGTTGAGTGATGATAAGGCTTGTGAGTTCATGTGCCTAACAAGGGACGGCATATTAGTATTGGAAGACACCGAATGTTTCACTGAACTATAGCACTTTTCACCATCTTTAGCTACTGATGAGATCTCTATGGAGATATTTTATTATTATTTTATTCACTGTGAGATCGGGTTGTAGGTGAACATGTTCCATTTGAGCAGTTTTACAGATGTGATGAATCAGGCACTTATCACAGAAGGGAATCTGAGTGAAGCCCCAAGTAGTGGGTAGGATATTTATGCATGGTAAACTTGGATCTCTTCTTCAAATGGAAATAAGCACCACTATGATATTTTTTCCAAGCAAATAGTAGTCAGTGCAATTAGGGTGGTGAGCATTCATCTCAGGACCGTCTTCTATTGCAGTGTCCTTAGTGTGGTAATTTGGGCCACAAATGGCCTCATTGTCCATACCCTACTTTGTAGTGTCAATATTATGATAGGATGGGACACCTATATAGGTTTTATAGTGTCATGAAATAGTTGAGTAGTAGCAAGGGTTAGGATAGGTACCAGAGTCTGGGAACAACTCAGCTACTCCTCAGCAGGCAGGTAGCTGGAGTTTCATAGGATGTTCTGGATAAGGTAGGGGACATGGTAACCCAGTGCAGGAACAGTAGTGCCATGTAAATGGAATAGATCATGGTATTTAGGTTGGAGTCCAAGTTATAGGGTCTAGTCAGCTACACATTATTAAAACTATTCCAGCTAGTGTAGATGCATAGTCGTCTACTGGAAGAGGTATGATTCTTGTATCATATACCATTTCTTATGTTTTATTTGATATAGGGGAATTACATTCCTTTTTATCTAATCTTATTTAAAATGGTTTGGGTTTGGAAGTGTAAACCTTTTATGGTGATTTAACCATCTATATACTATTGGGAGTGCGGTCAGAGAATATCAAACATTGCAAGGCATGTTCTTTAGAGATTAGTGGTTACCATTTCTTTTGGGAACCATTTTTCATGGAAATGAAAGACTTAGACTTGATTATTAGTATGGATTGGATACTTATATACCAGAATAATACCATATATTACCATAGGTGAGTTACCTTTCTATATTTAAGGAGAAATCTATTCTCTCCAGGGTGAGTGGGGAATTTAGACTAGTCATGATGGATTAATTCAGTGAATATTGGATTTTCTCAAGGCTTGTATAGCTAGTCGTTCTCTATATGATGGTTGGATGTATAAGAATTACTTTACTTTAGTGGTAGACTGTTTTTAGGATGTCTTTCCTGATGATTTATACTTCTTAACACCCAATAATTATATCGATTTGGTGTCAAGAGCAGAGCTATTTTCTATCCCGCCTTATATAATGGAACCAGCAAAGCTTTAAGAGTTGAAGGTTAAGTTCAAATATCTATAAGCTAAAGTTTTCATATGGGCTGGTACATATCCATGGGTTTCTCCAATTCTCTTCACCAAGAATGCTTATGGGACTTTGCACTTATGTGTGGATTATCAGATTTTAAACCAGATGACGGCACAGAACTGGTATCCCCTTTCACACATCAATGATTTCTTAGATCAATTGAGAGGTCATAAGATCTTCTCCATAATGAATTTGATATTAGGATACCACCTGTTATGGGTGAGAACATTTGACATACCTCATACTACTTTTAGGAGTAGGTATGGCTTGTATTAGTTCATAATCATGTCATTTGGTTTAACCAATGCATCAGCAGTATTCATGGCCTTAAAGAATTAGATCTTTCATTATTTTATGGACCAATTTGTTGTGGTTTTTTTTATAAAATCATTGTTTACTTCTAGTCAGTAGACGGTCATTCCAAACATCTTGACATAATTTGATTACATTGAGATATCATCGTATTTACCCCAAGATAACCAAATGTAGTTTATGGATGGATAAAGTGAACTTCTTGGGCCATGTCATCTCAGAGGAAGGATTGTCTATAGACCTAGAGAAAGTTTTAGCTGTGGTAACTTGGTGAAAACCCAATAATGTCTTCGATATTTGAGGATTTCTAGTTTCATATGGTTATTATCGACACTTTATCTAGGACTTCACCTATCTTGAATAATTGATGTCAGGGCTAACCAATAAATGATTGAAGTTTTTTTGGTCAGATTCTTATGGGAGAGATTTTTAAGATCTAAAAGGTATGATGGCCTCAACAACTATCCTCACTTTACCTATTCCTAGTAAATAATATATCATGTATTGTGATACATCTGGAGTTGGGCTTGAAGCAGTTCTGATGCAGGAGGATCAAGTGGTTGCTTATGGATCTAGACAGTGAGATCGCATTTGAGGAATTAACTTGCTCACAATCTAGAGTTAGTAGAAGTGGTGAATTCCCTGAGATACTGGAGGAATTATCTCATGGGTGAGAGGTTTGTTGTATGTATGGACCACAAGATCATTAGGTATATCTTTTCTCAGTGGGACTTGAACCTTTGACAGAGGAGGTGGGTCGAGTGTCTACAATATTCCACTATTGAGTTGGCTTATACCCTGGGAAATGGAAACATCATTGCTGATGAATTGATATGAAACACACATACATAGGTAGTGTGAGATTCTCACAATGAGTGGTGGACAATTTCACTTTTTACAGACATGCATCTAGATGTTCAGGAGTCTCGTGAACATGTAGTTATGACTTCGACATCAGTTATGCTCGTACTTTTGGATAGGTTAAAATAGAGTAGTTATATGATACAAAGGGATTAGTTCTAAGAGATATCATATATTTTGGAGAGACACCATCAGGGTAGTCTCTTCCAAGTGATAATTATCTTCTTTTCTTTATCTGAGTATAGGTTCCTATAGGCTTGTGTAAGGAGATGATGAGATAATTTCATGCTTCTAGATCAGTGGTAAATCCTAGTTTAACAATGATTTATCATGATCTCTATAGATATTACTGGTGGTCAAGAATTAATAAGGATATGTCAACATTTGTGGAAAGATGTTTCACTTATCATTAGGAGAAATCTGAGCATCATAGGCCAACTAATCTTTTACATACTTTTCCCATTCCTGAGTGGTAATGGAATGATGCCACTATAGATTTTATGAGATGATTACCCAAGATAAACTATAAGAATGATTCAGTATGGATGATTGTGGATATACTGAAGAAGGTATGTCACTTATTTTCTATTATGAAGACCTTCATAGTTGATGATCTGTGTAGTCTTCACATGGGTGAGGTAGTTCGGATATACAATGTTTTGAGGAGTATCCTTTTTGATATAGATCCTCATTTCACATCATGGTTCTAAAAGGGTATTCATAAATATCTAGGATCATAGGTTCTATTGAGTATGGACTATCATCCTCAGATGGATGGTCAATCTAAAAGTAATATTCATGTTCTAATGGATGTGTTATTAGCCTGTGTTTTGGATTTTGGTGGTTCATGGGAGTAACATATGGCACTGATGGAGTTTGCATATAATAATATCTTTCAGGAATCTATCCAAATGTAAGCTCTCGAGGCCTTTTATGGTAGTTTATGTCTTTCACCTCTTTATTGGTTGGAGGTAGGTGAGTTAGTGATTGTTGGCCGTAATTTGATGTATGAGACATCTGAGCAGTTTCAAATGATCAAGAGGTGGTTGGTGATCACATAGATCTGGTATAAATAATATTTTGACCATCATAGATGACCTACAGAGTTTGATGTTGGTCATCATGTTTTTCTTCAGGTGTTTCCTAGGTTGGGGAAATATTATATCAGGAAATAGGCAAAGCTAGCACCCAGTTTTGTTGGTTTGTTTCAGATAGTGGACGGGGTCTATCAAGTGGTGTATTTATTAGACCTTCCAAAGATCTACAGTGTCATGCACGATGTGTTTCACCTTTCATAGTTTCAAATATATCATCCTAACCCTTATCATGTGCTGGATGTCGAGGATTTCAAGCTTAGTGTTTAAGTTCCCTTTGAGGAGCATCTGATACGGGTTGTGGACTATAGTGAGAAGTATCTATAAGGTAAGACTATAACTATGGTTCAAGTGAAGTGTAATCATGGGCGATATTATGAGGAGACCGAGGAGAGGGAGTCTGATATGTGATCACAATGGACATACTTATTCCCTGAGATCCCATAGTGATTCTTGGAGTAGCTCAAGGAAGAGCTATTATATAGTGGGGAGGTTTTAAGATATTGTCTTTTTTTAGGTACATCCCTCTTTGAGTTTTTGGTTTGAGCCATGGTGGCCGAGTCTTTTTTGGAGATGGAGATCCTTTGTTGGTTAAAATGACTTAATTCCCATGGATGTATATTTTTTTGAATAAATAGACTCTGGATATAAGCATTTTAAATGGGTTTATTAGGGTTTTCCATGCTTTGTAAGGCTTTGAAGGTGGTTCGGGTTCTTTTTATGAAAATGGGTTGAAAAGATATCTCTATGGGATTTACACATCATGTGAAAGTGTTTCATGATGTGTAAAGTCTTCTAAAATCATGTAATGAAACCAATACAGGCGTGAAGTAATTAAACATAATGTGTGAAGTTCATGTTGTGTAATGTTTGGGAAAACTATTAATTCAGCTGAGGTGATGGGTTTTTAAGCGTATCCCTCTAAAAATAAAAACATGACGTGTAAATACATTACACATCATGTAATTTCTCTGTTATCAATTATTAAAGGTATTGTGTGGATGATTTTCATTCCATACTCTATAAATAAATACACGACATGTAATATTTTTACTATGGTCATTTTTGGTTTTGATCTTGATCATTTATGATTTAGGATCCTTCTTGTAATCATCTGCACCTTTATTCTCATTGGTGAATCTAGTTGGAAGCATTATTTGATCATCATTTAAAGTTAGGGGGTCTAAATCTTAACTCTTTTATCTATTTAATTAAAAAATATGTGAAATATTTAATTTAATACAACATGAATTTTACCTAAATTAATTAAATAATGAATTGGGTTATTTTTTGGAATCTCTTTGGATCCAATTATTGTGACCCTGATTTTGGCTGACCGTAGGGTGTGAAAATACTTGATTGTTATGAATTAGATAATGGTTTAAAGTGTGATTAGAAAGACATGAGAACTTAGGTGATTTCTTGATATAGAATACCTGGGTAATGAATTATTTTCTTATTAATATGATTATTGATCATTTTGAATATAAATACAATTAAATTGAAAGATAAATCGTAATTTTCAAAATTTACCATTGATATGTATAGTGCAATATTGAGATATCCATGTTGTTGGACTTATTGTATTATCATACTGTAGTGTTTATATTGAGAAGTCTAGGCCTATTCTCATGTTTTAATACTTATATTGAGTTGTTTAGGCCCATTCTCATGTTTTAATGCTGATATAGAGTAGGCTAGGCCCATTCCCATGCTAAAATCCTTACATTGATTGAGTTCAATTCAATCTCGTACTATAATGCTTATATTGAGTGGGCCCTACCCAGTCCCATGCTAAAATTCTTATATAGAAGGTCTTAACCTATATTGTGGATTTATACCTTGGATGAAAGGTTTTGGTTAGCATGGTTGTGAGACTTTCTAAGATAAATTCTGGAAAGGTTCCAAAGCAAGTTATGTTTTACAGCAGTTCTATGGTTTTTGGTTGGCGTGATTATGCCAAATTCTCAGAGATATTCTGGTAGGGTTCCAAATCATGTTGTTTTATATATTTTATTAATTGATTAATTAATACACCCATTTATCACTTCTTTACAAACACCTATAATCAGACTAGTTATATTTAGACATGATAGTGTTGAAATACTGAGTTTCACTCACAACCTATTCAAGTCATCGTTCGGTACCCGAGAAGATTACATAGATGCGGGATTGGACAAGGGAAAGTGGCATTTCTATTGATTTGTTTCTTACTGTATAGTTTGAATTTTTGTTTTGGTACCGACATGGGGTTCGAGACCAAATTATTATAGGTTTAATTGAGTTTGTTATTATATTATTTGTATTAATTATATCATGAAATTTAGTTACATTTAAGCCTTTCATTACATGATTCATTACTATTGGTTTCTCCTTTATTTCCCAGTTGTGACATATGGTTTTATCTTGTTTATTAATCTGATTATATCACTTATATTATTTATTTGTGTTGTTATGTCACTCTATACTATGAATTATAGTCTCCCCACTGTACTGATCACACCCCCGATGCTAGTTGACAGTCTCTAGAATATGGGGAGGTATGCTTGAGGTCTCATAACTAACCATTTATAGCCATGTGAGAGAGTGTTAGATCAGGGAATGTTACAACAGGTATTTAGGATAAGGCCTCCCATGGGTGATATTTTCCAACTCGACTTTGGTCGCCAGCCCCTGGCCTATTAGAGGTGGGCTTGGGGTGTCACATTTGGCTTATCACCAACTTAGAGGGACCCAGTGGGTTAGGTCATGACAGTTGTGCACAGTATTTTCTATCAATAGAACTCTATCAATATTGTAAAGAATTTTCTCAAGAAATATCTCAAGAACTAAAGATGATTATCCTCAGTCTACCTATCTAGACCAGGAGAACAAGAAAGAATATTTCAAGAGAAAAATGGTTCTTGTTACAGTTGTTAGTGAACCATAAAAAATTATGGGTACCTCTATGATAGTGTCCAAAGTTCCATTAGAAACATTTTTAGATTGTGGAGTAAGTGTGGGTATCACTGGAGGAATTCTACTTTAGATTCTCCATTGTAACGATGGTAGGAAAAGAATGTCAACTGACTTGATCATCAATGAAGAAAGGATTATCAAGTGAGGAAATTATTATTTCTAAATTAATTATAAATTATATATGAAAAGATCCTCTATTCAAATATTATTATGTTTCAGTTGTCCAATTTTGATGATTTTATTTAAAGAAACCAACAAAAAACATTGTTTGACATGGGCCTAAATGCTTCTGTTGTCCCCCAAAACCTTCAAACTCAACACGATGTCACATATTCATTTCACATAACATGTATATACAAATCCTATCATTGGGAAAGTCATTGGATTATAGTCAATAATATCCTTAATTTCTTAATAATAGGTAATGAGATGTTATTAGTATTGTGTGGTTAGGATGATCTCATTGTATGGGGTTACATTGATGGTAATTTCCAAACTAAGAAAAGATTATATAAGATCTAAATATAGTTTTCTATTTTCCCCAATGGAAAATTTATTATATGGAAAAGTTCCAAATAAGTCATTGTGGTGGACTCGGAAACTAAGGTAGAGTACATCACTATATCATATACTAATAAGGAACCTATTTGGATAAAGAATTTTGGTAATGAACTTGGCGTGGTTTCTTGAATTGAGGTAGTAATTTTGATTTTTTGGGATAATAATGGAGAAATGATATAGGCCAAGGAACCATAATATCTCCAAAATACCAAACACATCCTTCAAAAATTCCATCTCATTTGAGAGATCATTAAGAGGGGTGATGTAAGGGTCTGTGGGTGGCTGTAAAGGATAATATAGAAAATCCACTGGTGAAACCATTAATGCAAAAAAATCATGAGGTTCTTAATGAATCTATTGGTATTATATAAATAAGTGATTGGATTTAATGGTTGTAAAATGTATCTGGATAAATAAGAAACCTCCCTTTATTATATATTCATGTGTGATACATATATTACATGAATAATGGAATGATAATATCCTCTCAAAGTATTAATTTTAGTTAACCCTAATTGATGATCGCCATTGGATTTTTTTGGGTTGGGATGATATTTTAAGATTAGTGTGAGTGGAATATTATATGTCATACAAAGTAGAACCATTAGATAATAAAGGAATACTTATTATCTAGACTGATCCATGAAAGTATATCACATGTAATGTCATATAGTCATAAATATACTTAGGTATTTATACTTAATATGAATCCTCATTACCTGAGGTTTATAGGATACTTATCATGAGAACCATCATAATTTGATACCTAACATACTCAAGCCTTAAGTATAAGAGAGCCAGGGGTGGATGGGTATGTTGTCATTCATTTTTTTTAGTTCATTTTAACCAATATGTGATTTTCTATTTTGTATGAAATGTGTGGAATATGGCCTCTTGATTGAATTATATTGAATAAATTCATGTACATGATTAGTTGATTGTCATGTGATGTACTCAACTACTTGTATAAACAACATGTGATGTATTCATTTGAACTAGTTAGTCTATTTTAGAGAATCATGAATGTATGGGTTGGCCTATAATAGATTGGAATTTTCCATGCATGTGATGTATAAGATACATATTTTGGTAGAAACATTCATATAAATATATAAGTTTTTTTGATCGATATCACTCCAAACACCTTTTTCGTTTAAGTATCATTGATATTTTTATAAAGGATACTATTTTATTATAATTATGCAATAGGGAGTTCATAATTTTTTTTAACGCTAAAAAGGACTACAGGGTCACACATATGGTCCTGGAATGAGGATTAATTTTTGTATAAATTGTTTTCAAAAAATTTGATAGAGATTATGATGACCATATCCAAAGGTGTTTGGATGGATTCATAGTGAATTGTTAAGTTTTACATGAAGACTATGTGGATTTAGTAAAAGTGGGAGATTGTTGAGTATTGTGTACTACAACATTGATCATGGACTAGTGAAATTTACTATGTTGTGGTCTCTGAATTTATGTTATATTCAATAAAACATTATGTAAATATAGATAATAATTCCATGCTAGTTACCATATCTATTTTTTCATTATTACATCATGATATGATGTGTTAATACCATATTAATTGTTAAATTAGTTTAACAATTTGATGGGAAAATGTGGTTAATGTTGTAAGGAGTTACATCGTTGATTAACTATTTAAAAACATTTGAAACATTTTTATTCTAACATGGTAGATCATTTAATGGTAAAGATTTATTTAAAGTAAATTTAGGGACCTATTTTATGTAACTGAGGATCATTATCTTGGTAGAAACTCTCTTTAAATTTTGCAATTATCTATTTTCCTTTTAGGAGGATGTGAAATTACATCATTTGAGTAATTGAGGTTTTACCAAAGATTTCAATGATCCTAGTGGCCGGTGGATGCCATCATAGATAAGAATCTATTTTTTATTGTTTACAGAGCTCAATAAAACACACATATAATTATAAAAAATAGCTTAGACAATTAGGTATGTTCATTTTATAGTTTTCTTATTCATCCCATTGATTTCTCCCCTGGTTGATCTTAATATTTTTCTTTTGATTACCTATATATTTGATGTCTTAAATATTAATAAATATCTTTTTACATGATTATTTTTCATCCGTGTAACACTAATGTACTAATTTCTATAGATTATTTATTATATCAAAGGTTATAGTAGTTACCCACTATAATGAGAACCATTAAATTATATGAAAGTATTTTTCAATTTTTTTAATAGTCAGAAGAAATTTATTTGATGGGACATGAATGATTTTAGATTATTAGGTGATAGAGAACCATAATGCATTGATAATTTTTCGCACGATGCTCGCATTTGGTAATCTCTAAATGGGATATTATGAGGAAAGACCCACCAATAAGAATTCCACATGTTATATTTGTTATTTTATATTCATATTTTCATATGTGTGTATTGGTCCTTAGTCGTGTGATTATTATAAATGTGTATCATGAATCATGCACATTGATGTATTGTCGAATTCTATGATGAAATATGAGCATGGAGAATTGGGATATGTTGGGTTCACATAAGTTATATGATATTTATTGAAAAATCCAAGAAATTATTTTTCCCTTCCTAGACCGAAAGATGATATCTCAGGCCCTTTCAAATAGAACTATCTGAGTAATCCCATGGACATGGTGGGTTTTCAATGTGTTCATTTTAGGTAGTTAAAAAAATATATATCAAGCATATTGGTTTTTGAAATAATTATGAAACCTAGTTGATGATAAATTGAGTCAAATGGATTATACTACACGGTGAGAATTCATATGAGGTTTTCATCATTGAAACATTAACGACTTTATTTATGGGTTCATTGATGTGTTTCTAGATGATAATATTAGAATTTTGGAAAGAACACCTAATTCCATTGAGAAATAAGACTAAAGAGTCACACACTAAGTGTATCCAAAATCATAGTTAAGTTATATTTTAATTTAATATTAGAATAATTATTATTCCCTAAACTGAAGAATGATAATTGTTCAGGTTTTGTTGGTCACAAAAATTCAATCACTAATTATTTCATTTTGAGATATATGTGATTTGAATATTTAATAAATATGTATTTTTCAGTTAGTTAATATAATATTTATTTAATTATTGAATGAATAAAATAATGATATTTATTTAGAATAAATATTTATTATTAAAGGTTTAATAAATGAGGAGGATAACTTACAGGTCGGGTTAAGGGATCGGGTGGAAATTATATGTTTCATTTCATATCATTTAAATAAATATTGATTTATTCATTTAACAAAATATATTTAAATATATTTGAGTCAGTGTGTTTTATGGAAATAAGAATAGAAATATTATTATTATTAGGCATGGGGTTCACTTAGAATTAGGAAATTTGTTAAGGGATTTGGTGCAATAACTAATTGTCTAACTCTAAGTATATAACCAAACTTATATAATTTTCTAGATCATAAAAATTGTTTTTATAACATCCCTATTTTTCCTTATAATCCTTTGAAATATATAAAAGGATAAATTTTGTATCCAAATGCTGAGACGGCATGATATTTCTAGGCCTGGAAAGGCTCATTATTTATATTATATAAATATTAAATATATTAATATCATGTTCATGCATTTTTTGTGAAATAATGAAATAAATCGTCAATAAAATCTCAAATCAGAAATCTGAGACCACTATTGAATCAATAACATGGGTTTTACCTACATGTGACATAATCTTGGTCAGCGTCTGGTATTTGGATTGAGTGCTATCATGGGAGAAATAAATTAGATAAATTTATTTAATTATTTAATTAAAATCATAACCTAATTATCTTATATATATAAACGCTTATATCCAATTTGTAGGGTTAGCCACATAACTATCAGAATTGAGAGGAGACATGGAGCAGAATTGGTGAATAGCGGGATCATGGATTGATGATCACATTACTGCAAGGATTACCAACCACAATAGAGTTCATGGATCTCTACAGCAATGAAAATACAGATTTTTTTCATCAATGATCAATCCTAACTCGATGTATGATGTTTTTTATGTGAATTTATCCTTTTTTATTTATCCTATAATGAATGAAAATTAATTATTCTAATAGTTTGATTCACATGTCGATCATTTTGTGAGAATATGGGTTTATCTTCATAGAAATTAAAATTTGATATTTCTTTAATTGTTCCACTTCTGTCATCATTCCTTGAAATAGGATCAAGTCCAAAATGAACATTGGATGAGGTTTATTATTTATGATTATGTTTTATTCATTTCTATACTATTTCTTTAGGATATCATTATTGGCATTCGATTTGTTTGGTGATTCAATAAATTCCTGGTAAATAATCATTGAGAAATAGATATTTGGCCCAATAGATAATTACCATTGGTTTGGGATAGATATCAACAATGCAGTTATGATTTATAGTGATGATAGCATATTGGGTCTAGCTTTGGTGATCCCGGGTCATGGGATTTGGCATCTTGGTAAGGATATGTGATGGGTGAGGAATCGTGAGTGGATTAAAATAAATATTTTTGGCTACTAGTGAGAACTTGTGTTTGTTAAATTATAGATTTTGGATCTATAGTTTTGATAGATGGAAAAATTTATGGCAACAGAGGTTCAGAGAAAAATTTCATAAAGGTTCTAGATTTCTAAAAAATCTCATGTTACATGGTGCGTAGTGTGGAGAACACATGTCATGTGGGATCCTACTTCAGAAGCTAAGGTTTACACATAAAATAACATATCATAGGCCATGTGATATGTTTCATGATCCATGTGACCCGTGGATAGATTCTAGGCATGTAACCCAAGGGTACATGGGAAAAACACGTTCAAGAACATGGGAATGGGTAGAGTACATGGGCATTGCCCAATAATCAGACACATACAAGTTCAGGGGCATTAATAGATGTACACGGGCACTACCAAATGTACTCATTCATGGTTTAGTGGCATGCCAAGTTATATTTTGACCTCTAAATGTCAGGTACTCATAGAGGACATGCCATGTATTTAGAGAATTACATTTCATGTGAGATGTAAATATACTAGCATACTCAAGGATGGAAAGACATGTTGTTTACTTTTTATAGATAAGTTTAATTCCCTCCTTCTAATAAATTTGGATCAGTATTGGTTGAGTGTGTTCCCTTGGTCTTTTCTTTTGAGGTTACATGGTGGCATTATGTTCTTAACATAGGATTGTGATTCCCTCTAAGGGTTTGGTCTCAGATAGAGTTTTTGGAATCCCTCCATGAGACAAGAGTGAGAGCCTATATCATATTACCATCCCTGGGTGGGGTTTATGGAATCATCATAAACATATTATGTGATTTTATGATATCCTACTTAGAAGGTTATTCCAGTTAGGGTTTATAGTGTCACCCATGAGCTCAAGGTGTGATCCCCTATCTGTGTATCAAAATATTGTAGATCTAATGAGAAATTATTTGGTGAGGCCTGATGAGAACAACCTTTTGGATGATCACTATTAGTGGTAGCATGGATCATGGAGTGAGTTATCCTGGAAGATAATTACATTGAAGTGAGAAGAATATTGTAAATTGTAGTATGGTTGAGAACTTTTTTGAGACTTGGAGTCTGTTATGAGTATATCTAGTTTTTATTATTGTTATGTCTCATTCCTTATTGATATACCTTATGATGATGATATGAATTCTCTCTTAATGGTTGTGTTTAGTTATTTCAGGGTGTCCTAATGGGTATTGTTATACTCACACCTACATGGTATCTACCCACATATGTTGTGTATTATGCATATGACAAGGCATTTTATGGTTTCCTAGGAGGACTGGAATCAGGATTATCATAGTGATCTAGACCAGTCATGGTTTAAATCGATGTTTCATCTGATAAAATTTCCCTCCTACTTAGCATATTGTAATATTTTATCAGTTTTGGTGGTCTTGTAATAGTCCCTTTATTTTTTTTCAATACTTTATCATGCTATGATGTGGTCTATATTTTTTGAATGAATTATTGATATCATTTGTATTTACCTTTTATCATTGAATGGGTATTATGAGATGTGTGTTTGTGTATAGGTACTTAGGCTAAGGCCTCTCATGTGTGATATTTACATACTTAGCACTAGTCACTAGCCCTTGTATTATTGTGTTATAGTTGGTTACCTGGAACCAAATACTTTTACTTTGGATTGCATGAATATTCAAAGAATTGAATATTAATTTAAATATATTATCACATATTGATTTTTAGTCTGTATAACATTGATGTGATAATATCCTAGGGTATTTTTCTCAGTTATAAAGTCATAAAAATTCCTTGGTATGATGAGAACCTTAAAGTACCATGAAAATATTCATAATATATAGTTGTATGGTAATATAACATACTATGTTGGGGTACATTGTATGTATACTGTGTGAGTACTCATAAGAAGATGAGACTTCATCTCATGAAGTTTTCACTTGGTAATCTTCAAGATAGGAAGTTATGATAACATACCGATTAATAATAATTCCATATGTTTTGGTGTCACCGTATATTCCTATCTATTAGTGTGTGTGATAGTCCTTAGACTTTAATATTATTATTAATTCATATTACAACTCACAAACTTAGATTTATTTTTTAAACCATAATGATAATAGTTCATGATAAAGTTGGATATGTTGGGTGTGTCACGAGTGATGTGGTGTTAATAGAAAAGTAGAGGAATAATTTTTACCCTCCATCTTTATGGAAGATGATATCTTGACCCATTTATTGGAATAGAACTTCAATATTAAATTTCATGTCCAAGTTGTATCGACGTATTTATTTCAAATATTCAATGAAATACATATCATGTATATAGGTTGATGACACGAATGTGCAACCTGCATAATGATATATTGAGAAAAATGGATAATATTATGTAGTGAGTGTTCATATGTGGTTGTTTTCATTACAATATTATGTTCTTTCTTATGGGTTCCTTGACCCGTTACTAAATAGTAATTTTGGACTTTAGGTGTACCCGCATAATTCCAATGAGAAAGAATCCAAGAGGGTCAGACATTAAGTATTTTCATTGATCTCAATTAAATTCTATTTGAATTTAATTAATGGAATAAATGTTATTATCAATACCAATGAATAATTTTATTCAAGTTTTATTGATCACATAAATTAAATAAATATTTATTCACCTAATTGTGAATAAAATATAATTATTTATTTTATTGAATATTTAATAAATATTTATTTTCTGTTTTATGGATTGAAATAGTTATTTATGAATAACATTTTTATTCATGAATTCAATAAATACTAAGGAGGATGAATGGACCATGATTTCATCTACTGATAAATATTGATTTTTCAGCTAGTAAAATATATTTATCATTGTGCATGTTAGTGTATGCCAACAAATAATATTATTATTTTATTTTTATTTGTGGCATGGGGTTTTTTAAGAATTATTATATTATTTAAAGAATGATATGAAATTAAATAATATTTTAACCTAAACTAAAACATTATAAATTGATGGCTATGTCTAGTGTGTGGGTTTAATCATAAATTGAGAACAGAGAATCATTTCACACAATAAACTTCTCTCTCTCTCTTGAGTTCCTACTAACTTCCCCTCAAGAATGAGAAGAAATCCTTTAATCTTGAAGGATCTTGGAGTGGTCAGGATTATCAATTCAAGACAATAGATTCACCTATCTAACACTTAGAAATTAAAGGGGTATGAGTGGATCATTATTAGATGTATTCTACACTTGGATCCTTATAGGGAAATAAAGGTACTCTAGAAAGGGTTTTTCAGAATATTGAAATCATCAATGAAGAAATTTCCTTTGTATATGTATTTATTTCTTCCAATAATAATTAAATTAATAATAAATTTAATATGTAATATCCTCTCATAGGGTTTTAGGAAACTCAATATTAAAATAAATTTTAATTTAACACCAAATAAGGTTCTTCCGTTGTGCCTAGAACCTATATATTGGAGGTGAATTGGGGTGCCAAATTCAACTTATCATTGGATTGGTGGTCCCCTGTGGGTTGGGTTAGGAACTAGTGGTATCATATTAGTTTCATCCTTAGGACTGGATTCTGGAGATTTTCTAGTTGTGAGTTTGTTTTGGTATTTATAGAAACATTTTCAAATTGTTTTGAGTTCATCTTTCAGGATATGGAATCTAGTGTTGATGCAGCATCTAATGTATCCATTCAACATGACTCTAACAACCTTCTTGTTGAGTTAGTATATATTGAGACTTGTTGTAGGGAAAACATTGGTATATGTATCACATAGGAATGGATTTTTGTTTCCATGTCCCACTTGAGTCATCTCCCTAGATATAATATAAAACCTTGGTACATATTGATTTTATTTCAGGTTGAATCCTTAAGGATTTCCAACCATTATTCCACAACAGGATCATAGTTATGATTCTTCAAGTGATTGGGGTTCAGTATTTGTTCATTTATAGGAGGTGGTACCTCTGGGTAGTTTAGTAGTTTTTCTACCACCCATTGATCAGAAGATCGCATCGTTAGTACTAATTAAGGATGTTCATAGGATCATTGCAATCCACAAGTTTCAAAGGCATAAACATACTAGGTTTTGGGGTGATCAATACCCCTAGGAAGCCAAGTACTGGCTTGAGAAGATTGCCCAAGTTTTCCTACTTGTGAAGAAACATACAAATCATATGGTGGTCCTAACAGTGGGTCTTCTTTAGGGATCTTCTGGGTGATAGTGGAGTCTGTTGATTTATATACATGATGATATATCTCTCACCTAGTCATATTTTGAGTGTCTCTTAAGGGATAATTCTTATCCAGGAATGTTGTGATCAGTGCACATCTTGGAGATACTAGAGTTACAGAAGGGTATCTTAACCATTGTAGAGTATTATTTAAGGTTCACTAGCCTCTCATGATACTCTATAGATATGGTTCAAGATTATTTTTTCTAATAACATATCTTCAAACATGGACTAATTCTAGATATTAGGGATTCAGTGATATCTCTTTATATTCCCACCTATGCTGGAGTGCTCAAATGATCTTTAGTGGTAGAAAACTTTTTGAGTGAGAAAACATCAACAGCAGGTGATGGTGGTGCTCACACTAGAGCTGAGACATTGGAAAATAGTAGTTAATGGGAGACACAGGTATGTGGGCATGTGATACATTTTAGTAGATCATCTTAGGAGAGTGGATATATAGATCTAGGCACTACTGGAAATTGAGTCTATACCCACGGTTTTCCGCAAAACTGTGGGTATAGGTCCCTCCTATACCCACGGTTTTCTTGAACCGTGGGTATAAGATAGTATGGGAACCTATACCCACGGTTTTCGACAAAACTGTGGGCATAGGTGTTTTTGGAAGACCTATACCCACGGTTTTTCCGAAACCGTGGGCATAGGTTTTTTTTTGAAGACCTATTCCCACTGTTTTTAAAAACCGTGGGTATAGGGGGTATTTTTTTCAAAGACCTATACCCACGGTTTTGAAAAATAGTGGGTATAGGTTTCATGTGTTATGGCGGGGGGGAAATGGGAAAAAAATTGTGCGGGACAAAATAAATTTTACGCGGGAACAATGCCTTAAATAATATAAATATATGGATTCCAATTTTTATAAATATAAATTCAGTAGCTTGGTTGGTTTAGTTCCCCGTTCACTTATGGGAAGTGCGGTGTTCGAATCTCGGTCATTTCAATTTTTAAATATATCGATAGTATTAATATAAGTATAAAATCATATAACAAAATGAATAAAATCTTCGTAGCTTAGTCGGTTCGCCGTTCTACTCATTCCCTCCAGGTCGCGTGTTCGAAACCCACTGGTCACGGTTTTTTTAGATAAAAACATTATTATTAATATATTATAATAAAATTATATGTATATACATATAATTTTGGCAGGTCGGTTGGTCCGCTATTGGGTTGCAGCATTGAGTCGCTGCTTGTGGCGCGGGTTCGAAACCTGCGGCCCTCAATTTTTGAAAAATTTAAATCTCCCACGGTTTGAAAACCATGGGTAAAATGCCTTGCCAGGCTGTACATCAGGATATTGGTGTGTGAGACACCTATACCCACGTTTCTACCAAACCGTGGGTATAGGTCAAGACCCCTATCCTGATGTTGTTCCAGCCCACGGTTCCCAAAACCATGGGTATAGGTTATACCCACGGTTTTGGGGTCTATACCCACGGTTTTGAACAGTGGGTATAGGTCATTTTTCCAGTAGTGAGGATCTCAGGATGGTTCTAGTCATCCTAGAGAGAGGCAGTGTTTATCTTGTGATGGTTGGGAACATCTCACTTGGGATTGTACGACATGTCATATAGCTAAAATAGAGACGGTTGATGGGAAGCCTAAGAAGAGGCAGTGGTATGATTAGGGAGGTCTACAGGGAATTGAACATGGAAGTGGAGTGGGTAGAGAATCTAGAGGTGGAAGATATTTTCACTTTCTTCCATCACTACCCTCAGGTGTTCCACGTCAGGCTCATGGAGCTGGTGGACATAGAAAAGGATAGTTGTAGGCCATGGAGGCCAATGACCCCAATTCTTCCAAGATTATTAGAGGTATGATAAATTTATTATTTAATTAATATATAGTACTAATAGACATAGGTGAGAGTCACTCTTGTCTTAAAACTTATCTTATTCTAGATTTAGATATTTCTAATGATCCCTTGGATTATCCCTCGCATTTGGAGACTCTGATCAGAGAGGATTTAGAAATTAAACACATATGATGATAGTTTGGCCTAAATCTCAGAGAAAAGATCTTCTTATGGGATCAATTTCAAGAAATAATGAGGTATTAGGATTTCATCTTAGGTGTGGACTGGTTATCCACATTTCTTACCCATACTGACTGTTTCAATAAGGGGATGTAGTGTGTCCATGATGATATAGTGACATTTTCTTTTTGGGGTGAAAAAGGAAACCCAAAAAGATTAGGATGGGATCATACATAAGAGGATATAGATGATTATTCATCAGTTTTCTAGTATTATGCTTAAAGTAGTTAATGCTATGGAATTTCAATTTCTTATAGTTGTGTTGGAGCATGAGGACATATTTCTTGAGGACATTCCAAGATTAACTCTCCACTGAGAGATAGAATTCTATATTGACTTGAAATTAGAGACTGCACTAATATATTCTTCTGTATATCAGATTGATCCCTTAGATCTTCATGAGCTAAAGGTTCAGTAAGATGAATTATAGAGGAAAGGCAGACCCAGTGTTTCATCATGGGAATCTCCAATGTTGTTCACCAAGAAGGCATGTGGGAGCTTGAGGTTGTGTGTGGATTACTACCACCTGAATTAGGTGAATGTAAAGAATATGTTTCTACTACTTAGGATTGATGACCTCTTTGAACAGTTGAGAGGGACGAGATTTTTCTTGAAGATAGACCTCGAATCATGCTATCACCATCTTTGAGTATACGGCATGGATATACTGAAAAAAAACATTCTGATGTCACTACGGTCATTATGAGTTCATGGTGATGCCTTTCTACTTGAAAAACGCCCCTAAAATGTTCATGGGACAAATGAACCCAATATTTTAGTCTTTCTTAGTCTATTTTTGGTGGTCTTAATTGATGATATCCTAGTGTAATCGGCATCCAAGGAGGAGCATGTGATACACTTGAAGATGGTCCTAGACTTACTCCGAGATAACCAGTTTTATGGGAATATCTTAAAGTGTTAGTTATGGGATTGGGAGTTACAATTTATGGGACATGTCAACTCAGTAAGGGTGTAGCAGTAGAACTGGTGAATGTTCTGGTAGTTTTGACTTGGGATCCACCCAATAGCGTGATAGAGATGTGGATCTTCCTTAGGTTGGTCGACTACTACATAATATTCATGCCTAATTTCTCTAGGATATCATCACCCTTGACTACTTTGACCCAAAAGGGTCATCCTTTCATGTAGATGTAAAGGTATTGGTAGGATTTTCAGAAGTTATAATAGAGGTTGATGAGTGCCCCCATATAGAGATTTCTCGTGGAGGGTGTCGATCATATAGTGTTCTATGATTCATAAGGGATCGGTCATGGTTGTGTTCTAATGTAGAGGCAGGCAGTTATTTCCTATGGGTCCTGATAGTTAATACTACATGAGAAGAACTATGCAACCCAAGATCTAGATATGGAAATAATGGTCTTCACCCTGAAGATGTGGACTACCTTATAGGAGTGTTTTATTGGCTATTATGACCCTAAGAGTCTCTAGTATATATTCTCATGAAATGATCATAACTTGTGACAGAGGCGATGGATACAGTTACTCTAGGATTATGATATTGAGATATTCTATACTCTCGAGAAGGGGAACTTGGTGGTAGATACTCTTAATAGGTGATCTTGTTTGTAGTTTTTGAGTGATGTGTCATAGTAGTTAGCCTCATTACAATTTTTATTAGTGGATGAGGATGGTACATCTTACCACTAGTCGATGGTTTTGACCCCCCCCCCCCCCATACAGTGTGTTGGGAAGGATTAGCATGGGGTTACCAACTGTGAGACCTTACGTACTCATATATCCACTGGACCTGCTCCTGATGGATTTTATAAAGGTGAGAAGAAAATCATCCTTTTTAGAGGATGTATGATGGTACTAGTGACATTTTGTGAGGATGTGATGAGATAGTTTCAAACATCCCCATTTCAAGTACATATATTTGTGGAAAAATGTATTATGACCTTTGGCATCAGTTATGGTGGCCAAGGATAAAGAAGTGTATAACATAGTTTGTTAATTGATTCCTCACTTATCATCAAGTGAAGGATATGAACCAGGTTCCAGTGGGTTTAGCTCAACCCCATTAGGTTTCAAAGTGGAAGTTAGATGGTATAACTATGTACTTTATTATGGGTCTTCCATGAACATCTATATGACACGATGATATCTGGGTGATTATAGATTGACTCACCAAGTTGGACCAACTTCTAAATATTTGATAGCATAGTTTAGTTAATATCTTGGGACACATTAACATATAGGATATATTCTAATTTCATGGAGTTACCTCTACACTAATTTTTGACTATGATACTTGCTTCACATAATAATTATGGAGAGTATAGAAGGAGGAATTTGGGACTCATTTGTGTTTGAGAATGGTGTTCACCCCCAGATTGATGACCAGACTATGCAAAAAATTTAGGCTCTGGATGAAATTTGGTGGTCTTACACGTTGAACTTTGGTCATAGTTAGGAGTTTCACCTACATCTAGTGTAGTTTTTGTATAAAAATAGCTACCATTCCACCATCAGAATAGAACCATTCAAAGACTTGTACGAGAGACCTTTCAAGTCACCACTATATTAGATTGGTCTAGGTGAGTCAGCAATCATGGTCCCAAAGTTTGTGCAAGAAATGAAAAATAAGGTGAAAATAATCCAAGAGCAGATGAGGACTATCCATAGGCATCCTAAGTCTTATGAAAACTAATGATAGAGGAATTTAGAGTTCGAGGAGAGATAGCATGTATTCTTGAAGGTCTCACCTTGAAGTGGATTGCATATATTTTTTTGAGGTGATAGGTTATCTTAGAGATTCATTATCCCCTTTTAGATATTTTGTAGAGTTAGGGAAGTGGAATATTGCTTGGTCCTACCACTGTAGTTAGACAGGGTACATGACGTCTTCCACATGTGACAAATAATGTGGTATGTGCTTGAACTGTCGCATGTTATCGACTGGGCCAAGATAGATGTCGAGGATAGAGATAATTTTATAGAGCACCTAGTAGAGATCAAGGATTTATAAGAGAAGGTCCTCCATTGGAGATCAATTCCCTTGGTGCATGTCTGGTGGAAAAAAAGGAATCTTCAGGAGAGCACCTGGGAGTGGGAGACTAAGATGCAATCCCAATACCCTCATCTTTTTTAGTAAGATTTTTTTTCTTTTCGGGAACAGAATTTCTAAGGTGGGGAGAATTTAACGTCCTTATTTTTTATTTTATGTCATGAAATGACCCAATGGGGCTTAATCTGCAACTAACCCAAGCCTACATCTATAATCCAAGGGATGAAAACAAGAAATAAAGGGCATAATTATTATAGGAGGCCTATTGCCTAATGTACCTGTACAAAAACACCCAACCATCTCAATGTAAAAGTATAGAGGAATAAATGAGAAATGATGCAACATAAGGAGTAATAACCATTCATGAAAAAACTATAGGGAATATAAAGATTATGATAGTGTAAACTGAAAATTAAATGGGAAAAATACACACCCAACCAGAAAGATGTCCCAACCTAACAAAATTGGAAAAGTAAGATTTTGAGAGATCCCATCTCTGAATCTACAAACTATAACCACCATATGTGATCAAATTCATCAGTTATCCCTATAATTCTTTAAATTACCACTGACCTATCTATCATCTATATAAGACACAACACATGCAAGAAAATCCAACACAGGGGTGAGTATATACATACCCAGTAGGACATACTAAAAACTGAGGATGGATCAATAGGAGACATTATAGGAATAGACATCTCAAATAATAGAGAGAGATTAACAAAATCCATGACATGGATATAGATATATATATATATATATATATATATATACTCAAAAAATAAAAAAAATGAGAGATAAAGGGGATATCCATCTCACAATCCATCCTAGGAAAGAGTGCCAACAGTTCTAAGAGTCCCTCAATAATTCCCATCATCTCACGCGTCTATATAGAGAAACATACAAGTCAAGACACACCTCACCATTGTTCCTCACAGTTGAGGGGAAAAATATCTAGGTAGAGGAATTATTCCCTGGTATAAAAGGAGAGTTCCACTCAACAGATATAGGTCTCATACCCTGACTCCATAGGAGGGTTCCACAAAGTAGATAGCTAGAGGACCCATTCCCTATCCTAGTAGGAGGGTTCCACTCTAATGGTCAATAACCCATGCCCTGATACAATAGGAGGGTTCCACTCAAGTGTCGATATAGTAATCATACCCAGATCCATTGGAGGGTGCCACTCTAGTAATCGATAGAGGACTCATGCCCTACTCAGAGAGAGGGTGACACTCTAGTGGTTGAGGACTCATGCTCTGATATAATAGTAGGGTGACAATAAAGTGTTTATAGATAAACCATGCCTAGCCTATTACCCTCCAAATAAGAGTGTTCCACTTGGATAATAGATAGAGGATCCCCACCTAATACTAGTGGGAGGGTGCCACTCGAGTGTATCTGGTGATCCTTCTTAATCACTACCATTGTTTAGTGTCTCCTAAAGAAGCATCACACTCATAAAACATTTTATAATATCTAAAAATCCATTATAGAGTCCACCATATCATTCTATGTGGAAAAATAATTAGGATAGGCTACTCACAAGACAAAATCTAAGTTCGAATGAAAGAGATACATGAGGTATAAGTTTCTTCAAAAAGGAAGTAGGGATACACAACATGTAATGGGACCCAAAAAATGTGTAATCCCACTTTTCTTCCTATTCATGTCCCATTCAGTACACATCCCACTAACCATATAGCCCTACACGACATGTAGAGTCACTACACAGTATGCCTTGGCCACCTGAGGTCCTACACGTGCTCTTGCATGTGTCTATGTACTCCAACACAAGGAGTGTCCTCCCACGTGGTTTTCTTATCATGATCTTGGTAGAGTCCATGTACACTAACTAAAAATGTGATCCTGGCCATACCCATATCTATATACTTCTAGAGTACACGTCGGGTCACCATCATCGATTCACATAGTGTATAGGCATCCCACACGGTGTGTATAATTTAACTAACCCAAAACCATATCCACCACTACCAAGAGGCCACACGTCATGTGTTCTTTATACTACAAGACATATAGTTAGGTTTTTCATAGAAAGTTGGATATGATTTTGGTGTTCTAGATCTGACATCACCTCCTTGGATTCCACCTCAAGGTCACTTGAAATAAATGGGGAAGGCCTCCGGTCATTGTTTTCGACCATTCGGTGGCCAGAAAATGGATTATGATTCATCCATGGGGTTTTCCGTATGCACCACATGTGTAACCCATCACCACAATACCCTATTTAGATCTAGTATCAATAAAAAATTCACCTAAAACTCACAAATCATCCCAAATACATTATTAATCATCAATCCATTTATCACACGTAAAACCATCACAAATCTTGGGGGTTGATCGAGCTCGATCCCGCCCAACAATGTCAAACCATGGCCCCATTTCCCAATGGAAAATTACGTGAAGAATGGGTGAAGTAAAATTGCTAAAAAAGGTCTAAAAACATTATTCATGTTTTCATATCCAAAAAATAAAAATTATAGATATTTGGGTGAGAAAACATGGTACAATGGATACAGATTTAATAAATAATTTTAAATTAGTACACAGGCACTTGTAAAGGTTTACAATTGATGCAGATCATAGGAAAATGATAATAATGCTTAATTTATTTAATAAAAATGGGTATAATCCACAAATTGAGTAGTCCTACTATAATTTGGATCATTTTCAGATGAAGAACACACTCACCAATGAGTGAGAGAAGTTGTTTCGTTTTCTACACCTCGATCTTCCTGGATCTGATGTTTCATCATCATTAGGTCTTGATTTTCCAATTAAAGGTGGAAGGATAATCCTCTCAAAGGTCCCATGGTTATGGGGATAACCCTGGAGATCCTCCATAATAAGGAATTTATATATGGTATAGAATAAGGTTATTTAATTTAAAATAAATAAGTTTAATTATTTATTTTATTTAAATGCGCTTGTTAACAGTCGAAATATCTGAATGCCTCTTACTGACTAGTTTTAGGTCATTCTTAGGATAAATCTCATGTTTCAAACTCAACCATGTTCTCAAAGCTCTGATCTAAGATTACATTTAGGATATATACCATTTTATTTAATAAACTGTGTATGCATAATATAAAATATATTTAATTTTTTTATACAATTAATTTTGGGCATACCGGGCCTTGAAATCACACGACATCTCAGTTCCAGGATCCAAAAATATTTATAGATATATTAAAAAGTCTAAAAAGGAAAAAATAGGGTCACAATATTATTCACTTCTTCAATATTTTCATACTTAAAAAGAAAAAACTAAAAAAACTTGGGATACTGAGCCCACATCTGTCTCTCTCTCTCTCTCACTTATGAGATCTCCTACATGCTCTCATGATACCACAACACACAAACCAAGGCAATGGTCTATACACATAGGTTACTCTTATACTGATCCTCGATCTCCACCAGGTGATCTATAAAAGTGGCTCCATCCTTGTATGTACCATTCCCTTGGTTTGTGTAGTGGAAATGATATAGAATATCCTTGGCATTGTAGTCTCTCACTTCCACATAATACCTATCACAAAGTACAAGGATATTCTATCTCATTTCCACTACAGAATCTCAAGGGGCTGTAACATCCCTACACAAACCTAGTTCTCAGCCTTTACCTTCTGATAGGTGAGGCACTAAGAGACGAACTTGGCCACGCTCCATCTAATATCAGCCCACCAAAACTGTTATTAAAGGTCTCTATACATATTCCCCACACCGAGATGTATATCCAAAGGATAATCATGGAACTATCTCATCACCTCTTCTCACATCATGACTAGGACCAACATCCTTCCCTGGAAAAGGATGATGTGATTCCCTCCTTCAGAAAATATATCTAGTGAATCTCATGAGGATATATTTTCATGAAAGACCTTACATTTGATGTCTCTCGATTAGGAATATCTCACACACTAGAGAAGTAAATGAGTCAACTCCATCAGCTGAAGAAAATTTTCACCCTCCTGCTCAACTAGAGTTGACTATTTAGAAGCCAACTACTCTAATTCCTTCTATACCAAATAATCTTGGGACTTCCTTCTAAGGGAATCTACTACCACATTACCCTTCTCTAAAGTATATACTATCTCAAAGTCATAGTCCGATAGGAACTCTAAACAAAACCTCTATCTCAGGTTCAATTCTCTCTATCTGAAGACATAACTGATCCTCTGATGGTTTGAGTAAACAAAAAAGCACTCTCCCAGATAATAGTTTTGTCACGTCTTCAATGAGAAGACTCTCACTGCCTACTCTAGGACGTGATTTGTGTAGTTATGCTCATGGGGTATCAACTACCTCAACCCATATGTGATAAATTCCTATCTTTTCATCAACGCACAGTTAATACCAGCTATTGAGGAATATCAATACACTACATATTCCACGCCCTCCTTCAGTAGTATCAAAACAACAACACTCTTCTGCCTCATCCTCAACTCCTTGAAGGCCCTCTATCACTGATCAGTCTAGGTAAATAGATACCCATTCCATGTCAGGGAGATCAAAGGGGATAAAATCCTATAGAAGTCAACCAAAAACCTCTAGTAGTACCCTGCCAAGACAAGAAAACTATGCACCACTGACACACTCTTGGGTGGATCCCATGCAACCATTGCATCGATCTTCACTGGGTCAACTGCTAACCCATGCTCGGAAAAGACATTCCCAATGATGTGAACCTCATGGATCCATAAATATCACTTCAAGCGATTATGGTCTTGGTAATATTTAACCTACAAGTATAAGTGGTTGTTGTAGTATAAGTAGGGGTTGAATTCATAGGGACCAAATAAGTAACCTCGAGAAACTCAGATTTGTTTGGGATTTCGGCTATGAAGTGGCCAACTTTTGGGTTTAATTGAAATTGAGATACTAGAATACTAAAGTACCTATGAGAATTATTTTAATTAAATAAATAAAACAACTTAATATTTTGAAATAATATAATTAAATAATATGGTATGATCCTAGTTTGTTGTTAGGACTAGAATGGATGTAATTTATTTATTAGAAATTTCAACTCACTAGTTCAAGAAGTTTCCAATCAATGAGATAAGTCCCCAACATCATTAACTAATTTAATCCCTAAAATATTCCAAGTTTAATCACAAATTCACTTGTAGTATTTCCTTAATGAGAACTCCAAAGAATTAGATCGTACTAGCACTAAAAATATGTTATCTCTAAAATTGGCGAAGATGAAGAAGAAAACAATTCATTGAATAGAACTCTTAAAATAATGAACTAATTTAAGAATATTAGAACATAAAATAGAATCCAAAACAGTCCCATAAAACTCAATATAATCGATCCACAATAGTTTTATTCTTCCACTAATACAAATCTCTCAATGAAATGTGGAAGTTGACTTAAAGAAGTGGGATTGAAGAAGAGAAAATAAACAAAAAATGAACACTCCACCATTGTGTGAAGGATTTATCTCTTACCTGTATGAATAAATTCACACCATAATTAAATGGTATCAATGTGTTAACAAAAATAATATAAAATTATAATAAGAATAAGTTTTTTTAAGAAGCTAATGGGAATTAGAACAACATACACGTCAAAGAAAAATATAAGATAAAAAATCACAGCATAACATTACAATGAAAAAATAAACAACCTCCTCCCAAAAACACTAAATCCGCTTACTTAAATAGACATTTTTTAGCCTTGGGTTGATCCTTTAATAGTGTAAGTCACCCCAATTAAAAGTGGTCGGCCTAGGTGGGTGGAAAGTTAATGGATAGTGGACTTTTCAATCCTTTACAAAAATCCAAGTCAGCTTGCACCCGCTGAATAGATGCACTAAGATGAGCTTCTAGATGGAATAATTGGGGTGGTCTATAGAATAAGAAATATAATATCTGAATTTTACATAACAGTTTGTAAAATTTTAGCCTAATTGGATTTTTTAAAGATATGATCGAAATGGTGGGATGTTTATCTAGGCCAGGGAATCTAGGATAGAATTTTATCTTCAACTCAGGGCACCTAGAACTCCCTTAAAACTTTATAATTAGCTCTTTAAACTTCTTAATGAAATTTTCCACATGATTTTCTCTAACTCTAGTTCAAATTTTAGCATCATTGGGATTGAAAATTGGCCTCTATAGTCATTTTATTGGGTTATTGTCCAATTAACTTCTCCCGGAATGTGTTGTCATGAAATCCCACTTTGGTCACCTTCTAATGTGATTCGTTAAGTGATATAAAAGAATGAAATATTCCTAATGTAATGGGAAACCTGAAAATAAAATATGAAAATAAAATCAGGACCACTGGGTTTTTTAAGAGGTTTTCAAAAATGTATCTTGTAATAGTCCATTTTAAGAATTAATTATAATCATAATGTGAAATAATGTTCATTTTTTAAAATGCACTAAAATGGTGTTTATGAATAATGAAGCACATGAAAATTATATATATTAATAATGAATATTATCCTATTTTAGTGACTAATCAACCCCCCCCCCCCCCAACTTGGTTTTTTCTAGTCCTGAGAAAAATATTTCTCAAAAATATAAAATTTGAATTCCCTTTTCCAAAACCATGTTTTAATATACAATTCTCACCAAAAGACCTCATACTAAAAAATTACGAAACTCGTCAAATCATTTAAAACAGTCTTGGTCTAGAAGCATATCCCCAACAAAAGACCATTCCTTTGTTCAAATTCATCACCATGTTTTATCTAATTTAAATTAAGTATAATGATGTGTTCTACATCACAATAGACATGGGGGGTTCATTTTTATTCTAGGGGAAAAATATATAAGCAGTAGGTGGAATAAAATTTGAATATTAATATGAGTATTATTTTTTTCCATAGTAATTGAAATTGCACTCAATCAATTCAATCCCTATAGTGAGACTTTATTGATAACTCCCGAGCTCAAATACCTTAGGGAACCAAGTGAAGCTCAGATACTTGGGAATCATCTCAAGTAAAATCAATCAAAAATAAATTTAAGTTACCAAAAATTGTGATAAAATGACCAAATCTGGGCCAGAAAACTATAGAGTCGTGATCCCCAAGTTCTGAAAGCCACATATTAGGTCAATCCATTTCTCTACACTTAATTGAATTATTATTAATATTATTATTATTATTTTGAATACTCATGTTAAAATTAAAATGATCACCAAACCTATTCCATTTATTGTGGGGCCCCAAGAACTCAAATTAATACCCCAAAATCCAAAGGATATGCATTGTGAATTTTTTTGTTAATTAGATTAAAATATAAATGGTGAAAATAACATTAGACATCCAAAGTTTATAAAATCTAAACACATGAACTTAAACATGGATTAAAATCATAATCAAGGTATGAAAAATTATTTGACATTCAGTTTCAAAGTTTACAATGTGTATTATCATGTTCAAGGTTAAAGAAATTTTTCCTTCCTTTAACATGAATTTTTTTCATTTCAAATCCTTTTTTCTATTTTTTATGCACACAAAAACAATTTTTTATTTCATCCCCCCTCCACAACTTAGAATAACATTGTCCCAAGTTTTTACTAAAAATAAATTTATAAGGGTGTATAGGCAAAAAAAATAGGGGTTCAAAAAGTAAATTGAAATAAGAAACCTGGAACAAAGTCACCTGGTAGTTGAAGTTGAAGTTTATGATGCTCTAGATTACTCCTTTGATCTTCATAAGACTAGAAGACACCTTAGTAATGATGGAAGATTATTTTTGAACTCTTAAAATAAATATGACCAAAAATATATCAACCTCGTCATCCCCTAAAAATTACACACCAACACCATTAGAATATAACAGAAACCCCATAAGGATCCCATAACTAAAACCAAATACAAAAGCAAGGGGAAAAATATATGTTTTTATTTTAGAACAAAAAATAACAATACTAGAAACATGTAAAAATTAAAATTATATATATATATATTCAAATATAAGTATACATATAAATAAAATAGAAGATATAATCACTATAGTTTGTAGGTTAGTGGAAGGCACACTCCCCTGTCTCCCTTCGGTCACAGCTTTGAGACCTACGGATTCTTTAGTCGCGACAAGGTTTCCCCCATGACCTATAATATGTCCATTTGAAAAAAATTGTTAATTTTAAAAAAAAATCTTTTTTCTCAAAACCTACAAACAAAAAAAATAAAATAGAATATTTATTTGGAGTAGGACACTCAAGAGGGGGTGAATTGAGTTCCTATAAAAATTTCTTTCAACAAGATTTATTTAAAATTCCCCTATTTTAAAATACAAAACATCTTAGTTAACCAAAGTAATAGATTTATAAAAGATTTGGTTGTTTGAAGGATTTCTTAAATAGTGATTAGTTCTCAGTTAAAACAATATGAGTTATTATTTTAATTTTTGAAATATTTCTACATAAAAAAATATAATATAAACACTATATAAGATTAACTATCATTTTGAAAGAATTTTTTTCTTATTTGAATAGATAAAGTAGTGAAAACAGAACTATGAAAGGGATAGTGAATTAAAAAAAAGAGGTTCAGCATCAAGAAGAGACTTAATCCCATCCACTTGATGATCACCTACCACCAAGCAGTTTATATAAATAAACTTTGATTCACACTCACTATTGGGGTAAATAACAACATACAACTATCCAGGTCAACTAGACCTCTTCCACAGCTTTCATGGGAGTGTAAAAACCCAAATAGGTTACGCAAGGACCTCTTCCACTATCATTGGGTAGTGTAAGGTGTAAAATATAGTTTGTGAATATGTCAATGTATCTTTATATTTTTATAGGATTTAGTGTGTGTTCATAAAATAGGTAGACATACATACTAATCATAAAGTAAAAATAGTATACAAGTAGAGAAAAATAGAGAGAATAGTGTTATAAGGCTATGTGTGATTGGAAATACAGCTTGCGACTCTTGGAAGATATTGTGAAATGCAGCTTGATTCAAAAGACATAAAAACAGAGTGTCGTAAGAGCTTTTGCCTTCTATTTACAGTGAGGTATTTATGTGCTCAATTTGTTCTTCTCCTTTCTTAGTTTGTTTCTGCAAAAAGTTCTTCGATTTTATTTTTTAGCAGTTTATCCACAGCTAGCAGTTCTAGAGTTTTTCTTAGGCACACTACTTCTCCACACGCTTCATGGATGTCTTCCCTTTTGATTGTTTATTTTCTTAATATGTTGTAGTGAACAATAATTATTATCTAGATCACATCTAGGTACCTCGCACCTTATACTGTAGTCTGACAATGATTTAAAAGTTTTCTATAAAATTCATAAAAATTCATTAATATAAGTAGTAGTACTAAGCTTCAAAAATATCATTGTTAGAAAAAAAATCAATTTAAAATACAAGGTAAGAATTGATGGTGTCTTTGAACGATGACTTAGAACGGTATCTTAGATCGGTGTCTTAGAGTGGTGTCTCAGGATCGGTGACTCATAGTTAATGAATTTTATAATTAGGACTGGGGATTAAAGTATCAATGACTTAGGATTATTAGGTTTCTCTGATAGTATTTCCACTTAACAGTGATTTGTGTCATCAGTATCTTATACGTTGTGAAAATTATGAATATCTGTAAGTCACTCTATCGGTATCCTGATGCGATGGTGTCTTGTCCTTTGCAAAAATTCTGGGTTGATATATTAGTAGGTTGACCTGACAGTGACTCATACTTACCGGTAACTCATACTTACAGTTAGTATGTTGGTAGCTTTATGTAACGGCGTCTTGTCCTTTGTCGGAATGAAACATTTGTGATGATAGTGAGATAGTTGGTAGTGATACATCTTAACAGTAATTCCATATCAATAGTAGCTTATAATTAGCTGATTTTATTTCATCAATGAGTTTTCCAACAGTGAGTCCAGCCTAATGGTGATAGTGATTTCACCTTAACAATAACTCGTACTTAATCATATTTTTCCAACCTATCTTATGATGTAACATACTAACATAATAGATTAAAAACATATGAACATAATTAAAGATGAGTAAACATAATTTAACTTGATGTAACTATAATTTAATCTTGATGAAACATGATTTGTGAGCATTAAAGATAGAGGAGGCCAACAATCTCCCCCTTCTGATGATCCCAAATCATGGAATTAATAAATCATTCATAATGATCAAGGTATAAAAAATAACTATTCTTCTTAACATTTCATACAGATTATGGGAGATTAAATTATGACATAAATAAAAGAAAATTAGATTAAATTCAAATTAATTTCCATGATTATTCTTTAGTTAGATGCCATATCATTCTCCCCCTTTTGGGATTATCAAAAAGAAAACATAAAGAACAAGTAACAAGAGAGAAAAAATATAAAATGGATGAAAATAGATAATATAGTTCATGATGAAAAGAGTGTACATTGGATGAGAAAACAAAGAATAAAAATGCATCCCTATCAAAGAACAATCCAAAATCCATGATTCTCTAAGTAAGGATCCGTGAATAATTTTCCATTATCAGTAGAAGTAGAAGGTTTCATTGGAGAAATAGTAGGTACAAAAGGAACATAGGTATATAACTGATGAATGGGGACTCCAGAAGGTACCATAGGGGTTTGATTAGAAGATGTAGGAGTTGTATGTTCTTAATAAATAAAAGGCCTTAGATGACTAGGAGCCTTATCTAGAGACATTTGAAATGGTTGGAGGGTGGCAGGAAGATAAGAAAAAGGGTTTTGAGTAACAGTAGCTCTAAACTGAGGATAAATTGACTGATATATTGAACTTGAAAGAAAATTATCAGTCACTGGATGAACGGGGAAGGCCTCTAGAGCTAAAATAGTTGTACTATGGATATGGAAATAATTATTCAATATGTTTATAAAATCCATAATTATCTACCCACCTTTCTCCATTGCCTTGGTAAATTCATCCTTATTCTCCCTAAACATCTGAAGTGCATGAGTTAACTCCTTGAGTTGTTTCACTTATTCCTTGAATTCTTGGGTAACATGAGGTATCCTCAAATTCTCAACCAAATACTTAAAGTGACTATCCAACTGATGTTTGGTATAAATTCTTTTAAACTATAAATATACTTTCTTGGTGATATATACTTGAGTATTAGTGTCCCCTTTCATGTAAAATCATGTCATGTACATGATCAATATTTTTTCTAATTTTGTTTAGGCTCTCATGATCTGAATTACCCATTATAGTTTGAAGATATTATCTTATCACTATTATGATCAAATCAATTCTATAATTATATGCAGGATCAACATAGGTTGAGGCACCTTTCAATTCCTCTCTAATATTGATCTTAAAAAAATACAATTCAAGCACTAGAGGCTCAGGTGTACCATCTTCAGAAGATGTCTCTCTAAGGATTTTCACAATATTTTCCAAAGACTCTCTATACTCAGATGAAATAACTTTAACAATAGGAATGAGAGAATCCAACTCATCACTCAATATTTTATTTTCCATTCTAACTTCTTGATGTTCTAAGAGAATATGAGGTTGAATATATGAAACAAATTTCTCTGAGAGTATGGAAACATCGGTTTCACTAAGACTCTCCATAAGAGTTGGTTGAGGTTTAAGGACTTATTTAACAACTGAGCATAACTTGTATTTAAAAACTTTTAGATCATTTTAACACACGTAGTTAGTAGGCACAGGTGGAACCAAAAAAGTAGGAGAAGAAGTAGGATCTGTACCAATAAGAAATTTCTGATCATGATCTTACTCTTCAATTAGTTATCCCTTAGGATTAGATGCTTCATTATATGAATCTGGATAGTCTAATACGAGAGTGACATATCTAGGGTATTTTTTCCATTCATCTATTATAGTCCAATCGTAAGGACTAAGAATATCCACCTTAACTCTTTGAGACGGTTTATCCCCCTCAACAGGTGCTTCCTTCTCAACAAGTGCTTTATTTCTAGCATAAACTAGTTATTGAATTTGAACATTTGGAACTTCTTTCTTAACTACAAATGATTTTGGGGACTCATAAGATTCCAAGACTGGTTCTTTTTCCACTAAACCAGCTTTAGCTAGATTTTAAGGTTCTGCACTAGTACCTTGATCATCTACAGGATGATCAAGTTCTCAACCAGCATTACTACTTTCCTATTTTTCCTCTTCTTCATCTACATCACTTTCTTTCACTTCACTAGACTCTTCTTCTTCATCTTCTAATTCATATTACTTATTCACATTTTCTTACTATTCTTTGTTATCCTCTTCCTCATATTCTTAACTTCCACTTCCACTGGAATATTCACCGTCCTCATATTCTTCATTTTACTCATCCTCATCATCATTTTGGATAGGTTCTCTTATAGGAAGATATTTTGAAGGACTAAGAGATCCATAGGTAATTCCTTCTGGGATTCTTGCAATATCTAGGTCACTTATTTCATCAACAAGAGATTCCCTTCCTTTATCTACCTCATCTTTATTCTCCTCCTCATCTGAATAATCCACAACTTCATTTGGTCATAGACCAGGTTCAACCATATACTTTGGTCTTGAAGGTCATTGCATTAGATCGAATTGTTCATAAAGTTTCTCATTATCTTCTACCCATTATCTCTTATAGGGATTCTATTTTATCCTCATCCTTTTGCATATATCCTTTGTGATACAAAATCCAAAATAATCTATCACATTTTCTTCATCTTAAGTCACCACTCCTTTATCTTTCAGCATTATAGAAATCATATTTGAAGAAAATAGGGAGTTTGACTTAGAGGGAGGTTTTATAATATCACTTATATAAACCAAGATTTATCGGGAAAGGTTGATCTTGTGTATTTCCTTCATCAGATACAACAAATAAAAATCTTGATATTTAAAGGAACCATATTCCCCTTTCTTTGGACATAATTAATGCTGAGTAAACTTAAACAATAACCTATATTCACCATCTATCTTAGTTTCTATAGGTCTTATGTGAATTACATCACTAGTCAGATCAGTCAAGGCTATTTCATAACTAAAAATATCACTTGTAGGAGGAGAACTGCCTTGATAATAATCAAAAATTCCTTCATGAGGTACATTTAATCATTCATCCCACTACTTATAAGAAAAATCAATCCTTTTCCATATATTCTTGACTTGATCTAAAACTCTTCTATGCCCTCTAGAATAAACTCCGTATATAAATTAAACTCATGAAATAGCTTCAGATAGAGAGGTTTCTTTTTTTTTTGAGAACCATTCCAACCAACCTTCTTCTTCTAACAATTTTAATGTGAGATACTAACTTGATAACAGCCAATCCGCATGCACTTCCTTTTCCATAATGACTACTCAATTTTCAAGGTTAGGGTTAACAGGTTTGGGTTTAGGATCACTTGATTCACCCTTTTTTTTCTTTAAAGGATGATACTCATCCACAGAAATATTAGGCAAACTTTTCACTCGATTCATTTGAAAGATTCTAAAGGTTTGGTTCGAGGTAAGAAGGTAGTAGAGGTTTGGGAGAGAAAGGTTCAATATCAAGAGCGAGTAAGTGAGAAAATGATTTGAGTCGATTCAATTTTAATCATTTAGGGATTTTAAATTCTCAAATCGAAAATGTGGTATAAATTAAAATAAAATAAAATAAAATATCAACTTTAAGTTTAAACCAAAAAAATGACAAAGTAAAGATCGATAAGACACAATGGTGAGTCCTATCAATGAGTTGTCATCAGTGAGTCATCAATGGTGAGTCATAATGGTGAGTAAAAATGGTGAGACATCAATGGTGAGTCATCAATAGTGAGTCATCAACAGTGAGTCAAAATGGTGATTCATTAATGGTGAGTCATAATGGTGAGTCACAATGGTGAGACATTAATGGTGAGTCATCAAAATTTAGTTAATCAAAATCGATCATCCCCAAATCATGTCTGATGTAACTCATTCTCTCAGAATTTAATATCTTAGTAAAAATATCAGCAAGCTGATGTTCAGTTCCAATGAACTCAATAGTTATATCACCTTTTTGATAATGATATCCCAAAAAAGTGATTCCTTGAATCAATATTCTTTTTTCTTGAATGAGAAATAGGGTTCTTAGAAATTTTAATAGAACTTGTGTTGTTATGGTTTATAGGGACATGTATAAATTGATATCCATAATCTAGTAATGTGTGTTTCATCCACAAAATTTGATCACAAAAACTACCAGCAGCTATGTATTCATCTTCGGCGGTAGATAATGCAATAGAATCTTGTTTCTTACTAAACCATGAAACTAGAGACTTTCCCAAAAAGTGACATGTTCCAGAGGTTCTTTTTCTATCTAACTTACAATCACCAAAATCAGAATCATAATAACTAACTAAATTAAATAGTATTCATTTAGGGTATAAAAGTCCTAAGTTGGTATTATATTTGAGGTATTTGAAAATTCTTTTACCTACAAGTAAGTGTGACTCTTTTAGATTTTCTTGAAAATGAGAACACATACACACACTAAACATAATATTAGTTCATCTAGAAGTCAAGTAAATAATACTTCTAATCATATCTCTATAATTGGTTTGATCCACTGATTTTCTATTTTCATCAAGATCCAATTTATAGGAGGTACTCATAGGAGTATCGCTATTTTGGTTCTATCTGGATTAAAAGGTTTTAAAAGATCCTTGGTATATTTACATTGATTTAAAATAACACCTTCTTTATTTTGAAAATTTTGAAATCCAAGAAAGAATTTGAGTTCACCCATTAAAATCATTTCAAACTCATTTTTCATTATTTTTTAAAATTCAATACATAATTTTTTTTGAAGATAAAAAAATAATATCATCAACATATATTTGAACAACTAAAACATCTTTAGATATTCTTTTTATGAAAATATTAGTATCATCAATACCTTTATAAAAACCTTTAGAAATAAGAAAAATGATGAGCCTATCATACCAAGATCTTGGAGCCTATTTTAAACCATACAAAGCTTTTGTTAATTTGGAAACATGATTTGGAAAATGAGGATTTTTAAGACTGGGGGGTTGTTCAAAAAAACATCCTCAACAATATAACCATTTAGGAATTCACTATTGACATCCATTTGATAAATTTTGAAATTAAGATGTGTTGCATAAGCTAGAAGTATTCTAATGGCTTCAAGTCATTCTACTGGTGAAAAAATTTATTGGTAGTCTATGCCTTTTTCTTTAATATAACATTGTACAACCAGTATGGATTTATATCTTACTATATTTCCAGATTCATCCACTTTTTTTCTAAACACCCACTTAGTGCCTATGGTCAAGGTGTCTTTAGGTATATTAATAAGTTTCCATAATTTTTTCTTTAAAACTGATTTAATTATTATTGCATTACCATCATCCAAAATTCATCATTGATTGCATCATTGATGTTCTTTAAGTTCAAGTTGTGATAAAAATACTTGATGTTCAACCTGGTTTCTTAAAGAAACTATAGTCTATGTTCCTTTGTCTAAGTCTCTAACTACAGCTTCTAAAGGATGATTCTTAAGATTATTAATATTTCTAGAGAAAGAAGGGCTGGTCACTTTGGGTTCATCTATAGTTTTGGGTTCCACTTGGTCAGAATATGGAGATTTTCTAGAACTAGAGGATTTTTCTACTTGTTTAATAACTGAATCATAAAGTTTATGATTTATGTCTAGACTAGATAGATTATACTCAAGATTTTGTAAAGAATTTTTGGATTTTTGTGGATCTATTTCATAAAATTTGACATGCATAGATTCTTCCACACATTTGGATATCTTATTAAATACTCTATAGGATTTACTAGAGATTGAATAATCTTGAAAAATTCCTTCATCACTCCAGGAGGAAAAATTTTCAAGATAATATTTTTTATTAAGGATAAATACTTTTCAACCAAAAACTTTGAAGTAATTAACTTTGGGTTTTCCTATTATTCCACAACTCATAGAGGGTTTTCTTTAGGATAGGTCTAATTAAGACTCCATTGATTATATAGCAATATATATTCATAGCTTCAGCCCAACAATAAATAGGTATATCATATTCATTAATCATAGTCTAGGCTATCTCTTGTAAGGTTTTATTTCTCCTTCATACAAATCCATTCTTCTATGATGTTCTAGGAGTAGAGAAGTAGTGACTAGAGCCATTTTGTAAGAAAAAAGGTTCAAATTCTTGGTTTTAAAACTCACAAACATGGCCACTTCTTAAGGTTTTGGTTCTAATTATACTTAATTTTTATACTGATCTAGCATACATGATGAAATAAGAACAAGCCTCACTTTTGTGAGCTAAAAATAAGGTCCAAGTATACCTAGAAAATTCATATACTAGAATATAGACATAGTGATTCCCATTTAAACTTGAAACTCTAGAAGGTCAAAACAAATCCATATAAACCAACTCAAGAGGTTGAGAAGTTGAAACTTTTTTCTTTGGTTTGAAATATATTTTATGTTGTTTTCCTTTTTGATAAGGATTACAGACTTTGTCATTTTGAAACTCAAGTTTAAGTAGATCCTTGAATAATACTTTTCTAGTAATCTTTCTATGTGAGTGAATATTACAATTTCCTAGTCTCTTCTGCCAGAGTAAAGACTCTTTATTAAAGGCACTTAAGAAAGAAACATTTTGTGAGACTAAGGAATCCATATTGTTGGAATATACATTTTCATTTCTAAAAGAAGTAACTACTAAATAATTCTTAGAATTGAGAACATTACAAGAATAATTTTAAAATTTAACATTAAATCCATCATCACATAACTATGATATGATAAGAAAATTGTACTTTAGACAATCAACAAAAAGAACTTTATAAATTAAAACTGAGTTAGTGTTGTTGATTTGTACAAGGCCAATAATTTTCCCTTTTGCATTTTCACAAAATGTGACATGTCCACCATCAATATTTGTGAGGTTCTTGAAGCTTGAGTAATCTCCTATCATGTGTCTTGAACACTCATTATCCAAGTACCACAAGCTTTTATAGGAATTCTTCAAACTGATTTCCTACAAAAATAATTTAAGCAAGAAAATACTTTGGTACCTAGATTTTCTTAGGTAAAGTAATATTAGTAATTAAATATTTAAGAACCCACATTTTCTTTATGGGATTACTGTAAGTAGTTTGCAAAGTTTTATAAAAATAAAATCTATTAGTTCCAGAAAAGTTATAAATAGTAAACTATTTTCCAGTGTTGGAAGTTGCAGAATATTTTTCAGATCGGGGAATAAAACCACACTTTCCATATTTGGATACAAATTTTTTTTTAACAAAACTTCATTGTACAGGTTGATAACCAATTCCAGTATTATATTTAGGAGTAACGTTTTTACCAAGAATTTATGTTAAGGTATTTTTACCATTTGTAAATTTATCTAGATCCTTATTTAATTTCTCATTAGAAAGTTTAAGTTATGTATTCTCATTGAGTAGTTGATCATTGTTTTCCTTTTCTATAGTGAGTTTGTATTTAATAGTAGTAGTAAGATCATGTTTTTTCTTTGAGATATTTATATTTATCCTTCATTTCATTACAAGTATACTCAATCATTTTACAATATTCAAACATTTTTTCATCGGTTATATTTTCTAAATTGTTGGATTCAGATTCATCTCAAGAATAATAAGATTTTTATATAGGAGATACTAGGGTTACCTTAGATGTGTTTGTCATAAAACACATGTTGGATTTTCTAGCTTTTTCATCATGAGATGATTCAGATTAACTGGAGTTGTCCTCATAAGTACTCCAGGTATCCTTCATATCCTTCTTTTATTTTCTATCTTTGTCTTCATGTTTCTTCTTGTACTTCATTTTTGGACGGTCATCTTTCACATGTCCTCTTCTTTTTCATTCATAGAAGACTATCTCAATAGTATTCTCATTTCTTTTCCAGTCATTTTTTCAATTTCATTTATTTTCATATTTCCCTTTGTAGCTAGGATTTCTAAATAAATTCTTATTTCTATAAAATTTCATAAATCTCTTGGCTAGTTGACCCCTTTCCTCATCACTATTTGTTGATTAATATTAATTTCTGTAACTTTCAGTATTAACTTGAATTTTCTCGTTTTACTTGGAATCAGTGGTTTTGAAAGCCACTAACTTTCTTCTAGGTTCATAATATTATTCTCTGTTAACCTTTAGCTCTTCATCGTACATAATTATATTTCCAATCATCTCCTTTATAGGTACTGCATTGATGTCATAAGATTCTCTAATTGATACTTATATCTCTCTCCACCTTTATAGAAGACATACCTAGATCCTCATTATCTATTCTTTTTCAATGATTGTCTTTCCCAATGAGATCATTATATTTAAAATTTAATTTAACCTGATATACATATTAGATATAGGTTCATCAGGCTTCATTTTGAAGTTATCATATTTAATAGTATATTTGTTAAGCCTCATTTCCTTAACATTAGTGGTTCCTTTATGTGAAACAGCGAAAGTATCCCAAATTTCCAAAGTTTTCTTGCATTTCAAAATCCTATTGAATTCATCACCTAGGGAACAATATAAGGCATTCATAGACTTGAAATTATTGTTATAGGCTTCCTTATTTGGGTTATCTCATGTATTTCCAGCATAAGCAAGAATCTTATACTCATCTACAATAGTAGACCAGATTTTAAAACTCATGTTTTCTAAATGCATTTTCATTTTGATTTTCAACTGAGAATAGTTTGTGTCATTAAAATAGAGAGGTATATTGGTAGAATCACCTTCCTATCTATTTTCCATGTTAAATAATAAAAAAATTAAATAACTATAAATTTTGAACTGATAGAAATTTTGAGATCTTTAAAACACAACTTAAATCACAATTGGAAATATTTCAAAACTATAAAAACTTTGAAACCTGAAAATTAATACCTCTGATAAAAAATATTGGTCAGTGTAGGACACTCAAGAGGAGGGTGAATTGAGTTCCTATAAAAATTTCTACCAAAAATATTTATGTAAAATTCCCCCAATTTTGAAATACAAAATGACCTAGTTAACTAAAGTAGCAGATTTATAAAAGATTTGGTTATTTGAAGGATTTCTCAAAGAGGGATTAGTTCTTAGTTAAAATAATATAAGTTATTATTTTAACTTTTGAAATCATTCTACTAAATCAAATTATAATATAAACACTATCTAAGATTAACGATCAAATTGAAAGAAATTTTTTCTTCTTTGAATAGATAAAGTAGTGAAAATAGAACATTGAAAGGAACGGTGGATTAAAACCAAGAGGTTTAGTATCAAGCAGAGACTTAATCCTCTCCACTTGTTGATCACTTACCACCAAGTAGTTTCTATAAATAAACTTTAATCCACACCCTGGATCAGGGTAAACAATAACATACAACTTTCCAGGTCAACTAGACCTCTTCCACAGTTTTTGTGGGAGTGCAGAAAACCAAAAAGGCCACACATGGACCTATTCCACTATCTGTGGGTAGTGTAAGGTGTCAAAGATAGTTTTTTAAGATATATATGTATCTTCCAATTCTTCATAGGATTCAGTGTGTGTTCATAAAATATATAGACACACACACAACTCGTAAAGTAAAAATAGTACACAAGTAGGGAACAAATAGAGAGAATAGAGTTAGAAGGCTCTATGTGATTGGAAATGCAGCTTGTGACTCTTGGAAGATATCTTTAAAAAGAAACTTGAGTCGACAGACAGCAAAATAGAGTGTCATGAGAGATTCTATCTTCTATTTTCAGTGAGGTATTTATGTTCTCAATGATTTCTTCTCCTTTATTAGTTTTTTACTACAAAACTTTCTTTGGATTGAGTTCTCAGTAATTCATCCACAGCTAGAAGTTCTCAATTTTTTCTTAGAAACATGACTTCTCCACACACTACATGGATGTATTCCCTTTTGATCAGGTATTTTTTTTATACACAGTATCCAAAAAAAGCATGATCTTGATCACATCTAGGCACCTCATTCCTTGTACTTTAGTCTAACATCGGTTTAAAAATTTTCTACAAAAGGAAAAAAAATTAATTAATATAATTATTAGTAATAAATTTCACAAATATGACCATTAGAAGGAAATTTGAATTTAAATAACAGAGGAATAATTAATGGTGTCTCCAAACAGTGACTTAGAACGGTATCTTGGATTGGTGTCTTGGAATGGTGTCTCGGGATTGGTTACTCATAATTAATTCATTTTGAAATCAGGACTAGTGAGTCAAGTATCAGTGACTCTGGATTGGTAGGTCACTCTGACGGTAGGTCTACTTAATGGTGACTAATTTCATTGGTAGCTCATAATTTGTGAAAATTTTGAGTATTGGTAAGTCACTCTGTCGGTAGCTTGATTCGACGGTGTCTCATATTTTGTGAAAAATATGGGTTGATCTATCGGTAGGTTGACTTGAAAGTGACACATACTTACTGGTAACTCATACTTATAGTGATTATGTCGGTATCTTGATGTAACGGTTTCTCTTCCTTTGTCGGAATGTAGAATCTGTGTTGACGGTGAGATAGTAGAAAGTGAGACATCTTAACAGTATGTCCATATCAATAGTAGATCATACTTATCTAATTTTCTATTATCAGTGAGTTTTCCAATAGTGAGTACAGCCTAACGGTGATAGTGAGTCCACCTTAAGAGTGACTCATACTTAGTCATATTTTACCAACCTGCCTTATTATGTAACATACTAACATAACAGATTAAAAACATATGAACATAATTAAACATGAGTAAACATATTTTAACTTGATGTAACTATAATTTAATCTTCTTGAAACATGATTTGTGAGCATTAAAACAAGAGGTGTCCAACAAAATAAAATCAACACGGAAGCTAAGTTGCCTCCTAGAAAGTGCTTAGTTTATTGTCATTAACTCAACATGACCCCCCCCCCCACACACACACACACACAGCTTAACAAATACCAACTTTCAATATATTAAGGATTATATTTTTCACCACTTCCATTAGAAAATTATTGTGTCTCCATTGGGTTTTGTGGGATGTTTTGGAAATTGATTCAAGAAGAATCATATAGGCTCCAGTGAATACTCTAATCCCATGAATATCAAAAAGGTTCCATCTAATTTCTTTTTTAATATTTCTTAAGACATCAAGGATAATTTTCTTGTTAATAACATTGAGAGGTGATTAAATGAAAATTTAAAGTTTTTTTATCTCCTATAATGGAATGATTGGGAGAGGAAGGGTGGACCTTGAGTTTGAGATTGGGCTAGCTAACACTTTTAGACATAGGTTGAGACTTTGAGATTGGGCTAGCTAACACTTTTAGTCACAAGTCGAGACTTTGAATCTAACTCAGTTTAATTTTCCAAATTTCTCAATATAACTAATCCCTTTTGAATAGAATATTCAACCACCAAATTAGAAAGATCAGTGTTAAGAATGGGTATGGACTCAAAGTTTATGATTTCTCCCAATGGTTTAGTGATTAGTGTTTCTGAAAATTAATCAATGGAGATATAATCAGAACACTCAATCCATGATGTCAAATTACCCTTTTTTGAATATATGAAATCAATTTTATAATGATTTTAAAGACCTTAAACAATTCCTTGATCCTCTTCAGCTATCTAAAATCCAAAGGTTGGTTCTTTAAAATATTCATGAGAGGTTTTTGGGAAACTATACACTCTACATAAGGTTATGGAAGGTAAAATCAGTGCAAGGATGGGTTCCTCACAAGTTATAATGATTTGTAGTTATAATATCAAAGATGAAACTTCAAAATTCATTATTTACATTAGATTACACAATTTATCAATCAATGTCTAAGGAATAGATGGGTAGGAGGTCAAACATCATGTAATTCTACAAGATTAATCTCTTCAACCATCCTTGAGAGGGCTGAAAATTTATCCTTAAATAGTCATCATCCAAATGATTGTACATCTCATCAGGTATGGGGTAATTATTCAAGTTTTGATCAAATAAATTCTCTAATTTAGGTTCTTCCCAATATTTATTTCCCATTTGATTCCATCATGGTTTTATGATAGGGTAATGGTGAAGAGACTCCATTAGTGTAGACTGAAATAAGGATTTGTGATTCTCAGGTCACAAATAAATAGAAAGGGGAAAAGAAAAGAAAAATGGGGTTGAGAATAGAGAATTTGGGGTGGGAAAAGGATGTTGGTGTCTAGGATAACTTACTTAGGTCCCCGAAAATGGTGCCAAAATTTGGTATTGCCCAAAATTAACCTACAGGTAGAAGCATTCATTGTAGTAGAAGTAGGGTTTTAATCCACTAGGACCAAATAAATAACCTTGAGACACTCATATTTGTTTGGGATTTTGGTTATGAAGTGGCCAACTTTAGGGTTTAATTGAAATTTAGATTCTATAATACTAAAGTACCAAAGAGAATTATTTGAATTGATTAAATAAAACAAATTAATATTTTTAAATAATACAATTAAATAGTATGGTATGATCCTAGGTTGTTGCTAGGAGTATAATAGATGTAATGTTTTCTTAGAAATTTCAACTCACTACTTCAAGAAGTTTCCAATCAATGAGATAAGTCCCCAACATAATTAACTAATTTAATCCAAAAAATATCCTAATTATAATAACCAATTCACTTATAGTATCACTTTAATGAGAACTCTGGGGAATTGGATTGTACTAGCACTCAAAATATGTCAATGTTAAAATTGGAGATGATGAAGAAGAAACAAGTCATTGAATGGAACTCTTAAAATAATGAACTAATTTAAGAATATTAGCACATAAAATAAAATCTAATCAATCCCCATGAAACTCCCTAGAATTAAACCATAATAGTTTTATTCTTACAATGATCTAAATCTCTCAATGGAAGGTGGAAGTTGACTTAAAGGATCGGGATTGAAGAAGAGAAAACAACCAAAAAAACACTCCACCGTTGTGTGAAGGATTTATCCATAAATTGTGTGAATAAATTCACACCATAATTAAATGGTATCAATGTGTTAACAAAGAGAAAATAAAATGAGAAGAATAAGAAATTTTATTGATAAACTAAGGGGAATTATAACAACTTACATGTGAAAGAAAAACATAAGACAAAAAAATCACAGTATAACATTACAATGAAAAAATACACAACCTCCTCCCAAAAACACCACCACAACTACCTTAAATATCCATTTTGTGAGCCATAGGTCGTTCCTCCAATAGAGAAAGTCACCCCAATTTATGGTGGTAGGCCTATATTGGTGGAAATTTAATGGAGAGTGGACTTTTCAACCCTTGAAAAAAAATTCAAGCTAGCTTGCATCCACTAAACATATGCACTAAAATGAGCTTCTAGATAAAATAATTAATTTGGGAGATAGAATAATAAATTTAATCTCCATATTTTACTTAAAATTATGTAAAATTTAATCCAAATTGAATTTTTTTCAAGATATGGTCAAAATGGTGGGTTATTTTTCTATGCCATATAATCTAATCTAGAATTTTATCTTCAACTTAGGATACCTAGAACTCACTTAAAAATTAAAAATTAGATCTAGACACTATTTAAGGAAATTTTCCCCATGACGTTCTATAACTCTAGTTTAAATTTTAGCATCATTAGGATTGGATATTGGCCACTATAGCCATTTTATTGGGATTTTATCCAGTTCACTTCACCTAGAATGTGTTGTTATGAAAGACCACTTTGTAAATCTTCCAATGTGATTATTCAAGTGATCCATAAGAATTAAATATTCCCAATTTAATTGGAAAACATAAAAAAAATATGAAAATGTAATCAAGACCATTTAGTGTTTTAGGAGGTGTTCAAAAATGTATCTTGTAATAGTGAATTTTAAGATGGAATTGCAATTATAATTTGAAATAATGATCAATTTTTAAAATGAACTAAAAATGGTTTTTATGAATAATGAAGTGCATGAAAATTATATATACTAAAAATTAATATTATCCCATTTCAGTGGCTAATCATATTACCATAAAGTTGGTGCTCCCAAATCAAATCTAGGACCATCCTCATGTGCTTTGCATGCTCCTCCTCTGACACAGAGTATATGAGTATGTCTTTAATGAAGACAACCAAAAATTGGTTCAATTATGGATGTAAAATCCAATTCATAAAATCTATAAACATAGCAGGTGCATTCGTTACATTGAAAGGCATCACTAAGAACTCATAGTTTTTATAGAGATATCGGAATTCTAGCTTTATAATATCAGCCTCACAAACTCTCAACTAGTGGTAGTCGGACCTAAGATCGATCTCTGAGAACCAAATCACACCTCACAACTGATCAAATAGTACTTTAATCCTCTTTAATGGGTATTTTTTCTTTATCATGGTTTGGATTAGGAGATGATGATCCACACAAATTTGTAAACTCTCATCTTCCTTTTTCACGAACAACACTGGAGCTGCCCAGGGGAGGAACTGGGTTTGATAAAACCCATATCTAGAAGTTCCTACAACTAAAATTGTAGCTCCCAAACCTCGGTAGGGTCTATCTGATATGCCTCATAAGATATCAAAGCAGTATTGGTATGCAAGTCGATATAAAGCTCTATATACCACCTCAGAGGTTGTCTCGGAACATCCTTCGGTAATACATCCATAAAATCATCCATGATTGAAGGAATCCAGATGCCTGAAGAGCCTACTTCACAGAGGGATACACTAAACAACTTATGGGTAATGGGATGCAGCCTCCTAATCACCAAACCCACTTGTCCCTCCGTGATATCTCTCTCACTCACAAAAGAGAATCTCATCCCATCAGTGAAAAGTCATATATCTCATCTACGGTGATAGTAAATCTAGGATCAGATTGTGAAAAACCAATCCATACCCAAGAATATGTCATAGGGTTCTATCATGATGACCAAAAGGTCCCATGATAACCTCTCTCTTGCAAGTGGTAGCTTTCACTTCCAGAAGATAAAAGATATCGAAGAATCATTTCCCAAAAGAACCTCGAGACAAATCTATTGGATAAAACCTATACTAGGAGATCCATCTCTCACACCAGGAGTAATGAGATAAAGGAATGAATCTAACATATGCCTAGTAATATTGAAACTGGAGTAGAATAAACAAATATCGTACCTATAATCATCTTGTGTTTCATTGGGTCATATGCATCTATAGCCTCCAACTGTCCATAACCCCAACCACCAACTCCCTGAGCCTAGCATGGTCCACCTGGTGGTGGTGGTAGAAGGATCTCATAACATCATCCAACACCCACATCCCCTTATTCTAAATCTCTTCCTACTCCTCTTCCACCCCAAATCCTTGGGGGTCACCTTTCCCTTGAATGGGAGGTCCCTGATCACAGAGATACCTCTATTGTTGCGGTCAATCCACTATTTTTCTTCACTCCTTAGTATGTTGGGTTAGGTAATCACGTTCCATGTGACATCGACCATCACATTCATATCACTAACCCTCTCCAGGATTCCCTAGTCCTATATACTTTCCATGACCACATTCCTGAGCCTAATCCTGGTAAGATCTCATATATCGAGATCCTATTGACTCACATCTGGTATCTATAGTAGAAAAATTGGATCTAAAATTCCCAGTTATATCTCCTTTTCATGAAGTCCCTATGAGAGTATTTTATTCATCTTTAGTGCCCACACCAATACTCCAAAATTGGTGGTAATTCACAAGGTTTCCACATAGGAACAGATGTATTTTCTAATACACTACTCAAACTTTCATGCTCAGAAGTATCCATCCTGGATCATGTCAATGGAGTACCGCATAAGGTCTATGAACATCGCAACATACTCATCCACTTTCATACCTTCCTACTATATCTTCAGAAGCTCCTGAATCCAAACTGATCTTAAATAGGAGTGTGAGTACTCCTCAAAAAATAGCTGTTATAAGTTAGATTATGAGAGTGTCGACTCATCATGCATCTATGTAACAAAACTCCACCAGCACCTAGTTTCTCCATAGAAAATGATAGATTCCAGTTAAACCATATTATTTGTTGGTTTTTGTATAATTTTGAAGACATAGATCACTAATTCTAATCAATACTCTTTCTCTTGGGGATCTTTCTCACCACGGAACCTCAGCATCCTCTAGCATTGGAACTCACAGAGTGTGCTAATCTTGCATGCATCCTCAGTCTAGTATATCAGTATGATCTACTAATTAATAGGTGGGGTTGTTAATACCTATCCACCTAGAGGAATAAACTCATGTAATAGCCTATGAAATGAGGCCTCATATCTCATTGAATCATCTTCATGATCTAGAATCGGTAACCTGGATAGCTGTCATCATGGAGGCATCCTAAAAATTTAATCAAGACATGACATGGTCAGATGAATAGATATATATACAATGGGAAGATGAATCAAGAAGGATATTCAAAAGAATAAATATTATATGATGCATATACCATTGATCCCTATAACCAATGTCTTAGTATTCCGAGTTTAAAAGCATATAGTTAGAGTCCTGGTGAATAGATACTTCATCTGCTGCACCAACACTATGTTCCCCAGCCTGAGAGAGCACTTGAGACAATTTGACATTGTTTCCCTAAATCCCAACCAAATTCTCATAAGGGTAATACTCCAAACTTCATCCCAAGGATTGAACCAGCTCTGATACTAATCTATCATGACCTATCCCAATGGATCTTGAGTCACAATTACCCTAAGTCCACCTCCATAATATTGGGTCTGGAGAAAAGTGTTGAAAGGAATAACTAGTATGGGATGCCTTTTCCTAATGCACTTGTACACACACACTTGACTATATCAATGTATAATTTAAATGAATAAAATAGAAAAGATGAAACATATAGATGAATAACCATACATTAAAAAACTATAGAGAATACAAAGAGTACACTAGTGTAAACTAAAAAGTAAATGGTAAAAATACACACCCAACCAGAAAGATGTTCCAACTTGAAAAAACTGTAAAAGTAAAATGTTGAGAGAGACCAACTCCGAATCTCTAAGATATAACCATCATACATGGTCAAATTCACTAGTCATACCTATGCTTCTTTGTAACCACCATTTACCTATCCATTGTTTGCATGAGGCAAGACACATGAAGGAAAAACCCATGCAGGGGTGAGTTATATATACCCTGTAGGACACCCCAAAAGTTAAGGCAGAGGTATTAAGAGACATGATAGGAATAGACAACTCAACCCATAGAAAGAGAGTAAAAAAATAAAAAACATGGATATAGATATATAGATATGTGCTTAATAAAATGATCTCAAATAAGAGAGAAAGGGGATCTCCATCTCATAGGCCAGTCAAGGAAAGAGTGTCAATAGTTCCAAGAGTCCCTAAACGATGAACAACATCTTGCATGTCTATCTATAGAAACATCCAAGTCAAGAAAAACCTCACCATTGTGCTTCATAGTTGAGGGGAATAATATCCAGGTAGAGGACTCATGCCCTGGTACAATAGGAGGGTGCCACTCAATAGATAGAGGACCCATACCCTGACTCCATAGGAGGGTGCCCCTTAGTAGATATCTAGAGGACTCATGCCCTACCTTGACATGTGAGTTTCACTCTAATTGTAGAGAACCCATGCCATGATATAATAGGAGGGTTCCACTCAAGTTTTGATAGATTAATCATGTCCAAACTCACTGGAGGGTTCCACTTTAGTAAAAAACAGAGGGTCCATGCCTTGCCCTAGAGGAGGGTACCACTCTAGTGGTCAAGGACCCATGCCATGATATAATAGGAGGGTTCCACTCAAGTTTCAGTAGAGGAACCATGCATAGAATAGCTGGAGAGTTCCACTCTAATAGTTATTAGAAGAGTCATGCCCTACCCTACTGGAGGTTTCCACTCTAGTTGTAAATCAAGTACTCATTCCCTACCCAGCAATATGTTTCCTCTCTGATAGCAGATAGAGTACCATTCCCTATCCTGATAAGAGGGTGTCGTTATAGTGTCTTTGGTGATCATGCCCAATCACTTCCATCATCAAGCGTCGCCTAAAGAAGCATCACACTCATAACACCATGAATCATATCTCAAAATCCATGATGGAGGCCACCATTATGTTAAATGCGGAAAAACACTCGGCATAGAATTCTCAGGATCCAAAATCCAAGTCCAAACGAAGGATATACAAGAGGTATAAGTTTCATAATAAAGGAAGTAGGGGTACACGATGTGTAAGGGGACCCACACAGCATGTCGTCCTGATTTTCTTTATGGGCATGTCCCTGTTGATACATGGCTCACTACCCATGTATCCCAACACAGTGTGTGGAGGCACTACACAGTATGCCTCATCCACCCAAGGTCCTACCCATGATTTTGGTCGTGTCTATATAATTTTTCCTATGTTCGTGTACTCTGACACACGGTGTATCCTCCTGCATGGGGTTCTACCTATGCTCTGGGTTGTGTCTATTTACACTGATATCGGGCATGTTCTTGGTCGTGCCTATGTCTGTGTACTCCCAGAGTAGACTCTGGGTGTAACGTATTTCACTCAAATTCCACTCAACAATGCCTCGAGCCTAGTGGTTCACAAGGCCTCAAGCACATCTCTTCAAATTCCAGAGGCTATCGACTAGCAGTGAGGGCCTAGGTGTGTTAGTGGGGAGACTATTCCCTCATCACTAGAGTATACATGATGGAATATCAATAAGAAACTAATAGTTGAAGAAGATACCAAAATAATACAACTAATAAATGAATAATATAGGAATATATAACGATGTTAGAAGTGTCTCATATACAATGATGATAGGGATACATGTATCTAAGAAAGTAGCCAAAACAGGAGCATGGAAAAACGATACAATAAAAGTGTCCAAAATTCCAAAAATACCAAAAAGTTTCCTGGTTTCATCGCAAGACTCAGTTTGGTCCCATTCTCTCTTAATCCTATGAAGTAATCAAAAAATTTTATTAGGGAACTTGTCCTTACCAATACCTACAATCATATAATCTATTTGGATCCTTAAGGGATTCCCAAACAAGGTGTGAGATAACATCCCAGTAGGAAACCACACAAGATCTATATAATTCTATGTTATTCATTATAAAAAGTTAAGAAGGTAAATAGTAAAGCAGTAGTAAATAGTAATGTGCCCATGGCACGTATAACCAAGAAAGTGATATAATATATCTAAGCATGGATCCCTACAAAACAACTTCCAGCTCCTATAACAAGGTAGCTATAATGAACTGAAATAACCAATATGTCCTCACCATACATCCACACACATCTGGTCAACCAAGGACTTTCCGTATAAACCATATAAATTGTGACCTTTCCGTACAACCTGAAGTTTTAGAAACATACATGACCAAGCCGTTAAACCAAACATGTCATAGTTCTCACAATCGTTCTATGTGTCGGATAGTCAGACCATGAAGGTCCGAATCCAAGGTGACACATACCAATTCATTCTCATCGATTCCTAGGAGCATCTCGATGAAAACATGGTTATGCATTTGTTGGTGTCCTAAGATCATTTCATATTGGACATGTCCTACATGAGTCCAAGAAAGTCAGATCAAAGGGGTAGAAAGGCCCAAGGAATCCCACAGAATCAAGACCCAAGGAGCATACTCTATCTAAGGCATCCACCGCTGTGTTCTAGATCTAATTATCATGTCCAAGACATCTATTCATACATTTACTAGTTCTATGATTCATCATTTCATATAATATTTGTATACCCACTCACATAGCCATCACACATTTGAATTCACCGCATGATTATACCCACTCACATATTACAAAACAAAGCCAAGGAAGAAAATGAGTATACCCACTCATTGTCTATCACTCAAATTTAAACATGTCACATGGGTTAATCCACTTGTTCACATATTTTCCAAATTAACCATTCATTAAAAATATGACAACCCAATGAGTATTCCCACTCATTTAACCCAATCCATCCAAGCATGGAATATCAATGTAGCATAAATAAAGGAGGAAAAACATCTCTTATTAATCAATTGAATTCTAATTAAGCAAAATTAGGCTTCCTATATCTATGAAATCACAAGAACACACCCCTTGGGTGGTTTAACTAATTCAAAGACATGTGATTTCATGAGCCACACCCCATGGGTGTCCATTTTTCAAGAATTGGATACCAATTCATCACAACGGAACCTAAGAGCATCCCTAATAGGTCTTATTGCATCTAATTAAATTAATTAAATAAAATTTGTGGCCGCATAAAAAAATATGGAGGGCATACTAATGGAAGGTAGCCTAATAAATCACAAAAAAAAACAAGGAAGTTTTATATACCACCTACCTTAGCTCGGTAGTGGAGTGATCATCTAGTATCGACTCTTGATTAGACTCAGATCGGGAGAAAACAAAAGAATGAACAAAGAAATTAAAATTAGGGCATATGAGCCTAAATCCAAAGAGCACAATCGATATCCATAAGAACAAATAATGGATATAAAGGAATCGAGGTCTTACCATTACAGATCGAATGATAAATTTTGCACTTGTATCGGAGATCGAGCGGATAAACCACCTAAAACCCAAGAATACTTTCTCAAGGGAGCTCTCAAATTATTTATTTACTATTCAAGAGATGAAATGGGATATTAAGTTTAAATTATATTTAATTTAATAAAAAAATATTAATTTTCCTAAAATATTAGGGGTCACATGTTTTAGGCACACAGTTTGACAAACCATGCGCCAAACCGCACGATCTACTTTAGAAGGTGGGAACCCCACACAGTTTCCTTGCACGGTTTGACTAACCATATGAAAATCATGCAAAAAGGATCTATTAAAAAATATCAAAATTGTTAGGTCCACTAGGTTAGATACCCTTAGAGGGGGGTGAATCAGGGTATGACAGATTAAAACAAATTCTCTTAATGATCTTATTTCATTGTTAGACAAAACTATCTTCTCTATCCTTCCCATTATAGAGTATGAAAAAATCTTAAAGCAAGAATATGACATAGAAATTTTACTTGGTTCACCCTCACTGGGCTATATCCAAGGAGCATACACCAGCAATGTGTCAATGTACCAAATCCACTAAAATTGCACTACTGTTTAAAAAGTTTGGAGTGGACTCACTATCCCTCCTAGTTTAAAACCAATCACAATTTAAAAACTCACTGCTCTCACAATTTAAGAGATCTCACTGATTCTTCAGAATATCCACTCATAGTTTAAAGACTTGTAGGTCCTTTCATTATCTCTAATGAATTCATCCTATAATGTATGTAGATGCTCTATTTAAGTACAATTTTTATCCACTGATGAATACCCCTTTACCTCAGGTGTACTGGGAAACTTCCAACTTTCACGCAACCCATGAACCCAAAGGTCACTCTTTTGCAGTCTGCAATAGAGTCAAAACACATATCAATACTTCATGGAAAAACACATCATACCTCGGGGTAGGGGGTTCCATATACACACTCTTTCAAGTGTAGAGAGTCAACTGAACTCCTAGAGCCAGTCAATACCTCTCGAACGCTTCCTTAGATAAGGCCTTTGTCAGAATATCAGCAACCTGTAGCTCGGTAATAACATATTCCAACTTCACTATACCTTTCTCAACCTTATCCTTAATAAAATGATATTTGATTTCAATGTTTTTGGTCCTTGAATGATGGAAGGTATTTTTTCTAATATTTATAGCACATGAGTTATCACACTGAATTCTGATCAAAGACTGCACTGTCACACCCATGTCATCAACCTTCTACTTCATCCACAATAATTGTGTGCATTCTTACGTGGATGCAATATACTCAGCTTCAGTGTTACTCAAAGAAATGAAATCTTGTTTTTTGATCAACTAAAAAACACACAATTCACCCAGATAAAAATCACCTCCTGATGTTGATTTTCTGTCACCTACTGAACTATCCCAATCTGCATCTGTATATCCCAAAAGCTCTGGCTGAGATTTGTCACTATACATTAATCCAAAAATAAATCGTTCCATTGATATACTGAAGTATTCTTTTCACTGAAATCATGTGTCTTTACTTGGGATTACTTTTATATCTCACTTTTTGGCCTGTGGTGAATACAATGTGAAGCCTTAGCGCAGTCAAGTATAGTAAACTTCCAATAGTTTGCCTATATTTTGTGATATTAACCACCTTTCCTTCATCATATTTTGACAGTTTCAAACGGGTATCAACCGGAGTCTTCATTTCCTTGGAATATTTCATCCCAAATATCCTTAGAACCTACTTATAATATTTGTATTGATAGATAAATGTGTTATTCTTTCCTTATGTTACCTATAAAATAAGGGAAATGTCATCTCACCGATCATAGACATTTCAAACTCATGTTTCATGAATTTTGAAAATTGTGTTCATTGTGCTTCATCTTGTCCTCTAAAGATTATATCATAAACATATACCAGAACCATCGTCCTTTGATTACTATCAATGTTCACATATTAATTGTAATCAACTCCACCGCACTGAAAATCTAGGTTCTTCAAAAATTGATCTAGCCTTGAATACCATTCTTTTGGTTCTTGGTTAAACCCATATAAATCCTTCTTCAGCTAAAAAACATGGTTCTCATATTCATGAATGAGAAAAATATCTGGCTGCTCAATATACACTTCTTCTTCTAGAACCCCATTCAAAAATGATGACTTGACATCCATTTGGAACACTTTGAACTTCTGTTTCACTACAATGGCTAAGAATAATCTGATTTTTTCCAACCTTGATACAGGTGAAAATATCTCATAAACATCAATACCCTCTATCTGGGAGTATCCTTTAAACACGATACGTGATTTGTTTCAGATCACAACACCATATTCATTCATTTTATTGTGAAAGACCCATTGTATCCTGATGAAATTCTTATCTACCATCCTTGAGACAATATCTCATGTCTGATTCTTCTCAATCTGGTCTAGCTCTTCATTCATCGCATGAACCTAGTTTTCATCTTCAGCTGCATTAGCAAAACATTTAGGTTCAACTTGAGATAAGAGAGATGTCGACTGCAATGACTTTATTATTCTTGTCTGAACTAGAGATATCTTATCACCAATGATATTCTTCCTATCAATTTCAGCTTGAGTATTTGGGTTCTTTTTAGATACAGACTTGACTTCTTCTTATTCATCGTCAGTATCTTCTTCTGAGTCAGCATCTGCTACTTTTTCACCCCCTGTGTTACTTTACTCTTCATCACTTTCATTAATAAATTGTTCACTGTGCTATTGATTATTCTCTTTAGTTTCTACAATAGTGACATCATTACTCTCAACTACTTTTCCCAGCCTCTTGTTAAATCATTCGTATGCTTTGATTTTTCCTGAGTATCCAAATAATATCCCCTCATCTCTGCATGACTCAAATTTCCTATGTTTTTCTTTGTTGAGAAAAAAGAACTTACTTCCAAAGATTCAAAAGTATTTCACTATTTGATTCTTTCCATACCACATCTCATACAGATTCTTTCCTTACTTCGGACATAAGAGAGACCTATTAGAAATGTAGACTAATGTCAATACAGCTTCCTTCCAAAATTTCTCTTGTAAGTATTTTTCTATAAGCATCGTTATGGACATGTTTTTGATGATCTGATTTCTCATTTCAACCACTCCATTCTGTTTGGGAGTTATTACTAAATAAAATTGATTCCTTATCCTGTGTTTCTCAAGATATTCTTTCACCTGACTGTTTTTGAATTTTGTACCATTGTCCATACGAAACTTCAGAATTGTCTTCCCAAGCATCCTTTCAGATTCCCTCCGATACTATTTTAGGAAACTGAACACATCAAACTTATTTTAAATGACAAATACCCATGCCATTATGTTATAATCATCAATGAACAGAATATAATATCATTTTCTGTCAATGTATCTTGGTGAGATAGGTCCACAAACATCAGCATGCACCAATCAAGCACTCTTATTGACTTCTTTTCTTTCTCTTTTTGTGTATTTCTAATGATATTCCCATGTTGACAAGCATCACGTGTATGTGTACATTCACATGATAGCTTAGGGAGATCTCTAGATGCATCACAATTTACTAGATCTCCAAGGTAGGGTTGGCATAGATGGCCAAATTGTTTATGCCATAACTTGTTTTCTTTCTCTCTAGATAAAAATCACACATCTTCATCAACACTTACAAGGTAAATATTTCCCTTTTTCCTTTTTCTCTACAGAATTAATACACTATCTCTTCCTTTGATGAATCACGTTTTCTTATTAAACCTTATATAATTCCTTGAGCCACACAGTTGACTGACGCTGGGAAAATTGTGACTAATACCTTTTACTACCAAGACATTAGCACATCTTGTTTCTTTCCCCCAAACCTGGCCTTTCCCGAGACAATAATCTTCAGGCCTTCATCATTTAAAAACTTGAAAACTCATTTTTTGTCATATTTTATGCCTGTAAGAAGATCCTTATTACCTGTCATGTGATATGTGAAACCACTGTTAAGGATCCATACACCAGAACGGTCTAATTCTTTATGGGCAATTTCTGAAACCACTGCCTTCTCATATCTCTTCTTCTTGATCCATGTTTTTGACTTCATACTCATAATGGATTGGAAATCATGGTATTCCTCAAATTATGATAGACCAGCTTTATCCTGGATAGCTACAAATTGATTTGGTGTTTTTTGCTCATTTTTTGATTCTCTTTTTTGATACTTTGGACTTATTGGGTTCTGTTTTGGCACATTCCTTTTCTTGATTGATGTATATTATCTATCCTTGTGCCCAAATCCTTCACATCAAAAACAATTTCCCTAAAAATATGTTCTATAATATTGTGCTCTGTTTGGCTGCCACTGTTTCTCTTGTGCCCTTCGGTATCTATTAGCTATGGAACATACATTTTGTGAATGTCCCATCCTTCCATAGAAATAACACCTAATATAGGGTGCATTCCTGCATGTCACTTCTATACTTTTAATTTCCCCTTGGGTTCTCTAAATATTTTGATTTTTCTTCATACACAAATCAATCTTCCATTTCGAAGTGGGTGCTTGTTGTCTGAATTCAACTTTCATAGTTTTTTGTTTTCGGTCAAGAGCCACATCAACCTTAACCTCTGAACAAAATTTTTTCTTCTTTTCTTCTTGGATAATATGCTCCACTTTCAACTATTCGGTCTTCTGAAATATTTTCTTTGTTGTTATCATACAAGGAGTTAATAGTTTTTCTTGATCCTTTACATTTCTTCGTAGACTAGAAAATTCTTCTTCAAGTTCTTCGATATTCTTGATTTGATCTTTCACTATGTTATTCAAGACATTGATCACATTTTTTTGTTCTCCAACTTTGAGTTTATGTTCATCAACCTTTTCTGAGCTCTCTGTCCTGAAGCACTTAAGTTTTTCAATATCTTTTTCAATATCAAACTTCTCTTCTTCCTGCTATTTCATATAGAGTTTGTAATAATATACCACTTTGTTGGATTTCTTTGTTTCTAATCTCTAAACATCTATCTCCTCAAGAGATGCTTCTAATTCAGCTTCCATATCAACTCTTCCTTCAACTTCTTCTTCTTCATCAGTTTCGTTTTCTTCCTCTTTTTAAGAACTATCGACAACTTCCACCATATAATTTTCTCCACGATCATTGTAGTTCTCTATCTATTCAACCTCCTCAACCTCAGATTCATCTAAACTGTCAAATTCTTGTGAAAAAAGATTATTTTTATTAAAGAAATTTCTCTTGAACTACTTCTTTCCTTTCACATTGTCTGAATACTTCTTCTTGGGAATTTCTAATTCATTATCATCATCTTCTTGGAACTTCTTGGGGCACCTTTCCGTAAGATGTCCAACCTTTCCACGTCAAAAACATGCTAGTGGAAGTTTCCATTTGAACTTTCCTTTTCCTCTTTATAGGTTTTTGGAAAGTAATAACATCACCTAATCTATATCTTCATCTTCCTGGGAATCTTAAACGGTGAGCTTCTTCATGGAATTAAATACCACCTATTTAGATTTCCCCTTTTCCATAGCATCATTGCCATCATTTCTCATTTCATATGCAAAAAGGGTGTTGTGCAGGCTATCCAATGTCAACTCTTTTGGGTATTTATCTTCTAGACTTGAAACATTTAGATTGAAATGAGGTGGAAGTTTCCTCAATATGTGATTCACAATATTTATGCCTTCAATAACTTCTCCAAGACCTCTCATGATTTCCATAATAATATTTACCCTGTCAAATAATGCATCAACAGACTCATTCAGGTTCATTCACAGATCTTCATACTTGTTCCATAGAACTTTTAGATTTTCCTCTCTAACCTTTGTATCTCCTACATATATATTCAATATATTTTCCCACATAGCATGTGATTTTTTTCATGAAATCATCTTCGTATAGATAGCATTGGATAGGGCTCCCCCTAAAGCATTGATTTCCTTATCATCAACATCTAGTTCCCTTCTATCAGCCTCTAATAATGCACCACTATTGATGTTGGTTGAGATACCATGCATCACTAATTTAAACACATCCATTACCAATGATCGGAAGTAGTGTTTCATCCAATTCTTCCTTAACTTAATGTTTTTCCCGTTAAAGATCAGAATCCCTTTATGATTGTTGAACTTCATTGAGAAAAAAACATTAATATCAACATTTCACTCTGATACCAATTGTTAGGTCCACTAGGTTAGATACCCTGAGAGGGGGTGAATTAGGGTATGACAGATTAAAACAATTGGCCCTATTAATCTTGTTTTGTTGTTATACAAAACTCTCTTCTCTCTCCTTCCCGTTGCAGAGTATGAACAAATCTTAAAGTAAGCACAGGAAACAAAAAATTTACTTGGTTTACCCTCACTAGGATACGTCCAAAGAGCATACACTGGTGATGTGTTGATATACCAAATCCACTAAAAGTTCATTGTTGTTTAAAAAGTTCACAGTGGACTCATTGTCCCTCCTGGTTTATAACCAATCATAATTTGAAATCTCATTGCTCTCTCAACTGAAGAGAGATCGTTTTTTCTTCAGAAGAGTCACTCACAGTTTAAGGACTTATAGGTCCTTTCATTATCTCTAATGAATGCATACTCTACTGTATGTAGATGGTCTATTGAATTCCAATTTTCATCTGCTGATGAATACCCCTCTACCACAGGTAAACCGGGAAACATCTAACTTTCACATAACCCTAGGGTGACTTGTGTGCCCCTTTGACTAGTGTGCAGCCTCTACCTTTTTGTGGGAAAACCAACTTGCGTGCCAATTTTTTACTTGCATGCCACTTCTTTCATGCCACTGCTTGCGCTCCACTGCTTTTATGTCACTACTTGTGTGCCACACTACTTGTCTTCCACTACTTGTGTGCCACTGACTGTGCAACTCACTACTTGCACGCCACTCAGAACATGTGTTCCACTTCAACATGCATGATTAGAGCTTGTATTTTCTCTAATTGTTGAGATTTTTCAAAATGAGGATGGTATCCATCTATTTATAGGCATTTTGGAGACCCTACGCATGAGGTGCACAACTCACCTTGTGCACCGCTCCGTAACTTGTGCACCACTTCTTGACTTGCGTGACCATTATTGACTTGTGCACCACTTGTTAACTTGTGTGCCACTTTCTTTCCTTTGTCATATGTTTGTGTGATGAAATTTAAATATGACTTTCATGCCCCTTCTTCACATGCGCACCAATTCTTAACTTGAACGCCACTTATTGACTTGTGCACCACTTTTTCACTTGCACGCCACTTATTGACTTGTGCACCACTTTTTCACTTGCACGTCACTTCATGAATTGCGTACCACTTTCTTTCCTTTATCACATTTTGATGTGATGATCTTGAAATATGACTTGTGTGCCACTTCAAGACTTGCGTGCAACATTATGACTTGTGCGACGCTTCATGACTTGCGTTCCACTTAATGACTTGTGCGCCAACTCATCACTTGTGTGCCACTTTCTTTCATTTGTCATATTTTGATGTGATGATCTTGAAATATGACTTGCGCGCCAATTAATGACTTTCATTCCAATTATTCACTTATGTGAAACATTCTTTCCTTTTTCATATTTTGATGTTCTGAATTTGAAACATGTCTGGTGCATAATATTCTAATCGCCCACTTTTTCAACAAACACAATCACCTCAAAAATGCTTCAATGATACCTTGAGGTATTTTTTCCTAACAAAAATTGTATACCTAGTTTCACGATCGTACGTCCCATTCTTCACGGTTTGGCCTAACCGTGCGGCCATTATTTTCTCTCTGTCCAACTTCACATAGTTTGGTCAAACCATGCGGCATGCCCCACACGGTTTGCACTAACCATGCACCTGGCTTAAATAACCCAAAAAAAAATGGGTTTCGGGCTCTGAACAATCCTTAGACACCCCTGATACCTCCATGACCTCAAAGGGAATTTATATTATCCCATATTTAAACATTAAAATTGAAAAATAAGGGATCCATACCTCATATGAAAACTTGGGATCCTACAATATTCCCCCCTTAAAGTAATTCATCCTTGAATTTCCCTCAGAAGGGTGTTTAAGATTATTTTGAAAACAAATATGTCCACTAAGCATGTATGTCGGCCTCCTACTCCCAATTATCGTCCTATAAATGGTAATGCTACCATATCACCCATACTAGAGGAACTGAATAGACTTAGAGAACCTTTTTGCTTCTGTCTATTATACAAATCAGATGCTCCTCAATGGGTTCATTAACCTGTAGCTCAACCTCCTTAAGATGAAAAGCATGAGACGGTTCTGAATGATAGTAGTGCAATTGAGATACATAGAAGACATCGTTCATGGCTCGGTACCTCTGATTTAACTACAACCAATAGGATACTGACCCGACACTCTACAGAATCTTGAATGGACTGACATATTGTGGTGAAATCTTACCTTTTCTCCTGAACCATCAATGTCCGAACCTTGGTGAAATGGGTCAAAAAGACTCGATCCACACCCTTGAACTCTAGAGGTCGAATGTGGTGATCGGCGTAAGACTTATGTCAATAATTAGAAGTATCCATCTAGCTCTGAATCAATTGGACCTACTCATAATTCTCTTACATGAGACATGGTCCCAATGAAGCTCTCTCACATGCCTCTTTCCAGTACATGGGTGATCAGCATGGCCTGCCATAAAAAGCCTCATAAGGTTATATTTGTGTTTTCTTCTGATAACTAGTATTATAGGTGAACTCAACCAAGGGTATAAGATCCCACAAAATCCAGGACACTTGCTCACATCATGTCCTATAGCACCTATATTGTACACTCTAACTAGACATCAGTATGTGGGTGTTATGGTGTGCTCGGAATCACCTATATACCCAGAACCCTCTAAAAACTTTGTTAGAAACAAGATGTAAAGCAGGTGTTCCTATCTGAAATGATAGTACGTGGGACCCCGTAGAGCCATACTATTTCCCAGATATGAAACCTCCCATGATCATCAGCACTGAAGGTATCCTTGATTGGAAATAAATGAGAATCATTTGTGAGTCTGTCAACAACAACACACACAACATCATTACCTCGAGGAAACCTAGAAAAACCTATCACAAAGTCCATCATGACATCATTACACTTCCACTCAGGAATAACTATTATAAAAGTATGGATGATCAATGATGTTCTACCTTCACCTACTGACAGTTGGAACACCTCATGATAAAACCAGCTGCCTTTCATTTAATACTTGGCCACTAGTACTGATGTCGTTAGTCACGGTATATCTTGGTAACTCCAGGGTGAACTTCCTGAACTGAGGCATGAAACTCCCGCATTAACTTCTCACGTATGTCAACCAAAACCCAACTGCAACCATGGATATGTAGAATCTCATTTTTTCCATGGTCCAACCAAGAGGTGGGTCCTCACCTACCACACTCTCCCGTAATACTAGGAACTCTAAATCTGATTTCTTCCTCATCCCCACTCTATCCATCAGGGTAGAGGTCACATCTAAAGATGATATAAAATTATATCCTTGTCTATAATGAACCTCTAAGGGAATATTAGAGAACAAATTCATGTTCTTCCACTCCTACTGGTATTCTGAACTTCCTGTTTCTAAGTCCTCCTGCTTAGTGCATCGGCCACTACATTGCCTTTACCAGGCGTGTAGGCTAGCTCAAAATCAAAATACTAAAGTTACTTCACCCACCTTCCCAAACTCATATTCAGATCACACTATGAAAATATGAACTTGAGGTGTTTTTAGTCTATGTGTAACACAAAATTATCTCCCAGTAAGTAATGTATCCAATAGTGCAAATCATGAATGACTGAAGCTAACTCAAGGTCATACATTGGGTAGTTCCTCTCATGTGGCCTCAACTACCGAGACTCGTATGCCACAACTCTACCCCCCTACATCATCACTTCTCCCATGATGTGTCACGATACATAGTGTAACTCTTTCCCTACTCTATAAGTATCAGGACTGGTGCTGGAATCAATCTCCCTTTCAGCTCTTGAAAGGATATCTCACAGGAATCTAACCATATAAACTTCACACCCATATTAGTCAAGGATTCAAGTGCATCTCCCCAAATTCCAAATGATTTTGACTAGCATTAAGTTCCTAAGTGTGTCAGTGGGGAGACTATTCCCTCATCACCATAGTATACATAGCGGAATATCAATAACAAACCAATAGCATAAGCAGATACCACAAGAAAAAAACTAATAAATGAACAAGATATGAATATATAATGATGCTAGAAGTTTATCATATACAATGATAATGGTGATACATGTATCTAAGAAAGCATCCAAAATAGGTACATAGAAGTATAGTACAATAAAAGTGTCCAAAATTCCAAAAAGACCAAAAAGTATCCTAGTAGCATCGCAAGACTCAGTTTAGTCTCATGATCTCCTGCTCTTATTTATAAATCAACAACCTATATTAGGATGCTTGCCCTTATCAATGCACACAACCATATAATTTGTTTGGGTCCCCAAGGTAGGCCCAAACAGGGTGTGAGATAACATCCCAATAGGCAACCACCCAAGATCTATAAAATTTCACATTGTGCATTATAAAAATTTAAGAAGGTAAAAAGTAAAGTAGTAGTAAACAGTAATGTTCTCATGGAACGTATAACCAAGAAAGTGATATAATATAGCCAAGAATGGATCCATGTAAAACAAGTGTCAGCTCCTATAACAAGGCTATATAACAAACTGAAATAACCAACACATCCTCACTATACATCCACACACATCCTATCAACCATGTCCTTTCTGTATAAACCATATCAATCACAGGATTTATGTACAAACTAAAGTGTCAGAAACATCCACATCGAAGTTGTTCATCCAAACATGTCATAGTTCTCATGGTCGTGTTCTATGTTAAAGATTCTTACCATGAAGGGATGGATCCAAGGTGTTTTAGAACAAGGCATCCTCGTCGAGTCCCAAGAGCATCTTGATGGAAAATCTATTAGGAATTGGTTGGATTCCTAGGATCATGTCATACTAGACATGTCCTACATGAGTCCAAGAAATCCAGATCCAAGGGGTGGCAAGGCCTGAGGCATCCCATGGAATCAAGACCCAAAGAGCATACTCTATCCAAGGCGTCCACTACCATGTTCCCGATCTGAGGATCGTTTCCAAGGAATCTATTCATACATTAACCAATCATAGCATTCCTCATTTCATATCATATGAGTATACCCACCCAGATATCCATCACACATTTCAATTCACCACATGAGTATACCCACTCACATATTACAAAACAAAGCCAAGGTAGAAAATGAGAATACCCACTCATTTTCTAAAAAACACTTTTAAACATTTCACTTGGGTTAATCCACTTGTTCACACATTTTCAAAATTAACCATTCAATCAAAGTATGATAACCCAATGAGTATTCCCACTCATTTAACCCAAACCATCCAAGCATGGAATATCAACGTAACATAAAGCAAGGAGGAAGGACATCTCATATAAGCAATTCAATTCCAATTAAGCATAATCGGGCTTCATATATCTAGGAAAGCATGAGAACACACCCCTTGGGTGGTTCAACCATGTCAAAGACTGGTGATTTCATAAGTCACACCCCATGGGTAGACATGGTTCGGGCATTGGAAACCAACACATCACAACAAAAACTAAGGGCATCCCTAATAGGTCTAATTACATCTAATTCAATTAACCAATTCAAATTCGGGGTCACACTGAAAGGTCTGGAGAGTGGCCTAATTCCAGGTAGCCCAATAAATCACCAAAACTCAAGAAAGTTGTATAGACCACCTACCTTAGCTTGGTAGTGGAGTGATCATCCAGTATTGACTCACGATTCAACTCATATCGGGAGAAAACTATATAACGGAAAAATAACCTAAAATTAGGGCATATGATCCTAAATCCAAACAGTGCATCTGATATCTATAATAATGTATAATGGATAAAAATGAATCAAGGTATTACCATTACAGATCTAATGAGACGTTCCATGCTTGAATCAGAGATCGGACGGAGAAACCACCTTAGAACCAAGAATAGTTTCTCAAGGGAGCTCTAAAATTCTTCCTTTGTTGTGTGCGAGATAAAATGGGATCTGAGGTTTAAATTTCATTTAATTTAATTAAAAAATATTAATTTTCTCAAAATATCAAGGGTCGCACAGTTTAGGCGCACAGTATGCTGTAGAAAGTGGAAACAACATTTACTGTCAACAGAACTCTCTCAATATTGAATAGAATCTTCTCTAGAATGATCTCAAGAACTAGAGATGAATATCCTCCTTCTCCCTCTCAATACAAAGAGAACAAGAAAAAATCTTTCAAGAGAAAAATGGATCTTGTTACAGTTGTCGGTGAATAATGAAAAATGATAGTTACCTCTGTGATAGTTCCCAAAGTTCCATTGATGATGTTTCGAGATTGCAGAGCACATGTGGATACCATTGGAGGAATTGTGGTTTGGATTATTCATTGCAACGACAGGTACGACAGGAATGTCAACCGAATTGATCATCAATGATGAAATAATTATCAATTGATTTAATTATTATTTATAAATAAATTATAAATTATATATTAAAATAACCTCTCTTTAAATATTATGAGGTTTCATTCATCTAGTTCTGAGGATTTAATTTGAATAAACCAACAAAAAACATTTTTTGACATGGGCTTAACTACTTATGTTGTGCCCCAGAACCATCAAACTCGACGTGATGTTGCATATTATTTTCACATAACATGTAGATGCTAATAAAATCCTTCTAAGTCATTTTATTATGGTCAATAATATCCTTGATTTATTAAAAAGAAGTAAGGACATGTTATTAGTATTTGGATGTTAGGATGAGATCATTATATGGGATTACATTGATGATAATTTCCAAACTAATAAAGATGATATGAGATCTCAATCTAGTTTTCTATTTTTTCCCAATTGAAGAGATATTATATGGAAGAGTTACAAATAATTCATTTTGGTGGACTCGACAGCAAAGGTAGAGTACATTACTATATTAGATATTGGAAGAGAAGCTATTTGGATATAGAAGTTTGGTACTGAACATGGGGTTGTTCTTATAATTGAGGGAGAAATTTTGATTTACTGTGAAAATAATGGAGCAATTATATAGGCCAGGGAACCCTAATCTCACCAAAAGATCAAACACATTCTTTGAAAATATCATCTCATTCGATAGATCATTGAGATGGGTGATGTAAGGGTCTGTTGGGTGGCTGTAGAGGATAATATAGAAAATACATTGGTGAAACCATTAACAAAATAAAATCATGGGGTTCTTACTGAATCTCTTGGTATTATATAATTGAGTTATTTGATGTAATGGTTGTAAAATGTATCTAGATAAAAAAGGAAACCTCTATTTATTATATATTCATGTGTGCTACTTATATTATATGAATAATAAAAGCATAATATCCTCTCGTAGTATGAATTTGATTTGTCCCTAATTGATGATCACTGTTGACTATTTTAGTTTGGGATGATATTTTAAGATTAGCGTGAGTGGAATCTTGTATGTGATACATAGTAGACCCATGAGATAATAATGGAAGACTTATTGTCTGAACAAATTTGTGAAAGTATATCATATGGAGTATCATACATTCATGGATATACTCAAGGGTTTATATTTAATATGAATCCATGTTACCTGAGTTTGATAGGATATTAATCATGAGAACCATTATACTTTGATACCTTACTTACTCTAGCCTTGAGGATAAGAGAACTGGGGGTGGTTGGGTATGTTGCTGGTCATTTTTTCAGTTGATTTTAACTAAGAAGGGATTTTCCCTTCTGTATGAAATGTGTGGCATCTGGACTCTTGATTGAATTAGAATAAATAAATGCATGGACATGATTATTTAAATGACATGTGATGTGCTCAACTACTTGGATGAACGACATGTGATGTATTCATTTAAACTATTTTGTCTATTTTTGAGAATCATGAATGTATGAGTTAGACTGTACTAGATCGACATGTTCCATGCATGTGATGTATAACATACATCTTACGGTGGACACATTCATATAAAGATATAAGTGTGTTTGAGCGAGATCACGAGAGACACCTTTTTAGTTTAAGTAGCACTAATATTTTTCCAGAGGATAATATTTTCTTATAATTAGGCATTGGGGAGTTCATTATTGTTTTCAACACTAAAAAGAACCACATTGTCACACATATGGTCTTGGAATGAGGATTAATTTTGGTATAAAGTGTTTTCATAAAATTTGAGTGATATTATGATAACCATATCCAAAGTTGTTTGCATGCATTCATAGTGAATTTTGAAGTTTTTTATTAAGTCTGTGGGGCTTTAATGAAAGCGGGAGATTGTTCAGTATTGTGTACTACAACATAGATCATGATGTCATGACATTCACTATGTTGTGGTCTATGAATTTATGTTGTACTCGATACAAATTTATATACATACATAGAATGATATTTTATTTCATTTAAATGATCTTACCATGCTATTTAGATTATCTATTTTGACCATTATTACATCATGAGATGATGTGTTAATTCAACATTAATTGTTAAAGGAGTTTAACAATCAGATGAAAAAATGAGGTCAAAATTGTAAGAGGTTACATCGTTGATTAACTATTTCAAAACATTTGATTTTTTTGGATTCCAACATGGTTGATCATTTAATAGTAGAGCTTTATTTAAAAGAAATTCATGGACCTCATTTGTGATAATGGGGATAATTCTTTTGGTAGTAACTCTCTTTGAATTTTTCAATTCTCCATTTCCCTTTGAGGAAGATGTGCAAGTGTACCGTTTGAGTAATTGAGGTTTTACCAAATATTTAAATGATTCTAGTGGCTGGTAAATGTTGTCATGGACAATAATTTATTGGTTATTACTAAGGGGAACTCGATAAAACCCATTGTTAATGATAATAGATAGCTTGGACAATGAGGTATGTTCATTTTACGGTTTTCTTATTCATCTCACTGATTTCTCTCATGACAGATCTTGGCATGTGTTTCTTGTTTACTTCAACTGGATATGGGAATTCTGATGTCCCAGACAACCCATCAGTCTCTTGGATGGCCAACATTGAAAATTTTGGTTAAATATTGTATACATTTTATTGGGATAGTTTTTGAATTTGTGTTTGACCAAAGATTATGTTGTGGTTTCAAGCATCACGCCATGAGATATAGACACATAACAATGGTGTAAAGCTTTATTGATAAAAAATGATGGTTTTTTAGAGGAAAATAGGTCCAAACTTTTATGATGGAACAAACACACTTGTGAAGGAAGAAATATTATCATACTTGCTTGTTTCCACTCATTATTGATCATTCTTCATATTGTTTTGGTATTCTATCTCATAATGTGTGGGAGGTACACTATGATTATCGGGTGACATCGTTGTAAATAATTCAAGACTATCTTATCACTCTATTCGCTCTTTGTTAATAATGAGACAAAGACCGTGAGATGTGTGATACCAGTCATCGATCAATAAAGAGGAACGAACCTTATAAAAACCTGGTTTTTGTGCATTTTTTTTTATTGTTTAATTCTTATCTTGATTTGATAAGTCGAGTGACCCTCAATACTTCTCATTATCAATTGGGCATATCAATATCTACCATTATTGGCATTGTGTTAACAAATATCGTTGAGTAGTATCACATAACAAATGACCGAAAGAGAAAATAGGAAAATGAATGTGCATATTTGATGTTAAAAACCCAAAAGTCGAGGTTAAATATATATATATATATATATAATAATAATTTCAATACTAAGTTTTTATGTGTTACAATATAGATTTTGGTTAGTGGACTTTTCAATAAACAAGGTTTTGCATTTAAGGATTTATAGATTGAGTTATTGATAATGAAGTGTTTTTTTATTAGTCATACAGACCTAGACCCTACCCAAGTTAGCATTGTGGTCATTGATGACAATAGATCAACGTTCCAATTGCTCAAAAATAAAACAACCTATCGGTACAACACTGGTGACGGCGGCAGGGCAGCCACGCGCGGGGAAGGCGTCAGCCGCACGTGCTAAGGTACATCGGCGAGGAGGATGGTGGCGATAATGATGTGGTAAAAAGCCTGGGGCGGGTGGGTGGAAATGGGTCAAAGCGGTCACAGAGACGTCGTATCAGTGAACAGTTCCTCCGCCCCATGGCAGAGGGGGGGGCACCACCCACCGCAGGGCTGAACCCCATGGACGGATCCCACTACTGACCTAACCGCACCACACCCAATGAGGTAATGTCTCCATAACTTCAGAGGTCACAACTAAAGATGATATAATATTCTATCCATGTCTATCATGAACCTCCAAGTGCATCTCAGAGAACAAATCCATGTGCTTCCACTCACTACTAGCCTGTTGAACTGCATGTATCTGAGTCCTCCTGCTTAGTTCATCATCCACTGCATTTCCTTTACCGGGCGTCTTGTCTAGATCGAAATAAAAAGACTAAAGTTACTCCACCTACCTTACTATACTCGGATTCATATCATGCTATGTAAATATGTACTTGAAGATTCTTTGGTCTATGTACAACAAAATTCTCTCCCAATAAGTAATCTCTCCAACAACTCAAAGCATGAATGACTGCTGCTAACTCAAGGTTGTGCGTCGGGTAGTTCCTCTCGTGTGGCCTCAATTGTCGACACTCGTATGCCATTACTATATCCCCCTACATCAGCACTTCTCCCATCACGATACTCGATGTTTCATAATACACAGTGTAACTCTTTCCCTATTCTAGAAGTATCAGGACTGGTGCTGGAGTCAATCTCCCTTTCAGCTCATGAAAGGTTATATCCTGGGAATATAACCATACAAACTTCACACCGTTCTTAGTCAAGGATTCAAGCACATCTCCCCAAATTTAAGATTATTTGGAATAGCAGCAAGGTCCTAGGTGTGTCGGTGGGGAGAATATACCCTCATCACCAGAGTATACACAGCAGAATATAAATAACATACCAATAGCGGAAGCAGATACCATAAGAAAACAACTAATAAATGAACAATAAAAGAATATATAACGATGCCAGAAGTTTCTCATATACAATGATAATGGTGATACATGTATATAAGAAAGTATCCAAAATAGGTACATGGAAGTATAGTACAATACAAGTGTCCAAAATTCCAGAAAGACCAAAAAGTATCCTAGTAGCATCATAAGCCTCAGTTTGGTCTCATTCTCTCCTAATCTTATGCAGCAATCAACAACTTGTATTAGGGTGTTTTCCTTTATCAATACCTACAACCATTTAATCTATTTGGGACCCCAAGGGAGGCCCAAATAGGGTGTGAGATAACATCCCAGTAGGAAACCACCCAAGATCTATACAATTCCATGTTGTGCATTATAACAATTAAAGAAGGTAAACAGTAAAGCAGTAGTAAATAGTAATGTTCCCATGGCACGTATAACCAATAAATCGATATAATATAGCCAAGCATGGGTCCCTGTAAAACAATGATCATCTCCTATAACAAGGCTACTATAACGAACTAAAATAACCAACACATCCTAACCATACATCCACACACATCCTATCAACCATGGACTTTCTGTATAAACCATGTTGATCACATCCTTTCCGTACAACCTGAAGTGTCAGAAACATCCACATCCAAGCTGTTTAAACAAACATCTCATAGTTCTCACGTTCATGTTGTATGTCAAAGTGTCAGGCCATGAAGGGTTGGATCCAAGGTGTCGCAGACCAAGGCATCCTTGTCGAGTCCCAAGAGCATCTCGATGGAAACTCGGTTAGGCATTGGTTGGAGTACTAGGAGCATGTCATACCAAACATGTACTACATGAGCCCAAGCAAGACAGATCCAAGGGGTAGCAAATCCCGAGGCATCCCACATAATCAAGACCCAAAGAGCATACTATATCCAAGGCATCCACTGCCATGTTCCCAATCCAAGGATCATGTACAAGGCATCTATTCATATATTTACCAGTCATATCATTCCTCGTTTCATATCATATGAGTATACCCACTCACATATCCATCACACATTTCAATTAACCACATGAGTATACCCACTCACATATTACAAAACAAATCCAAGATAGAAAATGAGAATACTTACTCATTTTATATAAATAACATTTAAACATGTCACAAGGGTTAATCCACTTGTTCACACATTTTCTAAATTAACCATTCAATCAAAATATGACAACCCAGTGAGTATTCCCACTCATTTAACCCAAACCATCCAAGCATGGAATATCAACGTAGCATAAATCAAGGAGGCAGGACATCTCATATTAAGCAATTAAATTCCAATTAAGCATAACTGGGATTCCTATATCTTAGAAATCATGATAACACACCCCTTGGCTGGTTCAACCATTTCAAAGACTGGTGATTTCATGAGGTACAACTCATGGGTGGCCATGGTTCAGGCATTTGCTACCAACACATTACAGTAGAACCAAAGGGCATCCCTAACAGGTCTGATTACATATAATTCAATTAACCAATTCAAATTTGGGGTCACGCTGGAAGGATCGGTGGGCGTCCTAATGCCAAGTAGTCTGATAAAGCACCAAATCTCAAGAAATTTGTATAGACCACATACCTTAGTTGGTAGTGGTGTGCTCATCCAGTATCGACTCCTGATTCAACTCATATCGGGAGAAAACTAAATAATGGATTAATAACCTAAAATTAGGGCATATGATCCTAAATCCAAACAACGTATCCAATATCCAAAAGAACATATAATGGCTAAAAATGAATCAAGGTCTTACCAGTACGGATCCAATGAGACATTTCACGCTTGAATTGGAGATCAGATGGAGAAACCACCTCAAAACCAAGAATAGTTTCTCAATGGAGCTCTAAAATGCTTACTTTGGTGTTCGGGAGATAAAATGGGATCTATGGTATAAATTATTTTTAATTTAATTAAAAAATATTAATTTTCCCAAAATATCAGGGGGTTTCACAGTTTAGGGGCATGGTCTGCTGTAGAAGGTGGGAACAACATTTACTCTCAATAGAACACTCTCAATATCGAATAGAATCTTCTCTAAAAATCCCTCAATAACTAGAGATGAATATCCTTCTTCTCCCTCTCTAGACCAAGAGAACAATAAATAATATTTCAAGAGAAAAATGGCTCTTGTTACAGTTGTCGATGAATAATGAAAAATGATAGTTTCCTTTGTGATAGTGTCCAAAGTTCCATTGATGATGTTTTAGGATTGTGGAGCATGTGTGGATACCATTAGAGGAATTCTGGTTTGGATTCTTCATTGTAATGACATGTATGAAAAGAATGCCAACCGACTTGATCATCAATGATGAAAGAATTATCAAGTGAGTTAATTATTATTTATAAATAAATTATAAATTATATATGAAAAGATAATCTCTTCAAATATTATGAGGTTTCATTCATCCAGTTTTGAGGATTTAATTTGAATAAACCAACAAAAGACATTATTTGGCATGGGCTTAAACGCTTCTGTTGTGCCTCAGAACCTTCAAACTCGACGTGATGTCATGTATACTTTGCACATAACATGTCGAAACCAATCCAATCCTAGTGAAAATCCTTGGATTATAGTCAATAATATCCTTGATTTATTAAGAAGAAGTAAGGACATGTTGTTAGTCTTTGGATGTTAGGATGATCTCATTATATGGGATTACATTGATGGTAATTTCTAAACTGATAAATATGATATTATATCTCAATCTGGTTTTCTATTTTTCCCCCAGTTGAATATCTATTAGATAGAAGAGTTCCAAATAATCCACTATGGTGGACTCAACAGTAGAGGTAGAGTACATCACTGCATCATATGCTACCAAAGAAGCTATTTGGATAAAGAAGTTTGGTACTGAACTTGGGGTGGTTCCTAGAATTGAGTTGGCAATTTTGATTTACTGTGACAACAATGAAGAAATTATATAGGCCAAGGAACCCTAATCTCACCAAAATATCAAACACATTCTTCGAAAATACCATATCATTCGATAGATCATTGAGAGGGGTGGTGTAAGGGTCTATTGGGTGGCTGTGGAGGATAATATAGAAAATACATTAGTGAAACCATTAATGAAACAAAATCACGGGGTTCTTACTAAATCTATTTGTATTAAAAAATGAGTGATTGGATGTAATGGTTGTAAAATGTATCTGGATAAAAAAGGAATCCTCCATTTATTATATATTCATGTGTGCTACATATATTATATGAATAATAGAAGGATAACATCCTCTCAAAGAATGAATTTGAGTTGGCCCTAATTGATGATCACCATTGACTATTTTTGGTTGGGATGATATGTAAAGATTAGTATGAGTGGAATCTTGTATGTGATACATAGTAGACCCATGAGATAATAAGGGGAGACTTATCATCTGAACAAATCTGTGAAAATATCTCATGGAGTATCATACATTCATATATATACTCAGGGGTTTATACTTAATATGAATCCTCGTTATTGAAAGTTGATAAGATATTTATCGTGAGAACCATCATACTTTGATACCTTACATACTCTAGCCTTAAGGATAAGAGAACCGGGGGTGGTTGGGTATGTTGCTGGTCATTTTTTCAGTTGAGTTTAACTAAGATGGGATTTTCCCTTTTGTATGAAATGTGTGGCATCTGGACTCTTGATTGAATTAGAATGAATAAATTCATGGCCATGATTAGTTGAAGGAAATGTGATGTTTTCAACTACTTGGATGAACGACATGTGATGTATTCATTTAAACTATTCTGTCTTTTTTTTTAGAATCATGAATGCATGAGTTAGTCTATACTAGATCGACATGTTCAATGCATGTGATGTACAAGATACATCTTACGGTGGACACATTCATATAAAGATATAAGTGTGTTTGAGAGAGATCACGCGAGACACCTTTTTAGTTTTAATAGCACTAATATTTTTCAAGAGGATAATATTTGCTTATAATTAGGCATTAGGGAGTTCATTATTGTTGTCAACACTACAAAGGACCACATGGTCACACATATGGTTTTGGAATGAGGATTAATTTTGGTACAAAGTGTTTTCATAAAATTTGAGAGATATTATGATGACCATATCCAAAGTTGTTTGGATGGATTCATAATGAATTGTGAAGTTTTGCATTAAGTCTGTGGGGCTTTAATGAAAGCGGGAGATTGTTTAGTATTGTGTACTACAACATAGATCACGATGTCATCAAATTCACTATGTTGTGGTCTATGAATTTATGTTGTATTCGATACAACGTTATGTACATACAGAGAATGATATTTGATTTCATTTAAATGATCTTCACATGCTAGTTAGCATATCTATTTTGGCCATTATTATATCTTGAGATGATGTGTTAATTCAACATCGATTGTTAAAGGAGTTTAACATACGGATGAAAAAATGAGGTTAATATTGTAAGAGGTTACATCATTGATTAACTATTTCAAAACATTTGAAATGTTTGGATTCCAACATGGTTGATCATTTAATAGTAGAGCTTTATTTAAAGAAAATTTTTGGACCTCATTTGTGAGAATGGGGATAATTCTTTTGGCAGTATAACTCTCTTTGAATTTCTCGATTCTCCATTTACCTTCGAGGAAGATGTGTAAGTGTACCCTTTGAGTAATTGAGGTTTTATTGAATATTTCAATGATTCTAGTGGTCGGTAGATGTTATCATAGACAATAATTTATTGGTTATTGCTAAGGGAACTTGATCAAACCCATTGCTAATGATAATAGATAGCTTGGACAATGAGGTATGTTCATTTTACGGCTTTTGTATTCATCTCACTGATTTCTCTCCCGACTGATCTTGGCATGTGTTTCTTGTTTACTTCAATTGGAAATGGGCATTCTGATGTCCTAGACAACCCATTAGTCTCGTGGATGGCCAACTTTGAAAATTTTGGTTAAAGATTGTATACATTTTATTGAGATGGTTTTTGAATTTGTGTTTGACCAAAGATTATGTTGTGGTTTCAAGCATCACGCCGTGAGATATAGACACATAACATTGGCGTAAAGCTTTCTTGATAAAAAAAAGGATGGTTTTTTAGAGGAAAATAGGTCCACACTTTTACGATGGACCAAACACACTTGTGAAGGAAGAAAGGTTATCATACTTGCTTGTTTCCACTCATTGTTGATCATTCTTCATATTGTTTCGGTTTACCATCTCATAATGTGTGGGAGGTACACTGTGATTATCGGGTGACATCATTGTAAAGAATTCAAGACTATCTTATCACTCTATTCGCTCTTTGTCATTACTAAGGCAAGGACCGTGAGACGTGTGATACCAGTCATCGATCAATAAGGATTAGCCACTCGTAAAAGAGGAATGAACCTTATAAAAACATGGCTTCTGTGCATTGTTTTTTATTGTTTAATTCTTATCTTGATTCGATAAGTCGAGTGACCCTCAATACTTGTCATTATCAATTGGGCATATCAATATCTACCATTATTGGCATTGTGTTAACAAAGATCGTTGAGTAGTATCACATAACAAATGACCGAAAGAGAAAATGGGAAAATGAATGTGCATAGATTTAATTTTCAAAACCCAAAAGTCAAGGTTGAAAAATATATATAGAAGAATTTCAATACTAAGTTTTTATGTGTTACAATATAGGTGTCGGTCGGTGGACTTTTCAATAAACAAGGTTTTGCATTTAAGGATTTATAGATTGAGTTATTGATAATGAAGTGTTTTTATTAGCCATACAGACCTAGCCCCTACCCAAGTTAGCAATGCGGTCATTGATGACAATAGACCAACGTTCCAATTGCTCAAAAATAAAACCTCCTATCGGTACAACACTGGTGACGGCGGCAGGGCAGCCACGCGCGGGGACGGCGTCCGCCGCACGTGCCAAGGTACGCCGGCGAGGAGGACGGCGGCGATAATGATGCGGTAAAAAGCCTGGGGCGGTGGGGGGAAATGGGTCAAAGCGGTCACAGAGACGTCGTATCAGTGAACAGTTGCTCCGCCCCATGGCAGAGGGAGGGGGGGCACCCCCCACCGCAGGGCCGAACCCCATGGACGGATCCCACTGCTGACCTAACCGCGCCACGCCCAACCCACTCCTTCGCTTGCAAAATTCAATGGGGGAAACCGATGCATTGATTGTTAAAGTAGGAGTCCTGGGATACTCGATTGCAGTACTTTGTCTTCTCCCTTCTCTGCGACTGCGCGTTTTGAACACCATCTCACATGCGCTGCTCCTGTGCATGCAAATGCCACAAAACCTAACACTCCCACCACCACTCATCTTCTTCTTATTATAATCAATTTTACCTTCTCTTAATCAACTTTCCGTTTATGGCATTACATCCTTTTCAGGAATTGAATCGGATCATAGCTCTCTAGAACTTGAACAGAAAAACCCAGAATGTAAGAAAGATGGAAGCTTTCAGATTTGCATTAAAACACAAGAGGGGAAGTTTGACAGCATAATGATAATGAAGAGATATCATAAATAAGTGATTGGATCAAAGGTGGTGCATGTGGGGGTGATCATCATCCTCTTCGATCTCGGAGGCGGGCTCGTCTTCCTCCTCGAACCCGTCCACCCCATACGCGGCGTGCCCGCTCCCAAACGCCCTGATGTGGTCCTTGAGGGATCTCTTGTGCTTGAAGTCGGAGCCGCAGTGGCAGTACCAGAGCTTCCCGCAGTTCTTCTCGTGGGTCCGCCAGTCCCCCCTCACGGCGAACGCCTTCCCGCACTTGCGGCACATGAAGGGCTTGATCCCGTGCTTGCGCTTGTAGTGGGTCTGCAGGGTCCGGAAGTCCTTCAGCCACTTGGCTCGAGGGTGGTCGATGTTGTTCCGGCACCCCGGCGCGCAGCAGTAGCACGGCAGCCGCAGCATCCCCGTCGGCTGGCTCCCCCTCAGCGATTCCGGCCCCTTTCGGTACTGAGACCCGTGCCCCCACATGTGCATCTACATACCCACACACCATACAAACATGCATCACCCAAATAGAAAAAGTCATGGATCTCGTAAAAAGCATAAAACTGGATCAACCATACTGTGATGTCCCATGAATGGGCTTTTCAAATGTGCGCAGCCCTCAAAGTTTCGATCTTTGACTGAGATTGAGATCAAGATCGGATCTGAGACAGACGTATTTATAGAGAGAGAGGGCGCGGACATCTAAGCTATAGTTACAGTTCGAAAGGCACAAGGAACATTGTCTGTGTTGTTCAATCACATAAAAGGAAGGTACTGGATTCTCATCATCGTCCCATCAGAATGGGTCAGATGCATATATGTTTATACAATAAAATATTGATTACAGAGAGGGGTCGGAAAAGCTCTTCCGATGTCACCGATCTCAGAACCCCAGAACTAATAAGGGATTGATTATTATTATGACAGAAGAACCGAGGCTGGTCTTTCAGAAAAAAACAAAGGGGAGAAGGTAAAGGTTGGAATTAGGGAGAATTAATGAGGGAGAAGTGAGGATGCATACCTGCATGTTGTTGTATCGGTTGAAGGTTTTGCAGCAAACAGGACAGGAGAATTGGGTAGGTCCGATAAGGATCTGGGCAGGGGTAGGGATCCAATACTGGCCCTTGTTCAGCCTGTTCATCAGAGGGTTATCGTTACTGTTAAACCCACCATTATCGCCGCCGTCCCCGTCTCCCATGCTTTCGGTGGGCTCCTCCGACGAGTTCATAAAGCAGCCAGAGGAGGAAGAAGAAGCGGACGAACCAGAAGCGGCGGCGGCGGCGGCGGCGGCGGAGGGGACCATGGAGGCCATCTCCGCGTCTGTAGGCCACGGCAGCCCTATTTGAAGGGCCACCGTGGCATCATCCTCACAGTCATCCTCCTCCTCGTTGTCGTCCTCCTCGTCGTGATCGTACTCACCGGGCAGCATGGTCTGAAACCTTTCGTCGTAGGCGGCCTGGCCGTCGGCTCCTCCGGCGGTGAGGCGGCTGAGCAGAGGGAGCGCTTCCCGGATCGGCGGTGAGGGGGGCGAGGCGGCGGGCGGGTGGTGATGGGAATAGCAGCAGTAGGGGTTGTGCGGGTAGAGGGGGAGAGCCGGCGGCGGCGGCGGCGGCGGCGGAGGATAATGGTGGAGGAATGGATAATTGGGGGTGAATTGGAGCCACCCGGTGGGTAGGAAGGGAGCCGAGGAGGAAGACGAAGAGGAGGAGGAGGAGGAGTAAGAGTAAGGATCGGTCATGGTGGGATGGAAAAGGTGAGAACGGGGAAATGGTTTTTGCCTGATATATACTGCCTTTTTATTGTGTGCGTGGGAGTATATGTGTGTGAGGGAAAGGGAAGACGGGTCACAAAATCTTCAATACATGAAGCAGTGTTGTCATTAAAAAAACAATATATTTAGAAAAGAATGAATTAAATACCAGTATTATATATACCGTTGCTAGCCGTTTCCCGTTATATGATCTCCTGCTTAATCTTATTTGATTAAGACACGTAGTATTATATCAAATTTGAAAGGACCAAAATACCCACAAGGATCATTATTAAGGTTTGGGGCACAGACCTACCCCATCAATTTTAAAAATTATATAGTGTCACCAAATTTGGATTGGCAAGGGTTGGATCTCAAGGCATCAAAAACCCCAGGCAATAGGGTTGCTCCAGACCTAATCTGAAAAGGTTACCCACTCATGCTAAAAATGAAACATCCAGGTATAGAAATCTAACATAAGGATTGAATAGTTGACTAGGTTGCCCTAGCTGAGGGGTTTGTTGGGCTTACCCTCGGACCGACCATGTGTCGCCTCCACAAGATCGATTTAAACTAAAGATGTGCAAAATTGGCCTCAAACCTTTCACCTTAGAAATACATATAAATGAATGGTTTTATGTTTAACTTGCTCCTTTTTTTTTCAAAAAAGTTGAAGGCTCTTAATTAATCCAGCAAAATAATTATTTGGATTTCAAAATTTTATTATATTAAATAAAAAAATATCATCATTTAAACGAGTCAAGTTGAGTCTCAATTTGTGGCTCTCACATGTGATATGGTTCATTCCAATCATTGTTTTTTTATTGTGTGATATGTTTATAAAAAATCTATCTAAAAAAAGCAAAGATCACATGGGAATGTGGTTTGAAAAAGAAGAGAGATAGGAGTGTTTTTTTATTTCGTTATTTTTTGACACAATACTATAGATTCACCGTTTATTACCAAAAAGAGTTTTATCATTGCTAAAAAAACATTGATATTGTAATCACCTTTTAAAGCCAGTCTCTATTAACACTACAAAAAACAATGATAATGACACTTTTTATCGGTGTAAAAAAAAACTAATAAAAGAGATCTTTATCATCACTTTTTCTTAGAGTTGATTAAATGTGCATTTATCGACGCTAATAAATTTATTTTTTGCAGCGCTCAACACCCACCCAACCATTTATATCAATGCTCGTTAGACAACTTTACAGGCACTTACCCACCCCCCACCACTCACCAATCCCCTTTACTAGTGTTCCCCCTGCTCATGCCTTTATCAGCGCTCGCCAACCTTCACACCTGTGCGTGCTTGCTTGGACTCGAACCTGTGACCTCTACTCCCGCATGTCTGTGCTTTACCATTGTTCCTTGTTATTTTCTTATGTATTTTATGATTTATTTATTTATTTATTTATATTTAGATGCGTCTTTTTTATCCATGTATTTATATATATTTATATAATTTTTTTAAATGCATTTATAAAATATGTTTGCATGTGTGTATATAAAATATATTTGTTTATATTTTATTGACATATATTATATATTTATAATTATTTACATATATTAGAATATACAAAAATATATATATTTGTTTGTTATATAGCCCCACACATATTTATGTATAAATATTATATATACATATGTATAGGTATATACACATTCATATATTTTATGTTTAAATAAAATTGACGATAAATAATCATTTCCATATTATTTTTATATTTAAAAACATATTTTATATGTATTTATGTTTGAATATTTATTTATACAATTATATTTATATAAAAATATATACATATATTTAATTATAAATAGCACTACAATATAAAAAAGAGTAAAATTTCAACACCATAATATTAATATGAATGTAATCACTAGGAATAAATTCAGTCACCGCCGAAAAAACACAAGAAGACCCTCTTAAACGAAATTGAATACTCATCGTATATTAAAAAATAAGTCAACCCAACTAAAAACTCAGTTTTGGAGGCCTTTGTAATGACTCGGATTTTCCATGTATTATTTTTGGATATTGTATGGATTGTTTTCGACACCAGATGCTGAGACACCATGTGATTCTGAAACCCAGTGTGCTCAGAATAAAAAGTATATTAAATATATTAAATAGCATGCACACACAATTTTTTTGAAAGAGTAGATTTACTTATAAACGGATGCCCGTATCAGAAATCCAAAGGCACTGTTGAATTTAGAACGTGAGTTTTACCTTAGACGCAACATAACCTTTGTCATCACGAGACGTTTGTGGAAACATTGTTGCGAGCAGAAAATGAATAAAATAATTAAATAAATTATTTTATTTTACTCGTTGATGCAGCGACCTAAATTTGTTTATAAATATACGGTTACACCAAACTCTCAGGGTTAGCCGCATAACTTTGGAGCCGTTGGAGAGAGCGTTGGATGATCTCTCTTAGACGAACATCAACTGAATCGTAGATCAACAATCGGTGTGCAATGAGATTCAGAGGTCTCGCCAACGAAGAACTTATTCTTCATCAGTGATCGATCCATATTGATGTAGAACATTTTTTTTATTTGAATTTCTTCCCCATTATTGATTTCTACAACGAACGCGAATCAATCAACCAACGAATTGATTTGCGGATCGATTGTTTTGCAGGATGAGTTTATTTGTGGGGATTTATTTGGAGATTCGTTTAATTATTACTGATTCTTTATTTGTTGTTCTAACGAAAACATATTGAGGCCAACACAAACATTGACCGAGATTCGTTCCTCGTGTTTTTGATCCTTCTTTTCTCCCTTATTTAATCCGTTTATCGTTGGGGTTTCGTTTACCTGGTGGTTCGACCTAAATACTGAGGAATCGATCGTTGTATACCCATTTCTTGGCGCAATGATCTGATATTGCAGATCTGGACTCGGTGTGATGCGAGGATCGTGCAATGGTGGTAGCAGTGAATAGATCAGACTGGATTGGCGATCTGTGGTTTCGAATGGTGCGCGCAATGGCTACGAGAATGAATGAGAACCGATTTATGTTCAAATTGGGTGATCGGAATTCGGTGAGCGGTGACGGTGAGGCTCGATCGGAGTAGATTCATGTTTCCCAGTGCGATTCACGGTGGATCTGGGGCCGGAGGAGCGAACGATGATGCCGAGAAGGAAATTGCGGGATTTGTGAAATCACACAGTACACGACGTGTGTTCCGGAAGAACATGCTGTGTGGGACCCCTGTACGGCAGCTAGAGTTTCTGTGTGAAGTTAAGGATCACACGACGTGTGACCCCTGTCACACGGCGTGTGATGCCTTCCTCGGTGGCTTAGCGTGTACCACATAGGGTACACAGACACGACCAAGAGTACACGACCAAGGGCACACCGTGTGCTCCCTCACAGACACAGCCAGCCAGATGTACATGGGCTTAGCTGTGTACTTGGACATGGTTAGAAGTACACGGTCACGGACACGCCGTGTACTTCTCCACGAACATGGGCATGAGCCATTTACACGGGCAGGACCCAGTGCCAAAGGGACTCGCCGTGTATTCCTTCAAAGATGGATTGGAGCCCTTCTCCTCTATATCTTGGACATGTTTTGTTAGGGTGCGTTCCTCATATCCGTTTCCCTGAGGGTGGGTATGGAATCACGTCCTACACAAAGGATAATGATCCCTTCAGCATGACTTATTGGATAGAGTTGTTGGAATCCTTCTGTGAGGCCCGAAGTGAGATTGTCTATCATCTTCTTGCCATAGGTGGAGTTCTTGGCATCATCGTGACCAACACTACGCTAACACCAATCCTCTACTTAGAGGGATAATCCAGATTGAGTTTTTGGTATACCCCATGGCCTTGAGGGTGATCCTCATTTGTGTATTGTACCTTTTCAGACTTCCAGTGTATACTTCTAATGGCGAGACCCGACGAGCACTACCTCTTGGATGGACGTTGATTATCCACTTAATGAGACTAATATTCATTGTTAATATATATAATATTCATGTGCTTTATTATTCATAAACACAATTTTAGTGCATTTTACACTTTGAACATCAATTCACATTATGATTGTAATTTCCTCTTAAAATGCACTATTACATGGTACATTTTTGAACACCTCCTAAAATACAAAATGGTATCGATTTTATTTTCATATTTTATTTTCAGGTTTCTCGTTACATTGGGAACAATTCATACTTTTGGAGTATTGGAAGATTCACATTGGAAGACCACCAAAATGAGCTTTCATGGAAATACATTCTGGGCAAAGTAAACTGGACAACATCCCAATAACAAGACTGTAGAAGCCAGGATCCATGCCCAATGATTCTAAAAATTTAACTGAATATAGAGGACATAATGAGGAACATTTAATTAAATAGTGACCAATGCTAATTCAGATGTTTGAATGGAGTTACAGGCGACCCAAGTTGGAGATAAAATTCTAGGCCATATTCTGTGGCCCAGAAAAACAGCCAACCATTTTACACATATCTCGTAAAAAATAAACACTTTTGGTCATAAACTTTATAGAAGGTTAGGGGATATCCGTAGATTCATTTTATTATTCTATGTACCACTCTAATTCGGCCATCTAGAATCTCATTTAGGTGCTTCTGTTTGGTGGATGCAAGTTGGCTACCACCTCGGGTCAAGAGTGGAAAAGTCTAAGCTTCGCAAGCTTTCCACAACCCTAAGCCTACCATACTCAAGTGGTATGACTTTCACTATTGGAAGATCAACCCAGGGCGCCCAAAATTTCTATTTAAGGTAGTGGTTTTTGAGGATTTATTCAACTTTGAGCTTTGTTTTCATTGTAATGTTATTATGCTGATTTGTCCTTGTAACGTTCTTCTTTCTCATGTAAGTTGTTCGAATCACCTTAGTTCTTAATAAAATTTCTTCCTTTCCTCTTATTCTATTTTTCTCTATATCACATTGATACCGTTTCCTTAATGTGTGAATTTATTCACACCATACCTTGTGATATTCTTCACACAACAGTGGAGTGATCGTTATTTTTTTGTTTTTACTTCTTTAATTTTGCCCTTATAAGTCTACTTCTCACTTCCATTGAGAACATGTCATAAATGGAGGACTATCTCTTTAATGGGTTGATCCAAGGGAGCAGCAAGGGACTGGATTGTATGTTATTTCTCAATCTTTGAATGTTATTGATTTCTTTTACATGAGTTTCTTTTATTCAAGGATTTTCTCTTTTCCTCTCCCTTATTGAATTTTATCTCCCCACTTTTATGTGCTAATAAAATCATTTAACTTGGAGTGCTCATGAAAATGATCCTATAAATTTATAGGTGATTAGAATGTGTTTGTGAATGTGTTTAACCATTAAGTGATGATGTTAGTTTGAATTCATTAAATGAATCATACTTGAGTTAATGAAATTTAAATTGTTAAAAAAAGGGAATTCATCCAATCCACCCCAAGTGATAACCTATGATCAACTCATTATTTTAATTTGAATTCACTTAAGTCTCTTAGAGTTCACTTAAAAGCATCTAAACTCAACCCAAGTTGGCCACTTCATAGCCAAAAACAATCCATAGAATGTGCGTGTCTATAGGTTTCTTCTTAGGTCTATGAGGAATCGACAACCCAAGCTACTCTAAATTTGACCGCTTAACCCTAAAAACATGGGTAAATTTGGGCAAGACCAAATTTTGGAACCATTTCCAGGGACCCAAGTAAGTCATCTCAACACTCATTCTATTCTCCCTCATTTCTTATTTTCTCATTCAAATTCACTTATCTTTTCCCTTTCCTGTTTTTTTCTTTTGGCGCATGTCCACCTACACTCGTGACCAATCAAACTGTCTAGTTAGGGCGGATAGTCCTGGGGTTGGGGAGTCAAGTACACCAAGGGAACTATTTCCATTAGATCCTAATCTTCCTAATACTCCATATTCAAAAATTTATCCCATTTCAATATAAGGTCTTCAAAGAAACCAACTCATAAACCCAGGTGGGAACCAAAATGGAAATCCAAATGAGGCAGCCCCAAACTTGGGGAATACCGTCGATCAAACCATGAATGACTACCTCACACCTGCCTGGACCAATGAACCATATTGAATTAGGCATGCTTCTATAGGAGAATCCCACTATTTTTTAAAACCTCATGTCCTAAACCACCTTCTAACCTTCTGTGGGATGGAGTCGGAAATTCCATACCTTCATGTCAAAGAGTTCGACAACATTGTTGAAACCATGTGCCCACCACATCAACTTGAGTCTGCTAAGATGAGGTTCTTTCATTTCTCACTTAAGTATAGATCAAATAATTGGTTAAACAATCTAATACCTTCATCAATCCACTCCTAAGACCAATTAAAAAGATAATTCTACAAAAAATACTTCCCCCATCACAAAACAATTGCACTTAAAAAGAGCATCCAAAACTTTTTTGAAAAAGAAGGGGAGTCATTTTATAAAACTTGGGAAAGGTTTAAAGACACACTCAAAATGGTACCTCACCATGGATTTTCAATCCCAGAACAAGTTAGAATTTTATATGAAGGGTTGGGCCTAGGGAACAAACAATTCATTGACATGATGTGCAATAGGACCTTTAAAAACAAATCCCCAAATGATGCTTACGAGTATGTAGAAGGACTGGCCAAAAAAAAACCAAACATGGGGGGCATTACCTTAGTATGAGATGCCAACCAAATCTAGTGTAATTCACACATTTAGGTAGGAGGAAAACCTTAAGTAAAAACTTGATGCACTCACTAGGAAGGTTGAGGAGATCGATCTTAGAAAGGTCCATGAAATTCAAACTGTTGACCTTGTTTGCACAATTTGTGACAAACATGACCACAAGACTGAAAACTGCCCAACCATCCCTTCAATTAAAGATGTTATTCTAGGAGGACCACCTGCTGAAGTCAATGCCCTAAACATCCAAAATCCCCAATACCAAATCACATTCAACCCATGGTATAATGACCACCTAGGCTTCTGTTGGAAAGATAACCAACAACCTATCCAACCACAAGGACCAAACCCCTACCCTATAAAAAATTTCCAAAACCATAACCAATTCCAACCACAACTGGCCCAATACCAACATCCTACTGTCCAATAGCAACAACCCATCCAGAAACCCATGAAACAACCAATCCAATAACCAAAGTATCCTCCTGGGATAAACCAACCCGAACAAGCCCCTACTCAATCTGTCCCTCTTCCAATACATGAGCAGTTGTGTAAACAAATAGAGAAAATGAACTCAGAAGTCTCATCCCTTAAACAGGAACTAAAGACCATTCAAACAGGGAAGGCACCCATGCATACTTAGGTGGTACCATCCTCAAATTTAAGGGAAGAATCCAGTTACTCACAAAACTCTCATGAACAACTCAAAGAAGTAACTATTTTAAGAAGTGTGAATCCATTGAGAAACTTGAACAAGCCATTACAGAACCATTAAAAGGTTCAATAACTCATGAAAATGATGAATAATCACCCCCATATTCTGAAAACCCCAATGAGAATGTGAAGGAACTACAACCACTCCAAACAATCAAACGACCTACTCCTTTCCCTCAATGCATGAGAGGAAAAACTAAACCATAACTAAATGAGACTTTGAAGTAAATCTTCTCTCAGGTTAAGTTGAACATCCCACTTCTAGATGCAATCCAAACCATTCCTGCCTACTCAAAGTACCTTAAGGACTTTTGTACTTTTAAAAGATTTTTTTCACATAAAACCAAGTCCTTTTGGCTGCTAATGTGAGTACCACCATTCAAAGGACCATTCCTCCAATGTTGAAAGATCCAGGATGTCCATACATAAATGTTGATATAGGAGAGAAAAAAGTTGTCAAATCCCTTTGTGATCTGGGAAACAACGTGAACCTAATTCCTTATGCCATGTATTGTCAGTTAGGGCTCGAAGAACTCCAACCCACATCTGTCACTCTTCAACTTGTTGATCGTAGTGTTCAATTTCTTAAGGGGATCTTAAAGGATGTTTTGGTGAAAGTTGAAAATTTCATTTACCCAACCGACTTCATTGTCCTTGAAAATCACCCAAGCTTAGGTCCTAGGGAGAAAACCCCAATCATCCTTGGTCATCTCTTCCTTGCAACAATCAACTCTCTTATCTGAGTCTGAAATGGAAACATGACCATCACCTTTAGAAACACGAGTCTAGACTTGAACATCTACAAAGAAAACTCTCAAATTGGGGATGATGGAGAGATACATGAGGTTAATTGGATTGCTAGTGTTGATAGTGAACTCGAGGAACATCAAGGGATTACTGAAGGATGTTTAAGTCTTGAAGAGATTGATTTTCTTTGTTCACATGAGGAAAATTTGTCTCCTTAGCTTGAATATATTTCAGATAGCTATATTGATGATTTTATTGGATCACCAATCAATAATACCATTGGTGAAATCAATAACATTGATTCCATACTCATTCATGACACTGATCTGGCCAATTTAGTGGATGACAATTCTGTTCACAAGGAACCAATTCTGTCAAGAAATTGGAAAAAAGAAGCTGAGTTTAATAAAAATTCCCATCCTTTATTGGAAAGTGATAACCAATATGATCTCAAATTTAAGGTCCTACATTCATCACTCAAGTATGAGTTCTTAGGGGAAAATATAGCCTTTCATGTTTTCATTTATTTCTCTCTTGAATCTAATCAAGAGATGATGCTTTTAGATGTCCTAAGAAAGCATAAGAAAGCAATTGGATGGACCCTTTCTGATATTCCTGGGATTAGCTCACTCATTGGAACTTATAGGATTGTTCTTTAATCTAAATCCAAACCATGTCGTCAACCTCAGTAGAGACTCAATCCAAATCTTATGGATGTGGTAAGGAAAGAACTACTTAAGTTATTGAAAGCGAGTATCATCTACCCCATAGATGAGAGTGAGTGGGTAATCCCAATTCAACTTGTCCCAAAGAATTCTAGAATTACTATGATCACCAATGAGGATGGTGAACTTCTCCCCATAAGGTTCATTAGTGGATGGAGAGTCTGTATTGACTATAGGAAGCTCAACTCTTGAACTAAGAAAGACCATTTCCTCTTTCCCTTTATTGATCAAGTCCTCGAGTGAGTGGCGGGTCATCAATTCTATTGATTCCTAGATGTATTCTCAGGGTATAATCAAATAGATTTCTCCTTAGAGGATCAAGTAAAAACAACCTTCACTTGTCTATTCAGCACTTTTTCCTTCAAGCGCATGACCTTTAGGTTATGTAATGCCCCTAGTACCTTCCAGCGATGCATGATGGGAATCTTCTCAAACATGGTGGGGGATTATTTAGAGGTCTTCATGGATGACTTCTCCATCATTGGGGATACTTTTGAGGGATTCCTTCTGAATGTTGAAAGGGTTTTTTCAAGATGAAAGGATAAGAATCTCGTCCTAAATTGGGAAAAATGCCATTTCATGGTAAATGGAGAACTTTTTCTAGGCCATCTAGTATCTAGTAGAGGGATTGAAGTTGATAAATCTAAGGTTGATATCATTTGTCACCTCCCCTCTCCAAAAAATATCAAGGAAGTGAGGTCCTTTTTTGGACATGATGGTTTCTATATAAGGTTCATTAGGAATTTCAACTCTATTTCTCGACCACTTTGTGCTCTATTGGTAAAAGATGCTCCATTTTTATGGGTAGAAAGTTGTGAGGAATCATTCTCTATACTTAATTTAGATCTTATCTTTCCACCTATCATGAAATCTCTAAATTGGAAACTTCCTTTTGAGCTCATGTGTAATGCGAGTGACTTCGCTGTAGGAGCATTCTTAGGACAACAGTGTGAGAAAAATCCATGTGTCATTTCTTATTCAAGAAAATATTTAAATGATGCACAAATCAACTACACCACCACTAAGAAAGAGTTTCTTGATATTGTCTTTGCCTTAGATAAATTTAGGTCTTATCTTTTAGGATCACCCATCATTGTCTTCACCGACCATTTATCCATGAAATACCTTTTCCAAAAACTAGATGCCAAGGCTAGATTGATTAGGTGGGTCATTATTCTTCCAGAGTTTGATTTAACCATTAAGGATAAAAAGGGTGTTGAAAATGTTGTAGCTAATCACCTCTCTAGGATGGAATTCAAAAACAACTCACATCACCTTTCTATGTCTAATTCACTTCCTGATGAGCACCTCTATTCTGTGAGTGGTTGCCCATGGTATGATGACATAACAAACCATTTGGTGACATGTGACATTCCAAAATTCATAGGGACCCAAGATAAGAGGAAATTCTTTTCTGATGTCAAACACTATGTGTTTGATGATCCTTACCTCTTCAAGTTTTGTCCTGATCGAATCATTAGGATATGTGTTCCTGAGTCTGAGCAAGAGTCCATTATAATATTCTGTCATGAAGAGGCATGTGGAGGCCACTTTTATACAAAGAAAATCAATAAAAAGGTCCTCAAAATTGGTTTATACTATCCTAACCTCACTAAGTATTCCTTCCAATTCTGCAAAAGTTGTCCTCAGTGTCAGTAATTAGGATCCATTACCAAAACGAATCAAACGCCCCTCACTCCCATTCTAGTTGTTGAAATATTTGATTGTTGGGGAATTGATTTCATGGGACCCTTCCCAAACTCTATGGGATACCTATACATCCTCTTAGTTGTTGATTATGTCTCGAAATGGGTTGAGTCCATTCCCACCAATTCCAATGACCATCATGTTGTGATCCAATTTCTAAAAGAGCACATATTTTCTCAATTTGGAATTCCTAGGGCTATAATCAATGATTGAGGAACCCATTTCTTCAACCACCCATTCTATTCACTCATGTTTAAGTATGGTATTTCTCATAATTTTTCCACTACATACCATCCTCAAACTAATCGTCAAGCTGAGTTATCAAATAGGGAGATTAAGCAAATTCTTGAAAAAACTGTCAATCCCTCTAGGAAAGATTGGTCCGAAAAACTCTTGGATTCCCTTTGGGTATATCGTACAACATTCAAAACCATCCTAGGAATGTCACCATATAGGTTGGTTTATGGAAAATCATTTCATTTACCTGTTTAAATCGAGCATAAGGCATTTTGGGAAATCAAAAAAAAGAATTTTGACATTTCTTTGGCCGAAGCAAAGAGAAAATTAGATCTTAATGAACTTGAGGAACTTAGGATGGAGGCTTATGAAAATTCAAGGATAAATAAAGCTAGAGTTCAAGCCTACCAATCTAGGAATCTCAATGTTAAACACTTTGAACTGGGAAAATTCATGCTCTTATATAGTTCGAAACTTCATTTACACCAAATAAAGTTAAGGTCTATATGGTTAGGTCCATTCATAGTGCATCATGTGTACCCCCATGGGGCAGTACATATTCAGGATCCCACAAGTGGTCACATTTTTAAGGTCAATAGTCATAGGTTAAATCCATTTATTGAATCATTCAATAAACAGGAAACAGAGGTTGAGCTAACTGATCCAACCTATGAACCAAAAATTTTTTTGATAGATTTTGGATCCATGTTGGGCTAACGACGTTAAACAAAAGCACTACATGGGAGGTAACCCGTGGTTTTTATGTTTCCAATCTTTGTGAATCATCTTTATTTTTTTAATGAATCATTTTGATATTTTTTTTAAAAAAATATATACTGTTGAACATTTCTTCTATTATGAGTATGTATGGGTATGAAAGGGGAGTTCCATATTCATCCGTGTCATGTGGTGTGATCCTTGAGTAATACCTTACCCAAAAATTTAAAAAGAAGACAATGTATCAACAATTTATTTTTATTTTTATTGGTTTTCAGGTTAAAATAAAAATAAAAAAATAATAATAATATAATAATAATAATAATATATATATATATAAAAGGACATGTCTTAGGTTATGGGGAAAACCTCGTGACAACCGGTGAAGCCACGGGGACTTGAACCCGGGACTGAAGGGAGACAGGGGCATGCGCTTACCACTGACCTACGGCTTATAGTGCTTCCTTATTCTATAATTTTTGTATATATACTTATATTTTACTTTTTTTATTATATGAATATATATATATATATATATTGTTTTGTTTTTTTGTTTGTTTTTTTATTTTTCCACTAGGGAACTCTCCGAGTGACATGTAGATCAAAGGAGTAATTGGGAGTGTTGTGAACTTCAACTTCAAAAAACCAGGTGAATTTGTTCCATATTTCATATTTCAAATTCATTTTATAACTCCTCTCATCTGTCTCTACCTCCTTCTAAATTTTATTTTCTTTAAACACTGGGGACAGTGTTATTCTAAGTTGGGGGGGGGGGGTGAAAAGAATTAAATTTTTTTTATTAATTTTGTGTGTATAAAAAAATGTGTGGAAGGAAATATTTCTTTAACCTTGAACATGATAATACACATTGCACACTTTGAAACTGAATATCAAATAATTTAGCATGCCATGTTTTTTATTTTAATCAATATATAATTTCATGAGCATATATTTTGGAAAGTGTTGCTGTCTAATGTGATATTTCGTCGTTTATATTTTCATCCAAATAAAAAAAATCACAACGCACGTCCTTTGGATTGTGGGGTATTAGTTTGAGTTCATGGGATCCCCTGAATAAATAACATAGGTTTGGTGATCATTTTAGTTTTAATATGAGTATTCAATAAAAAAATAAAAAAAAATAAAAAAAATAATAAATTTTCACGTAGAGAAATGAAATGACCTAATGCATGGATTTTGGCACTTAGGGATTGTGACTCCATAGTTGTTTAGCCCAGAGTTAGTAATTTTATCTCTATTTGTGGTAATTTGGAATTGTTTTTGACTGATTTAACTCGAGATGATTCCCAAGTATGTGGGTTTCACTTGGCGCCCTAAGGTCTTTGAGCCAGGGGGTCATCAGCAAAGTCTCGCTATATGAGTTGTCTCTATTGAGTGCAATTTGAATTACCATGGAAAATTACAAAAAAAAACCAATTTTTTTTTTAAAAAAAATTTAATACTCATCTAAATATTGAAATTTGATTCCAACTAGCACTTTCATCATTTCCCCTTGAATAAAGATGAACCCCCATGTCTATTGTGGTACAAAACACTTCATCATGCTTAATTGAAATTGGATGAAATGTGGCGATGAATTTGAACAAAGGAATAAACTTGGGATTGGGATATTATTATGAAAATATATTGTATTAAAATATTTTTATGGGTTTCATAATTGTTTGGTATAAGTTTTTTGATGATCATTTTGCATTAAAAAGTTTTTGGAAAAGGGAATTCCAATTTCACATTTTTGAGATATATTTTTCTCAGGACTAGCAAAACTCAAGTTGGGGGATGCGATTATCCAATGAATTAGGATAATATTCATTGTTAATATATATAATATTCATATAATTTATTATTCATAAACACCATTTAACTTCATTTTACACTTTGATCATTAATTCACATTATGATTGTAATTCCCTCTTAAAATGCACTATTACATGGTAAATTTTTGAACACCACCTAAAATAAAAAATGGCCTTGATTTTATTTTCATATTTTAATTTCATGTTTATCATTACATTGGAAAAAATTCATACTTTTTGAGTATTGGAGGATTCACATTGGAATACCACCAAAATGGGCTTTCATGGAAACACATTATGGGAAAAGTAAACTGAACAACATCCCAATAACAAGACTGTACCAGACAGGATACAAGCCCAATGATTATAAAAATTTAACTAAAGATAGAATAAATAATGGGGAACATTTCATTAAACAGTTGATAAATCTAATTCGGATGTTTGAATGGAGTTACAGGCGTCCCAAGTTGAAGATAAAATTCTGGTCCAGATTCTATGGCTTAGAAACAAATCCCACTATTTTACACATATCTCGTAAACCATAAACTATTTTGGTCTGAAACTTTACAGAAGGTTATGGGATATATTCATTTTATTCTTCTATGGACCACTCTAATTATATCATCTAGAATCCCATTTAGGTACTTCTGTTTGGTGGATGCAAGCTGGCTACCACCTCGGGTCAAGAGTGGAAAATTCTAAGTTCCACAAGCTTTCCACCACCCTAAGCCTACCATAATCAAGTGGTATGACTTTCACATTATGATTGTAATTAACTCTTAAAATTCACTATTACATGGTACATTTTTGAACACCTCCTAAAAGAAAAAATGGTCTTGATTTTATTTTCATATTTTAATTTCAGGTTTATCATTACATTGGGAAAAATTCATACTTTTTGAGTATTGGAGGATTCACATTGGAAGACCACCAAAATGGGATTTCATGGAAACACATTATGGGAAAAGTAAACTGAACAACATCCCAATAACAAGACTATACTAGATAGGATACAATCCCAATGATTCTAAAAATTTAACTAAAGATAGAATAAATCATCGGGAACATTTCATTAAACAGTTGATAAATCTAATTCAGATGTTTGAATGGGGTTATAGGCGTCCCAAGTTGAAGATAAAATTCTGGTCCAGATTTTGTGGCTTAGAAAAACATCCCACCATTTTACACATATCTCGTAAACCATAAACTATTTTGGTCTGAAACTTTATAGAAGGTTATGGGATATCTTCATTTTATTCTTCTATGGACCACTCTAATTATATCATCTATAATCCCATTTAGGTACTTCTGTTCGGTGGATGCAAGCTGGCAACCACCTCGGGTCAAGAGTGGAAAAGTCTAAGTTCTACAAGATTTCCACCACCCTAAGCCTACCATAATCAAGTGGTATGATTTTCACTATTTGAGGCTCAACCCAAGGCTTCCAAAATTCCTATTTAAGGTAGTGGTGTTGGAGGATTTATTCATCTTTGAGCTTTTTTTTCATTGTAATGCTATTATGCCAATTTGTCTTGGTAAGGTTCTTCTTTCTCATGTAAGTTGTTCGATTCACCTTAGTTCTTAATAAAATTTATTCCTTTACTCTTATTTTGTTTTTCTCTATATAAAATTGATACCATTTCCTTAAGGTGTGAATTTATTCACACCATACCTTGTGATATTCTTCACACAATGGTGGAGTGATTGTTATTTTGTTGTTTTTACTTCTTCAATTTCTCCCTTATGAGTCTACTTCTCGCTTCTATTGAGAACATGTCATCAATGGAGGAATAAATCTTTTATGGGTTGATCCAAGGGAGTAGAAAGTAGCTGGATTGGATGTTATTTCTTAATATCTTAATGTTATTGATTTATTTTACTTGAGATTCTTTTATTCAAGGATTTTCTCTCTTCCTCTTCCTTATTGAATTTTATAGCCCCACTTTTATATGATAATAAGATCATTTACCTTAGAGTACTCATACAAATAATCCTACAAGTGTATAGGTGATTTGCATGTGTTTTTTAAGGTGTTTAACCAGTAAGTGATTAGGTTATTTTGAATTCATTAAATGAATCCTTCTTGAGTTAATGAAATTGAAATTGTTAAAAAAAGGGAATTCATCCAATCCACCCCAAGTGATAACCTAGGATCAAATCATTATTTTAATTTGAATTCACTTAAGTCTCTTAGAGTTTACTTAAACCCATCTAAAATTAGACATCATCACTGCTATTTGACTCATGGAGCATGTTCTCCTAGACTAGTGCTATGTGGAACCTTCAAGCTGGAATCCTAGACTGACGTTACAGTTGTGAATTTACCTTGATATTGTGTGTCTTTGTTGAGTATATCTGAATATTTATGTTATATGTGTTGTAGAAATATACCTGTGTAGATATGAATGTTATTATTTTGTTATATTCTTTTTGGTTTTGGGGTGTCCTACTGGGTATTGTTATACTCACCCCTGCATAGGTTTTGCATGCACATGTCGTGTCTTGTACAGACGATCGATCTTTTGAAATAATATTCGAGGGAACATGACTAGGCAATTCTTAGTGAGCCGGATAGACCGTGGTGTGTTCCTATGGTATATTGAAAGAAGTCCCCATCTTTACTTTCAGGTTGGAATTGTTTTTAGACTCTTTGTGGTGAGATTGTATTTGGGTCTGTTTACTATCCATTACTTCTTTTCGTACTCTGGTTGTGAGATTAGATGTATTCATGCATGGTTTTGTATATTTGTTTTCATATTTTAGTATTTTATGGGCTTGGAGATGTGTGTGTGTGTGTACAAGTACTTAGGATAAGGCCTCCCATGTTAGTGATATGCATATTCGGTGCTAGTCTCCAACCCATGGCCCATTGGAGGTGGGATTAGGGAGTCAAAACATAGGCCCCATTGGGGCATGTCAAGATAGAGTGGTATCAGAGCAGTCAGTTCCACCTTAGTACAGGATTTTGTGAGATTGGTTTGGGGAAATAGTGTTAAGTGTTTGGAGTTCGTCTTTCAGGCCAGAAACTCTTGTGTTGGTGTAGTAGCTGACGTATCCCTACACTAGGACTCTGATAACCTACTTTAAGAATTGGTACATGAGAACACTGGTTGCGGGAAAAAAATGGTACATGAATCATATAATAATGAGTTGTGGTTTCCATTTCCTTCTTGAGTCAAATCTCTAGATTCACTAACTGGGCATGATACATATTGTTTATTTTAGGATGCCTCCACGATGTTTGCCATCTTGGTTTCAGCATCATTATCACGAGGATGATCACCTCAGTGACGAGAAATCGATATAGGGACTAGTTCAAGAGATGTTACCTCTAGGTGGTGCACCAGCTATACCGCCACCTATAGAGCATCAGATGGTACTCGTAGTACCAGCGGATGAGTTGTGAAAGCTGAGAGTACATCACAAGTTTTAGTATCAATGACCCCTCAATTTTTGAGGTGAGCCCGAACCACAGGAAGTTGAAGACTAGATTGAGGTAGTGACATGATTCTTATGAATGGTTAGGACACCAAACAATTAGATGGTGGTTCGATCAGTGATCCTTCTTCATGTCTTAACAAGACAATGGTGGGGTTTGGTGAACTAACCTTATGGCAAGGCGACTCTTTCACAGGCAGAGTTTGAGAAACTTTTCAGATAGAAGTTCTCTTTAGCTACCCTAAGGTATGTACATATTCATGAGCTTCTATAACTCCAGTAGAGTATCACAACAGTATCTGAGCATTCGTCAAGGTTCTCCAACCTCTCCAGGTACTCGATGGAATGGTTCAAGATCAGTTCTTTCGGGCTCAGACCTTCGAGCGAGGATTTCATAGAGATATCCGAGATGATGTTATATTTCTTTGAATTCCTACCTATTTAGGGTTTCTAGAATGATATATGGTGGTTAAGAGTTTTATGGATGAGTAGACGTGGACAATGGTTGCCGATATTGGGCTAGCAAGAGTGGAGACATTGGCAATAGGGAGTTGATGTTAGTCTTAGGGACTTGGACATGTGAGACATTTCAGGAGGAGGTTCTACGATAGAGGGTATGTGTTTTAGGGCTCATAGGATGGGTCCAATCATCATAGGGAGAGGCAATACTACTCATGTGATGCTAAGAGACATCTCGTGAGGGATTGTTCGACCCATTGTATGGATGGAAGGGAGATAGTGGATGGACTACCGAGGTAGAGATAGTGATAAGAGAATCCATGATCGTAGGGAGGTGGATATGATAGAGGATATGGGAGATCAGTTGGAGGTGGTAGACTCTTTTACTTATTACCACCATCACCCCTAGGTGGTCCACGCCAGGCTTAGGGAGTTAGAGGACAAGGGCGGGGGTAGCTGCAGATGGTCAAGTCATCTGACCCATATGCTCTAGGAATGATACGATGTACAATACATGAATTTTATACCTTAGTTTTAGTACCGATAGACATAGTTTCTAGTCATTCATTTATTTCCACCTATCTAGTTTGAGACTTAGATTCTGGTTGAGCCCTTGGCTCAACCCTTGTGACTAGAGACTTCTACTGGAGACAACTCAACAATCACATACTTGTTCCAATAGTGTGAACTGACTCTTGGAGGCAAGAGTTTTTATTGTGATCTTTTTATAGAAGCAATGATGGATTATGGTGTCATCTTAGGTATGGACTTATTATCTACAATTCATGCCCATATCAACTATTTCAGCCAAAGGATGTGGTATGTATACAATTATAGACAAATATTTTCCTTTTTGGGTGAAAAGGAAACCCAAGCAGCATAGGATGGACTCATGCATATGAGGGTGTAGCCGATTACTCATCAGTTGGCTAGAATGACTCTTAGTGTAGTAGAAGTTATGAGTTTTTATTTCCCTATAGTGGTGAAAGAACATGAGTACATCTTTACTAAGTATGTTTCGAGCTTACCTCCCCACTGAGAGATAGACTTCTACATTGATCTACACCTCAGGACGACACCAATATCTGCGCCAACATATCAAATGGATCCTGTAGAGATTCACGAGATGAGAGTGTAGTTGGAGGACTTGTAGAGGAAATGATTTATTAGACCCAGTGTTTCACCCTGAGTAGTCCCATTTTTGTTTGCTAAGAAGGCATATAGTAGCATGAGGTTATGTGTGGACTATCAGCACTTGAATTGGGTGACCGTGAAGAACAAGTATCCACTACTGGGAATTGATGGACTCTTGGATTTTTTTGATAGGGGTACGATGGTTCTCAAAGGTTGACCTCAAATTCGGATATCACCACTTGTGATTACTAGATGAGGATATACCAAAGATGAAATTTAGATGTCATTAGGGTCACTATGAGTACTTAGTGATTCCCATTAGCATGAAGAACATCCCAACATTATTTATTGGACTCATGAACTTGATCTTTTAGCCCTTCTTAGATCGGTTTGTGGTAGTCTTCATTGATGATATCCTTTTTTACTAGTCATCCAAGGAGGAGAATGTGAGAAACTTGATGATGGTTCTATACATACTTTGAGAGCACTATCTTTATAAGAATCTCTCAAAGTGCCGGTTATGGATTTAGGAGGTCCATATTCTGAGACATGTTATCCCAACATATGGTGTGGCAGTGGACCTAGTGAAGGTCATGATAGTGTTATCTTGGGAGCCACCCAAGATCATGATGGAGTTGTAGATCTTCCTTGGGTTTATAGACTATTACAAGAGATTCATACCTAACTTCTCCAAGATATAAACTCCCAGGACTGATTTGACCTGAAAAGGGCATACTTTCATGTGGACAGATAGGCGTCGATAGACTTTTCAAGAGTTGAGGCAGATATTAAAGAGTTCTCCTATCTTGAGATCACCAGAGGAGGGTGCTGAGTATGGAGTTTTTTATGATGCATCAAGAATCAGTCATGGTTGTGCTCTCACGTAGGGGTAGGAGATGATTGCCTATGGTTCATTTTAGTTAACACCACATGAGCTGAACTACATAATCCATAATCTTGAGTTAGCAGTGGTAGTATTTTCATTAAAGATGTGACAACACTACCTGATGGGAGAGTTGTTTATTGTCTATTATAAACACAAGAGTCTCAAGTATATATTCTCTCAGAAGGATATTAACTTGAGATTGAGGTGATGTATGTAGTTCCTCCGGGATCATGACTTCAAAATTATTTATACACATGAGAAGGGGAACATGGTAGCAGATTCTCTCAGCAGGAGATCTAGTTCATAGTTTCTGAACGAGTCATCAAACCAGTTGTTCTTGTTGTAGTTATCCTTTGTGAATGGATATGAAGTAGCATACCTCAAGTCTATGGTTTTTACCCCTATTTTTTTTAGTGATTTAGGGAGGAGTAGTTTGGGGATACCGATTGCGAGGCCCAATGTACTAAGATATCCACTGAACATACTCCTGATAGGTTTTCTAAAGGTGGAGATCATATCATTCTTTTTAGAGGATACATGATGTTACCCGTGACATTGTAAGGGTAGGTTTTGAGAGAGTTTCATACATCTCGTTTGGTGGTACATATAGGTGTGGAAAAGATGTACCAGGACCTTTGACATCAGTTTTGGTGGCCAAGGATGAAGAAGGGAGTTACATAGTCTATCTCTCAATGCCTTACTTATCAGTAAGTGAACGTTGAACACCAAGTTCCAGTGGGTTTATCTCAACCCCTTTGAGGTGCTGGAGTGGAAGTGAGATGGAATATCTATGGAATTCATGATGGGATTACGACATACATTTAGGGGACACAATGCCATTTGGGTGATTTTAGACTAACTCACCAATTCATCCCACTTCATAGCTATCTGAGAGAAGAGTTCAGTAGAGAGATTGGGATGCCTCTATGTGTAGGATATAGTCTTACTCCATAGAGTTCCATTGATGATCATTTCGGGATGTGATGATCACTTCATATCTCAATTGTGGAAGGGATTGCATGAGGAATTTCGGACTTAGTTACGCTTGAGCATAGCATTTCATCCCCAGAATGACGGCCATACTGAGTGGACCATTCGGGTTCTAGAGGATATGTTGTGAGCTTTCATGTTGTACTTTGACTGTAGTTTAGAGGATCACCTACCATTGGTAAAGTTATTATACAACAATAGTTATCATTCCACCATTGGTATGGACCCATTTTGAGGCTTTGTACGAAAGATCCTACAGGTCACCACTTTGATGGAATGACTTAGGAGATTTAACACTCATGGGCCTAGAGTTGGTGCAAGCCACTATTGAGAATGTGTGGACCATCCATGAGTGGAAAAGGACTGAAGAGAGTCATAAAAAGTCTTATAAAGACAGATTAAGGAGGCCTTTGGAGTTTTAGGAGGGAGATAATGTGTTCCTATGAGTTTCACCTTGACATGGATTATAGAGATTTGACTAGGGAAACAAGCTTCTCTAAGATTCATTATCCCTTTTCAGGTGCTACGTAGAGTTGGAAAGATGGTGTAACACTTAGATATACTACCATAGTTATACTGAGTACAAAACATATTCCATGTGTTGCAGATGAAGAGTTACATGCATGTTCCATTACACATTATTGACTAGAGCGATCTGGACATTGAGGATGAAGCTATGTTTACTGAGTACTCAGTGGATATTAAGGATTGGTAGGGAATGATCCTTAATGGGTGATCAATTTCTTTAGTGTATGTCTGGTGGTAGCATGAGAATCTTCATGAGATCACCTGAGAGAGGAAGTCTTAGATGCATGATCAGTAGCCACATCTCATTGTGTAGCCACTTATTTTGGATTTTTAGGACACAAATCTCCAAGGTGGGGAGAATGCAATGACTCTAAATTTATATGTATTATTTTTGGATATTGTATGAATTATTTTTGAGACCAAGCACTGAAATGGTGTGCGATTATGAGGCTCGATGTACCTCGAATAAATGTTTTAACTATATTAGATATATTAAATATCATGTGTGTGCAGTTTTCCTAAAAAAGTGGAAAAAATTCTAAAAAGAGGTCCGGATCAGAAATCAGAGGGCACCATTGAGTTCATAATGTATATTTTTCCTTAGTAGTGACATAATATTTTTCGACATGGGATGTTTGGAGAAAAGTCATCACATGTGTAAAATGAATAAAATAATTAAATAAATTACTTTATTTCATCTGCTGATGTAGTGACCTAAATTCACCTATAAATATGTAGTTATTCTAAACTCTTAGGGTTAGTCACATAACCCTAGAGCCATTGGAGAACCATTGGAGGGGTAATTAGAAGATATCTCTTAGAAAAAATTAAAAAGATCATAGATTGATGATTAGTGTGTAACAAGATTCAAAGATCTCACCAACGACAACAACACATAATCTTTCTTCATCAACGATCAATCTATCTCGAGGTAGGATATTTTTTTATTTGGATTTATTCCCCGTTATTGATTTCTATGATGAACATGAATCAATCGACTAATGGATTTATTTTCAGATCATACATTTTGTGGGATGGGTTTATTTACGGGGATTTATTGGGAGATTTTTTTGATTATTATTGATTCTTCTTCTGTTGTTATAAGGAAATTGGATCGAGGAAAACACAAACATTGGTCAAGGTTCATTCCTTTTGTTTATGATTGTTATTTTCTCCCATATTTTCTCCATTAATTTCTAGGATTTAGTTTTCTCGGTGGTTTGAACTAAATACCGAGGAATTGGTCATTTCACACCCATTTCATGGAACAACAATCTAATATCACATATTTTGACTCCGTATGATGTGAGGACCATGAAGCAGTTATAGTGACGAATGAATCATTCCAGATTGGAGACCAACGGTTTTGAATGGTGTGTACGATGATGACAGGAATGAACAAGAACCGATTTCCATGCGAATCGGGTGAACGGAATCTGATGAGTAGAGATAGTGAGGCCCGACCAGAGTAGATACACATTTCCTATCAAGATTCTTGGAAAATATGGGTACAGAGGATAGGATAGTGATGTTGAGAAGGAAACTACACGATCTGTGAAATCCCATGTTATAGGGCATGTGTTTTGGAGGAACACGCCATGTGGGACCACTACTGGAAAATTGGGCTATAGCCAAGGTCAAAAACCATGGATATAGGGGTCAAAACCGTGGCTATAACCTATATCCATGGTTCTAGCTAGCCGTGGAACCTATTGGCGTGGATATAGCTAAAAGCTATAGCCACGGTTTTATTGGGCTATAGCCACAATTTTAAACCGTGGCTATATCCCTATTGCCACGATTTCACTAAACCATGGCTATAACCCCCATATCTGTCCACCGTGCCAGTTGGGCTATAGCCACAGTTGTCCCCCATGGCAAAAAGGTTATAGCCACGATTTATAACCATGGATGTAGCCCAATAAAACTGTGGCTATAGCCCAAAATTAATTTTCACCCAGCGAGATTCGATCTCTGTACCTTCGCTATGTAGACCAAAAACCTTTACACTACTCCATAGACGTCTTTGCGAATATATATATATATATATATATATATATATTGTTAAATATATTATTAAAAACTGTGGCTATAGCATGTAAATCGTGGCTATAAACCTTCCCGACATTTTTTCGCGGGTTAATTTTTTTCCCGCGCAAGGGCGGGAGATCTATAGCCACAATTTTGATGAACCGTGGCTATAGTTCATGAAAAAAATACCCTATAGCCATAGTTTAATGAAACCATGTCTATAAACCTTTGAAAAAGACCCTATATCCACGGTTTCACCCAAACCGTGGCTATAAACCTTTGAAAAAGACCCTATAGCCACGGTTTGGGTGAAACTGTGGCTATAGATTTTGAAAAAAAACATATAGCCATGGTTTCACTAAACCGTGACTATAGCCTTTTAAATTAAACCCTATAGCCATAGTTTTGTTTAAAACCGTGGCTATAGCCTTGTTTTCTAGTAGTGGACCCTTGTGTGGAGGCTAGGGTTTTCATGTGAAGTTAACGATCACACGACATGCGACCCTTGCCACATGACATGTGATTACTTCCCTAGTGGCTTAGAATGTACCTCATATGGTACACAAACATGGTCAGGAGTACATGACCAAGGGCACACCATATACTCCCACACAGACACGATCATATAGGATGTACACGAGCTTAGTCATTTGCTTGGACATGGGTAGAAGTACACAATCACAAGCATGCCATGTAATTCTACATGGACACGAGAACTATCCATTTACATGGGCATGACTAGGTGCAAAAGGGACACACTATGTACTCCTATTACAAGTCGTGTACTCCTTAAAAGTTGGCTTAAATCCCATGTCCTCTATATCTTGGAAATGTTTCATCAGGGTGCATTACCCATATCCTTTTCCTTGATGGTTAGTATGGAATCACATCCTATACATAGAATGGTGATCCCTTCATCAAGATTTCTTGGATAGAGTTTTTGGAATTCTTTTATGAGGTTTAGAGTGAGATCCTCTATCATATTCTTACCCTAGGTGGAGTTCTTGGTATTACCGTGACTAACACTACATGGGTGCTAATCCTCAACTTAGTGGGATACCCTAGATAGATTTTTTGGTATAACCTATGGCCATGTAAGTGTTCATCATCTGTGTATCATAACTCTTCAAACTTCCAACATATGCTTCTAATAGAGAGACCTGATAAGAAATACTTCTCAGATGGACATCATCAGTGCTATCTGACTTATAGAATGTGTTATCCTAGATGATTTCTATGTGGAACCTTAAATTTTAAACCATAGGATGGTATTATGTTTGTGAATTTACCTTGAGACTTTGTGTCTTTTTTGAGTATATCTGGATATTATTTCTATATTTATTGTAGAAATATACCACTTTAAAACTGATTGTTATCATTTTGTCATATTCCTTTTGGTTTCAGGGTGTCCTATCAGGTATTTTAATACTCACCCCTGAATGGGATTTTTCAGTATATGTCGTGTCTTGTGCAGACAATCAACCTTTTTAAAGAGTCCTAGAGGGACCAGGACCAGACAATTCTTAGTGAGATGGACAGACTGAGGTGTATTCCTATGGTATTTTGATAGAAGTCCGCATCTTTACCTTCAGGTTGGACTTATTTTCAGACTCTTTGGGGTGGGTTTGTATTTGAACCATTTTACTTACCATTTTTCCTATCTTACTTTGGTTAAAAGATTAGATGTATGCATGAATGGTTTTATTCAATTGTTTTTACATTTCACCATTGTATGGGTATGGTGATGTGCACATGTGTACATGTAATTAGGATAAGGCCTCCCATGTTAGTGATATACCTACTCAGTGCTAGTTGCCTATCCCTAGTATATTAGAGGTGGGATTGGGGAGTCACAACATGGGACCCATTGGGACAGGTCATGAAATACTTCCTGACCTTTTATAATCCCAATGAAATAGTGACCATCATCCCCTCAATCTATAAGGTGTATATATCTTCACAAGCTTTGATTTGATATGTGATAGAGTCCAAATGGACACCTGGATCAAAATTTATGAGCATTTTTTTGCAAGTTTTAATGCCCTGACCCTAGTTACCTAGAGTCGGTGCATTATTACATAACATTGACATGATCACAAGGGATAAAATCCCAAAAGACTGATCAGTTTAGTAGCCTTAGAAGTACTAGATACATTCATAAGTTTTACATTACATTATAAAATGAAAAACAAAAACAACATTTTCTCCATTGACCACATTAATCCCTTAGACTATCCCTACTGGTCAGTCATAATATACTTCTTCCCATCCTAGGAAAACTAAAACATAGAAAGGGGTGAGCTCAGATTCTCAGTAAGGATAACAATATAGTGGAAACTTTCAAGAATAAGCATAAACATTTAAGGTAATGTATAAGACTAAAACATAATCCTTTTAAACTTAAACTTAATCATAATATGTCAAAGATAAATCAAATAATACCATTTACTTATTCACATGGATATTCTATTAGTCGAATAATCACATGTAATATCAATAGCCAATTTTATAATGTTGGAATTCATAATGCCAAACTTCATAACCCCATAGTCAAGGCCTTATGCCAAGACTACAAATAATATTTTTTCAAGGACTTATTCCAAGACACTAGTTTGTCTCATGAGACCTACCGATGAATCAAGGAGCTATAGAGGGCTCCACCCGTCACTTACTAAGTCCAATGCATTCCTCATATGAAAAGGTTTAAACATAACATAAACATTCGTATTAAAACTAGCATACGAAATATCAACACTTTATCCATAAATCATGAATGGTGTAAAAATAACACATCCAAAATAAAAAATATAACAAAACATTCAATACAATATGGAATATTTTTATCATAATAAATCAACTTCAAACAATCTTAAAATCCATCAAAGGATGTTGACATAGATGAAAACAAAACATTTTTAGAGAAATATCTCTTTCTATTTTGAAACCATTTAAGAGTCATATAATTATAAACGAAAACATTTATTTTGAAAATATTCTTATAAGATTGCATGGGAAGCTTCAACAATGTTATAACAACGGAAAATAGCTGCACCCACCGTATAAGTTCAAAAAAACATTCTTACTTTAATTTTGTCGAAAAGGTCATAAAGTACCTTGTTTGGAAAATGACGGAAAGATTTATTTCAAAACATATATGGTCAAATAAGGGTATAAATGACTTTAAAAAATAGTATATTAAATAATAAAAATGTTTTGAATTACATTTTTAAGAAAACACGGATGCTAATGATAAAGAGGTCCTAGTAGATACTTACGTATTAACAACCTCAGATAAGTAAAGAGATTATAGAATTAAACCTTACCTTGTACGTTTCCTTAGTCGATGGTATGTTAACCTACTGTATAATAGTTAAAAAATTGTTATTAAATTATAAAATAACTATATACATAAATATGATATCACATTTGATCCTCTAATATTGCTTTGTTAATAATATTTCAGTAGTATCATCATTTTGGGTGTTAACTGATTTGTTTTCCTTTATATGCTTGGTTACGTAAGCCATGTTTTTTATGGATGGGATGTATTTGATTAATATACATAATTATATTATGTTTATAAACAATATTTTTAATCATAAAATGAAAATTATTCTTGAATGATTACGATGGGGAATGAATCTCATCGCATTCGTGGAGACGGTAATCCGTACGTATACACGAGCGACAATATCATTATATTGATGGTGAAATAATATGAAATTGGATTGTATATCGTATAAAAAGAATAATTAACATTTTATATTTATTATTTACATTATTTATACTCATTATTATACCCATCCAGATAATGAAGGGTTTGAATAACAAACTACACCACGATGTGGAGACGGTAAGTCGTACGTACACACGTATGGTGACTTTGTCATTGATAGGATGAATAGAATAACGAATATGGTTGTACCATATTTATAATAACATCAAAGTATGTATAAGGTACATGAGTTATTATTTTGGTATGGAAACAACATAGAAAGAGGAAGTGGAAGAAGAAAAGAACTTGAAAGAGGGTGGTGAAATTATCACCTCTTCTTCGGGTGTTTCCTTTTGAGTTAATCAAAAGGGATCCTTAGGATGGCTTTCTGATCAAAGTAAGGCCTCTAGGTTTAAGGGAGGATAGTTGAGAGGATATTTGGGCAGGTTTTGGCTGATCCAAATGGCTTTGTAGGTGTTAAATTAAGATAAGGGGAGGTACCCTTTTATAAGATAGGTGAGGGTCACTTTAGAAAAGATTGAAATATTATTTTATAATAAAATAATTTTTGGTACCTAATGGATCCAAAATGATTTATTTTTAGAATAAGTTGGGTATGGGTCGAAAACCTCTAAACCAATAGGTTTTATATAGGTTTAGGTCACCATATTAACCTTATCTTTTAGATTTACCTCTTAGTTAAATAGTTTGACATTTACTACGTCTCTTTGTATTTTTATATTATATGGTTAATAAATTTACTATAACAAGACAAGAAAACCCCAAGTGGTTAAGTATTAATATATATAACCTTATATAAGTCCTTTGGCCGAACCTTATATTTTTAGGAATATTATATCATTTAATAATATAGTATTTGTTTTAAAAACTCAATTATGTCAATTTTGACACTATTTAGTATTTGATTTTTTTAAAATCCATAAAAACATTATCACTTAAAATAAAATTTATTTAATAAACCCTAACATGTAATATTAACTTATAAAATTAGTGGAATTCATCAGAAGTCTCAATTTATATTTATTTGAATATTTATTATATCAATTATTTTAATATTTTATTATTAAGGTAATTACTACATCATAATTTTGTCATAAAAAAATTAAATTATTTAATGTCTAAAAATGATAAATAAAATAAAATTATGTAGGAAATATTTTTAGATTTATAATTAATATTTATAGTCAAATTTATATTGTGTGTAACCCTATATTAAAATTGGTTTAGATATTAAACTTTGAATTTAACTCTTTTAACTCTTCTTTAAATAAAATAATAATAAATGTCCTAATCTAATACAAGTGGACCAAAAGCATCATATTTTATTCCTAAGGTTGTTTTTGGTCGAATTAAACTTATCAAATAGAATTAGGACATGTGTTAGGGTAATTATAATATCATTTTTACCCTTAATTACCCTATTTACTTTTAACTGCAGTAAATAAAAGTCAAAAGTTACTATTCACAAAAATTAGTTTCATCTTATTGAATCAAATTTTACTTAATGATGTCAATCATGTCTCTCGGATTTTTGGAATTCAACTCACAAAAGCGGTAAAATTAAGTTTTATGAAAATTTGTAAATGCTCCTAGAAGGTGGGTAAAAAACGGTAAAAAGTTGAATGAAATTTTATATATCTAAACTTATTATAAAATGACTCCAATGAATTAAATTAAAAATATATAGGTATTATGTATCTATTTTGACCTAAAATAAATTAAAATAAAATAACTAATTATTTAAATAAAAAGTCGATTTTAAACAATAACGCAGTGTTTTTCACTATTAATCAAAAATTAAAAGTTCTAAGAAAAATACCTAAAATTTACCCTAAGATAATTTTGATATTCCAAATCCAAAAATGAAGTCCATTTTGAAAATTAAAATTTATAAAATTTCAAAAAGTGGGTATTACTATTCATAATGGCTAGTTTCATTGGTCACGGTGTGTTAAAACTCCAAGTTGCGTACAACGTAAGCTACTGTACTATTCAAAGGGAAACGTACCGTGGAAGCTTGGGGCGTTACATTCTCCCCTCATTAAAATAATTTTGTCCTCGAGATTTCTAGAATATTACTGCATAAAAATATTCGGTTGGTTCTTCATCATTTGTTCCTCAGGTTCCCACGTTGCCTCTTCCATCTTATGGTTTCTCCATAGAACTTTTATCAGAAGAGTCACCCAGTTTCTCAGAACTTGTTCTTTGGTATCAAGAATATTGAAATATTCTTCAAAATAAGATAAATCAAGTTACAACTCAATTTCCTCATTGGTGAGTACATGCATTGGGTCAGGCATATATTTTCTCAACAGTGATACGTGGAACACATCATAAAATTTGGAGAGACTTGGAGGCATTGCCAAATGATAAGCCACAACTCTAATTCGTTCATGAATTTTGAAAGGTCCGATGTACCTAGGACTCAATTTAACCTTCTTACCAAATCGTATAACACCCTTCCATGAAGATACCTTCAAGAAAACATGATCTCCTACTTGAAATTCCAAATCCTTCCTCCGATTATCAGCATAGCTCTTTTGTCTACTTTGAGCTCCTTTAATGTGGGTTTGGATAACCTTTACCATTTTCATTATTTCCTCAACAAGTTCTAGGCCTACGAGTTTTCTTTCACTAACATCATCCCAACAAGTTGGTGTGCAACATCTCTTTCCATATAATCCTTCATATGGTGCCATCTGAATACTTGAATGAAAGCTATTATTATAGGAAAATTCTACCAGAGGTAAATATTGATCCCACATACCTTGAAAGTCAAGTGATCAAGATCTCAACATGACTTCTTAGGTTTGAATAGTCCGTTCTGATTGTCCATCGGTTTGAGGGTGGTCGGTAGTGCTCAAACAAAGTTCAGTATCCAAGGCCTTTTGAAGACTTCCAAAATATTGATGTAAAACAGGGATCGCGATCAGAAATAATCGATAGGGGTACACCATGGAGTCTTACAACTTCATTAATATATAATATTGCTAGACGTTCAAGTGGTAAATCTTATCTTATAGTAATAAAATTTACCGACTTGGTAAGATGATCAACAATGACCCATATTTAATCATTCCTTCTAGGAGTCTTTGATAGCCCCATGACAAAGTCCATCATAATATTATCCCATTTCCACTCAGGTATAGGAAAAGGTTGCCTGAATTCTCTAAGCTATTGCCTTCTAGCTTTCACTTGTTGACCAACCATACATCTTAACACAAAATCAGTAATCTCCCTCTTCATGTTGTCCCACCAAAAATGTTCCTTTAAATCTCTATACATCATGGTTCTACCAAGGTGTATAGAGAAATTGGAGCTATAAGCATCATCCAACAATTCCCTTTTTAGATCAGGTATATTGGGAACATGAAGTCTCTTCCCAAATTTTAAAATTCCATCTTCATATACGAAGTCACTCAATATCCCATCATTTACAACTTTAATCTTCTTTTGATTCTCCTCATCATTAGTTTGAGAACTTTTTATCTTTTTTAGTAAAAATGGTTTGGCAACCATTTTAAAAAGTATTGATGTTTCACCTTCCATGGTTATTCCCATATCCATCTTTACTAGATCCATGAAAATAGTATCCCTTTCAACTCTCATTTTGTTCAAAACTCCATGATCCTTTCTGCTCAAAGCATCTACTACCTTATTTTCCTTCCTCGGGTGGTAGTGTATTGTGAAATCATAATCCTTGAGTAGTTCAAGCCATCTCCTTTGCCTCATGTTGAGTTCTTTTTGTGAGAAAATATACTTCAAACTCTTGTGATCAGTATAAATATCACATTTTCACCATAGAGATAGTGTCTACTTATCTTCAGAGTAAAGATTATAGCTGCTAACTCAAGATCTTGAGTGGGATAATTGTTCTCATGAATTTTTAGCTGTCATGATGCATAGGCAATAACTCTACCATTATGCATAAGGACACAACCATTTCCTTTCTTGGAAGCATCACTATAAATAACAAACCCATCATTCCCTGATGGTAGAGTCAATATAGGAGCATCGACTAATCTTCTATTCAGTTCTTCAAAACATTCTTCACATTCTTTTTTCCAAACAAATTTGTCCCCTTTACGTGTGAGCTTAGTTAATGGGTTAGCCAACCAAGAAAAATTCTGGATGAAACGTCGATAATAACCTGCTAAACCAATAAAACTGCGTACCTTAGTTATACTCATCAGTGCTGGCCATTCTTGGATTGCCTTGGTCTTTTAAGGATCAAAAAATATTCCATCCTTAGAGACAATATGGCCAAGAAAATAAATCTCTTGAATCCATAATTCACACTTGCTAAACTTCCCATATAATTCATTTCTTCTGAGGGTTTTTAGAATAGTTCGCAAGTTATTTTCATGATATTCATATATTTTTGAGTATACCAAGATATCATCAATAAATACCACTAAAAAGTCATCAAGATATTCCTTGAAAACTCTATTCATTAGATCCATGAAGATAGAGGGTGAATTAGTCAATCCAAAAGGCATTACTGTAAACTCATAATGCCCATACCTGGTTCGAAATTCTATTTTTGGAATGTCTTCCTTCTTCACACACAAATGAGGATATACAGATCGAAGGTCAATCTTTGAAAACTATTGAGCTCCATGAAGTTGGCCAAATAAATCATCAATGAAAGGTAGAGGATACTAGTTCTTTATTGTTATATCATTGATCTATCTGTAGTCAATGCACAACCTCATTGATCCGTCTTTCTTCTTAACAAAAAGGACAAGGGCTCCCCATGGAGAAACACTAGGGTGAATAAATACCTTATTACTCTATTCCTCTAGTTGTTTCTTTAGTTCCACTAATTCCAAAGTGGCCATTCTATAAGGGGTCTTCGATATGGGCCTTGCACCAGGAATTAAATCAATGGAAAACTCAATTTCTCATTCTGGAGGATGTCTAGGTAAATCCTCTGGAAAAAAATCAACATATTCTTGCACAATAGGTATGTACTCTATTAAAACATTCTTTTACTCACCCATAGATATTTCATTCTCTTCTTCCCTAATAATTGAATTTAGTAGATCTACTAGGGGTGGATCTAGATAGGAATCAGGTGGTAACATTTCTGCTCTAAAGATAAGGTACTCCTTATCATTATTGAAAATTGTAACCTCCTTCTTCTTACAATAAATTTTCATATCATGGTCTGAAAGCCAATCCATTCTAAGGATTATATAAAATTAATTCATGGGTATGACGATGAGATCAGCAGATAAAAAACATTTATATTCCCTAATGAGAACTGATTCACAAAACTTTGTTGTGATGACACTTCCCTTAGGAGTTTTGACTGAGAAATCCCTTGTTAATTCAAATTGAAGATATCTAATTTTCTTAGAAATATGGGAAGATATGAAACAATACGATGATCTAGAATCAAATAAAGCATTACCTAAACTTGAGGAAACTATTAAATTACCTACCACCAAATCTTTCAGAGATTCAACCTTAGCAGTAGTGATCAAATAAAATTGTTCTTTCTCCCTTGGCCTTTTCCAAGGCAAGTTACCTTGGCTCATAGGACATTCATTTGCATAATGTCACTTTTCTCTACAATTTTAGAATTCAACATTGACAACCTATTTCTTTCCCTTGCAATCACGATCTTTGTGGCCTTTTCACTACACTTAACAGACTCCCATTCCCTTCAGGAAAGTACCAGGGCGTTTCATACCACATTTACCCTAGGATGGATATCCAACTTTTCCCTTCTTCCCCTTATTTCCATTTCCAAAGTGGTCAACAGATCTATTCTTCTCTTGCTTTTCTTTGAATTCATAAGACTTAGAGAATTCCTTTTATGTCTTGATAGCACATGAGACAATATCTTTGTACGATGAGAAGGATTGTGAGACTAATGCTCAATGGAGAAATGGTTTTAAACCATCAAAGAATCAATCAATCTTACTCCTTGGATTATGTATATAATCTGCTTCATGACTTGCTAACATTATAAAGTTAGCCTCATACTTTGCGACATTCTCATCCTCCTTTTGCCTCAGACTCAAAAATTGTCTTTTCATATCCGCTCGATGGTCACGAGGAAAGTATTTTTCTAAGAAAATATCTTTAAACTACCTCCATTCCATGTTTGATACTTCTTCATCTTCCTTTGTGTTTGGGATTAATGACCACCATTGATCTGCATCTCCCGTGAGGTGATAAACTGCCATGACAACTTTTTCCCTTTCGCTACTCCCCAAAGCATGAAATATTTTCTCTAAGGAACTTATCCATTACTCATATACTAATGGATTTGTACTCCCATTTAATGTTTTTGGTTTTTCCCACATGAAGCGGTCTAACATTGATCCTTCGTGTTATGAATCAGGGTGCTCCATACAGGTAAGGTTATTATTCATAACCTGAGTGAGTTGTCCTAGTATGGTGATAAGCTGATCATCACCAGTTGCATCACCAGCTCCACTATAATTATCTTGAGTAGGAGGGAAATCCCTACATGGATTATATGCATTGATACGGTTTCCATTCCTTCCAATAGGAACCATTTCTAAACAATAGTATACACTATATTAGTTTATGAATCACAATACAAAATTCCAAACTTGTAAAACACTTAACATAAATTGAACAATTTATGGATATAATCCATAATCATAATTTTTTTTTATTTGAGGAGGTATATACACATAAATCCTTCATAATGGTTTGTAAATAAAATATGAATTATCTTAAGCATATCCTCCGAGAGTGTCGTAACCAAGAGTGCAGCAAGACCCATTGTCCTGTACCAGGATACCCCGGGTCAAGCCCGGAACTCCTTGTCGGAGTTTTCACTCCTAGGTACATATGGGATAGAGCCACCTTTACCTGCTTGTATCCAAACATGGATGTATTGCTTGTAAAATACACAAAATCTCTATATTACCAAAATTCTAGGAAGTTCTTCTATACCAATCCTCAAAGTCTATCTTAGGATAATGTGTTCTAATTAGAGTTTTTCTAAATCTAGTTTCCAAGGTTTGTACTAAACTTCCTCTGATACTAACTGTAACTCCCCAACCACAGTTACCCAGAGTCGGTGCATTATTACATAACATTTGAAAGATCACAAGGGATCAAATCCCAAAAGACTGATCAGTTTAATAGCTTTGGAAGTACTAGATATATTCATAAGTTTTACATTACATTATAAAATAAAAAACAACAACAACATTGTCTTCATTGACCAAATTCACTCCTTATACTATCCCTACAAGTCAGCCATAATGTACTTTTTCACATCCTTGGAAAAATAAAACATCGAAAGGGGTGAGCTCAGATGCTCAGTAAGGATAACAATATAATGAAAACTTTCAAGAATAAGCATAAACATTTAAGGTGATGTATAAGAATAAAACACATGACTTTTAAACTTAAACTTCATCATAATATGGAAAAGATAAATCAAATAATTCCATTTACTTATTCACATAGATATTCTACTAGTCAAATAATCACATGTAATATCAATAGCCAATTTCATAATGTTGGAATGCATAATTCCAGACTTCATAACTACATAGTCAAGGCCTTGTGCTAAGAATAAAAATAATATTTTGTCAAGTCCATATGCCAAGACACTAGTTTGTCTCATGAGACCTACCGATGCATCGAGGAGCTATAGCGAGCTCCACCCATCACTTACTAAGTCCAATGTATTTCTCATATGAAATGGTTTAAAAATAACATAAACACTCGTATTAAAACTACCATACAAAATGTCAATAATTTATCCATATACCATGAATGGTGTAAAAATAACACATCCACAGTCAAACATATCAAAAAAACTTCAATACAATATGGAATATTTGTATCATAACAAATCATCTTCAAACAAGCTTAAAATCCATCAAAGGATGTTGACATAGATGAAATCAAAACTTTTTTAGAGAAATATCTCTTTTTATTTTGAAAGTATTTAAGAGTCATATAATTATAAAAGAAAACATTTATTTTGAAAATATTCTTATAATTTTTTATGGGAAGCTTCAACAATGTTATAACGACATAAAATATCCGCACCCACTATATAAGATAAAAAAAACATTCTTACCTTAATTTTGTTGAAAAGGTCATAAGGTACCTTGTTTGGAAAATGACAAAAGATTTTTTTCAAAACATATATGGTAAAATAAGGGTATAGATGAATTTAAACCATAGTCTAGTAAATAGTAAAAATGTTTTGAATTACATTTTTAAGAAAACATGGATGTGGATGATAAAGAGGTCCCAGTAGATACTTACATATTAACAACCTTGGATAAGTAAAGAGATTATAGAATTAACCCTTAACTTGTACTTTTCCATAGTAGATGGTATGTTAACCTCCTGTATAATAGTTAAAACATTGTTATTAAATTATTAAAGAACTATATACATAAATATAATATCATATTTGATCCTCTAATATTTCTTTATTAATAATATTTTAGTAGTATCATCGTTTCGGGTGTTAACTGATTCGTTTTTTTATATGCTTGGTTATGTAAGCCATGTTTGTCATGGATAGGATGCATTTGATTCATATAAAGAATGATATTATTTACAAAAACATTATTTTTAATCATAAAATGAAAATTTTTCTTGAATGATTATGATGGGGAATGAATCTCATCACATTCGTGGAGACAGTAATCCGTACGTACACACGAGCAACAATATCATTATATTGATGGTGAAATAGTATGTAATTGGATGATATATCATCGATACAGAATCATTAACATGTTATATTTATTATTTACATTATTTATACTCATTATTATACCCATCCAAATAATGAAGTGTTTGAATAACAAACTACACCACGACGTGGAGACGATAAACCGTACGTACGCATGTATGGTGACTTTGTCATTTATAGGATGGATAGAATAAATAATATGGTTGTACCATATTTATAATAAAATCAATTTATTTAGAAGGTAATAGAGTTATTATTTTTTTATTGAAACAACAAAGAAATAGGAAGTGGGAGAAGAAAAGAACTTGAAAGAGGGTGGTGAAATTATTACCTCTTCTTTGGGTGTTTCCTTTTGAGTTGATCAAAAGGGATCCTTAGGTTGGATTTATGATCAAAGTAATGCCTCTAAGTTTATGGGAGGATAGTTTAGAAGATATTTGGGTAGGTTTTGGCTGATAAAAATGGCTTTGGAGGTGTGAAATTAAGAGAAGGGGAAGTACCCTTTTATAAGAGAGGTGAGGGTCCCTTTAGGAAAAGCTTGAAATATTATTTTATAATAAAATCATTTTCTGTTTCTAATTGCTCCAAGATGATTTATTTTTAGCCTAAGGTGGGTATGGGTCTAAAACCTCTCAACCAATAGGTTTTAGATAGGTTTAGGTCACCATAATAAACTTATCTTTTAGATTTAACTCTTAGTTAAATAGTTTGACATTTACCATGTCTCTTTGTATTTTTATATTATATTGTTAATAAACTTACTATAATAGGCCAAGAGAACCCTAAGTGGTTCATTATTAATATATATAACCTTATCTAAGTCATTTGACTGAAACTTATATTTTTAGGAATATTATATCAATTAACAATATAGTACTTGTTTTAAAAACTCAGTTATGTCAATTTTGACACTATTTAGTATTTGATTTTTTTGAAAGCCATAAAAACTTTATCACTTCAAATAAAATTTAATTAATCAACCCTAAAATGTCATATTAACCTATAAAATTAGTTAAATTCATCATAAGTCTCAATTTACATTTATTTGGATATTTTTAATATCAATTATTTTAATATTTCATTATTAAGGTAATTACTGCATCATTATTGTGTAAAAACTAAATTAAATTATTTAATGTATAAAAATTATAAATAAAACACCATTATGTAGGAAATTTTTTTAGATTTATAATGAATATTTACAGTAGAATTTATATTGTGTGTAACCCTATATTAAAAATTGTTTAGTTATTAAACTTTGAATTTAACTCTTTTAACACTTCTTTAAATAAAATAATAATAAATATCCTAATCTAATCCAAATGGACCAAAAGGATCATATTTTATTCCTAATATTTTTTTTGTCAAATTAAACTTATCCAATAGAATTAGGACATGTGTTAGGGTAATTATAATATCATTTTTACCCTTAATTATCCTATTTACTTTTAACCGTGGTAAATAAAAGTCAAAAGTTACTATTCACCAAAAAATATTTTCATTTTTTTGAACCAAATTTTACTTACTGATGTCAAATGTGTCTCTCAGATTTTTTAAATTCTACTCACAGAAGTGATAAAATTAAGTTTTATACAAATTTGTAAATGCTCCTAGAAGGTGGGTAAAAAACGGTAAAAAGTTCAATAAAATTTTATATATTTAAAATTTTTATAAAATGACTCCAATGAATTATATTGAAAATATATAGGTATTATGTATATATTTTGACCTAAAATAAATTAAAATAAATCAACTAATTATTTAAATAAAAAGTCGATTTTAAACAATAACGTAGTGTTTTTCACTATTCATCCAAAATTAAAAGTTCTCAGAAAAATACCAAAAATTCACCCTAAGATAATTTTGATATTTTGAATCCAAAAATGAAGTCCATTTTGAAAATTAAAATTTATAAAATTTCAAGAAGTGGGTATTACTATTCATAACAGCTACTTTCATTGGTCGTAGTGTGTTAAAACTCCAAGTTGGGTACAACACAAGCTACTGTATTATTCAAAGGGAAACGTACTATGGAAGCTTGGGGTGTTACACAAGTCATGTTTTCAACTTATATTAATATATTAATTAATTTTTTAAATTTATTATATTACCAAATTGTTACTAATTATCTATAACTCAATATTAATCAGAAGATTATTAATTAATATTTTTTAATTATTTTTAAACCATTTTCACTAAATATGTTATATATCAATTATAAATACATATTTAATATTATATAAATCATATTTATGAAAATAATATATATATATATATTAATTAAAATATATTTATATATTAAAATATTATTTTTAATTATATATATAAAAGAAGTGCACCTTTTATCTATAATAAGAAAATCACCGATAAAGTTCCCTTTTATCAGCGCTAACAAAAAGAATTAATAAAGATATCTGTTATCAGTGCTAAAAAAGTGACGATAAAGGAGGTAATTTTATTAGTGTCTTTTTAGTTTTGATAAAGGATACCTTTATCATTTTTTAGCCAGTGTTTATAAATAATCCCCCTTTATCAGTATTTTTTTATAGCACTAATAAAGGATAATGCCGAATAAACACGATTCTGTAGTAATGAGATAATCTTATGATTTCTTTTTTGAATAGGCGACAGTTACACAATGGTAAGGCTTTATAAAAAAAAGGATTATATGGAGTAGGTATATGTGACTTGAAATAAGATATTCATAAGACATCTCAAAGTGGTTTCCAAGGTGATCATCCCACTACTATAAATAAGGGCTTTATAAATCACCAAAAGCGGTCGCTAAATCCATTTAACAGTTGCCTGGAAACCACCAAACGATGATTTATTTTGAGGGGTAGCTAAACCCCTTAGCGATTTTCATTTGGAGGTAGCTGAAAGTCTTGAACTAAAACACACGGTTTTAGGTTCCTAAAACAGCAAAAGATGTGTGAGGTGGGGGTGGAGGGCATGAGTGGTTAGGTATGGTACTGGACGAACTTGTTGTTGATAGCCATAATGGACCCACAGTGGCCTACAAAGGGTCTGAGGGGAAAAGATGCTTTGAGGTCAATATGGGGTAGAAAAGGTGGTCTTAAAATGTTTTGGTCGATGGTTGGAAAGGCACCAGGGGAACTAGAGGGCAACAACAAGGCATCAGGTGTAATGGCCCATACCTTTCCAGCTTGTTACTTTGCAAATTTTATTAGTCAGAGGTGTCGAGAGGAGGATGAAGGAAGAAATGTGGATTTGGAGATGAGATTTAAGAAGGGGAGAAGTGTTTTATTATTTGGCTATGAGTTTTGAGACATGAAGGGTTGGTTGGAGAAATGGATGACTTTTCAGTTTGGTGCATCGTGTTGTGAAGGGTTGAGTCACAATGTGGGATTTTGTGTCATGATATGAGGAAGTGTCACGACATGGGGGTGAAGGCTGTGGGATTTAGACACAAAAATATTTTGGGGTGGTATGTATGGTCGTTATGTGGTAAGGAACTTCATGTAATGAATAACATTTAAGAAAATTTTGGTTATGCGTAGAAAATTTCATTTCAGTAGGGAAGAAGTGAAACCTGGAGGTTGAGTTTTTGGGGTCTATCTTTTTGGGTGTTATCATGTTGTGGTTATCTTGTTAGGACATGACCCTTCTTCATAAAAACCAAATTAGTTTTTTGGTCATGATTTAAATAGGGATAGAAAATGGGATTTATGGTGTGATTTATGGAGATTTGTTCGATTTATCCCCATCGTGGCATGACCATAACTTTTTATTCTGTAGAGCCTTAACTTTATTGTTAGAGTATAAATTAAAAAATCTATTTGAATATTAATTTATTTATTTTTTTCCTCTAATATTTAAGAAATAAAAGGTGTGTTGTAAGGAACCAGATCCTAGTTTTCCAAATATGGTGCCTTATTTCTTTACATTGGCATGATTACAAGAAAGTCGTATCTTGAAGGACCTAATTAGTTTAGTAGTTTTGGAAAACCAGATACATACATAAGTTCAACCTTACAACTTGAAATGAAATACAATATAGAAATTCATTTGAAAACATCCATAAATCCTATGTTACCCATATATATCATTCATAATTTACTTCTTCACATCTTGGGATAATAACACATAAGAAAGGGGTGAGCTTAGATGATCAGTAAGGCCTCAGCCAAAACCATATCTAAAAATGGGAAAGGCCTCGGCCAAGTCCATACCTGTTTGTCTAATGAGACATACCGATGCACAGAGGGGCTATAATGGGCCCCAACCATCACTTTTTAAGTCCAATTCATTCCTCATATGAAAGGGGCTAAACATGAACAATAGGAACATATGAAATAACTTTTCCCAATCTGTACACATAAATATTAACCATTCTGAGTAGTATAGTGAATGGTATCAATATATCACATAAACTATAAAAATAATCATAAAACATTTAATAAAATATGGTAGATGATAAAAATAAAATATTAACCACAATAATACATAAAATTCAATAGAGGTTTTAAAATAGACAAAAATACTCTAATAAAATCATTGAGAAATTTTTGAGAGAAATACAATTTTACTTTGAAAAGAAGTGTTTTTTGGAAAAATATTTGCATAAAAACAAATATGAACTAAGGTAGTTTTTACATGATAAAATTATTGGTTTAAAAAAAATTAATTATGGATTAAAACATATTATAGAGTGAACTTAAAAATAGGTAATAATTTGATAAGTTCCCTTGAATCGAGCTTGTTTATCGAGAATAATTATTGAAAGATCCTTTTAAAACATGTAAATCTCCATAAAATAAAGAAGGATTATGATTGGTAAACATATATAGAAAATTCATACATAATTTATGAGGATTAAATAAGAATAAATAATAATTTCACTGAGGTAAGTAGAGAATAAGAGTAACCCGAATGAAAATGGAAGTTCGGGTAGAAAATCCTTACCTTATGTCCGAACGTGTTATGCACTTGACCTCAACCTCCTGGATAATCAAATTAAATCTATTAATTAATTAATTAAAAACCTTATATATATTTATTTGATTCATTATAATTTTATTAAGTTCATTTATGGCTTTATTGATAAGTTATATGATTGAATTCTGTTATTCCGGAGTGTTCGTTTCCTTGATTTCTTGATCAATTCGCTTGATTATAAGTAATGGAGTTCATTTAAAATTGGTATACATTTCCAGAATTGGAATTAAATGTTTTTAAGGATATTAAATAATTTTAAATTATTATATATATCATTTTGTTCATATTATGAGGATGAATCATTTAGATATTACATTTAGTGATAATCGTTTAAATTATCACGGAGTTTATTGATCATAATGAACACATTTTTTTATTGTTTAGTATTATGTAAATATATTAATTTCAGAACATAAAAATGGATATATTATACAATTAAAAATCTTTATAAACCATTAAAATGGTTTCATGAACAACTATGAAGAAGAATTTTAAGAACAAAACTTTGTCCTCTACGAAGGTTGTAAATTGGCACCTCCTGGATGATGATTTCATTTATAAAATAAAAGAGGGAGAGTAAGAGGATTGATGATGGATATTACATTAAAATGATATAATTATAGTATAAATATTATATTTGAGATAATGTGATCATTTGGACAGAGGAGATGAGGAGATAATAATAAAAGAGGCAACTTAAAAGAAATTAAAAGGAAAAAGGATGAGGATTTAAGCTCTTGAGTACTCCTCGTGAAACTCCTTAAGGGAAGGGGTTTTGGTATTTTGGAAAGACCAAGAGATCCTAGAAATGGGTAAAAAATGTTTAAGAGTATTTGGGAAGAAATTTTAGAAGCTTTAAGGCTTAGAGGAGTGAAGAGAAGATGGAGCGAGGGGTGGTTTTTATAGTGGAAGAGAGGGGTTATTTCTCATTATTTTATTATTTTGGCTCAAGACTATGAATAGTCTTGATTCTTGTGACTAAAAATAGTAATAAGTGCACATTATTTCGAACCAATGTCCATTTAAATCATCCATGACTCAATCATGATGCATAAATTCATTTATTTAGCATATTTTGTAAATTATCAAATTCCACTATTCACAAAAAATTCAAGTATTTTGAAAAAATACCAAAAATTCACCCTAATCATTTTTTGACATGTATAATTAAAAAATGAACTCCATCTAATCAAAATAATTTTCTAAATAAGAGAAATTTAATTTTAAAATAAAATCATTATTCACTTGAAAAATACAGATTTTAAATTTAAAGCTAACTTTATAATACTTTCAAAAATTAACTGAGGTCTCATAAAATTATCCCAAAATCAGAGGTTAAAAAAATATTTATTTTGGAATACATTTTTTGAAAATTAATTTTCTTTTAAATTAATTTATAATTATAAAATTGTAATTAAATATTTATTACTCCCAAAAATATCAACACTTAATTATTAATTTTTAAAATATTCACCCTCATTTATATGGTGCCTAAATTTTATTTATAAATACATGGGTGAGTTTTCTATTAATAAGGGTACATTACTATTCATAAGGGTAAGTTACTATTCACTAAAAATGCAAGTTGATCCTAGCAAACTCTAAATATCCTACCGATCATAATCCTGTATGTTAGTTTTTTGAAAGTGAAATCACAGAAGTTGCAAAATTATGTTTAGAAACTAGGTTATAACTATCTCCTATAACAAAGTGTTTGTTTCATAGGGGATCAATGTTTCTTGTATTATATATTAAATTTATTTATAAAACCTTGGGATGTTACATTCTTTCCCCTTATAAAAATATCACCCTCGAAATTACCAGAATGTTACCTCATAAAAAGATTTGGGTAGTTCTTCATCATAGGCTCCTCTAGCTCCCACACCACCTCTTCAATTTTATGATTTTTCTAAAGTACCTTTACCAGCCAAGTTGTCTGATTCCTCAACACCTGTTCTGCAGTGTCCAGAATCTAGATAGGCTCTTCACAGTAAGATAAGTTAGGTTCCAATTCTATACCTTCAAAAGTGAAAAAATGTGTTGGGTCTGGTACGTACTTTCTCAATAATGAGTCATGGAACACATTGTGTACCTTAGAAAGGATAGGAGGCATTTCCAAATGATAATACATAGCTCAAATTCTCTCCATAATTTAAAAATTTCCTATGTACCCAGGGCTCGGTTTATCTTTCTTTATAAATCTTATAACACCCTTCCATATAGATACTTTCAAGAAAATGTGATATCCCTATTGAAATTTTAAATCCTTCCTTCTATTATCAGCATAGATCTTTTGCCTACTTTGAACTACTTTTATATGAGTTTGAATAGTATTTACCTTTTCTATTGTTTCCTTAACAAGATTTGGGTCTACAAGATTCCTTTCACTAACTTCATCCCAACAAGTTGGTGTGCAACATCACTTTCCATAAAATGCTTCGTATGGTTCCATTTGAATGATAAAATGGAAACTATTATTATATGAAAACTCCACCAAAGGTAAATACTAATCCCACATACCTTGAAAATCAAGTGAGCATGATCTCAACATGTCCTATAAAGTTTGGATTGTCCTTTCTGATTTCCCATTAGTTTGAGGGTGATAAGCAGTACTCAAATGAAGCTCAGTATCCAAAGCTTTCTTAAGACTTTTCCAAAATTTCGATGTAAATTGAGGTTCATGATCAGACACTATTTAAAGAGGTACTCCATGAAGTCTTAAAAATTCATTGATATAGAGTTGTGAACGATGATCTAGTGGAAAACACTCCTTTATAGTGAGGAAATGTGCAGATTTCATAAGTCGATCAACAATTACCCATATTGCATCATTCTTTCATGGAGTTTTGGGTAATCCAATAAAAAAATCTAGGGTGATGTCATCCCATTTCTATGTAGGAATAAGTAGAGGTTGCACGAATCCTCTAGGATGTTTTCATTCTGCCTTTACTTATTGATAGACTAAACATCTTGATATATAATCCATAATTTCCCGCTTCAGGTTGTTCCACCAAAAATGTTCCTTCAAATCTCTATACATTTTAGTGCTACCTGGGTGTATAGAGAAATTGAAACTATGGGAATCATCCAATAACTCTCTTTTTTTTATCTCTGGTATAGAGGTAACACAAAGCCTCTTCCCAAAGTTTATAATTCTATCTTCATATATGAATTCTTCCAACTTCCCATCATTCAAATCATTAATTTTATTTTGAATATTCTTATCATCAGGATGAGAACTTTTAATCCTTTATAATAAAGATGGTAGGACAACCAATTTGGAAAGTAATTATGTTTCAATTTATTTGATTATTCTCATAAAAATCCTCATTAGATCCATGTACATAGGGTCCTTTTCAATCCTCAAATTTTTAGGACTCCATGATCCTTCCTACTGAATGCATCTACTACCTTATTTGCCTTTCCTGGGTGGTAGTGTATAGAATAATCATAATTATTGAGTAGTTCAAGCCATTTCCTATTCCTCATGTCATTTATTTTGGTGAGAAGATATATTTTAAGCTCTTGTGATCTATATATATCTCACATATTTCGCTATAGAGATAGTTTCTGATTTAGATATACTGAATATGAATAGAATTTGGCATGAACATGTGTTGAAAATAATTTTTTTAGTTATTTAGAATAAACAATGAAATATGAAAAAAATAAAAAAATATAATAATAAGAATATATGAAAAATATAAAATAATGAGAGGTAATAGATATAAAAGATGATAATTGAAAAATTCAAAGACTTAAATAAAAAACCATTCAAATTTTCAAGAGAAACATTGGTCAGTTAACCATCACAACAATGAAAATAGATCAATCCTGTGGCGCATGATGATGATTGGGTGGTGGTATTTTTAAGTATTGTGTTTGTAAAAATTAAAAGGATGAGGTATGTATAATAGGATAATGAGTACTTTCTCTAAAAAAATCTCCCAAGGTAAGAAAATACCCCCAAATTCCCTCTCTATCTTCTCCAGTGATCCTTATAGAGGTGCATTGGATGTTAAGAGCAGTTTTCTGAGCTCAGGCCAAATCAAAGTGATCTGAGGTTCTCCCAAGAATTGATATTAGTGGGATTGAAGAAATATATAAATATTTGATAAGTGGTGTTATTTCAATAAAAAATAGCTGGTCCAAATGTATGACTTCCTTGAAGATGATATAGTTCATCCATACACATGTTAATTCTATTCACCATGTCATTTTTTGTAACAATATAAGAGAGTTGTAAAGCCATTCAACATCCTTCGAGAAAAATTCCAAAAGTAGTTATACAAATCTCCTTTCTTATAATATTTTATGATATAATTACTTAAAAATTCAAACTGATTATCATATTGGACAACTAAACCAATGATAGGCGTAAAATTGACGATTCTACACAAATCTCTTCCTCTTTAGTGGGAAGTAATCATTCTTGGGGTTCAATAAAACAATCTTCTTATTCTGGAAAATAACATGATTTTACGTTTTTCAAAACCAATAATATGCATATTTCTAAAATTATCTTCAAACATAGAAATTTTTTATCCAATGATCCAACCATTTTTCCTAAACCAATAATAAAAAAATAAGTATTTTTTGTGCTTTAACTAAAGCATCTAGAATTACTAGTACTCTATCTTTAAGAAAAGAACTGATTTCATTCCATGAAAGATCAAGATATTATATTTCAATCCTATGAATTATTGTAATACTTATCATTTAAACAATCAAACTACATGGAAGATATTATAGCATACCCACAGAGAGGAGTTCACACTACATAGAGGCTATGATATTAGTAAATGTATATATCATATGAGATATACCTTCTAGCTTTGATTCTAATACAACCTGATCTAAGGACATCTAGTTAAAGGATCCTATGGGTGAAACTTTATCTATGTAAAATCTAATTAGTACATTTAATTTATCAAAATCACATATGGAGATGAATTCTCACTAAGAGTTCGTACTTCTTCTCTAGATTCAGTCAATTGGATTTTCAACAAATTTAAATAAGTCATATTCTCATAATAACATGCTATAGATCATTCATCCTCATCATTGAACTCAGATTTAGGTATATCAGAGCGGGTGTGATGTGAATAAATAGTCATAAACACATCTTAGTGCACTTTGGCACTATGATATTCATTTAAAGAATAATTTTCATTAACTTTACATTTCTTCTCCTCTTGAGAGGGATCACCAGATTTTGATCTTAATCTTCTTCTTACAATAAGTTGATTAGATTTATCTTTCATGTTCCTATCCATCTTGGTCTACATTTCTAGAAATAAGATGACTGTAACTACCCCAATCCCACCTCCAATAGGCTAGGGGCTGGTGACTAGTGATGAGTAGGAATAACACTCACATGAGAGGACTTAGCCTAAGCCACCTGTACGCACTCACACACATCTCCAAGTCCATAAAATTCTGAAATGTAAGATAAAATTTATACCAAATGCATGAATAAATCTAAATATCACAAATAGAGTTCATCAATAATACTGGAAAGAAAACAGGGCCAAATACAAGCTCACCAAAAACTGTTTAGAAGTATAACTAGCTAGAATGATGGGACTGTAGTCAAATGTGATTCCTAGTAAGAACCAAAGTCTTTCTATTGTAATATAATATTAATAAGCTATTGGTACACCGATAACCTTGTCGAATGACCTATCATCTGTTTAAGACATGACACATGTAGGTATATCCCATGCAAGGGTGACTATAACAATACCTATTAGGTCACCGTGAAATTAATATGAATAAAACATCAAGAATAGTTAAATCATCATAGGGTATGTAAATCCTAAAAGGATAAATGATAAAAAACATATAGATATACTCATAGTAAATTCTACGTCTCAAGGTAAGGTCACAAATGCATTTCCAACCTAAGATTCCGCTTGAGTCCACAAACACACTCTCCCAGGAGAAATCACTCCACAAGTTGATAGTACTGATGGCTTCCATTCAAGATGTCATAATCATTGAGTCTTTTTTTAAGGATGTACATTCTATAAGTCAAAACAGATTGATACAAAAATGGGGATCACACCCAGTTCCGTGGGGTATACCAACAACCAAAACTAGATTAACCCGATAAGTAGGGTATTGATGCCCATGTAAAGTTGGTCACTCCGATTCTGAGAATACCACCTAGTAAAAAATATGATTGAGGATCCCATACCATCCTCAAAGAGGGATGCCTAAAACTATATATAAAAATAATCCCTTAGAGAGGAACATAATCCTTTTCTTAGGTTGTAATTCCATATTATTCCCTCACAGGGATGGATTGAGGGAACAAAAACATAAGGAAACTAGTCCACACTAAAGGGAAAAAGGGTTCTATGTCATCTTATAAGAAATAATTGAAGTGTTATATTAGTAAAAATTCTGTCTCTTTGGAACTGAGTCTACCCATATATCATGTACCATTCCTGTGTACACCTGGAAATTCCTGTGTACTTGGCCATGATTGTGTTCCAAGCCATGTCCAAGTACACGGCTCAACCTATGTATTCTAGCCTTTTTGTGTACCTTGCCTTTTCCATGTCTGTGTATCCTCTGAGATACATGCTGATGCACCAAGTAAGGGTCACATGACATGTGACATGTGTCACATATCATGGGACATATGTCACACATCTATTGATATTTACTTTCATGAGAAACCCTAGTGCCATAGTCAGGGCCCTACACAAAGTGTGTGTTTTTCAGTTACATACCAAGTAGTGTGGAAATTTATAGAATCCCAGAGTACTTCACATGGTTTTCTAATTTATCTTCTACCACTACCAAACACTACCATGAAGCTCGTATATAGTGGCTAACCATCTTCACTATCTTTGGTGGGTGGATTCCGACTTCTGATTCTTCTGAAATCACTACCCGAAGCCACACCTTTATCGTACACCAAAATCAATGCACAAACATCTCATATATAGTATCGTTTCACCACCACCACCACTGAATCTCAATTTCATCACCAAACCAAACCCAAATATGTAGTATCAATATATTGAGGTAAGAAATTGGTCACAATTATTGATTATTGGGTATTTTTTGAACCACCGGCTAAAACGAATGCCGGCGATGAATGGAAAAATAATGGGAGTCGAAATGTGCAAAAAAAACATGAGGAATATAACTCATCCATATTTTTTTGTTATCCTTGATTCTTTTCCATTAGAATGATGAATAAATATATATAAATTAAACACCAAGAGAAATACCCAAATTTACATAAAAAATAATCCCATACCCAAAATATGATCGAGAATCGAATAATTATTTAGTTTATTGATTAGCATTTATGATATGATAAGAAAATGGGGATAAATCCATATAAAACAATATATTGGATTAATCATTGAAAAATAATTGTTCTTGGTCGTTTTTTTGATTATATTCATAAGTTCTGTTTCCATACTGCTCACTAAATATCTATTCATTAATGATCATCCATGGAAACTACTCCATTGGATCCTCTCTATAAAATTCCAAGGTTATGAGGCTGACCCTAAACATTTACTATAACTAGGTTTATATTAATGTTTATCAGGTCACTAAATCAACCCAAATAAAAGTTAATTTATTTATTATTTACACCCATGATGATTTTTTCACAAACTCCTGAAACTGATAAAAATTATGTTGCACCTAGGGTAAAACCCAAGCCCTAAACTCAACAAAAGTTTTAGATTATCTATCTAATACTTCATTTAGGATTTATTCTACTTTTTCAAGAAAACTTCCTTTTTATGATATTAATACATTTAATATTTTTTAATTTTTTTTAGGATCCGCAGGCTTTCGAATCACACATCATATCAACACCAAGATTTGAAAATATTACTACATATATTTAAAAGATTTTGATTGAAAAACTGAGACACCACATTCTCCCCATATTATGAATTTTCACCTCAGAAATAAAAAAGTATTGCTCAAATAGGTGTTGGTATTGAGAAAATATTTTTCTCCTAGGTGCGGTCCTGAAGATTCCTATGCTGCCACTAGACATGCACCAATGGAATTGTTTGCCCATGGAGGATTTTATCCCAATGATCCCCAATATCCACCAGATACTCTGAAAAGGTATCCCCATCATCAATTTAAAACATTCACTAGTTTATAACAAGTGATAGGTCATGTACATATATCCTCATATATGACACATAGAAGACGTCATGTACCTGGTGTAACTGTAGAAGTCAATCCAAGCGGTATGCCACCTTGCTGACTATGTATCTTATATGGAAATGGACAATGAATATCCAAGATATCCTTATACCTAGATAAATATCCATAATCTATATCGAGGTTAGACCTTCTAAAACATGTGGTCTCTTTCCTCAAACTCTAAAGTCCTTAATATTAGTTCCTCATTGGACTTATGATAGCTTCATGATTTCCTCATCTTATCGTGGATGATCTGAACCTTCTTTGTCATAGCTCACACCTACTCTAATCCCATGAGTGCCGATTCATCTAGATCAGTTCAGAAAAGTGGTGAATTGAAGGGTCATTCGTACAAGGCTTTGGATGGTTCCATATCAATGGTGGAATGGTAGATATTATTTTTCTAAAATTCCACCAAGGGTAGTTGATCCTTCCAACTACAGACAATGTTCAACATGAAATCACACAACATGTATTCTATAACGTAAATGGTTTTCTCAGTCAGGATATTATCTTGGGTGTGAAAATCTATGATCAAATACTAATTCTCTTGATAATTTTTAAATAAAGTGAGAATCATGGTCTAAAAATATCATTAATGGAATTCCACAGAGTTGGAATATCTATTCAACATAAAGGAATCCCAATCTCTCTATATAAATCTGATCTTGAATAAATTGGAAGTGGACTGACTAGGTGAGTTGATCTACGATCAACCAAATAGAATTATTTCCTCTAAACATACATGGAAACCCTATCATGAATTCCATAGATATCCCATTCCACATCCACTCTATCATCTCAAGGGGTTGAACTAAACCTATTGGAACTTGGTGATCGACCTTCAACTAATGACAAGTGAGGCATCAAGAGATAACTCCACTACACCCTTATTCATACTTAACAAAAAAATGTTATCATAGGCCTTGGTAAATCTATTCCACACCTTTATATACCTCCATAGGGGATGTATGAAACTCACTCATCACCCCCTCTAACCTCATCATTGGTACCTTTTTCCTCCCTTTGAAAAGGATAATGTGCTCCCCACCTTTTTAGAATCCATCAAGAGCACATCTAGTGGATATCTGAGTAAGTAAGGTCTCAAAATCAGTATCTCCATACTAATATTACCTAATACACTATAAAATTATCGGGGTAAAAAATATCAATTGAAGATATGAAGAACTATACTTATCAACTAAGGACAACAACAAAGAGGCTAACTTCTCTGATTCTTTAGGCATTCACTTATAAAATTATCTCATACTAAGAGAGTCTACCACCCCATTCTCCTTCTAAGAGTATAGACTATTTCAAAGTCATAGTCCTGGAGGAACTCTAGAAACCACCTCAATCTCAAGTTAAGGTCCTTATGAGAGAAGATACACTTGAAAATCTTCTGGTTAGAGTAGACAATAAACCGCTCACCCATAAGGTAGTTGCCACATATTTAGGGTGAATACTACCGCTAGAAACTAAAGATCATGGGTTTTATAGTTCTTCTTGTGTTATCTCAACTACCAAGACCTATAGGCAATCACACCCTACCTCTACATCAGTAGAAAACCAAGTTTAGTCCCCGAAGCATTAGATAAGACTACATACTTGACACCCTATATCACAAATATCATGATGGGAGAACTCATCAACCTTTTCCTTAACTCCTAAAATTTCATCTGGAATGATTCTATCCACATGAGAGGATTACCCTTCCAAGTTAAATTAGTAAAAGGTTATTAATTCATATAGAAATGAGGCAACATGTAGTGTCTTTCCAGCCAAATGACTCTCCAAACCGCCATCACACTATTGGGTGGCTCCCAAGATAACACTGACTCAACATTTTTTGAGTCCACTTCCATTCCATCGACTAAGATAACATGTCCCAGAAAGTGGGCCTCTGACATTTATTACTAAAAATTTGAGAGATTCCCATAAAGGTGGTGTTCTCTTAGTGTTTCTATAATCTTTATCAAGTGTTTTGTGTGCTCATCATTAGATGTAAAGTGAACTAGGATGTCGTCGATGAAGAACACCACTAGCTGGTCTAAGAAAGGCTTAAATATCCAGTTCATGAGTCACATGAACACCACTAGGTTATTCTCTATGCTGAAGGGAATTACCATGTACTCATAGTGACTATAGTGAAATATGAATGTCATATTCAGTATATCCTTTACCCGTACTCATAGATGGTGATAACTTGTTCTGAGGTCAATCTTCAAGAACTATAATGACCCTCTCAATAGATCAAATAGGTCATTAATCCTCGGTAGTAGATACTTATTCTTCATAGACACTTGTTTCTGGAACCGACAATCCACACATAACTTCAATATCCCATCCACCTTCTTTACGAACAATAATAGGTATGCCTAGGGGAAACACTTGGTCTCACAATTCCTATCCTCTATATATCCTACAAATTCACCCTCATCTAATGAAGCACTGTGGGAGACATCCAATATTCTAGTGAATATATATAGGTCATCCCTTGGTGTAATTAAATGCATAAGTCCATATCTCTATGGGGAGGTAATCCTAACATATCCTCATGAAATACATCCTCATACTCAGCCACCATAGTATAAAATTGATACCCCATAACATACACTACTCCAAGAGTCATTCTAGAAAATCGATGATTAATCAGCTATGCCCTCTTATGTATGAGTCCATCCTACCCTACCTGGGTCTCTTTATCACCTACATAGGAAAATATCATCTCATCAACACAGACACACCACATCCACCACCTAAAATAGTCAATATATGTACTAATAGTGTATACCCATTCCATGACTAATATGATGTTGTTAGGACTCATCAATTACATTAAAAGATCCCATAAAAATCTCTCTCCTCTAGTATCAGATCACACTATCAAAAAATGTTTGTGATCACTGAGTCATCTCTGGTAAAAGTCTCCAAGTGTAAGGGTTGATGCAAGGGCTCAAAAGGAACCTCTAGGTCTTGAACTAGGGATGTAGAAAGAAAAGAGTGTCTCTCAAATATGTCTATAAAAACTAAAGATAAGGTTTAAATGACATATATCATACCTCCAATCATCCCTAGATCATTTGGATATTAGGTCTCTATGACCTGAAGCTATCCTCAACCTCGTCCACCAGCTCCTTGAGACTAGAGGGGACCACCTAAGGGTGGTGATAGAAACCTGTTAAACCATATTCCACCTCCCAACAATCTCCCTAATCATATTTCACATCTTCCACCCTTCATAAGTCCCTTCTCCTACAACTAAATATATATAGGAGTCACATAAACTATCTCTCCATCAGCCGTATGGCGAGTCAGACAATCCTTTGTGAGATGTCCCCAACTATCATAAGAGAAGGAGTTACTCTCACTAGGATGACTAGACCAATATTGAGATCCCTAAAAAGTAGAACCTTGGTCCTAAGATCACCTCTTAAAGTATCTCTCACATCCAGATCCCTGCACATGCTATTAGCTACCTGCTATTAAAGTCTCAACCCCAATGTGCTCACTGCTGGCACCCACTACCAAGGTCTTCTCATCCTAAAATCTCTCTAACACAAAGGCACACTCTATTACACAATATAAGTATGAATTCATATAGGTATAAGAATGAATCATATATCCCTTGATAGATTTCACTAAAAGATCTGAACCCAAAATAATGGATCCCAAACCAAATCCATCGAGCATTATGAGAGGTTGGTAAACCTCGATAAATACTGCTCCATAGTCATGCTTCCCTAATATAGTTGTAAAAGATCATGGATATGCACCACATGCATCATAACTAGAGAGTACTCCTCCCAGAAGCTATTCTCAATCTATGTAAATGAAATAGTCAACTCACCATATGAAAAAATTACCAGGCTCCACTAATGCTATGCAGAACCATGAAGAAGGCTCACCACCAGGAACACTGTCAGGTCTGAAGGTGTCTTGATGAGATGAAAGATTCATGTAACCACCTAAATCCAACCCTCATCTTTTTGGGGGTCTATATCACCCATAAAACTATGGGGTTTCTAATGTTGAATCTCATGAAGTGAGCCTAGAATGTGAACCTTATCCACTGGTAGTGCTCGATGGGTAGAGGTTTGACTGGAAAACTACCTGAAGGAACTACCTCTTGAACATTTCCCTATATCAAAGCCTCATTACTAAGGGTATCATATTTATGATCATACTATTTAATATTAGTTATAAATCATCATGGAGGAATCCTGAAATAGATAATATATACCATGGTCAATGAGTATATCCGAGGAGATGACACTTGAAGGTCATATAAATTCAAACCATTCCTATATGATACATGTATTAATGTTTTTTACTAAAACACATGTATATACGAACTGAGTTGAAATGTATCTGATCAGATTCCTAGTGTATGGATACATCTACTACTGGATCAACACTGGATTCCCTGGCATGAAAGATGAACTCAAAACACTTAACAATGTTTCCATAAAACCCAAACTAATCTCATAGGTAGAAAAAACTCCAAACCCCGATCCTAATATAGAACATTACTCTAATAACACTCTTTGGAACTGAACCATCGAGGTCTTCCTAGCCAGTGATAAGATGAGTGCAATTTCCCTAATCCCTCCTCCAATAGGATAGGGGATAATGACTAGCATCGATATGCATAACACTCCCATGAGAGGCTTTATCCTAAGGTAACTATTCACATAAACAAACACACATATCCAAGACCATACAATGATGAAATTTAAAATACAACTAATACCAAATGCATGAATACATCTAAATCTCACAATCAGAGTACATTAATAATATTGAAAAGAAAATAGGAAAAAATTCAAGCCCATAAAAAACTTTGAAGAAGTTTAACTTGTTAGAATTAGGGGATTATAGTCAAATGTGACTCCTTCTATGAAACATAGTATTTATATCCCAATATAATCTTCATCTATTAATGGTCTACTGAGAACCCCATCGAATGGTAGTCTTCTACAAAATACACGACACGTGCAGGAAGATCCTATGTAGGGGTGAGTATAACAATACATAGTAGGACACCCCAAAATCACTAAGCATAAACAATAAATATTAGTCAGCTCATCATAATATATGTCAATCATAAAAGGATACATTATACAAAACTTAAAAATATATTAATAGTTGACAATAAGTCTCAAGATAAGGTCACAACCACATTGTCATCCTTATATTTTTCTTGAGAGTTTGCAAACAAACTCACCCAGGAGAACTCACTCCGGGAGTCATATTATACTGATGGTGTCCATATAATATTTCAATCTCATCAAGTCTCACAAAAAAGAAGTACATGCTGGAAGTATAAAGAAATTGATAGACAGATGGGGATCACACCCAGGGCCAAGGGGTATACTAACAACCCAAACTGGATTAACCTGCTATGTAGGGGATAAATGACCATGTACTATTGGTCATGTCGATTCCATGAACCCAACCTAGTGAAAAATATGATAGAAGATCCCATCCCAAACTCTGGGAGGGATTCCTATAACTCTATCTGAAACTAATCTCTTAGAGAGGATCACAATCATTTTCTCAGGACATAATGCCATACAATACCCTCACAAGGATGGATAAAGAGAACACACCCTTAAAAAAACTAGTCCACGCTGAGGGGAACAAGTTTTTACAAGTCATATTTAAAGAAGTAAATGGTGTGTAATGTGAGGATAAGGCTTTCCCCTTCATCATTGTATCTACCCGTGTATCATGGCCCATTCCCATGTACACCTAGCCATTCCATTGAACTTGGTCATGTCCATGTACTAGGCAATGTCCAAGTACATGGATCAACCCATGTACTCTAGCAGTGTCATGTAACTGGCCATGTTTTTTCCCATGTATCCTCCAATATATATAATAGACCAATAGGTAAGGGTTACATGATGTGTGACATGTGTCCCATGATGTGTGATATTTAATTTCATGTGAAACCATAGTGTCGCAGCCAGGGCACCAAACATGGAGTGTGTTCTTCCATTACACACTATGTACTGTGGAAATTTATAGAATCCATCATTTAATCATGCATTATTCTAATTCTATTACAACCACCACCATGAAAGACATTGAGCATTAGATCTGGGGGTTGATAGGCCTCTCCGTCACCAATGGATGAATTTCAACTTCCTATTCATGGAAAATTTCTACCCAAATCCATGCTTTTATTATTTAAAAAAGACCAGGAATGAATGTCTCCGATCTAGTATTGATTGATCACAACCACCATTGTATATAATTATCATTGTTAAACCCAACCTAGATCTATGGTATCAATCCATTATGCCAAGAAACAGGTGTATAATGATTTATTATCAGGTATTTATTAAACCAACAACCAAAACGAATGCCGATGATGAACAAATGAAGAATGGGAGAATAAATTCAAAAAAAACATGAGAAAAAAACCATCGAAAACATTCATGTTGGTATAATTTTGTTTCAGTTAAAATTATTAATGAATTGATATAAATTAAACACTAAGGTAAATCCCAAAATTACTAGAAAACATAATCTCATACCCGTAATATGATCGATCTGCAAATCAACCCATTAGTTGATTAATTTTCATTAATTATAGGATAATAAAATAGTGATAAACCCATATAAAACAAAATCCTACCTCAATATTGGATCGATAGTTGATAGAAAACAATTTCAGGATATTATTGTTGATGAAATCCACAAGTTTCGTTGGCACATCGATCACCAAAGATCGATCCGTTGATGTTCGTCGATGGAAGCTCCTCCATTGGACCCTCCCTCTAAAATTTTAATGTTATGAGGGAAAACATGAAATTTAGTTATAAATAGATTTATATAGAAGTTTATTAGGTTTCAACATCATAAAAAATAAAAATTAATTAATTAATTAATTAATTATTTATTTATTCCCACAATGTCTTTTTTCACAAAATCTCAACGCCGACAAAAATTATGTCATGAACAGGGTAAATACCACACTATGAACTCAATTAAGGTCTTGTATTTCCAATAAGAGACTCTTTTTAGGAGTTATTCCATTTTTTCAATAAAACTACCCACATGTGATATAAATATATTTAATATTTTTCAAATATCAATTCTTTGATCATCGGGCCTTAAAATCTCATGCCATCTCAGCTCCTAGCAATAAAAATATTACTAGATATTTTTAAAATATTTACATAAAAAACCAATACATTACATCATTTTATTCATTCAAATTATCATCATCATGTCCAATAACATTTTTGTTGATAAAATTGATAGATTCTCTTCTCACCTTTCAATTGGTCTACCCCGATAGAGATATTTCAAAAATATCGATTTCCTATGATGTAGTAGAGATTTTATTCTCCTAAAAAACATAAAATATCATAATGTAATTAGTTAAATATTCCCTTATAGTATAAATAATGAAAATTGATGGCTGAACAACTACAAGAGATGGGGTGTTAATCATCTAATGGTTTTCTGAATAAACTTTATGAATGATCCATTACCTAGTTTGAATTTATTATAAAACGAAAAACATAAATATTATGTGTCTATAAATATAGGTTTTATTGTCTAAAATGTATCTTAAATATATAAATTAAACATGTTATTCTACAGGTTCATGTAAACGTGTAGGAGCTTGAGTAGAAACTCCAGCAGTAGTCACCACATGAGAAGACTCCCCCTGAACAATAATAGGGTCTAATTCCACTTCCTATTATGATCTAAATAGAAAAAATACTCATAGAATAATTAAAAATAAAACTACTATGATTAAACACAATATATTTAAAAGTTTTTAGACTATGAAAATGATTGACTGTAGTATCTTCCAAATAAACATAGATATTTACCAAAAACCAAGGTTAATAGCCTTCTAAATAGATAATTTTTTTCAAATTTATTATGAATATGGCACCGGTATCTCATTACATACCATGAAAATTTTATAGGATTTCCTATCATGTATAGATAAAATAACATAACATCTTAAAATATGTTTTTTTCAAACTCACAATTGCATTGGGAAATTATTAATTGAATGAACTTCACATGAAATTTTCTCTTTGGTTCCAAGTTCATCACATGATTCTTCTCTATATTAGGCATTCTAAAAAGATATTTCATTATATATGGAGGTCTTACATCATTTATTAGAGATAATGAGGTGTTTAAATTAGAATTAACTTCATGATTCCATTGGAATACTTCTACCATTACTGTAGAAGATTTAAAAAATTCCATTTGGTTTACAATCATAGTTACAGGATCTTCAAAATCATCAAAATGAAACATAGTTGTTTCATAGATCTCTAAATATTATCTCTAAAATAAGAACTATATTATCTTTTCATCAAACACATACTAACATGCTTGATTAATGATTAATTTGTTGATAAACGTATATGTTCTATCCAACAAGCTAAAATCAATAACTCTGCCACTCAACACTTCTCATACAAACCTTGATCACGAATGTAATGGTAGTAGTACCATTTGTCCTATTAATTTTTTTTTTCATTTTTGAATACATTTTGACGGATTGAAGGATTAGGGCTAAAAGGGTTTAGAGATGAGGAGACTAGTGTCTAAAGTTTTTTAAAGGGTTTTCATGCAGGATTGATTTACTTTCTTTTGTTATGCAGCAATCGATGGGTCACATAGTGTGATGTTTGGGGTAATCATGAAAAAACTATAATATGTGTCTTATTAGGATGTAAATAATACAAAAAAATGGTTTAAATAAAACTTTAATTAAATAAAGTAAATACATGTTTACAAAAGATAACTTTACACTCACTAGATTATTAAATAAGTAAAATATTACTATGTATAATTAAACAAACCTAATTTTGGTTTGATAAAATAACATTTGTAAACAAGAATTTTTTTTAATTTTTTTTCTAAATGTTTTCTTTCTGAAAACAAACTCTAAAGAGATATCACCTTTTTTTTCATGATCTCATAAGAAATTATTCTTGAGATCCTTGTGCTTTGTTCTAGAATAGTATATTATATTATTTGATATATTGATAGCACTTGGGTTATCAAATTTTATTGAAACAAAATTAAAATTGAATTCAAAATCCAATTGTGTGGGTTTATTCTATATTACTTACGAAAAAAACTTCCACCCACAATATATTCTGCTTTATAAGTTGATAATACTATAGAGTGTTATTTCTTACTAGACTATGATACTAATTATCTACCCAAAAAATGAAAGGTTCTTGAGTATCTATTTATTTCTAATATACACCAACTAAGATCGGCATTTGGATGTGAAATTAAATTAAAATTAATTTTTTTTTTGGAAAAAGTAGATAAAGTGAAACATTTACTTTTAAATAAATTAAAATTGTTTTAGTAGCATTTAAATGAGATTTTTTTGGATTGAATTTAAATCTATCAATAATTAATACTGAAAACATAGTGTCTTTCCTATTCTTAGTAAGATAAATCAAATATCAAATGATTCCTCTATGTAACTTATTTTTAACTAGTTTTCCAGCCTCATCCAATTCAAGTCTTATATTGGAACCCATTGGAGTTGAATATGTATTTTTTTTCAAGTAATAACTTTATAAGTAAATTAATTATGTATTCTCTTTGGTTTAAGACATTTCTAAAATCTCTTTGATAAATTTTAAATCTAATGAAATAGTTTAACTCACCCATCATGCTCATTTCAATTTATTTTTACATGAGTTTTGAGAAATTATTACACAATTTTTGAACTGTTGACCCAAAAATAACATCATCAACATATATTTACATAATAAAAGTATCTTTTGTTGGAATTTTCTTAAAAATATTGGGGTTTCCCAATCCCACATTAAAAATATTTGATAAAAGAAAATAAATTAGTCTTTCATACTATGAACTAGGTGCTTGTTTATGTCTATAGAGACCTTTGGAAAGTTCAAAAATATAATTTAAAAAATGAGGATCTTCAAATCCATGAGGTTGTTAAAAATAAACTCCCTCCTTTAAAAAAAATTAGAAATAAAGATTTAAAATCAATATGATATAATTTAAAATTCATATAAGATGAGTATTCTAGTAGTATTCCATTTTTTTCTAAACTAGATAAATGGGAAAATGTACCTTTATAATCTATTAGATCTTATTGATTATAACCTTTTACAACTAACCTATATTTATTTCAAGTGATCACACCTTGATCATGGTGTTTTTCCTAAAATACCCATTTATTTAAAATAATAAGATATTCAAAGGTTTTATCAACTTATTTCCATACCTTGTTCTTGTTGACTTGTTTTAACTCTTCTTACATTGATAAAAACCCACTATCATCATCAAAGTATTCTTCTACAGTTCTAGGTTCTATATGAGTTAAAAAAAATATAATTATATAAGATTTCCTATATTTATTTTGGTCCTAACTCATTCATCTAAACTTCGTATTACTTTTTCTAGATGATGGTCCTGAAGGTTTATAGGTTGTCTAGGTAACACACTTTCTAGTTAAATAGTATCAACCCTTACAATATTTTTTTAACTAAAAAAAATTCTAGGTCATCATCCTTTTTATTTTTAAAAAGTGTTTCAGGTCAGATGTCATCAATATAATCAATTTTCTAATCATATTGAGTCATTTTGTGATTAAAAGGATCAATTTCATTAAATTTCACATTTATTGATTCTTTAACAATACATGAACTTTGATTGAAAACTCTATATGATTTGGAAGTAGTAGAATAACCTAGGAATATTCCTCCATCATCTTTTAGATCAAATTTACCAAGACTATCTTTGGTATTTAGAATATAAACCTTACATCCAAACACTTTAAAGTTTCCTACATTTGGTTTTATATTATTCCATAACTCATAGGGAGTTTTCTTTATTAAATGACTTGTTAAAACTATTTTAATGTCATAACAAACTGTATTAACATCTTCATCCAAAAAATGAGCGGGAAAGTTATATTCACATAACATTGTTCAAGAAATTTATTTCTAATTTCTATTCTTACTTTCAACAACACCATTCTGTTGAGGTGTCCCAAGGGAATAAAAATTGTGCATAAACCATAAATTAAGAAAAATGAATCAAATTACTTATTCTCAAATTATCCTCTAGGATAACTTCTTAAAGACACAATTTTTTAATGTTTTTCATTTTTCAAAAGTTTATAGAAATTAATAAAAATAGTATAATATTCACTTTTATTTCTCAAAAAGTATACCCAATAAAATCATGAAAAATCATCAAATAAAACATAAATTTTTTTTCCAATAAGATTTCTATTATAGAAGGTCCAAATAAATCCATATAGGTATGTTTATGGGTTTCTAGAAGTGGAAAACTATTTAACTGGTTTAAAAAACAACTTGTGTTGCTTTCTCATTTGACATGAATCACACAGTTTCTAATTTAAGGTTTGTAAAATTAGAAATCAAATTTATTTTGGATAACTTTTTTAAGGAGTAAAAATTACAATTTCTAAGACTTATATGCAAAATCCAAGATTTATTTTCTTCATAATTCAAAGAATTTACATTATATATAAACAAAAATTAAGATATAGAGTATACACATTATCTATTCTTGGTGATCTAAACATAATAGATTTTTATTTAAATACTGAGCGTGCATTATCAAAATAATTAGCCAAACAAAAATCCAAAAAAATTTGAGAAACACTTATCAGGTTATTCTTTAAGCCTTAAATATAGATTAATTTATTTAAATGGATAGATTTTGGATTTTCAATAGATCCACTACCAACTATAATTCATTTTTCATTATCACCAAACGTGAAATAGCCTCTATCAACCTTAGATAATGATTTAAACTTGGAGATATCTCCTCTCATGTGCCTTAAACAACCACTATACATAAACCATTTTTTATTTTTGTTTTTGTGGATGGTTCCATACATTAAAAAATCAAGAAAAAACATTTTTTGATACCCAAACACTATAGAGTCCATGAATGTTAGCTACAAATGATTTGGGATCCCAAATATGTATTTATTTTCCAAAAATAAAATTTTAATTCGATATTTTTACAGAAATAAATTCTTTATTTATTCCACACATTTTTTCTTATATATAATTTCGTTGGAAAATTACAATTTAATCCACAATGAAATAAAGTAATACTAAACATGATTTTATTTTTATAACATGGTTTGAATTATTTTTTTATAAAGATTAGGATCTTCAACTTTTCTACCTGTACCATAATTTTTTCTTTTGTATTCATTTTTAATAAGGATTTTATTTAACTAATCTTACCCTTGGTAAAAACACTAGAAACATATTTAATATCTTAAACTTATTTTTTGAAAAAATTAAATTTTATTACTCTGTTCAATACATAATGTAGTATAATTTTCCAACAGTGTTTTAAAATAGAGTATTTTTTTAGTTAAGATTTCATCTTCATTAAAAAATTTAGTATATTAGTTTCATATGTTTTTTTGGATTTCATACTTATTTTCCAATAAGGTACAACATTCTTTTAATTCATAATATTAGTAATTTTTAGTTTTATACTCAAAATAATGATTTGAAGAATAATAAGAATTTACCTCATTTTAATGTTCCATCAAACAAAAGTTGTCCTTTTGAGTAGACACTTTAGTTTATGATTCTCAAGAATTATTATCACTAGATTATTTAGAGGCACCCCACATGTATTTAGTGGCCTTATTGGATTTATTCTTACCCACAACCTTCTTGAAAAACTTTTTTTCATAACTTTTATTTTCTTATAGTTGGGGATATTTTGGGTTGATGCGTCCAATCTTTTTTTCATCCATATATAGAATCTTAATTCCTTAGTGTTTCCATTATTTTTCATGTATCTGTTGAAAGGTCTTCTAATACCTTTTATCTTTTTATAGAACTTTATATGATTTAATAAAAACTCAAAATGTTCATCATTTGATTCCAAATTTCTTGAGTAATATTCTTCTTCAGATGATTTAGAGATCTATATATACTTGTTCTTCTTATAATATTTAACAGTACAAAACTTCAAAGCAACATATTTATTCTTAAACAATTTATTTTCTCTAGCTTCGACTTCTATTTCAACCTATTACATCATAAGAGGTGTGATGGTATATTTTATTTTAAAATTATTGACCAATGTAGATTTTTTGATGGAACCTGAGATTCCACTTCACATAGGTGGTAAAAATCTAAGTGCAAGGACCTGACACTAAAAATTACATATTATAGTGTCTTTAATCTATAATTCACACTCTTATAATCCTAAGGATATTTTTAGTTTAGTGTTTTACATAATTAGATAACAAATCATACATAATAACTCATATATTATAAAGTAGTCACTTATGATCAATATCCATTTTCCCACAAAATAAAACCCTTTTAATGAAACATGGCTTCGTTTCATGAAAAATATTCACAAATGTAAATTTTACTTCTTCTTTTCCTTTACCCATCCTTAAAATTTGTGAAAAGCATTTTAAAATGTGTGATGAGCACAAAAATATCAGTATGATACAAAAAATAAATAAAACCATTAGTCTAGTGAAAAAAACAAAAACCCATTAAAAATATTTTCCAAAAAATACATATCTTTTTACCAAAAATGTCTATAATCATTGTTAAAAAAATGATCCTTAGCTTAACTTTTGAAGTAAATGATTTCCATAAAAACTCATAATATAAAAGAGAAAATTCATGTAGGTTCCTTGGCATATAATTATCCCATCACTATTATAATCAGTGTTATATATATAATAACTATATTTTTGACTTCCACCTTTGAAGAACCCAATGCAATGGAGATTAATTTGGGTGCACCCATCATATAAGCTATAATGAGATCACCCAGTTCTATCTAGGGGAACCCAAAATATAAGATATAATAGGATAACCCATGATCTATTATTGGTCTCAAACCATCATATTAAAAATTCCCAAGGACTATATCAGGAATAATACACTTGAATTTTTTTAAACCCATATGAAAAAATATTCAGACATCAAAATACCTATTTTCTGTAAAAATAACTTTTAAAATATAAAAAATATACACATAATAAAGAAAACATTTTATTTGAAAATAAATATTAAAAATTATAAATGAAACTTCATATCATTTAGGAGTTATGATTTCATAAAAATCTACTCATGCTGTATAAGTTAAAAAAAATTCCTTTTGTATTTTTTTCGGAAAAGTCACAAATTACCTCATTCAAAAAATGATAAGTTCCTTTTAAACCATTTTTAAAAAGTAAAAAATGTGTAAAAATAACTTTAAAAAATCATAAAATAATATTAAATATATTATTTAAAACACTTTTATAAAATATGTATATGGAAGGAAAAGAGAGTTTTAAAAGAATATTTAAGAGATGATTTTTTAAAAAAGTCCATTACCTTGAGCCTGACTAATCAAATGCATTATGTATCTTCTTAAATATTAAAATTAGGTTAATTTATAATTGATTAATAACTATTTTCAAGTTTCTTATTCTTTTTATATCATTTATTTTCATGTTGTATACAACTAATTAACCAATCATGTTAGATGTCTGGACAATATTATGTTTATAAGTCCAGAATGACTTCAGTAGGTTGACTATGGTCAAAGATATAATAATTCCATAATTTACAGAATAGTATTCAAGAAATAATTATCAAATTTATATATTAATTATACTTTTAAATACAACCATAAAATATGGTTATGAAAAATGACCTATATTATAATCATAGAGACAGTAGGATGTACGCACGTATGAGTAACATTTATATTTTTCAATGATCATTATGGAAAGAAGGTAAATATTTTATTTACTTAAATAATAATAATAATATAATATATATCATATTACTTATTTAAATACCCCTATATATATATCATTCATCTAATGTTGTGATGAAAAATGAATCACATTGCTTCATAGAGGCAGTAGTCTACAAGTATACAAAAACGATGTTATCATTTTTCTATGCATAGAACAGAAAGAATATAAATGATATATTAACTACTGATATTGATAAATATTTCATTAATATCAAATATAAATATTTATTATATCAACATAACTATTATTGATAAATAGTTTTGGAAAATGAATTACATCGGTTTGCGAGGTGGTAGTCCACCGTATGCACGAATGATGATTTCATTTCCCATTTTATGGAAGAGAAAATAGATATAGGTCATGAAAATAAATTAATAACAAATAATTATATATATTATACTATATTAATTATTTTATCTTGGATGAATAAGTTTGGACATGGAAGAATAAACCAAACTAAAACATGTAGATAAAAACTATACCATTTCTTTGGAAACATTCTTTTATTAACACCCTAAGAAAAAAAATATATGATTGGTATTATGACTAAGAAAGTACCTATATAATTTGGGTATGTATTATAAGAAGGTATTTTGTTAGTAATTTTCTGAATAAACTAGGTTTTTAAGTGTTAATAAATGATAAGAAGAGGATCCCTTTTACAAGAGTGGGGCAGACACTCTTGGAATTTCTCTAAATATTAAATTAATATAAATTAATTTTTAATTCCAAATAGATAAATAGTTTTTTATTATTAATATAATATGACTATGGGTATAAATACACTCATAAAATAAAAATTAGACACGTTTTGACTATATTTATACCCCAATCTTTTGGTTTTAATCCCTATTTAACCCCTTTAACTCTTATCGTGATAACATAATGTTTTATTCTTGGAGGGTTAATATAGCTACAATAAAATGAAAAACAACCAAAAAATGGACCATGATTGATATTTTAAATATTATTCTAATCATTTTTTTTAATTTAATATTTTTAGGAATTTAATATGATTTAATAAAATATTATTTAAAATAAAATATCCATAATGTCAATTTTTAGAACTATTTATTACATTGACTTTAATAATATCAATAAAAATTATAAAATTAGAAAAAATTATTTTATTATGTCCCTAACTTATCATGTTATTATATAATTTTTTATTACATTATTTATCTCAAAATATATTTATTTTAATATTTTAAATATCTTTTACTTTATTTTTCAATTAATTAATTAATTAATTCATCAGCATCGTGAAAGTATTTATGGTAATTATTTATTCAATAAATATTATAAATAAATTAAAATGATGAAGATAAATAATTTAGATTTCAAAATACTATTCATAGTCTAAAATATCCTATATATAACTGCATATTGAAAAAATTACACTTATTACAAACCATAGTGTCAAATATTTTACATTTATTTAAATAAAATACTATAGAGGTTCTAATATTATAAAAGTGGCACAAAAAGGTCATAAATTAAAAAATTAGATTATTATGGTTTATATATACCCATTAAATAATATTTAGGTAAGTGTTTTTTCATATTATAGTTATTATCATTTTATTTTTTTACCTAAATTACCCAATTTTCCCTTTATTATGGTAACCAAAATTACTAAAGTTACCAATCAGATTGACAAAAAATAAAAGGGACCTATTTACTAAATTTGGAACCACTGATTCAAAATATAGAATCAATTTTTTCAAAATTCATTATAAATAACTGCAAAAAATATTAAAAATATTAAAATAATTTATTATTCCAATACCCGGGTTGTTATATTATCACCCATTTTGGAAATTGCATCCTCACAATTTTGAACTCAGGATTGGTAACTAGGGTTTGAATTTTCAAAATACATTTGTTGAAAACCCACATCTTAAAAAGGTTCAATAAAACTTCCCCTTGAGAGGAGTGAAAGGGAAGAATAAAGGTCATTTGGAATAACACATACCGAGTTTCCTATGTAGGATAACTTTTGTGGGAAGTGTAAACATGAATATGAAATGAAAAAATAACTCCAAGGGAGGGATATGGAGTGATAGAGAGAATTGTCACGAGAAAGTTAACCACTAAAAAATAATAAATCTACGATGGGTTTAAAGGACACTAATTCCTCAATAATAAAAGTAAACTGATATAATTTTTGTTTCAAAATATTTTCCTTAGATTTTAATAATTCTATTTCTTTCTAGACTAAGATCATAGGGAAATATACTCACATGATAAGTAAAATTTTTTATACTTTAATAAATTTCCACAAAAAACTCATATTTTGCTCCAAAATGATGAGTCTTCATGATTCACTAGAATAAATATATACAGATAAAAAAATCCACAATATAATAACTATATATTCCTCATATCCGTAGACATTAACAAAAAACCAAAATATTTAGTACGAGATAAGACAATACTCTAAAAAGAATAAACCTTTATATGATAAAAAACTACATTAATCTAAAAATTTCAACAGTAATACCCAAAGTTAATCATAGATAATTGAACAAATAACTATACATAAAATTCCTCAAAAATATTCTAGACTAATATTAAAACCCAAAAATCAGAAGGATTTGATCAAATAATCTTCCAAGATAAATTTTAATATTTATCTTTAAATAAAATCAATCACTCTTAATGTCTCAAACCAAAAATATAATTGTCTCAATAACATAAATCATTTATGGAAAATTTAAGCACAATAATATTGAATTATCCTTATCTATTTATTATATTTATTCATGGAATCAAAACTATTCGTAGTCTTGAACCTAAATAATTAACTAATGAATAAAATAATAATAAACCCCTCCCTCACACTATAAATACCATCCCTCACCACCTCTTCTCCTCACACCTCCAAAGCATTTTATCATAGTTAATTTCCTCCCCATTACCATTCCAAGCCTCTTACCCACATCTGAGACCTACTGGTCTCACCAAAAGGCCAAAACCAAGGGCCTTAAGGAGGTTCTCAAAGAGAAAAATTCAATAGGTGAAATCCTCTTTTATATTCATTTCAATTTATTTTATTTTATTATTCTATTCTCACCTCCCCTAATCCAAGTGACATGATTAAATTAGTATCCAAAAAATAATGTAATTTTATTATGTTAATGTAATATCCTCTAACAAACCTCTTCTATTCTCCTCTTATACTAAAAAATTAAATCATTATCCATGACGTGTCGATTCATTTCCATCATAGAAGGTATGTTTTCTTTTTATTTTACTGCCTTCAAGGATAGTCATAAAACAAATATTTTGGTTAAATAAGATTGTATTATATGTATTATAAGTTATATAATGTTCTTGAACAAATAGATAAACATGATATTATATAAAATGATATAAGTTCATAATGGTCATAAATATATACCAAAATAAGTTAAATAATTTTCTTTAATGTTTTATATAGTTAATCATCCCAATTTTATAAATAAATGATATATAGAATTATGAAATCTTATTAATACCTTTTATTTCCACTTATTGAGTTTTTATTCCATTTGGATTGAAATTCCAAAATGATCCGACCACGAAAACCATGAAAATACAACTTAAACAATGAAAATAAAAAATATTTTAATAAATGTGTTTAAAGATGTTATAAAATATTTTATAATTTATTATATATATGAATATCATTCTGTAATAAATTAATAATAACTTTTAAACCATTATAATTTAGGTTTGAATACATTTTAATGAATTCAAACTTGAGGGTTGAGACTTTTCTTTAAAAATCCTGCTTTAAATTTCTACAAAAATCAAATGGAATGTTTTTACGATGAAAGTATTTATGTTTTATGATTATTTTTTGGTTCTTGGGAATTTTTCATGATGATGGGTGGGTTTGTGATATCCCCCCAATTAATTGGGTATGTTTTTTTTAGAAGTTGACCGTAATGGTTATTACAATTGTAATTGAGATCGTTACACCATAAGGTATCTGTGATGGTAACATTATAAGGGAACTGTGTGGGTTTCAAATCACAAGGTATACATTGGGGTTACAATACTATGTAAGTATGGTAAGAAAATGATTACCTAAATTAAAAAAATAGTCTATTTATATTTTCTATATTTCTGGGAAAACTTATGTTCTCCCAAAATGAGTATGTGATTATTTTTGAGTGAGAAGTATATTTTCACAAAAATGATTTCATATGTGTATAAGTGTTCATATACTAATGGTTTCTTTCCCTTTTTTCTCCCTTACAGAGTTGTTTTTTCTCATCTCATGTTTTAAAATATCTTTCATAGTGTTTAAGGATGGGTAAGATAAAATAAGAGGCTAATATGAATTTTTTGATTATTTTTCATGTAAAGAATTAAAATTTTATTTAAAACTTGTCTATTTTGGAAGAAATGGATACTGTTTCTAGTAGAATCTTCTTTGTATTCTTGTGGGTTGTCATGTATGAATTATGTTCTAATTCTCTAAAAATCCAAACTGATAAGATACTTAGGAATAAAAGAAAATTAATTATAGTTGAATTAAATAGATTATGTAAATTTAAGGCTACATCCTTATAATTATTACTTTTGAATCACTTATTATCATGTCATATAAAATCAATGAATCATTCATGTTGGATGTTTTGGAAATATTCAGTTCATAAGTCCCGAATTAATTTGGTAGATTGACTATAGTCAAAGAGATCAATATTACATCATCTCCAGAATAATATTCATGTAATAATTATCACTTTTACACATTAATTATACTTTTAAATCTAACAATAAGTATGGTTATAAAAAATGAACTACATTACAATCATGTAGACGGTAGGTCGTACGTACACATGAGTAACATTTCTATTTTGCAGTGATCATTATATAAAGAAGGTAAGTATTATTTTATATTTCAAAAATGAACATAATATTATATATATCATATTAATTCTTTAAATATAAAAATATATATCTGTTATTCATGTGATGTTGTGATGAAAAATGAATCACATCACTTCATGGAGGTGGTAGTCCACACGTATGCATGAATACTATTATTATTTTTATATGCATTCAAAGGAAAAAATAAATAAATGATATATTATCCTTTCATAATTATAAATATTTCATGAATATAATATATAAATATTAATTCCATCATTATAACCTCTCTTGTGAGACAGTGATGGAAAGAAAATTACATCGGTTCGTGAGGTGGTAGTCCGCCGTACACACAAATGATGATTTTGTTTCCCATTTGATGGAATAGAAGATGGATATAGGTAACTAAACTAACATATTGACTTAAAATTATATTTAAAACACATAAATTATTATTTTATTTTGTTTTAAGAAGGTTTGATATACATGGAAGAATAAATAAATCTAAAACATGCAGATAAAAACTATACAATTTCTTTTGAAAAATCCTTTTTCTTAACACCTTAAGACCTTTAAGATTGGTGTTATTACTAAACCAATACCTATAAAATGTGGGTATGTATTATAGGAATGGATTTGTTTCAGGGTTTCTCTAAAAAAAAAATAGATTTCTAAGTGATAACAAAAGAGAAGGAGACACTCCCTTTTATAAGAGAGGGGAGGGACACTCTAAAAACTTTCTCAAAATATTAAATTAAATTAAATTTTAATTAAAAATTGATAAAAGTGACTTATTTATATTATAATATGAGTATGGGTATAAATATACTCATAAAATGAAAATTATACACGTTTTGACTATATTTGTAACCTCATCTTTTTCCCTTTATCCAATATTTAACCCCTTTAACTCTTACCGTGACAAAATGAATATTTACTCATGGAGGGTTAATATAGTACAAAAAAATTAAAAATACCCATAAATGGACAATGTTTGATATTTTAAACCTTAGAATAATAAATTTTATTAATTTAATATTTTTAGGAATTTTATATCCTTAAATAAAATATTATTTACTATAAAATATCCATAATGTTAATTTTTAGAAATATTCATTACATTGAATTTAATAATATCAAGAAAATAAAATAAAATTAGAAAAATATTTAATTATATCCATAAAACGTCATTGTATTCTATAAGATTAGTTTATCACATTATTTATGTAAAATTATATATTTTTACATTTTTAATTGGTTTTATTTTATTTTTTCATTAATTGATTAAGAACTACATCATCATTATAAAATAATTTATGGTATATATTTCTTAACTAAAAATTAAAAATAAATTACAGTGATTAATATAAACATTTTATCTTTAAAAATAACATTTATAGTCGAACATATCCTTTAGATAACACCGTATTAAAAATATCACAATTATTAAAAATAAGAGTGTGACATGTTTGACATGTTTTAAAATAAAATACTATAAAGGTTATAATAGCATAAAAGTGGCTCAAAAAGGTAAAAAATGTAAAAAATGGATGATTATGATTGATATATACTCATAAAATTATATTTATGTAAGTTTTAGAGTAATTTTATGTTTCTTATCATTTTATTTTCTACCTAAATTACTCGATTTACCCTTTACCATGGTAACCAAAATTATTAAGGTTGTTATTCATATTGAAAAAAGAGACTTATTTACTAAAATTTTCCATAATAATTAAAAATATTAAATAAATTTTTCAAAATTCATAACATATAAGAAGTATAATTTAATTTAAAATTGATCCCGCAAAGTGAAACGCAAAACAGTTTTGTTGAAAAATGCACTTTTAAGCCCAAAAATGTACTTATACTAAAATAAGGTATACAGATGATTAAAATGTAATTAATTAGTTTATATCCACATAAAATTACTTATGTTAATTTGATATAAAATTCAAATCATTAATGTAATTTTTAATATTAATAAAATTATAGTTTTATAAAAATTAGTATTTTTTACTCTTCACTGAAAATTTAATCTTTTCTGAAAATTATCAAAAATTAATCTTAGTATAATTTTAAAATTATGAATTGAAAAATAAAAATCATTTTTTCAATTTAAAATTATATATTTTAAAAATTAATCTTTTAAATAATATCTTATAAGAAACAAGTTTAATAAAACCATTTCATTTTTGATTTTAATAATTACTTAATATATTTATAATGAATATAAGTAAATAATCCAGGAATGATAATATATATTAAACTGATTTATTATATCATTAATTGGGTTGTTCCACTAAGAAGTTTCAAAGCGTACTTTGGATCAGTATTTGGTGTTCCAAGAAGCAACATTATTTACAATCTTAGTGAGTATTCCATTCAATTGAGCGATGCTTTCTCCTTCAGCCGTTCCAAAGGTGAATAAATTATGTTTAACAGTGTTATATTTTATATCCCTTAAATTTTCCAAAACTTCATAATAAACCACTTTATTATTACAAATTTCATGGGATATTTGACATTGAGAAACTTGGTTAAACTAATATGGATCTAGTCTATAGATAATTTCATTCATAGCCTGAGAATTAAGATCATAGATCACCTCTGTTTCATCATCCCATATTTTTGGTTGTGTCTCTAAAATTTTATAAGGCCTCATGGATTTGATACAAACCTTTAAACTAGAGAAATTCAAATAGATGGTCACTTTCTCCTTCTAAAAACCCTAATTATTACCATTAAAATATGGATCTCTAACCATTGACATAGCTGAGAGCTCAAGAGTCACAAGTTATTACACCAATTATTTTTAAAGTTAATAGATAAATGAAAACTCAATAGGGGTGAATTGAGTTCCTAAAAATTTTATTTATTTTAAAACCACCCTATTTAAGGTATGAAATTTCCAATATTTTCCTTAAAAAACAAGAAGTGAGGAAAATAATCACAAGGGAAAAAATTTAAAATAATATATTTATAGCTGTTCATTGAACATAAAAACCTTAATCAATTCCACCAACCCTACTCCATGAGTTTGGTGATTTTCAGTATACCAACCCTTTTCTCAGGGGCTCCATAATGTGTGCTACCTGTAGTTACTTGTTAGAAAGGTACAATAACCTTCAACCAAGATATCCCTTTACAAGACTTTTAAATGATCATAAAACACTAGATTATAATGATTGTATATCATAAAAAGGATGAGCTTGTTTTGGAAGAACGATGTAATAGACAGTTAATAGATATAGCTGACAGTAGTTTAAGATACACCCTAAGAAGAAGAGAATCTTTTAAGTTTAGTTTTGGAAGTTCTTCAATTTCATAGAATGATCTTTTAAGAATATAAAATTAATGAAGGATTCAAGTGATGTATTATCAAGATATTTAATGAACACATCATTTCATATATTTCTTACATACACATCTTCATATGTCCTCGTTTTCACATGCATATATTCATCATTATCCATGCAGTTAAAAAATATTTTATTTATATATTTTGATTTAAATTTTAAATTAATAACACTTTTTAATCAAAAATGTCAAGTGTATATTCATTTTAAAAAGTTGACGAGACATGTTTTTAATGGAATGTGTCCTTTTCCAAATATAAAATAAAATTTTATGGAGGTAATGTCAGGAATCTTCTTCCTTGGATATTTATATTATTTAAAAAATAAACTTTGTCTAAATCTATCTTTCTTATTTAGATATCCATTTTTTGATTTACTTAAAAGCATGAATTGATTTATAGAGAGATTATACCAAAATTAAAAGTATAACCATGATGATATATAAAATGGATTGTTCTTCATGTGATGAATGTTTAATAGCACTTTTGTTCATAAGATGATTTACAGAGAAGCTTAATAAGATAAAACTGATATTTTACTTCTGCGATGCTTAAGATAAAATCAATTAACTATTTCATAGGAGAATTCTTATTCATAAGATAAAATCTCATTGAAATATAATAATTAACTTCTACATCTTCATCGGTTGTTTATAAGATAATGCTTTTATGAATATCATTTTCATAAGATAATAAGAATCCTATATTTTTTTTCTAATTGTGCTTTCTGAATTTGATAATGCAGAAGAAAATTTACTTTTTTAGTAAGAAAAAATTTCTGAACATGACTTTGATAAGATAAATTAACTTGGTGAAAACTGAAATTCCCATAAAGATACTAGGTTTCTTTCATATGATAATTAGGTTACGCTTGAGATAAGCATCTAACATAATATAGATTTCTTTAACAAAAAGCTAAATTCTAGTATAATAAATGTATTTTTCCTTGTGTATGATAAATTATTTTAAAATACATCTAATATATAAGAACCCGGATCTTCGTTTCATGTATGTCTTTCCTTTTTTGGAGTTTTTAAGAATTTTTGGAGATTCTTGAAATTTTTGAAGTACACGCCGTGTATTTTCTGAGTACACGCTGTGTACTCTTTTCCCGCTCGAAGCCGTGTGCTGGCCGTGTCTGGGCCACACACACAATGTGTAGGGGTGATGTGGAGTTAGATTTTGGTGAAGTACAGAAAGACCCACTACACGCCGTGTACTTTAAAAATACATGCCGTGTACTTTTTTTTTCACTAAATGAACCGGGGTCACGCCTAATTGCCGTAATCATCTTCTTCTAGGTCTGGTTCGACCGGGAGATTCTGTACGACCGTGAAACTTCTTCAGATTCCCAATACTCCATCCGTTCTCTGATTCGAGCCCTGTCGTTTGCGTTGGAAGCGCAGCGGTGAGTTCTCCTTTCTGCTTGAGCCTTGTTTTCCAATTCTTCTTCCTCCTCAAGTTATCTAAGGTTGAACGTTTTGTGTGTTTTCTTAGATCTATGAAATTATAGGGAGAATTAGCCGTCATGGTTCAAGTTTATCGATCTCCTAGGATCAAGGTAGCTGGTTTGTGCCTTACAGTTCAAAGTCTCTGAGTTTTATGTGCAAATTCCACCAATACCCATGAATGGGGTATCGCGTGTTTACCTTTTTTCCCTTTTTGTTTTCCCACCTTGATTTTATGCTTGTGTAGAGGTAAATTTTACCATGTTAGAGGATAATTTATTGTGCTGGGATGTTTTTACCTTTCTTTGTTCTATTTACGACCTTTGGGTCTCATTTTCCTTTGGCTGCTACACCTGTTTTCATGCCTTGTAGTTATAGGTTGAAGTGAAATTCATGAAATGCTTGTTGCCTTATAGACTATTTATCTAAGTAGCTATATAGGTTTACTTTGGTTAGCCAAGTAGCTCTATAGGTTTACTTTGGCCTTATAGCATTATTATGCACTGAATGGAACGGGACTGAGAGAACCTGGTGCTGTAGACTATAAGGGATAGACCGAGTGAGCTTCCCAGAGAGTCTTAGATATTACAGACTACAGAGGGGATGGACCGAGTGAGTTCCTAGAGAGCCTTGGATTTTATAGACTACAGGAGGGTAGACCGATTGAGCTTCCTCAGAGAGTCTTACATTGTTTGAATCTCTTTAAGAACCTTCCTAGGCTAGAGGAGGAATTGACCGAGTGAGATTTCTCAGAGAGTCTGTGGTATGCCTGAGGCTATAGGAGGAATTGACCGAGATAGATTCCTCAGAGAGTTTCTAGACCTTGGGGCTAAGAGGGTTAGACCACGTGATCTTCCTCAAGAGAGTCCCTGACTACCATATACTATAAGGGGAATTGACCGAGTGAGCTTCCCCAGAGAGTCTCATAAATTCGTATGACCAAGCTAGATGGGTTATCCTGAGTGCACTGCCCAGAGGGTTGTGGTACTTCTTGTATAGGACTAGAGGGGATGACTACGAGTACTTCCCAGAGGGTTTTCAGCTTATTAGATGTTTGTCTCACTGCTGTTGATTGGTTGTGAATTGTTTTCTGCTTTGTATCATCCAGTTTTACTGCTTACTATTACTGCCTATTGCTTGTTGTTTCTGTTTACTACCTATTGTACTTTTACCTACCATATACTCACTGACTGTTAGGTACAGATCTTCAGGTGAATGACTACTGGGATTTTATCTCACAACCTATTTGGGCCATGCTTTTTGGCCCAATCAGACTATGTTGTTGCAGGTGTAGACAAGGGAAAGCGCCCTTCGACTTCTGGAACTTGATTGCTTTGAGAAGGAGAGAATGGGACTGAGCTTTGGCTCGCTATGCTGAGGAGATGTTTACTTTTATTTTGTACTTGTTTTGGTACTGTAGTGTTTTCCATCATTGTGACTTGTTTGGATACTTTCAAAGTTATGTATCATGAATCATTTCTTATATACATATGTGCTCCAGTTTTTTGATTTAGTCTTCCGCTGTTATATTGTTGGTTATTACTACTTCCGCTATTGCATGTTTATTTTTATTCTGCTGTGTACTCTGCCAATGAGGGCATAGTTTCCCCACTATCACACCCAAGGCCCTCGCTGCTAGTCGGCAGCCTTTGGAATTTGGGGAAATGCGCTTGAGGCCATGTGACCAACCGGGTACGGGGCACCTCTAGGTGGCTTCCGGAACTGGGAAGTTACATAATAAATAGATCACAAATTATAAAGAGAGTTAGAGATAAAATATTAAATACTTATGATAAAATAATTATAAAATAAATAGGGATTTATTGAATAATTAAACCATATAAATCATCGAGATATGCTGAATCAAAATATGTCTGTCTAAAAATACATTCATAATATTCATTCATCCTTATGAATTTAACTCCTTTTCGAGTTAACATACTTAGTGATCAAGATAAATAAGAAATTTATTCAACAAACCATCAGTAGTAACCCGTTAATCTAAGAAATATATGAATTACTATGAAATTTATAGGTCCTAAACACTCTTCAACCACAATAGTTTTAGTTTCACCAATTGTTATTGTATCTTTATTTATAATATGTCTATTGAATGAAATATGTCCCAACCAAAATTTACATTTACTAAATTTTCTATATAAATTCTTTTCTTTTATGGTTTGTATAATATATGTAAAATGTTTATCGTGATCATTATAAATTTTAGAATATATCAAGATGTCATCAATATACACAACCTATAATTTATCCAAAAAACTCATGGAAAACTCTTTTAATAAGGTCCATAAATACAAATAGATCATTTGTTAACCAAAAATACATAACCATAAACTCATAATTCCCATACCTAGTCTGAAATGTTGTATTTTTAATTTCAATATCCTTCACCTTCAATTGATGATACCCATACCTAATATCAACCTTTTAAAAGTAATGATCTCCCTAGAGTGGAGGAAAAAATAATCTATATGAGGAAATGAATAATTGTTCTTAATGGGGATGTTATTAAATTTTGTATAATCAACAAAGATCCTCATATAACTATATTTATTTTTAACATAGAAAATTGGGGCACCCTATGGTGAAGTTCTAGGGTGATTGAAGCCTTTATGAAGAATCTCTTCTAAACGTTTATTCAGTTCCAAAATTTCTACTTAATACATTCAATAAGGAGAATTTGGTATTGAATTAACATCTTACACTATTTATATAGTAAATTCAATATCATGATTAGGCATAATAAAAGATAATTAATCAGAAAATATATATAAATTTTGATTTAGTATAGGAAAATAACTAATTTGAATAGTTTCCTTCTTCTCAACAAAACATGAAAATACCATTAATTTTAATATTTAATAAATTTCTTAGTTTCTTAATATGTTATCAGAGGTATGAATTCATTCTTGTATACTATTATAAACTCATTTTGAAAATAATCTTATTTAACTCTATAATCTATCTTAGCATGATAAATAGAAAGCTAATCTATATCCAGAATAACATTTAACTATATAAGTGTAAATATAATATGGTTTATATATAAATACCTTCATAGAAAATAACAAGAAAATTCCTATAATTTTTCTTCTACTTAAAAATACTCCAAAGTGATTTTAAATTTTTTTATAGATTCATTTATACAGGTGAAATTTCAAATTTACTAGAAAATTTCTAAAAAATGATACAATTTGTAGAACATGAATCAAAAAAGACATTAGAATAATCTGAATAAACAAGTAATCTACCTAACACCACATTACTGGATAGTATAACATCTTCTAAATCAGTTGAAAATGTTTTCACTACACCTTTCTTCTTATGATAATGAAAAAATATATCCTTTATTTCTATATTCGAACAAGTGATCACATAAGGACCCATTTCATTAAAATTAAAATATATAACTACCATATTTACATTAGTTGTTTGATAAAAATTTTGATCATTTTATTTTCAATCATGAGTCACATGTTCAAACTTACCACATTAGAAAATATTCCAATATTTTATAAGAAATTTTCCAGAGTGGTTTTTACCACACTTATCACAAGATTGAAACTTGATTTTATTACCTTCAAATTTCCTCGATGGATGCTTCCATATTTCCTTCCACTCAAAAATATTTTTATACTTATTGTTATAGAACACATAATCATCATAAAACTTCATTTATATCTTATTATCTTATCAAACAAGTTTCTTATAACTTTTAAATTTACAATGATGTAATTCCCTTCGATATTTTGTCTTCAATACTAAGTAAAACTGAATAATTTTATGATCAAGATCTTAGATATAATTTGGTTCATACCTTTATTATTCGGTGAAGTTTTATTTATATACAACTATTAAATATTAATCCTTCTACCTCAATTCCAATAATTATATTAAATCCTTAGTCGAATAGGCGGAGGAAAATATTTATCAAGGAAAATATTCTTAAATTCACCCCATTATAAGTTATAAAACTCTTATCTTTACCTATTATTCCTTACTATTGAAAACTACTTGAAAACTTCACCTTAAAAATGATAAATATATAGAATTATATTTTTATGCTTTGAAAAACCCATGACTTCAAATATATATTCCAAAACATTAATTCGTCCCTCAACTACTATCTGGACAGTAGATCCACTGAATGCGGATGGGTTCTATTTCATGAAATTATCTATTATAGACATGTTCCTAGGTAGTAAATATAGTTTTCTCTAACATGTATTCAACACCATTAATATCCCATGTCATATAATCCATCACAATAAAAAACTATTTAGTTTATATTCCAACCACTCAAGGTTTCTAATTTAGAATGATATTTTCTTCTTGGAGCCTTCCTATATTAAATTCCATATTTACTATGTGGAAAAAAATTCTAAGAAGACATAAATTAGATTAAACAACATGGTAATATTCAGATTATATCTCATGATAACCATAAATTATAATATATTAAGCGTATTTACTTACATTATCCCAATAAAAAAAATTATCTAAACCCTAATCTAATACCAACTATAAAAACATTATCCTTCTTCAAAAAATAATTTATTTTTTTTAAAATAATTTATTTTTCTTCATTATAAAATACCATTTTAAGTTTATAGTTTTAGAAAATGACATCATAACACTGACATAAAAACCCATGCATTACAAGGTAGGCAGTTCCACTCAAGATCTATTTTTTATAATATAACACTTTTATAATGAAGAATGTTTTCTTTTCATAAAAGTATTCATTATTTTCAACATGAATTCATCAATGTTACTATAAATCTTTAAAACCTACGAAAAAATTTAAAAACATGTGATGAGAACAAAAATCTTAGTAAAGGAAACATATAAATAAAAAATAAACCCATTATTCCATTTAAAAACAATGAGATCATATAAATTTTTTTACCTTCAACATAATAAATTTTAAGTTCAAATAATAATTTACTTATATATGAAATTATATTTACTATCCAAAGTTCTTCATAAAAAATATTAAAAGAAAAAAATAAAGGTAAATTCATAATTAAGTGGGTTTCTTAGAAACCATGAGAATCCACAAATTTTTTTCCTATAAACAAAACTTTTATCCTTAATGGGAATAATCATTACTTAAATAAAAGATTATAAATCACCTTATAAAATCAAAATATTTCCATGAAAATTAATTTGAAAGAATATTTAAGTCACATAGGTGACTTGGTAAATCATCTTCATATAACCCTTATAAGAATCATAACAAATAGAATAACCTACTTGGTGAATTCCAACATAATTATCTAGAAAATATAATAATTACCCAATTTATTGGATAGATTTATGGTGATTAAATATCATTATAAATAATTTCCAAGTATTATAACATACATGAAACCAATAATATTGTGCATTTACATAATCAAAATCAATAAAATAATCTTTCTATCCCATAAGTAAAACATTTTCGAATATTGATACATATATTTCCTTTAAAATGTAATTTTCAAAACTAAAATGCCCATAATAAATGGAAAAATAGTTTTTTATTTAAAATAAAAATGTAATATTATAATTTAATTCAAGTATAGAATAAAAGTTTCTATTGTAGGAAAATACTTTGATGCCGTATAAATTTAAAAATATTCCTTTTGTACTTTTTAAAGAAAGTAAAACATTCTGTATGAAATATGAAGAAAGATTCATTTCGAATACCATTTGAAAGATATTCAAAGGCTAGTTAAAATTTATTTTTTAATTAATTTATTTAAATATTTTCACACCCATAAAAAAATATGTACATAGAGGAAAAATAATAGAAATAAATCTTTAGAAGTTTTTTAAGTTAGGTTTTATGATAGAACATCCCGTATGACATTGATAACTATTGAAGAAATGGAAAACTAAAGGAAATAAATTTGGATGGATTTTTAAACACTTTTATTATTTTATAATAATGATAAGACACATCCATAAGTTATTTTATACACCACACATAAGAATTTATGTGGTGAAAATAGATTAAGTCTTAAAGATGGGGAATTGAGAATTGGAATACATTACCTCAAGCCGAACTCTTTACATACACTGTTTAACTTCCTAAATAATAAAATTATGTTAAATATTTAAAGGATTAATAACATTTATTAAGTTTATTATTCCCTTTATTTCACTTTTAAACTTATCATATTTAATTAATTAATCGATTAATTTCACATTAGACATTTTGAGGATATTCAGTTCATTTGTCCAAAATGACTTCTTTAGGGAAACTATGGTCAAATGACTCCTGATTATACCATTGAAAAAATATTAATCTTTTTATAATTATAATTTTTATTAATTAATAATATTTTTATAAGAAAATATGAAATTTGGTTATGAAAAATTAATTACGTTACAACATGGAGATGGTAGTCCATACATACACATGGACAATATTTCATTTTTTCAAAAAAAGAGGGAAAGAAATAAAGTATTATTTTATCTTTTTATAATGATAATTATATCATAAATATAATATCATTTAATTAAAATAAATATATATATATTCCATTAAATAAGGGGTGTTTATGAAATGTAAAATACATCGGTTCGTGAGACGGTAGTCCGCACATACTCATGAACAATGTTTTTATTATTTATTGGATGGTAAAGAAAGCATTGGAATATTTATTTACCATTATAGAATGAAATTAAAATAATATATATAATATTTTTTCATTTTTATAAATTATTATGACTAGACATAGATTCGGTGATGAAAAATGAAATATATCATCTCGTGGGGAGGTATTCAGCACATAAGCAAGAAAGATGTTTTCAATTTCAATTAGAAGGATAAGTAAATAGAAAAGGGTTATAACATAAATATAAAAACATTAAATTATTTTAAATATACTTATTTTATTAAATTAAAATGGTTAAAATAGTTTTTTTTGGAGGTAAAATAAGAACAAAAAAAATAATCTGGTAAGAATTATTCTTTTTCATTGGAAAAACTATTTAGGTTTATAAATAAAAAATCATGAGGATGATATCTTGATCAAACAAAGACCTATATAAAGTGGAGAGGTAATTTAGGAAAGTATTTGTGTATGGATTGGATGAGATAAGTGTCTATGTATGCATGTTAAATATAAGATATGTGGTGTCCTTTTATAAGCACATAAGATGAAATGCTTGGAATTTTTTGAAAGATTAAAATATATTAATGTATTACTACAGAAAAGTGTATCCAAAATGACTCATATTGAAATATGAGATGATATAGGTTCAATTTATGACTATAAAATATGATTTATACATAGGTTTAGGTAATTTTAACCCTTATCATTTTTGTTTTAACCCGTTTTAACCTGTTTCAACTCTTATCAGGTTAGGAGACTTTCTTTTACCAAAGTTACTATTTATAGTAAAAAAATGTGGTCATCTTATTTGAAAAATTTGAAAAACATAATTCAAAATATTAAATCAGTTGTTTATGATTAAATATCTAATGGTGGTAAAAATTACTATTAAAAAAAATACAAAAAATAGAGAAGGATGTTCTGAATAAATGCCCTTTTCAAGTATATTTTTTTATACCAAATTCAAGTATAATTGTAGGGACCCATCCTTAAATATTACATATTATAGTGATGTTAAAGTAGAATTAAATTTATTACATTTTTTAATATATTTTAGGTTTTGGTTCATATAGTGCTAGGTTATAACTCTTATATAACAATCCCCCATATTACAAAGTAGACACATATACTCAGTATAGATTTTTCCCATGAAACAAATTTTTTAAAAAGAATCATGTTTTATTTTCATGAAATATCTTCAAAAATTTTATATTTACCTTATCCTTATCCCTAATCATCCTTAAATCCCTATTAAAAACATTTTAAATCATTGGATGAGAAAAAAATCTCAATAAGGTACATAAAAGAGTAAATATGTTAGTCTAGTGAAAAAATAAAATCTAATAAAAATATTTTCTTCAAAACATGGATTTTTATCTGAAAAGAGCATCATTTTTCCATTAAAAATATAATTATATTACATTTATAAGTCAAATTATTTCCATAAAAACTCATTATCAAGCATAGAAATGTCACATAGGTGCCTTGGGACATCATCATCATCTTAAAACACTTCCAAAACCCTTACAAATTGGAATAACCATTTTTAAATGTCCAATATAATTCACCAGAGAACATAATAATTACCCAATGAAATTAATAACTATAAGGGTGAACCCATCATATAAGCTATAACTGGATCACCCATGATCTATAATGGGGCTCAACCCTTCATAAAAAATGTCTAAGGACCATATAATGAAGAAAATACATGGAAAAGTATTTTAAACCCATATGTAAATCATTTTGGATATGAAAATACACTTTCTTATTAAAAACCGACATTTAGTATAAAAATAACCAAAAAATAGAAATAGGGTTTTTATATTATTAAAAAATTAAATCTTTTAGAGGAAGATAAACTTTAAATAATTGTTATTGTAGTGAGAAAGGTTGTTATCGCTGTATAAGTAAAAATAGAAATTTCATTTTTTCTTATTTGAAAAGGACATCAAAACATTCCATAAAATGTTCATTTTGAAAACCTTTGAAATAAATTCAAAATAAAAATATAGTTACATTTATAATTCAATTATATCCATATAAATACATCCATTAAATAATTTTAAAAATATATATATAGAAGAATTTTTTAAGGGAAACTTTTAAAAATGATACTTTAAAAGAAAGTCCCTTAACTTAAGTCAGACTCATCACATAAGTTTTTTATCTACTTTAATAACAGAATCATGATATTTTTAAAACCAATTAAGAACCTTTAAAAGTTTCTAATTCCTTTATTTTATTTAATACCATGTTATATATAATTTCTTAATTAATTAAATTCACGTCAGACATTTTGATGATATTCATATCATATGTCAAAAATGACTTCAGTAGGTTTAATATGGTCAAATATTTAACTAATCCACCATCTATAGAATAATTATCATTTTTCTAAATCTATTATAATTTTAAATCTAAAAATTAAACATGGTTTTGAAAAGTTAATTACGTTACAATCAAGGAGACGTTAGGTCATACATAATCTTGATTAACATTTCCATTTTTCAAAGATCATTATGGAAAGAACATAAGTTTTCTTTTATATATCTATAATGATAATAATTTAATAAATATCATATTAATCATATAAATATTTTGATATATATCATATATTTTATTTGGTGATAAAAAATAAATTAACATTAATGATATATTATCCTTTAAGAATGATTAATATGTCATGAATATAATATATTAACATTAATTCCAAAATTATAATCCATCCATGAGTGATGGTGATGGAAAACAAATTACATCGGTTCACGAGGTAGTAGTCTTCCATTCACACAAACGATGGTTTCGTTTCCAATTTGAAGGAAGAGAAGATGGATATAGGTTTTTCTATTAACATAAAAATACTAAATATATTTTTTATATTGGTGTATTTATATAATCATGGTTATTTAATATTTTAAGGAGGTCAAAGAATAAATAAAACTAAAATAAGCAGTTAAAAACTATACCTCTTATTTGGAAAGTCTCTGATTAACACATTAAGCCCCATAAGGTTGGTATTATACCTAAAAGAAGACCTCTATAATGAGGGTAGTAATTATAGTAATTTATTTTGTGATTTAATTTCCAAAACAAATTGTTTTCTATTTTTTAATTAATGGGAAGAAGAGATGCCCTTTTATAAGATATGGGATGGGTACTCTAAGAATTTCTCAAAATATTAAATTAAAATAAATTAATTTTCAATTCCAAATGGATAAAAACTAATTTATTTTGAATATAGGATGTGTATGGATCAAAATAAAATTATAAAATAAAAATTTTACAATCTTTATCACATTTTACTAGTATCTGTTAGTATTAAACCCTCGTTAATCCCCTGTACACTTATTGTGGCAACACATATTTTTTACTCTTTGAGGAGAAATATAGTTATTATAAATGAAATAACAGCCCATAAATGGACCATTATTGATATTATAAATAATTTGAAAATATATTGGCCAAATATATGATTTTAAGAAATTTTATATCATTTAATACAATATTATTTATTATAATATGTAAATAATTACAATTTTTTAAATATTCATTACTTTGATTTTAATAACATCAACCCAAAAAGTAAAATTAGATCCAAATATTTTAATATATACCTAACATGTAATGGTAATATATAAAATTAATGGATTACATAAATTATCTAAAATTATATTAATTTTAATATTTTTAATATAATTTATTTTATTTTTCCATTAATTAAATAATTACTACGTCAGCGTTGTGTAAATATTTATTTACTAAAAATTAAAAATAAATTACCCTGATGAAGATAAATCATTTATATTTCAATATAATATTTATAAATATAAATGTAATCTGGTTAAACATATGTAATAAATATTATAGTTATTAAAAATTAGAGTGACATTTTTTACTTTTATTTAAATAAAACATTATAAAGGTTATAATCAAATCCAAATGGAAAAAATTCATATAAATGAATCTTGGATGAGTATGTATAAAATTGAGTTATCCAATTTAATTATGGAAAGTGTTAGGTTAATTTTTTAGTCCTTATCATTTTATTTTTAACTTTAATTACCTGATTTACCCTTTACCAAAGTAATAAAATTACTAAGGTTACTATTCATAGGGACAAAAAATAATAGGAAACTATTTACTAAATTTTGACCAAATGATTCCAAATATGTAATAATTTTTTTAAAAATTCATAATAAAGAAGTTATATAATTTAATTTGAAATTAAACTAGAAAAACATGATGAAAAAAAGTTTTTCATATTTTTTTTAATGTAAAAAATGTTTTTATACTAATTTTAAGTTCAAAAATCATTTTTAAAAACCATAATTAGATTATTTTAAATCAAAATGAACTAATGAAATTTTCAAACTCATCAAAAATATATAATTTTACTTTGTAAATACTTGAAGTGAAGTACAAATTTTAATAAAAAAATAATTTTTTTCTCAATTCACTAAAAAATAAATCTTTTTAGAAAATTCTAAAAAATCCATCATAAGATAATTTTGAAATTATGAATTCTAAAATTAAATACATTTTTGTCAAATTAAAATTATATTATTTGAAAATTAAATTTTTAAATAGAACCTTATTGGAAAATACTTTAATGAAACTATTAATTTTTTGATTTCAAAATTAGTTAACCTTTTTTAATGAATATAAATATATAATATCTTACTAATAAATATTTATAAGTCATGAAAATGATTTATTCTAAAATTAAATTGGTTGTTACACTCTCACACCCTTTTTAAATTTCATCCTCTCAATTTTATAGACTTATTAAACAATTGAGGATACCTTTCCCTCATAGAATTTCTAGACTGCCATATTACTTGTTCAACCATATGGGTTTCCCACAAAGCCTTAAAGTAATGAATTACCTTGTTCAAAAATACATGCTCTCTACAATAAATAATCTGAATAATCTATTCATTGTATGAAATTTTATCTTTCAAATTAACTACTTTAGGGATCAAAACATGAGGTGAATTTGGAACATACTTTCTTAACATAGAAACATGAATAACATTGTTTACATAGGATAAACTCAGAAGAAAAACCACTAGATAAAAAAAATCCATCTTTATCAAGGATTTTTATATGGTCTAGTGAACGTTGGACTTATCTTCCCCTTTTTACCAGAACACACAACAATTTTCCATTATTATACTTTAAGAAAAACTTGATCACCTACATCGAAAGAAATATGTTCCCTCCAGTTATCTTCATAAATTTTCTGCCTACTTAGATCTATCCTCAAATGTTACTAAATTATCATCACCTTATCAACCAATTATTTTACAAAATATGGTCCCTTCATCTTCATTACTCATACTTTATCTAATAAATGTAGTATTTTGACAACACTTTTCATATAAATCCTCAAAATGTTCCATCTGTATACTGAAATGAAAACTACTATTATTTGAAAACTAAGTTAAATAAATATATTTATCCTAACATATTTTGTAATAAATTAAACAAGTGTGGATCAAGTATTCCAAGGTCTTAATTTTTTGTTCGGACTATCCATAATATTGATGATGGAATATTGTACAAAAATTTAATTTAGTACCTAAATACTTCTAAGTACTTTTATAAAAAATTTAAGTGATCTTGGGATCATGGTATGATACAATCGATATGGTACTATATATAAATTGACTATCTCCTTGAGATACAATAAAAAAAGTTTATCCAATGATATAGTATCTAGAATCAGAAAAAATGAACAGATTTATTTAATCAATCAACAATAACTCAAATCACATTGTGATTTCAAGATGTATTTAGAAATACTACAATTAAATCAATGGATAAATTTTCCCATTTCAACTCTGGTGCTGGAAAAATTCTAAGCATACCCTTCAATAATTGTTATTCCCCTTTAACCTGTTGACAAGTAAACCATTTCATGGTAAAGTAAACAATATATATTTTCATTCCATCCCACCATTAGTACTCCCAAATGTCACTATACATCTTAGTACTATGAGGATGAATGAAGAACGAGGGACTATGATTTTCAGTCAATAATTTATTCTTTAATAGAGAATCGAATGGAACACATACTCTCTTTTCAAATCATGAAACACATTATTTTTCAATATTCAATTAAAAACACCTACCCCTTTTAACAAATTCAACCTTTTCTATAACCCATGATATTCTGTTTGAGTTTTCTTAATTCTATCTATCAAGGTTGACTACATTGTAACCTGAAACCAAACATAGGATGTTTCTTCATCTATAACTTTTAATCCAAAATTCATTAAATCATTAACAAAAGGGTCATTTTCCAAATGTAACATATTTAATGTATAATTATTTTTATGTATCAAAGTAATAGATACATTTTTTTATTTTATAATATGATAAATAATTATGCATTCATAATCATTTATTAGTTTTAACCATCTTCACTATCTCATGTTCAACTATTTCTGAGTGAATATATATATCAATCCTTTATGATCAATATATATTTTACACTTTGATCCATATAAAATTATGCCTCCACATTTTTAAATAAAAAACTAAAATAGTCAATTCTAGATCATGTGTAGGATAATTCAACTCAAGAGGTTTTAGTTCCTGTAGAGCATAACCAATTACATAATCATTCTAAATCAAAACGCAACCAAGTACCTTTAATGAAGGATAAATTTAGATAAAAAATTCACCATATCTATAGAGAAATTATAAAATCATATCATTCACCAATATTCAATTTTAGTTCATGAATAAAAATATTACATTATTTTTACCAACTGAATTTAACTTCCTTTAGACTTTTCTTATTCAGTGGGCCAAATAAAAGATAATTTTTTTCAAAAAAAACCCATTAGTAATGTGCTAAAACAAGAAAAATATGAATCATTATGACATTTTTAGGTCTTGGAAACTCTTCAACATCCTTATATTTAACTGGGTCTAAAATTATTCCATATTTTGAAACAATATATCCAAGGAAATAAAAAACTTTCAACCAATATTCACACATACTAAATTTTCAATATAGTTTCTTTTCTTTTAAGGTTTTCAAAACAATCTTTTTGTGTTTTTAATGATCCTCATGACTTAAAGAATAAAACAATATGTAGTCAATAAACTCAACCACAAACTTATCCAAATATTCATAGAATATTTTTTTATAAGATCCATATATAAAAATGGTGCATTATACAACCCATAGGGCATAACTACAAACTCATAATGCCCATATCTACTCTAAAATGAAGTCTTCAGAATATCATCCTTATTTTCATTAAACTAATGTTACCCTGACCTAAGAAAAATCTTTAAAAAATACTATTCCTCTAGAGATGATCAAATAATGAATCAATATAAGGAAAAATATACCTTTTCTTAATAGTTATGTTATAAAAATCACTATAATCAACACAAAGAATAATAGAACCATATTTATTTTTAATAAATAAAAAATGATCACAACAAGTTGAAGTTATTGGATGAATAAAACTTTTATCTATAAAATCATTCAATTAATTTTTCAATTCCAAAATCTCTACTTGAGTCATTTTTAAGGGAGTTTTGAAATCAGATTAGCATCAGGTACTAAGTCAACAGTAAAATCTACCTACCGATCTAAAATAACATCTTATAAATCATAAAAAACCATCCATGTATTAATTAACTATTGGTACATCTCTATTCTGTATAGTTTATTTATTTTCAATAACATGTGGTAAGTAACTTTCACTACAATTTCTAATCAATTTCCTAGCTTCTTGGTAGGTTATCAATGGTATAAAATTATTGAAGAAAACATCCTTTGATCTATAATTTATTTTAACATGATAAAATGAAATCTAATCTATATAAAAAATAATATCAAAATCTACCATGAGAAGTTCAATATGATTTATACAAAAGACCATTCCAATAACAGAAATAGAAATATTCCTATAAATCTTTGTAACTTTAATATTTCCACCCAGAATTTCACTAAGAGTTCTATAATATTTTCCTGATGAGATATTCCAAGTATTATTGGAAATTTACTATAAATGAATGACTGTGAATATTTATAGTGAAATAGGGTATTGGAATAATTCAAATAAAAAAGTAACATTCTTATGAAAACTTCATTTTATATCCCTGTACCAACTATAGTAGTAGAAAAATATGTTTCCACAAATTTTTTAATTTAGTCTTGATGATTTCCATTTTTTTAAAATAGTTTGTAGTGAGGCTTAATATTATTAAAAACAAAGTTACAAGAGTCATAAGGAGGTAAATTTACATCTATCATGTTTAAATATATTCATCAATTCACCAGGTATGCTGTAGTAGTGTTTACAATTCATTTTTGAGGCTTCTTTGTTAGAAAGACAGTCTGCAAGTTGGTTTGATTCACGATAGATGTGTGTTATGATATAGTTCATTAAATCAAGGGAACTCAGGTAGCTGTTCGATTTTGTAGTGAGTTTCCAAGGAAGATGAACTTTTCCCAGCCTAATTGCTTGGACAATTGTGGTTGAGTCACTCTCAAACCATATAGAATTCCGGTTTATTTTATGAGGAATATCTACTACTATAACGAGACCCTATATTTCAGCTTCAAAAGCTGTATCATGACCACATGTAACATATTACCCCTCTAAAAAATCACCATTGCGATCTCTAAAAGAAATTCCATATCCAACAGGTCCAAGGTTTCCTCTCGAGGAACCATCTGTATTGTATTTTATCCAACCTACAAATGGAGACAACTAGAAAACTTCAATGGTGCCAAGTGGATTAGGGTAGTTATCTTGAAGTCAGATGTTTCTCAAGATAGCAAGATCCCTAATTAAGTTATTACAATAATCAGTATGAAGATTACTAGTTTGTTATACCGCAAGCATTATGGCGGAGAGAGTAGCTTTGTGGTTGATGATAGGTTCAACATGCAGGAATTTATTTCTTTTGTTCCATACAATATGAATGAATACTGCACATACGATGAGAAAAAGTATTAGAACCTTCTTTGAGAGTTGGAATTCAAGAAAGTCCAGCAGAAATTGTGAGATAACAGTGGTTTGCGGGCAATTCATTTCGAAGATTTCAAAATAGATTTCCACAGGGAAGCAGATGTGTTATAGGATAGGAACAAGTGATTCACAACATCTTGGTGTTGCTTTCATAGTGCACATCTAGAATATAAGGTGATGACAAGTCACTGAAGATTCACTTCAGCAAGGAGCTTGTTGAGATGTAGGACCCAGAGCAATGTAAATCTGGATGGCATCGTCCATTTTTTGTTGAAAGATTCCTTCCATGTACTCTCACCATAGATAAGATTATTATAGTAACCTTTAGAGTCTAGGATTCCATTTGAACTCGGTTACCACAAAAGAACGCCATGACTATCAATAAAGTCATAATTATCAACTATGTGTGCAATGTTAGAAGGAAGAGCATCACCATTCTCAATATGTCTCTTAATGGAGGAATAATAATTAGTGTTCAGATTAGTAGAACCAAAAATGTCAATGAGTGGAACCCCAATCCAGTTGTGGTTCCATTATTTGAGAGAGGATAGAGTACTTACCATCCAGCACAAGTAGAAATTGATGTTCCGGAAAATCCTTTTCAGTCTAGGCCAGATTAAAGATTGAAGATATAACATATTCCCTTCAATTAGTCTTTTGAGAATTTTGGATCTAAGGAACTCCAAATATTTTTCCTTTTCATTAATGATCCTCCAAATGAACTGGGCCTATAAGGATTGATTGAATATCTCAAGGTTCTTAACTCCTAGACCTCCTTTAGCATGTGTCATACAACATCTTTTCCAAGAAGCAGTAATGGGTTTCCGTTCCAGGATACTTCCAATACACACAAATTTTCTCATGATAGCATTTAAAATTTTGATCACTGAGGTAGGAAAGGAGTAAAACATAATGGAATATACCAGTTTTGAGATGGCCACATGTTTAACTAAGAAAAGTATACCTTCCATTGAGAGAGACCTTCCCTTCTAGGAAGAGTGGGTTCTTTTGACTTGACTCAGAACTTCCATAAAGTGATAAGGTCAAGGTCTGCCAAAAAACATAGTAACTCCTAGGTAATTGAAGGGGAGATTCTATTCCAGAATTCCATGGTCACTAATCATGTTGGATTTCCTTGAGGTAGAAATATTTTTCCCAAAATAAATAAATGACTTGATCCACTTCACCTCCAATCCTGAGACACTTTCATAATGGATATTATACTTATTGATATTTTGAATGTTTATCCTATCACCCTGAGTAAAAACAATAATATCATCAGCAAAGAATAGGTGGGAAGGGGAAGAGATACTTCTTGCTGCTCTGATTGTCATGAGTTCGCCCATGCATGTCATGTGAAGAAGAATTATACTAATATAGTCTTCAATGATCGCAAAAATAATGGTAGAGATGGGGTCCCCTTTTCTCACTTCTCTAGAACACTTGAAGTAACCCTCCGAGGATCCATTAATAAGAATTGAAATATGAGCAGAGCTGATGAGTGTATTGACCCATCGGAAAAACCTCATGTGGAATCTAAACTCATGGAGAATTTGGCCAATGAATTGCCAATAAATTGTGTCAAAGGCTTTTCTGATGTCTAACTTGAGCGAAATATTTCCTCCTCTAGTGTATTTCTAAAGAAGATTCACGCACTCTGAGGTAGTTAGAAGAAAATATTGAATTTTCCGCTCTTTAACATAACCAAACCGATTCTCGGATATAATTTTCCTAGCAACAAACTGAGAATTAAATCATTGAGAGAGGGATCCATATATAAAGATGTGTTTAACTAGTCTAAAAATATCAGTATTGATGATATCCCAATAGAACTAAAAGAAGTGGTTGGTGAAGCCATTTGGACTCGGTGAACTTCCTTTATTAAGCCCAAAAATAACATCTCTGATTTTAGTGTCCAGTGGGACAAAAGTAAGGAGAATATTATTCCCTTCAGTGATGAGATTGGGGATGATTCCTTCTATAATATTTTCATTTCTTCCAAGACCATTGAATAGGTTCCTATAGTTGGAAATGATGTTGTTTGAGAGACTTTTTCAATCATTCAGAATTGTGTCACCATCCTTTAATAGAGATAAGGTACTATTAACTTTTCTGGATCTTGTAAGGGCTTTAAAAAATTTGGTGATACAATCTCCCTATGTATGAAATTTTACTTTAAAGAGTTCCTTTTGTATGTTGTCTTTAATCCTTATGAGATCATTGAGTTCAGAGGCCATGTTAGCCTCCTGGGAAAGATCACCAGAAAAGTGGCTTTTGGTGATTTCATATTGGATTCCATGAAGGGATATCTCTAGAGAGTTGATTTCCTAATATAAAAGATTGAATTTATGCTTACTCCACCTCTTTATTTTAACATTAAGGGCCCTTAACTTGAAAATATAGAAAAAAGGGTTTTCATTGCAATATGTCATATTCCAAGTGTCCTTTACCATTTGAGAGCATTCTTGAATAGTTGTCCATGCATTGTTAAACAGAAAGGGAATGGTTTTATTGTCTCTCTTGGAAATAAAGGTTATAAGAATTGGGTGATGGTAAGATTTATGTTTCTCAAGAGTGACAGATGAGATGGTTTTCAAACTATAAATATTAGCTTCATTTCCTAAAGCCCGATCTATTTGGCTTGATCTCATTCAACTTAGACACCTCCTATACTAAGTGAATTTGGCACCAATAAGATTGAATTCAATCAGGTTAGACTACTCAACACAGGATTTGAATTCGCTCATAGAAATAGCACTGGAGGCATGCCCAAGCTTCTCATCCGCATTGACGATAACATTGAATTTTCCCACGAATACCCTGGTATCTGAGATAGAGCTGGATAATTATTTAATATAATGCCAGAGAGGTCTTCTACTAATGTAGTTTTTGTAGGCATAAATAATCGAGTAGAAAGTGAGCTGACCTGAGTTAAGAAAGCTGCAAGTGATAATTTGATCATCAAACCAAACTATAACAGGTTTGTCAACACTGTAGTGAGTAAAAAGGAGAAGTCTATCCATAGAAGAAGTATCCTACAGAGAAATGAGAATAGAATAACCATTTCATTTGAATGGAGTTCTAGAATTGTTTCTATTTATTTTAGGTTTAGAAATTCCAATGAGTGCAGGTTTGTATTCTCCCACAAGAATCCATAGGGAACTGAAAGTGCTAGGGTTGTCCAACCCCTGGATGTTCCAAAATAGGATTCTCCACATTGATCATGACTGGATGAAAACCCCCTTAAATTTTCTCTCAAATCTCCTCAGCTCTCTCTTAATTGAGCTGTTTGTAGGCAGTGCCAGTGTTGGAGTGTTTTCCATGCCCACTTGAAAGGTATCCTTATCCTTGTTCATTGAGTCTGTCTTACTAGGGGAATTATTTTCTTTATGGATATTTCTGTGTTGAGTCCGGGTAGTCTCGGCCTCCTGCTTAGGTAGAGAAGAATATATGGTTTCAGATTCAATATTGTCATCCAAGCTAGTAATCTCGATCAGGTCTGAGGTAACTAGGTCCAAGGTAAAGCCTTCAGACTACACATTAAGAGAATGAGGAAAGATGTCAGCAGAAATATTTTGGAGGATAAGAGGCTCATGGATACTGTCAGTCATCTTGTCTGTAATATTTAGAATACTATTTCCAGCTTGTGTATCATCATTCACATGCAAATCTTCCTCTTACACTAACTCAGAAAAATTCTTGGTAGTATTAGCTGTGTTGCTCTAGGTGATTCCTTTTGAGTGTTCCTTAGTTATTTTTTTCACATATTGTTTTGTGTTAGTTTTTTCCTCACAAAACCTCCCCTGATGTGCAAGGGGTTGTCTTGGAAAACTTTTGGACAATTCTACATTTATCAATAGCATGCCCAATCATCCTGTAGTGCTCACAGTATTTAGGAATGTATTAAAATTCAAAACTTATCTCAATAATGTGATCATTGACATCCAGTGACACCCATTCCAAAGGAGGTAATTCCATATAAATCTCAATGAGAACATGAGCATAAAGTCCAATATCTCTATTGATTGTTATCTGATCAATTATTAGTGGGTTCTTAATGTCAAATGCGAGATCGTTTAGAATTTTTGGATTCCAGTATATCCATGTAAGCTCTTGAATCCTTAACCAAACCTAAGAAATGAAATGATTTTGAGTATAAGGATTGGAGTTAGGATCTCATTCTGAGAGGCGAAGGATTCTTGGTTTCAAATTAAGAGTTCCCAATCACCAGATCAGATTTAGATTTTATTGGTTTTGAAAAATGAGGTGGAAATATCCCTTAAAAATTGGGATGAGATGAAAGTTTGTTAGATTCTTACAATGAGAGATGCAATCCTTGATATTATAATAAGACCAAGTCTTTTCCCCTCATTTATAAAAGATTCAACCCAACATAGAGAATTTGTAGTAGTCTATCCGTTGCTTAATCGTATCCAGGTCAACCACAACTGTAATTTATCCTAAACCCGAACACTTAATGATAGGAATATTATTCTGATTCACCATTATTATAGAGGATCCTATGAGATATTTTGAAAAGGAAATCGCTTTGTGGGAAGTAGAGGATGAGATCACTCCTCCCACAGAGCCATTGTGACAAGGCGAGAACGATCTTTCCTTTTCAGGGTTAAACAAATCCATGCAAGCATGAGATCAGATCGCAAGTAAATCCCCATCAATCTGGACACCTCGAGCTAAAGAGAGTCCCCCCATCATGACGAATTCATGATGAATTCCATCCAAATTAACTAAATTTGAAAAAATAATAGAATAATAGCTTAACTCATTACAACTAAAAAATATCAAAAAGGAAGACTATCGATTACCCCATTATTTGATTATTCAGGAATCTTTTCATTGCATTCACGAGCCTTGTAATAGAAATTACCACAAATTTAACCCTTTCTAGAATTTAACATACATTCCCCAGTATGTTTTTATCACACTTATCACATGATGAGATATTTATTTTCTTACATCCATATTTCTTTGATGAATTATTCCCCTTTTCATTCCATCCAGACCTTTTTTCTAATTTCTCTCATAGAATACATAACTATGGGAGAACTCCATTTATACCTCTAGGTACATTAAACAAGTCTCTCATAACTTTTGAATTCAAGTTTTTCTAATTTCCTTTGATATATTCGTTTTTACCCAAAGTAAAACATATTAATTTTTCTATCAATATCTTGGATAAAATATTATACATCCAAGGCCAATATTGAAAAAATTTCTCCATAAATAACTACATAATATTTATCCTTTTTCCTCAATTCCATGAATTGTTTCTCCATCTTGAGTGTAAAAATTGTAGGAAAATATTTCTCAAGGAAAATATTCTTAATTGTGTCTCATTCCATGGAATAAATCTAATCTCTATATTTGGTATTCATAACCAAAGGACACCATAGATCAACTTAACCTTCAAAAAAATAAATGGAAAGTTTTAACTTTTGATATTCTGAACAGCCCATGACTTCAGATATTTTATACAGGGTATTGATCCATCTATTAGCTACCAATGGGTCAAAAGATCCACTAAATTCAAGAGGATGTTGTCTCATAAAATGAACTACTATCATAATGTTTCTATGTGGTATATATGGATGATCTCTTATATGGATACCACCAATATTTATTGCTTGCGTCAACTGATCCATCACCACACCAAACTTCTCAAATCAAATTCTAACTATTTTAGGTTGTTGATTTTGGAAGGATATCATTATATTGGTTCCTTCCTTTAAGATCATTTGTATTTACTCTATGGGAAACCATCTTGAACAAACAAAATTTATTCAAATAAATATGTTAATCTTTAAATTCTATATTATTTCAACTTAACCATTAGTTAAAATATTTTAAGTTTATTCTATTATCATTATCTTAACCCCTAAATTTATCTAAACCTTACTCTGATACCAACTATAAGTACCAATCCATTAAAATTACTTATTCTAGTGACTTTATAATTCATTTTCTAAAATTCCTAAAGATATTTTAGGTTTATTGTTTTAGGGAGTGAGGTAATAAATTTTACATAATAGTCCCAAATATTACAAAGAGGATACTTCTACTTAATATCTATATTTTTCACCATGAAAAACTTTTAAAAAGAAACATGTTTTCTTTTCATGACATATCATAAAAAATTTGATCTTGATCTCATATTAATCACTAGTAATAAATAAATACTTGTGATTTTTTTAAAATGTGTGATTATCATAAAAATATTATTAAGGTACACAAAATAAGAAATCCATTAATCTAGTGAAAAATAAGAAAACCCATAAAAATATTTTCTTAAAAACATACCTTTTAATCTGATAATGAAAACCACCTTTATTTTCAATATACTATTATCTTACCTGTTAAAATTATATTTTTTTTATGAAAACACATTATAATTCATAGAAAATTCACATAGGGACATTGGGACATCATCATCTTAAAACCATTACAAATCCCTTACAAATTGGAATAACCATTCAACTGACTTCCAATATAATTCTCAAGAGCTTATAATCATTATCCAATGCAAGGGGGTAATATCAAGGGACATCTATTTTATGGGCTATAATGGGATAAACAATGAGATATAATGGGAATAAAACCATTATAAACAATGCTCAAATACCATATCATGAATAAAACCTTGGAAAAACTCTTTTAAACCCATGTGAAAAAATTGGATATCAAAATACCATTTCATATTAAAAACCCATTTTCAATACCACAATACCCAAAACAGTAAAAAAGGATATTATTTGAAAAAAAATGAAATATTTTATAGGAATAAACACTTTAAATAATGTTTATTGTGATGGTAAAGGTCATTGTTGTCGTATATGTTAAAATATAACATTTCTTTAGTCTTTTTGAAAAGGACTCTAAAACATTACGTAAAAGATTCCTTCTATTTTTTTTTGAAAGAAAGTCAAAATAAACATAAATTGTCCTTTATAATTCACTTATATACACATAAATACATCCATAATATATTTTAAAAATATGGATATGGAAGAAAAATAGATTTTTTAATGGAAACTTTAAAAGGGGATTTTTTAAAAGAAAGTCCATTACCATGAATCTGACTCATCATGTACGTTATTTATATTTCATGATAAAAAATTAGGTTACGTTTATACTTGTTTAAGGATTTTTTTTTGTTTTTTATGCTTTTTTTATTTAATACCATGTTATATACAATTACTTAATCAATTAAATTCATGTCGAGCGTTTTGATGATATCCAGCTCATATGTCAGAAATGAATTTGGTAGATTTACTATAGTCCAAGAGGTTATTATTCCAACATATTCATAATAATAATAATTTACTAATTACTATTTTTATAAATCATTTATACTATTAAATCCCACCATTAAATATAGTTTTGAAAAAATAACTACATTATAATCAAAGATATGGTAGGCCATATGTACACATGTGTAACATTTCAATTTTTCAATGACCATTATGGAAAGAAAATACATATTATTTAATATTTATATAATTATAATAATATCATGAATATCATATTGATATTTTAAATATACTTATATATATCATCCATGATATGTGGTGATGAAAAATGAATCACATCATTTTGTAGAGGTTCTTATCCACACGTATGCACGAACAATGTTATTATTTTTATTTGAATAAAAAGGTAAGAAAGTAAACGATATATTATCTTTTAATAATAATAAATATGTAATTAATATCATATATAAATATTAATTACATCATTATAATCCATCATAGGTAGATGGTTATGGAAAATTAATTACAATGGTTCACGAGTTGATAGTCCTCCGTGCACACGAATGGTGATTTCATTTCCAATTCGGTGGAAGAGGATATGAATATAGGTTATGAAATTAAAATTAAAATACATAATTATATAAAATATAGTGATGTTATTATATAATAATGTTTAATTAATATTAAAAGTATCCTTAATAACAAATAAAACTAAAACAAGTGGTTAATAATTATACCTCATCTTTGGAAAGTCTCCTTTGATTAAAACCTTAAGCCCTATGAGGTTGGTATTATGGCTAAAAAAGAACTCTAGAAATAGGTGAGGTACAATATAAATTAATTAATGTATTTATTGTCTGAAATTTTTTTAACAACCCTTGTAAAAATAGAATAAATCACTTTCAAGTTTTTTAATATGAATTATATAGTTATATTAGTTATAAAAATATTAAGTATTTCTTAATAAAAAAGAAAATAGTTTTAAATAATTTTTTAATATAAGGTTTATATTTTAAAAAGTCTTTTCAATTAAAAATAAGGTTTATAGTTCAACAAGTATTTTAATATAAGGTTTATAGTTTCTTTTTAGGTTTATAGTATTTCTTTAATTTATAATTTTTATATATTTTTTTATTTAAAAATAATTTATAAATTTTATAAAATGAATATAATATTTGAAATTAGAATACCAAAATTTAGTTTGTCTGAAATTTTGAAATTTCTTGAAAAATATTGATTTTTCAATGAATTGTGAAAAATACCAATTCTTGTAAAAAATCTTTTCTTTTTAATAAATTAACTAATTTAAAAGTAAAAATATTTTTTTGAATATTTTTTCAACTAACCTAAGTATTATTTATTTATATTTAGTCCAATTAATTACTTTTTAATCATCATTCTATTGTTTTTAAATATATGTTCTTTTTTGGGTTTAAAAATAGATTTTTTCTAAATGAACTATTTTAATATGAATATTATTTCTCGATTTTAAATAATTTAACTAATCCTTAGTGGGATATGTTTTAAACTAAATGTATATATTATATATCAATAATAATTTTTTTATTTCCATAAAATTATTATTATTAGTTGTAGAGTTAACATGGAATCCTATTTTGCTCAAAAAATATTCTTCTTAAAAACCCGTTGTCTCACCATGTCTATGAGATTAATATTAAATTAAAATTTTCCAATTATATGAATTTAATTTCGAAAAATTGATCCATTATTTGGAATGATAATAAACCATAATTTCTAATTAGGCCAACTTAACTTTCGACCCAAATGAATAGTGAAAATATTAAAAATTAATTACCACAATTAAGGTAAAAATGGGTTTACTGGAGGTTAAACAAAAAGGATAAGAGTAAAAATGAGCTATAAAATTGTATAAAAACTATTTTATGGGAATATTTGTACCATTAAACCTCTAAGGTTCTATAATTTTTCATTTTTAACACTTTAAACACATGAAAAATGTGTTATCACTCAATTAATTATATAAATAGAAAGTGTGTACTCTCCCCCACTTATAAATGGACACCCCATATCCTCCTATCTTGACACCATAAAAACAATTTTTTTTTGTAAATTAATACTAAAATAAATTCCTAAATTAACTCCCATCATACTATAATCCTATTTTTTTTTGTAGAAATTCAACCAAGGTGGGATTTTGGTGCAAACCTAAGGAGGATAATCGAAGAACAAGTAACGTTCTTCAATGAACATTTTTTTTTATTTCTTTCACCACCCAATTAAATTATTCTAAAACTATGATTATATAAAACCATTAGTATATTACATATAATGATATCTTATTAATTTAATTTCATAACCTAAATACATTCCCTCTTCCATCTAATGCGTTACGAAATCATCATTCATGTGTACGATGGACCACCACCTCGCAAAATGATATCATTCATTTTTCTATTACCACCTATCACAGTTGGGTATGATGATGGATATAAAGTTTATGATTAATATTTATGAAATAAATTTACCTATATAGTCATTATATAATATATGACTTTTTACATTCCATACCATAGAGAATACAATAATGTCACTCGTGTGTACAACATACAACCGCCTCATGAAGCGGTGTGATTTGTTTTTCAATAACGCATTACATGGAAGGTAATAAGGGAATGTATAATGAATATATGAAATTTAAATGAAATATTTATGATATTAATGAAATATTTATCATTATTTAAATATAATATATCATTTCATTTCTTTTTTTTCACTCACTGAAAAAGTGATATCATCATTCGTGGACGTGTGGACTACCGCCTCCTTAAAGCGATGTGATTTCTTCTTTCATCACCACATCACAAGAATTATATATATATAAGTATATATATATTTAAATATTATGAAATTTATGATATAATGATCATTATATATATATATATAATCTTTCTTACCTTCTTTCTATAATGATCATTGAAAAATTGAAACATTATTTATGCGTACGTACGACTGACCGTCCCCATAATCACAACGATAGTTCATTTTTCATAATAATAATTCGTTATTTATTTTAAAAGTATAATTTATATAAAAATATAATAATTATTTGATTATTATTAATCTCTAGGTGTTTAAATAGTGACCTATTTGACAATATTCAACCTACCTAAGTCATGTTTGACATATATGACAAATGTCATCAAAACATCTCATGTAAACTTATGTAATTAAGTAATTACATATAAGATCATAATAAGTGAAATAAAACTAATAATAAACTTTATATTTATTCTCAATCATGTAAATATTTAACATTATTTTATTATTCACTAATATAATGACACAAATGACAATTCAGACTCAAGGTAACAGACTTCGTCTCAATTTACCTTCATTGAGTCATTTTTTAAAGTTATGCACATATAATATTTTATATGGTGTATATACCACACATTTAAAATTTTATATATTTAATTTTTATATTCTAATGGTATTTAATGTTTTTAATGTTATTATTTTATGGGGATTATGATTTAAATATTGCAAAATGGACATGGGAGTTTTCTTCTAAATAAATCCTCGTTAAAAGTTTTCCTTAAAACTCTCTATCTATTCCATGTCTATGTTTTTAAAATTATTTTAAAATGTTTTTATATTGAAATAAAATATTTATAAATTTCATTTTAATTTATTTTAAAGGTTTTCAAAATGAGTATTTTACATTATTTAAATGGAATGTTTTGATAAAAACAAATGGAATATTTAATTTTTAAAATATACGATCACAACTAATTTTCCTACTGTGATGACAATTATTTTATTTTTATCTTCATTTGTAATATTACATGTTTTATTAAATAAAAAACCTATTTTACATTATTTTTGGGTATTTTTTATTGATTTTTTTACATAATAGTTTATTTTTTATTGGAAATGGTCTGTTTAAATAAAATGTATTTTAATACTTGGATGTTATTCTCTTAAGAGTTTAAAATAGTTTTTAAAATGATTAAATGTTTTCTTCATGTTGTGTTCTTATAAATTATATATTATGGGTACTACAAAATAGATCTAGGTGATCCCATTATAGCTTGTATGATGGGTTCACCTAGATTTTACTCTAATGTATTGGGTATTGGCTATATTCTTCAGAGAATTATATTTGATGTTGGTCGTATGGTAATTATAATTTTCAAGGGTTTTGCCTGGATTATATGAGATGATGTACTAAGGCACCTACATGAAGTTTCTATACTTTTTAATTATTTTTAATGGGAATAGTTTTTTTTGAAAGGAAACATAAATGATCTTTTTATAGGAATGATAATTCCCTTTCAGGGTAAAAAGTTGTGTTTTCATAAGAAAAGGATTTTCATGGGTTTTAGGGTTTTTCACTGAACTAATGTTTTCTTCTTTTTTATGTAACTTAATAATATTTTTATGATCATTCCATATTTACTTAAAAAAAATTCACAATATTTAAAGGTATTAATGAAATAAAAGAGTTCAAGTTGAATGCTGCGAATAGTTTTCATGAAAAAAATCATTTTTTTGGTTTTAAAACTTAGATATGGTAGGAAAAATAGATACAGATCAGAAGTGTCCACTTTTTATTATATTGGATTATTATGTATGAGTTATGACCACATTCTATAAAACTATAAACCTAGAAATATCCAAAAATTTAAGAGAATAAATTATTGGATTAAAAATCAATGTTATGTAATGAGTAAGGGAAGATACTTATAGTTGATATCATAAGTCATTTTAATTAACTTTAATGTTTCAGATAATATTAATAGTATTCCCTTGAAATATTTATCTTATGGTACAGTTAAAATGATATATTATTTAAAGATTACCATTTTAATTTATCTAAAATATTTTTGTTCAATGTTTTTTAATAAATGAAATAGTTAAGCTCTAGTGGGAAGACACCAAGAGGAAAACATCCTTACAAATAAACATCTTGAGATGGTTGAAATTGGAATAGTATAATTTGTTGTAGTGATGTATCAGTTGATATAATCTATTAATGGTGGTGGTATACATTATAGAGAGGAAACTAATCTACCATGAAGTAAAATTTATATTATAGAGCATTTAATGAGTAAACATCCCATATAATTTAGTGGATCATCTGACCCTGTGGTAGTTGAAGGATGGGCTAATGATTTGGAGAATATATTTGATGTCATTGGATGTTTAGAATGTCAAAGGGAAACTCTTTCCATTTATCCATTTGATGGCGAATATAATCCAAGGTTGTCATTGGTTAATAATTATATAGAGAAAGATTATATTTATGCCATGGAATGTACAACATTTAAGGATATTTTACTTTAGAAATATTTTTGAAAGATTGTTCAACTCCATATGGAAAAAATATTCTCGTAATTGAGGAAAAAAGGTAAATATTATCTAGCTTCATATGAAGAAAACTTCACAATATTGTCTAGGTAAATGATAAATTTTATTTAAGACATTGAAAGTATAATTAATAGGTTTTAATTTGGATTGAAACCAAGTATATGCAGATATTTTGCTGTATGATAATTTAAAAGCAATGAGAAAGTTGTTGATTTTGCTAAAAAAGTTTATATGGAGTTTTCCAAATCTTATATGCCTGATGATAATGAAAGTAAGAAGTGATTAAGATAGAAGGAGATGAGGAAACCTACAATAAATAAATTCAGAGGTAAGAAAATGAAGTTACTATCTTATGGAATGTATAGTATAAAGAACTCTTGAGAGTGTTTTATGAAGTCAAGGAAGTGTTACTGATGTTGAAATTTTGGACATATAGCCCATGAATGAAAGGAAAATAATACTTAAGCATCAAATAATAGTGTAATAGATTTCCATCAAATGATAATATGTTTTAGTTTCAATTAGTTGGGTAATTATGCTAATACATATCTGAAGTTAGTTACACAGGATGGAAATCATCATGATTGGAAACTGAAAGGTGGTTCAAAGTCATTTTCTACTACTATAGTTGATGTTGGGCCATAAAATTATGTGGTGAAGAGTATGTTACATGTGTATTAGAATTATTCCATTACCCTATTTCACTCCAAAACATCACATTATATCATTTCAAAGAAATTTTCATGTAAGTTGGGAATTTCACTTATTGAAAGTAAGATAGAACTTTGGTTAAAACTCATGGTGGATGTATTAAATAGAATTTTATTTATATAAATGATCATGTTGTTTTCAATGGGATGGTATTTCCTAAAAATCATGTTGAATAATACATAGTTGAGTTTAATATCATTTTGGATATGGATTGAATTTTATTTTATCATACTAAGACAGACTACAATGCCAAAAAAGTTTTATTAAATGATTTCAGGGATTTAATAACATAAAAAAGATGATAAATTGATCAGATATGGTAATTAAAGTTACTTAGTTCACATTTTTTAAAAGAATTAAACTATTCCAATTAGTGATATGCCAGTAGTATATGATTACATGGATGTTTTTCCTAATGATTTTCTTGGTGTTATTCCTGATCAGAATGAAGAGTTTACTATTGAATTAGTACCTAATGTTAAGCCTATTTCTAAAACCCTTATCGAATGGATTAAGTGTAACTTTTAAAATTTAAAAATTAATTATAGGAGTTATTATATAAAGGTTTCATCTGACCTATCACTTCACCATGGGGCGATCCTATCTAGTTTATTAAAATGAAAGATGATTGAATGATACTTTTAATTTATTATCGATCCTTTAATAACACCACTATTAAAAAAAGTATACTTTTACTTATATCAATGATTTTTTTGATCAAATACGAGGAGAATAATATTTTGCTGTGGTTGACATGAGATTCAGGTACCGTCATCTAAAGGTGAAGGTGGATGAAATTCTAAAGACTTCATTTTAGACTAGATGTGGGAACAATGAATTTATAGTAATGCCTTTTGGGTTCTACAATGCACCTTATGTATTTAGAGACCTTAAATATATTTTTTCATGAGTTCTTGGACAAGTCCATAGTGGTATTTATTGATGAAATTTTGGTATATTATAAAATTCAGGAGGAATAAGAAATACACTTAAGGATTGTTTTGAAAACATTAAAAAACTATATATGAATTTAGCAAGTGTGAATTTTGGTTATAATATATTTATTTTCTTGGAAATTTTGTTTATAAATATTTGATAACAGTTAAACCTGCTAAAATAAAAGTTTTTTGAAGATCTATGAAGACTCAAAAATATCATATAGATTCATAGTTTTTTAGGATTATTGGGTTACTACTGGCGGTTTACTGAAAACCTTTCTCATATATCTAGCCATATAAATAAGTTATCTTGAAAATGAGTTAAATTCATCTCGGAAAAATAATGTGATGATTTTTTTTCAGGAGCTTAAAATATGATTAGTGAATGAAATCATTTTTGACCTACCTTTTAGAAATGGTGAATTTTTCATCTATATTATTGTTCCATTGATAGGGAACAGTTGTGTCCTAATACATAATGATTAGGTAACTACTTATTTTTCAAAATAGTTTAAACCTCATGAGTTAAATTACAATACACATAATTTGGAATTAGCTATTGTGGTTTTATATTCAAAAATTTTGAGGCATCATTTTATAAAGAATTGTGTAAAATATATACTGATCACAAAAGTTTAAAGTATATATTCAATCATAAATAATTTAACATGATATGAAGTATATGGATGAAACTAATCAAGGAATACGATTTCATGATTCATTACCATCTTGGAAAAGTAAACAAAGTGGATGATGCTTTGAGTTGAAAAAAATGCTATTTTCACTACGTTATGTTTGTAACATGACCCTTTGGTTAATGATTTGATAAAATTTTTCTTAAAAGTTATAAATGTAGGGTTATAGTCTATTTTGTTTCATGTTATAGTACAATCATCTTTTTCAAAAATAATTAAGCAAGAATAGAAGGAAGATCAATTTTTTAAGCAAAAGGTAGAATCTTTTAGAAGGGAAAGTTTCATGATTTGAATATTGATGAAGAAGGTTTGTAACGAATTAGATAAAGATTATGTGTGCCTTGTGATTCTCAGTTGAGGAAAGAGTTGTTGAGTGAAGCTCATAGTTCTCTGCTTTCCATTATTTTGGGTATCCCTAATATGTACAGAGACCTTTGGGATTATTACTAGAGGGACATAATGAAAAGAGATATTTATGAATTTACCATGAAGTGTTTTACCTTTTATTTGGTTAAATTGGAATGAAAATTACTGATGGGGATGATTTAACCTTTTCCAGTTACAAAGAAGAAATAGAAAAATATATTAATGGATTTTATGGTTAGATTCCCCTAAACTTATCATAGTAATAATGTGATATAGGTTATTGTTGATTGACTAACTAAATTTGTAAATTTCATTCCCATTTGAGATAATATGTAATTAAATAAGATTTTTCAAAAGTATATAATTGAAATAGTCATGTTACATGGAGTGTCTCTCAACATTATATCAGATGACGATCCTAGATTCATATCTAATTTTCATAAAGTACATCAAAAGTCATTGGGTATCAAATTAAATTTCAGTAAAAATTTTCATCCCCAATCTGATGGAATGTCTAAAAAAAAATAAAGACCTTGGAAGATGTTATTCATTCTTGTTCAATGGATTACCAGGGAAGTTTAGATCAATATAATTCTTCGGGTTAGTTTTCTTACAACAATAGTTTTCATTCTAGTGTACAGATTGAACCATTTTAGGAATTATAAGGAATGTAGTGTTGGAAACCATCATTTTGGGATGATATAAGAGAAACAAAGTTGACAAGATAAGAGTCAGTGGAATAAATGGATGAGAATGTGTAGTAAATTTATAAACATATGAGGATAATTTAGATTAGGTATAAAAACTATGTAGATAACATGAGAAAAGATCTTCTTTTCGAGGTAGGTGGTAAATTCTTTCTAAAAGGTTCTCCGTAGAAAAGTGATATGTGTTTTGGTAAGAAAGGGAAGTTAAGTCTTTGGTTTTTTAGATCATATTAAATCCTATAGAAATATGGATCAGTTCCCTACCGAGTTACTTTTACTTTGATTTTATCTCAGAAACACAATGCATTTTATGTTTCTATTTTAAGGAAATATATTACAAATTCCTATAATGTTTTATCCCTGAAGTAGTTCATTGGAAGATAATATTTCATATGAGGAATATCCAGTTCATATTATTTACCATATAGAGTATGTTTTTTGGAATAATTTGTTTTCTCAGGTTAATGTTTTAGGAAAAAACCATATGGTTGAAGAGGCAACATGAGAATCTAAAAATGCTATGAGGGAAAGATATCCCCTCTTATTTAACATCTAAATAAAATTTCAAGGAAATAACTTATAAAAGGCTGGAAGAATAAAAAAACCTAGAAAAATATAGAATAAATCACTTTCATGTTTATTAATATTAATTATCTATTTATATTAGTTATGAAAATTTTAAGTATTTTTTAGTCAAAAAGGAAATAATTTTAACTAAACTCATTTCTAATAAGTTTTTATTTAAAACATAAATTTATAAATTTTAGAATATTAATTTTATAAAATCAATCTATTTTTTGAAATCATAATATGAAAATTTAATTTTGGTGAAATTTTGGATTTTTCAAAAAATATTGATTTTTAGTGAATAGTGAAATTGTCATTTTTTTGTTAAAAAATATTTTATTTTCAATAAATTCAGAAATTTAAAAGTCCAAATATGTTTTGAATATTTTTTAAGTAAAATAAGTATAATTTAGTCATATTTAATTGAATTAGTTTCTTTTTAATGAACTTTATAATGTATTTTAATATAAGTTTGTTTTTGGGTTTAGAAATTGGTTTTTCTAAAAAAACTATTTTAAAATGAATAATGATTCTCCACATTAATTAATTAAAATAATACATAATGGGGAATGTTCTAAATTAAACATATATATTATATATCAATAAATTTTAATTTATTTTCATATTATAATTATTATGAGTGCTAGATTTAATATAGAATTACCTTTTTCTCAAAAGATACTCTTCTTAAAAACCTACTCTCTCACCAAATTTGTGAGATTAATATTAAATTAATAATTTACACTATTATTAATTGAATTAAAAAAATAGATTCCATATTTAGAAATAGAATAATTTATAATTTCAAATAAGTTCAACTTATTTTTTTGACCAAGATGAGTAGGAAAAATAGTAAAAATTAAGTACCATGGTTATGGTAAAATTGGGTTTATCGGGGGTAAACTAAAAATATAAGGGTAAAAATGACCTATAAACTTGTATAAAAACTATTATATAGAAATATTTCAACCATTCTGCCTATAAGGTTCAATAATGGTCCTTTTTGGACCCTTTTGACATATGAAAATTTTAGGATCACTCAATTATTTTCAGAAATACCATGTGTATTCTCTCTCCCACTTATCAAAGGCCACCCATCTTCTCCTCTAATAACACATTAAAACATATTTGGATCATACAATTAATACCCAAATAAATTTAAGGCTTCCCTAATATCATCCTATAAGCCTTATTTTGTGCATAAACTCAACCTAGGAAGGCTTTTGATGCAAACCTAAAGAGGATACCCTAAGAAGAGGCAACATTCTTCAATGAGTGTTTTTTATTTTATTTCATACTCCACCCATTAAATAATTATTTAACCATGATTATATAATATAATAAAAATATTATATATAATTATATTTTATTATGTTAATTCAATAACCTAAATCCTCTCCCTCCTCTATAAAATGGGTTATGAAATCATCATTTGTGTTTACTGTAGATTACCGCCTCGTGAAAGAATGTCATTCATTTTTCCATTACCACCTATCCTAGTTGGGTATGATGATGGATATAAAGGTTATATATGATATTTATAACAATATTATACCTATGGATTCATTATGTAATATATAAATTTTTTCCTTCCATACCATAGGAGATATGATAATGTCACTTGTGTGTACGACGAATTATCACCTCTCGAAGCGATGTGATTCGTTTTTCACTAACATGTTACATAGAAGGTAATAAGGGTAATGAAAATGAATATATGTTATATAAATGAAATAATTATGATATTAATGAAATATTTATCATTATGTTAAGATAATACATCATTTTCTTTCTTACCTTTGCAATCACTGAAAAAGTGATAACGTTATTCATAGACGTGTGGACTACCGCCTCCTTGAAGCGATGTGATTTATTTTTTCATCACTAGATCAAAATAATGATATGTAGAAGTATAAATTATTAAATATTATGTTATTTATGATTTAATTATAATTTTTTAAAGATAAAATATAACTTTTATTCTTTCCATAATGATTATTGAAAAATGGAAATGTTAGTCATGCATACATAGGACCTGCCATCCCAATGATCGTAACATTAGTTTGTTTTTCAAAACCATATTCCATGATTTATTTTTAAAGTTTAATTTATGTATAAATATGATAACTATTTCATGAATATTATTCTGTATATGTTTAAATAATTACCTCTCTGACTATAGTCAACCTACCTAAGTGGCGTTTGACTCATAAGCCAAATATCATCAAAACAACCAACATAAACTTAAGTGATTAAGTAATTATATATAACATAATAATATGTATAATAAAACTAATAATAAACTTTAAAAAATTTCTCAATCATGAAAATAATTTACATAAGTTTATTATTTAGGAAGATAATGAAACATGTGAAAAGTCACTCTGTGTAAAGGAATTTATCTAAAGATTTTTCACTGATGAATTTTTGATTTTATGCACCTAAATTATTTTATAAGGTGTAAATACAACCGCATTGACATGTTATATCATGAATTTATCTATTCTCATGGTATTTTTTTAATGTCATTCATTAATGGGTATTATTATTTAAATATTTCAGAGGAGATAAGTGACTTTTCTTATAAATAATTCATCTTTTAAAGTTTTCCTTCAAACTCTCTTCCTCTTAGGTTTCCATGTTTTTAAAATTATTTTGAAATATTTTTATATGGAAATAAAAGTTTTATAAAATTCAGTTTACTTCATTTCAAAGGTTTTAAAAAGGAATATTTTTACATTTTTGAAACAAAATGTTTGAGAAATGAAAAATTAAATATTATATTTTTAATGTATACAGAAACAAAAAATTTTCTTTACACCATGAAAATTATTTGATTTATAGATTAATTTCTAGGCTTACATGATTTATTAAATGAAAAACCCTCTTTTTATTTTTTGGGTATTTTTTGATTGATTTTTTTCAAAATAAATGTGGTTTTTTTATTGAAAATAATATTTTGAAAGAAAATGGTATTTTAATATTTGAAAGTGATTTTAATAGGAGTTTAAAAGTGTTTCTCAAATGATAAAATATTTTATTAATGTTGTGGTTCTTGGGAATTATATATTATTGGTGTGACCAGATTGCATCATTTGAGTTCGTTATATCTTATATAATGGGTGCACCCAGATAACGCTCTGATGCATTGGGTTATGATGATGTTCTTCATAGAATAGTATTGGAAATTTTTTGTATGGTTATTCCATCCGTAAGGGTTCTATAAGGGTTCCGTGAATAGTTTATGAGATTATTTCAAAATCTACCTACATGAATTTTGTATGATCACTAATGAGTTTTCAGGGAAATTATTTATTTCAAAAGTAAAAAAATAATATTTTTATAGTAATGATAATTAATTTTCTATGTAAAAAGTTATGTTTTTTGAGATTTTTTTTCATGGGTTTTAATGTTTTTAATTGGGCTAATGGTTTTTATGTCCCTTAATATGTTTTTTGTGGTCATCCCACGTTTTTAGAAATGTTTTCCATAGGATATAAGGATGTGTAATGAAAATGAAGAGGTCAAATTGAAAGTCATGATGATTTTTCCATAAAAGAAATAATGTCTTTTTAAATTTCTAAATGGTGGAAAAATGGATACTAATCAGGGGTTCCCACTTTTTTTTATATTGGTTTATTATGTGTGAGTTGTGGCCTAATTCTACAAATATCCAAACATGAAAGCATCCTTAAATTTAATAGAATGAATTATTAACTTAAAACTCAATATTATGTAATTTTTAATGCTAGATGATTATAAAAAATGAGTTTTGAGGTGTGAATTAAAGGGAATAAAAGATACCCATTTATAAGATGCGGTAACTCTTGGAATTTCTCAAAATATTAGATCAGTATAAATTAATTTTCAATTAAAAATGGTTAAAAACTGATTTATTTAAAATATTGTATGAGGATGGATCAAAATTCCACCATTAACTAAAAATTAGACAAGTTTTTATCTCATTTTACCCTTATCTTTTTGTTTTATCACCTCATTAATTACTTTTACACTTACCATAACAACACATATTTTTACACTTTGATGGTTAATATATTTATTATAAATGGAAAATTCCCATAAATGGACTATGAATAATATTATCAACCATATCTCAATCCATTGGCTGAAACTAAATTTTCTAATAATTTTATATAATATAATAAAATTTTATTTATTATAACATATCATTAATGTTAATTTTTAGAACTATTCATTACTTTGATTTTAATAACATTAATATAACAATTAAAATTCGAAAAAATATATTTTAATACATCCCTTTAATGTCATGGTTATTTAGAAAATTATTTGATATTATTATTTATTTCAAATAATATTAATTTTAGTATTTTTAATATAATTTTTTTTTTCATTAATTGATTAATTACCAGGTCAGTGTTTTTTAAATACATTTGGTATATATTTATTTACTAATAATTAAAAATAAATTACCATGATGAAGATAAATAATTATTCTCTTAAAATAATATTTATTACCTAACATATCCAATGGGAAAACCTATGTTAAAAATATTATAGTTTTTAAAAATAAGAGTGTGACATTTTTGAATTTTACTTAAATAAAATATTATAAAGGTTATAATCACATCCAAAAAAATAAAATATAACCTAATCTTGGATGAGTATGGTATAAAGGGGCTCATAAAATAAAATTAAGGCATTATTATGGTTATTTTATAATCCTTATCATTTTTTTAACTTTAATTACCTGATTTACCCTTTAGCATGGTAACAAAATTATTAAGTTTACTATTCATATTGACCAACAAAATAAAAAGGACCTATTTTATCAATCTGGAACAACTTATTTCAAATATGAAATCAATTTTTCAAAATTAGAAATACAAAATTTGTAGAATTTAATTCAAAATAAAACCAGAAAAATCTGATGAGAAATATTTATTTAAAAAATGACCCTTTTTGATGTAAAAACTATTTTTATAATAATTTCAAGTATAACAATAAATTTTAAAAAGCATAATCGGATAAAATTAGATGATAAGAAACTAATGGAATATTATAACTGATCAAAAATAGATTCTAAAGTTTTAAATACTTGAAAATAAATACAAATTTTAATAAAAAATCATAAATTTTCACTATTTACTAAAAAGCATATATTTTTAGAATATTCTAAAAAATTAATCATAAGATAATTTTGACATGGTTAATTAAAAAATGAATTTAATTTTTTGAAATTCAAATCCTATAATTTGAACCTTAAAATTTTCAATAATTGATATAGGAAAATATTTAATAAAAATATTTCCTTTTTTATTTTAAAATTACTTATCATTTTTATAATGAATATAACGATATAATATCTATCTAATTAATATTTATAAGACATGAAAGTGATTTATTCTAACATTTTTTTTATTTTTAACAATAATGTTGATCCTAATGATGTTTATTGAAATATTTACAATTAAAAGGAACTAATGTAATTTAAAAACCAATTCAATGAAAAATGAGACTTGTAAAATACTTTCAGTGAAAACACTGTATTATTAAAAATTGGTATTTTTTACAATTCAACTAAGAAAAATTGTCTTAGAAAATTATCAAAAATTAAATATAATTTAATTTTGACTTGTTGATATCAAAAATTATATCCTTTTTTGTCAAATTAAAACTCTATAATTTAGAAATTAATCTTTCGAAGAAAACTTTATAATGCTTGTTTTTTTGTTTGAATAAAACTATTTTATTTTTAACTAAAAAATAGCAATGGTTTTTAATGAAAATTGATTAAAAAAATATAATTATTTAATTTTAATAAATATTAAAATTGATATATTACTAATATTACCTTGTTTTTCACACTAAACATGGATTCTTGAGTAAGAAATAGGCCAAATGACTATAATTCCATATTCTATCTACAAAATTAGGCCCACTACATCATATATTAACCCTAAACCCATATAAGATAACACCTATATACCATAGAGACTCTAACTAGTTATGTCTTGGATCTCTAGCACAAATATTACCATTACCATGAATTATAGGATACATAAACACATGTGTAATAAATTAAATATGTTGGCACCAACTACCTGGAGTTAGTGGGACTCCAGTCATCAAGTATCCTGGGTTTATTTGTCTCCATTTAGAAATAATCACAAAATCATTCATAACCCTATCATTAGGGAAAAATCGATGAATAAAAAGGAAATGGTGAGAGAACTAGAAAAAAATCAAGGATAGCTAGTGTTAATGTCAAGAGTTTAACACAATTATTGACATAAATAATAGCTTCTATTGGAGGTGAGAAATAAGAGAGAATAATGAGTTTGGTTAATTATCCATTTAGAGGCCTCCCACTCCCTATTAATTTCACTTAATTAGTTAATTTATAAGATGTTTTTTAAAATACATCAATATCTCAACCATAACATTAGTTGATTCCCATTGGAACGTTTTTGGGTTATACATTGTCACTTGGCCACTAGAATGACCACCAAAATTCTAGTGGCCTCATAGTGAGACTCTATTATGAGTTCTTCTCATCCAATGGAACATTAACCAATGATTTGTTTTCATGAAACTCAATACCAAGCCTTTTATCACTACCCCAACCCCTCATAAATGATTAATAACACATGATTATGCCGATCTTAGGCCCAAAATACCTCCCCAAATTACCTAGGTCATCATAGTTTCCACCATACGAGAGATCATCCTTAAGATTTCATAGGACACATCGTAGCTAACACCTATAAAATCTAATGTTACTTAGTGATGCCACTACTAAAACACTGAGATAATTATAAATACATCTATATGTTCCCAGTCACTATGACCAAACAACTCAAACCAACCCGTTCCTTCCATGGGAACTCCCCACTATAGAATACCTACTTAGAGATGTACCAACTATACACTTGATACACTGATGGTATTGTATCTGATTTCCATAATAGAATGCACACATTCTAACCATAGTAACACCATCAAAGTGCATTATACCCAATTCCTATACCAAAAATAGTACATGGTTGATCCCAATACCCATAAATAAATATTGTGTATCAATACCCAAGACAAAAAATTATTAAACCAACAACTCATAGGGTACTTATAATCAAAAAAATTTCTATATCATACTCAATATACATTGACTCACTGATTCATAGCTAACATAAATCCCAACTCCCCAATACAAATCCACTCAATAGAGTCACACTTAGCATTAGTCACTACTTGAATTTCTATATATCCCATCCACTACCATGACCTGACAATGCTGATGAATCTTAGATAATACCTCTAGGAACTTCTCTTGGTCCTACCTAAGATGCTTGAGTCTAACTCAATCCACAAACCCAAGATTATAACAAGGTCAACCTAAAAAAATCCACTAGGTGTCCCCTTTGGATACAACCTCAACACACCTTCTGTTTGTTCCAGTATCATTATAAGTGTGTTGTGGTTGGTGTTATATTAAAAATTTATTTTAATATTTGAGTTTCCCAAAACCATTAGCGAGGATCATGCAAATCATATTTATAATTAATCTATTTAATGTCAGAATAAATAAATATATTGGATTAGGATTATTCTTCAATGTGAAATGTTTTTCATCCAAAAATACCTTTTAATATTTCCTTCACTATTCTAGTGAGTATCCAAAGATATAATTTATCTATTGGTGATCCAAACATTGTCCTTTGATCTCTAAGCAACACCAAGCAATATCCACGTGCTAGTACTAGGAATCAAATTTCTTTATTTGTTCATACTTGATCCCACATTCTTAGGTATTAAGGAAAACTATCTAGAATTTCTCATTCTTTTGAGGGATAAAGATGGAGTAATCGAAAGAGAATTTTTTGTACAAAAAAATTCTCTATTTTTGATTACTTACACAATATCCATAATTGGATATTTATAGAGGTAGGTTTTATGTTAGAATATTTTTTATTAAAAGCTGCCACTTATGAAATATCAAAAATATTTAGTAAACCCCATACCATATTATAATAATAATATTATAATTTTGTGGAATCCACCAACTAGCATAATAAAAAATATTATTTAACTGAATTTATAATTAATATTTGTCACCAGACATGGTCTTGATCCATTCAAACTCTTCTTGATTTATTAAAAACCCAAATAAATATTTAATTTAAATATTTAATTCATCAATAAACATTTGAGATCAATGAAACATGAATAAAATCATATTAATTTCTTGATAATAATATTTTAATCAATTAATTATATTAAAATTTAATTTAATTGATATCATCAAAAATACTTTGTGTGTGACACTCTAGGATTATTTCTCATTAGAATTAGGTGTAATTTTCTAAAGCTCAATATTACTATCTAGAACTAGGTTAAGTCACTTGAGAGAATGAACTTAATATCACAATGATTAAAACCACATATGAATGCTCACTGTGTAATATAATCCTTTTATCACAATATCTCATCATGCGGGTTGCACATATGTGTCACCAACGTATTTTGTAGATACAAGTTTCTTTAACTATATGAAGTTAACATTCCATTACACCATGTTCATTTATTTTTATGTGATGGTTCTATTTCAATCAAAGGGATTATATATCAACTTCAATAAAATTTGAAGGGACAAATCCTTCCTTTAATTATCCATTAATAACATGCTAATCATGAAACATCCACCACGCCCCACCTCATAGTAAAGATATGTCATCATGGTTTTAATCATAAAATCTAAGTGTGTGAGTCATGACATGCCTTAATGATAATCTTAAAGAATAAGAACCATTTCATGCACTCCAAAATAGGAATATCCAATGAAAAAAAATCATGCTAAATTTCTATTGATGAGTATATTCTCAAAATTTTATGTTGTCGAGAGTAAAATATACAAAAATTCATGAGAATAAGCCTCATCCACTTATGATTACTCTCACTTTATATTCTATGTACTATTACTCCTATCATTGTACATTATCCAGCCAAAAAAATTATTTAAGAATATTTTCATAGCACTTCAAGGATCACATCATAGTGAGAAACTACTATGAACTTATCAACGTGATGTAAAATCTTGAACATTTTTACATTAGAGTATGAAAGAACAATGAAAAATATATAATAAGAAGTTTAATTAATATTTAATACATGTAATAAAAGTACAATCAGTTGGTCCTAGAATAAAAACTATAATAAAATCCCAGTTCAACTATAAAAAACCGACTATGACTTTTAGACCGCTAGATATCACATGATAATCATGTTTTTGTATAGTCAAGGATTTAGTAATAGGGTCCTCTATGTTGTCTTCCATGGAAATAATTCTCACTACAACCACACCTCTCTAAGAAAAATACCATAATAGATGATACTTACAATGTATGTGCCTTGTCTATTGATGTGAGTTTGAATTTTTTTAAGAGCCACAATTGTAGTATTATCAAAATAGAGTTTTAAAGGATATTTAATACTAAGTACCACATAAAAACTTGGATAAAGTTTTGTATCCATACAAATTCTTTATTTTCCTCAATAGACAAAATATACTCTGAATCTACTATGGAATATATGACCACTCCCTAGTTTTAGCTCTTCTAAATCACAACAACTCTATTAAAAGTTAAGATGTATCCCATTTTTGACTTCATTTCATCTTGATAAGTTTGGAAACTAGCATAATGATATACTATGATGAAGAGTTCCTCATATCATCCATAAACCTGGGACATATCCTTAGTACTCATAATATAATTAAGTATAGTCTTGACTGCCATCTAATAGCGGTCACTTGGATTTTCTTAATTTAGTACTACCACACATAATGTATAGGATACATCTATTATTGTACATAGAATAACATACATGAATTAACGAATCAATGATGCATATGGAATCCTTGAAATTCAATTTATGTCCCCATTTTTATGAGGAAACATTTTCCTCGAAAGATGAATTCCATATGGCGCTGGAAACAATCAACATTTGGGTTGTTTCATATTGAATCTTATTAGTATCTTGTCAATGTTATTACTTTGACTTAGGGCAAGAAACCTATATGATCTATCATGTTGGATCTTGATCCCAATCATATATTCAACCTCTCCCAAGTCCTTCAAAGAGAATAATTTATTCAATAATTTCTTTACATACTGTATGATTGGTAGTTTGTATAAACAAGGTTCACACTAATTTTTTTATGAAACCAAATTTTATTATGGATTCATAAAAATGAATATTAAAAGACCTAGATGCTTACATTAATCAATAATTGGATTTTTTATACTTTCATATCATTTTGGAATCCTTTTGATTCTGAAATACTTTGGGTTGTGTCACATAGATATATTATAGAAGTTTATCATTAAAGAAGGATGTTTTGAAAAACATCTTCTAAATATCGTAGTCATGATAAGATGAAATTACATGTATAATTTTGATGAATTATTTCATTGAAAATGGTGAAACGGTTTCATTTTAGCCAAGGCCTTGATGCTGTTTAAACCCTTTCGTAACCAGTCATGACTTACTGGTTTGAAATTTTCCATCCATTTATAGTTTCTTCTTGATTAGAAATTTGAAACCAACAATAATTACATTCACTATAGGTTCTACCAAAATCCAGAATTGGTTTTGGAACATGGAATCCATTTCATAATTCATAGATTCATTCCACTTGGTAATATCTATTCCACTTACTTCTTATAGATTATTGGAACACTATTTTCAACTAATAATGAGTCACTATCCCAAGTGACTATAAAAACATCCAATTTCTTTTATCTAACCACTCTTTTACTCTTATGTAGTACTTGAGTCTCTAGAATAGTTTCTTCTTCTATGGGGATTCTTGGAATTTGTTCCTGTGACAACTCTTACTTTACTCTAGGATCAACTTCATCAAAGTATATCTATCTCCTACTATTTATTTTAGAGACATTCTCTCTATCAAGGAATATGGAATGTCTTTCCACTATTAACATTTTTTATAAGGGGTCATATAGTTAATATCCCCTTTTTTTCTTTTGGGTATCCTATAAAGGTAATATTTGTTCCTTAGGGTGCAAGTTTGTTACCCAAAGTTTCCTTAAAAAATTATTTAATACCCTAAACTTATAAGTATGACAAAAAAGGTTTCTTTCCATTCCATAAATGGTTTGGTTTGTTGTATTAATCTTTAGTTAGATTTTGGCGTGCTAGTGTTTGTAACACAAATCCCCAGAAGGATAATGGAATACTTTCATGACTCATCATTGATATCACCATGCGCAACAAGGTGAGATTCCTCTATTCACTTAAACCATTAAAATTAGGTGTATAAGTAGGAGTGTGTGGAGATTTGATCCCAAACTCCATTAAGTAATCAATAAAGTTTGATTAAGATATACTCCACCACAGCCTGTGTAGAGTTTCTTAATCTTGTTAACAAGAAAGTTTTAAACTTAATTATTGTATTCCAAGAATTTATAAAAGGAATCTGACTTACACCTCATCAAATATACATATCCATATCTACTAAAATAAATAGTAAATGTTATGAAGTATGATAACCCACTCCTCACCTCAACACAAAATGGTCCACAAAAATCTGTATGAACTAATTCAATAAGCTCTTGGGCCTTTTCACCTTTCCCTCATTTTAACTTGTAAACATATATTACATAGACCAATTTTTTTAGTTCAAAAGAATCTAAATATACATCTTGGTATAATTTTTCGATCACTTTTCATTTACATGACTTAGATGACGATTCCATAGTTTGGTGTGGTATGAGTCATGTGAAGCATTTTCGTTATCGATTTTAATTACCTGGTTTTTGTAATCCATCACATAAAATATTCTATTTAAATGCACCTTACCACAAAAAATTAAATCTTAACAAAATAAGTAACATTCATTTCTAAATTTGAAAAAAATCCATTCGTATCAAGTTTTGATACCGAAATAATTTTTTTGGTAATGGATTTAACATAATAAAAACCTTTCAAAACCAAGATCATTCAAGTTGACAATGTGATGTGGTAGTCTCTAATAGCTATGAAAAAAAGTTTATCTCTATTGAATTCTCAAATATTTACCTCCCATTGGTCAATATTTTTGAATCTACTTGTTTTTTATATCTGAAAACATATATGAGCACAAAAAGCTGTATCTAATTCGCAATTTTTAGAAACAGATAAATTGCTCTCGATTTCAAACACACATGAAGATTCCGCTTTCTTTTTTGGATGTGTGAAATTTTTCTTATAGTTTCCTATATTTTTATATACGAAATAGACAATATCCTATTCCCTTTCTTTCCCATTGATATTAATCTTCTTGGAGGAGTGTGAAGAATCTTTGTTCCTAAATCTATTCATTGTTCATTTTTGTTTGTTCACTATAAGGATGGAAGGATTTTCACACTTTGTATCCTTATATACTTAGAAAAGAAGAGTGAGAATATCTGATAGATACTTCTCAATATTGTTTATATTAAGATTCATAAAAAAACTGGAGAATCTCTGAGGGAGTGATGCTAGAATGAGATCAGTGCCTTGTTATTTGGAAATGTTAAACCCTATAACCTATAGAAACTCAATGTTTCCAATGAAATTGACTACATGAGGTCTTTTTAGGGAACCATCATCATGATTTTTCTAAAATAGTTCTGTGGAGATCTCAAAATGTTCCTTCCCAGCTCTCTACTAGTAAAGACCATGATATTTCTCATGAATTATATACATATTCATGTTTTCGTGAGACTTCATGAGTTTACTAGACATATTCGAAAGCATCGAACATTGAACATCAACTGAATCATTGAAATGTTTTTCATAGAAAATAAACTCTTCATCACTTTCATCTTTACTAGGTGGATCGAGCATTGCAGGTTCTAGCATGTAATATTTCATTTCATGGCATAACAAAACCCAAAGGTGTCTAAACCACTCCTAGAAATTACTTAATGTTAAGAGGTTATCTTTCTCCAATATTAATCGTAGAGATAATATATATAATTATATTGTAATTTTATTCTATAATTAAAAGGGAATATTATTAGTATATTTTCTTGATTACAAATTAAGTAAAAAATAATAAATAAATTAATTTAATTAAAAAACCCACTATTTTATCAAGTCCAAATAGCACTCACTATTGAACTCGGAATGTCTAGTTGCTTTAACATTCTAGTGGAAAGTATCCATATTACCCTTCGCATAGCCCCAATGAGGGTCAATAAAGTTACTTTAAGGTTTTTATATAGGCATGTATTTGCGAATTTCCATCCTTAACATGAGTTATAACATTCCACCTATCACCCTGTGTAACACCTGGTATTATATCACTATGCTTCTTTCTTGAATCGTCTCCACACTCCATGGAGAAATCCATTAATAAAAAACAATTATAAAAAACACATAGTTGAGGAGAACCAAAATATTAGTTAAATGATAATTATATAAATATTGTTAGACATGAAGGTCATTTATAAAAATAGAGGGAGGGATGACCTGTAGGACATCAAATGTAATTTAATAATAAATAACTTCTAAACCTTGAAATAAATTAAATTAAATAAATTCTGAAACATACAATGGTCTTTGTCAATCTCATGAATGTTCATAGATGAAATTTATACATAAAATTAAATAGCCAACATTAATGTCTTATTCTTTCTTTATTATTAAGATAAACTCAATTGCATTAATTAATTAATTAATTCCATTTAATTTTAATGACTATGAAAATTCATTTGTAGATAAAAATTATAAAGTCATTAGTGTAAAATAAACGGTAGAACAAAGAGTTACAGATTAATTATAGCAAATTAATTGAGTATTTAAAATTATTTTAAACTGTCATTAAATTTTCAAATACTAAAAGTGACAATTGAAGAAATAACATTTTAATGATTCAATTTTCAATTTAATGTAATTTAATTATTTTAGTATTTGGGAGCCTACATAGAGTGTAATAACGAGATACAGAACGTGTACCTATGTTTCTATGTATATGCATTACATGCCTGGGGCTTCAAAATGTTGACTCTGCCAGACTACACGGTGTGTACATGTTAACTACACATCATGTATCTAATTTCCCTATGCCTGAGATATAATCCTAGGTCATTGGTGTATATATCGAATAATTACACGATGTGTACAGACCAACTACATGGAATGTGATTTTAATTCCACATTCTTGTGTTACTCACCAAAAGTCTCAACATTTTTTTGGTTGAGAGACTACATGATGCGTGCACTCTATCTACAAATAGTGTATCTCTAAATCCATTTGTCAAGATAACTCAACATGTTTCTTGGATGTGGGAATTGAAAAAATACACATCCTTTAAGCCCTATACAAATCATGTATATCATAAATCCTATAGGTTTTCAATCTCATTCAGTTTGACAATGTATTATGACAATATGGGTTGCGCTATTTACACCACTAACACATGTTGAATGCAAAAAATATATTCTAATACACATCGCATAATATGAAAAACAATTCCCAAGTCGGCCTGTCAACACATGGCATACAATGTGTGTAATAACTATGTGGTGCGCTATGTATCCCTCATCACATCTTAATGTATTGAACTAGGGTACATGATGTGTACTTCTGATTACAAGCTTTGAAACCATTTTTTACTCGCCAAAATTTTGCAGTTCCTAATGGCATGTAAGGTTGTTATTCATTTTTTCTTATACCTTTAATATAATGAAACACCGAATGAACATGATTAATATATAAAATCATGATAAATAAAATAAAATAATATAATGAATAACATGAAATTAAAATATTACCACAATTTTACATAGATCAACAATTAACTAAATAATTATAAAATTAAACATTACCCTTATGATACCAATTCTTGGTTTTGAGAACAATTAAATCATGTGGTGGTGGGAGAAATATGAAGAATTATTTTAATATTTTAGTTTTTTGAAACCATGAAAGAGGATCTTGCATGTAAATTTATAATTAATTTACTTTATATCAGAAGAAATGAATATCCGGCCTTAGGATAATTCTTCAACAATTGATGTTGATCACCTAAAAATACCATTTTATATTTCATTCATTATTCTAGGGGGTACCCAATGATATAATACCTATAGTGGTGATCCAAAATTTCTCCTTTGACATAACAACCCTGCATTTTATTACCCACTTAAATCTGATTTATTACATAAAATATTCACTTGATACAACATATAAGATCGAGAGGTCTAGTGTATTTGGGGATTAGGAACATTACATAACATCTTATAACATAAAATACACAACATATTTATTGAAAACTTCCGTTACATAACCACTACATTCCCTTGTACTTAGCATTGCATAGGATAACTTGAGGACATGCATAAGAAAAGGGTGAGCTATAAAGCCCAGTAAGGGAATAAACATGGAATAACATGAGGAATAAAATACATGTTATAAAATAGTAATATCAATGGATCAAAAGAGAAACATGAACATAAAGGTATGATAAATCATGATAATAATAACATAGAAATGTGGAAACAACACTTAACATGGAATTAGCATGAGCCAAGGCTCATTGCACATGGAGCATGAGTAAACCCTCATTGCTCATGAAGAACAAGTAAAACCTCATTTCACTTGAATTAGTATGAGTAAACAAACAATGAACCTGACGTATCATGATACTATGCTTTTCCCAATGCATTTGAATGCTATCCGGGCGCACCCTTCCCAAAAATTTCATTTCATGCATAAGTGCGCCACATGGATCATATAACACAAAATCCATCAACATCATAAGTTATTCCATGATTAAGTAATGTGGAATAAATACATGAAAGTAATATTCAATAGGTATATGTTTATAAAGGTGAACACCCTTGATAGAGATATGGGTATGTTATTCACTACACAATGATCTTGGCTTGGAAAAACGTGGTGCAATTTCAGAAGCATAACAGTGTGACATAAGGATTCATGAAAATAGTTGATGAGATAGAAAAGGGTGTCTCATCATATGTACATGAAATGGACAGTAATGGGGTCATATGGATACATGTCCCAACAAACTTAATGGAATTTAGATGCATAATACAAAAGATTTACTTGGATGTAAAAAAGGAGAGAGAAATACCTCACAGAATTTCGGCATGGTAACGGGTGTACATGAGATGATTAATGAGAGAGAAAAGGGTCTCCCATAATCAAAACATAAAGAGGACAATATGGGGGAGGTTATAAATCATACCCCAACATTTTTAATTGAAAAAAAGGGCATAACAACTTAAAGAAAATTATACAAAAATGAGAAAGGAAAAAATACATGACTTGGAAGTTTGATCCCAAAGGCTTGGGAGAGGCTTGAGAGAGGCTTCTTGGGAGATTGGGGAACCTTAGAAGTATTATAGATAGAGGAGGTCAGGGGTTGGTCTATCTCCAAAGGCTTTGAGTTAAGATTAAGTGGGAGCTTGGGTAGGTTTATATAGGAAAGGAGAGGGAATTCTTTATTATTTAGGTTTGGGACACCTCACATTAAACTAATCAATACCAAAAACGATCCCATGGGTTTTCCCATGGTTTTTTCCAAAGGGGAGTGGAAAAAAATATTTTATAATTTCAATGGCCTAAATTCTTAAAATAATAGGGTTGCTTATGTGGAGGCGAGTCACACTCTCAAGGAAAACAATTTAAAAAGACAAAATGTTTTATAAGTCTTGGAGGGTCCACAAAATCTTTGTAAAATTAATCAAAAATAAAATAAAATAAAATAAAATTATTTTATTTCTAAAACATATATTGGCCTAACATAATGTTTATATTATTTTATTACCTCACTATTGGGTCACGATGATGTCATAAAACACATTATATATTTAAATGGTATTTAATTTTTACACAAAAATTTAACTATCTCAGAAAATTATGAAAAATTCAGCATTGGATAATTTTGAAGTATTGATTCCAAAAATAATATTCATTTTATCTAAATAATTTAAGAAATATGTGAATTTTTACTTTTAAAATAAAAACTTACATTTACTAAAAATTCTTGGGTTTTGACAAAAAGAGCTTTCAAACCTTAATAAAAATTACAATTTTATTCATAAACATTGAAAGATAATTTATATCTAACAAAAAATAATTTATTAATATTTTGTTAAAATATTATTTAATTCAAAAATCAATTAATTCATCAAAATAGATTTCTTAGTTGAATATTAAATAAAAATACTATTTTCACTCTAAAAACTATTTACAAAGTAGCAATAATAAAATGAATGTATATTCATTATTATATACAAAAATAATGCACATAATCATAGTGCTAAGGTCTTGTTACATAACCCCTTATAACACCCACATAATTCCGAAGGGTAAGGTGTGTGATGGTGACATACTCTTAGGGTGGCTCAGATAACATCGCCTGGGTGGTAATATCTATTAACTTCCACTTCTCCCGTAGTCGGTTCTGCTCAAGCTTAACGTGTACAATCTCGGCTTGGGCTTGGTCAAGAGCAAATCCTAATGATGACACCACCTTTCTGAGCTCTGAAAAATGGGATTCGTATGGGGAAAGTCTATTGGATGAGGCCATCACATCCTTTTTCTAAGTAAATTTGATTTGTTAAAGCCCTATCTTTATACTAATTAGGTGATCACTTTTCAACGGTTATATTAGTAAAAGTCACAATTCTTAATAGTATTTTAAAATCAAAAAACATAAAACCAATAAAGTCCACATTTTATATGACCATAATAAGACATTTAACTGGATCAAGAGGAATTTCCATTAATGAATGTTTGGGTCATTAAAATCTTCCCCCTTTAAGAAATTTCACCCTCGAAATTTCCTTTTCCCACACTAAAACAAATATTGGTGACTTTGCTTCATGACTTCCTCTAATTCCCATGTCGTTTATTCAAACTTTTTATTTCTCCACAACACCTTAACGAGGGGCATTGTCTTATTTCATATAACTTTTTCTCTATAATCTAAGATATTCACTGGTTACCCCTCGTAAGAAAGATCATCCTCCAGCTGTACTACCTCTGAAGATAGTACATGTGAAGGGTATGGTATGTACTTCCTTAAGAGGGATAGATGAAATACATCATGTACTTTGGCCATGGTAGGTGGTAGTGTTAGTCGATATGCCACAACCCCAACACGATCAAGAATCTCAGAGGGGCTAATGTACCTATGACTTTACTTCCCTTTCTTTCCAAACCTCATGAACTTCTTCCATGGAGATATGCGTAGAAATACCATGTCTCCAACTTTAAACTCAAGGTCTAATCGACGGTTATCTGCATAACTCTTCTATCGACTGTGGGCTACCTTGATGTGCTGCTGAATGATTTTCACCTTATCCACCATTTCTTCAACCATTTCTGGTCCTATCAGCATACGCTCACTGGCTTCATCCCAACATGAGAGTGTTATACACCTCTTCCCATACAGGGCTTCATAATGTTCCATTCGGATGCTCGAGTGGAAACTATTATTGTAGGATAATTCAACCAATGGAAGATGTCGGTCCCACCCTCCTTTGAAGTCCATAGAACATGCTCTCAACATGTCCTCAAGTTCTTGGATAATCCAATTGGATTGGCCATCTGTTTGAGGATGATAAGCTATACCGAAGTTCAGCTCAGTATCTAGAGCATGTTGACGAATCTTACAAAATGTAGAGGTGAATGTTAGATCTCGATCGGATACAATAGATAGTGGTACTCCATGCATACTTACCACTTCCCTGATATATATCTGTCCCATTTGATCCAATTAGAAATAATACTGAATTGAAATAAAGTGTACAGACATTGTAAGAGGATCCACAACAACCCAAATTTCATTTTTTCCCTTGGATGTCTTTGGAAGTCCAGTGAAAAAGTCCATGGTGATGTTCTCCCATTTACATGCTAGTATGGGCAATGGTTGCATCATCCCATTAGACTTCTGCCTATTTACCTTCACTTGCTGACACACCATACACTTTGATTTATAATCAGTGATCTCCTTCTTCATATTATCCCACCAATAATGCTCTCATTGATCTAGATACATCTTTGTGTTTCCTGAGTTAATAGAGAAATTTGAACTATGCACATCATCCAAAAGTTACTTCTTCAGCTCTGAACTTGTTGGAACAAATAATATTTTCCAAAATTTCACAATTCCTTCTTCATTAACATTGAAATCTAAGGATTTCCCTTTTCTGATATCTTCCATTTTCTTCTGAATTCCCACATCATCTTATTGATCATCCTTTAACCTTTCCAAAAGAGACAGTTGAGAAATCATTTGTGAAAGGATTGGTGATGTTCCCTTCTTTATGATTCCCATGTCCATCTTCATCAAATATAAAAATATTGGATCCTTATCAACTCTCATCAATGATAGAATCACTGGGTCCTTTCAACTTAGAGCATCTGCCACCTTGTTAGCTTTCCGAGGGTGGAAATTGATTGAGCAGTCATAGTCTTTGATCATCTCTAACTATCTTCATTAGAGCATGTTCAACTCTTTTTGTGTGAATATATACTTGAGAATTTTATGGTCTGTATATATTTCACACTTCTCCCCAAAGATAAAATTCCGCCAAAATTTTAAATCCAAGATCACCATAGCCAACTCTAAATCATGTGTTGGATAATTCTTCCAATGAACTTTCAATTGCCTTGAAGCATAGGCAATGACATTGTCATTTTGCATCAACACACAACCCATGACCTTCTTCTAAGCATCACTGAATACAACAAAATGTTCTCCACTTATGGGTGAAGTTATCATGGGAACAATGATAAGCCTCCTTTTTAACTCCTTGAAGCTTTCTTCGCATTCATCACTCCAAGAAAACTTTACTCCATTCTGAGTTAGCTTGGTAGGAGGGTTGGAAAATCATGAGAAATTTCTCACAAATCATCGATAATATCTAGCTAACCCCAAGAAGCTACAGATATCTGTTACCTATGTTGGCCTCAGCCATCCCTCAATTGCATCTATTTTAGAGGGATCCACAGATATCCCATTACTTGTGATGATATGACCCAAGAATGATTCCTCCTTCAACCAGAACTCACACTTTCTGTACTTTTCATAGAGATTATCCTTCCGCAAGGTCTCTAGTATAGTTATTAGATGCTCCTCATGATCCTCCTTGGTTTTGGAGTATATTAGAATATCATCTATAAATACTACCACAAATTCGTCGAGGTAATCCCTAAATACTCTATTCATCAAGTCCATGAAGATTTCTGGAGCATTAGTGAGTCTAAAAGGAATTTATATGAATTCATAGTGCCTGTATCTTGTACTAAAAGTAGTCTTGGGGATATCTTCCTTCTTCACCCTTACTTGATAATATCCCGACCGAAAATACACCTTGGAGAAGAATTGTGCTCCATGCAGCTAATTTTCCAAGTCATCAATTCCTGGGAGAGGATACTTGTTCTTTATTTAGATTTTGTTAGGCTCATGATAATTGATGCAAAGGCGCATTTACCCATCCTTATTCTTAACGAAGAGGATTGGTGCACCCCATGGTGAAGCACTTGGGCGTATAAACCCTTTATCTAGATTTTTCTGTAGTTGTTTCTTCAGCTCCTCAAGCTCCACAATAGCCATTCTATACGGAGTCTTGGATATTGGCAATGCCCCAGGTATAAGATCAATTTAGAATTCAACATCCCTTCTAGGAGGAAGACCAGACAATTCCACAGGAAACACTTTAGAAAATTCCCTCACAATAGGCATGTCTTCAAGGATGGTTTCCTCCTTAGACTCAATCATATAAGATATATACGTGTGCTCATAAGGTATTAATATCCATTATTTAGATGATGGAGCAAAAGAAGATTCATCTTCCTCCTTGAACTTGTATATAATTGGGGGTTGATTCTCCCCATGGAGAGTGATTTCCCTCTCACAGCAATTTATTTTGGATCTATATAAGGAAAGCCAATCCATACCAAGAATTACATCAAATTCCACTAGAGGGAGTATGATGAAGTTCTTTGGGAAATTCAATCCACAGATTATGATAGGGGAGGAATTATATTCATGGGATACAATGATTTCCCCATTTTCCATATTCACCGACATCTTTACTTCTATGATTTATGGTGGTGCTGGGATTGTTCCACTAAACTTTTGGGATATAAAAGAATGAATAGAACATGAATCAAAAATTACATTCGATATTATTGAATGAATAACTAGCGTACCTATCACCACTTCGTTTTTGGGGTTCACTTTGATAGTAGTGATGAAAAAAGCTCTCCCTTGGTGCCTTGGAGGTTGTTGGTTGCCTCCAAAATTACTTGTCTTAGGGTAATGATTTGCAAGATGCCCTGGTTCTTTTCAGTTGTAGAAATGAAAAATTCATTGAGGTTTGAACAAAGTGTTCCTATCCTCTTTTGTAGCCATGGGTTTTTATTGTCGGTAGTTTACAGCTAGGTGCCCTTCTCTTCTACACCTAAATAATTTCCTTGTCCCCTTCAGGAAATTTATGAGGTGCTTCTTTCTGCACCTTTAGCAAGTGGGGTGCTGTATATTCTTAGCACCGTTGGATTTATCCATCAGAACTCCAGCATTGAAGTCCTCCTTATCATTTTTATCCCCATGATACCCCTGAGATTCTCTGATCTCCATTTCGACCTAGAGGGAACATCAGACAATTTCCTCATAGCTGTCGAAGTCACAGATCTCCAGCGCTTTACATAGGCTAGGTTTCAGCCCAACAAAGAAGTGGTCAAACTTTTATTTGGTGGTAATGAAAAATCCGGAGGCGTATCATGCAAGCCTTGTGAAGTTTTCCTCATACACTATGACATATTCATCGTCTTTTTTCTTGGGGGTAGGGTGGTCCTTTTCTTTCTTAAGTTAGAGGGTGTGCGGAAAATATTTATCAAAAAAAATCTTCCGGAAATCCTTCTATTCCAACTCCTCAATCTCCTTCTCAGGCCTCATATTTTCTATCAACGTCCAACATTGACCAGCTTCACCCTCCATATGATAATCATCCAGGAGAACCTTCTCTCATTCATAACATTGAAGGATGGAGAATATATTTTCAATGGAGTTGATCCATTATTCGATGATTGAGGGATCAAATGATCCTTTAAAATTAGAAGGCCTTTATCTCATGAATCTCTCGATAGCAACTTGTTCTTTATTAGGGGGGGTTTAATGTTCCTCTTGACCCATGTTTCGATTCAAATCTTGAGTTAACTGAGAGAGAAGCGTGACAAAGTTCAAGATTCCTTCTCCCATCGGATTGGGCATCTCATTAGCACAATCATCACACTGATATTCACATCGGTTGTTAGAAAAAGTCCTCCTATTACCGAACATTGGATGGAATAAAAAAATTTAGGGGTAACACATAAAGGGTAATCCAAGGAAAAAACTGATGACATATAAATATCTTTTATTTCCATAACTTATGAATCCATAGGCTTCAATCTATGATATTAATGATCTACTTTCTAACATATATTTTTAAGGGAATTTTTTTAATTCCCTTAATAAGGTTTCATAATAAGCTTATGAATTTACCAAAGAATATCTCCCAGGAGTGTCGCAACAAAGAGTGCAGTAATTCCCATTGTCATGCACCAGTTCCTGTTTGAGTCTAGCTCAAAGTGGTGTTTTCAGGTTTTACCCCTAGGATACATCTGTGCCAGAGCCACCTCTACCTGCTCGTATCCAGACAGAGATGTATTTTCTTGAAAAAAATACTTAATCAATACTCACCAATACTTAGGGATGTTTTTACTATACTTATTATTGTCTATAAGTCTTCATTAGGGTTTTCTAATCCTAATCCCAAAAATAACTAAACCTCCCTCTCATACCAACTATAATAACCCTGCTTTTTATTACACACTTAAACCTGATTTATTTAATAAAATCTTCACTTGGTACAACATAAAAGATATAGAGGTCTATTTTATTTGGGGATTAGGAACATTACATAACATCTAAGAATATAAAACACACAACATCTTTATTGAAAACTTCCTTTACATGACCACTACATTCCCTCGTACTTAGCACTGTATGGGATAACCTGAGGACATGCATAAGAAAAAGGGTGAGATATAAATCCCAATAATGGAATAAACATGGAATAACATGAGTAATATAACACATGTTATACAATAGGAATATCAATGGATCATAAGAGAAACATGAACTTAAAGGCATTATAAAGCATGATAATCATAACATGGAAATGTGGAAACAACACTTAACATAGAATTAGCATGAGCCAAGGATCATTGCACATGGAGCATGAGTAAACCCTCATTGCACATGAAGCACGAGTAAAACCTCATTGAACTTGAATTATCACAGGTCAACACCCATTGTACATGATGTATCATGATACTATACTTTACCCAATGCATTGGAGCGCTATCAGGGCACACCCTTCTAAAATATTTCTTTTCATGGATAAGTGTGCCACATGGATCATATAACATGGATTAAATCAAAATAATAAGTTATTTTATGATTAAGTAATGTGTAATAAATACATGGATGTACCATACAGTAGGTATATGTGTATAAAGGTGAATACCCTTTATAGAGACATGGGTTTGGTATTCACTACACAATGATCTTGGCTTGAAAAAACGCGGTGCAATTTCGGCAGCATACCAACGTGACATACGGATTCATGAAAATAGTTGATGGGATAGAAAAGGGTGTATCATAAAATGTAAATGAAATTTATAGTAAGGGGGTCATATGGATACATGTCCCAACAAACGTAATTTAATTTAGACGCATAATACAAAATAATTACTTAGATGTAAAAGAGGAGAGAGAAATCCCTCACAGAATTTCGGTATGGTAACGGGTATACATGGGAGGCTATAATGGGAGATAAAGGTGTATCCCATCATAAAAAAATATAGAGGACAATATGGGGGAGGTTCTAAATAATACCCCAACATTTGTAATTGAAAACAAAATGGCATAACAACTTAAAGAAAATTAGACAAAAATGAGAGAGGAAGAAATCCCTTACTTGAAAGTGTGATCCCAAAGGCTTGGGGGAGGCTTGATAGAGGCTTATTGGGAGCTTGAGTAACCGTGGGAGGATTATAGAGAGATTAGGGAAGGGGTTTGTTGAACTCCAAAGTCTTTTAGTGAAGATGAAGTGGGACCTTGGGTGGGTTTATATAGGAAAGGAGAGGAAATTATTTATTATTTAGGTTTGGGACACCTCACATTAAAATAATCAATACCACAAACCCGACCATGGTTTTTCCCATGGGTTTTTCCAAATGGGAGTGGAAAAAAATATTTTATATGTCCAATTTCCTAAATTCTTAAAATAATAGGGCTGCTTATGTGGAGGTGAGTCACACTCTCAAGGAAAACAATTTAAAAAGACAAAATGTTTTTTAAGTCTTGGTGGGTCTAAAAAAGCTTTCTAAAATAAATCAAACAAATCTAAAATCACATTATTTTAATGAAAAAACATATATTTGCCAAAAAATAATATTTATAGTATTTTATTACCCCACTATTGGGTCATCATGATGTCATAAAACACATTATATATTTAAACTGTATTTAATTTTTACCCAAAAATTTGACTGTCTTAGAAAATTATGAAAAATTCACCATTGGATGATTTCGACATCCTGATTCCAAAAATAATATTCTTTTTATCTAAATAATTTTATAAATATGTGATTTTTTTACTTTTGAAATAAAAACTGAGTTTTACCGAAAATTCATGGGTTTTGACAAAAACAATTTTCAAACCTTAATAAAAATTACAATTGCATTCATAAAAATTGGAAGATCATTTATATTTAATAAAAAGTAATTTATTAATATTTTATTAAAATATTATTTAATTCAAAAATCCATTAATTCATCAAAATATATTTCTTAGTTGAATATTAACTAAAAATACTATTTGTGCTTTAAAAACTATTTACAAAGTAACAATAATAAAATGAATGTATATTCATTATTATATACAAAAATAATGCACATAATCATAGTGATAAGGTCTTATTACATAACCCATTATAACACCCACATAAGAACAAAGGGTAAGGTGTGTGATGGTGACATACTCTTGGGGTGGCTCAGATAACTTCACTTGGGTGGTAATCTCTATTTACTTTCACTTCTCCTGTAGTTGGTTCTACTCAAGCTTAAAGTTTTCAAGATCCGCTTGGGCTTGGTCAAGAGAGAAGCCAAATGACGCAACCTCCTTTCCAATTTTTGACAAATGGGCTTCATACGGGGCAATTCTACTAGATGAGGCCATCACTTCCTTTGTCTGAGTAAATTGGATTTTTAAAGACCTATATTTATACTAATCAAGCGATCACTGTTCAACGACTATATTAGAAACAGCCACAATTCTTAACAGTATTTTAAAATACAAAAACATAAAACCAATGAATTCCACATTTTATATAACCATAATAAGACATTTAAATGGATCAAGAGGAATTTACATTAATGAATGTTTGGGTCATTACATTTGATCTCCAAGAAATGTCAAATGATCTTTAGGTGCTAATGAGGGGAATCAAATGTCTTGAATTTTTCATCCATGATTGATCATTATTTGATCATGAAGAAATATCTCTAGAATTTATTGTTCTTGAGAAGGAGAGAGATGGTGGAGTCTAAAGAGAATCCATTATATGCACAAAATATCTATTTCTGATTATCTACATAATAGCCATATTATTACATTTATAGATGTTGGATTTAGGTTATAATATTTGTTTATTATATGACGACCCTTAAATAATATTAAAACATTTAATAAAACACATGCCACAAAATAATAACAATAATATTATTTTGTGGCATGTGCTAACTTATTCAATAAAAAATATTATTTAACCAAATTGTTAATTAATATTTTTCACCAGATATGGTGTTGGTCCATTCGAACTACTATTAAATTTATTAAACACAAGAATAAATAATTAATTTAAATATTTTATTCATCAATAAATATTTTCTATTGATAAAATGTGAATAAAATTATCCCTCACTATTGAGAATAATATTTCTTCAATTAACTAAATTCAAATATAATTTAATAGAGATCATAAAAAACACATAGTGAGTGACACTCTAGAGTTATTTCTGATTGGAATTTGGTGGGCTTTCCTAAAGTCCAAGATTATTATCTAGAAACTGGTAAAGACACCCATGATAAATAAATTAGCATGACAACAAAAACAACCACATACGAACATTAAATGTGTAATATAATCACTTTAACTCAATATATCATCAATCAAGTTTCACATATGTATCACCAACCTATTTTATCAATATATATTTATTTTACTATCTAAAATAAACACATCGTTACACCATGATCATGGAATTTAATATGGTAGTTATATTCCAATCAAAGGGTTGAGATATCAACATCAATAAAATTGGAAGGGACAAATCCCTCCTTGAATTATCCATTAATTACATGTCAATCATGGAACACCCAAAATACCCTACCTTTTCATGGACATATATCAATACAGTTTTTGTCATAAAATCTAAGTGTTCAATTCATGACAATAATTAATTATAATCTTAATGTTTAAGGACCATTACACACAGTCACATTTAAGAATATCCGATGAAACAAAACCATGGAGAGTTCCTATCAGTAGGTATATTCTCATAGTATTTCATATTGGAGATTACCAAGATTAAACATTATGAGAATAATCCTAATCTGATTATGAGTACTCTCACCAGACATTATATGTTCTATGTGTCCCATGATGGTATGTTATCTAATCAAAAAGCGTTATTTAAGAATATTGTCATAACACTTCAAGTTTATCCTGATGGTGGAGAACTACTATGACATTATCAATGTGATATATACTCAAGGACATTATTACATTAGAGTCTTGTAAAAAAATGAGAAATATTAAATAAGAAGTTTAATTAAATTTTAATACATGTAATCAATGTAAAATTATTTGGCCCTAGGAAACCAACTCCAACACCTTTAATCTTTTATTAAAGTAGGACTGATCATTACCTATATTCATATACTAGAAAAAAATCAATTATGACCAATTCAATGATGGAAAAGTCTATACCATACATTGAAATTTCCACTTGGCCTTCCCACGCTCCATCTTTTAACTCCCCAAATCTCCACTACTAGTCTCACTTAACACCACCATCTAGATTCGTATACTACCATTGGTAAAATTAAAATCCTCTACCAGCAACCATATCACAACCTCTAAAAATCATGTTAACAAAATGATAATTAGTTGAAACAATAAAAAATTCCCTAAACCATAATCAAATCACAGAACATTGGTTGTCTTCTCTCCCACCAATGTTAGAATAATTCATAAAAATTATTTTAATCTCATATCCAAGTCCATGATCAATGTCTACCCATATATTATTTTCATAAACTCATGGGTTTGGTCAACCCTCAACATATCCATAAATAATTTATTGAAAAATATCACCTCAAAATCCTCCAAAGTCATCCCCTCATGCATACTCACCTTTACCTACATGTCCCACTAGTGTTTTGATAATCCCCTGAGCATAAGAATCACCAGTTTTACTCTCCACCCTAGTGAAATCTCAATATAATCGAATAAAATAATCATTTACTCAATATAGAACTTATAATATTGGGAGTACACCATCAAGTTGGAATAAGGGGGGATTCTTTGAATGAAACTCTCATATTAGATATTCCAATGATATATCGGCTCCCTACACTTATCAATTTATGATTTATATAACATAAAAAATTATTTCCCTAAACTAATAATTAAAACAATTACCTATCTAATATATCGTATTTGAAAGACCTGTATATCTAAATTCTCTATCCATGGATGATTCTTGTCTCCCCCATTTTTGGCCCTATATAGTCATGCCTTAATGGTACTAAATCTCTTATCTTTAGACCCTACAAATAGATTCTACTGAAGGTTTTTTCTCATTAAAACCCAAATACCATGTTCAAAACATATATAACATTCCTGAAATTTAAACTGGGAAATTTTTATTAGGTAAGAAAAATCAATAGTCTTTACACTCCCATACCCATAACCATGTCTCATATCCCTTGGCCTCACAACTCCACCTACCCATCAAAATGTCAGATACAACACACACACACACCCATACAAGAAACACATACTAAATAACCCCATGAATCAATCATTTGGTATAGGTGAGAAAAATTCAACCATGAATCTATATAGGAAAAAAATATATAGGTTTTTTGACACTTTAAACAATAAAAACACTTCCCCTTACTGAAAAAATAAGATTCATAAGAAAAAATATTCATGTCATGTGTTCCTAACATTTATATCATGATGAATGAGTTCCACATTTTTCCTCTTAGTACTAAGAGATACACGAAAAATTAATAATATGACAACCATGCTTTTTATTACACAATTAAACATAATTTATTACATAAACTTCAATTGATACAAAATTGAAGATAGAGGGGTATAGTGTCTTTGAGGATTAGGATCATTACATAACAAATTAAAACATGAAATACAACATTTATATAGAAAACTTCCTTTACATGACCACTACATTCCCTCATACTTAGCATTGCATGGGATAACCTGAGGACATGCATAAGAAAAGGGTGAGCTATATATCCCAGTAAGGGAATAATAATGGAATAACATGAGAAATACAATACACGTTAGACAATAGGAATATCAATATATCAAAATAGGAGCATAGACATAAAGTCATGATAAATCATGATAATCATAACATGGATATGTGGCAACAACAATTAACATGGAATTAGCATGAGCCAAGGATCATTACACATGGAGCATGAGTAAACCCTAATTGCACATGAATCACTAGTAAACCCTCAATGCACTTGAATTATCATGAGTACGCACCCATTTCACATGGCATATCATGATACTGTACTTTACCCAATGCATTAGAGCGCTATCAGGGCGCACCCTTCTTAAACATTTCATTTCATGCATAAGCATGCCACATGGATCATAAAACATTGAATCATTCAACATAATCATTTATTCCATGATAAAATAATGTGGAATACATACATGAAACTATTTAAAAAATAATTAAATGTTCATAAAGTTTAATACCATTGATATAGAAATGGGCATGGTATTCACTACACAATGACTTTGGCTTGGAAAAGTGCGGTGCAATTTCATCATCATAACGACTTGACATAAGAACTCATAAAAAGGTCGATGAGAGAGAAAGGAGTGTATCATCATATTTAAATGACATGTACAGTAATGGGGATCATATAGATACATGTCCCAACAAATGTAATGGAATTTAGATTCATGATACAAAAGAATTTCTTGAATGTAAATGAGGAGAGAGAAATTCCTTTCGGAATTTCGGTATAGTAACGAGTGTACATGGGAGGAATTTAATGAGAGATAAAGGGGTCTACCATAATTAAAACATAAATAGGGCAGTATGGGGGAGGTGAGAAACCATACCCCAACATTTATAATTTAAATTAAAAGGGCATAAAAATTTAAATAATATTGGACAAAAATGAGAAAGGAAGAAAAACCCTTACTTGGAAGTGTGTTTCCAAAGGCTTGAGAGAGGCTTCTTTGGAGCTTGGGGAACCTTGGGAGGATTCTAGAAAGAGGAGGGAAGAGGTTGGATGAACTCTAAAGGCTTTGAGTTAGGAGTAAGTGGGAGCTTGGGTTGGTTTATATAGGAAAGGTGAAAGAATTCATTATTATTTAGGTTTGGGACACCACACATTAAACTAATCCAAACCACAAACCAGCCCATGGTTTTTGACCATTGTTTTTGGTAAATGGAAGTGTAAAACAATATTTTATATGGTAAAAGTTCTAAATTCTTAAAAAAATGGGGTTTATTATGTGGAGGTGAGTCGCACTCCCAAGGAAAATAATTTAAAAAGTCAAAATGTTTAATAAGTTTTGAAGGGTCCACTAAATCTTTGTAAAATAAATCAAAAAAACCCAAAATCACATTATTTGAATGGTAAAACATATATTTTCCAAAAATAATGTTTATATTATTTTATTATATCACTATTGGGTCATTATGATGTTATAAAACACATTATATATTTAAACAGTATTTAATTTTTACCCAAAAATTTGACTGTCTCAGAAAGTTATGAAAAATTCACCGTTGGATAATTTCCACATCCTGATTATAGAAATAATATTCATTTTATCTAAATAATTTTATAAATAGGTTAATTTTCACTTTTAAAATAAAAACCGACATTTATCAAAAATTCATGGGTTTTGACAAAAATGTCTTTCAAACCTTAATAAAAATTACAATTACATTCATAAAATTATACGATCATTTATATTTAATAAAAAATAATTTAATAATAATAATAAAAATTTATTAAAATAATATTTAATTCAAAAATCCATTAATTCATCAAAAATAGATTTCTTGGTTGAACATTAACAAAAAATACTATTTGTGCTTTAAAAACTATTTACATGGTTACAATAAGAAAATGAAAGTATATTCATTATTAAATACAAAAATAATGTAAATAACCATAGTACTAGGGTCTTCTTAAATATCCCCTTAAAACACCCACATAAGACTGAAGGGTGAGGTGTGCGATGGTGACATACACTTGGGGTGGCTTAGATAACATCGCTCGGGTGGTAATCTCTATCAACTTACACTTCTCCCATAGGCGGTTCCGCTCAAGCTTAACTTGTTCAAGATCAGTTTGAGCTTGGTCAAGAGAGAAGCCCAATGATGCCACCTCCTTTCCGAGATCTGACAAATGGGCTTCGTATGGGGCATGTCTACTGGATGAGGCCATCACTTCGTTTTTCTGAGTAAATTAGACTAGTTAAAGCCCTATATTTATACTAATAATGTGATCACTATTCAACATATATATTAGCAACAGTCATAATTATTAACATAAAACCAAAGAAGTTGACATTTTATGGAAACATTTTACATAAAGAGACATTTAATTAGATCATGAGGGATTTCCATTAATGAAAGTTTGGTTCGTTACAATCTTCCCCCCTTAAGAAATTTCTCCCTCAGAATTTCCTTCTCCCACACTAAAATAGATATGGGTAACTCTGCTTCATCATTTCCTCTGATTCCCATGTCGCTTCTTCAAACTTTTATTTTCACAACAACACCTTGATGAGGGGCATTGTCTTATTTCATAGAACTTTTTCTCTACTATCTAAGATCTTCACTGGTTGCTCCTCATAAGAAAGATCATCCTCTAAATGTACCACCTCTGAAGAGAGTACATGTGAAGGGTCCGGTATGTACTCCCTTAATAGGGATACATGAAAGACATCATGTACTTTGGCCATGGTAGGTGGAAGTGCTAATTGATAGGCCACAACCCTGACACGATCAAGAATATTGAAGGGGATGATGTACCTTGGACTTAACTTCCCTTTATTTCCAAACCTCACAACCTTATTCCATAAAGATATGTGTAGAAACACCTTGTCTCCAACTTTAAACTCAAGGTTTCATCGAAAGTTATCAGAATAACTCTTCTATTGACTCTGGGATACCTTGATATGGTACTGAATGGTTTTCACCTTATCCACCATTTCTTTGACCATTTCTGGTCTAAGCAGCTTATGCTCACCGACCTCATCCTAACACGCTAGTGTTCTTCAACTTTTCCCATAAAGGGCTTCATATGGTTCCATTTGGATGCTCGAGTGGAAATCGTTATTATAAGAGAACTCAAACAGAGGAAGATGTTGATTCCATCAACCTTTAAAGTCTATTGAGCACACTCTAAAAATGTCTTCAAGTGTTTGGATAGTCCGCTCAGATTGGCCCTCAGTTTGAGGATGATAGGCCGTACTAAAGTTTAGTTCAGTATTCAGAGCATGTGGAAGACTCTTCCAAAAACTTAGAGGTGAATCTTAGATCTAGATCAGACACAATAGATAGTAGTATTCCATACAGCCTTACCACTTCCCTGATATATTTCCGTGCCAGTTTATCCAATGAGAAATCCTCCCGAATAGCAACAAAGTGTGAAACCTTTGTAAGACGATCCATAATAACCCCAATTGCATTAATGCCTTTGGATGTCTTCAGAAGTCTAGTGAAAAAGTCCATGGTGATGTTCTCCCATTTCCATTCTAGTATGGGCAATGGTTGCATCATCCCCTTAGACTTTTACCTCTCTGCCTTCACTTAATAACACACCATACACTTTGATGTATATTCAAGGATCTCCTTCTTCATATTTTCCCACCAATAATTCTCTCAGAGATCTCGATACATCTTAGTGTTTCCTGGGTGAATAGATAAATTTGAACTATGTGCATCATCCAAAAGTTCCTTCTTCAGCTCCAGACTTGATGGAACATATAGTCTTTTCCCAAATCACACAATTCCTTCTTCATTAACATTAAACTCCAAGGATTTCCCTTTTATGATAGCTTCCACTTTTTCCTAAATTCCCACATCATCCTTTTGATCATCATTTAACCTTTCCAAAAGTGATAGTTGAGCAATAATTTGTGAAAGGATTGATGATGTTCCCTTCTTTATGATTCCCATTTCCATCTTCATCAAATCTAAGAAGATTAGATCCTTTTCAATTCTCATCAATGATAGAATCGCTGGGTTTTTTCTACTTAGGGCATTCGACACCTTGTTCACTTTCTCAGGGTGGTAATGGATTGAGAAGTCATAGTCTTTGATCAGCTCTAACCATATTCATTGGAACATGTTCAACTCTTTTTGTGTGAATATATACTTGAGGCTTTTGTGGTCCGTATATATTTTACACTTCTTCCCAAAGCAATAATTCCTCTAAATTTTCAAAGTGAAGATCACTACAACTAACTCAAGGTCATGTGTTGGATAGTTCTGTTCATTAACTTTCAATTTCCTTGAAGCATATGCAATGACTTTGTCATTTTTCATCAACACACATCCCAGGCCCTTCTTCGAAGCATCACTGAATACCAAAAAAAGTTCTCCACTTGTGTGTAAATTGAGCATGGGCGCAGTGATAAGCCTCATTTTTAACTCCTTGAAGCTTTCTTCACATTTATCACTCCATGAAAACTTTACTCCCTTATAAGTTATCTTGGTAATAGGGTTGGACAATAGTGAGGAATTTTCCACAAATCGTCGATAATATCCAGCTAACCCCAAGAAGCTACAGATATCCATTACCGATGTTAGCCTCAGACTTCCCTCAATTGCATCTGTTTTGGTGGGATCCACAGATATCCCATTGCTTGTGATGATATGGCCTAAGAATGTGACCTCCTTTAACCAAAACTCACACTTGCTGTACTTTGCATAGAGCTTCTCCTTCCGCAAGGTCTCTAGTATAGTTCTTAGATGATCCTCATGATCCTCCTTGGTTTTGGAGTATATCAGAATATCATCTATAAAGACTACCAAAAAATTGTCGAGGTAATATCTAAAGGCTATATTCATCAAGTCTATGAAGATTGTTGGAGAATTAGTGAGTCCGAAAGGCATTACTATGAATTCATAGTGCCCATATCTTGTACGAAAAGCAGTCTTGGGGATATCTTCCTTCTTCACCCTTACGTGATAATATCCAGACTGCAAATCCACCTTAGATAAGTATTGTGCTCCATGAAGATGATCGAACAAGTCATCAATTCACGGGAGATGATACTTGTTCTTTATCGCGATTTTGTTAAGCTCACGATAATCGATGCAAAGGTGCATTGAACCATCATTATTCTTGATGAAGAGGACTGGTGCACTCCATGGTGAATCACTTGAGCATATAAACCCTTTATCCAGATTCTCCTGTAGTTGTTTTTCAGCTCCTCAAGCTCCACAATATCCATTCTATATGGATTCTTGGATATTGGAAATTCCCTAGGTATAAGATCAATTGAGAATTCAACATCTCTTCTAGGAGGAAGACTAGGAAATTCCTTAGGAAACACTTCAGTGAATTCCCTCATAATAGGCATGTCTTCAAGGATGGTTGCTTCTTTGGAATCAATCATCTGAGACAGATACACATGCTCATAGAGCAGTTATATCTATGCTTGAGATGATAGAGCTAAAGAAGATTCATCTTCCTCCTTGCAATTGTAAGGAATCAGGGTTTGATTCTCCACATGGAGAGTGATTTCCATCTCACAACAATTTATATTGGCTATATATAAGGAAAACCAATCCATGCCAAGAATTTCATCAAATTCCACCAGAGGGAGTATGACAAGGTTTGTAAGGAAGTTCAATCCACAGATTATGATAGGGGAGGATTTATATTCATGGGATGCAATGATTGCCCCATTTTCCATACTCACTGACATCTTTACTTCCATGATTTGTTCTGGTTCTGAGATTGTTCTACTAAACTTTCAAGATATTAAAGAATGAATAGAAACTTTATCAAAAAGTACATTCTCTATTCTTGAATGAATAACTAGAGTACCTTTCACCACTTTTTTTCAGGGTTCACTTCGATAGTAGTGATGGAAAAAGCTTACCATTGATACCTTGGAGGTTACTGGTTGCCTCCGAAAACCCTTGGCTTAGGGCACTGATTTGCAATATGCCCTAGTTCTTTGTAGTTGTAGCAATGAACCACACACTGAGGTTCAAATAAATCATTCCTCTCCTCTATTGTATCCGCGGGTCTTTCATGCCGATAGTTAATAGCTAGGTTCCCTTCTCTTCCACACCTAAAGCATTTCCTTTCCCCCTTCAAGAAATTTTCGGGGTACTTCTTTCTGCACATTTGGAAATTGGGGTGCTGGATCTTCATAGTACCGTTAGATTTATCCATCGGACCGCCAGAATTGAAGTACACCTTATGTATCTTATCCCAATGATACCTCTGAGATTCTCTGATCTCAATTTTGACCTTGAGGGCACATCATACAATATCCTCATAGCTTTCAAAGTCATGGATCTCCAGCGCTTTCCACAGGCTTGGTTTTATCCCCCCAAAGAAGTGGTCAACCTTGCATTCAGGGGTAACAATAAAGATGGAAGCATATCATGCAAGCCTTGTGATCTTTTCCTCACACGCTCCTACAAATTCATCTTATTTTTTGCCTGAGGGCCAGGAAGTCCCTTTCCATCTTAAGCCAGAGGGTAAACATAAAATATTTATCGAAAAACATCTTCCAGAAATCCTTCCATTCCAATGCCTCAATCTCCTCCTTAGGCTTTGTATTTTTGATCAATGTACACCATTGATCAATATCACCCTCCATACGATAAGCAGCTAGGAGAATCTTCTCTTTTTTATAACATTGAAGGATTGAGAAGATATTTTCAATGAAGTTGATCCATTGTTCGGTAATTGAGGGATCAGATAATCCATTAAATATAGGAGGCCTTTGTCTCATGAATCTCTCGATAGCGACTTTTTCTTTCTTATGGGGGGTTAAACGTTCCTCTTGACCCATTTTTCTATTCAATTCTTGAGTTAGCTGAGAGATAAGCATGAAAAAGTTTGCGATTCCTGCTTCCATTGTATTGGGCATCTCATTAGTACAATCATCACATTGATCTTCACATCGGTTGTTAGCCAGAGTTCTCCTATTATCGGACATTGGATGGAATAAAAGGAAAGTTAGGGGTAAACATAAAGGGTAATATATAGACAAAACTGATGAATTATAAATAACTTTTATTTCCTTAACGTATGAATCTATTGGATTCATTCTATGTTATCCATGATATACTTTCAAACATATATTCTTTGGGAATTTTTTTAGTCCCTTAATAATGGTTCATACTAAGATTGTAAATTTACCAAATCATATCCCTTGGGAGTGTCCTAACCAAGAGTGCAGCAAAGACCATTTTCACACACCAATTCCTATTCGAGCCTAGCTCATAGTGGTGTTTTTAGGTTTTACCCCTAGGATACATCTATTCTAGAGCCGCCTCTACCTGATCATATCCAGACATGGATGTATTTTCTTGATAAACCACTTACTCAATACTCACCAAAACTTAGGTATGTTTTTATTATACTTAGTCTTGTCTCTAAGGATTTACTAGGGTTTTATAATCCTAATCCCAAAAATAACTAAACCTCCCTCTGATACCAACTATGACAACCCTGTTTTTTATTACACAATTAAACATAATTTATTACATAAACTTCACTTGATACAACATAGAATATTGAGAGGTCTAGTGTCTATGTCTTTGGGGCTTAAGATCATTACATAACAACTTAAAACATGAAAAACAACATCTTTTTTGAAAACTTCCTTTACATGACAACTACATTCCCTCATACTTAGCATTGCATGGGATAACCTGAGGACATGCATAAGAAAAGGGTGAGCTATAAATCCCAGTATGTTAATAACAATGGAATAACATGAGGAATAAAATACATGTTATACAATAGGAATATCAATATATTACAAGAGAAGCATAAACATAAAGGCATGATAAATCATGATAATCATAACATGGAAATGTGGAAACAACACTTAACATGGAATTTGCATGAGCCAAGGCTCATTACACATGAAGAATGAGTAAACCCTCATTGCACATGAAGCATGATTAAACACTCATTGTAATTTAATTAACATGAGTAAATACCCATTGCACACGACGTATCATGATACTATAATTTACCCAATGCATTGGAGCGCTATCAGGGAACACCCTTCTTAAACATTTCATTTCATGCATAAGTGTGCCACATGGATCATAGAACATTGAATCATTAAACATAATCATTTATCCCATGATAAAAGAATGCGGAATACATAAATGAAACTCTTTAAACAATAATTAAATTTGTATAAAGGTGAATACCCTTGATAGATAAATGGTCATGGTATTCACTACACAATGACTTTGTCTTGGAAAAGCGCGATGCAATTTCGACAGCATAACTGCATGACATAAGAACTCATAAAAATGGTTGATGAGAGAGAAATGGGTGTCTCATCAAATTTACATGATATGGAATGTAAGGGGTTCATATAGATACATGTACCAACAAATTTAATAGAATTTAGATTCATGATACAAAAGAATTGCTTGAATGTAAATGAGGAGAGAGAAATTCATTTCAGAATTTCTGAAAAGTAATAGGTGTACATGGGAGGAATTTAATGAGAGAGAAAGGGGTATCCCATCATTAAAAAATAAAGAGGAAAGTATGGGGGATGTGACAAACCATACCCCAACATTTATAATTGAAATTAAAAGGTCATAACAATTTAAATAATATTGGACAAAAAATGAGAAAGGAAGAAAAATCCTTACTTTGAAGTGTGCTTCCAAAGGCTTGAGAGAGGCTTGAGAGAGGCTTATTGGGTGATTGGGGTGACTTGGGAGGATTATAGAGAGGGGAGGATATAGGTTGGAGGAATTCCAAAGGCATTGAGTGAGGAGGAAGTGGGAGCTTGGGTGGGTTTATATAGGAAATGTGAGATAATTCTTTATTATTTAGGTTTGGGACACCTCACATTAAACTAATCCAAACTACAAACCCGACCATGGTGTTTGCCCATGGTTTTTGGAAAGGGGAAGTGGAAAACAATATTTTATAAGTCAAAATTCCTAACTTCTTAAAATAATGGTGTAGCTTATGTTGAGGTGAGTCACACTCCCAAGGAAAACAATTTTAAAAGACAAAATGTTTAATAAGTGTTGAAGGGTACACTAAAGCTTAGTAAATTAAATCAAACAAACCAAAAATCAAATTATTTTAATGTTAAAACATATATTTGTAGAAAATAAACTTTATAGTATTTTATTACCTCACTATTGGGTCATTATGATGTCATAAATCATATAATATATTTAAACGGTGTTTAATTTTTACCCAAAAATTTGATTGTCTCAGAAAATTATGAAAAACTCACCTTTAGATAATTTCAACGTCATGATTCCAGAAATAATATTAATTTTATCTAAATAATTTTTTAAATATTTTAATTTTCTCTTTTAAAATATAAACCGACATTTATCGAAAATTAATGGGTTTTGACAAAAATTGCTTTCAAACCTTAATAAAAATTTTATTACATTCATAAAATTATATGATCATTTGTATTTAATAAAAATTAAGTTAATAATAATAATAAAATTTTATTCAAATATTATTTAATTCAAAAATACATTAATTTATGAAAGTATATTTTTTAGTTGAACATTAACTAAAAATACTATTTGTGCTTTAGAAGCTATTTACAAGGTAACAATTATAAAATGAAAGTATATTAATTATTATATACAAAAATAATGTACATAAACATAGTACTAGGGTATTGTTAAATAAACCCTTAAAACAACCGCATAAGACCGAAGGGGGAGGTGTGCAATGGTGATAGACTCTTGGGGTGACTCATATAACATCGCTCGGGTGGTAATCTCTATCAACTTCCACTTCTTCCGTAGGCGGTTCTGATCAAGCTTAATGTGTTCAAGCTCAGCTTGAGCTTGGTCAAGAGTGAATCCCAGTGATGCCACATGCTTTCCGAGCGTTGAAAAATGGGCTTCTCATGAGGCACGTCTACTGGATAAGGCCATCGCTTCCTTTGTTTGAGTAAATTGGATTTGTTAAAGCCCTATATTTATACTAGTCATGTGATCACTGTTCAATAACTATATTAGAAACGATCACAATTGTAAACATAAAACCCAAGAAGTTGACATTTTATATAAAAATTTGACATAATGAGACATTTAATTAGATCAAGAGATATTTCCATTAATGAATTTTTGGGTCGTTACAAATAATATCAAATACCAAATTTATTTGAATCAAATAACTTAAATATAATGAACAATCCAAAAGAATAATCCTGATTCCCCAAGAAACTTGGTATTTAACCCACACTTGTGAGGGACATGAACATATTATTATATCAATACAAATTATTTAAATATTCCAACACCCCTATCTACCATTTCTTGAATTCTAAGAAAAACCACTAGAAACTATTTATAACAATTAGTTCGGATACAAATTTATAGCCTCCTGACCCAGTTTACCCAAATGAAACATGAGCCAGAGACACATTGACATCATGTGAACATTCATATACTCTGTAGAATTTTTAGTAGAATTATGTTCATAAGAGGTGATAGTGGGGAGAATACACCATATATAATAAAAGAAAACAAGAAATAATGGAAGAAAGATAAATAAAGACCAACATGATATAAAAACCAAAATGATATAAAAACCAAATAAAATTGATAAAAAAATACATGATATGAAAAAGTAATTGTATTTGATATTAAAAATTAATAGTATAATTTGTTACCAATAAAAAAAGATGTTTCTGGATCACACATAGGCCAATCATATACAAAAATTTATAAAAATAGATAACATGATTCCCATCTCAACACCAAGGATTAACCTAGTATAACTCAAAAAATTGACATCTATCCAGTGCATCCAAAAAACTAATAACTAATTTAATCCATTCATAAGGCCCTTATCCAAACCCACACTAAGATAAATAAATTCTGTATTCATCCTGGAGGGCTCATATGGGGTGTGAGTAACAATCTAGTAGGCCATAACCAATATAGTTTGAAAGAAGGTATTTTTCATGAATACCTTTCAAAATTTCATCAATAGAAAATAAAATATATTATTCCCTAAGGCTGGTACTTGATTAGGTTATAAGATAAGTTCAATACTATAACTTTTTATTTTTGGTTTTTGAAATGTAGAAGAAAATTTAAGGATTTTGGTAATTTTAATAAAAAAAATTTAAAATATATTTAATTAAAAATAAATGATATTGAATGTTTTTAAATAAAAAATAAAATTTTATTGAAAAGTAGTGTGAATATTAAGAAATTTCATAGATGAGTAATTTTCAACCATTTGGAAACACCCTTCATCCTTTTCAAAAAAATCCCGTCATTAAATTTATTAATTCACATTATAAGACATCAAGGTGTATTCTTAACTCTATCCAAAATCCATACTACAAACATAGTATGGTGATTGATGTTCATATAAAAGTAAAATACCTCTATGAAATCAAATTTGGTTTAATTAAATGTTCTCAAAATCAAGTTATTTCTTACAAACTTTAAATAGTAAGAATTACTACTTAACTTTCATAGATTTAAAACAGTCCAAAACAAAAGTATATTCCAGAAAAGTAAAACCAACTTCAGTTAAAAACAAAAATTATAAAAACATTAAATAACATAAAAATAAATACAGGACTCTGAAAGTAATTTTCCATGGATCACCATTTTTTAGAGTCACTTTAGGAGTTTAACCTAATGTGACTAAAATTTATGTGAACTCCTCCCTTTTTTTATTCATACTATTTACCTAGTCCAGTAAAACCCCAACTCTATTGGGAAAACCCATATTATGGATTTATATACTCAACACTGGTGGGATGAATATTTTAAAATTATATAAGACTTATCTTCACTTTGGGGGAATCTTCACATATGTAAGAAAATTCTATGATAATTCAATAAGTGGAAATGCAGTGGTTCTTTAATTCATTTTTGGAATGAATCAAAACACGAGGTATTCATGTGGGCTACGACTTTAATCATATATAAAACTCTAAAGAACTTATAGAATATTTTTATCCCTATTACTTGAAGTTAGGTTTCTGATATGTGGGGTTGTATCAGATATATTTATGGATTCTTAGGAGTGGCTTTAGAGTGAAACATGTCCTCTTTTGGTGAAAATAATCTTCTCCACTTTTAATTAAAGTTAAAAAATTATATAGACATACATGAGAAGCTCAAAAAGGTCATAATTCATAAAATGTATAATTTTTTAATTTTTTTTGGAATAATTTAGAAGTATTATGATTTCAAGAATATAGAAAACTAATTTTTTTTAGAAAAAATTATTCTTATGAAATTAAAATTCTTACAATATCATATAGATTTATTATGGGAACCCTAACATATATATTAAACTAGTTATAAGAAATATAATTTAGAATTTTGGATATGTAAAAGTCTTATGGTATTTCTAAAAGTCTTACAGTTTCTAATATTTTCACAATCCAAAGTCATATGAATTGATAAAGTATTAATAAATCACAAAAATCATAAAAAATCAATGAAATTCATATGAAATCCACAAAATTCATTCATATTCCATGTTTTTTATATTAAATACATGAAATTCATATAAAATTCAATGTCAGTTACAAAAAATTAACTAAAAGTCTTAGAGAATAAGACATAAAAAAACTTTATCCATTTCAAGTTCAAAATGAATTTTTCCCCAAAAATAAAAATAAAATAATGGCTTGTTCACATAATTAAATAAATTATTAATAAAACATAAAAACCTTTAATATTTCCATTTTTACAATAAAACAAAAAATATCCCTAAGAACTACAAATAATTAAATTTCATTCAAAATCAAAAAATTGGGGAGGGGGGATTTATTCCTTGAAATGCAATGAAACAGTGATGAAAATATAAGCTCTATCAATTATCCTACATATTATACATGGAATCCTATAAATTTAAGCTTCAAAAGTAATAATAAAAATAAATTCATAACACAAGCCCATGGGAGATACCACATTTAATACAAAGGAACCAAAAAATTATCATATCCCTCTATATACTTTATTTTAAATTCTTTATTAGGATCATTCATTCCATTCCAAATTCTTTTATCCCACCATGTAAAAATAAATTATATCATTGAAATTTTCTCTCATCTATTTTTTTTTACTTTTTAAAAAAATTTCATTATCTAAACACATGATAGGGTTACCATAAGAAGTTTTAACTAAAAAGTATCCACCTAATTGAGTAATGGACTTGTTTTATCATGAGAAATTTCGAAGGTGGTTTGGTTGTTGAGGGATGGTAGGTTTCAATTTTAAAAATATATTGGGATAAATAAAGTGGTTTTGATATTTTTAGAGAAAAAATTGTGACTCCAGATCTATACCAAATAATGGTCTTCCCCTTTGTCCCCTTTTAAATAAATCATTTATAACATCATTAAAATATTCAAGGACACTTTTCCCTTCATAATTTCAATATCAATAATTTATCCACTCAACCATATTTAATAAGTATTTTTCATTATATTTTTATTATAAAATTTTGTAGAGAATTTATGATTTTGAAGGTAGATATTGTTTTTTAAACTTCAAATAGTTACGTGAATCTCTCAACCTACTTTTTATTGATATATCTCCCTTACATATTTCCCGAACATGTAACTTAATTTTGTTATAGAACATCCCAATTTATATAGTTCTTTCAGAAAATATTTTATAAAAATAGAATAAAAATATATTAATTTTTTATTTTTTCTTCTTAAATTAACCTCAAAATATATAATAAAACCCATGAAACAGCTTCCCCTACTCTTTATTTCAACTATAATAATGAAAGTTACTTTTATAGATGGTTGGATGTGGATTTTAGGTTTTAAATATATCTTCTTAAAATATTTTTTCATAATACATGTACTATAATGGTCATATGTTATAGGTAGGATAGAATAATAGGAACTTTAAGAGATAAGTCTTTTAAAATAAAAATAATTGCCTCAATCATATTCAACCCATTCTTCTTAAAGCTCTAAGGTTTTTATTGAAAAAAATCAAATTATTGGTGAATAATATTTTTGGTTCACTAATGTAGTGAGGTTATTCTGAATAATATTTAAATATGGTTGAATTCACTCATAGGTAAGTTATTTTAAATTTTGGGTAGTGAATTATGACATGATACTCAGAAATCATTGACCTTTTCTTGAGTTTCCCAAAATTTTTAATTTGATGTAAAATCTATTTATGTATTTAATTAAATTATATTTAATTGGTTAAATAATATCACACATTGGAATGAGTTTACGAAATTTAAAAGGTGTATATTTTAATATCCACGGTTTTAAAAGAATATAAAAAGTAGAACATAAACAAAAAAATTAAAACAAAAAACTAAAAAATTGTTTGGAAAAAATAAAAAATAAAAACAAAAATAAAATCACATGTAATTATAATATAGAAAATTACCTTTCTCCCAAAAATGGTTATTTTTTTAATTCCATTACAGTGAATAAATTTACATGTGAAATGCATGTCAATAATTATTGACATAAAAAAAATAAGTAAAAAGGAAGGACATAACTTGTTTTTAGTTGTATTTAACATCATGAAGATGAATATATTCTACTGGAGGATATTTAAAACATTATCTAAAAAGATTCAATTTATTAATATTGAGTTTAAATGGTTTTTATTCACCTATTTATTTAATTTAATTTAAACCAAATAGAAAAAATGAGTAATAATAGAGGTTATAAACTATTTTTATTAATAATTACATAGAAATAACTTGAGATAGGATTCCAGATTTAGACCTTTGTATCCTTATTTAAACTACATTTTGAAAATTAATTCATTATGAAATTATTTGGTTTTATCTTTGTATAACCTAGAAATTTCATAAGAATTATTTTATATCTCTTATAGATCATGTATATATAATTTCATTTCTTTTACAACTTCAAATAGATTCATGTTATCATTCTTGAAAAAATAAAAATGTTTTATATTATTAATCCACTTTTAAATGAAAATATTTCCCATAAAATAATCTAAGAGGTGAAATTACAATTCGAATTTTAAAATAAGTCATGTAATTCCAAAGTTCATCATCCAATCACAAACTCTAATAATTTATATTTTAGTGGATAGTTTTTACTATAATATGTTCAATATATAACTTTTTAAACACATAAATTACATTTATTTAAAAATGTTTGGGAGTAAAAACCCAATGATGAACTCCATACTTCCTCATGATTGATTCTAATGTTTTTTTATAAAAATTGGAATCCTGTTCAATAATGATAAACTTTGGAATCCCATGACTATAAAATAGATTTCATCCTGGAAAGTTGGAATAATTTTTTTCATAATAATATCTAGTGGGAAAAGCTTATACAAACTTAGAAACATAATATATATAAATTAAAATATATTTTTGAAAAAAATAATTGGAAAATTAACCCATACAATCCTCACCCCAAACATCAAACACATAAAAAAATAAAAGGTATTATTGAGGTATTTTATTTCTATTGGAAATATTACATTGGAGTTGTTTGTTTTTACAAGCCCTTAAAAAAATTTATCCAAAATAAAAATGAATCATACATGTTATATGTGGTATAAAGTCACTAATAAATATTATATTATGGTAAAAATTCATCACTAATTGATAGAATGAATTTATTTATTATTACATAACTTAAATAATTCCCTAAATAAGGACAATGAAAAATTCATTTAATTGTCTAACTTGTTAGTTAAGAAATATGTTTTAAGAGACTTAGCAGGGAACTTCATTTTCATTACAATAATCCAAAATATGAATAAACCATGGTTTAAAAATATTAATAACATACAATTCCTCATCAAGGAAGGTTTGATTGATTAGTGGATAGATTTTAAATAACCTATTTCAAATTATGGGTAGTATATTTATGTTAGCCAATAGATTATCACAAACCCTATTATCTTTAATTTCGACATCCAATTCTTATAAAAACTAAATCCTACTCAAAAACCATAATTTCACATCATATTACTTCATTAAATAATTTATTTCATAATGATTAGTAAATGTATTCAGAACCTAACAAGTGGCATATAAATTTGTATAAATAAAAAACAACAACCAATAAATATTATTAAGTGGTGGTGTAGTTAACATATACCTAATAAATATTCTTATATCCATAAAATATCATATAAGATTTAATTTCTACTCTTTCTCTTAATATTTTTCCAATATAAAATTATAATGCACTAGTCATCAATTCAAAGGAAAAATTCTATTTTGGAGTTTGTATAATGGGTAAGGATACCAAATTATGTTTTACCTTTCCATAAGTGATTATATATCTCTCGTTAAGACAAATTTATACTTTTTTAAAAAATCTAGATAAATAAAAATCTTTCTTAATAAAAAAATGTCTGAATATTTTTTTAAAACTTACATGAATAAGAAAATATCTCCCATCCCTAAATATTTTTGGTATGGTACTGAAGTAATAACATCTACCTTAGATTGATCAACATGAATTTAATAAATAGAAAATTTATCCATAAAAAATAAATATATTATTCTAAATATTCATTAAAGATACTCATCATGAGTATTTGAAAATTTCCTAGGGAATTACACAATCCAAAAAAAAAATCTTCTATATGATGACGTTTTAAAAGGATAAGTGGAGGTTGTTTTTCACTTGATGTTCTGGTGCAATATGAAATTGAAATTATCCAGAAAACCCCTGAAGAAAAAATAGTGTTATTATATTTAAAACCTTTCAAGAACATATTCATGAAATGGGAGGGAAAAGTGATCCATCCATGTAACTATGTTATGTTTTTTTATAATCAATAGAATCTTTATTTATTTGGAATTATAATGGGAATATGTAATCTAAATACATTTTTTGAAATAACCATGACACTCATTTTAGAAAAAAATTTGATCATATCATCCATTTAACATAAAAAATTATCAAAATGATTCCAACATACATTAAGGAAGTCACTTAATTTTTAACAACTTGTATTAATTTTTGATTCAATATTATTTAAGATTGATTAACTTGTTTTTAATTTTCATCTAGAAAAATCATATACATTCAAATTTAAGGTCTAATTCTAGTTAATTTAGATAATTTTCACTCTATTAATTTCTTTAGTCCTCTACGGAATCCAAAAAGTTGGTTATGTAAATCTATTAATAATTTTTTAGAAATTATCTTAGGATAATGATCTTCCATATCTAATAAAGAATATTTGTGGTTCAAAAGTAAGGGTTTCAATTATAAATTAGGTGGGATGTTTTTTAGTTGAAAAATAAGGATTTAATGACTTACCAGTATTGATATTACCTCTTAAATCATTACTAGAATAAATAGATTTCAAATCTAAATTAACTAAACATGGTACTCAATAATCTGTCCAATAATGGAATTTTTATAGAAAATTACATATTCAAAAGGATATGAAACATAAGATTTTCTATTATTTAATCTATCTACTTTAAAATAGTCAAAACTAATTTTACATTAATAATTAGATGATTATTAATGTAAATAACAAATGTAATCTGTAGAAATTAGATTTTCAATGGTTTCAATGAATTTATTACCTGGTTTAAAAATTCTAGAAATAATATATACAACATATTCAATATTCAACTTTATTTTATGTGAAAAAATTTCACTCTCATATACATATTTTTTAGCATGAAAAAAGGTTTATTTTAAGATTTAGTAAAACTTTGATCATTACTAATGAAATAATGAAATAGATCAGTGGAAATCCAATCAATAATTTTCACTAAATGGATTGGATAATCCTCCAATGGGTATTTCATGGACTAAAAATTATTACAGTTAATGAAATCTTATGTAAATTCAACTAAATATATTCCTTTACGATCATTTATGATTTCATGAGTAGTTTTCAAAAAAGTTACTCTATGAATCACTAGTTCATGTTTACTAAACCTATCATCCACCACATCCAAAACCTGGAAATAATGTTTAGAAATCAGATATCTTACTTATACCAAAACATCATCAATGATACCAATTGTTTTCATTTTTTCATCTAATTGAATAAATTCCTCACTAGGTTTCATCTCTCTAATAATTAAATTAGGGAAAATGGAATGAGGAATAATATTTATTGAAGCATTAAATTAAAAAATGTCATCTATAAATTCATATTCCCCTAATAATCATGTGATAGTAAAAGTCCTTGGTTTATTACATTTAATAGGGAAGATATATTGAATCATGGAGGAAATATTCATTACAGGGATTTATTTTTCTCTTATTTTTAACTTCCTATTTCAAGAACACATTTTTATACAAAAGATAGAATAATTTGGAATATGTATTACAGGATTAAACAGATGAATGTTGAATTAATCTTTCCTAAATTTCTGTAAAATTTTATTATCCAAATCACTCTCAACTATCTTCCTTATCAGTGGACTACTCCTAGGGTAAGGTAGTGACGTGTTGGGAATTAATTGACCATTTCATTCACTATTTTAAGAAAAATATGGTCCTTCCATTTTATTCAGTAATTATTTATTCTCCAAAAAAAAATTCATATTTTAAAAATTATTTTTCTTCTTTAATAGGTTATGAATTTTAAGAAGGTTCAATAAAAAATGTTATTTCATCATCATGGTCTACGTCAAGTGAAAAAGGATTTGAGGTCTCTAAAATATTTTCACATTAAGAATGAGGCTTGGATTTAAATGTTTTGTGTTATGAAACAAAGTTCTACTCTTATAATATATTTAATAATAATTTTCATTTCCCTTGTGATTTGAATTAAACTAAAATTGTGAAGGAAAACCTCTATTGATTTGGTTTATTATAATACAAATATAAGTTTCAATTTTACCCATTTTATTCATCAAAGTGTTCATATTGATTTTTTTCTATAGAATTTTGTCAAGTTATTTTCTTATTTTTGAGTGTGATGTGTATTCTATAAATTCATTCAAAGTTTTTAAATAGTTTTCTTTTGGAAATATCTAGATTGATAATTTTTTATCTCTCCTTGAAAAAATATTACTATTTGTTTTGGTTATATTAACCTCTCACTATACAAAGTGTTACATCCTTGGTTGAAGTTTTCGTTTGGTTGGAAAAGTGTTTTTTTATTATAAAAGAATTATTGGTAAAATATTATTTTAATTTTTTTAATATTTCTCAATTCTTTGACAGTGATCACTAAAAGTATAATTTGATGCAAAAATTTCACAATAAAAATGGAATTGAAATCCATTTTAGGTTTAGGTTGCAATTTTGAAGTGTTGTAAAACATCATTAACATCACCATAGTGGTAAGATCACTAAGTTGACTCAAAATAATACTATTTTTAGAACTTTCTTTAGAATATTCTTACGTATATTTGACATGAATTGGGCATCTTTTTCCAAATTATTGAGTATTTTAGTCCTTGCTTGAAATAAGATTCTGGAAATATGATGGGGTTTTTTGAAATAAATGTCCTCCTCAAGTAATACCTATCATTATCCTAACGATGTGTAAAATTTCATCATAAATGCATTGAATTTTATTTTTTTCATTAATCTTGTGGTGAGGAAAAAATAAAACATAATATTCTAAATCTCTATTAATATTTATTAAAATTTTTCTCTATTAATTGCCCAAATTTTACAGATTTAATTTATAATATAAAATTTCTTAAAGTATAAAAATAGATCTCAATAAAATTAATCTTTAACTAGTTCCAATATTTGATAAAATTTTAGTTGGAATAAAAAAAATCATTCCTAAAAAACTTTTTATAGTGGAAAAATTAAATTCCTAAGTTCCATATAATCAATATTTAGTCCCAATGGTATCATATTAACTCAAAGGTATCTATATTATTGAAGATTATTGTGTGGATTGTTCCATATATTTTAATTTCTTTTTGGAATTTGATTAATGAATTAATATTTTATTTCAAAATAAAGATATAATACATGATTTTTTTATTTTCATCATAACATTATTTTAATTCCTTTTGAGTTCTATTGTCATCCATTATTATTTTAGGTTAAAAAAGGTTTCTTCTAGGTGTGTTGGTAGAATCAGTTTAAATATCAGGTTGATGATAAAGTGTTTCCTCAATTTTAAGATCAATAAATGAGTTTTTTCTTTAGTATTGAAAATGGATTTAACTTTGAAATGATAAGTAAAATCAATTTTAAATTGAAAAGACATTAAATAAATTTTTTAACATTAATTCATATGAAAACAAATTCATAACAAATTAGGAAATCTCCATTGAAATAAAAAATTGAACTAACAGATTTTTTAGGGATCTATTATAAAATATTTATCCCTAATAAATGAAATATATAAGTCCATGCAGTTATCTATCAAGGATTTTCAATCTAAGTTCAAAACTTGATATTTTGTTTTACTATTTTTGAATGGAAGAATAAAATTTTATTATTTTGATATGTTTGGGTAAAATTAAAAGAAAATTGAAATATATTTAATTAAAAATAAATGAGAGTGAAGGTTTTGAAAGAAAAATAAGGATGGATTAAAAAGGATTGTTAAATAAGATTATGAAGTATTCATTATGTGTGAGTATAAACCCTTTTGACATAACCTTTTTCCATATAAAAGAGAAATCCTAATTGAATCTATCAATGAAAACATAGATACTGGAAATTATACTCCTCATAATACGTTTAAATGATATTAAGACCTCTATACTGGTGTTAACCATCCTTTGAAAATGATTTAATTTCTAAAAGGACTCCAAAAAATCAAACTATATTTAAATAACTATGCTAAAAAATACATTTCAAACGAAATTTTAATAATAAGACTTACTAATTTACTTCCAAAAATATGAACCAGAATCCCAAACAACTTAGAAGATTAGTGAATACAATAAAAAAACCATATTTATTGGAAACTAAATTCTAGATAAATTCAACAAGATATAGTGAAATAAAAGTCTCAAAAAGGAAGTGTAAACGAGTCTCCATTACTCAAAACGACTTCTAATGTATAGAATTATATATATAAACTTTCATCTGACTCCTTACATTACCTCATTTCTACTACATCCCACGTCCAATACATCCCATAATCTTATTTTTCAAACCCTATAGTGGATATATATCCTCCATTATTTTGTGAAAAATATTTTAAAATAAACTCAGACTTTACTTGGACCCTTGTGAACCTTCATAGATGAAACAACATTCCACGATAAATCTCCAGTTTGTAGCAAAAATGGTTATTTAATGAATGCTGGGGAGGCATCATCACATAAGTTTATCACATAGACTATTGTTTTAATCCTCTTAAAATTTCATCCTGAATCTCCACATTTTTATATCCCATTTATATGAAGTGGCATGGAAGAGATATGGGGTTTAATGAAATATAATATGTGATGCCTGGGAGTGGATTCATGTTTAAGAATTCTGGTTTTCATCATAAATCTTCTTTAATTTTTTTTTTAAAATTTCACAAAATATAAATATGTACATGATAATGTCAACTATTTCATAAGAATTTATAGTTTTATGGTTTCATATATTTTTATATGATTTTAGAAGTCATATAGTTTCAAAATTATATAGAATAATTTTTTTGGCAATGTAAAGTCTAAAAAAATTTGGAGTCTTATGAGATTCTAGAGAATTATTATAGGAGCACTCATTGTCTTATGGAATAGATTATAATTCCTATGGTTCAGAATTTCAATGATGTAAACGTCTTACATATTTATTTATTACCTTATGATTTTAATGATTTTTGTAATCCAATGTTTTAAAAACTAGAAAATCCCTATGAAATCAAAAAATTTATACAAAATCAATAAAGGTCATACAAATCCATAAAATTCTTTTGAAATCCATGAAATCCATACGAAATTAATGAAAGTCATTTAAAAACATAAAATACATATGAAATTCAATGGATTCCATAAGAAATTCAATAGAAGACTATGAAGATAATATTAATCCAAGATTTTTTCCATTTCATATTCAAAATGATATTTTCCAAAAGTACAAATAATATACCCCCTTGTTCAAATAATTCAATAAAATATTAAGACCACTTAAAAAAAATAAATTTTTCTATTTTCACAATATAACCCATAATATATTTAAGAAGTAGAAATATGGTAATTTTACACAAAATGACAATATAGAGGGGATTTATTCCATGAAATATAAAACAAATTGATGAAAATATGAGTTTTATCAGTGTACCTAGATGATATCCATACATATCTATGTATTTAAAAGTGAGAAGTATGAAAATTAATGAAAACCTCCCAACCCACTCCACCATTCCTTAAAAAAACATGAGTTATTATTTACTAGATTTATCTAGTTCTAGAGTGGGGTAAGGTACCCATACTAGATTATATAGGAATAGCCTGCAACATTCTATGCAATTTCACACCACACAATTTTACATGCCAATCCATGTGCATGGTAACCACGTAGACAAATTTATGATGCTAAAGGGAACATGTAGGACTACATAACCAAGTTACATAGTCTTCAGAACCCATCACTAACTACCAGATTAATATCTAAATGAATTAAAGGAACAATTAAACCCATCCTTTACCAATCCTATCCCATCATCCCCAATATACCCCACATTTATGGTGAGTGTCCCACTCTCAACTAGTGATCTCAATTATCCAAATATCTCATACCACCAATGATTTTTCCCTCATTTTAAATGAAAGTAAACCCAATCACCCCAAAACCTGTCAATGTATTGAGAATTCTACTCACAAAAATTGGTCTAAAAAATCTCATAGTCCTTATATTGTGAAAAAAATCCCCAACAACCATACCCCGTATATTGAGTGGAAATCACCAATAAATCACGATCACAACTCGATGAACCTCTATCATGCTGACTGATGACTGATATTTCACCTCCATATCATTATATAACCACATAACCACAAATCCAGTGACCAATTTTACCCTCACATGTCACACTAGTACATCCAATTCCATATAACCAAGTATTATATAAAAAAAATAGCTAATTTTTTTTATATACCTCATGCATGTATTACCGAATAATACATTGGTTAAATGACCAACATCAAAAACACTATAGGAATAACCTAGCCTATAGATGCACATACTATCCCTATCACTCTATATGAATACCCTCAAGTACCTTGAGGAATTCAACCAATTCTAGTTCTGGTTACTTATACAATCCTATAAAAACTATAAAATCACCTGATTCATAAACAAATGTATAACAAAGGAAATATGTATTCACCACTTACCAGTGGTTAGTACAACTATACTCATCATGTATCCCTAATTGATTCATATCCAACCAAAATAAATTCACATATTTTGCACAAACCTATCATTAGGGAATAATATGAAAAAGATATGGAAACTAAAAGGGAAACAAAAAATAAACACTCATGGAAAACTAGACTTACTCATGGGTGTCCAAAATGATGTTCGATATAGAGAACATCCAACAGCCAAAGAAGATCTATTATTGGATGATATAAATGGGAGAGAGGAGGAACCCTACAAATTACATGTTGAGAGGTATCCCCCTATTATTTATTTTATATAATTAATTAACTAATTAATTTATTTTTAGGGAATAACTTATATCCCCACTAGAAGTCTGGTAGGTTAAATAGTGGAACCATATCACTATCAAGGCCACTGGATCTATGGTTGCCTCCTAGTGTAAATATTTTAGAAGTTTATCCCATCTATAAAAACCTTCACTAATGAACCATTTTCTAAAAACTCAATCTAAGGCCTCTACCCAAAACCCCGTCCCTTCACGACCACCTAATTACAAATGATTAGGAATATCTTAGGTCAAAAATAATCTGAATACCAATGTTGTGATAAATATCATTGAACTTGTTGATATTTTTATTGTTAAGAATTCTATATTTATAGTGATGATAATAGATAACATTATAATATTAAAGGTTTTTTAGCGGCTTCTAAAAGTAGTCATTAGATCAATTTTCAATAGACTAGAGTGCACTAAATGACATTATATTTTGAAATCCACTAATGATAATATTAAATTTCATTTAATAATATATAAATGGTCTCAATAAAGGAAAAATTGGGCCTTATAGAAACCCTCTTTTGGTAGTAGCTAATGGTTACAATTATTTTAAATATTTTTACAAAAATATCCAAACATTTCTAAACAAAAAACCCTAACATAGAAAAAGATTGTATTATAGATGCAGTTACAAAACATTAAAAAATATCTATATGATAAAAAATTCACATATCTTATAATATTTTTAGGAATTTAAAAATAAAAATCCTGAAATAAATTTTCCATCAAACTATATTTTTATCATGTAATTAGAAAGATAATTCACTTTAAAATTTATGTTAGTATGGTAAAAAATAATTATTAATAAAAATTATAACCCATTTTTTTATGTATATAAAGTTATATTACATTTAAAAATAAGACTGTTTTAAAAAAATTAATTTTATTATTATGAACACACCACACATAAGATTTTTTTGTTAATATTTCTGATATTTCATAAATCCTTTAATGATAATAACCCTTTGACTTCACAACAATCAAATATTGTTTTATCTATATTGACTGTTTCACTTTCTATTAGTCCCCTATTAATATAAAACATTTTTCTCGATATTTGGACCACATAAACATTCAATTGACATATTATTAATTACATCATATTAAAAATTAATCTATAATCATTTCCCAATCATTTCCTAAAAATCCATATCTATTTACTTTATTTTTTATTATTTCACTTGTATTTATTCAATTTTTAATAAATAACCATTTTTGGTCATTTTGATAGAAATTCAAGTCATATCGACATAGCGTTCATTTATAAACATCACAATTTATTTAATTAAAAAATCTCAAGAATTTAATGATGTAAAGATATCATGTGATCGGTTTTAACAATTCAAAACACATTTTTAAACAACTATAAGTAAAAAAAATTAATATTTAGTCATTCTAACCACACCACATTTATATTGTCATTCTATTCATTAATAAAGGTAAACAATTTATTTATGTCTATTTTACTAAGATATCATGATAATTCAAGGCAGTTTTCTTGATTTTAACTATTTCACTTGTTTTTGTTATCTTACAATCTGGAGTTATTTTTATGAATTTTTGATCACACCACCTTTCATATTGATGTGTATTTTATTTATAAAATTAAAAACTTAATGAATACATTTTTTCATAAAATTTTATAATAGTTTGAGTCTATTTTTCCATTTTCCCAAATTTACTTAAACTTGACCAATTTTTAATATACAAATGTTTTTTTAATTCATTCAAACCAACCCACAATTTTTTTTACATTCAATTATTTTTCACATATCATAAATTTATAAAATATTATTTACCTAGGACTTCTTGATTATCAAAAAACATTTGACTATTTTTTTCTATTAATTAAATGTTTTTAACACATTAAAATAAATAAAATGACACTTTTAATCTTTCCAAGAACACCAAACATTGTATTATTATGAGGTTTATTTTTACAGGTATCAAAATAACCATTTACCATTTTCCTTTAGTTTCTTGACTATAAAAAATCTTTTTATTGGTTTATAGGATGTGACATGTGTTTTTAACTATAAAAAAGACCATTTGGACATTCTAACCAAACCAAAATTTTGATCAATGCAAGGTCAATTAGTAAAAGTAACATATTAATGTGTATTTTATTTTCAAAATGATTCAATAAAATTAATGTTTTATTGACCAATGTTATCTATATGGTGCTTGTTTTGTGGTAAAAATATATTTGAACATAAAAAACACAATTTTGACCATTTTGACTGAACTAGACAACAATAAGATGTGTGGTCCATTAATTTTAATTTTTTTTGACCTAATCAGGAATCATATTGGTGTGAAATTATATTCATATATGTCAAAAAAATAATTAGTAATCATTACCATTGTGTTTTAAGAAAATATGTCTTTTTTTCCAATTTTGGGTATATGACATGTGTTTTTATGTTAAAAATAATATTTAACATAAACAAAACTTCTTCAATCATTATAATCAAACCCAAAAACAAATTGATATGTAGTTCAATATTAATGGTTAAAAGTTGATCTGTAATCATCATTGTTTAATTTTACAAGAATTTGATATATTTTGTTCTATTCTGACAGTGTAATGCACATTTTAATTTTTTTAAAACTTTTAACATAAATAATTTTTTTTAGTAATTTTGAGCACACTAAATTTCATATTGACATGTCATTTATTTTAATAAGGAAAAAATTAATTAATGATTTTATGTTAGATTTTCATGAAAATTTGAGCTATTTTTCTTAATTTTCAGTAAGGAGATATATTTTTTACTTTAAAAATGAACTTGGATCTATTTAGAAAAATCTAGACATTATATTTATATATGGCCCATTTTTATTGTTTCGTAATAAATTATAGATAATTTTTATAGCGATTCATGAAAATCTATGGGTTTTTTTTGGATTTTAACAATGTGGAACATGTTTTAATAATTATAATAGTATTTAACTTCAAATTTTTATTTTTGATTATTCTAATTGAAATTGCCATCAAATTAACGGGAACCCATTAATACATTTTAGAATTTAAAAAACCTTTATATCATATTTGACTGTGTGACTTGAATATTCAAGTTAAAAATTATATTTAACATTAATATTGCACTTCTGTTTATTTTACCAAAATTTGCATCATATTAATGAATATATGGTTCATTTCATTTTAAAAATCACATTTAGAACTATTTTTTATTGTTATACTTTTAAAATGAAATATTATACAAAAAATAACAATTTAACATGCCTCATACATCTGATCAATAATGCATTAACACAATTATGGACTCACAAAGATGATGGATAGTTTTATCTAGAGATAGAAATAAATAAATATTATAATTTATAAAAATAATAAAGAAAAATAATTGTATTAATAAATTATTAAGATTTATATATTGGATACTAGTGTAATTGTATCACAAAATAGTTTATATCCCCATCTAAAATTTTAAATCACCAACTTCTCTATAAATCATACTTGATGTGCATATATCTCATCATTATCCCTCCGTAGTTGTGTAGATTGAGCGTTCGTCTGATGGTGCATTATCTACATCATAGAATCTACTTCAACATAAGTGAACTTCCAAATATCACATCATGAACCCATTTATTACACTATAACAACTAAATAATGCAGGAAACCTATTTCATACATTAAAAAAAATATCCATTTCTATCATGACCTTCAAATCATTGGAATATATAATCTCTATAAGAAATAATATGTCATTGCTTCTTTGATAGCTTAACCAACTCAATGTAAAATTAAGTATGTTGCATTTTTATAATGAAATATTAAACAAATATGAATAAAAAATTCAATAGAAACCTATATAGTTTAAATAAATTATTTTCAATTTATAACACAAAATACATAAAGATCTGAAGTCCAAATAGTCCACATCCACACTAACACCAAATAAAAAGGCTTACCTCAGTGGAATGACTACATATGTTGAACACCAATGAAATATTTATATGAATATCATATTATAAAATATTATATATTTTAATGATAAATGAATTATAATAATATATCATGTTAAATCCATGATACATGTTGAATTCTAAATCTGTATGGATTACCCTATATTGAGAGATTACCTGAATAAAGACCCGAACTAGTCTACATTCGACACATTCAACTATAATACATATAAAATATTAAACTCTATAAAATATTGAAACCCAAAAATCTCATCACTAATATATCACTTGAAAAATATGTAACCAAATAAAATCCATGGGTGGGAATAATGGCTACTAAGACTCATTGTAATATGTTTTGAACACCCATATATGGTGTACAAGGATCAATCTTATCCCTTTACTTGAAAACATTACATAATTTTTATAATTTGATGATAAACACTGGAAAAAAAGTAATGTGGAAAGATATATAATTATCTTATTCCAAAAAATTTCATTAACTATAATAATTATACAAAATATTGTCTAAATTTGAATTATAATGATATATAAATCTCCCTCCACGGTCTATCAATCATCTCATGAGAGAATAATGTCAACTTGTGACCAATCAAGGGTATTCTTTGAGGTTATCATAAGATATGCACCATCAAATAAATCAATGAAATTTTCCCTATCCAACTAGATGAAATGTGAAACCAAATAATACAATTACTATGGTACTAGTTTTTTTAAAAATAAATTCATTTACTAGGTCCATTTTATTTTCCTTAGGGCCGACCATATTATACTAGTCACAAATATATAATGTTTTTAATAAAAAATATTTGTTTATTAATTATTTTTAGTGATAAGAGAAAACAGATAAAAACACATATAGTAAATTGATATAAACTTGACATCATACATACCACTAATGATGGATTTTTTTGTTTGTGTTTATAATTTGTTTTGTTTTTATTGATTGCATTGAGTATTATTATTTATTTTCTTTAGGTTGTTTAGTTATTTTGTTTAGCATGTTTTTTAATTAGTTTTTAATGTTTAATTTCATATACATATTTAAATAATGTTTATTTGAATATTTTTTCTCAAGTTAATATATATATATATCATTATATATATATAATGTAACTCTCTTATATATATATATAGTTTACATATACTGTATATATATATTCTTCTCTCTCCCTTCACATCAGTACCACCCCTCTCCCTTTATACCATTCAATGTTAGTAGAATCTCCATAGTGGTAGAAAACCTCTATTTTGATGATATCACATCTCTAACTCTAGTGGTAGTATGTCCCTATCGTTTCTTGTTAGAAGGACTTCAACAATAAGTGTAAAACATCCCTATCATTCAATAGAAGTAAGACTTTGATGGTAATGATAGCAAGTCCCTCTCCTTTAATGGCAGTGGAAGAAAGTATTATCCCCTGATGGTAGATTACATAATAGTAGCAGGTTATCTATACTCATCGGGAACACACCATCAACTATAACGGTTGGATTCTCTTTGATCGTCCCGTGGTAAAAATACTCTAGATAATAGTAGATGTCATTTACCCTTAGTTATAAAAGTAGACTACCATTAGTTATAAAAACATGTGACCTTCACCTATAAATTTGCGAAATCGTGAGTATAAAATCATCAACTGTTGAGTGCGACAGTACCAAAATCACCATGTTCTACTTTTATGATACTGTGCCTAATTTTAATTTAATTTCATTTTGAAAAAAATTTAATTCTTTGTTTTTCATTATTTTTAATTTTTATTTTCTGCATTTTGATAATAATTATTTTAATTCACTTATTTGTTTTATAATTAATTTCTAATCATATATAGTCTATGTGAATATTTTTTAAATTATTTAAACTTATATTAAAAATTATTTTCCTTTATTCCCTTATTCATAGAAACATACAACATATGTTTTTCTAAAATTAATGTTATTTATTATTGCTCATATTTTTGGTATTAATTATTTATAAATTATTTATTAATAATGTTAAATGTTTCCAAAGTGATTTTAATATATCTAATGCTTTTCTAAAGTGTTTTTATATTTTTTTCCTTTATAAAAAAGTTATTCTAATGTTTTTATTTGTAGTCAATTTTCATGATATATTCATGAAAGTTTTTGACACTATATGATGGAATTCATTTTAATGATTTATTTAATTTTTTTTACTAAACCCAATGGATTTGAATTATATTTCCTATTAATAAAGGGTCTATATGTGTTGGATATTTTAAAGGGACATGAAGATGATAATCATGGAAAACTATTATTCTCTATATAAAATATAATGATTTTTGACCTATTATTTAACATCAAAGACTTATGTAATTGTGGATATACTATTTAAAACAATGTTTAGAGAAGAAGAATCCTAAAAGGCCATGTGGAACACATTTATTTTTTGAATGGATGATATTTGAAAAAGCTTGTGTTTTGGTTGTTCTTGGGATTATATTCCATTCTTAGAATAAAACTAAATATATGAATGGGCCTTTACCAAAAAATTAGCTAACCCTTAGGCCAAACATGGAGTCCCTAAATCATATATGTGGGACCTAAGGTTCAACCACATGGGAGAGATTCGACATGGAAATGTTTAGGTGGTATATGAGATCTTAGGCTGACATAAAAACCATAGATATGGGCACGAGTTAGTCCCCATAGGAGAGTACTTATAGAGGATGTATGGGATTGGAAAGGTGGGACATCACATGGATGAAGGATCATGAGAATCTTGGGTGTGTAATTGTTTATGAGCTCCATTATCATACTGACTGGGAATGACTTCTCATAGAAATAGAAATGTTTATAAAGAAGCATCCATCTTCTTGAGAGTTTGATATGGGACAAAGGTTAGCGGGTACTGTTCATCCACCTTTAAAAGATATGTAAAAAATCATACTCATCCAATCTATTTCACCCAAGACATCTTCTCTTCCTTGAAATCATATTGTTTATTTTTACAGTAAGGGTGCTTCATGATTCAATTTTTTTCTTAATGTAGAGAAATCCAATAATCTAACCTAGGTTCTGATTTCTGTTTTATCGACATGATGTTTTGAACATGATAAGAATATCACTAATAGTATTAATGATTTAAATAAGGATCAAAATAATTAGGATGAACGTTAATAAAGTTATAGAATCCCATTTGAGTCTACAAGAGCATGGGCGATATCGTATTAAGGTGTTACATGTGATCTATATCACATGCTTGTGAAGAGAAAACATGAACTCACATATGACGTGAAAACATGATTCTCAATTTATATTTGAGAACCCTAGAATGAATCAGGTGAGATAAAAGTCATGTAATGGAATTATTTTGGTATCTATGAAGAAAAAATGCACACAACATAAATATCAGAGATAAGGTGGAAAGGATCACATATAAAAGGATAAGAATCCCTGCTAAGAATAGTGATTCCAGGTGAGATAGAGCTCTCATTCTTCTGATGAAATATAGTGCGTAATGAACATTACTTCATAATGAGTTTCTAGGATCTAGTAAGGTCAGAAAATGGAGATTCCAAAGAAATTTTATTTGGGTTTAACACACTCAAATAGATATGTGAATAACTTGTTCCATGAAGCCATTCAGGATTGTGCGATATCTTTTCACATTAACTTCCTAGTTTGCACAAATTATGTGAGATACCATGTATATTTGTACATAAAAAACTAGATTCTTGAGACATGATAAAACTTGAATGATATACCTACAGTCCAAATAATAGTGATCTAGAAGTTTTATGAAGTATTTTCATGGAATACATATGCATTCAATAACATGCATGTATTAGGTTGAGTGAAACATTACCCTGGGTTTGAGAGTTTCATATAAAGGATTAAAACATTCTTCAAAGAATAAGTGAACCACTTTGAAACCTAAAATAAAAAAAATAAATTCCAATGTTAGTGTAGTGAGTTACATTAAATATACATGCATGAACTATATATAGTGAGAAGAGAAATTTTAAAATACATGAAATAATAAATTGACTATAATTAGAAGAAAATTTATTTTTACTTGATTATGTTTTGAATTGTTGAAAGTATATGCATGAAATGTATGTGACTTATATTGAGTAGTTGATAAGAACCGGGATTATCAGTGTAGTTGTATGTTTATTGTATTGTGTAGTTAGTTATTTAGAGTATATCAAAGAAAAAAATATTGATTTTTTTGGAGAGTGAAACCATAAATTCACTATTCTAAATTTCATTGATTATCAATTGGATACATATAATTATAATTGATGGCGAGAAAACTGAGAAGTGACTCTATAGATTATTTTTTACATGGAATTCAAACCAAACATGGACAATGTGCACATTTCATAAGTAATCATAAGCAGTTGAAGGCATGTTTACATAAGGTTTTGAGAACCGTTGAAGAACTGGCAAAAAGTTGGTATAAACATCTTGAGATTTTTGGGAGATAGATCAAATAGTTGGAGTTAGTATAAATAAAATTGGTGGGATTTTAGTATAAAGATACCATCAGTAGACAACCCATAATAATCATTAGCGATCAAGTATTATGAGATTTTTTCTATTAGTAATTTCAGAATATTTTCTGTACCTGTATTCCATCTTCTAATCACTATTAGAGAATATATATCTCAGACTATCTTGAAAATAGTAAGGAAGTAGTCACCCACATAAAAGGTGAACCTCAGGATAATCCTCATATGATTTTTAGTGCTATCATTTGTTTTCATATAGAATATGTGAGACTCTAAATAACAATGGAATGCGATCTTAACTGATTGTAGAGGATGATTTTAAAATAAGAAACTGTAAAAAGTATATCACAAGTTCACCCCTCCATATCTTAATGATATATTCAAACATGGTGTCTATAAGTGGAATCAGAGTATAAGTTTATCTCTAAAAATATCCAACCTTTATAAAAAACATGGGATATTAAGTTTAAATTCATCAAATAGTTGAGGAGTTACTTTCTTCGATTGCAGGAACTATTGTGTATGTAAGAACCGTTGCTTCCATATTTTGTTTCACAATCCCGTGATGATAGTAATACTATAATAGTTTATTTTATCATACTATGAAAAAAATCCCCCCTTAACACATGCATATAAGTGAAATATTTATGTATATGGGAAAGATATAAATTCTATCTTGTCTTCCTTGTTTGATAAAGTGTTCAGTATGGACATGGGACTAAAAATAACCAAGTGGATGTTGGATAAACTCAAGAAGAAGTATGAAGGGAATTTTATGGTCAAATAAGGAAAGATAAAAACACGGAGAGATAAGTTTGAAGATATCTAAATGTATAATGATTAGATTGTTGATGACTACCTTTCTAGGTTAAATGAGATAGTAAGTTATATTAGGGGTTTTAGAGATACTTTGTTATATTCATATGTTGTCAAGAAATTGATGCATAAATTTCTTGATATATTTCCCCAAATATTTCTACCTCAAAAGAAGTTGGATACTTATATTTTCATGAGTTTCCTAATATCATTATTAATTATGGGATGAAAAAATATTCCATGTTAAGAAATTATAAGAAGGAAATGGATTTCAAAGAAATGAAATTTCCTAAGATGAAAGAAAATACAGAAGAACCATAATCAGATTTTGAGGTGGGTGTGATAATTGATATAGATTATAAAAGTGTCATGTTATTTATTTCCAAAATAATCATAAGAGGAAAGAGAAACGTTTAAGGTTTTATTACATTAATGTGAATTAATTTTGGCCGATGTTAGCCATTTTTTATTAGAATGTACAAAGAAAGAATTTGATGATTCTGAGAATGATGATGAAGAAAAAGATTACATTAAAAGAAGATCTAAAAAAACTAGAAAAGGTGATAATTCAAATAAAATTAAGTGCATAGGGAAGTACAAGAAAAATGTGACGAGTATGAGAGTTGATGAATATAATTCAGTATAGATATAATTAAAAGGTTATGGTTCAACTAAAAACCATACAACATTTATATCACAAGTTAGGATACCTGGAGATTATTCAAGTAATGATGAAAATGAAGAAGAGAGCTACCATAAGTAAATATTAACATCTAAAATGGAAACATTTATTGATCCAAAAACTCATCTCAATAAAATAATCAAACTACTGGAGGATGTGATAATTAATGAAAATAATAAGGGGAATGATATTATTGAAGTGGTCAAAACATACAAGGTGAAAATTTTAGAACAAAATAAAATGTTGAAATTCCTTAGTATAAAAAATGGATAAAAAGAATAAGAACTGAATGATACATATTCTAGGTGTCTTAATGTAGAAATCACTTTGAATATGACAAGTGATAATTTTTATAAAGTAGGGGATGTTCAAGATGAATCATCCAAAGCTCTAGGTAAGATCAGTTCAGGGAAGAAGTTTTAGGTTATTTATTATTATACCGGTCATTCTAAATCTGTATAATCTATTTTTGTTGGTATAAGGACCCAGCCTTAAACATTACTTAATCTTGAGTTACTTCAAGAATTCACATTTAGGATCTTTTTAGGTTTAGAGTTTTAGAGAATTAGATCATAAAACATGCATTACATTCCACACTTAAACAAAGTGGTTACATAAAAGATAGTACTCATTTTTACCATCAACAGAAACATATTTAAAATAAAACATGGATTATTTTTTGACAGTTCCTTGACACTATCATTACATCATGTACCTTTCCCTTGACCTGTGAAAAACATTTCGATAACTTGAGATGAGCATAAAAATCTCAGTAAGGGATATAAAAATACGGAAAGGAAACATTAGTACGTGTATACATAAGAATCAATGAAATCATACTTTACTCATAAAATATAATCACGTTAACATACCTCATGAAATCATAAGATTTATGAATAACTAATAGAAAACATAAGACATAAAGGTAACTTGAGGCATTCATAACATTCTTACGTAGGGAGTAACCCTCATGGTTACGTTTGGAATACCCATCACAGTATATTCCCTAAATCTCTTTAGAGAAACCTTAACGTTTAGCCCCTTCGTGTTACCCAATGCATTGGAGAGCTATATCGGGCTCACCCTCCCTTAGTTTATCACGAAACCACCCGTCTCCATAAATAATGCCCAAGAACCATAACATAATCGTATCACATAAAACATGCATAAAGGAAACATAACATTTCCATATTTCAATCACAGGATAACAATAGCACATTGATATAATAAAAACATTATCAAAACCATTTTCAATACCAAAACAAATGAAAAGTAAAACATGGTATTTATTTTTCATTTAAAAAAAGATTAAGGCTTGTAGAGGAAGCCGAAACTCAGATAATGGTCACGACAGCGGAGAAGTCTTTGTCGCCGCATACGTACGAAAAAAAACATTCCCTTTTGTATTTTAGTAAACGATTCGTATAAAAAATATTCCTTTTGAGTAAACGTGAATTTCAAAGGGGTTTATACACCGTATAAAAGAAAGGTGTGTATAAAACAAAATATTCCTCAATGAAAGGAGATTGAGATGAAGTCCCATACCTCAGGTCTGACTTGACTCGATCGTTATTTAAACTCCTGAATAATAAACTTGAGTTAATTTCTACTTTCTTAAGAAACTTTTTCAAGTTCATTATTCCTTTTATATCACTTATTACCATGTTATGAACACTATGTAATTATTTATGTTAATAATGGTCATTTTGTCGATCATTGGTACTTGAGTAAAAAATAAACTCTTTATAATTAAAAGTTGTTCATTGGGTAAAATATCCATTATAACCAGAATTATATTCATGATGTAGATATAATATATATCATATATATCCAGTATATACATTCATTTATAATATTACATAATATTTAGAGGTAATAAATGAAATGCACCATTCATGGAGACGGTAAGCCGTACGTACGCATGAACGCTACTTCCATTTCTATTTCATATTTAATGGAATTAAAACATAATGATACATAATTGTATTATAAATTCAGTATGGTATCATATATAATATCATTAAATCTATCCTTTATACGTACCACATATGGTATTAACGAATCAAATCACTTCGAGGGGGCGGTAGTCCGCACTTCCTAAAATGAAGATATCGCGTTTACCCATAATGGAAACCATAAAGGTATTCAATAAATGAAAAATACAGAAGCTTAAGTAAATCATAAACATATTATATATCATATATAAATATAGTGACATCTTAATTTCCACCTTTGAAGGTGTTAGAAGAATATTGAACAATCATCGTTTCGTGAGGAAGAAATTCACCATCCACAGAAACAGTATGTTGTTTAACTATTCGATGTAGGTGTGTGTAAGTGTAGCTCTAATCCTTCTTATAAAAACATCCTAGTATATTGAATATACTGGTGTTGTTACAAAAGAAATTAATAAAAATATTTTAGGGGGTTGGAGAAGCAAAATAAAACAAAAGAACACAAGTGAAGACATTACCTTTAAATCGGGTAACTGCCTTTGGTTTGAACCAAAAAGGTTTCTTGAAGAGCTTCCTACCTAAGGTAAGGCTTCTAGGATGAGTAGAGAGATGTGGAGAGATAAAATGAGAAGATCTTGGCCGATCCAAAGGCTTTATGGGTGTGGGTAAGGAGGTAGAGTTGGGGGCCTTTTATAAGAGGAGAGGAGGGGCACTCTTGGAAAGGTATAAAATGTTACTTTATTTTCAAATGAGTTTCGGATTTTAAAGGTCCCACATTGATATATTTAGAGGATAAGGTGATAAGGGTTCTAAATCCACCCATCCAATAGGTTTTTGACATGTGTAGGTCTTAGATTTTACATTATCTTTTCATTTTATTTAAATCGTTAAATAATGAGGTAATTGCTGCATCATCATGGTCTCATATATAATTTAATTTATTTAATGTATAAAAATTATAAAAAAATACTATGATGTATGAAATCTTTTTATATTTCCAATTAATATTTATAGTCCAAGATATCATTTATTTAGACAAAATTAAAAATGTTTTACTCAGGTGATACATTCTTTGTTATATTTACTTTCTTTAAAAAATAAAAAGATAAAAAGTCAGTATCACACAAAAGTGATTCCATGGGGTCCCCAAGTTTGGCACATGGAATCCCATAGTCATCCATGACATAAAAAGTAGTATTAGGACACATGTTGGTGTCATTTTTTATTATTATGATATTATTTTATTATCCTTAACTACCTGATTACTAATTTATCAAGATAATTAACAATAATTACCATCGTTACTATTCACAAAGTCCAAAAACAAAAGAGTCTTAATTACATAATTTGGATCTTATTATTTCAAATATGGAATCGATTTTACCAAATTCCAAGCACATAAATTGAAATAATTAATTTAAAAATAATTCCTGTTGTCAAAACAAATAGCGGGTTTTTTTGAAACAATATCTATACAAAGTTTGGCATTAGTTTATGCCCAATTCCAAAGTGAAATTAATTATAATAACCACTATTGGAATAAACGGTAAAAATATATTCTATTTTCACTTAAAAACCAATTAAAAAGATAATATAACCATATAATTAAATTATATGAAAAAGCAGTTCGGATGTAAAATGCAATATTTTTCACTATTCATTAAAAAAATGAACATTGTCAGAAAAATAACAAAAAATTATCCAATGTAAATTTAAATGTCCCAATCATAAATAATAAGTTTATTTTGAAAAATAGATCTTATAAAATTGTCAAAATTTTTATTTAAAAATGGGTTTCCATCAAAAGTCAGTAAAACAATCTCTTAAAAATATTAGTGTATTCCATGTTTAAGATTGGATTTATTCTCATTTTAAGCATCTAAAACACTATCTAATTCATAAATAGAGATAGATAAAAATATATATTATTCATTACTTACTTGGGATGTTACAGTAGGTTCAGAAAAACACTAGAAGAACATGGATAGATGATTATGAGGATAACACGAATGGTTCAGGAAAATACTATTCCCGAAGGCTAAAGAAAAATCATGGAAGTAGTGTATCCAGAAAAAAGTAGTTTTTAACCAAAAAATGTAAGAATTATGTAACACAAAAATTTATAGGTTACAATTGGATTTGTAGTTATTTTGGATGAAAATATTTTCACTAATGGTATAATATGTCACTTCCTATGAATTGGAATTATCAAGGGGAGAAATTCTAAAAAAATAAGCATCTCTGTGAGAAGATTGTACAATAATAGAATACTGATGTTTTTTTCTAATAAAATAAAAAAACATATCTTCTTGAAATATTTTTTATTTTTTAAATAGAATATATTAAAAATTCTAAAAATATGGTCATTATACTGAAACATTCATGCCAACAGTTCAAGGATTGTTACTTCATTTAACAACTAAAATGTTTTAAATGATAATTATTTCATGAATAAACAAGTGATATTTTATATATATATTATACACATAGAGAAAATTGAGAAATAAAAAACCATTTCATTAATTAAGGAAAATCATTACATTAGTCAATTATTAAACCCATTAAAATGAGAAATATTATAAGGGTACAAAAAATATAAAATAGATAAACAATAATGGGAAAATTTGGATGGCCCCGATCGTCAAAAATTATATCTCCCAAAAACAATACTATATAAATGAAACAAAAATATTTATAAACCTATTGACATTAAATAAAATAGAAATGTAGAACCATGGAAGGATATGATGAGAATAACTAAATAAGTTATGAAGAGTTATTTATTGGATGAAAAGTGACTGTTAGAAAAGTAATGTTACCATTGGAATAGTAACATGATCATTGGGAATAGTAACCATATCATTGAGATAAAAATATAACCTCAAAATAATAAATATTAACATAAATAAAACTTATCTTGAGTAATTTATGTTAATATAAATATTATACTATAAAAAATAATTACCATGATTAAAAATCTCAAAGATAATATAAGAATTTTTTTTTATAAATTGTTTTTAAAGGATTTCATAAAAGTTATATTATTTATATAAAAAATTAAAATTAACCATGTTATAAAAATATTTTGATATAATTAATTTAATTTTTAAAATAATCAATCTGAATTTTCCAATTGTTATGTTTTGGTAATTTTTTTAGAATACATCAATTTTCAGATGAAGAACAAAAATACAATTTTTTTCCTAATCGGTGTATCTTAAATTAAAAAATTCATGATATAATAATGAAATAATAATTTATAGAACATTATGATCCACAATTTTTTTTAATTTGATAAATTTATAATAAAAATTATTTCCAAACCTAAAAAGTACTTTTCAAAGTCTAAAACCTAAATTATTACATTAAAATAATTTATTCCCCTTTCCTTTGGATTTAAATAATTTATTTGAATTGTAATGTGATTAAAATTGTTAAATTTTTCTATTTTATTGAAATATGATTTATAATGTAAAATATATCACTATTAAAATTTTTATCTTAGATACACTATTTTATTCAATATATTAACTCAAAAATACCCCTCTTTTGAAGTATAAATAGCCCCTCTCCCTCCCCTTTTAAAAACAAACCTCCCACACCTTCCAAAGGAAAATATCAACCCGAATATTTTTTATTATTCCTTTTATCATACCTAGATACACTCTGAAGTCATCCGACGCCCATCATCATAGGAGTTTAGCGACATAGAGAAGAAGCAATATCGAGAAGGGTGTATGTTCTCATCTATTATCCCGACCATTCTACCCTCCTCTTAATCTTTTTATCCATAACATAAAAAAATAATATTTAATTATAATTAAGTGGTATTTTAATATTATAGTAATTTATTTTAACCGATTGAAAGTATTATATTTTTTATATATTTAATTTTTATACTTCCCATTTCCACTCTTTTGAATGGTCGGTTAACCGCACACAAGGATGTTTAAAATTATTTTCTTATATCCAACCCTATTAAAGGTTATTATAAATAATTTATGATAAATATTTGTACAAATATAACTATTTTAAGCTTCAATAACTATTTCTACTTATTTATAAATGACCTTGAATAAAATAGTGAAATAAAAGCACAATGGGAAGTTTTTAAGGGAAACGTGAGATCAAAATGTGTCAACATCAACTGTTGAAAATTAAGAAGTATAATAAAATTGTTATAATTGATAAATAGTTAAATAAATTAACATAATTAACTTTGGGTTAAATATTTTAATAAACCTAGGTTTATTATTCAGGTGGTGAAAAATGGATGAAAAAAGTATGATTTAAGGTAATGGGATTTTCAAACCCATCTCCTTTTCTTTTTGTTATCCCTATTTCATGAAATCTTCAGTATGGATATTACTATAATGTTACTTAAATATCATTTTAATATTATTAAATTTTATTTTTCAATGATATACATTATTCTACCTTCATTTTTAAGCCAAATACAAAGATTTTCCAAATATATTTTTATTTCTAAAAACACATCAGTGACTACTATTATGCTGTTTCTTATTCACTCACGAATGATGATTTCTATACCAAATATGTTTTTAATTTTTTATTTTGGAATCCCAAAGTTTTTTTGATAATGTTTTATATATGAAATATTTATGAAAACTAGTCATTCTCATGTGTTAACTCATAACTATTATTGTTATACGTTTTTTGTGGCATGCAAGATTATGTGAATATTATGATGTAACAGGTGGGCCTAGAAATATGTATCTCTCCAATGAATTGGGTAATATAATGTATTTAATGAGATTAATGGTATTATGTGTGAATATAATTCTATTTTTTCTCATAATTTTGATGTCATGATTTGTGAACTTGTGTTATTCATAGACATGATGCTAGATTTGTTAAAAACTATGTGTGGTATTTGAACACTATTATAGGATGTTTCATTTTTATGGATCACCATATTCCATGCCTTTTTCAAATGTCTTCATCATTCTTATAATTATGATCCCATAATTATAACATGATCATGATGATTATTCTCACACATGTACTATGGATGCATGTTTGTTATTTTTTCCATGTTATCCTTCCCATAATTGGGATTTTATCTCACCAATTTCTTTGATATATATTCTCTAATGACTACATGCACTAAGAAGAACGTGAGAGATTTTAGGTAGATAAATAAGAATGATTTTAATAATTTTTATGTTTTATTATGTATAAGTGATGTATGATCCTGATTTTCCCAATATACTAAACTTTTAGATTCTTGATTGTATAAATATTATGATTAGTATCTTTAAAATTATGTAATAGTTATGTAAGAGAAATATTGGTCACTACAGTTGGAATCATAGAATAGTTTAGTTAATTTAGGGATTGGTATTAGAGATCATTGGTGAAAACTCTTATGATAAGTCTATGTATCGGTAAATTTCATATAATATTGGTTTTAAAATAAGTATAAACAAATTAATTCCATAAGATATGATTTTAGAATTGATTTACACATAAAAATACATTATTTTCATGATTTTTTGACTTAATTTTTTTAATCCTTTTATATTTTATAAAATAGTGGGAACCTAGAGAAGTGATGCCAAAAACTTGTTTAAGTGACAATAAAATAATTGTTTGAACAACATCACCAATTCCATGAGATATAGAGGTCAAAAATTAATATTAATTATTACCTAGATTTATCAAGATATGAATAATTTTCAAGTCCATATAGAACATTTTCCTTAACCTAATAAGGAGTAACCTTCCATTGAGTCCTTTATGCGGAAATAGCCACCGATATTTATAGATCTTTCAATCCACTTGTCATAGAACAGTAGGATAACTCAATGGAGAATATATTTTCTATCCTCTACTTTTTTGAGAAGGTGAAGGTGACCCTAGCCATCTATCATTTAGAAAGATATTCCAATCAATGGTGGGAATTGATAAAGATCACCAAGCCATATGATGAAATGGAAGAGATAGAGGGGGAATAATTTAAGCAAATATTTCTTAACAAGTATTTCCATTAAACTCTTAAAAAAATAAGAAGAGGAAATTGTTAGAGATGAAGAAAAATGAAGGTGAATCTATCCTGAATTACAAGGAAAACTTCATAAGTATTTCAAGATACACCTCATGATTTTTTATAAAAAACTATTCTTAAATAGATAGATTCTTTAATGGTTTAAAACCACCCATTTGAAAGTATCTTGCTATCTGAGAATTTGGAAGTTATGAAGAAGTGGTTCGATGTTAATTGGAAGTAGAGACAGATTTTAGATATTAGTCCTTTAGATATGGGTATAATAAGATAATAATGGAGTTTTAGACTGGAGGGTTAAATGAAAAATAAGGAAAGAGGATCTAAACACCCATGTGTAAAAAATATTGGAATAATCATCATGGTAATTACCATAAAGGGGCATGGAAGTGATTTTAGGGTATAATATAAGGCCACCTAGTGCATGAATGAGGAACAGACATAAAGAATCTGATCAACATGATGGATGAAAGGAAGACACTTCATAATGCACCACCCATGGTTGAATTCTTCAATTGTAGGGAGAAATAGAACTATTCAAGACCATGAAATAAACCATGGGACCTTAAATGTAATCAACATTAGGAACCACCAAAGAAAAAGGAGAAGGGGAAAGATTATGTTTCCATTAATTCATAAGTGAAGCATGAAAATGAATACATACAAGGTCCACATCCTATTCAATCTAGAATGGAAAAAAGTTTAATTCGATTTTCGAATCTACACATTTATTTATATCCTGTAAGTTTTCTAGAACATTTGAATCAAATCCAAAAAATATTTATTTATAAATATTTGTAAAAAAACATATTGGTGAGATCATTGTAACCAAAGTGTTGGAATATTATCCTATTATTATATATGGTAATATTATTCCAAAAAATCTTATTATATTTCTCTTGGTGGAATTCAACCTTATACTGGGCATAGATTGGTTTTTGTTATATAGAACACACATAAATTGTCAGGAAAAGTGGATATCTTTTCATATTATGAACTATCCAATGATCTTCTATAAATTCAAGGATGATCATGAATATTATTTTGTAAATTCATCAATGGTGTGGGAGTTTATACCCTATGAAGAATCACAAATTTCCCAAATGGTTAATTCAAAGGAAGGAATCAACCTAGAGAATGTGACCATTAGGAGGGAATACATAGATGTGTTTCCTAATGTGTTACCTGAACTTCCCCCATATAGTGAGGCAATTTCTAAATATATCTTATACCAAGATCAAATTATATATCTAAATTCAATTTTTGGATGGATCCAATCAAACTAGAGGAGTTAAAGAAGTAGTTAAAAGAACATTTTAATAAAGGGTTCATATTTCCTAGTGCATCAGCTTAAGGTGTTATGATGCTCTTTTAAAGAAAAAGGATTGAAAAATGTGGTTGTGTGTACATTTCTCTGAGATCAACAAGATCGATATAAAGAAAAAGTCTCCCATACCCAGTATTGATAACTTGTTTAATCAACTACGGGGGTCTCAGTACCAATCAAAGGTAGATCTTCATTCTGTATGTCATTCACTGAAGTTAATGAAGGAAGATATTTAGTTGATAGCTTTATGTACAAGTTATGAAAACTATGATTTCATAGTGATGCCCTTCAGAATTATTAATTCCCATGTAATATTCATGAATTTTATGAATAGGGTATAGAGACTAATTTGAAAATTTTTTGGTAGTCATTATTTAAGTTATTCTCATTTACTTAAAGATCAAGGTGAAACATAAATAGCATCTAAGGATTGTTCTAGAGACATTAAGGAAGGATAAATTGTATTCCAAGTTCAGAAATTGTGACTTTTGGATACAACAAGTCACATTCTTAGGGAACATGATCATAATTGAGGTTATTTTTATAGAACCTTAAAATAAATATTCATTGGAGGAATGAACCAGACCCACTAGTGTCACCAAAATCTATAGTTTTTTTTGGATTAGATGGTAGTTAATGATGTTGTGTTTGAAAATTTTCACAATTTTCTTTCCTAATAACTATGTAAACATGTAAAGGGGTAAAATATGTTTGGATGTAAAAATGTGAGAAATTATTTAAGGAACTCAAGAAGAGGATAGTCGTTGTAACTATACTCACACTACCAATAAGTGGTAAAGGTTTTGTGATATAAAAAAATGCTTTGATGAAAGGCTTGGGTTGTATACTCATCCAGAGTGATAAAGTGATAGCCTATGCCTCACTACAGTTGAATATCCAAGGGTAGGACTACCTGATGCATTATATGGAGATTACGGTTAAGATCTTCAATATGAAGATTTTGAGTTACAACCTCTATGGTGTGAAGTGTGACATATATAATGATCAAAAGAGTCAAAATTATATATTCACATAGAAGGATATCAACTTTTGTAAAATAATATGGGTATAGATAATGAAGGACTATGATTATTCTATTCACTCTCATCCTGGAAAGGCAAAAAAGTTATCTTAATATCTTAGAAGAAAATCACATGCTACTCTGTCCTTGATGTGGATTGAGAAATACCTTATCATAATGTATTTGAAAAGGATGGATCTAGAAATTAAAATGTAAGGGAATAAAACCTACCTTTCCCAAATAATTTCCCAACCACAACTCTAAGAGAAGATCAAAGAGGTACAAAGGAATGAGATGGTGCCTCAAAAAACGGTGAAAGAAGTAAAATAATGGAATCTTCATGAGTTCGAAATCAATAAGGATAGTGTGATTATATTTGGAGCTATGATTTGTGTTCCATAATCACATAATATAATGAATGAGAGATTGGATAATGTTCCTAACTCATTTATCTCTATCCATCCAAGAAGTTCCAAGATGTATGGTGATATTAGAGAACACTTATAGTGGGACAACATGGAAAATAAAATTTCTAAGTATATCTAATTATTCTTGGTGTGATAGATAGTTAAAGTATAGAGATTTATGTATAATGGTATCATTAAAATATTGACTATACCTACATGGAACTTAGATAAAATCACAATGAAAATTTTCACTGGTCTCCCAATGACTTCTGAATGGAACAATGCAATATTGGTAGTGATTAATATACTCACCAAGGATACCCAGTTCATTAAAATTTGGAATATTTCTTTCTTCAAAAACACTTGAAGATATATTTAAAGGAAGTGGTTAGGTTGAATGGTGTGCCATAGTCAATTGTATCTAATCATGATCCACAGTTCACATCTAAATTTTGGAGTAGTCTTCAACACTCTTTGACTACTAAATTGAATTTCAGTATGGACTATCACCCCAAAATTGATGGCCAATATAAATGTACTATTCAAACACCCAAGAAAACTATGAGAGTATTCTAAATAAAATTTAAATGAGGATGGGATAAATATCTCCCATTAGTTGAGTTCTCATACAATATTAGCTTCCACTTGAGTATTCAATTGGCTCCATATGAAGCTCTTTATGGAAATTGATGTCGAAATCCTATATGTTGGGATGAATTTGGGGAAATAATTCTACATGGAACTGATCTTGTACAAGAGATGAAATATAAGGTTCAATCCATCCAACAACATGTAAAATCTACTCACATTTGACAGAAGTGCTATACTAACAACCATAAAAGTGACTTTGAGTTTGAAGTTGGAGAAATTTTTTTCCATCAAATATCACAACGGAAGAGATTCATTATTTTTGGAATGAAAGGGATGCTTATCCATACATACATTTTCCTCTTTGACATCCTTGATCATTTATAATTAGTTACCTATTGTCTTGAACTTCCATAAAATATGGATCATGTTCATGACGTGCTCCATGTTTCTATCCTATGAAAGCACATACCTGATCCAACACATGTACTAAATCAATTGGTGGTAGAATTGGAGAATGAAATCTCATTTAAGGATAAACTGGTGAAGATATTGGACCATAGAGACAACTTTCTACATGTCAAGATATCAAATCTTGTCAAAGTTATATAATGGAACCATAAGTATGAACAAGTGACATTGTAACCATAAAAACAATTAAATATATATACCATGAACTATTAAAAATTAGAATCTGAGTTGAAATTTTGGTCTTAAAATTTCTAAAGGGGGGATAAATGTAAGAACAAAATTTTTTAAATGATAATTTTTTCCTAGATAAATGTTTGTTATATTATGTAAGTATTATACACATAGATAATTGGGGGAAAATATTTAATTTATTAATGAAAATAATTACATTAGTAAACAAATCAACCCATTTAAATTCCAAATATTACACGGGTAAAAAATAAAAAATAGAATTACTATAATGGGAAAATTTTAATCACCCCATTCAGCTAGAATGATTCCTCCCATAAACAACACTATGGAAAAGAAAAAAAATTTTGTAAACCAATTAGATTTATAGAAAATTGAAATGTAAAATCCTTCAGATTTATAGATGAAAATAATGAATTAAGAAATAAATAAGTATTTATATGCGGTAATTTTACCATTGGAATAGTAATGTGATCGTTGGAATATTAAAATTACCATTGGGAATTGTATCCTGACTATTGGTAATAATAACCCAATAGTAGGAATAGTAATTTGACATAAAAATATTAAATTGTAACATAAATAATATTTATCAAGAGTAATTTAAGTAAATATAAATATTATAATTCCAGAAAATAAATACCATGATAAAAAAACTCAAAAAAAAAAACATAACCACATTTTATATAAAATGTATTTCAAAGGAATTTATAAAAATCATAATTTTTATATTACAAATTAAAATTAGATATATTAGAAAATTATTTAGGTAAAATGAATGTCATTCTTGAAATGGTAATGTTGAAATTTTCCAAGGGTTATTTTTTGGTAATTTTATAAAATACTTTAATTTTCATGTGAATTGTAAAAATATAGTTTTTATCTTAATCATTTTATCATAAATTACTTTATTTATGATATAACCTAATAATTTATATAACTTTAAACTTGACCAAAAAAATTTAATTTGATAATATTTTCCTTAAAATATAATAAACATGATTTCCGAACCTAAAAATTACTTTCCAAAGTCTAAAATCTTAAGTATTAAATTAAAATACTTCCATCCACCTTTACTTTGGACTAAACTAATGAATTAAAATTATAATGTGATTAAAATTATTATAATAATTATTCTTAATTAAAATATGGTTTTTCAATTTCAAAAAATACCAATTAGAATGTTTACCTTAAATGTAGTTTTTTTTCAACATTTTAACTTAAAAATACCCCTCTCATCAAGTATAAATAACCCTTATACCTCTCCTTGGAAACCCAATTCTACATCACTTGAAAAATATAAATCTATAACCCATTTCTCCCTATTTAGCCTATCATTATACCTACTAATGTTCTAGATCCATCCATATACTCAAAGGAGTTTAGTGATGTAGAGAAGAAGTAACAACTAGAAGTGGGTATGCTCTTCTAAATTATCCCTCTCATTCACCTCTCCTATTTCTATTTTTATAAACCCCTTTCAAACCCAAATATTATAAGGATAAGTAATTGGTATGTCAAAATTATATTAATCATGTTAACCTACTGGATGTATTATATTTATGAAATATTAAATTTTCATACTTCCTAATCTTTCTTTTTGACAATGTCTAGTTAACAGTCAATTAACCTCCCAAAAGGACATTGACATATATTATCATTTTCCAAACCTAGGTATAGTTACTATAAATTATATATAAACATATTTATTTTAAGATTCTTTTATTAATTATAGGTATGTATAAATGAATTTGAATAAAATCTTAATATCAAATCAAAACAAGAATTTTTTTAAGGGAAAAAAGTTATAAAAACAATTCAACATCAACAATTAATAATTAATAATTGTAATTCAATTATTATAATTGATCAAAAGTGAAATAAATTAATATAATTCAATTCCATTTGAATGTTTTAATAAACCAATTTGTAATATTCTAGAGGTGAAAAAGTGGTGAAATAAAGATGGATTTATGGTAAGGGGATTCTTAAACCCAACTCCTTTTCTTTATATTGTACCTCTTTCATGATACATTCAATATGTATATTCCTATAATGTTCCTTAAATACAGTTTCAATATTATTAACTTTTTATTTTTTTTGGAATATACGAGTTTTCTCCACGATTTTTATGTCAAATACAATGATTTTTCATAAAGAATTTTCTTTCCAAAACACAAATTTTACTCATATTAATTTGTTTCTTCTTTACACAAGTATGATGATGTTTATACCAAATTTGTTTTCCCTTTTCATTTTGGAACCTAAAAGTTTATTCAATAATGTATTCTTTATTAAATACTTATAAAACCCATTCCATCTCATGGGTTATTTTGTGACATCAATTGTTATACATTTTATGTGGCATGCTTGATTGAGTGAATATTATAATGTGATGTGTAGGATCATAATTATATAGTTCTCTAATATGTTGGGTAGTATAAAATATCTCATGATTTTATATGTATTATGAATAAAAAATATTCTAGATTTTTTCACAATAATGATGTTTTGATTTATTCACATATGTTATGCATGGAGATGATACTAGATTTATACACAACTATGTATGGTATTTTAACACTATGACATAATGTTTCATTTATCTACATCACTAAATTATTTTAATTTCACAAATTTATTCTTCATTCATTTAATTATGATCCCATTCTTATAGAATTATTATGATGATTTAGCTAACCCATATAATATTAATTCATATCTCTTATTTTTTCTATGTTTTAATTTCCTTTATTTGTATTTTAACTCAACCATTTATTTGATGTATATCCTCATGTGAATACATGTATTAAGTAGAACGTGAGATCTTTTTAGTGGACAAATAATAATTATTTTAATATTATTTATGTTTTATTATATTTAATTTATGCATGATCATAATTTCCCCTAGATACTAAATATTTCAATCCTTTAATGTATATCTATTATCCTTTTTATCTTTAAAATAGTGTAAAATCCATGTAAGAAAAAGATGGGTCACAATAATTCAAGATTCCAATGAAATGAATAATCTAAGAATATAAAATAAATTTACCCAATTTTGTTTAATGTAATTCTTGTTGGATGGAAAAATTTAATTAAATAGAAGAAAATTTATATTCTAAAGGAAGAACAATGAATTAAATAGATGGGGATGAGACCCAAATGATGTTTTCAGAATATCATACCTTAAAAGATCAGGTTATGTTGTGTAGATGATGAAAAAACAAGGCAAGATGCCAAGGATTATGTGATTTTTCTACCCACACTAGATACAAAAACAAATATATTGAAACCTCAAGTATATGATGATGAATATGAATTTATAGAGCATACTGGGATGAAGATGACAACCATACCACCCTAAAACTATCAAAACTAAAAAGTTAAAGGAGGTTCTAGCTTGAAGAGAATTGGACCTGGATTGATGAAAGTTTCATGGTTGAGAAAATATTAGCTCTATTTCTCTAACTAAGACACACTGAAGAACCTTACTATTATATTATTAATATTTATCAAAACAAACATGTAAGGTATTTAAGAATAATTGATGTGAATCATGGACTTTATAAATTACCATGATGATAAATGAAGTGTATCCCTTATTGGGGGTAGACACTAATGTTGTGGTATGACCATGACCCTTGAACAAACTTCCCTGATCATGACATACTATTTCTTAAGGGTGGGGGGGGGGTTATGGATTATTTGTATATTTAATTATAGGGATAGTAATATACTATGCACCTAAAATGTTTTGATGTGTTTGTTTAAATGTGTTCATGATATATGTTGAAAAGATTTCTTAGATATCCTTTGAAATAAAGAAGATGAATGAGATTGAGGATGGTATCACAAATAAAAATTATTTAGGGGAAATTTTGATTCTTTGGCAACATCAATATTGTCTTCTAAAAAGGGTTTACTCATGTAGACTTATAGTTAACAAACTAAAATTACACTGAATTAAGAAATAACATGGTACCATTTTTTAAAGAGAGAAAAGTATGATGAAACATTTATATGTTGATATGAGAAGAGCTAAATACACATTTGAATTTATTTTAAATAAAGAGGAGAGGAAAAATCAAGAGATTTCACATATTGACTTGGTGAATTTTTAAGGTCATTGACAACCAATTCAAATGGAGAGATTTTTGAACCTAATGGTCTTGAATTATATTTTTTTTTTCAATGATGGGCTAATATTTTTTGGTGATTTTAAGATGAGATGAAGATGAGAAGCATGAATAATTTCTATACTCTATATCAAATGTGAATTTTTTTGAAATATTATTTAATGTTGAAGAATTTTTTCATTGATGACATATTTTTAAAAAATTGTTTGGAGAAGAAGAATCCAAAGAAGTCCATGAAAAAAATATTTAATTTTTACATGAAGGAGATTCAAATAATCTTTTGTATTGGTTGGGATTGGTATTATATTCCATACATCGAATATAAATAAATATATGTATGGTCCTCTACCAAAAATTTATACAACCCTTAGGCCATGTAAGTAGTTGATAAACCATATTTGTGGGACCCAAGGTTTAACCACATGGGATGGACTTGAACTAAAAAGATGCAGGTTGAAGGTTAGAACTTGGCCTAAATTTCACCCATATGGAGGTGCATGATTGAGTCACCATAGGAGAGTTCTTGGTGAGAGTGTATGGGATTGGGTAGGTGGACTGACGCATAGAGTCATGGCCCATGATATGCGATTTTGTGTAATTTTTTTAGGTTGCAATCCCTTGATTCCTTGGGATTACTAGTCAACATCATGGAAATGTTTATAAAGAAGCATCCAACAACTTAAGGGTTCAATTTTTTTATAGTGGTTAGTGTGTTCTATTCAATTTTTATTAAAATATACTTAATAAACACTTCCCATCCAATATTTTTCATATGATCCATCCGATATTTATCAAAATTGTCTTCTACCTATGGACATAGAGGGTTTTCTATATATCAAATTGTTTCATTCCGGGACATCCAATGATCTATTTGATCATCAAATTACTATTTTATTGACATGGAGTTTAAAAAATGATTGATATATCATGGAAATTATTTTTCACGATTCAAATAAACTCTAAACCAATTGGGTCGAACAGAAAAAAGTTTGAAAAGGCTATTAAAGTTTCCAATAGATTGGGTGATATATGATTAAGGTGTTGCATGAAATTTTTATTGCATGAACGTGAGGAGAAAATGTGAACCTGGGTATAGAGTGATTCCATGATTCATGGTGTATATTTGAGAAACCCTAAATAACCCAGGTGAGATAAAATATGTGACATGAAAATTATTTTTTTTGTAATTAAGATAGCTTTTACATGGGATAAATATAAAATATAATGTGGTGAGGGTTTCATATAAAAGTTGAAGAGGTCATGTTAAAAACTTTGTTACCGTGAATGAGAGAGTTTTCATTTTTCTAACGAAAAATAGAGCATCATGAATAATATTTCATAAAGAGTTTACAAGATACACTTAAGACATGAGGAATTAGAATCTGTAGGAATTCAATTTGTGTTCAACACACTCAAATAGATTTGTGCATAACATTTTTTTACAAATCCATTCGGGGATGTGAAATATCTTTATGCATTATATTCATAGTATATAAAAACCATGAGAGATAATACGTATATTAATATGAGAATAAATCAAAGCTTGAGGTACACTAATACATGTGTGATATACTTTTTCTCAAAATAACAGTGAGCCTACACTTGTGTAAAATATTTTAATAGAAGACACATTTTTTCATGAGGTTTAGTGATATATTAATCAGTGTTTGAGAGTTTAAAAAAAATATTGAAACATTTTGTTAAGAAGAAGTGGAACACTTTGAAACCAAAAATAATAAAAAGAATACCAAAGGTATTATAATGAATTTCATGAAATATGGATGTATGAACTAAATACAGTGAGAATAGCACTGATAAAATGCATGAAATAATAAATTTAAAGCAATTAAAAGAAAATCTAGTTTCATTTTTTTTGAGTTTTTCATAGTAAAAAATAGATACCTATGACATGAAAATAATAGTTGAAAGGAACCTGTATTATCAATGTAGTTTTCTGTTTATCATTTTTTTCAACCATTTGTGTAGATTATATTTAAGAAAATCATATTGCATTGTTTGTAGAGAGTGAGATCAGACATTTTTTTTTCTAGAAAATTTATTCAGTATCAGTAGATGATTTTTTTTATAAATTATGGTTGAAAAGGCTCGAAGTGAATCAATATAAGATATTTTTTAAATGTTCTAGAAACCAAACATGGAAAAAATTCACACTACATCAATAAGAAGGGGAAGTTGAATTACTTTTCATAGGAGGTTGTGAATACCATTTTAGAAATTTTGGGATGCTAATATAAATAACTAGATCTTTTCAGGAGATATCACAACTGGTGGGATTCATTATTAATAACAATGGTAAGATTGCAGTCTAAATATCCCATCAGGAGACAAACCATAATAATTATTAGTGATCAACCAATATGAGAGATTATTTATTTGGAATTTGGTGATATTGGCTACACATTTAATATTTTTTTTGTTAGTATTAGAGAATATATGTCTTAGATCATCCTGAACATAGAAAGGATGTAGTCCCCCACATTGGGGGAGAACCATATAAAAATCATATTGTGACTTTTAGGGAATTCATTTATTTTCATATGGGAGATGTGAGACTATAAATAACTAGGGATTTTGATATTAAATAATCATAGAGTTTGAGATATAAATAATAAATTTTAAAAAGTATATCACTGATTCACCCCCTCACCCTCTAAGTGATATATTTAAAATTGGTCTATAAATGTTTTACCTTAGAAAAAGGTTCCCTATAAAAATATACACACTTTATAAAATACTAGTGATAGAGAGTTTAAAGTCATTCAATAGTAAAGAAGTTACTTTCTTCAATGGAATTAACTATTATGGATAGAAAATCCAAATACTTACATATCTACATTCATAGGGCCTTAAAGTTAGTAATGAAGTCACTGTTGGTTATATTTTACCAAGAGTAGATGTACCCATGCTACATGGAGATAAGTGAAATATTAATGTTGATGGGAAATCCAGATACTCTATTTTTTTATCCTTGTATGATAAAGTGTTCACTATGGTTATGGGGATAAAAATAGACAAAGAGATTTGGTATAAACTCAGTAATATTTAGGAAGGTAATGTGAAGATCCAAGAACCAAAACAAATTTTTTAGTGATATATATAAAGATATTAAAATATCTAATGATGAGACTATTGATAAGTACTTTACTAGGATAAATGAAATAGTAAGTCATATTAGGGGATTTATAGATACTTTTTAAGATTAAACTATTATCAAGAAATTTATTCATAACATTTCAGATAGATTTGATCTAAATGATTCTACTATAGAAGATATTGAATACTTATCTATTAATGATATTTATAATAAAGTTCTAAATTGTGGGACAAGAAATAAACATATTTTTAAAATGAAATATAATAAATAAATGGTTCTCAAACCAATTAAAAGTATTAAATTTATGGATAATAATGGTAAATAATCCTCATATTCTAATGAGGAAGAGGTAAGTGATGCATATTATAAAAGATCCATGTTCATTATTTAAAACAGTATAAGAAGTGTAATGTAAAAATTTAATGGTTTTGTTCCTTTAAGGTGATTTAATTATTATAAAATTAGAAATTTTTCATGAGAAAGAATCCGATGATTCTGAGAATGAAGAATAAGAATAATACTACATTAAAAAATATTTGGAAAAATAGAAAAGGTGACAATGGAAGGAAAAATAAGTACTTAAGGAAGTACAAGAAAAATCTGATGAGTATGATAGTTGATAATAAATCTTCAGTTCGGAGGATATCATAAAATTAAGGTTAAACTATAAATTATGAAACCTTCATAAAACAAGTTAAGAGACATGGATATTTTTCAAGTAGTTATTAGAAATAAATAGATAGATACCATGAGTATATATTGTGATCTAAACTTACTTCCCATTTGGATCAAAACACACAACTTAAGAGAAGAATCAAACTATTGGAGAGTAATAAACTAAATGAAAAAATAAGGGGAATGTTCTTATTGAGGAGATAGAAACTTCAAATGTGAAAATTGGAGAATATTTTATAGTGTTGAAGGAAATTGTTATCAAACTGTCTACAAAATAAGAAGAAATTCATGAGACATAGTCTAGGTGTATTAAAGTATATTATACCTTGAAAATCAAGGATGATTTTGATAAAGCAGTGGATGTTATAAAAAAATAATTCAATGTTTTTGTTGATATTAGTATAAATAATAGGGTTTAGGTTATTTATGATTATACAAGGGATGATAAATCTATTTCATCTAGTGGTTCAGGTTCTAGCATAAAAACTAGAAGAATATAAACTGACGATGATAGTGATAAATCTAATTATTTAAGAGAATAATGTTCCCCAAAACCAATAAAAAATCATGAAAAAGTGTATATGTATAATAAGTAGTTTATCACCAACCAAAAGGTTATAATTATGGAACACATTATTTTAGAGGTTACTACTGGTGTTGTAGTAATTTTGGACACAAATATTTTTATTCCTATTATAATATGTAGACTTCTTAGAATTGGGATATATTAAGGGGAAGAAATTTTGAAAACAAAATAAGAATCTTTTTTAGAAGAAGGAATAATATTTGCGCAAAAAAGTTTGGTACTGATAAATAAATTAGTGTGAATTCTCAGAATAACTTTTATTATCTAAAGAAAATCTATGAAACATTTGAACAATATCGTCATTGTGAAAAAAATTTCATGATAACACTTATTGGATAATTACTTCAAACTTCTAATGCAACGAATGATATATAAATCGAAAGGATATCTGACAATTTTATTCAAATTAATTCTTCTTGGAAGATAAAATTGATATAAATATAAGAAAAAGTTTATCCAAAAGTTTGACCAAGGTATTCAACAGATAAGGCAGAAACCCATATGATTTTTTCAAAATATTATGTCTAAAAATACCATGAGATATTTTATATAATATCAAAGAAACTATCCATAACTAAAATAACTATGTTGTTTGTCTACCTTCACAATAATTCAAAATAAATAATGTGACAACTCAAACAAATGATGATACATGTGCTTTAATAGTTCATACTGGGATGAAGAGGACAATCATACCACCCTAAAATATTAAAAACTATAAAGATAATGGAGGTTTTATCATAAATAGAACTAAAGCTAGATTAAATAGTGTTTGTGGGTTAAGAAAATATCATCCATATTTCTCTAAATAAGTATCATTGATGAACTTCCTTATTCCCTTATTCTTTTTTATCGAAACTAACATTCAAATAAATAAAGTTGATGTGCTTTTCATCATGGAGTTAATCGATTTCCATAATGATAATTAGAGTTTATCCCTTAAGGGAGAGAAATAATAATTCTGAAATATTACCATAAATGTTGAGCAAACTTCCTTAATCATTTCAAACTATTTTTCAAGGGGTATTGATTGTAATTTGTAATTTTAATTGTAGGGGGAGTAATATTTTATGAACTTGAAATGTTTTTATGTGTTTGTTAAGTTGGGTATAAGATATATCTTGAAAAACATGCTTAAATATCCTATGATATGAATAATTTTAATGATATTGAGGATGGTATCATAGATAAATATTATTTAGGAACAACTTTGATGCTTTATTAACATCACACTTTTTTATACACCAGGAATCCCCATGTAGACATAGAGTTGATGAACTAAAATCCCATTCTTTAATAAATAATATAGTTCAATTATTTTAAGAGATATAATTATGGGGAAAAATAAAGAAGTTAGGATGAGAACTACTAAATACACCTTTTTATTTATTTTCAATAAGGAGGAGAAGGCAAAGCAAGAGATTTCACATATTAATTTGGTGAAATGTTTTGGGTATTGGGAAAAAATTCATATGTATTTGAGATTTTTAGTGGAGATAAAGATGAGAAACCTAGAGAATTTCTATTCTCTATATCCAATGTAATTATTTATAAACTATTATTTAATCTATAATACTTAATTCATTGATGAAAAATTGTTTAAAAAATGTTTGGAGATGAAGAATCTAAAGATGTCCATGCAAAAAAATATTTATGTTTTTCAAGAAGGAGTTTTGAATAATATTGAGTTTATGTTGGGATTGCTATTATATTCCATACTTATAATATAAATAATTATATAAACTTGAATTTACCAAGAAATTGGAAAACACTTAGGCAACCAATGAGTCCTTCAACCATATATGTGGGACTCAGGGGTTAACTACAAATTAGAAACTCGACCTGGGTAGTCACAACCAGTAGGTGAGATCTTGGGTTGGAGTAATGGCCAAAAAGAGGTAGAATATTTAGTCCTCATAGAAGTGTGATAGGTGATCATATATGGGATTGGGTAGGTGAGACAGGGTGCGAATGCACATCCCATGATAAGCCCCTATATATAAGTGGTTCTTCTACCTATAGATACCAAGGGTTCTACATGTATTGAGTTTTTCTCCATGTGAAGACATCCAAATATATTTTTGAGTTTTTGATTTCCATTTGATCGACGTGATTTTTCAAATTGAATAAAAAAATCATGAAACATCTTTTAAATGATTGAAATAAATTCCAAAATGATCAGGCTGAATGAAAAAAAGTTTTAGAAGGCTATAAAAGTTTCTGAGAGCATGTGTGGTATCATATTGAGGAGTTACACTTGATCTACATCACATTCACAGGAGGAGAAAACTATACCGAGTGTATGTATACACACCATTATTCTCATTATATATTTGAGATGCTACAATCAACTCAGGTGTGATAAAGTCTGAGAATTAAAATTAGTTTTTGATCTATGAAGATAAAATTAACACGAAATAAATATCAGAGATAAGGCAATGCGGGTATCCTATAAATGGATAAGAATTGATGTAGTGAACACTACTTCTGAGCATTAGATAATGCTTTTTTTTCAAAGAAAAATAGAGCACTTTAAATACTATTTCAGGAACATTTTCAATGATCCACTTAGGTTTAAAATAAAAAGATTACATGGAAATTTATATTTTGTTTAACAAACTCTAATAGATTCTCTAATAACTTGTTACATAAATAAATTTAGGATTTTATGATATCATTTCACATTATCATCTTGTTTTGATAAAATTGTGTTAGATACAATAAATATTTGTATGTGAAGAAAGGAAATATTTAGATATGCCAAAATGTTCACGATACACTTTCACGCACAAGAAGAGTGGGAGTGCACATGGGTGAAGAATTTTCATTAAATACACATGCATGTATGAGGTTTAGTGATACATTACCATGTTTTTGATAGTTTCAAAATAATTATTGAAACATTTTCTGAAGAATAAATAAACCATTTTGAAACAAAAAAAATGAAATACTAAAGGTAGTAAAATGAGTTTCATGTAATATTGTTTTATGAGATATATACAAGGAGAAGAACAGTTTTAAGATGCTTGAAATAATCAATTATATGTCATTAAAAAAAGAGAGTTTTACTTATTTGATTTATGAAATATAGAAAGTGTATGCATGTCACATGAAGTGAGCAGTTGAAAAGAACCAAAATTATTATTTCAATTGTGTGTTTATAGTATTGTGTAGTCATTAGTGAAGAATAGATCAGGGTAAATCATATTTCTTTGTTTTTGTGTAGTGAGAACATGCATTTAATGTTTTGAAGATTTGTATGAGTATCAGAAGATGGAACGTTATGAAAATTGAAGCTGAACATGGACATAAATGACTCAATAGAAGACTTGTTTGTTTGGAATTGAAATTTAACAAGGCCAATGTGCTCACAACATCAGTAAGGTGAAGAAATTTAAGACCTATATTGAAGAGGTTGTGAAGACCATTGAAGAATTTTCGATATGCCAGTATAAACAATAAGATATTTTTAAGAGATAAATAAACTATCGGGAGTCAATATAGAGAACATTGGTATGACAACCCTGCTTTTTATTACAACTTAAACATGCTTTATTACATAAAACTTCACTTGATACAACAAAGAAGATCGAGAGGTTTAGTGTCTTTGGGGCTTAGGATCATTACATAAAAACTTTAAACTTGAAAAACAACATCTTTATTGAAAACTTCCTTTACATGACCACTACATTCCTTCGTACTTAGCATTGCATGGGATAACCTGAGGACATGCATAAGAAAAGGGTGAGCTATAAAGCCCAGTAAGGGAGTACACAATGAATAACATGAGGAGTACAATACATGTTAGGCAATAGGCATATCAATAGAGCATAAGAGAGACATGAAAATAAAGGCATGATAAAGCATGATAATCATAACATGGAAATGTGGCAACAACACTTAACATTGAATTAGCATGAGCCAAGACTCATTGCACATGGAGCATGAGTAAACCCTCATTGCACTTGAAGCACTAGTAAACCCTCATTTCACTTGAATTAGCATGAGTCAACACTCATTGCACATGACGTATCATGATACTATACTTTACCCAATGCATTGGAGCGCTATAAAGGGCGCACCCTTCTTAAACATTTCATTTCATGCATAAGTGTGCCACATGGATCATAAAACATGGATTCATAAAACATAATCATTTCTTCCACGATAAAGGAATGTTGAATTCATACATGAAACTTTACAATCAATATGTATATGTGCATAAAGGTGAATACCCTTGATGGAGAAATGGGCATGGTATTCACTACACAAAGACATTGGCTTAGAAAATCGGTGCGATTTCGGCAGCGTAACGGCGTGACATAAGAATTCATAAAAAAGGTTGATGAGAGAGAAAGGGGTTCCTCATCATATTTACATGTAATGGACAGTAAGGAGATCATATATATACATGTCCCAACAATAGAAATGGAATTTAGATTCATGATACAAAAGTATTGCTTGAATGTAAAAGAAGAGAGAGAAGTTCCTTTCGGAATTTCGGCATAGTAACAGGTGTACATGGGAGGCATTTAATGAGAGAGAAAGGGTTCTCCCATAATTCAAACAATAAGAGGGAAGTATGGGGGAGGTGCGAAACCATACCCCAACATTCATAATTGAAATAAAAAGGGAAATACAACTTAAAGAAAATTGACAAAAAAATGAGAAAGGAAGAAAACCCCTTACTTGGAAGTGTGCTTCCAAAGGATACAGAGAGGCTTGTGAGAGGCTTCTTGGGAGCTTGGGGCACCTTGAGAGGATTATAAAGAGAGTAGGTCAGAGGTTGGACGAACTTAAAGGGCTTTGGGTGAGGAGGAAGTGGGAGCTTGGGTGGGTTTATATAGGAAAGGTGAGAGAATTCTTCATTATTTAGGTTTGGGACCCCTTATATTAAAATAATCCAAACCACAAACCATACCATGGTATTTTCCCATGGTTTCTGGAAAAGGAAAGAGGAAAACAATATTTTACAAGGCCAAGGTCTGAACTTATTAAAAAAATTAGGGTTGCTTATGTGGAGGTGAGTCACACTCCCATGGAAATTAATTTAAAAAGGCAAAGTGTTGAATAAGTCTTGAGGGCTCCATTAATGCTTTGAAAAGTGAGTCAAACAAACCCAAAACCACATTATTTTAATGCTAAAACACATATTGGCCGAACATAAGGATTATGGTATTTTATTACATCACCATTGGGTCATTATGATGTCATAAAACACATTATATATTTAAATGGTATTTATTTTTTACCCAAAAATTTGACTGTCTCAGAAAATTATGAAAAATTCACTGTTGGATAATTTCGACGTCCTGATTCAAAAAATAATATTTATTTTATCTAAATAATTTTTTAAATATGTGAATTTTTATTCTTTAAATAAAAACCGGCATTTATAAAAAATTCACGGGTTTTGACAGAAATGGATTTCAGACCTTAATAAAAATTTTAATTGCATTCATAAAATTATAAGATCATTTATATTTAATAAAAATTAATTTAATATTAATAATAATATTTTATTAAAATATTATTTAATTCAAAAATCCTTTAATTTAATAAAATATAATTCTTAATTAAATAATAACTAAAAACACCGTTTGTACTTTAAAAACTAATTACAATGTATCAAAAATGACTAGAAATTATATTCATTATTATATACAAAAATAATGTACATGAACATGGTGCTACTTATTTGTTACATAACCCCTTAAAATAGCCGCATAAGACCTAAGGGTAAGGTGTGCGATGGTGACAGACTCTTGGGGTTGCTCGGATAACATCGCTCGAGTGGTAATCTCTATCAACTTCCATTTTTCCCGTAGACGATCACATTCGAGATTGAGTTGATGAAGCTCAGCTTGGGCTTGGTCAAGGGCAAAGCCCAAAGACTCCACCTCCTTTCCGAGCTCCAAAAAATGGGCTTCGTAAGGGGCAATTCTACTGGATGAGGCCATCGCTTCCTTTGTCTGAGTAGAAAATTGGTTCGTTAAAGTCTTATATTTAAACTACCCAGATGATCACTGTTCAACGGCTATAAAAGTAACGGTCACAAATCTTAACGTTAAACTAAAGAAGTTGACATCTTATAAAAACATTTTTTTTCCTAAAGAAACATTTAACTGGATCAAGAGGGATTTTCCATTAATGAAATTTTGGGTCGTTACAACATTCCCCCCTTAAGAAATTTCGCCCTCGAAATTTTCCTTTTCCCACACTAAAACAAATGTGGGTAACTTAGCTTCATCATATCCTCCGACTCCCAAGTTGCTTCTTCAAACTTGTGGTTTCTCCGCAACACCTTGACGAGGGGCATTGTCTTATTTCGTAGAACTTTTTCTCTACGATCTAAGATCTTCACTGGTTGCTCCTCATAAGAAAGATCCTCTTCTAATTGTACCACCTCGGAAGAGAGTACATGTGAAGGGTCTGGTATGTACTTCCTTAAGAGGGATACATGGAAGACATCATGCACCTTGGCCATAGTAGGTGGAAGTGCTAGTCGATAGGCCACAGCCCCAACACGATCAAGAATCTCGAAGGGGCCGATGTACCTTGGACTTAACTTCCCTTTCTTTCCAAACCTCATGACCTTCTTCCACGGAGATATGCGTAAAAACACCATGTCTCCGACTTTAAACTCAAGGTCTCGTCGACGATTATCTGCATAACTCTTCTGTCAACTCTAGGCTTCCTTGATATGCTGCTGAATGGTTTTCACCTTCTCCACCATTTCTTCGACCATTTCTGGTCCAAGCAGTTTACGTTCACTGACCTCATCCCAACATGCCAGTGTTCTACACCTTTTCCCATACAGGGCTTTATATGGTGCCATTTGGATGCTCGAGTGGAAACTATTATTATAAGAGAACTCAACTAGAGGAATATGTTGATCCCATCCTCCTTTAAAGTCCATTGAGCACGCTCTCAACATATCCTCAAGTGTTTGGATAGTTCGCTCGGATTGGCCATCAGTCTGAGGATGATAGGCCGTACTGAAGTTCAGTTCAGTATTCAGAGCATGTTGAAGACTCTTCCAAAACTTAGAGGTAAATCTTGGATCTCGGTCAGACACAATAGATAGTGGTACTCCATGCAACCGTACCACTTCCCTGATATATATCCGTGCCAGTTGATCCAAAGAGAAATCCTCTCGAATAGCAATGAAGTGTGCAGTCTTTGTAAGACGATCCACAATAACCCAGATTGCATTGTTGCTTTTTGATGTCCTTGGAAGTCCAGTGACGAAGTCCATGGTGATGTTCTCCCATTTCCATTCTGGTATGGGCAATGGTTGCATCATCCCCTTAGACTTCTGCCTCTCTGCCTTCACTTGCTGACACACCAGGCACTTTGATGTATATTCGGCGATCTCCTTCTTCATATTATCCCACCAAAAGTTTTCTCGGAGATCTAGATACATCTTTGTGCTCCCTGGGTGAATAGAGAAATTTGAACTATGTGCATCATCCAAAAGTTCCTTCTTCAGCTCCGAACATGATGGAACACATAGTCTTTTCCCAAACCGCACAATTCCTTTTTCATTAACATTAAACTCTGAGGATTTCCCCTTTTTGATAGCTTCCACTTTTTCTTGGATTCTCGCATCATCCTTTTGAGCATCCTTTAACCTTTCCAAAAGATATGGTTGAGAAATCATTTGTGAAAGGATTGATGATGTTCCCTTCTTTATGATTCCCACGTCCATCTTCATCAAGTCTAAGAAGATTAGATCCTTCTCAATTCTCATCATTGATAGAATTGCTGGATCCTTTCTACTTAGGGCATCCGCCACCTTGTTCGCCTTCCCAGGGTGGTAATGTATTGAACAGTCATAATCCTTTATGAGCTCTATCCATCTTCTCTGGCGCATATTAAGCTCTTTCTGTGTGAATATATATTTAAGACTCTTGTGGTCAGTATATATCTCACATTTCTCTCCATAGAGATAATGCCGCTAGATTTTCAAGGCAAAGATCACCGCCGCCAACTCTAGATCGTGCATTGGATAGTTTCGCTCATGGATTTTCAACTGCCTTGAGGCATAGGATATCACTTTATCATTCTGCATCAGCACACACCCTAAGCCCTTCTTCGAAGCATCACTGAATACCACAAAAATCTCCCCACTTGTGGGTAAAGTGAGCACAGGTGCAGTGATATGCCTCCTTTTAAACTCCTTGAAGCTTTCTTCGCATTCATCACTCCAAGAAAACTTTACTCCCTTTCGAGTTAGCTTGGTAAGAGGGTTGGACAATCATGAGAAGTTTCTCACAAATCGTCGATAATATCCAGCTAACCCCAAGAAGCTACGGATATCAGTTACCGATGTTGGCCTCGGCCATCCCTCAATTGCATCTGTTTTGGAGGGGTCCACAGATATCCCATTGCTTGTGATGATATGGCCCAAGAATGAGACCTCCTTCAACTAGAACTCACACTTGCTGTACTTGGCATAGAGCTTCTCCTTGCGCAAAGTCTCCAGTACAGTTCTTAAATGCTCCTCATGGTCCTCCTTGGTTTTGGAGTATATTAGAATATCATCTATAAAGACTACCACAAATTTATCTAGGTAATCTCTAAAGACTCTATTCATCAAGTCCATGAATATTTTTGGAGCGTTGGTGAGTCCAAAAGGCATTACTATGAATTCATAGTGCCCGTACCTTGTACGAAAAGCAGTCTTGGGGATATCTTCCTTCTTCACCCTTACTTGATAATATCCCGACTGCAAGTCGACCTTGGAGAAGTATTGTGCTCCACGCAGCTGATCAAACAAGTCATCGATTCTTGGGAGAGGATACTTTTTCTTTATCGTGATTTTGTTAAGTTCACGATAATCGATGCAAAGCCGCATTGACCCATCCTTCTTCTTGACGAAGAGGACTGGTGCACCCCATGGTGATGCACTTGGGCGTATAAACCCTTTATCCAGATTCTCCTGTAGTTGTTTCTTCAGTTCTTCAAGCTCAACCACAACCATTCTATATGGAGTCTTGGATATTGGTAGCGCCCCAGGTATAAGTTCAATTGAGAACTCAACATCTCTTCTTGGAGGAAGACCAGGAAGTTCCTCGGGAAATACTTCAGCGAATTCCCTCACAATAGGCATTTCTTCAAGGGTGGTTTCTTCCTTGGACTCAATCATCTGAGCCAGATATGCGTGCTCATAAGGCAGTAATATCCATTCTTGAGATGATGGAGCTAAACGAGATTCATCTTCCTCCTGACACTTGTGAAGAATCGGGGGTCGATTCTCCATATGGAGTGTGATTTCCCTCTCCCGACAATTTATGTTGGCTCTATATAAGGAAAGCCAATCCATGCCAAGAATTGCATCAAATTCCACCAAAGGGAGTATGACGAGGTTCGCTGGGAAATTCAATCCACATATTATAACAGGGGAGGACTTATACTCATGGGATGCAATGATTGCCCCATTTTCCGTACTCACCGACATCTTTACTTCCATGATTTGTGGTGGTGCAGGGATTGTTCTACTAAACTTTTGAGATATAAAATAATGCGTAGAACCTGAATCAAAAAGTACATTCGCTATTCTTGAATGAATAACTAGCGTACCTGTCACCACTTCGTTGTCGGGGTTCACTTCGGCAGAAGTGATGGCAAAAGCTCTTCCTTGCTGTCTTGGAGGTTGTTGATTGCCTCCGATAACCCTTGGATTAGGGCACTGATTCGCAAAATGACCCGGTTCTTTGCATTTGAAGCATTGAACAATGCGTTGAGGTTCGAACGGAGCGTTCCTCCCCTCCGTCGCAGCCGCGGGTCCTTCTTGCTGACAATTAACAGCTAGGTGCCCTTATCTTACACACTTAAAGCATTTTCTTGTCCCCCTAAGGCAATTTCCAGGGTGCTTTTTTTCACACTTTTGGCAAGTGGGGTGCTGGAATTTCTTAGCGCCGTTGGATTTATCCATCGGACCACCAGCATTGAAGTCCACCTTCCGCTTCTTGCCCCCATGATACCCCTATGATTCTCCGATCTCCATTTCAACCTTGAGGGCACATCGGACAATTTCCTCATAGCTGTCGAAGTCACGGATCGCTAATACTTTCCGCAAGCTAGGCTTCAGCCCACCAAAAAAGCGGTCAACCTTGCATTCGGGGGTAACGACAAAGCCGGAAGCGTATCGTGCAAGCCTTGTGAAGTTTGCCTCGTACGCTCCCACAGATTCCTCATCTTTCTGCTTGAGGGAAAGGAAGTCCCTTTCCATCTTAAGACGGGGGGTGCCTGGAAAATATTTATCGAAAAACATCTTCCGGAATACCTTCCATTCCAAAGCCTCGATCTCCTCCTCAGGCTTCGTATTTTTGATCAACGTCCACCATTGATCAGCTTCACCCTCCATACGATAAGCCTCCAGGAGAACCTTCTCTTTTTCAGAGCATTGGAGGATGGAGAATATCTTTTCAATGGAGTTGATCCATTGTTCAGCAATCGTGGGATCGGATGATCCACTAAAAGTAGGAGGCCTTTGTCTCATGAAGCTTTCAATAGAGACTTGTTCTTTCGTAGGGGGGGTTGAACGTTCCTCTTGACCAGTGTTTCTATTCAAAACTTGAGTTAGCTGAGAGAGAAGCGTGACAAAGTTTGCGATTCCCACTCCCATTGTATTGGGAATCTCATAAGTACAATCATCACACTGATCTTCACAACGGTTGTTAGCCCGAGTTCTCCTATTACCGGCCATTGGCTGGAATAAAAGGAAAGTTAGGGGTAACACATAAAGGGTAATCCAAAGACAAAAGTTTATGACTTATAAATAAACTTTAATCTCTTTAACTCATGAGTCTATAGGATTCAATCCAGGATTTTCATGATCTTCCTTCTAACATATATCCTTCGGGGAATTTTTCCCTTAATAAGGGTTCATACTAAGATTGTGAATTTATCAAAACATATCCCCCGGGAGTGTCGTAACCAAGAGTGCAGCAAGGCCCGTTGTCGTGCACCAGTTCCCGTTCGAGTCTAGCTCAAAGCGGTGTTTTCGGGTTTTACCCCTAGGATACATCTGTGCCAGAGCCGCCTCTACCTGCTCATATCCAGACAGGGATGTATTTGTTTGATAAACCATTTACTTAGTATTTACCAAAACTTAGGGATGTTTTTATTATGATTAGTCTTGTATCTAAGGCTTTACTAGGGTTTCCTAATCCCAAAAATAACTAAACCTATCCTCTGATACCAACTATGACAACCCTTCTTTTTATTACAACTTAAACATGCTTTATTACATAAAACTTCACTTGATACAACAAAGAAGATTGAGAGGTTTAGTGTCTTTGGGACTTAGGATCATTACATAAAAACTTCAAACTTGAAAAACAATATCTTTATTTAAAACTTCCTTTACATGACCACTACATTCCTTCGTACTTAGCATTGCATGGGATAACCTGAGGACATGCATAAGAAAAGGGTGAGCTATAAAGCCCAGTAAGGGAGTACACAATGAATAACATGAGGAGTACAATACATGTTAGGCAATAGGAATATCAATAGATCATAAGAGAGACATGAACATAAAGGCATGATAAAGCATGATAATCATAACATGGAAATGTGGCAACAACACTTAACATTGAATTAGCATGAGCCAAGGCTCATTGCACATGGAGCATGAGTAAACCCTCATTGCACTTGAAGCACGAGTAAACCCTCGTTGCACTTGAATTAGCATGAGTCAACACTCATTGCACATTACGTATCATGATACTATACTTTACCCAATGCATTGGAGTGCTATAAAGGGCGCACCCTTCTTAAACATTTCATTTCATGCATAAGTGTGCCACATGGATCATAAAACATGGATTCATAAAACATAATCATTTATTCCACGATAAAGGAATGTGGAATTAATACATGAAACTTTACAATCAATATGTATATGTGCATAAAGGTGAATACCCTTGATGGAGAAATGGGCATGGTATTCACTACACAAAGACATTGGCTTAGAAAATCGGTGCGATTTCGGCAGCCTAACGGCGTGACATACAAATTCATAAAAAAGGTTGATGAGAGAGAAAGGGGTTCCTCATCATATTTACATGTAATGGACAGTAAGGAGATCATATATATACATGTCCCAACAATATAAATGGAATTTAGATTCATGATACAAAATTATTGCTTGAATGTAAAAGAAGAGAGAGAAGTTCCTTTCGGAATTTCGGCATAGTAACGGGTGTACATGGGAGGCATTTAATGAGAGAGAAAGGGTTCTCCCATAATTAAAACAATAAGAGGGCAGTATGGGGGAGGTGAGAAACCATACCCCAACATTCATAATTTAAATAAAAAGGGAAATACAACTTAAAGAAAATTGACAAAAAAATGAGAAAGGAAGAAAACCCCTTACTTGGAAGTGTGCTTCCAAAGGCTAGAGAGAGGCTTGTGAGAGGTTTCTTGGGAGCTTGGGGCACCTTGAGAGGATTCTAGAGAGAGTAGGGCAGAGGTTGGACGAACTTCAAGGGCTTTGGGTGAGGAGGAAGTGGGAGCTTGGGTGGGTTTATATAGGAAAGGTGAGAGAATTCTTTATTATTTAGGTTTGGGACCCCTTATATTAAAATAATCCAAACCACAAACCATCCCATGGTATTTTCCCATGGTTTCTGGAAAAGGAAAGAGGAAAAAAATATTTTACAAGGCCAAGGTCCGAACTTATTAAAAAAATTAGGGTTGCTTATGTGGAGGTGAGTCACACTCCCATGGAAATTAATTTAAAAAGGCAAAGTGTTGAATAAGTCTTGAGGGCTCCATTAATGCTTTGAAAAGTGAGTCAAAAAAACCCAAAACCTCATTATTTTAATGATAAAACACATATTGGCCGAACATAAGGATTATGGTATTTTATTACATCACCATTGGGTCATTATGATGTCATAAAACACATTATATATTTAAATGGTATTTAATTTTTACCCAAAAATTTGACTGTCTCAGAAAATTATGAAAAATTCACCGTTGGATAATTTCGACGTCCTGATTCCAAAAATAATATTTATTTTATCTAAATAATTTTCTAAATATGTGAATTTTTACTTTTAAAATAAAAACCGACATTTATAAGAAATTCAGGAGTTTTGACAGAAATGGCTTTCAAACCTTAATAAAAATTTTAATTGCATTCATAAAATTATAAGATCATTTATATTTAATAAAAATTAATTTAATATTAATAATAATATTTTATTAAAATATTATTTAATTCAAAAATCCTTTAATTTAATAAAATATAATTCTTAATTAAATAATAACTAAAAACACCGTTTGTACTTTAAAAACTAATTACAATGTATCAAAAATGACTAGAAATTATATTCATTATTATATACAAAAATAATGTAAATGAACATGGTGCTACTTATTTGTTACATAACCCCTTAAAATAGCCGCATAAGACCTAAGGGTAAGGTGTGCGATGGTGACAGACTCTTGGGGTTGCTCGGATAACATCGCTCGAGTGGTAATCTCTATCAACTTCTATTTTTCCCGTAGACGATCACGTTCGAGCTTGACTTGATGAAGCTCAGCTTGGGCTTGGTCAAGGGCAAAGCCCAAAGACGCCACCTCCTTTCCGAGATCCGACAAATGGGCTTCGTAAGGGGAAATTCTACTGGATGAGGCCATCGCTTCCTTTGTCTGAGTAGAAAATTGGTTCGTTAAAGCCTTATATTTAAACTACCCAGATGATCACTGTTCAAAGGCTATAAAAGTAACGGTCACAAATCTTAACGTTAAACTAAAGAAGTTTACATCTTATAAAAACATTTGTTTTTCCTAAAGAAACATTTAACTGGATCAAGAGGGATTTTCCTTTAATGAAATTTTGGGTCGTTACAATTGGTGTCATTATAGTCTAAAGATCCTATCGGGAGATAGACCACAATAACCATTAATGATCAAGAATTATGAGAGTTTTATATCCGATATTTCAGTATATTTTCTATACTTGTAATCACTTTTATTATTAGTAGTGGATAAATTGTGTCTTAGATCACCCTAAACACAGAAAGGTCATTGCTACCAACATCGAAGGGATAACCTTGTAAAAATACTCATGTTAGTTTCAGTTCTTTTATTTGTTTTCATAAAGGATTGGTGAGACCATAAATAACGAGGGATAAAGATATTAACCTATCTTAGTGATTGATTTAAAAAAGAATAAATTATAAAATTGATATCCCTGATTCACCCCTAACTCTCTCAGGGATATATCCTAACCTAATATCTACATGTTGGACTCGATTGAACTTATTCAAATGATATATTTAAATATGAATTATTCATTAAATATATTTTTGGAAACTATTTTATCTTTAGGATATTTCTAGTTGACACTATCTTTATTGTTTGAATTGTTCAAATGGTTTTGTCATGTTTGTAGCTGAAATAGTTTTCTAAGTAAAGGATTCCATGATTAATGGAAGTGAAAAATGATACAATTATTCCATATTATGATCATACAAATCTTTTATACAAAGTTATACAATGTGGTTACCCACATATGTCAATAAAGTGATCCACTAATAAACTTTTTATATTATTTTTGATAAAATCTCAAGGGATAAAAAAATTAATTAACTTTATAACACCTTGGGGAGTCTATATATACTTTTTATAGAGTGATCATAATATAATTTCTATGTCATTCAAAAGGGTCTACATCTACTATTTCATTATCATCAGTCCTTTAGCTTCTATATAATTTTAATCTTTATTATATCATTCTAGTATGGTAGAGGCAGGTACTTAAAATCACTTCTCACACTGGTTATACTATCTATATAAGTTTTTCCTTTTGTTATGATTAGCTGACTAAAAATAAGTACACTTAGGTTGGGACTGCTCCATATAGAAAAGATAGGGGTTTCTCTACTCCTGTAAAAGGATATAGAGTTGGGTTTTGGGATACTCATCAAAAAGTTCTAGGTTGGTATTCATCTAATTGTAAAATAATTGGTTTTGATTACTCCCATTGTAAAATCCTTTCTTTCCGGCAAAATGGATTCCATACTCCATTGATTGGGTTTTGAAGAGTGGACCTGGTCAATATACAAATGATTATTAAAATTATCTTTATTATATTCCCTTTTATTTTTTATTGGTTCATCACTCCAAATTTTTGGTAAGTTTTGTTCACCCCCTAACAAGTACTTATAGAATCATCTTATCCGAAGTAACATTTAGTATTATAGGGTGAAGCTTCTTAAATATTTCTTAGCTTTGTAATTATTTTTCTCGATACCAAAAATTTTTATCCAAAGGGTGTCCCATTTATGAATTATAAATTTATATCTATAATAATTTTACCAATACCATCAATTGATAGTAATTATTAAAATTAAAAGAATAATTTTTTATATTATTTTTTCAAAGATAACTTTTATCATAGTCCTTAACAAGAGTAAATAAAGACATTTCTTAGTAATGGAAAATCATAAGATTGAATTCTTGAATACAATGAGGCCAAATAATTTAAATGGATGTAATTATAGATATTTGAAAGGCAAAAAGGAGTTAATTTTGAAAAATATTGGTATTAATGTTTGGAATATCATTAATAAAACATATAATGTACATGTAGTTGATCATGATTCTTCAACTGGAAATGATACTGAAAAACATTTCATGACTTACAAAGTCATGGATTATCTTTAATAACCTCTTAGTAGAAGTGTGTATAGTCATATAATTTATTGTAAAAATTATTCAAAAATTTAGAGGAATTTAAATTTCAATCATCAAGGAGATGAAAATTTTCAGAGAACTATGCTTTCCATTAATAGGGATAAATTTCAATAATTTTTAATGTCTGATCATGAAAGTGTAAATAGTGTGAATAATGAAGTGGAAATTGATATAATACTATTATCCTTACCAAATAAGTTCCATTCAAAGAAAATGGTTTTTGTTGAAATAAAATATTTTTATGAATACTCTCTAGATGAGATTATTGGATCTCTATGAAAATATGAGTTTGAATTAAAGGACAATGAGATTAAGTTTTCTAAAAAATGAATGGGTGTTCTTTTTAAATGTAAATAAGTTTATGATAACTATTCTAGTTATTTCTAAAATTTTTATAGCTAAATAAAGGATGATGATCTCAATTAATTTATAAAATTCATTCAAGGACTCATAAAGAATACATTCTAATATAAAGGATAAAGAAAAAAATGAGAAATTTCAAAAGAAAATTAAAAAAGGTAAATCCACTATTATTTTTTATAGATAAATGAAACTAGTCCATAAAAAATATGTGTTTGTAAAAGAGTGAAATTTTTAGGAGAAAAAGTAATGAAGGGAAACAGAAGAATGATTATTATTTTTGGTTGGAGTTTCACTAAAGAATTAGAATACAAAAAAAAAATGGAAGTGAAAATGAGGGCGATAAACTTCTTATGATAAGAAATTATCCTATGGTAACAAATCTATTTAATGATATGTTAAAACCCATTGGTTCGTGTTTGGTGTCTTCTTCAGGTATATTTAGTAACACTTCTATTTATGATTCTAATTCTTAATCTTCTTCCTATTATAATTATAACAAATCAAAAGTTAAATATTTAAGTGAATAATGTGATTAATATCAATAATAAATTGAAAAGACTTATAAAAAGAATGAAAATTTGATAAAGTTTCATATAAATATTAATAGATTAAATAAAAATATTATGTTGGAAAAAAATTTAAAAAATTATATTTTTGAGACTAATAAAGAAAATGATAAAATGAAAATTATAGAGAATAATATATAAAAAATGAAAAAGGAAAATTTATTTCTAAGAAATTTTGCGTCATTCATAAAATATAAAGTCTATGATGATCTTGGTATTGTTTAGAAGGAGAATGTAAATCAGAAAAATATGTATCCAATTTGAAAGAAAATATATGTACCTTTGTCCAATGTAAATAAAAATCTAATTAAATGGTAGCTATGATGAAACCAAATAGTGATAAGAATGGTTTTGGTTATAATAATCATATTCTCAATATGTATGATAATTATTTTTTTAAGAGTTACATTTGTAAGGTTTCAATAGTTACATGCTTCAAATGTCAGTTATAAGGAAATTACACTGATGAATGTTCTCTCATGATCCCTTAACCTCTTAGTATTACTAGAGTTTTCATTATTAATAATTTATCTTTCTATGTACATTAAAATATATATTTTAAACTAGATTTAAACTAAAAAATTATATTACAAACCTAATTGGACCCAAACTATCATGGGTACAAAAAGGTATTTGTTTTCGATTCTTATTGGACTATGCCACATGTATTTCTATGTTTAATCAGGCGGTGGATTATTTACAAATAAAGTTTCATTTCATGGAATAATAACTATTCAATACAATGGTATTTAATTTTTTTACTTAGGTGGAATTATTTTGGGGCAAATCATTGGTTTAGTGGGAAAAATTCTTATATATATATATATTTTTCTTTTTATGGGATACTTTAACTTTCTATTTATTACTCATAACATATTTTTAAAAGTTTTATCATGATATTTTTAGAAGGAGTTTTAGTTTTGATCTTTATCTCTATATTCTTTGAGTTAATTAATTATTAATTATTTTTATCTTCTTAAAGTACAGAAGAGGGATAATTAGTTAGTATGTTATAATATATTTAAATATATTCTAATTTTTTCTTTTGGTTTACTTACAAAAGGGGGATAAAAATGTATAAGTTTTTGGTGTTTGATTTTCTAATAAAAAAGGGGGATATTTTTATGCATGTGCATGTACATTGTTGTGTTTTTGTTTTGTTTGATTACATTTATTATAATTCCTCATATTATTCATGTTGTTAAATTTTTTTTTGTTTAACATAATTTTTTAATTGGGTTTTAATGTTTTATTTCAGAAGATATTAAAATCATGTTGATTTTGTTTATTTTTTTATAATGAACACACACATATATATATATATTGAACCACTCTTATATATATATATATAATTTACATACATCATAATTATATTCTTCCCTCTCCCTTTTTAGGATCACTATCACTCTCTCAGCATACCAATCAATGGTAGTAGTGTCTCCATGGTAGTAGAACACATATATTTTGATGGTAACATGCCTATGCTGTTAGTAGTTGAAAGTCCATATACTTAAATTTTAGAAGAACATTGATAGTAATGGTAGAAAGTCCCCATCTTAAGACTGTAGTAGGACTTCGATGAAAATGGTATTAAGTCATTCTCCTTTAATGTAGAAAATATCAAGTTTTATCCCCTCACAATAGTATGAATAGTGGTTGTAGGTTCTCTCACATTAGTAGTAGAACACCCTTAATGGTAGCGGTAACCTAATCTTTGATAATTTCATGATAAAAATCCTCTGTACTGTAGTAGAAGTCTTATACATCCAGTAATAAAAACTTTCTACCATTATTTATAAAAATATATGACCATGACTGTAACGCCCCAACCCTAGTTACCTAGATTCAGTGAATTATTACATAACATTGACATGATATAAGGAATCATGTCTTGAAATACTGATCAGTTTAGTAGCCTTGGAAGTACTAGATACATTCATAAGTTTTACATTACATCAGGGAAGAAAAACATCAACAAAATTTTTTCCCCTTTTTTACACACTTATATCCTTAGCCTATCCCAACAGGTCAACCATAAAATACTTCTTCACATCTTGGGAAAAATAAAACATCGAAAGGTGTGAGCTCAGATGCTCAGTAAGGATAACAATATAGTGGAAACTTTCATAAATAATCATAAACATTTAAGGCAACGTGTTAGACTAAAACAAAAGCTTTTTAAAATTAAACTTCAGCATAATATGGCCAAGATAAAATCAAATAATTCTACTTACTTATTCGCATAGATATTCTACTAGTTGAATAATCACATGAAATATCAATAGCCACTTTCATAATTATGGAATGAATAATGACAGACCACATAGTCAATGCCATGTGCCAAGACACTAGTTTGTCTCATGAGACCTACCAATGCATCTAGGAGATATAGTGGGATCCACCCATCACTTACTAAGTCCAATTCATTTTTCATGTGAAAAGGTTTAAACATAACATAAACATTCATATTAAAACTTGCATACAAAATGTTAATAATTTATCCATAAACCATGAATGGTAAAAAAATGACACATCCATATTCAAACATATCACAAAACCTTCAATATATTATGGAATATTTGTATCATAATAAATCAACCTCGATCAAGAATAATATTCTGTAAAGGATGTTGACATAGTTGAAAATGATCAGTAAAAATATTTGAGGGAAATATCCCTTTTTCATGAAATCATTTAAAAGTATCACTATTTATCAAGAAGATGTTTAAAATAGATTTTTGACTCAAAGTTTCCCATAGTTCTTTGAGGCTTTTAAAAATAATTTCAATTTTAAAACATTAATTTCCATATAAATAAAACTTTAAAACCATTTTTAAAACATGGACATTAATGAGAATGATTTAGAAGAATAAAATTTTAAAACATCTAAAATGATATTTTGGTTAGAGTTCCTAACCAAATAAGAGGCGCCTGAATTAAAATAATTATGGTAATAAAAAATTTATAATATCATGAGAATAAAGGGATTCATGATATACTTTTTCAAAGTACAATATATACACTAAATAAAAGTGAATTGACACATAACAACAAAGAAGTCTCAATGGAATGTAAGTTGAGATGAATTAATTTATAAAAACCATATCTTTAGGTTAAGGATAAATCAATGACATAATTATGTGTGAAAAATAAAAATACGCTCAATATTAGTGGATATTCAGTGTAAATAAATCATAGGACATTTACACTTATTCTTGTAAAAACAACACCAATGGCTTGGATGTTAAACTCAATGAATAGAAATTGAGTTAAAATTACTTTTATCAAGTTTATATGGATAAATTGAGAATTTATAAAAGGAGTTATTATGTGTATCAATAGTATATCCACACAAAGATGAGTGTAAATTTCTACATAAGTAAATAAATAGTGATTTCACATATAATCTTGGAGTAATGTAATCAAGGAAGTTTGCGTAAAACCGAATGAGTGGAAATTGAAATTTGAAATTACCTTACCAATTTGGAAACTTAGGAAACATACACCCCTTGAAATAAGGATCATAAAATGATGATGTTAATACCCATAAATTATAGTATATTATGCAAACAATACAATCATGGGCAGTACATACACCACACAAAAGGTAGTAGTGGCAAATATAGCAGGAATCTCACGGGAATGAAAGTGAGATGAAAACCCCTTACCACGTTGTAATAAATCGATCCATATGAAAAAAAGTTAAAAAACACCAAATTATTTACATAATAACATGAATATAAAGTTAATCATGATAATATATATCAAATTTCAGTACACAATTCACCACATGTAATAAATTATTGGCGAACAATGGAAATATCACGGAATTAAAAGTGAGATAAGAAACCCCTTAACTTGTACATTTCCTTAGTCGATGGTATGTTAACATCCTGTATAATATTTAAAACATTTTTATTAAATTATAAAAGAACTATATACATAAATATGATATCATATATGATCTTATAATATTTCTTTGTTAATAATATTTTAGTAGTATCATCGTTTCGATTGTTAAATGATTCATTTTACTTTATATGTTTGGTTATATAATCCATGTTTGTTATGGATAGGATGTATTTAATTCATATAAAGAATTATATTATGTTCATAAAAATTATTTTTAATCATAAAATGAAAATTATTCTTGAATGATTACGATGGGGAATGAATCTCATCGCGTTCGTGGAGATGGTAATCCGCATGAACGTACGACCGACAATATCATTATATTGATGGAGAAATCGTATATAATTGGATGTTATATTGTATATAAAGAATCATTAACATGTTATTTTTATTATTTACATTAGGTATACTCATTATTATACCCATCCAAATATTGAAGTGTTTGAAAAAAAACTACACCACGACGAGGAGACGGTAAGCCGTACATACGCATATATGGTTACTTTGTCATTCATATGATGGATAGAATAATGAATATGGTTTTACCTTTTTTATAATAACATCACAGTATATAGAATATACTGTTGTTATTATTTTATAATGGAAACTACAAGAAAGAGGAAGTGGAAGAAGAAAAGAACTTGAAAGAGGTGATGAAATATTTACCTCTTCTTCGGGTTATTGCTTTTGATTTGATCAAAAGGGCTCCTTAGGTTGGATTTATAACCAAAGTAATGACTCTTGGATTAAGTTAAGAAAGTTGGGAGGATATTTGGGTATGGGAGGGCCGAGAAAAAAGTCTTTGGATGTGTGAAATTAAGAGAAGGGGAAGTGCCCTTTTATAAGAGAGGTGAGGATCACTTTAGGAAAAGCTTGAAATATTATTTTATAATAAAATCATTTTCGGTTTCTAATGGCTCAAAAATGAATTATTTAAAGGAAAAGGTGGTTATGGGCCTCAAAACTCTCAACCAATATGTTTTTGATAGGTTTAAGTCAGCATATTATCCTTATCATTTAGATTTAACTCTATGTTAAATAGGTTGACATTTACCATGTCTCTTTGTATTTTTAAATTATATTGTTAATAAAATTACTATAACAAGCCAAGAAAACCCCATGTGGTTAATTATTAATATATATAGCATTATCTAAGTCCTTTTGCATAACTGTATATTTTTATGAGTATTATATCAATTAATAATATAATATTTTTTTAAAAAACTCAATTATTCCAATTTTGACGCTATTTAGTATTTGATTTTTTTGAAATCCATAAAAACTTTATCACTTCGAATAAAATTTATTAAAATAACCTCAACATGTCATATTAACCTTGAAAATTAGTGGAATTCATCAAAAGTCTCAATTTGCATTTATTTGGATATTTATAATATCAATTATTTTAATATTTCATTAATAAGCTAATTACTGCATCATCATTGTGTCATAAATAAATTATATTGTTTGATGTCTAGAAATTATAAATAAAATAAAATTATATAGGAAATATTTTTAAATTTATAATGAATATTTATAGTCTAATTTATATTGTGTGTAACCCTATATTAAAAATGGTTTAGTTATTACACTTTGGATTTAACTCTTTTAACTCTTCTTTAAATGAAATAATAATAAATGTCCTAATCTAATCCAAGTGGACCAAAGAGGTTCATATTTTATACCAAAGGTTGTTTTGGGTCGAATTATACTTATAAAATATAATCAGTACATGTGTTATGGTAATTATGATATCATTTTTACCCTTTATTAACTTATTTACTTTTAACCGTGGTAAATAAAAGTCAAAAGTTACTATTCAAAAAAAATTATTTTCATCTTATTGAACCAAATTTTACTTACTTATATTAACCGTGTCTCTCTGATTTTTTAAATTCAACTCATAGAATTAGTAAAATTACGTTTCATGAAAATTTGCAAATGCTCCTAGGAGGTGGGTAAAAGGCGGTAAAAAGTTCAATAAAATTTTATACATCTAATTTTATTATAAAATGTCTTCAATGAATTACATTGAACTTATATAGGTATTATATATCTATTTTCAATTATAATGAATTTAAATAAAATAAAAAATTATTTAAATAAAAATTTGGTTTTAAACTATAACGTAATGTTTTTCACTATTCATCTAAAATTGAATGTTTTCCGAAAAATACCAAAAATTTACCCTAAGATAATTTTGATATTCAGAATTCAAAAATAAATTATATTTTACCAAATTGAAAAAATATAAGTTTCATTAATTAATTTAAAATTAATTCCCGTTGTCAAAACCAAAAAGAGGGGTTTTTAAAAGTTAAAACTATCAAAAGATTGACATGTGTTTATGTCAAATTTAAAGGTAAAATTACTTATAATGATCTACATTGTATTAAATGATAAAAATATAATATAATTATACTTCCAAGCCATTAAAATATATAATTTATCACTATACATTATTTTTATTAAAAAAGTTGTTTTCAATTAAAATTTAGTATTTTTCAGCATTCATCAAAATATGAAAGTTATCAGAAAAGTTCCAAAAATTTATCCGAAATAAATTTTTATGTCTCGATTATTAATAAGAATTTAATTTCATTAAATTTAATATATAAAAGTGTAAAATATTGGTTTTAAAAAAGGGTTTTCCATTAAAAGTTGGTAAAATTACTTTTTTTGAAAAATACTTCTTTTATTTGAAAAAATTAATTTGTTCTTATATTATGTCTATGAATCACATAATATGGATTCTAAAATTATATAGAGTATATAAAATTCAAAATTAAGTTAATACTATTAATAACCACTTTTGAACAGATGGCTTGGTAAGTCATGGTGCTCTTGAACTCAGTGTTGCGTGTAGCGCAAGATATTGAATTACTTTAAAGAAAATAACTTACTATGAAATATTCGGGTGTTACAATGACCTAAAAATTTATATAGTCATGAGTTATGGATTCTTCAAAGGTTGAGTGGGGAATTACTACATTTACAAAGTTTAATCTTTTCTTATGCTATTCTGAAGTTCAATTTAATTTTATTATATATTTATATTTATATTTATTTTTTATTTTATTAATATTTATTAATTATTATTATTGTGTTCTTAATTTTATAATTAATTTCTAATCATTATTAGTCAATGAGAATAGTTTTGAAATGTTTTAAACATGTTTTAAATATTATTTTCATTTATTCTTCATGTCCATAGAAACATAAAATACATGTTTATATTAAATTAAAATTATTTATTATCACTCAAATTTATTATATTAATTATTTTTAAATTACTTATTAATATTTATAAATGTTCTGAATTTTTTTTTTAAATTTACTAAATTCATATTAAATTTAATTTTATATTTTATTCATTTATAAAAATGGAATTCTAATATTTTCATTTATTGTAAATTTTCATGGATTATTCATGGAATTATTTGACCATGTATTATGGAATTAGTTTGAATAATTTATTTAATTTTTTTGAATTGTTTGAATATGTTCAAATGATATATTTATGTTATTTTGAATTCCATTGATATTTCTGGAAGAAATTTTATCTCCATGGATTTTATGGTTTACTCTATCATTATTGTTTTGAAATAATTTTCGATAAAGTTTGTATAACTAATTATTTTTTATTTAATGTACTCAAGGGTACTTGGTTTTTAACACAAAAATAAAATGATTATACATGACTATAATACACATCTTTGATATGGAGTGATATAAATATTTTACACTCGAATGGCTATTAATTGATCGTGTACTCAACAATCTAGGTAAGAAAAAATATTTTTCAACTTCCTAACACCTGGGAGAGTTGGTTTTTAATTTTCTTGGTAATGCCTAGAGTACACTATCTATATCCTTCAAAAGGCACCACATTGACTATTTTAACATTAAAAATCATTTTAATTCCATCTAATTGTAATCTATGGTCTATATTTCTAGTTTAAGTAGAGGTCTACACATAAATATTTTCTCATTGGTTATAGTAATAATAAAATCTATTCTTATGGTTATTATTAAATGAACAAAAATAAGTAAACTTATATTGGGGCTGATCCTTGTTGAAAAGCATGGGTTTTTTCTAACATCACAAAAGGGTGTGTAATTGGGTTTAGAGTTGTTCCTCACAAAGTACTTGGTTGGGATTCATCCCATTATAAATGTACACGTTTACATTTATTCCATTATTAAAGTATCTCTATATTTCATAGTGGGTTCCATCTCCATCAGTTGGGGTATGAAGAGTGGACTACGTTAATGAGGCCAAACAACTATAAATTTTTTCCATGTTATATTTTTTTATTTTCTATTTCTTTATCACTCTATTTTTTATAAGGTATAATCACTCTGCTTCTAGACCTTCTTCCATCACCTTTCCTGACCTAATAGGATTACATTCCCTATAAAATATCAATTTTTTTAAAGAGTAAAATAATGTTAATTTTCTAGGACTCATCCCCTTTAAAAATTCATATATATTTTGTAGCAATGTGGAACATGGACCTAGACTCCCACCTTCTATAGGCCGTGGGTTTTATCGAGTGTATAAAATATGTAAAATGGTATTCATTACCATATAATTTCTAATAAAAGTATAAAACATCCAATAATAAAATATAACCTATAAATATAAAACCAATCCATATTATAAATACATGTGGTGTTATACACGAACAAAGGTCACCAAAATGAATACAATACTAGATCACTCCTTTGATATTCACCTAAACTCCAGAAACTCTATTTCATAAGATAGTAATGTCTATCCGAATCACTAGAATTTTATTTTATAACTATCAAAAATTCATAAACATTTTATGGGTGACAATAAAATTATACTCGATAGGTTCTTCCCTAGAGTATCTTGTGAAAATGTGGAATAATGATACTAAAGCATCAATGAATAAATAACAAAAATGACTCATTACCTGTACCAGGAAAACTACCACCCATCCAAACATAATATCACTTTCTAAATCCACAAACATGAATATTAATATAACAAAAAAATAAATATATATAAAAATGTATACATTAGTCACTTACCTATAGAACTCATCACCCCATCCCCTAATGACTTATGTAATGGAACTACCATTTCCTCCATATATACATATCGAAACATCTTACCTCTTATAAATTACAAAATAAGGTAGACCCATACCTTATACCATGACCACATAAGAAATTTTTACTGTGACCCATCATGAATGACATAACCCTTATTCCCTCCTCCCCATGATTCTTTGAACTGCATTATTGCATCATAGACACATCTAACCATATAACCTCACCAATATCACATTAGAATATACCATTAATAAATTATATTATAATATATAAAACGTTTTTAAGAGTTATCAGGGGTGGGTGAGTGGTCACTTATCATAATCACTCACATGTTAGATGTTGGAGGTGCACCCATATCCAAAAACATCCTATAGGAATCTCTAAAGTTACCCAACATAGGTGTTGGTGCGTAAGAAAAAATAAAAACTATAGTGACTATATATGATAAAAAATACTTAAACTAGTTTATACAAATTAAAAATAAATCACTATAACCATATACATCAACACAACATCACCACCTCATGTTAATAATATTCTTCTACGACCTCTAGACACAAAAAACACCAAGCCCACCACCACTAAACATAAACCAATCATTTTCCCAGTATACATTTAATTTAAATTTCCTTCACCATAAATTTATAGTGACATTAATCATTAATATTGGTTCTCAAATTATTATGTTTTTTATATTTAAATTAACCAAATAATTTTTTGTAGAAAGATTATCTAGTTCCCAAACATCCTTATGTAGGGCCTTCAGACATCTAGGTCCCTTGTGTATGGAAACTAGCCTAGTACTCCCATTCATAGAAAACAACACCTAGGATTCTTGTTATTAGTCTTTAACTTCATGTGGTCCAATAACTAGATTTCACACATCCCTAATTTAGCCACCCATTCCCTGAAACCTTTTTTACATTGCTCAATCACCATAATAGGTCACACAATACAGTTTCAGGTGGTTACCCTACTTAGATATATCACTTACCACAATTTACCTATAAAAAGTCCCCATTAATATCATTTGAGGTTCCTAAATCAAGAATTATAGAAATTTTCACCCAAATTCATGCTGGTACATGCTCGAGACACCCTATTTTCTTTTATGGCGGTTGTATTAGTGAAAAACTAAGAAAAATAATGAGGATTAAAGATAATTTCATCACAGGAAATTTTTAATGCCAAATAATCATGAAATATAATTTCCCTTATGTTTTTATTGGACTATGGATAAGGATCCACGCTTCTAGAGAGGCCTATAAGGGCTCCACCCAACCAAGATAACCTGAAGAGCCCTACTATGGTTCCACTCACATAAGATACCCAATAGAGTCCTAATTGTGAATTAATCTCATAAGAACACCATTAAATAATCCTACAAGTGTGAAGCCCTAAAATGATACTATGGAGATCCCTATTAAGTTTCTAGTCACCTAGGCTATAATAGAGATTTGTACTTGGTTTCCACTCACCTAGACTATCCTAGAGTGTCCTACTTGGAATGAAAACGAATAATCCACCCAAATTAATATATTGGGTCACAATTCAACTAGACTATCCAAATGTGTCATATTAGGGTTAAAATCACCCATTTTACCACTATTGGTCATGTTTAGCCCCTAATAAAATGTTCCCAATATATATACCCCATTAACTATGGTATCCTAATTTGGACAAGGAAATTTTCTAAAATAACTTTCAGGTAGCCTTTAGCCTAAATCAACCCTATTTTTGGTTAAATATTCATTGGAATACTCTACAACCACTTGATATATATTATCGGGTTGTGTACACAAACTTTATCTCAACCAATCATGAATTCCTTTGATAATAGGATTAAGAACACTTATCAGAAGCCACTCCCAGTTTTCATCTCCACACAATAAAAACATGAATAAATAGCCTATAATTCTCTAGATAATTAAGAATCCACCTCTTAGATGATTAGTGAATTATTAGCTAGATCAACCCTCCTAATTCATTTGAATCTGAGATTTTTTTATAGAACCAAGTCCACCAAGAACCAGATCAATCTTTTATTTTGTCTTTCAAGTCTAATAAATGAACCATAAATATTAATTTTCTTCCTACTAGATGTATCCACCAACCATTTTCTCAGTGATAACCTCATACTTGTGCCCAATAAATCATCCATAAATACAATGAGAGTCTTTCTATGTGTATTCTTAAAATGTACCCTCTTTACTTTAGTTTCTAATAATCACGATTAACAAGAATGAGATGCTCATGGGTAGATCCTATAAAAACCATTTCTAGACCTCTTTCACAAAGTAGTCCACTCTAAATGATGTTAAACCACTCAGAAAAATCCTCATCACATGAACATAAAATGAAATACTCCATGTTTATGGTGTCATGACCTCAAATGGTGAATCATTCATCCATGTTGCAAGACAATAATAGGCATATAATTAGTCCAGGTTGTAAGGCATTAAAAAGAAAATCTTGGTTCATGGATGTATTACCTTAAAAGGTATTATAATGGACCTTATCAAATTTAATTTATTTTTTTATGTGTCCCATTATATGGAACTAAAATATATTGTTTTTTATTACATTCAATATTATATGTAATATTATTCTCTAATGGGTCCAATACTAACTCCACAACACCTAACACGCTACTAGAGTTGGAAAACTCCAGTGTTCCCATATTTTTGACACTAATCCAAATTGTTACAAACTGGTATATGGGAAGATGAAGATAATATTATACATATATATTTTCTCATTAATTAATTGTATCAAATTACCACTCTCACTACTATGATAACTAGTGTTGTTACTATGAATTATTTCATGAATACAACTTAAATTGATTGATTCCTAGATGAGGTAACAAGTCCCTTATTGGATGGGGTAACTTTTCATTTTCTGGACCATGATAGACTACTCAAAGTATCATTTAAATATCCCAATGATTGTATTATATTATAAATTAGGTCTTTATCCTACCAAAAAATGGGGTGAAACACATTTTGGGGAAAATGAACTAGATTATAAATCCTTTAATTTTTAAAGAATTCTATTGTCCATGTACTCGTTCCTGTGATGCCTCACTGATAGGTTCCTTGTTTGTGTATTTAAACTTCTTGAAATCCCTTCAATATAAATGAAATAATTACAAAATTCATCTAACACCATTTGATTCCCAAGATAGATTGGGGGAATGAAAAATTGAATTGGGTTCCCTAACATATCCAACATGTGATACCTCGAATATATGCCTTAGTCACGATGACGACTGTAGTCTCATAATATCGAGAGACACTATCAAAAGACTGGCACCTCTATCATTAAGTAGTGGATCCCTAATATGGGGGTATAACTATAATATATCTATTATAATACTGTAGGTGGACTATTATAATAAACATTAGATTAATATATGAAATCCACATCATCGATGATTCCCCTATCTCTCGAACCAAATGCTTTGAGAGTTTGTCCTCAGAGAATAGAAACACTTCTCTTATCAAGGTTTGGTGGAGGAGTAAATTAAATACATAACTACAAATATTTAAAATAATTATAGAATATATCCCATTATTAACCTTAATTACTCATATCATATGACCCCAACTCTTAAAGAAGATTTTGAGGAGTCTAGCTTGGAGATATTATCCCTAGCTGTCTGAACATGGACATCCAAGAGGAGGGATTAATGGGTGAAATTGAACACTAATATTTCAGAGATATTTTATAATATAACAAATAGTGATTTTAAAATATATTTATCTTTAATAAATTTTATATGTTTGATAAATTTATTTACACACAAAACCAAGTCTAAAAGGACCATGAAATACTATTGAATTTTTCTTATTTAATGTTACAGTTATTTCCTAGATGTTGGATTAGAGGGTATTAGTAATGCTAAAAAAATTATGAAAAAATATTATTTAAATATTTTTAAAATTAATTAATTGGTTTTTAATTGGTTAAAAATAAAAATAAAAGCATTTGAGGGTTAAAAAGAGATGTTTTAAACTATTTTTTTCATTTAATGTGGTTTTATTTTGATAATTAATCACTATCACTGAATGAATTTAATTAAATATATATATATTATATTAAATAATATAATTTAACACTCATTTTATAGTTTTTACTATGAAAGGAATGAAATTAAACTCATTTTTGTTCTTAAAAAAGACTTTTTCTAAAAATTAGATTTCATTGCATTTTGCCTGATCATTTTAAAATTAATTTCTAACCATTACCAAAATTTAATTTGATTAAACAGATTACATATTTATAATCATCATATCAAAATATTTTAGTTATATTAATTTCAATTTTGGCCAAAAAAATTCTAAAGAAAGTAAAAATTTGTCACCATGGTTGTGGTTAAAAATGGTTTACCTAGTACTTAAACCAAGAGATAAAGGTACAATTACCCCATATAATTGTCTCATTTATATTTTATTTAGATATTTAAATTATTTGTTATCCTAAATCAATATAAATGGTCTTTTGAAATCATTTTTATTGTGCATGACATTAATATTTTTTAATATTTTGAAAAATTCATGGTGCGTCCTCTTCCTCCCTTATAAATGGAGACCACTTGTCTTCTCTTCATCAAACTTAAAGATCCTATTATCTCATTAAATAAATGAAAAAAATACTTTTTAAAATCAATTTTTTTTAAAGGTTCATATTTTATTATAATACCTTCCATTCATGTATTAAGGAGTAAGCCAAATGAGGTTTCTCAATGAAGAGGTATGACTCTTAAGTGGTTGTTCTCAATTTTATTTGTTATTAAAACTTATATAAATATTTTTGTATCCATAATATCATGATTAATATATTTCCATCAACATAATAATATTTTATTATGATTATAGGATAACCATTTTACACCTTCTGTCAATAAAATGGTAAATTAATGTAGCACTCATGTGTAATATGACAAAATTACAACGAATTTCATCATTGGACTCTGAAAAACATATAAGGTGCACCATGAAATTTTTTTTATAGTTGACTAACTTATAAAATATACACATTTCATTACCATAAGATAATATTTATCTCTCAATTATATTTCTTGGATATATAGTAATTATGTGATAAGCTTTCATAGAGTACCACATTCTATTGTATATAACTAGGATCTGAGGTTTATGTTGAGGTTCTGAAGAAGTATTCAACAAGCTCTGAATACTGAGTTGAAATATAGAATTACATATCATCCTTAGATAGACAGTTAGTTTCATAGGATTATTCAAACCTTAAAGGATATTTTTATCTCATTTTTATGGATTTCAAAGGTGTTGGGGATCAATAGCTTTCTTCAGTTGAGTTTTCTTACAATAATAACTTTCCCTTGAGAATTTAAAAGTATCCTTACAAACCCATAAATGGTAAGAAGTGTAGAAAACTAGTGTTCTGGGATGATGTTAGAGAAATATATATATTAAAATCATAGATATCTTGAGAAATGGTAGATATTGTTACATTCATTCAACATCACATAAGGGTATCTGAAATTCTTCAGAAAAGTTATGCTGACAATTGTCTATGATATCTAGAGATAAATGTGGTAAATTTGGAATTCTTATGATTATATAACTATAATAAAATTATTAAAATTGGAAATAAGGGTGAGATGATCTCTAAATAAATAAATAACTTTAAAATTTATAATTTTATTAGGACTGTTACTTAATACATGGAACTTCCAATGAGTCTCTATCAAGTTCATAATCTGTTCCATGTATCTATCTTATGGAAGTACACACCTAATCATTCACATGCAATAAAATAAAAGTGCATACCATTATATCATGATCACTCTTATTAGTAATAACTGGTGGGGATACTGGATCAAAGAGAGAATGTGTTGGGAAATAAAACCACTCACCTACTCAAAGTTTGGTGGTGAAACCTTAAATTATTGGGATACTACATGGGAGCCTGAAGATATGATGAGGATGATTTTCCATTCGTTTTTTGTTTTGAACTAATTTAATTTATAGGGTAAATTTTTATTATATATAAGTATTTAGTATCATAATATTTTATGATACATGTTTCTTTAAAAAATTTGATGTTTTCAATAGCTTTCTTTACAAGCAACACTGATTTTAACAGAACAAATATACTATTGAATTATTATTATTTAATGTGGTAGTTATTTAATAGAATTTATATTGAAAGTTATGAATAATATTAAATAAATTATTAAAAATTATTTGTTACATATTTATAAAATGAATAAACTAGTTTTTAATATTTTAGAATGTAAAATAAAATAATTTTAAGGGAGAAAGAGTTGTTTTCACAAAAAAAAGTTTTATACTTGTAATCTATTTTTATTTTAATAAACTAAATTAATCACTATTAATTAATTATTTTAATTATATTTATATATTTTTTATCCATTAAAATATATTAATATTCATTTTATAGTTTTTACGATGAAATTAATGAATGTAAATTCATTTTACACTTAAAATATATTTATTTGAAAACAGGTTTCCCTTAGGGTTTTTATGATTATTTTAAAATGATATTTATATAATTTAATTAAAATTGATAAAATGTATTTAATATTTGGAATCATCATGTAAATTTTTTGTTTTGAGGCCACTTTTATTTTTGGCCATTATTAATAGGAAAGTGTAAAAATTTGTAAACAAGGTTAATGTTTAAATAAGGTTATAGAGTGATTAAACCAAGAGATAAGGGTATAATTATGACATGAAGTTTTATAATTATATATATACCCTATATTACCCTAACTTAGAATTATTGTCCATTTTTAATCATCTTTATTGATTAATATGTTAATATATTTTAATATTTTGGAAAATTCCATGTCAGTACTCTCTATCCCTTATAAAAGGACGCAACATATCCACAATTCCTAAACATCAAGAGCATATTATATAGGATCATACCTTTCCTAATATATTACTAACATCCAAAAAAATTTCCTATATTCCTGGCTGGATCATAATATCATACTTTCAAGGATTAAAGTGCATGCCAAAGGAGGTTTCTCAGTGAAGTGGTATAACTCTTAACTAAGTACTTTCAATTTAATTTCTTATTCTAACTTATATAAACCTATTGTAACCAAAATAAAATTATTAATACAGTTCATAAATATAATTTTTAATTTTTATTTCAAAACCATTTTCCACCTCATACCATCAAATAGGAAATGAAAGTATCACTCTTATGTGTGTGTGGATTGTTGTCCACACATAGCCATATGATTTATTTTCCATCACCAAAGTTCAAATTAGGTTATTATTATTGATTTAATGTTTATATAATATATTTAAGAAATAATAATTATTATATAATTAAAATATATTATCTACCTTCTTACCTTTATATCCATTTGAAGCATCGCTCGTGCGTACGTGTGGACCACCACGTCAATAAAGTGATGTGATTCATTTTCACTTATTATTTACATAGATTTTAATATAGAAATATTTAATAATTATATGTGATATTTATTATAGAAATATTTTTATATAATATAGAAATATTTTTTACCTTTATTTCATTCCAGCCATAAAAAAATTGAAACATCACTCGTGCGTACATACAGACAACCATCACCACGATGTGATGTAATTTTTTTCCACCAATAATTTATATTAATGGTTATAATTATATATATAAGGAATAAATATAATACATATTTCATGATTTATATTATTTATATGTTGAAACCATGAGCAAGGTGAATGTAACAGAACCATCAAACCGAAACATGCATGGAAAACAGACCAGTTTTCAACCGAATTTACATTTTAAGGAAGAATTGTTAATAAAAGGATAATAAAAAATTATAAAGGAATGATACATAGTAAAATATGTATGGAAATTTTTATATAATATATTAATAATAAACTCATATTTATTATATAGGATATTTGAATTCATATGAAGAATGATGGGAGTTGAGGTATAAGTTTATGTTACAATCTCATTTATTTTCTAGCCTACTTATTCTAAATTTCCATTGAGGGGAATTATATCGATATTATAATTTAAGCCCTATTTATTTTATCATACATTATTTATTATTCAAAATTATATATATTAGTACCATTTTATATCTTTGGTACTTAAAATGACCAAGTCAATGTTTTTAAAGAAAATTTTCCTCATTTCATTTTTGGTTGATATAATATTTATTTCGTGTCCATAATAACTAGATTTTTTTATGAATGTTTTTACCCATACATATTTTTTTTTAAATTTATATTTTCATTACCTTTTACTTTATTTACAAATTTCTTAATTAATGATTTTAAAATAAATTTATTCTGAAAAATATATTTTTGAACTTTTTTCAAGTGTGAAAATAATGTTCTCTTTTAACATACACATTATTAAAAATATCCCACGATCATGAATATTCATTGCTTTAAATATTCATTTACATTTTGGAATGGTTATTTTAAAATAAAATCATTTTCTCAATTTTCTAGAAATTTTCTATTAAAATATTATCTAATATAAGTTATATTTTATCATGTTCACATAGAAATGTTTGATTTTTATTTTAGTGTCATTTTTTTTATCCATGTCAACAAATTTTAAATATTGTTACAATTCTCCAAGGATTTGATCTTATAATACCATGCAATTTATTTCTCCAGATAGATTATGATAATGATGATTTAAGTATGATTCTTGGAAACCTGTTTATTTCCCATGGGTTAATTATGTTATGATGAATCATTTATAAAACCCATCTCTTTTCCATGGGTTATGCTATGATGAAATATTTTAATGTTTATGAACACAGTTTCCATTCCACAAGGCATGATACAATGATATGATTATATGATAAATTTTTTGTGATCTTATGGAACACATATGTATAGTTATCATTATGTGATTGGTTGAACTAGAATTATATATCCCTCCAATTAATTGGGTAAATATGGATATATAATGAGATAATAAGGACTAGAATAGGGAGTGTCCTCAGTTCTATAAGGAACACTATACCCTAGGGTACTCTTCAGAGTGAACCCTGACCAAGGAAATGATGCAGTGGGGAGTGAAACTAATCCAATTTGATAGTATTAGAAGTGATCCTTGACTAAAGAAGTGATTTTATATTCTTATGTGTATTCCACATACTTTTTTCTTATGCTTATGATATGTTCTCATGGATTATGATTCATTATTATTGATTCCACAAACTTTTGAGTTATTTCATTTGTTATAAAAAATCCTTATTCCATGATTTAGGATTATTTATCTTTGACTTATTAGGTATGATTATCAAAATTCATGATCATGTTCACATACCACTGTGATTATCTTATACTTATATATGATAATTGATTGATATATTTATTGTTTACTATCACTATGCATCTAATCTCAACCTTTGTAATGTTTCCCTTCCCCAAATTATGAAGAAATGTTTTAAGTAGGGTATTTTTAAGAATTTTCCTATATTATAAGATCTTTGTGGGAGATTCTAAATATGTTTCTTGAAATAAGATATTTCTGTATCTAGTTTCCAAATAAACTAAAACGTTAAATTCCTCAAGAGTGTATTATTATAATTTTTATTGAATATTCATCTTGAATGATGTAGTATATATGTATGAAAATATTAATTCACCTTATACACACTAGTTTATATAAATTCCCATGAATCCCATCAAAACTTCCTAACAAAAACTAAGAATCCTCCCATATGATATCATATTGATAAAGTTGACTACCCACATTTTGTTGTTGTAGTAATGATCAAGGTTCTGAACAAGTTATCCTATCCTAAAGAGTCTATAGTTAAGGCTATAAAGGGTAATATATAGTAACAACATAGGATTGGGACCAAACCACAACATACTTAATCATCTTTTTGGATCATCAGTACACACCGATCATAGATTGAGGATCATATTGGGCCACTCATGTCTAGAATGATTCAATATTAATAAGATAGACAATAAAGATTACTTACACTATCTACTCATAATGTGTTGAAGGTGATCATCAATATAGAGATCCTCCCCATGGATTTGTAACAAATGAAATTGAAGGGCTTCCCTAGATAACTTATCATAGTGGTACTCCCCATGACATTGAACAAATAAACCATGAAGGTCCCATTCACATTATAAAATAGAAAATGATCAACCACATTGTTCCTCTCCATTGTTATGTGAAACTAAGAAGCTTTAAATTTCCTCCCCATAGTAATGTAATTATTATCCATGGAGGTCCACCTCATGATCAAAATCACAGAGTTCCTCCCCATAACATGATTATTTAATAACAAGGAGGTCCTCTTCTCACCAACTCATAAAAAATCAATAAACATGGTGTTCCTTACTTAATAAAACAAGCTAATAAATTTTGAATTCCCCCCAATAGGATATGTTGTAGAGGTCCTTCCTGTGACAAATCATTCTGTCATAATGGGGGGTCCTCCCCAAAATGTTTGATTCCCTCCTTGAAATGAAACATCTATTTGGCATGATTATCCTACTCATATTTAAGTTACTCTAATGTTTCCATCATAATAATTAACACTCATGAAACTGGGGAACACTACACAATGTTCTTTACCATCGATTGATGGTCTTCCATATTGATCAACAAGTGATTTTAGGTAATGATCATTATATATACCTCCACTAGAACATACACTATTGTTTGTATCTAATTATGTTTATAATGATCTAGATTCAATTGTTAAATTATTGAATAAATTAATTTTATATTTAGATTATATTTAAGAACCACTTACCAAGGATGAAGAAAACTCTATGGTGATGTGGAAGGTATTAAAAAAACATTGAATACCCATTATTTTTCTGACCAATTTCCACTACTCAATATGAAATTTCTATGTCACTACAATAAGAATTCATAAATTACATTCATCACAACATGTGGTAGACTATCCACCATCTCAAGACCAATCTTCTATCTTATAAGGAGCACATAAATCATTTCAATGAACTAGATTAACTATGACACCATATCGAAATTAACACATTTTCATTGGTTAAAAATCCCAAATCTAGAAAATTGAGAAAATTTATCTAACATGCATACTTAAAAATTTTATGTTTCTTAACCAAAATAGTTATTAACAACCCACGTGATGTGAATATCAGATTGTGTGGTGAATAGGGTGTTTTTTTATTTCAATCTACTTTTAGGAAAACATGGATCAATAGTGTAAAAACCTTTTACCATAATTAAAATATTAAAATTGTCAGTTAAAAGACATTCAAATTCCATTTTTTTCCATCAAATTAATTCCATTTGTTCCTAAAATCTATAAAAGGCATAATCAATGGGAGTGAGCTATTGATAGGATTTCACATAAGTCTACAAAGAGGAAAAAACATGACTCAAATTTAAAGAAATAAGTACTTTTAATCACAAAGAAACCTTAAAAAGTGAGAATATGACACCTAGATAATGTTTTTTCATCCAAATATTTCAATAATAAAATTTTAAAATTCCTAAATTTTTATAACAACGTTGCCTAAAAAAATTTAGGACTGTCCACTGCTAGTTGATTTGGAAGAAATTTTTTTCACCCTGACCACCCATATAATCATCAAATCATAAATTGAACTTTTACATTAAGGTATTAGATAAAATTCTACCCTTGACACTATGAATAAGGAACATTAATTCTCACCCTTTTATTAGGAAGTATATCTTTTCAAGGATGCGTGTTGCTTCATAAGAAGCTCCCCCATAGTTTCTTCAGTATGTGTTTCTCTAATCACCCCTTTTTTCAGGATCATGTTTATGAAACATATTATTGTATCCCAAAAGATTAACATCCAAAAAATTATATTATGGGATAATCAATGAGAGAGGGGGAAAATGTCAGGGCTTTATGTCAAGATTGTTTACCAAGATACAAAAATTTAAGGGGATTTTCATTTTTCTCTAAGAGGATATTCCAAGGATGATTAATGACATTATTACTTTATCTCATATAAGGATTTAATTATTTCGAAAAAATTACCATCGATGAATTATTTTAATTTTAACCTCATTGACAACATAATGTTTGACACTAATATAGATGCACAAAATTAGGATACATGAATTTGAAATATAGGGCACACATTACTTGAAAAGAAGGACATACCCACATTTTTCATAGAAAACCATGGTATGGGTCACCCCCATACCCATAGATTCCCACAAACCATAGTCATAGGGTTATTTCATACCTATACCGAAATTGTTTCCCAATCCATGGACATTGGGTTTGGTTCAAGAACTATACCCAAATTTTTGGACAAAATCATGGTTATAGGTTAACCCTATACCCACAGTTTTTCAAAACCATGGGTATAGGGTTTGGTTTAGGACCTATACCCACATTTCTCTAAAAAAACATGGGTATAGGGTTTTGTTGAAAACATATACCCATGTTTCTAAGAAAATTATGGATATAGGGATGACATATACTGATAGTTTTAGTAAAGTGTGGGTATATATTTCCCGCAAAAGCGTGAAAACAAATTTCCTCAGGAAAAAAACAATTTCCAAGAGAAAACCTATTTCCTTGGTTTTCCAATTATATAAATGGTTTATAAAAATATATATAAGTAAATATATATTTATATACCGATAACCATTTGTGGTATTATGGCTAGGCACATTGATTTTATAGATGCGGTCCAGGGTTTGAATCTAGCGACTAATAGTTTTGAAAATCCTATACCAACTGTTTCAGAACCGTGGGTATAGAGTTATTGACACAATGGACTATTTCCCATACAACTATTCCCATGGTTCATAACTATAGGTATCTATTTTGAAAACCATGGCTATATCTCAGAGTTATAATGATGGGTTAATCTCCTATAGTTCTCTAAATCGTTGGTTTGGCCTATACCTAAGGTTTTATAGGTTATACCTATGGTTCCAAACCATGGATATAGGGTAATTTTCTAGTAGTAACGGTGAAACACATGATTAGGTAGTGCATACTTAACATTAGAGATAAGGTTATGATTTTTTAGATCTTCTAAACATTTAGATACCACCTACTCAAAATGTTTATACTAAGGATAATGGTAAACAAAAGAGTGAATCAATATCACATACACCACCTAAAGAAGTCTATACTCATTACATTGATAATAATATTGATAAATATAAAGTTGAGTGGGAAAAGAAGAGGTAATTAAATGCTAAATTACTAAATGGTGATATGCTTACTCAGTTGAAATATTATGTTGAGCCTATTGAGACTACTAAAATGAATTCTCTATAATATGAGGTGTTCATTCAACCATAATAGATGGATTAAGTAATTTAGCCATACCAGTGAGAAGTATACTAGTCTACCAGACCCTTAGGTTTGTGGATTACCATTAATTTTCCCTATTGTGTAAATAACAATCACAAACAAAGGATATTAATCCAAGAATGACCCAATATCACTATTAGATCCTATCATAGTTAGTCTCAATCCCAAAGAATCAAAAATTGGATTAGCTATATCACATAAAACATAAACCCATGGTCCAAAAGTATGAAATTGTGAAGAATCTATATATTGTACCATATTAATAGTAAATCTTGGATGCACAATACATTTATAAAGAACATAGTAAATCTTTTTTTGAAGCTCTTAAAAGTTCTAAAGGATTTGAGACTACATACGTTGCATCCAAGAGTTAACATGAAGAGACTAGTTTAGTTAAGTGTCCTAAAATCATTCATTTCATAGAAAATGACTACCAAATTCCATTAATAGAAACACCGTGACTTTTTACATATCAGGAAAGATTGAAGAAATTGATTTTCATTGAGGTCCAGTTGATAATGGTTCTATAATCAACCTCATCCTGATCTAGATCCTTTGATGTTTGGGTCATAGTGAAGTTGACTTGTCTTCCATCAATATATCAGTTTTGGGGTATGAAAAGTGTAATAAGTGAGAAATTTGAATAATTAATTTAATAAAATAATTTAGATATCTTTCATTATATTGAAAGTTCATGTTAGATTTCTAATTCGTGGTTTACAATGTGTTATGGAGATGGAACTTCCTCCATATGAAAAAATAAATTCCCTTATCAGATCATAAATTTATTAAATACTCTATTTTTGGGTATTTTGAGGTACTATATGGTTATAGTTCCCCTTTTTTATTCTTGTTAATCATAGTATAATGATTTATGGTACTAAAAATGGAGGGGAAATAACAATTGGAAAATAATTATACACCAGTTTCTTCCCGTAACAATAGAAAATTTCCCCTATTAATTCATAGAGTGAACTTGAAGAATATGATGTGATTATCATCCATCCTATTAGGGATAAAAATATAGATATAAGGTGTCACCATGATGATTTTGATAATGACATAGATACTCTGATCACTTTTATCTGCAATTACGGTAAGGTAGATATATCCACTTAACAACCACCATCGATGGTGAAGGGGATCACTATATATCCAATTTGAATAAATATCACCCCTAGAATATCTATCACAACTTGGGTTTAATGGATATAAATCAATGTAAAAATGAATCTCTAATTTGTTGCGTATGAACCCTAGAATATGAACATGATGCTTAGAAACTATTTATTACTTATATATGGTGTTATCTGCTCCAGATGAACCCATCAATAACACAAAAGGATTCCAACTTGATGGATATATTGATTCCCATATATCACCTCCTAGATAAAAAAATTCTAGTTTTTATTATACTTCTAAAAATGGTGAATAGAAAGTGAAATAAAAATATGATTTTTCTATAGTGTTTGAAGAAGGCATCTTGACTACCATTTAGGAGCTTATAAAAGTGAATTTGGGTATAAAATATGACTCACAATATACGTTGGTCAATTACAACATAACTCTTGAAGAACATGAGAGATAAATATATTTACTTATTTAACACTGAGTTTTTTTTCAAGGAGTTACATTAAAATTCTTGGTTTGGATCCCTTGGTATAAACTCATCACTTGGGTTTTAAAATCTATCACTATATCTACAAACATGTGATAAGAAGAATGAATTTGTTCTATACATACAAAGTGGATGCTATAGTTGATAATGTGATTAAGTATAATTTCATTAATGAGGTTAAATACTAGAAATGGATGACTAATATCATCCCTATGAATAAAAAATTTAGGTGCATCCATATTTACATTAATTTTAGGTATTTGAATCATTATTGTTCAAAATATGATAACCTATTCCCCACCACAGAAGAATTGATCAATGTAGTGTATGGTTTTTAAGTCCTATGTTTTATGGTTGAGTATTCAATTTATAACCTGATTCAAATGTACCTAATAAGTTGACAAGTCAACTAACTTTAGAGAACCCAAATGGGTATACTTTTACTAAGTAACCCCCTTTGGATTGAAGAATTTTGGTGCATCATAAGAATTTTTAATCTACCATATTTTGAAGTCCATTTTGGGGAAGACAATAGAATTAAAAATGAAAAACTTTAGGGTAAAATATAAATAGTGATATGATCACCATTATAAGAATAAGGAAATTTTTAGTATCATTCTTCAACATAGATTCAGGTAAACCCATTGAATTATTATTCTATCATGACATTAAGAAAATTCTATTATATTATGTTATTACATCAGGAAAAAAAGTTGAACCATGAAATTTCAGGGAATATTTGATATTATAACCCTAAAAAACATATAGAATTGAATAGTCTCTAGGTGTAACATAGAGAAACCCAAACCTTATACAAATTTTATATCAGGATTTTTAACGTAAAATTTCAAAAAATACAAACAAAGGGTTTAGAGTTCCAATATCTATAGAAGATTAGGTACAAAAATAAAATAACATGAATATTAAATACATATTTATTATTTTTATCTCTAAAATTGGTTACTAAATACCAATAATCTTCTCATAATATAAAGGGTAACATGGGTATATATATAAAGAATGGAGTGAAATATAAGTCCTATTAAGTGAAAAATAAAAGTAAATTGTTATATATAAGACAAAAAACATATCATGATGACATAAAATATAATAATAACATTGAAGAATGAAAAAAAGATGATATCATAGGATCATTTCATAAAATAAAAGTATAAAAAATATAAAACATGAAAAAATAAGCCTATGTGAAGGCTCGTACTCAAGACAACAAAACATAATGTTCTAGGTCAACTTTCAGTGCACCATACATGGTATCTCATGAGATGAAAAAATTAACCAATATAATGGAGTTATATTTGGGTTCACCCTTTATATTCAAAACCTATAAATGAATTTTTATTCCACATAAATAAATCAAACATAGTGAACAAGAATAATAAAAAACCAAGAAAAAATAAATGGGTTATATAATCATCCTGTATTTCCTCTTATTAGGGTTTCATATTATCCCTAGTGGTGATGGGAATCTACTCCTCCTATATATACTTCATTTTTCCTATTTCCAGGGTTTCATCACTCAGACCTCTGTTTTGGCTTCGACATCTCCTTCCTCGGGAATTTCTGTCTTATCGGTAGCAATGGGTATTTCTTTAGGATTCTTCAACTTCCTTTCCAGGTTATTTATATTTTAGTTCTATGGAGTTAACTCTCTTTCTCCCCTTCCTCCCCTACTCTATCGATCTGGCCCGACACACCCAACCCCATCTTTTTTGGGTGTGTTTTTTCCTCAGATGGGTTTGGGATTGTAGCAGTGGGAGGTGGGGAAACACATGGTTCTTCTTTTCTCCCAATTTTTTACTTAGGTTTTTCTAGATCTGTTTTGGGTTTCTTTTTAGGGTTCCAATCCCTGGTTCCTTTCATGGATTCAGTTCAGATGTTGGATCCCTTGTTTCTGTTTCTTCAGGTTATACATTTTTTTCTCTGGATGGTTTCTTGTTCATTTGTTAAGCCTCTTCTCAGATAGTGTAGTTTTTGGTTTATTCTTGGTTACGGTTTTTGGGTCTGCTAGTTTTTTTATTAGTGAAAGGCTAGTTCCCATGGAACCTTATGCTGCTTTAACCTTGACTTGGCCCTGAGTCCCATTTATCATCTCCAGTTCGATCGGGAGTAGTGGATCGTTGGAGTTTTGGGAGGTGGCGTTCGAGCAGTTATCTATTCTCCATGGAATGTGCCCCTTATTTTGTTGTTTGGTGTGTTTTCACAAGACCTCTGGTTTCTTGGTGGAGATGTTGGTTCTGGGGACTAGTTGCCTCTGAATTTATGATGCATTGAGGAACCGATGATGTTGATGATGTGGCGGTTATTCGGCGACGATGGTGATGAGTACGACGATGATAATGGACAGAGATGTTGATGGATGGTGACGATGAATATGACTTTGACTGATGCTAGCATATCCCAAAATCGATCTCCTCATTTTGTGTGTCTGTATTTTGAATTTGGTTCCCCGCTATTGAATCTCACTGTATGGTTTTGGCTAATGTTCTGGTTACCGCTCACCCTGAAAGTGGTCTTTTTAAAAATCAAATAAAATGTTATTTGGACATTAAACAATTAATTAATGAATTATTAGGCATTAATATCTGAAATTATAAGCATAGGTTTGGAAAATTAAGTTCAATTAAATTAAATACATGAATAAAATAGTGGATAAGTAATTTATGAAATGAATATCTTAAGAGTGGGTTTAAGAAAAAGATAAAAGTAATTTAAGATGTTAAAATAATAATATTTACATTAAAACATAAATGAACCAAAATGGTTTTACATTTAAAAAATTATTGTTTTTAGAAAACATGGAATTTAAACTTCATTTAATGTAGTGGTACATGAAATTAGTAGAGAAATATAAAAGATCCCTTTAATTGTGTTTCTTAATAGAGGAATTTGAGTATGGAACCTTAAAATCATGAATATCCAAAACAAGGAATTGTAAATTAGACTAGGTATATGTTTGAGGAGAATATATATATATAATATAAAATAAATATATTAGGTTAATTGTGTCATAATGTGAGTTTTAGAGAGGGAATATATAACATGAAATATAAGTGGAAGGTTTGGAACTTCCTTTACCTCAAATCCTTGACTCATTCAGTATGACCATCTAATTTCCTAAATAATCAAATTAAATTTATCAAATACTTGATTAATAACCTTTATGAAATATATTTTAATTACTTGGATTCTTTTATGTTCATTTAAAATAATTTTATGAAGACATCATATTTATTCCTACTCTCGATGGTGTTCTTTCCATGGTTCCAACACTGCTTTAGTTTGTAGATAATTATGATAGTTCTTTTAAAATGTGAATAAAATTAAAAAATTAAATTGAAATTATATTCTTGTAATTGTAAAAGTTTTTATGGTCCCAAATATCTATTTTTTTTCTAACACAGGGATAAATATTTTAGTAAAAATGTAATAGTTATGCGGTTAGTTCATTTAGTTGGTTATATTGATAATGCTGAACTAGATCATTTTTAAAAAATTTAATAGTAATTCATACATAATAGAACATGAAAAAAGTTATAATATAATTTTACCATCATAATTGACCAAGATAAAATTTCTATAATAATCTGTAAGGGTGGTGGTGAAAATGGGACACATTATCCTCGAAAGCTATGAACCAACCAAAACATGGGTGGCATTTTCATTTTAGAAAAGATAAATTGAAGTTAGATTATGGATATTGTATAATTATTATAAAAATTAAGTTTATAAATAATACTAATGTTATTGTAACAATATGGATAAAAAATATTTTATAAGGCATAAGAAGCAAGAAATTTAAGAGACTTCGGTTTAGAGTATTACCTCTTCCTTTGGATATTAACTCATAGGATACCCCTTAAGGATCTATATAATGGTAATTTAATAAGATAAAAACTCCTTATATAATTAAATAATGGATATTGAGAAATTCATATATCTATTTGATAGATTAAGGAGATTAGTGTGTAAGGAGAAAAGGCGTGGTATTTATAAGGGGAGGAGAGGGGAGTGTTGAATATAATACTAATTTGTTTATTATTTTTCTCATGAAAAAGAATAGTGATAATTTAAATGACTATCTATAATTTTTTTATGTGACTTAAATATAATGGTTTAGTACATCATCCCATATGTAATTAATCATTTATTTAATTATAATGTAAAAATTAGGTATTTTATCATATTTCACTATCCATAAAAAATTCAACTATTTTATAAAATACCAAAAATTCTCACAACCCGTCCTCCGGGCCCGTGTCGTGACTACCCCAAGCCCGCCTTCCATAGGCCAAGGCTGGAGACTAGCACCAAAGGCGTAAATCCAGATAACTGGGAAGGCATTGCCTTTATAAAAGTAAAAAAAACACACAGAGTACAAGTAGAAGTAATACACTAAGAACAAAAGGAAGTGCTGAAAAGTAAGTGGGCCAGAATACAAATCCAACTGAAAGTACAACTACAACTGAACGAAAGTACAACAGAAAAAGACAATAGTAGGGAGAACAGAAGCAGCTCCTGGGTCGTCCTCCTCAGATCCTACCGGAAGGGTAGGTACAGATAACGCAACTCCTGGATCATCCACCACGGATCCTACCTGAAGGGTAGGTACAGATAGCGCAGCTCCTGTATCGTCCACCACGGATCCTACCTGAAGGGTAGGTACAAATAGCCTCCACAACTCTCTCGCCCATCAACCTCCTACGAGTGTCGTCTCGTCGTGAAGTCCACCTCCGGATACTGACTCGTCATGTGGTCCACCTCCAGGTACCGTCCAGTCCTCGAACACTCGGCCTCCGTCAGCACTGTCTGTCGTCTGCAACCAACACAACGAGGTGCGGGCATAGCCCGTTCAGGGGTGAGTATAACGATAATCAGTAGGGACCCTGAGTCCCTGAAGGTCTCTCTAAATCAAACAAGGATAACCACAAATAAGAATCACAACAGATAACCCTTACTTAGGTATAAGCCCATACTTATACCTAAGTTATCAAGTAACCCATATCAATCATGATGAAACACAAAAGTTATGAAATCAATACATAACCACTACTTAGATATATGACCATACATATACCTAATTTATCAAATGACCCATCTCAATAATGAGGTAAACACATAGGTCAAAGACTCAGCTCAAACCAGGATTTTCATTATCGAAACCGTAACTGCTGAAGAGCCCCGTCACTAGAGAGTACAGTGATCCTGTCATGTCTCCGAGGTACTGCTCATTAACCTAAGACTACTGAGGTACTCCTCCTGTTGAGTACCGCAGGTCATCCACCCAAACACAGTAGTGCTTCCCGCCGGGGTCTGCAACCCAAACACAGTCGTGAATCCACCCTAATAGCCTACAGAGGTACTCTCCAGACGAGTACCGCGGGTCTGCACCCAAACTCAGTAGTGCTCTGTCCACCATGGGTCTGCACCCAAACAAAGTAGTGCTCCATCCACTGGGCTAGTCGACTCACTCCAAGTCGAGTCGGTCAAGCAGTCTTTAGGTCTCAGCCGGCTACACGGTCTCCGTACTTCGTACGCTCGTCTCTGGGAGGGTCCGCTCCACGAGCTACTGGTCGATACTCCAAGTATCAAAAAGTCCCACGAAGAAGTATCTCAAAGGACCGACTCGTCATAGGGGTCTCAACGCAATAGATGGCACGTCAATCGGACGCCCAGTCTGTGAGTTATTAGCCTTTTCGTCCTAGGGCCCCGGTTGGTTTCGTGTGCGAACCAACCCAGCCGTATCTCAACTGTACCCCGAACTCTCATAGGGTATACTCATAGGGACCGTTTCTCAACGTGATCACCAATGCCGATGACGGTTCATCAAACGGACGTCCGGTCTGAAAGTTATCAGGTTTTCCGTTCCTGGGGCCCGGTTGGATTTCAGGTACAATCCAACCCGTCCATACTCCAACTACGTCCAAATCTCAGGAGAAGTTTTCAAAAAGTTCCGTCTCATCAAGAGGAATCCAACAAAGTCGACGACACCTCTATCGGACGTCCGGAGCTCATGTTATAAGCGTTTCCTATCCGAGGGCCCGGTTGGTTTCGTGTACGAACCAACCCAGCCGAACCCAAAGTTCTCCGAAACCTTGAGTGTAAAATACCGAAACAACCGTCTCGATCCAAGGATCGCATCTCTACTGAAAGTTTGTCGATCGTAGGTCCGCAGCCCAAGTTAAGGGAAAAAGACTGAAAGAGGTTCGTGAATAGGGGGTTTGGGCCCGGTCCGACGCGGCCCGATACTCCCAGGGTCGGCCCGAATAGGGTCCGGGTCCAGCCCGCTTGGGCGTTGCCTAGCCCGGATGGCGCAGCTGAGCCCGGCCTAGGCGCGGCCCGGCATGGGCGCGGCCCGGCCTGGGGGCTCAGCTGTAATGACCGAGCGGTAGAGGGGGGGGGGGGGGGCTACCCCCTGTGTGTAACAGCGACCCCCATGTGGGGGACCGATCCTATCGGCCAACCGGGGGTTACGACCCCCGACATTTCTCAGAAGCCGGCCGGTTGCTGCTGCCGCGAGACCTCCAGGGTCCTTCCCTCCTGCTCCGGTGCTGGCGGCCAGAATCTGATCGCCGCTTCCTGTTCCGCCGCGGCCAGTGGTCGCGGCCTTGGTCTGACCGACACCGCGCCCTTCCACCGCGTCCTCGCTCCTTCCATGGCCTCCTCGACGTTCTCCGGCGTGGCGCGACGGCGCCGCGCTTCCTTGCCCATTCTCTATTACTTTCCACGCGGTGCATCGACACCACGCCTCCTTTTTCGTGCCGCAAACAAATCAAACAAACAAGAGGGGAGGAGGGACAGCCGTGTTCGTACGGTCCGACCTCCCCTCGTTATTGCGATAGCAGGCGGCCCAATTTGAAACAAAGAAATGCGACAGAAATAATCACGAACAAAAAAAATAACCCCTACTTGATGGAATCGTTGAACGAAGGTTCGTCGCTGAATTGGACGTCGTGGAAGAAGGCGTCGCAGAAGGAGAGGGTTGTTGGCATCGTGGTACACAACGTCGCGTCGTCGATCTCCGATGAAGGCGTCTCTCATTTTCGTCCTTCGTCGGAGGTCGGCGTTCTTCATTAGCGATGGTGCATTCTTCGTGTTCTTCAAGAAGGAAGAACATCCTTCGGAACTTAGAGATTTACTCTCCAAATACTCTCACACCACCAACTATACTCCCACGAAATAAGACTTAGTCTTATTTAATTAACACTCAAGCGAAAAATTCATTTGAAATTAAAATGAATCCAAGAATTAATTACTTGAAAAACCTACTCAATTAATGAGTTGACTTTATTTAAAGGGGGATTTTCTTTTTGAGAGTTACAAAATTAAGAGGGGAAAAGTTATGAACGTTAGGGGAAGGTGAGGGGTTGGGCTCATGTGGGCCCCAACCCACCTTAATCCTCTCAAAGGTAGTTAACAACAAGTGGTTCTCACCCCTAACTCCCTTACTTAGGTTATAACCACATAAGAGAGGGGAAAAGTGTTGTGACACAACACTTAATCCACTTAACAAGAAATGAAAATATAATTGTAAAACAATTATATTTTTATCCCTCATTTTTTTAAACAACTCATCCCAAGAAAACACAACTCCAGAAAGGGTATTCTTAAGCAATTACCGGCGCTGCGGTTTCATCGGTTCCCTCAGATTTCAATTCCGAGCACCAGTTCAAAAGTTAGAAAAACCCACTCATTTGTTCACTGAACATAACCGAGCTAAACTTCGGAAAATGATTCTGGGAACACCGGGCCTCGGAATCAGGTGCCGTTAGAAACTACGTTCTTGTAAAATTCGAAAGAAATTAAGAAAAAAATTTCCTTGAAATTTCCGGGTCTTTACATTACTCCCACCTCAGGGCTTTACGTCCTCGTAAATCTTTAACACAAACTAGGGATACAAAGGCGGTACTGAGCACGCATGTGAGCATTCTGCTCCCATGTGCTCACCTGGAGGTTCTCGTGCTGCCTACGAAAGCGCACAAGAGGAATCGACTATCCTCGTAGGACCCACTCCTGTCGATCCTCAACCTCTATTGGAACCCCAAAAAAGTCACCCCATCTCCAACATCTTGCTCCTCATGGTCGATGATATGAAAAGGGTCGTGCTCGTATCTCCTCAGTTGAGATACATGGAAGTCATCGTGCACCTGGTGCAACTGAGGTGGATGGGTCAAACAGTAAGCCACCTCGCCTACCCTGCTGAGGTCCTGAAAAGGTCCACTGAACCCCGAAGATAACTTATCTCCTTGGCCACATCACCGTAAACCTCGTCGAGGTGAGACCCGTATAAGGACGTGTTCGTCATCCTCGAACTCTAGAGGTCTCCAATTCCTGTTTGGAACTGAAACTCAAAACTCCTGCTGCCACGTGGGTATGGTTGACCGACTCAAGAGTGATTGGCCGCACCCTCCTATGCCTGAGTTTATCCTGTGCTTCCTAGGTTTCCTTTTCTCCGACCAAGGAAAACCCATTCTGACGTCGTAGTTAAACCACAAACTTTTTGCCTAATACCGTCAATTTGTGTATGAACTGTGATTGCCCAGTCTATACTCAAACCAACGTCGTAAGGCCTCAATGCTTCCACCAAGAGATTCCAACTGAAACTATCATCTCGAGGGTTTGACCACACTATCGGCGTAAGTGTGATTATCAAGTCTTCTACCAAGGTAGCTCCAGACGTGAGGGTCAAGTCTACGGCTTACCGGAAACTCTAGGTATGGGACAAGATTATGAAAGGAAGGAATGATTCATATCGACTTCTATTACTATGAAAACTAATAGTGGACACAAACTATCCCATTAATCATTTTAGAGCCATTGGGTCACACTCTTTGACCACATGCAGTCGTACTCTTCCCCTGCCCTCCAGCTCCCTGATCCTAGCGGGGAAAACTAAGGCGGGTGGTTGTAGCATGTTAAAAATGTACACCACCTCATGCTGATCTCCTAGCTCTACCTCCACGTCTGCAACTTCACAGACTCATCTCTCCTTAATTCTTGCTCTTGTTGAAACATTTAACTCGCCCGAGTCTCTAAGACTAGTGCCAGTTTCCTGTTTCTTACTGCACTGTGCAGTCTTCATCTGCTCCTGGATGAACTGCACCTTCTTTGCCTATGATCTGTAAGAGTTGCTAAGATTTATCCTTTGCTGAAAAGAGAAACTCGGTCTCATCCCTTGGATGAACCACACCCATTGCCTAATACAGTCAATCCTGATATGAATGATGAATTCATGCCATGGATGACGTCGTAAGGCCTCGACGTTTCTACCAAGAGATCTAATCGTCACTCTCACCTCCAAAGGTCGAGTCACACTATCGGAATCAGTGTGAGGTCACTCGGTCTCCTCCAGTAGAATTCTCGAATGTGAGGGTCAAGTCAACAGTTTTAACCAGGACTTGTTAGTATCAACCGAACAGAAGGACATGAAAGAAAACATAACAAAGATAAGTGTCTTTTTTAATAGCAGCTCATAGTACAAGACAAAAATACAAAAGAAACATGGAACTAGAAGTACCAAGAAAAAAAAGGTATCCACTAGTTCCGCTCCTATCCACCTGCTTCTGGAGCTCTACCGCCTTGTCCACTGCTCGGCTGTTGCTCAAGCACCCGCCACTGCTTCTATTTTGGTGGCTCCTCCAAAGCCTACGGATCAACTGTGCGGGGGGTCGGACAGTCACGTGCCAGGTGACCCTTCTTGCCGCATTCATAACACTTCTTGCTCCTCGTACGGATGGCTCTGGTCCTCTTGGACCTCTGCATCATCTTTCTACTGCCAAAAGATGACTCGGCTACTGATGGAAAATCTTGCGGCATAGGCAGTAGCTCTAGAACATGCTCGAGGTGTAGAGTCACTGGTATGAACTCCACCCTGAAGAAGGTCTCAAAGTCTTCCCAAGTGAAGTTCATCTCATCGCAAAACTTGAACAAGTGGATCCACCACCTGCCTACTACTGCCTGAAGGAGGCTCGCAGCAAAGACCACCATGAAGTCTGCTGGCATCCCCACTAGCCTGAAGACTCTCACCACAACCTCTAGCCAATCCTCAGCCGCCTGCAGGTTTGTCTCTCCCTGGATCCTGGGTGGCCTCTGGCACTAGAACACATGCAGCGCGCTCAAGTGATGTGCATCGCCTACTACTGGGGGTGGTGGCATCAGTGGCCCAACGTATGGTAGTACTGCTGGTGCCTCCGCTGGTGCCTCATATGTAAGAGGGCCCTGTACCGAATCCTCGTCGCTCGGTAGACTATCAGTACACACATCCCTCTGGGCTCTAGCTGTTCATCCATGAAAAGGCATCCTGAAAGAAACAGACGTAACACGGTCAAACAATTATACCTGGTGAGCTGACTTGGTTTGAGCTATTTTAAGGAAAACCTTTTAAAACACACACACAATCAGTGTTTTCGTGCACAAAGTCGAAAATCAATTGTCAGGGTCCTGGTGTATGGATACGTCGGCCGCCCGCACCAACACTGGACTCCCTGAATTGAAAACCACACTTGGTATCCTAAACACTATTACTTCACAGAAAGAAAATATCAGAGTTATAAGTTCTGCGGTAGAACCGACTCCTCTGACAGCAATTTGTCACGACTCGTCCTCGGGGCCCGTGCCGTGACTACCCCAAGCCTGCCTTCCATAGGCCAGGTGCTGGCGATTAGCACGAAAGGCGTAAATCCCAATAACTGGGAAGGCATTGCCTTTATAAAAGTAAAAAAAACACACAGAGTACAAGCGGAAGTAATACACTACGAACAAAAGGAAGTGTTGAAAAGTAAGTGGGCCAGAATACAAACCCAACTGAAAGTACAGCTACAACTGAACAAAATTACAACAGAAAAAGGCAACAGCAGGAAGAACGGAAGCAGCTCCTGGTTCGTTCTCCTCGGATCCTACCTGAAGGGTAGGTAAAGATAACGCAGCTCCTGGATCATCTACCACAGATCCTACCTGAAGGGTAGGTACAGATAGCGCAGCTCCTGGATCGTCCACCACGAATCCTACCTGAAGGGTAGGTACAAATAGCCTCCACAATGCTCTCGACCGTCAACCTCCTCCGAGTGTCGTGTCGTCGTGAAGTCCACCTCCAGATACTGACTCGTCGTGTGGTCCACCTCCAGGTACCGTCCAATTCTCGAACACTCAGCCTCCGTCAGCACTGCCCGTCGTCTGCAACCAACACAACAAGGTGCGGGCATAGCCCATGCAGGGGTGAGTATAACGATACTCAGTAGGGACCCCGAGACCCTCATGGTCTCTCTAAATCCAACAAGGATAACCAAAAAGTAGAATCACAACAGATAACCCTTACTTAGGTATAAGCCCATACTTATACCTACGTTATCATGTAACCCATCTCAATTATGAGGAAACAAAAAGGTTATGAAATCAACGGATAACCACTACTTAGATATATTCCCATACATATACCTAAGTTATCAAGTGACCCATCTCAATCATGAGGTAAACATATAGGTTAAAGAATCAGCTCAAACCAGGATTTTCATTATCGAAACCGTAACTGCTGAAGAGCCCCGTCTCTGGAGAGTACAGTGATCCTGTCACGTCTCCGAGGTACTGCTCATTAACCTAAGACTGCTGAGTTATTCCTCCTGTCGAGTTCCGTGGGTCAGCCACCCAAACACAATAGTGCTTCCCGCCGGGGTCTGCCACCCAAACACAGTAGTGCATCCCCCCTAATAGCCTATATAGGTACTCTCCGGATGAGTACCGCGGGTCTGTACCCAAACTCAGTAGTGCTCCGTCTGCCATGGGTCTACGCCCAAACAAAGTATTGCTCCATCCACTGGGCTAGTCGACTCACTCCAAGTTGAGTTGGTCAAGTAGTCGTCAGGTCTCAGCCGACTACACGGTCTCCGTACTCCGTAAGCTCGTCTCCGGGAGGGTCCGCTCCATGAGCTACTGGTCGATATTCAAAGTATCACAAAGTCCAATGAAAAAGTATCTCAAAGGACTGCCTCATCATAGGGGTCTCAACGCAACAGACGACACATCAATCAGACGCCCGGTCTGTTAGTTATTAGCCTTTTCGTCCCAGGGGCCCGGTTGGTTTCGTGTGCGAACCAACCCGGCCGTATCTCAACTGTACCCCGAACTCTCATTGGGTATACTCATAGGGACCATTTCTCAACATGATCACCAATTCCGCTGATGGTTCGTCAAACAGACGTCCGGTCTGAAAGTTATCATCTTTTCCGTTCGAGGGGCCCGGTTGGATTTCGGGTACAATCCAACCCAGCTATACTCCAACTGCGTCCAAATATCAGGTGAAGTATCCCAAAAGTTCTGTCTCAATAAGAGGAATCCAACAAAGTCGACGACATGTCTTTTGGACATTCGGAGCTCATGTTATAAGCATTTCCGCTCCGAGGGCCCGATTGGTTTCGTGTACGAACCAACCCGGCCGAACCCAAAGTTCTCTGAAACCTTGAGTGTAATATACCTAAACAATCGTCTTGATCCAAGGATCGCATCGCAGCTGACGGTGGGTCGATCAGAGGTCCGCAACCCATGTTAAGGGCAATAGACCGAGAGAGGTCCGCGAATAGGGGGTTCGGGCCCGGTCCGACCCGGAACGATACCCTCAGGGTTGGCCCGAACTGGGTCTGGGTCTGGCCTGCTTGGGCACGGCCCAGCCCGGCTGGTGCGGCCTGGACCGACCTGCGCGGCGCGGCGCGGCCTGGGCGCGGCCCGACCTGGCGACTCGGCCGTAACGGCCGAGCGGTAGAGGGGGGGGGGGGGGCTGCCCCCTGTGTGTAACCGTGGCCCCCATGTGGGGGGACGCTCCTGTCGGCCAACTGGGTGTTACGACCCCCAGACCTTCTCGAAAGCCGGCCGACCCGGTCCGGCAGGCCAGTTGCTGCTTCCGTGGGACCGCCGGGGTCCCGCCGTCCAGCTCCGGCGCCGGCGGCCGGAAGCCTGCCGCCACTTCCTGCTCTGTCGCGGCCAAAGGCCTCGACCTTGGTCCGACCGGCACGGCGCGACGACGCCGTGCCCTTCCACCATGGCCCCTCTCCGGTCGTGGCCTCTTCGATGTTCTCCGACGCGGCGCGACAGCACCACGACTTGTTCAATTCCAATGGTGCGGCGCGACGATGCCACGCTTCCTCGACCATTCTCTATTATTTTCCGCGTGGTGCATCGGCACCGAGCTGCATTTTTCGTGCCATAAACAAATCAAACAAACAAGAGGGGAGGAGGGTCGGCCGTGTTCATGCGGTCCGACCTCCTATCATCATTGCGATAACAGACATCTAAATTTGAAACGAAGAAAGGCGATGGAAATAATCACGAATAAAAAAAATAACCCCTACTTGATGGAATCATTGAACGAAGGTTCGTCGCGGGATTGGACGTTGCGGAAGAAGGTGTCACAGAAGGAGAGGGTCGTTGGCGTCGCGTTACATGGTGTCGCATCATAGATCTCCGAGGAAGGCGTCTCTCACCATCGTTCTTCGTCGGAGGTCAGCGTTCTTCGTCAGCGACGATGCGTTCTTCGCGTTCTTCAAGGAGGAAGAACATCCTTCGGAATTTAGAGCTTTCCTCTCCAAATCCTCTCGCACCACCAACTATCCTCCCACGAAATAATACTTAGTCTTATTTAATTAACACTCAAGCCAAAAATTCATTTGAAATTCAAATAAATCCAAGAATTAATTACTTGAAAAACCTACTCAATTAATGAGTTGACTTTATTTAAAGGGGGGGTTTTCGTTTTGAGAGTTACCAAATTAAGAGGGAAAAAGTTATGAACGTTAGGGGAAGGTGAGGGGTTGGGCTCGTGTGGGCCCCACCCCACCTTAATCCTCTCAAAGGAAGTTAACAATAAGTGGGTCCCACCCCTAACTCCCTTACTTAGGTTATAACCACATAAGAGAGGGGAAAAGTGTTGTGACACAAAACTTAATCCACTTAACAAGAAATGAAAATATAATTGTAAAACAATTATATTTTTATCCCTCACTTTTTTTTAAACAACTCATCTCGAGAAAACGCAACTCCATAAAGGGACTTTTGAAGCAATTACTGGTGCTGTAGTTTCATCGGTTCCCTCAGATTTCAATTCCGAGCACCAGTTCAAAAGTTAGAAAAACCTACTCATTCGTTCACCGAACATACCCAAGCTAAACTTCAGAAAATGATTCCGGGCACACCGGGCCTCAGAATCAGGCGCCCTCAAAAACTGCGTTCTTGTAAAATTACAAAGAAATTAATAAAACATTTTCCATGAAATATCCGGGTCTTTACAAAAATCCACACTAAGATAATTTAAATGTGTTTATTAAACAATTATATCCATTTTATTATTTTTTATAAATTTTTTATATTTAACTTTTAAATAATTCCCTAATTTAATGAAAAATATAATTTTTCTGACAAATCCAATCTTTTTAACCATTAAAAAATAATATGGGGTATGTGAGATATATATTTTCATTTATACATAAATATCTAGTGTTTCATAAGAGATTTTTTGAAACTTAAATATTTTTTCCAAATTCTAAATTCACTATAAAAATAGATTTTAATGAAAATAAAACTTATATATTTTATTTAAAATTACAATTATGATTTATTCTTGTAAAATAATTTTTTATCAAGTTATTAAATTTATTTAATTTTATTCTGATAGTATTTATTATATTCTTATTTCATAATGCATCAAACTATTATTTTAGTATTTCTATGGTTTGGTAACTATCCTAATAGTTAATTTACTATTCCTAATGGTCATTGTGGTTTTATACTCCTTATAAATACCTCAAATTTAATTTATTCATCTAATAAATTTATTTCTATTATGTTTATTCACTCTAAAAATGAATATTATGTTACCAATGTTTTGTTTAATTTTATAGTGTTATTTTTTTGTGTGATAATCCTAAGAGATCTAGATGATAAAAATTTTCTTACTTGAGTTGTTTTATTCCTTTCTCTTTATTTTCCCATTGAAATTTTGTACATTTTTTGGGGTTTAATTATTAAATAAATGTTATGTTATGAATTAATTAAATAATGTTCTATCATTTTTTATATACTATACTACATTACTAAAAAAATCACGCATAAAAATATATATCAGAAATCTATATATAAGTTTTTGGGTTGTCAAAATTTCCCCCCATCCAAAATTTTTCAAATGAATTTTCATTTCATACCCAAAAACAGATATGGGAACTTCTATTTCATTGATTATTTAGGTTCTTATGTTTTATCTTCTAACAAATAGTTCGACCACAATACATGGAAATGGTTACTTGTCTTGTATTGGAGAATTGTTTCTATATGATCAAAGATCTTCACTGATTGATTCTCATACAAAAGATCATTCTCCAATGGCACCACATATGTATTTCGTAAATGTGAGAAATATGGAACATACTTCATGAAGAGATATATGTGGAAAACGTAATATAATTTATAAAGGTTATGTGGAAGTTCTAGTTGGTAGGCCAAAAATCCATTGTGATCAAGTATATGGAAGGGATTGTTGTATCTATGACCTTACTTTCCATTCTTCCTAAAACTTCTTCCATGATAATATATTAATTTTTCCATACAAGTATAGGTAATTGTTTCATTATACTATTATACATCAGTCATTTAAACTTAGATTTTTTTCCATATGAAGCTTCCATATACAAAGTCTAAAACATCCCTCTTTATTTTGTCCCACCAAACTATTTTCTTTAGATCTCTATACATCTCAGTGATCCCTAGATTGATAGAGAATAATGAGCTATGTGGATAATTAAAAAATATCCCTCTTCAATTATTATTTTTTATGGGACATATACCTAGGTTATAAACCATATAATTCCATCATTACCAAAGTTGAACTCAAAAATACTAACTCACTTTATCTATAGCTCCACATAATTTCATTAAGCCTCTTTTATTTTCACATGAATGGATGGTTAAGTAGTTATTTGAGAAAGGTACGATAACTCTCTTTCCTTTATGATCCCATGTATATTATTTTCATGTCTAAGAAGAGTGAATCTCTCTCAATCCCTACATAGGATAAAGTTTTAGGATTCATTCTATTTAAAGCATATGCCTCTTTATTCTAATTCCAAGGATAAAAATAGATTAAATAGTCATAATCCTTAATTATATCCAATATCCTTTATTTTTTCATGTTTGTATCCATTTATGTAGATATATACTTTAGGATCTTAAGATATATATATATATATATATATATATATATATATATATATATATCAATACACACACCAAATATTCAATTCTTCCATATCTTCAATGCTATGTTTACTAAAACAAACTCAATATCACATGTTGTAAACATTATATCATGGATATTCAAATTTACAGAAAAATAAAATACCATTTTATCATTTCTCATGCATACACAACACAATTCCTTCATTGAAGCATCATTATAAATCACAAATCCTATATCATAGGTTGTTAGTGTGAGTACTAGAGCAGTGATTACTTTTTTCCTTAACTCCTTGAATCTCTATTCACATTAATCATTCCATAAAAAAATAGACCCCACCCAGTTAGAATCGTTATAGGGTTTGAAAATGTTTAAATAGTTCTCACAAATTGATGATAGTACCCAAAAAATCCAAGGAAACTACAGATCTTGGTTACCAATCATTATCCAAACCACTATTCAATCAGCTTTGATTTTGAGATATACAAAAATATATAATGATCTGTGATTACATGACCAAACGACAATACTTATATATATATATATAATTAACACTTTCTAAACTTGGTATATAATTTACCCTTTCTCATTTTCATTAGCACAATACTCAAATGATCCTCATCTTCCTCATTGATTTTGGGGTGTATGAGAATATCTTCTATAAATATTAACAAATAATTTGTAAAGGTAATATCTAAAAGCCATATTCATCATGATTATAAATATTTCTAGAGAATTGATGATTCTGAAGAGAATTACTATGAACTCATAGTGTATATACATTGTATGAAAATATGTTTTGGGTATATATTTCTTCTTAATCATTATTTGCTTATAAAATTAATGAAGGTAGACACTAGAAAAGTATTGCGGGGAAAGATACATGACACAAAATTTCATAAATACATTCATGGGGATAATTTTTCATCAATTTTTTTTTGAGTTCATGATAATCAATTCACTAACATATCAAACCATCCTTCTTCTTGAAAAAAGGATTGATACACCCCATGGTGAAGTACTTGGATGTGTGGAGACCATTTCTAGACTATCCTAATGATAATTATTCAATTATTTTAGTTCTATTGGGGTTTTTCTATAGGGAGTATTGGATATTGATATATATCTTTTCATATATTAAATTGAGAAGAAAAAGTATTGGTTAATAGGAAACCATGTAATCCTTTGGTGAATGCATCAACATTTCCCCTAACAAAGATGGTTTCTTAAAGATTGGTCCCATCATATTTCTCAATCATTTTATCCAGATATTCTTACTCTTAATGTAATAATATGCATGATTAAGATTTATTTTTCAAATAATATTCATCCCTCATACTTACAATTATATATAATCTAAGGATGATTTGGGATATGAGAAGCGATTTTCTTCACACAACAACTAATGTTGGATCTATATAAGGGAATCCAATCAATGACCATTATTACATTGATTTATACTAAACTTAGCGTGACAATGATTTCAAGGAGATTTAACACACATATACTAATTAGGAAGAAGTTACATGATTGATATGAAATAGTATACCCTTTAGATATTTTCACAGATAACACAACCTCCATGTTTTGATCCAGTGTATGAATAGTTTTACTAAACCTATATGATATAAATGAATGTGTAGCACGATAATCAAATATAAGGTTTACTATTATTTAATTAATAACCACTTTACCTATTACCACTTCATTGTTAAGATCCACCTTAATAATAGTGATATCATAAGACCCTACCTACTCTCTTGGACACAGAGGATATTATGATCAATTATTTTATGCAATCTGTGGGTCTAGGTAACTATTTTCATTGTTTCCATGTTCTATATAGTTAAAGCATTATTCCATAGGGGGAGGAATAATTGGAGCTTTATTTTTTTCCATAACATTAGTAGGATACTTCATATCAATTTAAAATTAATTAGATCGGTTCCCTTCCCTTTTATACATTAAAAACTTCATTTCCCCATTGCCAATGTTTACAAGATACTTCTTCCAACCCTAATGACATTTATGAATTTAGATTCACTTTCCACCATGGTGAATATCTAATGGTGCTTTAGATTTAATCTATATTCTATGATTCTTATCTATAATCCATTGATATTAATGAAAATCAATGATATCCATTTTTACTCTAAGGTAACATTTAATAAGGTACTAATAGTTATCAAAGCATCAAACCACCAAGGCTTTTTGAAGACTAATCTTTAACCCACTAAAGATAATATCAACATTACATTCATGGTAAATGAAAAAGGAAGTGGAATATCATGAAATACATGTAATTGTTTCCTTATAAGACATGATGGATTAATCTTTATATTGCTTTAGTGAAAGGAAATCCCTATACCTTTTAAGATAGAGAGTATGGGGAAAATATTTATTGAAAAATAACTTTTTGAATTCTCTTTGTTCCATGTAATTGATTCTTTCTGAGGGATTTTTAATCTTGATTGTAGTCCAACATTAATTAAATTATACCTATATATGATAAAAAACAATATGAATTCTAAATTTTTATAGCACTAGAGGACAAATAATTTATTCTTAATGGAATTTATCAACTGTTCCATAATTAGAGGATCAGAAGATTCACAAAAATGAAGTGGTAATTATTGTATAAAGTAATCAACATAAACATGTTCATTGTTAGGTGAAGAATGAAATTCGATGTGATTTATGATATTACATATAACCCGTGTTAGTTTTACGAGTACTTCCATAAATTTATTGACTTCCACACCCTATATATTTAAAATTTCATTTTTGAAATCATCACATTTCCCATTGAATGTGTTGTTGAAATGATTCCTTCTATTTCCATCCATTCTCTAAAATAGTTTTTTGGATTAGGATATATAATTAAATAATTTTAAAAAAGGAAAATATAATTAACTTAGAAGGAATAACATGTAGACCCTAAATTATGAATCTCTATGTTCCATCATGGTTAACAATGGTCATTTTCATACTTGGTTTATATAAAAATATATTTAAATCCATCATAAAAGTTTATATGGATCTTACGAATCTACCAAATAATATATCCAGGAACAATCAGTCCAGGAGTGAAGTATGGGCCACTGCTTATGCCTTGGGTGATCATTAGGTTAATACCTAAACATATCTTTTCTAGTTTATTAACCCTATGTGTATCTGCATCAAAAATGTATCCACATAAAGTATCATGACATGGATTATATTTATTGGATAACACAAACTCATTACTTATACAATATTTAGTATGTTCTCATATACTTAAACTAGTCCTTATGCATTTTACTAATGAATTATAGTCGCAATACCCCCAAAGATATAGATTTATATAATACCAACTATAGAATCCCAAACCAAATACACATTATATTTCATGAGTTTCTGTACATAGTTTTATAAAATACAATTCAAGGATCTAGACGTCGAGTGTCCTTATAAGATAAGGTAAATAAATAAAAAACATGAACATAAACAATATCTTCCATATTTTAATATCTGAAATGGAATTATAAATCCCAATAATATTTTAATACTACATTGGATAAAATATGAATGTATATAAGAATTGTGTGACTTATAAAGCCTAGTAAGGGAACAATGAAAGTAATAATGACACATATGTGATAAAATTAATATCATGATAAAAAAAACTAGAATAATATCATGGAAACATGAAAACAATGTAAAATCATAATGTCAAAGTTTAAAAATAATGCAAGAACAAAATAAAGCATATAAATTTAAGTATATGTAAAGGCTCACCATAAAGTTAACAAAATATAATGTTCTTGTATAACCAGACATGCACCATACATGGTATATCATGAGATGAAAAAACTATGAAATGTATTGGCGTGCTATCAAAGTTTTGAATTTATATTTATAAAATGGAAATGAATATGTGATCCACATATAGAAATCAAACATAGTGCATATAAATATCAAAATAATAAGAAAAAGGTAATGGGTTACATAATCTCATCATAAATAATAATCAAATGGAATGAAATAAAGATTCTCATGAAAGAAGTAATTAAAAAATTCTTCAACTTTTTGAACTAAAATGAGAATCATGATTCATGAAAATTATGATAAACTAAATTGAACAAGTCAAAAAAATGAGTAGAGTAGCATGGAAATGAATCACTTAATTGGTGTTTTAAGAAAAGGGTAAATGTATTTCATGTGGAAAAGATCATAATATTTCCTTAAAATTAGAAATGAATTAAAATGTTTTTAAATTTATTAAAATGATTTTTACGAGATACCATGGAATATTATGATCATTTAATTTGTTTCTACATGAAATTAAGTAAAAATTGAGAAGTTTATATTAATTGGGTTTTATTAACGAATGCATTTTATAATTGAACCATAAAATCTTGTATATCCACAATAAAGAAAGCTATGTTAAAATAGGTATATATGAGAGGATAATATATATGGAATATAAAATAAATAAATGAGATTTATATAGTGATATTGTGATTTTTATAGAGAGAATAAATAACCTGAAATAGAAGGGGGTGGTTTGAAATTCCCTTTAAATCAATCCATTGACTCCTTCGTTTTGATAATCTAATTTCTAAATACAAAAATTAAATTTTTTAAATAATTTTACAATAAAATTTCTCATATTTTTATTAATATTATTTTATGTTATTTTGAAATAATTTGATTAAGGCATCATGTTTATTCCTACTCTTGATGGTATTCATTTCATGGTCTCAATGACTCTTTGGTTTGTGCATAATTATGGAAGCTCTTATAAAATGGGACTACAAATATATAATTGAAGTTAAATGATATTAATGTCATTCCATATGTTTAAATATTCCCAAATAAATATAGGTGTCCTGACATAATTTTGATTAATTTAGTAAAAATTTTGTCATTATATGGTTAATTTATTTAGGTGTCTTTACTGACCCTCGTGATTGAGATTATATTTATTTAATTTAATTATTATTATTAAATTCCAAAACATGAATTAAATTTTAATATAATTATTAGAATAATATGTAATCCTAATTATATTTATATAACTAGTCAGGAGGGATGTAGTGAAAATGATAGGCATCGTCCATAGAGGTGGTGAACGAACCAAAACATGGGTGATGTTTTTATTTTAGAAAATATGTAAGGTGGTAAGATTATGGATATTAAATTAATATAATAACATATTTATCTATAAAATTTTATTTATGTTATTCTAAATTAATAACTGAATACATTTTTGGAGGCATAAGAAGTAAGAAATCTAAGAGACTTCAATTGAGAGTATTACGTCTTCTGTGGGTTATTGACTCTAGGGTACCCATTAAGGATCCTTAAAATAAATTTTTTGTAATAACATAAATCCTTGGATGGGAGATGGATGTTTTTGGAGATATTTTGAAAGATATTTGTAAATTTAATGAACTTAGAGGGTGGGGAGATGAGGGGTGGGAAATGATGGCTTTTATAAGGGAACATAAGGGGGGTTTTTAAATATAATAGTCATTAGTTTATTTTTTGGATCAAGTATTCCAATAGTAAAGATTATTATGACTATATAAAACCACATGTGTATGTTATTTTGATAAAATGGTTGATTACATCATCCCATATGTAATTAATCATATATTTACTTATAATGTAAAGTCTTATACTTTATCACATTTCACTCTTCACCAAAAAATAAAATGATTTAGAAAATAAAAATAATTCACCCTAAGCTAATATCAACATGTTGATTTGGAACATTACATTTATTTTTTCAATATAATTTTCTAAATTTGTGAACTTTAAAATTTAATTTTTTTTTATTTCATAAGAAATACTAGATTTTTCGAAAAAAAACTATCTTTTAAATGATTGAAAATTTCAATGGGAAAAAATAAAATTATATTACCATTTATATACAAATAAAAAGTGTTTTACAAGACCATTTTATAAAAATAAATTTTATTTTATAATTCTGGATTTACTATAAAAATGTATTTTTATGAAAATAAGACATATATATTTTTCTAAAAATTACAATTAAGATTTGTTTATCTAATAAAATTATATTATAATGTTACCAAACTATTTTAAAACATGATAAGCATCTATAAAAAATATTCTTCACACAATATACCCTTTATGACCTATCATATGTAATATACTTCTTTATATCCTATAGAATGGAATAAAAAAAGGGTGAGAACAAACTCTTAGTGAGATTAAATATAAGAGATATAAACAAAAGACCACTAGTGATCATAAGATGAACATATAGGTATGATAATATAATAAAAACATCCAGGATATACCAAATAATAAAGATACCAAATAAACCATAGACCATTAATCACGAGTCTTGGAATAAATATTTTACATAACATAAAACATTTGTAAGAGAGGTGTAGAGACATAAGTCTATAATCATGAGATATGAAAATAAAACACAAGAGTAATAATGAGGAATAAGAGTATGGAACAAACATAAACATAGAAAAGAACTTATTTTTTCAAGTAACACTTAAAATAACATCTTTACATCATGGATAGATTCCGATGGATGAATGGGTTCTCTCTCTATTCCCTTTAAACATTAATGGATGGAGTCCCATAACGGATTGGGTTCACTAAAATGTCCCTTGAAAGTTATCTCATGAGATATAAATATTAAAACATTTATAAATCTATCATAGCCCAATTAAGCCATGGGAAAGAAATAAGTTTCAAGAAAAGTACCATATGGAATGGTCATAAGTCATCTAGGGAGAGAAATTTGATGGACTTATTTTATAATATCTGTGGTGAATCATATTAATAATTAAAGGATGTTGTAATATATAAAAACATTATATGATATTATTACCAAATTAATTTCAATAATAAGAATAGATATCAATTTTTTTGGATAATTTTTTTAAAATTTTACAAAATATATAGAATGGAATATATAATTTAAAAATATAAAAACATAAAATGGAATATACATAATTAATGACTAAATAAAACAAGGAAAATGTGTTCCAATACGAAATTTTAAAAATATGATTATTTTCACACTTTTGTAAAGAAAATAAAAAATTCCCAATGCTGAAAACATTAAGAATATTCATTATATATATTTTAAAATAAGTAAAATTGAAAATAAAATGAATTTAATAAATCATAAATGTATGAAAAATAACATTCATAAAGAAATATATAGAATGTTTTCATGGAAGAGAAATACCCCCACTAAAAAGAAGGGATAAAAAAGGTTCTACATACAGGAATACTTTTGATTGAATTTTGAAACAAATAGAAATAAAATGATAAGAATAAATATAAAATTTAGAAATAAATTGATTATAATAAAAAATATGGGGGTTTTGAGAGATATAATATATAATATACATAAATATTTATTTGTATATAAACAATATATAACTCAAAGATAGATTTTAAATGAAACCCTTACTCCAAACTTATGCTTCATCAGACACACTCTAAGATCATATATTATAAGTGTACGTTAATTATTAATGTAAATATGAACCATATACATATTTATTTTACTTAATACCATTCATTTATCATTCTATTTTACCTATATATTATTATTTATTATAAGAATTTATATTTGGGCATTAATGATTCAATTTTCCCATGCATAATTCAGTTTTGTGGTCCTAGTTTGTGTTCCGTGTCCATGGGTTAATCACCACTATAATTTTCGAGAGGAATTTTTATATGTGTTTCACAAAGTTCTAGGGTTACATGGTCTTGTATAACTCATGGTAACAATTTCCATGGACCACTTAAAAATATCATATTTTTATGCATTACTATTCAATGAAAATAATTTATTTATTTTGAAAAATATACTTATATATGTGGCCATTAAGAATTCATGAAAAAATATGAAATAGATCATTATAATATATTATATATTATTATTTATTATTTATTATTCTTTAATTATGTAAATGTAATAAAAGTGTTTATGTGGGTGGTAAAACTAACATAAAAAACACCTTATAATGATTAAATAAGTAAGAAAATGTTATTTTATAGTAATAATATCAATTTTAAAAAATCATAACAGATAAAAAAACATGATATTGAAGTGTTAAATTTGGTTCATAATGATTTAGATGAAGAATATATATAATAATTTTTAAGGAAGAGATAACACTTATGTCGATAACTTGAATCTCCTCTTAGAGAGCTTTTTGGAAATCATTGGTTTTGGATTTCATCTTGGAATGAGAGTTTACCAAATGAGAGACAATATTTAGAGGGAGATAATTTTGGGTAGGTATTGAAGATAATTAAAAATTAATGGTGTTTGATGATATGGGTTGGTGAGGGTTCCTATTATACATGATAAGGGGGAATTTTTGTTTGTGTAAATACTCATTTTTAAGACAAAAGGAATTCCATATTCAAGGAAAGGGGATCCAAAATTATCAATTTCTGTGGATAAAATATAGTTAGGTTGATAAATATATCACCCATCCATTTATATATAATTTTTTGTGATATTTTTTGATATTATCCCTTATTTTAACTCATTTTCCTTATTTTTGGATTTTACCATTTTGGGTAACTTTAAACAAGGTAACCTATTTTTATGAGAAAATATGAAATTAAACTTGTAAAAAACATTAGATAATCTAATTAAAAATATGAAAACCATTTTACCATATTTTATTTCATAATATGGTAAATATTAATTTTAATATATAGTCACATAACACAATAATGTTTTTAGAGTATTGAATTATGAGGATATAAATGAATTTATTCGTATTATTTACCACGTAAAAATATTTAAATTATTGGTATATTATTGGAATATAATAATTAATAATTCATTTCATTAAACTATAGTAATAAAATATGAGAAATTTAAATTTTAAATTAAATCATATAAGATACAATAAAAATAATTTTTTTAAACAAAACATTTTTGTTTAACCATGATTTATTAAATAAGTACTCCTTATAATTAATTAATTATTTTTAAATTTTTATAATTTATTTTACTTATTAGTCATTAAATTTTAAAATAATATTTTTTGATAACATTCTTAAAAATTAATAGTTTTAATATAATTCATAAAATTAATAATTTTTAATGTAATAATGTCTTCCTATATAAATTGGGACAATTTTTTTAAAAAATAATTTACATTGTTAAAAATGTTTTATTTAAATATACTATAAATTATTTCATATTTTATTATAATAATGAATTATTCAACTTCATTCATTGTTACATGTATCCCAATCCATCAAAAACCTTATATTTATTTAAAGGGAAATTAATACTAAATTCACAGGGTGTTACATTCTACATCCATTTAAATAATTTCACACTAAAAATTTAATTTCAATAATGAAACAAATAATGGTTCTTTTCCTCCATGAACTTTTTGGTTCCCATATCACTTCCTTAAACATATTATTCCTCTAGATAATTTTAACAAAATGAGTGGTCTCGTTTTGTTGCACATTATCTCTACGGTATAATATTTTCATTTGTTTTTCCTCATTTGAGAGATCATGCTCAAACTATAAAACCTTTTATTTTAGTATATATGAAAGATTAGGTTTTTACTTCCTCAAAAGTGAAATATTTAATACATCATGAACTTAATAGAGGTTTGGTGGATGTGAAAGATGATATTTTATATTCCCCACCTGATAGAGGATTTCATAATAGCCAATATATCTAGAGATAAACATTTCCTTCTTATCAAATGTCACAAACCTCTTCAATGGAGATATTTAAAGGAATACCTTGTCCCTAAAATCAAACTAAAATTATCATTGAATGTCATAACTCTTTATCTTCTGATGACTTTTCTATATTTTAATGTTCTACAAAATGGTTGGAATATTATATATTTTTTTGATAAATTTCCAATCCCAATATTTTTTATTCCCAAATTATTTCCAAATTGTTGACGTTCTGCACATCTACCCATATAGAGACTTATATTTTTCCATTTGAATTATAGAATGAAAATTATTATTATATGTGAACTATAATATAGGAAGGTGTTTGTCCTAATATCCTTTAAAAATTATTTGAAAGCATCTCAAAATATATTGTAGAGCTTGAATGGGACATTATGATTTATAATCTATTTGAGGATGATATATAGTGATAAAGATCAAATTCTTATTCAATACATAATGAATAAATATTTTAATTTTTTAGGAAAACCTTAGTTCCTGATCGAATATAATGGAAATTGGTACTCCAGAAATACTTACTACATCCTTTATGTATTCCTTGTAAAATTTATAGGGTGAGAAATATAATAAAGTAGTAATGGAATGAGAATACTTTTTAAGGGGATTAACTACAACCCAAATGTAATTATGGCCTACAGAAGTCTTTATAATAGCTTTAACAAAATAAATAATGATGATTTTCCATTTCCAGACTTATATGGGTAATAGTTTCATCATCCCCTTTTTCTTTTATCACTCAACATTAACATTCTAGAAATATAAGCATTAAGATAAATTAAAGGAAAATTATCTTTGTTTTGACCCATAATAAATAATTCTTGAGTTCCCTATACATCTCTTTACTTCTAATAGAAATAGATAAAGTTGAGTTATGTGAGTTATCCAATGACTCTATTAATTCTAGTAATGATAGAACACACATTCATTTCATGAATATTGTTATTCCATCATTATGTAGTTTGAACTTCACAATATTTATTAACTTTTTTCTATAAATCCATATCCTCCTTCTACATATCCTTGAACATGAAATGGATGAAATATTGAGGAATTATTTTAAAAAGTTATTATTTCTATGATACCATTAGGATTTCAATGCCCATACATAAAAATACTTGAGTATTGGGTATGTTTTAATACTCATCATGGATAAAGTATCATGAATAATCCTACTAAAATCATTAAAAACTATGTTTTCCTTCGCAGTGTGTTATTTAATTGAGTAGTTAAAAAATTTGATCAAATCCAATGTTGTACTTTAGTACATGTTAAAATTATTTTGTGTGAATGTATAATTTAATCTTTTGTGATTAGTATATATCTTTAAATTTTTACCATATAGATAATTCCTCTATAAATTTAATACAAATATTACCACTTATAGCTCCAAATAATATGTTGGGCATTTTTCCTCTTGAATATTAAATTTCTGTGAGTAATATGATACTACAATTTCATTTTTCATGATAACATATACTTACCCATTATTTTACGCATCACTATAAATTACATGACCATTTTAAATATATAGTAGTATGATACAAGGTGAAATGAAAAATATTTCCTTAATCTCCTTGAAATTATATTCAAATTCCTCTTTCCAAAGGAACTTCACTAATATCTAAGTTTACATTGTCTGTTGATTTGATAATGACATGAAATTTCCACAAAGTTATAAAAATATCGAACCAATAAGAGAAAAATATGGATATCCATTATAGTGGTTGATTTTTCCATCCCTTAATTACTTTAGTCTTTAAGAGATCCATAGATATACTATTACTTATGATTACATGAATAAAAAATGATACATTATGTTACCACAATTCACACTTTATATATTTTGAATATAACTTCCAATCTCTCAAGGTATTTTTCACAACCCTAAAAAGGTATTCATGGTTTTCCTCTATTTTGACACAATTAAGAATATAATCTACAAATAATTCCACCAACTACTCATGGTAATATATAAAGACTCTATTAATCATATCCAAGAAAATAGTGGGGGAATTCATAAGTGCAAATGGAATCACTATGAATTAATAGTGTCCATACTTTGTATGAAAGGATGTCTTGGTTACACTTTATCTCATCCTAAATAATTAATGATATTTATATTGAAGATAAATCTTGGAGAAGTATTGAGCCCCACACAATTTATCGAATAGGTTATCAATCTGGCGTAGTGGATAGTTATTATTTATCATTAACTTATTAAGTTCAAAATAATCAATGATGAGATACATTGATGTATATTTATTCTTAATAAATAGTATTTATGAACCCCATAGTTAATAAATTGGATTTATAAGACCCCTATTCAGATTATGTTTAATTTATTTGTTAATTCCTCCTACTAAAATAGGTATATTTGAAAAGGAGTATTTGATATAGGCACAATACGAGTTATAAGTTCTATGAAAGATTCAACCTCAATATCTAGTGGAAGATAAGAACACTCTTTTGGAAATATATTGACATATTTTATAACAATATACATATCTCCAATATTGGGTTTTCTCTAAACATTTTAGCTATATATCCCTAATTTATTGGTAATCAGACTAATAAATGTGAAGTTAAAACCAAAGGGAATTAAAAATTAAACTTTCATTTATAGATGATCCTGAGTTGATTTGGAATATGAAATATGATCTCCTGATCCCCATAATTGATATAGTCTTTATATATAGAGAGAGAATAAATCCCCAAAATCATATGAAATTCAACCAAAGGGGAAATAATAAGTTTCATTAGAAGAACATTCCAGAAAATTTCTATTTCATAAAAGTATCATACTTTGTCTTTATTCATTAATAAATTTATAGTTTTAACAAATAATTTTATATATTATCATTGGGTATACAAATTAATACTCACTCATACTTTTGATGATATAATGATATTCCAAGATCATAGAGTAATTAAGTTGTTTCCTATATTACGTGTAGCAATCACCCCCCCAATTTCCTAATTCAATACTCAAACATTTACTAAAACAATGATTATATGTTTGAGTATCATGAAATAATTAGTGTGATAAATATTAAGATAAGTTAAATTAATCTAAATATTTACTAAATTATGACATATTTATTTCAACCACTAAAATTATAGTATTTTCATAAATCATACTTAGTTTATCATATACTTTTTATGTTCCATCCTCTTATTCTATAAAACCTAAAAAAATAAACCCTACTTTTATAGAAACTACATGAACTGACAATAACATTCAGGTATATTACATCATTTTAGATGAATATTCATTATATCTCATTAAAAATTACAGCAAAAACCCTCTAAGTTTACCATATTTAGAGATTATATAAATAACCAAATTATTTAAAAATGTTTTCAACATATCCCAAATATATTCTTCACACTTTTTACCCTTATATATGTATCATAAATAATAAAATTATTTAAAACATTATGAAATGAAACATTAAAAAGAGTGATTTTAAATGAAAAATAAAGTAAATAATTGGATATATCAATTTAAATAATAATTGGGTATAATATTAAAAAATAATTATCATAATATAATCAATTATCTAAAAAATAAAATAAGGTAATAATAACAAACAAAACATAAATAAAAAACCATGAGTTATAGTGTGGAACTTTGGCATAAAGTAACATGTGTAATAAGAGTGTGAAGACATATGAAAATAATCAAGAGCCATGAAAAAATAACATAGAAATAATAAAAAGGAATTAGAGTGTAACAAAAAAATAATCATTGAAAATAATTTCCTTTTTCTAGGATAATTTCCCAAATCCTCATCACATTGGGGACAGATTCCCTTGGTGGATTGGGTTCACTCCTTATTCTCTTTAAACATTAATTGAAAAAGACCTATAGTAGAATGGATTCACACCCTAATACATTACAATTCATATCATGATATTTAAATATTTATCCAATGAATTTATGGTATGTAATGGACCCACCCATCATATAATAACAATCCATAAATATATATTCCATATTAAGATGAAAATATCTGCAAATCCCTCACAACTTAATTATCCGATGAGAATGAAATTAGTTTCTTAAAAAATACACCGATAATGATCATTATACATCTATAGAGATATATTGGATGGTATTATGAGATCATATCCATAATTAATAATATGAATCATTAACATATTTTTTCATAGATACAAAAACTTTTATAATACCATTTGAAAATTAATTAAAAAACAATAAAAAACTAACTTTTCTACTTGATAACTTCTAAAAAATAAACAATTCATTGAATAATGGGAATAAAATTAACTTTAAAAAATATATATAACATTTAAAGTGATATTAATAACTAAAAATATAAATAAATTAGTAAATTTAATTTAGGTAGAATACATTAAAAATAAGATTCTTTTTATAGTTTTGTTACGAAACTAAAGAAAAAGATGAGCCATACAGAAAATGAAAGCAAGTTCATTTTATAAATTCTATAAAGGATGTAAAATTCAATAGAAACATACCTTAAAAATATTATTTTATTATCAATTATAATATTCATAAAAATATAAATAATAAGGACATAGGAAAGAAATATATCTGATTATAAATAAGAGGTAAGGTCACTTCCACATAAAGAAAACCTTTCAATTGAAATGTGAACCAAATAGTAAGGAAATGAAAAGAAGTTATATAAAACCTACAAATAAATATAGAGGGATAAAATATATGGGTTTATTGGTATATATAATTTATAATTTCCTCTAATAAGAATTTAGACATAAAAAATCTATAATTCAAAAGTGAGTTTATAAAAGAAATCCTTACCTTGAACTCTTTCCCCGTCGGACAAGCACTAACTTCTTGTACAATAAATATTGAATTATTATTCATGAACATGATAAAATTATTCAATAATAATTTAATTGATACAATTATATTATCATTTCTTGTTACCTATATATGATTTATTTATTGATAAAATTAATATTCAGGTATCAATGATTCAGGTTTCCAATATATGCGTCAATTGGGAAGTTCCATTAAATATTCTTTATTCATGGGTTTATCACCTCCATAATTCTCATGATTATGTTTTCATTATTTTTATATAGTTTTGGAGTCCCTTGATAATTTCATGGAACTTATGGTAATGTTTTTCATGGAGTACTTAAAACTATTTTTTATGAATTTCGATTCCATAAAAATAGTTGATTTTATTGATTAATATAATTATAAATATAAATATATTATATATTTATGTAAAAATAATAAATGATTCTTTATTACTTAATATTAAAAATATTTATGTCATATTGTCCTTTCGTGATATAAAATCTATAACATTTTTAATATAAGTAGTGTAGTCGAACCAAATAAGAACATAATATAATGATTGAATGAGAAGAAAAATATTATTGTATGATAATAATGTCAGTTTTGTACAATATTAATGATTACAAAAACATGTTATTAATGTTTTAAATTATATTAAATAATATTTTAATGAATAATATATATCGGAATTATTGAGAGAATTATAACACTTACATCACAAAGTTGAATATCCTCTAACATATTGACTTGGAAATGAGGGGTTTGGGACTCTTTGTTGAAACTAGATGTTCCAAAAAATGAGATAATATTTTGGGGTATATAATTTGGCTAGACATTAAATATATAATTTTAGGAAAGGTGTGTGTCAGAATTGGTGGAGTAGGTTTCCTCTAATTCATGAGAATGGATGATTTTTTTGTAAATACTCAGTTACTAAGATAAAAGGAATGCCATATTCAATGAAGGGGGATCTAAAATTTCCCATTAGTGAGTATAACATGACTAGTAGTATGAGTAAAGTAGGGGATCTAGGATTAATATAATAAATATATTTTGGTCTTGGGGTTGGGATTTTTTTTTATCTAAAATGATAATGTTTTTTTGAATAATATATGAGAAGAGGTTATCTTTTATAAATGAGGGAGGGGTACATATGAAATTAATAAAAATATTTAAATAATATAATGAAATTTTATTGTGAAATTGAATCCAAATGGACAATAAATAGAGGTTAAGATAATATTAGGTTAATATATATTCATATTATCATAATTATATAGGTTTATGTGGAAATATTTTCTTTAAAATTTAGTTTAATCCACCCAGTAAACTCTTATTAACCTTAGCTATGGTAACAGATTTGTATGGTTTTCTCTATTCAATATGATAAACAATGTAAGTAAGATCATTATAAAATTTGGAAATGATTGTCAAAAAATGTTTTCAATTTTATCAAATGAAATTTCTATAATTTTTATAACATAATTTTCAAATAAGTGTGGAAAACACAATAAAAATACATTTTTAGAAAAAAATATTTTTAAGCACAAAACTAAATTTTCTTTCACACCTTTCCTAGAAGACGAAATTATATTAATATAAAAAAACTTGATAGAGTATATAATATTAAAATTTAATTTTCATTACTAATTAATTGTTATTAATCTAATTTATTATGATAAATACACATCGTATACATAAAAAAATAGTTTTTATAAAAATGAATATTTAATCCAAAAAATGAACTTATACCAAAATCATTTATAGTGGCGATTTATATGAAATTAATTATATTTTTTTTAAAATGAAGGTAGAATTATCTAAATTCAAGATTAAATATTAAACCTAATGGTGGTTTTAAATTATTTTATTTAATCATTAAAATGATAGTTTTACAAAAAATAGTATTTTTCACAATTCACTAAGAAATAATTGTTTTCAGAAAAATACAAAAATTTCACTATAAGATAATGTTGAAATCATGATTTAAAAAATTAAATTAATTAAAAAAATATGATTTGAAAAAATATTATAAATTTAATATAATATCCACACAGAAAATAAAATTAAAACCATTTTTGAAGAAAACATATTTTTGAAGTATGAAATGACTTTATTTAAAATTCTATAATTATAAATTTTGAATTATTCAATACGTTTATATTATGTATAACCATTATAATTTTTTATATTGTGGTTATTCTTATTCATAACACTAATTTAATGGATTAGTTATAATATATCATAGTTAAATTTAATATTGATGTTGTGTATCAAGGAAGCTACCAAACCCTAATAATTTATTTGAAAAAAAATATATTAAAAAATATTAGGTTGTAATATTCTACCATTCAATGAAATTATGTCCCAGTAATTTTTAACATCGTAATCATAACTTCAATATTTTAAAACACATTTATTTAAAACCCACATCATACGGAGGGAAAATGAAACATCATTTGAAAAGGGGAAGTGAGAAAGACAACGATATCTAGAAATAAGACATAATTAGGTTCCAAATAAGAATAATATTATCAAGAAGTGAATTTATTGATATAGAGGAGAAAAATAACATACTAGTAATAATAAATAGTGATAGATAACATTATTCATATAATATTAATGAACAAAAAACAATAAATCATTAAGGGGTGAAAAATATTCAATTTATTGTGAATGATTATAAAAAGAAAGGTATTTTCATTTTTTGATCCTATTCCTAGTGGTAGAGAATTATTTTTCAGTAGAATATTAGAAAACATACTTATATTATTTCTTTAAATATATTAATGTCATTTAATCCTTTTATTGCATTTTTTAATTAGTTTCTAATACTTTTCTTCTCATATTCTAATGTTGATTGAAAAATGTTAAATTTTCATTAAAAATAATTAAATAAAATTCTAATAAATTATATGATATGTAATAGAATAATAGGATATTCCTACTATTAACATTCAATTATTCAAAAAAAGGATAATACATTCTATGATAACTAATATGAATAAAATATCGTTTAAAATATTATTCACAATGATTTTAAATATAATGTCCAATGATCTGGTTAATTCATTCCAAAAATATCTTGATTCCAAAACACCTCAAATCATTCTTAACTAGAATTCAAAAATGATAAATATTTAAAAAACTTCACAAAATTGGAAAAATAAACTTAAATGTAATCCCTAGACAACATAAAGTATCTCTTAATGTCATATACTAGAATCATGAATAAATTGATTATAAATTATCCTAAAATAATTAAATAAATTGAATCAACATAAAACATCAATGAAAACATATACACATCCAAAAAACTAACTCTATCATAATTCCAAAAATAAAATCATAGATTTTAGAATTTAATCTATAAAAGAAAAAATGAAGTAAATATCATCAAAGATAGAACAAATCAATTTACCATCAAATAATTAATCAATTTCAAGGTCACAAATAGCTATCTAACTTGATTTACAAAAACAATTCATCTCATTATCCCAACTAAACATTATTATCTGGATATTAATAACATATTAATGGAATCTATCCCTTAATCACAGTTTTTTCAAAAAATATCCATGTACCTCAAAATAAATTTTCTAGGATAGCAGTACAATTCTACATACTCTTTAAAATACTTAAATAAAAACTATTGAAAAAAAGGTATTTCATTATTTTTATAATTAAAATCCTATTAATAAAACACTTCTACAACAGAATTCATAAATACAGATTCATAAAAACTTTACTAATTGCACTTTAATGATTTAAATAGAATAAACCATTTATTGGTCTAGGAGTTACCCTTTGGATTAGGTAATGGACTAAGATAATACCCATGTTTCTATACCTAGGATATAAAACTATAAATTGTAACTTAAAACATACTTTATTTCCATGCATTGAAATCCAAATTTTTCATTAGAAATTGTTTTCTTTATTCCCTTCTATTATCCACATAAAACATCTTATAATTCATTTGAGACATTTTTCTGGGTTCTTCTTCCCACATTCTCAACATGTAGGATCCCTATTCTCTATTCCTCTAGGGTATTCATGAAAATTATTTTTTCTATTATTTGGTTCACTGAGAAAATCACCTATCTTTAGGTTATCAATCATATATCAACATATCTAGTTAGGTATAGTAATAATATTTCAAATTCTATCTCTTATATCATATATTTTATCATGAGTAAAATCACTACATAGTCCATCACATTCAGTATTAACATTATTTCCCCTAGTTCAAGCCATTAACTAAAGAAAACAAATATTTTGAGAAAATTTAATCATGATAATCATTTATAGGATTTTTAAATCATCACACCATGTTTTTAATCTGTGACACCATATGTTTTAACAAGATCTGCAATGGTTATCATCTAGTCAAAAACTTTGTAATGTTTTATAAACAAAATGTGAATTAACTAAAAACTATCCCCTTGTAATATATATCGGAGTGTAGTCTTTGGCCACTCATCGTGTTCAAGTGATGATCAAGTTAATACCTAATGCCTCACAATTAAATTTATTACCCTAGGTAAATCTATGTCACAACTACATCCACTTGATAGTATCCTGATAGGGATATATTTTACAAGAAAATTATACTCATTTGTTTACTATAACATAGGATTTTCCCTTATACTTAGTATTATCCTAATTGTTTTCAATAAATTTGTCTCATTCTTGTTCCCAAAATTTTATAAACCTTTCTGTGATACTAAATAAGGAGATCCAAAAATATCGTAAATAATTATTACATATTATTTAAAGAATATTCAATACATTTATATATTGTCCACTTAAGAATAGTAATGTTTTAGTGTCTTTGGATATTTGGATACATAAAAAACTGATACATAAAATTTCTATACCATCTCCCACTAAGTTCTTCACAACCATCACCCTTATTAGTCATATCATATTTAAAATTTGTTTTCATAACCCGAGGAAAAGGAAACATAATAAACAATTTTCGTAGATCCCTATTAATGGTAATCATGGGAGATATTGATGAATGATCATATTTAATAATTTCATGAGCATAATGGTATTAGAACATGATCTTAACATTTTAAGATCATAACCAATAATTTATATATCATATTTAAGAGTGATGGAATAAATCTTGGAATTTCAATAGACATGTATAAAAAAATAATGAAAGAATATAATTCACAAGACAAAAACATTGGAAAACTATTTTTAATAAATAAATTTATAATGTATGTCAAAATAGTTATAATAGAAATCTAATATCAAGGATACCACCAATGAATTCTTCTCATGTTAGTCTTGGGCTAACCACCTATGTATCGACTCCAGGATTTTGATCATATCCCATATACCCTCTTTGAAGATTGCGATAACCTCTTACATACCCTTTGAACTCATAAAACATCAATCTTTACCCAATTCATTGAAGGGATATAGTGAATCCACCCATCACATAATCATAATCCATTCATATGTATTCTAAAAATCTTGAAAACATTTATCATTTCATCATAACCTAACTCATGGAAAAATAAAAATTGTTTCATAGATATTTTCTCATTAAAATAATTGAAAAGACCATGTGTATGGTTGATGAGTATCATTGTGATTGTTGTTAATATATAATAGGGAATCAAAATTCAATATATAATTAAGTCCACTATGATTAGTAATTATCATGGAAAGAGAAAACATGGAAAGAGTTGAGATATATTCATGAAGTTTGTAACAATTCCTGTAGAATTGTTATGGATTAATCTAATGGAATTGGATTTAATGTTTGGACAATTTACCCTGTATTTTGATGATTATTGAAGTGATATCAAATATAAATGACATGGGGAAAGACGTTTTCACATTTTTCAAAGCAAGTGAAGTCCATAAATAAGTTATTGCATGAAATAAAAATGATTAATGCCATTCAAATATTTATTTTCAAGATGAATTTTGATAGCTAGGTTAAAAATAAATTTATTAATGCATGAGGTATTCATTTAAAGTTCATGTGATTTTTTATTTCATAAAGTAAATAATATGAATAGATAAATATTTAGGCTTAGAAAGAAGATGAATAAATTATTGGCTGGAATTTTATTTGATAATGTCTTTAATATATTCCATACTTACATATATTCTCTATTTAATGGTGACCTAATTAAAATATATATCCATCCAATAAGCCTACCTTGTCCATGGTTGACTAGGGAATCATGTGAGAATATAGTCAACCATGAACAATGGAACCATATGGGATAATCCCACAAAAATCATAGGTCTGTTGGTCAGTAGAAGGGAGACCACAAGGAGTGCATAGGGAAAAGGTGATGTGACTATGCAGATTAGAACAACAACTTGGAGAACCGCTACAGGGCGGTACCAGTAGGGGTTTGGGAATTCAATCCACTAAACATGAGTGGTTGATTGGTATAACACAAGACCAATATACAAAGAATCCAATGTGGGATATTGTGAATATAGGGTACTGTTCCTCCTCTAAAGAAGAAAAACAAAACCATGACCATCTGATTGAGCTTGTATAAGACATTTTATTAAGCTGAGATAATCTTTTTCTTCATCCCTTGCTTGAGGGATCATTGAATCATGGATCTTGTTACAATAATGATCCATGGATTTAATAGATGATACTTTCATGATTTATCTAAGGTTTATAATATAGACATGATTATCACCTAAATTCAAGGCGAGTTTAAAGAAAATTCCAAACACATTGTTCATGTACATCCACATGTGAACATATAATCCCATGTCCCTATTTAACAACTATGAAGATGATCTATTCTAAAAAAATACAATATGGTAATTAAATAGGTTTATATAAAATTAATGGACATGAATTTAGTTACACATGAATGAATTTAGACCAAATTAAAATGGAGGTAGTGATATCAATGGCTTGGAAGCTTTGAAAAAAATTATTGTGACTTAAGGAATTTATTTTTCATGTGATGAAAACAATAATATTCAATCAAATATTAGATTAGTGTGAACAAAAAGAAAAACACCCAAATCCATTAGGGTTGGAATATGGTATAAAACTTCCTGGATAAAGGTATCCCACATGAAGAACTAAAGACCCAATGATTTGGGTATTTAATGTATGTGGATTTGAACAAAATAATGAGGGACAAACGACTAATCTTGATACTGTGCGAGAAGTAAAGACATCAAAGACCTCTCAGGTAGATACATTACATGGTTTTACTTACACGATGGGTGGAATGAATTTTGTTTTGAAATTTACATCTTGAAGAAATGAATACATTTGACCTATCTTTGGTATTTTGAGTGAATTTCATGGAGATGGTTATACCCAAAAGCTATGGGGAATTCAAATGAGACACCCTCGAGAGTTCATATTTTAATAGGAATCATGAATTAAAAAAATCATTACCCATGTTAATTTTGGGGTATTAAAAATGAGTAAAATATAATTACACAGAGTCTTTGGGTGTTGAAAAGTGAGATACATAATTGCAATATTCGTTAAAGATCTAGATCCTAATACATTCTTATATCGATGGGAGAAAGAGACAAAGCAAGCTTAATTAATCGAGAAAGGTGATCACATAGAATCGATCATTTGAAGAGAAGTCTCAAGACCATATTTTCTAAAATTATTGAGGAATTACACAAGAATTCATGATCTAGAATGATTGTGGAGTAAGAATAGAGAATCAACGTATAATGGATCAACCATAAATATCATTGAATAACTAATGGTGTCGGTAAAATAATGCCATTGAATATTGGTGGTGGTGGTATAAATAATGCCATAAAATTAGGTGGAATTAATAAGTTCTTGCATTATCATTATGTGCTAGTTATAGGTGCTTCTCATCATTCAAAATTAGCAGTGATTAGAAAAATCATGAAAGAATACGTAGTTGATAAGGATAAGGAGTAGGTATTAGTAATGAAAATTTTAAAAATAATTGTGTGCTTCTTTTTAATTTTTTATCTTCATTTCACGTGAATATGAAAATTGAGATCACAAAACTATATCCTTTCCTCTTAATTGGGGTAAAGGTTTGAGAGTAAGAGGGGTTAATTGAAAATAAAGTAAAAGTTTCAAAAAATTTGGGTACACTAAATCATCCCCCCTCTCAGTATACCCACATAATAAATATGGGATCTACAAGTTATATCATAGCTAATTTTTTCCTCTGATTGGATCAACATTTTTGTCCCAATAATTTTTATGAGGTGTATATGAAGTGTAGATTTAAATTTGATTCTGAAGAACCTCATGTGGAAAATGTATTCTCCAATCCTGTTGTGGAATACATGAAGGTATATTCCAAGACTCTAAAAACATTAAGAAGAATGAACCAAAGATATTAAGAAAAAATATCAAAGAAATAGGGGAAAGATCAATGCTATATTGTTGAATCAATTGACAATGATTCTTATAAAGAAACTAGTTCATGCATTTGAGAGTATGAGGAAGTGGAATATATCAATATTATTTAAGGAATCTACTCTAAATTTAAAAGGTATATGAATAATGTTATTAAAAAAGTGATTTCATATATACTTTATTCTATCAGGATTCCTTTTTGATAATAAAGAACATATTGAAGTGAAAATAAATATACCTAATGATTCATTTGTTACGAAATTTAAAAGGTGAAATTATCTCATATGACTTGTTGAATAAAAGGGAAAGTATGAGATACGTTTAAAAGAAGAAATTTCACTAATTAAAGATGAATTAAAATGTACTTTTTATGAGATAATTGTAAGTAAACATGTTTTTGTTGAAGTAATCCATGTTCTTGAAATAATATTCAATGTTTCCCGGAATTTCATAGATGCTCATCTTTAAGAACAAACATATATGGTCAAATATCATAATATAATAATGAATGGAAATTCTAAGATGCATGGAGAGTATATTAAAAATATCCATAATTAAGAAGAATTAGATAAAAGTACGTTCAATGTCAAGGTATATCAATTGGATGTTCAAACCAAAAAAATCAAAGACCTTGACAACTCTCTGATTGAAAGTAGAAAACATGAAGTGAAAATTAAAATAATGAAAAGTGACTGGGAAGATAGGTTAATATGAGTTGAAAATGAATCATTTTTATTCAATATGAAATTTATTAGCATAGATGAAAATGTGATAATTTTGAAGGAGACACATGCCAGAACATCCCTTATTTTTGAAAATAAAAATTATTCCACCCAACCATACAAATATAGTATGCCTCATAGAAGGGATGGTTCTATAAAAACTTTTGATATGAATCATGTATCTAAAGATACTAATATTTTTTGAAATAAGCACTCAAGATCTTATCTTTATCAACCTTACAAAATCTCATGGAAGAAGGTGACCCATAAACTAGATATTTTAGTTTCTACTAATTTAGAATCATAGTCTAGTGCAAGTTCAAGGTCAAAAGGTTACATATTATCAATTGAAAATATTGTTAAAACATACACCATTATACCAAGGATGTACACATGAATGATCAAGAAATATAAATCATAAAATGAAGTTCCAAATTTGAAATGTGAAAATTAGAAACTACAACACACTAAAACAACTCTGACTAATATTACATGAAAAAGATAGATATTTGTTTTATACTTTTGGTGCTGTTAGAAGTTTGGACATTAAGCTTCTGAATACTGGCACAACATGAGAATACATAAAGACGATAAAAGGCCTAAATTCATGGGAAGTAGATGTGAACAAATAATGAAACCTATAAAACTAGATCAAAATGCACAATTAGAGAAAAATATGTTAATAAATAATAAATTTAGAGGTCTTGAAGACTTAAGTGATTTCTACAACATGTGTGGTCACGTAGAATATGATTTTTGGTTTGCCAAAATCAGGTGAAAATAATATTCTAACAAAAGACCAAAATAAATATAGAATAAAATAACAAAAATTTATCAATTTTCATCTGAAAATAAACAAAATAAAATTTTCAAGGAATCTAAAATGTAATATGAATCCAAGAATAATGTTAATGGATTCCAAGAATGTCATCTCAACCAAGAAAATATGTATCTACTCTAAAATGGGACGTCTTGACATGGACCAATTCCATCTACCCATGGAAACCAATAGGAGAAAGATGAAATCAAGAATAGAATAAATACATGAAATAAATAAGAATATAGGATTTATTGAAGACATTCCTAAAGAAGAAATTTATAATTTACCCAAGAAAGGTAACTCAAAATATTGAATAAGCCATGTAGAAACCCGAAAACCGAATATGTTAATGGGTAATGCTTAATCATTTTTCCTAAGAAATTGCATGTATATAGAGAGATGAAAAAAATATGATGTTGAATAATTAGATAGAGAAAAATAAAATAAATATGGTTCTATATAAATAATTATAAAAATTTCAAGAGTAGTTTTCAATAAATAACAACTGAAGTGTCTCACAAAAATAGTACAGATGGTTCAAGTAGGCTGGACCTGAAAATAATTGTATAACTGCTCTGTTAGCTCAAAGGGAGATATTTAAGATATAAAAACAATCACCAAGGGAACATATTAGGATACTAGAATAAGTCAAGATAAATAAACCAAAAAATATCAATGTAAATGAAATAAAAGAGTCCATACGAACAAAGAAATATCAGAATGTAAAATCTATGTGATACAAAATCATAAATAGTAAAAGACACTTTCAATCTATAAGAAATGGAATATTTGGGATGAGAGAAAATTATCAAAACCATTTCTTTAATTCATATCAAAAGTGTTCAACTTTATTCCCATTATTCTAATGTTTTTTCTTTATGCTTAAATTGTAGGTAATTGAAGGAGAAGATCATTCTCAAAAAGGAGAATTGAGTGAACGAAGTGGTAGAAAACAATTTGGAATGCATATCAATGATATAATAAAAAATTGAATTTTTCCACAATGGTGGATCATCCCATATGAAAGATTATCTGATGAAATTTTCCACCAGGTAAAATAGAAGGCAGTTCACCCATTAAGGGGAAGAAAACATGAAGTATATGATTTCAATAATTTTTCCTTGAAAATCTGTAAGATCATGTAATCTTTATAGATATCAAAAATATAGGAAACACAATTACACATCATTCAATTATATTTATTATATAAAATATTCACATCAATAGGTAGTTTTGGTTTATGATAAAGCTCATAGAAATGGGGAGTAAAATATTCTTCACATTAAATTTATGAAGTGTAAAAGATAATATTTTACATGATAAATCTATTTTCTACAACCCCCTATTTTTGAAATATGTAGGTTATGATCATGATACAACATGAATATTAATTTTATAGTCAAATTAGAAATACTTGGTCAAATATTTCATGTTTTATATAGCACGTTATCCCATGTAGACTTAGAGTCTATTTACTATAGGATATTTCCTTAAGAAAACCACTTGATTTCATTCTTATCTTAGAAGTTATCAAGAAATAATTTTCAAAGGGATAAGAATATATTTTCCATCAGAAAAATACTACATTAATCTTTTATATTTATTTTCATTTATAAGGAGAGGGGACATTGGCATTAAGGAAATGTTATTGAAAACAAAGCCAAAAGGGGAGATTTAAAATCCCATATCGATGGTTAATGAGTATGGTTGTTTTTATTGTCAACATTTAATAATGAATAAATATTAAATTTATGATTAATTCCTCTATGTTAATTAATTAACCTGGAAATGAAAAATATGAAAGGAGTTATATAACTATATTCAATAAGGGTGTGATGATTCTTGGAGATTTTTTTTATGGATTCATCTAATGGAATTGAATGTCCGACATGGACAATTATCCTTACACTCTAATGATTTTTGATGTTATATAAAATGTTAATGATATTTGATAAATAGTTTTCAAATAGTTTACCACAAGTGAAGTCCATGAAAAAATTAATATCATGAAATATAAGTGATGAAGGCCACAAAATATTTATTTTCATCAAGAATTTTGATGGCCATAAAAAAGGAAATTTATTAATTCATAAGGAATTCATTTAAAGGCCATGGAATATTTTATTGAATGATGTTTATAATATGATGAGATAAAGGTTTGGTCTTGGAAAGAAGATTAATAAAGGATTGGTTATAATTTTATTTGATAGTGGATTGAAGATATTTCATACGTAAATAAATTATATTTATAATAGTGGCCTCATTAAAAAATATACCTAGCCCACAAGACTGCCTTGTCCAAGATTTATCAAGGGATAATGTGGGACCATAGTCAACCATCCCCAAGGGAACTAGCCAAAGTAAGCCTGCAGGTGGTAGAAGTGTGTGGTCTGACTAAAGGATTCCGATAAGGGGATTATGGGGTAGAGGCAGTGCCACTATGTGGGGCAGTAGGGAGAGCCACCATGGGGCAATACCAGTGGGGGTTCGATATTTATTGCCGCTAAATGGGAGATAATGATTATTATACCATATCCCTAACATATTATTAAACTAATGTGGGGATACACTTAGGTAGGTTACTATTCTTATAGTAAATAAATATAGAAAACCATTGAAATCTGATTGAGCTCATATGCCCCATTCGATCAATGTAAGATCAACTTCTTCTTATCCCTTACTCGAGGGATCCACAAAGTGAAACTATTATTCCATTGATGAGAAATGGATATCATAGGTGAGCCTTCCATGATCAATATAAGGCTGAGAAGATGTCCATGATGATCTCATAAATTCCAGGCAAGTTCGAACAACATTCTATATAAATTTTTTATATACTACACACATGTATGATGAACCCCAAGCCAAGCTTCTACCACTATGCATATGAGTTATTCTAGAAAAATCAGAAGATAATTATTCCCAAAGTATGTTTTAAATGAATAAAAATTCATTCCATTACACTTATATGTATATATAATGACATAAAATTATGGTAGTGATATCAATGACATAGAGGCTTAAAATAGAATGGACATGCCTTTAGGAATTTATATTTTGTGTGAGGAAGCCATCGATATCCAAAAAAAGATCACATGGGTGTGAATAGAAAAAAAACCCAAATTGGTTGGGATTTGATGAATATAGTACACTAAATAAATGAAGGCAACCGATGTGATGGATTTAAGACTAGATACTTCAATTATTTATAATAATAGTGTTTGGAATGATGAGGTATCCATGATTGATCATGATACTGCATGATTTGTAAAGACACCCAAACCTATCAGATAGATAATTTTCAAGTATTTAAATGTATGGGGGAGGGAATTCAGTTGAATTTTAAATTTTTATAATGAATAAATGAATAAAATATACACCTATTCGGTATTTTTAGTGCATTACATGGAGTTTATAGTACCCATAAGTTATGAGGAAATCAAAAGAGACACCCTCAGGTATTTTATATTTTCACAGTAAGAGTTCATGGAGAAAATGAACACCTATTCTAATTTTGTAGTATTCAAGATAAGGAAAATAAAATTTCTTAGAGCCTTCGTGTGTTGATAAGTGAGATATAATATTCCACTATCTTTTGAAGATGAAGATACCAATACATTCTTGTATCATGGAGAGAAGGAGACAATGATAGGTTAATTCATCAAAAAAGTGATCACATGAACCCAAGAATATTCAGATAAGTCCCAAGACTAGATTTTATAAAGATATTGAGGAAGTATACAAGAAACTGTGATCCAAAAAGACTGTGGAGGAAGATCATATAATTATACAATAGTGGATCAACCTTCAATATTATTAATGAACTGGTGGTTCCAGTACAAAAATTTCCATTAAAGACTAGTGGCATGAGTTTAAAAACTTTCATACAATTATAAAGAAGCAATTAGTTCCTATAAAACCATTTTGTGATAGTAATAGGTGTTTTTCATCATTACAAATTTAACAGTGATTAAAACATTGTAAAATAACCACATGTTGGTCAAGACAAAACGATGGTCTTAGTTCTGAACCATGTAAAAATATTTGTGTGATACTATCTCTTTTATTATATTCATTTAATATTAATGTGAATATTTAGAGTGAACAATAAGATCCATTCCTATCAAATAAGACATAGGTTTAATAGTAATAAGGACTAATTGAATAGAATGTAAATTTTGGAAAAATGTTGGGTACGCTAATTCTCCCCCTCTCAGTATCACTGTATGTTACATATGTGATCTATAATCAGAAACCATCTAGAGAAATAGTAAGAATGGTATCAAAGGATCATGTACCCATTAATAAATAAGTAAAATAAAATGATGTTATCAAAATTGGAAAATGCCTATAAAAGTTCACTGAAACATTTCTAGAGAAAAAACCCTTTTCATTTTTCAATCTATTATTAAAATTGTAAAAATCTAAAAAATATCAAGGAAATTTTATTTATTAAAAGGAACCATGGAAACTTATAAAGTAGGAATAAATTAATAGGGTATCCCTAACAATAAGAAATTATTTTCATGTGGTATACATTAATAAACATTATATTCACCACTTTGGTCAATCATAAAAGATTCAGAAGATGAAAATTATATTCTTTTAAAACCACTTTATAGAAACTCAAAAAATGTTTAAAAATTACTCTAATAGAACATTATATTATATTAAAAAAATTGGAAAACATTTTAGTGAAAATATTAAAATTAAAGAAAAATATTCCCAACCAAAGATTGAAATAAAGGCAGTTTTTGGTAAACAATTATTTTTTTCTCTTGAGTACTTAAAGATTGGAAATTGAAATGGAAAAATTATATGAACCCAAACTTAAACATTACATAATCCAATATTTTAATTAAATAATGATTTTTATTACATTTTAGGATCTTTATAGTAATGGGATTTTGAAAATTATATTATCACTCTTAAATAAATAAATATCACATCATAAAGCGGATACTTGAACTTCATATACATTTTTAATACAAATGAAAACTTTTATGATATAACATGTTTTATTTTATTGAAATATCTTCAAAATTTTAGCCTTAACATCGTATTTTCCCATAATCATCCTTTAAATCCTTTAAAAAACATTTTAAAACATGGTATGAGTATAAAAATATCAGAAAGAGACATATAAAAAAGGGAAGAAAACTATTAGTTCATGAATACATATACAATATATTTCTTTAAAAAAAAAATTGGGATCAAAATAAACATATTACTACCAAAAAATAATTTTTTATACAAAAATATTTACATAAAAAAATTCATAAATATTTGAAATGATAAATAAAACTCATAAAGGATAATTTAGAATCCTTAAAACTTGTAATTTTTTTCAAAAAAGTTATCCATTTCAAACTATTTAAGTAACATATAGTTTCCTTTAAATATAATCTCATGAAATATCACATGGAATCGTACCATAATGACTATGGTATCATAAGATCATAAGAACATAGAAAATGAGGAACAAACATTGATCATGAAAAAAATAATAAGTTAATGATAACTATAAAGACACTATGAAATGGTGGTCAGAGTCCCATTATGGATAAAGATTAATCCCAAATCCCATTTAAAATGTTTCTTAAGACAAAATCATTACCCAATTAATTATAACACTATCTAGGTGCCCCATAATAATATGTTCATGATTATATATTCCACAAATGGAAATAAATCATAAGTAATAGTTATAATAATTTAACAGGGAGATAAATGGATCCCATAATCTTTCTTCATATCATAATCATAGGAAATTTCATAAATAATGACTTTGATAAATTATTATAATATATGTATTACCTCATCAAGGAAGTTAGAATAATCTTGGTATATATGTGAGAGATATATATATATATATATATATATATATATATTTATAATGTATAGGCTTTAAATAACATTAAATAGATATAGAAATTGAGTTAGAGAGATAATGTTCATAAGCTAAATAAAATTTTTTATTTAGAGAGGTCCCTTAACTGATAAATAGAAAATTTCAATATAAAAAATATCCATTTCATGTAAAAACCTTTTTAAAAATACTTATAGCAATGGTAAATATGATTTTTTTCATTGATTAAAACATTTGATCTTATAAAGTTATCCAAACATCATGTAATAATTATTACAGTGTAAAAAACTATTTATGATGAATATATTAAAATAGAACTTCTTTTTGTCTTTTGTAAATAAAGTCAAAAAATACATAAAAAAGATTTAATTCAAAAAAAATTGAAAGAAAGTACAAAGAGGCATAATATTTCCTTTAAAATTCATTTATGACCAAATAAATACATCAATAATTTAATTTTAATAATATGGACATAGAAGATGAATATTTAGAAAATAAGTCATTAAAACATTTAAAAAGAGGTTGTTAAAGTAAAGTATCACTTACCTTGAGCCTGAATCGTCACATGCATCCCATATAATCCAAAATAATAAAATTATGATAGTTATTTACCTAATTGAGAACGGTTTTCAAATTTATTATTCCTTTTATTTCACGAATTATAATGTTATATAAAATTACATAATCAATTAAATTCCCATCGTATGATTTAACAATATTCTGCTCATCTATCCAAAATGACTTTGGTATATTGAATATAAAATTTTATTATTATTTAATCATATAAAAAATAATTAAAATGGAAAAATTATCATTTTAAAACATAAATTTTGAATTTAAAACCAACCATGAAATATGAGTATGGAAAATTAACTATGTTACAATCATAGAGATGGTAATTAAAATGTAAACATGAGTAACATTTCCATTTTTCTCTGATCATGTTAGAAAGAGGGTATGTTTTATTATAAACTTCCAGGATGATCATTATATAATAAATATAAAATTAGTTATTTAAATAAACTCATATATAATGTAAATTTGATGTAGTGATGGGAAACATATCACAACACTTTATGGAGGTCATAATCCACATGTACACATGAATGAAGTCATCATTTATAAATGAATATAAAGGTTAGAAAACATATTATATATTAAATTTAAATAATGATAAATATTTAATGAATTTATTATATATATATATATTAAATTATTTAACATTAATATACATGAGAGTCGATTATGGAAAACACATTACATTAGCCTGTGAGGTGGTAGTTGGACATATAGATGAACAATTGTTTCATTTCCCATTTGATGGAATAAGAGATGTATGTAGATTATTACATTAACATAATAACATATAATTATGTATAATATAATAATTTTATTATAAAATCATTGTTAAATTTTTATAATTAGGTAGAGGAAGAAATAAAACTAAAACATTCACTTAATTACTTTTCCTCTTCTTCAGACAATCTCTTTTTCTTTACCACTTAAACACTACATGTTTGGTATTAAGCATAAAAAAGACCTATATAACATGGGAACGGATGTTAGGAAGAGATATGGGTAGGTTGTGGCCAAAATAAGTGGGTTTTGAAGTGTTAATAAAAGAGGAGAGGATGAGTCCATTAATAAATGGGCGGATGAGAAGTCTTAGAGTTTCATAAACTATAAAACTAATATAAATTTATTTTTTTATAATAAAAACTAAAAATTGATATCATTTAAATATAACATGATCTTGATTTAAGATAATATCATAAAATTGTATATTTTTATATATAGACAATTGTTTTACCCTTATCCTTTTGTTTTAAACCTCCATTAACTTTTTTTATAATTATGGTGAAAACAAAGTTTTTTACTCTTTAGGAATTAGGAAAGTCAGTATAATAGATGAATTAGAACATAAATGGAACATGATTAATATTTTAAACTATATTTGAATCAATTTTATGATGTTCTTATTTTTAATAATTTTTAATCATTTAATAAAATATTATTTCTTTTAGAATATAATTAATGTCACTTTTGGAAATAGATAAAATATTATAATATAGTACGCCCCTTACTCGTGTAAAATGGTTACAAAATTATATATATTATAATATAAAGAGTATAATATATTTTTATATACACATAAAAATATTAATATTGGTTTATGTGTCATTTTAGACCTTATATTTTGGTTTAACCGCTTGGTTAACCTATTTCATCCATAACCATAATAATGACCTTTTCAATATTAAAGGGTTATAATTTTACATATATAATGAAAATTGAATCATAAATAAAAAATAGATGAAAATTTAAACTATTTCTCATATTAATTATTATCTATCAAGATTTTAATGATTTATACAAAATTTAATAAAATATTATTAACAACAAACACAATTAATGTCATTTTTGTGACTATTAAATTAATTTTACATTGAAAAGTACATGAAATATTTTTTTTGAATAAAATCAATTAATAAATAACTAATATGTTATTAATATATATTAAATTCTTGGTAGATCAGAACATTCTAAACTAATATTACCTTTTAGAGATGCATTTGTTTAATTTTTTTATAAATAGAATAAATACTATGTCAGTGTTGTATAGTCATTTACATTAATTATATCATTTACAAAATTTATTAATAAATTACCATGATAAAAAAATTTAGTTATATTTCAAATAACCCTTTTATAACCAAACATAGCATCTATTTATCACTATGAACATAATTTATAAATAATAAAACAAAGAGATTGAAATTTTTTACAATTCCATACTTAAACTAATATAAATGTCAAAATCTAAGATATATGTCACCAAGTTGCCATGTTTTCTAAATATTTATGTAAATTTAAAAACCCTAGTCATCTAATTTAAAAAAGAAATTATAGATTAATATTTTAGTCATTATCATATTATTTTTAAGTTTAATTTCTTGATTTACCCTTAACATGGGGAAAATTATTTACCGTGGATACTATTAAAAATGAAAAAACATAATAAATAAGTAATTTAAATGTTTTTAACATTTTAGTAAAAATATGGAATCTATTTTTTAATATTAAATTTATATAAATTTATGAAATTTATTAATTATTAAAATGCAAAACGCAATGAGAAACCGTTTTTTAGAAAAATTCCTTTTTTAGTATAAAAATGTTTCATGAAACATTCAAGTATAAAATTCATTCAAAATAATATAATTTCATTATAATTTAAAAAACTTATGTAATCAAATTTTAAAACTAATCAAAAATATAATTTGATGTTTTAAATAAATTCAAATATAATATAATTTTAAATAAAAATTAGTATTTTCACTTTTCATCAAAGAATCGAAATTTTAAGAAAAATAAAAAAATAACCATAAGGTAATTATGATATACTAATTTAAAAAATGATATCCATTTATAAATTAAAATTTCTATAATATATATAAATTAATTATACTAATTTATTTAAAAATGAAACAAAACCCACTTGTGAAGAAAACATATTTTTAAAGAATAAAATTACTACTAAAAATTGAGTGGTTACTTACTAAGAAGTTATCAATAAATTAATATTGAGCATTAAATTTATTTATATTTCATAAATTAGTTAATACTATTCATACACTAAAATTTAATTCCTATTTTATAACAATCATATTTATATAAAAACATTTCATGGTTCGATTGGGCTTGGTGTTTCCTGTCATATACACTCTTGAACATCTGTTTATTTTTTAAAATATTAGGGTGTTAAAATTTTTAACCTTAATATATATACATATTATAATAAAATACACATTTGGTATATATATATATATATATCATATAATTTCATCATCATAAGTTTAAGTATATACAATTTCATTAAAAAGTGAGATTGTAACGTAAAAACCTTTCTACCTTGACAACTATTAAGTTATAAGTAACATGAAAAAATAACAAAAAATGAAAATTTAAATACCATGGACATAAAGATATTCATGATACAACATATGAAATAGGTAGTAGATACACCTCATTGAACAATATAGGTGTATAACATAATATATGTCCCGAGGCACATAATTTGTGCTGGTAAACACTTGCCACATTATTGTCTTCAAATCAAGTCCCCTTGGATGTAATAATTCAAAATGTTAGATTAAATAATTATAATTAATTTGGATTCATAATAAAAAATGTAAAATGTTACGTATAAACACCTCATAATTATAAATAAGTGTATATAATTAAACTTTTATGAGCGAGACAAAATAGAGAGAGAGTGTCCTGACTTTATTTCAAACTTTTAAGGGATGTAAAATACCATATAATAAACTCAGAGTTATTATAATTACCTAAAATAAATATTTACAAACTTATAATATAATATATGATCCAATTATAACATTTTAAGAATAGTTTATTTACAATTATTTATTAATATACACGTATTTTGGAAATAACAGTTTTGTTTTTCAAGCATGGTTTGGTTCAACAGCCAAGGTACATGTAATTTGATCAGGGATAAATCATATCTAAAATTTTATTCATGCAATAATTATCTTATGTTCTAATTTTATACACCTTTATAACAATTTATATAAAGTGGTGATGAAAAATAATTGCATCACTTCACAAAGATGGTAGTCTGCATATATAAATTAGTGATGCTTCCACATTTTGATGGATGAAATGAAAGTAAGGTAAATAATAAATCACATTTATAGAGTTGTGATTATTATATGATAAATTTAGTATATATTGTTTAAATATATTCTTACTATAATAAATTTAATGTGAAAATGAAATATGCATCATATTAATTCATGGAGGTCGTGGTCTTCATGTAAGTAAGTACAAGATTATCGTTTACCAATGGATGACATGGTTAGAAGGATGATAATATAGTATAATTATATAATAATAATTATTTTATAAATATAATATATAAACATTGAATAAATCATAATAACCAACCATGATTGAAGTTAATGAAAAATTAATCATATCACTACATGTAGGCAGTATTCTACAGGCATGCACTAGCGATACCCTCATTTCGCATTTGATGAAAATGAGGTCGGGAATTTTTTTTAATAATAATAATAATAAATTTTTATTATATTTTTTATTCTTTCTTATCATTTTATGATGGATAAAATAGGTATTTATAAGGTTAAAGAATAAATTAAATTGTAAGTTCCTGATTAAAATTTATACATCTTCTTTGTGAAAATACTTTTGTTGAAAACCTTATTCCTTGAATTATTAGCATTAGGAGAATACCTGGGGATCTAGGATTAATGTAATGAATCTAGGAAGGTTTTTAGATATTTATTTTCGAACAAAAAAGGATTAAAATTCATGATTAATTGAGGAGAGGTGGTGCCAATTTATATGTGAGGAAGATGACACTCATGTAATTACTTAAAATATTTAAATAATATAAAGTCATTTTCTTGAGAAATTTAATAAACAATTACAAGAATTAAATTTCAAGATATTATATGGTCCAAATAAATTCAAAAAATAATAATTAGACAAGTTTTTTTGGGTGGAAATATTTCCTTTGTATCTTAGTTTTACACACCAATAAACCATTCCTAACCTTAATTCTAGTAACTAATTGTTTTTATTTTATTATTAATTATGAAAAATATGAAGGTGGAATCATTAAATTTTTATGAAATGTTTTTTAGAAACATAAGGAATACATTTTTTAAAATTAAATCACTATAAGTGGTAGAACATAATTTTAAAATATGTGCATAAAACACAATGAAATCCTGTTTCCTGATAACATTTATCTTTAGAAAAAAGTGAATTTACTCTCACTCCATCCTTAGATATTACTATTATAATAAATTTAAAATATATTAAACAATATATAATATTAAAAATTCATAATAATTATAACAAATATTTTATTAATTTAATTTACTGTGATAATAACACATTGGGCACATAAAAATCAATTTTAGAAAAATGAATTTTTAACTCAAATAATAAACTTATACCAAGATTAAGTATAAAATTTCTACATATAAAATTATTTATATTTTTATAAGAAATGGATAATTATATTAAATTATTATAAAATAAAATACATAATTATACTTTTAGAATACTTAATTTTTTGAAATGAAATGGTAGTTATACTGAAAGCAATATTATCACAATTCACTAAAAAAGAAAACTATTATGAAAAATTCAAAAAAATCACTCTAAGTTAATATTAAGATGATAAATTGAAAAATTATCTTAATTGAATAATATAAAATTTCTAAAAAGTTATAAATTAAATATAATTTCCATAGAAAAATAAAATAAAATTATTTTTTTCTGAAAATATAATTTTAAAGCCTGAAATTACTTTAATAAATATTTAATACTTATTTATTAAGAATTAATCATCCAATTTTCATTATGTAATAAATCTATTAATATTGTTTTCAAATTTTATTTTTCTAATAATACAAAAAATTTATTAACTAAGTTATTATATATCATTGTTCATTTTATGCACAGTCTTACGTGTCAAGCATGCTATCAAACACACAAAATTTCTCTAAAAAACATATATTATAAAATAATGGGATATTATATACCATTTATAAAAATAAAAAGGAATCATAAACATAGTCTGGTCATGTCCCATGACCTTTTGTCCAACGTGAACATGAACCCCTCTTAAATACAACATTTACGCGATGATGGAATCTTTCTCAGAATTATATCAACCTCATTCTAATTGGATAAATTTTTGATAGGGACAAATTTTTTGTTGTTATCATTTTAAATATTAAAAGGATCAATTAAATTGGGTATTTATTGATAGAATAATTATATGGCTCTAAGACCTCCTTTCACGAGTAATTGATGTGTACATGCCTCCCACGTTTGACCACATTCCATGGAATTTGATACCATAATTTCTAAACCTTGAACCCAATGTATTGGATTTATGTGAAATACCCCAATGCTTATGCTTCCCATTATTGGTGTCTATTGACAAGGGTTGTAAGATCAGACCTTCATGCACATTTTCTTCAGTTTCTGGCACCGTATTCTATATTCCATGGCTCTTAATCACTATAGTAGGGCATGAAAAGTAGTTATAAGAGTTACCCTAATTGTATCTATATCCTAAATCCTTTTTCCAATAAAAATTCACCATGATTCTCATTATAGGAACAAGGAATCATAGTTTATGAAATTAACACCCAAATTAACACTTCCACATGATTAATACTCCCTATTTCATCTTAAGGTGACTCTCTAAGACACTACTTAATGAAAATAATGAGAAATTGGGATATTTTATCATCCAATGGGTTTGAAACCAGAATTTTATGAAATATCACTTCCATTTTTCTTTTTCCGGACTATGGTGAAGGACACCCATCTCTAAATGGGCCCACTATGGAGAAAACTGCATAAGATACCTAAAAAGGTTATAATATGGAGCCAATAATCTAGGATACATTAGATAATCTTAATTATGTTCCACTCACGCAGGCCCACCTCCATAGAGGCCTACTAGGGAACCTCTCAAACAGGCTACCCCAGTGATCCCTACTAAGGCTACCCACAACCATGACCCCCATAGAGTCATACTAGGATTATATTCATCCATGCTATCATGGAGAGTCATATGAGGGATCCAATATCCAAGGACAACCAAGAGACTCCTACTTGGGAGCCACTCACCAAGGCTACCATTGAGAGCCCTAGTAGGGAGCCACTCCCCCCGAACACATAGATTAGTATACGAGCATTCCATTAACCTATACTATCTAGATGCAACATATTATTGAGATTCTCAGCCATTATTTCCACTAAAAGTCATGTTTATCCCCAAATTGTACGATGATGATATAAATGTCTTGTTCACCCCATTCTTCTAGTTTGGATAATAACATTTCTTCAATGACATTATCTACACTATTTAGCTCAAACCAACCCACTATTGATTTACATTAACCCAAAAATCTATCATTTCCTCTATAGATACATTAAAAATCTATGCACACCAATGCTCTCCCTTGCAGTCATGTATTCCATTGATAATGGGAGTTGTAAATCCTCTGATAGAACCCTCAGCTTCCCAATGTTCTAATAAGAACCATAAGATATAATCAATAATTTTTCCCATGATAATTAGCTATCTATCTCAACGAGGATTAGTGAAATCTACTTTGGATAAACCCTCTTATCCCATTGGAATTAGCTATATTATAATGATACCATGCCAACCAAGAACTCGACTGATCTATTAATTTTTCTACCGATTATAAAAAATAATTTATGAATATGAATGTTCATCTTACTAGGTTTATGACCTGACCATCTTCTAATTAATGACCTCATCTCTATACCCAATTAATGATTCATACATACAATGGGCCTCCTACTTGGTATAATCCCCAACTATCCACTCTCTTGTTTAATTATTGATATATATAATGAATTAAAAAAGGATTCTCAAGCATAGGTATCATAAAAACCCTTGTTTGGTCCCTTCCACTTTGTAGTCCACTATGTACGACTTTAAGCATCTCAAAATGTGTCATTTACATATGAAATTAAACAATAATTTTCCATGGTTTTAGTTTCATGAACTTTAAAGGGGAAATCATTGGTATTGATACAATGACCAAAAGTTTCATCATTTCTTATGGATGCATGATCTAAAAAGGAACCACAATAGTCCTTTTCACATAACCTTAAAATGTATTACACATCTCATTATGTGGAACCAAACTATGCTTGTTCAATTAAAATTTAGGGGGATACATATCACGCCCCTCTCATGGGGCCGATACAGACTATGTGACACCTGTTTTATTATAAGATGGTGACAAATTATAGAGTTCCCAACATTGTGTCTTTAAACCATATTGAAACTAACTAGTAAGGTAGTATATGGAGAAATTATAATATGTAAAGATGTTCATATTGATGCATGGTATCAATATCTCTGATCCCCAAGGTAACCAGTATTATTACTAAGAAGGATATGACTATAATATCTTTAATTTATAAAGGAGTCTCTAATTAAGTAATAAGCCCCTCATGTTATGAGATTACCTACCATCCTATGATGCTCAACATGTCATTAAAAGTGTCATTTAAATATCTCAATGAATACTTTTCTTTATACAATTGGTATATTAGTACCTCAATTATGGTATTTTAATACCTCAATTTTAAGTAGCTAAAGAATGAGAAAATACTTGGAAGGAGAGAACACTTAGTTAGCCTACATGAAAATGTATTACACACCATCAAATGGGTTCTACCTATTTATATAGAACACTTTAAAAAATTTCTGAGTGAGAGTATATTATATCATATGATACGGGTTAATGTATATGGAAACATTGTTTATATCACTTTATACAATATATCTCAGACTATTTCATCAAATGAAATAGTGATAATAACAATGATAGCTGGTAGATGATCATAATGTTAATGTTTAACATAAAATTCTAAATAAAATTCAAGTGGAATGTTATAGTATAATTGTCCCTATCATATCATTATGGATAGGAAACTGATATGAATTTTTTTATCACATGCTGAGATATATAACTTTCTCTAATCACATAGTATAATATGGTGAACTTATATCATATATATGAAGTTTTAGAGAATATCACCATCTATTACCACATGTGGTTAAACCTCTCAGGCTTAGTAAAATTTGAAATTATATTATATTACATAAAATAATTTTTGATAACACACCAAAAAATCCTATAGGATGTCTTATCAAGAACTTTTTTAAATCAATTGTAAAAATCAAAATCTATCACATCATATTAAATAACTTACAAATAACCATAAAAAATATTTAGATTAACTCTAGAAAAATTTTATACCATCTTTGTTATTAAAAAAAAATCCATATTTTTTAAACCAAAATGTGTGACCCCAACTTTGCATCATAGAAAAAATATGAATTCTAAAATTTATAAATGTATGAAAGAATTTTCTTGATAAAATAATCCATTATAATCAAGCTATAATTATATTTTATGTGATATCCATCAAACTCATGTATGTCTATTCCTATATCCACCAATAACATCGTATGTAAGAATGTATTTTCATATGATCATTTTCTACAAGACATTAAGTGACTATTGAAAATGGTGTGGGTAAATCCAATAAAAATAGCTCATATGTCAGTAATAATATGATTTTAGACTAACCATGTCGACGAACACATAAAATTTCGTTCACTTTTAAGGATAATAACATCAAATTCTCCCCACACAACTAAATATTCACATCACATATACTATATATGTATATGTATCGACTTTCTTATTCTATATCAACTGAGGGAATATATGTATTACTCCTCATATGACAGGAAAAATTCCATTTCCATTAAAATATAATGATGAAATTATCATAAACAAACTCAACTAATCCTTGATTAACAGTACCTCAAGGCTTGCATAAAAAATTTATCAAAGTATTGAGGTTATTATACTAGGAATATCATCATTCTCAGGTATTGGTGATTCTAAATTTGAACCATGCACCACTATTATTCCAAATACATAGTGAATGAAACTCCATATTGTATACTTCATCGATTATCCAAAAAAAATACCCAATTTGTGCCTCTTGTGTATATTATATATCCTAATACAAGAATAATACTCCTACTAACCACAACATTTAATCCCAACTTGTAATACTCTATGGTAAAAATTAGTTAGGGAAATCTCAAAGTCATATTTTGATAGGCCAATTATAATTTTATTTCATGATATATATATATATATATATTAGTATATAAATATAAACATGAACATATATATATATATATATTATTTGAACATGAATAGATAATCAATTAATGGTTTCATTTTGTATAACATGATATATTTAATATTCAGAAACATCATTATGAATACAAAAAAGCCCATAAATATGTATATTTATAACATAATATATATGAAAAATAGTAATATTGGCCTTATATTTGATAAATAATTTGGTATCCTATTCAACTCATTACATATAAATGTAATTCTTTCCATATATCAATGTGACCATCTAAAAAAACCCTCCCATTATACTCTTTAGTGTATAACATATATGAATTATTCCATTTTGAAAAATGGTGAAACACATGATTCATATTCCTATTGTTGAAGTCCTTTAACATATTTAAACTCCATAATACCACATAATCAAATTATATAATGTTAATTACATTATTTTTCTACATAAAACTCTTTCTAAATATAAAACCATCATCCTTTAAACCTTTTTCATTCAAACTTTTTCCTTGAAATAGTTTTTGAAACTATTTAAATTATTTATTTACCAAAAAAAATTCTTAACTCTTTTAGGATCTTATGTAACATCTTGATCTTTTAAAATAGAACAATATGATCGTATGTATACAAGATATGCCACATCGACCATAAAAGAACAACCAAATATTATTATTTAAATGTGACCGTTATAACCTAGACATTAAATTAGAAGGTATTAATAGGTATAAATGATTTATAAAAAATTTATATAGGTACTAATAATTATTAATTTATTTTAAAATGATTAAAAAATAAGAAAATAATTTTTAGTAAAGTCATTTTAATCTTCAAAAAATATATTTTTTCAATAATAATTGTTATTTCATTTCATGAGTGAATATAATAATTAATTTCTGGATGTTTTAAATAATTTATTTTAAAAAATAAATTTCATTTTTAAATTCATTATTTAAAAATATGTAATAATTAATTTTTATGAATTTTATGAAAATATTTATTTTTCAATAAATATTGAAAATAATGATTGTTTTGAAAACTGTATTTTATTTCATTGTATTTACAAGTCAAAATTGTTTATTTCATTAGTTTTAAAATTAAGAATTTTCATTTTTATTTAATTTTATCAAATTATGTTTTTTTCACGACTCATCCCTAAGGGCCCGTGCAGTGACTACCCCAAGCCCACCTTCCATAGGCCATGGGCTAGCAACTTGCACCGAATAGGCATATCACAAAAGGGATGGAATTTTACATTAAATATGCACACACACAAGATAAATTGTAGAAAGGTAAAAACTATGTAAACCACAACTATAACTAGATAACTACTTTAAGTTCAATACAAACTAAAAGTAAATGGGCCAGAATACAAACCCAACAAAAGACAACTCCAAACCAAAATGGAGTATAAGATCTCTGATAAGTTTTTTTGCTAAAAACCCCACCTGATGAGTAAGATTAGAGTTGCTACTAAAATCCATATAAGTACGACCTGAATACCTAATCTCACTGGGCATTTTTGGGTCATATTCCACCGATTCCTCTGTCAAGGCGTCGATCATTTGTATAGGACACGACACATGTAGGAAAATCCCGTGTAGGGGTGAGTGACACAATACACAGTCTAGACCCCATTCTATAAAGGAAATTCCCCAAAGCATAACCACAGTGAAAATAAACAAATAAAAATATATCACACCAGGTATAACTCAATGTATAGGAAGTAGAATTATAAGCCGTAAATATAAACATTCATTCTACTAAGGGATTCATCATCTAGGTCTGGTCATCACCTGGGCCTGCGAAATCACTGAGACTTGATCGTCTTTGGGCTAGCTGGATTACTCAGACACGCTCATCTCTTGGCCAGATGGATCACTAAGACCAGCTCTTCTATGGGCTAGCAGGACCACTAATACTCACTCATCTCTGTGAGATCTGGATAACTAAGACCGGCTCATCTCTGGGACATTTGGATCACTAAGACCTTCTCTGCTCTTGGACAATTGGATCACTAAGACCCGCTCATCTCTGGGCCTACTGGATCACTAATACCCACTCGTCTCTGGGCTAAATAGTTCACTAAGACCCACTCTTCTATTGGATTTATGGATCAGATAGACATTCTCTCATCTGGTTTAGTTGGATCACTTATTCCTGCTCGTCTCATCCTCAGCGTCATAGCCAGCCATAGAATTCTTGCCCGTAGAACCCTTTATTCCCGGAGAATCTTCTCCTTGATCCATAGGTCCCATATAAAATAACAAAAAATCTCACTTAGATTATTCAAAAAGGACTATCTCATCTCAAGGGCCCCAACACCATAGATGGGACATCAGTCAGACTCCCGGTCTGAATGATATTGGCATTTTGGTAAACAGGGGATGGTTGTGTCTAGGCCCGATCCGACCTGGTCAGACCGACCCGACCAACTCGGCCTATAAGTACCTCATCACCTAACCTATTATGGTCGACAAAACCTATCCTGGTGGGTTTTGGTCTGACACGATTCATAATGGCCACTGGGCTAGGGCCCTTGGGACTTTCTGGACTCGGCCAAGTAGGTCGGGGGTCTAGCCCACCGGGTCACCCAACGACCCTGTTCTGTACAGCTTGACTCGCATGGCAGGCTGATTTTACCCCCTCCCCGGATGCCCACATGACATTCTATTCACAACGCATGTGGATGGATGAGGCTGGATGCCCCATCCGCTTGCAGTATAGGGATCCATACCAGCTCCTGCCATAGTCCGCTAGTGCGGGCTGCTGCTCCAACGCAGTGCTCGAACGACGCCGCCCTCCAACGTCGGTCTGCTCATACAGAATGGTCCTTCCTCATACATCTAGGCTCTACCATGGGCCCAGATCACCTCTATAGTCTGAGAACCGTGGTTTTCACCACATGCGTCCCTGATGCAGTCAGGTGACATCTTCCGCCAGCCGCCAGCCATCAGCCTCAGTGTCAGCAGCTCTTGTTTCCACTGTGGTGCACTGCCAATACGCTGCCACCCACCCTCCATTGTGGCCTTGTGCTGTGGTCTCTGGCTGGTTCCACATCCCACTTGGCCACGACCATTCCGCCCGGTGCCTCTATGGCCAATGCACCATCATCCGTTACATCATGAAGAATGAGGAGAGAGAGATGGAGGGGATCAAAAGAACACCCAAAGAACAACCAGCCGTTGTTCGTGTTGGCCCCGATTTTTTTGTGTTAGCGGGATCACAATATATAAATTATAAATCACAGAGATTTAATATTGATATCAACCCGGAATTCTATTTCCCAACCCCGTATGGAAAATCCATCTGTGGATCAATTTTTTAGAGAGTTGATCTGCATTCTTTCTTTAAGGGGGGGGGGGGAACTGGAAAAAACAATTCACTAAGAATTAAAACCCCTACCTTAGTGGAGTTCCATCATAGAAAGAATTTTTTGATGAAGGTGATCTATCCATGAAGGTCCTCAATTCTTCATCCAGTAAGGGATTTTATGAAGTGGAGGGGGAGTTCTCAATGTTAGTGGGGGTTTTCATTCATCAATGATGATCCTCCAAAGACTCAGATTGTTTATTCTAATGTTTCAATGACACACCCCCTGTTAAATCATTAAGGGAGGAAATTCCTTTCCATTACCATTGGACTATTGTGTAATTATGCTGTTTCATTTAATAAGTGGCGTTTCAGTTTTGTTGCATTACAATTCCATTTCTCTACAAAAATATTGAAAGTTCAAAATAAAAATAAAATAATCAATTTTTTTTATTTTAATTTGTTTAAAAAAGTTTGAAAACTATCTTTCACCCTCAACCTATGTCAGTTGAGGTTAATATCCACTTATAGCGAAAATGACCTTGTGAGTACAACGGTAATCTTGGATTTCCAATCCATGTTACTCTTTAGAAGTTATAAATATTTTAAAATAAAATAATTATTACTTAATTATTTTATTTATGACCAAAAACTATATTCAACTATTTTCCCACACTGGCCAATGTGAGGCCCTTTCTAGATAAATCCCAACGCTCTGAGTTCAATAAGGCCATCATATTTCTGATCCGATAACTGGTTTAAAATTTAGAAAAATCTGATCTAATGTTTATTTAAAGAACCTTAAAAATATTTCAAAAATATGTTCCGGCCACTCCGGGCATCGACATTACGTGCTGTCTTAGAGGCTGGTCTCGAAAAATCCCATCAAATTTTTTAAAAAAAATCATGGAATTATGGGGTATTACATTACTCCTCCCTTTAGGGATTTATGTCCTCATAAGTGAAAACAAGGGCTAATCAAACAAATGGGGGTACTGAGCATGAATCTAGCCTCCCACTACCATGTGATCTTCTAGAGATTCCAATGCTACCAATAAACACACACCATAGGTATCAACCATCCACGAAGGATCCTCTCTTGTCGATCCTATATCTCTACATGGTACTCCATGAATGTCGCCCTATTTTCAATCACTAGTCCAACATGGCTGATGATGTGAGATGGGTCGTACATGTATCTCTTCAATTGGGATATGTGGAAGATGCCATGCACCTTTTCTAACTGTGGTGATAGAGCCAAGCAGTACGCCACCTCTCCCACTCTGCGTAGTATTAGGAAAGGTCCATTGAACCTCAGAGATAACTTGCCTCCCTAGATAAATCATTTTATCCCTCATCAAGGAGAGAATCATAGGAATACATGGTCCCCCTCCTCAAACTACTATGGTCTCCATCTCCTATCAACATCAGACTTATGCCAGCTCTGTATAGACTTAATCCGCTCTTGGATGGCCTACACCTTCTCAGTGGTAGCATATACCATCTCTAGACCAATGATTGCTGACTCCCCGAGGACTTTCCATCATAATGGTGACCTTCATGGTCATCCATAAACTTCCTCAAATAGTGCCATACCAATGTTGGATTGACAGTTATTATTTTATGCAAATGCCACCTGTGGTAGGTGGTCCTCTCAACTACGACCAAAATCAAGTACTCAAGAATGAAGCATGTCCTCTAATGTCTGTATGGTCTACTTAGTCAGACCATCAGTGTGTGGCTGAAAGGCTATGCTCAAACGTAGTTGTGTCCCAAAAGACTATGGAAATCTCTTCCATAACTGGGAATTAAAACATGCATCCTGATCTCAGATTATAGTATGTGGGAATCCATGGAGATGAACTATCTCTTATAGATAATGGTTTCCCAACCTCTTTTCTGAACCTTTATCTCGAATGGGTATTAAGTGGGCTGACTAGGTGAGTCGATCTACAATCACCCAGATGGTATCGTGCCCCAAGGCATACATGGTAATCCCGTCATGATGTTCAAACCTTCTTGAACATGGTGCTCAGCCTTCACTTGCTGACAAGTTAGGCATCTCTAGACAAACTCTGCTACTACCTTCTTTATACCCATCCACCAGTACTAACATCAGAGGTCCTAGTAATTCTTCACCACACCTAGATTTACCACTAAAGGGGAGGTATGAAACTCCCTCAACACCTCCTCTTTCCGAACCACTGTTACTATGGTGCATCCTCTAAAATGGATGATGTGCTCCCCACCTTTTGAATATCCAATAGGGGCATGCCCTGTGAACATCTGGGCACATGTAGTCTCATAGATGGAATCTCCAAGTTGCGTCTCCCTGAATAACTATAAGAGTGGCAGGAAAAATACCAATAACTAAAGATAATATTCCTCATAATTATCCACAAAGTATATCTGAACCAAGGACAAATGCTCTAAGGCCTCATTCAGTAGCTGTGAACTCAATATTCAGCTGAGAGCATTTTCCACCACATTCCCCTTCTAAATAGTATAGAATATCTCGTAGTCATAGTCCTAGATAAACTATATCCAACTTCATTGTATTATTTTTAGATCCTATTGAGAAAAGATATACTTGATACTATTGTGCTCAGAGTAGAGGATGAATCATTTTCCCATAATGTAGTGTCTCTACATCATCAGTTTGAGGACTATTGCTACCAACTCAGGGTCATGAGTCACATAGTTCTTGTCAAGGAGTCTCAACTATCATGAGACATAAGCTGTCACTACTTTTCCATACATCAAGACACAACAAATCCTGGTTCTTGATGCTTCACAGTACACCACATAGTCAGCGCACTCCTCGAGCAACCTCAAGATAGGAGCACTTGTCATGATCTGTCTCAGCTGCTGAAAGCTCTGATGGCCCCCTTCTGTCTACACGAAGGGTTTTCTATTCTTCGTTAAAGACATCATGGGGGATGGAACTCTAGAGAAGTCATGTGCAAATATCTGATAGTACCCAGTTAACCAAATGAAACTTTGTACCTCATTAAATCTCTTGGGTGGCTCCCAAGCAAGCACCACCTCGATCTTTGCAGGATCCACCGTAACTCCAGCCTCTATGGTGAAATGTCCTAGGAAGTGGACCTTTCATATCCAGAACTCACACATTGAGAAATTTACTTAAATATAGTGCTCCAAAAGTGTGTCTAGTACTATCCTCAGGTTTATCATGTGCCCCTCCTCAGACGCTGAATACACTAAGATGTCATCAATGAAGACCACTACAAACCAGTATAAGTATGGTTGGAAGATCCACTTAATGAGTCTCATGAACAATGATGGTTGTTCTTAATCCCAAAAGGCGTCCCTAATAACGCGTAGTGTCCATTTAGACATCTGAAATCTATCTTCGAGATGTACTCATCTCGTACTTGAAGCAGACAACAGTCTGATTTTAGGTCTATCTTTGAGAAACATCTCACTTCGATCAGCTGATCAAAGAGGTCATAAATACTTAGTAGATGATACTTGTTATTCATGATCACCTGGTTCAGGTGCCAGAAGTCCATGAATAACCTCAAGATTCCGTCTGCCTTCTTGGAAAACAACACTGGGGATGCCCATAGTGAAACGCTGGGCCTTATGAAACCCTTCCTCTACAAGTCCTCCAAATATACCCTCAGCTCCCAGATCTCTGTGATAGCCATATGATATGAAGGTGTATATATTAGTGTCATCCCAGGTACATATCAATAACAAATCCTACCTCTCTATGCGGAGGTAGTCTTAGAACATCTTCTAGAAGGACAACCACAAAATCATCCCCCACTATAGGAAACTATGGACTCATCTCATCCACTACACTGAGGGTCATGCCAGCCAACTGATGAGTGATCACCTGCACCTTCTTATGTGTGAGTCCATATGGCACTTCAAGGATTCACTTCTTACCAATGAGGGAATAATTACTCCCATCCTTGTGGACACACTGCACATTCCTCCTAAAATAGTCAATATGTGCATGAATTGTTGATAGATAGTCCATACCCAGGATGATGTCGTAAGGTCTTGACACCACTACTAGGAGATCCCAACCAAAGATATCACATACTAAAGTAAGCTCAAAATTCTTAAACCATTGTGTACTCACAAAATTACCTCCCGTAGGAGTCTTTAACTATAAGGATTGAGTGAACAACTCAATCAGAATCTCCAAGATCCGAACAAGATATGTGGCATGGAAAGTGTGATTGCAACCTATTTCTATAAGAACTAAAAACAAGGTGGAGAAGACATATATTGTACCTATAATAATATTTATAGTTTTGTGGTCATAGGCTTCCATTACCTGAAGCTGGCCTCACCCATGTTCACTGGATGTTGGAACCTGTGGTGGACCACCTGGGGTGGTGGTGGTAGAACCTCAAACCTTCGTCCACCGCCTGCTGCCCTGATCGCTCCCCTTCCAAGACTGGTTCCCTATAGACCACCTCACTCAAACCTCTACCACTACCTTGGTGGACCTTCGATCATCTATTGGTTGTCTTTGTAGCGGGTTGTCCAGTCACGAGCCATGTTTCCCTGCCCACTGCACGAGTAGCACACCTTTCTCCTCTGCTAAATCTCGCTACCCTGGTGGCCTTGTACCACTGAAATTGAGTCATGGGTCATCCTATGGATGGTATGACCTGCTTGAACCTCTACGTCATCATAGGCTACCCTCTCTAGATTACTAGGTGACCTCTCACCTGGTGGTGACTCCCAACTTCGGTGCCTACTCTGTAAGGAATCTTTCCACCATTAGAGCTCTCTCCAGCACCCCAGCCTGCATAAGGATGATGAGGGAAATCATTGATTCACAAATCTCCCATTGGAGTCCCTTATCAAAGGTCCAAGACCTGATTAAAGGGTCTCACTCCATATCCATGAGCAACAGGAGAGGTCTATGAACCTTCCAAAGTACTCAGCCACTCTCAGGCTACCCTACTACAAGTGAAGAAACTCTTGAATGTGCATTGAGCACAATGTAATGGGGAAGAAATCCTCCCTAAAATTCGCTTGAAGTCAAACCAAGTGACGACCACCTCCTCCTAATTCTAGATTGTCAAACTCCACCATCTCCCCACCAATCCCTACCAAAGACTCACCACTAGAACCACCATCTTGTCAAGTGGTGTCCTCACTATGCGGAAGACTCACGTCACTACCTCTAGACAATTCGCAGTGACCTGAGGATCTGTCTCTCCACTAAAACTAGGAGGTCCATGTCATTTGAACTCATGTAATTCACTGATCCTACGTGAATCCTCTACTGGTAGGGCTGGAAGTAACTGCTAACTGAAGGGCGGTGGTATCACTAGGACACCACCTGGAGGTGCCATCTCGGGCAACGATCCCTATACCGAAGCCTCATCACTCTATGAACAATCCTCGTGGTCATGCACTGGAATCCTACCTGGCTGTCAGTGTGGGGGAATCTTGAAATAGATCAAGATAAACCAAGGCCAATTGATTATACCTGGTGAGACGACTCTGAATCAAGAATATCATGAGAAAACATTAAAAGATGCATGAAACTAGTGTTTTCTAATACAAAGTTTGAAATAAGAATTTAGGGTCCTGGTGTATGGATACGTCGGCTGCCGCACCATCACCAGATTCCCTGGCCAGAAAGCCGAACTCAAAAAACATAACACTATTGACGCACCAAAATTTATAGATTCTTAGTTATTCTGGTAGAACCGACTTCCTTTGATACCACTTTTTCACGACCCATCCCCCAGGGCCCATGTCTTGACTACCCCAATCCTTCCTTCCATAGGAAGGGGCTGGATACTAGCACTGAAAATGAGTATATGATAATAGGTAGAAATTTTTCTTTTAAACTATACACACGCACATTGAAAAAATTGAGGAAAGGTAAACACTAAGTAAACCAAAACTATCACAAGATGATTATTGTGAGTAAAATAAAAACAAAAAGTAAATGGTCCAAAATAAAAACCCTAAAAAATAAAAATGAAAAACAAAAAGGTAGTACAAGATCACTGATAAGCTGTCCACTGAAAACCCAACCTGATGGGAAGTTGTAGAGTAGCTGTCAGAAGCTGTATAAGTATGACCCACCTACCTGATCTCACGAGGCACCACTTGGTCCTAAGACACATAGTCCTCCATCAAGGAATTAATATTCTTCATAAGACATTCCATGTGAGGGTGAAGAACAAGCTGGGGTGATTAACACAATACTCAGTAGAGACCACAATTCAAAAAGGAATGACCCAAAAGCATAAACACAAAGAAAAAACACAATGAAAAGTAGCTCACACCAGGTATAACTCAATGTATAAGATTTATAATAATCAGTCGTAAAGATGAACATTCATACTGAAGAGGGATTCATCATCTGGGCCCACCCATCAACTAGGCCAATAGAATCACTAATACCCACTCATCCCTCGGCCTGCTGGATTACTCTGACACGCTCTTCACTTGGCCATCTGGATCATTAATACCAACTCCTCTCAAGGTGGGCTGGATCACTAAGACTGTAAAGACCCATAAAATTGAAGGGAAATTTTTTCTTAATTTTCTTTGGAATTTTACAAGAGCGCGGTTTCAGACGGCACCTGATTCCGAGGCCCGATGTGCCCAGAATCAATTTCCGAAGTTTAGCTCGGGTACGTTTAGTGAACGAACGAGCGGGATTTCCTAACTTTTGATCCGGTGCTCGGAATTGAAATCCGAGGGCACCGATGAACTCGCAGCGCCGATATTCGCTTAAGGAGACCTTTTCCGAGGTTGCGTTTATTTCGGGTTGAGAGTTAGTTTTTGGGAGTTTAGAATAAGTTAAATAAAAATTGTGGATTACAAATTTTTATTTAAACTTGTTGGTTAACTTCTCTCAAAGGAAGTTAGGGGTGAGACCCACACCCACTTAACCTCCCTTGAGAGGATTAAGTGTGGTGGGGCCCACACTAACCCTAAACTTTTCATCTTCTCTCAAACTCCCTTAACCCCTCTTTAAATGACATGACAAATTGTTATTTAATTTTGGAGTTATCCTTTTTGAATTTCAAACCTTTGAAATTCATTTTGTTAAGTTTGTGAATAAAATAAGTCTCTATCTTATTTTATTGGGTTAGTTTTGTTTTTCCATCTTGAGAGGATTGAGAGCTTTTCTTTCTTCTTCAAACTTTGACGAAGAACGCTCAAGCTCCGACGAAGAACGCCGCTCCTCTCTTCTTCGTCTTCCGTGTCAACGAAATGGAACGCCGCTTCCTCCTCGGACTTCCTTCGACGACATACGAAGATTCGCCAACGACGTACCTCTTCGGACGTACCTTTTCGTCATCGGATTTGATGAACGATTACCGCGACGCCCGACCTCCGCGACGTTGTCTTCCGCGGGTCGTTGACAATCTTCGAGCTTGAACCCAAGGTAGGGGTTGTTGTTAATTGTTTATTTATTTATCCTTGTTCGTGGTTCTGGCATGACTAACGTGAGGATATTGAATATTTAAATATGTTTTATTGTTTAACGTGAGGGGGGCCGGACCGCATGAACACGGCCGAACCCCCTCCTTTGTTCCTGATAATTTATCATGCGGTTGAAACAAGATGGAGTGGTGTCGTCGCACCATGCGGATATTTGCATGAATATATTACGCGGCACCGTCGCGCCGCGCCGTGGAAGGATCATCAAGAACGCGACGCCGTCGCGCCACATTGAAGGGAATCAAAGGCGCGACGGAGGGGCGCGGTGCCGTCGCACCGCGCCGGACGACGAACACCGCGGCCGGTTCCGGGCCGCGGCGGGACGAGAAGACCGGCGGCCAGGCCGCCGGCGTCGGAAGCCGGAAAAGGGGACCGGTTTACCGGTCCCGTTGAAGAAAAACCGGCCGGCCAGATGGCCGGCCAGATGGTCAAAATCCGGGGGAAATTAATTCCCCCGGCCAGCGGTCAAAAGCCCCCCCATTTAATTGAGGGGGGCGGTTTCCTTGAGGGGGGGCAGGCGGCCCCCCGGTCCTCTTCAAAGCAGGCCCCCCATGAAGGGGGGCGGGTTTCCAAATGGCACGGCTAAAAGCCGCGCCGCCTTTCCAATCAAGCGGGGGCCCTGCCCCCCGCGCGCTGCCCCCGTGCGGTGCCAGGCCGCCGCGCCGCCGGCCTGCCGGGCCGGGTCGGACCCGGGTCGGGTCGACCCGGTTCGGGCCGACCCAGGGGGGGGGGGGGGGGTCGGGCCGGGTCGGCCCGGACCCGGACCCCCCGTTTTCGAGACGGTTTCGGTCTTTTGGCCATAACTTGAGCCACAGACCTCCGATCGATGAACCGTCTGTGGTAAAGCGATCCTTAGATTGAGAAAGTCGTTTCGGTATATCGCACTCAAAGTTTCGGAATACTTTGAGTTCGGCCGGGTTGGTTCGTTCACGAAACCAACCGGGCCTTCGGAGCGGAAACGCTAATATCTTGAGCTACGGACGTCCGATTGACGTGCCGTCAGCTTTGTTGTGTTCCTATTAGTGAGATTGATCTTTTGGCATACTCCGACCGAGGTTTGAACGCAAGTGGAGTACGGTCAGGTTGGTTTTGCCTTAAAAACCAACCGGGCCCCGGGGACGAAAATGCCAATAACTCTCAGACAGGGCGTCCGATCGACGCGCCGTCTGTTGCGTTGAGTTCCTGTTGATGATACGGAACTTTTGGATAAATCAACTCTGGACTTTGTGACAGTTGATGTATCAGCCTCTCGGCTCATGGAGCGGATCCTCCTGTACGAGCTTGCTGTGTGCGGAAACCCTAGTGCTGGCTGCGACTGTGACTGCTACTACTACTGCTACTACTGCTACTGTGACTGCGACGACGACAGTACAGAGATCCTGTGTGGATTCGATGACGATGACTACAGCACTCAGCGATCCTACGTGGATCAGTGCTACATGTCCTGTGTGGGCCTGATCCTGTGTGGGTCCGATCCTGTGTGGGTCTTTGCGCTCAGCGGTCCTGTGTGAACCAGCGCCTACAGGTCCTACGTGGGCCCGATCCTGTGTGGGTCTTTTGCGGGGGTTAGTTACCTATCGATCCTTCATGGGTCCGACGACTTAGATTGATCAGAGATCATCTTTATCGTCTTTCGAAGAAGTATACCTGTGTGAGCTGAATCCTGTTGCTTTCCTGTGTGGATTGTGTTGTGCTATCCTGTGTGGATTACGTTTTGCTTTCCTGTGTGGAATACGCTACTTTCCTGTGTGGACTGAGTTGTACTTGGGCTCGGAGGTTAGAGCGTATTTGAATTTGATGACTTAGGTATATGTATGGGCATATACCTAAGCAGTGTCGGTTGTTACTTCGTGATTGTACCTTTCTTTGTGGTTTATCCTTTGTGGATTTGAGAGACCTTCAGGGGTCTCGGGGTCCCTACTGAGTAGCTTATACTCACCCCTGCACGGGCTTTGCCCGCACTATGTTGTGTTGGTTGCAGACGACGGACAACGTTGATCTTAGCTGAGGCTTGCAGAGCAGGACGGTACCTGGAGGTGGACCACTGGGCGGGACGTGCTCGGAGCGGACGACATGACCCGTGGAGCAGTGGAGCTATCTGTACCCACCCTTCAGGTGGGATTTCCAGTGGACAGCTCGGTGTAGCGGCTTTTACTTTTCAGTTGTTGTTTTCCCTTTCGAGTTGTACTTTACTTTCAGTTTGGGTTTGTATACTGGGCCATTTACTTTTCCGCACTTTCAGTTGTACTCTGCTTTTGCTTAGTGTTTACTTTCCGCTTTCTTACTCTGTGGTGTTTGTTTACTTTACAAAGGCAATGCCTTCCCTTTTTACCGGGATTTACGCCTTGGTGCTAGTCGCCAGCCCCTGGCCTATGGAAGGTGGACTTGGGGTAGTCACGGCACGGACCCCGAGGGCGGGTCGTGACAAATTGGTATCAGAGGAATTCGGTTCTACCGCGAACTCTGATCTTTTCTATGTGAAGCAATAATGATTAGCGTATTGAGTGTGGTTATCAGTCCAGGGAGTCCAGTGTTGGTGCGGCGGCCGACGTATCCGTACACCAGGACCCTGACTTCTGATTCCTGACTTAATGCACGAAAACATTGATTGCGTGTGTGTTTCAAAGTTTCCTTTGTGATTACTTATATCAGCTGACCAGGTATACTGTTCTGACCGTGGCGCACCTGTTTCCTTTTCAGGATGGCCCCAAGACGGCAGCCAGCTAGGGTTCCGAGAGTCGAGTGTGACGACAGCCCACCGAGCGACGAGGCCTCGGTGCAGGGCCCTTTGTCAGCAGTGGCACCGGCGGTAGCTCTACCCGTCGAGCCACCGATGCTTCCAGCACCAGCCGCTGACGATGCACGTTGCCTCAGTGCACTGCATGAGTTTCAGCGCCAGCGACCACCCAGGTTTTGTGGGGAGACGGATCCCCAGGCAGCCGAGGACTGGCTGGAGGCAGTGGTACGTGTGTTTAGGCTAGTGAGGACACCAGCAGACCTCATGGTGATCCTCGCTGCGAGCCTATTACACGCAGCAGCAGGACGATGGTGGAGCTTGATGCTCCAGGTGCACGATGAGGCATCTCTACTATGGACGGACTTTGAGAGCCTCTTCTGCTCGGAGTTCTTCCCAGCCACCCTTCGTGCGGTGCGTATGCAGGAGCTTCTTCAGCTGCGGCAGGGCAGCATGACGGTCGCTCAGTACTCGGCGAGATTTACTGATCTCTCGCGTTACTCGACCGACATGGCACGGGACCCATTCTTCCGGGCCCGGAACTTCGAGTAGGGTTTGAGACACGAGATTAGGGCATCGCTGATCTCCCTCAGCATACCGACTCAGACAGGAGTACTGGAGCGGGACCTTCTGATCGAGAGCTTCCTTGCTGAGTCTACACCAGCACAGCGACCCACCGCAGGGCGGCACGTGGAAGAGTCATCTGCAGCAGGCAGTCGACGGATGACTCAGGGGTCCAGACAGACCAGACCTTCGGGCAGACGACCTCAGGGCACTGGCTCAGCAGTGCGGGGCACACATCACGGAGCCAGTCTTTCGAGAGGCAGACAGTGCTACTCGTGCGACGGGCAGGGCCCCATGGCTCGTGACTGCCCGACCCGCCGTGCCGAGGAGCAGCAGTCAGTTGAGGGACCACCGAGGCAGAGGCAGAGGGTCGACCGTGGCGGTCCGCAGGGAGGAGGCGGACGAGGCAGAGGAGCTGGATGAGCAGCCGGTGGTGGGCGACGCTTTGAGGCTCTGCCACCACCACCACCAGGAGGTCCACCCCGACCACATGGAGATGGCGGGCAGAGACAGGCACAGCTCCAGGCAGCAGAGGCCTACGACCACGGCGCACCCGAGATGATTCGAGGTACTATCTGTGTCTATTCCACCCTTACTGCAGTACTTATAGACACAGGAGCGAGTCACTCTTTCATAGACGCTGCCCTTGTTCGGAGCTCGGAGATTCCGACAGAGCCGTTGGCTCGATCCTTATGGCTAGAGACTCCTACGGGAGCAGACTCGACGATTACGCACTGGTGCCGGCAGTGTGAGCTTACTCTAGGAGGCTAGAGCTTTGGCTGGGATCTTCTTGTAACAGCGTCGAGGCCTTACGACGTCATCTTGGGCATGGATTGGCTATCTACGGTCCATGCGCAGATTGACTGTTTTAGGCGCAAGGTGCGATGTGTACGCACCGATGGGAGCAGGTTCACCTTCACCGGCGAGAAGGGAGCCTTTGCAGCACATGATAGACTTCCGCGGAGGAGAGGACAGCCCATCACTCATCAGTTGGCTAGCCTCATCCTTGGAGCAGTTGACGTGCGAAGTCCTGGTTTTCCTGCAGTGGTGGATCAGTTTGCAGACATTTTTCCCGACGATGTTCCAGGGCTACCTCCTCGCAGAGAGGTAGACTTTTATATTGACTTGTACCCCGGGACAACCCCGATATCCACTCCAGCATATCGGATGGCCCCCGCCGAGCTTCGAGAGCTACGGGTACAGTTGGAGGACTTGCAGGGAAAGGGGTTCATCCGACCCAGTGTTTCACCCTGGGCTTCCCCGATATTGTTCGCCAAGAAGGCGGACGGGAGCCTGCGGCTTTGTGTTGACTGTCGTCGCCTAAACCAGGTGACAGTGAGGAACAAGTATCCGCTACCTAGGATTGATGACCTCTTTGATCAGCTCAAGGGTGCACGGTGGTTCTTGAAGATAGACCTCAGGTCAGGCTATCATCAGCTCAGAGTCAGAGATGAGGATGTGCAGAAGACGGCCTTCAGATGTCAGTATGGCCACTATGAGTTCTTGGTTATGACTTTCGGTGTAACCAATGCTCCAGCAGTGTTCATGGCTCTCATGAACAGGATCTTTCAGCCATACCTCGATCGGTTTTTCGTGGTCTTCATCGACGACATTCTGATTTACTCTACGACTGAGGAGGAGCACGCCTATCACTTGCGAGTTGTACTAGACACACTCCGAGAGCACCAGCTTTATGGTAAGATCTCGAAGTGCCAGTTCTGGATACGTGAGGTCCACTTCTTGGGACACGTTATCTCTGAGGTGGGAGTTGCAGTGGATCCTGCGAAAATTGAGGCTATGTTAGCATGGGAGCCACCCAGGAGCGTGACTGATGTTCGGAGTTTCTTGGGTCTAGCTGGGTACTATCGGAGATTCGTGCCAGACTTCTCTAGAGTTGCGGCACCACTCACAGCTTTGACGAAGAAGGGGAAACCCTTCGTATGGTCAGACAGATGTCAGAAGAGCTTCCAGGAGCTGAGACAGAGATTGACTAGTGCACCTATCTTGAGGTTGCCTGAGGAGGGAGTAGGGTACGTAGTCTACTGCGATGCATCAGGGACCGAACTCGGATGTGTTCTGATGCAAGAGCGGGCAGTGATCGCCTATGGATCACGTCAGTTGAGGCCGCATGAGCAGAACTATGCTACCCATGACCTGGAGTTAGCAGCAGTGGTCTTCGCTCTGAAGACATGGCGACACTATCTGATGGGCGAGCGCTTTACAGTCTTTTCCGATCATCAGAGTCTCAGGTATATCTTCTCGCAGAAGGACCTGAACCTGAGACATCGGCGATGGATCGAGTTTCTCCAGGACTATGACTTTTAGATAGTCTATACTCCTGGGAAGGGGAACGTAGTAGCCGATGCCCTCAGCAGGAGGACGGGCATTCAGCTACTTGAGGAGGCGACGGAGCAGCTAGCCTCTTTACAGATATCCTTAGTGGATAGAGATGGAGCAGCCTTCCTCCAGTCCCTCACAGTCACCCCTCCACTACTGCAGCGGGTCAGAGAGGCACAGCGTGAGGACGCTGACTGTGAGACACGGCGTGCACAGATATCCTCGGAACAGACACCTGAGGGTTTCTCCCTTGGAGCAGAGTACGAAATCCTTTTCAGAGGACGTACCATGGTACCAGTCGCTTTATGAGAGGAAGTGCTGAGAGAGTTTCACACTTCTCCTTTGGCGGTACATCCTGGAGTGGCGAAGATGTACCAGGACCTCAAACGACAGCACTGGTGGCCGGGAATAAAGAAGGTAGTAGCAGAGTTCGTTTCTCGATGCCTCACCTTCCAACAGGTGAAGGCAGAGCATCATGTACCAGCAGGCTTGGTACAACCCTTGGAGGTTCCGGAGTGGAAGTGGGACGACATATCAATGGACTTCGTGACTGGACTTCCATGCACTTCCAGAGGTCACGACTCCATCTGGGTGATTGTTGACCGACTCACCAAGTCGGCACACTTCTTACCCATTAGAGATCAGGGCTCAGTGGAGAGCTTGGGACGTCTCTACGTTCAGGAGATTGTGCGGCTCCACGGTGTGCCATCATCTATCGTCTCCGATCGAGATGCTCGCTTTAATTCCCGGCTTTGGAAGGGGTTACAGGAGGCGTTCGGGACGCAGCTATGTCTGAGCACAGCCTTTCACCCTCAGACGGATGGTCAGACAGAGAGGACCATTCAGACTCTCGAGGACATGCTCCGCGCATGTGTCCTTGACTTTGGTCGTAGCTGGGAGGACCACCTACCCTTGGTGGAGTTTGCGTACAACAACAGCTACCACTCCACCATCGGGATGGCACCTTACGAGGCGTTGTACGGCCGACCTTGTAGATCTCCTTTGTGCTGGACAGACCCTGGGGAGTCAGCACTGGTGGGACCGGAGATGGTCCAGGCCACGACAGAGAAGGTCCAGGTCATCCAAGAGCGGATGAGGACAGCACAGAGCTGACAGAAGTCATACGCTGACAGGAGGCGGAGGACACTAGAGTTCGAGGATGGCGACCACATCTTCTTGCGGGTCTCACCTCGACGTGGTATTCAGAGATTTGGCTGAGGCGGCAAGTTATCTCCGCACTTCATTGGACCCTTCCAGGTCCTCAGCAGGGTTGGCGAGGTGGCTTATCGCCTGGCTCTGCCACCTCAGTTGCACCGGGTGCACGACGTCTTCCACGTATCTCTGCTGAGGAGATACGTGCACGACCCGACGCACATCATTGACCATGGGGATCTTGACGTTGACGATGGGGCGTCTTTTACGGAGGTCCCAGTGGAGATAGAGGATCGACAGGAGCGGGTCATGCGTGGGCGATCGATTCCTCTTGTGCGCATCATATGGAAGCACGGGAATCTCCAGGAGAGCACATGGGAGCGGGAGGCTCAGATACTTGCTCAGTACCCTCATTTGTTTCCCTAGTTTTTGATGTATCATTACGGGGACGTAAAGCCCTGAGGTGGGAGTAATGTAAAGACCCGTAAAATTCAAGGGAAATTTTTTCTTAATTTTCTTTGGAATTTTACAAGAGCGCGGTTTCTGACGGCACCTGATTCCGAGGCCCGGTGTGCCCGGAATCAATTTCCGAAGTTTAGCTCGGGTACGTTCAGTGAACGAACGAGCGGGATTTCGTAACTTTTGATCCGGTGCTCGGAATTGAAATCTGAGGGCACCGATGAACTCGCAGTGCCGATATTCTCTTAAGGAGACCTTTTCCGAGGTTGCTTTTATTTCGGGTTGAGAGTTAGTTTTTGGGAGTTTAGAATAAGTTAAATAAAAATTGTGGATTACAAATTTTTATTTAAACTTGTTGGTTAACTTCTCTCAAAGGACGTTAGGGGTGGGACCCACACCCACTTAACCTCCCTTGAGAGGATTAAGTGTGGTGGGGCCCACACAAACCCTAAACTTTTCATCTTCTCTCAAACTCCCTTACCCCCTCTTTAAATGACATGAAAAATTGTTATTTAATTTTGGAGTTATCCTTTTTGAATTTCAAACCTTTGAAATTCATTTTGTTAAGTTTGTGAATAAAATAAGTCTCTATCTTATTTTATTGGGTTAGTTTTGTTTTTCCATCTTGAGAGGATTGAGAGCTTTTCTTTCTTCTTAAAACTTTGACGAAGAACGCTCAAGCTCCGAAGAAGAATGCCGCTCCTCTCTTCTTCGTCTTCCGTGTCAACGAAAGGGAACGCCGCTTCCTCGTCAGACTTCCTTCATCGGCATACGAAGATTCGCCAACGACGTACCTCTTCGGACGTACCTTTTCGTCATCAGATTTGACGAATGATTACCGCGACGCCCGACCTCCGCGACGTTGTCTTCCGCGGGTCGTTGACAATCTTCGAGATTGAACCCAAGGTAGGGGTTGTTGTTAATTGTTTATTTATTTATCCTTGTTCGTGGTTCTGGCATGACTAACGTGAGGATATTGAATATTTAAATATGTTTTATTGTTTAACGTGAGGGGGTCCGGACCGCATGAACACGGCCGAACCCCCTCCTTTGTTCTTGATAATTTATCATGCGGTTGAAACAAGATGGCGTGGTGCCGTCGCACCACGCGGATATTCACACGAATATATTGTGCGGCGCCGTCGCGCCGCGCTGTGGAAGGATCATTAAGAACGCGACGCCATCGCGCCACGTTGAAGGGAATCAAAGGCGCGGCGGAGGGGCGCGGTGCCGTCGCACCGCGCCGGACGACGAACACCGCGGCCGATTCCGGGCAGCAGCGGGACGAGAAGACCGGCGGCCGGGCCGCCGGCGTCGGAAGCCAAAAAAGGGGACCGGTTTACCGGTCCCATTGAAGAAAAACCGGCCGGCCAGATGGCTGGCCGGATGGTCAAAATCCGGGGGAAATTAATTCCCCCGGCCAGAGGTCAAAAGCCCCCCCCCCATTTAATTGAGGGGGGCGGTTTCCTTGAGGGGGGCAGGCGGCCCCCCGGTCCTCTTCAAAGCAGGCCCCCGACGAAGGGGGGGGGGGGGGTTTCCAAATGGCACGGCTAAAAGCCGCGCCGGCTTTCCAATCAAGCGGGGGCCCTGCCCCCCGCGCGCTGCCTCCGTGCGGCACCAGGCCGCCGCGCCGCCGCGCCGCCAGCCGGCCGGGCCGGGTCGGACCCGGGTCGGGTCGACCCGGTTCGGGCCGACCCAGGGGGGGGGGTGTCGGGTCGGGTCGGCCCGGACACGGACCCCCCGTTTTCGAGACGGTTTCGGTCTTTTGGCCATAACTTGAGCCACGGACCTCCGATTGACGAACCGTATGCGGCAACGCGATCCTTAGATCGAGATGGTCGTTTCGGTATATCGAACTCAAAGTTTCGGAATACTTTGAGTTCGGCCGGGTTGGTTCGTTCACGAAACCAACCAGGCCTTCGGAGCGGAAACGCTAATATCTTGAGCTACGGACGTCCGATTGATGTGCCGTCAGCTTTGTTGTGTTCCTCTTAGTGAGACGGATCTTTTGGCATACTCCGCCCGAGGTTTGGACGCAGGTGGAGTATGGTTGGGTTGGTTTTTCCTTAAAAACCAACCGGGCCCCGGGGACGAAAATGCCAATAACTCTCAGACCGGGCGTCCGATCGACGCGCCGTCTGTTGGGTTGAGTTCCTGTTGGTGATACAAAACTTTTGGATACATCAACTCTGGACTTTGTGATAGTTGATGTATCAGCCTCTCGGCTCGTGGAGCGGATCCTCCTGTACGAGCTTGCTGTGTGCGGGAACCCTAGTGCTGGCTGTAACTGTGACTGCTACTACTACTGCTACTACTGCTACTGTGACTGCGACGACGACAGTACAAAGATCCTATGTGGATTCGACGACGACGACTACAGCACTCAGCGATCCTACGTGGATCAGTGCTACAGGTCCTGTGTGGGCCCGATCCTGAGTGGGTCTGATCCTGTGTGGGTCTTTGCGCTCAGCGGTCCTGTGTGAACCAGCGCCTACAGGTCCTACGTGGGCCCGATCCTGTGTGGGTCTTTTGCGGGGGTTAGTTACCTATCGATCCTTCGTGGGTCCGACGACTTAGATGGATCAGAGATCATCTTTATCGTATTTCGAAGAAGTATACCTGTGTGAGCTGAATCCTGTTGCTTTCCTGTGTGGATTTTGTTGTGCTATCCTGTGTGGATTACGTTTTGCTTTCCTGTGTGGAATACGTTACTTTCCTGTGTGGACTGAGTTGTACTTGGGCTCGGAGGTTAGAGCGTATTTGAATTTGATGACTTAGGTATATGTATGGGCATATACCTAAGCAGTGTCGGTTGTTACTTCGTGATTGTACCTTTCTTCGTGGTTTATCCTTTGTGGATTTGAGAGACCTTCAGGGGTCTCGGGGTCCCTACTGAGTAGCTTATACTCACCCCTGCACGGGCTTTGCCCACACTACGTTGTGTTGGTTGCAGACGACGGACAACGTTGATCTTAGCTGAGGCTTGCAGAGCAGGACAGTACCTGGAGGTGGACCACTGGGCGGGACGTGCTCGGAGCGGACATCGGGACCCGTGGAGCAGTGGAGCTATCTGTACCCACCCTTCAGGTGGGATTTCCAGTGGACAGCTCGGTGTAGCGGCTTTTACTTTTCAGTTGCTGTTTTCCCTTTCGAGTTGTACTTTACTTTCAGTTTGGGTTTGTATACTGGCCCATTTACTTTTCCGAACTTTCAGTTGTACTCTGATTTTGCTTAGTGTTTACTTTCCGCTTGCTTACTCTGTGGTGTTTGTTTACTTTACAAAGGCAATGCCTTCCCTTTTTACCGGGATTTACGCCTTGGTGCTAGTCGCCAGCCCCTGGCCTATGGAAGGTGGGCTTGGGGTAGTCACGGCACGGACCCCGAGGGCGGGTCATGACAAAGACCCAGTCGTCTCTAGGCCAACTAGATCACTAAGACCTGAACATATTTGGGCCAGCTGGATTGATAAGACCTGCTTGTCTCTGGGCTAGCCAGATCTCTAAGACCCACTCCTCTTTTGGCCAGCTGGATCACTTAGACCAACTCCTCTTTGGGCCAGCTAGATCCCAAAGATCCCCTTGTCTCTAGGACAAGTGGATCACTAAGACCAACTTTTATCATGGCCAGATGGATCACTTAGACACCCTAATCTCTGGGCCTGTTGGATCACTTAGACATTCTTGTCTCATCCTTCACCTCACAGCCAGTTGGATCACTTAGACCCGCTCATCTCCTGGCCGGACCGGTCTATCTTGTCCACTAAGCCAGGTCCCTTGGGCCTTCAGTATAGCCCACTAGGTCACCCAATGATATGGTTCCATCTATCTGACCCACATTGGAAGACCGATTTTACCCGCAGCCCGGGCCGCCCAGCGGCCTGGTCCAATCTGTTGGCCCGATTCGTGTCCCTAGGCTAGCCCGATTGGCAGGCATATTTACCCCCTTCCCATATGCTCTTGAGGAATCCGATTCGTGCCACACACATCTGGATGAGGCCAGATTTCCCCTTCGTACAAGGTCTAAGACCAATTTTTAGCTCCTGCTGTGGCCCACCAGTGCAGGCCGATCCTCCAACGCGATACTCGAGCAACGCCACCCTCTAGCGCCAGTCCACTCATGTGGACTAGTACTTACACAAGGCCCATGAGTCTTGATCACTACAATGGTATAAAAACTATGGTTTTGCACCACGTGTGCCCTCGATGTGGTCGGGTGGCCACTTCTTCTCATCGGCAGGTCTTGCTTCCTGCGTGCTGCCTCCTTCCTGCCATAACAACCTTGTTTTGTAGTCTCTCACCGCTGCTGCTGCCCTCCTAGCTACGACCCTTCTGCCTGGTGCCTCTATGACCATTGTGATACCACCTATTACACCATAATGAATGGGGGGGAGAAAGTGATGGAGGGGATCACAATAACACCCAAATAAACAACGTGTCATTGTTTACGTTGGTTCAGATTTTTTCATGTTTTCGGGATCACGATGTATAAATTATAAATCACAGAGATTCAATCGAGATAAAAACCCACAATTATATTTCGCAACCCTACAAGGAAAATCCATCTGCAGATTAACTTGTTTAGAGAGTTGATCCACATTCTTTTTTTAGAAGCGGAGAAAGGGAAAAACCAATTAACTAAAAATGTGAATCTCTACTTGGTTAGAGTTCGATCGCAAGAATAATCCGTCACTAATGGAAATCCATCCATGAAGGCCCTTGATCCATTGTCGAGGAAGGGATCTCTCAAAGAGGAGGGGGAGTGCTCAATGTCATTGGTGATCTCCATTCTTCGTTCGTCAATGACAATTGTCCAATGATTCAGAGTGTTTCTACCAATGTGTCAATGACGCACCCCCTGATAAATCATTAAAGGATGAAATTAATTTACATTACCATTGCACTATAGTGTCATTACATTATTTCATTTATGAAACAACATTTTGGTTTCATTGTGTTACAATTCCATTTCTCTGCAATAATTTTGAAAGTTAAAAATAGAAATAAAATAATCAAGTTAATTTTATTTTAATTTTTCTTAAAAAGGTTGAAAACTTTATTTCACAATTGACCTATGATGGTCAAGGTTAAACTCTACCGAAGGGAAACATGTCATCATGAGATCAATGGTACTCTCAAATTTCTAATTCGAGTTACGATTTAGGAGTTATAAGTATTTGAAAATAAAATAATTGTTACTTAAATATTTTATTTATGGACAAAAACTAATTTCCACTAATGGCCCACACTGACCAATGATAGGCCTTTTCAAGGATAATCACAATGATCTGAGTTCAACGTTACCCTTGTATTTCTGATTAGGGAACCAATTTAAAATTTAGAAAAACTCTCTCTCACATTTGTTTAAGGAACCATAAAAATAGTACAAAAAATATATTCCAACCACCCTGGCCCTAGGAATTATATGCCGTCTTAGATCCCTGTTTGGAAAAATACCATCTAATTAAAAAAATCTTGGAATTAAGGGGAATTAAATTCTTGTAATGGGTTTATATCTTAATTTAGTATAGAAACATTTTATATTTAGAATGAATTTATCTAATTTTTTTCTTTTCTTATTCCCAGTTTAATATAAATTAAATTATATAATTTCTGTGATTTGAATTTTGAAAAATAGATTCTATATATAAAATCTATTGGGTAAAAATTCAGTAAATATTCCCCTTTTATTTTTTTTTCAATATGAATAGTAACCTTAGTAAATTTTGTTACCCAAGTTAGGGTTAAATTAGGTAATTAAGGGTAAAAATAAAATGTTAATGATTAACAAATTAACATAACACTTTACCAATTCTATTGGATGAGTAATATTTGACCATAATCATACGTGGGTTGAATTTAGGACCTTTTAGAGCCAAATGGAATACATTAAGGCCCTTATAATTTGTATTTAATGAAAATTCAAAGATGTCTGTAACTTCCATACTCAGTTTCCACACACCGGGTCCCCGAGACAGTCAGTCACATGTTCTCAGGAGCCCATCCTTGTATGCTAGAGGCTACCGAAAAGTAGAGAGGGTCTAATATCGATCATGGGGAGACTATACTCTCTTTATCAAAGTAGTATAATATTATAAATAAATAAACAACCAACAATATAACCATAAACAGAATAATAATAGTATCACATGATGAATGAAACCAAACATACAATATCAAAACTATAAAGTAGATATTTTATGCTAAATAAGTTTCATGTGTAAATATGAAAAGCCCAAAATAAATAAAAAACATTGAAAACTCCCATGAGGGTCCCAAATAATGTGTGGTGCCCTCACCCATGCTCCATCCCAACTCTGGCATCTAAAACATGACCTCTTACCATATCATGTCTTGCAAATAGGATTTTTATTTAGGTATTGATCTGGCATCCTGAGTAGGAAATATGTACAAATTATTAGTCCACCACAAATGATGTCTAAAACAATATCTAGTTTATAAAAATGTATACAGTTGTATAAAGAATAAAATAAAAGAAGTTAATTAAACTATTTAAAATTATTCAATTACTATTTATTTAACCACATAACCCCCTGGGTTTCTGAGGACACCTAAACCATCAATACCGGGTTCATCCCATTATGGATTCTAAACCATGTCACATTTTAAATTCAAAAATAATTATATCACATGGGATTTCATTTTACATTCATTTTAATTTAGTATCACATACAATTCGAACCATAGTCAAATTCCAATATTTTGGGCCTAGATTTCCATACCTATAGCCCCATTGGTTTTTGAACCAGTCGTCTGTGACCAATAACTCATTATCACAAAATCACATAGTAGGATTTTGAAGTAGCAGTCTATCTCCCACACTCATTTATCACTTTGGGATTTGGATGCAGTAGACTATGTACTACACACATTTAACAATTTATTATAATGTGCTTTTGATGTAGCATACCATGCCCCAAACAAGTATATCACATATATCACAATATCACATATAAAAAATATATCAAGTTTAATCAACATTAACTCTTACATGACATTTCAAATAATGATATTCCATTTCAATTATAAACAAATCATGGTCAATACAGTAATCACATGGAAATAATATTAAAAATCACCATTATTAAATTTATCAACATTTAATCATATATCCCTTTAACCCATTAAGTATAACCCAATCATTATATAATTAATGTATGTAATTAATTCTTAAAAACATTAATTAACCAATTAAAAACCCATTAATTAAAAAAAATCAATATTCAATCAATAAATCGATTCCATAATCACATCATTTCAATAATTAATTCATAATTAATTAATACAACTCAAAAGTTTCATAATATACAAAATCTATTAATTAATTAAACTATTAATTAATGTAATTACACAATATTGATATCACATTAATTAATTCTAAAATTAATTAATCCAATCCACAATCCAATTGATGCATTAAATAATTCTACAATTAATTAATCCAATTACACAATTTCAATTTCCATAATTTAATCCAAATCATTATCACAAGGCCATTAAATCAAATAAAATCAATAATCAATGCAATTTCTCAATAATAGAAATTTACAATTCACAATTAAATAAATTTAATTAAATCATAATTATGGGATTGCCATTTATACCATCTACTACAAGATTGATGATGAATCATTTCCATCAAAAATCCTAAATAAAGTGTAATGAACAAGAGTAAAATGAATAATGAGATCAAGATCCAAAACCTAGATCCAAGATCAAAATAAAAAATATCCATAAAACCTATATCTAAAAATATTACAAAAGTGGATAAAACATCCCTCTTTTATCTTGAAAGAGGAGCGGGTGAGAGATAGAGATCTAAACATGAATAAGCCACATACCTAAAGATGTGAATGTTTGACAATCCATATTTGATTCACCATGAACAGAGGTTGAGAGCCCTAGTAATTCATCTAGGAGTCTCCAAAAATTATAGGAATCTATTTGGACCATGTTAGGGGGTTTTGGGATATAAGACGATGGTTTTGAAAAAAATTTAATCTAATTTTTGAGTTAGTTAAAATCACATGAATGATTTCCTAGGAAGGGGTGCCTAGTTTTCCAAATCCTACACCTCTTCTCTGGGGGGGGAGGCACAATTACTCTTAATAGGGAAAACGGTTTGAAAACTATTCTCCAACTATGTGAATCCCCTATATTTGGGTTTTCATGATTTTTTGGGATGGTGCACGATTTGGGAAACCATGTTACAAATGTGAAAATACCCCTCTTACATCCAAAATTCTCTAATTTTCACCCAAAATAACCAAAGATAAAACCTAAAGAAAAAGTACTCAAAAAAGGTAAAATAGTAACTAAAAATAAGCTTGAAACATCCCCAGAAATGGTTGAGATCTTGCTAATCTCTCAACCTTATAATATCTTTCCCTTGAGATGTACTCCATAGAATCCTTAAGATTCTGAGCTAAAAATATTGGGCCACTAAGGCCATATATTTTATTCTCTCTCCATTTATTCCTCCTAACACTATAACAAAACTGTCGTTTAGTGGTGGTTTTGTAGCGGAAGTTCTAGGAACCGCCGCTAAACCTTTTTAAAAAAAGGTTTCCCAGCGGTTATAAAAAACCACCGTGAAAGAATTTTTTTTTTCAGTCCCGACCCTTCCCCCTCCTCTTTCTCGACCAATTCGTCCCCCGCTTCCCCCGCGACCTCGACCCCCTGCGACCTCGGCTTCCCCGCGACCCCCGCGACCCCATGACCCCGCCGACCCCGTGACCTCGGCGACCCCGACCCCCCATGACCCCGGCGACCCTGCGACCCCGGCGACCCTGCTTCCCTGGCAACCTATAAGAACCCTAGGGTTTGATTTCTATGTTTTTTCTTGTTTTGATATTAGTTATTTCTTTATTATTATTGTTTCTTATAATAAATTGTAATGAATCGATTTGTTTTAAATATTCCCATCCATTAAATTTAAATCATGATTTTTTTAATTATGCTATGAAATTTCATAACTGGGATAGATATGGAATTATTTTCGTTGATGCAAAAGTAAAATTAATAAGTGTGGAATTTAGAGATGTACTTTACAAATATTTAACAGTATAAAAAATGCCTTTTCATCCTATCTAATTGGATTATTGATAATTTTTTTTAGTTTATGGATACCCCATGTATGGAATTAATGGGAAATCATAGTTTTAAAAAGTTATAAAGGGATAATATAATGTTTTTTCAATGTTGAAATGGATTTCAGTGATTCCCAGTGGACTTATGGATAGAATGATAAGAATAAATGGATAAATAATTATTTAGAGGAATTTAGACATTGAATGGGAAGGAGTAAAGTAAAATATTCCATGTGAATCTAATATAGAAAAATTAACATGGGTAATTGTGTTCTTGAATGTGTAAAGTGATAAAATTTTAGAAGAGATAGACATATATCATGAAAATTTTAAAGAGTTTTAAATAATTAAAATTTTAATGACATTGACATAGGGATGACAGTGCATTTATAATGATACAAGTGTAGAGTGAATGTAAATTTTTATTATTAATGTTTATATAAGAAGATAATGGATGTAAACAACCATCAACCAAAGTATTGGCTAATAGAACAATTTTATGGTATGGAAATTTTAATAGATTAATTATAAGGATCTAAATGATGTTGTGGTAGTCACAATCACTGTACACTCACATATAGAATGTATATTATTTTATTCTAGTCATATGTATTCATTAATTTCATTAAATCTTACAATGAAAAATAATTAAACCCCAAGTCTTCTAGTTGTGGATTTATCAGTTAAAACTCATAGTGTAACTATCCAAGCATCAAAGATATATAATGATTCCATTATTATCATTGGTGAGTATAATTTCTCCAAAAACATGGCGGTAATTCTAGTGGTTTGATTTTACGTAATATCATACAAAGATCCAACATAATAAGAAAAACCCAATATAAAATATCATATGCCGAGTTAGAGGAATAAAAGAACAAAAAGAAAGATCTTTTAGAGAAGGATTTTATTCAACCAATCAAATCATCTTTGGGAGAACTATTCTCTTTGTGAAAAATTTGGATGTATCATTACAGTTATTCATTTATTTTATAGAATATGATGGGATCATAGTGAAGAAAAAGTAACTTACTCCAAGTATTGATAATTTTTTTGATTAGCTAAATGGGGATCAATTCTTCATTAAGATTGACCTATGAGAAGGGTATCATTTGATGAGGTTATTGAAAAACTATATCTCAAAAAGATCCCATTTAATATGATATGGACCTTATGATTATTTTCTACATATTTTTGATTGAAAAATTCTCCATCCATAAATATATATTTGATAAATAGATACTTTATGGAGTATATTGATAAATTTTTATGTAGTCTTTATTGATTATATTCCGATATATTATGAATTTAATAAAGGTAAAGAAGATAAACTAAGGTTAATATTAAAAACTCTAAGGAAAAATGACTTTTTTTTTTGTAAATTCATGTAGTGTGAGTTTTTCTTACAAAAAGTCACTTTTTCTTGATTCATTTTGACTAGTGAAGGAACCCTAATAGACCTATTAAAGTCACTGAACCTTTCGCTAAAATGGTTTCGCGGCGGTTTATTATAAACCGCCGTGAAACCCTTAATATTTTTTATGCTGTCAACCCTTCCCCCTACCCGCACCCCCCTTGTTCCCCCAACCCCCCGTGAACTCGCACAACCCCGCGACCTCGGTGACCCCCTGCGACCCCTGATGACCCCGCACGACCCCGTGACCCCGGCCACCCCTTCCATGATGACCCACAACCCCGCAGCGACCCCCTCTTGACATCCAAGGTGATTTTTAGGGTTTTTTCCCATTTCCACCTTTCTATCTTCCACTTATCTATTTATTGGTTTCCTTTTAGGTCTTAGCCAAACCCTAGATGTTAGGGTTGATGTTTAGTTCGTTTTTCTTTGGATCTAGGGTATGTGGTTGGTATGTGGGGCCTTGTTCTCGCTCCTGTTGAAGTTTCGTTGCATTCACACTCAAGCAGTGGGAATTTCCCTGCCTTTTCTTTCTAATTCAATCCATATGATCCTTGGGTGTTACTAAATAATTTTTAAAACATAATTTACCCCTTTTAAATGTACTTTGTTAAATTATTATGGTGTTTTATTAGTGATATGATTTGTTAAAAATATCTTTCAAAGTGAATCTTAAATTATGCCTATGCTTGCTTATGCCTAATGTGCGTGGTTAAATGTTAATTGGTCTTTAATAGTGAAATTGGATGATTTGGATGGTTCTTTACCTTATTAATGTTTTATTTAATTGATTGGCTGGTGTTTGGCATTTGTTATGTGGAACATGATGATTTTTATAGTATAGTTAAAGTGTTGTTTGGAAAGCTTTCTTAGTTTTTAAAGGTAATTGTTGGTCCTTTGGAAATTATATGAAATGGATTAGTTTGGATTGAAAAGAAAGTGATGATTCTAAAAATATTTTTGGGTGTCTCATGGATGTTAAAGGGTTTCATTGGATGTGGGAACATCCATGGGTTAATAGAGGATGGTGGTGAACTTGAGGTCACATGGGGATTGCAGTAGCGGTTTGGTTTGGTTTTGGTGTGTTCAATGACATCACTTTATGGTGCATCTCTTATTGCATATTTTTTCATTCTATTAAAATAATATGCACTATCATATTCTAGGAACATAAGTGTTATCTTACATATTCCTAGTTGATGGGCCTATAGGGTATACCATGACTTTTTCTAGGGTTGAGTGGTGATTTGTAGTAGGTTTATGTCTTTTGAATTTATCCCTAATATTTCTCTTAGAATGTAATTGTAAAGGACTTACAGGGAAGAAACTTTGATTATTCATAGTTCCCCCTTTGAATGTTTTCAACCTGAATTTTTTTTCCTTTGAAATTTTCAGATGATCAATATGATTCCCTATCTATACAAGGTAAATATCTTGTGAGTGGAGAGTCGATTCTTCCAATGTCACCTATTATGGGTTTTTGACATCGAGAGTTCCAATTATCTTTACATTAGTAGCTTATGGACTTTTAAGGTGTACCAATGTATTTTATGTCTAAGTTAAAACATTGTAGACCAATGTGTGGTTCAGGCTTAACTTTATAAATATTTAATGAAAGTATGAGGTTTTATCTACAGTGGTAAGTTTAAGGTAATCCCCAGTAAGATTAAGAGCCTAATAATAATAAAAAAATACTCAATTATGGGTTCACATAGATTAAATTTATATTTCTTAGACAAAAATTTATAGGGGGTTATAGTTTTATAGCTTAGACCACAGAGGTGAGGTCGTATATTCAACATAGAATAAAAACTGTCCCAACCTAATTTTTTTTGCCCCATACCAATTCATATTACCCCTAATAGGGGATTATTCACTTTCTTTAAAGATTTTATACTCAGAACATGAATGGTGAATTACTATATTTCATAATAAGTGAAAATCAAACATGACATGAATTTGTTAGGGGTCTAAATCAGTATAAACGACCACAAAGAGTGGTAAAGACAATTTATGGTCATTATGCTCAGACCAAGAAGTTGAACACCAGGATTCTCACCATGGGATTCTCAAACATGTTAGCAAAGATCTTCATAAGTTCTGAACTAGTTCCACTTACTAAATATTTTAAATTTATTATGATTTAATTAAGTATAATAGTTTGTGTTCAAGTTGAAAATTCATTTCTCAATAATTAATTCAAATTAACTGAGCTTAGGACTTGAAATATACATAAATGTTTGAAGTAAAAATTGGACATGTCCTTTGTATTATATCAAATCCAAATTTTATGGTTTGCATGATTTTTTTTAATATGAGTTGTTTGAAATATTGAAGATAAATTTTTATAGTACTAACCACAAAACATATTTAAGTGAAAATAACATACATCATTAATTAGTTTTTAAAAGATATTTTAATGAGAACCCCACTATGGAAATCCAAGTGGATGAATTAAAATTGAACAACCTAATGATATAATGAATAACAAAGGTCTCTCCAAATTCAAGGAAATAAGAAACAATATCAAATTCAAAGAGAGAGGTAAATTCAAATATATAGTGAAAATATTGAAAAACATAAAGAGCAATGAAACATGACCAATTTTCATGAACTGACCTAGGATACCCATAATCCAGGTACCCAAGCTAGTCTACGATAAGTCTCAAAGGGCGTCATCTAAGGGATAAATATTTTTAGTAATGTCGTTGTACTAATGGTATGAAAATCGTGCATCTTTGGTGTGTTCAATGACATCACTTTTAATGGGGTGTTGTTTGAGGAAACATAAATGTGTGATCGACAGTGTTATGATAAGTGTGTAAACTGATATTCTTATTGCTCCTCAATGAGGTGTTGACGCTGTCTCCTAGGGACCAGATTTGTTCGGTTTGTCTGGGCATGCTAAGTAAGTGGTAAATGCGATCAATGTATCATCTTTATTATATTATGCATACTTTATGATCAATTGGTCATCTTTATTATATTATGTTTCTGTAATATTACACTATCGTATATATGAATCTTTTTCTATATTTAGTAGTAAATATGTGTTTTAATTTTTTTTATTATTGTGTAGGCACATTGTAATATATATGGATAAAATCTGGATCACATTACTGAGGAACACAACTCAGTATGTTAAGGGTTTGAATGAGTTTTTAGATTTTAAAATTTCTAATCGATCTGTTGAAGGGAGAATAAAATGTCCATGTCCTAAATGTAAATTTAGAACATGGTTGAAGAGATATAAGGTTTATGAACATTTAATATTGAAGAAATTCCCTGGTCAATATTTGGGTTGGCTTTGGCATGGAGAATTGAACATTATAGAAAGATTGAGCACTGATGTTAATCCACAGAATGAGGTCCCAAGTTCATCAATAATGGAAAATGAAATGCAAAATCTAATAAATGATGCATTCGTCACTACAAGACACCACTATCAGCATCAAAACAAATTAGAACAACCAGAAGAGGGTGCTACAAATTGCAACGTGACAAGTGATGTTTTTGAGACTGGAACACATGCATATCAAGATTGTCACATATCATTGGATCCTCCTCTTGATTCTGTGGAGCGAAATGTGAGAGAAAACTTCACTGAGGAAAATGCGTTTCATGATTTAGTTGATGATGGAAATCAAGAGTTGTATAGTGGGTGTTTGAAATATTAAAAGATTTTATTTATACTAAAGTTGTACCATATCAAATGTCTATGTGGAATTAAAATAAGGCAATGTCCATGATATTGGAATTGATCTGTGATGCATTTACTGAAGCAAAAATCTCAGAATCTTTTTATGATATGAAAAAAGTTGTTAACAAGCTTGGTCTGAATTATAAAAAAATATATGCGTGTACCAATGATTGTATGCTTTATTGGGGAGAGGATTCAAGTAGACATAATTGAAAGAAATTTTCTTCTTCTAGATGGCAGGCAAAGGGTGATGTTGGATGTCTGAATGAACATAATTTCATGGAGAAGAAGAAAAGGAGGACACCTGCAAAGGTTTTGCATTACTTTCTTTTGAATCCTCGATTGCAAAGATTATTCATGTCATAGAAAACCGCCGAACACATGAAGTGGAATTCTGTAGATAATAACAATGATGGGTTAATGAGACATCCACGAGATTCCCAATCGTGTAAGACATTTGATTCATTACATCACGATTTCTCAACTGATCCTAGGAATGTTCGATTGGGATTGGCTGCCGATGGATTCAACCCATTTGGGACTTTGAGTAACAATTATAGAATTTGGCCAATTGTTTTGATCCCTGATAATATACCTCTGTGGATATGTATGCAAAAAACATCTTTTATCCTTTCGATGATTATTCCTGGAAAACAAATGCCTGGAAATGATATTGATGTATACTTGCAGCCTTCGATTGAAGAATTGCAGGAGTTATGGAGCAACGATGTTGAGACATTTGATGCTTCTTCTAAAACAATGTTCAAAATGCATGCTGCTTTAATGTGGACCATTAGTGACCTACCTGGGCTTGGGAATTTATCTGTTTGGAACACATACACGGTTTTGGCTTGTACTGTTTGTAACTTTGATTTTGAGACCAAACGGCTACCTCACAGTATAAAATGGTGCTTCTTGTTTCATCGAAGATTTCTCGATGCATCTCATAAATTTCGGCTGACCAGATCAAAATTTAATGGTTCCATTGATCATAGAACACCTCCAAAATTGTTAAATGGTTTTGAAATATTGGCCCAACTTGAAAATGTTGAAACAGAATTTGGGAAGGTTCATCATTTTAATGATAGCTGAAAACAGGTCCGAAGTGCATCGTCAAGCGAAATCGGAACACAACAATGGAAGAAAAAAAGTATATTCTTCAAAATTACGTATTGGGAATTTAATTTGTGATGGCATAATCTTGATGTGATGCATATTGAGAAGAATGTCTGTGAAAATTTGATTTTCACATTGCTTAATGAGCATGGAAAGTCGAAGGATCATCTCAATTCTCACAAAGACTTATAAGTAATGAACATAAAACGTGATCTCTGGCCAGATGAGAATGAAAAGTATCCTCCAACAATTTTTGCAATGAAAAATAGGGATAAAGATACATTCCTTCAAATGTTAAAGAATGTTAAGGAATCTTATGGGTATTCAAGTAACATCTCGAGGTGTGTTGACTTGATGAATCATAAGTTACATGGATTGAAAAGCCAAAATTCACATATTTTGTTACAACAGTTACTACCATTGGCATTGCATACATTATTACCTGAAAAAATTACTACTGTTGTACTCTAGTTTTGCACAATTTTCAGAAAACTATGTGAGAAATCTTTACATCCATTTCAGCTTGACAACCTCTAAGAGAGGTTTTTATTGACCCTTTGCGCAATGGAGATGATCTTTCCTCCATCATTTTTACTGTAATGATTCATTTAACTGTGTATTTGGTTGAGGAAGCTAAATTAGGAGGCCCTGTTCATTATCGATGGATGTATCCAATTGAGAAGTACTTTATTTATATGTTTTCTAGTTATGTAAACAATTTTTGGTACTTAATTAAATGAATAATTATGTTTATTTTATTTCACATATATCTTGTGCATTTGAAATCATACGTGAGAAATAAAGATAAACTAGAAGGCTCAATTGCTAAAGGCTATGTGGCTGAGGAGTGTCTTACCTTTTGTTCTCGGTACTGGATGATATTGAGACAAGATTTAATCAAGTTGGATGTGTTGATGACACATCGAATCAATCTAAAATACATCAGAAATACAAAATATCTCCTACTATTGGCCGATCAGTTGGGAGGACCTCAAATGTGACACTGACTGAATTGGAATTATTACAGAAACATAGATATGTGCTGCTGAATAGTGAAATTGTAGATCCATTTATTGAAGAGTTGAGGATACAAACAAAGAGACGAATGAGAGGCCGAACACGAAATGAGAAAGATATAATGAAAGCTATTAATAAATAGCTTGTAGAATGGTTTGCACGACGTGTAAGTTAATAAATATTCCAATAAATACAAATATTAATTTGACACATACATTTTGTAAATCTAATAAAGTATATTTCTTTTTTCAGATCATGAATACTGATACTCGAGAAGAGGTGTCAGAATATTTGATGTTTCTTGCTAGAGGTCCTCTAAAATAAGTTAGAAAGTTCGACGCTTATAATGTGAATGGCTTTAGATTTCGTATAGTCAATCGAGAAGTGGGTTTGAGAACACAAAATAGTGGTATATTTACATTTTCTGAAGTGGAATACTATGGAAAGCTGCATGATATTATTGAATTAAACTTCCATGGACATTTTTCAGTTGTTTTATTCAAATGAAAATGGGTCGATATTATCAGAGGTGTTAAAAGAGATTCCTTGAAATTTACTTCTGTGAACTTCTCTCGCTTGATGGATGTTGGTGATCATGAACTGCATGATCCATATATTTTAGCATCGCAAAAAAAAATGGTATATTATGTGCATGATGTTTCCAATGAAGGGTGGAGTGTAGTTTCTCACGTAATACAAAGAGATTTGTATGATATGGGTGATGAAGTGGAAAATTTGACCTCTGAAATTGAATTTAATCAGAAACAGGAAGCAGAATTATTTGTCCATCATGATATTGAAAATATTAGTCTAGCAAGGATGAATGAAGTGGATGAAGCAATAGAGTAGGAAACTGACATGATTGAAGGGGAAAATTATTGTATGTACAATTATTTATTTATTCAACAACCACTTTTTTCATTTCTGCAGTCATTCATTATCATTGTTATATATATTTTGTCTGTTAGTACTCCATCTGTTATCATTTTTAATTTGTTTTTCTGCATATTTTTTTTTTGAAATATATATTCTAAACTTAATTTTATTTGATTAAATAATATTAATGACAAGGAAGAAGTGGTACATTATTTCATCCAGTTCTACGACAGATGACTATCCATCTGGCTCCCTCCCCACGACATCTGAGGCACCAGCTACCGACACCCCTGCACCATCTCCTCCTGAACCATTTCTCACACCATCTGTGGATGTCCCAGTAGAGGCTAAGTCGTCGACTCCCCCTTTAGGAGCCTCAGAGGTGGGGTAGCGACGCGCCCCTTCCAGTTCATCCCAGACATACTAGAGTGTCACTATCATAGGTACAACTTTTAATTAAATAAATTTATTTCATTTTGTTTATACTAATTGTTTTCTCATTGTAGATGACAAAAATAAAACCGTGGAGAAAAACATAAAAAGTTCAGATGTTTGGAATCTGAATGGTGAGAAGATTATTGTGCCATTTGATTCTTACGGGGTCCCTACGGATGATGCCGCAGGGTTACTTGGCCAGATTCTAGGCCACCTGGCAGCAGAGCCCATTTCCCTTCCCATTTCATATGATGATTGGAGACATATGCCTCCAAGATGGAAAAATGAAGTGTTTGATTCTCAAATAAAGGTAAATTTAGTACATTATGGTTTAATTGAATGTTATGTTACTAATATGTTCAAAATGAATTTCTTTATACAGATATTCTTCCACTTTACCGTTGCTGATGTGATACCATGGAAGTGGACGTTGAAAAATCTAGGTAAGAAGTGGAATGATTTTAAATGGAGATTGTGGTGTGATGTCAGTGATAATTCATTGACTGCGCTACAAATGTATGAGAAGCTACCCAGTGGGGTACCGAAAGAGCAGTGGAAAGTGTCTGTTGACAGGCATCAGGATAAGAAGCGGATGGTATTGATATATATATATTATTATATTATCCTCATTTTAAATTTATACATTTATATGAAAAGGACATGACATTCAATACATCAGTATTAAATTGATTTTTTTTAATTTCAAAATCTCTCAAGATAGAATGCGTCAAACCGAGCGAAGCAAGTCATCCCGCACATTGCGGGATCAAAAAGTTTTTCTAGAAGTCGAACAACATTGGTAATATTTTAATTAGTTTAAATATTTATAAGAAAATATTATCTGTTTAATATATTGAATTTTTTATTTATCTTTGATTAATGCAGTCACAGAGTTTAGGCCATGAAGCATCCAGAACTAAACTGTGGTTGGATGTTCACAAGAAATCAGATGGATGTTTTATTAATGAGCCTGCTAAAGAAGTTGGGGTATGAAGTCAATTTTTTATCATAATAACTAATTATCAGTTTTTACTGTGTTAATATATATTGATATTTGATTTATATGTTAAAATTAAAGAACAATGGGATGCCAAGCCTACGCATTCCTACTCTGTCTCCCAGGATGACCCGGTTGCTAAAGTCCCTGGGAAGGAGTATCCTGGGAGAGTGTGTGGGATGGGTTTGGGACCCGTGCCATCCGATGTTTTTAGCAGGCCACTAGGGATAGCTGCTGCATCTACTCCTGACTTTAGTCAGCCCATACCCGAAGATTCTATGAAAGAGATTGTTTCTTTATGAAACAAAGTTCACCAATAAGGGGATCAGATATCTGCATTGCAGAAAGAGTTGACTGAAATACGTCAGTAGATGAGAAGATATGACCCTGGTGGGAGTACATCGATTGGTGGTATGCAGGTAAATTACAGAAAATAAAAATCATTTAGTTTTCTAACTTTCATTGGTTTTAAGTTTTAATATAAATATGTAACTGTATTTAATTTTCAATATAATGTTCTTACAGGTGACAAAAGAAAGTGGAAATGAAGGTGGATAGGGTGAAGATGCATCATCGGACCCTGAGTAGTTGTATTGTTGATGTGTTGAACAAAAATGGAAATAGTTGGTTTGTATATGTAACATTTTTGGAACATAGTTTCCACCACACATTTTCATGTCCTAAAATTTCCTTGATTTATCATGTTTCTTTTTAGGCATTTTATTGATTTCTGATGTTTCTTTTTATGTCTTCATTTCTCGAGTGTGGTATATATCATTCCATTTAGGTCTGTGATTGAATTGGTAGTTGAGATTTTGGATGACTAGTAGTTAAACCCATTGTTGATGTGGGTGCAACAGTTGCATGTAGTAGAGTTTTATACAACAATAGTTATCACTATACCATTGGAATGGCCATTTTATAACTTTTATGGAAGGTCATGTTGTTAATAATTGTTCTAGATAGGCATTGGGAAGGCAGGTGTTCTTGGCCCAGAGTTAGTACAGAGCACAATAGTGAATTTTGATATCATGCAAGATATGATGAATGAAGCTCTGGGTATAAAAGGTTTAGTAAGGTGAGAAATCTCTCTTTAACATTCATTATACCTTTCCAAGTGTTTGGGCGAGTTGGTGTGGTGGCATATCAGCTGGAATTTACAACTCATTTGGGGAGGATCCATGATGTTTTCCAAGACACTTGGATCTATCCGTATCTACATGATACATCTCACGTATGATACTTGGGAGAGCCGGATGTTGTGAATGATGCAATGTTCATTGAAAAATTGTTAATAATCGAGGATCGTAAGGAAAAAGTGCTCTATGGATGGATGATTCATTTGGATCATGTGTTGTGGAGGAACGTTTTCCATGAGGAGAGTACTAGGGAGTGAGAAGTGAATATGCATTCCCAGTACACTAATATGTATCGAGTTGATGCTCTGAGCATTACTTTTATGTTTTAATTTTTTAATTTTCATTGAAGTGATATCTGACCTTGTTTTGCAATAAGATATGTTGTATATTGAAATGGAGGAAGGAGCTCTCTAATACATGTGTCTAGATGGTGTGACCATATGTGATTACATGGTTGTTAGGTGTAGTGTGGGGCCTTTGGGTTACACAATTGTTTTAGAGAAAGATAACTAGTGAGGAGGGGTTCTGGGATGTCGAGGTTTTCATTCCATATTTGGAACAAATCATAGTGGTTTATACCTGATAGTTATGTTATAGGGTGGTTGTTCAGACCCCTCTCTTCTTGGGTAGTTTTTCATTCTATAGGGTGAGGCTATTTTGAGAGCTATATGATGTAATGGAGTAAACCTCTAAGATTAATTACATTGTGAAACACTAGTGATTAGGGTGTTCTAGGGGATGTTTTTCACTCATTCCAGGAGTTTTTCAAAAATAAAGTTTTTAACTATTCATGATTCAGCCTGTCAATGAGTTAGGTTTTCAGTGAATCATCCTATCAGTGACTCAAGGATTTGGTGTTGGTGAGTCAAGGGTGTCGGTGTCGATGAGTCATGGGCGTCAGTGTCAGTGCCATGGTGTCAGTTCCATGGCATCAGTACAAGGGTGTTTCTCACATGGAATCAGTTATAGGGCATTGATGATAGGGTGTTGGTGCCAGGGTGAAAATGTCATGACATCAGTGATAGGGTATCAATGAGCCACCCATCAGTGAGTCATTTAATGTTTTCCCCCGACATCCCAGTCTCTCTCTTATGATTTTCTTTTAACAAAAAATATGTTTCCTATTGAGTTTGACTTTTCATAAATCTTTTTCCACTGTATTCAAGGAGAATTGTTGTTTCTCTAAACCATAATCACCCTTAAATTTTGAAAAACCAAATTAACGATATGTGGTGTTGAACACAACACGTTTTTCAAGTATTTTGAAGTCATCTATCTAATTTTATAGTTATATGTTTTCAAAAAACTGAGTTTGATGCTATGTTTGGGTGTTTTTAAGAGTTTTTTGAAGGATATTTGTTATATATTTAATTTCCTAATGTCCTCGAGAATTTGAGATATTCAAATAGCATGGTCAATCCATGATCTGTTTTATATAGCACATTGAAATTATATCCCTTGTTATTAGGATCTCACTCATTCTTAAACAAAGATCCTCTAATTTCCAGTGTATTCTTTTCCTTCTCCCAAGGTGTGGAAGGAGTCCTTCCTACTTAGAAGAGACATTCCCCCACCCTGTTCTACTTTCATGTAGTTCCTTGGAGTTATTTCTTACTCCTTATGTGATATCATGCTCTTTATTCAAGGAGGAACTTAGATCCTTTGATCATCCAAGTAAGGATTTCCTTCATTTCAGTTCCTATGAGCATTTTGCAGGGTAGGTTTAGTAATTTTCTATGTGAATACGACTGAATATATTATTTAACATAAGGAATAATTTATTGAGTATGATGATAAAAATTCATTGAAAGGGTTATAGTACATTTACTATTTCTACTTGTTATCTTTTTTTATTGTTCTGACTTGTTGTGGATGTGTGCCTTATAAAAAACATGGCAATTGGTGGTCTTTTCTTACACAGTATTAATATTTTTATTGGTTATAATGCTGTGGAAAAATGTTGTAATGTGGAAACTGATTAATCATGTACACATGGTTAATTAAATGGATGCTCGAGGAATAAGAACCATTACGTGATACCCCAGTAAAAAAATGCTATTCAAGAACAGAGTTGGCTAAATCTGAATTTACCCCTATTTGATGGGTGTGGTCGTGTAATGTGTGTTATGGTTGGGTTTTATGGTTTATGTGGAATGTTTGTGAATTGAAGCAACAGTTCTATCTATGTTTGTGGGATTGATTTTTTAATGGAAGAACTTGTAGGCAGTTGAAATACCTTTGGTTGTATTGTGTCCATCAGACAGGCTTCTGTATGGGGACTGCAATGTGGCATTGGTGGTGTTGTGCAGTGGGACTACAAGAATGGTTTTCATTCATTTTTGAGTTGGTTAGGGATTTTATTTTTTGGTAGTAATGGAATATATAATGTGAATACCTTGAATAAATTAATAGAACGTTGTTAAATAAAAAGTGTCTATATTATTCTTTGGAAGTATCTGTTGTGTGGGTTTTCATATAGCGGTAGCAAAAAAAGTGTTACTATTGGATTGTTCATTGTTTGGTTGAAACCTATAGGTTGGGATACTGTTTGATTATCTATATGTATATGAACATATTGTTTTTTTATTTCTATACACACCAGACCGTCATTTACCACCATGTTATTAACACCCCCATTCCATTAGATAGGGTGTCTTTTCAGGGCAGTGGTGCAGCAGAAGCAAAGAATAATTTTTTTTATTATGGGAAGCTTTTCGCGGTGGTTTTAACCGCCGCTACATGCATATTCTCTGCGTTTTCACGGAGGTTTACACCACATCTAAATAGTTAAAATTGCCGCTAAATATAAAATAAAATTTACGTTTAGCGGCGGTTATAATCGTCGCTAAATAGGATCATCGTGGCTGCCTCATTCCGCAGCGGTTATCGTGACTTTAGCGGCAGGTTTACGGCCACTGGAATATGAGTTTATTCTCGGCAGTTATAATTGCCACGAATAAATTGATATCCAGGGCTTTTAAAACCACCGGTAAATTTAGAAAAACCACCGCGAAATGAGGCAGCTACGATGCTTTCCGGAAACCGCCGCTAAACGCAAATAACCGCCGGTAATAGATTGGCGATGCCCTATTTCGTGGCGGTTTCTGTAAACTGCTACCAAAAAAAGTAGAGGCGGTTTAAACCACTGCTAAATGAAAAAAAACCACCGCTAAATGGTGATTCTGTTGTAGTGTAAACATTTCCATGTTTCCACAATACATGAACAATGGACACATTCTTTCCTTGTAATACATTATTACTTCATTCTGACACATGTATTAGATGCTTCCCAAATGATGAATTGGTCACAATCTCAACATCATCCACATCTATCAAATGATAAGGGTTAGTGTAATACTTATGAATATGTTACACATGAAAAAAATTGTGAAAATCATTATACTCTTTGGAAGAGACAATCTATATGTCACTAGACCAATTCTCTCATCAAACTCAAATCATCCAACAAACCTTGGTGCTAGGTGGACCTATCTCTGTATCCTGCTGTGAACCAATCTATGAAACACCCAAAGGAATAAACGATCACCCTATGTAAAATATAGGGGTCATCAGTGTCAATTATCATGAGAATTCTATCTAATATGTGTTGTATCCATACACTTTCTAATTTTCTAATCCTACTCCAATATCTCCTATGCGAGACTCGATCCCAACACCTTTGACTCACCCGAATCCATCCAAAATAGAGGAAATATTCATGGTCTATCATAAATATATTGATATGGTTCCATCTGAATAGTTCCTAATAACATTTGTTATAGGTGAACTCCAAAAAATCTAGGTGCTTCTCTCAATATCTAGAAAAGTCTAGGACACACGCATAATGAACATCCTTAAGCACCTGGATAGTAAATTTTGAATACCCTTCTGTATGTGGGTGGAACATCGTAGTCAACAAAACATGTGTACCAATCAAATTTTTAAATCCTTGCTAGAAGCGTGATTTGAAATGCGAGTCACAGTTTGAAACAATAGTCTTTGGCACCCTGTACAGATGTACTATATAAAAAATGTACAAACCTCCCAACCTGTCTACTTAGAATGTAATCTATATAAGAACAAAATATGATACTGTTTCCGACGCTTTTACGCTGGGGCGCGCGCGCATGTCCATCATGCATGGGAGGACGCGTGGCTCGCAGCCTCGCATTCCTGCTTTCCAAAGGCGGGCGACATCCATTCCTTATTCAGGGACATCTTCTCCTTGATCGAAACTGGGATGATGGGATGTTGGTTCTTCCTTCTGTGGATTCCTCCTCGGAGCTCATCACCTAATTCGGGTCTCCCTCATATATTTAAGACGGGTTCATGAAGATCATTCTTGGCACCATATCTGCATGGATGCCAGTTAATTACACTGCTTCCGTCGAGATGCTCCAAGGGGTCTTGTCAGGGCAGCAGCCTTCGGTGAGGAGAATGGTCGCGTTGGGGTGTCGTTGGCATGTCTTGACACTGGGGATCAGCATTTCTGTCTTCTGTCCCTTATCACAGGGCTTCTTGAGGGTACGGAAGCCCGAGGCATCCCACATCGAATGTGGGGAATATGTACCATCTGAGGTTTTCCTCAGCTTCCCATGTTTAACACGGGGTATGCCGCGAGTTTAACGTCTTGCAGAGAAGGATCAGACTGATCAAAACAATGAGAGTGGATGAGATTGAAGGAACCCCTTGGGGGAACACCGATGTTGGGGACAACACATGGGAGGCTTCCCAGATACTATGGAGTGGGGTGGAGTGGCATGATCTCACTGGGATGTGGCAGCCCGGGTAAGGATCAGGATGGATGATGGAGTGATGGGCTTGAACCTCGTGGAGGCTTCCTACGTATCCCCATGGCAGGGAATCAAAGTTCGCGTAGTTCGGTGATATGGTTCGACACCTGAAAAGGTGACCCGTGAGAATAGACGCATGGATTGGAGCCTGGAGAAAGTAAGATGCACGTCATCTTGAGTGGGGAAGTCAGGATGAGACGTGGGTGTGAGGCATGGGGCTTATGCTCTGAGACAGACCAAGCAGGGGAATACAGTTTAACGTTATGCAAGACGAGATACAGTTTAATGTCATGCGAGACGAGTGATCTGGGGATTACGCTCTGAGTCGGCCCATGGTGGATATGGGGGTTACGCACTGAGGCGGCCCATGTTGGATATGGGGCTTACACTCTGAGGTGGCCCATGGTGGATATATGGATTACGCTCTGAGGCGGCCCATGTTGGATATGGCACTTACACTCTGAGGCGTCCCATGTTGGATATGGGGCTTACGCTCTGAGGCGACCCATGTTGGATATGGGGCTTAAGCTCTGGGGCAGACCATGTTGGATATGGGGGTTACGCTCTGAGGCGGCCCATGTTGGATATGGGGCCTACGCTCTGAGGCGGCCCATGTTTAATATGGGGCTTACGCTCTAAGGCGGCCCATGTTGGATATGGGGCTTACGCTCTGAGGTGGCCCATAGTGGTCAGGGAACCGACGTGGAGAGGTCGGAACGACTGGGTGGTGGGCTTGAACGTCATGGAGGCTTCCTACGTACCATGCGTTAGCATGGATCAAAGTCCACGTAGTTCGCTGGTATGGGGCTTACTCTTTGAGGTGGCCCATAGTGGGATGTCATGGTCAATGCGCGCTCTAAGACCACGTGAGTCAAGATCGGTGTGAGAAACAAGAGACAACAGGGACCAGACGATCACGTCGCGAAGGGTGCGTCCGTGAGAAGTGGAATGGGGCTTACTCGTTGAGTGGCCCAAAGAGGAAACAGGGGCTTACGCATGGTTAGAGGCCCTTGGTGCCAGGGCTTACTCCAGAGTGGAGGCCCGTGGTGCGACAAAGCACAGTGGGAAAGGGACTCCACTGGCCTTGGCAGGGGGGAAGTACGGAGATGCATGGGTGCAACCTTCTGCAAGAGGCTAGGGGCTTACGCTCTGAGGCAACACTTCCCCCACGGAAAAACACCACTCCGACAAGGAGGATCTCATTCCATGCAAGGTACAGTCTATTCCCGTGGAGACGAGAGGCATAAAAAATGTCCGAGCTGGGGGGACCCTACGTGCGAAGCACGAGGTCGGACCACAGTTTAATGTCATGTGTTAAGGACGAGGTGCTTCGCAGTTTAACGACCTTCATCTTGGATGAGGTGGGTTCGCTCCACACCCCTTGGGATTACATGTCCAATGCCCTCTACCCCTTGTGGGAGGGAATGCATCGGCAAGGCCTTGGTGAAGGGGGGCCACATGGTGAACCATTGGGGGGTCCACGTTAGCGTGGCTATGCGAAGAAGCAATAGCCATTAGCGTGCCTATGCGGAGAAGCATAAGGCAAAGCAACGCAATGGGAAACACCATCCAAGGTACCTTGAGGTTACTTCGTATGAGCCTGGAAGGCCGTATAGGAAAACAACGCATGGCGCGCATGCCCGACATGGGAGACATCAGGTGCCGATGCAGAGAGGCAACCAAGGGGCGTCAATGTGAGGGGTCCTGGGTTTTGCGCGCAGAGACAAGGTCTGCTCGCAAAAATCCGGGATGGCTCACAATAGGGCCAGATAATTCCACGCAGAAAAGGGATTGCACACATGGTATTGCGCGCACGGAAGGGGATTGTGCGCACGGGACACGGATTGCATGCAACGGAAGTACCTGGAGGAGGAGGCAAATTCACTTAAGCCAGTGGAGTTGCGTGAAAAGGTGAACCCTGGGGCAAGGTTGCGTGAAAAGAGGGATTACCTGGAAGTCATATTTCACATGGGGGGAGTCAAATTGCATGCACAAGAGATGATTTGAATTCCTCAACCCCCAAAACTTCTGGGGTCACCTTCTATTTATAGGCACCCACCGACGCGGAATCCAGGTGGCGCGCGAAAATTTCAGCGCCAGGAACTGTTGGCGCGCAAAACCTCACCGCACGGAACTGGGGCTTGAAAAATTGCGTGCACCAGTGGCTCGATTATGCGAATCCCAGGGATTCTTAGCACACTGAACAATATTTCATGCGGATCCTCCTTTATTTCACGCATCACTTCCCGGGCCTCCATATCGGGCCTCTGATTCCGAATATGACTTCGATTTTCCATTTCGAAACTTCCTCTAGGAGTTTCAGACTTCTTTCGGCGTCTACAAATGCCCCCCCTCGGAATGGGATCGGCGAGAGGTCGCAACGATTGGATTCCAAGGGAAACGCCAAAACGCCAAAGTTTTGGGTCTCCTGGTCACTTTGCGCGCAAACTTCCAACGAGGCGCGAAAAACGATGGACTCACGTGGAATCCTCTTTCGGCACGGTGCGGAACCCTAGCCTCGCCTATAAAAAGGGGCGTGGGGTCACAAATCCGTACCAAAACTTTTCCGCGCGATAGGATTATCGCTCTCACGCGTGAAATCTCTCCCGCGGCTGTGCGTAAAAACACTCTGGCAGTGCGGAATTCCTTTAAAATTTTAGCCGTCTTTGCGTGCCTACTCAGGATATTCCGCGCCTGATGTGCCGATTGCGTGCTCAAGTCCATGATTTTGTGCAACTACTTCAGATTCCACGTAGCACTCTCTGTTTCGGCGCACTGCACCTTGATTTCGTGCAACTCCCGAAAAATTAGAGATGGCCGCAAGCCGAGTTGATGAGGGGGAAGCCGCCACTCGTAGGAGAGAGATGGTGGAAAACGAGGAGGTTTATGGTGCCAAGGTGATCGTCTCCAACAACCTGACCTTGTTCAATCTGCTGACTCTAGCCTATAAGACGTATCCGCTGTCTGAAAGCCCCCCGCTCTGGAACTTTGGAATCCTGGAGGAGGTTCCCCTGCCAAGCTTCGAGGTGGACATGCCACAGTCATTAGTAACCCAGGAGGATGAGATTCCTCACTACAACATCACCAAAAATGTCCATCCTGCCAGGGAAACCAGAAATATGGACGTATATGTCCTGAACCCGAGGACTAAGACCATTACTGGGGATGAGCCTGTCGTAGAGAATTCTCCAGCCATCTATGCGAGCACGTTCCACCAGAGCGTCACGGATGACACGAAGGCCTAGCTGAAGGATTGGGACCTGTGGTCTGGGGGTAACATCACCAGTGAGTGGGCCTGGGCATTCTGGGTTCTCCATACCTGCGACTAGTTCGGGGATGAGCTGTGGTATATCGGCCTGTTCGAGGCGGTATGGACGTCGCAGTTCCACTTCCACCGCCAACCTGAGCTTGGGCCGGAGCTCTTCACCCAGTGGTCTCCTGACACCAATACATTCCACCTTCATCATGGGGAAGTTGACATCAGTCTCTGGGACGTTCACTGCATCGGGGATATCCCACTGGAGGGCTACCAATATGACGAGTTCATTCCACCAAAGAACACCTGGGAAGACAGGTCACGGACGCCCATGCTGACGTGGAACCTACTGGAGATGGCGAAAGAGAGGCTGGGGGTCAAGGAATTCCTGAAGGACATTGCCTACAAGGGCTGGTTCAGCCTGTTCCTTGAGAAGGATCCGACCGTCAAGATGCCGGGACGTGGTAAACGGTGTCCAACCGCGGCTCAGAGGAGCAGGGATGGGTCATACTGGAGGACCCTGGAGGCGGGGAAATACCAATCATGGGGCTATCACATCATCGATGCCTGAGACCCGAATGTCCGGTATGCCGGGTTCATTGGCGCCTTCCTGAGCGGGTGGCTCCTACCAGTGCGGGACGCGAGGATGGTCATCTGTCCAGCAACACTGGTGATGGCGGGAACCATGGATGCCAACAAATGGTTCAACATGGGAGTCCCCATACTGGATAAGCTGTATGCCATCCTGGGACGCATCTCATGAGGGGGGTCGCCTCGGAGAGTATGTGGCCCATTACAGATCTTCCATGGCTGGGTGGTGGCTCATCTTGGCGGGTACACTTTCCCAAACGCCATCCATCCTCCGGGCAATGGCCTGCGACCATCCTTGATGAACATCGTAGGGGTATCACCAATGACGCTCAATGAGGAGGGCGTGCGAATCCACATCGGAAACCACAACAAATTCCACTTCATCCCATTCCCCACCCCGTTCGGCCAGATGGTGGACAATGGGCGAGGATCTCTGGAACAACAGGAATATTTCAAGAGCATTCGAGGAGGGCTGCTCGTGGCTCGGATCGACGGGAAGGTGATCTGCGAGCCTTACGTGCCATCCCGATTTTCCGGGCAGTTCGGGTGCCTCCAACGAATAATGAAGAAGGTATTCACGGCTATCTGCAGGAGAAGAATCCCTGCGTTCTACTCCAGATGTCGTTGATGTTTACCACCTTCGGCTCTTGCGATGTCATCACTCTTCCTCCCACCGGGGTTTATGCTGGTCTAGCAACCGAGTATGCCGAACACTAGACCATCGGGTAACCTGAGGGGATTTTATGCAAGCGAGTCCGACAACTCAAGGTTACTCGTGCAGAAACCGGGTGACGTGGGAGAAGGAAAGGGGCTACCGGATGAGGGGAACCAGGGGTGCGTCAGGCAGCGAGGCCTGCGCAGGCCGAGACTTCAACAGCGGGAACATCACGCAGTGCCACCGTGACCTCGTTGCCCGTGGGGGGGTCACATGAGGTGGCTAGGGAACTGCCTGAGAAGCAGATAAGATACCTGCTCGAACCTTCTCAAGATGTAATTTTCCCGAAACTGTGGTCGGCCTGGATGACCCTGCGACAATTGATGAGCATTGAATTCGTCTTGCAGAAGATCATGAAAAACGGGATCCAGCTGCCAGAGGTCGGGCTCATTCGAGTTACCGACCACGTAAATTTCCATTGGCGACATGCTTATCTGACGGACATGGACAAATACGCGTGCCAAATGAGTCGGTGTGTGAAGACACCTTTCCTAGTGAAGGTGATGCTCGGCCAGGATCATGATCCGGAAGCAATGCCACCAGGAGAAGGCGACAGTGACGAGGAGTCGGAGGGTGGGGGGGAGGAGACCAGAGAAGATGAAGGTGAAGGAGAAGATGAAGAAGAGGGATAACCCGAGGGTGAGGGGTCACAGGGGGCGACCTACCAGGGGAGTCTCCGAGAGAGCGGCAAGATTATCAGCTCTGATCTCAACATAACCAAGATACTCAAGGTTTGTCTCTATTTTCATTCCCTTTCTTTATTCATCCATTCTCCTTTTCAACTTCCAACCCATTTCTCTACCTCACTCAGGAGTGTCGAAGTGTTGGATAGGCGTCCCCACCAGAGGAGGGAGGAGAGGAACCGGTGGGACATGATGGGGATCCGACACCCATCATTGAACTAGAAAACGTAGAGGGGTCTCCCATTATGGCGGCTCCAGTAGCGGCCATAACACTGGAGACCAACCCTATGGACTCCTATAAGTCCCACGCTTCACTAATGGTGATCGTTATCCAAAGATCCCAACTAATCAGTGTACGCCTTGCGCAGTGATCTCAACATTGGAGGCTCATCAGGCTGCGGAGCCCGGGCCATCCGTGAGTTGACCAGTGGCGGACATACCACCTCATTTAGAACGTGCTACCTACACTGAGTCAGCCCTGACAACTGGTGAGCAAGGGGCAGCGGACATTAGCGGCGCTGTTCTTGAGGTGAGGCCGGAGGCTGACGGAGGCATCATCGCTGCTGGGGCGAGAGAGGAAGGTCGCCCGAACGTCGAGGACCCTATTCTTCACGAAGACATCCCTGAGGCAGATCCTGCTGCCGATCTGCTGGCTGCCTTCCCTACATACCGACCCGCTGACCCTGAGGAGGTAGATGACTCGGACTCAGAGGTAGCCAAGGAGAGCCAGATGACACGGCGCAAATGGTGGAAGTGTATCCGATGCTTTCTCAGACAGCCCCAGTCGGGTTGGCTGAGGTGGATGGGATCACTCCAGACCTGGCTACGCTTCCTGTGCGCCGGAGGGGCTGACGCTCTACGCCTTCATCTGACGGTCCGTGATTACATGGCCGAGAAGATACGTGAGATCAGCCAGCGCGCCGACGTTGCCCAGTGTCAGGAAAGATCGGTGAGCACCCGAGAATTGCTGAGGACGGAGCAGGAGGTATGGCACCTCGAAGGGCAGGAGACAGATAAGGAGGCCTTCCTTGCAACATACTCTGAGCTTGTGGAGCAACTGACGGCCTAGCTGGCTGACGCGCATGAACAACTGATGAAGGCGAGTCACCAGATGACCGTACTTCGAACCGAGCGGGTGCAGGCACAAGCTAGGATTGGTGAGCTACGCTCTGTGGCAGCTGATGAGGAGAGAGTCATCGAGGAGCGAGAAATGGTCCTGGAGGCTACCAGCCAAATGGTAGCAGTGCTAGAAAGGTCAATTTAGCATGCTGATCCCTAAGGGATTTGTTTTGGCCATCTCATGAACTTCTTTCTTGTACTACTCATCATCTCAATCCAATACATGGCCAAATCCATTCATCTGTACCCTTGGTTTAATATGCTCAACCATAATTCCGAAATTAATAACAACCCATCACTAAGCTCTTGTGGGTCGCACCCAACGCGAGAAGAAAAGGATACTCGTGTTATCATTTTGTCCAACTGTGGGGAATTAACCAAGCTTCAGGCATGCGAAATTGGGCCTGGATTTCTGAGGAGGATACCTCAGACTGATTGATATATCACATTCTCAATGTGCTCTCATACACGAACGGGGAAATGCCGTGGGCATTGTAATCCATCTGAACATAGGGAGATGGAAAGAAAAGGTGAATCATGCTACCTGAATTCGGAACACTGTGGGGCGCAATGATGGAGGATAACAGTTAACAGTGATGGAAACACAACATCCATATCGTGTTTTCCTGGAGTGGGGAAAATAAATGAGGGCTGACCGCTGACCATGTTCGCAACATGAGGTCTAACTCAAATATCTCTGGTCAGTTTCCCGGAACGTTGGCCCAGGACAACAGGCGGACTATAGGTCTATCATCCATGTTGCTACAATAGGTAGAACAAAGGTCTTTCATCCATATTGTGGCAGTAGGCAGACCAAATTCTATCACCCATACTGTTAGGGGGTCCCGTTAAACATGACCAGTCCTCCGAAACGTTGGCCCAGGACAGTAGGCGGACCATAGGTCTGTCATCCATACTGTTAGGGGGTCTCGTCAGACATGAAAGAGAATGATGATCCAAATAAAGGGGCACAGAAAGTGTGGAAGGTGGAGTGGTGGTTTGTTCGAACAGAGTCCAACACTCCCGAAATTGCGCCACCGTGGCGGAGGCGCATCAGGCGGACGTACCAAACTGGTCATGGGTCATCCCAATTTTCAGGCAGGACCACTCTGGCAAGAGAACTACCGCTTCCCATTATTACTATGGGGCATCCCGAACTTATTCGGGGTAAATACCATGATTACACCGCTTCCCAAGAAGTCAGGCCGAGGGGCTGACAATGAGGGACGGGGTTTGGTAATCCCTGGGGCTGGACCCAAGATGAAATGTCCGGGCGTTCCTATGTATCTCATCAGGATGAGAATCAAGACACTCGTAGTTCTAGAGAGACAGTTTAACTTCATTCTAGACTAAATACAGTTTAACGTCGTGTGGGATGGGGGGCACATCTCATCTGGGGATAGGCACGGCACGACGGGTAACCCGACGTGAATGAGGACATGATCCCGCACCACACCGTACAATCACACAAGAGAGACCGAGTTGCAGAAATCCAAGCAAAGGATCTTAGTTTTAGGTCTTAGAACTCGGACCAAAGGAGAAGGGGGATGGGAGACACACAGTAAATCGGCTGCAAGACCCAACGTGAGTGTGGGAAAAAAGGCCCTGCTTACTATGTGCTCTTGGGGATGCGTTTAGGCCGCAAGACCGAACATGAAAAGTTAGGCTGGGCCTGTGGGGAAGTTCCCAGGCGCTCTTACGTATCTCATAAGGATGGGAATCAAGCCATACGTAGTTCTTGAAAGGCAGCATGGTGCGATATGGTGCCTGCGCAAAGGACGAAGGAGTCGTGCGGGTCTATCCCTCACACCAAAAGAAGCGTCATTTGATATGTCTTGTTTGTTCTTGAAGGTAAATGGTTTTTCTTTTGTGGGGCGACTGGCCTAGGGTAGAAATTCCTGGAATCTCCACAATAATCAAGCCATAGCAGGTGTTGACAAGAGACATGGTAATCAACCAATACCAGGCGTGATGTCCCCCATGGGGAGGTCATCACAATGCCGTGCCATTTTTTGTTGTGCGGCCAGGATGATATCATCACAGTTTATGGTCGTATGGTTTGGACCGGCAACACAGTTTAAGGGCATATGGTTTGGACCAACAAAACAGTTTAAGGTCATATCGTTTGGACCAACAGCACAGTTTAAGGTCATATGGTTTAGACCAACAACACAGTTTAAGGTCGTATGGTTCGGACCAACAACACAGTTTAAGGTCGTATGGTTCAGACCAACAGCATGGTTTAATGTCGTATGGTTTGGAAAAACAACACAGTTTAAGGTTGTAAGGTTTGTACCAACAACACAGTTTAAGGTTGTATAGTTTGGACCAACATCACAGTTTAAGGTCGTAAGGTTTGGACCAGCAGGAACACGCACGATACGATAAAGCATACATGATGTGGGTGAGGGCATAATCCCATACCATCACCACGTGCGGTTCTGAGAGAGGAGCCTTGGGCCAAAGGGGCCTAAGAGGGTTCAATAATTAGGGAGGCATGAGATTATAGCTCCCAGCTATGCTGGGCCCAGAATGCAATGTTTGGGTGACTCCTTTTTCCCCATTGGGATGAGGGTCAAGCTGTACGCAACCTATAGATAAGAGACCAAAGCACATACTCAAGCGCTCAGATCACGGGAGCCCCGAGAGTCACTGTTATGCAGCTTGGTCTGTCTGATGTGCGAGGGTGTACTGAGGGTTAGTACAAGGAGTGTCGAGATTCCACCGTGAAACGGTGGGGGCGGAACACAATGTGAATCATGCAACCAACATTCAAGGCCTGAGGAAGAAGGTGTGACGACTGAGGATTACTGCTGACCATGTTCGCAACACATCATCCTGTCTCGTTAGCCTAGAAGTAGGGGCAAAGAAATGAGTATCAACCGCTGACCATATTCGTAACACGGGATTTGTATCAATGTTTCACCCAAAACCCTCAGGGGCGTTGGCCCATGACGGTAGGATATCCCTTAGGCGTTGTATCCAGTCCGTTATTGGGGGTCCCTCTGGGTGTGAAGGATGGTGGGGCCTGAATGAAGGGGAACAAAAATCTTGACAATTAGAAGAATACTTGTCTAAGTCGAATCTGACACTCGAGGTCCTAGACCAGAGTACTCTGAACACATTAGCAGACCACTGGAAAGGGTCGAAGGGATCATTCTAAGAGTGGCCAAAGGATGGTGGATTCCTGAAGGAAGGGCAGGCCAAAAGACCGAGGCAACCGGGAGATCGTGGGATCTCCTAAAAGAAGGGGCTGGACCTAAAATCTAAGTGTTCAGGCTGTCCTACGTATCCCATAAATATGGGAATCAAGCCACACATAGTTCTAGACGACGCCTTTTAATATCATGGGGAACATGACATAGGAGGGATAATCCTGAGAACAGGGCGCGCGTGGTGCATCTATTGCAAACCCGACATGAATGAGGAAATAATCCCATAAAGCGTAGCATGATCTTGTGGTCAAGGTCCCAAAGGTGAGCCAAGCACGGTGCACTAGCAGACCTCGAGCTGGACCCAAAGACGGATGATCTGGGCGCTCCTAGGGCTGGACCCGAGACGAAATGTCTGGGCATTCCTACATATCTCATTAGGATGATAATCAAGCCATACATAGTTCCTGAAAGGCACAGTTTAACATCTTGTAGGATGGAATACAGATCTTAGTTTTAGGTCTTACAACTCGGACCAAGGTGCAGTTTAGGGTCGTGCTGGATCATACAGTTTAAGGTCATGCTGGACCATACAGTTTAAGGCCATACTGGACCAAGGATTCCTAGATATAGGGAAAAATGAAGTTTAAGGTCATGCTGGACTGTACAGTATAAGGTCATGCTGGGCCACCAGAGGATATTAGTTTTAGGTCTTAGAACTCGGACCCTGGTGTAGTTTAAGGTCATGCGGGACCGTACAGTTTAAGGTCATGCAGGACCATATAGTTTAAGGTCATGCAGGACCATACAGTTTAAGGTCATGTTGGACCCAAGAGCCCTTAGGCAAAGTAGCGCTTGAGGAACCTGGCATTGGTGGGAGGAGTTATTCTCTCACCATCCATAGTCACCAGGGAATACGCGCCATTGGGATAGACCTTATGGACAATAAAAGGCCCCTCCCACTTGGGGTCCAACTTGGGTGGTTTCCTGCCGGGAATCATTGGCGCTCTGAGAGTCAGCACCAGGTCACCTTGTAGGAAGGAGCAGAGGCGAACCTTTATATTGAAATCTCGAGCCATCCTGCTCTGATGCCTTTCCAAGTTATGTAAAGCGCGAAGACTACTTTCGTCCAGCTCTTCCAATTCAGCTAGACGGATTTCGGAAACTCTATCCGGCGCCTGCTGGTCGTAGACCGCCGTGCGTAATGAGGGAAACTGGATCTCGATGGGTAGGACGGCCTCAGCTCCGTATACCAGGGAATACGGAGTCACCTGGGTGGAGTTATGAGTCGTCGTCCTATAATCCTAGAGGGCGTTGGGGAGCTTGTACGGCCAACTTTTCTTGTTCTGACCAACCATATTTTGAAGAATTTTAGAGAGGGTTTTGTTTCATTCCTTGATCTGTCCATTCACCTGCGCATGATAGCGGGAGGTGTGGTTAGAGAGAATGTTGTACTTAGCGTACAATTTCATCAGCTCGGATGCTCGGAAGTTGGTTCTGTTATCTGTGAGGATATTGTGAGGTACTCCAAATCGATAGATGATATTGGAGCTCATGAAGTCAGCGATAGAACAAGCCTTGACTTCCCTGAGTGGGATTGCCTCCGCCCACTTCAAGAAGAAATCCGTAGCGGTTAAGATGAACCAGCACTGGCGGGCCGTCGTCGGCGGGTAAGGCCCCACGATATCCAACACCCAGACTGCAAAGGGCCAAGAATACTTGGTAGTATGGAGAGGCTCCGGTGGCCGATGAACAAAGTTAGCATGAACTTGGCACACATGACACCTCTTGGCATACTCAATGCAGTCGTAGATCATGGAGGGCCAGAAGTATCCTAGCCTCCGAATCTGGTGGGACAACTTCGACCCAACTTGGTGGGAGCCACAAGAACCAGCATGCACTTCTTACATGACCTGTGGGATCTCGACTCCTTGAAGAAAACGGAGGATAATACCATCAAATACGCACCTGTAAAGGAGCTGCTCAAGGCTAGGACCATTCTGAAGGGTGAACTACGGCGCGCGGCGTCAGATTCGTTCTCGCTCGGCTCGGTCCGGCTGAAGATTGTCGTGCCGGAGATAATCAACCAAGGGCATCCTACAATCAGGAACTATCCCGATTACCGTGCCTGAAGCCCTCGAGGATCCTGATGTAGGGGCACCAGCGGTGAGATAGTTCACTTGCGGGCCACGATCGCCTTCTGGAATAACAGGAGAAATAATTATCCGGTGCCCCATATGGACGATTAGGTCATCCTGTTCGGGCTCCGCAAGTGATGCGGCCAGGCTGGCCAAAGCATCTGATCGACTGTTCTGCGACTGGGGAATGTGAACGACCTCTGGCCGGGAGGGGAACTTAGCCATTAGACGGAGGGTGCACTCCAGCAATGGCACGAGTTCCGGCTTTCTGACAGCGTAGTCACCATTGAACTATTTGATGACCAGCTCAGAGTCCCCCTTTACATACAGATGGGGTACGTCAATCTAGAGAGACAACTCGAGGCCAGTAATGAGGGCATGATACTCCGCCTCATTGTTGGTGTAGCCTTATGACAACAGAAATGAATACGGCAGAACAACTTGCTCCAGGGTGATGAAGATGATACCCAGGCCCACTCTGTTAAGCCTAGGATCGTTGAGCCTTCTACCGGTGGGGCTCTGTGAGTCACCGTCAAAGTGCATCTTCCAGCATGGGAAGGCATGATCAACTGAGAGGATTACCTCATCAGGAAAGCCTAGATCCATTGGCTGGTCCGCGGAGGTTGGGTGGGTAGCTAAGAAGTCTGCCAATGCCTGTCCTTTGGCGACCTTCTAAGGTACGAACCTGATGTCGAACTGCTGGAGGATCACCGCCCAACGCGCCAATCGACCGGTCAACATAGGTCGGTTCATGATGTATTTCAACGGGTCTACCCGAGAGACTAGATATACCTCGTGGTGCTACAAGTAATGCAGCAATTTCTGCACAGCAAATACGAGCGCCAGGAAGCTCTTCTCGATGGGAGAATATTTAATTTCCGCATCGAGGAGAATGTGGCTGAGGTAGTAGAGGCTATTCTCTGTTCCCTCGTTGTTCTTCTGGGCGAGAAGCACGCAGAGGGATCACTCCATGGCGGTCACGTAAAGGAACAGTGGCTTTCCAAAAACGGGTGGCATCAAAACCAGAGGTTGAAGCAGATACTGCTTGATTTCCTCAAAAGCGACCTGACACTCCTCGTCCCATTCGTAGGCGGCACCCTTCTTCATGTGCCGGGAAAAGTGCTTACACTTCCCAACCAGATTCACAATGAATTGGCGTATATAGGATAAGTGGCCTTGATGGCCTCTCAACTCCTGAATATTACTTGGGGTAGGCATCTAACTGATGGCCTTGATCTTTTCTGGGTCGATCTCGATGCCTCGATACCTAACAATGAAGCCAAGAAACTTTCCGGAGGTGACCCTAAAGGCACACTTCAACGGGTTCATCTTCAAGTGGCGAGAACAGAGGAAGTCGAACACTTTCTCAAGGTCTTTGAGATGGTCCTGGAGCTGACGAGACTTAACCACCAGGTCATCCACGTAGCACTCCACCAGCGTCCCGAGAATCGGATTGAATATGCGGTGCATGGCCCGTTGATAGGTGGCACCTACATTCTTCAGGCCGAAGGGCATAACCTGGTAGTAAAAAGTACACTGGGGGGCCCTAAAGGCAGTGAACTATTCATCCTCGGGGGCCATCCGGATCTGGTTGTACCCGGAGTACCCATCCATAAAGGAAAGGGCTTGGAACCCAGCCGTGGCATCAATCAACAACTCTGTCACGGGAAGGGGAAAGTCATCCTTCGGACAGTGGCGATTGAGATCGCGGAAGTCGATACAAACCCTGATCTGCCCGTTATTCTTCCTAACTGGCACAATGTTGGCTAGCCACCGGGGTACTGAACTTCTTTGATGAAGTTGGCCTTGACGAGATTATCAACTTTGGCCTCAACCAGGGCACTGTGAGAGGGGTGCATCTTTCTAGGAGGTTTCTTGAACCCGCGATGGTTTGCTGGAAGGGCAAGGCGGTGGACGGCTACCTGGGGATCTTGTCCTGGAATCTCATCATAACTCCAGGATAACACATCACGGTTCTGTTTGAGGAAGTCTACGTACCGTTTCCGTTCCTCGGGGGGCATAGCGACGCTGACCAATGTGGGTCTCGGGCTCGCCTCGCTACCGAGGTTCACCTGCACTAACTCGTCGACCGTGGTGGAGACGCCCTACTCAAAGGAAGGGGTAGAATCTTTTATGTCCTCCTCTCCACTCGTGGAAGGATCATCCATGGGGGGAGCCGTCTCAGGGATGCCAGACCCTGATGGGAAGCTGGTGCCGGCTTGGGCGGTAGAGGTCACCATGTCAGGGGACCCATGCACTGCGGAGACCATGGTGACAAAGGCGGTTGATCCAATCCCATCTAGCCTTCGGCCCAAGGGGTAGGAGGTTCGAGGATCACCTGAGCCTGACTGGTGTAAGAGTACAAGGTGATTTCCCGCCGTCGCATGGACCCAAAAATATGCCTTCCTCTGGTACCCGAAACAACAAAGCGTTGCCCCATGTCGGGGGTCATAGCCTCCAACCGATGGATTTGGAAGACATATGAGTCATCCAATCCTGCCCAGGGATCACTCGTGATAGTGGCGGGCTCGACCTCACCTGCCAGGATCTTCTTGTCCTTGCTCTTGTAATAATCAGCATCCAGATAACGGGCTTCACAAGAGGCAAAAGGAGACGCATCTCCTTGGAGCACGCCCACTCGAACCTTAAGGGAGTATTTGAGGCACTGGTGATACGAGGAGGGGACTGATACATGAAGGTGGAGCCACGACCTTCCCATCAACACGTTGTAGTCAGTGTCCTGAGAGACAACCAAGAATGCAGTATTGGCAATTAGGCTGCTGAACTGGGTCTTCAGATGAATCTTGCCAACTGGAGTTTGCTCGGTCCTGTCATACCCCTGGAACCTGAGGTCGGAGTGAGTTAAATCATCCTCAGACAACCCGAGTTTCCACAGTGTCCGATTTGGGATGAGGTTAATCCCGGAACCCGTGTCAACAAGACAGCGGAGAACTTCCACACCATTGAATTTTCCGGTGACGTACAGTGGGAGAATGTTCCCCTATATGGGAGGGTATTCATCTTCACCGGAAAATGAGATAACTGCCTGACATTCGGCGTCCTCAATTGCCTTGGTGTTGAAGGCTTCTGTGGCCGCCACCTCCATCTCAAACTGAAGGGGGCTCCTTAGTGCCTCGGTGAGTTCCTCACGCATTTCAGATGACAGGTGAAGGGCCGCAAGGATAGAAAGCCTTTCCGGAATAGCAGCCAGGTGCTTCAAGACATCATACTTTCGAGCCAAATGCGAGCTTCTGCTTACAGGAGGCCGCTCTGCAATTAGAGGCATGGCAGGTCCTGCCGGCTGGACCGGTGAGTGACTAGTACAAGGCACATCTCGCTGTTCACTAGTTGAAGCTCGGGGTGTGGCTGCCGCGTTAGGACCGGAAGGATGTAGTCGGCCGATGGTAGGGAAGGGCTGGTTGCGACACAGACGAGGTGGTCCTGCCTGATCCATCAACACAAACGGTGGTGGATGCGAACCTGATGGCACCGGGTAAGGGGACCACGTGCATTGATCTCTGTATCAGGCCTGCTGCCTGGTCTCAGTAGTGTGCATGACCTAGCTAGAGGTGACAACTACCGTGCTCTGGCGATTCGCGTAGCCACGGCTCCGCCAAAGTTGGAGACGACTGGGGACATTGGGGAAGTCCACCTGGCGTTCCTCATTGCCGGGAGCCAAAAAGTGATTTACCAACTCTACGGTGTTAACCGAAGCATTCCTCGGGCTTTCAATCGAGGAGTCATCCGCTACCAGACAGAGTCTCGAAGGGATCCCCATCTCTGGGGGCATAAAATCTCCAAGCGTGTGAGAAGATGACGGCACTGGCAGTGTGCGTTCTTTCTTCTTGCGTCGCCGCTTGCTCTTTTGAGAAGAGATAGGCTGGGATGACGATCCCAAAGTGGAGCTCACAGATTCTGAGGGCTCTGGCTGGCTTAGGTGGGAACATATGATGCCATGGGAACGGGCAACCATCTTGTGGGCCATCCAGTCGCTATACTTCTGGGACCCATGGTCGGAAACCTTCTTCCACTCATCCTCGTTACCGCTGCTACCCTCTGATCTCACGAGTACACCTTCCACCTGTGGTGGGGCTGGGCCCAACTTGAGTATTTTGTAGTCAATCTGGTCTTTGAGACAGTCCTTGACACATAGCATCTATGGATGGTGTGCCTCAGGATCTGGTGATAAGGGTAGTTGTTAGGGTGATCAGTGAGACACGCCTCTTCTGGCTTCTGGCACTCAGGCAGCCGCACGATTCTCTGCTCCAAGGCCCTATGGAAATAATCGGGGACCTGGGCCTCGTCAAATGAGTAAGTCTGATTACATCTGTCTGGAAAGGGGGATCTTGGAGGCTGACCTTGACCAGGGGCCGGAGGAGCATGCCGAGGAGGCAGAGCCTGATTATCTCGCTTGGGTGGTGGCGGTGCGTCACGCGGAGGCGCCTGCCAATTTTGAGGGGGTCGCTGTCGGGCCAGAGGCTGTGCCCGTGGGGGTGGACCCCTATGGGGCTACTAAGATGGCCTTACTGGTAGCAACTCTAGCTGCCTAGGAGCCTCTATCTGGGCTACAACAGTGGGCTCAGCTCTGGAGGCTCGCCTTGCAGGGATTACAGGAGGCAGCGAGCGTGCCTGACTGGCCTGTTGCAGGGCTTCTTTGAGGTGCTGAGCCTTGTCTGAGAAGTCCTGGAACCCTCCAGGGTAGTTCTGAGTGATCAGAGAAGGAACCATCTTTGCCTTGATATTTCCTACACACATTGTCAGTAATTTCTCCAGAGTCAGTGTCATGTCAAGGGAGTACGTGAGTCCCTTCCACCGGGCGATGAAGTCCGCGACTCACTCGTTGGGCCTTTGTTTGCACCTGAAGAGGTCTGAAATGTTCGTCTTCTAGGTTGTGGAACTGAACTGGAAGAGGAATTGACGGTGAAGGTCCTCCCATCTAGTCATAGATCCAACAAGGAGCTGGCTGTACCAGATGAAGGCTGGTCCTTCCAGCATCTAAACGAAGCAACTAAGCCTGGCAGCCTCATGTTGCGTCGGAGTCCCCAACATAGTCCTGCACCTCGAGTTGAAGTGGGTCAGGTGTTGTGGCGGGTCTCTTGTCCCATTAAAGGGGGTGAAAGTGGGGTTCCCAAATCCCAGTGGGGCCAGCATATCATCCACCCATGCAGGTATGGATTTCCGTGTGGTGGAATTTCCACCTGCCGAGTTTCCAGGGCCTCCAAGTGGGCGATGAGCACTTCCATCAGATCGTCCAGACATGGATTCCTGTCCTAACAGGGATCTCTAACCACAAGCACATTTCCGGGCTCTCTAATCTAGTAGTCAACCTCAACAGCTCGCAGAGTGCCTGGCGGAGCGACTCTCAGGGCAGCGGGAGGAAACCGAGCATGGTCCCCCAGGTGATCCCACCGCTCGGGAGGGTTCGGCGAGACGTATCGCGCTCTCTTGCCATGGGCGCCGGCCTCTCCCATGTCGGCGAACGCGACATGGTTGCGGTTGCCCGAGGGAATCTCGACAAGGGGTAGGTGATCCTGCCCCTGCTGTCCTGGCCTAGGATTACCATAGTCAGGCTGTCGCTCTGCGATGCGTTCGACCAAGAGCTCATAAACCAGCCTCTTTTTCTCAGAAAGCTACTAGCATAGTGTGTCCTTTTCGGGATCTTCCTCTACCTTCTGTACTGAGGCAGATGTGTTGGTAATCTTGACAGCCCCGATGTTCTCTTTACCCTTGCTGATGTTTCGGCTCAGTGTCAGTGCCTCAATGGGTGTGTGGAGACCTAGGAGGCTCCTTTGGTGGCGAGTAATCCTCCCAGACGGGTCCAGTGGCAGCTTTTCCTCAGGGGGTGAGTCCCCATTGAGGAGCTCCACACCGTTTCCCTCATCATAAAGGTTAGCCATGTTGACCGCCACTGCCTTTGGCGACATTCTCTCAGGGCCGCCCGGTGAATTGGGCTGTTGACGGATCGCACAGAAAAGAAGGGCATCGTAATGCCCCCATCTGCGGATGTGCACGTGGGGGGTGGCTTCCTCGATAACTTTGCGGAGTACTTGAATACTCTGAACGCATTGTTGCTGGAGGGCCCTGCGATGGCCAGGCGACTCGGGGTGCCAAACCGCAGGGAGCACTGCCAGGTCGACCTGACGACACTGCTCACCGATATCCTTGAGATGTGCTTGACTCCCAGGATAAGGCGCCAGCTGATGGTGAAGACGGGAGTGAGTCAACCGAAGAGTCTGGCAGAAACATTCAAACTCTCCCGGGGTGAGCGCCTCTGGCATATCAAAATTTGACCCTGCGACCGGCCAAAACTTCTCGGGGAAGTGGCCCGCTGCAAGGACGATCCAGAAGCTCCATGACTCTGGTACGGGGTCCGGACCTTGCTGACCCGGATCATCAACCAAGAATGGATGGGGAGCAAGCAATGGCACCGAGGCAGGTCACCGGGCCGGTGGGCTTGCCGGCGGGGAATACGGCGAACATGCCGATTGGCCGCCGATCCCTGAGTCGTCCTCCAAGGGATTCAGTGCCCTGGCTGCCATGTCGCGATAGGATGGGCCAGCGAATGGGACTCCTGTCACAGTGTCGGTGCTCGCCGAGGGTGTGTCGCCTTGCGACTCTTCCGTCGGTCCCCAGAAAAGTTCCACACTCTCCCTGACTGAGGTGGAAGATTCTTCCAGGGAGGCCAGTGGTAACTGCGGGTTTGACCCCTGGGGGTAGGCCAAGTCCTCATCCTCCTGGATATACCATTGGAGGGAGGAGGGAATCATACAGATCTTGCATTCGGGGAGTACAAGATTGACACGGCGCATACCCATCCCTGCCCTCGACTTAGAAGGTCGGGGAGAAGGTTCCACCGTCGAGTCGTACTCCGCCTCAGAGTCTGAGAAACGGACCGATCTAATTTCCGTCCGGACTCCCCTAACATTCCTCCTACGGCGACGACGCCCCGCCTTCCAGCCCCTAGGTGGCTCCTTAGGGTAAGGATGATTTCTATCAAGGAGTCCCCTGGCCGCAATAGTGCTGGGGCAGAGGGGACTGAAGGCCGGGGTGTAGGAAGCACCAGGACAGTTGTCGAAAGGGACATGGGGAGGACCTCCATGTGGGTGAGCGACTGGATACACAATGGCTCCATACTCGTGGACAACAGTAGGGGGAGTGATCTCATACTCAGTGTAGTGGGCGCTGGAAGGAGTCATACCCGGAGCGTGGCTATCGCGAAGAAGCCTTCGACTTTCCAGATTAGTGGCATGGAATGAGCCTTCATGATGGGTGGCACTACCGCGGATTGGTCCATGGTGGCCATTACCTGTGCCCCCAATCGGGAGAGTCGACCCAACCTGCCTGTAGGGTGGTCGGGGCATCGATCCTAGTCGGGCATGTGACTGCCCCTGCTCAACGTGTGCGAGTATCTGGTAGTAGTCGTCAACAGTGGCTCGGGCCACAGTGGCTGCTGAGGTTGGTGCCCCAGGACGGGCACTATCTTCCGCTCGCGTCCGATGCTGGCATCGGGTCAGATGGGTTGGAGCTGGTGGTGCGGGCACAAATATTTCCTGGTCCTCGGCCCGGGGAGCTGGGCGATGACGTCGACGTAGCCTGGCGGGGGTTCTTGCTGTTAACCCCTGGGACGGGTCTCCGATCGGGCGGACCCGGACATCCCCCACCTCACTGGCGTAGGGGAAAGATGTGTCAAGGCGCTCCGGGGATAGACTCCTGAAGCGGTTGAACGTCGGAGTGGGGAGCGGAAGCTCCCTGTGCAGCCCTCGAGGGCGGTGATGGTGGTGAGGCGTAACCACCTCTAGATCTAAACGGGCCAGGCCCCTGGTGTGGATGATCCCTTCCTTGTCGTACTTGCAAACCAGGTCATTGATCACCCTGCGTTGGAGGATTTATGACGGGGAGAGGGGCCGTGAGCGCCCGACAATCGTGGCAATCAGAGCCGGAGTGACTGCGGAAAAGGCGGGACCGCGTGGGGTAGCCGCGTCGGTACTACCCCTACCCCTGCGCCAGTGGGCAGGTGGCGATCGAGCTCCAGATATAGTGATCTGATTTCTAGAAGCAGGGAGATGAACCCATTAGTACTAACAGGAAACGAAATCGACAACCAATAGCCCAACATCGTCCCTTCTTTTGTGGTCGGCAGGAGGGATCCACGCTGACGACGTCGCAGAACGGAGTGCACAACATCCTGACTGCCTCAACCCCTGGAGGGTTTCACGTCCCGGTGATAGGTACCCAGACCCGGTGACATGCTGATCTTCTGACATCCCGAATGCTACCTGTCCCCATATTGAGGAGAAGAAATTCGCGTCGGGTTCACCATTTTATGTTTCCGATGCTTTTACGCCGGGGCGCATGCACGTGTCCATCACGTATGGGAGGACGCGCGGCTCGCAGCCCCACATTCCTGATTTCCAAAGGCAGGCGATATCCATTCCTTATTCAGGGACGTCTGCTCCTTGATCAAAACCGGGATGACGGGATGTTGGTTCTTCCTTCCGTGGATTCCTCCTTGGAGCTCGTCACCTAATCCGGGTCTCCCTCATAGATTTAAGATGAGTTTGTGAAGCTTATTCTTGTCGCCATATCTGCATGGACGCCAGATAATTATGCTGCTTCCGTCGAGACGCTCCAAGGGGTATTGTCGAAGCAAAAGCCTTCGGTGAGGAGAACGGTCGCATTGGGGTGTCGTTGGAATGTCTTGACACTAGGGATCAACATTTCTATCTTCTGTCCCTTATCATAGGGCTTTTCGAGGGTGCGGAAGCCCGAGACATCCCACATCGAACGCAAGGAATATGTACTATATGAGGTTTTCCTCAGCTTCCCATGTTTAACACATGGCATGCCGTGAGTTTAACGTCTTTCCGAGATGGATCAGACTAATCGAAACACTGAGAGTGGATCAGATTGAAGGACCCCCTAGGGGGATCACCGATGTTGGGGATAGCACATGGGCAGCTTCCCAGATACTATGGAGTGGGGTGGAGTGGCATGATTACACCAGGATGTGGTGGCCCGAGTAAGGATCGGGATGGATGATGGAGTGACGAGATTAAACCTCGTAGAGGATTCCTACGTATCCCCATGGCAGGGAATCAAAATCCTCATAGTTCGGTGATACGGTGGGACACCTGAAAAGGTGACCCGTGAGAATGGACGCATGGATTGGAGCCTGGAAAAATTAAGATCTCCGGGATAGGGCATGAGCTTCCCAAGGCACATGGGATTGAGTGGGGAAGTTAAGATGAGATGTGGGTGTGAGGAATGGGGCTTATGCTCTGAGACGTCCCAAGCGGGGGAATACAGTTTAACGTCATGTGGGACGAGATACAGTTTAACGTCATGCGGGACGATTGATCAGGGAATTACGCTTTGAGTCAGCCCATGTTGGATATGGGGGTTACGCTCTGAGGCAACCCATGTTGGATATGGGGCTTACGCTCTGAGGCAGCCCATGGTGGATATGGGGCTTATGCTCTGAGGCATCCCAGGTTGGATATGGGGCTTATGCTCTTGGGCGGCCCAAGTTGGATATGGGGATTACGTTCTGAGGCGGACTATTTTGGATATGGGGCTTACGCTCTGAGGCGGCCCATGTTGGATATGGGGGTTACGCTCTGAGACGGACCATGTTGGATATGGGGCTTACGCTCTGAGGCTTCCCATGTTGGATATGGGGCTTATGCTCTGAGGCGGCCCATAGTGGTCAGGGAACTGGCCGTGGAGAGGTCGGAACGATCGGGTGGTGGGCTTAAACCTCGTGGAGGCTTCCTACGTACCATGCGTTAGCACGGATCAAAGTCCACTTAGTTCACTGGTATGTGGATTACACTCTGAGGCAGCTCATAGTGGGATGTCATGGTCGATGCACGCTCTAATCCCACGTGAGTCATGCTCGGTGTGAGAAACAAGAGGCAACAGGGACCGGACGATCACGTCGCGAAGGGTGCGTCCGTGAGAAGCGGAGTGGGGCTTACGCGTTGAGCGGCCCAAAGAGGAAATAGGGGATTATGCGTGGTTAGCGGCCCTTGGTTCCGGGGCTTACTCCAGAGTGTAGGCCCGTGGTGCAACAAAGCACAGTGGGAAAGGGACTCCACTGGCCTTGGCAGGGGGGAAGTACGGAGATGCACGGGTGCAACCTTCCGCAAGAGGCTAGGGGCTTACGCTCTGAGGCAGCCCTTCCCCCATGGACAAACACCACTCCGACAAGGAGGATCCCACTCCATACGAGGAAGAGTCCATTCCCATGGAGATGAGAGGCGTAAAAAATGTCCGAGCTGGGGGGACCCTGCGTGCGAAGCACGGGGTCAGACCACAGTTTAACGTCATGTGTTAAGGATGAGGTGCTTCGCAGTTTAACGTCCTGTAGCTTGGACGAGGTGGGTTCGCTCCACACCCCTAGGGCTTACATTCCCAATTCCCTCTACCCCTTGTGGGAGGGAAGACATCGACAAGGACATGGTGAAGGGGGGCCGTAGGGCGAACCATTGGGGGGTCCACGTTAGCGTGGCTATGCGAAGAAGCAATTGCCATTAGTGTGCCTATGAGGAGTAGCATAAGGAAATGAAACGCAACGGGAAACACCGCCCAAGGGACCTTGAGGATAATTCGTGCGAGCCTGGAAGGCCGTACGAGAAAACAACGCATGGCACGCATGCCTGGAAGGGGAGACATCAGGTGCTAGCGTAGAGAGGCAGCCAAGGGGAATCAAGGTGAGGGGTCCCAGGTTTTGCGCGCAGAGAGAAGGTTTGTGCACAAAAATATGGGATGGCGCGCAATAGGGCCAGAGAATTTCACGCAGAAAAGGGATTGCATGCACGGTATTGCGCACACGGAAGGGGATTGCACGCACGAGACACAGATTGCGCACAAGGGAAGTACCCGGAAGAGGAGGCAAATTCACTTAAGCCAGTGGAGTTGCATGCAAAGGCGAACCCCGGGGCAAGGTTGCGCAAAAATAGGGATTACCTGGAAGTCATATTGCGAGCGAGGGGAGTCGAATTCCGCACACGAGAGCCAATCCAAATTCCTCAACCCCCAAACCGTCTGGGGTCACCTTCTATTTATAGGCACCCGCTGGCGTGGAATCTAGGCGGCGCGCGAAAATTTCAGCACCGGGAACCGTTGGCATGAAAAACCTCACCGCGTGGAACCGAGGGGTTCAAAATTGCGCGCACCAGCGGCTCGATTATGCGAATCTCGGGGATGCTTCGCGTGCTGAACAATGTTTCGCGTGGATCCTCCTTTATTTCGCACATCACTTCCCTGGCCTCCGGATCGGGCCTTTGATTCCGAATATGACTTCGCTTTGACATTTCAAAACTTCCTCTAGGAGTTGCGTACTTTTTTCGGCGTCTACAGATACATTCATCACTTGATCCACAATAACCCAAATAACATCATTATTTTAGGGAACCCTCTAGAGAACTGACACAAAGTCCATGGTAATATCATCCTACTCCAATTCTGTAATGGGAAATGAATCTAGCAATCCACCAAGCCATTGATGCTTGGTCTTCACCTAGTGATAGGTGTAACATCATGTTATTAACCATGCAATATATTTTTTCATCCCCTGACACCAAAACTATCCTTTTATGTCATAATAATTTTTGGTCACACATGGATGCACCTCCCACTTTGACGTATGAAATTCACGCATCAACTCCCCCACATGTTCACAAGCATAAGAAAAAAATTTGTGACATGAATGATCACATCCTCTACTATGGACCAATCTGATGGTAACTCCCCACCTTCAATTATTTCCCTCAAGGGTAAACAATATGGATCGTCATACTATCTATCTTTAATATAAAACAATAATGTAGACTCCACTAAAACTGATAGGAGAGTATATGGTCCTGTCCCTCCTGAACAACAACATGTAACTCATATAGTAAAGCCATAATATTCTACTAAGAACTATACTCCTAAACTTCTTGAGTTATATTTTTCTATATCAAAAACAATATTTCCATTCTCGAGCGTATATACCAGCTCAAAATTTTATTACTACATATACTCTATGCACTTATGCTGTTGGAAATTCAAATATCACTATGAAAAGATATAATTTAAGATATTGTAATCTGTATACATAATAAAATTTTCTCCCTATGTATAATGACACCAACCCATCAAAGAATAAAACACTAGTACTAAACTTAGGTCATAATTATGGTAGTTTCATTCATGTAGCCTGAACTTCCATGAAACATAATCCACAAATCGATCTACCTAAATCGACACCTCTCTAAGACAGTTCCTAGAAGCATCATTAGAAAAACCGTGTACTCATAACCTTGATTAGGCATGATCTAGATTTGTGCCGATGTTAATTGATTATTTAACTCCAGGAAGGCATTCTCACATGTATCCTTCCTTTAAAACTTTATCCCCTTCTTGGTAAAGCCCAACAGAGGTGATTATAAGTGGGAAAAGTCTTGGAAGTACCTATAATAATATCTTTCTAATTCTAAAAAGTTGCAGATATCAAAAATTTTCATGGACTACTCCCAAGAAACCACTCCATAAACTTTTTCTAGGTCCACTAACACAACTTCCTTGGAGATGTAGTGACCCAAGAAGTGCACCTAATCAATCAAAGACTACAAAATAGATAAATTGGAATATAGGCGATGCTATCTTAGTGTACTCAGGAAGATGTCAAGATGTTGTGCATGATCATCATGAGTGTTAGAGTACACCAATATGTCATCAAAAAATACACTGAAAAACTAATCTTGGTATTGGTGGATGATTATATTCATCAAGGACATTAATAATGCTGGTAAATTATTCAGCCCGAACAAAATAAAAAATAACTCATATTGTCCATACCTTCTTCAAAAATAATTCCTTAGTATATTATTGGTTTTTAATCTCAACTGATGATACCCCGCTCATATGTTGAAGTTGGTGAAGACAAAACATCATGTCAACTGGTAAAAAATTTCATCAATAAATGGAAGAGGATATAGGTTCTTAACCGTTATCCTATTAAATTTTTTTAATCTATATATAAGTGGAGAGTACCATGAGACTTCTTTGTAAAAAGGACTGGAGAACCCCAACGTGACAAAATTTGATGGATAAACCCCTTATCCATCAAATATTACATCTGAGACTTGAGCTCCTGAATCTATGTCGGTGCCATTATGTATGGTTGAATATAAACTAGCTCAACCCAAGGAATGATATCAATTATAAAATACACATATCTATTAGGTGGAATCCCTAATAAGACTTTTTGAAATACATCCTGAATCTAATAAACTATGGGTGGAAATGAATCCGAATTGACACCCATTTTCTATAGTAATTGACTAGAAACCTAGGTAGTGATATTCCCTAGTTTTTAATGAACTAGACCTAATAAAACCTCCTTGATATCTAACTCTCCCTGATGAATATAATTGTTACACACTGGAGATATAAAAGTCACTCTCCTGCGATATCAATAATTGTTGGCTCGGTATGCTACTAACCCATCTATACCCAAAATTCGGATGAAGAATGACATGTATTGGATGTAAAGACCCCAATTGAAATTATATCCCACAAAATAAAGAGAAAACCCATTTCTCAAACATATGTATCTAAAATGTTCCCAGAAATGTGTATCTACACCACTACAAAACTGGCCTTTAACTGTGCTAGAAATGGCATTTATCAGTTCTATAAAAGCACTGACTACATGAGCGATGTTAAAAGCCCAGTATTTCTATTAGTGTTCAAATAGAACTGATAAAGGGTAGATTTATCTTCTCTAAATAAATTGATGATAAATAGGACCTTTATCCACACTTTTAGAAGGGATAATAAAGGTCCCATTTATCAGTGCTTTTTTTAATGCTGCAAAAGGTATCCTTTATCTGCTCTCTTTTAAAACACTGATAAATGTGTTCTTTATCAGTACTTTTTAAAGTGATAATAAAGAGATATAATATAGTGTGTTGTCATAAAACACTATAAAGTAGCACCAGAAACACACAAAAAATACTAGATATCAATAAAAACAATTCACAATATAGAATTTAAATGAAATGAAATTCACAACACAATTACCTAAAAAACTATATAATTAAAATTTCAAACATAATTTTATAAAATTACATTAATATAATTTTTTACATAAAATAAAAAGAAACATAATTATTGGACAGAGCAACCCAACATGGGAGACAAATACTGAGCCAATGTGGTTATGCTTCTTTCACAACAAATCATCTAAAACCTATTCATCCACCAACTTCTAAAAAGAAAAATCCTTGGATAAGTGGACCCACTCCTTGATATATGGATTAAGACCCCAAATGAAATGAGAATATTTCAATAGATCCTACGACACTACCTCTAAACAAAAGGAAACTAGGTCTTTTAAGTGTTCAAAATAATCCTTCACCGCTCGCTGATCTTGCTGGACACCCATCTGCTCTTCCCTATTCTTCATATTAACCTCCTAAGGTATAAAAAATCAGTAAAATAGGGGATTAAAATATTTCCACTTCTTCCAAACATGCATAGTTGGTGGGGGAAAAAACTTCCATTGTTACAAAGATGAACCCCCAAGAAGAACCCATACATCACAAAATTTTACAGCTTTTGGAGTACCAAAAACTCTCTAGACATTCTCAACTTCCTCAACCCACTTCAATACCACTAACGAACCTCAATTACCAAGGAATATTGGCAAAAATTGAGGAGAACCAGAAATTGGGCAAGACCCAATATAATATTTATGGACCTTTCTAGGTGGAATATTTCGAATAACACAAAAATCCTAAAATTAGGTTCAAAATCAATCAAAAACACAACTTAAAGGAACATCTCTGGCCAAAAAAAACTAGATCAAAAACCAAAAAAAATAATTTAAACCATGGACGAGGATCTTATATGAGGATCCTAGACCAGAAAAATAAATCCTAGTCATAAAGCTCTATTAAGATCCTAATAATTTGTTTTTAAACTCAAAATTTATGGTTATTTGTAATTCTATCTATGTTCTTTCATCTTAATTCTTGTTTATGGTTTTTATATCAAAATCATGAATAATATTTATTATTAATATTATATTTTAAATAATTTTTCCAGAGTTTGGGGATAGATTTTGTGTGTGACCTTATTGGAAAATTTCTTAGTTCGATTAGTATAAATTTCTTAAAGTCTATGATTGAAATAAATAAATAAATTATGACACCCAAAGAGAAATAAGATAATTTATCAATGATAACCACCTGAAATGAAAGATTACTATTAAATGAAATAAATTTATAATTATATCTCGCAATAAATGTTTCATTTATTTGTTAATAACTGATATTATTTATTTATCTTTATTTGAATTTCTGATATGAACTCATCAATGAACTATAGGGTTTATGGATTTAATCAGACAGTTCAATTTCAAACAAAAGTGTAGATATGTCATCTTCCATAACATTAAAGAGAAGAAATTATTTCTCAAATTAGTCAATTAATGTCATATAACTTATCAAAAAATCAATATATCTTTACACTTCATGAAAATATGTTTCCATTCTTTACATGAAAATTTCAATTTCTGTTGATTATATTATACATCATTTATAAAATTATACATATATTTAAATGCACACATATATAGTTAGAAATACCTAACAACACATATAATATGGGGAATTATTTTTTCATGTTCCATCCTCTTAACTCCCCTTTTGAGGATTACAAGGTTTAAAATTCTTGAGAATAGATGTCTTGTAGAGATAAGCTTTCAACACCTAATAGTCAAACATCATTTTTGTATGATCATAAAAATGAAATCTAGATTACTAGATATATCTTTATGAATATTTCCATTACATTTCATGGATCAAATTATATTGGGTAACTCATATAACATTTGGATGCAACAGATATTCTAAAGACGTTATAACATTAATGTTACAAAGAATAACACTCCTAAAGTAATAAAATATTTATTAATATTCATGTGATCAAATGTAAAATGTCAGTTGGTTCTTGGGAACTATGAACTGCCCATCCAAGTAATGTTTCTTCATAGGATGCCTTAATAAAATATTCCTATAGGGGTTTTAACCAAGTAAATAAAGTGTCTAAAAATAATTTGTATCCATCAATGCATAGTGAATTAAGATAATCTAAGTTTGGAGACCCTAGTTGATAAAGTATTCATCTATCATTTTTAAATGTTTGTATAACTCTATTTAAAATAGACTGGAGTGGTATTTTTGTAGACCACATAAAGGATCATTTACGAAGGGGTCATCCTTGATAAAATATTATAAAGTGGTGGTTTACATAATATAGGGAAATTCATTCTTTAGGAATCTAATAGAATTTATAAAGTATAATTCCTTATGTAAATGAGTGGTGTCTATGGAGGATAAATGAGTTTAAGGAAAATGGCTACAATAAATTTTTTTCAGATAACCATATGAAAATAAATTTCATAAGGTAAACAAAAGTGGTATTCTTCAAGGAAATTAAGAAAATAATAAAAAATCTGATTCGAGTCATTCATGGCCATGGATTACATAAATGGGACTACATTATATTTTATACACAATATAAATGACTATTTATGGTAATTTATCTCAAAATACATTATTATTAATGACTATATCTCAATTAAGTAATTTTGTTGGTCCTCTATGGGAGTTGCACTAGCAGAAGAGAGGAGATAAGTTATAGGGTTCATAACAGAACAAAAAAACTAAATGTGGAACCCAAAATATCAAACAACAATATAATAAAATTATAAAATAACATACCTTGGATTCTATTTTTGTCTCATCTGATGGATCATAGTGTAGTTGCACCAGTAGAAGAGGAGTTCCAAGAGAGATTCAGAATCGCGATGACTGAGTCTGGGTTAGGGTTTTTAAATTAGATTGACTACACTTTTAACACATATTTTTTAAAATATATGATAAATATCCCTTTTATCTACATTTAATTGGTAATCATTAATTAAATTGATATTTATCAGTGCTAAAAAAGCACTGATAAAAAATAATCTTTATCAACGCTAAAATAAAGTTATTTTATAGTAGAACTTTTATCATTACTATATAAAAGGAACGGTTAAATGGTATCCTTTATCAGTGATTTCATTTAGCACTGATAAAGATGGAATTTCTTAGTTAATATTTCTAGCACTGCTATATTTCAGTGATGTTAAATTCTAGTTTTGCAGTAGTGCTATCTTCATAACCCTACTCACGAACTCCACAACCAGGATAAAAAAATTCATAAGATGTGTATATATAAAAGAATGAGAGGTACCAATATCAAATAAGGCACTATATAGAATATAAGATACAAGAATAATACCCATAACTATCAATGGTCCAGTCTCGCTTTCCACCATTGTAGGCTAAATGACATGAAACTACTTTACTTCTCGTCCTATGATGCACTCCGAGTCCCCTGAGCTATATCCATCTACTGATACAAGATAATTTTCATGGAATCACCAAGTCCACTACCTCTAATGCAATGGCTAGTAGAACTCTAGCTTATAAAATTATATGGTGTAGCAGATCCCATTCCCACACATTAATTCCACCCAGCTTCTCTATCACTACTCTTATGTTGTGGATTCTTATAGAACCTATGTAGATGTGCCATCCTTCCAAAACCTCAAAACACGACTGGTGGTCAATGGAACTATTTATGAAAGTGACATGACCTAACACTCAGGTGACATGTCACCTGAGTAAGGTCTAGTGTGACTGGCCCTTCCCCCTGTCTACTATGCTTTTTACCAATTTATTCAAAATTATCATAACAATGCTTCCAATTATGGAAATCCATACCTTATGACCATCCAGAAGAAACCAATTATCCTCCACCAAAAGCCTCCATAATGTCCCCATAAAATATGGGAGCCTGATTTACTACATCTAAAAAATTATTTATCCTGGAGATATTAAATGGGACATAATTTCACAATTATTCCCATCCCGAAACCACTTTTACACAATACCCTAATCTGATTCTAAACATGTATAAAATCACTAAAAATATGTAATCATTAAACATAGTCTATCACGAACATACTCCCATTATCCAACCTCATATACTCAGCATCTCTCTCCAGACTAAGCATCTCAAGGTAAAATATTTCCAAGAACTTATCCTGTAATTCCTTCCACCCTATATTCTCCAACTATCCATCTCGAGTCTGGATTTTCCACCATCACTTCAACTGTTAACCTAACATATAAGTTCCTAACTTTACCCTATTCCCACCTTGTGTCTCTAAATGATCAAGTATTGTTTGGATGGACAGGACCCAAAACACTTCTACCTTAAGTCCACCATCTTCAGAAAATGACGGAGGTTTCTACAATTGAAACTACCACTTTATGTCTGACATGATTTTCAAAACCCTCCTTGATTATCCCTCTATGAACTACATGAATCGTGAAAAGTTCTCTTGGAACTTATCCCTGACATACTCACCTGGCACTATCAATGACTCAGGTTCCATTACTGGTGGATCATTTCTAGACATAACCTCCAGCTATTGTATCAACAAGCATTGTAATGGAAGAATACCTCTATAATTCCAAACACATTTATTAGGACACATAACCCAACCTTATTAAATTTATTAGCTTTCACATAAATCCATGTCAAAACATTCCCCCATTCCCACCACATAGTAAAAAATGATGAACTATCACCACCTATAACCATCTTACATTCAATTAATGGTTAACAAAGTGTAAACTCATCTAAAAATCAATTTTCTAGTTATACACTCATTTTACACATTTTTCATAATTTTATAATTTTCATGTTCTCATTATGATCCTTTTAATTTAAGTTACACAAGAAAATAAAAGAATTTTTATTTAACAACTTACCAAAAACTTTCTTTTCCCATAGATGGCTAAAATGATGCATGTCAAAAAATTATCTTAAGTTACTAGAATGATACATGAATTCTAAGCCCTCATTACATTATGGGACATGAGTCAAATGTTATAAAAACTAAAAAAATAATCAAAACACACAATAAGTGAATAACTAGATGTGAAATAACACTCGACTCTAACAACACACATTAGTAATAGAAGTCCCACCTAGGGTACTTGTCTTCCACCCTCGTACATGGGTTAGCTAATCCCATATATGATCTCTTTGACCAAGAATTGACTCATCCTATTCTTTCATATACCTTTCTCAAATATTAAGAAAAATTAAAAAGATAAGAAATTTACATATGATTCAACTTTGTAAAATCCTAATCTGGGTACCACACATCAGTTTCTTATGCCGGTCAATCACAGGACCTTAGTTAAGCCTCCCCATATTCCATAGTCTTCTGAATAGTATCAAGGGTCTAATGTAAATCATGGGGAGAATATATTCATTTTATAAAATTTCCACAATATTTTAAATAAATAAACATCAACCAACAATATTAATATAACTAGAATTACTCTATTATCACATGATTACTAAAATAAAAAAGACCATATAAAAAATAAGTAGTAGATATGTCATTCCAAATATGTTCCAAGTGTCAATATTAAAAACCAAAAATAAATAAATTCATTGAGAACTCCCAAGAGGGTCATGAATCATGTCTGGTTCCCTCATCCGTGATCTATCTCAACTCAGCTATCTAACACAAGGCCTTCACCCATATCGTGTCATGAAAACATGAATTATATTCTGGTATCAACCATGAAAAAATAATAAGGTGTGAGTAAAACTTAGTTGGCCACTACCAAGAGAATCTAAAATAATATCCAGTAAAAAATAGTGTATATAGTTGTATAAAGTATAAAATAAAAGTAATAATGTATATAGTTTAAAATTATTCAATTAATATTTATTTAATAATAGACCTATCAGGTTCACAAGGACACTTGAACCATCAATACCTACTTCACCCCATGATGGATTTTGTTGCATGTCACATATTCAATTCACAAATCATTATATCATAAGGGATTTCATTATCCATTCATTTTAATTAATTATCACGACTAATTTGAACCATAGTCCATTGATGTCATTTTGGATCTAGTTTTCCATGCATGGGGCCCTGTGGGTATTTGAAGAATAAGTATGTGACACACATCTCATTATCGCAAATTCACAGATTGGGATTTTGAAGTAGTAGTCCATATCCCATAATCTTTTATCTATTTTGGATTTTGATGCAGCATACCATGTCCCACACACATTTATCAATTTGTCACTATGGGATTTTGATGTAGTAGACCGTGTCCCACACAAGTATATCACATATATCACAATATCACATATAACACATCAATAATGGTTAATCAACATTAACCCTATCATGACATTCCACATCAAGATGTTCTATTTCAATTATCAAAAAAATAATTTTCAATACTTTAATCACATGGAAATAATATGAAAAAACACCATTATTCTATCTATCAATATTTAATCATATATCCCTTTGACCCATTAAGGTTAAGTGAATCATCACACATTTCATGTAGAGAATTAATTAAAAAAAATTACCAATTAAAAAAACTATTAATTAACAAAAGTCAACATTCAATTAATAAATCAATCCCACAATCACAACATTTTATTAATTATTTACTCAATTAACTAATATAATTCAACAATTTCATAATATCAACAATCTATTGATTAATTCCATAATTTATTAACCCAATTCCAAAATCTCAATATCCCATTAATTAATTATAAAATTAATTAATCCAATTAAACAATCCCATTATTCCACTAATTAATTCCACAATTAATTAATCAAATTCCACAATTTCAATTTCCTTAATTTAATCCAAATAATCATCATGAGGCAATTAAATAAAATCAACTCAATTTTCAATTAAATTTCCCTATAATGTTAATATAAAATTAACAATTACATAAACTTAATTAAATAAAGACTATGGTACTGAAATTTAGACCACTTACATCAAGATTGTTGACGAATAATCACCAACATAAATCCCCAAGTAAGTAGAACGATCAAGAGTACAACAAAGAATGAGATCTATATCTAAAACCCAAACCCTAGATCAAAATAAAGAAGATATTTTAAACCTAGATCAAAACCCTTTCAAATAAAGGACAAAACATCACACTTTTATTGAGAAATAGGATCATGAGAGAGAGTTCTAATTAGGAAGAAACTAGATACTAAGGGAGGCACATATATGATAACCTGGCCTTTGATTCTCAAAGAACGGAGGTCTAGATCTGTAATAATTTATTTTAGAGACTAGAAAAATGTGAGGAGTTTATTAGGTTCAAGTTAGTGGGTTTTTGGATATAAGATAGGGGTTCATGACATTTTAAATCTAATTTTAGGGTTAATTAAAATCGACTCCATAGTTTCATAGGTAGGGATTCCAATTTTACAAACTTTTCCCATAAAACATGATCATATACCATGTGAATATTAGGGAGGGGGCCCTATTTCTCATAATAGGGTGAATGGTCTAAAAAACCACATACCTGCTGTGAGAATCCCCTCTATTTGGGTTCACACGGTTTCCTGGGCTGGGTGCACGGTTTGGGAAAACATTGCACCAAACATGCACTACCCCTCTTCATTAAACAATTATCCAATTTTCACCCAAAAATATCCAAGATAAATCTTAAAAAAATATTAATCAAAACAAGGTAAAAGTGTACCAAAAAACAAGCTCAAGACATCCCCAGAAAAGGTCTAGATCCATCAATGTACCACTATTGTTTATAATAAGTATAACATATTTAATATATGGTTGTACATAATATATGTTTAACCATAAATAGTATTTTGAAATCTAAATGATTTATATTCCTTATAGTGACTTATTTTTAATTTTTAGGGATAAAATAATTACCTTAAATTCTTACAGAATAATGTTGTAGTATATATTAAATAAAATAAAATAAAATAAATTATTTTAAAAATATTAAACTAATAATAATTTGAGATACATAGGGTGATACAAATATTCTATACATTACTATAAAGTTTCCAAGATATAATAAATGATTTGTTTCATATTTTGACATGTTCTTTTGATTTTTTTAAAATTCGAAGTAATGAATAGTATCGAATTTGACAATAAGGATATTTTATAGAATTAACATTTTATAAATTATTTAAAAATAATAAAAAACACCAAATCATCCTTAGGGGGATATGATATATTGTAAAATTTTATATCCTATGAATATTCTATTTTGATGTTTTGTCTCTATCCCTCTCTTATAAAAGGGTACACCTTCTTTCCATTTGTTCAAAATTTAAAAAAAATTTAATCTGAGAATATATTCCCAAATAAAATCATATAATTCTTCCCCTCTACCTAGATGTTTTATTTTATGAAAAAAACAATAGTGTACTTAATCTATTGAGAAAAGATGATTTTTCGAAGTGTAAGTACCGTTTTAATCAATATTTTCTATTTTTCTTGTACTTATACATCCCCGAAACCATAAAAAACTTTGATAAAAAAATAATTTTAGTATAAAAATTATAATGAGAATTTATTATTTTAGTTTCATGACCTATATCCATCTCCACTTCAACAAATGGAAGAATAATCCATTATTCATGTGTATAACAGACTATCGTTTCACGAACCGATGTTATTCATTTTCCATAATCATCTCTAAAGTCCATTTATATTGTTGGAATTAATATTTTTATATGATATTAATGACATATTTATCATTATTTAATAATAATATATATGTTAAATTCTTAATTTTCCATGCAAATAATAATGATAATGTCGTTTGTGCGTACCTAGGGTCAACCAACTCCATGTTGCGATGCTATTTGTTTTTCATCAAATAATGAAATGAATGATATATATAAGAATATTTAAATAATTAATATAATATCTATGACATTATTATCATTCTGAAAAAATGATATAATACTTACCATCATTCAATAATGATTGTTAAAAATTGAAATCTTACTCATGTGTACGTACAACCTACCATCTACCTGATTGTAACGTGGTTCAATTTTCATAACCCTATTTGATGGATAAATTTAAAAGTATAATTTATTTATAAAATTATAATTATTAAATGATTATTATTCTAGATATTTTGGAATGATGGTCTCTTTGACCATATTCCACCTAAGTCAATTTGGACTTCAGAACCGAATATGGCCAAAACATTTGATATGAACATAAATAATTATGTGATTTTTAAAACATCGTAAAAGGTGAAATAAAATGTATAATAAATATTAAATATATTCTCATGAAATTTAATAATTATCCTAATTTTATCATTTTAGAAAATAAATAGAGTATGTTGTGTGTTGGACTCGAGGCATATGACTCTTTAACTAAAAACTGTCAATTTAAATGTTTTAAATATTTTTTTCTAAATATTTCTATTTTAGGAAAAATGTTTTTTAATTTTTCTGTTAATGTATTTATATGATAAATTTTGTTTTAAAATTTTATTTTTATAATTATCCCACTTGTTTTTTAAAAAATAAACCCCTTTAAGCTTTGATGTAAGGGAAATTCTATAAAAAACATCTTTAAATGTTTTTTATAAAATTAAAATGGAATATTTTTAACTATATTAAATGATCATATTTTCAAAATTTTATGAAACCGTAATTATTTTTTTATTCCTTTACAATATTTGATGGTTAGTTTTAAATAATACATTTTCCATTGTATGTGTGCAAATTTATTTTTAATAAATGATTTTCCTTAAGAAATGTTTTTATGAGGAAGGGGTTCATGTTTTATAATTATGTTATGGTACATGGGAATTATTTATGATGATTGGTGATTATATTATAGAAATTATATGGTTGGGTATATGATATCAATAAAATTCATTCGGTGTGTTGTAAGTTGACAGTGATGGTTATTCATAGTGTAACTCCAATGGTTATATCCAAAAGAAATTGTGAGGGTTATGGAAAGTATAACTATGAGGGTTATTTAATGATAGATGTGAGGGTAACATCATAAGTAAGTATGATATGATAATTATTTTCCAAGTTATCGATATGATTTGTTAATTATTTCAATGTTTTTTTAGAAATATCATGTTTTCCAGTGTAATTACTGGGTTTACATTAAAAGAAATATAAATGTTACTTTTAAGTGTGAAAAGTATAACATTATGAAAAAGTTTAATGGGTTTTTCATGTTTCTTAATATACCTTTATGAGTTTTATTTTTTCCTTAAATATTTCATATGAAATTTCTTATGTATACTTTTATTTAGAAAATGTGATTTTCGGAGTAAAAATAATTATTTTGGGACTAATGTTTATTTTTAAAATGGAATAATTTATTATTTATTTTATGTACCATATTGAGATTTTTTTCTCATACCATGTTTTAAGATGTTTTCCATAGGTTCTAAGGAAGAGTAAGTACATGGATGAGGTCATGAAGAAAATTTTGAAGATTTATCATGAAAAGAAATCATGTTTTATATTAAAGACTTTTAATTTATCAAAACAATGGATACTATATAGAAGTGTCCACATATATTGTATGAGTTTACATTGTAAGGTATTTTACATGTTATATATAACTATAAACCTAAAATATATTTGTTAATGAATAAAAGTGAATTATAGTCTTATTTCACCATAATATGTAATGTTTATGTTCGAGTCCTTATAGTTGGTTTCAGAGAAGGTGTTGGAAAACATTGGATATTTAGATGATATCATGTGAGGCTATATTAAGATTTAATGAAAAAATTATTGGTTTATAATTTGAATATTTATCATAATAAAATTGTATTAGTAACCCCTTTTGAATATTTAATCTATGAAATTTTATGGTGACTAATGATATTTTTAGAGACATTTATTTTTGAGGTAATTATAGGTCATTGGATTTTGGGTTTCATAATGAAAGGTATGTGAAAACCGTTGTTGTAGAAAAATTTCTTTAATGTCATATATATTATCATTATTTTTTATGATGTTTATGACATCTATTTTAATTTTATAAGAATTATTATTTTAAAAAAATAGGACCTGTAGGTCGGGTGAAAACCAATCGTGTCTGGGAGGGTCACAGGAATTGAACCCACAACCGAATGTTGAAAAGGGTGAATTTCCTACCACTTTCTTACACAATTTACTATATAGAATGATTTTATTTTATATACACTATATGACTGATAATGGTTAAAAGTATTTTGGGAACATATGTTTTATCGAATAAATAATAATGGGATTTAAAAAATATTTGGTGATTAAGTGATTAATTTTTCTTTTAAAAGATGTTCATTATTTTTGGAACCCTATTTGATTTAAGGGAACTAAATCATTATGGATTTTATTTAAGGAATAATGGTTTATTTATATTTTGGATGAATAAAATATTTTATTTCGGATTTATGGTGGTTTATGTTAGTTTTAAAAATTATTATCTTATCTTGCAAATTATATGATTTGACAAAATAAATTTTGGTATGAGACTTTAAGAGTCCCTAATGTTACTTGGGGATGAATTTTAATGTTATGTTGGAATTCTAAGCATTAAAATGTAACACTGAATGACTTTAATATATTTTAGTTTTAGAATAAAATTAATTTTTTTAGCTATATTTATACACAAAGTTAAGCTTATGCTATATACAACACAGAGTTAGCCTACGCTACACAAAAGATCAACTATTAACGCCTTTTAATGGAGAACCTATTATAAATCCAATTTAGACAAAATAATATATGTTTTTTGAAAAATATAATATTTTTATATTAATTATGAATATAAAAATTATCTTAGGGTCAATTTTTGGTATTTTTCTGATTGATGAATAGCGGGAAATACTGCATTGTAGTTAAAAACTACCATTTTGTTTAAATAATTATTATATTTTAAATTGATTTTAAGTAAAAATAGATCAATAATTCATATATTAATCCAATATAGGTCATTAGAATCTTTTTCATATTAAAACCTTATATAAAAAACATAATGATCTTTAGAACATCTCTTTTACCCGCCCCTCTCCACATCTGCGTGATTAGTATTAAAATTAATTTATTCACTTCTGTGAATTGAATATTGAAAAATGGAAATAAATTATCGTAATATGAAATAATTTTTTTTTCTAATATGATCAGAATAATTTTCATTGAATAGTGAATTTAGTATTTTTTACCATAGTCAAAGAAAAATCAGGTAATTAAGGGTATAAATAATATTTTAAATATTATAATGATTTCATAACACTTGTATTAATTTCATTAGATGAGTGGATTTCAATCAAAATCAACCTCAGTTCTAAATTATGTAATTTTTATGCCACTTGGAATGGAATATGAAATTTATAATATTTTATTTGAATATAAGTTAAAAATGTCATTCTCATATTTTTAATGAATATACCATTTTCATTACAGGGTAATAAAAAATATAAAGTCGACTATAAATTTAGATTTTAAAGATAAAATGTTTATCTACATTATAATAATTTATTTATAAATTTTCATTATAATATAAATAACTTAAATGTTGACATATTGATGATGTAATAATTGTTTAAATAATAGAAGGATCAAATTAATGATATTAAAAATATTAATATAAATATAATTTATGGGAGTTAATATCAAACATTAATTTTATTTATTAATTTCACATGTTTGTAATGTTTAAATATTCTTGTATCAAATTTATCATGTTGTTTGGATTTTTTTAAAAGACAAATTAGTGAATAGTGTTAAAATTGTCATTTAAGATATTTTAAAATAAATACATTTTTAAATAATATAATATTCATAAAAATATAAAATTCCTACAATTGAATATAATATGGTTATATAGGTCATCAATGGTCTATTTTGGGGTTCATTTGGAATTTTATTGTAATAATATTAACCCATTATGTATAAGTTATATGATATCACAGTTATAGTTAAAGAAGTTTAATAAAGGTTAAAACAAAAAGATAAGGATTTAAAAAATAATTAAAATATGTCAAAAAATTAATGGATGAGTAATATTCCACCCTTATCATATTATGATTTATTTTGAGTTGTTTAATCTGCATAGTTTCATGTAAATAAATTATATATTCTTTAAATCAAAGATAGTTACAAAATATCACTCTCTTGTATTTATTTACTTTGATGTGTCCACATAGGGACAATATAAATCTATGAATGAATATAAATGTGTATTCTAATAATAATGAAATTTAATCCATTATTAAATTTTATTTTTAATTTTTAGATATTATATAATTACCTTAAATACTCTTTCAATGTTAAAAAAATATTTATTTAATTAATAAAAAATTAAAATAATGGATTTTAATAATATTAATTTTGATATATTGGGTATTATTTAATGTATATAATTAATTTATAGACCTATAGGATATAATAGATATGTGTGAAAGCATTATATTTGAGTTGTAACTTCTCATGAGGTATTTAAAGTCAAATTAAAAGAAAAGTATTAAATTTGACAGTAATGAATCTTATTGAATTAATTTATTATTAATTTATTTAAAAATTTAAAAAATGTTAAATAATCAAAAGGGGATTCTATATAGTCTAAAATTTATTATAAGTCTCATTTATGGACTATTTTATGTATTTGTATCTATAATAGTCATTTTATATTTTAATATTTTGAGTATTTCCAAAAGTTCCCCTCACCTCAATAATAGAAGGGAAAATCCTTCCTCACATCCGCACACCACTTTGAGCCTTATTGTTTAACCAAACCTTCAAATTTACCTTAAAAAATTCACTATCCAAATCTTGGAGGTTCTGGCGCTCTCAAAAGACCAACCCTAGTATCCCTAAGAGGTGATCCAAAGGAGGTTCACTAAAGAAGAGGTAATAATCCTTATCGACTTCTTTAAAATTATTTCATCTTAAACCTCCACTTCACACATTGTTTCCATTATAAAATAATAATTATAGTATCATATATATTCTTATATGTTAATATGATTATGGTACAACCATATTTCTCCTTTTATCTATCCTATGAAAAACAATATTCCCATGTGTGTGTACGTACGACTTACCCTCTCCATGATGTGGTGTAATTTGTTTTCATTTCCAATTTATTTGGATGTGTATAATGATGAATATAATGGATATAAATAAAATATATAGCATTATATTGATTTTTTATAATTAATATACCATCAAATTCTTTACTAATTTCCTATTAAAAGAATGATACCCTCGGTCGTGCGTACATATGGCCTACCATCTCAATTACGTGATGAGATTCATTCTACATGTTAACCATTAATAGAATTATTATAAAAATTTAAATTATGAGTGAATATAATATTTTTGATGTTAATATAATTCTTTATATGAATAAATACATCCTATTCCAAATATAAAAGACTTACACAATATAATAAATATATGAAAATGAAATCATTTACACCCGAACCAATTGTAATAATGAAATATTATTAGCAAAACCATATAATAGTATTGTAAACGATATCATAAATATAGTTATAATTCTGTTATAATTTAACAAAATTATTTAACCACTATACAGGAGTTTAATGCACCCTCAACTAAAGGAAAAAAAGGTAAGAGTTAAATTCCCAATCTCATTATTATCTGAGATTGTTTATACATAAGTATTTACTCGAAAATTTTTATATTCCATGACCATTTTTATTAAAAATGGTTTCAATAGGAATATTTTTAAGGTTTTATTTAAGGGTTTCTTTAACTAAAACATCATTTTAAAATTTTCTAAGATTTTTTATTCTAAATCTTTCTCATTCATTTTCGTGTTTTTAAAATAGGTTTTATGGATTTATTTATAAGGACTTTAATATTTTAAAATATTAATTTTAAAATTTCGATCAAATTTTTCAAAGGGGTTTGGGACACCTTGATTCAAAAATATACTTTTTTAAATGTAAAATTTTATAAATGTGAAACTTTTTAACAAATTGTTTCAATTTAAAAGTGTATTTTTATAAATAAAATTTAAATGATTTAATAAGATTATTTTTATTATATCAACATAATTTTTTGGATTTTATGCTTAACTGTAGTTGATTTAATATATTACAATCTATCATATTGCATTGAATGTTTTATGATATGTATGAATATGGATGCACTATTTTGATGTCATTCATGGTTTATGGTTAATGTATTAATGTATAGTTTACTAGTTTTAATACGAATATTTATGTTGTTTGTGTTTCACCCATTTCATATAACGAATGCTTTTGAAATAGTATGTGGAGGTCTGGGCCCGCTATAGCCCCTCGATGCATCGATACGTATTATAAGACAAACTATTTTTAGTTTCTACAAGTTTATTCATGGTGTCTTGGAAGAATCCTTGATGGTTTGTTTATGATGTCTGACATTATGCATTCCATCATTATGAGATTAGTTATTGATATTCCCTGTGATCATTCGACTAGAAGAATATCCATGGTTATGTTTTCTAGATAATGTGATTACTTTATATGGTATTACTTATTCATTTCATATTATGCTCAATATTAGGTCTAAAAGGATTGTGTTTTAGTTATATACCTTTCCAAACAAGTTAATAATTATTTATAATCACTTCTGATGTATTATTTTCACTTACTAAGCATCTCATCTCACCCATTTATTATGTTTTATTTTCTCATGATTCCAAAAATCTGTTTTATGATTGATATGAAAGGTTAATCTTGTTGAAAAATGGAGTTATTAAAAGATTATATATGTTGTATTTTATGTTATGAATTGTAATGTAAAGTTCATGTATGTAATCTATTTTCCAAGACTACTAATCTAATTATTCCTTTGGGATTCAATAATCACAACTATTCCAATGTGTTAAACTAATGCACCATCTCTGGTCTTCTGGTTAGAAGTCATTTCCATTGGTATTAGAATAATCTTAACAACAACCATGGAAACTAGATTTAGATATCAATTATTAGAAAACATAACCCTATGAATTAAGTTAACGATAAGTCTAAGTATGGGATATAATCCTCTATATTTGGTAATGTATAACCTAGGTTAATCCAATGGACTTATAGATTAAGAAGAATATTCCATAATTTAGAGATCCTGTAAATGATTCTTCATGGCTATATAACAATGATTAGTGTTTCCCTACATTATTCTTTGAGTTTTAGTAAATCTTTAGAAGCAGAATGGTTATATTTTAAATAGTTATATCATTGATGATGAAAATTCTATAAAATGAAATGAAATGAAAGAGGTATTAAGGAATAAGATTATGAAGAGTAGTTAAGGGTTTAAAAATGAAATAGAATGATTAATGTTCATGCATGTCTGGATTTAATAATTGTTTCTTCAATGGTGCTTTAGTTATAATAATCATGAGACATATAAGGATTTAAATTCAGTACTTCTTCATCGAGTATCTGGAAGCATGAATGATTTCATTAAGGGTTTTAAGGTGATCAAATATTTGGTTTGTGACAATAAGAGCTACATTACATTGTTTGGGGAAAATATAATTTTAATTTTATTTTTGGAAATTTAGCGACCTTCTATATAAATGTTTGTACTATGACATTGGAAAGAAGTATCTTGGAAGAGTCTTCAGGTTGGAAGGGATTAAGTTGAACATTGGATATTATTGTTTGAAGATAAAGTTTTATTTATTGGATACTTTATGCTTGACTTTATAGTTTTAGAAAATATTTTATGGTTCAAGGAATAAATCTTGAATATTATGATTTATAAATGCTCTTTAGGATTGAAAAATTAAATTTGAAACACATACTTCCATGTGTAAGGGATGGACTAAAATTATATTTAAGCATAGACAAATGATTAGAATATTCTTACAACTTGTAAATAAATAAAGTTCTTATATAAATTGTAAAATACTTCTTCAACTCGAGGGAAAGGTTATTGAAACCAAAAATTCTATGCTAGTTTTTTTATGATGAATAAAATGGTCCCTAAAATCATTATAGATTTATTGCTTTGTGATTGTTAACTTTATCTTAATTTGGTTCTCTATCACCCTCCCTCATAAAAAGATGGTTAGATTTTTATTTAATGTCCATGTTTTCCAACGTGGAACCATTGTACGTGTTATCTCTTGTGTCCTTATAATTCACTTTCTCTATTTGAAAGTGGAATTTTTATCAACCCTTTTTCTAATGTGTGATTTCAATAAGAGTACTTTGAATAGTCAAACCATAGTTACCAAACTGAAATTCAGAAAGTTTGAGGACACAATTTATTGAAGGAGGGTAGAATGTTACACCTGCATTCTTTAAAAAAGTTTACCTTTAGAATTTTTTTTTAGAATTATTTATACACAAATTTAAGATTACGCTACACAAAACACTGAGTTAGCTAGAATTACATGCAAGATCAAGTTTTACCACATTTTAATGGAAAAAATTCATAAATAAAAATTTTGACACACACAAACACACACACATATGTAGTTTTACAAAACTAATTTTATTCTTTCAATTCATAAGATCAAAATTAACTGATGGTGAGTTATTGGTATTTTTTTGAGAAGTTTCCATGTTTTGAAGAATATTGAAAAATAAAATATTGTAGTTCAAAAATACCTTTTATTTTGAATAATTATTATATTTTAAATTTATTTTAAATTAAAAATAGATTAATAATTCATATATCAATCCAATTTAGTCCAATTTAGTCATTTTTATATTAAAATTAGACATAAAATATTATTAAACTTTTTACCATCTCTTTTACCCATCTTCTTGCCACTTCTATAGGATTAGTGTTAAACTTATTTTAGTCAATTATATGAATTGAATTTGGAAAAATGGAAATACATGGTTTTAATAAGAATTAAATTTTTTGTCTAATATGATCTACATAATATTCGGTGAAGGATAACAATAGTATTTTTTAACCAAGGTTAATGGTAAATCTGGTGATTAAGGGAAAAAATAATGATATAAGCATTATAAAGTTACCCTAATAGTTGCTCTAATTTCATTAGAAAATTGGATTTAGAACAAAATTTACCATAGGTAGAAATTATGACATTTTTGATCCCCTTGGGTAAGAATATGACATTTATAATATTTTATTTAAAGATATGTTGAAGATGTCATACTCACATTTTTAATAAATATAAAATTTTTATTATAGGGTAATAAAAATTATAAAGTCGACTATAAATAGTAATTTGAAATATAAAATGTTCATATACATCATGATAATTTATTTATAAGTTTTAATGATAAATTAAATAACTTAAATGGTTAAATAATGAAGATGAAGTAATTCTTTAAATAATTAAAGAATCCAATAAATGATATTAAAATTTTAAAACAAATATAATTCATGTGAGTTAATATCATACATGATTTTTATTATGGAATTTGACATGTTAGTAATTTTATAAAAGTATTGGATCAAATTTACCTTGTTAGTTGAAATTTTTTATAATACAAAATATTAAATATTGTCAAAATTGACATTTAGGATATTTTAAAATAAATATTTTTTTTGTTAAATAATATAAAATTAATAAAAATATCATATTTGGCAAAATAACAAGAATAAGATTATAGTGGTCATAAATTATATATTTTGGGATTCATTTGAAATTTTATTGTAATAATATTTACCCTTAATGTATAAATTAAATGATGTCACCATAATAGTTATTGGTGTTTAATAAGGGTTAAAACCAAAAGATAAGGATTAAAAAAATAATTAAAACTTTTCAAAAAATAATTAGATGAACAATATTCGACCCTTATCACATTATGAACAATTTTTATATTTTTAATGGAAACTTGTCCATAAAAATAAATAATAAATTATTTAGATCATATATAGTTACAATAATGTACTCTATTATTTTAAATATATTTTATGTGTCCAAATAGAGAAAACATAAATCTATAAATGAATATAAATGTCTATTTTAATAATAATTAAATTTAATTCATTATATAATTTTATTTTTAATTTTTATATGTAAAGACCCAGATTTTTCCATGCAATTTTTTAATTATATGGGAATATTAAAAGCCCGTAAAAATTGATGGTGTGTGATTCCGAGGCTCGGTGTGCCCAGAATGAATTTCTGAACTTTTTTTTGCGTACGTTCAGTAAATGCGCGAGCGGCATTTTGTAACTTTTGAACCGGTGCTCAGAATTGAAATCCGAGGACACCGTTGAACTGGCTGCCTCGATTTTTACCTAAGGAGACATTTACCTCGACCTTAGTAGATCGAGGTTAGATGTTAGTTTTATTGTATTTATTGTGTGAGGGTTAGAAAAATAATAAAATAAAATTATTTTATTTTATTTTTTAAACCCTCCCATTTGAATCATGAAGGTGGGGACCACACGAGGGTGGTCATAAATTTAATGTTAGGCTTTAAATACCCGGTTACAGAAAATGTGTAACCACATTCCTCTTTAATGAATAGGATTCATTAATTCGGAATTAATGAATCAACTTGTTAATTAAGAGTTATTTTTTTTATTCTTGGAATCTCCCCATTGATGTGCCAACATTAAATCATAACTTATTAATTTTCCACCACCCCTCTCATGGGGAAAAAGATTGGAAAACGAGAGCCTTTAGAGAAACACCCTAAAAAATAAGGAACCTCTCCAATGAAGAATGTTCTCTGGATCAAGAATGAGGAACCAACTTTTGAGCCTTTTGCGGGAGCGACATACATTGGTGACTTCATTAACTTCATCTCCTTCCTCGCACCGCCAGCACCGAACATCAAGGTAGAGGATTTTTTTATTTTTATTAATTCATCATGATGAATCATTGTTTCAATCTTTGAACCACCTACTGCCGACTTAACGCAGAGGGTGTGGGTCGAATGAACACGACATGATCCCTCCGCAATTTTATTCTCAATGTGTTCTTCACAGGATTTGTTAACAGCGACGTCACAACCACTCCAATGAAAGAGACTGCGACCTGTCGGCCGTAGCGGTGAGAAGACAGTGTTCGGCATGTCGGCCGACCGCGAGGAGGTGGGGTGGTGCACGTCCGCGCCAATGGGAGGAGAACCAGCCGGAAAACCGACCAGCCTCGTGACGCTGAGTGAGACCACCAAGCGGTCCCTCATTCCAGCAGGGCGACTGAATAGCCATCAGGCTATTTGGAATACTGGGGGGGGGGGGGGGCTCCGCCCCGGGTTGCTGCTAGGGTGAACCCTGCCATGGTGGGCCACCCGACCACGGGCTGCACCACGGGCCACCCAGCGGGCCGGGCCGGGCCGCCCCCTTTGTGTTCGGGCGGGACCATATCCCAGCCCATCTGGTGGGACTTAGACTGGGTCGGGTTGAACAGAACCGGTTCGGGTCAGCCCAGGCCGGGTTGGGTCGACCAGGCCGGACCGGACCCCGACCCATCCGGACCCAAAAACATATTTTTTTCTGTAACTTGAGAACCAAACATCCGTTTGAAAAATCGTATATGGCCTTGGGATCCTTGGATCGATACGTTCCTTTTAGTATACTCCACTTTATTTTTGGATAAATTTAGAGTATGGTCGGGTTGGATCGAACCCCGAGTCCAATGGGGCTATCGGAGGAGAAACACTAATAACTTACAGACCGAGCGTCCGATTGACGCACCATCAGTTGCATTGGGTCCCTTATGACGTGAGAGACCTTTGTGATACTTATTCGTGGAAATTTTTTGTGGTTGAGGTACAACTGATGGATTGGGGATTGGTTCTCTCAAACGTTCTATTAGCCGGAATCCCGTGGACGGCAGTGAGGTGGAGGTTGGAGACAAATTACACAGAGGTTAGTAACAAGCGATCCTGTGTGGGTCAGAACCGATCTTGTGTGGGTCATATCCTATGTGGGTCAGCGCAGAATGATCCTGTGTGGTTCTGTGCATACCGATCCTGTGTGGGTCAGATCCTGTGTTGGTCTGCGCTCAATGATCATACGTGGGTCAGCACATACTTATCCTGTGCGGCCCAGATCCTATGTGGGTAGTTGTGGGGGTTAGTTACCTATCGATCCTGGGTAGATCATATCCCATGTGGGTTATCGCGGGGGTTAGTACCTATCGATAATTTGTGGGTCAGACTCCGTATGGTCAGCAGTAGTGTCTCTTGACAGAATAAGTTGATCGATAGGTACTAACCCCCCTTTCTGTAGTTGTACCATCAGGTGGTGTACCAGTAGCACCACTACCCGTTGGGAAACTAATACCACCAGCCCTAGTAGTAGAGGGTGAACACCGCTTGACCGCGTTGTACGAGTTCCAACGCCAGAGGCCACAGAGTTTCAGGGGAAATATGGATCCATAGGAATATGAGGATTGGCTGGAGGCTATGGTTAGAGTTTTTCAACTGGTAGGGACACTAGCCGATCTCATGGTGATCCTTGCCGCTAGTCTTCTTCAGGCAGCAGCGAGAAGATGGTGGAGCATGATGCTCCAGGTTCACGGTGAGGTGACTCTCTTCTGGGAAGACTTCAAGAGCCGTTTTAGGGTAGAGTTCATCCCAACGACCCTACGCTCAGTCTGTATACAAAAGCTTCTCCAGTTACATTAGGGTAGCATGACTGTGGGTCAGTATTCAGCGAGGTTCACCGACCTCTTATTCTACTCCACTGACATGGTTCATGACCCTTTATTCAGCGCCCAAACCTTCAAACGAGGGATCATATGGGAGATTATAGATTCAATGGTTTCTCAAAGAATCCCGATGCAAGCGGGGTGTTAGAACGAGCATTGATAGTGGAGAGATTTCTTGATGAGAAGTTACCGATAGCAAGACCCACCACCGGATGATACATAGCAGAGTTATCGGTACTTGGAAGCAGATAGATGACGCAGAGGACCAAGAGGACTAGACCTACAGGTGGAAGACCACATGATACAAGGTAGGTGGTGCGAGGCTCTCGAGACAGAGTAGGACATGCGAGGTACATGCAATGTTACTCTTGCAGCGGGCATGGTCATATAGCTCGCGACTGCCCGACCCGTCATATGGATGACCAACAGATGGTCAAAAGACTGACTAGGAAAATGCAAAGATTCGATTGAGGTGGTCCAGAGACAGGATGTAGACGTGGAAAAGGAGTAGTCCGAGCAACAGGTGATGGGTGGCGATTCGAGGTTCTACTGCCACCACCACCAGGAGGTCCACCCCGAACATAGGGAGCAGGTTGACAGGGATGAGCTCAGATTTAGGCAATTGAGGCCTACGACCACTGTGCTCAATAGATGATACAAGGTACGATATATGTCTACACCACCTTAGCTGCAGTACTTATAAACATAGGTTCCAGTCAATCATTTATTTCCACAACCCTCGTTTGAAGCTCATATATTTTGGTGGAGTTGTTGGCTCAATCCTTACGGAAAGATACTCCTACGGGAGCAGATTCAACAATTATGCACTAGTTCCAGTAGTTTGAGCTTACTCTAGGAGGTGAGAGATTTGGCTGGGATCTCCTAGTAGCAGCGTCTAGGCTTTATGATGCCATATTGGGTATTGACTAGTTATCCACAGTCCATGCTCAGATCGACTGTATTAGGCACAAAGTGCAGTGTGTCTGCACAGATGGGACCAGGGTTTCCTTCATCGGCGAGAAGGGAACCTTTTAAGTGTAGGATGGACTTACCCGAAGGAGGGTGAAATCGATCACACATAAGTTGGCTAGCCTTACCCTTGGAGCGGTTGATGTTGAGAGTCTGAGCTATCCTGTAGTGGTGGACCAATACACTGATGTTTTCCCTGATGATGTTCCTGGTATACCTCCTTGTAGAGAGGTGGACATCAACATTTACTTATACCCTGGGATGTCCCTGATATCTGTACTAGCATATCGGATGGCTCCCGTAGCGCTATGAGGGCAACAGGTACAACTGGGGGACTTATAGAGCAAGGGGTTTATTAGGCCCAGTGTTGCTCCTTGGGCAACCCAATTTTTTTTTTCCAAGAAGGAAAATGAGAGATTGAGACTCTATGTAGACTATCGGTGCGATAACCAGGTGACTATGAAGAACAAGTACCCACTCCTGAGGATTATCAATCTCTTTGAACAAACTGAAGGGAGAACAGTGGTTTTTAATGATTGACCTCCGATTAGGCTATCACCAGATTGGGGTACAAGATGAGGATGTGAAGAAGACAGACTTTAGATGTCAGTATCGCCACTATGAGTTCTTGGTTATGCCATTTAGGGAGACCAAAAGCCCAACAGTGTTCACGAGACTCATGAGAACAATCTTCTAGCCATACCTTGATCACTTTGTAGTAGACTTCATCGACAACATCTTGATATACTTAGCTTCAGAGGAGGATCATTCCCTTCATCTGTGGATAGTTCTTGACACACTCTGATAGCACCGGCTTTATAGTAAGCTCTCAAAGTGCCAGTTCCGCATCCAAGAGGTTTACTTTATGGGACACATCATCTCGGAAGTTGGAGTTGCAGTGGATCTAGTGAATATTGAGGCTGTGCTTTCTTGGGAGTCACCCAGGAGTGTGACAGAGGTGCTGAGTTTCTTAGGTTTGTCCAGTTACTACCGGAGATTTGTGCCTGACTTTTATAGAGTAGATGCACCCTTATCAGCATTGATAAAGAAGGGGACTCCCTTCATGTGGTCGGAAAGATGCCAGCTAAGTTTCCAGGAGCTGAGGCAGAGACTGACGAGTGTCCCCCTCTAGAGGCTACAGGAGGAGGGCATTGGGTACATTGTCTACTGCGACACATCCGAGACTGGACTTGGATGTGTCCTAATGCAAGAGCGAGTAATGATCACATATGGTTCTTGGTAACTAAGATAACTTGAGTAGAAATATGCTACCCATGACCTAGAGTTAGCAGTATTGGTCTTCTCCTTGAAGATGTGGCGACATTACTTGATGGGAAAACATTTTACAGTCTACTCTGATCGCAAGAGTCTTAGGTATATCTTCACTCAGAAGGACCTGAACATGAGTCAACGGTGTTGGATTGAGTTTCTCCAGGACTATGACTTCGAGATAGTTTGTACTCATGGGAAGGGGAACATAATAGTAGATACACTCAGTTAGAGATATGGTATACAGTTGCTGAGTGAGGAGACAGAGAAGCTAGCCACTTTGTGGATATCCTATGTGGATCGATATGGAGCAGTTTACCTTCAGTCTTTGACAGTAACTCCCCCACTCCTTAAGTGATTAAGGGATGCACATCTTGGGGACACTAACTATGAGGCTCGATGTGCTCAGATATCCATAGGACAAGCACCTGATGTATTTTTTGAAGGTATGGAGCATGTCATCATTTTCAAAGGGCATACTATGGTACCGATGGCGCTTAGGGAGGAAGTGTTGAGGGAGTTCCATACGTCCCCTATAGCGGTGAATCCAGGAGTGGTGAAGATGTAGAAGGACCTTCGGCATCTGCACAGGTGGCCGGGAATGAAGAAAGTAGTGGTAGAGTTCGTCTCATGGTGCCTCACTTGTCAGCAAGTGAGGGAAGAGCATTAGGTTCTAGTAGGCTTAGTTCATCCACTAGAGATACCATAGTGGAAGTGGGATGGAATATCCATGGACATTGTGACATGACATCCATGCATGTCCAAGGGGACATGATTCCACCTGGGTGATTATTGATCGACTCACCAAGTTGGCCCACTTCCTACCTATCAGAGAGTAAAGAATAATAGAGATCATGGGATGCCACTATGTGCAAGAGATTATACGGCTTCATGGAGTTACATCTACCATTGTCACTGATCGTGATTCATGTTTCACTTCCTGGCTTTAGAAGGGATTGTAGAAAGCCTTCGAGACATAACTTCAGTTGAGCACCACCTTCCATCCTTAGACGAATGGTCAGATAGAGTGGACCATTCAGACCCTAGAGGACATCCTATGTGCTTGCATCATTGATTTAGGCTGTAGTTGGGAGGATCACTTGCTTTTGGCTGAGTTTTCATAGAAAAAAAGCTTCCAATCCACATTGGTATGGAACTATTCGAGGCATTGTACGATCGACCTTTCAGATCACCACTGTTCTGGACTGACCTAGGGGAGTCAAAACTCGTTTGACCAGAGTTGGTACGAGCCACCACAGAGAAGGTGAAGATCATCCAGGAGTAGATAAGGACTGCACGGAGCAGGAAGAAGTGATATGCTAACAGGATACAGATACCTCTTGAGTTCAAGTATGGTGAGCATGTCTTTCTATGGGTCTCAAAACGACGAGGTTTGTGGAGATTTGTCCGGGGTGACAATTTATATCTGAGGTTAATCGGACCCTTTCAGTTCCTTAGTAGAGTTGGAGAGGTGGCTTACCACTTAGCTCTTCCACCCCAGTTGAACTAGGTGTACGAAGTTTTCCACATATACCAGCTGAGGAGATACGTACATGATCCTTCACACATCTTTGACTGGGGCGAACTGGACATCGACGATGGGGAGACGTTTTCTGAGGTTCTAATAGAGATTCCAGATCGACAGGAGAGAGTCCTTCATGTTTGGTCGATTACATAGGTGCGTGTACGTTGGAAGCATAGGAACCACCGAGAGAGCACATGGGAGCAGGAAGCTTAGATTTATGCAAAATACCACTATTTTTTTCCCTAGTTTGTGTTGTGGCTTTTGGGGACACAAAGCCTTGATGTGGAGAGAATGTAAAGACCTAGATTTTTCCATGGATTTTTTAATTATATGAGAATATTACGAGTCTGTGAAAATTAACGGCACGTGATTCCAAGGCCCGGTGTGCACAGAATAAATTTATGAACATTTTTCTAGTATGTTCAGTAAACGCACAAGTGGCGTTTAGTTACTTTTGAACCGGTGCTCAGAATTGAAATTTGGGGACACCATTGAACTCACATCATCGATTTTCACATAAGGATAGATTCACCTTGACCGTAGTAGGTCGAGGGTTGTAGTTTGTTTTTCGTATTTTTCATGGGAGGGTTATACAAATAGTAAAATAAAATAATTACATTTATTTTATTTTTAAACCCTCCCATTTGAATCATGAAGGTGGGGACCACATGAGGGTGGTCGAGCATTTAATTCTAGGCATTAAATGCTGTTAACAAAAAATGTGTAACCACATTCCCATTTACTTAATAGGACTCATTAATTCCAAATTAATGAATCAACTTGTTAATTAAGAGATATTTTTTTACTAACTCTTCGAATCTCCCCATTGATGTGCCAACATTAAATCTTAACTTATTAATTTGTCACCACACCTCTCATGGGAAAAAATCTTGGAAAAGGAGAGCCTTTGGAGAAACACTCTCCAAATGAAGAACTCCTCCAACGAAGAAAGTTCTCCGGATCAAGAAGGAGGAACCGAATTTGAAGCCTGTTGCGGGAGCAACATACATCAACCACTTCATCAAATTTATATCCTTCCTCGTGCAACTACCAACGAACGTCAAGGGAGGGGATTTTTTTCTTTTTATTTATTATTTTTATTTATTCTTTGTGTTGAATCATTGTTTCAATTTTTGAACCACGTTCTACAGACTTAATGCAAAGGTTGTAGGTCGAATGGAAACGGCCCGATCCCTCCGCAATTTTATTATTGACATATTCTTATAGGTTGTTATGATAGTGGCGTCACAACCCCACCACCGAAGGAGACCGAGACCCGTTAGTCGCAGTGGTGAGAAGACAATGGCCGGCATGCCGGCCATCCGCGAGGAGGTTGGGCGCCGCGCGTCCGCACTGACGGTTGAGGAGGAGGCAGCAACCTGTCGGTCGCGACATAGTAGGGTGGCCGTCAGCATCTGGCCAGCTGCGTGGTGGAGCGGTGGTGTGAGTCCACGCTACTGAAGAAAGAGGCCGCAACCACTTGGCCATGGCAGAGGCCGGAGGGTAGCCGGCACCCAGCAGGCCGCGGGTGGAGCAACGGGGTGCAACCGCGCCGTTGGGAGGAGAACCGGCCAGAAAACAGGCCGACCTCATCACGTCGAGCTGGACCACCGAGCGGTCCTGTGTTCTAGTAGGGCAGCGGAACTGCCATCAGACCGTTCAGAATACTGGGGGGTGGGGGGTGGGGGGGGGGGGTGGGGGGATCCCCCTAGGTTGCAGCTATGGCGGACCTCGCCACGGCTAGCCACCCGACCGTGGGATGCACCGCGGGCCACCCAGCGGGCTGTACGCAACTGATTGGGCTGGGCCGCCCCCTTCGTGGGCCATGCCGAACCACAGCCTCACCCATCTGGGCCAGACCAACCGATTCAGACCGGACCCGGGCCCATCCAGATGCAGATACACCTTTTTGGCTATTACATGAGAACCAAGTGTCTTTTTGACGAACCATATGCGGCGTTTGGATCCGGGGATCGAGATTTTTCTTTTGGAGTACTCCACTATAGATTTGGATAATGTTGGAGTACAACCGGGTTGAATCAAACCCCAAATCGAACCGGGCCCTCAGAGTGGAACACTAATAACTTACAGACCGGTTGTTCGATTGATGCGCTGTCAGTTGCGTTGGGTCCCTTATGATGTGACAAACCATTGGGATACTTCTTAGTGAAAATTTTAGGTGATTTATGTATGAACAATGGATTGGGGAGAGATTTTCTAAAATGTGATATTAGTGGGAATCAAGTGGCTGGCAGTGAGGTGGAGGTTGGAGACAGATCACAAGAAGGTCAGTACCAAACGATCCTGTGTGGGTCAGCACCGATCCTGTGTGGGTCAGCACCGATCCAGTGTGGGTCAGATCTTTTGTGGGTTAGCGCACAACAATCTTGTGTGGGTCATCGCATACCGATATTGTGTGGTTTAGATCCTATATGGGTCAGTGCTCAGTGATCCTATGTGGGTCAGCCCATACCGATTTTGTGTGCGTCAGATCCTGTGTGGGTCATTATGGGGGTTAGTTACCTATTGATCATGGGCGGATCAAATCCTGCGTGAGTCATTGTGGGGGTTAGTACCTATTGATCTCATGTGGGTTAGACTCCGTATTGTCAGCTGCAATGACTCTTGACAGAATAAGATGATCTAGCTTTACGACTAATCATATGTACTACTATACTTCACAAAAAACCTTATTGTGAGTTGAGTCCTTACCTTTATGGTATTTTTCTGCGTGGTTTCATGTGTGGTACTTCTAACTTTGTGGTGTTACCTTTGTGGTATTCTTTACTCATGTTTGAGGTGTGTATTTATTTATAACTTAGGTATATATGTGGGAATATACATAAGTAGTGTGATGACTATTGCTTTGGTTTTTGTGATTTTTCCTTTGTGGAACTCTATGAGACCTATGAGGCTCTCGGGGTCCTACAGAGTATCATTATCCTCACCCCTGCACGGGCTATGATTTCACCTTGTTGTGTCTTTTGTAGATGATGAAAAACACTGATTGAGGTTGAGGGTACCAGATTGGAGGCTGATCGGAGGTGGAAATTAGATGAGACAATCTGTAGGGACGACCGTTCGAGAGCTGTACCTACCCTTCAGGTTGCGTCCTTGGAAGGTGTTCACCGGAGCTGTACCTTTGCAGTTTTACTTGTAATTTCAAGTTGGGTTTGTATTATGGCCCTTTAATTTCTCTAAACACCCTGTTTAATTTATAGTTTACCTTCCACTTGTATCTTGCTGTGTTCTTGGTTTGGGTGAGTTTACAGTTTTAGAGGCAATGCCTTTTCGGTTTTAGGGATATGACTTTCCGGTGCTAGTCACCATCCCCTGAAATATGGAAGGTGGGTTTAGGGTAGTCATGGAACGGGGCCCGAGGGATGGTTCGTGAAATTATAAATTATATAATTACCTTAAATGCTTCTTCAATTTTAAAATAATATTTATTTAATTAACAGAAAATTAAAATAATTAATTTTAATAATATTAATTTCGATATACTTAGGATGATTTTACATGTATAGTTATTTTTATAGACATACATGATATAATATAGATGTGTTAAAGAATTATATTTTAATTTCCCCTTGTATTGTGGTATTTTAAGTCTAATTAAAAGAAAAGTATTACAATTTGACAATAATGACATCTTATTGAATTAATTTTGTATTAATTTTTTAAAAAAGTAAAAAAAATGTTAAATAATCAAAATGGGATATGATATGTTTGAAAATGTCTTATAAATTTTATTTATGGGCCATTTTTAAGTATTTGAGACTATAATTGTCTTATTATATTTTAATATGTTGCGGATTTCCAAAAGTGCCCCTCAACTCAGTTATAAAAGCGTGCCTCCTCTCTCACTTCCTCAAACAACATTGATCATTATTTATTTAAAAAACCCTTCCCATTTACCTTATAAACATAAATATTCATATCATTGAGTTTTTTTTTCATCTCAAAATACCATCCCTAGTGTCCCTAGGGGGAGATCAAAGGAGGTTCTCTATAGAAGAGGCAAGTCTCTTTACTGACTCCTTCAAAATTATTTATTCTTCTACTTCCTCTTCACAGATTTTTTACGTTATAAAATATTAACTATAGCATTTTATATATTATTAGATTTCATTATGATGATGGGACAACCATATTTACCCTTCTATCTAAGTTATGAAATATAATGTCACCACGCGTACGTACGTACGACTTATCGTCTCAATACTATGGTGTAATTTGTTTTTTATAACCACATTATTTGTACGGGTATAATGATGAGTATCAAGGATAAAAATATTAAATATATCAAGATATTTATTCTTTATAATTAATATACCATCCAATTCCTTACTAACTTACCATTAAAGTAATGATACTGCCACTCGTGGGTACTTACGACCTACCATCTCCATGATGTGATAAGAATCATTCAGCACATTAACCATTAAATAATGATTATAAAATGTAAATGATGAGTGAATATAATATTTATGATCTTAATATAATTCTGTATATGAATAAAAAATATACTATGCATAATAAACAATACTAATAAGATAAAATAAAATTTAGAAAATGATGCAGTTTACACCCGAAACAATTACAATAATGAAATATTATTAGTAGAACAATATAAGAGGATTGTAAATGATATAATAAATATGGATATTGATGTTTTATAATTTAATAACATTAATTAACCATTATACATGAGGTTAAAACACCCTCAACTAAAGGAAAGTATAATGTAAGGGTTAATTTCGTGATCTCATTATTACTTGAGATTGTTTATATGTATGTATTTACTTGGACATATTTATCATCCATGCCCATGTTTCTTAAAAATTTATCCAAAAGGAACATTTTTAAGGTTTTATTTAACGGAATATTTAACTAAAAAACTATTATAAATGTTTTTAATATTTATTCTTCTAAATCATTCTCATTCATGTCCATGTTTTCAAAATGGGTTTTATGGATTTATTTATAAGGACATGAATATTTTAAAATGTTAATTATTAAATATCTCTCAAATGTTTCAAAGTGTTATGGGTTTGAATAAAAAATTTATTTTTAAATTTATTTTTATATAAATGTGTGTCTTTTGAATAAATGGTTTCAGAGTACAAAGGTATTTTTCTTATTAAATATTTAATGACTTTATTAGATTATTTTTATCTTTGTCAATATCCTTTGTTGTATTTTATGTTTAATTGATGTTGATTTATTATGATATAGTCAATCATATTATATTTAAGGGTTTATGATATATCTAACTATGGATGTTTTATTTTGATACCTTTCATGGTTTATAGTTAGTGTATTAACATTTTTTATGCCTTTTTTAATATGAATGTTTATATTGGTTATGTTAACCCTTTTCATAGGAGGAATGCATTGGACATAGAAAGTAAAGGGAGGGGACCGCTAAAGAACCTCGATGCCTCAGTAGGTCACACAAGATAGACTAATTTGTTTTTTACCTGTTTATGTATGGTGTCTTGGATGAAGCCTTGATGGATGTTTATGATATCTGACATTATGAATTCTCTAATTATGATATTTGTTATTGGAATTCGATATGATTATTCGACTAATAGAATATCCATGGTTATTTTTTCTAGATCATGTGATTATTTTATATAGTATTATTTATTATTTCTATATTATGTTCAAGATTATTTTTAGAAGGCTTGTGTTTCAGTTATACACATTTCCTAAGAAGTTTATTCTTATTTATGATATATTCTCTTGTATTATTCACCATTACTAATAATATGGGCTCACCCCTTTCTTAGGTTTTATTTTCCTGGATGCCAAGATCTCTATTATTATTGATATGTAGGGTTAATATTGGAGATTAATGACATTCCAAAAGTACTATCAATATTGTATTTTTTGTAATGAATTTAAATTTAATTTTTTTTTACGTAATCAATTTTCCAAGATTTATAGATTGATTGGTCCTTGGGGATTCGAAACTTTTATCTATGTCAATGTATTGAAATAATTCACTGGATCTGCGCTTTTGGGGCTAGGTTGTTACATCAAATACTTCTTATTTTGGGGTATAAATCATAGTCTAGAATATTTTTGAGTAATTTTAGTGATATTTATTTATAAAATGATATAGGATGGATTTTGGTTATTACTAATGAATTTTGGATATTAAAAGTTGTTTTTTATTTAATTCAAGGTTTATTAATTTTTGGAAATTATGTTATTTTATACTGAACATTTTTATATTGGTCAATTTCTAAATATAGGAGGAATATATTTTAAATATTTTGTGAATTTTGTGATCCAAATAAGTTGACTCTACTGCTTCAGGTATGAAAAGTACATCATGTATAAAAATTATTTGGAGAAAAAGATGAGATTATGGAGGAATTTAATTAATGAATGAAATTATAATGTTCAATTAAGTATTTTTCCCTTTACATTTTAGTATATAAAGTAGAGGAATTTGGATCTTTAAATAAAATGTTATCCATTTATTTTCTTACCAAGAAATTGATTCCCTCATAACCTATCAAAGAATTATAGTTTTGTGGTGGATAAATTTATCATGACCATGTTCTCTATCAATCCTTTAGAGTTGGATTCTCAATTAATTGTAAATGTTTTCCTACATGGAAACCTAGTACATGTTATCTCAAGTATCCTTAATAATTTTCTATATCTCTTCTAAAAAGGAATATTTATTGAATCCTTTTTACGATTTAGGGTTTCAAAAATGGTATTCTGAAAAGTTTAACCCTTGTTAATGATTCCGATTTAAAAATATTTAGGATGAAATTTCCAAAATGGGGGGATGTAACATTCAGATATTTTAACAGATAACACTATATTTGATAGGGTAAAAGAGAGAACACATTGAGCTTAAAGAACAACTAATAATTATTAACTAAATGTGATCGTTATAACTTAGGAATTAAATTGGTGGGTATGAAGAATAATTATTCATTTTAGAATAAAAATATAGGTCCAAATCATTATTAAATTTTTGTTAAATGATTATAAAATAATAAGATATTTTTTTATAAATCCATTTTATTATTCAAAAAATAAATTTTCTTCAAAAATGATTTTATTACTTTTCATGAATGAATATTCTAATTAATTTTATGGAAGTTTAATAAAAGTTTTTTTCAAAAAATAATCTCCAAATTTTTGTTTAACATTTTAAAATTAAATTAGTTTTAGTTTTTGGGAATTTTCCGAAAAAAGGTATTTTTTAATTAAGATTTAAAATACATATTTTTATTAAAAATTGTATTTTCTTCAAATATATTTATAAGATAAAATATTTTTTTTATTTTTAAATTTCAATTAGTTTATTTTTATTTTATTTAATTCAATTATTATTTTGTAAAGGGTTTTGTACTTGAATTTGGTATAGAAGTATTTAATATTTAAAGAAGTATTTTTATGAATTGTTTTCTTATAGTTTTATGGGAATAATTTAAATTAAATTATTCATATTATGTGATTTTATTTTTGGAAAATGGATTCCATATTTGTAATCAAAGGGTCCAAATTTAGTGATTATTTCCCTTTTATTTTTCAATATGAATAGTAACCTTAGTATTTTTTACTAAGGTTAAGGGTACATCGGGTAATTTAGAGTAAAAATAATATGTTAAGGAATAGAAAATTACAATAACTTCTAAAAAATTAAAATGACTGATTATATTTTGACTATAATCATCCATGGTTAGAATTTATGACCATTTTGAACAACTTGGTTGACATTAAGACCTATATAGTATTTTATCTAATGAAAAGTCAATGGTGTCACACAATTGTTTTTAATAAGTTGAACATTTTTAATATATGGTTATATAGAAGATATGTTTGAGAATAAATATTATTTTGAAATATAAAATATTTTCCTTCATTATGGAATTTATTTTTAATTTTTAGGGAAAAAATAATTACCTTAAATCCTTACAACGATGATGCAATAGTTATTAAAGTTATATAAAATCAAATAAATGATACTAAAAATATTAAAATAAATATAAATTGAGATAATTAAAGTGATCCACAAATTATATAGATTACCCTGAAATTTAATAAAATAATTTGTTTGAATTTTTTCTTTTGTTTTATTTTATTAATGTCCCTCTATTGAATAGTATCAAATTTGAGAATAATGATATTTTAGGGAATTAAGATTTTATGAAAATTTCAAAAAATCATAAAAATATTAAATAAGAACAATGAGAAAATTATTTGGTCAAAAATTTCATCCCTTATACAATTAAACGATATTTGGGAGTCTTTGGATCAAGAATAACCTTATTATATTTTGTTATTTTTGATAAAATCCAAGAGTGCCCCACCCATCTTTTATAAAAGGATACACCATATTCAAATATTTTATCTTTTCAAAACAATTATGTTTTTTTAAATCCATTATCAAATACCTTAATATAATACTCCATTTAAATATTGTGGTTTTATTATATGCATAACACTAAACTTAGTGGTTTTAATGTGTTAAGGAAAAGGGATTGCTTGAAGAAGATGTTTCATTTTTAATCAGCAGTTTCTGTATTGTTTATTATTGCACATCCACCAAACCCTATTAAACCATTAAAAAAATATTAAATCTAATATCATAAATATAATTATATGTTATTATGTTTGTTTCATTACCTAATCTATATCCACTTATTTTAATTGGGAAAATAATTCAATGAATGTCTGTATAACAGACTATCACCTCACGAACCGATGTAATTCGATTTCCATCACCATCTATCATGACTAGTTTAAATGGTATAATTAATGTTTTTATATTATATTCATGACGTATTTATAATTATTTAAAATAAATATTTAACTTAAATTCTTACCTTTCCACGAAAAGAGAAATGATAATGCCATTCATGTATATATGTGGACTACCACCTATACGAAGCAATTTGATTTTTTTCATCACCATTTTACTTGAATGAGATATATAAGTATATTTAATGAATTAATATCATATTTATGTAATTATTTTAACTATTTAAATATAAAAATAATTCTTATGTTTTTTACATAATGACTATTGAAAAATGGAAACATTAGTCAAACGTACGTCCGACCTACCGTTTCCATGATTGTAACATAATTAATTTTTCCAAAACATATTTAGTGGACAGATTTAAAATTATCATTGATGTATAAAAATGAATATTTTTTCATTAATATTATTATGTATATGGTTTAATAATGACCACTTTTACCAGTCTACATACCTTTGTCAGTTTGGACTTCCGAACTGAATATGACAAAACCATCCAATGTGAAGTTTAATAATTATGTAATTTTTAAAAAATAGTAATAAGTGAAATAAAATGATTAATAAAATTGAAAAAGTTTTCCATGAATGTAAATAATTAACCTAATTTTATTAGTAAGTAAGATAAATGGTGTATATAAGTATTCAGGCTCCAGGTAAATGACGCTTTAAATAAAAAATATCCATTTAAATGCTTTAAATATTTATTTTAAAAATATTTATCATTTATGTAAAATGTTTTAAAATTAACTATATAAATTTATTTATATGAAAATGAATGTTTTATAAAGGGAATGTCCAAATTCCTCCCAAATTGTTTTAAATAATGAGTCCTTTTTTAGGTTTTATGTAAGGGACTTTATTTTAAAAAAATCATCTTATAATGTTTATTTTTGAAAAGACTCAAAAGGAATGTATTTTAACTTATATTAAGTGATAATATTTTTCCACTTTCATGAAACCATAATGATTTAATGCTTCATTTATAATATTATAAGTTTATTTTTAAATATTTTTTCCCTTTTTACATGTGTGTCATTCTTTTTAAATAAATAATTTTCCTCAAGAAATGTTTTTATGATTCATCAACTAATGTATTATGATTATGTTATGGTCCTTGGGAATTCTTATTTTTGACGTTTGGTTTCATTATAAACCAAATATGGGTGAATTTGGAAATCCCTATAATGCATTGGTTCTGTAGGATGTTGAGAGTGATGGTTATTCCATGGGAAACTGTGATTTTTTACCTCCAAATATAACCATGTGGGTTATGTAAAGAATTAATTGGAGGGTTATTTTGTGGTATCCATGAGGTTAAAAATTATGTAATTATGATATAAAATTTTATCCAATGTTAATTATATTATTAATTTATGATTTATATATTATATAAATGTCGTGTTCCCAAAAGGATACATATTAGGTTCATGTTCAATGAAAATAATTTTATTTATATGGTAGAAAAGTATAACTTAGTAAAAAAGTTTACTTGATTTTTTCATGTTTTAATGGTACCTTTATGGGTTATTTATTTTCCATTAGTATTTCTTATGAAATGTTTTATGGATAGGGTTTTGTAGAAATGGTGATTTCCTGACTAATGAAATGATTATTTTGATCGAAACATTTATTTTGGAGATGGAAAATTTGAAGAACTCTTTATGTAATAATAATTTATTCTTTAATTTATTTCTCTTACTAAGAGTTTTTTCTCATCCCAAGTTTGAACTTTTTTTCTTTGGGTTTAAGGGAGAGTAAGGACAAGGATGATTTCATGGTGAAATTTGAGAAGATTTATCATGAAAATAAATCATGTTTTATTTGAAAGTATTTTTTTTATAGAAAAATGTATAATGTGTTAAATTTTCAAACTATAATGTACTCATTTACGTGGTAAGAGTTTTTAAAAACTCTAAAAAACTCAAAGGCAAAAAGATATCTGGGAATGAATGAACATGAATGATAATTTAAAGATAGTATAATATGTAATTTTCAAGGCCATGTTATTAAATACTATGTGACATTCACATTTTATTTTTGATTTCATAAACTTTTATTTGATTAAATTGAATATCTCTAAGTATAAAAATACTCCCAATAGCCTCTTCGACACAATATTCTGTATAGAATATAAGAATAAGATACACAAACTAAATTATGTTATGATATTACTCTTATTAATTTATTTTAGAATATTTAGAGAATAAACTATTATATATATATATATAATAAGTTATTACATGTGTTTGAGGATTTTTCTTTAAAATAATATTATTTTTTAAAATATTCCACTAAAGGGTTTGGAATACTTTTTACTTATATTATTAAAATAATATGATTAAATTTTTTATCCTAAATGAAACATTTTTTTTATTTTAAATTATCAAAACAATTTATAGAATCCAATTAATCATAAAACATTTTTATTGATCTATTCATATTATTTTGTTCATAACAATTAGTTTTTATTAAATAAATACAATTATTACATAGGATAAATGATATAACTATTGAAATACATCTCTAAGATCTATCTGAGATTGATATATTCTTTTAAATTCAAATAATTGATGTATTGAATCTTTTCTTTATCACGTGAATGTAAACTACAAGATTTACGTATTCTTCCAATGATTTCAAACTTCGGTATTTGTATAACATTTATAAAGTATAAATTTGGAATAAAAAACCCATTAAGACTGATAAATTAATTTCTACAACAAATATATTAAATATGTGTATTCCATGATGTTTTACAAACTCCTTCAAGTATTGAGTAAAACTCCATCTTATGGAATGGTTACTCATCATTCTTAATAATAACTTTGGGTTTTGATAAACAAGACTAGATACTTTAAAAAACACTATTGGAATTTCTAAATAAAATTTTCTTCTTTTGGTTTAAACTTTTACCCATTTGTACTATCTATACATTACCAAGAACTAGATATCTTGTTACCAATTTATCTATTATCAAAACATTGAGAAAATATGGTTAAAAGATATAGAATACATTTATTCTTAGAGAATTTACATTGATGTGAACCAAATTAATTTATGAACCTAAATAAGCCTTTTATGAAACCATTATTCTCGCCATGACATTAGCACACTAAATCATATTGAGATTGTGAGTGGAGATTAGAGTTACTTTGCTTATCTTGAAACTAATGTATTTGAACCTTCAGTGAATCATTTTGGAATCTCATACGATTTTATATTCATTTTTTTAAAACTCTAATACTTTTTATTCACTAATATTTTTTTCTAAAATAAATAGTGTCACTTAATAAATTATTTGGTTATATTACCAATCCAAGAAGTTGGTTATAATAATCTTATAATTTCAAAATATTGATCTGAGAGTTAATTTCTATGACGGATCTACTATTCACCATCAATATGAGGATTATTCAGATGAGCATCATGTTTTAGAGATATTTAATTGGAAATTTTGATAAGTTTGATCCTATTAAAATGATAACCACTTTTAAATCCCTCGTATCAATTAACAGTTTATGATCCATATTTTTCTAAGTAATGATTCCACTTAAGTTTTTATCTAACGAATTATATTTTAATATATGAAATCATGCCAATCATATCATATATGATTATTAGATACTTGAGTGTAATTATTTATTCTCAAATCCATCATATGGATATAATTTCATCTATATTTACATGTTATCATTCTTATGGATTTCCAAAAAATGTGTCACCAAAAACCTCATAGAGGAATTTGGTTAGATAACTCTTAGGGTTATCCATATCCACCATTCCTTCCAAAAGTCAATGCATGTCCATTGACATTTATCATGAAACTACCTAGTTAGATGATCAAGACCGGGGCATGTATTTTCATTGGAAGAAATATGATGATTAATATTTTTTTAATAAAATTTAATCTCTCTATATTATCTCATATACTCCATTTATATGTATATATTCATATAGTTATTTATTTTGGAATCTAATCCTTTACACCAAATTAATATATTCAAAACATATTAATATGTATCTATTTACACAACTCATAACTTACTTTACTAACCCAAATAAAATCTAGCTGTATTTTTACATCTTGAAATAAGTCCCATGGTTAAAGTAAATGAAACCCTTTTATGTTATTTGTAAATCACAATTAACTTATTGATTCAAGTTAATAAAATATTACAAACTAATTTCAAGATATTATAAAACAAAAACATTTATCACACTTAGCATGAATCTCCTTGGATGCATGTATGATAATTTAGTGACATTTCAATATTTTTTACAAAATAAAGAATCAATTAATAATATACTTATTATATTATTGTATAATAAATAATAGAATAAAATAAATAAACTAACTATTCATGTATTTATACATGAGATAATCATTTATGAACAATTAATAAATATAGAAAAAAATAAACAATTTATAATTTAGTCAATCATTATAGACATTCCACAATATAAATAAATATAATCATTTTATATTTATTCAAAATTTTAACTCCATAAAATTATTCATTATATGGAATTTACATCAAATATATGATATTTAGTGAAATCTAATCATTTTATATTTCAATTTTATTATATATAAAATTAACAAAATCTAAATATCACATATTTATATTGTTTAATCTTTAAACAATTAAATCATAAAAGCACTTTTTAGAAATGTTTTAAGTAATCTCTTAAATAAGGAATTACTAAATATAACCATTTCAAAAATAATAATTATGGGTCATTCATAATTAAAAATAATCCATTTTATATATGGCATTATTTTTAAATTTAACTCATATTTATAAATTAACATTATAATTAATGAATAAACAATTTTTTTTAAATTATAAGTCATGATATATAATTTGATCAAATTATTTTAATATAATAATTATATAACTATGTAATCATTATTAATAAACATCACATAATAATCTAATTAAGAAATTATAAAAAATTTATAAGTTACTAATTTTAAAACATATTTAAAAAATATGAAACAACCGAAAATATCTTTTTTCCATAATTTATAGAAAATTTATAATTCACTTAAATAAATTTAAAAGTGAAAATCAAGAAAAATAATTCTTCTTAAGTCTGTAATATCGAATGACATGTGGTCATTGCGTGGGATTAAGCTTGATGTAAAAAAGGATAATTTCACATAGCGACAACCTAACACTATAATGGTCTATATAAATATTAATAATGAGATCCTTATAATATTAATATTCGTTAACTATCATGTGCTGGACAGGAAAAAAATTAAAAACATGAGAATAAATGTAGTATTAGTGTTTGATTCAGGCCATATCTTGAGGAGGGACCTATTTTAAATGATTAGTGTTTGTGCAAGTATTTTAAAGTATGATTAATAGAGTTTTGAAAGGAATAGAGGGAAAATAATTTTTCTTTAGCTATTAATCCACCCTTCACAAATTATAATAATCCCCCATGTAGAATCACTCTTCTATTTTTTCATAGAAAGAACAAAACCTTTGCCACTCACTCTCAGTTAAAACGTTCCAATCATTATGATACATGAATTATGATGCACCCCATTTTTGGTACATGAACATTTATTTAGGTTTTTTAAGTATATATAATTTTGGGTTAAGTTTGGGGAGGTTTATTTGGGTTTTGGTATGCTTTGGAGGATTTTCATTATGTGCACAATTTGAGCATAATTTGTACCAACCATGAAACCAATCTAAGAAACTGTACAACTTGTTGTTAAAGGGATAATAGGTTTTCATGGTTGGCATATGGATTGGAAAAATTATGTAGATAAACAAGATACCAAGAAGGCTCAGCCAGAGACAAAGTCCCTGACAATATTATTTTAATAGATAGAAAATAATAGTTGGTGCATGGTTTTTCTAACAGTGAATGTCAACCATATGTGGAGTGGTACTAAGATAATATAACCACACAGTTGGCACCATATTTTCTAAATGGTGTGACCTAACCATGAGATGTATAGGTGAAACTCCTTAAAAAGTGGATATAATATGAATTAACACCTTAAGGAATTTATTTTCCTCTAATTTTCCCATAAATATAATTCCCTTTTCTCCCAATGCATGAAAGATGACCCTATTCTTTCCCAGAATGATCCATTGGTAAATCAAAGGGTGTCAGATGCCCTAATAAGTCATGAAGTCAATATTTATTATTTTTATTTCCATTATTATTATATCCAAGGTTTTTATATATATCAAAACCATTAATATAGGCTGTTGTAGGTACATATGTGAGTTATTGATTGTTTTATGATTAATTATTATTGGATCTAATAATGGGAATATAGTCGGTGATTAGATCAAGAATTTTTAAGAACCATTCTCTATTTTTTCCAACAATTTTGAGGATGATGAATTATTTCTCAACTTCACATGATTTGGAACTTTATTTATTCGATTTGAATTTATTGATTTGATTGGAATGTTATATAAATCATGCTATGATTTTTGGGAAAGTCTCATTTTGAATGTGGTTTTTGAAATCATAGAAATTATATGGTTTTTGGAAAACATTATTTAATGATAAATTTTAAATTATAATTTTAAAATTATGGATTTTTATTTAATTCTTATATTTTTTTAAATTTTTTAAAGAATGAAAGGTTTTATATGTAATGATTTGGATTGGAATTTTTAATTCATGGTAAATGTGGTTCATTTTCATTAGACATGACCATATGAAAGGGGTGTTTTCTATTGGGGAAACTGGTATTGGTCACTTTTTGATGACATGGTAAATCAACGAGAGAACACTCATGAGTATGAAACTGTCACCTATGTATCAATGATGTGTGTGTGTGGAGATGTAGCTATGGGAATTCCAAATAAGTGGAGAAATGTTTTAAAGGATGTTTTTGGGAATCCTATTTTGGATTGGATATAAAAAAGTTGAAATTTCTTTTAAATTATTTTATATAAATTTGATAACAATTTTTGTCTTTGTGGAATGCTTTTTGAAGTCATTGGGAAAATATTATTGACTTTAGACTCAACACCTTCTTGGTAAATGTTTTGATTTTTTATATTTCATATATCAAGGCACATGTAAAGGAAAATTATCATAGTTATTTACCGACTCTTTTAATTCCATGAGAATGGATTATCAAGTTGGATCTTAGAGCAACATTGGAGTTTTTGTTATTATGTCACTTTGGTGTCCTTATGTTTTATTTGTCCTTTTTGTTTCCATCTAGTTTTTCTTTTGGATTCAGCTCATACTCTAGTATGGTTATTTTTTTGGATATGTTAATTTTTGTTTTCTACTTATGCATCATATAATGGTTTGGTTTTTCTTGTTTTGTAAGCTTTTATATTTTACCATTTAATTTAAAATCACCGCAAATTTTTTCATAAGGCCCTTGTAATTTATTCCTAGCCTCGAGGTTCATGGTGATGTTACCTAATTTATAATAACACCACCACCTCTTCCCAATATAATGGGTGAGGGGAGGGATGTTACAAAATAACCGCTACATACATAGTTTTCACCTTACCTATGTCATCAAGAACCCTTTATATATTCTAAACCAAACTCATAACGCTTAACTGAAGGGAAAGGGAAGGAGATTTAGGGGATTTATGAAAAACTATAGTAAGAGATAAGAAATAAAAAATATGAACAAATATTAACCATAAATTTCATTATGAATTTTAATAGGATCCCATGTAATTAATATATATAGAAATGAGTATATATATTTATAAATATTACAAAGTATATGGATGTTTAAATACCCTTGGATCGATCATAAGTTACCCAGTGCTCATTCACTATAGAAATTTAAATATATAAGAGATAAACCCACAATCAACCCCCTTTGTAGTGAGTTTTACTCTAATTGTATATGTTCCGAGATACCCATGAATCAATATTGAATAGTGGGATAACTTTAAGTGTAGGTTAATATTCTTTCCACATTTTAGATTCAATGTGGTTCCATTTTCTAGTGTCTTCATAGCTAGTTTCCACGGTCATTCTATATATTTACTCGGATTTAAAAATTCCATCCTCATAATCATAGGTTTCTTTGGATCACATATGAATTATATAAAAAATATTCACTTGGTGTTTTCTATATTTATTCTTTAATGATGGAATAACAATATCCCAATGGTTGGGATATTCATTTTATATTGAGAAAATGACACTTGTATTGATTCAATAGTCATATTTATTCAACCTTAAAGATTTTTGAGCTATTTATAGTGATCATGATCCTTGATTTTATGGTTGAAAATTAGTTTCATAGTGTTTTATTGTGTTCCAATTTGTAGTGATTGAGAAGAAGATAAAAAATGGGTAGTGCAGTAACTATGTGGCTCTCATGCAACTTTATCTCAGAGAGGTAATTTGTAATGCTCACGCATGAGGATTTTACAAAGGATTACCCTTATATAACATTGTATTCAAGGTAAATCCTTGAGTTAAATAATTAAAATACACTTATGGGAGCTTCATGAACCCTTATGTGTGGGCTAAATTAATCTCATATCTTAATTTTTCAACCCCATGGTTAAGGAATCTTACCTTACATATCAGTAAATTCAATGGGTTTACCATTACATATTGATGTGGAAAAACTTATATATGAGATGTTTCGCTTCCATGATAATGTAATATAACTTTATATATTATTTAGTACACATGGGGTTGCAATTATATATTTGTCTGGGCGGTCTTATTTATATTTTTTCTTGGGTAGAATACACAAATAAATAATTTTTTCTGAACATTAATCTATAATTCTAATGAACAATTATATATTAGTATATGAATCTTATGTATTCGAGTGATGAATTTTATATATTAAAGTACTTTAAATTCTTTTGAAGTGAATTTAGAAAATTGAAAATTATTTATCCACATGGTATAAATTATATAAAGGTCACACCTTTATCAATTCCTATCAACATCACTTATTTTGTAAGGAACACTTCTTACATAGGGTATGAACCATATAAATGGTTTTCGTGTTAATTTATCTCAATCCTTACCAAATTTAACCATATTAAGGAAAATTATACTTTAATATTCTTCATTGATTTCTGAATAAATTAATTCAGAAACAAGCATTGATTTGGAAAAAATATAGAAGAAAAATATTCAGTGGAGGAATGATGAAAATTATTTCTAAAATTATATAATCATTAAAAAATAAAAAATATTAGGCCTTTTTGAAATAAAATTCAAAATTAAATAAATTATAATAGTAACACTATTTATTTATAATTAAATGAAAATAAAGGTTAATAATTTTTAATACCCTCTAAAAAAATTCAACAATTATTACAAAATAAATCCCTCATTCACAAACAATATCTTATCCTCATGTTTGACATTCCCTAAACCATTTCATTCCATTTTTAACATTAAACTATTAGATTTTCCAAACCATATTATTTTTAATGATCTTATTTGATGTGTGAAGATAAAACAAGAACTAAAATATTCCAAGTTACCAGGGATACCATAAGAATAATCTTAATATTCAGTGTATAGAGGAAAAATTTATGTAGCTAGCCCTCAAGTTAGTAAAAACCTTATTTAATAGAATAATTATATATATACACACATGATTTTTCTGATATAGGATAATTTCAAGAACATTTACCATCTTTATGTTTTACTCTAGTTCATACAATCTTTCAAAATATCATTCATAGATTTTCCATAATATGTTATTCATTCATATTGGATAGGTTAACCAAGGTCTAATTCAAAATTCCAGTTTCCAAAACATTGAATTCTTATTCCACTATGGTATTTTATATCCAAAATCCATTATCTAGTTCTAAAATAAACCATCCAGGTTTACCACTATGGATTATTATATATTCATTTAGGGAGAGTGGAAAATTAAATCTGATTCTTATTTTATAGTTTTAATTCTAAAACACAAGAAAAATGGAAAATAATGAAAATTATTTATTGAATAAATTAATTTATCCCCTCCCCACACTTATTCATGACACTATACCCAATGTTATAAAACATTAACAATCCAATTAATTTATATAAATGATGCATGTTTCAATAATAAGTGAAAAAGATAAATATGAATATGTATAATTATTCAATAGTGTACTGGAGGATAGTGAGATCCTCGATGAGGGTCCTTTGATTTTTTTGATGAAACAATTTATTCTCTGTTCAATTAATATGAAAATTTTCAATGAGTTTTCCGAATGCTTTACTAACAACTTAAGCTATATTACATATAAAATGGAATGATACTAAAATTTGAGGGGAATATTAAAATTCAGTTTAAAAACCTTAATTATCATTTTTGGATGATTTTCTCAGGTGATTATTTATTTATTTATATATAAAAATGAAAATTTTCCTAATCTTCTCTGTGATAATCCTCCAAATAATGCATATGAAATTTAATTTGTTCCCTCAATCCTCCAATATTTATTTTCACTTCTTTTATGGAACAAAAATATTTATAATATAGTTATATAGGGAGATGACATATTTAACCAAATACTATCTTGTATTGGCACATAAAAAAAGGTGCATTGAATGTAGTCTTATATCCTCATAATGAATCCTCTATTTTATTACCCTAACACTTTTGGGTTGATAATTTTTTTTTCAAGAAAATATTTTTCACCTAATAGTTTGACACATCTTCTTTACTATTTCCTTATGGATGATACAAATTTAGTGTTCTATGATACACCTCACCCTTCTCTATAATGGCCTCCAAACTATGGTCATAAAAGTAACTTCCTTAGTTACTTATGATAGACATGGGTACCCCAAACCTATATGAAATATATTATCTTTTAAAATAAATAAATCTTGGCCTTTGATTTCACCTATTTATTAATTTAATCTATTAAATATAATATGTTAAAAATTACAAAAGAAACCATAAATTTCCCTATAAAATCTATTCCTCAAACATAAATTTTTTTTATAAAATTTATTATTAGTTTGGGACCTCATGTGTTCTAAAAATGATCCTAGAAATTTTATATTTTTTAATTTTATGTTAATAAAATTTAAATAATGTATAATATTATTCCACGAAGTTTTATAATAAATTATATATATATATATATATATATTTTGGGAAAATAAAATTTCCTCCACATGACACTCTGAAGAAAAAGGTATGGAGGAAAAAATGACCACCTTAGGAATGTATCTCCAAAACACTTGGTCACTAAAAATATTTCATAGGAATAGATCCTCAATTATTTAATCTTAATTTAGTATCTAAATATTTTTACCTATATTATAAAGAACCATATCAATAACAAATAAATAAATAATTTTATTAAACCAAAGAGACTTACTTGAGATATTGTATAGTTTCTCACCATTAAAGAAAACATGCAATGGTATGTTATCCAAAAGTCTATTTTTGAAGTTTGGGGTATTTGAAAAATGTTACAAGCTAAAAGGTTGTCACATCCCTTTTTATCCTTGATTTCATTGTTGAACTCTTATAGAATGAGAATCCATGATAGTATCCTTTATGTCACATATGATTTTTTACTAGGAAATGTAACACTACAATGATTGAGAGTAAAATTACTATAGTGAATAAATGTTAAGAACAAAACTTATGATGTGTGAAAAAATGGAAAGAAACTTGTTCTCTATTTTTGTGCAGTTCAATGGTGTATAACCCAATTTTCTCAAGGAATAAGTGATTTAAGTTACTATGAATGGTATTTAACACTAATATGAGGGGGATGAATCATGGGTTCTTATTTTACAATTTTATTTATTCAAATAAACCTATGTTACTTTTTAGAGTATTGTCTATGAAAAAATCATTTTCAATGTCACCCGAATATATCTAAAATAAAATAAATATAGGGTAAATAATTCTTTTATAATGTTCCCCCAAATGTGGGTAACTATGTCCTTTCTATGATTAGGATGAGTCTGAGTAATATTTTTTTACTAATATCAAATTTTATTATAAGTTTTTTTTTGATTTATGATTCTAATCCCAATAGTATCTCTCAATAGTTTCTCTTCTAACTAAAATTATATCGATTCATGCTAGTTGATAGAAACAATCCTTCAATCTAGTGAATAATATCTTCAGTATCTATTTTGTATTTTAATAGAACACTATATGAGATATTCTTATTTCATTTTTAGAACATCACCAACCCATAAATATTTAGATTCACTTTATGCATGTCAACCTTCTTGTACTTCGATACGTAGAAATTATTCTTATTCTTCAATGATATATCGAGATATATTCCTAAAATCTATGTTATTTTACATTCAATTTTTTAAATAATATGGCACTCTCACTCAATTATTTCATCTTTGATATTTTTAATATCCAACATTAATTAGAAAAATTGAATACGCTTATAACATGTTCTCTTTATTAATAAGCTGAAATTGGAATAATATTAAAAAATGTTCATTCCCTCATTCTTCGATTTTTCCCATGATCTTGATTAATATTCATAGAAAATTTTGTTTAATAACATTCTAAATACTCACTTTTATTTTAACTCTATGTATTCATGAAAAAATTACAATAATATTTTTGTGGCATAGATGAATCCCTATCAGATTTAATTTTCCACTTCATCACGCACTATGAATAAAACTATAACATAAATGTGTTTAACCACTATAAATTGAGGAATACATCAAGTGAAATTCATACTTCGATGGTGTGGAATTCATAGTCACCATGGAGTGGTCCTCTTTTCCAAAACCTGTTGTCAACTCACCTTCCGAAAATTGCATCATAAAATGGATGAAATCATTACTATAAAAACAATCATGAATTTTCAAACCCCAAAAAATTGAAGAGGCATTATAATTTTTGTTCTAGTTGTAATTTTTAGACACATGGAATTTTTTAAAAATCATGGAATAACCTTCACATAATACTAAAAAAATTATACTTCTTTGATATTACATGGATTTTTCTTATTCATCACATTAAATGATGACACTAATGTACTCTCGTGAACCTCAATTTACTAAACAAATTTATATAGACATGAATCATATATTTAAGATCAATAATTCAATCGTATATTATTATTGTTTCAAGTACATAGACAAAAATCCTATCAGACTTTCATTTATGTCTATAATGAATCAGACACATTCCATGTATTTTTCCAATTTCACAGTTCTTATCTATAATTAATTTCATTATAAAAACCCAACCTAGGTTACCCTTAAACAAGGCACTCGAGATGGTTCATGGAATGTCTTGAGGTGTAATCCAAATCCTCATAAGTTGCAAACAAGTCATATTGTATTAAAGCATGACCATTTGGAATGATTTCACCCTTTGAAGACAATTACAAGAGCATATATTCCACCTATAACACCAACACGAACTACCTGTATATTGGATTATAGTGATCATGGGGAACTAGTTTAAATAATAACAAACATACAATCAATTTATATGTACTAAGGATAATAAAATAACTCATATACAACATAAACACACCAATTTATCATTAATCTATTACAAATGTCAAAAATGAATTTTGAATTAAAAGGGAAATCTTTGAAGACAAGGATGACAAATAATATTCTAAAATAAAATCGATTCCAAAAAACTACCAAGAACAACCAAATAAACCAATTACTCACCAAATCCTAAATCACAATTCTGAAAATAACCCAATTTCCAAATAAGAAAGAGGTGAAATTATTCACCTAAAAGAAAACATACAATTTATATAAACTTGTTGGTGTATATAGGTTGAAAATGAATCCAAGACTAGTAATATTTCACCAAAGAGTTTTCATATTATAATTCATGAATACTAGTTTTAAATATATATATACTTATAGAAAATATATTCTCTTATAAAAATCACCATTGACACTGATAAATCCATGACATAAACTATTACATATAATCTATCACTTGTTCCTCACTGATACCACATAAGGAAAGTTTTAATTGATAAGTGTCTTAATGAATGAAGAAGAATAAAATAGGTTATATATATGATTTATGAATTATCATACATTAAGAGATGGATATTCCCCAAAATAATTACTATCCTAGTTTCATGGTTGCAAGAACCTCCAGTTTAGAGTATCTTATAAATTTAATAAATTTCAAATTAATAGGGTGTCAAAAAACTAAAATTGAATTTATGAGGATATTTTGTGTAATTTTTTGTCTTTTAAGACACCCTTTATAGGGTAAACTCTGTATTAAAGGGTGTATTTTACCTTGTAGCCTTTGATTTAACTACTCATATAGGGAAAAAAAATCACTGATGAAAATTTTCGATCATTTATTGATTAGAATTTATCATGAATAAATGTAAATATTCACTCAACCTCATGCACTCAGCTTGAATGATCAGTTCCACCTTTGAGTATACTACCAATCCAATCATATTCTCCTAGCTCCACTTATGAGTTGCTTTTCATGCCCATCTTTCCCTCTAAAATCCACTAGAGTGAACCAACCTCCCATGCTATGTTTAAGCAACTAGTTCAAGTTTTTATATATAAATAAGAACCAATAAGTAATAATTCGAATGTTTTCAGGGAAGAAGAAGATACTTTTGTATAGTACTTAACCCTAGTATACAAATACCTCATTTGGTCACCTTTTTTTTATTAAATCCTAATGTAATTAAATAACAAATGAGGGTAGTTTTTTCACCTAATGGATTAAAAAGTTAAATAATTCATGGGAGAACACTCCACCAACAATTCTTCAAACACAAGGAAAAAATTTCCCATATTGGGTGAAACACTAGAGTTCCATTCACCTAAAGGTATCCATGGATACATCTACCCACTTGGGTGAAGCATCACCCAACGTCCATCAGTGGTGTGATCAATTTGATTATCCCTCTACTAGGGAGATTCAAACCCACATAAATTATCCCTCTACTTGGGTGAAGTAGACCCAATTCCTCCTAATCGCAATTTAGAGAGATTCAGAACCAATTCATCATTATTTAAAAGTAGGGTAGAGTAGAACCAACTCTCCCTTCTACTTAAATAAGGAAAATTTGGCCCTTTTATTATCCCTTACTAGGGAAAAGAATAACCATTATGTTTCCATTAAATAGAGAATAATGTCATTTTTTTAGACATTTCTAGAGTAAATCAAAACATTCATGCATCCCATACATTGGTGAAGAATAACCTTCACTTAATCATTCTCTTGGGTGAATTACTGTCTTTTCATCCCATATTTTGACATAATGTACACCTTAATTCAAATTCTAGATCATCTCATCTATTGATACTAATAACTAGTCACCAAACCATTAAGGAACCCACTAAATATACAAGGCCTATTTTCCTTGGGCATTCACACGAGTGTGAAACCTCCAAAAAATGTTTTCCATTTATAAAAACATGCCATATAATTTTCCATGTAGATAGAAAGAATTATCTGGGTGATAAGAACAATGTATTACCTTAATAACAAGGATCCCTATCTTGAGGACACTAAACTATTCTATCATGGATTGAAATACTGATACTTGGTTCCTAAAAAATGAGTGTTGCCCTTTTCCACAAAATGATTCATGAAAAAATGAGATTTATCACAATGTGTAAGCCCCATACATGGCCTTATTGATGAGTTCATCACTAGGAGACATCATTGAGATGATGAATTTTATACTAGGATAAAAAAATATGTAAGATAAAACACTTTCCACTAAAGGAAAAAACACCAGTGTGTGTAGTTATCCATTACAATCCACCAACAGATGAGATTTTTTTGTACATGTATTGGAAGCCTCATGTGTCATCCCAACACACATCCCTAATTCTACTATGAAATAGGACGGTCTCTTATTTGGTTTATACCCCAATAATTCCATTCTCTAATTATCCCATCCAAAAAATACATCAGAAATATATTCAAATCTTAGGTTAGAATCCATTTTTAAGCCTCACACATGCTCCTTGAGTGGAAATACAACTATTTGTTTCATTATAATGCCTTGAGTTGAGATACTACTCTCGGTTCCCCATAATTTATAGAGTTAAGACACTCCTCTCATCATCCAAAAGTTCCTTCACATATTCCAATTTCTAAGGTGATACATATCTAGGCATCCAAATGGATTTAAACCTAAAATTATACATTCATCATTTCTTATATAGTCACCAATAGTTATGGTGTTGACTACCATACAATAGCCTCATGATATGTGTGATCACTAATCATTCCTTCTATTACCAAAGTCAGTAATACGGTATTGGAATCTCAATGGAGACCAAGGAATATACACCACTCAATCCCCTATCAAACACTCTCTTGAAATATACATGACCTTATCTTATTTCTATTTTATTTCACCAATCATTACTCATATGGGCTTATAGTTTTTGGTTGATCATTTCGTTGGCATGATTGAGGTGTGAATACTTATGTCCTTATCAGATGAAATTTAACAAAATGAAATAACCCCTCACATTTTCTTAATATATATATATATATATATATCGAACAATATGAGTTTTGACTATTTTACTTACATGATACATAGGAAACCCCTCTGAGGTTTTATCCAAGCACTATGATTCATATATGGGACCCCAACTAGGTGTTATCCTCAAGAACACATTCTCTTATTTAGTTACCAATAATAAGGATAAACATGAAAGGGTACATTATTAGAGTGTCATATAACCACGATTGATAGGTAACCACAACACATTCATCCATTATTCATGATGTCAGACTGCTCAAATGAGGTCCTTATTAGAAGACCTTAAAAGGTAAAACATTCTAGTTAAGTGGAACCAAGATACATAGGATGTGATTCCTTTTATAAGGATACAGGGGAATCCAGTTTCACGAGATCAATTCCAAATCCACAAAAATTTCCACCGCCTTATATATAAATAAATTCTTGGCTGACAAACCATTTTTATAATCCAAATCATCATGAACTAATAAGAGAAATATAGAGAACTGTAAATCACTATAATGTTCAGATCAATGAATAATTTTTATTAGGTCATTATAATAAGGGCATCCAACCCCAAAATGGGTTTTGAAAGTATTCAAGAACATATCATAAATATATAATAGATTCCTATAGTAGTCAATAATTCTTTCCTGAAGGGTTTAATGAGACCGAAATCGCATCATCTTGACCATTATGCATTCTAAAGTGTCTCTAGTAAGAACCCTGATGATCTACAACAATTGTAAATTATATCTGAAAGTATGTTAAATTTTCATTTATTGGGAAGATTTAAAAGTATATATCAGGAACACAATGGTTAAACAGATCTGAATCCTTTAATAGTGAAATCAATCGATCAGCCCTGTACTTTTTTTTAGGATTCCACGTTGATGGGTTTCTTTTTTGTGTTTGATTTTCATGACCATTTGGGGTCCCTATAATAGAAAAAATTTAATTCCAAACCCATTTAAAATCTAGTGGTATCTATAGGACACCACCATCATTTATGAAAAACCATCTAATGCATTTAACATACACCTCAACAACCACATAAACCATGACCCCATGGATCTAATATAATATTCTACTGTCCCATCACCCATACTATAAGTTTTTGATCTATATAAACTATGAGTTCCATATCAAGGGCACCATCCTAACTTCATAGGAACCCCACAAAGTCATTCAGGTGATGAAGCCATCTGGATTGTGCTATTAACGACTGACTATGAGTAAACATCTCAACTTGGTTTCCATACCCAATCACTTGAGGAGCCTGTACCCAGAGTGATGAAACACATAAATTATTTATCTTAGGGATTTGGATGAGGATGTATTCCGTGTCAAGTAAAGAACTATGGAGCTATCTATATAGGTTTCTATTCATTATGGTCACTGTGAATGATGTTTTACCCGTATTCAACAAAATGATGTATATAATGTGGTGTCTACCATGTCATCTAAAATGGAGAACCTAAAAATAAAGCCCAATGAGGGTACTAAACCATGGAAACTCAAGAGAAGGTCCATATCCATACTACTTCTACCATCCTAAATTCCCATCAACATATATCAATAGTGTCCCATGGGAAATCACAAATACCCATTAGTAATAGGCTATATACATCAACACACCTAGCCTAATTGACTACAAAATCCCTAGGGAAAACTCATCCAAGAGGTCTAGGGTATTTTTATAATTATAATAATCTCTATTATTATTCATCAAAAATAAATATACTTAGATCATATAAATACCTCATTAAAGAGAATTCGTGTTTCATTTTTTTGTTTCAATTCATTAAATTTCATTAATATTGGCCCCACCAATGATCTGAAACATGATACTATTGAAAAATAAATAGTTTATGATATATCCAATGCATACCACCACTTGGAGATGGGTAGAAAGTTTGATTATAAGAGAATATTTTTCAGTTGGAGTCCATAACGTAGGAGGTTGAATAGATAAACAATAAGTTTCTCTAGGGAAACTAACTCATAGATAATGGCCAATAATTTATGCTTCCAAGACTCCTTAAATTGAACCTTTTCGATGAGAGGTTTTTTATTGTCCAAAAAAGGTTGAATTAATCCATCCGAATAACTTTAGAACCTACCAAACTTTTCACTTGACTACATTACTGAATATGTATCAAGAGTTTAAACCACTGGGGGGATATCCCCTACCACTTCAAGAAATTAACCTGATTAAAACATAAGTGGTCGTATCCATAGAATTTTGAGATGATATAACTTCTCATATTTATTATATTGTATTATAACATTCAATTATACAACCAAAGTGTAATCCATATTCTGAGTTGGTGGATTTGAATATACTTCCACACATAATTTTTAATTTCACCCACTTTACTTACCAGTGTAGCCAAATGTAGGGAAACCTATGACCCAAAAATACTAAGTGGAAGACAAGGATAGAAACTTTTTATAGACCTTATAATGTTCCACACATACTTGGTAAAATAACCATGAAGGTGAATCTATCACAAGTTTAGATGATCTTTGTTAGTAATTCCTATTCAAACATGATTCTAAATCGATAGAAATGACTATCCATAACCTCCACAATGTGTAATAATAATAAAATGATGTAATCTTGGATTTTAATACACGATGGAAGGGTTTTACATATTATTTGGAAACCTAGATGCCCCTTGAAAAATTATTAGAGATTATTTTTTGAGAATCGACGTGTGGATTTCTTAACCACACTCGTACCCATAAAGAATCCTAATGGTTTTAGAGAGTTTATCACCGTAAAAAAGTGTTTATAAGATCGTATTTATTGAGAAAATGAAAAATATTTTCAAACACCACAAGCATAGATATAGAATTAATGTAATATAGAAGAATAGATAGTTACCCTAAAACTAAAAAGGATGATATAATGTGAACTTAAAAGTGGAAGCATAAAATATTTTCTTTCCATCATGACCATGTTAAAGGAAACTTCATGTACGAATTAGAGAGAAACCTAATAAAATTTCAAATAAATATGAATGAAGATAGTACTAGATGATCACCCAAATTATGTCCCTTACCCTCACAAACTATAGCATATAACATTGGAATGAATCATGTTATAAATCTTATAAAAATGATGGCGATTAATGTTTAGGTACCACTAGATATTCTATAGGAACTTATGACATATATTTTATCCATTCTCCTATAATAATAATAATAATGAAAAAATTAATCATATGGGAATGTGAATGATTTTGATGACTCGGTAATCTTAAAATCAAAGTGTCATAAATATGCCACCATCAAGGTATGATTTAATCAACCAATCATGACCCCACTACCTATTCATATCCAAATAAAATACCTTCTTGTTATCTACCTGAAATGATTTGATGAAATCAAAACAAGTGAGACAAAGAGAATGAAAGATCCCCATAAATTCCAATATTTTTCCAAAATCATAGATAATTTATGTCCTCATCATTGAAATAATGGTCATATTCCCATCAAACCTTCCCACTAGAACCGTACCATGAAAAGGTGCAATAGGAACTAACGCACCAAACAATTTAATATGTGTTGATCAACTAAATGAGTCAATGGGAACCATACCCAAAACTTTTATCCAATTATGATGATGTTCTCCACTTCACCTCCAGACTTTTTATTTGACTAACTAATAAGTTCACTAACTAGGAGGTGTTTTATTAAACAAAAAACCTCTATTCCCATCATCATAGTATCGAATAGGTCTGAGGAATTTTCAATTGGGATTGTTGGATATGAATATTTTCAAATACTCTACTCCAATAATTAGATAAAATATCTTAGTGATACCTCACATACATATAAATAATTATTGACCAACCCTATTGATGTATTAGATATGAACATTTATATAGTATATATGTGACATCATTAATAGATCTAGTCACTAGTGACCACATCGAGGATCCCGTCACCACCCACCCATCGTTATATTAAGAATGGAAATGGTGTCATTTTGTATAACACCTATCTTCCTTTGAAAATAATAAGACCATATCTTGTAAGAATAATATCACCATATTGTTTTGGAAAAAAAGTAGTGTCAAGACATGATCACAAATTTTCTTCATGTACATTTTCCCTATGGTGAAACCCCAACATCCTACCATAGATGTACTCTATATAGTAAAGTACCTCATACCATATGGTTGCGACATTTTATTTTTTTACCCCCTTATTGGATGAATTCCATACATTTGTAAACCTCAATAATTTTGACACAATCACTAGAATAGTAATAGTTAATTGATCTAGAAGTGGAATGATCATGTTCATGTTTATAAACAGTGTTGACAACTAATCATGAGTTTATTCAGATTGAGAAATAGTCACTTAGATATCAAATTTAACTGTGTGATCATTTCGATGGAGGAATATTTGGTCCTAAAGATAAGTGATGTTATAATCAGTGTCTTAATGATATGAAAATAAAGATATGTTCCTTTTAAAGAAATCATGTTTCTTGGTATGAAGAATAATTTGGTTAATCTCCCAAGGATCAGGATAATAAAAACTAAATAAGAAACATTGAGAGACCATTCTAATTAATTCACATACTATATATTTTTTGGGAATAAAATCTAAATGTTTTTCTTTATCAAGGGTTTGATTTAATAGAATATATATGAGGATATAATGGAGTCAGGGAAAACTAGATATTTTCTCCAGCCAAGTGACCACCTTTAGAACTAAACACAATGTGTGAAAAAAATCAAGGTCATCCATATATTAGTAGGAGATGGAACAAGGTCTATTCCTTTGGTATATTTCACGTGACTTCATATTTCACTTATTCATTAGAATATGTCTTTTATGATATTTTTAATATTAGGAGACAAGAGGAGGGATCCACAAAATATCATCTTAATTATTGAATCTAATATGAAATTCTAAGATAAAAAATTAAAGAATTATTTTTATATAATGAATGGACATAAAATAAAATAGACGATTTGTGATAGATTTGGGAAATCCCAATATTTAGGCAACATGTATATGAGCCATTATCACTCACCCAGAAAATCTACATGCCTCAAAATTCACTTCCAAGAAATTAAATTACCTTATGAAGTTAAAATAAATGATCATTTACTTATAAAATTTCATGATGTATGTTCTATATACATGACTCAAAAATATACAACATTCCACCTTATCAATAAGATTTCAAAGTGCATGGTACATAGCCTATCACATAAGACCATAGACTACTAAGAGTATCCAACCCTATGTGCCCTAATTTTCATAAATGTGAACCAAGTCCACATAAGAGCCCAAAAATACTTGGATCCTTATCTATGATTCCATAGAAAAATAAAAGTTCCCCTTCGTATGTATTGGTTAGATCTATGTAAGAAACTTCGTCCTATAAATCATCATTCTAGAATATATTCTACAGATAACCACATTTATAAGATATTTATCCACTATATAATAAGAAATTCGTAGAGAATTATTTGAAATATCATAGTTTTCAAAGAGGTATATAATTTTAGTTTACCATTAAAAAACTTATCTTTTTTGTATTGTGATGGTACCTAATGGATAATGAGTGGTCTGAGGGATTCGAGGACTCATTCTGATCCTAGAGCTCTAGAATTTGGAAGTACCTGGTGAGCCACATGGTTAGTTCTAACCATGTGAAATAATTGTGTGGGCACTCAGTGTGAAAGAGTGGGCCACACAATTTCATTAAAACTATATGAGATGAGGCACACAACCATGCAACTTATCCCCAAAAATTAAAAGATCCATTTTGCACATGCAATACATTGTATGTAAAACCATGTGGGTGACCAACTCGAAGGGGTTCCTGGGGTAGTAGATGTCGAATGATTGGCACACAATTTTTCCAATCGTGAGAACAAACCATGTGACCCCACTTTCAAATGGGAAATTCCATTCCCTATTAATTTTTAAACAATTTTCCTCTTTTCATTCTCATCCAGTAGAGAGCCCATGCATGAGATCTCTCCTCCCTTATGTTTCTAGGGATTTTGTTTCTGCCTCTATCTAATCTATGATTCCATCACCATTAAATGCATTGGATAGTTAAGAGTTTTGTTTTAATACTCTTCATTTTATTCAAAGTTTCTCTTCTACTCTATTCTAATATTTTTCTTTGACTTCATGTTCCCTATTTTTAGGAAATTTTATGATTCTTATGATATCTTCCATTTTAGCTTGATTCAAGGGTTGATAATGGATTAAGAGAGATCTTCAAACATAAGGTAGGTAGTGTAGCTTCTTTTCAATAAGTTTCATTCTTTTATATTGTGAACTTTTTTTCCCACACACTGGACCTTCCTAGAGATACTATTTAAATGTTGAATAAATTAAATTTATTTATTTTTCTGAAAAATGTGCCCCTAAATAATGTAAAATGACCACCTATGGTTGATCTCTATGATGTGATCCACCAATATGGGTGTGAATTTACTTGTTATCCTTTTTTATGATAGAATTTATTTTTTTAAAAACCCATTAGGGGCCTGTTTTCATCTAATAAATAATTTCGAAGTTTGAATTGAATGAAGAATAAAGGGTAGGACATGACATAGGAACCTATTCCCCATACCATAGGTTATTTTCTTAACTGAATGACATGGAAAAGATGATTAAAATATATAAATTCCATGAATTTCTAAATGAATATAATTTTGATGGCTAATCCTTTACCTTATACCTAAACCAATAGTGATGTTTGGATCCTATTGGATGCCGTGTATAGGATTTTCCTGATTTTATTTAGTTTTTTCATGTGGTTTGTTTATAAAAATAGAAAGAGATACCAGTTATGGTTGGGATGGGTTCACCATGCCTTTATTTACCTCCATGTGAGTAGTACCGGTTCCCATGTAGATACACCTAGGATGTGATCATAGATATATGGTGATCCCAAGTCATGAGTGATACTCGGTCCCCTATGTGAGATACTTTAGGTGGGCTAAGAGGGTTGTTTACACTCCATTATAAGGGTGATACTTAAGATTCCATTTATATATCGCGATGAATGGACTCTTATGGCATTGGGAATTTATAGTTACACTAAATAGATACTTGGGTTGATTATGGATTGCATTGGATAGGATTTGGGTTACTCTTATTAATTATAAATACGGTGATTACAATAAAGGATAATAATGTGAAATTTGTATTTCAGGGATGCGTACAAGGATCCAAATCACATTCTTCATAACTTTCCATCTCTGAATGATTATTTATGATCGCCCAATTTATCAAATGTCATATATGTGATGGTTACCTCATTCAAAAAAATTTGGATTATGTCTAAGATGGTATATTCATTTGGGCATCCTTTGAGGAGCCTAGTCCAATGAATTTATATATTTATTGTATTGAATTTATTATTATTATCACACCATTTATTTTATAAGCATGAAATAGATTGATCTATACATAGTTGGTGGTGTCCTATTGAGTATAAATCACACCTTCCTCTAGACACCCTTTATACCCAAGAATGCTTCATGGTTATATGTATAGATAAAGGTAAGTGTCTAGCTTTTGATGCTTGATTTAGATCTCTAGGATAGAGTATGAATGCGGAAGACTGAGCCTATGCTCATGATGCTAGTAATGGAAATTTTTGGCCTTTTTGTGTGTACCTTTTTTATAGAATGTGGTATATGCAGCTGACCTATGTCCTAAATACTTATTTTTTATAGCTACATGATCATCATCATCATTTTGTATCTATTTATTATTCATCTTTTTCCAGTTTATTTATCTGAATGTTTTATTGTTATTCCACTACTTCTTCTTTATTATTTCCTTGCTACTTATCTATATTGATTTACATTGTGATACACATTGAATCATGAGGGAATATCCTCTAAAAGTATACAACCTAGGCCATAATGTCTAGTTGGTATCACCTTGTTTATGGTGAGGTGAAAATGAGGTCTTGTGGCCAACTGTCTTGGGACATCACTATGTGGATTTTGGGGGTGGGATGCTACAAAATGGTATCAAAAACTTCTTTTATTCAAATGGTATTACTGTTTGGGTTCTATACTGGATAATAAGATGTAATAAGATTTGGTAATGAGTATGTGACTAGGAGTATCTGACCCAAGTGCAAGGTAAACCCAAATTATGTTGGTTGGGTTAATGTTGTTATTTGTGGAACTTTTTATAGTTTTACGAATTTTACCATAGGTTGACACACTTGTATTTTGAAATTAATATTTCCTATATTATATTTAAGAGATTTATAATACCTTGGACTGATGATATGAGGGTGTACCAATCCATGCATCACAGTAGGAATGATAGGACTTAAATTTATTCATTATTCCATGTCATGTCTATATTTTTTCATGCATTTTCTGTATTACACGTGATATTTTCATCTTCCATGATTTTTATATATTTAAATGTGATTCTATTTTTATAGGTATAACATAATTGGATTAATTAAAGTTAATATAGAAATCTATTTTTTCTCACATCTATTGATGTTGACACCTTAATTAACCAATATTGCCACATTTGAGCAAAAGACCACTAGTTCTACAGGATTAACTAATAATTTATTTGATTGATGAATTCCAATAAATATTTAAAAAGATCATAAATATATAAATTTGTAATGGTACTAATTCAATAAAAATACTAAGAATGACCTATTTCATCTTGTTACTAGACGTAATGTCCATGTTGTAGTTACATGGAGTCCCAATTTCATTTTATAAAGAGTATGGACCTTTAGAAATTTGGAATTGGTGATACAATTAATTGGAATGAGATATCAATATCATAATAAATAATAATGGTTTTAAATAAATTAGATTTTTAAAATGAAATGGTTACCACCAAATGGGGATTCCAATTGTAAAGGAAATGGTATTTTACACTATAACTTGCAATTAAAACTCTATATTCAAGAAACTCAACTTTGTTATAAGAGACCTTGATCCAGACCCGACCATAGTAGTGGGCAGTAGGTTGTGTCTCCTAATAATTTTGAGACTCTTTGTTATCTCCTAGACCAGGATTTAGGAGTAGTGAGAGAGGTTTTACCCTATAAAGGAAGGATGTGTTCCTATCATTTCCTCTTTGGGTTTTCCTATCTATTTTATATCATATCTAAGGCATGTGTTTGAAAATTTTGGACCTATACGTCCTAGATATCATTGAGTTGTATGCCATGAGGGAGGTGACGAACACACTTAAATGGTTATGGGCCCTAATCCACCATTATTACCTCCTATAGTGCCACCTGAGTAACCTCCCATTGATGACCCACTATGCACCAATGCACAATTATGAGATAGAATCAACTGCTACTTGGTGTCTATACTAGGAGCTCTGAAACCTTTCCCTAGTGTGGAAGAGTGTACTCAGGAGTTCTAGAAGTATCCTCCCCCAATTTTTTTGGGGATGGTAGTCCTAAAGATAATGAGTTTTGACTAGAATCCATTCTTTGGTCTTTGAACATCTTGAGATTCTTCCAGATAGGAGGTTCAATTTTGTTACCTATATGCTCTATGGCTCTACTAAACATTGATGGGATGTAATTACCCAAGATAAACATCATCAGGGTATGGTATGGGTGGGATTCAAGATAGCCTTATATGAATAATTATTTCCCCAAATGTTGTGATCTTACCATGAATGGGATTTTATGTACCTGCAACAAATTTCCATGTCAGTGATGGAGTATTCGAATCACTTCACCGAGCTCCAGCGGTTCACATCAACTCTTACTGATGATGAGATAACCACTATGAGATGTTTTGAGGGAAAATTTTCCTACACCATCCAATAAAAGGTGATCATTTTTTGGATGAATACCTTTTAAGATATAGTGAATTAAGCTCCTGTCATAGAGAAGAACCTGAGTGATGATGGCAATGTGGGTCAAGATGGTTGATTTTCTAGGAAATGAGATAGTTTATCATGTGGTAGCTAGCAACATTTTGAGGATGCATGTTGGGGAAGTACCATCCATATATCACACACTGAAAACTATGTACTGTTTCATCAGTGTGGAAATATATTCTATAGGAATCCCCAATGTATGATGAAACTTATCAACCACCAATCATGTGGAATGATGGGTCACCTACTACGTTTATGCTGAACTTTACCTTACATATCCTCTGAGAAAGGATCTATAATGACAATATTTTTATTTGAAAGATTAGTGAATCTATATTATGATGGGTTTTGGTCTCCTACCAGAAAATTGGTTATGGTGGCGGTCATGGCTGAGGTAGTCAGACATTAGAGGCTCAACCCCAACAAAGTGGACCTACCCAGCTTAGTTAGGATTCATATTAGAGACATGTTCTTGACCATATTTATGAAGTGTAAAACTAAGCCTTATGATTTGAGTCCAAGGAATCTTACAATATGAGGTACTATTCTAGTAGCCTATATTTTATTTTCCACTGTATTCAATACAGGTGTATTTCACTCCATTATACCTGATGTTTTTCAGAAAATTATGGGGGTAGCGATCGAGTACATTAGTGTAATTATGACTCTCAACACAATGGATGGGGTCCGATCAGAGGGTATATTCTGGTTCAAGTATTTCTCCATTAATATAGGTGGGAACTATTTCCTATGTAATTTCTTTTTTCCATGAGATAATAGGATTCAATGTCATTCTCATAATTTAGTGACTCATCCTTTATCATGCCCATTTGGATTTCTATCAATGGAGAGTGTCTTTACATCACCCTAGGTTAGTTATTATATTCATAATAGTGAATAGAATATTTATGAAAATTGAGTTTGACCTAATCTTAAAGGGATGGGAAATGTGACATCCCAATTAAACAGTCTCTTCATGAGAAATCATGGAATGAGGCTTGTGGAATGCCCTACCGTTATGGATATTTGTAGGGACATATTTCATGATAATTTATATGGATTACCTCCTCTAAGAGATCTTTATTTCATTTTCTATGAGGTTCCATGTGAGGCAACAATGTACATTACTTTCTTTAGGATGTCACCTATAATGCTCAGGGAAATCAAGAAGTAGTTGGGAGATTTAGAGGAAAATGGTTTGATCTAACACAAAAATTCACATTGGGGTTCACCTATATTATTTTTGAAGAATGCAGCTAGAACCGTTAGGTTGTGAATTAATTACAAATAATTGAAATATGTTATGTTAAAGAACCAGTATCCACTTCCTCATATAGATGACCTCTTTAACTGGCTCCATTGAATGATAGTTTTCTAAAAAATTTATTTGAGCATGAGATATCATTTGGTGTGTGTGAGGCCTTAGAAATACCACACACAACATTCCAAATAAGTTATGTCTTATACGAGTATCTAGTGAAGCCATTTGACCTTACGAATTCGAAAACCATTTTCATGGCCTTGATGAATTTATTTTTCCACATGTACCAAGATTCATTTGTGGTAATCTTCATGGATGGAATCTTAGTGTATTCTCATTACATAAATGAAAACTAAACCCATATTGAGATCATGATAAATACAATGAGATAGAACCAACTATATGTGATGATCATAAAATTTCAATATTGGATTAGTAAGGTTCACTTCTTGGGTCATGTCATTTCATATGAACATGTATCTGTTGACACATAGAAGGTTAGTGTCATGTTTTCCTAGGTGTATCCCAAGTGTGTGTTTGATATACATAGTTTCTTGAGGCTGTCTAGATATTACAGGCAATTCATTATTGATTTCTCATACTTAACATCCCCATTTATGATCTTGACTAATAAGGGTGTAGAATTTGTTTGGTAAAAAACTTGTGATGCAGTCTTTCAAGAGTTCAAAGAATGAAAGAATTCAGTGATGGCCATGATTTTTACAAAGATTGGATGAGGATGTACTATTTAATGTGACAATTTAGGAATCTAGCAAAATGGATTTTTAATGCATTATGATCAATTTCTAGTGTATGGGTCCTACCAGCTGATTCCTCCTAAGAACAAATACCCTATGCACAACCTCAAGCTATATTCTAGGGTTCATGTATTATGAATTTGGGGGAACAACTTATTTGGCGACCAATTCATTGTCCACCAAGATCAAAAAATCCTCAAATACATCTACAAACTACAAGAATTGAATCTAAATAATCTCAGGTTGGTAGAATACATATATCCTTTTGCATTTCAGTTTTTTATACACTCCGGAATTGAAATGAATTGGATCATGCGTTGACCGTGAAGACTCTAAAACAGGACATCCAAGAATCCAATAGTGAGTGGTAGTTGAATGATATTGTTTTTGAGTTTCTCTTGGAGGCTATGGAAAAGTATGGCCATCATGTTTTTATAGATCTTGAAGTGAAATCTTCTCTTCTGCTGTAGGTGAAGAAGATAAATATATCTGATCCCAAGGGCCTCACCATGAGGGGGAGTGTCTTAGGTGATAAACCACCAACTTGTTGGGTTATCAATGGGAATGAGATCCTATTTTTAGGTGGATATATCTTGGTTTATGTGAACATATAAGAAGAGATGATGGGGTAATTTCAGACTCTATTTGGGCAGTTCACCCTGTTATTACCGAGATATATCGATACATCCATATTTAGTATTGGTTTCTAGGTATAAAGATTCAAATTTTAGGTTTCACCCAAAGGTTTTCCACTGATCTGCTGGTGATGGTGGGGAACTAACGGCCTACTATTATTCTACAACCTCTGTCCATTGCTTTGTTTAAATGGATTGACTTACCCTAGATTGCATGAATTCCTTGAAGAGACCCCCTTGAGTTAGTGATGTAGAATGGATGATTTTTGGTTGGTTAACCATGTTTTCTCAATTTTTATCAATCTAGGAGAGATTATATGTTGATGATACATAATTTTTTTATATTCGGGAGATTGTGATCCTTCACGGTGTTGCATGTTCTATCATATGGGACCAAGATTCCCAATATCCATCATCGTTATATTGAGGAAAATAGAATGAACTACGATCAATGGGGATTTTTAGTTCAAGGTATCACCCCCAGATTGATGAGCTATCTGAGAAGACAATTCAGGTGTTATAGGACACGATTCAGGCATGCCTCCTAGATTTTGGAGTTTGGTGGGTAAAAAATATAAATCTTATACCGGTTGTTTCCATTGATCTATAGAGTTCAAGGTGGGAAATTGGGTATTTATACATGTTTTTCCTAGATTAGGCCATTGATTAATTCATAGATAGGGAAAGTTATCACCCCTTTATGTTGAGGCTTTCATGATCATGGAGAGAGTTAGGATGGTATCTTATAAATTGCAGCTACCATAGAGGTACAAATCCATGAAAAATGTCTTTCACACATCACATATTCACTGATATCATTTTGAACCATCTCATTCATTTGACCTCGAGTATGTTGAGTGGGAGGTAGATGCATCCTTTGAGGAGTATATGATATTTATCATTGATCAGAGAATGAAGGCACTTCAAGGTAGGATCGTTCAACTGGTCTAGGTCCTATGTAAGTATTAAATTGTCTAGTATAATATATGATATCCAAAATGTGATGCATGTGTGTAGTGGATGGAAATATTCTCAAATGTCATTTGACCTCCCTTAGAAGGGAATCTTATGGATGAGTTGTTTTAAAGGGGATTGGTTTTAATGTCAAAATATTTTGGAGAGGTACAAAATTTTATGTTTCTATTCAAAAACCAATATTTCCTATGTCATGATGGGATATAATGGTTAAAGAGTGGTATGAGGATTTCTAGGGATAATTGGAGCCTATAGATCTGTAATTTGGAGATACTGGGTGAAAAACATTGTTAGAGCATGGATAGTGACAACTATGAAACTTAACCATGTGTTCACATAGTGTGAAAGAGGTTACGACCAAGTTTCTCTACAACTGTGTGGGTTGGGGTGTACAACTGTGTGACTTATCATAGAAAATTCATACATATGTTACCTTTGGGTACCATAGGGTTAGTAAAAAGTTATAGAAAAACTATTCATGGGGGTTCCTTGGGAAGAAGATGTTGCATGATTGGTGCCTGTTTTAGCCAACTATGCGGCCAAAATGTGTTAACCAAATTTTAATGAGGAAATAAAATTTTCTCCGAAAATGTTTTTAAACCCTTGTTCTCCTTTATTAATTTTTAGTGGAAAACCCACATTTGAGGGCTGTAATTGCTCAATTTCTTGGTATTTTTGGTTTTCCTCCATCCAATATACATTTCCTTTGTAATTAGATGCATTAGAAAGCTAAGAGTAATCTATTTAATCATATTCCTTATATTCTATGTTTATCTTATCCTCTATTTTTCTATTTTGGTGCAACCTCATTTTCCCCATTTTCCGGGAAATTTATGATTCTTCTAATATATTCCATTCTAGATCGATTCAAGGGTCAATAAAGGAAAAGAATAGTGATATGAACTTAAGGTAGTTGGTATATATTTTTCCATCATTTTTAGTACTGGTATATTTTGTGCCTATGTGCCGTGTGCCAAACCATTACGATGATAACCCATAAATGTTTACTAAATTAAATTGAATTATTTTCTTTTCAATATGTGATCCTATCTAACATAAAATAGCCACCTTTGGTTGATATTTATGTTGTGATCCACCCTAATGTATTTTACTTTCCTTATTAACCTTTTTCCCCCTACCATTATTTTTTAAACCACCCATGAGGGGTGTATTTTCATGTAATAAATGAATTTGGAAGTATGAATTAAATCAAGAGAAATGGGAAGGCCATGAATTAATCCCATAATCCACTTTCCATAGTTGAATTTCTTAAATAAATGACATGGAAAACATGATTATAATTTATAAATCTAATTCCTTGTTAAATGAATTGAATTGTGATAGGTAAATTTCATCTCATACCCATGCTTAGAGATATACTTGGAACCTTATGATATGACTTGGATTGGCTCATTGGCCTTTATATGTTTTCATGTGGACTGTATATACACTTTGGGATAGATACTAGTCATGTCTAGGATGGTCTGATCGTGTATTTGTTACCTCTATATAAGCGGTACTAGTTCCATGGGGGAGAAACTGTGGATGGGATAATGGCTATATGTTTATCCCAGGTCAGGAGTTATACACAATCCCCTATATGAGACACTTGGGTCAGACTCATTGGGTTAATTACACGCCATGTTTAGTGTGATAATTGTGATTTCATTTATGTATCACCTTTGAATAACTCCAATGATATTGGGAATTTATAGTGCCCCTAGGGAAACATGTGATTCCTTTGGGATATCCTTGGATGAGCTTAGGGTGCGTCTTCTTAATTCTAAATATAATAATTAAACTAACAATAAAATTTTATTGTTTATATTCTAGGGACATGTCTACTAAGAAAAATCACATGCTTGGGAGGTTATATCTCTTGATTATTATTTATGATGGGCCAATTTACCATATTTCATATGCATGTAGGTTACCACATTCAGAGATATCAGACTTAGGCTAAAGCCGGTAGAGTTGGTTGGTTACCCTTTGAGGGGCCTGGTCATATGTATTTATTTATTTTTTGTATTTTATTTATTACTATTTTCACACTATTAATTTTATATACATGAACTATATTGACATGGAAACCATTAGTGTTGGACAACTAAGTATATCTCACATCTTCTTGGGTTTCCCTTAGTACCCAAATATACTTCATGGTTTCAAGTATAGATAAAGGGAAGTAGCCTACTTACGATGCTTCATTCAGAGTTCTATGACTGAGAATGGGCGTAGAGGACCAATCCTATCCCCAAGATGCTCATAGTGCTATTCTTTTGGCTTTTATGTGTTTATCGTTTTTATGGAATATCATATATGCCACTCCCCTACATTTTATGTACTTATTTTGTATAGATACATCATCATAATCATCATTTAGTGTCTGTTTATTATTCATTTTCTGCCAATTTATTTATTTATTTTTATTATTATTCAATTATTCCACTATTTCTTCTTTATTCTTTTTCCATACCTGTTTATATAGATTACTATTGAGCTACACACTAACTGATGATTTCATAGTCTCCCCATAGACACACCCTATCCCTCCCTACTAGTCAATAGACTCTAGTGTAGGAGGAGGTGCACTTGAGGTCTTATAACCAACCATCTCAAGGAACTACTATGTTGATTTTGGGGAGTGACGTTACATGATCCCTATATCATGAGATATATATTGGCACCTAAAATAATTTTTCTAAGAACAACTATAGATCCATTTGTTTTATTAATATATGTGACAGTATCTTATTAATTTACATGGGTTTCTAAAAATTCCTTAATACATGAATAAAAACTGTGTATCATACCATCCTCACCATACAACATTATACTACATGTCCTTATTCATAGCAGCATGATTATAAAAAACATAACCTATTATCCTAGTATTATGGTGCTAAACTATATAGTTCAAGTCGATTACTCGTGATTCCAAATTACTTATTTTGGTCCTTATCACATAACATTATACTATATAACATATAGTCATTTTATATGATATTACTCTATTTTAAATTTGAGTTAGATCAATGTATTAGGTTTTTGGTATATTGGTTTACTAGACCATGTTGGGTTTTCCTCAATAACCTTGAACATGTGAAAATTTTTCTCACCTTAACCTGATAATGAGAAGTCATTAAGGGTTGGTTTACTTTATTATCTTATAGGGACACATATTTATTTTATTGTTGATTCATCACATATGAGATATATTTTCTCGTTGAATTAAATTCACTCCCCTCAAATATGAAATATATATATGTTGGGGACTTTTTATCAAAACCATGTGTGGATTGATTTGTACACTTACATGAAAATTAGTAATGCCCATAATTCCAAAACTTGGTTTTTCTAAAAGAATATAAGATATGACCACCTTTTCATGGTGTATAACCCTTCAAACATCATATTGGGTCTTTTTTTAGAAAAAAACTAATAAATGTTTATTACACCTCATGTAAAAATTATATCTATGAAAAACCATTCCCAAGTATTTATAATTAGACTTTAAATTGTACAACACAAAGCCTACTCTATATGTCATTAAACTTCATGGAAATGGTCTCATCACATTAACCTAAACCAAAAAATAATATGTTCACTTGAAACATGAAATTAAACTAAAAGATTTTTGGTTTGTACTATATGTACATAAACTATATAGAGCAGTCCATTATGTGAGATCTCACTTTATTTTGAAATATCTTGATCTACCTAGGATTCCACTCAATATATGTTTTTTATACATATAACAATACTATGATTAAATTTATCTATTTTTAGTAATTAAGTACTTGTGTGTGGTACTTTTCATTCCAATTTTGTTTCCTAACTATTGAATATATGTTGTAAACTTTGTATGAAATTTCCTAATCGAACTACATTCCATCATAGTGTTTCCATTTTCCCCCATCCAAATTGGGTCCCTTAATAACCCAATATTAACATGGGCCTATATATTTATCATTAGAATGTTCCATATAAACACAAATCCCTTCACATATTTGTAAAAGTCTTATGATTCCAAACTGCATGATACACATATCCGTGTTGAAGGATTCTAAAATAAAGAGATTGAGGAATTAATCATAAGAACCAATAATACTTGATATGAGGTCCTTACCATATGTCCTGAAACTCTACGATGCATAGTTTATCACATACAAACTTAAAAAACATGGAGAGGATAATCATTGATGACATTTACCAACGAACAATATTCTCCCATTGCAACTTGATTCCACCAAAAATTCTATATGAGCTTTTGTTTTACCTTATATTTAATTAGGGTTTATTATTCAAAAAACTATGTAGTTACATATTCTTATAAACTATTTTGGATATTATTTTTTACACTGAATTCAATTTATAACTCTAATTTATGATTGGATAGCAACCTAATGGATTGATTATAGATACTACCCAATGAATCACAGGAACATTGAGTGAATCATCTTGGTTTATCTTTTTATAATGTTGGTAAAATAGTTATGATTTCTCCAAACTGACCCCTCATTAAATTTTTAATGAAGATACATACTCTAATTTAATCCTTCAGATTTTTTTGGGGCATATAGAGAAGATTCCCATTATCAGATGAACTATTTTATAATCATTAAGAAATGGTTTCTACCATTTCTAATGGTCTGCATACTCCTAATAATCATCATTTAATAATCTCATATTCATAAATTTGAAGATGTGATTTAAATCATCCATATTCCCCATTCTCAAAATGATTTGAAATATATCTATGGTTAAATACATATAGGATTATTGACACTATTACGGAGGTTCTAAGTTGTATGAGCATAAAATTCCCGAAATTTGGTCAATGATTTGGGACCTTAAACTACAAGCATCAAAATTTCACCCATCTGACATTAAAATATTTAGATCAATCCATTTAGTATAACCCAAAACTATATGGAAGTGTTTACTCCAGGATAATAATATAAAAATGAAAACATTATATATAAGAGATCAATTTACATAGGGGTATTTTCGCCCCATCGTGGAATCAATGGTCATAGTTGTAATAAATAACTATAATGTCATTTTTTAATTAACATAAGAGTAAAATTTACCCCTAATGATAACTATCTGTGTCTGTATTATATATGATTCTCTATGTGTAGTAATGGAAAAAATAATTTTCATATGTATGGAAATAAATTCCTCCTTGTTTTTAATCCCTTCACTGTATGGTATCCACATTCACATTAGGTTTTTCTATATCAGACTCTATGATGGGATGACATATAAATTATGAATAACTACATGTGGTTTGATTCCTTTTATTTTTAGATTTGTAGGGATTCCTAGATCACTTATATTGGGCCCACATATGAATCTGAATTCAAACCCCCACTTTATCCAACTGTTTAAACCCATTTATTATTGTTTTATTCCCCTTTACACGTTCTTTACTAAGATACAAGAATCTCATTTTGCATATGAGATAGATCTATGCTAAGCCCCCATATAAATAACACCATTTTATGTCCTTAAACTACTTTAAATCTTCTTCTTCTTATAATCAGATTAAACTACATGACATATGGTCCACCCTTTATGACCTTAAACTACCCAAAGTGGCCCATGCTATATGACCCTATTTCCCAACATGATGGACATATCCATGTGAGGATTCCTAGAATTTGGATTCTTTCTGTTATAAAATGCTTGTATAAAATGATCCATTACTATGGAATCTCGAATATCATATATTAGGCATAAGCATTAGAGATGCTTCTAGTTTCAATCCCCTTAAATAAAAAATGCCCCATTGATACTTATAATAGATATTTGTAAATCATATATATTTGAAATAATAATGTCTAAATTTATTCATTCTTCCTCTTGATACATAGTGATGCCTGGATGTCTTATCCCAAGCATAGAAAAACAATTAAACACCATTATTAAGTCCATAAACTATTAAATTAAAATATCGACCACTTTTATTAAGGCTATCAATATTATTAAATGGATCTCATTGATGGTAGGTTTACCTCACTCTTATTTCAATATAGACTGCCTTATCTTATTGTTGATGCACGGTTTCCATAAAAATTAGTTAAATTTTGTCAACATTGTACAACATTCACCCATAAACCTTCATAGTCAAAATCAAAATATCCTAATGAGAGAATCTGAATAGAAATAAATACCTGTCTAGTTAAAAAATATAAATGTAATCATGAGAAAATGTCAAGTATTTTATTGTTAAGATACTACTTTTTAATGTTTTCGAAAATTTTATAAGGAAAATAGAAAAATGAATAGAGATCTGTGGTGAAAAAACATGGTCCAAGGGAAATTCATGTTGTTCTCACTAGAACCTTCGAGTCTAGAAAAAATTAGAGAAGATCATCCTTCCCCCTTTAAGTGAGATTTAGTCATTCTATGGTTTCAGTGTCATTCAAAATGAGATTACGTCTTCAAAAGAGAAGACAAACCATTTATGTGATCTGTTACATAGGGATTTTATCTTTTTTCCATTTTCTATGAGAATGTGTTCTAGATATTATAGAATAATATTTAGGGTTCTTGACCTACCTTGAATATCCTATTATCCACAAACCTACTTTATATCTCTATTATCAAAATCATCATCAACCCAATTAATTAAGTTAAGATACTCCCATTGGAATCAAATTAACTTATGTTGATTAATATTTTTGATTCATCCATTGGCATAAATAATGGTAACAAGGTTCTAGACTGATCAGAATAGACCCTTAAGGGAACTAATAGTAAATATAAAAATTGACGGCGAGTTTTTTAATAATCAATAAAGAATGTTTTATTAAAAAAGGAAAGGCCCCCTTGACCCATGATCAATTTCATAGTGGCATGAAGTTATTTTCTACTATTTCTAATTGTTATCCTTCCCCCATATGTCTTCAGTTTCCAATGATTTAGAAGTTCTTATGCCTTGATTTAAACCTACCATAAGATAACTATTCAAGTTCATTTAGATACCTGTGACGTTACTCAATTGTTCATTGTTCCCACATTTGAAGAAATATAATGGGATATTATTCTTGTGTTTGTTAATATCTTGGTGTGAATCACTTGAAAAGTTTCTAATTCATCGAGTCGAGATACTCCTATCAGCATCCCATTCCTTGAGTTATGACTCCCCTTTTTGAAAAATCATTGTCCATGTCACTTGAACTTAAAACTCATGAAACCACAATCAAAGCACTATTCCATTAAACAAAATTCACCCATAAATGATATAATCCATATTAGTATTGGTACCTCCATTCACATTGGGTCTACCCAAAACATTCTATATAGAGTCTCTCACTCTTTTGATCAACACTGTCTAAAAATAAGCATCTATAACCCACATTAGAATCATTATCAGCTTAAAATTAATGAAATATTTCTTTAGGAAGTTAACATTAGTGACATTAGGATTCCATTTACATGAATTTTTATTCATATGTGTTGTTAGGTAGACTATGTTATCTTTTAGTAAAATCTATCTAACCTTAAAAATCAATAAAATGTATTCCAAATTATAGACTTAAACTAGATAAACTACTTATTGAGTTCATATAATGTAGTGAAATTATGACTCTATTGGGTTATGAATCCCCTTATTTAAAATTCACTGTCCTTGTCACATGACATTAAACCTCATAAAACCCTAATCAAGGAAATGTGCCCTTAAACTCAATTCACCCATTAATGAGAAAATAAATATTAATATTGGTTCCTCTATTCACATTGGGTCTTCCATAACCTTTCTATATAGACCATCTCACTCTTCTTGTTAATAATTTCTAAAAATAAACATCTATAACCAACATTATAAGCATTATGAACTTAAAATTCATTCATTATTTCTCGAGGAAGTTGGCATTAGTGAAATTCGACTTCCATTTACATGAATTTTTGTTCTCCTATGTTGAAATTTAAGCTACATTATATTTTAATAAATTATATTTAAACTTAAACATTAATAACATATAGTCCAAATTATGGACTTAAACTGCATAAAATATTTATTGAGGTTTTCTACTGTAACACCCCGAGATTTTATGAAAAATATTTTTTTTAATTTCATTAATGTCTTGTGTTGTACGCTACACCAAAAGGAGCTTGCACAACACACATCCTTGACTTGCCTTTCATTACACGCAATCACAACCTTCCTTGATATCGTGTGTAGTACGCAAGACCAAGTTTCACTAAACAACGATATGCAATTAAAATATTATTAAAACTAGCCGTTATGAATAGTAATAACCACATTTTGAAATTTTGTAAATTTTATTTTTCAAAATGGACTTCATTTTTGGATTCGGAATATCGAAATTAGCTTAGGGTGAAATTTTGGTACTTTTCGGATAACTTTCATTTTCTGATAAATAGTGAAAATTACTAAATTTTAATTAAAAACAACCCTTTTAATCGAAATAATTAATAGTGATAAAATATTAATTTTAGTGGTTTTAATGTATATTTAGAATATATTTTTACAATTTAATACAATTTGGTCATTGGATGTAATTTCACATTTAAACCAGACATAAACAAGTGTCAATCTTTTGATAGTTATTATCTCTTAAGAAAACACTATTTGTTTTGACGATGGGAATTAATTTTTAAATTAATTAATGAAACTGATATGTTTTGAATTTGGTAAAACAGACATCATTTTTGAGTTCAAAATATCAAATATAGCTTAGGCCTAATTTTTGGTATTTTTCTGGAAACTTTCATTTTTTGATGAATAGTGAAACCACTAAGTGGTAGTTTAAAAAAATGAATTTTTCATAAAACTTAATTTTACCATTTATTTGAGTGGAATTTAAAAAATCCGAGAGAAACAATTGATTTCATTAAGTAAAATGTGGTTCAATGAGATGAAAATAATTTTTGGTGAATAGTAACTCTTTACTTTTTTTTACCACGGTTAAAAGTAAATAGGGTAATTAAGGGTAAAATTGATATTATTATTACCCTAACACAAGTCCTAATTCTATCGGATAAGTTTAATTCGACCAAAAACGACCTTAGGAATAATATATGACCATTTAGGCCCACTTGGATTAGATTAGGACATTTATTATTAATTTATTTAAAGAAGGGTTAAAATAGTTAAAATCAAAGTTTAATAAGTAGTTAATTTTTAATATAGAGTTATACATAAGATAAATTCGACTATAAATATTCATTAGAAAGCTAAAACTATTTCCTACATAATGGTATTTTATTTTTAATTTATGAACATTAAATAATTTAATTAATTTATGACACAACGATGATGCAGTAATAATCTTTTTAATGAAATGTTCACATAATTGATGTTATAAACACCGAAATAAATGTAATTTGATACTTTTTATGAATTCCACTAATTTTCTAGGTTAATATGACATGTTAGTATTGATTTAATTAACGTTTTTAGAACTAATCATTCTGTTATGCTTTTCAAAAAAATGAATTACTAAATAGTGTCAAAATTGACATAAAATAGTTTTTAAAACAAATATTATATTATTAATTGTTATTTTATTCCTTAAAATATAATTTTCTTCCAAATGACTTATATAAGGTTATATATATTAATAATAAACAACTTGGGGTTCGTTTGTCTTGTTATAGTATGTTTATTAACCTTATAGTGTAAGAACACAAAAAGACACGGTAAAAGTGAAATTATCTAACTTAAAGTTAAATATAAATGATAAGTTTAAAATAGGAACCTAAACTTGTCTAAATTCTATTGGATGAGAGGATTTATACCCATACCCACCTTAGATTCGAAATAAATTAATTTGGAGCTATTTAAAACCGAATATAACATGATAATAAAATAATATTTTTAGTTTTCCAAAGGAGCCCCTCTCCTCCCTTATAAAAGGGAACCTCCTCCCCCTCTTCCTCACACCACATTGAGCCTTAAAGCTAGGAAAAACCCTGCCAAATTCTATTCTCCACCCCCCCTAGAAACATCCTAGTGGTCCTGGTATTCTTCAAAGACCAATTTTAGTGCCCTAAGAAGAGGACTCAAAGAGGCGCTTCAAAGAAGATGTAATGTCCGTTACCGATTCTTTCAACATTATTTCTTCTTCCACTTCTTATTCTTAGGTTGTTTCATTATTAATTAATAACATCAGTATCACTAATATAAAGATATGTTATTATAAGTATGAAACAACCCTATTTCACCATCTATACATCCTACGGAAAACGAAATCACCGCGCGTGCGTACGTACGGAATACCATCTCCACGCCGTGGTGTAATCTATTTTCCACCACCACCTTACTTGGATGGGTATAATGGTGTAAATAATAACTATATATGATTATTTTAAAGTAATATTTATTCTTAAATAGTATACATACACTCCAATACAGTCCCACGATCATGAGAATGATATCATCGCTCGTGCGTACGTACGGACTACCGTCTCCACGACGCGGTGAGATTCATTCTCCACGTTAACCATTCATGAATGATTATAAAGTATATATAATAAGTAATCATGAAATATATGAAATAATAATGATACTAGATTTATGTGTATATATATGTATGTCATCTACTTAATTCCATTCAACTCAATAAGGAAACGAAAACAACGTTCGTGCGTACGTATGGCCTACCGTCTCCATGAATGGTGCATTTCATTCCATTTACTGATTTATTATATATATGTATATTCTGAATATATAATATATATAAATCATGTTTTATATTCTGGAATTAAGTAATCATGATCTATGTAATCATATGAATAATTACAAGTCAAAACACGGACGACAAATCAAACAATTTTACCCAAAATGCTCTTTAACATGGAATTTACAAACGAACAGGTTATATAAAGTCATAGGTGAACCATATATGATATCATAACAATGAGTATGATTCTGGAATAAGTCAATGACATTATTTAAATTGTTATACAGGAGGTTCAGACACTTACGAAGCAAATCAGACCTAAGGTAAGGGGAATATCACAATCTCATTTTTATCCGAGATTTTTTATACTTTGGTATTTACTGGGGTGTATTTTATCATCCACATCCATGTTTCCTCAATATGTAATATTTTTTCCATCCACCTATAATTTTTTAAATCGAATTTTTCCCTTCGATGAGTTTTTAGTAAATGATATGAAAGGAATCTTTTGTCATTTTTCATACGAGGTACTTTTTTACTTTTCCGACAAAAGTACGAGAAAAATGTTTTTTTAACTTATACAGCATGAATGGATTTTTAAAACATTATTTCCAAGAAGATTCCTTTACAAGTTTTCAAGTTTATTTTTAATCAACTTCTTTTAGTTTAAAATTGTATGACATGTTAAGAAAGGAAAATGTTTTTGAAGTAGAAAGGATATTTTCCTCAAGAACGGAGTTCAAGTGTTTTATCAAAATTATTTTCCATCTAAGATAATAAAGGGTTATGTTTTTATACCTATTATTACATTGATTTGATTATGTTGTGATGGAATTATTTTTATGAATTCCTTTATCTTATATGAATTGTTTTATGATGTCATGATATTTAAGAATCCCATTTTTATTACATGGGTTATGCTACGATGTATGGGTAATGATTTTGTGGCACACATAAGAATGGTATCATTATGAGATGTGTGTGACCTATATCTCCATCCAATGCATTGGGTAAAGATTTTATATCTCATGAGATAGACATGGCTGGAACGGCTAGGTTATACCGGTTCAGTGAAACAGGACTGAAACGAGGAGTGAACTCGGTTCAGAAATGGACTTTATCCACTAAGATAGTCTTGGAAATGAGTCTTGACTAATAAGAAATGATTCTCAATGTTTATGTGTGTATGCCACAAAGTTTCATGTTTTATGTTATGATTATTGGGATTACATTTCACTACTATGATTTATCCCATGTTATGAAATTATGATTTCTTTTCAGGTTAAGATTTACAAAAGTTATGTTCTTATGTATATGATGTGATTGATATTTCTTTTGTTTACCCTTACTGAGCATTTGAGCTCAACCTTTTATGTTTTCTTTTCCCCAGGATATAATGAATGGTTTTATGTAAAAAAAGAAGATCTTTATGGGAGATGTTGAAGATCTTTCACCATGATTGGAGATTATATTCCGAGTTTCTAAAGACACTAAACTATTATGGTCCTTGTGTGTTTGTTTTTGTTATGTACTAAGTATTCCGCAAAAGTAATGTAATTTCCATGTATGTTAGGATTTGGGTCTCTATAGTTGGTATCAGAGGAAAGGTTTAGTCAAACTTTGGAAACTAGGATGTGAGAACTTTAGTGAGATCCCTAGAGATATTTCTAAGGTATGTCTAGGGATGTCTCTAAGGTTAAGTATAAGTATAGGTTATAGTACTATAATTATGGTAACCTAGAAGTTAGATATTGAAGGTACTCCCCCTTTATTATATTGATTTCCCTAGCGTTATTTTTGCCTCTCAAACTATTCTTTTTGGGTTTTAGACGATGGCTGGAACCCGAAGGAACCGTGTTGATCAATGTAATGGACAATGCAATGATTGTCCTCTTGAACAAGCAAATGTTATTAGAGATGGAGTGAAAAATCTTATTTCTATACTTACACAAGCTATGAATCATTTTGGACTTCCAAATGAGCAGAGAAGGGAACAATATTCTATTGAGTCCTTCATGAGGCAACGTCCACCTTCTTTCAGTGGGTCTTTTGATCCACTTATTGCCGAACAATGGATCAATACTACTAAAAAGATATTTTCAGTTCTTCAATGTTCTGAACATGATAAAGTCATCTTAGCAGTTTATCATTTGGAAGGTGATGCTGATCAATGGTGGAATCTTATCAATAATACGAGGCCAAGAGATGAAATTGAGTCCATGGAATGGGACGAGTTCACGAACTTATTTTTCAATATGTATTTCCCTAGTATTCTTCGAACAAAGATGGAGAAGAAGTTTCTTGAACTAAAGCAAAAGGATGATGAATCTGATGGTATATATGAAGTGAATTTTATAAGGCTTTCAAGGTATGCATATGGATTTATCATCCAACTTGAAAGTAAAGTTGATTGATTCTTCAATGGCTTAAAACCAAATCTTCGAAGGGCATTAGCTATAAGAGACTTCAGTAGCTATGAAGAAATTGTGAGTTGTGCTATCAAGGTAGAAATGGAAGTTGGTGTTACTTATCCATCTCATAGTTTTGACAAGAAACGAAAGATGGAGTTCAAGTAGAAATCTCAGAATAATGGTGAAAAGAAGATTAATGTTTCCTTATGCTCAAAGTGTGGAAAGAAGCATGGTGGAGATTGTCTTAAAGGGACAAGTAAATGTATCAAATGTGGAAAGGAAGGTCATCGGGAATTTGAATGCCGCAATGATGGGAAGAAGTTGTCTAATGATGCAAACAAAGGAAGGGATACACAGAATGAACCTACTACACTTCAATGCTTCAAGTGCAAGGAAATGGGGCATTATGCTAATAAATTCCCTAATCCAAGGGTTAGTGATGATCGGCATGAGCAACCACTTAAGGAAAAGGACAAAGGGAAGTCACATGCGATCACTATTGGCGATGTTGAATATGAAAACGATGTAGTGGAATGATTAAGTGTTTATTTAATGGGATTCCAAAATAATTTTGTATATAGTATCGTGGAATATTGGAATATTTATGTATTGGTCGATTGTGCTTTTCAATAATTTTATGGTACGAGTAACCATGGAAAGTGATTAAAATATTTTTGGAAAAAATATGATATGCGCATAATGAAGGGATGAGGAAAAAATGAAATGTTTGACAGTATTCATGAGCTCATGATTGATATAAGGACTAAGTGATATCATGGTTTTAGTATATAGAATTTTGAGGATTTTGGTATGTGGAAAGAGTTAACTTTTAACAGCATTCATGTTTTCAATAAGGTTTAATGGGTATTCATTTTTTTTTCAAGAGAATACATGATTAAGGCCTTTGAATGTTTGGAATGTGACCAACAAGACATATCTCATGATATATGGGGATCAAAAATGGTATTAACATGCTAGTTGTATGAACTCTTTGGTAATCGTTTTCACTATAATATGAGATTAGACAACATTATTTTGGATAAGCCTAAAGATTGGAATGGATTATGTTGGACATAATTTAGTATTGTTTAAGGATATAAGTTTTTTCTATATTATTTAGGGGATGTTATAGTAATGTAGTTTTAGAAAAAGGACAACCTGCAGGATGGGCGACAACCCATCGCGTCGGACAAGGCTGTGGGAATCGAACCCACAACCGAAGTGCGACTGACCTTTATCGCCTACCACTGGCCTACAGAAAGTCCCTGTTTAGTGGAAGCTAGTTTTATTATATTAATCAGTATGATATATGAAGTATAAGTCCATTTTAGGAACCATATATTATTAATCTCACTATAGATGGACTTATGTATTTTTTGATAACTTTTCTAACCTTTTGTTTGAGACAGATGTAATGACCCATCATTCTATCACATGATCTGCTAACACATCACGAATGACAAATTCAACTTCATTTCTTTAAGAGATGAAGTGGAAATTGTCCAAAGAATGACCAACGGTGAGACCATACCAAAATCACGAAAGTATTTCTTCTAATTCCAATTTAATCAACTTTAGGGAAACGATCTTGAAAAACAAAAATGTTGTCTTAGTGCTCTTATATCTGATGAATCAGATGGTACCTTAGATCGTCACAAATTTATGGATTTGTGATTGCTGGATTTTCCATAGCCATGTTCTCTACCACTCTCCATCAGAACATGATGGTTAGATTTCTCTTCCATATCCATACTTTCACCTATGTGGAAACCCAGTGATTAGTTTATTTGGGTAACAGTTAAGTTTCATACTTTTGTTTTTAAATATTGGTTTTGGTGTTCCTTTTTACGATGTGGGTTTCTATTAAAGAAACTTTTGAATAGTAAACCATTTATAACCCCGACGAATTTCGAGGGCGAAATTCATTTTAAGGGGGGTAGAATGTAACACCCCGAGATTTTATGAAAAATATTCTTTTTAATTTCATTAATGTCTTGTGTTGTAAGCTACACCAAAAGAAGCTTGCACAATACACATCCTTGACTTTCCTTTCATAACACGCAATCGCGACCTTCCTCGATATCGTGTGTAGTACGCAATACTGAGTTTCACTAAACAACAATATGCTATTTAAATATTATTAAAACTAGCCGTTAGGAATAGTAATAACCATATTTTGAAATTTTATAAATTTTATTTTTCAAAATGGACTTTATTTTTGGATTCGGAATATCGAAATTAGCTTAGGGTGAAATTTTGGTACTTTACAGAAAACTTTCATTTTCTGATGAATAGTGAAAATTACTAAATTTTAATTAAAAACAACCTTTTTAATAAAAATAACTAATAGTGATAAAATATTAATTTTAGTGGTTTTAAAGTATATTTAGAATATATTTTTACAATTTAATACAATGTTGGTCATTGGATGTAATTTCACATTTAAACCAGACATAAACAAGTGTCGATCTTCTGATAGTTATTATCTCTTAAGAAAACGCTATTTGTTTTGACGACAGGAATTAATTATTAAATTAATTAATGAAACTGATATGTTTTGAATTTGGTAAAATAGACATAATTTTTGAGTTCATAATACCAAATATATCTTAGGCCTAATTTTTGGTATTTTTCTGGAAACTTTCATTTTTTTGATGAATAGTGAAACCACTAAGTGGTAGTTTAAAAAAAATGAATTTTTCATAAAACTTAATTTTACCGCTTCTGTGAGTGGAATTTCAAAAATCCGAGAGACACAGTTGATGTTAGTAAGTAAAATGTGGTTCAATGAGATGAAAATAATTTTTGGTGAATAGTAACGTTTTACTTTTTTTTACCACGGTTAAAAGTAAATAGGGTAATTAATGGTAGAAATGATATTATTATTACCCTAACACATGTCCTAATACTATTGGATAAGTTTAATTCGACCAAAAACAACCTTAGGAATAAAATATGACCATTTAGGCCCACTTGGTTTAGATTAGGACATTTATTATTAATTTATTTAAAGAAGGGTTAAAATAGTTATAACCAAAGTTTAATAAGCAGTTAATTTTTAATATAGGGTTATACATAAGATAAATTCTACTATAAATATTCATTAGAAAGCTAGAAATATTTCCTACATAATGGTATGTTATTTGTAATTTTTGAACCTTAAATAATTTAATTAATTTATGACACAACAATGATGTAGAAATTATCTTATTAATGAAATATTGACATAATTGATGTTATAAACACCCATATAAATGTTATTTTAGACTTTTTATGAATTGAACTAATTTTCTATTTTAATATGACATGTTGGTATTGATTCAATTAACGATTTTTGAACTAATCATTATGTTATGATTTTCACAAAAATCGATTACTAAATAGTGTCAAAATTGACATAAAATAGTTTTTAAAAAAAATATTATATTATTAATTGTTATTTTATTCATAAAAATATAAGGTTCTTCCAAATAACTTAGATAATGTTATATATATTAATATTAAAAAACTTGGGGTTCGTTTGTCTTGTTATAGTATGTTTATTAACCTTATAATGTAAGAACACAAAAAGACACGGTAAAAGTAAAATTATCTAACTTAAAGTTAAATATAAATGATAAGGTTAAAATAGGAACCTAAACTTGTATAAATTCTTTTTTAAGAGAGAATTTAGACCCATCCCCACCATAGCTTCGAAATAAATTTATTTGGAGCTATTTAAAACCGAAATGTCTTTATAATAAAATAATATTTTTATTTTTCCAAAGGAGCCCCTCTCCTCCCTTATAAAAGGGCACCTCCTCCCACTCTTCTTCACACCACTTTGAGCCTTCAAGCTCGGACAAACCCAGCCAAATTATCTTCTCCACTTCCCTAGAAACATTCTATAAGTCCTGGTCTTCTTCAAAGACCAATTTTAGTGCCCTAAGAAGAGGACTCAAAGAGGCGCTTCAAAGAAGAGGTAATGTCCGTTACCGATTCTTTCAACTTTATTTCTTCTTCCACTTCTTCTTCTTAGGTTGTTTCATTATGAAGTAATAACATCAGTATCACTCATATACTAATATGTTATTATAAGTATGAAACAACCCTATTTCACCATCAATCCATCCTACAGAAAATGAAATCACCGCGCGTGTGTATGTACGGAATACCGTCTCCACGCCGTGCTGTAATATATTTTACACCACCACCTTACTTGGATGGGTATAATGGTGTAAATAATAACTATATATTATTATTTTAATGTTATATTGATTCTGAAATAGTATACATACACTCCAATACAGTCCGACGATCATGAGAACGATATCATCGCTCGTGCGTACGTACGGACTACCGTCTCCACGAGGCGATGAGATTCATTCTCCACGTTAACCATTCATGAATGATTATAAAGTATATATAATAAGTAATCATGAAATATATGAAATAATAATGATACTGTATTTATGTGTATATATATATATGTCATCTACTTAATTCCATTCAACTCAATAAGGAAACGAAAGTAGCGTTCATGCCTACGTACGACCTACCGTCTCCATGAACGATGTATTTCTTTCCATTTACTGATTTATTATATATATGTATATTCTGAATATATATTATATATAAATCATGTTTCATATTCTGGAATTAAGTAATCATGAACTCAGTAATCATATGAATAATTACAAGTCAAAACACAGATGACAAATGAAACAATTTTAACCAAAACGCTTTTTAACATGGAATTTACAAAAGAACGGGTAATATAAAGTCATAAGTGAATCATATATTATATAATAACAATGATTATGATTCTGGAATAAGTCAATGACATTATATAAATCATTATATAGGAGGTTCTGACACTTATGAAGCAAATCAGACCTAAGGTAAGGGAAATATCACAATCTCATTTTTATCCGAGATTGTTTATACTTTGGTATTTACTAGGGTGTATTTTATCATCCAAATACATGTTTCCTCAATATGTAATATTTTTTCCATCCAACTACAATTGTTTAAATCAAATTTTACTCTTCAGTGAGTTTTTAGTAAAAGAAATGAATGGAATCTTTTTTCATTTTTCATACGAGGTACTTTTTGACTTTTCTGACAAAAGTACGAGAAGAATGTTTTTTTAACTTATACAACATGAATGGATTTTTAAAACATTATTTACAAGAATCTTAATTTACAAGTTTTCAAGTTTATTTTTAATCAACTTATTTTAGTTTAAAATTGTATGACATGTTAAGAAAGGAAAATGTTTTTGAAGTAGAAAGGATATTTTCTTCAAGAACGGAGTTCAAGTGTTTTATCAAAATTAGTTTAAATCTAAGATAATAAAGGGTTATGTTTTTATCCCTATTATTACATTGATTTGATTATGTTGTGATGGAATTATTTTTATGAATTTCATTATCTTATATGAATTGTTTTATGATGTCATGATGTTTAAGAATCCCATTTTTATTACATGGGTTATGATATGATGTATGGTTTATGATTTTGTGGCACACATAAGAATGGTATCATTATGAGATGGGTGGGAACTATATCTCCCTCCAATGAATTGGGTAAAGATTTTATATCTCATGAGATAGACATGGCTGGAATGGTAGGTTATACCGGTTCAGTGAAACAGGTCTGAAACGAGGAGTGAACTCAGTTCAGAAATGGACTTTGTCCACTAAGATATTCTCGGAAATGAGTCTTGACTAATAAGAAATGATTATCAATGATTATGTGTTTATGCCACAAAGTTTTATGTTTTAAGTTATGTTTATTGGGATTACATTTCAATACTATGATTTATCCCATGTTATGAAATTATGATTTCTTTTGCAGGTTAAGATTTACAAAAGTTATGTTCTTATGTATATGATGTGATTGATATTTCTTTTGTTTACACTTGCTGAGAATTTGAGCTCACCCTTTTATATTTTCTTTTCCCCAGGATATAAAGAAAGGTTTTAGGTAAAAAAATAAGATCTTTATGGGAGATGTTGAAGATATTTAACCACGATTAGAAGATTATATTCCAAGTTTCCAAAGACACTAAACTGTTACGGTCCTTGTGTGCGTGTTTTTGTTATGTACTAAGTATTCCGCAAAAGTAATATAATGTCCATGTATGTCAGGCTTCGGGTCTCTACAACTACATTAGTGAAATTTGGATTCAATTAACTTTTGTTTTTCAGGGAATATGGTTTTATGAAAGATTACATATAATATGGTCAAATATATCCATACATCAATTCAAACTACATCATATAAAAATGAATTAAATTAAACCACCTAAGAAATGAGACATAATATTCTCTAGGTTGAAATCCCACAATGGGAATCATTTGACAATGTTGAGTCTCTGTATACTAGGCATGAACCATTCATTTCTTAGGAAATATTTTTAGAAATATATAATGAAAAAGGTAAAAATGTTATTATATTGAAAACCCTTGAATGAAAACCTATGAAAAATATGAATTCCTACTCACTAATCTTATTTATCAATGGTTATGTTAAAATATAGGAAGAGAATTAGAATGATATCAATCTCTTAGAGAGCACTATTAATCCATAGAAAAATTCTATTAAGTCTCAGTAGGTCTATCAAACTAAGATAAAGTTAGATAATCGTTATACTCATAGGGTATAGAGTTATTGTAACATGAATGAAAACTACATGGAATATATTCCATCCAACATTATACTCAAAATACATAGGGTGTTTTTTGTTATATGAATGAATAATTCTGCATAAGAGCCTGATCTATTTCATAGAACAATAGTGCATGGACCATTATCACTAATCCTATATTAATTGAAACATTTCTCTATCCCTGACACCAACAAGGTAATATATCTTCTCCACTACCCTAGAGGTAGATATATGTGAATCTAATTTTATAAACTACTTGTGTCTTGATTCATATTCTTATAGAACACAAAGTGAAATCCAGATATCCAATCAGGGATCTGATAAAAAATTACACATTTACTCCATCCCCTCATATTATCATAGAATTTATAAATTATCCAACATATGTAATTAATGTGTTGAGTTGAGATACCGTTCTATGAAACACATATTAATGATATTGAATACTCCTTTATGATATATTCAAAAATAGATAGTCGACATATTCCTCATGATATTTCAAATTTTTTAAGCTGATTAAATCTCTTGGAAACATAAAATCATTGATTCTATAGTCTCCCCATGAACAATTTACTCATCAGAGAGTTGGATATAGAATACCACTATATATTTAGGTATGAAACAAATTTACCTATATTTTTCTAAAAATCAGTTCTATTCAATTTTAAAAAATAAAATTCTAAGGTATATAATTTTATTGGCACATAGAAATTCATGAAAAACAAATTTCTATAGTAAAAATAGCATGGACCTCACTAAGACAAAATTTTTCTAGTCCAAGTTGAAAAGTAACTCTATTTATGAAGAATTTGAAAAGTGGATATCCAGGTGCCAAATGACTTATGAGACACTAAGGGATTGATATTTATAGTAAGTGTTTCATATTCTAGTGGTATGATGTTGAGATCTTTCTATAGAGAGTAAGTCATGGACTTTAAAAATTTCTAATTAAAAGGGTGTTAAATATTTAAAACCCATTTTAATGGACTTATTAACGTTTTTTGGAAATTTAAAATCTATTTTATTAAGAAAATATTATAGTAAAAACTTTAGTTCAGTTCAAATTATTCTAATTGACTACTTCTGGAGACAAAATAGACTTACTAATTAAAAATTATTTTTGTCAGATGTTTTTCATTTTTCTTGAAGAAATGAAATCTTTTTTTCAGCTTAATATACGCATCCTATTCACCTAGGTCCACTTATGAGTAGCCTAAGACACCAAAATAATTCACTAAGGTCCACCTATGAGTAGCCTATGATGCCCAATCTTCGTGATCAATTCCTCTTGCATCAATTTTCCTTCTATGGTCAACCTATGCACCCAGATCATTATTTATTCTAAAATAAGACCCAAAAGATTTACATTAGAAACTTTTTAGAGAAGATGAAGATGATACCAGATCTCCCTTCACCATAGTCTTTAGATATCCATGTTGTTAGAATTTTATTCATAATTACTATATGTATTAACCAAACAATGAGGGTGGTTATCTCACTCAAAGATTTAAAACATTAAAAACTCAATGTAAGACCATGTAACCCAGATTTCATCAAATAGTAGGATGAAAGACCCATATTGGGTGACAAACTAGATCAACTTTTGATTAATCTCATATTTGTATGCCAAATCATACATGGTTTAACCATTTCCCAAGTTCCTCTAGTGGGTAAATTTCATATATTATCCCTTTACTTGGGGAAATAAAAACCCACTTCATATTTTCCCATGCTAGGGAGAATCAAACCCAACTCTCCCTAATACAAAAGTTGGCTAAAGTGAAACCAATATTCCCTAATCTTAATATAGGGTGATGCAGAAATAATTCTAATTATACTCAACTATGGTGAAGTGGGGCCTCTTTTATACCCTTTTAGGGATATGTAGATCCCTCACATATCCCTTACCATGGGCAAGAAGACCATTTTCTTAGCCCACACCTAAGATAATTTGTAACATTGTATATCCCATATTGGGAAGATGAAGAGTGTTCCCTTATCCCTCTAGTAGGGAGTATCCATTTATTTTACTCCCAAATTAGGGAACCATTTACTCCAAAATTTCAATGATTGAGCACCCCTTTAGTTAGATTTCCTACCTAAGAACCCATGTGTCATGTCCTCCTCAATATATACTAGACATGTCTAGTTGGGAAACACACACTAGTGTTGAACCATTTGACCATGTACTCCCTTTATAAAAGAATGACTATAGTTTTCCTTCATGATAGGTAGAACCCTAAGGTTGATAATGATCTTGAATTACCTTAATAACAAGGGTCCCTATCCCAATGACATTGAAGAGGTCTCTCTTGGGTCAAGATTTCCATCTTAGCTGGCTAAATGATGAGTTAACCTCCCTTATCCACCCAATGATCCATGAATCAATTGGATTACTTATAATGAATAATCCCCAACCATTTCCCCATTTATTATTTCTTTATCTAGAGGCATTAGTGAGATGAGAGCATTAATAATAGGGAAACAAATTCATAATCCTCAAACCATTACTCTAGGGGCAGTGTCCCACATGGATCTAGTCATCCTTCCCCTTCCACTAGAAGATGGAATGTGGATGTGAAAATATGGGAAACTAGATGAATAATACCTACACACCTATCCTAACATTTACTATAAAATAGTTTGTTCTCATACTAGGTGTATATCTTAATCATTCCACCAAAAATGATCTCACCCAAACGATATTCTTATGAGTGATTTATAACACTAGGAAGCATTCATGTGGAAGAATAACACAAACTCCATTAGTGGAGACTCTTATCTAAGTGCTAACATAATTCCTTGAGCTGAGATAATACATTTAAAATTACAAAATTCTCATAAATATATATTACATCTTAAAATATTAATATTCACTATAAAACATAATGGTCGATGCCAGAATAATTTAGGTCCAGTGTCTTTGGAGACTTGAGCCATAAATAAATGGTCCGTAAGTGAGATACATCATCTCCCAACTAGTTCTTAATAACCATAATCCTTCTTTTCCATATAATAAATAATAAATTCATTCCTATCCTTGGGAAATTATTCTTAATAAATGGTGAGATAAGGGTATCATAAAGGGTTAACAATGAAGGTATCAACATAAAATGATCATAACGATATAAGAACATGATAATAACATTTGAAAAACCATTCACTACATATCACAGATAATAAATTTGATTAATGGAATAAAACATGGTTATTTATGATACATAAATCATGAAATAATAAAATAACCTGATCCATGATAACATAACATTGTATAAGTTACATATTTTTGGCATACACATAATCATATAAATTATTATTTCAATGTTATCCACCTATACAGTCATGAAATGTTAGGCTTGGGATAACCACATGTGTAACTGGTTCAGGCTTGAGATAACCTACCATGATAATTAATGAGTTTTATAAAAATTTCATCATAGATTAGCCTATGTAAAAGAACTAATTATCATAAACATTTGATCAATTCATCAAAATATTAACCATATAAAAAATGGGTTTCATTAATATCTTTTCATCATATAAATATACCATCCAAATAAATAATAAATAGGGTACAATTGGATCTTATCCATAGTAAACATTATGTAACATAAAATGATGACATCTTATATGGAAAATTATTCAGAAAGATCACATGGCATGTTTCTTGAGGAATATACCCTTTTTTATTTTGAATTCACTTATTTAAAATCAATTTTTTGAAATTTTAAATAAAAAAATTTCCTTGTAAATAAAATTGTAAAATTTTAAAATACAATTTAAATAATTTAAAAGTTAGGACAATGGAAAATTTCCTACATGACATTTACTTTTAAACAATGACTCTTTTCACATATTTGATAAATGCCAAACTGGCATTGTTTGGAAAAAAATAACAATATTCCATTTAAACATTTTTTAAAAATTCAAAAAGAGGTAAAAATGAAATTAATCTATCATATATTAATATTAAAACATTTTTTAAAACATTTTTAGAAAACAAAGATATAGAAGAAGAAGGGGACTCGAGCAAAGAGAGAAATAATGTGTGTTTTCATTAAAAATATTATTACGGAATGTTGAGTACATAATAAGAAGAAAATGAAGGGAAATAGTAACTCTCAAGAAATAACCATAGGAGTATTAAATTTATGAATTTATTGAGAAATTGATTATAATATTTCATCATTGAAGGCATAATCATAATCAATCCTGATAAATAATGAGATTGTAACTTCAAAACCATACCACAATGGAATCTTTTGAATCACCAGCCATATAAAAAAATAATTTAATTTGAATATTAATTATAATTATAATAAATAATTTCATGAAATCACATTTAAAATAGTATTTTTATGAAATTCATAATTGAAGATTGGTTAATAATATAAAAAATATCCAAAATATGAAAAATTGAAACAAAACTCTATCACATTATGTCCAAAATTCCATAGTACCTGTTAAAAAATGATGTATAATAAATAAATTTTTATTATAAAAATATTATATTACCATACTCATATGTATCATACCATATATTATTTAATTAGGCCCTTTTATTGCCTATTTATTTCCAATTCAACATCAAAACAATGTTTTGGGTAATAAATACTATGTTTTTCATGTATGTTTTGGTTTGGTATCATTGGTGATTTAGTTTTGATCATGGTTATATAATATAAATAATTTAAAACATAATATAAATATAATATTTAATCCTAATATAATTATTTATAGTTATTAATTAAATTTATTGATAGAATATGAATTACACCATTCATGGAGTTGTTCAGCCGTATGTATGCACAAACGCAGTATCCATATTCTTAATGGATGAAAAAAATAAAAGTAATTAATATATTACCTTTAAAAAATAATTTATATTTCATATATATATCACATATTTTCATTAATTGTACCCTTATTACCTTCCATGAAAATCATAACTAAAAAATAATTACATCACTTCGTGAGGTGGTAGTCTGCCACACAGATGAGCGAAGTTATCATATTCTGATAGAATGAAAAGTAAGAAGTTATATATGCTATTATAATTTACTAAGTATAAAAATATTATAAATATAATATTTAAAATTAAATCAATCATCACATCCTTCCATGAGAGGTGGTGGTGAAAAATGAAAAACATCGTTTCATGAGGCGGTAGTCCACCGTGCACATGATCAACAGTTTCATATTCAATTTTATATAAAAATAGATATATATAACTCATTACATTAACATAATATCATATCAGAATATGGGATATTATGGTGTTGTTATATTTCATTGTTGGAATAGATTTTTAGATGGTATAAGAAGAAATAACAAAAAAACACAAGTTTTAGAATTTTAACTGTTCTTCAAAGAACCTCTTTAGGTTTATACATAAAGCCTTATTAAGAAGATTTACTAATAAAATTAAGGAATCTAGGATGAGGGGATGGAATTTAGGAATATTTTTGGGAATGTATTGGATGGAAAAATGTTTTTTTAAAGTGTGAAGGGGAGGGGGGGGGGGGGGAGGGGTGTTCTATAATAAGTGGGGAGAGTACACACTTGATATTTGTGAAAACAATAATATGTACCCATGTTTGTCATATGAAGAAAGGATAAAAAATGGTTAATTATCGAACCTAAGAGGTTATAATGTTTAAATATTTCTGGTAGGTGGGGGTTAAACATGTTTCTATATCATTTTACCTATTATCTTTTTAGTTTAATATTTGGTAAACTCGTTTTTACATTATCTGTGGAAATTAATTTTTTACTATTTTTACTATTCATTTGACAAAAAATTAAGTTGAATATATTATATAATATTATTTAATAAAAATAAGAATATTTAATCCAATTTTAAAAATTCCATTCACACAAGAGGCATAACTTAATTTAAAATTAAACTCGTAGATGTGAAGAAAAAGCTTATTTCTAAAGAGAAAAATTTCAAAAGATTTAAAAGTTTTTATATGAAAATTTAATATGAAATTGATTCAAAAGAACTATGTTTTATTAATTGTAAAATAATTCATATATTTTTACATCTATGATCATTTAAAAAATGTGACATTATAAATTCTTTAAATAAAAACGTTGACTTCAATAAAAACCTGTATTTTCTACTATATATCAAAAAAGTTATCCTTTCATAAAAATATCAAATATATACCCTAAGAAAATTTTGAGATTTTTATTCAAAATATTATTTTTATTATTTCAGGTACATTTTATAAAAGTTCAAAAATTTAATTTAATAATTTTTTTCACAAAAATAGATACCAAATTTGTTGAGAAAAAAACTATGTTTTGAATAATATCAAGACTCTTCAAAAAAATAAGTACTTTTTATCTATATGATATATATATATATCAATTATAAAAAAAATCTAAAATTATGTTATTCTTATTCATTCATACTTTTCTAATAAGTATATCAATGTAGTCATATTTTGATAATAATATTAATTGTATGTTTCGGTTCGTTAAAACTCTATGTTTCATGTAACCCAAGGTATCAGTGAAATTAAATTTATTCAAAAAAAACATTACAAAAAATATTGTGGTGTTGAATTATACCACAGGTAAAATTAAATTTTCACCCAAAATTTATCAAACCAATACCAAAAAACGAAGATACTTTATCGTTAAAAACTTTTTAGTTTCCCACATAGATTTTAAAAATTAGAGGTTTTATCACAAAAATTTGAACATGTGAGTGGTCTTATTTTATATAACATTCTCAGAAAGATCCAAAGTCTACATATTTTATTCCTCATAATAAATATCATGCTCCAGTGGTATGACCTCTAAGTTTAGTAAATGTTTTGGATTAAGTATATAATTCCCCATGAAAGATAAATGGAACAAATAGTGTACCCGAGATAAGGTTGGTGGAAGCACTAACAGATATACTATGATCTTTATAGGATAAATTTTTTTAAAGGGTATGATATACCTTGGGGATTAGTTTAATCCTATTTCAAAATCAAATTACCTTAACCTGTGTAAATATTATTATGAACTCTTTATCACCTAATTCAAATTCCAAATGACACTAGCGATTGTCATCAAAAATTTAATATAGACTTTGTACTTCCCATATGTGTTTTTTTAAAACATCTAATCCAATTATCCATTTCTTAAGTTATCTCATCTCCCAATATATTTCTTTCACTTGATTTAACATAGTACTTTGGATTTCTACACTTCTTCCCATATAGGTATTCATAATATCCATCAAAATTCACTAGTGAAAGTTATTTTTCTAAGAAGACTCATCTAGAATAAAGTATTGATCCAAACCACCTTTAAAATCCATATATACTGATCTAAATAATTTATATTGGGTTTGAATTTTTCTCCAAGACTCAACATATATTTTAGGAAGATACACATTGTTTAAAATCAATTATATATCATGATCTTGGTGAAGACTTCACTAGAACTTTAAGGTAATCCTAAAATCTATATCAGAAAAAATGGAATATAGTACTCCATACAATGTTTCAACTTCTTAATGAATATCCTAGAAGATGATCCAGGGAGAAATATTCACTAATAGAAATGGTTTGTGCGCACTTTGTAAGGTGATCAACTAAAATCCATATAACACTGTTCCCTTTAGAATTTTTGGAGAGTCTAGAAATAAAATTCATTGTGATGGTTTAGCATTTTAATTATGGTATGATTCATGGTTGTTGTTTACCCTAATACTTTTGTCTATCATCATTAACTTTTAAAAATAACATGAACCAAGATACAAATTATGCAATATCTCACTTCATTCCATTAAACCAAAAATTATCTTTCAAATCATTATATATCTTTATAATTCTAATATGAATAGTGAATGAAAAACTATGAGCCTATTTTAATAACTCCTAACAATAATGTATGGATGGAACACATAAAAGATTCTCAAACCTTATCATTAGTTACAATCAATGTTAAACTCAAGAAAATTTCTCACCTTCTTATAAAGCTCCATATATTCCTTATGCGCCTCATTAATATTTATTTGAATATATGGTTGAAAATTTATTTGAGAAAGGTAATATTTCTCACAATAAATCAAGATTTAAAGATATATCCTTTAAAACTAAATAAATATTGGATCATTTTTGATCCCCATCACGGATAGGTTTGCATGATCCTTTTAACTCAAGGAATTGTCCACCTTACTCAATTTTCCAGAGTGGTAATGTATTGAGAAGTCATAGTTTTAAATCATTTTGAACTATATTATCTAGTGAATGTTCAAATCCTTCTGTGTTAATATATAATTTAATTTTTTTGATATATATATTTATATCATATTCTTCTCCATAACGATAATTCCTATATATCTTTAATGAAACAATTACCCAAGCTAAATCCATATTATGAGTTGGGTAATTTTTCTCATGAACCGTTAATTTCCAAGAGGAATAATCTATAAATATGTATTTCAACATGAGAAGACATACAAATCCCTTATTTCATCCATCACTATATATATATATATATATATTAATAAATCATCTTCAATGTATGGTAATGTAATAATATGTAAACTACTTAATCATCTCTTTAGTTCCTTCAAATCTCCCTCAAATTAATCTATCTAGAGGAATATAGCAACCTTCTGAGTTAAAATGGTGATTAGATTAGATATTCATGATAAATTATCCAAATATCATTGGTAATATCCAACTAGACCAAAAAAACTATAGAACTCAGTCACCGTGGTTGTTTTGGGCCAATGCTCAATAGTATACATCTTTGATGGTTCTAACGATATAACATCTCCCAAGATTCTATGAACTAAAATGAAACCTATTATATACTAAAATCACACATTTTATATTTTTCATAGAGTTTTTTATTACATAGGGCCTTTATTATAATTCTCAAGTGATTTTCATTATCACCCTTGATCTTTGAATGAATGAGAATATGTTCTATAAAAACTAATGAAAAATGATCAAGATAATATCAAAAGGATCTATTCATTAAATACATGAAGATAACATGGAAATTAGCAATACTGAATGGAATCACTATATACTCATATTTCCCTTACCATGTATGGAATGATGTAATGGGTATGTCCATCTTACAGAATGTCAATTAATGATATCCAGAATGAAGGTTATTCTTGGAATAGTGTTGATCTCTGCACTGTTGATAAAAAAAGTCCTCAATACAGGGTAAATCATACTTGTTCTTGATTGTGATATTTTTCATCTTTTTGAAAATAAATTTATAGTTACATATATTCATATTTCATTTTAATAAAAAGAGTTTGTGCACACCATAGTGACAAAATTGTCTAAATGAATCCCTTTTCATGGTTCTCTCAGATTTCCTTTTTCAATTCTTACAACTCAATTGGTGCCATTTTATAGGGAGTGTTTAAAATAGGTGTGACACTAGGTATGAGTAATATTAAGAATTCAACATTAGGTTTTATGGGAAGAATATAAAAATATTTTGGAAATACATAAAAAAATCCATCATAACAGGAATATCATCTATGTTGAGTTTATCACTTGTCATCTAAGATACGTTCCCCTTTTGAATGGAAATATAGATCTATATAATTGATGTTGTCTCTTTTTGAAGTTTAGATATTTTTTTTTACTAGTATAAAATCATATATTGGTTTTTAATATCATTTGTGACTCTACTACCTTTTCAATTTATGGGGGTTTTATGTTTATAAATTCAATCCATGCCTATGACAACTTCAAATTCAACTAGAAGAATAATAATAAGGTCTATAGGAAGAACATTACCATAAAATTAAATAAGAGAAGAATCATAAACATGAGAACTAATGAATATACCATTATGGGTTTCACTTCTAATTCAACATATAATCATTTGGATATAATATTGATAACCTTATAAAATTCTTCTGTTATAAAAGAGTGGGAAGTTCCAGAGTTAAATAAGACATTAGTCATTTTAGAGTGGATGTTAAATGTACCTTTAACCATGTAATTATATTATCCCTAATAAAAAACTATTATCACATTGGAATTAACATTTTCTACCTTCCTAATAGGTTTCTAAAGTTGATCATTATCATTTTCCTTTAGATATGAGTACTTGTGATCATATTTCCTAAATTCATTGCATTTGAAACGCTAAAGTGTGGGAGGTTCATTATTTAGATATTTTCCTTTTATTTATGTCATTAGATAACTTATTTCAATCACATCATAATTTATCTTCTCAATTATCTTATTTTATATGCATAAAACATTTAATAGTCCCATTAAGACAATTTCTTCCATGTTTCATTCAACACTTCATGCTTGAAAAAAATAGCATCTTCTTCTCTCCATTGTTTTCAGATCATCCTTAAAATTCTATCTTTATTTTCCTAATAAGTCTTTGATATTTATGGGTAATTATAATCTACATTACCACCTAGGTGGAATATAAAATAATTTATTCATACCTATTGACATCATTTATAGATAACACTCTTTGATGACTTGGTTTTAAGACACTAAAGAATCGGTCAACCTTAATTTCAGATTGGATGATAGTACTACAAGATTACCACACAATACTTGTTAAATTTACTTCCTAGGTTTAAGTAGATTCATCATCCATCTATTTTAGCTCAAGAAAATCTTGATCCATTTTTATTCTAAGAATAAGGGGAAAGTGATTATTTAAATATATGTTCTTAAACTCATGCCACTCTATGGAGTGAATTTCATATTACTTCATGAAAAGCACGATAAGAGGATACCATTGATATGTATTTCCTTCCAAAATGATAGATGAACAACATGAGTTTTTAATGCTCCAAACACTAGATAATAAAAAAAATATATTTCCATTGTACTGATCTAGTACATGAAAAATAGGGTATTAACCAAACCACTAAAATGAGGAAATTACATCTTGAATGACTCAAAAAAGTTCCCTCATTTAATCCTTGGGATGTTAAGTCTTATTCATAGTCTATGAAAGATTAATGATCATAGAAAAAATATTTTTCATTCCAAATTCCATAAAATTTGGTTTCTCTATAGGATAATAATTTTATTTTCCATAGTATTTAGTATTAACTTGGTTTTTTCAAGCCACATTCATTAAAAAAACAAAAAATAATAGTGTAAAAAAACAAACATCCTTCTGGTAAACCACATAATTAGGGAAAATAACTTATATAAAGTCTAAATCATTACACTTTATTTTAATATATGAAACATTAGCCTTAAAATAGTTAATTGATATTCATTATTTAAATATTTCTTAATGGTTTATAATGATTTTATCAATTTAAAAATAATATCTATTAGGGGTCTAAAACTGGGTGTGTAGTTAAGGACATTGTTGTGTACCACATAACAATCGACTCAAGATTGATGTTACTTTTTCATGTTTATTACCCCTAGGTACATATATGGTACAAGAATTTAAATATTTAGTATCTAGATAGAGATTTAATTTCTTTGAAACCACTCAATCCATTACCTATATTCTAGGAAAATTTTCTATTATTAAAATTATCCTTAGACATGTGGTTATATATATCTTTATTAGTATCCCTAAGTATCTCACTAAATTTTTCTCATCAATGTATCCAAATGTTAACTAAATTATTATTTGATAATAACTATATGACATAGAATTCTCATATTTAAGTATTACATATTAATAGATGAATATTCTTTATATAACATTATGATCGATTCCCAAAAAAATTTGGTCTAGTGCCTTCAGAAACATGGGAATGGAAATAATTTGACCATAAGTGAGCAATGTCATCTCATAATAAGTTTTTAATAACTGAACCACTTCATATAAATAAAATAAATTATACTTTTCTTCATAAACTGGGGAACATAAATATAAAAAAGGGTGAGCTGAGACTTCTAGTAAGGGTAAAAAAGGTAGGTATCAACATAACATGGGCATAAGGCTATGAGAAAAAGATAATAACATTTGAAAAACCATACCTTGCAAATCATGGATCATAAAACTGAGTCATGGAATAAATATTGGGGGTTCATAATACAAGAATTAAAAAAGAAATCATATAAACGAGCCATGACATCCTTACATTGGCCTAATATATTCATTTGTGTAATAAAAATATGAATAAAAAATATTATATCCAACCAATCCACCAATATATTCATTTCATATTAGGCTTGGGATAACCACTCATGTACTATCTTTGTGCTAGGGATAACCTCCCATATATCATCTTTTAATGTTGAGATAACCTCCCATGTACCCTTTTTGGGCTTGGAATAACCTCTAATGTATCCTTAGAGAATATATAAAATTAATCAATACCTAATTAATTAGAAGGAGATATATTTCCAATCTATAAAATAAACCATACATTTTTATTCCACAAGATCATTAAACATTCATAATATCAAAACATAAAAAAATAAGTGGTTTTTATAAAACTTTTATCATATAATACCTAGTGTAAATGAAATGAGTTTTATAAAAAAATTATCATTACATCATAGCCTAATCTGTGGAAAAGAAATGAGTTTCATAAACATCTTTTCATCATATTCATAAAATATCTTGATTAATAATAAGGATTTTATAATTACACCATATACCTTGACAAAGGTTAAGTAACATCAAATTATTATTTCATATATGGAAAATTATTTTTAAATATCACTTGATACATTTATTAAGGAAAATATCAATTTCATTTTGAAATAAATTATTTAAAATAAAAATATTTATGAAATTTAAAGTAAAAATTCTCTATAAAATTAAACATGGAAACTTTTAGAGGAAGATTAAAATAATTTAGTGGTGGTGATAGAGAAAAATTATTTTCATGTCATGTATGTTAAAACAATGATTACTTCCTCATTTTAAGTAAAATCCAAAATAACTTATTTGGAAAATGAGGAAGAGATTCATTTAAAACCATTTACTTAAATAATAAAAAGGGTAAAAATTAATATAAAAAACAATATTTGAATATGAAAACTTGTTATTATTTTTTTAGAAAACATATATATTGAAGAACAATGTTTTTTGATCGAAGAGAGAAATATAGTCGATTTTAGTTAAAAACATTATTTTGGAATATTGAGTGCATAAAGAGAGTAAAATGATGTAAAAGCATGTATTGGGAATAAATTACCATAGAATAAGGAAAATAATAAATTTATTTAGAAATATGAAATAAAATTTCAACATTGAAAGAATAATCATAATCAATCTCATTAAACATTGAGATTGTTACATCAATTCATTACCAATTTTTTAACTTTTGAATGTTAAGAACCATGAAATAATAAAATCAAATAAATAATTTAATATTATGTTAATAAATTATTTCATGATATCACATGAAAAATTAATTATTTATAAAATCCTAAAATAAGATAGGTGTATAACCTAACATATGTCCCATAGAATATAAATTGAGATAAAAATGGCTCACCCTAAGTCTCGACATCCATTGTACACATTTTTACATAATTTATCATAAGTATAGATTTATTATAAATATATTACAAAACTATACTCATATTTATCATACCATATATAATTTACTAATGATCTTTTATTTCTTAATTACATACAATACAACTTTAAAATCCTCTTTGAGGTAATAAGTACTTTGTTTTATATATATATATTTTGGTTTAGTATCATCATTAGTTTAATTTTAATCAAAGTCACATCATCTATATATTTTTAAAAATGATATATCTATAATATATATTCATTATATATTTATTTATATAAATCCATTAAAACAATAGATATAAAATAAATTACACCTTTCATGGAGACGACATACCTTGTGTGTGCATGAACGTTGTTTCAATTTTCTCGAAAGTGGTAAAAAAGGAAGTTAAATGATAAATTAAATTTAAAAAATAATTTTTATTTCATATATACCACATATATTCTTTAAATTTATAATTATTACCTTCCATGTAATGCAGATTTGAAAAATGAAACACATCTCTCTATGAGGCAGTAGTCTGTTTTACACACGAATGATGTAATCATATTCCTATGAAATGGAAATTAAGAATTTATGTATGATATTAAAATTTACAAAGTATAATAATATAATAAATATAATATATAAAAATTAAATCCATAATTATATATATTCTTGAGAGGTGGTGATGTAATGAAAATAACATTAGTTTTTTAGGCCTTAGTCCTCCTTACACACAATTGACGATATTGTTTCCCATTTGATTGAATAGGAGATAGATGTAGGTAATGTGGTTAACATAATAATATCTCATTATTTGTGAGATAATGGTGTTATAATATTAGTATTGTTTAATAAAATTTGGATAATGTGCAAGAAGAAATAAAACAAAACTATATGTTTAATAATTTTACAGCTTCTTCGAAGAACCTCTTTAAGTTTATACCTAAAAATTTATCAGTAAGGTTTCCTAATAAAATTAATGCCAATAAATTTTTTTTAGGGAATTAAAGATTATATTTTTTATTGATTTTATAAACCAAAGTTTTTATAAGTTTTAATATGAGAAGAGAGGGGTGTCCTTTTTTTATGTAGGAGAGTGGACACATGAAGAATTTTTGAAAAGAATAATATGTACCCATGGTTTTCCCATGAAACAAAAATACAAAAATTGGTCATTATTAAACCACAGAAGTCATAAAGTCGATATATTTCCATGATATGAGATTTTTACATGTTTTTAAAACATTTTACCCCTTATTTGTTTAGTTTAACCACCCTGTAAACCTGTTTTAACCTTATCCGTGGGAATACTTCTTTTTATGTGTTTATATTCAATTTGAACAAAAAATAAGTTTAAATTAGTATATAATATCAATTTTTCTGATTCCAAATACATAATACAATTTTTATAATCCCGTGCATATAAGTGAAAAATATAATTTTAAATTAATCCCTTATACATGATGAAAAATTAGTTTTCCAAAGGTAAATGTTTCAATGGTTTAACATGTTGTTTTTATTAAAATTAAATATTAAATTGATTATAATTTCCTAAATTTGATTATTTATAAAATAATTTTTCTAATTTTAATTTCTTAGAAATTCTAAATCAAAAATTAACCATAATAACATTTTAAATGAAAAGGCATTTTCCAATAAAAACAAGCATTTTCACTATTAAATGAAAAATTAATCTATTAAAAAATTATAAAAAATTCGCTATAATATAATTATGACATGATAATTCCAAAACTAAAGTTCATTTTACCAAATATATTTTATTATAGTGTCTAAAATTACTGTTATTATTTTTTCATAAAAAGAAATGTTAATCATTTAATTGATAATAAAAATATTTTTTGAAACATATAAAGACTTCAAAAAAAATTAAGTAATTTTTATTAATATGATTTAGAGAAAAAAATTATACATAATTTATAAAATTTAGTTATTCCTCTTATTTCTAACATGTTTAGTGGCTAGGTAATAACTATCATGTTTAAGTAATAATATTAATAGTTTTTGATGGTTTATTATAAGTTAGTGTTGCATTTAACGTAAGATATTGAAGAACCTAAATTTATTAAGGAAAAATATTTCCAAAAAACTTATAATATTACACTCACATTGGTTTCATATAATTATAATTTTTGAGAAACACTTCTTAGTTTCCAAAAATTATTTCACCTAACACACTTTCTATGGTAATACATATATGAGCCTCCTTTAATGTGTAATCCCCACAAATTCTAGTCTTCATTCATCCTATATATTCCAATAGATAAGAAGTTGATTACAATACACAGTACTCCTGCTATCTATAATATCCAATCCCTCATTCCATAATCGGAGTTACTTATTAGGTATTTCATCTCATAGAAGTCCAATGCATAATCACCCCTAAATCCTAAATCATGCACTCTACTAAAATACATTTAACCTTTTAATTGTCTCATATTTCATACAAAAAGTATGAATAATGTGTTAATTGTGGTTTTATTTTACTATTTTATTGATCCGATTGAGATGTGCACACTTATATCCTTACCACATGACCTTAAACTGCATGAACTGGTCCTATTACATGGACATAATATATGAAGTTGAATGACATGGTTCTTGATTTTTATTCTAATAGGATATGTAGGGAACCTATATAAGGTAAAATTATAGTACTCTAATCCGTATTTTTCCCCCCTAATAGGTTTCCACTTCAACTATACATTATCTTTTTTAGTTTCCAATATACAAGATTAATGAAAAAGGGTCACTCAATAATGTTTCCCACACCAACCATTATTGGGAACAAATTTTCAAATGTTTTATTTCTCATGAGGTTATAGTACTTGGAAATGGAATTTTTGGATTTAAAATAAAATTTATGACTTATCTTATTAAGTACCACTAACATATATGGATTTATATTCCTTTTATTGGGATGCCTATGAATCCCCTTTTAAGGGCCTGATCAAAATTCCAAAACACCTTCCCCCTCCTAGTATAGTGATACATTATAGACAGACTAACAATTTATTCAATCCAAAAAGTAAAAAATATTAATATAAATATGAATAACCTATAATATTAAATTATTTTTATATTGAAATACAGTTTTGAAAATTCCATTGACCCAAGGGTAAATGGTTATGTACTTAAACATTGGAAGGATTCTTCAAAATATATTAAATATATATAAATATACTATAATAAGATATAATTTTCCCATAAAGGGTGATATAAGACCAAATATCTCTATAAAAAATGGTTGAGTTATTCAAAATAATTCCAAATCCTTTTTGAACGTATAATTTTTTAAAAGCTCAAATAAATGAAAAAACCCCTCTTTATCTATATTTAAATATTATATTCGAAAATAACCTTTATAAATGTTTGAATAAAAAACAAAATTTTATAAATAAAATGGAATACATTAAAGGAAAAAAAATAAATGGAAGAAAAGAATGAAACATCATATCATGGTTCCACATAATCCAATCGAATTAGGGGATGTCATAAACTAAGAGGTGGAAATCACATATATAATATTATCAACAAAAAAAGGTATGTTGGGTAACACACTAGGTTATAATATGAGACGGTACTTGATATAATATAACAAAAAACCAACTACTAACCTTTTTAGTATCGAGGATGACCCACAAGCCTCATGAAAAGACCACATTATCCTCATTATGGTAACCTCCCTCTATCCTTGGTGTAACACACGGCAAGAGGGATACCCTCCCATATATTTTACAAACTAGATAAATATTAGCCGCTGTCATAGTGCATATGGTTTCTATGAAATAAAAAAATGGAGGTGAAAACAAAATCAATCATAATGTTGAAATATTAAAAATAGATAATATCATAATTATAAATTTAATCTTACCACAAATGGCCTCTCATGAAACATCATTTTTTTACATTATTCACATCATATTTTATAAAAACAAAATCCCACCTCGGGGGAGAAAATCCATATAATGTATAATAATACTTAGTGGGTCAACTAAGGGTGTCACATTTAACATGAACACTTACATATAAGGATAAAAGAAATCTATAAGTACTTGACCTTAAAAAATATTAAAAATTGATTCTTTTGACAAGAATTAATTTCCTTGAATTCCCAAATTTATTTTGGGTTTTCTATTTTAGATATTTAGGTCATCAAAAATTTTATATTGTCCTCATCCTTGCCCCAAATCATCCTTAAAACCCTATGAAGAATTTGACCATGTTTTATAAGAACAAATAGCTCATAAATGGAAATATAAAAATAATGAAGGAAACATTTTAGTATATGAATATACTTATAATTTTTGATTTCCATAATAAAATTTGGGCACAAAATAAAAATTTTCTTACAAAAAAAATCATCTTCTCTGCCCTAATAGTTTCATAAAACCTTTCATTATAAATATTAATGGAAATAGAAACCATAGAAATTCCTCCTCTAAATCACATAAATCTCATGAAGTTTTTTAAATTTATTACTTAATAATTAGCGTAAACTTCCATTTAAAATTAATATCATTATCTTACCTTGTGAAATAAAATTATTTACATGAAACTCCATAAAATAATAAATAAATAATATATTTAATTTGGTACATATTTTTCATATACCTCTTATTATCATTGTTATAATTGGAATAACATACCTAGTAAATTACAATAATCTATTAAGTGAAACATAACCAATGAACTCTATCACTATAATTAATGAATTATAGAGATACATCGGGATCAACCATCTCCTTGACCTATATTAGTCTCAAACATCACTATAAATAATGTCCATGAACCATAACATAATCATAATACATGAAATTATACATTACTATATTTATCATCATAAAAATATTCTTTTCATATATAAAAAATTGTTCCAAATATTAAAATATCCATTCAAATTAAAACCCATTTTTAAAATACCAAAAAATTGAAGTAGGGGTTTTATTTGGATAAAATATGAAATATTTTAAAATAATAATAAAAATGAAATAATTTTTATGGTAACCAGAAGAAATGTTGGTTCCATTATAATTAAATTAGATCCCTCATTTTTTATTTTCAACATAATGTTCCTTTTAAAATACATAAAAATATTCAATTTGAAACATTTTAAAGAAAGTAACAAGTGAAATTAAATATCCTATATAAAAAATTTATGTTTATAAAAATACATCAATATAATTATTTCCTGATTATGGACATGAAAAAAATAGTTTATAAAATAGATCTTTAAAACAATCAAAATTAGGTGTTTATGGTGTAGTGTCCCTTACCTCAAGTCTGACTCATCATATACATTATTTGTGTTCCTAAAAAATAAAATTATATTAATTAATTATGTTATTAATAATCACTTACATGTTTATTTTTCATTTTTTTATTATCATTTTTTATTCAACAACTTATTCAATTAAGTTTACATTTAATGTTTTGATGATATCTGACACATATGTCCAAAATCAATTTGATAAGTTTAATATGGTAAAATAGGTAATTATTATATAATATAAATATAAATAATAATGAAATAATTATCATTTTATACATTATTTATACTTTTAAAACCATCCATGGATGATGGATATGAAAAATTAATAATGTTACAGAGATGGAGAAGGTAGGTCATACATACAAATGAGTAATATTTCCATTTTCCAATAAGCATAAAGAAAAGAAGATAAATATAATTTTATCACTATATAATTATTATTATATCATATATATCATATTATTTATTTAAATATATCTATTTATACTATCCATGTAATGTGGTCATGAAAAATGAATCACATCACTTAATGGAGGTGTTAATACACATATATGCATGAAGTACACAATCATTTTTAAATGGGTGGAATGGAAAGGAAGATAGATGACATATTAGTTATTAATAATGATAAATATATAAAATATAAAAATTAAATCCATCATTATAACAATGTATGAGTGGTAGTTATGGAAAAAAATTACATCGATTCGTGAGGCGGTAGTCCACTATACACATGAATAATGGTTTTATTTCATAGCTGATTGAGGAGAGAGAAAGATATAAGTTATTCCATAAAATTAACAATATATAAGTATATATTATACATTGGTGTTATTATTTAAGAATGCTTTATGAATATTTTAAGTTTATATAATAATAAATAAAATGAAAATGATAAGTTAATATTTCTACATCTTATTCAGACTACCCCTTTAAGTTTATACCTTATACCACCCTAAGTTGGTTTTCTGTTCAAATTTGGGACTCTAGGACAATTTTATGGATTTAATTAAGGTATATTGGTATTAATTTTTTTATCCAAAATTCTCTTGATGTGTGGATATGAGAAGAGAGGGGGTTTCCTTTTATAGGAGGGGGGCACACTTGGAATGTTTAAGAAGATTAAATTTATTGTTGTATTTTTCAATATAAAATGGATCAAAAAAATATATTTAAAATTATTATACAATATAGGTTCAATATATAGACCTAAAAAATTACTTATACAAGATTAAAGTTAATTCTAACCCTAACCACTTATGTTTAACCCCTGAAAAATATGTTTTAACCTTATATATGATAACAACTTTTTTTTGTTTACTAATCGTTATGATAATAAAATAAGAATAAATTTTTAAATATTATTAATTACTATGATTAAGAATATTCAATATATTTTATCGAATTTATTTCACCTACGTGGAAGGATTTAAATCCAAATTAAACCTGAAAAACATGATGATAAAAGTTTTTTAGAAAAATGACCTTTTATGTGAAAAATGTTTTTAAACCAAATTAATGTATAATATTACTTATAAATAAAATAATTGGTTTATTAATAATATTTTTAACATAATTATAAAATTAAAACATTTTAAAAGAAAATTAAACTTTGTAAAAAAATTAAATGAAAAGGGTGTTTTTAATAAAAGTCTGTATTTTACACAATTCATAGAAAAATCAGACGTTCATGAAAATTAACAATCATTAATCCCAATATAATTTTAAAATGATTAATTTAAAACATTTTTAAAATTTTAATATTAATATTTCATAATATTTAATTAAATATTTTAAATAAAATCACATCATGCCTGAAAATATAAATTTGTTAGAAATAAAGCATTTTTCATTTTGATTGAAAAATTACCTACTATTTTATGAATGAATTATACTCTTTAAAATATATTTAATGAATATAAATAGGAATTTAAAATGATGTATCTTATCTATACCTAGGCTATTACATTTATCCCCCATTTGGTATTCTCATCATTACAATTTCATTCATTACTTAAATATGTGGGGATATTTTTCCTTAACATAATTTTCAGAATCTCATTTTGCTTCTTCAATAATATAGTTTTCCCAAAATTACATAAACTTATAAATCAATTTATTATACAATACTTTCTCTCTATGTTCAAGAATCTATACTGGCAATTCCTCATAATAATGTTTTCTCCGAATTGAACTAGTTTAGGGATCAAAACATGAGAAATATCTAGCACATATTTTCTTAATAATGAAACATGAAATACGTCATGTACATAAGGAAAATTTGTTGAAATTACACTAGAAATGAAACAAGTATAACTTTCTCTATGATTTTATTTGGTCTAATGAATTATATAATTAAATATTACTTTATACCAAAACACAGAAAACCTTTCTTTGGAGATAATATAAGGAAAAAATGACTGCCTACCATGAAAGAAAGATCATTGATCTAGTTATAGACATAACTACTTTGCATACTATAAACTATCCTCATGTGATGTTGAATCATCACCACCATCTCAAAAATTTATTCCACTAATTCTAGTTTTAATAACTCTCTTCCCCTGACATCATACCAACAAGTTGCAGTTTGGAACAACTTTCCATATAATTCCACAAAAGGTTTCCTTTGTATATTGGAATACAAAATATCAGTATATGAAAAATAAAAAAATGTCATTCGTTGATCTCAAATTACCTAATAATCCATAGAACAAGATCAAAGAAAATAGTCCAAATTTTAAACCATTCTATCGAGCTGTCTACCCAATTGAGGGTGAAAGGATGCACTAAAATTTATTTCAGTAACCAACGACTTATGAATACTTTTCCAAAAATAATTATCTAAACTTGGGATCATAGTTGGAAATAATGGAGAGAGAAACTCCATATAATCTAATTATCTCTTTAATATAGGGTCATTAATTTTATCTAAAGGAATTTTGTCTCAAATGGGATGGAAATTATTATATTTAGTTAATTGATGAAAAGTAACCCATATCACAATACTACCTCTTTATTTCGTTGGTATTTCATCATTGAAATCCATGGAAATATTCTTAAATTTCAATTATGGCACTAGAAAAGGCTAAATTATACCATTCAGTAATTTTCAGTCAACTTCAAACCCTTGATAAGTCCATACTTTTACAGAAAAATAAGTAATATCTTTCTTTATTACATTCAACAAGAAATTTCCTTGAAGGTCTCTATATATTTTTAGTATTGGTCTGAATAAAAATGGAGAGATATGATCCATAAACCGCTAAGAAACCATGCTACACCAATAATGTAGAAGTATTGTTATAAGCCCCAAAACCTCTAGTATATCCTACAACAATGGTTTTTTTAATTATGTGCATTAGATCCATCAGTATATGGATCTACCCAAGATTTTATTTGAAATAATTGTTATATCTAATGGACAAATTTGAATACCCAGGGTTTAATTCAAAACCATGGGTATATATCTATTCAAATGGTTCCTAAAACCATGGGTATAGATGGATATACAAATTTATGTATAACCATGGTTATATAAACCATGGGTATAGAGTCCACACCCCAATGGGTTGTAATGGTACCATTGATCACCTCAATCAGGACATCAAAATAAATTAAATACCATTATACATATTTAATTCAGTACAATTAATATATATTTATCATTTAACCAGTAGTTTGTCAATAGTTTTCAAAAAATTTACAATACTCTAACTCACATATACAATCCACATCATTAATCTATTTTAGTCACTGAACATATTCCTCATGTCTCATTACTATCAACTAAAAAATAGAAGGGATCAATATCTTCCTCATTACCACTTCTGCCATCATAATCACCACAAGAATTGTTGCCTAGAGCCCCAACATCTTCATCATAATAATCATCATCACCACTATCATCATCATCAACACCACCACCACTACCACCAATAGTATAATCACCTAGTCCACCATAAGGACACTCATTGACATTTCTCAGTGAATCATATATAGAGAACATTGTTTCCATATCGTGAAATAAAAACATTAACAAACTCTGATGGAAGTGATGGAAATATAATTGACATAAATTTTAGGAACTACAGTGTAATTTCATTTGATTATTGTATTCCACTAAAATTAATTTATTTGATTTTACATGGAGATAGATTAAAGGATCAATTACTTCCAATTTTATCCTAGAATTTATCCACAAGGATAAGAATAAAAAATTAAAAAAATAATTCATTTAGGATATTTTTATATTTTTTTCGGATAAAACATCGTTTCTTAATAGGTTTTATTTTATTAAAAAAATTACAGGGTTTTATATGATTTTAAAAAGAGGTCCATTGAAGAGTGTACTTCATTTTCACTTACCTCGATAGGTAATAAACATGAATGAGGTTCACAATATCCACAATAAAAAACTATAAAATAGGGGTCACTCCTCATTTAATACATAGATGAATAAAGTGAATCTACATATATTATATTAGTAAATTTAATTGAATATAGTTATTTATATAAATATGTATATTATTTTTTATATTTAAATTTACTTAAATATATAATATATTATACAATGCATATATATGTATAATATTATTTTTTATAATGAAACTAAAAAATACTATTAATAATAATTTTAAATTATTTTAATTATAAATAATTAGTATTTTTGGTACTTGTGTATAAAATATTATTATTTAAACATTGAAAATTTTAATTATTTCAAAAAAAATGTATATATGGTTACCTAATTTTATTTTTCTAAAAGTAACTTGAGTTTAAAATTTTTTATTCATTAATTAATTAAAAATTATATTCCTGTTAATTAAATGTATATATAGACGTAAAATTCATATAAAGACCTAAAATGATGAATACCTAAAATTAATTTATAATAAATATAATTTGATAGCTTCTTTTTAATTTTTTTTGAAAAAATGATGTAGAAACCTAAGGATTCTAGGGAGGCCATCTAATATGCACTGACCCAACCTTGAGATTCTAGAAAGGTCAAAAAAAGTTGATATAAAGCAATAACACACATCAAACCAGATATATCAAAAAAAGGAGAAAAACACACCAACACTTGGAATGCCTATCCCATACACATTTAAACACACACACACACATATACATAATGGAATTTATAATATAAAAAATTTCAAAACAAATACGAATTTAATCATAAATTTTAATGAAAATAAATATAATCCCTCCATAATTTGTAAATCCAATACCATAAATTGTAAATAAATAATTATAAAACCATCCTTACATTATAAATTATGAAAACCCATATAAATAGATTGAAAGATATATATTTACACACACACACACACATTTATAAATATATTATAATAAAATAAAATAAAATTTATTAAAATATACGTAACCCTTACAATATAATATCACAAGATCAAAAAATAAATAGAACACTGTAATAATTTTAAAAATAGGGAGCCAGTGAAATTAAATAAATATAGTATCACCCTTACTAATATTTCTCAGAGAAAATGAGTCGATTTTTAGAAAATAAATTTTTAAGGATAAACCCTTACCTTAGAACATTAAAATAGAATTTAAATATAAAAATTCCCTTACATGAATTTTATAAAATCATCTTGTTTTCCTACATCACACCATCATCATATTGAGAATTAGATTGCAAAATCAATTTGATTAGAACCTACAAAGGAAAATTGATTCAATACAATGAAGCAAGATGAGGTATAGATGCAGATAATGAAGAAAATTTATTCAAAATAACAATTTAAAAAGGGAAAATACAATATAAAAAACAATAGTAAAAAAACAACAGATCATAAACAAAAGAAAAAATGAATACAACAACCAGATCACAAATACAAAAAAAATTAGAACCATTAAACTAAAATTAGAAACCCTCATACCCAAATCATAAAATGAAAAATATTGAAAGAAAATAGGAACCTACAAGGTAAAACACATGCCTGCCTCACTAGATTGAAGAAAATATGAGACCCATGGATCCAAATATCTATGTTTTCATTGAAAATCCCTAACTGCAACCAAATATTGAATATTAGATGACGTTCGAGAAACTGGATGTAGTGGTTTTGTGTGATTCATTCTTCGATTCACATAGGAGGAGAACCATCAATTGGTGGCATTCCGGGAAAGTTTCAAATATCATTACTGGTTCGTAACAGGTAAGGTTTTATAATTATATCCAAATACATTTATCAGAGCTTTTTAAAAAACACTAAAGAAGAGTCCTTTTATTAGCGCAAACGTTTTACCACTAATAAATATGACTTTTATTGGTTCTTTTTTTAATATAGATAAATTCTTATCATTACCATCACTAGAGAAAGAGCTGATAAAGATTTATTTTATCACTTCTTATTACTTAAGTTCTGATAAAGGATTTGTAATTATAATTATAAAAAAATTTATGTATATATATTTAGAAATATATTTAAAGATAAATAAATATAAATATATTCTATATTTAAATATATTTATTATAATTTTATAATTACTTTAATATATAAACATTTATTTATAATTATGTAAATATTTTTCAAAAATAATATTTATAAAATTATATATATTTAAATAATTATATATATATTAACTATATTCATTATCTATATAAATTTATTATAAATTTAATAATTATTAAAATATATGTAATTATTTATTTATAATTATACAAATACTATTAAAAAAATATTTATATATTTATAATTATAAATATATAATTTCATAAATATTATATGTACATTTTTAAATATATTTATTTATAATTATATTTATTTATAAATATTTTCTTGAAAATATTTTTTTATTTTTATTAATGAATATCTAATTTTAAATGCATCCATGTTAAAAATTAGTGAAATTGAATAAAATAAAAATAAGTAATCATTTATAATATTGAAAAAATGGATTTGTTTAGTCTGTGTGAATTGTATATAAAAATAAATTAATTAAGTATATGTGTAATCAATATAACACACATTTGATTTATTTTAAATTGAAAAATGAAGCAACATTGAAATATATGTCCAATACTCAATGCAATTATTCACTATTTTTAATTAATATTAAGTTTTAATTGTAAATGATTATTCACTAAATATATAACTATTTAATGTAAAACACAGAAATATTTCTTAATATATAAATCATATTTATATACATTAATATATTTATAGTATAAAATATTTAATAACATTATCAATAATCATCTAACTAATAAAATGTTCAATATTTTTCTCAATTTAATTTGTATAATTTTCATTTTTCATATCTATATATTTAATTCTTGCTATTAACTATTATTCATAATTTATATATAGTATAATAAAATTATTCATTTTTATTAATAAATTTTTAATTAATAAACTTTGTAATATTTTTTTTATAAAAATAATTTGTTATTTGTTATTTATTTTATTATTTCAATATATATATTCAGACCATTATCAGTACTAAAACGATCTGATAAAGGACTCCTTGATGAGTAAAAAAATAAATCTCTAATAAAGGGGACCTTTATCAGCACTAAAAAACACTGAGAAATGGTTAAATTTATCTAGGCATTCTTTAGTGTTGATAAATATTCAATTTATTAGTGCTTTTTTCTAGCACTGATAAATATCGGTACTTCTAAATTCCAGTTTTCTTGTTGTGATTTGGCCTGATGATGTTATCTTTATTGTCCTTGAGTGCCTCCATGGAACAATTTTTTTTTAAAAATAAATGAAATTTTTAATTAGGAATTACGTTTTAAAATTTTAAATATCAATAAAATGACTTAAAATAATTTATTGTGTGTGTGTATTTACAACACTTCCATCCCTTTTCCTCCTACTTTATGAAAATAATTTTTCTCATGGAACATCACCTTCAATTCCCAATTCCACTGGCTTCAAATGACATTGATTACAATAATTTTAGATTATTGAATAATATGAAATTGATAAACCTATAATTAATTTAAATAATAGTAGTTGATGAAATCCATAAAATGAGGAAGTATCTAAATATACATTTAATTATAAATTTAATATTTTTCAATTAACATAATTAATAAATAGTAACGAGCATGAAAATAACAGATATGATATGAATTCCTCTTTTTTTTTATTTTTTTCTAATTATATTTATGTTGTGTTATTTAGTTATTGGGTCACATGGTTATTTTTTTCATTCAGTCATTTAACACATTTTCGGGATATGTTTTTTGGTAATTTCGTCAATCTATTAGAGTATTTTTTTTATATTTTTTATATTTCATTTGATTCATTTTTGGTGAGTGTGTCCCTTTCATTAATGAGTTATTTAATTTGTTTAATTTTTATGTTATGTCATTTAGTTCATTTTGGACATTTGGTCAATAGTTTTTTCAGGATTATGGCATTTGATGAATAATTCATTTTTAGGGTAGGTTAATTAGTTCATTTGAAGTTAATATATTTAGTTTTTACTGTTTAGGGGATTTTATTGATGATGGGTTATGTCAATTGGTTAATTTTTTGTTTGCTCATTTGTTTCATCTTTGGGTTACGTCATATTTGACCTAGATCATTTGGTTTATTTTGGGTAACTCCATTTTGCTAATTTCAAGGTTGTGTAATTTTTGGATTGTTCATTTAGTCATTTATTTTATTTTTAGGTTAGAATAAATGGTTTACTTGGGTTTAATATGTTTGGATTTTTATGGTATATATAATTTTGTTCAATTTGGGATTGTTCTTTTTTAGAATAGGTTTTTTGTTCATTTTTGTATTATCTCTTTTTTTGTTAGGCCACTGGTTTTATTCTGGGTTAGGTCATTTTATTTATTATTGCGGCTTGTCATTTTTTGGGATAAATCATTTGGTATACTTTGGGAGTTTCGTCATTAGTCTGTTTTGGATTAGGTTATTTGATCAATTTTTTGTTTTTTTGTTTTGGTAAATTAGTTTATTTTGTGTTAGGTTTTTTATTTTTCTTTGTATTGGGTTATTCCATAAATTTTCAATTAGGGTATTTTCTTCCTCATTGGTTATGTCAATTGGTTAATTTTTATTTAGTCATTTGGTTTATCTTCATGATATGTCATATTTAGTTAAGGAATTCAGTTTATTTTGGGAAACATTATTTCATGCATTTCAAATTTATCCCATTTTTAGTTAGTTAATTTGTGGAATTTTTTTGTTTTTTTGTTAGGACAATATGATTACTTAGGTTTAGGTAATTTTTTTTTATTTTTTATATAATTTTGTTCATTTTGGCTTAGAACCATTTAGGTTAGGTTACTTTATTCATTTTTGTGTTATCTATTTTTTATATTAGGTTATTTGGTTTATTTGGGGTTTTTTTTTTGTTTTTTATGTTATGCTTTTCTTGTGCTATGTCATTTTGTTATTTTTTATTGTTTTTTCATTAGTTTATTTTGTATTTGGTTATTTGATCAATTATCCCATTTTTATCTGGTTAATTAGTTCATTTTGGGTTAGGTTGTTTTTTTTCAATGGGATTGACAATTTAATTAATTTCTTGATTGGGTATTTTATTCATCATTGGTTATTTTAAATGGTAAAATCTTCATTTATTAATTTTGATAATTTTTGGGATATTTAATATTTGAGTTAGGCTATTTGATTTATTTATTGTTAAATCATTTGGTTCATTTTAGGGTTATGTAAATATTTGTTACATCATTTGGGAAGTTGTTTATTTTTCTAGTTAGAACAAATTCTTTACATGTGTTTAGGTTGTTTGGTTTATTTTGAGTTATATTGTTTTGATCATTTTGGGTTAGGTATTTTTTAGGTTTGGATATTTTTTTTATCATTTTAGTCTTGTCCTCTTTAGGTTAGACATAATTACCCCATTACATTAATCTACTATGACACAGATTTTTACAACCTCTCTACAAAATAAATATAATCCCTAAAAAGATGATCCAATTCCACATCTATGATCGAATGCATAAAAATTTATCAATCCCTATTTAAAACAGTCACACATATTATTATTATAAACCATTACCATGACGTGTAACATAAAAAATTTAATTCAAAAAATGATATACTAAATCCCCAATACCAAGGAGGTAACTAATATAAAAAAATATTAAACAACATAAAAAAAATTACATAATTGTACTATATAATTTTCAGGACATAAATCAAAACCTTAATACATGATAACCAAATTCAGGGAAAATTACCAAAACCAATGAGTTGACACCAAAATGGAATGTTAAACCCTAATTAACTAATTCACTCTCAAAATGCTAATTTCTTATCCATTGAGTATTATCTTTATAATACACACAACTATTATCACCACAAATATCTACTTTTAAAAGACATAATAACATAACTAAAATCCTCAAAATATTTTCAACCAAAATATCTTCAATCTTATGAAAAAATATGATATAGGAATCACTATGTAATTAGGTTATCCATCCTAACATAGATGTTTGGTTTATCAAAAAGAATTACACATCAAAATAGATTCAAAAAAGAAATAATAATACATTAAATCCTAATTTTTTTTCAATTTTATATTATACCTGAAAATGAGTTTAATTCAAAATATAATGTAACAAAACCCTCTGCCAAATTACATTACAAAAAGTAATCATTTTAATATACCCACAACCTTTGAAAACTAAACATCATTCAAATAAAACTTTTAGAAAATAGTTTTATTTCTTAAAAGGTAACTATTTAATGTTATTATAAGCACACCAATTTATTTTCCCCATTTAAAACAAAAAACCATAAATATATCTCCTTTTTTTAAAACAAAATCAGTTTAAAAAAATTTATTTAGTATGAAATCATATATTTTTTAGGTTAATTAGTTTAATTTTGGTTAGGTTATTTAATTTTATTTAGGTTAGGTTATCTAGTTCATTTTTTGATAGGTTGTTTGATTCATCTTGGGTTATTTCAATTGGTTAATTTTAGGTTTGGTTATTTTTTTTACAATTTATTTTTTGAAAATAGACGTTCTCTAATGTATCCCTTGAAGAATGATACATTCACTTAAGGGTGTTTTAAATTCTAGAATAATTACATTGAGATATACTTGATGGGTTAAATTTAAATAAATAAAGATGGTATTTATGGATTTAAATGGAAATTTTAGCATGTTTGGATTATTAATGTTGAAACAAACTTAAGGGAGAATGAGGACTTTATTTAAGGTATAAATTTTAGATTAAAGGGTAATTTTCCAGCATATATTAAAAGGATTTATGAGAAGAAAACTAAACATTTCAGCATAAAACCTAACAAAATGGGCGTCAGCCCGACCTTATACATTAATGTGGCATTTCCAGCCTTCAGTATTAGGACTACGTGTGTTTGTTTTAGGACTATATTATGAAATTATTTTTGAAGTTTAATTATTTTTATGACTATTTATATTTTTTAACTTCTTAAAATCCTATTAAAATGAAATGACCACTTTAGGTTTGTTTTATTCATTTCAAATATGGTTAGGTTTATTTGAATGGACTATATTAAATTACATGTAATGAATATTTATTGTTTATATGAAAAATATTTACTAAAATATATTTATTTTTTAAAAATTGAAATTGAAATAAATAAATTTCAGTTTAATGAACCTAAATTATTCATGTTGAGCTACTATAAATGAAACTAGTATATATAGGGTTGGTCTAATAATATCATTAGTGGATAAAAGAATTTATAAAATTATTTTCTCCCAAATGTATTCCCAAATTTATGTTGAGAACTTCTAAAAACAACAAGAATCTAGTTTTAAAAAATAAAGGCAACAAGCACTCCAAAAAAGTAAAAACACATATTTTTAGGTCATTAAACTATTATATGTTTTGGAATAAGGAACTCGATTTTGGGGAATATTATTTAATAGTTTCTTAAAACTATAATATTATATTTATGTTCACTCTAAACATGAAAAATATTGAATCCAATCTAATAGAGAGATCCCCCTAAATTTTAACATCATCAAATAAATCTGTTATACTTAAGTAACAATATAAATATATATATTATTTATATTTATACTAAAGTAACTGTTGCCTCTCAAGATTTGGAATTTTAATTCCCCCAAAGTGTAAAAATACATTATATCATATATTTTTTTACACATCATCCTAAAAATAAAAATACAACACAATTAACAAGAATTATATCTTCAAAGAAACCCATTATAGATTAAGAATACCTTAAACTCATCGCTCTTCTAATACATGTTAATTTATTGATAATGTGTTGTTAGAAATTTAGTGAATATTGGTACACCAAATAAAACAAAACCAACTCTTCTCTTCCAAAAAATATATAAACCATGATTATATGATCACTACAACTCCCCAACATCCATCAACCATGAATCCTTAGAGACATCCCCATCGGGAAATTTAATCTAACTCTATAATGAAAATTTTAATTCATATAAATAAAATAATAATATTGATATAAAATTTATAAAAATTCTTAAGAATATCTCCACCAATTCTTTCTTATTTAAATCATTACCGATATGACCCTATGTGGCTGGTTACATCAAAATGATATTGTTTTTTAGATAAAGTTTTCATTTTCTACATTTCCTGACATTGTTCCTTATCATTTTAATGTATTAATTCTAATCAACCATTATTTGTATTTTATGATTCAAAGAATTACACATATGGGTTTCATCAAATCACGTATTGGAAGATGACACTAAATAAGATAGAAGGAAAAAAGAATAATTAATTCTTAGTACTAATGGAAAAATGATGTGATATAATTTGATAAAGTTACAATTAAAACCAGATGCAAGCTAAACATTAGGCTTTGATGGATTCATGGGCTATCCATGATTGGTAGCCTCTGAATGATGTTCCTATTCCAATACATTTACTGGGTCATCTTTATGTACTAGAGTGGATACTATAGGAGATAAATCATCAAATCCTAGATGGGTTGTAGGAAATGGGGGTTGTGTAGACATTATAGTATACTGATTAAAGGGCTTGGGATATGTCATAATATTTGGATTTAGTATAGGTGAGAACATCCCTTGATTAAGAGTATACATGGTATGAGAACTAGTGGCTAAAAAAGATGATGATGGAGGCATTGGTGGGATCATTATTATAGGCTCAATTATAGGATGATAATGTGTTTTTAATGGGGTTTATATTTCCATGTTATGGTGTGAATGAGTATGAAGGGTTCTCCCTATAGCTCTATGATCACCCCTGATCAAACCCACACTAGTAAGCTAAGAAAAAGAAAACTCTAGTTCAAATGAGTGTTTGTAAATTTTTATATAAATAATAATAACCTGAAATTAAATGTAATATAGATGAAAATATTATAATTATTATACCCACCAAGGGAACAAGAGGAGGAAACCCTAAAACTTACATCCACAGATCATTATAAAATAATCTCTTCCATTGAATATCTTCAATATCATTAATAATCCACATAAATATGAAATGTATATTTTTTAGAAACATTTTTTAAAAATGATTCATAAAACGTTGAATTCAAAGAAGTGATAAAAAATTTAATAACTTGTTTTAGAAAATAAAATTTAAAACCATGTTATATATTTTTTTAAAAACAATTTTAAACCTAGTTCTTTAAATTGAAGTAAATATATTTAAATGAAATAAAAAAACAAGAGGAAAAAAATATATCATCCCAAATTGAATATAAATTAAATTAATTATAGTAGTACCATCATAAGAAACCCACATCATGGTAAACTGAAGGAACCGTGATCATATGTGTTAAATTCAAAATATTACACACCACTACTTGAGGTTCAACATCAATTATCACAATTGTTAAGTTTCATTGATCTGATACAATATTTTGTTCAAAGAAAACGGGGGTGTAAATGGTGTCAATTTTGTCCCCCTCATCACTAAAATCACTTATTGGGATTACGTCAATAATTACACCATAATTAGGTCTCAGATGATCTTTCACATAAAAAACTTGTTTTCCATTAATGTTGAAATATATAGCTCATAATTGTCTAGTAAGTGAGTCATGTAAATTACTATGAATCCAAAGTAATCAATAGATTTACCCTTTTGTATCATTGAATCAAACCATTTAAATTTCATCATAGGGACTCAAACATGAGAGTATCAATCAAATAACAATATTTTCTCAAATATTACATAGTAAAACCCATTTTCATATCTTGGTCTATGATCTAATGCACTAATATAATGGTTCATTGTTTTAGTTAACATAATGACATCATGATTTGTTTTCATATTCACCACTCAATCAATCGTAATGGATTTATACCCATTGTTTATTAAGGATTTTCATTAACGGACAAAATAATTGTGACCAAAAGCCAACACTCTTAAGTCTTGGAAGATGGATTCAATAGGTAAACTAAATACCTAAAATATATATGAATAATACAATTAAATTAATATCTAGATTTTATGTTAATTAAAGTAGTGGTTATACATTTTATTTCAAGCAAGAAAGAAACTGTTTTCTATGAAAATCCTATCTTCTTCTCAAAGGAAAAGTTCAATGAAATATACCAATATGTTTTTTATGTTACATACAAAATTGATTATAAATGTTTAAGTTATATCTAAAATGAAATAGCATGTGATAACATATAAATATTAAATGTTTTTACAGAATATAGACATAATGAAAAAACAACACTTAAATAACATTATGTGATGTGCCATATATCACTCTTGAAGTCTCAATGTAGATAATGTATATGACCTAGGAATTCCACTTATTTGGGGAAGAGGTGTAAATGAGTATTCAATTTCCCCATACCACTGATCATTATTTATCATTTGTTGGTTATGTCTTGTGCTTACATCAGACAAATACATTTAAAAAAATCCACATATTCTTGAGCAACATAACCACTCAAAATGTAACATTTAGGATGATTCTTGTTTCAGAGACAATACTTCATCGAAGATATATTTATTTCATTAGGACACATCCACCTAAATTTAAGGGGTCATCAAGAAGTGTTTTATATGGAAGATAAACTATTAAATGCATCATGAAACTGAAAAATAATGGAGGTATATGTTTTCTAACTCACACAAAATTAATGGTGAATCTTGTTAAATTTTAAAATATAATGACATGGATGAAATTTTAGAATAATGGAATATATAAAAATGTCACATGAAAATAAATTTCAACCTTACATTATTGGATAATAAATTATGAATTTATATTTGAATCAATTCATGATGAAGGATGTGAATATAATGTGTTTTATGTATTTTAGTACCAACTCCCATCTATTGAATCATTTAGATACGTTTCTCCAATAGGGATATAGATCCTTGAAATTATCCAACACTTATAGAAATTAATTTTTTTTCTAAATGTTTCATTACATAAGAAGCGAAGGGAAAATTCCATTTTTTCACCAACACACATAGGATGCACTTCTCATTAAATACCCCAATCTAAAAAGCCTTGAAGAGATTATAAGTCATCTTTATCCTTCCCTGTGATATTTGAAATAATTGAAATAATCATATCACAAATATTTTTCTCAATTTTTATTTCATATAAACAATGGATTAATATATTGGTAAAAAATATGGAAACCAAAAAAATGATACATTTATTTTCCCAATTTTATGTGGCTTCAGTGGGAACAATATTCCTCTTTTAAGATTTAAGCTTACCATTACCTATTGAAAAACTATTATCTTAAAATTCATTAAACACATCATTTTTAGACATACATTATAACGACCCACACTTTACATACATTGTTAATACTTCAAAATTGAATCACTCTTATTACAACATATGACAAAACCACAAAGGACCGTATAGGTATAGTGTCTTTAGAAACTGGGGAAACATAAACAACTGGTTCATAAATCTTCTACAGTGTCTCCCATTTATTTCATCATATCTAGGGTCCCTTTTAGCATATTCTACTTAATATCCATCTTCCTGACCTGGGGAAAAGAAAACATAAAAGGGTGAGCTCAAATGCTCAGCAAGGGCAAATAAAGGAAATAAAAATCATATCATATCTTTATGAAAATCAAAACCTGCAAAAGAGATCATAATATCTTAACATGGAATAAATCATAGAAGTGAAAATGAGATCCCCATAACATAAAACTTGAAACTTTGTGGCATGCACACATAATCATGGAAAATCATTTCTTGTTAGTCATGACTCATTGCCAAGACTATCTTAGTGGACAAAGTCCCTTTCTGAACCGAGTTCACTCGTCGTTTCAGTCCTGTATCACTGAACCGAAATAACCTTCCGTTCCAGCCATGTCTATCTCATGAGATATAAAATCATTACCCAATGCATTGGAGGGAGATATAGGTCCCACCCATCTTATAATGAATCCTTTCTTATGTGTGCCACATAATCATAAAACATGCATCATCGCATAACACATGTAACAAAAATGGGATTCTTGAAACATCATGACATCATAAATCAATTCATATATGATAAATGAATTCATAAACATAATTCCATCACAACATAGTCAAACCAATGTAAAAATATGGATAGAAACAGAACCCTTTATTATCTTAGATGGAAAATAATTTTGATAAAACACTTGAATTGAATTCTTGAGGAAAATATCCTTTCTTCTTCAAAAACATTTTTCCTTTCATAACATGTCATACAACTTTAAAATAAAAGAAGTTGATTAATAATAAACTTGAAAACTTGTAAAGGAAGATTCTTTGAAGTAATGTTTTAAAAATCCATTCATGCCGTATAAGTTAAAAAAAACATTCTTCGTACTTTTGTCGGAAAAGTCAAAAAGTACCTCGTACGGAAAAACGACAAAAGATTCCTTTCATATTCTTTACTAAAAACTAACCTAAGGGTAAAATTGGATTTAAACTATTTCAAGTGAATGGAAACAATATTACATATTGAGGGAACATGGATGTGGATGATAAAATACACCCCAGTAAATACTTACGAATAAACAATCTCGGATAAAAATGAGATTGTGATATTTCCCTTACCTTAGGTCCGATTTGCTTTGTTCGTGTCCGAAGCTCCTGTATAATGGTTTAAATAATGTTATTGACTTATTCCAGAATCATACATATTGATATGAGATCATATATGGTCATATTATTAGCTTCTTGTTAGTAATATTTCATTGTTACTTGTTACTCGGGTCTTTATAACTTTTTGTTCTTATGCGTGTTTTGTCGAATAAATTCTTATTCTTATCTTTAGGTTATAGATAATTAATTTCCAGAATGGTATTAGTGTAGTATATACCATATTCATTCATTCAATTCATTTATACAATCATTATGAAATGAAGATCATGTAGAACGAGTCGCATCACATCGTGGAGACGGTATTCCGTACGTACGCACGAGTGATGATATCGTTCCTATGATCGTGGAATTGTATTGGAGTATATATATATATTATTTCAGTATCAATATTACTTAATAATAATCATATATAGTTACTCATTACACCATTATACCCATCCTTGTAAGGTGATGGTGGAAAATAGATTACACCACGGCGTGGAGACGGTATTCCGTACGTACGCACGCGCGGTGATTTCATTTTTCCGTAGGATGGATAGAAGGTGAATTAGGATTGTTTCATATTTATAATAACATATCAGTATGTAAGTAATACTGATGTTATTACTTTATCATGAAACAACTGAAGAAGAAGAAGTTGAAGAAGAAAGAAATTGAAAAGATCGGTAATGGATATTACCTCTTCTTTGGAACGCCTTTTTGGATCCTCCACTTAAGGAACTAAGATTGGTCTTTGGAGAAGACCAGGACCTCTAGGATTATTCTAGGGAAGTGGAGAAGGGAAAATGGCAGGGGTTGGCCGAGCTTGAGTGCTCAAATTGGTGTGAGGAGGAGGGGGAGGAGGTGCCCTTTTATAAGGGAGGAGAGGGGCACCTTAGGAATATCTCAAAATATTATTTTATATTAAAGTCAAAATCGGTTTATAATGGTTCCAAAGGGTCTTATTTCGAAGATAAAGTGGGGAAGGGTCGAAATCCTATCAACCATTAGGATTTAGACAAGTTTAGGGTATTATTTTAACCTTATCAATTAGATTTAACTCTAAGTTAATTAATTTAACTTTTACCGTGTCTTTTTGTTTTCTTTCACTATATGGTTAATAAACTTTCTATAACATGCCAAACGAACCCCAAATTGTTTATTATTAATATATATATCCTTATCTAAGTCATTTGGCCGAACCTTAGATTTTTAGGAATAAAATAACAATTAATAATATAATATTTGATTTAAAAACTATTTTGTGTCAATTTTGACACTATTTGATATATGATTTTTGTGAAAGTCATAACAGAATTATATGTTCGAACCAAGTTGATTAAATCAACAATAATATATCATAGTAACCTATAAAATTAGTGGAATTCATAAAAAGTCTCAAATTACATTTATTTTGGTATTTATATTATCAATTTTTTCAATATTTCATTAATAAGATAATTACTGCATCATCTTTGTGTCATAAATAAATTAAATTATTTGATGTCTAAAAATTACAAATAAAATACCATCATGTAGGAAATCTTTTTAGCTTTCTAATGAATATTTACAATCGAATTTATCTTATGTATAACCCTATATTAAAAATTATTTACTTGTTAAACTTTGATTTTAACTATTTTAACCCTTCTTTAAATAAATTAATAATAAATGTCCTAATCTAATCCAAGTGGGCCTAAATGGTCATATTTTATTCCTAAGTTTGTTTTTGGTCGAATTACACTTGTCCAATAGTATTAGGACATGTGTTAGGGTAATATTGATATCATATTTACCCTTAGTTACCCTATTTACTATTAACCGCGGTAAAAATAGTAAAAAGTTACTATTCACCAAAAAATTATTTTCATCTCATTGAACCACATTTTAGTCCTTGATATTAACCGTGTCTCTCGGATTTTTGAAATTCCATTCACAGAAGCGGTAAAATTAAGTTTTATGCAAAATTCAGTTTTTAACCTACCACTTAGTGGTTTCACTATTCATCAAAAATTGAAAGTTTTCAGAAAAATACCAAAATTTCACCCTAGGCTAATTTCGATATTCTGAGTCCAAAAATGAAGTCCATTTTGAAAAATAAAATTTATAAAATTTCAAAAAGTGGTTATTACTATTCATAACGGCTAGTTTTAATAGCATATTGTTGTTTAGTGAAACTCGGTATTGCGTACGACGCAAGCTATCGAGGAAGGTCGCGATTGCGTGTAAAGCAAGTCAAGCAAGTGTTGCGTAGAAAAAGATTCCTTTGATAATTTATATAACATAAAAGTCTCGGGTGTTACATTCTACCCCCCTTAAAAAGAATTTCGCCCTCGAAATTCGTCACTTTGTAACAAATAGATGAGGATACTTCTCCCTCATCATATCCTCAAGCTCCCATGTAGCTTCTTCAAGTTGGTGGTTCCTCCATAAAACTTTCACCAAGCGAGTGGTCTTGTTTCGTAGGACTTTTTCGCTACGATCCAGAATCTCTATCGGCTGTTCTTCATAAGAAAGATCTTGCTCCAGCGGTACAACTTCTGAGCTGAGTACATGTGAAGGATCTGGTATGTACTTTCTCAGGAGAGATACGTGGAACACATCGTGAACTTGAGAGAGATTCGGTGGAAGCGCCAATCGGTAAGCTACCTTCCTAACACGATCCAGTATTTCAAAAGGACCGATATATCTAGGGCTCAACTTCCCCTTCTTTCCAAATCTCATAACCCTCTTCCAGGGAGATATTCGTAAGAACACTTTATCGCCCACTTCAAACTCTAGGTCTTTTCTTCGGTTGTCGGCATAACTTTTCTGTCGACTTTGAGCTGCTCTTATGTGTTGTTGAATAGATCTAACCTTTTCTGCCATTTCATCAACGAGATCAGGTCCTAATAGCTTTCTTTCCCCAACTTCATCCCAGCAAGTTGGAGTCCTGCATTTCTTTCCATATAGAGCTTCATAAGGAGCCATCTGAATACTGGAGTGAAAGCTATTATTATAAGAAAATTCCACCAAAGGTAGGTGTTGATCCCAACCTCCTTTGAAATCCATAGAGCAAGCTCTCAACATATCTTCTAGGGTTTGAATTGTTCTCTCAGACTGACCGTCTGTCTGGGGATGATAAGCAGTGCTGAAACTCAACTCTGTATCCAGAGTATGCTGAAGACTTCGCCAGAACTTCGAGGTAAATCTCGGATCTCGATCAGATATAATAGAAAGTGGTACTCCATGCAATCTTACCACTTCCTTTACATATATCCTGGCAAGCTGATCTAGAGAGAAATCCTCTCTAATAGCAATGAAGTGTGCAGACTTTGTAAGACGATCAACTATGACCCAGATAGCATTATTGCCTTTGGATGTTTTAGGAAGTCCTGTGACAAAGTCCATAGTGATGTTTTCCCATTTCAATTCGGGTATGGGTAATGGTTGTAACATCCCCTTAGACTTCTGTCTCTCAGCTTTAACTTGTTGACAAACCAAGCATCGAGAGACATATTCAGCAACATCTCTTTTCATGCCATCCCACCAGAAGTACTCTTTCAGGTCCCTATACATCTTCGTGCTTCCAGGATGAATAGAAAATGATGAACTATGAGCCTCATCCAGCAGCTCATTCTTTAATTCGGGGATGGGAGGAACGCAAACACGATTCCTGAACTTTATTATCCCATCACAATCAAGGTTGAATTCAGGAACATTTCTCACCTTCTTTTGTAACTCGACATCTTCTTTCTGTGCCTCTTTAATCTTCACATGTATAGATGGTTGAACATTCATTTGAGAAAGATAAGATTTTTCCCCTTCCATTATAATTCCAAGATCCATCCTTTGTAAATCCATAAATATTGGATCTTTTGTGATCCTCATCATGGATAAACTAGCATGGTCTTGTCGACTTAATGCATCTGCCACCTTGTTTGCTTTCCCAGGGTGGTAATGGATTGAGCAGTCATAATCCTTAATCAGCTCCAACCATCTTCTTTGGCGCATATTCAACTCCTTTTGTGTGAAAATATACTTTAAACTTTTATGATCAGTATAAATATCACACCTTTCACCATAAAGGTAATGCCTCCAAATCTTTAATGCAAAGATTACCGCAGCCAACTCCAAATCATGTGTTGGGTAATTTTGCTCATGGATTTTCAACTGTCGTGAGGCATAAGCTATCACCATATCATTTTGCATAAGAACACACCCCAATCCCTTCTTGGATGCATCACTGTAGATCACAAACCTTTATCCACTACAAGGAAGTGTGAGCACAGGTGCACTGGATAACCTTCTTTTCAACTCCTTGAAATTCTCTTCACATTCCTCTGTCCAGACAAACTTAACTCCTTTCCGAGTCAACTTGGTGAGTGGATTAGATAATCGTGAAAAATCTTTTACAAAACGTCGATAATATCCAGCCAAACCAAGAAAACTTCGGATCTCAGTTACTGTTGTTGGTCTTGACCATCTTTCGATAACCTCTGTTTTTGCTGGATCCACAGATATCCCCTCTTTTGAGATTATATGACCCAAAAATGCAACTTTTTGAAGCCAAACTTCACACTTGGTAAATTTGGCATAAAGCTTCTCCTTTCTCAGGGTCTTCAATATAATTCTCAAGTGATCTTCATGTTCTTCCTTGCTCTTTGAATAGACAAGAATATCGTCTATAAAGACTACCACAAATTGATCAAGATAGTCTCTAAAGACTCTATTCATTAGATCCATGAAGATAGCAGGGGCATTAGTAAGACCAAATGGCATCACTATAAATTCATAGTGTCCATACCTTGTACGGAAAGCCGTCTTTGGTATATCCTCCCTTTTGACCCTTAATTGATGATACCCTGAACGAAGATCAATCTTGGAAAAGTATTGAGCTCCGCGTAGTTGGTCAAATAAGTCATCAATGCGTGGGAGAGGATATTTGTTCTTGATAGTGATCTTGTTAAGTTCTCGATAATCAATGCAGAGTCTCATTGATCCATCTTTCTTCTTAACAAATAGAACAGGTGCTCCCCAAGGTGACGCACTAGGGCGTATGAATCCCTTATCAAGATTCTCTTGGAGTTGCTTCTTCAATTCCTGCAACTCAATTGGGGCCATTCTATAAGGTGTCTTTGAAATAGGCAAAGCACCCGGTACGAGTTATATTGAAAACTCAACTTCACGATTTGGTGGAAGACCCGGCAATTCCTCCGGAAAGACATCATCAAACTCCCGTACAATGGGCATATTCTTAATCGTGAGTTTCTCACCAACCATTTGAGATAAATAACCTTCATTTATTGGAATCAATACCCATAAGATGGAAGAAATTTCCACTGGAAGGTTATGTTCATCCTTGCATTGATAGACGATCGTAGGTTGATCTGGAATATGAAATGTGACTTCCCTTCTTTGGCAATTGATATGAGCTCCATGTAGAGAAAGCCAATCCATGCCATGAATCACATCAAATTCCACTAAAGGAAGGATCACAAGATTTGCAGGAAGCACTTTCCCACAAACTTCTATCGGAGAAGAATTATAAACTTCTGATGCGATTGATGTGCCATTAGGTGTTGTCACAGCTAACTCAACATCTAATTGTTGAGGTAATACGGTGATACCCTTAGAAAATTTTTCAGAAATAAAAGAGTGGGTGGATCCAGAATCAAATAAAACATTTGCTACTTTAGAGTGGATGGTAAGTGTACCTTTCACCACATCGTTATCGTACTCCACATCGCTGATAGAAATTGCATGTGACTTTCCTTTGTCTTTAGCCTTAAGAGTTTGTTTACGTCGACCATCATCATCAACCCTTGGATTTGGGCATTGATTGGCATAATGCCCCATCTCCTTGCACTTGAAACATTGAAGTGTAGCAGGTTCATTCTGTGTATCCCTTCCTTTGTTTGCATCATTAGACATCTTCTTCCCATTATCACGGCATTCAAATGCCCGATGGCCTTCCTTTCCACATTTAAAACATTTACTTGTCCCTTTAAGACAACTCCCTCCATGTTTCTTTCCACACTTTGAGCATAAGGGAAAGTTCATCTTCTTTTCCGTGTGCTCTTTAGATTTTTCTTTGAATTCCATCTTCCTCTTCTTATCAAACCCATGTGACTGATGGGTTACTCCAATCTCCATCTCGACTTTGAGAGCACATCGAACGATTTCCTCGTATCTATTGAAGTCCCTTATGGCTAACGCCCTTCGAAGACTTGGTTTTAAGCCACTAAAGAATCGATCGATCTTACTCTCAGGTTGGATAATAATACCAGAAGCGTACCTTGCAAGTCTTGTAAAATTTGCTTCATAGGTACTAACAGATTCATCATCCCTTTGCTTCAGTTCAAGGAACTCTTTCTCCATCTTTGTTCGGAGAATACGAGGGAAGTACTTATTGAAAAATAAGTTCTTGAACTCGTCCCATTCCATAGACTCAATTTCATCCCTTTGCCTCGTATTCTTAACAAGATTCCACCATTGATCCGCATCTCCTTCCAAACGATACACTGCTAGGATGACTTTATCATGCTCAGAACATTGAAGAACTGAAAATATCTTTTCAGTAGTACTAATCCATTGTTCAGCAACTAATGGATCAGTAGACCCGCTGAAAGATGGTGGACGCTGCCTCATGAAGGATTCAACAGAATGTTGCTCCCTTCTTTGTTCGTTTGGAAATCCTGCATGATTCATAGCTTGAGAAAGTTGTGTGAGCATGGCTACAAGATTTTGCATTCCAGCTCCCATATCGTTTGGTTGCTCAGGGGGACAATCATTGCATTGCCCATCGCATTCCGCATTAACACGGTTCCTTCGGGTTCCAGCCATTGACTAAAACCAAGAAGAATAGTGTGAGCAACACTAATTATAATAGGAAACCACATAATTCAAGAATAAAATTTTCATGCTTAAGGTCTTATCCTAGGTTATTCAAGGCCATTTCTAAAACACTAAGATTGTGTTCTATGCTTAGACTTATCCTTAGGGTTCTTACTAAGGCTTTCACATCCTAGTTTCCAAAGGTTGACTATACCTTTCCTCTGATACCAACTATAACGACCCACACTTTACATACATTGTTAATACTTCAAAATTGAATCACTCTTATTACAACATATGACAAAACCACAAAGGACCGTATAAGTATAGTGTCTTTAGAAACTGGGGAAACATAAACAACTGGTTCATAAATCTTCTACAGTGTCTCCCATTTATTTCATCATATCTAGGGTCCCTTTTAGCATATTCTACTTAATATCCATCTTCCTGACCTGGGGAAAAGAAAACATAAAAGGGTGAGCTCAAATGCTCTGCAAGGGCAAATAAAGGAAATAAAAATCATATCATATCTTTATGAAAATCAAAACCTGCAAAAGAGATCATAATATCTTAACATGGAATAAATCATAGAAGTGAAAATGAGATCCCCATAACATAAAACTTGAAACTTTGTGGCATGCACACATAATCATGGAAAATCATTTCTTGTTAGTCATTACTCATTGCCAAGACTATCTTACTGGACAAAGTCCCTTTCTGAACCGAGTTCACTCCTCGTTTCAGTCCTGTATCACTGAACCGAAATAACCTTCCGTTCCAGCCATGTCTATCTCATGAGATATAAAATCATTACCCAATGCATTGGAGGGAGATATAGGTCCCACCCATCTTATAATGAATCCTTTCTTATGTGTGCCACATAATCATAAAACATGCATCATCGCATAACACATGTAACAAAAATGGGATTCTTGAAACATCATGACATCATAAATCAATTCATATATGATAAAGGAATTCATAAACATAATTCCATCACAACATAGTCAAACCAATGTAAAAATATGGATAGAAACAGAACCCTTTATTATCTTAGATGGAAAATAATTTTGATAAAACACTTGAATTGAATTCTTGAGGAAAATATCCTTTCTTCTTCAAAAACATTTTTCCTTTCATAACATGTCATACAACTTTAAAATAAAAGAAGTTGATTAAAAATAAACTTGAAAACTTGTAAAGGAAGATTCTTTGAAGTAATGTTTTAAAAATCCATTCATGCCGTATAAGTTAAAAAAAAACATTCTTCGTACTTTTGTCGGAAAAGTCAAAAAGTACCTCGTACGGAAAAACGACAAAAGATTCCTTTCATATTCTTTACTAAAAACTAACCTAAGGGTAAAATTGGATTTAAACTATTTCAAGTGAATGGAAACAATATTACATATTGAGGGAACATGGATGTGGATGATAAAATACACCCCAGTAAATACTTACGAATAAACAATCTCGGATAAAAATGAGATTGTGATATTTCCCTTACCTTAGGTCCGATTTGCTTTGTTCATGTCCGAAGCTCCTGTATAATGGTTTAAATAATGTTATTGACTTATTCCAGAATCATACATATTGATATGAGATCATATATGGTCATATTATTAGCTTCTTGTTAGTAATATTTCATTGTTACTTGTTACTCGGGTCTTTATAACTTTTTGTTCTTATGCGTGTTTTGTCGAATAAATTCTTATTCTTATCTTTAGGTTATAGATAATTAATTTCCAGAATGGTATTAGTGTAGTATATACCATATTCATTCATTCAACTCATTTATACAATCATTATGAAATGAAGATCATGTAGAACGAGTCGCATCACATCGTGGAGACGGTATTCCGTACGTACGCACGAGTGATGATATCGTTCCTATGATCGTGGAATTGTATTGGAGTATATATATATATTATTTCAGTATCAATATTACTTAATAATAATCATATATAGTTACTCATTACACCATTATACCCATCCTTGTAAGGTGATGGTGGAAAATAGATTACACCACGGCGTGGAGACGGTATTTCGTACGTACGCACGCGCGGTGATTTCATTTTTCCGTAGGATGGATAGAAGGTGAATTAGGGTTGTTTCATATTTATAATAACATATCAGTATGTAAGTAATACTGATGTTATTACTTTATCATGAAACAACTGAAGAAGAAGAAGTTGAAGAAGAAAGAAATTGAAAAGATCGGTAATGGATATTACCTCTTCTTTGGAACGCCTTTTTGAATCCTCCACTTAAGGAACTAAGATTGGTCTTTGGAGAAGACCAGGACCTCTAGGATTATTCTAGGGAAGTGGAGAAGGGAAAATGGCAGGGGTTGGCCGAGCTTGAGTGCTCAGATTGGTGTGAGGAGGAGGGGGAGGAGGTGCCCTTTTATAAGGGAGGAGAGGGGCACCTTAGGAATATCTCAAAATATTATTTTATATTAGAGTTAAAATCGGTTTATAATGGTTCCAAAGGGTCTTATTTCGAAGATAAAGTGGGGAAGGGTCGAAATCCTATCAACCAATAGGATTTAGACAAGTTTAGGGTATTATTTTAACCTTATCAATTAGATTTAACTCTAAGTTAATTAATTTAACTTTTACCGTGTCTTTTTGTTTTCTTTCACTATATGGTTAATAAACTTTCTATAACATGCCAAACGAACCCCAAATTGTTTATTATTAATATATATATCCTTATCTAAGTCATTTGGCCGAACCTTAGATTTTTAGGAATAAAATAACAATTAATAATATAATATTTGATTTAAAAACTATTTTGTGTCAATTTTGACACTATTTGATATATGATTTTTGTGAAAGTCATAACAGAATTATATGTTCGAACCAAGTTGATTAAATCAACACTAATATATCATAGTAACCTAGAAAATTAGTGGAATTCATAAAAAGTCTCAAATTACATTTATTTTGGTATTTATATTATCAATTTTTTCAATATTTCATTAATAAGATAATTACTGCATCATCTTTGTGTCATAAATAAATTAAATTATTTGATGTCTAAAAATTTCAAATAAAATACCATCATGTAGGAAATCTTTTTAGATTTCTAATGAATATTTACAATCTAATTTATCTTATGTATAACCCTATATTAAAAATGATTTACTTGTTAAACTTTGATTTTAACTATTTTAACCCTTCTTTAAATAAATTAATAATAAATGTCCTAATCTAATCCAAGTGGGCCTAAATGGTCATATTTTATTTCTAAGTTTGTTTTTGGTCGAATTACACTTGTCCAATAGTATTAGGACATGTGTTAGGGTAATATTGATATCATATTTACCCTTAGTTACCCTATTTACTATTAACCGCGGTAAAAATAGTAAAAAGTTACTATTCACCAAAAAATTATTTTCATCTCATTGAACCACATTTTAGTCCTTGATATTAACCGTGTCTCTCGGATTTTTGAAATTCCATTCACAGAAGCGGTAAAATTAAGTTTTATGCAAAATTCAGTTTTTAACCTACCACTTAGTGGTTTCACTATTCATCAAAAATTGAAAGTTTTCAGAAAAATACCAAAATTTCACCCTAGGCTAATTTCGATATTCTGAGTCCAAAAATGAAGTCCATTTTGAAAAATAAAATTTATAAAATTTCAAAAAGTGGTTATTACTATTCATAACGGCTAGTTTTAATAGCATATTGTTGTTTAGTGAAACTCGGTATTGCGTACGACGCAAGCTATCGAGGAAGGTCGCGATTGCGTGTAAAGCAAGTCAAGCAAGTGTTGCGTAGAAAAAGATTCCTTTGATAATTTATATAACATAAAAGTCTCGGGTGTTACATACATTGTGGTGTAATTTTAGTGTAAATAGTACTTTCAAGCCTTAAATGATTATTCCTATATTGATAATCCAATATAAAGAATCAATAATGCCTCATGAAACTAAAACTATGAAGATATTTAAGTATTATTTATCGTTTATTATTAATATAGGTAGGACATGATATTTTCCCCTTTTTTCTCTAAGCAAACATCATTTCATATGAATATAAATCGTTTATAGTCTATTGAAGTCCTTCACATATCTGGAAAATATTTTTTGAAGAGTCATTGAATTTGTGCACACCCATATCCAAAATATGATTCAAGTCTCTTATTAAAGGTTTCATGTAGAATTTTATATCATTTCCAGGATCGTATGCTCCAGATACTAGTATATTCATTAAAGTTGAAGGTTTTTTCATAAAAATTACCAAGGTAATATTATAAACATGAATAAAAACTAGCCACATGATACAACCAGAAATCATTTGACTGAATAGATTAAAACCATCATTAGATAGACCCAACATATCATTATGCACATCATTTGGAAAATCTGGTTGTTTTGAATAAAATTCACACTATACTAATCCATATGTTGGATGAACCAAGTCATCAATATCTTTAACTCACTCAGCATCATTCCATCATATAATGGTTAATATTTTTTAAACATAAATAGATTTTGATATCTAGGAATCAATGTATTGTTCCTCATTAATTTTTATAGAACATGATATGGTGTTCCATATGAATTTCGTCCCATAAATATGTACCACACTCTTTATAGTCATTACAGTTTTCTATTTCCTCCCAAAATAAACTTTAATCTTTTAGAGAATCATGAATTTTATTTGTATAAAATCTAATAATTTTAATTCATTTCCAAACCTTATAATGATTTGGGGGAACATGTGTAGCATAAGAAATAAATCCCTTCCAAAAAGGTAAGAATTTAGTTAATATAGGTATTCTAAATTCCATACATGGTTTTTATAGATATAAACAAATAATTTTTTTTCCATTTTGTCACATTCATGATATATATCAGTTCTAGAATCATCCATTAATTTTTTCACTCTCTCAACATCATCATATTCTTTGTTTTTCCCAAGTATATTGATATCATTTTCCTCTTACAATGGCATACAATCTCTCTCTTGATGATGCACAAATGGAAATCAATATAATATCAAATTCCAGATACCAAGTCCTTCTTTCCATTCATTCACTGCATAAGATTGTTACACCTCTTCATTATGAGGTGAAACATAATAGTTGGTTTAAAATTCATCTTTAGGTATATAGTATCCAACTTATTCATGACATATCCATAGTATTCCAATATATTTACACGAGGGAAACCTTATATGAACTCCATCAAAAGCATCGTTAAATGAAAAATATAAAAAAATTAAATAAAAATTAATTTGAAACGTGGTTGAAATTTGATCGGTATGTTATATCCATATTATATCCATTATAATAAAGTGAAAAAAGTTATATCAAAATAAACAATATAAATCATAATTAAAAAATTATTTTCAACCAATTTTTAAATGAAATTCATCAAATCATACTAGTATTTAGAAAATAAGAAAGGCAAATAAAATATTCTACAACTAATCCCTAAAAATAAAAAACCAAGTTGGGTCTCCCGAAAATTAATTAATTCAATTTCACCATGGATAAAATAAATAACTTCGAGAAACTATAATGTTCTACCGAAGATTTTAACTATAACCACTCAATTAACAAGATTCGAATAATAGAAAAAATGAATTTTCATGAAAAAAATTATTACTTTCCAAATGATCGCAATACTTTGAACATCCCAAAATATATTCTAGTGATCAACACTATAATAAAAGGAGAATAATTATTGATATAAAGAATATGTGATTTAAAGTAATACTTCATAATATCTACTAATTCAACATAAAAATAAAGAATATGGTAAGGATAATTTTTTATTTATATAATTTAATCTAGAATTTATTTTTATAGATATCAAAACCAACTAAAAAATATTGGAATTTTGAATTTTTAACTAAAATTGATTCAGAATAAAAAAATAGCTATATTGGAAAAACAAAAATTTTTTATTCATTCTTTTGGTGAGAAAATTGAAGGATATGTCTTCCATGAATTAGGTTCCCCGAGATTATTCTCTTTAATATATGGGGAATCCTAACTCGCCCTAAATGAGATAGAGATTCCACCCTTCTTAGGTTGGCACCAATCCACCATGAGTAATTATGGGATCAATCTTTTTAGATGTTAAAAACATAAACCCCACATCAATAAATCTCCAATTAAGTAGAATATTAACATGAATGTATAAGGATGATACCATAAATAAAAGGATATTTAACACTAAAATTAACAATTGAAATACTAAACTATTGATAAAAAATAGAAAACTAAATGAAAATCAAAAGAATGGTGATTGATGATGATTTAAGAGAATGATGGATGAAATGAAAAAATGGTATGAGACATATAATTCCAAGGTTAATTCACTGTTTATTATAAAAACATAATGATTTTTTTTATTTTCATTGGAATTATATCTATGTCACCCTCATCTAACTGATTACTCTCACTCTCTCATAAATTCCACTTTTAATGGTCGTAAACTTCTTTTCATTTGTGATAATGGAAGTGAAAAATCATTTTTAAAAATAGATTTTTTCATACCCAATGGTTATAGTGAAATTAGTATTTGAGAAAATGCAATATAGAACACCCCCTTAATAAAATATCAATGGTAATATAATAAAAAATAAGGTATATAGGGATATTATAGAATTGAATGTCAAACCCTACATGAATTAAATGAAAATCCCTAAACACACCAGTACAATCCCCCTTTAATAAAAAGTTAAGAAACAAAATACCACCTCTCATGATATCTATGATAGGGTGATGAAAAAATGAAATAAAACATATAGAATATGTGAAATATCATAAATATGGATACTTTAATCCATGCATAATGAACAAATATTCAATGAATTATTCGATACATTATTTTAGAGGAAAATATGGAAAAATTATCAAGGAAATACAACCTTTATAAGAAAACAACAGGCTCATTTATCCCCTATAAATGATTTAAGGAATAATGAAACTCTCATTATTATGTTTAATTTTTAGATTTATAACAATAAACCTCAATAGTTCTAAGATTTTATATTTAAAAGGATAAATATTTTTTATTTCACCTGGAATTGGGCCTTAATCCTCCATTTTCATTTATAAAAAAACTAAATGATAATTTTTTTAAAATGCCTATTTTATGTCAATTTTGAAAATGGATCTCATGGTCAACAGATATGAAACTCAAAATATAAATTTATTGAGATTGTTTTTTTTTATTTTCATGTTAATTGATGGTTCACGACAGAACCATATACTATAGAATGACATATACATGGCCATACATGCTTCCAGAAGAATCTATTAACATAATGTCATGAACAGAAACTCATAAAGTATAGAATTTAAAAGAATGATACAAAAATCACTATATATATAGCCAATATAAGAACATCAAATTTTGAGATTTATCACATGATGACCAAGATTATAATGGAAAAAATACTTAAAGGAAGAGATGAAGGATTCATAACTCACTAATATGATGTTGAAGAAGACCTAAATAAAAATATTATTGAATAAGTGGAGATAGATAAAAGAGATGGGAAGTCACCACTAGCTTGAGTGAGGGAAATTAGAGTATGGATCATAAGTGAATAGGGGTTGGGGTAGGGCTGGGAGCCAATGAACTTGGGAAAAGACTATATCAATGGTTTTTTAAAAACCATTGTTATTGGAAAATCTATACAAATGTTTACAAAAAATCATTGGTATAGCTTTATCTATACTAATGGTTTGAATGAAAAATGGGTATATATTGGATCCAAGAACAATTTACCAACTTTTCATGTAATCCCTTGGTATAGAGGCATGACTATAACGACATGGGTTTTTGGAATGGGTTAAAATCCCCACTGGGTTGATTTTTTCAACTAGTGTCGATTCTACATATTGTTTCGTTGATTAGAACTCAATTTTGAGAGTTATTTTTTCCTTAAATAGTTTTTTGGGTTGGTTCAGAGGATAGGAATGTGGATTGGGTGTTCGGAAAGGTTTCAGTAGCATCGGAGGCCCGAAGGAATAGTTTTTGGTAAGCAGGTGCAGTTGCACGGTTTGGGGAAACCGTGCAAGTCAGGGGGAAAAATATAAGAATGAATCTATAAAATTATATAGTGTTTCTATATGGTTTTGAAAACTATATAGGGTGTTTTTGAAATCCTGTGGTGTCTAGGAAGTTTCCTTCTCAGGCTTTCCGTGTGGTTTGGAAAACAGTTTGGGTAAACCGTGCGGCCAGTGCTGGGTGTTTTCTTTGAATTTTTATTTTCTCCTATTTCTTATTTCTTTCATCTCCATTCCTCCTCCTTGGTTGTGCATAGAAATAAAGAGATTCCCTTTTATCCTTACACTATATTTGATCTCATCTCTCTATCGGTCATCCTTTCTTCGATCCATCACAAGCTACTAGATTACCTCGGTACGTCGAGCCATGTCTATACCTCTTCTTCTTTAATATTTCATCTAATAGAAAATTGTTTCCCTCCGATCCAATTTCTGGGTTAAAGAATGAAACTCAGATCTAGGTTGATTTACTTTGATTTGTACCTCGTTATAGATTGTGCCTACATCTACTATTCTATGTTAGGTAGTGCATACCTTGTTTTACATTTTTGTGGAATTTTGGGGGTTGAAACTTTTTTGCGCAATGACCAGTTTTGAGAGAGACCCTACTATAGCATATTAAATTGATTGTTACACCATGTTGGATGTTGTGGCCCTGCCTTATACTTATTACGCTTGAGATATTATGGGATAAGGGTCTTTGTTCTTTGGGATATTTTTTTCGGGGTACCAAAATGTTTTTAAATGAATTGTTTTGATTTAAACTACTTTGTTTAGTTTGTAAAAGCTTGATTAATCCTATTAGAGGTGTTCAAGAAATTCGTAGTAATTTTCCATAGCTGAGAGATGGTGTAATTAAATATTTTTAAATTTAATTACTTGTTTAAAGTATATTAATGTGATTTGAATTTATGTAATTCTGGACATTTCATATGCTAAGACACTTAGGGTTGTGAAGGGTTTGGCCCATTATTGGGATGGCTTGGAAACCAGGATTGAGTTATATTGATCACTAGTTAGGCTTCTCTCAGATTTAGATGAGTGGTTCTGACCACATTATTGGGCGTCACAAATGTCGGTTTGAGGCAGTGTGACTATCAAGTTGGGATCAACCTGAGATACATATATGGCAAGGCCATCAAATTTGAATGACATTGTCGCAGGGGAACAAGGAGTTGGGATTGGTGTATATTAGGTTCTAATTCATTTTGTTTCACTCACCGATGATGGGAAAAGTTTCGATGGAGTCGTGTGCACATAGGTTGACTATGTGATGAGGTGTTTTTGATGGCTCATGTGGGTAGAGGCCCCCGATAGTCGTGGTTTAGAAATTTATGGTTTGGGGGTGATTCCTGTAGAAACCCACATTGATGGTGGGGAGTACTCAGTTGGTATCCTTGAGGATAGGTTAAGAGATGAGGCTCTCCATGATTGAGGCCATGGGCCTGGATATTTATTTGAGGACATACATCACTGTTCCCCTATTTTTTATGCTATGGGCTGATGTGAGATTTCAAGCAAGGGTCCTTAGGACTGAGATACTATTTTTGGGAGTGCCTTCAGAATGTTGGTAGTTTGAGACAAGAGGTTCCAGGAGGCATGTGGTGTCATGATATATGACTGAGGTGGAACCTGAGGGTTCATCATGGATTCGTTACTATAGGGGTACCTTGGAAAATGGGTCAAGGACTCTCTTTTCATCAGATATTCTGGTGATTTCCAAATTTGGTGAGACTCTCTTGTGGCTGCTGAGCACTAGAGTAGATTGTGTTTATTATCACATCATACTGCTTACTTTTCTTATAGATTCATGTATTCTCAAACACATATACTTAGTACTAACCATTGGGTTGTATCCTACAAAGATTTATCTCACACCCTCTATGGGCCCTTCAAGAAACATGTAGACTTTTTGAATTTACATACAGGTAAAAGGTCAGCTTTAGTAGAGGGGTCATAGTACTACTTGGTATGGAGATTGGAATGGACCTTGAGGTCACACAGATCTGAAGTTTTACTTTTTTTTTCACTTTCACTCCAATATTATCATGATTATTTTATATGTAGCTATAGTGGTTATCCATTGGAACAATTTTTGTATATTTACATGTATAAACTGTTATGAATGCATGCCTTGTTTGGTTTAGGATTGTTTACATGTGGTTTTTGTCATGTTGTTCTATTAACATTCCAATTCAACTTCTTTTTATATATCACTTCCACTGTTTATTGTTATTGGATGAGATTCGACAATGCGGGTCTGGTTCGAGTCTACTGATTCATTTATTTCTGGTTCATGCAGCCTTATTATGCTCAGACTAGTATATTATCTTTTTCTAGAGGGTATAGCCACCCCACTATACCTGTTGACACCGTTGCAGGTAGTTGACATCCTTTACCATTCAGGGAGGTGCACCTATGGCCAGTAGAACTTGGATTATTATCACTTTTCGGGTGATTGTTCGGATCAGTGATGTTACAAGTTATATTGAAAAGAGGTTTAGATCCCCCGACTTTTGGGTTATGGTATACTAGAGTTTGGTTGTTGTTGGAATTGGATTTTAAGCTCGTGCTTGGGTTCCTGCAGCCCCATGTAGGTGGGATGGATTGAGTTTCCTTGGGTGGGTTATGCTATTTTAATTTTTCTCAGATTATAGTTTATATGGTCTCCACCATGGGGATCACTTGTTTTGTGATGATTATTGGTTGTGATATGTGACCCTTGACCTGATGTGGTAAGGGATAATTGGACCTTGGAATGGTAAGGAAAGGCGTCGTTTTTTGTATTTTGATAGGCATATTTTTAGGGTATTTCAATTTCATATATGCACATATGCTTTGTGAAGAGATAATACCATGTGAATAATATCAAATTCCATGTAGAAATGTAAAATTACATGCTTTAAATGCTTTTGAAATGTGAGTTGTTATATTAAATGCTTTATATATATATATATGTGAAATTGGATTTGTAATGAGGAATGGGTTTGGATCTTATAGGAGTAGGTAGGTTTTATGGATGAGTGATTTTGATCACCAGGATTGGGAAACAAGGTTGCCAGTTTGAGGTAACATTGGATAACAAGATGGGCACAACCTTGGGATATTATGATACCTGGCCCTATTGTGGGAGGGTAAGGAGTCCATGAGGCTAGGATGTTGTGGGGCATGGTTTTAGTGGGGAAGAGTGAGGGTAGTGAGAATGCACTGCATTTTTATTGATTTCCCAATCTAAGTTGAATATATTGTAATATATCTATGGGATGCCTGACCATTTTCTGGTATTCAGTAGGTTCCTCCTCGACAACTCAATGGATCATCTGGTGGGTTATGTTACAATGCTATAGGAGCACGATCAAGTTCAGACCCCTAATAGTTAGGAAGAGTATGAGCTATAGGTACATGCTCAGGGGCATGATCAGGTTCATGATACAGTGTTGACAGGACAACTTCCGGGCTTGATAGAATTTGGGTCATGGATTGACATGTAGATTCAGTCTAGCCAGGTACGTGTTTTGAAGGAAATCAACAGGGTTTCATAGAGAATTAAACCCTGTATGGCCTATCTTACTTGAGATTTTTAGTCGTAGCACCCGCCAATTTTTCAAGGTGCAGTTGGTTCACAGACAACTGAGAAATGGATAGAGAAAATGCAGATGATTTTCGTGCAGCTCGAGATGCCTCCAAGGTGGAGGGTCAAGCTAGAGGCATATATTCTTAGAGGTCTAGCTATGTTCTCATGGGATGTGCACATTCTGGCTAGCAGAAACGAGGGACTGTCTTGGAAGGACTTTGAGGATAATTTCCTTGAGAACTTTTTCCCTAAGACATAGAGGGATAAGAGAGATCGAGAGTTCTTATGCCTTCATTATGGTGATATGTCTGTCCTGGAATCCATAGCAACTTTTACCAAGCTATCTCACTTTGCACTGGGTATGGTATGCGATGATAGCTCACAGTTGAGGTGCTTTGAATATGGCTTACAGAATGCCATATGGGTGTAGGATAACATCTTTTGGTTGGCTTTATTCTCAAAGGTGGTGAATCAGGTGATCATAGTCAAGGTTAAACTGATGGAAAAGTCCTATTTGGGCCATTCAATGGATTTAGGTTATGGTTTAGATAGTAGGAAAGGAGGTCAGTATGAGTTCCAACAAGACAGCCAGACCAATGACCTAGCTAGACCACCTCATGGTAACTCAATGGTTGTTTTATTTTTGTGTGGGTAGCCAAGGAATGTATGGGCTTAGTGTGATAGGCCTCCAAATGAGTTCTAGGAAACTAGGAAGGTTGTTTATCTCAAGAGGTTCTACTAGAATCCTTATTAGATAGCTAATAGATGGGTACTGAGGCAGCACATTCTTAAATGATCAGTTTAGTATCAGTACCTTGCGAGGGAAACTGAGGTTCAGATGCACGCAAAGGATGTGTTAAAGATAGTGGGACCCAACCACGATGTCAATAGCTGATGATTGGTGAAACCCCATGGGGAGGAGAGGATTCAGTTACATGTGTGTTAGGCTACTTGCATGCCATTGAGCCGTCAAGGGCTGAGCAGAATGGAGAGTCAGCGATAGTCATAAGTATGTTGCGGGAATGGTTGTGATTTTCTTTTACTTTTGTTTTGGAGTGGCCTATTAATGAATGTCCATTTTGAGTGCATGAAGTGAACAAGTTTTATATAGATTTACCAGACACTGGTTAGTGGGTTAGAACCATTTCAGGTGCATGAGGCACACACACACACTCACTCACACACACACATATATATATCTTTGTGTGTGTGTTGCTTGGAATCTAAAGCATCATTGGATACATGTTATGATGTTCTTAGCATCAGGAGCATCATTTCATGTGTGTTTCGATGTGCTTAGGCATCATAGAATGTGAGGGATGCAACTTACTTGAGGTGCCATGGGTATTAGGGCATTGAGGATGCAGGATTTTGATTGAGGTCCAAGGCACCAGGTTGTTTTGAGCATCCATGAGATGTGAGACCTTATGGTTCCATGGGTGTCATGGGATCAAGGAAGTAACAAATGCGGCGAGGGATATGGTTGGGTGTCAAAAGTGACACATGATCACTTAATGAGGTGCAGGGGTGACAATGCGTCCTAAGAAGACCATTAGTCCAGAAATAGGTCATGGGACCTTGAATGATTTGAGCATTGGGTTAGGATTTACTAGGTTTGGAAACTCTTAAGGTGTGGAACCCTCCATGATGAAGATGACCTATACCCTAGATATTGGGGAAGTCTGAGTTATTAGATGGGATGGGTATGCTTGTTACTATCTCTATGTTTTTTATTACATGGGGTTGAGCTATATTATGCTGGGGAGATTGTAACGGCTTGGGATTTTGGAATCTGTAAAAATCCCCACCCAGTTTGAAATTTTGAACTAGTGGCAATGTTACCTTTTATTTAATTGATCAGAACACAATTACAAGAGTCCTATTGGCCTTAAATGGTATTTTTATGTTGGTTTGGAGGCTAGGTGAGTGTATCAATTATTCTAAAAGTTTTTAGGATAATCTAAGGCCAGTAGGGTTAGTTTTTGGGAAGCAAGTGTAGTTGTATAGTTTGGGGAAACTATGAGAGTCTAGGCGCATGACTGTGCTGATGCATTTGCAGAATTTTAGAGGGTTTTAGCATGATTTAGAAACCGTGTGGCTAGTGCTGGGTGCCTTTTAAATTTTTATTTTATACTATTTCTTCTTTATTTCTTCTTCTTTATTCCTCCTTGGTCACACACAATAGGGTAGATCCACCCTTTGCACCTTCCACTATATTTGATCCTGTCTCTCTATCATTCATCCATTTCTTGACCCGTAAGAAGCTACAAGATCACCATAGTAAGGATAACCCCATGTATACCTCTTATTCTTTGATCATTTGTCTTACAACCTTCTATTTCCATCCGAGCCAATTTTATGATTTAATACTGAAACTCAAATCTACATCGATCCTCGTTGAGTTGGACTTAGTTATATTACGTGCCTACATATATGAGTCTGAGTTAGGTGGTGCATACCCTATTTTGAGTTTTCATGGAAATTTCAGGGATGAAGTTTTTTAGGACAATGGAGAGTCTTGGGAAAGAACCCAATGTAACATATTAAATTGACTGTTAGACCTTGGGGGATGTTGTGGGAATGCCCTATACCTGTTACTCTTCAGAGAGGTTGTGCAAGAGGCCTATACTCATTGGGATATTTTGTATGGTGGTGCCAAAATAATTTTAAATGAATTATTATGACTTTAACTTCTATATTTAATTTTTTAAATCATGGTTAATCTTGTTAGAGGAATTCAAGACCTTCGTGCTAATGTTCCATAGCTGGTAGTTGGTGTAATTCAATCTACATAAAGTGAATTACTTTTATATATGTTTTAATGTGCTTTTTATTTATTTAATGCTTGAGATTACATATGATAAGACCCTTTGGGTTTTGGTGGGTTTGGCCCAAGGTTGGAATAGTATGGACATCAAGATTGAGTGATGCTGATCACTAGTTGGGCTTAGCCCATATTTTCATGAGTGGTTGTGACCACAAATTTGGGCTTCATGGATGTTGTTTTGAGGCATTATGACTGTCAGGATGGGAATGGCCTTGGAAACCTAGATGGAATGGCCATCGGATTTGAGTGAAATTGTCATAGGGGAACGAGGTTCGATAGTTGGTGTGGCTTAGGTTCTTATTTGGTGATTGTCGCTCACACATGATGATCAGATCACTGATTGAGTTGTGTGCATACATGTTGACTCCATGATGAGGTGGTTTTGAGAAATCATGTGGGTAGAGGCCCTTGATAGTTGCGGTTTAGGTATTTATGGTTCTGGGGTGCTAGTCATAGAAATCCACATGGATGGTGAGGATCCTTCGGTTGGTAGCCTTGAGGAAATCAGGATGGGAGATGAGGCTCGCTATGATTAAGGCCATGGACCTAGATATATATCTGAGGACATACATCATTGTTCCTCCAGTTTTCATGTTATGGGCTGATGTGATATTTAGATCAAGGGTCCATGGTATTTGGACACTTTTGTTTGGGATTGCCTTTAGGACGTCAGTACTTTGAGATACGAGGTGTCAGGAGGCATATGGTGTCATGCTATATGATAGAGGTGGAACCTGAGGGTTCACCAAGACATTGTGATTATAGGAGTACCTGGGGACATGGGCCAAAGACTCTATTGGCTTCCGAGATTCCGGTGATGTCCGAAGTAGGTGACACTCCCTGGTGGATGCTAAGATACAATGATGATTTTGAGTATTATCGCATCATACTATTTAATTTTATTAGGGATGTTTGTCTAATTAAACAAATATACAAGGTACACACCATTTGGTGGTGTCATACTAAGATTCTCTTCACACCCTATACGAGCCATTTCCAATATTTGTAGAATTTATGAATTTATGTATAGGTAAATGGTCAACTTCAAGAGTTGGATCGTAGTACTGTTTGGGATTGAGATGGGTATGGACCTTGAAGTCACGCCTGACTAGAGTTTTACTTTATTTTATATTTCAATCCTGTATTAGAATTATTATTTTGAATATAACTATAGTGGTTAGCCATTAGCACCCTTTTCATATATTGACATATATGACCTGCTATGGATGCATTCTTTGTTTATTTTTGAAGTGTTTACAAGTTGTTTTTGGCATGTTATTCTGTTTACATTCCACTAATGGTTTTGTTTATTTCTCTCTTCCATTTTTATTGTTATTGGATGTGCTTCCTCTCTTGGGTGTGGTTCGAGTCTGTTGAGACATTTATTTCCACTACATGTTGTCTTATTATGATCAGACTAGTATATTATCTATTTAAGAGGTTATATCCTCCCCAATTGTCTTTTTTACACCCTCACGAATAGTCAGAAGCCTTTCGAGTTCGAGGAGGAGTGCCTAAGGCCAGTTTAACCTAGCCCGTTAGAATTGTTCAGGTGGCTGTTCGGGTTGGGGATTCTACAATAGAACAACTTTCCAGTAGCGTTAATAAAAAAAATTCTATCTTCAACCGGGGTGAAAAGAAATACATAACATTTTTATTAATCTCAAAACACATTTTTTTAAAATTAATCTATGTATACTTAACATTCTTAATCAATTCTATATTTTCCTATAAAATAGAGATTTTTCTGATATGTTTTAATTTTTTATAAAAAATAATATTTTGATAAGACCTTTAACAAAATAGATGGATTTCTCCAAATATATTTTATAAGACAAAAATTATAAAATCATTAACCTATGAATGATGTTCCAAACATATCATAATTAATGTATCATTATCTTTTTGATGCGAAGCATCAACTACTAGGATAGATTTTTTTGGGAGATAATGAATTGTGTATTTCTTATCCTTTATCAATTCTAGCCACTCCTTTATCACCTATTCAAAATTTTCTAAATGAATATATACATCAATCATTTATGGTTAGTATATATTTCTCTCTTTAATAGATATTATTTAAAGTGTCTAAATTTAAATATCAAACACTAAATCCATCCATTCATGTTAGTGTATACAATAATTTTACTTAGGAGGTTTTAATTGACCTGAAACCTAAGTAATTACTAATCATTATTTAGTAAATAAAAACCATTCCCTTTAAGGAAGCCTCATTGTAGGTAAGAAATACACTATTTATAAACAACATGGACAAACTAGATCATTAACTAATCTTATTTTCAATTCCATTAAATATTCATCACATTACCTTTTCAAGATAAACATAACCCATTTTATGTTTACATAGTTGGTGGTCTAGATAATATTGAAATGTTTTCAATAAAACTATGTTAATAGCCTATTAATCCAAGAAAACTATGAATTTTAGTCACATTAGTAGGAATTGGTCCTTGATCAACTACTTTAGTTTATTGTTATCTACAATTATGATATCGTTATTTATGGTATGTGGAAGGAATTAAATACCCCACAACATAAAATCATATTTAAAAGATTTTCCATATAATTTATTTGATTTAATGGTTTTTGGAATAATTCATAGATAATTTTTATTACCCTCATGACTCTTATAATGAGGAAAAAATCACCAAGAAACATAAGTACATATGTATTCAAATAATAATAGAAAAATATATTAATAATATCCATGAATACCGATGGAAAATTCAAAAATCCAAAGGGCACAAAAGAAGATCATAACACCCTTTTCAAGTTCGAAATACCATCATAGGGTATTTTTCCTCCTTCTCCTTCACATTATGGTATCTAAACATGAGATCAACCATTGAAAAATATTGGCTTCCCAGTGTTGATACAAAAAATCATCAATATAAGGAAACATATACTTATTCTTATTTTTAATGTTATTCAATGTTATTTAATAAAAAAGGCCCAGGGAATGATATTTCTTTTTTTATAATTAAAATAGTATCACCCCATGGGGAAGAACTATGATTAATGAAACATTTTCAAGTAACTCATGAAACTAAATATTTAATTATAAAATCTATAATTGATCCATTTGATAAGGGGGATTGAAATTGGATTAGAATGAAGAAATAATTCAACACAATAATCAACTTCTCGATTATGTATAATGACATGTATCTCATTAAGAACAACCTCTAATTATTCTTTTACAATCAAGAGATCATTATCTGAAAAATTTCTTTATTTTCATATTCACAAGAAATTGACCTTTCATTTATATCCTTTAATAGTTTTTAAACATCCTGATATGTTAGAAATGGTTTTAATTGATTTATAAATACACACACAAACTCATTTTATAAAGTAAATTCTTTAGATCCCTAATCTGTCTTTACATGATAAGCTGAATTCCAGTCTATACCTAGAAAAAATATCAAATTACGAAATGGGATTGATAATAAGGTTTTCAAGAAAACTCTTATATAGATGATAATAGGAAAATATTTGAAAATAATTTTTTCTATAATAATATCCCAAGGTATTTTAACCAAAATTAGAAAATTCATTTTATGAGGTTAAATTTTCATTTGACTAGTAAATTTTTAGATTTGAATGAACGTGTAGAACCCGAATCAAAAAAGAAATTAGAAATTTTTTATTAAGTGATTAATTTAGCTTTAATAACTTCATTTTATTTACCAATATATACTGAAGTAGTTTCAATGGATTTCACCACACCCAAATGTTAATAGTCTGACTACTTCCCACCATTCATGATCTTCTTCAGACACTCATCTTTATAATAAAAAATCACATTACATAGAAAACACATGTATGATTATTATTGGAATTATTCTTACCACTACCAAGATATTTTAATATTTAATCAAAATATGTATTCCTAAACATACCATATCATAAGCACTTCCCAGATTTCATAAGACATTACTTACGGTGTTTTTGACCACACATATCATAAACTAAAAACTTGATTTTATTATCTTATTAATTCTTCAATGTATCATTTTAATTTTCATACCACTGAGATCACATTTTCTCTTTATTTTTATTAAATACCTAGTAATTATAAAACATTATTTCTATTTTCTCATAAAAAACTAGTTTCTTATAACTTTTAAATTCGTGAGAGTCTAATGCTATTTTGTATCATGGGATTAATCCTGAGTAAAATTGATTAATTTTTCTATTAAGTACCCAAAGATAATTTAGTGAATACTATTCCATTCAGATGATGTTTTCTTCATACATGAATATTGAATAGTCATCCTCCTTCCTCTATTCTGAGAGTTACTTTTCCATCCTAAGCGAAACAAAATTAGGAGAATAGTTCTCAATGAAAGTATTCTTAATTAAATAACATTCTATAGTGTCAATGTCCTATATTTATTAAGAATTATAATTTTTTGAATAACATTAATTTAAATTGCAATAAAAAGTTTTAAAAAATTATTTACCTTTTAATGATCCAAACAACACATGAATTAAAATATCTTTTCTAATGGTTTAATACATTATTGTTCTATCACTGAGTCAGAAGATCTACCAAATTTTGAACGGTTCTATCTTATAAAATTCTCCACTGTAGACATATTATGTTATGGTAGATATGGTTTCTCTTTAGAATAAATTCTTTCAACATTTATAGCATGTTCCAGATAATTAATCACAACAAAAAACTGTCCCGTTTTAATTTCAAGCATTACAGTTTATTGTTTTGGAGGGATATTTTCCTCTTGGTTTCATGCTACACCAGACTTCCAATTACCACTTTTGAAAAAAATTACCAACTAATGTATTTTATCTGAATAAACATGGTAATATTAAAATTATATGTCATTATAACCACAAATTAGAACCATATAATAGGATTTTCATACAATTTTCTATGCTAAAATTTTCTAATCCATTCCTCTAATTCAAACTCCAACAAACATAAATTTAGTAATCTATAAAATTTATTCTTTAAAATATAATTCATATCCTTAAATTACCAAAGATATTTTAGGTTTACAGGCTTATATAATTAGGTTATCAACCATACATAAACAAATATTACAACACACATTATAAACAACCTATCAGTATCCATTTTTTTTCAAAATAAAAAAAATTAATATAAAAAGGTTTTTTTAATAACATATAATCATACATTTCATATTGACCTCACACTTGTCCCCAATCATCCTTCAAACCATATTGAAGAAATTGTAAAAGGTGGTATGAGAAGAATAATACTAATAAGGGACGTATAGAAATAAAAAAGGAACATGTTTGTCAATGAATAATCTTAAAAAAGATACGTTTTAATGATAAACTTGGGATTAAAATAAAAAATTCCTTACCAGGTAAATCAGACACTCTACCCAAATAACTTTATAAAATACATAATAAATATTGAAGACAATATTAAACTCAGAAATATTTCTTTTTAATCATGTAAAACTTGTGAAATGTTATATATTTCACCCTTAATAAGTATTATAAACAAACCTTTAAATGTAATATCATTATATTTCCTTGTAAAAAATAATATTTACATGAAAAATCCTAATCTAAATAGATGAATCATGTAGGTAAAATGAGACATAATTTTCATATCACTCTTATAATCACTCTTACAATTCGAATTACTAACTTGATAAATTCAAATGATCTCTTAAGAGAAAAAAATCTGGTTTATTCAGTCCCTTTCCCCAATGTATCAGAGAGAAATATCGGGCTCACCCATCCTCATGAGATATATTGGGCTCAAACAACCTCATGAAAAATAACCAATAACCATTTTATAATAATAATACATGTAATATTTCATTTTCATGATAATAATCATAAAAAAAATCGCTTCACCCATTATAAAACAATTCTAGATATTGAAATTTCCATTACATTTTAAACCCTTTCTGAAAACACCCAAAAAAGGGATGGGGGGTTTTATTTAAAAAAATTGAATATATTAATGTAATCCAAACATAAAATAACTATTATAGTGGAGGGAATAACCTTTTATTCCGTGCATGTTAAAATATAATATTTAATTTTATTTTCATTAAAATGATCCATATAAAATACGTAAAAACATTACATTTGAAAACCATTGAATGAAATTAAATAAAAGAAATAAAGTTTACCTTATAATTCATTAATCACATATAAAAACAGACATAAAATTATTTAATTAATATTGAAAATAAATAAAAATAATTACAACATTAATAATTAAAATATATAAAATAATTTTTAAGGTAATGTGTCCCTCACCTTTAGCTAAAATCATCATATAAATTCATTATATTATTCAATAATAAACTTATGGTAATTAGTTACTCGATTAATAACTTTTTAAAGTTAATTATTCATTTTGTTTTATTTATTACCTTGTTTTATAAAATTACTTAACCAATTAAGTCCACGTCTGATGATTTTAGGATATTTAACTAATACGTCAAAATCACTTTTGAATGTCAACTATGGTAAATATGGTTATAATTCCACCATCTATAGTTTAAAAAACATTTCATAATCATAATTTTAATATATTAATTATACTTTGAAAACCGACCATGAAATATGGTTATGAATGAATTATTTCGCAATCATAGACACAATAGGCCATGTAGATGCAAGAGTAATGTTTTCATTTTTCAAAGAGCATGATAGAAAGAAGGTATGTAACATTTTAGAATTCAAAAATTACAATTATGTAAAAAAAATCACATTATTTCTTTAGATATAGTGATATATATAGTATCAATGTTATATGTTCATGAAAAACAAATCACATTGCTCCATAGATATGGTAATCCACATATACTCATGAATATTATAAATGAATATGATTAAGATATTAAAATTATTTATGTAAACATTAACTAGGTTGTTACATGGTACTTTTTTAAAATAGACTCTAGATTACAAGACATTATTTACTATTCAATATTCTTCATTAAAAAGAAACATTGAAACAACATCATGAGATACTAAAAAATAAGACCATTAAACATAAAACCAATTAATTTCAAATCATTTGGAAAACCTAATAATTTTCTTCTTTTAATACAATTCATCGAAAAAATGAATCATTATTTTATGTCACACAAAATAGGTGAAATGATTCAAAGTATTTATTTAATTTTAAAAAAATCCTTTTTAATACCTTTTAATAAACCCACAATTCAAAACACCTCTTCAGAAACTAGAAAATCAATAAAAAATGTTTTCATAACTCAGAAGAGAATTTTAAACACTATAAAAAATAAACTTAGGCAATAAAATGAAGGTTTAATTTAATGAATAAGTCTTTATAAATATTAAATAATTAAATGACATGGAAATTAATGTAACTATGAAATAACACCAACCTTGATCACATGGAAATAAAGAAAAAATGAGTTACCTTTGATAGAGAAACTCAATTAATTAATGTGGATCACTCTATATGATTTGAACACCTAAAACCCCTAGATTATAAACACCCCAAAAACCTTTTATCAGGAAAACAATCCATTGGGTTCATAGGAGAAAACCAGACTGAGAAAGAATTGATGTGGGGAATATGGGAGGGGAAGGAAAAGGGAAAAATGGATATTTTCCTCCAAAATCTAAATAAATGAGAGTTATCATAGAACAATAGCAGGGTTGAGGGTAAGGATAGATACATGATGTGTTCATTATCCTTGTATGAAAAAATAATGTGGGGGTGGTCTAACACATTTTATTCGATGCTGGAAAGATGGGGAAATCACATATAATAAAATCTGCGTAGATCACATGGGTACCAAATAAGTCAATAAAACATGTACCAACCATATATCCGTCATTAAAACCATCATGGAACATAACATATTTTAACCACATCATTATTAAAGTTTTACACCAACCAATTTATGGCATCTAAAATGTTCTTCTAGTTTTACATAGTCAGTCCACATTGTTTTCGTAAAATTTGATTCAACTTTTTTCTAATAACTAGAACGTCAATATTTAAAAAACAGTCTAAAGTACCTAAAAATGAAACTAAAGGTGCAAGAAAAAAAATAACTTAAAAAGAAAAATAAATTTTATGGTGTTAAAATTCTTATCTCTATGACACTTTATACCTAGAAAATTCCTCATAAAAATTAGTATGGTAATCGGAATGTAAAACCTCAACACCCAAAAAGGAGATGGGAGGGATTCCAAAACAGTAAAATACACAATTTAGTTAGAAATTATTAACTAATTCTATTACTATGGATTAAAAACTACATCCTCACTTATCCACCCACATATCGAAGAAAAATTCATTCTAATAAAGAGACAAAAATCCTAAAGAATATAGATGCATACTAAGGTATCTAATCCATTACGACATAATCTAGAATTATGGATCATATAGATAGAAATTATCATGAAGATACCTCAAAAAGAAAATAACCATTCAGTAGACACCCAAACAACCATTCAATGAATAAGCTCAAAATTTAAAACTTAACACAATGAGTAGGAAAAATAAATATTTATAACATTTAAACCATCCAAACCTCAAAAATAAAATGTTAGAAGGAAAACAACTAGAAAATTACCTAATAAATTAAAAATATGGGACCCAAATTTTGGTCATAACATAAAAAATATGTTATTATAGGACATCAATCCTAGAACACCATTTCATGTTGATCCCATCGTGATTTAAACCAGTACGAATAATGCGGTGAACTGAAATAATGCAACATTATACCTAGACAACCGAGCCTAAACCAAAGGGTCTATCATGGTCATCAAAATAAAAAATCAATCCCAAAAAAATCTAAAAATAAATATACCTTTAAAACATAACAACAACATTGATTCATTCAAAAACCAAACTTCCATCACCATCTATAGAAGAATGATCCAAGAAATTCTATATAAATTATAAATAAAATACCAAATAAAATTATGATCCAAAAATATGATACACATGAGATTTTTTAATCTGATGATTCAGATTATAAAAATATTTAATATTTCCAAATAGTCCACATTTAAGATATTCTCTCAATGTTTAACCATATAATGCATGGAATATCAAAGATCTTTTCACTAAAATCACATGATATATCCCATTTTCATTGAAGAAAAAACCCTTTAAGAATGTCATCCCTTACGAAGCATACCTTCCAAATCTTGAAAATATAACTAGTTCTTCTAACTAGATGGAACATATTCACTCACATAAAATACATTAAGTATAACTCTTTCCACATGATTCATTGTAGTTTGAGCTTTTAATAATTATCCTTCAGGAAAAAATTTCTTCACAATCCAATATAATAGATTCAAAAACAACTACACTAAGGTCCAGGTGAAGGCCTAGTTCAATGAAATAATACTTTAAGGAATAATTACTAACTATCATAGGAGAAAAGAATATTAGATCTGATAAAAAATTTGTATACTCCTTTACTTATTGCACACTCAGATGGTGGTTCATGAAATCGATTTCTCTACTTTTAGTTCTAAGAGAATGCTATAGTTAATAAATTCCATATTTATAAATACCTAGGATATGATCCCATATATCCAATAAGGAACCATATAATACCAAAATAATAAACTAGGTCATTTGAATAAAATAATAATGTCTTTCACTCTTGAAGTTTCACGAGCTTCCATAGAAATTAAGATCTTCATAATTTCCTCCTATACTCCATCACATTGAGAGAACCTTGATTATTTTTGAAACAATGTGGTTGATGATTCATATTTACTTATATTTGGTCTATGTTTAGGGATTATTCGGGTTCCACCACTCAATATTGAGTCCGTATAGAGTCAAAATGTCGTAAAAAATCTCTTATGTGAAAAGAGTAATCATCTATAATGTATGATCAATAAATAGAATTTATCTTCTTAGTTTAAGACTATTTGGTTTGTACACTTACAATATTATGGAACATATATGATATTCGTACAAATTTTGTATAAAAAACACATGCCATACCCAAAAACCCATAATAATTCAAAACCCAACTCACCTATGACTAATAAAAAAACACTTTTTTATTATCTCACACATTCTAGAATAAAAAAAATCCTTAACCTACATAAATTTATTTTGAAAACATATTAATCCTCAAAAAAATACTACATGAATTTATTAGTATTCCTCATATAATTAAAATTACTATCCCATTATTATAATAAAATAAATTATTTTGGAATATAAATCGCTAGTATAGATCAAATTATAAGAATAAAAAAAATAATTTTCTAGAAGAAAAACATTTCCTGAAGACCCTATTTTAAATATAAATAATTTCAAAAAAATCATTCCTTGTTATAGAGAATACATTTTTTGAAGACCAGAAATTGAATATTTAAAACATGAGGTGGAAGATGAAGTCAATGAAATCAATGATAATGACACTCAAAGCTCTAATTAATATAAAAACTCCATTATCCCTACAAAGATGGTAAACAACCATTATGATTTATATAGAATGTGAGGGAGGTGAAAAAACTAAGTTAATGGAGGAAATGATCTATACATAGTTCAACCACACGGGATGGAAAACCCTATTCCAACCATGAAATAACATTTGAGATGGTTTGAAGACCCAACTACATGGTTTCCCCATAGTTTTATAGGCTATCTAAGAAAATATTTTATCTATATTTCTCTCAAAACATTTATGTCAATGGTAAATGAGATAATTGTAATCACTAATATTCCCATTGGGGATAAAAGTATCAATATATCAAATTAAAATACAAAACAAATAACTAGTAAGGAAATTAAAAACAATGAATCAAGTCCAAAATACCCGAGGAAACTAATGTTTTTTCATGAAAATTAGTGATCAATGAAACACTCAAGACCAGCCACTTGATTTTTTATCGTATTATTTTTCCTTTCTATCAAGATGCAAAATTAATAAAACAATATTTCATTGATCCCATTTTTTCATGAATCAACCGGAGTCACCCACTAACGTGGCACACGAGCTGGTCCCTAGCAAGGAATAAGGCTAGTTCTCAATTTCCCCAAGATGGAAACTAGTTCCATATCACTAAATCATTAACATTGGGAATGATTTCACCCTTGAAGTCCAATAACCACAATATAGACTCTACCAAAAGGCATGAAATGACCCATCCATATATCTGAAACTCATGTTCATGATAAATCAATTCAAATAAATAATATCAAGACAGATTAAATGTAGAAAAGAAAACCAAATAACTCATAAATGAAATAAACTCTCCAACTAGATTTAAATCAATGACTAACATAACATATATGTGATGAATCAAAAAATTAATACCCAAATTATCGAAACATAAGATCCTAATATAAAATTCAATCCCAAAATTCTATCAAGTATCTCTATGTGATCCATGGTCACTCACTACATCTAAAACCATCCATCCTTGTTCTAACCCTAATACTAACCATTATAGAGGTCATAATTGGGCATATGAAGGAAAATATAAGAGTTGTATACATTGATTGGGGTATGTAGAGTTTGATTGAAACTAAACCCCATAATATTTTCCAAAATAGTTTTCAAAATTCATTTCAAAATATGGTTCACTAATAATTTTTTGAAATATTGATAGAAAATGGATTTTCTCATAGTATTAACTTCAAAACAATCCTCATTTCATGACCAAATTCAATGAGATTAATGTTTTTAAATAACCACATTCAATTATGTTGAAATAATATTTAGGTTTTTCAAAATATTTCTAAAAAATTTCCTTCCCACCATTTCTAAGATCCGAAAATAAATAGAAACACTCTAAGAATTTTTGAAAAAATTATTTTCTAATTCTTATTTACATTGTTTTATCAAAATTATATCAAATTTCAAGAATGGAAATAAAATATAGTATGCTTCTATATCCTCAAGTGAATAAATTAATGTGAAAAAACACCATATATTAGCACAAGCCAATAAAACCAAGGGATGAAATAAAGTAATTGGTTTATGTCCCCTACATAATGTTATCAACAACACTATCTATCATTACAAACACACTTGGTCCTAAGGTGATATTGTCTTAAAGTGAATTGAGCCCATTATATTTTATTATTATATAAACCACCGTATTTAAGGTATGATAAACAATGATCTAAACAAAAATCATACAATAGAAATTAAATAAAAAAAATAAAATTATCAAAAAAAGAATAATTAAAGTGGATTGGGGAACATATATCCCCAAGTCCACTCAACACACACAAAACTCCTAGAGCTTGGTGTTTTTCACCAGAACCATACCTTTTTATTGGGAATTAATGACTATGTGAATGTAGACAACACTTGGTACAAAACTTGGAGATTTTAATTTTATCTATGAATATTTAAAAACACTATACTTCTGGTTTTATTTATTAGGACCAAAACACCTTATTATAAGAAGCTAAAACATCATGGAGTGAGAGATAATGATAAAATTCTATAAATAAATATCATTATTGCAAGATGAAACAGACAGAATAGAATAATCCTCCATCCTAGAGGATAAGAGTGATAAGTTTCTTGAAGAGAGTATTGTAAAAAAAAATAGATAAATATTTTAAAGAATCACTATAGTAATCTAATATTTTTATTCACATAGAAGCTATAGATAAATATTAGATAAAGTGGGAGAGAGAGTGTGGGTGTTGATAATTATTTCTTCTATTGTTATTTTTATTTTTATATTCTCTTCTTCCTATTTTAATAACCTTATATATATTTTCACATAAAATGACATAATCACATCCCATAAATATTATTATATGATTTAAATTATAGATGTACATTCCCTCAAAATACCTTGGTAACTATACAAAGTAATAAATATTTCTATATAATATTGTTCTATCATCACATGAAACCTTTTAGAAATTGATTTAACCATAGGGATGTAATCTAGTATTTAATACATTGGTTGAAGTATTAAATTCAAATTAATTTATTCTAACAATAAAAAATATATAGGTTGCAGAATGATATATCCAATTTGGGATAATCAGATAGCTAAATTCCATAGATTTGAATTCATATAGTGGAATTTATCTACATAGACATTCTTTACGTAGCTGATTTCTTCATGTATCCAAATCACATAGCTTTATTTCATGTAGAATAATTGGTTTGGTAGAATTAAAGTTCACATATCATAATATGACATACCTAAATGAATCATGTATCCATTTTTACCCACACAGTAGAATTTTCCCCAGATCAGATTCCCATAGCTGATTTCTTCACATATCCAATTCACATAGCCATTTCATTGATCTAGAGGTTTTCTCATATTAAAAATTGATTGGTGTGGTTAATTTTCATATAGTCGATTATATGAAGTAGCTAATTTACATAGGTGGTTCCCTCACAAAGCCGATTTATGTAGTTGATTTCTCGATGCGGCCAAATATCTTTGCAGCTACTTTTGTGGGCTTAGAAAATTTCAGAAAAACATTTATAATATAAGAACCTTTTTTATAATTGAATTTAATAAAAATAACACATAATAAACATGCTCAAATATTCATTAGTAACATATTAAGGGTTTTCAAGATCATAAAGACAAAAAGTACATGGGACATATTGGGGAAACATTATAAGTTTTCCAATCAACCCAATTTTTTATGATAAAAATCCCATTAAAAAGTGAACAAGAAATTTTAATGGATTTTTTTTGAAACGTTATATAATGTATAATAATTTTAAAATTATGTTTTTATCCATCATTCTATACCTTTATTAATATTATAATCCTTTATAAGACTTATCCCTCTTTTGTGCCACTAAAAAAGAAGTGTAAAGAGAGAATATTTTTTTTAATATTTCACCTTGAATTATGAATAAGATAAAGATAATGCTGAAACTAAATTTTAATTATGGAAGGACAAAAATTCATAAGTTTCAGTAAGTAAAATAATGATAATGATAAAAAAATAAAATATAAAAAATAACATTGAATGAAATATACTAAAATGAAAAAAGTAAATTAAAAAAATATCACTTAATCACAAAGATGGAAATGATAAACATTTCTTGATAAAAATCATTTTTAAACAAAATGATACAAATGAAAAAATTAAATGAATTATTTTATTTGAAACAAAAAATATTGAAAAGAAATAAATTAAATGAAAAAATATAATTGAAACAAAAATATAGAATTGAAAAATATTAAATAAAAAGAGTCACATTGAATCAAAATAAATAGAAAAACTAATTTAATTAAGGTTTTAAAAATATAAAAATATAAACATTCTCAATACAAAAAAACAAATTAGTTAGGTGACCCTAGTTTTTTTTATTTTATCAATGTCAGTAGGAGGTTTGGGAGGAGGTTTTTTGAAAGTTAGACAGGAAAAAGAGGTAATTGTAAGGTCAATTATTAGAGGTAAAAATGATCTCTCAAGATACTCTATAGTTTCCCAAGTCCAAAACACCAATATGTATGACAATAACTAAGTAGGTGTTCAGAATACATTCTCAAGATTCCCAGTAGCTATGCTTAAATAATAAGAATCATCACTAGAACAGAAAAGTTTTTTAATAGGATCTGAATAAATATCTCCTTTTTTAGTAGAATTGGAAATGACTACATGTGTTTGGTGGTGTCAGTTCTTGAGATATTTTTTTCTCTTAGATAAAATTGGGTTTCAAAACACATATAAATTATAAAAATGTTATATAATTTATAGAATTATTGCATAGAAGTTTAAGCCTTTCCATGTATCTAGGAAACTATTTTTTGATCATTTTTAAACATCACTTTGAATGATTCAATATTCCTAGTAGAGAATATTTGAGGTTTTTTGGTTGATTCATTGGGGTAAGGCCCTTTTGTGGATTTCTGAGGGAGGAAAGAATTATTGTGGGGATAATTTTCACACCCTAACATTAGAAATAATTATATTTTATTATAATTTGGATCTTTTAATACTTTTTTGAGGTGTGGGTCGAGTCCCAATTAGGATTTTGTGTTATTGCTGATAAGTGAGTCTTTCTAGCCTTGGAAACATCTCACATGAAGGTAGAGCACATATTAGAAATTGAGTTTCTTTTTTAGGTTACAATAAAGCATGCTCAGTATTCAAATGAATAATAAATTAATTGAACCACAAAATAAAGTTAAAATGATAATAAAATCAAGCAAGGAAAGTGAAATAAAAATTTAAATAATTATTTTAAGAATAATATAATTATTATTATTTGAGAATAATATTATTATTATTAGTATTATCAATATTATTGTTATTATTAAAATAATTGAACTAATTATTACAATATTTAAGATTATAATTTTCCTTAAGTTATAGGTATTATTATTATTATTAAGAACATTATTATTACAATTATAATAATCAAATTTTCTTAATATTTTTAACTAATTATTTTTATTTTTACTTATCCCCATGGTTTTTATTAGGGGTTTCACCCCAAAAACTAGAAGCGCCTCCTCCTCCACCCCCTCTAGTTCAAACTTTAAACCTCCCCCTACCCACTTCATGTCGCGACCAACCCCTTCCCCCTTGTCGATATAGCTCACACAGCGCCCTCATGGTCAGTGAACTTCTCCTCTGACAGCCTCCCTCACACCTCCCAAACATTTACTCACACCCCTACCATACTGGTCGACCCTCTAATGGAACCACATCCCACCATCATCCATCTTCCAGTGCCTGCACTTCTTCCGTGTGCGTAGCTACCCTTCGTGTAAACCCCTCCCTCATTTTAGGGGGGTTTCCTTTAAATTTTAGGGAGTTTGGTTTTTTTTGAGATTTAATCGTGGTATTTCTATTATATCTTGTCCTGTCAGGGTCCATTCTTGGTTTCTTGAGGTGTGGTTGTATTGGAGACGAGCTTCACACTATTTTCCAGCAAATTCTTCACCTGAGGTAGGTGGTTCCATGCTCAATCATTATTAGATGAAATTAATATGTTTATTTGAGTTTATAATTATGTTATTTGCATTAATTTTATGGTGAAAACTTTTTTTTGAAAAATTTTCATTTTGGTTTGTTTTTTTTTAATTCCATGTTTTATGTTTTGGGGTTTGTTTTAGGTAAAAACCCACATCTTGTCCTTGGTTGGTGTTTTTTAAATTGCACATGATGTTGAAATATGTTTTGGGTGTATAAATGGTTAATTTAGTATTTATAGGGTCTTTTTGGATGGATATTGTGATTTTGGATTACCTTTTGATGCCTTTGGTTAATTGTATACTTTTTTTATTGTGGTAGCACGATTTAGTCATTGCGGTGTGGATTCGAATCATTGGAAGAAAATATCTAAAAGTATTTACAAAGTTAAGCATGTATATATATGTATCCTCCTTGTACATATTAACTCATGGCATGTGGAATATGTAATTTGGATCCAAGGGTATATATATAAAGGTGAAAATGTATATTTGTGTCGGTGAACTCGTCTTAAGATTCCATCATCAAAAGCTGTGTGTTTTGACTTAGGCCCCCTATGCCTAACCCTTTAGTTTTAATTTCATAATTACCATATGGTTTTTAAAATAAATTTTATATTTATATATTATATGTAAAGATGTGAAATCTGGTGGTAATTTTTAGAGAGAGTTCTTTATTGTTTAACATAATCTATGTTCCCAATGAATGTTTTTTCCACTTAATATATGATCCCAAACATGTTTGGAAAATGTAGTACCTTTATAATGCTCAGTTGTTTTTTAAAGTGTAAAATATTTAAAGTGTCTTACCTAAATTATTAGAGTGTATGTTTGTTGTGAAATATTTATTTCAATGAAGGCGGGTTGGCGTGTAAATTTTAATAAAAAATGGAAATTCCTAGATTTGGTATGTTAGGAAATATGAATGGACTTTGACATGAATTTAAGGCTAAATAGATTGTTTCCTTTCTTAAATGGGTTTATTTGATTTATGAATGGTTTTCGAGTTGTTTTAAAAAATGTGGTACCTTGGTTATTTAATTTAAAAAAAAAACGTTTTTTGAAATTAAATGTGTTTTAAAAATTGATATTTTCTTAAATGATAATATTCCTAGTAATTTAATAATGCCCGTTTGGAACTTGAAAATGGATTTCAGAAGTGTAAAAACCCTCTTAAGGAACTGCCCTCCACATTTGAGAAATGTTATATAACTCATAATTTGTGATTTGTGATATGTTCTTGGGGAAGAGGCTCGTGTTTCTTTGTACGAATTATAAAAGGGGTATGAAATCAAGTAGGTAGATCGGTAGTGAGAGGTTGGGAAAGTTTTTTATGTAAGGAAAATGATAAGTTCATATATGTTTTCTTCATAAAAAACACACAACCACTTGAAATAGATTACATGTGAAACCTGGGTATCATGGAGGGTGGACTTAAACTAATATGCTAGATGATTCAGAAGTGGTTCATCCTTGTTTTGTCTAGAAGTATTGAGGCTACAACACTAACTAAATATTTTTGATGATTAGAGACTACTAGGTTATGATTGGGTTCCCTAATAGTGTCTTTTCTATGAGGACATAGTTGGTTGTGATTGTTAGACAATTTTCCACCGAGGAGAAATGTATCTAGGGTCTTGTTAGTGATAGTTACCTATAGGTATTTTCCGTGGTGCTTTTTTGTGAGATGATTCATTGTGATGTGATTTTTCATTTCAGATGCATCAAGCTTTCTCTCTCTATTTTGGGAAATCTTAATTTTAATTCAAAATTATTTACCTTTTATTCTAAAAAATTAATGAATTCTCGGGATTTATTTTGAAACATTTAGTGGAATAGAAATATTCTTATAAAATGTTAAATTGTGACCTAAATTTGAAAAAATGGAAAATATTATTTTATTATGTCTTATTTTCAAACTAGCGGGATTGGAATTATTTTAAAAGGTAAGGGAATAGGAAAGTGTTTATCCTTAGAATTCCTACCAAGCATCTCAATACTCACCTATACTTTGTTTTTCAATTTCAAGTTCCCCTAGTTTGGTTCTCCTATAGAGCAAGTGTTGTTTTTTGTTCTTTTGTAACACATGAGGTAACTTGAGGTATGTTTCTCTACTTATTTTTTTAAATTTTTTTCCACTACTAGTGTTATTTTTTTTAAATCTTATTTATTTTTGTATCTGTATTTTTATTGTGGGACAAACCATTCCCAACTGTCTGATATTGATGTCTAGAACTAGTTTTCAGCTCATGGGGATCAGGAATGCCCTTTGGGCCTTATCACGGACCAGGTCAAGCACCAGGTTGGACGAAAACACAACTTAGTTCATGATATATCCATTAAATTTCATCACATAATAAACCTTTCTAGGCACAAATCATTTAAAAAAATCTTCAAAACCTATGGAAATGAAAAAATAATAAGGACGAGATCAACATCTCTGTAAGGGTAAATGAAATCATTAACCATTCAATGTCAATAGTGAGAATAATATGAGCATAACGGTATGCTAAAATAATAAAAATGCATGATCACAACATAAGAGAATTAATATTGATGAAACATGGATCATAAATCATGATACATGGAATAAAAGTAAACATAACACAAGATTCATATAAGTTAAAAATCACAATCCATGTCAAAACAATCCTTGAAAAAAGGATACATTAGAACTTGGTGTAATCATATGTAAAATATGTTGGTAACTTGTAACATAAAACATTGACCATTTAATTACCTACCCACATAATTCTCATATATAATCAGTGTAACATATAACTAGTAAATTACATCATCTCTGAGAAGTAAGATAAAAATATCATATCTTAATAGTAACTTTAATATATTTAAATATATCTCATTACCAATGCTTTGGAGGTCTATAAGGGACCCACCCATACTTAGCTTAAATTGAAACCACCCATACTTTTTTTATAATAGGTAAACCCATCCTTGGTTTATAATGGAACCACCCATCATCATAAAAACTTTCCAATAACTATAACGTGAATAATGTACAAAAAACATTCACGTCATTATAAAACTCATAGAAACAACAATTATTCCTTTTTTAACATGATCAAGTCTTGGAAAAGAAATCGGTTCCTAGGAAATCTCTTCGAAACAATCATAATCCAGCCAGAGAAATAGTTAGGATGTTATCATTACAAAATATCCCCAGTGGATCATAATTCACAACAAGGTTTGTTGTTTTTGATGAATAGAAATACCATTGAAATACCATTAAAAAATTCTTGAGGAAAACACCTTTCCCACTATAAAAATAACATTAAAAACTACAATTTTTTTATGAAAATACATTTATTTGAAAATAATTTCACTAATTGATAAATTAATCTTATAAAAAAATAGTTATAATGGATGAAAAATACATAAATGTCTCAAACATTAATAATAAACATTTTTTAATCTCGTGAAGAGAGTAAAAAGTGACCAATGAGGAAAAATTTAAGAAAGTCCTTTTATAACCAATTAAAATAAGTGTGAAGATCATGTAAAAAACATTATGAAATTATTTATGTTTATAAAATAAAATTCGGAAAAATATTTTTTTAAAAAATAAAACAAAAGAGAAATATTATCGATCTCAAGAAAGATACATGATCGGTATCACTTATAAATAGCTTCCAAGATGTTTATTTAATCAATATGGTAGAAAATGTAAAATAAACATTTAAATAAATTCATAACTATAGGAGAATAAAAGATATTTGGTTCTATAAAATACGAGTATATGATCCCTCTAAATGAAAATTTGAATATAGTCAACCAAAAATATATTACATTATATCATAAACAATCCTTACCATCTTAGTAACTTTTGAATCTTAATATAATAATAGAAATAACTTTAATTTATTATTTAAATACCATAAATTTAATGATATACATGATATAAAATTTCAATGGGAGTTTTATTTACCTCATAAAATAAGATAGGTTCATAATATAAACATATGTCCCAAAGAAGGAAAATTTGAGCTGAATAACCCTTCAGAAGATCAGATAATTGAATTGAGAAATATTGAATGGTGTGATTATGTGTAAAAAAATTAATTCTAGAAAAAAACTAATGTAAATACCGTATAAATAAAATCAATTAATCCCACACATAATATGTTCATATTATAATCAATGAATATGTCATATAATCAAATGAAAGAAAATTGTGATAAGAAACTCTTACCAGTTGATAACATTTAAGTCAAATACCAACTGTTCAAATAAGATGAATATGAAATTAAACTAAAATTAAGTATGAATGATTTATTTTATAACAAATTAAATTGTTTTATATAATTCATAAAAAATAAATTTGGTTCATAACATTAAAATATACCTCAATGAAGTAAAATTGAGACAAAATATCTTACCATGAGACTAGAATTTCAATGTATATACATCAATACATACCTAACAAAAATATTTAAATTATTATATTTATTAATAAAAAATTTCCAGGATTACTCAATTATACCTTAACCTTTTAATTCATTTATTTTTTTGATATATTTAATTATATAATACATTATGTATGCGTCCTCTGTTTTGAGGATGTTTGGTTCATCTTCCCAAAACAACTTCGGTAGGATGATCATGGTCAAATATGTAATTGTCACATCATACATATAATAATAATAATGAATAATGTATCATTATTATAGATGAATTATTCTTATAAAACTAACCATTATTGATTATTATGAATAATGAACTATGCTACAACCATGGAGGTGGTAGATCATATGTACGCTTGACAAACAATTTCTTTTTTCAAAGAGCATGATAGAAAGAAGGTAAGTAAATTTTTATATTTATGGGATTTTTATTATATGATAGATATATTTTTATTTATTTAAATACATATATATATATATATATAATCCATGTGATGTGTTCATGAAAAATTAAACACATTGCTTCGCGAATGTTATAATTCACACGTACGCACAAACGAGATTTTAATCTTTCAATGGATGGTATGGTAAGAAATTAGATGATATATTATATTTAAATAATGGTAAAATTTTCAGTAATAACTCACATATAAATTAAATTCTTCATTTTAAACTTATGTGAGTGGTGGTGATGAAAAATGAATTACATTAGTTTGTGAGGCGGTAGTCTACTATACACATAAACAAAGGTTTCATTTCTCATCTGATAGTATTAGTGAGGGATATAGGTTATGATATAAACATAATAAATTATTAATATATATAAGATAAAAATTTAATTATTTCAACATGGTTGAAGCAAATTTTGAGAGAGATGAATAAATAAAACTAAAATATTATGTTAAAAGTTGTACCTCTTATTCAGAAAACCTATTTTTTTACAGCTTAATCCAACTAAGGATGGTATTATTATAGAAATAAGTGATATATAACCTATGGATTTATTTTTTTATGTAATTTGGGTAGGTAATGGTTTATCGAAATTGTTCTTGGAGTGTGTAGAAGAGAGAAGAGGGGGTTCCCATTTATAAGTGAGGGTAGGAGCACTCTAGGAAGTATTTAACTTATTAAATTAATATAAATTAATTTCAATTGAAAAATAGATCCATTTTTTTAAATTTTAAATATTATATGATTAAGAGTCAAAATATCCTCTTCTATTAAAATTATTACATGTTTAGATGATTTATTAACCCTTATATATTTGTTTAAACCCCTCATTAATTCTTTTGGTAATTACTGTGATATGAATATTTTTTACTTATTAGGGGTCATGAAAGTTAACATAAATAAAAATTGACCCATAAATGGACCATGAATTTTATTTTAAACCATATACGATTTAATTATCCAATTATATTATTTTTAGTAATTTTAAAACATTTGTTAAAATAGTTTTTTTCATAAAATATCATTTTTTCCAATTTTAAAAATATATGAAATATTACAATATAATGTGTATAAATCAAGGAAAATGGTTCAAAAATAATGTTGATTAAAATATAAGCAGTATATAGTCTTAATATAATCACCCAATTAAACTTATATAGGTTTAGATATCATTTCATTCCTTATCTGTTGGTTTATCCCCTTGGTTTACCAGTAATAATCTTTACTATGGTAATGACTTTTTCAATATTAAAGTGTTACACTTTTAATTATGAGGTGAAAATTGGATAATAAATGTACAAGGGATAAAATTTTAGACCACTAATCATCTTAATTTTAGTATATCTATATATTTATGATTTTTAAATAATTTAAAAAAATATTTTTAACATAAGATACTACAAATGTAATTTTAAGAACTTTCACATAATTTGACTAGTAAAGAAACAGGAAAGAAAATAAATTGAAATAAAAACCATTGAAACATCTAAAATATGTCATATATATTTAAAATTTATTATAAACTTTAAATAATCCTAAAAATATCACTTTTATCATTTTTAAAATCATTTACATTATTTTATACTACTTGCACAAACACTATATATGACGACATTGCATACGATTTTAAGGTAATTATTTCATAAATAATAATTAATAATAAGTTACCACGAAAAAAAGTAAAATATATTTGAAATAATTATTTCAAACTAAACTTAATTTTTTTATACACTTTAACAAAAAATATTATAAATATGAAAAGCAAAGAAGTTTCATTTTTTAATTTACCATTACATAAAATATTATAAACGTCAAACTTATTGGTAAATATAAAGAATGATATATTTGAGATGTTTGGAATATTATAGATGAAATATACTCATAAAATTTAATTAATTCAAGTGTGTGAATGTATTATAAGCCTTATCACAATATTTTTAACCATACATAACCAATTTTTCATTTAATGTTGTAATGAATATATACTACAGTTATTATTCCTAATGAAAAAATAAAAAGGGACAATTTACCAAATTTGAAACTAATAATTACAAATATTAATTCCATTTTAAAAGATATAATTTCTATAACTAGACTAAATTAATTTAAGAAAAAATTAAAATTGCTATGATAAAATTTTGTCTAGGAAAAAATAAATTTTTTTGATAAAAAATGAACTTATTCCAAAATCTATATATCGTCTAATGTAGGATTTTTCCTTCAAAAATGTCACCTCTATATGTATCCATGACACCCCAAAACCATCTCCTCCCTCCAAAAGTGGGGCACCTATCTGGATGCATCCAATCCCACTACTGCTACGCCTCCACAACTCCTACGATTTCTTCATCCAGATTCAAATCTACCACCATGAGAACCCTCTCCGCCTCCGGTCGTCCATCTATGGCTGCTCCGCCTTAGGGTTCTCCACCTAGGCCTACACCACCTAATTCGTATTACCTTCCCTATCTATCGCAACTCCCATCCGCCACTACGGATGCATTCAATCCCACTGCTGCTACCCCTCCACAACACCAAGGGTTTCTTCCTCCAGAATCAGCTCTACCACCTCAAGAACCCTCTCCGCCTCCAGTCGTCCATCTATGGATGCTCTGCCTTAGGTTTATCCACCTCCTCCTACACCGCCTACTTCGAATTACCTGCCCTCCCTATCGTGACTCCCCTCCGCTGCTATCACTCTGTCAGACCCTACATAGATTCTTCATCATCATACGATCCCACCAAAATCGACAAATCAACTCATAAAAATTTCACCTCATCTCACAACTATATCTTCAACTATTCCAATCTTTACCATGTCTCTCCTTCTGTACATTTTCTTCATGACTACATAACTCCTCCCCATCGAGAATTTTCTATTTTGATTCATCGGATCAAAAACCTCGAATGTTTTGGCTTCATCGTCCTCCGACGTCTTCACCGCGATCATTCTATGAAATCTACATCCAATACTGAATTTCGACACAATTCCATCACCTCTTTAAATATCCATTAACTAGGGTTTCTAAAGCTTCTCTATTCAGTGTCTGAAATATAGGGTATCAAGTCCATCTTAGTCAGAAATAATTTTATTCGTCTAACTCTGATACCGTCACACTGAAATCAGCCACTGCCAACTGACCCTTTGATTTTGTCTAAAATCCACATATTTTTTTAGTTAATGTAAACTCGGGTTATCCTTCATTCTACTTCAGCAATACCTTCTGAAACAGGTATGATTGACTACTATAATGCGATACTTATCCCGTGTGTTTATAATTATATTATTTGTATATTCACACAAGGTATTGAAACTTTCATTATAATTTATCCTTATTCAATACTCCAAGTATTATTTGTCTCTAGCATTTACATTAATTAATTTGATGAGTTTTAGTCATTTTTGGATCTTCAGTTCGATAAGGTATAATATTTTAACCATTCAATTTGTGATTCGTAGCCACTCGAATGGGGGGTTTATCTTGTATTGATGGTTCTGAGATCCCATAAGATACGGATGTCTTCGACGGTGCTCTCTCTACCTTCAGCATACCCTCTTCTTCCTTTGAAATGCATCATTATTCTATGGTAAGCACTCTGCATTTGTTTTCTCATTGTTTCTCATAACTTATTTTCTTTTCAGTTTCTCTTTGGCTACAGTTTATTTCAATAACCACCACTGTTTACAGCTAAAACATTTTTGATTGAATGCATCTGCATCACATCTGTTCACATATGTTCTGTATGAGATGTTTTTCGGTGATGTTTACATATGTTCTATTCACATCTGTTAACATATGTTTCGTACAATTTGGATTAGTTTCCAATATAAATAACATAGTTTATTTGACCATCATAGGTACGATTTTGATTTCTATGACTCTTTCTAATTCATTACTTCATATAACAGAATCCTATTATTTTATTTCTTCTTCATTTAGATCTGGGGATGGGTTGAGCTAGGAGTTCTTCCTAGGTATGATTGGGTCTAATAAATATTGTTTTAAATGTCTAGATTTGTTCATAGGTTCCTATATGAAATCATAGTGGTTGTAGGCTATAATGTTTTTGGACTTCCATATTCATGATATAATGATCTTATATCACATCTTCAATATGGATTGACATATATGTTTTTTTTATCTCAAATGATTTCTAGAAGAGGAAAATATCTTTTAGATCCCATAGGGGATGGGAGTATGTTCTTATGGGATATTTTGATGTGAAGGCAGGTAGATCGGGACACAACATCAGTCATCTTAGAGTAACTATAATGTATGTAGAATGTAAGGCTATTTCCATGGATCCTGTTAAAATTATATATTCTTCCCCCAAGAACTACAGATGTCTTCTACAGTGCTCTCTCTACCTTCAGCATACCCTCTTCTTCCTTTGAAATGCATTATTCATCCATGGTAAGCACTCTGTATATGTTTTCTCATTGTTTCTCATATCTTATTTTCTTTTTAGTTTCTCTTTGGATACTGTTTATTTCAATAACCACCACTGTTTATATATAATTTTTTTTGATTGAATACATCTTCATCACATCTGTTCACATATGTTCTGTATGAGATGTTTTCTGGTGATGTTTACATATGTTCTATTCACATCTTTTCACATATGTTCCATACAATTTGGATTAGTTTCCAATATAAAGAACACAGTTTATTTGACCATCATAGGTACGATTTTGATTTCTTTGAATCTTTCCAATTCATTACCTCATTTAAAAAAATCCTATTATTTTATTTCTTCTTCATTTAGATCTGGGAAGGGGTTGATCTTGGAGTTTTTCCCAAGTATGATGGTGGCTAATAAATATTTTTTTAAATGACTAGATTTGTTCATGGATTCTTATATGAAAGCATAGTGGTTGTAGTCTTTAAATTATTTTTGGACTTCTGTATTCTTGATATAATGATCTCCTATTCCATCTTCAATATGGATTGACAGATATGTTTTTCATCTCAAATGTTTTCTAGAAGAGGAAACTATCTCTTAGATCCCATAAGGGTTGGGAGTATGTTCTTATGGGAGATTATGATGTGAAGTCAGGTATATTAGGACACAAAATCATTCATATTAGATTAATTATGATTCATATGGAATGTAAGGCTATTTCCATGGGTCCTGTCACAATTATATATTCTTCCCCCCAAGAGGTGGACCATTTTCAGGATGCTTTCCTATATTTATTATGTGTAGAAATAAATATGACATGTCTTGCATACATGTTTATTTTTATATTTCATTAGTACATACCCTATTTTTTAAAAATTATCTTTGTAGTTTTTTCAGTTGTTATCTACATAAGTTCTTGACTATGTTGGATGATATTGAGGTCGAATATTTAGTAAAAATTTACAATGACATTATCCGGTATTCTTTCTACTCTCTTGACTATCTTCATATTTGTATTCCACTTTTATTTATATATTTTATACCACTTGTTACAGCTTTCAATATATTCAATATAGTCTATTAATATGGGTTTTAGAACTTTCATACAATGTTACATGGTTTATTATAACATGATTTTCGAGAAATATAACATCATGGAACATAGAAGCATTGACATATTTTTTAATCCCCTTAATTTTGTTTAATGAAAATGAATGGACCTTACAATCTAGGCCATCTATTTCATTCTATTATCTGGTATTTATTCACCAATTCACTCTTTAATGCACGTTCTTCCAAATGCAATATTATTCATGATCTCTGATTTGATTGTACACTGCATGATAATTGGAACGATGTCCAATGAATTTACATGTCTACTTTGATTCATGTATAATTATCACAATCTCATTCCTTTCTGTGTAATGGTATCAACAATTCAAGGTAATTGTTTCTCACTATTATTTATATTTCCATTTTCATAATGTTTCATTTTTTATTTTGTTGTTTGACATCAAAATTTGTTTGATACATTATTATGCTACATCTTCTAAGAATGCAGTGTTTTATGTACATTTTGAAATTTATATTTGATTCAACTATTGTCTGTTTTCTTTTTATGAAGTACTATCTCAAAGGGAGATATGATTTGATCATATTTGACAAGCTGCTGAGTCTTGCATGCCTAGACATTCACATTATAACCTGTATAAAGTCTACGACTAGTGGAATTTTTTCATAATTTTGGATTTTTCTTGTATGTACAAGATATTCATGTGGTTGAATTCATAAACTTTTACTATTTTTAATTCTTTACAAAATATAGGGGTTTCCATTTTTGGATGAAATATTCTCTAGGGATCAGTTTTAGAACTGATATTGGTTCTTTCAAGGTTATTTTCAGAACCTATAATGTTCCATTCAATAAATATTTCTATTATGATTTTTTTGGTTTTAAATCCTAAACACACTGAATAATTTTCTGCGATGAAGCTGGGATTTCATAAATCTATAGAGAAAATTGTAAATATGATGAAAATAGATGGATTATTCCAATCCCAAGGTGGGCCAATAATATTATCTTAGGGTACTGCATTCTACGTAATTACGTTCTTTATTTTTTATGTTTTTTTAAAATTTCATCTTCATTTTCTATAAAAAAAGTTCTAAAAGTGTTTAGTATGTACAATATATTTTTGTGTTCGAAGAAATCAGGCCTATAAGTTCATCCCAGAATCGGTCCTTATGTTCATGCCATGTGGTATTTCAGGTAATTCTAAATGTTTTTATTATTTTTTATTTCAATTCAATAACTTTGATTAATTTTTTATTCCACTAATCATACTAAATATGGGTGACATCTTCATACATGTCACCCAGCTATGTACATTAAACATCGAAGCCTTTTTGTCTTTATAAGTTCATATAGATGTTTTACATTTTTTAACATTTTTATACCTATTAACTTATTTTAAACTATCCAACATTATTAATTATATTTACATATTACTAAAAAACTACACATAATGTTGTATCCTATATCACTGTTTAGCACTTCATCATGAAAAAGATGATTCTTTCTTATGATTTCATTTTCTATCAACCTATTTCCCATTGAGCGTCTGTTTATGTGTATCCTATACATATAATGTAATATCCTATATCACTATTTACCAATTCTATTTTAATTAAATGTATTTTAATTCTATACAAGTACTAATTTTTTACAAACACGGTGCATTGAAACAAACACCACCTTATGTTAACAAACATGTTGCAAGCATATATACAAAGCCTCATGTAAAACTCAACGAATTTTCAATCATATAAGTTGGGTGAGGTTTTCGGGTTGGACTGATTCATAAGAACTACACACCAGCTGACCAGCTGTTCCCATTGAGTGGGGTTCTTTTTTAGTATTGAAGTTGATCTAACCAGAATTGAAATTGGAGGATGAAGAATGAGTGGAGGAAAAAATTACTCAAGTTTCCCCCTCTGTTCTCCCACCCAAGACCCAGGTTGATACTAAGAGAAATAATTTGTGTCTGTATAGTCCCCCTTCTTCTCCCATATATATCCATTTTCCTCTAGCTCCATCTTCCTAAACCTTTTCTAGTTTGATGTAGAAAGGGTGCAACAATCGATGCCAAATTGGTTGAGGCTAATTACTCCCTACAAATATAGATGATACCTTTTTAACTATTGTTCTTTTAATTCTCCCTCAATCACTTCTCTATGGTACTCAGTTTTTTATTGGCTAACAATATCATTTCTTCTCAATATATGCGAAACATACATCATGAAAAATCCCACTAGAATTGGGAAAAAATTGGATTCAAGTTAAAAGATGAGATTTATAGTTGATTTATCAATTATTTTATAGATTTGAGACACTATAAAGGGAATGTGGTTTTTATAAAAAGGATTCCATGTATTCAATCAGATTCATAGCTTATCATGTTATATAATAAACCTTTTCCGTACAATTTATGCACCAAAAAAATTCTTCCCATTACCTAAAATAATATTATAAAACTTAAACATTCTCTAGAACCAAATTTTTAGTGGCAGGAAACTTTCATTATTAGATTTTGGAATTGTATTTATCATATTCATTTCAAAATATACCTGTCTTATTACCTTTTCTTTCACCCCACTTTATATATATTATTGGTCCATGATTTCTTGGTTTTTATTAGATTAATGATTATAATTTATTCTCCATGGAAATATATGCATTAAGATATGATTCAATACTATTTTCTTTATTATTATCTATGCAGAAAAGTTTGTAGAAAACAATGATGTTTTATGATGCAGTTCTACATGAAGCATTATAATATTCTTTCAAACCAAGAACTAGATGTTATCCAAATCGATAAGTCCACACACCCACTCCCTGTAAACGGTTTTAAGGGACCAAATATTATTTTCTCCTAAGAATATTGACCAACTAGATGGTGTCACTTTCAAACCACATTCAGTCTTAGTCATAGTTAACTACAAATATTGTTTCAACATGATTACGGGTGGTGTCACATTCACATTTTGTCTAATGCATAGTTAACTACATGGAGTCAATTTTAAATATAGCTTAAATATTATAGGGGAAGAGAATGTGATGTCCCTATGAATTTTTAACCAATAAAGAGAAGATAGATGCAAGTGGTAAGATTCTCAGCTGGAAAATGATTTCATTTTTAATTTTTTTACTCATGATGGATACTTTGAAAGTTATCCACTAATATGAATGTCTTTAGGTTGAAAAAATAGAATATTTCAAGAAACATGAATTTTTTTTCGATGTCATGGTAAATGAAGAGGTTCCAGGTATCATTTCTTTCATAATGGTATGGTTCACTAATTTCAAGCTCTTGGGGTTTGGTATATTTCCGAACATGGTTGAGTACTAATAAAAAATTATAGTTTTTTCTTTTTCATTATGGAAGCTTTTGTTGGAGAAGACACTAACTGTTATGGTAATTACTAATATTCTCAGGGAGACAGTGTCGATACAGAAAGGATGGGGATTCTTCACACCACCAACAAACATAGAAGATAACATGGGAATATGATGAAAATCACACAGAAGACAACCTTTATATATTTAACCAGAGATGAAAATTAGGGAAGAGATACAAGCGGGGAGGAGGAGAATAGAAGAAATTGGAAATGAAAAGTCAAGAGTTACCCAGGGAAATCTTACCCAATCCCATCAAGCTTCTTAAACAACTCAGGTATATGTTTTCTTATTCTTCATTCTTTTTTATTTTCATTACATTATTGGAGATGAAGATAAATATTTTTTCATTTCGATTGACCTTGCATGATTGATACAAACTGCATTTGATCATATAATTTTCAATTTCAAAAGAATCATATTAATTCTACACTACATACAGATCTCATTATTTTTTTCAACTTATTGATTGAAGTCACTTATTCATATAGAAAAATATACTAATTGAGTTTGATGATGAAGATGTGGTTCAATGAACTCTTACGCCTCAAGAGTTTGAGGAAAAAACAATCCATGAACTGCATCCCCATTTAAAGGAAATATTCACCAAGATAACTGAAAAACTTGACTGAAATTTGGTGATATAATTACAAGGTATTTGAAAAAAATTACAGATTTTGTTATTTTATAATTAATATTTACATTTTTTTACTTCCACTATTATCTTTAATATATTAAATAAACACAAAAGGTGTATGAAATGATTAAATCACATACATGTTACATATTTACCAGTTTTTTCTCAACTTTAGTAACCCTTATAGGGGTACCAGATTACTATCAACCAGCAACCAATAGTACTTGTCCACCACATCGCTGTAAGAACTCAATTCTTGAAGGTTTGTACTAGCACAGTTTTCAGAATTTAGCTTTTCTTCAAGGGGACACTATCTACTGTTAATGTAATTAGTTTCTATAATATTTTGTACCCAATTTTTTACTAAATAAACTATCTTTCCAAACAATCCAGTTTTATTTCAATGAGTTCAACTCAAAATAAACTCTAATTAAACTACTATTCCAATTTGAATGTTTCACTTTGTATTAATTTTTCTTATTTGATATGAATTCTGATTCATGTGCAGGGGATCACTGGCCGTATTGATACCCTAACCAACATCCATATGATGGTGACGGTGTACTCCCTCGTGTAATTGAACAAGATGGAATTCTTCCAGTCCTTTTTCAAGGCTATATTTTCTCCCAAAGGAAGTTATTATGTACACCTTTGTATCTGCTTCTAATTTGTATCAAATATTGCTGATCTACATACTCAAATTTACTTCCATGTTAGTTGTCTTGCAATAAATATGATTTTTTAATTATTTTGATTAATGTTTTCAATATTTTTTTAGTTATATGTATTCTCTTTTACTATAACATTATATGTTTTGCAATCTACTCAATTATTCCATGTTTTGTTGTTTACATTACTATGCCCTAAATTACAACATTATTTATCATAATTATCAGAATTAAAAATTTCAATTTCAATGTTCTTTTCATTTAATTTAATTAAAATATCCATGCTGAAAATAATTTCATATTTCTTACATATTCTTCTTCAGCTTTTGAAATGTATTTATCCAAAAGTTATTCTACTTTCATAATTAAGTCTCCATATTTTTACCAATTGTATTCTAATAATAAGTATCATTATTTTGTTATTTCAAACTATTGAATATTCATGTTCATTAGTAACATTGAAATGTTTTATTTTCTTCTTAAAAAGGCATTGAACTATATCACCGTGCGAACGCATAATATAAGAATTTTCTTATATCACCGTGCGAATGCACAAGTGAGTAATAGTTATGTATAATGAGGAATAAGATTTAATTATATTTTATATAATTTATATATTTTAATTTGAGATAAATTTATAATAATACTGGTACTTTTAAATTACATTATTTAATTAATATAAGTAAATGTTTTTCTAAAAATGGATATTTTGAATATTAACTAAAAAAATCAATCATTTTAGAAAAATTTAAAAAATTATCGTTTATATAATTTTGGAATGAAGAATTAAAAAATCATAACCTTTTTATAAAACCAAATTTTTAATATTTCAAAAAATAATAATTATAGTATTCACTCACAAAAATTTGTAAAAAGAATTTAAGAAGAAAATGTATTTTTGAAGAATGTAATGAATTTTCTAAAAATGGGTGATTCTTTCCAAATAATTTTTAAATAAATTTTAATTCATTTGGAACTTTATATATATATTTCATAATTTTGTTATTACTATTAATACCTTACAATACAATGACTAAGTGATAATGGTTATAAGATATTAATATTTCATATGGTTTGTTTATGATTGGTGTTGTATCATGTATGCACTATCGAACATTTTTTTATTTTAAAATATCAAGATATTAAATCAATTGATGACCTCCTCATTCATAAATCATCCCTCTTAGGGGATAGTCTACCTAATTTTACGTGAAATTGTAGATGCATAATAATGAAGAAGTGTACATACTATAAAAGATACAAATGACTGATTGAAAATCACATCTAGTAAAGAAGTATCATTATAAAAATAGTCCATATCAAAGAAACACAATAGAAATTCACATCTACAAATTAATAACTCATGTGATTAATAATTATACAAAGGTTACTTCGGGATACATATGAAAACCAACAATCATGTTAGTAACCCTTATATGAAAAGAGTGATAGTTAAGGGCTTCTTTCCTCATTTTTAACAATAAAAAACAAGAAAATGGTCGATATATAAGTACAAATTCCACAATAAATCCAAGAAACATTACCTATTTTAATTATATATAATTTTATGATTGGGTTAGAGGATTATCAACACCTAAAATGTTTAGGGCAATATCAACTTACCAAAGAATATATGTTATCAGAAATAATATTTGTCTAAGAATTGTGTAGGAAAAAAATCCTTGAATCCGGATGTTGATTCTATCAACAGACATAAAAAACATAATTATATAAATTCAAAAAACTTATATGGAACTTATAAATTTAATTTCTATGTGATTTATTTCATGGAGAAAAGGTTATAATTGATCACAATAAAATAATAACTTACCATATTGGATGTACATTATCAAATATATTTTTAGGCATCGAAGTGAAGAATATGAATGGCAGAGGAGATCCCAAAATTTCTTGAAGAGCTCCAAGGGTTTGTATTAGTAGTAGTATATATGGGTAGGGATGATATATACAATGTTTCTAGGTTATTAGGTCTTCTATTATCAACAATATTCATGAAATGAATTACCGATTCATGTCATGAATTCTCAAGAAAGATGATCCACAAAAAATCACATCACCTTGAATAAAAATCGTAAAAGCCTTGACCGGATAATGAATTCATCTATAATGTTATGAATATATTTCATTTCCTGAAAAAAAAATTCACATCTTCCATCTATAATTCATTCATGTCTTGAATATATATTCCCCATGTAAACCACTCTTATAACTAATTTCCAACCTTGATCCATTTCCATATACGAACACCACTAGAAGGCCTTAACGCTTTTAATTTCACACATACATATGTAACAAAAATAAATAAAATGCATAAATTGTGATGGATAATGTTACAAATCTCCGCTATAACAATTTTTATCTTCGAGGAGTTTCCCCAGAGGTTTTCTCGAACAACTCGGGCCACTGCTCTTGAATGTTTGTATCCCTCTCAAATATTTATCCCTAAAAAATAATTTTGTACCATTTAACATGAACCATAGGAATGTTATTTACACATAGATATTTTTCAATTCTATACAGTACATGAACATATCACTCCACAAAATATGCATCTGTAAAGAGATCAACATCCTCGTAGTAGAAAACATGTGTGTGATCATGCATGTACTTCTAAAGATGAGACAAATGGATTATGTTGTGCACACCCTGATACCATTGAGGAATATCCAACTGATAGGCCACAATCTCAATGTGTTTTAAGATCTAGAAGGTCCCAATAGACCATGGTTCCAATATAAATTTTCTCAGATATTTATTCTTGAACTGAGGTGACACCCCTAAGAAAATATTATTGCCTACAGTGAACTCCAAGGGTCATCTCTATTGGTTGACCTAAGACCACAACCTATTCTAATTATCATAAAACCATTTCTAAATCAAATGAACTTTCTTTGATGTCTTATTTACTATATTTTTCTAAGAAACTGAATACTCTCATGACTCAAGCCATCAGAGAGGTAAATGATATGGTTTCCCAGATAGAGACTCAAATAGAGCTATCTGAAACAAAAAAGGAAGGCATTAATTCTAAGAAAACTGTATCAAATCCATGTGTGACTCTCAAGAACGTCTAAAATAAAAAATTCATTCTCATAAAATATCCTATATAGTATAGCTCAACCTTTATGACTCTCTGTCTGTCTAATGTTGAAAGGACATACTTATCTACAACTGGTTACACATTTCCTTCTATATGTATTTCTAAAATAGTGATACAAATTGGGAATCTATAGTGACCCATACATTATATAAATATATATTACATCTTAATTGGTTAATATTCATTGAATAACAATTTGATTCATGCTAGAATAATTTATGTCTATTATATTTATAAACATGGAAAAATAAATATATGGTTCATATAGTATCTAAATTATCTCTCATTTATTTCTTCATAACTAGAATCTTTCTTTAACATATCATATTTAATACCTTTATTCATAACCTAGGGAAATGAAACATAATATACGGGAGAGATTAAATTCTCAATATGGGTAAATAAGTGAGATATTAATGATCTTATATACATAACATGAGAAAAGTGGTTTTAGAACATGGTATTTGTTACATCTTGACTTGAATTACTGTGTCCAAGCTGTAATACCACATAATCTCATGTTCACCACCCTGTACACAAGTGGGTTTAAACTAGTAGGGAGGGTCTATGTTAGAATTTAGGGAGGGTATATGTTTGAATCATGGGATGAAGGTCAAGGTTCAGGGGATTGTTCTCTCTACTTCTTGTTCGGTTCTCAAGAAAGCTCTCAGTAAATCTAGGAATGGTGCCCCGATTTACAGTTCTCATCTTCAGGTGTGGGTGAAGAATCTTGTGATGGAAATAGGGTCTTTGATCAATAATACTAGTAATTCTATAACATTAAGACATTTTCTTCCTAGTTTCTGCATGTTTGTCATTACAAGAAACCATTTGCATGGCCGATGGGTTTGGTGACCCCCCTTGCTTGGGATTTAACCTAAATGTGGTTGGGTCATTCTTTCATGGCATTATGAGAGAGTGTGGGATGGTCTGGGATAAACATGGCTCTATTCCCCATGTTTTTTTTTTCTTTTTAGGTGTTTGTAATTCTATGGTTTCAGAGGCTGAATCGTTGGCTGCATGTTTATCCTTATGAAAAAAATTCAAATGTAGGGAGGGTATAGTAGGGAGGGTCTATATCAAAATGTATGGAGGGTCTATGCATTAATCTTGGGGAGTAGTTCAAGGTTTGAGGGATTGTTCTCTCCTCTTCTTGTTGGGTCCTCTATGAAGATGTAACAATAGGGTCCCGATGACAGCATAAACACCCCACCTTAAAATGGTTGTCGGGTCCTAGCCCAGCAGGTACCACCAGTTGCCCTATAGACACGTGGTCCCCACCAAAGGGTCCACCCACATGCATGAATGGGTCATTTGACAAATGATAGTCCCCATAGGCCAACAAATTTCCTTTATAGTGTGCTTTTTCCTAAGTCACACACACCCTGGGAAACTTCCCAAATGGTCACCCATCATGATCACTACTCCAACCCAAACACGCTTAACTGTAGAGTTCTAATCAGACATGATCCTAAAAAGGAAGGTGCACCTTGTTAACATGAGTCATATCATTTAGTCACTTAACCATGTATCATTCTGAGGTGTTACAATAACCCATACTTTAGAACATAATGTCCTCGTTGTGGGCCCGACATCTCAACACAGGCCAACACATGTCCTTTCTAGTGTGCTTTGTCCTCACTCACACATACCCTGAGAAACGTCCAAGAATGTCACCCATCCTGATCACTACTCCAGGCCAAGCACGCTTAACTATGGAGTTCTAATTAGTTAGGCTTCAGAAAAGGATGGTAAACTTTGTTGACATGTGTCATATCGTTTAGTCATTTAACCCATTATCATTATAGGGTGTTATAATCACCCCCATTTCGAGAAAAATGTCCTCATTGGAGGCCCTACATCTCAACCCAGGCAGTGCACCACACTGAAGGCTGAGTACCACCTCTGATACCAAATGTAACAATAGGGCCCCGATGACAGCTCATACACCCCGCCTTAACATGGTCATCGGGTCTTGGACTTCTAGGTACCATCAGTTTCCCCAGAGACACGTGGTCCCTGCACAAGGGTCCACCCACATGCCTGAATGGGTCATCTGACTAATGATTCTCCCCATAAGACAACACTTATACTTTCTAGTGTTCTTGGTACTCACTCACACACACCCTGAGAAATGTCCCAGAAGGTCAGCCATCCTGATAACTACTCTAGGCCTAACACTCTTAACTATGGAGTTCTAAATAGGTTGGGTTCCAAAAAGGAAGGTGCACCTTGTTGAAAAGAGTCATATAATTTAGTCATTTAACCATTTATCATTTTGGGGTTTTATAGAAGCTCTCTATAAAGCTAGGCATGGTTCCATGATTTATAGTTCTCATATTCAGTTGCAGGGAAGATTATTGTGAGGGAACTTGGGGCGTTGATTAAGAATTTAGGTAACTCTATCACTTTAAGGTGTTTTCTTCATAGATTCTTCATGCATGTCTCTATTAGGAACATATTTTAAGGATAATGTGTTAGATAGAACCCATTTCTTGGGGTTTAAATTGAATGTGGATGGGTCATGCCTGCACGGAGTGATTAGAGGGGGAGGGCTGGTCCAGGATGGTCATGGCTCTATACTCTTGGGGTTTATGAATTTTTTTGGTGTTGGTATTTCTATTATTGTGAAGGATAAATACTTGGATTTAGGTTTATCCATATAAAAGAAATCTAATATTCATATTTCAGAAGTGGAAACTAAATCTTCTATATTGGTTATGTTTTTTTCTTGAGAAAGCTCATGTTCCATGGGAGTTTATTTACGCTTTAAGGTTATGCAGGAGTTATGTTAAGAAAACTATTATGATCAGGCACACCTAACATGAAAAGAATTTTGCGACTGATATGTTATAAATAAATGGTTTACCAAGAGAGATATTTATCATTTAAAAGACTCTAGGATCCTTCCCTGATGATTGTTATCTAATTTTTAAACATGACACACTTTGATTACCCTACTTCCTCCCCCTTGATCCTTCATCTTGTATGTTGGTATTATTTTTTTTGAATAAAAAATGAACTTTCAATCCAAATAAAAGAATTATGGGGTCCTTTGACGTGTGTCCTGGTCCACTCTAGTTCCATGCTCCACCGGATCATCCATCCTCTATAAGGCCCTTCCCTATGTTGGGTATCTCATGAAATATACAAAAGTAGAAAAATTACCAAGTATGGTGTGAATACAAGAATTATTAGGACTCAACAAATGCATCCTTAACCTAATTTTATCGCTTATAAAACAGTCTTCAATAATAATAATAAATGTGTAAAGTAATAGACATAAAATAAAAAATTGAGTGGTAGTGTGTAGAGAACGATTCAAAAAACCCCAAATTGTATTTACTTCAACACCATGTTAGAAGAATAGGGAAAGATTTAGAAGAACCAAACCAACCCCTATATAGAATCCTCACTAGGACATGGATTTGACTCTCGAATTCATCCCTTAAGAGGAGTATGTCATCCATATCCTCAATACGAGAATATCTAATAATCACATTGACTGGGTTATCACATGGTTAATGGAACTTGCAAAATCAAGGCTACCCTAAGCACACCCTCAATATGATACCCTGGCTACCTCATATATTAATTTGGATCGTAAGTTCACTATTTGAAATTCAATTACACACCCTGAAATTCTTGATATATAAGTCAATTCAATTTCCTAAATGATATGACCCACTTACACATCTTGTAGAAATTGGGGTTTATATATTTCTAGGTCATGTCAGGCACCAAGATGATATGAAACCCAACTTTATTTCTTCCATTATTCTTTTTTATTCCCATCTATCTACATTATTTTATTTATTATTTTATTCTTTCAATTCATGTTTCCTCAAATTTAAAGACTTGTTTAATGTTCCTTATCATTCCAACATTCCCATTTCAATACCAATTTTTTTTTCAATGTCAATTTTTACTTTGTTTGTTCATGTGTCTCTAATAAAGTTAGTTTTTAATTGATTTTCAAATATTTAAATTGTGTATTTCATTATTTTTAATCGATAAATAGTTCTGTTAAGAATACCATTTGTTTCCATGATTTCAATCAATACCTTCATGCATGGATAATCCTCTTAGGGTTAGGGGTTGTGATTAGGGGTGGATTTGAACTTAATGAACTTCTATATCAATAATTCATCATCATATGTCTAGTAATTAGGTTAATAGTTTTTTTTCAATCTCATTTACTTTGCAACTACCCTATCCATCAGAGGTGATTTTGAAAGTATCCTTTCCCTAATTGAATTTGAGAAGGCTAGGGACAATAGAAAATTATTATTTTTGAATCCAAGCCTCATTCAATTAGGTTATAAAATATATCTCAAATAAGGAGTTGTTTCCAACACTGGTAGATCCAATTGGTTAGACCAAGATCAATTGGTGAGTTTTACAAGAATTTATATTAAAAAACATAGTTCTATCACAAGTATGATTTAGGATTAAAATTTTTTCAATGAAAAGAAATTTACCCTATGCCATTCCTTTCAATTTTATTTAATCTGAATATACATAGTTTAGTTAAAGAAAAAAAAAAGATATTTATGATTTAGAGTCCTTCCTCAAATGGTATTATCAATAGGTTTCTTACCTATAAATTGTCTCTATGGGTTATACCTCATATTTCTACTATGATACACCTTTGTGGAAAGCTGTAGATTGGGAAATATAAATTCAATTTGATCAACACCCATGCATATTCAATAACATCATGTGGGCCTTTTTTATTCTGGCAACGTTTTCGAGGACAATTGTGCTTAGGCATAGTAACTAATAGTGAGAACCATGGATTTCCACCCCATCCCCCTTTATATTATTTTAATTTTTATCTAGTGGACTAGAACATGAATCCCCTTTCTTTTGGCCTAGTGCAAGAAAAAGGGTATCCTGAACCATTCTAGGAGATTGGATTCACGATAATTTCTTCCATTTGATATCAAGATCAATAGAAAATTTGTTGTATGCCAATTATTATAAATGTATGAACACACTGATCTTGTGTCTCCATGCTCTAATAATGATCAATATGCACAAAATAAAATTTAGTTTGAGAGATTGCACAGTAGGAGTGAACCATTCTAGATTATAACTTTTCCTCTATTAGAGATGATACACCCATATAATGCACCCCCCAATTCATGAACATTATTTTTAGATAGAACCTGAAGGAATTCATATGATCCAAAACATGGGTAAGTTAAGTGAACAGAAAAGTAAAGACCCCCATGAACACATTTTAAATTTTATAGAGTTTTACAATACCTTATAAATAGTTTGTTTTTTAGATACAATCAGATTCCATGTCTTCCCATTCTCCTTTCACTACTAATCCTAGTATTAGATTTAGATTCAATCACCTCACTCAGTCAAAACTTGGGGAGGAAAACAAAATAAATTTATTGATAAATAAATTCCATATATCAAAACCTTGAAGATAATAAATGAGATCCAAAGTTCTTGGAAGGTGGATGGAGAATCATCTTTGGAATCAATGGACAACTTCAGAGAACTAACTCATAAATTCCCACATCATGAACTCAATGTGTGGATACAACTTTATAATTTCTACCAGGGACCCCACCCCACTTCCCAAACTATTGTGGATATCTCTACAGAAGGAGGTCTCATTCTAAAGGCAACAGAAGATGGTGGGGGAACTAATAGATGACATTTCAAATAATGTTGGTCTATGGAAGAGTGATTGATGACTGCCCTAGAGCGGAATCCATCTTTCAGAAAATAATGCCAACCTAGAATATAATGTTGAATCCCATACTAAGAAGATAAAATATTTTTAGCAACCTCCATAACATCACCCCCTCATTCCCCTGTTATAGATATCCAATGTTGTGATATGTGAAGAAGACTTCACCCTAATTTGGAATTTAGGGAAGGTTTACATGAACTAAAAATCTTGGATTATATTTTTCATAATTAGAATAAAAAAATTAATAATAACAGTAGCAATACTACTTGTAGACAATGGATCAATAGCCTAAACAACAAAACCAAAGTTATTATCAGTAGAATATTTGATAAGTACCACCAAATAATCAGGGACCACCAATATACCCAACACAAGGTCCATCTCATTGACCACATCAACAATTCCAAAAACCATTACCTAAAGCTTTGTATTTTCCACTGGTTCAATAACATTAGTATCAAAATGATAAACTATGACCTCCACAAAGAGACAAACCTCTTTATTCTAATCATGAGAACTTGATCACTCCATTTGTTCAAAAATAATATCATAATATTAAACCCCAGAAAGTGAGATACAACACCAAATGAATTCCCTATGAAACCTTGAGAATCAAGTTGGCAAAATATCTAAGACCCTTTCATATAGATTACTGAATATATTTATTTATAACACCATGAATTATCAAAATGTGGAGGATAAAACAATATTTTTCATGAGTGAAAATTTTAGAATTTTCAAAAGCATTCTATGTTGAGAAAAAGTTGTTAAATGAATCTGATGAAGTTGATGAAGAGGAAACTCTAGAGGTGGAATCAACTAGAAAAGCTCTATTTAAGGAGTATATGTGGCTCCAACACCATATAATAACCCTCTCCCCTTTCCATAGAGGATTATACAAGCTACAAGATAGGGAAATTAAAAAATTTCTATAGATATTTAAACAACTATTCTGGAACATTACCACTGCTGATGAAATTTCTCAAGAACCTACTCATGCAAGATTTGTTAAATAATTTCACTCATATAAAACGAAACTAGAGGACTTAGGAGTCATATAACTAAATAAAAAATTCTCTACCATTGTTTATAGAATCTATCTCAAAAAATATGATACCCATCAGTTTCTAAATTCCTTGCACTATAGTGACATTCAATTTTTAAAGTGCCTTGTGTGATATCAACATAAGTATCCATATCATGCCTATAAGTTATTTAAAAATTTTGGGTCTTGGAGAACTAAAACTGGTAAGGTTGGAACTCAAATTTTTTGACTGCACAGTCAATCACCCATGATGAATGCTTGAGGATGTCTTGGTAAAAGTTTTAAAGTTTATCTTTCCCACAGATTTCCTCATCCTAGATACGAATGTATAAGGGGATATTCCCATAATTATAGAGGGACCATTAATCACCATAGGGTAGTAACTAATAAATTTAAACAAAATAAAGATGATATTAAATATAGGAAAAGACGAATTTATTTTAAACTTAGTGAAACCAGTTTAGAGGATCAATGAGACATTGGATTTCCAAGTCATATCTCTTACTGAAGATACACTATAGGAACTCAATACACAATGTGAAATGTTTAAAACCTAGTTGCATCTACAGATTCAATCCATGAAAACTGAGGGATAAAAAATGTCGAAATGTTAATTAGTATATAAATTACATGGAATCAAATTCAATTAAATGTCCTAAATGACTCAAGAAAGAAGCCACATGAAGCACCTACAATATGTGATCGATTTACATGTTGTTTTGAACTCGGTATCTATATATTTTAAAGCCTAAATGCACACTAAGAGGACTGAACAACATAATTCACTTTATCCATTATTCTCTATTTTTATTATATTTTTTTCTCATCTTCCTCTACTACTTTATTTTATTATTTTATTCATTCCCTTACTTCCACTTCTAATTTTAATACTAATTTTTTGTTCATTTATATTATGTATTTCAGATTTCAATACCAATTTCAATTTAATATCCGTTTATTATATATTATTAATTAAATATCCCTTAAAGATAGTTTAATGGACTTTTCATTGTTTCAATTGTGGTTTTCTTTATTTCGAATCATTTAATTTTTATGTCAAGCAAGCCATATATTTCTCAACTTTTAATCAACATCATTATACTTGTTTCATCTACATATGGTTAGAGGTCAATATTTGGAGTGTCTTTGAACTTAATTATATTCTTTATCAACACTTTTTGACCTTATTTCTAGTAATTAGATTAATTATAGCTTTCAATCTTGTTTATTTTTCAACTACCATGTCCATCAAAGGTGCATTTTAAAAGATACTTGACCTAAACAAAGTTGAGCTGGATATGACCAATAGTGAATGATTATTTCTACATGGAATCCATGATTCATAAAATTATGTTTTTGACTATATCTATTACAAGGAGTTGTTTCCATCTTAGGTATATCCAATTGGTTGGATCAAGATTAATAGGTGACTTTTTCACCTCTTTTCATCCAAAGTCATAGGTCTATCATAAGATATATTTAGGATTTCTATTTTGCTAGTACATTGAAATTGAACCTAAAACCCACCTTTAAATTTTATTAAATCCCATTATAAAAAGTTTATTAAAAAAACATTGATCATGGGGAATCCTCCCTTAAAGATTCTTTCTACTAGGTTGCTTTCCTACAAGTGGTCTCTAAGGGTTTAACCCTGGAATGCCACTGCATTGAACCATTATATCCAGGTTTTGTTTAGGAAATATAATTTTAATTTTATAAACAACTAGATGTATTCAATAAATTTATACAGGATTTACAATCTCATTTCTTTATTTCAGGGAGAAATTATTTTTATTCTTATATCAAGTATTTTCCTGAAATTATTTTTCATGAATTTTGTGTACTTATATTAAATTTAATTTATGCCACATATTAGTTTTAAATATAATTAAATGGATTTTTTTTTGAAATATAGTTTTTAAATTTTATATTATTCACCATTAATTTTTATTTTTATAATTATTTTATCAATATATAAAGTAAAGTTATCATGGTTAAGGTTGAATTGGTTTTAAAGGGTGTTTAACTAGAATATAAGTCTTAAAATTTATCTAAAACTTGTCTAAATGTGACTTGTTGTGTTTATTTAAACACTATCACATATTATATATTAATTTTTATTTCCTTGGTTCCACATTACCATGAATAATACCTTATATTAATTTAAAATCTTGAATATTTACCACAGTGTCGGTCCCCACACTTATAAAAGGGAACAAATTCACCCCACTTTTACACATATATTGAGTTACTTATCTTATCCAAGAATCTCCCAAAAACCTTACTATATTCCTTACCTAAGTTATTTCCATTGGTACTTACAATAATTCAATCCTCGGATGACTTATGGTGTAATCCAAAATTGGCCACTCAAGGAAGAGGTAATCATCTTTATTGGATCCTTAAAAGATTATTTATTCTAATAAATCATTTAAATATATTTTATACAACCTGGAAAAATATATAAAATGTCAAAAAAATATTATTATAAATTTATAATTATTGGACAAAAAATGTCTATATCTTTTCCCTAAAATGGGAAATAAAAGTATTGGTCATTTGTATGTGTGGGCTACCACCTCAACATAGAAATATGATTAATTTTCTATCACCACCTCACATTGATTATTATTATTAGGGATATAATAAATATTAATGTTATTCATGATATAAATATGATATAAATATGATTTTTAATGATTAAATTTTATTTATATTTCTTTTATTCTTCTCGTTAGAAAATGAAAACATCATTCATGCATATGTACGAACTACCATCTCCATGAATGGTGTAATTTATTTTCCTATTTACACTTTCTATGGATCATTATACACATGTATATATTGACCATATATGGTATTTATATCATTATTAACATCTTTAGATGATATAACTACGATTAATATATATGTACCATAAGAAATTAGTTAATACATTCACAAAACATGAAAGATTTGTCAACTCGAGCAATGAGTTCAATAAAAATATTATTAATGAATGGGTGGTAAGATTTTATAAGTTAACAAATTAGGGTATTATAATATGAATATTTTTATTTTTATATAATTATAATAATTTTAAAATTATTATACTAGAGGATATAGCACTTATGAATCATATTGAACTTGAGGTAAGGGTTTCTCATATCATTTTTTTCTATGAGACATATTCCATATTTACAACCTATTTTTTTCATGTGGTATTAATAATTCTACTTTGATAAAATATATTATGAATTTTTTATAATATAGTTATTTAAATTTAAATTTTATGTTATTTATTTCATATATATTATGATTCAAAAGTTACCAAAGTGGTAAAGATTTTATGTTATAATTACACTTTTTTAGGGAGTGTTTATACTCAAATTTCCAATGATAAAATTATAATATATATATATATATATCTCAAAATTCATATATATATTCTTCTTCTATACTTATTTATTTAAATTGTATTTTTTTCCTCAATATTTTCTCCCTATATGTACTCAAATGTTTGAATAATGTTTTTAAGAAAAACCTTCTTTATTTTTCTATATGGTTGCGAATAATTTTCAAACATGCACATTTTTTCTTTAAAATGCTTTAAATAATATTTTTAATATTTAAATTGATTTATTAAACTCTATTTTACCAATGTTTTTATTTATATATAAATTTTTATAAGGAATCTGCTTGTCATTTTCTGAACAAGGGAATTTTTACAAAAAATGTGAGTGAAATCTTTATTTTGACATATATAACAAGAATAGATTTTACCACAATAATGATTAACCCTTGATTTTATGCTTCCATTATAGGTTTCCTTGGTTCTTCTCAAATACCGTTTTTCTTGAAATTTTTTAGAATTTTTAGATTTTATGTATCTGATTTAAAAATGAAAAGGTTGTTTTACTCAAGAAATTACTAGTGATATTTTAATGGTATTTTAATCTATTAAAAAATAAATGTACTTTACTAATTCTTTATTGGGAATGTGATACAATTATACCATCATTTTTATCTCATTGAATGGTTATTGTTTTTTATGATTAAATATTTATAAAACCCTTTTTCTTTTTTCATGGGTTAATCTACGAGGAAATGATAAATATTTTCATGATCTTGTAGAATAAATATGAATTGATTATGATTATGTGGTGGTTTGGTTCATTATAGTATTTCAAATAATTGGGTAATTGTTAATGTTTATGTTCTCAAAGGGTGAAAGGGAGGTTATCTTGAGTCCGAAAGAGGGTATACAAGAGGTTATACTAAGACAGAAGCAGGTACATGGGTGGTTATTATAGGTATAACTTGTGATGAATGTCATGGTGGGTAGACTTGATATAATATTTCTCAGATTATGATTACACCCCATATTTTAATCCATTATCTATGACCTGTTCTTATACTTATGATATTATCTCTTGGCTCATGATCTCTAATTCATCTAAGGCCCGTGTATTTGGATTTACAAAGGCTTATATCGTGATTATGATCTCTAACTTTTTGTGTACAATTTTCAAATGTTAATTCCATGTCCTCATACCATTATGCTTGTGATATTCTTAAATTTTATCATTGATTGAAATATACCTTGTTTATCCTTACTGGTCATCTCAGATCACCCTTAATTATGTTTTCTTTCCCTATGTTATGTTGAATGGTATTATGTAGTGTTTGAATAAGAGGTGTACTATATGAGAAGAAATTTTTTCTATATGTTAAATATCATTCATGAAATAATATGAACATGTATCTAGTCTTCAAAGACACTAACCCTTTAAGTATCTTGGGAGTGTATTATTATGAGATGTATTGATTATCCATCTTAAATGTTATAATGTTTATTTTTATAAGGTTATTATTTAATAACTTTTCAATTTATATCTCCTAACTTAGCCTCCATCAGGTGCTGAAGAAGAGGATGATCTACTACCATCGATTGAATATATGTTACATTTCCCATAACCACTATAAAAAACACTATTGATTTTGACTACTCAGATTCCTCCTTCATCAACTAGTAATAGTGTTTCCTAATAAGGGAATTATCTTCCTTGTTTCCCATTTCTATTGTATAGAAAATATCAAATACATAGTCATCCAGGAAAACCAACTGGTTCCTCTATCTCAAATTATGATAAATTTGGGTGAATATATAATAGGGAATACTTTTCTCTATATATATTATGAATGAATCACGAAGAAGGTAATGTATCGATACCTTTAAATTAATAACATCCACTAGGAGCTCTAGATAGTGTATCACAAAGTTCTTTTAGTGAGGTCTCAACTTTCTAAACCCATATTCAATAAATATCTAAATTCATGTCGATACACAATAATGACCAACTCTTGAGGTATTAGAAAACACTTCGTCATAAAGTATTTCCACATGAAACTTCCTAAAATGATCACTCATCAATCCCTTCTTTACATCCCTGAAAACACCATGGTATCTCTCAAACCATACAAATGGCTACCCCTTTTAGGAAATGATAATTAGTGGAGCAATAATAATGGAGTATTACATATTAAATATTCAGTAGTATACTTTCAATCCAAGGAATATTTTCATGTCATAAACACTCTTATTTGGATCACAGGAATGAAATACCTCAAACAACAATGGGTTTATAGCTAATCCACCATATTATATGGTTTACCCAATAAAGAACCTAGATTAATTGAAGTAATAATTGTGTTGTATTTTTTGTAAAAAATATTTTATGAAGATGTGTTAATGTGATAGTGATTAATGTTTGGAGTTTATATGATTTAATTAATCTTTATAATTATTCAAAAAATTTCAAGGATGTTTGGATTTTAACAGTTGATTTAAATAAATAAACAATAATTGTGATGATTTTTGAATCGGTCAAAAGTTCCACGACATGTGTCGATGGGGACACATTGTTTACATTATTCTAGATAAGTATATAGGTAAATTAAGACTCATAAAATATATAAAAATTTATTGATGAGTGTTTTAAGAATATCTTTGGGTGGACTGGATTGGAATGGTATTTATATTTGGATAACACTTCTCTGTTGGCCTCTACAAAAAATAAAATGCCAACCAGTAAGAAATCGTTATGGGATTCTTGTGAAACCATTGATCAAGTGGGTAGTGGAATAAACCAAATCATTTATTTGTAGAAAGAGGCATGAAAGTGTGTTTGTATATGTTATAAGATAATGAACCGGGATGCCACTATAGTGAACATCACGATGGTAGAGTACAAAGACAACACATGATGGTGCTATTGTCGGTTTGGGAGAATACCTCGGTAATTAGAATTGGAGGGATGGGGATAAAAATTTGTTTATTAATTTGTTATTTAAATAATTCAATAATTATGTGAAAAAATTCACACAGTGGCATTTTTTATCTAATTAAAAATATATGTAAATAATCAGTATTGTTGGATCTCTTTGATGAGAGATGTTTGATCGATGCCATCATATTAACTTGAACCTCATAACCTCCCAAGTGTTTGGAATATGAATGAGCTTCATGATATAATATTTATTTATTATAATGAGTATTAAATTGGAATTTGGATGGTAGAATTATATTTATAGATGATTTGGAATCCTAAACTGAAGTCTATGATGCATTATATTATGAAAAATAGTTAGGAACTCAAAGCCCGTAGATGTACAACAGTTTTTCATGGGCCATATGATGATTGAAGTTGAGTTACAAACACGATAATATAAATATGTGAAATTTTTTCATGCCTGATAACCCACTATTATGATGTTACGTTGATATAGAGGTGAGGGTATAGAAGAATTTGAATATATTAGGCTTCATTTTTTGTTACTGTAATTATCATAGTCGTGATGTGTGATCTATAGCATTGCACGTAGGTGAGTAATTCGATTCATGCTAAGTCGGAGAACATGAGATGTGGTAGTGTAGGAATGTGTATAAATACCCTTCATTGTCTATATTTTGAATATACTTAATGCACATCAGGAGAGAAATATGAGAGAGGTGAAAAAAATACTCAAGGGAGAACTGTATTCTCAAAGAGTTTCCATGTGTTTGTGATAATATTTTATATGACTTTGCTACCACATGATGTATGCGAAGTTACATAAACTCATGTCTGATCAAGAAATACACATGGGTTTCCTGATGATTCCGTATATGTAACTAATACATGATATAATAATATTCCATATATATATAGTTCAGTGATCATTTAATCGAGTATAAACTTACAAAACCTTTTGGGAATCTATAGTAAAGTTTCACTATCATCATAGCTTTGTGATGTATTTTTCCATGTATATTGTTATGAATCGAAGGTATCATCTTATATTTAATCATTTTATGATTAATAAAGACCATAAGATGTATTATATGTGTTGGTTGTGGAGTTTATACATGTTCAGTGGTAGTGTTTTAGGAAGAATAATACCACAGAGTTGATGAGTAATTCATAAAATAGAAGAGAACCATTAATATAATAATTTTTATGTGATAGCTAGTGTGAATCTATTCCTATAACAATATTTTTCAGTTTTTTTCAAAGACTATGTATATTACCAAAAGCGGTTTTTCTTAAAAACTTTGACATTACACTTGTAGTGATATGGAAAAGAGAAGTAAGAATAATATTTTCATAAAGACGAGTATTCCATTCATGAAATTATACTCTTTTAAAAATATATTTTTCATTATAAATGTATTAAAAACACAAGATGTTCATTTTCTTAATTATTTTTAATGTAGTTAGAATTATTTATTTGACATGAAGTGATATCTTTCTATAAAGCGATGAAGAAGGAAACTTACCATGTATAGAGGAATTTTTAGTTATTGATTTTAATATTATAGAGATCTAAAGTGTATGTGATATCATATAATTATTCATAAGATTACACTAAGATAACTTTCATATAGTGTGGTTGATTACATTCAGTGGAAGATGAATACTTTCAACTAATGTTAGACAGTGCATGATCAATTTATCTCAATGGATTGAAGTAGAAGATCTATTTTGTATTGTAGTGGAAACTTAAATTTTGTGTGATCTTTCTTATTGTGAAAGTTTTTTTGTTTGTGATAACTGGTGATATTTTGGTATAAATAACATTGGTGGGATACATGTATAAATAATAGTAGTGGGATTTGTAAAATCATTAATACCTACCCATCATGGTTTTGGGATCATCCCTAAATGAAACACATTAATTTTTCATTAATTACATTTTTATAATCTATGACACCGATCATCTAGAACATAGAAAGGACATATTCACCCATATTAGGGGTGAACCATGTAAAAATATTATATATTGTGATTTATTTTATATCAGCCTTACATGTGGTATTACAGTTTCTGTTAATTGGGAAGATACATTCTTCTTAATAGATTTGGAGGTTTTAATTTAATAGGGGTTAAAAGATAAATAAAATAAATCAATAAAACTTATGTACAATAATCCCATCCCCTCCCTCTGTGTACCTACATGATCTACTAGTCACCTCAATTGGTATCATAAGAAAGGTTTCACCTATAATGAGATATAACTTATAATCCCAGTTGTTTAAATTAGATATATACGAAGTTATTATTTGAATTTGAAGAAGTAATACATATGAATTAGACTGTAAATTCAGTTCGTATCTCTATCAATTCTAATAAGAAGGTTTCTTCCAAAACATTAAAGAATATACAAAAGAAAGTGGCAAGAAATTTGAGATAGAGTTTGAAGAATGAAGAGGGTGAATCATAATGTGAATGCAGTTATAGTTGTTACTTCTCATTAATATCTATTAAATAAGTTGATAATAACCATTTTGATGATTTTGGTTCTAGAAATGATTAAGAATATTTTATTTAATCACTCAATGATTTTTATTCATAAGTAAAATATTATCTAAATAATGTTCCAAATGAGGTTTTACTTATATATTTGCCTTTATCAAGGGACTATGTGAAGAACATTCAAAGCATGGAGAGGAATCTGATGGTATGTAGAAATCCATGTAAAATAAGTTTCATAGAAGAAGACTTCTCACCCAACATATTGATGCCAAAGAGGAAAATATATCACTATGTAATGAATATCTCCCCTTTGATGAAGAAGAGATACAATAAAACATATGTGAGAAATGAGTATTTGAGAAGGTCCTTACTTAGATGATTCATACACATTAAGAGTCTCATTAAGGTACCATTAGTATTAAGAACTATCAGTTGAAAATTGGAGAAAAATATGAGACCTTCATCTCAGCTAAAGAATCAAAAGAAAAATCTTTTATACATTATAATGAAAGAATCAATGTAGCTGAAAATTAATTAGAATTAATTATTTGTGAGAATGATGTGACTGAGAAATTGTATATATAAGTGAACCATGAATTGGAGAAACTACATAGAACCTCTATGAATATTAAATAAGACAATCTATAGGTTATGAAAAATAAAATTAAAAAGTTAAATAATTTTCTACTGGTTGAAATCAAATACATGATGATCAAGTTCAGAAAATGAATATTAAATGGTAATACAAACTAAAAGTTATTTATTATGAGAAATTTTTACTCAACATGATTTTTTTGAAATGATATTAAATTTGAAAAACTGTAAGGAAACACAATTAAATAATTTGCAAAAATAATAGGAAGATATAGTGAAATCAAAATAATAATAAAATAACACTCTAAATCTGATATGTCTGAAGATGAAGGTAAATTTAAGAAATATGGAGAACAACCAACTTAAATCTTCATAAAATGATAAGATCAAAAAGGTTTATAAGATTAATTTGGAAAATATTTTTACTTCTAAAAATACTCATTCAAATAGAAAGAACATATTTATATTTTTATAAGTTAAATATATTTTAATGTCATTGAAATATGTAAACCTTTTTTCATATGTTTTTTTATAATAATACTATTTCAACAATTAGTGTATGATCCTAAAGTAATTATAGTGAAACATTGATGAATAAGACTCATGAATAACCAACCAAATCATCAATAGTGTTTGTGGAGAAGTCTCAAAATACATATTCCCTACAAAAATATAAAATGAATAATCATATTATCCAAAAACATCAAAATTTAAAATCATTCGAAATTGTATCAATGAAGATGAAATCAGGATTTATTGGATATTATTGGTGTTATTAGATATTTGGTCATCATTTCATTAAAATTTGGAATAATTGTTCAAAACATGATAATAACAGAAGGCTGGTATTAATGGGGATAAGATCTGATGTGAATATAAATCTTGTAGAATTGAATCATAATTTTGAGATAAAGATAAATTTTTCTATCAAGAATTTATTTGATTTTCTTAAAGGAATATATGATTATTGAAATATAAGTTCTCATGGTTATGCTGAGTGGTTCTATGTACCAACTATGAAAAATTCATATGATGATATGAATAAAATATGACAATATATTTTGAGGAAAAGAATAAAAAGTAGAAAAGTCTTTCTTCCAAAATAATTAGAAGAAGATATTAAAGAAAAATATGAAGAAGATACTCCTAAAAATAATGATGAATTCAATTTCACACCAATGAAAACATGCTTCAACTAACAAAGAAGAGGCCATATAATGGAACTTTGAAAATATCTAATAAATAGTAATGCCAGTGGAAGAAAACTAACGTTTAAAAATAAATTAATATCATAAATAAATAAAAGGGTTGAATTGGTGCATGGAAATAATGATGGAAAATTTGAATTTCATGACAGGTTTTCTAAAAGGTACCACCATATAATTTTTGGACGTTTTTTTTAAAATCATATAATTTTTAGGCATATTTTTAACAAATTAATAACATGGTTTCTTAAGTAAAAAAGAACTATTAACGGGAAAAGGAAAATCATCAGTGGGTTATTTTGTTAATAATGAAAATACGAAGATTGAATCATAATATAAGATGACTTCAACGAATGTTCCAAGATAATTTTTAGTCATATAGACAGATTAGAGGAAATTAGATAAGAATTTGGTATTGGAATACAAGAATGAAAGCACACTACTTGATAATTTGTAGAAGAGTATTCCATATATGATAAAATGTGAAAATTTAAAAATCTTATGATTCCTATAAATAATAAAACCAATAAATTCATGGAAGTTTAACAAATTAATAGTCTTATTAAATCTTGTAATAAATTTAAAGGATGTTTCGAGTTGATAAAGAAATCTAATCCATGCTGATCTAGATGAAAAATCTTTGAGGAAAAACATTATTCCCATGTATATTTTGGGTTAATTTCTTCTATTAAAGAAAATGAATGTGAGGAATATAGTGAAGGGGAGTAATAAAGAAATGAATAATGTAAAAACTTATAAAATATCTAGGATTATATCCATCTAGGAGTTATTTATTTGAATTCGTGACATTTATTCTCTAGAAAACACATTATTTGATTTTAGTTATTATTCTTGGAGTTCATCTTGAAGAAAGACAACCATAATAAAGAATATGGATAGATCTCAACCCTATAAGGGAATAAAATTAGAACAACTACTAAATTTGAATATCATAGTTGGAATCAATTTAATATTTGAATTTCTTGTAAGGGGTTTATCTAATGATTTTAAATCCTAGAAATTGAATCTTGTCATTGAATAGATTTTCTCTTGTATCTCTATGAGAAAAATAATTGTGAATAAAAAAGGGGGAAATGATTATTTAATGAAAAACATAAAACATATTGATAATGACGATGTAAATTCTTTCACAAGAATGTTTTTATCCATTTTTTATGTTTTATATAAGATATTAGTTAATAATAATTTGAAAAATAGCAGAAATAATGTTTCAGTGTTGGTGCCACATTCGAACAAAATTATTGGCAACTATATTGATTAGACCGATCAATCTTATTTTCTTTACCATTTTACCCCATATAGACTTTGAGTTAACTAATTTATGACTCAATTTTTTAAGAAAATATGTGATATCCTTCTCTCAATATGATCATTTGGAATTTATATCAAGTCTTTTATATTGTGAGAGGTGAAGATTGAAGGATAGAGAAAAAAATGTTTTGTTGTTATAGAATGAGATGATTGAATTATTTCACATTCATATATATTTACTTTTATTATTAATTAAAGGCATATGAAAACATTGACATATTATGGGAAATAGGTATTTAAAATAAATCCAAAGGGGTATATTAGGGAACCCAAATTGATTGATGTAATTATTGTGTTGTATTTGTTTTCAATGTATTTGTGTGATAAAAAGTCAATGTTTTATTAATCGAAGTATGTAGTTTCCTCCATTGAATTTTTCTTGATATTTATTCATACTTTTTCAAGGGTTTTTTGTTTTGAAGTGTTTATTTAAATAAATAAACATTAATTATAGTGATTTTTGAACCTGCCATAGGTTTTAAGACATTGGTTGCTGTGGACACATTTTTACATCATGTTAAAGAAGAAGTGGAGTAAATGAATACTAGGAAATATATATATTTTTTCATGATGAATATTTTAAAAATCAATTTGTTTGGTATAGAAAAGCATGGTATTTATGTTCTTCTAATGATTAAATGTTGGCCTCTACTAAAAAAATATCCATCAAACCATGGTTTTGGAATCCATGTGCAGCCACTACTCATGGGATCACTAGGATATACCATAGTATATTATAGAAACATGAGGCATCAGAGTGTTAATGTGTATTTGGGAAGAGGAATAATAGTGGCACCACCATGCTGTGTAGAATGATGGTGGAGTAGAATACTGGAATGGGTCAACTCATTGTATCCTTATATATAGTAATCATGTTAATAATAATTTTCAATCTTTTTCATTTTGCAACTACCATGACCATCTAAGGTGCCTTTGAAGGGATAAATGGCCTAATTAAAGCAGAGATGAATAGAACCAATAAACAATGATTATTTATACATAGAATGAAAGATTACTACAATTATGTTCTCAACTATATCTATACCAAGGAGTAGTTTCCAACTTAGGTATATTCAATTGGTTGGACCAAGATTAATTGGTGACTTATTCACCAATTTTTATCCAAAGTTGCAGGTCTATCACAAGATAGATTTAGGAATACTCTTTTGCAGATACATTGAAACTGACCCTAAAACCTACCTTGAAATTGTAATAAATCTCATGATACTTTGTTTAGTAAACTCAAAAAAAAAATAGATTGATCACAAGGAATCCTCCCTTAAGGATTCTTACCACTAGGTTGTTTACCTACAAGTTGTCTCTGAGGGTTCGACCCAAGAATTCCACTGGCTTGAACCATTATATCCAAGTTTTGTTCAGGAAATATAATTTTATTTTGAAAAACACAAATATTCATTCAATAACTTTATGCAGGATGTAGAATCTCATTTCATTATTTCAAGTTGAAATAATTTTTATTCTTATATCAAGTATTTTCCTAAAATTATTTTTCATAAATTTTGGCTACTTATATTAAATTTAATTTATTCCACCTATTAGTTTTAAATATAATGAAATGGTTTTTTTAAATTTATTGTATAAATTTTATATTATTCACCTTTAATTTTTATGCTTATAATTATTTTATCAAGGTATAAAGTTAAGTTATCTTGGTTGGAGTTTAATTGATTTTAAAGGGGGTTTAACTGGAAGATAATTCTTAAAATTGCACCAAAACATGTCTAAATGTGACTAGTTGTGTTTATTTATACACTATCACATCTTATATATGAATTTTTGGTTCAATGGTTCCACATAACCTTGAATAATACCTTATATTAATTTAAAATTGTGAACAAGTACAAAAGTGTTTCTCCCTTCACTTATGAAACGGAACAAATTCTCCTCAATTTTACACACTTCATGAGATACTTATCTTATCCATGAACTTCCCCAAACGCTTACTATATTCCTTACCTAATTTATTTTTCTTAGGTACTTGCAATAATTACATCCTAATATGACTGATGGTGTAATCCAAAATAGGCCACTCAAAAAAGAGGTAATCATATTTACTGGGTCTTTCCAAGACTATTTCTTCTTAAAAATCCTATAAATATATATTATAGAACCTAAAATAATATATAAAATGTCATTAAAATAGTATTATTGTTTTATAATTATAGGGAAAAAAATTTCTACATCTTTTCATTAAAATGGGAAATAAAAGTATTAGTCGTGTTTATGTGTGGATTACCGCCTCTACATAGAAATACGATTCATTTTCTATCACCACCTCCCATTGATGATTATTATGAGAGATATAGTAAATATTAATTATATTAATGATATAAATATTATATAAATATGATTTTTTATTGATTATATATTATTTATCTTTCTTTTATTCTTCATGTTAGAAACTGAAAACATCGTTCATGCATACGTACGATTCATTTTCCAATCTGCACCTTCTATGGATCATTATAAATATGTATATATTGAAAATATATGGAATTTATATCATTATTAACAGTTTAGATATGATATAACTAGGATTAATATGTATGAACTAGAAAAAATTAATTAAAATATTCATAAAAAATGAAGGAGTTGTCAACTCAAAGAGTGATTTCAATTAAAAAAATTATTAAAAAATGGGTGATAAGATTTTATAAGTTAAGAATTTATGGTATTATAAATATGAATATGTTTCTTTTATATAATTATATTAATTTTAAATTTATTATACAATAGGATAGAGGACTTATGAAGCATATTGAACTTAAGGTAATGGTTTCTCATATTACTTTTTTCAATGAAACATATTCCTTATTTACAACTTCTTTATTTCACATGGTATAAATACTTATACTTTGATATAATATATTATTAATTTTTTATAATAATGGTATTAAAATTTATATTTTATGTTATTTATTTTATATATATTATGATTCAAAAGTTACCAATGTGGTAAGGATTTTACGTTATAATAATTTTTTTAGGGAGTGTAAGTGCTCAAATTTCCAATGATGTAATTATAATATATATATATATATCTCAAAATTCATATATATATATATATATTCTTATCCTATATTTATTTATGTAAATTATTATTTTTCCTCTCAATTTTCTCTATATATGCACTCTAATCTATGAATGAATGTTTTTAAGAAAACCAACTTTGTCTTTCCATATAGTTGGAAATAATTTTCAAACATGTCTATGTTTTAAATTAAATGTTTTCAATAATATTTTTTATATTATAAAATGATTTATTAACTCAATGATACCCATGTTTTGATTCATATAAAAATATTTATATGGAATATTCATTTCATTTGTTGAACAAGGTACTTTTTACCAAATGTGTGAATGAAATCTTTATTTTGACATATATAACATGAATAGATTTTACCACCCTCATGAGTAATCCTTGATTTTATGCTTCCTTTAAAGGTTTATATGGTTCTTATCAAATAATTTTTTTTTTGATATTTTTAGAAATGTTTCGATTTTATGTATGTGATTTAAAAATGAAAAGGTTGTGTTACTCAATAAATTCTTGGTGATATTTTAATAGAATTTTCATCTATTAAAACATCAATTATTTTTCTGATGCGTCATTGGATATGTGATACCTTGATACCGTCATTTTTATCTCACTTGATGGTTATTGGTTTTTGTGAGGAAATATTTATAAAACCCATTTTACTTTTCATTGGTTAATCTAGGAGGAAATGAAAAATATTTTCATGATCTTGTGGAATACATATGAATGGATTATGATTTTTTGGTGGTTTGGTTCATTATAGTCATCCAAATAATTTGGTAATGATTATTGTTTACATTATCAAATGGGGTATGGGAGGTTATATGATGTCTGAATGAGGGTAAACAAGTGTTTATACCAAGCCCGATGTAGGTACATGGGTGGTTATCCCAGGCCTAACTTGTATTGAATGTCTTGGTGGGTAGCCTTGATATAAGATTTCTTGGATTATGATTATGCCGCATATTTTATTCCATTATCTATGACCTGTTCTTATACTTATGATATTATTTATTGGATAATGATCTCTAATTCATCTAAGGTCGATGTCTTTTGATTTTACAAAGACTTATATCGTGATTATGATCTATAAGTTTTTGGGTATGATTTTCAAATGTTAATTCTATGTTCTTATACCATTATACTTGTGATATTGTTAAATTTTATAATTGATTAATATCTACCTTGTTCACCCTTACTGGTCATTTTAGATCACCCTTTGTTATGTTTTCTTTACCTATGTTATGTAGAAAGATATTAAGTAGTGTTTGATTAAGAGGTTCACTATGTGAGAAGAACATTCTGGTATATGTCAAAAATCATTCATAAAATAATATGACTATGTATCTAGTCTTCAAAGACACTAACCCTTTATCTTTCTAGGGAGTGTATTTTTATGAGATGTATTGAATATCTATCTTAAATGATATAATGTTTATTTATATAAGGTTATTATTTCATCACTTTTTAATTTATGTCTCCCAACTCAGCCTCCATCAGGTGTTGAAGAAGTAGAGGGTCCACCACCATCGATTGAAGATATGTGAAATTTAACTTATACACTAACAAAAACAGTGTTTATTATGACTTCTCAAATTCCTCCTCCATCAACTGGTTATAGAGTTTCCTAATAAGGGAATTATCCTCCTTTTTTCTAATTCTTATAGTATATAAAATATCAAATACATACTCCTCCATGAACACCCATTAGTTCCTCTATCTCAAATTATGATATATTTGGGTGAATATATAATAGATAATATTTCTCTCTCAATATATTATGAATCAATCACCAAGAAGATATTGTATCGATGTCTTCAAATTAATAATTTCACTATGAGCTCTAGATATATTATCATGAAGTTCTTCTAGTGAGGTATCAAGTTTCTTAACCCATATGGAATAAATATCTAACTTCATGTCAGTACACAATAATGACCAACCCGTGAGGTATTAGAAAAGACCTCATCCTAAATTATTTCCACCAGAAACTTTCTAAAATGATAACTCATCAATCTCTTCTTTACATCCCTAAAACTCCTTGGTATCTCTCAAACCATACAAATAGCTACCCCTTTTGGGTAATGTTAATTAGAGGAGATATAATAATGGAGAATTATATAATGAATATTCAGTAGTATCCTTTCAATCCAGAGAATATTTTGATTTCATACACACTATTGGTTGGATTACAAGAATTAACTACCTCTAACTTCAATTAAATTATATCTAATCCACACTATGATATGGTTTACCCAATAATGACCCCAAGTTGATTGATGTAATAATTGTGTTGTATTTTTTGTAAAATAATTTTTTTGATGAAGTGTTAGTGTGATTATGATTAATGTATGGAGTTTATAATATTGAATTATTATTTATAATTATTCATAATTTTTCAAGGATGTATGGATTTTAACAGTTGATTTAAATAAAGAAACATTAATTGTGGTGATTGTTGTACCGGTCAGAAGTTCCAAGACTGGGGCCAATGAGTACACTTTGTTTACATTATGCTAAATAATAATATGGGTAAATTAAGACTCGTAAACAAATATATACAATTCATGATGAGTGTTTTAATAATATATTTGAGTGGATTTTCTAGGAATGGTATTTATGTTTGGATAACACTTATATGTGGGAAACTTCTAAAAATAACACGCCAACCAATAAGAAATGGTTATGGGATCCTTGTGCAACCATTGATTCGGTGGGAAGTGAAATCCACCACATATTTTAGTTGTAGAAAGAGGCATGAAAGTGTGCATATAGATATTTTAAGAGGAAGAACAGGGATGCCAGTATAGTGAACTACACGATGGTGGAGGAAAAAGCCAACACATGATGGTTCTAGTGTGGGTTTGGGAGAATACCACAATACTCAAAATTGGAGGGATAAAGATAAAACATTGTTTGTTAATAAATTTTTGAAATAATTCAACAATGATGTGGAAAAAATAACAAAGTGTTTTATTGAATGGCACTCCAACCGAACCTATCTCAAGTACATGATGTATTGAATATATCACTCTTGAAGAAGTACACACCATAACCATCACATGTACTCAATCCAGAGGTAGTACCATTGGAGAATGACCTTTCTTATGATGAGAAGCCAGTGAAGATATTAGATTGTAGAGAAAAATTTCTATGAAATATGAAAATTCCCCGTGTTAATGTATTGTAGAGAAACCACAAGTTTTAAGAAGTGATGTTGGAAAAAGAGGAAGTGATGGGGAAGAGTTACCCTCATCTGTTTTAGTTTGGGAAAAATAAATTTCAAGGGAGAAATTTCTTAAGGGGGTAAGGTTGTAACAACTCATAAATTTATGAATAAAATTCCATTTCTTTTAGTTAAATGTCTTATGGATATAGAAAACACATGCACTCCTTTTGTTTTATTACATCCAATTAGGTTTAGATTAACTTTATGTATCATTACCATTGATAATATTTTCATCGAATAGTGATCACATTACAAGTATAAATATATGGTTTTAAAAAATCCTTTTGATACAGACAAAGAAGTGATTGCCTTAATTAGTAGGATCATACCCTATGAAGCCCATTTATCAGAGCTTCTGAGGGCAATAACATATCTGGGATTTATCCTTGACAAATTTCAAGCCTAAATCCAAAAAATTAAGCATTAGTGAAACCATTTATGATAGAAGTTCAAGAATATAGAGATCATGGCCCAAACCATGTTCACCGAACAGCCCCAAGAAAGCCCTACCAATGCACACCTTACTTTTAGGGAATATGATGGTTTAATAAAGGGATATGTATCAATACCCTTACATTATGAGTATGTACATTATTTTATTATATAATAATGAATATATTTCTATACTATTACTATTACATTGTAAATGATTTTCTTAGGCACAAATAGTATTTTGTGTTAATATTCGTATTCAATTAAAAAATTTATTTTGATGAATTAATGAAGATTTTTAAACAAATAATATAACAATAGAATGTTATTATAATATTACTTTTATTAAATATTAGTGATCATATAATTTTTATGAATTCAAAAGTAACTTTTAATAAGGATTGAAAACTATTTTTGTCAAAACTTGTCAATTTTCAATAAATGTCAGTTTTTTATTTTAAAAGTGAAAATTTAAATTTTTAGAAAATTATTTAGAAAAAATGAATATTATTTTTAGAATCTAGAAATAAAAATTATTCCATGGTGAATTTTTCTTTATTTATTGAGATAGAGAAATTTCTGGGCAAAAATTAAATACCATATAAATATATAATTTATTTTATGGCCTCATAATAAGATAATAGTAATGTAATAAAATACTATAAAAGGTATCTTCGGAAAAATATATTTTTTTCATCTAAAATAATGTAATTTTTGGTTTATTTGATTTATTTTATAATGGCTTAGTGAACCCTCCTTGACATTTAAAATATTTTAATAATTTAAAACCATTTCCTTCAATGTGTGACTCACCTACACAAAAGAAATGGAAATATTTTAAATTATTAAGACCATATCCCTACAAAATAATTTATAAAACTCCCATTTTATAGAAAATATTTTTAAAAACCATGTTATGGTTTTTGGTTTTGAATATTTCAGTGTGTAGCATCCAAAACCAATATAATAAATAATTCCCCGACCTTTTCTATATAAACCCACACATGAAATCATTTATCTTTACAAAAATATTTGAAACTAATATGAAATGTAATAAATAATAGATATAGTACTACCAAATTATCCCCCATTCTCCCAAGAAGATGTCCCAAATCCATTGGGATAACATATCCAAGTAAGGGATCTCCCTATATTCTTTTTCATCAAGAACCTCTTTTCTATCATGCATTTTAATTCCCATTTTCACGTTTTGTTATATTTTATTACACACCTCATTACTGTAAATTTTATGTATGCACGCTTTTATCTTCATTTAAATCCCATTAACCCCCCTAGGATCCTCTAAAACAACCTGTTACTGTGCCAAAATTCCATAAGGGATTCCTCTCCTCCTCTATGAATTCAAGCACCTTCTTTTAGAGAAGTTATTTTAATTTCAATTTATTTCATTTAAATTCTTTTGAAATCATTACCTTATTATCCAATTTATGTTATTTAAATGAGGGATCAATTATCACTACTGGAAATCATGTTTTTCCCAACGCTTTTATACCAACGGTTCTTTGAAACCGTTGGTATAGGTAATCTTTACCAACAGTTTTCATAAACCGTTGGTAAAAATCTGTAAAAATTGTGTTTTCCCAACGGTTTGATGAAACCATTGGGAAAAATGGGTAAAAAAGAGTTTTCCCAATGGTTTAGTGAAACCGTTGGGAAAGATGAAGACTCATATACCAACAGTTCTACAGAACCGTTGGTATATATGTTATTAAGAGGTTTTTCCCAATGGTTTTTTGAAACCGTTTGGATAAAATAACATTCCCAACGGTTTTAAAAAACCGTTGGGAAAGAATATCCCCAAATATCATCGATCTGCAACTCCAGACATCTCAAAACTTTTTCCCTAACCGATACCTGGATGCACCCTCTCGAAAGTTTTTCCCTAAACCTCAACCGTTTGGAAGGTTTTCCTCTAAATCTTGACGCAAATGCTACTTCCCAAAAGAACAGGTCTGGTTTCCAATGATTTTTTCTTCCAGTTTAAATCAGTATGTGTGAGTTCATTTATTTTAGATTTTTTATTCCAGTTTAAATCGGTTCATGTGTGTTAATTTATTTTAGATTTTGTCATTCTATTTTGGTGCAGTATAGTGTGTATTATGATCCCCTTACAAAAATAAGGCATATATAATTTTTGGTTACGGTTCTAACCCTACATCCTAACCTTCTCTAGAGGGTGCTAACTCTAATTTCCAATGGGACATCTATCTTTGATTCAAGAAATTTTTGTTCTTCCATTCTAAACCGGTAGGTGTGCCTTCATTTATTTTAGATTTTTATTGTTCCATTTTTCAACAATGTATTGTGTATTATGATTCCCTTATGAACGCAATCATTATATATCATTTTAGGTTGTGGTTTTGTTGTGATTTATCTATACTGAATAATTTTGGTTGATATTGAAGAGGTCAATATGATCCTGAGTTATTTTATCATTGATTTATTTTAAATTTAAGGTCTATTGACTTGATTTCGTTGGTTAGCCATAAATACAGTTAGGGTTGTCCAGGTGGGGGTTGGGGGTGGGTTTTCTAAGTGGGGTGTGGGGGGTAGGGGTGTCCAGGTGGGGTGGGGGGGGGGGGCTGGGTTTTCCATGTGGGGTCGGGGTAGGGCTGTCCAAGTGGGGGTGGGGGGGGGGGGTGGGTTGTCCAAGTGGGGTGGGGGTAGAGCTGTCCAATTGGGGGGGGGGGTTGGGTTGTCCATGTGGGGTGGGGTAGGGCTGTTGAAGTGGGGTGGGTGTGGGGTGGGGGTAGAGCTGTCCAAGTGGGGTGGGGGTATGGTTGTCCAAGTGGGGTGGGAGAGGGGCTGTCTAGGTGGGTTGGGGGAGGGGGCTAGGTTGTCCAAATGGGGTGGGGGTAGGGCTGTTTGGGGTGGAGGAGGGTGTACAGGTGAGGGTAGGGCTCTGTGGGGTGGGGGTAGGGCTGTCCACTCGAAGTGTCTCTGTATAGTTTAAAATGGACTTCATATTAATTGAAAACAACAACTGAAATTCAAAAAACCGACCAAACGTATTCAGATTCTGTTGAAACTTTAGGACAACATTCCATGTGTCATTTGTGACGTGTACAAGTCCTCCCCGCCTCAATCGGAGGCTAGGTGTGGCTGGAACCACTCAAAGTGTCTCAGGTTTATTTGAAATAGACAACATTCACTACTACAAAAACGAGCAATATCAGTGCTCAAATTGGGCTTTAACAGCGCTAAAAAAGTGCTGTAAAGCTCAGTGCTGATAAATGGGTGGGCCCCTTTAACAACGCTTTCTTAGCGCTATTAAAGGCGACCTTTACCAGTGCTAAAAAAGCACTATTAAATCCCTGCCTGCTGCAAATAGAAAATCTGCATCAGTATAGCCAGCCGAACAAGACCTGCAGAAAAACCAATATATCAAACAAGCAAATTTGATATACTAATTATTCATTATGCAAAACAGAAAGGTACCATTAAATACTTACATAGCCCCAAACACCCATAACACAACCAAACCACAACCTTCATCTCAATGTACTCAACCGATCTAAACACCAAGATGGATTTTACCCAAGACTATCTAATTCAAAACGTCGATCATGTCATCAACCAACCACTTAATTTCTATGGTTCTCCCCACTATATGATTTAGCTCACAAACACCACCATCTAATGTTTAACACCTCCATCATCGGGAAAGAACCACAAGAACCCCAACTAAAACTCCACAACATAACCAACATGTTTTCTAACTTACCATGCTTAGACATCCATGAGAAGACCAACCAATGTTATCATCCATCCTTTCCATCAAAACCACTTGGAATGGATGTGAATCCACCATCCATACATGAATCAAGGACAATTCAACTTTTCCTCAAACATTGAACCCATTATCAAAACATAATTAACATTTTAAAACATCAAATAGATGTGGCTTATAACTCACCACATTTGTTCCTTTTTCCCAGATGAATTTGAAAAATGCACTACATAGGTTGTAAAAGAAGTAGAGGATAGATCTCTTTGATCATAAAAATCCATGAACCCAAGTTTATCCTTTAGGAAACTGATGAGTGATGTTTTTGAATGTTTTTTGGAACTAGGAACTAACTCGCTTGATGAAACACATGACAAATCTTTAAATGTAGCCTCACTTGCCGAATCATTGGAACAATTTCCTATATTGGATGCTCTTAATGTCAGATTTAGCATCCCATCTTGTTCATCAAATGGATTGGTCAACTTCCAATCTATCATGGAGGATGCCACACCACCATTACACACAACTAATGATCAGAGGAATCTTGATTAGAAAAACAATCCTGAGGGCACTGGACATGAAAGATCATGCGGTTCCATAGTTACTCAGCAACCTCAATTTACCCCACATGATATAAGGCTAATACATTATGTCCAAGACATAGCAAGAGGAGAAGAGAAGGTGAAAGTCTCGTAGAAGAACAACATCAACAATGAACATCCACCACCCTTTCACTATATACATCAAAATCATATATTTAAGAACATCCATGTGAATTTCTATCTTACTTTCATCGAGGATGATGCATGTTGGTCAACTTGTTTTAGAAATTGTTTATCTTCATCTGTGCCTTGTACTTGCACCCATGAATTTGAAGGTGAGTATGCGTACAAGATAGTTGACATTTTTAGAGAAGAGTTTCTGGAAGAGTATAAGAGACATGAAGCAATGAAGATAATTAGAGTGTTGGAGAAAATGTGGTTGATACAAACAATGTGGAAATCGTCTTGTGCAATGCGGCCTAATTTACCACTTACAGGTGTTGTAATTTATTTTTTTCGGGAGGGTTTCAGTGTAAATTCATTTTGGAATGATCATTGCTGTTCATTGTCTTTTACGTTCTTTTGACAGCTGAGGGGAAAGGGTGGGGTCTGCAGACATTGGAGGATATGTCAAAGGGTGACATTAAGGGAAATTACATCCTATATTTTTTCAACATTTCCATAGTATCTAAAATCTAACCAAATGGCCTCTTTGCCCTTCAAGCTCCCCGAACCCCGATGGTGATTGTGGTTCAGGGAGCTTAAAGGGAAAAGATGCCATTTCTCTAACATATTCACACAGAAAATCACCCTTCGACATATCCTCCAATGTCTGCAGACCCCACCCTTTTCCCTCAGTTGTCAAAATAACCTAAAAGATAATGAATAACAATCATCATTCCAAAATTAATTTACACTGAAATCCTCCCGAAAAAAATAAAGTACAATACCTGCAAGTTGTAACTTAGGCCATGTTGCACAAGACGATTGCCACATTATTTGTAGCAAACACATTTTTTCCAACACTCTAATGATCTTTATTTCTTCATATCTCTTATACTCTTCCAGAAACTCTTCTCTAAGAAGGTTAACTATCGTGTACGTATACTCACCTTCAAATTCATGGGTGCAAGTATCAAGCACGGATGAAGATAAAAAATTTCCAAAACAAGTTGACCAATGTAAGTATTTAATGGTACCTTTATGCTTTGAAGTGTAAACCCCGCCTCAATCCAAGGCCTGGTGTGACCACCAACAATTGAAGTGTCTCATATATATTTGAAATGGACAACATTTTAATTGAAAAAAAATACTGGAATACAGAAAACTAACCAAATGCATTATGATTCTGTTGAAGCTTTAGGAAAACATTCTATGAGTCATTTGTGACATGTAAAAGTTATCCATGCCTCAATCCAAGTCCAGGTGTGGCCGACACCACTCAAAGTGTCTCAGGTTTATTTGAAATAGACAACATTATAAATGAAAACAACAACTGACATACGGAAAATTGACTAAAAAGATTTGGATTCAGATGAAACTTTAGGACAACGATACATGGGTCATATGTGACGTGTACGTGTCAACCCAGCCTTAATCCAAGGTGGAGAGTGGCCGACACCCCTCAAAGTGTCTCTCAATATTTTAAAATGGACTTCATTTGAATTGAAACAACAACAGACATACGGTAATCTGACCAAACGCATTCTGATTATGTTGAAACTTTTGGAAAACTATCCATGGGTTATATGTGAATTGTTCGAGTCAACAACGCCTCAATCTGAGTCGCAGTGTTTCCGGGATCACTCTAAGTGTCTCACTTATTTTTTAAATGGACAACATATTAGGTACATACAGAAAACTGACCAAACAGATTCTGACTCTGTTGATACTTTAGAAAAATGATACATGGGTCATATATTACATGCAAGAGTCAAACCCACCTCAATCCAAGGTGCGGTGTGGCCGACACCGCTCAATGTGTCTCTCTTTAGTTTAAAATGAACTTCATTTTAAGTGAAAACAACAACTGACATATGAAAAACTGACCAAATGCATTCCGATTCTGTTAAACCTTTAGTACAACGATAAATGGGTAATTTTTGACGTGTACGAGTCAACCCCGCCTCAAGATGAGGCATAGTGTGTCCGGAACCATCAAAAGTATCTCTCTTTCGTTTAAAATAGACTTTATTTTAAGTGAAAACAAAAAATGTCATACGGAAAACCAGACAAATTCATTCAGATTCCATTGAAACATTATGAAAACAATACATGGGTCATATGTGACGTGTACGAGTCAACCTCGCCTCAATCCGAGGCCTCGTCTGACCGGAAACACTCAATGTGTCTCACATTTATTTGAAATGGACAACATTTTAATTGAAAACAACCACTGGCATACGGAAAACAGAATAAACAAATTCGGATTCAGTTGAAACTTTAGGAAAATGATACATGGTTCATATGTGATGTGAACGTGTCAACCCAGCCTCAATCCGAGGCGAGGTGTTTCCAACACCACTCATAGTGTCTCTCTATAGTTAAAAAATGACTTCATTTTAATTGAAAACAACAACTAACATACGGTAATCCGACCAAATGCATTCGGATTCTATTGAAACTTTAGGAAAATGATCCATGGGTCATATGTGACGTGTTCGAGTCAACCGCGCCTCAATCCGAGTTGCAGTGTGTCCAAATCACTCTAAATATCTCTCTTTTGTTTAAAATGGACAACATTTTAATGACATACAAAAAACTGACAAAACACATTCTGAATGTGTTGATGCTTTAGGAAAACGATACATGGGTCATATATGACGTGTAAGAGTCAACCCCGCCTCAATATATGGCGCGGTGTGGCCATAACTACTCAATGAGTCTCTCTTTAGTTTAAAATGGACTTTATTTTAAGTGAAAACAACAACTGACATACAGAAAACCGAATAAACGCATTCAGATTCAGTTAAAACTTTAGGAAAATGATCCATGGGTCATATGTGACGTGTACCTGTCAACCCAGCCTCAATCTGAGTCGCGGAGTGGCCGACACCACTTGAAGTGTCTCTCTATAGTTTAAAATGGACTTCATTTTAATTGAAAACAACAACTGATATATGGTAATCTGACCAAACACATTCGGATTCTATTGAAACTTTAGGAAAACGATCCATGGGTCATATGTGATGTTTTCGAGTCAACCTCACCTCAATCGAAGTCAAAGTGTGGCTGGGATCAATCTAAGTGTCTCTCTTTTGTTTAAAATTGACAACATTTTAATGACATACAGAAAACCAACCAAACACATTATGAATGTGTTGATGCTTTAGTAAAACAATACATGGGTCATATATGATGTGAAAGAGTCAACCCCACCTTAATCCGAGGTGCTGTGTGGCTAGCACAACTCAAAGTGTCTCTGTTTAGTTTAAAATGGACTTCATTTTAAGTGAAAACAACAACTGACATACGGAAAACTGACCAAACACATTCAGATTCTGTTGAACTATTAGTGTGATGATCCATGGGTCATTTGTGACGTGTATGAGTCCACCTTGCCTCAATCTGAGGCATGGTGTGTCCATAACCACTCAAATTGTCTCTCTTTTGTTTAAAATAGACTTCATTTTAAGAGAAAACAAAAAATGACATACGAAAAACTGACCAAATGGACTCATATTCTGTTGAAACTTTAGGACAACGATCCACGGGTCATATGAGATGCGTAAGAGTCAACCCTGCCTCAATCCGAGGCCTGGTGTGTCTAGCACCAATCAAAGTGTCTCTCTATAGTTTAAAATGGACTTCATTTTAATTGAAAACAACAACTGACATACGGAAAACCAACCAAACACATTCAGATTCTATTGGAAATTTAGGACAACATTCCATGAGTAATTTGTGACATGTACAATTCAACTCCACCTCAATCTGAGGCCAGGTGTGGAAGACACCACTCAAAGTGTCTCAAGTTTATTTGAAATAGACAACATTTTAAATGAGAACAACAACTGACATACGGAAAACCAACTAAATGAATTCATATTCAGTAGAAACTATAGGAAAACGATCCATGGGTCATATGTGACGTTTATGTGTCAACCCAGACTCAATCGGAGGCATGGAGTGGCCGAAACCACTGAAAGTGTCTCTCTATAGTTTAAAGTGGACTTCATTTTAATTGAAAACAACAACTGACATACGGTAATCCGACCAAAAGCATTCAGATTCTATTAAAACCTTAGGAAAAATATCCATGGGTCATATGTGACGTGTTCAAGTAAACCGCGCCTCAATCCAAGTCGTAGTGTGGCCGGGATCACTCTAAGTTTATCTCTTTTTCTTAAAATGGAAAACATTTTAAGTGCATATGGAAAACTGACCAAACGGATTCTGATTGTGATGATACTTTAGTACAATGATCCATGGGTCATATATGACGTGCATGAGTCAACCCTGCTTCAATCCGAGGCGCAGTGTGGCCGAAACCAGTCAAAGTGTCTCTCTTTAGTTTAAAATGGACTTCATTTTAAGTGAAAACAGCAACTGACATAAAAAAAACGACCAAGCGCATTTGGATTCTATTGAACATTTAGTACAATGATCCATGGGTCATTTGTGATGTGTACGAGTCAACCTAGCCTCAATAAGAGGCATGGTGTGGCTGTAACCACTCAAATTGTCTCTCTTTCATTTAAAATAGACTTCATTTAAAGTGAAAACAATAAATGGCACACGGAAAACCGACCAAATGCATTCGGATTCTGTTGAAACATTAGGAAAACAATCCATGGGTCATATGTGACGTGTATGAGTCAACCCCGCCTCAATCTGAGACACGTTGTGGCCGGTATCACTCCATATGCATGTATAATGTTTAAAATGGACATCATTTTTAGTAAAAACCACTTTTATGTATTCTTAATTGTGTATAACACATATAGTTACTTATTCAATTTTTTTTGTATTTTATTGATAATTGATAATTAAATTATGTATGTATTCAATTATGAATTGAATTCCAGATTTGACATATAATTGTCATATATGTTTTAAATTAAATTCTAAATCAATTATGTATGTTTATAATTACGTTATAAATTATGATTTAATTCTGGATGTGTATAGTTCTAGGGTGCAATGTCAAATGTGTATGCATTATATGTTAAATAATTGGAAAAGAGAGGGAATGGAGAATTACAACACAATTGATAGGAATGTGATTTCACACCTGTGCAAATTGTAGGTTGCTGTGCTATTTTCACAGCATAGCCTATGACAACGGTTTCAAACCGTTGGAATACATTTTGTATGATGTTTTTACCAACGGTTCAATGGGAACCGTTGGTAAAAACCCTTTCCCAATGGTTTTGTAAACCGTTGGAAAAGGTTCCTCAAAGTGGTTTTTGCCAACATTTTGGTTGAACTGTTGGAAAAACTTATACCAATGGTTCAACCTAACTGTTGGGATAGGTTACTGTAACCAACCTATCCCAACGGTTCTACATAAACCGTTCTGAAAACTTTTTCCCAATGGATTACTTCCCTACGGTTGGCAGAACCGTTGGTATAAGATATACCATTAGTTCTACTGCCTATCCCAATGGTTCTGAACCATTGGGAAATATACTATTTCTATTAGTGTATCTTACCCCATTTGGACCCTTACCTAAGCCGTAATTATTCCAAAATTTCGTAAGGGATTTCTCTCTTCTCATTTCCATTACTGAATTTGTTTATGAATTTAAATTCCATTTAATATGTTGGGATGTTATGTTCCATGATCCCCTTACTACCCATTTCATGTGTATATTATTATAGACTCTTTTTTACCTCATCAATATATTTTAAAAGTTTTTATTTGATGTATTTATGCTACTGAAATTGCACTATGATTTTCCACGCCAAAGTCATCGTGTAGTAAATACCATACCCATTTATCTACCAAGGGTATTGAACTTTATACTCATGTACTTATTTATTTGAGACATACATAATGATATTACACATTCGTTGTTTGTGGAATATATTATTATGTTTAACGAATCCATGTTCTATGATCTATGTGGAACACTTATACATGAAAACAAAACAATTATGAAGGATGCACCTTAATAGAAATCCAATGCATTCGTTAATGTTTAGTATCATGATATTCCATTTTTAATAAGGATTTTCTCATTATAATCCATGTGCAATGAGGGTTACTCATGATAAACAATAAGTAATGAGTCTTGGCTCATGCTAATTTCAATTTGTTTGTTGTTTCCACATTTCGATGTTATGAATATCATGCTATGTCACGTGTTTATGTTCATGTTTATTTTTCACTCCATTAATATGCCTATTGACAAACATGTATTTTATTCCTCATGTTACTCCATGTTTATTCCCTTAATGGGATTTATAGTTCACCCCTATCTTATGTATGTCCCCCGATTATCCCATGCATTGCTAAGTTGGAAGTAATGTAGTGGTCCTGTAAAATAAGTTTTCAATAAAGATGTGCACTTCATGTTTTAAGTAGTTATGTAATGCTCCTAATCCCAAAAGACTCAATACCCCTTTATCATATAAGTTTTATTATGTGAAATTTTATACAATAAGTCAGGTTTAAATATGATATAAATAGCTAGGTTGTTATAATCATAATGGTTTAGTTCCATTAGAAGCTAGGAATGAATTAATCTTATTTAGTGAATGATTTTCAATAACTTCAGTAAGGAAATTTATTTTTTTACTCTTCATATTCATACCCCACTTAAAACCATTATTCATAACATGGGAGAGGAAACATACTAATGTGTGGGATAAGATGCTCATTAAGGGTAAACATGTTAAATACAAAAACAAAAAATGAGTATAAGGGTATGTGAACATGATATTATAATATAAAAAACATAACCTTCACATCAATGTTTAAAATCATACATCATTGAATAATGATTAGTAGTTCATTAAACATGACTAATAATGGAGTCATATAACATGATCCACAAGGGCATAAAATTGGCATAGGGAATATATTTGTGGCATAAATTTAATCATATAAAATCATTTCATTAGTATTAAAGACTCATTTCATAACCTATCAAAGTGGAAAGGGATCACTCACCAAACCATGATTATAGTCAAGTTTCACATCCTAGACTATCAAAGTGGAAAAATACCCTTACTAAACTCGTTTCTCTTCCCATTAAAATCATATTTATCTCATGAAATATTAGTCTTTACCCAATGTATTGGAGGGAGATATAAGTCCCACCCATCTTTGGTTATAACATGACAACCTTCCTTGGATTTTACATAACCATTGTACTTGGTTATAACTTAACAACCATCACAAAATGAAAACCATACATAATTGTTCCATAATATCATAAGACATTAATCATATTAACCCCCATTAAAATAAATGGTCTTCATCAAACATTTATTATATCTGGACCCATGAAAAGTAATTGGTTTCAGAAATATTTTATCATATCAAAACCTAAGAAAAGAAATGGGTTGCATAAAAAATTTTATAATAGAATAACTCATGAAAAATAAATGGGTTTCATAAAAATCTCTTCATTATAAACACAATCCACACACACATATATATATATATATATATATGAATAACGGTATCCTTTGATCATATCCTTGGTAAAGGATATGTAATTTCAAATGATTTCATACTATAAAGATAATTATTTTTGAAGATCACTTCGATCATTTTTCAGGAAAAGAGCCTTCCTAAATTGAAATAAAATTTCAAAAATAAAATTTTAATTTTCAAAAATTAATTACTTTTAAAATAATCATTGAATATTATAAATGAAGCATTTGGAATCATTTATAACATTTCTTAAGGAAAATAATTCTATCACGTTAAAGCAATTTTTTTAAAACATAAAACATTTTCATAAACATTTTATTTGAAAATAAATTTGGAATCTTATAAAGGATGTTTAAAAAAATTAAATCATTTCTTGATAAAAATAACTTTTTAGCTTTGAAAAATACTTTTTAAAACATAAAAATTTTTAAAATACTTTTTTCTTAAAATAACCATATAAACATATAAAAGAATATTTAAGAAACATTTAAATCATTTATAGAGGAAAATAACATTTTATCTTTTTGGTTTTTTAAAACATAGAATTTATTTTAAATACTTTTCTTCAAAAATAACCACAAAAACATATAATGTAATTTTTAAGAATCCTTCCAAACATTTCTTGAAGAAAATAACCTTTTCAATTCAAAACAATTTTGTAACATAATACATTTTGAAAATCATTTTATTTTAAAATAACCTTGAAAAATTGTAAATGAATATTTAAAACAATGATTGGTCATGTTTGGTGGCTAATATTATTCTTGTTGTAAAATTTCCAATAATGATTCATTTCACATTTTTTGTAAAAGACGAACAAATAAGTTTTTGGAAAAACACTTAAAGATTCCTTTTAATAATTTTTTTCAAAATTAAAAAATGGGTAAAATTTTATTTAATATATCATTTGGAAAATTTAAAAATATTTATGAATTTATCTTTCAAAAACATTGTTATAGAAGAATATGGAGTTTCCAATAAAGAGAGAAATAAAGTTGATTTTTTAAAAAATATTATTCTGGTCTAGTTAATCATTTAAGAGAGGAAAATGATGGGAGAAAAAGTGCTATCTTGAAATAACAAGATGATAAAAAAATTTATGATTTTTAGGATAGATAATCCTCTTGATTTCATCATTGGAATCATAATCATAAGTATCCCAATAAATAATGAGATTGTTAAATCAAACACTTACCACAATGGTAAATGTTGAATTGTAATCTCTATTAATGAATAAAATCAAATTAATCTTTATATATAATTAAAATAAGTATATTAATGTTATAAAATTTTCAAGGGATAGTATATATAACTCTTAAAATAAAATTGGTGCATAACATAACATATGTCTTAATGAAGACAAATTGAGACCGAAATCCCTTACCGCTTTGGTATATTTTGAACCATTAACCCCATGAAATAGAGGTAATAAAATATTTATGTAAATACTAATCATATTACTTGGAATAAATATAGAATATATTCATGGGATTTATATACTCCATATATAAGAGACAGGTGGTTAACATGGATTGTATCACACAGATATAAAAGTGAGGCAAAAAAATTACCTTAAGCCTCATATTCCTTAATACACATTTGAAACTACTTTATAATAAATATATGATTATCATACTTATATTAATTAAAATTAAATATATTTATCATACCATATATTATTTATTTATGGATTTTCTTTACCCATTTTTTAAATTTTTTTTGTCAAAATTACGTTTCGGGTAATAACTCCTTAGTTTTTCAAGTATGTTTTGTTTTAGTGTTTTTAGTCCTTTTAAAATTATCATGGCTCTGTAATTTACATATTTTTAATAATTATATAAACATCACATATACTCATTATATATTTATTTATATTAATCCATTAATGTTAGAGATAGAAAATCAAATACACTAGTCATGGAGACGGGGGGTTGTACGTACGCATGAACACTTTTCTATTTTGTCAACAGATGAAATTAAAGAAAGTTAAGAAAATATATTACCATTACATAACTATATTTATTCCATATATATCACATATATTCATTAAAATTATCCTAATTACCTTCTTTGAAAATAATTATTGAAAATTGAATCACATCACTTCACATAGCGGTAAAGCACCCTACACACAAAAAACATTACCGGATCCCCCATGGAGTGGAAGGTAAGAAGGTATGTGTGATATAGTAATTATAGAAGTATAATTATGTTAACATTTCATATATATTATTTTAATATATATTTATTAAAGTAAAATTTAAAATGAAATGAATAACCCATCACATCGGTTCGTGAGGTGGTAGTCCACTATACACACGAGCGACATTATAATTTTCCAACGGGATGGGAGGTAAGAAGTTTGGTGTGATATTATAATTAATTAGTTATAATTAAATCATAAATATCATATATAACCATTATATATATCATTATATCCATTTTTAGAGGTGTTGATGGAAAACTAATATCATCGGTTCATGAGGCAGTAATCAGCTGTACACATGAATGATGATTTCATATCCCATTTGATTGAAGTGGATATGGGTGTATGTCATTCCCAAAACCTAAAAAAATCTCATTATATATAAGATAATTATTTTAATATCTAATCATGTTTTAATAATAATTTAATGATTTGGAGGATGAAATAATATATAACACTAGGTTAGAGATGCAACCTCTTTTTCAGACAACTTATTTTGGTTTTAACAAAAAGAATTCCTAGGTTGGATTTCTAGAAAACATAATGCTTATTGGATTACAACGTAGAAGTTAGGAATTTACTTTTGATGGTATTGTCTTAACCAATTTGTTTTGGAATTGTGAAGAGGAGAGGATAGGGGCGGCCTTTTATAAGTGAGGTGAGTGACATACTTGTAATTTTTTAAAAGAAAAATGATTACCCACAATTTTCACATGTCAAAAGGATAAAAAATAAGATATTTGAAAACTGTATAGGTTATAATGTCCAAATATATCCATAAAATTTGTTTTTGACATGATTTTAGTCACTTTACACCTTATTTTTTTAGTTTAACAACATAGTAAATAAGTTTTAACCTTAATCGTAGTAAGTAATTTTTACTTATTTTACTATTTATAATGGTCAAAAATTAATTTGAACTTATTATAAAACATAAATTATGATGATTCAAAACGTGAAATAAAATTTTACAAATTCCATTGACATAATTTGATAAATTTAGTTTAAAATTAAACTCACAAATGCGATGAAAAAGCGGTTTTCCAAAGAGAAAATCACCAAAGATTAAAAGGTTTACATATCAAAATTCTATATAAAATTAATTAATATTAAATAAATTGGATTAATAGATATATAATTGAACTAATTTTACTTTTTAAACCATATTTAAACCTTTTTTATTTTTTAAAAATCATTGAAAGAAATTACAATTCTTAATAAAAAAACATTTCTCAATGTTCATCAAGAAATTTATATTCTCATAAAATTAAAACAAATTACACTAAAATATTTTTTACCTTATAATTAAATTTATAATTTAATTTTTCCATATTTGTTTTTCAAAATTTTGTGAAAAATAATTTTAAAAATAAGAGTGAAAAATGAGATTAAACTGCTTTTTAGAAAAAAAACATATTTTTATGCATAAAATTGGATTTACTATTATCTCATTATAATAAAACACATAAGATGAATGTTAAATATTTTATTTAATATATAATATATACATTTCATTAAAATAATTCAGAAAAAAGTTATTTATTTAATTGATTTAGGTAAGATGTGTTCGTCAACAGAGAAATAGTTTTTTAGAAAAACAGTTTATTAATTTTCAAATAGTTATTATTTTTATTTAAAATTTATTGGTAACCAAATAATTAATTTTATATAACTGTGTAAACCACATATATTCATAGTTTAGTTGATCTTATTCAAAATTTTAGTTCCAAAATCTAGAAGACAACTATTATATTAAATGATAATATGTTAATATTATATCATGTTCATTTTGAATTTAGTATTGTGTGTAATGTAAGATAAACCCAGTGTTACATATAATGAAATATAAACTCAACATTTAATGTAATACTTGATTAAATCACTGTTTCATCTAATTAAAAATATTAAATTTCTTAAATTTATTTGAAGAAATACATATTTTAAAAAATCTCTGGGTGTAACATTCTACCACCCTTAAAATGAATTGCACCCTGAAAATTCATAACATCGGTACCAACAACTATTGATACTTATACATCGTTAAATCCTCGTGTTAACATGTAGCTTACTAGGGTTGTTTATTTCACCATAGAGATTTTACTAGGTGAGTGGTATTACATTGTTGAAATTTCTCTATAGGATCCAGAATGCCAATTGATTATTCTTTATAAGAAAGATCATGATCAATCAGTATAACCTCTATGTTTTGTTCATGTAGAGTATCAGGTATGTACTTCCACAATAGAGAATCATGGAACTCATCAAATACTTGATAGAAATTTAGAGTGAGTTCTAATCAATATGATACTATCTTGATATGATCATGAATTTCAAAGGGACCAATATATCTAGGTATCAACCATCTTTTATATTGTGAATAAAATATCATGCTTTGGTTGTGATATTATAAACTTTCACTTCATATATTACACTATGAAATTAATTTTCATGAAAAATCATTAATTCCTAAAGAATTTTAATAATCATAATATCAGTAAGTAATTCCGTCAACACAAAAATATTTATTAAATCCAAGATGGTTAGTAGAATAAATCCAATAACATCTAAAATTCAACTTAATTAATTTCATAAATAGTAAACATTAAAACTCCCCCAAAATATTTCTACTAAAACTGAATCTTATAGATTAGAATGATTTAATCTTATATCCTTTCGTGACCTTCTTAAAATTAATTATAATCACCCTTCTAGTTTCATACAAAAATTTATATACCTTAATCACTTCCAAAATTCACAACAAACCTATACATGCTTCCAAAAGACAATTAACCTCTTATTCCATAAATATGAAATTATATTAACCAAAAACATTTCCATTCTAAATTAAAGTTCATCCTTGAATTAATATATGATCGTAAGTAGGTTTATAATATCAAATGTGATTTCCTTTCTCTAAAATCTATTTAGAGAGAGATAATAACATCAAATTTCACTAAATGATACACCAAAATATTTTCAGAGATCTTATTCATACAAAATCTAACATGAAATTCTAAATTATGGAGGAGAGTATAAGTGTTCAATATTTATCATGATTCACTTATTTCATTGTGATTTCATAATATTTCCTTTGTATTTTTCCTTTGAAGATTTTTCGGGGTTATCATTAAAATTATCCCTTGGATTGGGGAATTTATTCACATAATGTCTAAACTACTTGCACTTGAAGAATTGGAATGTGGATGGTGCATTTATTGGATATTTATATCTACTCTCATCATTATTTATCTTTTAACCATCACTTTAGAATCCAATTTCATAATATACTTCCCTTTTACACTTAAATCATTTATCTTTCCCATTATGATAGTTTCCCCTGTGTTTCCTACCACTCATTGAACATGAAAGAAATCACATCTTCATCTCTATATGGTTCTTATTGTTTCCCTTGAACACCATATTTATTTTCTTATCAAAAACCTGAGATTTATGGGTAATTTTAGTCTCCATTTCTATAATGATAACATAAATAATGATATCTATATATCTATTAAATTCACATATGGATAATACCCTTTGAAAATTGGTTTTAAGCCCCCGAAAAGATTATCAACCTTACTTCAAGGTATTACAATTTCAGTTCTATATGAAGAATATGAGGAATATACTTGTTGAAAAATACGTTTTTAATCTAATCTCATTACATGGGAAACATTTCATCTTATAGAATCATATTATTGATAAGATTCCACTATTGATCCTCTTCTCCTTCCAAATGCTAAAAAATAAATATTAATATTTTACACTCTGAACATTGGAGAACAAAAAAATATCTTTTTAGTGATACTGATTCAATTCTCAGAATCTGGTGGATTGGATGAACCACAAAAAGAAGGGAGTTGTTGCTTCATAAAGGGATTAGTTGAAAATTATTCCATCCCATTATTTTTTCGAAGTTAAGAATTATTAATATCTAGGGAAACCAGTTTGAGATTACAAATCAGATATTTCATTAAAATCCCAAAACATTTAGATTCTTGGGAGGAAAACCATTTCATTTTCTGCCTCACTAAGTATTAAAATGATTTATTTTGGTTTTATACATTTACTAAAACCAAAAAGAATATAGTTATAAAACACTAATCATGGTGGAAAATAATATAGTCATAAAAATATCTTTTAAGATGTCTAAATTATGAACTATTATATTCAATCAATGGAGACATAGGTTTATTCATGGTCACTCCTAGTCATAATTCAAATACTTAAATATGATTCATAAAAAGTTTTTTAATTTCTAAAAAATATCCCCTAGGAGTGTCAAAACATGTGTGGATCAAGGATCATTGTCATGCACCAGGTAAAGATTGAGTCTAACTCAATATATCATTTCCAGAATTATTAGCTCTAAGTATCTCTGTACTAGAGCCATGTCTAGTTGTAGTAACCTTATAGAGATTTAATTTCGCGGAAATCACTAACTCCATTCTTTACTAAAATTCCCAGACATTTTCCTACACTTTTAATCATCCTTATAATTATCCTTATGCATATACCTTGACATATACATTGATATATCCATAGGGATCTAACTAAATTTTTATCATCCTAGTTTCAAAATTTTAACTAATCCTCTCCACGATACCAAATCTAAGGACTTAAACTCCTCATAAAATGATATTACATCATATAGAAAAATGTTTATTAAATTACAAAAAAATCCTGAGGATCATAATGGTTTAGTGCCTTTTGAGACTTGGTATGCAATCTTCTTATTTAATGAAATATCTTAAACATATTCAAAAAAATATCTTCCTCTTTTTTACTATTCATAAATATACTATAATTAAAAACATTTCTTCATAACCCTGTAAAATAAACATAAGAAATAGTCATATAAAAGTCTTAGTAAGGGTAGACACATGAAATACGTAAACATGAATTTAGCATAAGGGTATGAAAATATGATCATAATATATGAAAACCATTCCCTATATATAAAATATCAAAATATTTTTTCATAAGATAATGATTGGCATATCATAAGACATAAATCATAATGGAATTAGATAACATGATCTACGTGGACATAACATTATAATTTTACAAAGATTTTTAGAATAAACATACTAATTTAAAATAATTTCAATATTATTCATGGATAATTGTTATAAATATCGTAGTTGAATGGGTTAACTCTCAAAACCATCATAGTATTCAGGGATAAATCTAAATATTATCATAGTCAAAAAATTATCTTACTAAACTAGGTTCACCCTCCATTCCAGTCCAATTTATCTCATGAGATATCAATATTTACAAAATTCATTTTTGGGAGATATAGGTCTCCCCATTATTTTTTTAATTTAACCACTGAACATGGTAGAAACATAACCAGCATATTTTGTTATAATGTAACAACCATCACATAATGAAAACAACACATACATGTTCTATAAGACAATAAAACATTAATCATATCATAACCCACAAAAAGAAATGAAATTCATAAAAAATATATAATATCATAACCCTTGAAAATAAATGATATTCATAAATCATTCATCATATCAGAACCCATGAAAATAAATGGGTTTCCATTAAACATTAAATAATTTCATAATGCATAAAAAAGAAATTGGTTTTATAAACATCTCTTTATCATAAAAATAAATCATCGAGAAAAATAATAATAATTCTATCCAAGAATCGTATTTATAGTAAATCATAATTAACCTTAAAGGATGTTATAATACATGAGAAATTGTATTTAAAGATCACTAAGAACATTTTTTAGTAAAATAAGATCTCCAAATAGAAAAAACATTTTAAAACATAAAATATTTTAAAAAAATTTTATTTGCGAACAAAATTGTAAACTTATAATCGAATATTTTATAATAACTGAAATGATTTCTTGAGTAACATAACCATTCACTTTGAAAAACACGTTTCCAAACATAAAATAGTTTCAAAATAGTTTTCTTTGAAAATAAAGTATGAAAAATACAAAAGAATATTTAGGAATAATTTAAAACACTTCTTACTGAAAAAAACTTTTTCACTTTGAGATTTTTTTTAAAATATTTTAGATTTTTAAATTCATTAGATTTAAAAATAACATTGGAAACTTATAAAGGAATATTTATGAATAATTTAAAAAATTTATTGAGGAAAATAACCATTTTACTATGAGAAAAACAAATAAAACAGACAACATTTTAAAAATAATTTTCATTTAAAATATCCTAAAAAACATATATTGTAAAATTTAAGAATTATTTAAAAAGTTTCTTATAAAAAACAAAGTTCCCACATTGAAAAACTATTTTTAAAAATTAAACACTTTAAAAATATTTTTCTTTGAAAATATCCTTGGATAGTCATAATGTAATAGTTAAAAAATTAGTGTTCATGATGGCAGAAAATACCATTAATTTTGTTCACTTCAAAACAAATATTCATTAAATATTTTTGTTAAATTCAAAATGTATATTATTTGTAAAGAAACAAGAATATTTAATTTAATAAATTTATTAAAATTAAAAACATGGGAAAAATTTCTTTAATAAATTATTTGGATACTTTAAAAACTTTTTATAAAACATTTTTATAAAACATGGTTATGGAAGAAAAATTATTTTCGACTGAAGAGGGAAATACATATGATTTTTCTTAAAACAATTATTTTTGTATCTTCAATCATTTATGAGATAAAAAATAAGAGAAAATATATATTTTAAGAAAATTCCATGATGAGAATAAAATCCATTAGTTTCTTTAGAGATAATTCATAATATTTCATTATTGGAAGAATAATCATAAACAACCTCTATAAACAATGAGATTGTATCATCGAACCCTTAACACATCGATAACTTTTGAATAGTAAGACCCATTAAATAATAACATAAAATGAAACCTTAAATATCAATAAAATAATTATATTTAGGATATAATATTTCAAAGAGGTATTACATATACCATATAAAATTATATATGTGTATAACATAATGTTTGTCCCAACGAAAACAAATTGAGATAAAAATCCCTTATCACATTGGTATCTAGTGAACTATAAACCCCAAGAAATATTTATCCTCAAATGGATGTGTAAATAACAAAAATTTTCATGATAATAAATATACAATATATTCGTTGGCATTATATACACCACATTTAAGAAAAAAGTGATGAATATAGAATGTATCTCACAGTAATAAAAGTGATTCGAAAAATCTGTTACATTAAGTCTTGAATTATTTCATAAACAATCAAAAATAATTTATAATAAATATAAGTTTATTATACATATATTATATATCCATAAACATGTGTATCATACCATATATTGCTTACTTATTACTTTTAATTTCCCATTAATTAACAATTCCTTGTTAAAATTACGTCTCGGGTAAAAACTGCTTCGGTTTTTCACTTATGTTTTGGTTTGGAATTTTCAGTAATTTTACATTGATAATAGTTTCATCATTTAAATAATTTTAAGCATTATTTAGAAATCATTTATGTTAATTATATAATTATTAATATAAACCATTAAATTTAAAGATATATAATGAAATACATCGTTCATGGAGATTGTATGTCGTACGTACATATACACGTAGTTTCTATTTTCTAGAAGGATGATATAAAATAATTATAAATAATATATTAAAATAAGATAATAATTACTACATCACATATATCACTTATATATATATATATATATTATATTTACCCTATTTACCTTCCATGCGAAGTGATTGTGAAAAATGAATCAAATCGCTTCACGAGGAGATAGTCCACCATAAACACGGACAACGTTATCATATCCCCATGGTATATATACTAATAAGGTATATGTGATATCATAATTAAACATGTATAAATATTTTACAAATATAATATATTCATTTATTATACCATTATTATCTTTTGAGTAAAATATAAATGAATAACACATCACAATGGTTCGCAAGGCGGTTGTCCGACATACATGTGAGTGTTGTTATTATTTTCCAACATGTTGGAAGATAAGAAGGTAGATATTATACTATAATTAAAGAGCTAAAATAATATCATAAATATAATATATAAATATTATTATAATTATTATATATATGTAATAGGTGGTCATGTAAAATGAATAACATCAGTACGTGAGGCGGTAGTCTTCTATACACATGGATGATGTTTTTGTATCACATTTAATGGATTTGGATATTGTTTTTGATCATGAACATAACATAAAAACATAAAATTTTATTTAAGATAATTATTATATTATATAAGCATGTTTAAATAATAATTTAACAAGGTGCAAGAAGAAATATAATAAAACACTCGGTTAGGGACATTACCTCTTCTTTGGGAAACTACTTTTGGTTGTCACCTAAATCCTTCCAAGGATGGATCTATGATTAAAATAAGTATTCTTTAATGATATTAGTTAACTAATGATGTAATTTTGGAAGTTATTTTCCTAACCAATGTGTTTTTATGTGTGGAAAATAAATGAGATGGCTGGTGTTTTATAATTGAGGTGAGTGGCACACTATAAATTCCGGAAAATAAGATGTGTACCCATGTAATTCACATGCGAAATGGGTAAAATTACCCATTTTCAAACCTTATAGCCAATAATATATAAATATTTCAATTAATGGTTGTTTTTGAAGTTTTTATTCCATTTTATCCCTTATCATTTCAGTTTAACACTCTGTAAACCCATTTTAACATTAACCACAATTATTTATTTTTACTACTTTTACTATTCATAATGGTAAAAAATTAATTTTTGTTTATTATTAAATATATATTATAATTATTAAAAATATTGAAATTATTTTTAAAAAATACATTCAAATAACTGGGAAATTTTAATTTAAAATTGAACCCATAGACGAGATGAAAAAGTGGTTCTCCAAAGAGAAATCATCAGAAGTTTAAAAATAATAACACCAAATATCAAAATGAAACTCATTAAAATAAACAAAATTAGATTAATAAATATATAAATTAACTGATTTTACTTATAAATCCTTTTTGAAATAATTTTTATGTTTGTTAAATCTTTAAGAGAATAAAAAATTCTAAATAAAAACTAGTATTTTTAACTATTCATCCAAAAAATTATATTCTTAGTGAGTTCTAAAAAATTCACCATATTATTATTTTGACAATTTCATTTAATAAAATTTATTTTTAAATTTTAAATTAAATTTTATAAAATTTTCAAAAATTAATTTTTAAAATAAGTGCGCAAAATACAATAAAACATATTTTTAGAAAAATATCATTTCAAGTATAAAATTTGATTTATTCTTATCTCATGAATAAAAACCACATAAAATGAATGTTAAATATTTTATTGAATATATAATATATAAAATTCATTAAAATAATTTACCAAAAGTGGTTTATTTTATTTATTTCGATAATACATGTCATTGCGCAAAAAATAGTTTTTGAGAAATTTTTTTCGTTCAATTAAAATGTTTCATATTTTAATTTCTAATTTATTGGTTACTAATGACTTAATTTTATATAAATATATAAACTATATATTTTCATAATTTTTTTAATCCAATTCATGCCCTCCATTCCATTGGCTAGAAGATTATTATCATATAAAATAATAATATTTTAATAGTTTATCATGTTTCTTCAAAACTTGGTGTTTCTTATAACGCATGTTAAACTATATGTTTCTTGTAGAGAAAGATAAAATCACTATTTCTTGTTATGAAAACTATTTTTTTTCTATACATCCCAAAAATGTCAAAAATATTTAATTTATTTTTAAAAGTAATAATTAAATAAATATCAGAGTGTTACAGTGGGAACATCTCGCAATCCGGTCCATAGATGGATTCCCTATCACTCATATAGTGGATAAAAAGAGGCTCTTTCATAAGTACCATCTATTCTATAATAAGTGTCTCATTTAAATTTATGCGAAAATTATAACCCTTACTAAAAATTCTTATTGGCTATTTGTAATGAGGCATCCTTCAGTTTTTAAGATGATCCACCATCCGTGAAGTATATCTAGTGATTGACTCTATAATGAATTAAAAAATAAATAAAGAAATCTTAAATAATTCATGTACCATTTAATTGATCCATGTAACTAGTTCCATTTAGTATTTGTTAATAATTAGTGTCTTGTTTATTTGACAAAGTGGTCTCTTGACCAACATCGGGTTCTCGGTCCTGAAAGACAGTCTCAATATATAACAACCAAGAATCTAAAATCCGGAGCTTGTAATTATATTATATTATTAGGAAAAAATTAAAGATCTCTGGATGGATCCATAAACGTTTTAGTCTTCGAATACCAGATACAAAGAAACATTACATGATAAAATGCATGATATATCATGAACACTTTATGAAAACCTTATTTTCCCTTCAATAATATCCCAAAAATTACACATAGTTCTATACTAGGTTTATTTGGAAACATATAACAAATAATAGTGATCTAATATTATTATTAATAAGTAGCTTAATATAAAATATATCATCAACAATGCATAAGTGATATGGATGGAAGTAATAAAAAACATAAATCCATAATAAACTAATGTTGAGGGAATACTATATCCATGAAAATAAATGAAAACATGGATAAATATAAACATTGATTCCATAATGATGTAATTAATAATTCCAAATATCAATAAATATTTTCAATCCCATGTTCCAAGACACTATACTGATACGTGGAGAGGTATACACTAAACCCCAAATTATTTTTTCTCAAGAGAACGTTGGTTTCATCAAGGGGATACATAATTCTGTGCCCAACACATCACCTGATTATTTCTAATGCATTAACCATAATTTTAATAAAATAAATTTCAATACATTATCTAAGGAACCTCTAGATGAAGAAAAATATTTTTATTTGTTTATTGAAAAATATAGGGAAAAAGTGCTTCCCCAATCAATGTAATAAAATTAATATCCCGGAGAACAACCCTTAATCAACTTAAAAATTTTGCAGTATTTTTAAAAAAACATGAAATACCCTTATCAAATAAATATTTTGGTTATGTTATTATAATTTTTTTTGGTTTATCAAGTGAATATAGTAATTGGGTTAAATAGTTTTAATCAGTAGGATACCAAGGAAATACTATGAAAAATCCTTCATCATGGTTTATATAGGGCACACAAATATTTCAAATCATTACCCTCCATAAGTGTCTACCTAGGTGAAAATTCATATGACAAATCATCTTGAATTATAGTAATTATTGAATCAATTTTCAACCAACACTTTGGGGGGGTTTAATCATGGGTGCATCTATTCCACTATTGCATCCATTTCAAGTATCCACACATGGATGTATTTTCTTGGATTCAGTAGTAATTAAATAAAAAAGCTCTTGAAAGAGTGTGATTCCAATAGATCCTAAAATACCATTAATGAAATTAATATCTTTATATAATATCTCATATAGGAATTATGTACACCACATAAATGAAATTATGTGCATAACACCAAACTTGTCTCCAAGAGTTGAAATTAAGATCGAAACCCATAACCCATTGTCTTAACTTCCAATAACATACTTACACCTCCTATATCACAAACATAGATAAATTAATTAATTATTTCATAACCTTAATGATATCGATTTTCATATATACTATTCATATATGGTCATCCTATGTATGAATTTTAATTAATTTGTTTTATTTATTTTCCCACATCTACTGTTTATAGTTTGATCAGTTATACTAGTTTCATAATAGTTGCATCTATATTAATTATTCTTAAAAATATCAAAATTACTAGGTCATTAACGTTAATATTAGGGTTTATATACACTAATTTAGGATGTTTAAAATTCCTTTCATTAGTGTTTTAGATTTTATGTGTGAAGATGAAATTGATAACATGAATTTTGGAGATTTATTACAATCGAATGGTTTTTTCAATTAATAAATTATATTTTGATTTAATATATCTATAACAAATAACCAATCATTATTTAAAAATATATTTCAAATTATACTAGCAATTATGTTATCATATTCGTTTAGAACATAAATTTATAGTGTCGTACAAGTAGGTGGTTAAACTGACATAGACCAGAACATACCCTGGTTTAATGATTGATTATGAGGTGGTTTGGTGGTAATATCATTATAACAGAAGAATAATGATCTCATATACTTTTTATTTTTTGTGAATTCTTAAAATTTTAAAAGATATAGAAGAAGAAATGATGGATATGAAAATATTACATGATGTGAATAAAAATATTTTCCTATTAATATGAATTTTTAAAATGTGTAATTTTATAAAAAACCTATTTTTTTTATTTTATAGGCTATTCAACTTTTATTATCGAAAATTAAATATTTTTATAAAAATAATATTTATCCTTTAAACACATTCCTAATTTACATCCATGAAAGAATATAATGAAAAAAATAGAATACTCCATTATGTATAGGTTGTAGTCTGCATGTATGCAAGGATGGTGTTTTTTGTTTTCCATAGAATGGAAGAAAGAGATCACATGTTTCATTATATCAGAAACATAAAAATGTTTTATATATCATTAATAATTTATAAGTTCACATTTTTTAACCTCTATGTTAGGTGGTGAAGGAAAATTAAACACTTTGTTTTAGAGAGGTGGTAGTTCGTACATACGCATGAGTTGTGTTTTCATTTTTCGTATAAAAATAGTGAAAGCTTGTTAATGAATATACCCTTAACAAGAAAACATTTAGTCTATTACCAATATTATTGTTACCATATAGGTGATATCCCTATGGGAATCGTTAATTCATATAGGGTTACCTAATTTAGAAGTTTATAACACAAATCAAATAAAGAAATAAACTATAGGATAGTATAGGAATTGCATGTCTCAGATCAAAACCACAAAGATAGGTTTGGAAAAAATATTTATTTAATATAATAAAATTAAACATAATACTATTTGGAGAAATTAAATCTAAGATATCAAGCATTTAATTGGTGAATAATATAGTATAATAAAATATTAAATGGGTGGGGAATTGTAATGAATCATGGTTCATGGTTTGAAAAGCTACGAAACAAATAATTAACAACCATGTAGTCCTCAAAATTGGGTCTTAGCGAGTCCAATGGTCATGATAAACACTCTCCATCCAAAACTATCCTTTTATCAGGGTCAGGTAATTAATATCTCATAGTATGGGTAACTCAAAACCTAGTTTAAAAATAGGTTAGCGAAAAACCCAATGTCCACGAATGAAATATAAACCCTAGACCTAACATAAAATAATGTTTTTCAATCAACACAAGAAATGGTCAAGCCCAAATAATGATAGAAATTAAACCTAATTCCTAACTCCACTTACAATGGTCATGCCATAAGAATAAAAAAATATATAGAAATGAAGGATAGATAATAAATTCCAACATAAATTGAAATAAAATATAAAATGATTCATACAATCAATCCTCATTCATCACACATGACATGGAGCAAAGAAATCACCTTCTAATGATAAGCATGATCGGGTGACAAAAAATGATAAATAAAATCATTTAGAATGGTGTAAAAGAACATATTTGTAGTGGTACAAGTTTCCGACAATGGATCTATGTCGAAGCGCTCATCAACAATTATAAAAAAAGTGTTTGAGGGTTTATTTTTCTATGAGTCATCATCAAACCCTCAGCTTGTGAATCTTTAATTTTCTACTTGCTGAAACATACATGATGTGTAAAGCTTACACATCATGTAATATTTTAAATTCTAAACATCATGAATTTCAGCATACCTCTTCTTAAAACCCATATAAATAATCTCATGTCATTTAATTGAAATACACGATGTTCAAATTATATTTTCTATTTATGCAGCTCCGCTACATCCTAAAAAATCTGGTGCCACGATGCTTTTCTTTTCTCGTGTCACAAAGTGTCTTTGTGCTCATATTTTCGTATCGTTTTATTCCATTTCCATGTATCTATTTATTCCTTCTATAAATCAAAAATCCAATTAAATAATTCAAAATTTAGAAACATTCATCAATTAAATATATAAATTAATGAATTAAAATACAATAAAATGTATGAATGAAATACAGTCATCAAATACACCCATACTTGAATTCATACTTGTCCGTAAAGATTGAATCTCAACATGCTACAAATGAATTTTACCTTACCATGACTTAAATTCAATTTCAAAAAAATGAATAGATCAAATATAAAATTAAATGTTCTATCATCTCATAGGAAAAGTATTCAATGCCTCACTTTTAAAATAAACAATTCAATAAAGTATTTTACTTTTCTGTTTTGAAATAGATACTCTAATTAAATCTTCCATTTTCATTTTTAATTCATTATTGATATGCCTTACATTTGTAATTTAGCTCACTTGGAGTTTTCCACTCATCATATGGGTACAAATATTAATATAATTCTATACATACCTCAAAAACATGTCACATACCATAGGCTTTCAAGGAATCTAACATATCTACCATGTAAATACAAAATCATAACCAATCATGAGGGCTTCACCATTAAGGTTCAAATGAATATGAGGATTTAGGGTAAGTAAGTAAATGATATAAAAAATATACATCAAAAAGGATTTTTGACTATAAGTCATTTTTCCTGATATTAATAGATAAGAAAAATGAAAATATCTTATTAAATATGTGATTTCTCTCTTCCCCCCAAATCTCAAATTGGTCCCATTATACATGTAATCATAATGAATGAATCAAACTCTCTTGATATTTTATTATTTTTTATTATTTTTTGAAATCTATAATTTATACCAATCTCACATCCACCACCTAACCACTTATGATCAAAATATCATCAGTCTACAATATAGTGATTTTTTATCCACCTAAAACATAACCCAATTTCTTAATTTTTTCTTTTTTTTAAATGTTTTTTATCAAGATAGGTGACTAATAAAATACAATGAGAGATTCCTTGTCCTATCCCCATATCATAATAATAAATCCTATGAAAAAATATTCCCAATTAAGTATATCACGATATACCCTATAATATCTTTTCCCCATACTTATTCATTTAAATATCATTAAAACCATTTTGAGGAAGGTGGGAATAGATTAAATATGATTGTAACAAGAATTATTTCCTAACAAGGTTGTTCATGTATTCTCCACATAAAAATGTATTAATGAATGGTCGATATTTGGATAAGGGATAATAAAAAATGAATTCCTCAATCATTTTAATAATTAATATAAAAGTTCATATCTTAGATAATATGTAGATCAAATTATAGAAGAAACCATACATTTGTTTTTCAATAAATATATGAAACAAAGAATAGAAAAAATTGACTTAGTGAATGTCTTGAGAATGAGATGAATGGGTGGGAAAACTACTCATCGAAATGTACAAGAATAATTAAATAAATTAATGAAAATTTCATAAATTAAAAACATGGACAAATATTAAAAAATTCATTTACATTGATCAACATGATCCCCTAAATCATGATTTTTTATTCTAATCCACATGATTATCACTAATAATTCTATTTTTCATTTTTCTAATTCTAATTTATTGAAAAATAAGTTTAAATTTCATTGCATGATAATTTTACTATGTATTTTATGTATCCACGTTCAGATTATTAAAGCTAGAATCATGTACAGGCATAAAATTTTTAGTTAAAACTCTAATACATTTTGAATGTGTGGAATACAACAGAAAAATTATGAATTGAATTGCTTACTCCCCTTTAAAATTGATACTTCAAATTCATCAATGAAAGCGCTCCCTACACCAGATTCACAATTTGTAAATGATTATATGATGAATATTTCATATTCACATCATGAACGGTGTTTACAATGTGAAATGGTCCTAAAAAATCTTTTTCATTCTTCCTGTAACCACTATCAGTGAGTTTGATGGACCTTAAAAATAGATAGAAATAAGTAGTAGCACATTCCATTTCAATAATTATTAAAAATAAATTGGAATTGAAATGAAATACTAATATAATATTAACTCCTAAAAAATCAATAAATATAAATTCCTATAATGTTATAAAAATTAGGTTTCAACTGATAATATTCAATTTTTTAATGATTGTTTATTTTGACCATACTCGGGCTAGCTGATTGTCATGTGGTATAATGCTAACTATCACGTGTTCACCCAATATTGACTTTGAAATATTCCTAGATAGACTGGAATTATCTTCATTTGAATTATCATGGAATTAAGAGGCGGTAACCACAGTTTGAATAGAATGAGTTTGACTAAAAATATTTTGTCATATGTCCAAAATTTGTAAAATTCATTTCTTTTAATGGTTTTTTGTGTGTTTTGGAATTCATCAATGATCACTTTAGGTTCCATAACCAACTACTGGATTTCTTCTTGTCTTTCTACTCCTTTTGTTCCCCTATGGAGTCAGTGTGGGGTGTGGCTCATTATTCTTCTTCATTTAGTTGTGGTAATATTTTTACAAAGAATTTTGTATAATTTTAGATATTGAGGTCTCCCCATATTAATTTTTTTCTTTTTTTCTTCTTATTCTATTTTTTTTCAGAATTTTATTTTGGACCACATGAGTTCTACAATAGGGTCAACCTCTTCATCTTCTTATGAACCTAAAAATTTAAGGGAAATGTGGTTGGTATAAATATCTCCATCAGAAGTGATACTTAACTCTAATTCATTGTCCAAGATTCTTTTCATGTGATGCACCTCTTTGAATTCTAGTTCCAAGCTATGCAGTATAGTTCATTCAAAACTATGGTACGACTATATGCTCTCGATGGAGTGATTAATAATCATTTTGAATTCATTGAGTAGTTATGCGATATCATCTATTAGGAAGGTGAACCTCCCCTTGGTAGTCATCACAACTTGAAGTCCTCGAATCACAAAAAAAATAGATAGTGCCATAAAAATTAATAAAAAATAAATAAAAAACTATGATAAAATTAGGAAAAAGAAATAATGGGAAAAGTGTTTGTATAAATTATAAAATCAATAAAATTTCAGCCCTCATCCTTGAAAATAGTTCCAAAAAATTGATATCCCCTGGGCATCATTAATTTCAGTAAGGTTACCGAATTTATAAATTTATTACATAAATCAATGAAATCACTAAACTATAGGGTAGTATAAATATTTCACATCTGAGGTCAAACCTATAGCGATAGAGTTGGAGAAAATATTAATTATAAAAAATAAACCTAAACTAATAATTATTTAGAGAAATTGAATCTATGATATCAATCATTTGATGGTTTAAGAATGTGGGATAACAAAATGTTAAATGGGTTCTGGGAAGCAATGAATCTATGTTATTGGGTTGACATGTTTTGAAATAATTATTTAATAACCATGTTGTCATAATAATTATTTCCTAGTGAATCTAATGAACATAATAAATTCTCTCCATCTAAATCTCTCTTTTTTTCTTGGTATGATACGTTAGACCACAAAGGATAGGTAACCCAATATCTAGTACAATCATAGGGTAGAGAAAACCCCAACGGTCATATATGAAATCTAAACTCTAGACCTCACATAAAACAATTTTATTAAAATAATTCAGTAAATGGCCATGCTCAAAGAAAGAATGAAATTTAATAATATTAATAACCCCACTCACAATGTTCATGTTAGAAGAATCAAGAAAGAGATATAAATGATGAACGGATGTCAAATCCTAATATAAATAGAAATAAAATATAAAATACCTTATACAATCAATCTTCATTCATCACACACACCAATGAACAAAAAAATGATGTTTTCTGTATTTTTAAAATGCTCTATGTAAAACCTTCAACCTTTAAATCTTTAATTTCCTTCTTGGCAAAAATTACATGACATGTCAATATTTCTCATCATGTAATCTTTTAATTTCTAGGAATTATGAATTTATTTATATCTCTTTGAAAAAATCTTCTTGAAAAAACTCTGATTGTGTAAATTAAATACATTATATTTAAATTATTTATTCCATTTTTTATCTCTACTGCATCGTAAAAAATCTTATGTCAAACCTCTTTTCTTAGATCTTGGTGTGAAGTCAATTTAAGCCCATATTTTCATCCCTTTTTCTTCCATTTCCAAGAATCCATTATTTCCAACCATTAAACATAAAACAAAACAAATAATTTATAATTTAAAAATATTCATCATCTTAATATATAAATCCATGAATTAAAATAAAATAAAAAGATTACATTAAAAAACATCATCAATAAGTATAATAAAATTGGAATCATAAAGGTAAGATAAAAAGGAATAAGATTAAGTAAAATAGGGTGACTCATATTGAGGCCTTTGAGAATTCCTTGGATGATCCCATGGGAATAGAGGTATTGAGATAAAATATAGTGACCAAAATATAATTTCAATATTATATTATTTAAGGGAATAAAAAAAGTGTAGGGTTTTAGGAGAAAAACTAAATTTTGGACTGGTATTAAAGGGGTGTTGAGATTTCCCTTTCATAAGTGAAAATGGTTAAAAATTTTGTAAATACACATAGCTTTTTAATAATAAGAAGTCACTCTCTAGGAAAATGTTTCCAAAATTGTTAAATAATGGATTGGAGAAGAGAAAAGGTTAAAAAATACTCTACCATTAAATTACACACAAGTTTTAAATAGGTTTTCAAATCTATTATGGGATTTTATTCCTTTTCCATTTGAACATTTACTTCAATAACTTCTTTTGACATAATAACTTATATTTTTTAAATGAAAATAAAATGACCATTTTTAGATAATTTGTAAATATTAATTAAAAATGTTAAATCTATTTAATGAGATTAAATATATAAAAGTGATATTAGTTAATTTATAAAAATTAAAATTTTGATTCATTCAAAAAATTTACTGAAGAATTTGACTTACATTCTAAAATATCAAAAAAATTCTTATAATTATTACCTAACACTTTAAAATGTATAATTTTAGTTTTAAAACATATATTTATTCATGATATGGATTTTTCATACTTACATACAAGTGGTGTTAAAAAATTCATGATTTAAAAAAATGGTATTTTCACTATTGATCTATTATTCAACATTTTTAGAAAAAATACCAAAATTACATATTAACAAAAAGTTCACGAGAAAGGAAAGCCTACTCCTATGAAATTTTATTAGAAAAGAAAAGTCTAGAAATACCTGAAATGAACAACCACATCTAATGATTAAAAATCATAGTAAGAGACATCAGTCTCAAGACAAAACTCCTCCACAATTTCCCATTCACATGGAGTGTTACCATTGTTGATGTATTTTAATTCCTTAAAATCACTCTTCCCTAACATCTCTAATAATGACATGGTCGACAAATTCCATGTCACATTGGAGTAGTCCTTCCTCGACCATCTCATAGGGGGAGCAGTGTCAATGATCGTGCCGGAACAAAATATCCCCATCGTATTGTGCACTAAGGAAAATTTCCCCATCCCTTCAATCATGCACTGGCATATCCAACCCAATTGATGGCTCCTAAAATATTACACCAGAAGAAACTCCATCATTAGCATGACCATCACATACTATCTCTATAGCTGCAAATTCACTCGTTGGTTTTAGAATTGGTTCCCTCTCCTCGTGCCTAACCTATTCAGGCTTCGGGATCAAATCATCTCTTTCTGGAAAATCACATACTACCTACAGAGCTGTATCTTTGCTGTCTTGTTTCAGAATTGGTTCCCTCTCCTCGTTCCCAACCTCTTTAGACTCTAGGATCAGATAATAACTTTCCATACAATCAAATATTTTACCCCACACAAGAGTTGAATATCCCTTCTAAGGTCCTTCCACAATAGGAGATCCCTCAAGAACTAATTGAGTATCTTGAACACTGTTTATAGACTCATAAGATACACTAGAACCATCACAATATTTATTAAAAATCCTCCACCAATCCCAGCCTCAATCTAGGAGGAGTGCAAAACTTCAAATCCCACTTAAACCTGTCAAAAAATCCACTGAACATTAGCTCATGAGGCAACACCAAAGGTTGTTTCTGTATGACAACATCACTTAAGCTCACTAGACAAGACCCCTTTCTAGTTCCAACATGACCTAATACAATCACCGATTGAGACTTGGAGATCATTCTTTGATCATTCTTCTATGGTCCCTCAAGGGAATTCTTCCCATGCAGCTTCAGATGATCCACAATAGAACTATAACTAAGGACAAAGTTATCATACTATATCTCCTTCACCTTCCAATTCAAAGAAAAACTATGGTAGACCGATGCAATATGTCCAAGTTAGTTGTAAGAAATACAAAAATCTATCCATGATTCAAACATAACAACCAGCTTCCACCAGAATTCATATCCATCAGTAATATACACCAAATACACTGATGTCTTGGATAGGTCCACCTCCACACAGATATGAGGAAAAATAAGATGGCACACCAGTTCGGTTTTGTCATCAGAACAAAAATATCGACCTACCATATTCCCAAGAAGACATAAAATTGAAGGGTTTTGGAAGAGGAATGGGATATTTAGGAAGCATACCCAATTTTCCTTAGCCCGATTATCCCTCTACATATGGAAATTAAAGTTTCATCTATGATGAAAGTAGAAGAAGCTAGTGCATCTTCATGGAGCTACAAGACAAGAAATGATGAGTTCATCCTTCGACCCAAACCGGATCATAATATGCCTTCAATAATGAAGCCCAACAACCACGCGATCTCTCAAACCCCAAGCATAAAAAATGAAATGGTCGAACAGATAAATCGAAGGGGGGGTGGATGATGAAATCTAACCACCAGAGTCACATTGAATAGGTCAAATGAACTATTGAAATATGAAAACAATAAATATTGTTGAGGTGAACCATGTTACAAATCTAAGACATTTAGGCATATCAAGATTCGGGGAAACAGAGGAAGAAACTTTGGATAAGAGAAAGGGAGGAAGGGTGAAATGTGGTTTTGTATATATGAAAGAGAGAAAGGAATAAACAAGTTTATTTTTTTAAAATCAAATTCTAACAATCAAAACTTAATATTTTAACTATACTTCTGAATAAAGGCTCTTTAGTGACTGAATGGTGTGATAGTTAAAGATATAGTTTTTACCTAATACAGGAGAGTCTTGGGTGTCACATTCTCCTCCCCTAAAAATTTTTATCTATGAAAATATAGTATATATCATTTTTTGAACAAATTTGGATATTATTTCCAAATATATTCTTCGTGACACCATGATTCCTATTCATGTTTGTGATTTCTCAAATGGGCTTTCACCAATCATATTGTTTGATTTTGAAACACTTTATTTCTAGTGTCAAGAATCTTGGAATGGTTTTCACTCTAAGACAAGATATTATCCAAATATATTATGTCATATGTGAACATATGAAATAGATATAGTATGTATTTCCTTAGTAAGAAAACATTGAAGACGTCATGTACCTTATAATGATTGGATAGAACTTAAAATTGGTAATATGTAGCTAAATTATATCTATTATTTCAAAAGGATCAATATAAAAAAGGATTATATTCCCATTTTTATCGACATTTAACAACTCTCCTATATGGGGTAACATTCATGAATACATTATCCCTCAAAAGAAATTCTTAATCTTTCATATTATTATCATCTTGTATGTTTTTTATTCTTTGGGATTATTTAATATGATCTTGAATATCTCATACATTAACACTAGTCTCCTCCACAATCTTTGATATAACTAAAAAGGCTAAGTGGTTTTCTTAAGATGATTTTTTTTCAATAACCTAAGAATGTGAAAATTTGGAAAGTTTTTAATTTGATGATTCTAAAGGTGATATTTATGTTCAAAAGACACATGTCATTGGATTAATTGAATTGGAACAATGTCTTCAACAATTTAAAACAATGACATGCAAACTATTTAATTTTCATGAGGGTGTTTTCTATGTTTTTGTGATTTATTTTTATATTTCTTCTTATGGAATTTTGCTTACAATTTTCTAATTGTGTGTGTTTAAAAAATGTTTTTTCCCTTAATAATGGCCATCCATGGGGGACATGCACCACTTCTTAGGTTGTTAGGTACTACCTCTTGGCCTATCCAATAAGTAGTGGGTCCCTTAAGACAAGACATTATGATTTCCATGGCCATTTCATTATATAAAAACCATTAAAAAGTGGTATGAAAAATTCCATCAGAACCAAATCAAAATTAAATCACAAATATATTCTAATATATCCTCATGAAAAATAAATCATTTCTCATGGAATCTTCATAAATTATTTAAAACAATGTGCCAATTCCATTCAAGGATATTTTAATGTGATGATTACATGGATGATATTTATGTTCCTAAGATATGTTTCCTTATTTTAATTAATTTGGAACATTGTTTTCAACTATTTTAAATATTCCATATAGAATGATTTATTTTTCATGAGGATATATCTGATTTTTTTGTGATATAATTTTGATTTAGATCTTACTGAATTTGGAATTCCATTGTTTGATTATGTATTTATAAAAAAGTGTCTAGGCCAACAATACTCTCCAACCATCTGGGAGCTGCACCACTTCTTAGGTGGGTACTTACTACCTCTTTGTCTAGCTAGTAGACTGTGGGATAGATTGTACAAGGGGAACATAGGGGAGGTTCATATTAGGTAGAGAAAACAAATGTAGGGTATCAAGGTGGTGCTGGAGAACACTGGCATGGGGCAGTGCTACTAGGGGAAGGGTGTGTCTTGAAATCGATTTCTGAGCAGCTAATTCTGGGTCTAGTATTATAAGGGTCCATCAAACTGACTGATGTTTCGATATGGGATATATTATGGTTACTTAGAATTAATTTCAATTGTATGACCCAATTCATCTGAAGATACTCATTGTTTGATTGACAGAATTGGGTCATCTTCTCTAGTGAGGCATCTAGGAGTTCACTTTGTCAGAGGAGCTACATTACTACAATGAAAAAAGCATGATCTGATAATTCTGATCACTATTAGAGTCTCCAGATTATTCCAAAATAGTGGAAATATGATGAAACTTTTTTCATTATAAAATGAAAATAAAACCACAAAAATATAATATAAAGAAAATGATATATAATTAGTGATGGTGTTCTTCAGCTATCTTGAAACTCATGTAATGAAATAGGTTAGACATTAAGCAAAAAGTGAGGTGGTGATAAATGCGAATAAAAATCATTAGAATAGAGGTAGAGAGTAATACTTATATATTATGAGAATCTCTAATTTTCTAATAAATAGGATTTGGGAATCCCTCTGGTTTAGGTAAATAAGTTCTTTTCAATCCATATTTTTCATGAATAATGGATTTCGCACGATGAAAATGATATGTTCCTTGCAGAATCATTATCTTGGAAAACAAACTAGTTTCTATAATTCACTTGGTAAGGAACATTTTGGGACTCCTATCTTTCATGATGATTACATAGAATCTGTATGTGATCATGGTTTCATGATGGTCTTGATAGCAATAGTATACACTCACATGAGTAAAGAGTGTATATTATGTGTGAAGGAGTAATGTACACAAGGATTAATGGTAGTTAACACATACATCCAGATGTGTTCAAGGGAAAAAGTCCATATGCATATTCCTGATATCTATTCATAGAATATTGGTAGTGTGTATGTGGAAGAGAGGATTTGGAATAAGAAAACAAAATAGTTCTTAATCAATTGGATTTATGTAAATATTTTTCAAGTGTACAATGTGTGCGAAGGTGAGTGTATAAGAAGGAAAATAGTGTTTGTGAACTGTGCATGAGAAAAGTGGATAGTTTGTGGGATTGAGGATCTATACAAAAATAATTACATGAATTAATGTATGATCACATCCATACATGACAAATAAAATGGATTTAAATGTGTGTGTTCACATTAAATTATGCATACATGATAGTGTAAATATTGTTCATATGTTTTACGACACAAATATAGAAGACCATGAAGTGTATTATATACATTAAAGAAGTTGGAAAAAGTGAACGTGAGATTTATATTGAACAATTTGTGTGAATATTTTTGAGACTGAAGCTAGAGCATCGTATTTTCGATGATTTTTGTATCAGAGTCTTTAAATGTTCAATGTGGTTGGGAATTCATTAGAATAAGTAATATTTTCCCAACAAGTGTTGTACTAAGGTACCTAACCATTCACAAGTGATACATTTTATTTTCTCAAGACCAGAACTAGTAAAAAGGATCATGAATTGTAAATGGGCTTGTTTGATCCAAGAAGCATGTGAAGGAAGATTATAAGATCATTCTTTTAGTGTATCAAATATTTTATGACTAAATATTATGAAGCCATCAGTGGGAATCTAAATTACAAGATGTCTCTTTTTGTACTTTGGTGCAGACCAATGGGATTCTAGAAACACTATGGGATGTTGTATAAAAGTCCTCTTGTGGGACTCAGGAATCACTTATGACGGTGGGAAAATGTGATATTTATTGGTATTCTAGATCAGAACACTATTAGACTCAATGTTGAAGGTAGTGAGACTTTCCCAATTCTGACAATCTATAAATAGTGAATGATATGTAATCAATGGGTATAACCGATTGAATAAGGGTCATAGGTCTTAGTACCGATCCTTGTAAAAATAATTTCTATTTTGTTTCATTTATATTATGCATTTCATAAATGGTTCACTCATCTTAATAGGTGATACAAGATTAAAGTAAGTTTAATAAAAGAACAGAATTTAGTAAAAACAAGTTACACCTGGTTTACCCCCCCCCCTCAATGTGGCTGCACAATCCATTGGACACTTCACTAACTTTCTTTCTTTTTCTAATTTCTTCCCAATGGCTTAGTCTATCACACCTCTTACTTTTCAATACTTCATATGTGGTCATTTAGATGATTTAATGGAAGACATTATTATATGAATATTCTACCAAAGAAAGATATTGATTCCATTTACCTTGGATGTAAATAAAACCAAATATCAATATGTTTTCTAATATTTGGATCATCCATCAATGTTTCTCATTATTTTGGGAATGATTGGTGGTGCATAAATATAGCTCGTTGTTTAGATCCCTTTGAAGACTCTTCTACAATTTTGATACAAACTGAAGGTCATTATCATATAAAATTTGTATATGTTCCCTATTAATCCTTATCATTTCATTAATATAGATATGGTAAAGGTAATCAAGGGGTGGCACATCTCTTGTTGTTAATAAATTTTCAGCCTTAGTATTCTAATAGAAAATAGACCCCATATCATCATTCTTCCATGCAGTCTTTGAAAGTACAATGAAAAATTGCATTGTAATATTGTCTCAAATCCTTATAAGTATTGGAAGTGGTTTTCTAACTCACTTATGATTTTATATTTTATCCTATAACTAATGAAATGATTTGAATCTAGACACATTGTTTTCAATTTGAATCTTCATATAATCCCACCAGTAATGTTCTCTTAAATACCATTACATTTTTTAGCTAACCATGTGTATTGGGAAATTTGAGCTATATGCTTCATGTACTGATTCCCTCTTCCACTATGGTATGGATAGAACACATAACCACTTTTTAATCATCAAAAATATATCTATATAGGTGAAATATTACCATTTATCATTATTTATTACTTTAATATTCTATTGTAAGTACTTTTCATCCAATATAGAACACTATATCTTTAATAATAAGGATAGTTTATCAATTTCGTGGAAAAGGAATAATGAATCCCCTTAAAAAAACCATATCTATATTTAATAGATATCTATATATTGTATCCTTATTAGTCCTCATCATGGTTATAGTTCCATGGTCTATTTTACACAATTCATTAGTATCCTTTTTTTCATTCAAAGGGTTGTATTTTATTCAGTAATTATAGTCCTTGTGTAGTTTCAAACATATTTTTTTCCTAATGTTGAGATCCATTTGAGATAACATATACATAAAACTCATTTGGTCCATATATATAAAATTTATTATTATATAGGTGGTTTATATATTTTTCAATGAAAAGATAATGGAACTCATCTCAACATCATTATTTGGATACGTCTATTCATAGATTTTCAATTTTCATGATGTATATGAAACTACCCTATCGTTCGGTATAATGACATATCCAAGTCCCTTATTATATGAATCAATATATATTAAAAATCCTTCCTTATGTGATTGTATATTTAATATCGATTAATTAATCGCTCTCCTAAGTAGACCCTCAACACTAACTAAACAGTCCCATGATGATGGGAATTTAACCCCGTAACATATTAACTTTGTTAATGGGTTGTCCAATATGGAGAAATATTGGGAAAACCACTAATAGTAACCTTCTAAACCCAAAAAACATTGTATATTGGTTATATTCATTAGTGTAGTCTATTGATTGACTACATTTTTCTTTTAAGGATCATTAGATATTCTCTCCTTAGAGATAATATATCTTGGAAAAGAAACATCATTGATCCAAAATTTTAAATTACTCTAATTTTCATATAATTTTTTTCTAGGGTATCCAAGATTATTCATAGATAATTCTAGTTCTCTACATATATCTTGTAGTATATGAATATATTATAAATCAATAAAACCAAAAAAAATTCAGGATAATCCAAGAATACCCTATTTATACGACCTATAAAGATAGAAGGTGTATTAGTCCATCCAAATGGAATTATAGTAAAATCATAATGTCCATATCTTATTTGAAATATAATCTTTGATAAATCATCCTTTTTCACCCTTACATAATGATAAACATAGTGAATATCAATCTTTGAGAAGTATTGATATCCTTGAATATGATTAAATAAGTTATCAATTCATGTGTTTCTGATGCTTTACACTAGGCTCTCATGCCTCAGGTGTGTGACTACACACAGGCATCGCATTTGTCAGCCCACATTCATGATTTCCAAAGGTGGGAATCTTTCATCACTTCTTCAAAGAGGTTTACTCATTGATCAAAATAGGATTATGGGATGCAATATCTTCTTCAATGGATTCCTTCTCAGAATTCGTTACTGAGTTTGGTTATCCCTTATAAATTAACACGTTGTTTGTGAAACTCTTTCTTGGTGACATCTCTTTATAAATATTAGCTAATTATGTAGCTTCTATCTGGACATTCCAAAGGGTCATGTTTGGTCAGCATCCTTCAGTTAGGGATGTATTCACGTTGGTGATCAATGACATGTTTGGACACTAGAACATTGGAACACCTGTATTATTACTCATAAGAGGGCTTCTCTAGGGCATGGAACCCAAGGCATCCCACGTCGATCATGGGGTATCATTTTTAAAAGGCATGTCTTCTGAGGTTATTCTTAGACATAACATGTTTTAAATGGGGTATGTCATGAGTTTAACATCTATATGAGATGGAATGACTGATCATAACACTTGTGAAGGTGGATTAGATAGGCACATCCCTAGGAGAGAGAACTGGAAAAGATTACCATATTTATGGATCAAAACGCCCTATGAGGACATAACTAAGAGATGTGTTTCCTATAAATGGAAGGTTTTACATCGTGAAGTGGTACATGCCTAGGAGGGAGTCATAAATATGGATGAGTTGGGATACCCAATGATGGTGGACCCAGTATGGCATGTCCTGTAAAGGGAAGGTTTCACACCATGAAGGCTAATATTGACATAGTTGAGGGTAGATGAGAGATGGTGGACCCCAATGAGGGGGATACCAAGGCTTTCAATTGGATGGGATTGAACCTCGTGAAGGATTCCTATGTACACTATTTAGAAGACAAGGATCAGAACCCACATAGTTCATTGGATGAAGTGGGGCTCACACTCTGAGACTTCTCATCACAAGAGGATTTCTATTGGTTGGATTGTGTGGGTCATACACACTGAGACTACTCAGATGATATTAAGTGTAAAAAAGGGTGGAATGGTTGATTATGCATTATGATAACCAAGATGCATGGCATGATCCCACCAATATGTGGTCGCTCAAGTAACAATCAGGATGGACATGAAGCAATTGGGTTAAATTGAAGGAATGGATGGATCGTTAAGGTTGGTTGGTATGAACCTCAATGAGGCTTCCTATGTACCCTAGGTGGTTGTGTATAAAATTTAATGTAGTTTTGCTGAGGGATCTATGGATTACACATAAAGAGTTGTCCTAAGCATGTGGTGGGGGGATAATGAATTGAATGGTTCCAAGTGGACCCAATGGAGATGTGACCTCCGGGTGGGGCATGAACTTCCCAAGATATATTGGCTTGATAGAAAGACCAGGATAATAATGGATGATGGGGGATTATGAGATTCAGATGGTGCACCCCTAGAATTAGGGAACCAAGGTTTACCAATGGTCTAGATTTAACCTCATGGAGGCTTACTACATACCCTACTTAGAAGACATAGATCAAAACCCATGTAGTTAAGTGGTTCAAGGATTATGCATAGCTCACAAACCGAGAAGGAAAATGTTCTGTCTTACTCTATGAGGGATGCATGGAAGAAGGATTTCATGGTCACTACTAACCTCTAAGCACTAGTGATTCATGCTCGGTGTGAGAAATAAGATGATGCATTATACTAGACTGTCACATTGCGAAAGATGTGTCAGTGAGGGATAGAGTGGGTCTTACACATAAAAGTTACCTAGGAGCGGATATGGAGTGGAAATAGTGAATGGGGATTATGCATGGAAGAAGACCATGTGACAATATGAATAGAAAATGGGGAATGGTTCATACATAGGGAAGATTACTGAGTTCCACTACGGAGTGGTAATGGTTGATGGGGCTTACCCACGGAAGTTTCCCATTTGTCTTCCTTATGCCAGGTCACGAAGGAATCCCTTGTCCATTGAAAGATGTAGGGATCCAGTTTAACATCATGTGAATGGATGAGGTGTGTGGGTCTTATAAAATGATAGTCCCTTTATTTATTCCTCATTTCAGGCCATGAAGGCATCTCGACATGATGACTGGTTGATGAAAAATAGTTTGGGACCTGTACCTTTAGAGGAGTCCCATAGTGGTTGTTTTTTTTCATCTCATGATGAGGAATCTTATGCCTGATGCATATTTAATCCAATTCATGATTTATAGGGTATGCTATAGTTTAAAGTCATGTAGTGAGAAATATTATAATCTTATGGTTGGTGCATAAGGAATGTTATTCATGAGTGATAGGGTATGCTATAGTTTAAAGCCATGTAGTGAGGAAAAATATGAAGAAGATTCTTATAAATGGATGTTGTGGGACTTATGTAAGAGTGAAACATTCTAGTATAACCTATTATAGAAGTCAGGAGATGGGTTTTAGGTGTTTATTGAGTAATAGATAAACTCTAGGTATTAATGGAACCGAAGATGATGATCTAAACTCATGATATGGTCAAGGGACCAAGAGAAGTAGGCCGACTCAAGGTTTTTCATGGAGTGGGGAGGAGTATATTAGAGGGCCTTATTCCTTCATGAATGGTGTTGGAATTCATAAAGGGCATATAAATATGGTGTGTAGGATCTCAAGAACATAAGAGAGGAGGATTCATAGAGCATGAGGGATTTGTGGAAGAGGGTATTCGTGGAGCGCTTGAGCTCCGAGAATTGAGAGCACAAGGGTGACAACAGGCGGGGCCTCCCACTTGAATAAAGTAATGAGGGGGTATTTATAGAAAAGGGGGAATCACAATTTGAGGAAGTGAATCGTAAAGGGTTGTAGGTCTATCAGAATCATAGAGTCGTCCTTCAACTACCTTCTCTATGGTCTTGGGGCTCATCTGACTTGTAGAGGTATCCATCAACATCCTTCATAGTGGCCGCGAGTCTCGTTAGAATTTCTGGAGTACCGTCAACATTCATCATGATCATAGAGGTAGATCCAAGAACTGGAGCTCAACAAATGGGCTCCATTAAACATTTTTTTCAACCTAACTTCAAATAGACATAAAATATAATCTATAACTCTATTTGGGCTCTACAACCAATCAAATCGAAGAATATAAAATGAATTATTATCTTGGATCAATTATAGAAGAATCTGATTCATCTTATGGAAATGATTGTCTATGTTAAAAAAATACCCCCACCTTAATAATGGGGTCCAACGAGGATGACGAGGGTGGGGCGGACCACCTTTTGATGAAACTGCTAAGGAAAGCACCTACCATGGGGACCACAATATTTCGATCATATTGATGAACCAAACAACAAAAAATCTCTAGGCCCCTGTGATTCTGGCTCGGTGTGGGAAAAAATAGGTAATAAAATATTATCTACCTATACAAGAGTGTTAAATAGTGGAAGATGTGTTGGGGTTAGAATGGGGCATCGATCACCTTTGGGAGTGTCTTGAAAAAGATAGGGTTTGTAGCTAGAGAAAGAGGCTCTCTGGATAGACAAACCGCCTCTACCAACATGTGCTAATGAATGATTGGGACAGATCTAGAGGCATTGGAACCTATCAAAACAAAGGGGAGTGAGAAGTGTTAATTAAAACACCCATAATTTGGAAAACAATGAGAATGGAGTCACAATATTGGATAAATGGTGACCATGTTGAAAACATAGTATCCATATTTCTTGTCCTGAAATGGGGATAAACAAATGAGGTTTCACCATTGACCATATTCAAAACACAAGAACTTTCTCAAATTTAATTCCAAAGTCTTCTAGGGAGTTGGCCTATGACGATTGGTGAGATAAAGCGGCATGGGTCTGAGCCATTAGTGTGTCCCTTTAGAAGTGAAAGAGGATGAGGATCCAAATTAGGGGAACACAAAGCATGAGAATGAAGTGAAAAAATGTTTTAATAGTGTCCAACACTCTTAATGTTATGCCAGTGTGGCTTGGAGAAACTTTTTTGTGAGCGTATCGGTCTGAACAATGGTAAAATATATCTTCTAAGGGGAGTGTCATATTAGATGTTGAGTAAATGATGACGATGTGAATAATGAGTCAGATGACCAGAACAGTGCGAGATGACCTCTTGGGTGAGGCCTAGGATTCATTCTATTTTACGTCATTGAAGTGAGTAAGAGAAACATGTTGTTTAATGTCATATTGTGAGGAAGATTCATGGTACAATTTAACTTCATTCAATCATGACATGTCCTGCTGTTTAACAGCATGTGACTGGGAAGTTGCACATAGATTAGGGTCATACTACCTAGAATCTGTAAATGAATATTCCGAGAATATATTTTGGGCACAGAGGAAATGAACCTAATTTTAATGAGAAAAAAGGGCTGGAATACCACACAATTATCTAGGTTAATATAGGGAAGAGGCATGCGTGATATGGTGGGAGAAAAATCTGACGTGTAGGGTGGGCCAAGGAAACCCACCGCCAAATCACATTTCCCTATGAGGATCCTAGTTTAAGGTCATAGATTTTGGACCGAGCACCCCTTGTGTGGCTCAACCATATAGATATTCACCCCACCAAAACACAAAATCCCATGGGAGCAATGCTCAGTATAAGAAATAAAGAATTGTAAATGGGGTTTAACTTACATGTGGGAGAAAATATTAGGTGGTGGGATTCATACCCAGGTGTGAAAATAGATTATGTTCATATTGTGTCGACCATAGGATCATTGTTTATGGTCGTCAATTTTGGACCCAAGGGCTCATATTTTAAGGTCATAGAGTATGTAAAATAGGGATTGTGTCGCTTCTCTGTGTGGGTACAAAACCTACCAAGACTCATAATCCCATGTGATCCATGCTTGGTGTGTGAACCATGGAGTGATGTAACGCTCTCCCTATCACACGTATAAGCATACAAAATGTAACACCCCAAGATTTCATAGTGTGTTATTTCTTCAAAATAATTAAATAACTTGCACTACACGCAACACCGAGTTCAATCACACCATGACTTACAAAAATAAGCCATTCAAAAGCGATTATGAATAGTATTATCTGAATTTTAAACTTTATATAATCCTTATAATTTTAGAATCCATATTATGAGTTTCTTTGATATAATGCAAGAACAAATTCATTTTCAGTATTGCACTTTTATCAACTTTTAATAGTGAACCCTTTTTAAATACAATATTTTAAACATATTGACTAAATGGGGACATCAAAAATTTTTTAAAATGAAACATCCCAAGCTTCCACGGTACGCTTTCCTTTGAATAATACAGTAGCGTGTGTTATACGCAACTTCGAGTTTTAACACACACCACAACCGATTAAACTAGCCGTTGTGAATAGTAATACCTAATTTTTGAAATCATATATATTTTATATTTCAAAATGGACTTCATTTTTGGATTCAGAATATCAAAATTAGCCTAGGGTGAAATTTTGGTACATTTCGGATAACTTTCATATTTTGATGAATAGTGAAAATTTCTAAATTTTAATTAAAAACAACTTTTTTAATCAAAATAATTAATAGTGATAAATTATGAATTTTAGTGGTTTTAAAGTATATTTAGAATATATTTTTACCATTTAATATAATTTTGGTCATTGGACATAATTTTACAATTAAACCGAACATAAACAAGTGTCAATCTTTTGATAGTTATTATCTCTTAAAAACACGCTTTTTGTTTTGACAGCGGGAATTAATTTTAAATTAATTTCTGCCACTTCTGTGTTTTGAATTTAGGAAAATGGATTCCATATTTGGAATCAGGATGTTCAAATTGTGTAAATAGGTAACTTTTAGACATTTTGAAAAGTTACTGTGGTAAATATTTTATTTACCATGGTTAAAGGGTAAATCCGGTAAATAAGGGTTAAAAAAAATAATATTAAAATAATACTAAATTACCCTAAAACGTGTCTTAACCCTATTGGTTGATACATGGTCGACCATGGTCATCTTTGGGTCTATTTTGGGACCCCATGGATCCACTTGTAAGTGATAATGACACATTATATTAATAAAGTTAAAATAAAAATAAAAATGGCATAAGATTACATCTTTTAGAAGAACAATTTTTACATAGGGTTATACATGTTGGATTTTCGATTATAAATATTCATTAGAAAGATAAGAAGAGTTCCTACATAATGATATTTTATTTATAATTTTTAGACATTAAATAATTTATTTTATTTATGACACAATGATGATGCAGTAATTACTAAAATAGTGAAAAATTAAAATAATTGATCTTATAAATACCCAAATAATTATAATATGAAACTTTTAATGAATTAAACTAATTTTCTATGATAATATGATATATTAGGATTGATTTAATTGACTTTTTTCGAAGTAATCAATCTGTTAGGAGTTTCACAAAAATCAACTATTGAATAGTGTCAAAATTGACATAAAAGAGTTCTTGAAACAAATATTATATTATTAATTGATATTAAATTCCTAAAAATCTAAGGTTCGGCCAAGAGACTTATATTATGATAGGCTCCTCATTAATGGACCACTTGGGGGTCGCTTGGATGTATATAGTAAGTTTATTAACCATATTATATAAAAATACAAAGAGTCATTGTAAAAGTGAAACTAATTAACTTAGAGTTAATACTTAAAGATAAGGTTAATATAAGTACCCAAACCTGTCTAAATTCTATTGGTTGAGTGGTTTTCGACCTATCCCCACCTTAACCTTTTAATAGTAAACTTTGGAGCCATTAGAAACCGAATATGAATTTATTATAAATTAATATTTCTAGCTTTTCCAAAGGTGCCCCTCACCCCTCTTATAAAAGGGCACTCCTCCTTCTCATTTCTTCACACCTCTCAAGCCACTTGGCTCGTCCAAACTCTGCCCAACTAAGCTCCCCAAATCCCTCTCCTCCTCCTTGAAGCTTCCCCTTAGGAAGAAAGCATTTCAAGAAGTCCTTTGGTTCCAACCAAAGTGAGTTACCTAAATTAAAGGTAACGATTTCTCTTAAATTATTTTCATTTATTTTGCTTCTCCAACCCCATAAATCTTTTTATTTCCTTTCTTTTGTAACAACACCAGTATCCTCAATATACTAGGATGTTGTTATAAGAAGGATTCAAACTACACATACACACAACTCCATCTAATGGATGATGAACATAATGTTTCTGTGGATGGAAAACTAACGCCTCACGAAACGATGATTGTTCAAATACATCTTACCACCTCTCATGGTGGCCATTATGATGGAACTGTGATTAAATATGATATTAATGATATATATTTTATATATAATCTTCTGTAATTCCATTTTATTTCATACCATTATTTGTTTCATGTTGTATATACATACGATAATTTCATTTGAGGAAGTGCGGACTACCGCCCCCTTAAAATGATATGACTCGTTCATACCACACTTGGAACGTATAAAGGATGGCGTTAATGAACTTAAGTAACATATATAAAATATTATATTATACTGGAATAGTAATATACCTATGTATCATTTGGATTCGATTCTTTTAAAATAAAAATTAAATGGAAGTAGCGTTCGTGCGTACGTACGGACTACCGTCTCCACGAACGCGATGAGATTCATTCTCCATCGTATCCATTCAAGTATAATTATCATTTAATGATTTAAAAATGATGTTTAAGGACTTGATATCATTCTGGATATGAATAAGATACAACAAACATGACTTATGTAACAAAACATATAAAATAAAATGAGTAAGTTAACACCAGAAACGACGATAATTCTAAGATATTATTAACAAATCAATGTGAAAAGATCATATATGATATCATATTAATATATATGATTCTTGTATAATTTAATAACAATTATTTCACCATTATACAGGAGGTTAACCTACCCCAACCAAGGAAAAGTACAAGGTAAGGGTTATTTCACAATCTCTTCATTATCCGAGGTTGTATTATACGTAATAATCTACTGGGATCTCTTTATCATCCACATCCATGTTTCTTCGAAATGTATTTCAAAACATTTTTACTATTTACAAGAATATGGGTTAAAGTCATTTATACCCTTGTTTGACTTTTTATAAGAGGTTTATAAAGGAATCTTTCCGTCGTTTTCAAAACAAGGTCCTTTTTAACCTTTTCGACAGAATTGAGGTAAGAATGTTTTTATTTAACTTATACGGCGGGTGCGGTTATTTTCCGCCGTTATAAAATCGTCGAAGCTTTCCTTACAAGCTTATAAGAATATTTTCAAAGAAAATGTTTTATTTTATATGGATCTTAAATGATTTCAAAATAAAAGGAGATACTTCTTTTAAAAGAATTTTGATTTCATCTATGTCAACATCCTTTGATGGATTTTAAGATTATTTGAAGTTGATTTATTATAATACAAAACTTCTATATTGTATTGAAGGTTTTGTGATATGTTTGAATGTGGATGTGCTATTTTATACCATTCATAGTTTATGGTGAAACTATTGACATTTCGTATGCTAGTTTTAACCCGAATGTTTATGTTATATTTCAAACTTTTCTTCAGATGAATGTGCTAAACAAGTATGTTCCGGGTTGGGGACCGGTAAAAGTAAGCCCTCCAGGTTGGGGACTGGTTAAAGTAAGCCCTCCAGGTTAGGGACTGGTAAAAGTATGCCCTCCGGGTTGGTGTCCGGTTATTAGAGGCACTCCGGGTTGGTGTCCGGTTATTAGAGGCACTCCGGGTTGGTGTCCGGTTATTAGAGGCACTCCGGGTTGGGTTCCGGTTAGAAGTAACCCCTAGGTCTTGGGATGAGGCCTAGACAATGAAATTAACATTTGGCATTATGCATTCCAACATTATGAAAGTGGTTATTGATATTGCATGTGATTATTCGATTAGTAGAATATCCATGTGAACAAGTAAATGGCATTATTTCATTTTACTTTTGCCATACTATGTTGAAGTTCAATTTTTAAAAGGCTTTTGTTTTAGTAATTCATTGCCTTAAATGTTTATGCTTATTTTGAATGTTCCGCTATATTGTTATCCTTACTGGGCATTTGAGCTCACCCCTTTTTTATGTTTTATTTTTCCCAGGTAGTGAAGAAGTAAATTATGATTGACTTGCAGGGATATTATGGGTTTATAGTGTGGACGTTGGAAACATTATGTTGTTGTAGTAGTTTTTCATTTTATGATGTAATGTAAAACTTATGAATATATCTAGTGTTTCCAAGGCTACTAAACTAATCGGTCTTTCGGGATTTGATCTTTCTCATGATCATGCCAATGTTACGTAATTAATGCACCGACTCTGGGCAGCTGGGGTCGGGGCGTTACAGTTGGTATCAGAGGAAGGTTTAGTACAAACCTTGGAAGCTAGATTTAGATAAACTCTGATTAGGGCACGTAGACCTAAGATGAACTTTGAGGATTAGTATAGAAGAACTTCCTAGAATTTTGGTATTGTAGAGATTTTGTGAGTTTTCCGAGCAATACATCCCTGTCTGGATACGAGCAGGTAGAGGCGGCTCGGGCACAGATGTACCTAGGGGTAAAACCCGAAAACACCGCTTTGAGCTAGACTCGAACGGGAACTGGTGCACGACAACGGGCCTTGCTGCACTCTTGGTTACGACACTCCCGGGGGATATGATTAGGATAACTCTCATTTTCTTTACAAATCATTTTGAAGGGATTATGAGTATATACTTCCTCAAAGAAAACATTCTTATGATTATGGATTATATCCATAAATAGTTCAATTTATGTCAAGTGTTTTATAAGTATGGGATTATGTATTTTGATTCATAAACTGATCTAGTTTATGCCATTGTTTAGAAATGGCGCCCAGTAGAAGGAATGAGAACTCCAGAAATACACATGATTCAAAGAGAAGGAAGGATCATATCTTTCATGGTCTTAAGCTAGAATTTATAAGAGAAATAGTCACCCATGTATTATCATCATTTTAAGAAATAATATCATGTGTTGATAAGATAAGTAAAGAGTTTACTGAGTCCTATGCCTTTGAAGGGAAGCAAGAGAAGAAAAGGCTGGAAGAGAGAAAGATGGATAAAGGGAAGAGGGAAAAGAATAATTTTCCCATATGTGGTAACTGTGGAAAGAAACACCCTGGAACTTGCCTGAAAGGAATGAGAGTTTGTTATAAGTGTGGAGGAAAAGGGCACAAAGTACGTGACTGCAAGGGTGAGAAAATGGTCTCAAATGTACAATGCTTCATTTGCAAGGAGTTTGGACACTATGCGAACCTATGTCCCAGTCATCAGACTATGCCGCAAATGATGCTATTGGATAATAATCAAGTTATGATACTACCACAGATAAGGAGGAATGATTAGAGTTCTTATGTTGACTATGTCAATTGAGTGTTGTATCAACAATGTAATTGTTATAATAATTATGGAGTATATAAGGATTGTACTGCAGTACTATTTCATTAAGGACTTGAGATTATGTGGAACAAAGAAAAGTGACTCAATAGCAGGATAAATTTTTGGAAAATATATGGTTGAGAGAATGATAAACCATAATATAGTTCTGATACCGAAGTAGTGATTTTGGAATAATACATGATTGTTTTGGATAAATTATATTGGATATTCTTGACTACCTTCGAACTGATTAATGATTTGTATATTCCATCATTTTTGGGGTTTAAAACATTTTTGGATTAATGAAGTATATCCAGCTTTCTATATGGAATAAGGGAGCATGAATGTAATCAATAAGGAATATGGTAATTCAGGATGTTTCAGTGTATTAAAAGAATACATGATGAAGGTATTCATATGATATTACGGGGTAAAAAGGTTCTACATTATGTTTACCTTACTTATAAATGTTGGACTGTGAGTCTGGATAGAAGTATTTTGGATAGTTCTAGTTTGGATTATTTTGGATTACCATAAAAGGAAAACCCGGAGGTTGGGCGGTAACCCGTCACGTCCGGCAAGGCTGCGAGACTTGAACCCGCAACTGAAGGGCGACAAGGGTGTATCACCTACCACTGGCCCACGAGATGTCCTGGATTAAATAATTTAGTTTTTATTAAAAGATCTGGTATATGAATTATAAATTCATTTATTTTGGAACCCTGTATAATTTTTTTTTTACGTTCTATTATCTCTTAGAGTGAAAGATGAGTTTGTGGTAGAAATTTATTATTAGATAAAACTCTAATTATAAAGTAAGTATATCTCCTTATGATCTTAGACAAACTCATAAATAAATTCCTCAAAATTAATAAAAGGAACTTAGAACAAAAATGTTGTCCTAGATGGTACCTTAAATCATCACTAATTTATGGCTTTAGGATTGTTGGCCTTTTCATAGCCATGTTCTCTACCACTCTCCATCAGATAATTGATGGTTAGATTTCTCCTACATATCCATATTTTCCTACATGGAACCCTAGTATGTGTTATTTTCGGTAATCTTCATACTTTCCACTCTTTATTTTAAATAGAGGCCTCATTAATTCATTTTTCGATGTGGGATTTCAACTAAGATATTTTGAAATGTCAAAAATGTGTGATCCCAATACCCTATATTTTGTTGAACCGATGGTACTTCAAATCATCATAGATTGATGAGTTTAAGGACCTCAATTTTATACTTGTTTGTGATTGATGACCTCAACCACTACCTATAAATATTTACGTTTTTCCTCCAATTATATGTCTCTAATTGCCACCAATGTTCTCCTAATCGAGATCATAATTTGGTGGTGACCCTTTCATTTCTCTTTTCCTCATATTAAGACTAAATTTTAGTAACCCAATTTCCGATGTGGGTTTTCCCACAAATATATTTTCTATTTTCAACCTTTTATTTTTGAAGAACAATTTCAAATTGCGAGGACGCAATTTATTGAAGGAGGGGAGAATGTAACACCCCAAGATTTCATAGTGTGTTATTTCTTCAAAATAATTAAATAACTTGAACTACACGCAACACCGAGTTCAATCACACCATGACTTACAAAAATAAGCCATTCAAAAGAGATTATGAATAGTATTATCTGAATTTTAAACTTTATATAATCCTTATAATTTTAGAATCCATATTATGAGTTTCTTTGATATAATGCAAGAACAAATTCATTTTCAGTATTGCACTTTTATCAACTTTTAATAGTGAACCCTTTTTAAATACAATATTTTAAACATATTGACTAAATGGGGACATCAAAAATTTTTTAAAATGAAACATCCCAAGCTTCCACGGTACGCTTTCCTTTGAATAATACAGTAGCGTGTGTTATACGCAACTTCGAGTTTTAACACACACCACAACCGATTAAACTAGCCGTTGTGAATAGTAATACCTAATTTTTGAAATCATATATATTTTATATTTCAAAATGGACTTCATTTTTGGATTCAGAATATCAAAATTAGCCTAGGGTGAAATTTTGGTACATTTCGGATAACTTTCATATTTTGATGAATAGTGAAAATTTCTAAATTTTAATTAAAAACAACTTTTTTAATCAAAATAATTAATAGTGATAAATTATGAATTTTAGTGGTTTTAAAGTATATTTAGAATATATTTTTACCATTTAATATAATGTTGGTCATTGGACATAATTTTACAATTAAACCGAACATAAACAAGTGTCAATCTTTTGATAGTTATTATCTCTTAAAAACACGCTTTTTGTTTTGATAGCGGGAATTAATTTTAAATTAATTTCTGCCACTTCTGTGTTTTGAATTTAGGAAAATGGATTCCATATTTGGAATCAGGATGTTCAAATTGTGTAAATAGGTAACTTTTAGACATTTTGAAAAGTTACTGTGGTAAATATTTTATTTACCATGGTTAAAGGGTAAATCTGGTAAATAAGGGTTAAAACAAATAATATTATAATAATACTAAATTACCCTAAAACGTGTCTTAACCCTATTGGTTGATACATGGTCGACCATGGGCATCTTTGGGTCTATTTTGGGACCCCATGGATCCACTTGTAAGTGATAATGACACATTATATTAATAAAGTTAAAATAAAAATAAAAATGGCATAAGCTTACATCTTTTAGAAGAACAATTTTTACATAGGGTTATACATGTTGGATTTTCGATTATAAATATTCATTAGAAAGATAAAAAGATTTCCTACATAATGATAGTTTATTTATAATTTTTAGACGTTAAATAATTTATTTTATTTATGACACAATGATGATGCAGTAATTACTAAAATAGTGAAAAATTAAAATAATTGATCTTATAAATACCCAAATAATTATAATATGAAACTTTTAATGAATTAAACTAATTTTATATGATAATATGATATATTAGGATTGATTTAATTGACTTTTTTCGAAGTAATAAATCTGTTAGGAGTTTCACAAAAATCAACTATTGAATAGTGTCAAAATTGACATAAAAGAGTTCTTAAAACAAATATTATATTATTAATTGATATTAAATTCCTAAAAATCTAAGGTTCGGCCAAGAGACTTATATTATGATAGGTTCCTCATTAATGGACCACTTGGGGGTCTCTTGGATGTATATAGTAAGTTTATTAACCATATTATATAAAAATACAAAGAGACATTGTAAAAGTGAAACTAATTAACTTAGAGTTAATACTTAAAGATAAGGTTAATATAAGTACCCAAACCTGTCTAAATTCTATTGGTTGAGTGGTTTTCGACCTATCCCCACCTTAACCTTTGAATAGTAAACTTTGGAGCCATTAGAAACCGAATATGAATTTATTATAAATTAATATTTCTAGCTTTTCCAAAGGTGCCCCTCACCCCTCTTATAAAAGGGCACTCCTCCTTCTCATTTCTTCACACCTCTCAAGCCACTTGGCTCGTCCAAACTCTGCCCAACTAAGCTCCCCACATCCCTCTCCTCCTCCTTGAAGCTTCCCCTTAGGAAGAAAGCATTTCAAGAAGTCCTTTGGTTCCAACCAAAGTGAGTTACCTAAATTAAAGGTAACGATTTCTCTTAAATTATTTTCATTTATTTTGCTTCTCCAACCCCATAAATCTTTTTATTTCCTTTCTTTTGTAACAACACCAGTATCCTCAATATACTAGGATGTTGTTATAAGAAGGATTCAAACTACACATACACACAACTCCATCTAATGGATGATGAAGATAATGTTTCTGTGGATGGAAAACTAACGCCTCACGAAACGATGATTGTTCAAATACATCTTACCACCTCTCATGGTGGCCATTATGATGGAACTGTGATTAAATATGATATTAATGATATATATTTTATATATAATCTTCTGTAATTCCATTTTATTTCATACCATTATTCGTTTCATGTTGTATATACATACGATAATTTCATTTGAGGAAGTGCGGACTACCGCCCCCTTAAAATGATATGACTCGTTCATACCACACTTGGAACGTATAAAGGATGGTGTTAATGAACTTAAGTAACATATATAAAATATTATATTATACTGGAATAGTAATATACCTATGTATCATTTGGATTCGATTCTTTTAAAATAAAAATTAAATGGAAGTAGCGTTCGTGCGTACGTACGGACTACCGTCTCCACGAACGCGATGAGATTCATTCTCCATCGTATCCATTCAAGTATAATTATCATTTAATGATTTAAAAATGATGTTTAAGGACTTGATATCATTCTGGATATGAATAAGATACAACAAACATGACTTATGTAACAAAACATATAAAAGAAAATGAGTAAGTTAACACCCGAAACGACGATAATTCTAAGATATTATTAACAAATCAATGTTAAAAGATCATATATGATATCATATTAATATATATGATTCTTGTATAATTTAATAACAATTATTTCACCATTATACAGGAGGTTAACCTACCCCAACCAAGGAAAAGTACAAGGTAAGGGTTATTTCACAATCTCTTCATTATCCGAGGTTGTATTATACGTAATAATCTACTGGGATCTCTTTATCATCCACATCCATGTTTCTTCGAAATGTATTTCAAAACATTTTTACTATTTACAAGAATATGGGTTAAAGTCATTTATACCCTTGTTTGACTTTTTATAAGAGGTTTATAAAGGAATCTTTCCGTCGTTTTCAAAACAAGGTCCTTTTTAACCTTTTCGACAGAATTGAGGTAAGAATGTTTTTTTTAACTTATACGGAGGGTGCGGTTATTTTCCGCCGTTATAAAATCGTCGAAGCTTTCCTTACAAGCTTATAAGAATATTTTCAAAGAAAATGTTTTATTTTATATGGATCTTAAATGATTTCAAAATAAAAGGAGATACTTCTTTTAAAAGAATTTTGATTTCATCTATGTCAACATCCTTTGATGGATTTTAAGATTATTTGAAGTTGATTTATTATAATACAAAACTTCTATATTGTATTGAAGGTTTTGTGATATGTTTGAATGTGGATGTGCTATTTTATACCATTCATAGTTTATGGTGAAACTATTGACATTTCGTATGCTAGTTTTAACCCGAATGTTTATGTTATATTTCAAACTTTTCTTCAGATGAATGTGCTAAACAAGTATGTTCCGGGTTGGGGACCGGTAAAAGTAAGCCCTCCAGGTTGGGGACTGGTTAAAGTAAGCCCTCCAGGTTAGGGACTGGTAAAAGTATGCCCTCCGGGTTGGTGTCCGGTTATTAGAGGCACTCCGGGTTGGTGTCCGGTTATTAGAGGCACTCCGGGTTGGTGTCCGGTTATTAGAGGCACTCCGGGTTGGGTTCCGGTTAGAAGTAACCCCTAGGTCTTGGGATGAGGCCTAGACAATGAAATTAACATTTGGAATTATGCATTCCAACATTATGAAAGTGGTTATTGATATTGCATGTGATTATTCGATTAGTAGAATATCCATGTGAACAAGTAAATGGAATTATTTCATTTTACTTTTGCCATACTATGTTGAAGTTCAATTTTTAAAAGGCTTTTGTTTTAGTAATTCATTGCCTTAAATGTTTATGCTTATTTTGAATGTTCCGCTATATTGTTATCCTTACTGGGCATTTGAGCTCACCCCTTTTTTATGTTTTATTTTTCCCAGGTAGTGAAGAAGTAAATTATGATTGACTTGCAGGGATATTATGGGTTTATAGTGTGGACGTTGGAAACATTATGTTGTTGTAGTAGTTTTTCATTTTATGATGTAATGTAAAACTTATGAATATATCTAGTGTTTCCAAGGCTACTAAACTAATCGGTCTTTCGGGATTTGATCTTTCTCATGATCATGCCAATGTTACGTAATTAATGCACCGACTCTGGGCAGCTGGGGTCGGGGCGTTACACAAAATGGGTAATGAAATATCAGGTTTAGAATGTACTATCAATACTGATAGTTCCACTCAGTGTGCATAGATGAATATAGGGGAAACACCAAGGGTTCTAGAGTTCCATTAAAACATAGGGAGGTGGGAAATATATAAATTAAAACCTCTGGGATCTAAATTATGGATGAATAAACTAATGGGAATTACCGCTATTGAATATATTTGAAACATAGGTTTGACCACTTCACCAGTCAAGGATGGAGCATAAAAATTCTAAATTAGTTATTGACCATGTTTGAAAAATAGGATTTTCTATTTTCAATTGGAAATCCATTGGGTCATTGACCTAGGATGGGAGGTGAGTCGAAGAGACATGAAACCATTACCACTAGGGGGTCCATATGATTGGGAAAGATGGTGAAAACCCAAACCCATAAATACATGAAGTATAGAGACAGGTCATGAAAATGTTTTGGTGGAACTTGACATCTTAGGTCTCATGCCCCAACGTATCAGTGCATGTTAGTGGTAGGACCCATTAGACTTTAGAGTAGAAGACGTCGAAATTAAATACAGTTTAAGGTCAGATTTCGTGGACCAAAGGCTATTATTTTCTATTCATAGAGTTTTGACATAAGGATCATAGTTTGAGGTCATAAAGTTAGGACCTAAGGCTCTTAGTTTAAGGACATAGAGTTTCATCCTAAGGATATTAGATTAAGGCCGTATAGTTTGGACCATTGGGATGAGACTGCCAAAGAGGAAATATGTGGTGTGGTTTCATGAAGCTACCTAATGCGAATGAGGGGCATGGAGGCCCGCACCACATCACACATTCCCAAGAAGAACACTCATATAGTTTAAAATTGTAATGATTGGACTATTGGGTGCTTTTCCAATGGATATACGGAGAATGGGGAGGTAAAGATCCTAATCTGAGTAAGGTCCAAGGAGGATAGTCACCATATCACATTTTCCTAATGAGGCATACATATAGTTTAATGTGATGATGTTTGGACTAGAAATCCCTGTCTACAGTCACAAATTTTGGACCATAGCATAGGATTAAGGTTCGAAAATGATTATGAACTTGGGACTGGAACTGAAGGAAAATGTCCAGATATCGCTATGTATCCCATGAGGATGGGGTTCAATCCATATGTAGTTATTGAAATGTGGAATGGTAGAATACCAGTGCAGGAGGTGACATATTCTCAAGAGAATAAATCATGGTGTATTTATGCAGTTTAAATTCACATCGCTTGGACCGGCTAGTTCTTAGTTTATGGTTATCGAATTTGGACCATAATTTCATACAGTTTAAATTCATGATTCTTGAATTATAGGGGAATAGGATTCAAAAATATTTGTGTAGTCAGGTGTTGTGGAAAACCTGACCTGAACGAGGGCCGAGGAGTCCCTACACCACACAACACTTAGACCAAGGGAATAGAAAGTTTAATATGTGGTTAGTAACAAAGAAAAAATGTCTGGGAATAACTATGTATCCCATAAGGATAGTAATCAATACATAACTAGATCTTTATTTAGGGTGAATATATATGATGAATATATGTAGTTTGGGGAAGCGACAAACCCTGTGAAAATGTGGACCAAGGAAGTCCCAAATCCACGCAACATATTACTAAGAGTTCTTTAGAGAGGATCTAAGTTTATGGTCATAGAGTTTGGACCTGAATGATTGTGAAGCTCCTCTATGTGAATAAAAACATTACCAAAAACCACTTAGACCATAGGATCCATGCTCAGTGTGTAAAATAAGAAATGAGGGTAGTATTTCCCTATAACATGTAGAAACATACAATGAGGGTAAGGAAATATCGAGCTAATCATCTCATGGAGATACCGAAATGCTCACTCAATGTGTGAAAATGAATGGGGGGGAAACACCAAGGGAGTTAGAGTAACAATAAAACATATGGAAGTGGAAAATGTGAATCAAAATTTCAAATATTTGGAACACACTAACGCTGGAATGATGATGGAGAATAACTACTGACCATGTTAGAATCACAATATCCTTATCGTCTTTCCTGGGATGGGGGCAAACAAATGAGGTTAGACCACTGACCATGTTCAAAACATGGGACCAATCATGAAATGTCAACCAAAGCCTTCTATGGCGATAGCCCCATATGATAGTTGATCTATGTGGCTAGGTACCATACCTCTAGGTTTCCATTTTTATATGGAAGAGTATCGGGATTCAAATAATGGGATGCGTAGAGAATGGTGATGGATTGAGGGAATGTCTTTGTGGAATTTATCACTCTGGATTCAGCACCGCAGTGAAATTGAGCATGTTGGTGTGGAATATCAGAATATAAGAAAAACGAATGCTTAATATACATGGGGCTGTACTAGAAGATGAAATGTTTTTGTCATTACTATGTATCCCATAAGGATAGGAATAAAGACACACATAGTTTTGGAATTCTGTTATGTTTAATTTCATACAGTAAAGAAAAATAATGATACATATTTCGTTATCATGCAACTAGTAAAATGGGACATGTTTTAACAAGGCTATATTGTGAACAAGGTCACTTTCATAATAAGGTCACACAGAACAGATCAACAATGATGTGCAGTTTAACATCGTGCTGCCAGGATGAACTCAGTTCTTAGTTTATGGTCATAGAATTCATACCATTGAGAAGGATATCTCATATAGATATCTACAACATGGTGGAGCGACAAACCTAACATGAATAAGGGCCTAGGATGTCCAATTCCACAAAACACATTTTTGAGAGAACCATGAAAAATATCTTAGTTTAAGTTCATAGATTTTGGACTTTGAATGATTGTGCAGCTCCTCTATGTGGGTAAAAACCTTACCAAACACACCCAATCCCACATTATCTATTCCTAATGTAGGAAACTACAATTGGACGGTATTTTCAAGACAGATGGAAGCACACATAAAGGGGATGGAGAATTTGGGGTGGGGATGTACCAATGATACTAATCTGCTTACTCAGCTCATAAAGGTTCATGGAGGGGTAACACTGAGGGTGTTAGAGTTGATCTAGAACATATGAAGGTGGAACATGTGAATCAAAATTCCCGGAATGTGAATCACAATGGAGGTGTCATGATGATGGAGAATAATTGTGGACCCTATTTGAAACACATTATCCATATCGTGTTACCTAGGTGATGGACATACAAATGAGGTTTGACTGCTGACCATGTTTAAAATATGAGACCTGTCTTAAAATCCCATCTGAAGACTTTTGGGCATTGTCCTAGGATGGTAGGTATCCATTGTGGGCAAGAACCATGCCATTAGAGGGTCCCTTTAGACATTAAAGAGGGTTTGGATCCAAATAAAGTGATGTTTCAAGGTTTGGAAATAGACTGGGAGTATGTCTATTTAGAGTCCAACACACAAGGTTCTATGCCACAATTCATTTGAGAACATAAATTGAAATATCAGAATGATGGAACCTAACTGCTTCTTAATGATGTGGGTCGAAGGGTAGCTCTTTAATGTGGCGTGTTAGTGGAGTGATTCTGAATCCAGAGTATACTCTCATATGGGAGAACATGGTATTATGCAGTTTCACATCATGTGATGGGGATGTGTAGCCATCTGCTTCTTAGCATATGATGCATCATATGATCTAAATATTGGGTATGGATATATTTTAACATCAATTTCTAAGGATGATTGACACATAGTTTAACATTATATGATATATAAGTTTTATCATACTATTTAATGTAATTTTATTAGGAAAAGAATTGTTTGTTGTTTATGTTAGCATAGAATTAGCCATGGTTGTTATAGGTTTAGGTCACGTAGCTTTGACCAGAATGTTGTATAGTTTAACATCATTTGATCATGGCATTTTCCTGCAGTTTAGCAACATGCAACCAAGATTATGGTTGTTGAGAAGTTTAATGTAATTAAACTATAATGATAGAACAAAAGGATTATAGTGGTAGAGGAATAATCATCTTTGTCCCATCCTATTGGGTTGGGATACTTTAGATCCATATGGGAATACTTATAATGGGATTACACAAAAATTCCACTAGCATACGCATGGATGTTCTCCAAGAATGAGCTGGGCTATTTCATATTGACAACTCTATAAATTGGTGTTGGGCCTGCAGGGAGGACCTCTATAGTTGGTACTAACATAAGTATTAGGTATAGTCATCCTTACATTCCAAACTAATGGTTGGGATCTTGATCCCAGTCAGTTCAACAAGGCGATGGTGCTATGAAAGGCATAGAATCATGGATCATCAATATGATGGAATGATGGAGCCTAGAATCCATGAAAGAGAAAATTGTCAGTATGATGGGGAAATGGATCCAAGAATTCATGGAATCTCGGAGTGCTGATACGATGGGGTGATAGAGCCTAGAAATATTGGATTCCTAGTTTATTAGTATGGTGGGGTGATGGAGCTTGAAAGACATGGACATATGGATCATCGGTATGACGGGGCGGTGGATCCCAAAAGGCGTGGAAGCCCTGATTGTCGGTGTGACAATTCAATGGATCCCAAAAGGTTTGGAATCCTGGATCATCGGTATTATGGGGCGATAGAGCCCGAAAGTCCTAGAAGCCTGAATCATTGGGACAATGGGGCGATGGTGCCAGGAAGGAGTAGAAGCCTAGATTGTCGATATGATGGGAAGATGGATCATGGATGCATGGAATCCTAGAACATCGGTAAGATGATGTGATGGAACTTGAAAGGCATGGGATCATGGTGCATCGATATGATGGGGTGATGGGGCCAGGAATGAGTGGAAGCCTAGATCATCAGTACAATGGGGCGATAAAGCCCAGAAGGCCTGGAATTTTGGATCGCCGGTATGATGGGGAAATGGATATTAGAAGGTACAGAATCTGGGATCATTGGTATGATGGGGAAATGGAGATAAAAGCATGGAATCATGGATAATGGGTACTATAGGGCAATAGATCTCAGCAGGCGTGGTAAGCCTGGACCGTCGTTACGATGGGGTCATAGAGCACAGAAGGTGTGGAGTCCGGGATCATCAATACGATGGGGAGATGGATCCCACGAAACGTGGAAGCATGGAGTGTCGGCATGATGGGTTGATAGTTCCTAGAATGTGTGGAATCCCGGATCATCAGTATGATGGGGTGATGGAGCCCAGAATGCATGGAACCCTGGAATGTTAGTACAATTGGACGATTTTTCCCGAAAGGAATGGAAGTCTAGATTATTGGTAAGATGAAGCGATAGAGCCTTGAAGCGTGGAAGTATGAAGCATTAGTATGAAGGGACGATGGGGATTGAAATGGATTCTTGGAACTTTGGTATGATGTGGCGATGGATCCCGTAAGGCATGGAAGCCTGAGTTTTCAATATGATGGTTCAAGGGAGCTCAAAATGCATGGAAGCATGGATCATCGGTATGATAGGGCGATGGATCCTAGAAGGCATGAAATCTTGAAGTGTCAGTACAACGTGGAGATGTCTCCTATAAGGTGTGTAATCCTAGAATGACATCTCAAAATGTAGAGTCACCGGTGTAGTGATATGATCGACCTACTCCAAGTGTTGGTTCTTTAGAGAAAGGAATGTTTTTTCATGGGGAGGACCTCAGTGGTGGATTATGGTAGTAACGTGGGTATTACCTTCATGTTGGTGGATGATAGCGATTTGGTGGACCTTTGTGTCTGATTATGGTGGTCTAGGGTGGACCTCCGCAATGGCTGATGATAGACATGGGGACTACCTTATTACTAGATGATAGTCGTGTAGGGAAGACCTCCATAGTGGTTGATGATGGAAATGGGGTGGAACTCCATGCCTAGTGAGAATGGTGTGGGGATGACCTCTTCTGTGGTTGATGATGGAAACAAGGAGGACCTATGTGCCGGCTAATAGCAGTGCAGGGAGGACCTCCATAGTGGTTGATGATGGAAATGGGGAGGACCTATATTCTTGATGATAGCGGTGCAGTGAGGGACTCTATAATGGTTGATGATGGTGATGGGGAGCACCTCAGTGCCAGATGACAGGAGTATGGGTCAGACCTCCACATAGGATACAGATAAAGATGGAGAGTACCTTTATTCTAGTTGATTGCAGTGTGAGGAGGACCTCTGTAAAGGTTGATGATGGATATGGGAATGACCTTTATACCAGATGATTTTAGTGTTGGGATAACTCCCAAAATGTCTAATGAAGGCGATCGGGAGGACCTCCATGTTGAATGGTTGTAGTGTGGTGAGGAATTCAACAATGGTTGCTGATAGTGAAAGGGAGGACCTCTGTATGAGATGATTGTATTATGGGGTGACCTATAAAATGGATATTGATGGTGATGTGGTAGACCTATGTGTTAGATGATTGTAGTGTGGGGAGGACCTCTGCAATGGTTGCTAATAGGGATATAGAGGACCTCTGTGATGGATGATGGAAGTGCGAGGATGACCTTTGCAATGAAATATGATAGAATTAGGGTGGACCTTTGTGCCTGGTAATGGAGGTGAGGGGAGGACCTCTGCAATTTCTACTGATGATGATGAAAAGGACCTATAATCATGGTGATAGCGTGGCATGGAGGAATTCCACAATAGACAATAATGGCAATGAGGATGAACTTCATTCCAGCTAATGGTGGTGTGGGGAGGACCTCTGTAACTGTTGATGATGTGAATGGTTAATACCAATGATTCTAGTGATAGTGGTATGGGGAAGACCTTCATAAAAGATGATGATGAAAAATATAAGAATCTTCATTTATAGTGATAGTAGTGCAGTAATTACCTCTATAGTGGCTATTAATGGTGATGGGGAGGACCTTTATGTCTTTAGATGGTGGAGTGTGGAGGAAATCCTCAATTGCTGACAATGGTGATAGTGAGGACCAAAATGAAGGATGATTTCATTTAAAGGAGTTCCACCTCAATGGATGCTGATAAGGATAAGGAGGACCATCGTGCTAGATGATGGTAATGTGGGATAGGAACTCCGTTATGGCTAATGACAGAGATGGGAAGTGCCTCAATGTTGGATGATTGCAGTGTGTGGAGGACCTCCATAACTGTTTTTGAAGGAATTGGGGAAGACCTCCATGTTGGATGATGGATGTGCGGGGAGGACCTCTACAATGGATGATGATGGTGACAGGTGGGACCGTAATGCTAGATGGTGGTAGTTCATGGAGGACCTCCATAATGGTTGATGTTGGCAATGGGGCAGACCCTTATTCCAGATGATGGCTACGTGGGGAGGACCTCTGTAATGGATGGCGACGGTGACAAGGAGGATCTTTGTGTCTGGTGATGGTTGTGTTGGGAGGATCTACACACTGGGTACTGATGGTGACAGTGAGGAACTTTGTTCCGGATGATGGAGGTGCAGGGAGGAAAACCGCAATTTCTGAAGATGGCGATGGGTAGGAACTCCATGTTGGGTTATTTCAGTGTGGGGAGGACCTCCAAAATTGCTGATGATGGGGATGGGGATGACCTTCATGGCTGCTGATATCAGTGCGGGGAGGACCACTACAGTGACTAACAATGGACATCGGGGTGTCTCCATGTTGTATGATGGTGGTGCGAGGAGGGATTATGTGATGGATTCTATTGGTGTTGGTAGTGTTCCTTTGGTTTGGGGGGGGGGGGGAGGGGGGGTCACCCCCGATATGGCCCATGAGGGTAGCAGTTTTGGTGAGGAGCTGATGATGTCGGTGAAGGATTCCCCCTGTGCATCCCATGATGATGGTGGTGTCAAAAAGGAGTTGATGGATATTGGGGGTAGATTCCCCCTAGGCAGCCCATCGGGGTTGTGGTGTGGGCGAGGATCCAAGGATTGGGGGGGGATTCCCCTTATGCAGCCTATGAGGGCAGTAGTGTCAGTGAGGAGCCAATGGAGTCAAGGGAAATCTCCACCTATGTGGACCATGAGGGTGACATTTTCCCTGAGGATCTGGTGATGTTAGGGGGTGGATACCCACTATGTGACCCATGAGGGTGGTAGTGTTGATGAGGAGCTGATAGAGTTAGGGGTGGATGGCCCCTGTGTGGACCATGATGGTGTTGGTGTCGATAAGGATCTGATGACTTGTAGTCTTCTCTCACCCAATGTTACTCATCCTCCCACACATGAGAGATAAAGGTTTCCCATGGGTGATTCCTCGATCATTTCTATTGGTTTCCCTATGTCAGTTTCATCCAAGTACGATATCTGATCTGATGACTAACATGACCAGTCCCCATGGTTGAAGGAGAACTCATTCAAATAGGGTTCACCACATCTATTTCTAATGCTTTTCATTGGGATGTGTTGTCATCTCGTGTGTGACTGCACACTAGAATCACATTTGCCTCTTTACATTATATATTTCCCAAGGCAGGATACATTTATCAATTCTTCATATATGTCTTCTCCTTGATCAAAATGAGATGATGTGATTCCATTGTCTAATTCTATGGATTTCTCCCCAGAATTCATCGCCTAGTTCTGTTCTCCCTTATAGATTAATACATTGGTCATGAAACTCATTTTTGGTTCCATCTCTTTGTGGACTCTGATAAATTACACATCTTATATTTAGACATTCTAAAGGATCATGTTAGGGAAGAAAACTTCAGTTATGGAATTAGTCACATTGGGCATGAGTGGCATGTCTGGGAACAGGAACATTGGAACAACTATATTCTTCCTCATAAGATGTATTCTTAAGGGCATGGAACTAGAGGCATCCCACATTGATCATGGGGTATCTTATGCTAGAGGCATGTCTCAATTGATATTTCTAAGGATTCCTATGATTAAAACTTGGTATACCATGAGTTTAACCTCTATAGAATATGTAAGGACTGAGAAGAACACTTGTGAAGGTGGATCAGGATTGGTACAACCCTTGGAGGAAGAACCTGGAATGTTTACCAGATGGATGGATCAGAACACCCTGTGAGGATGGACCTAAGAGTCATTTATCCTATAAAGGGAAGGATTCACACAATGAAGGTGTACGTCCCTAGGTGTTATGCACCAATATGGATGAGTTAGGACACCCAATGAGGGCCGACCTAGGACAACATGTCCCATACAATGAAGGTTTCACACTATGAAGGATGATCTAGAAACTTTTGAGGATGGATCAAAGAAGGTGGAACCCAATGAGGGGGACACCTAGGTATACAATTGGCTAGGATTGAACGTTTTTTAGGCTTCCTGCATACCTTTTTTAGAAGATAGTGATCCAAACCCACATAACTCATAGGATGGAGTGGGGCTTACGCACAGAGACTTCCTGTTGCATGTGGATTTCTCGTGGTTGGATTGTGTGTGGATTATACAATGAGAAATACTAGATTATACTGAGAGTAGTGAATGGGTAAATAGGGATTACATGCTGATACAACCTAGATGAATGGTGTGATCTCACTAGGATGTGGTTTCCCGGTTATGAATTGGGATGAATGTGAATGAATTGGGAGAAATTGATGGAATGGGTGGGTTGTTATGGTTGTTCTGATTGAACCTCATAGAGTCTTCCTACATACCCCAGGTGGTTGGTAATCAAATTCCACATATTTACGGTGATGTTTTTGTGGATTACACGTAAATAGGTGTCCCAAGAATGTGGTGTGGGGCTTACATATTAAAGCTGCCTCGGGGGGACCTAAAGAATATATGACCTTCAGGTGGGGCATGACCTTCTCAAGATATAGTGTCTTGATGGAATGAAAAGAATGAGAATGGATGATGGGTGATATTGAGATCTAGGAGATTCACCCATAAGAGTAGGGAACCAAGGTTTACCAATGGTTAGGATTGAACCTCTGGGAGGCATCCAATGTACCCTATTTAGAAGATAGAGATCAAAACCCACATATTTTGGTAGTTCATGGCTTATACATGGATAGTGGCTTGTGAAGGAGGAAGAAGGGGATTATTGCAGGAGGAATACATAGAATAAGGATGTAATAGTCACTATTAACCACTAATCCCACATGATTCATGCTTGGTATGAGAAACAATAAGAAGAAATAGACAAGACAACCATGTCTTGAAAGATGTGTCAGTGAGGGCTAGAGTGGGGATTATGCATAGGAGAAACCCAGACACTACTATGGAGCAACAATTGTTAATGGGTCCTTTGAATAAAAGTGCCCCATGTGCCACTATGGAGTGACAATGGTGAATGGGTATTATGCAAGGAAGTGGCATGGGTCCCACTATGAAGAGGCAATGGTGGATGAGACATATACGCGAAAGATTCCCAGGTGTCTTCCTCATGTCAGATCAGGATCGAATCCCATGTCCATTATAATGTGTAAGGATTAAGATTAACATCATGTGAATGGATTAGGTGTGAGTGGATTATACAATGAGCATCCTATTTTGTCTTCCCCATGTCAGTACATGAGGGAATCTCGACATGATGATTAGTCAAGGGGAAATAGTTTTGGAATTTCACCTTAAGAGGTGTCCTATAGTGGGTTTTTTCTATTCATCTCATGATGAGGCATCATATACTTCATTCATAATAAATCCTATTCTAAAATGATTAGGTATGGTACAGTTTAAAGACATATAATGAGGACTACTTGAACCATATGCTTGGTTCATAAGTCATCCTATTCAGAAGTGATAAGGTATTATACAGTTTAAAGTCGTGTAGTGAGGAAAAATATTTAGAAGATTCCTAGAAATAGTTAGTGTGGGACTTATTCAAGAGTATACCTTCAAGTTAAACATATAATAAGAGTCATGTAATGGGTTTTGAGGAGTTTTCTGAGGAATAGAACAACTTAAGGTTCTAATGGAATCTATGATGAGGATCTCAACTCACAACATGGGATTGAGACCAAGAGGAGTGGGTCGAATCAATGTGTTTCAAGAAGTGGGGTGGAGTATCTAAAATCATGGTTTTCTAAGCATGGATGTTAAGGCTACATAAGGTCATTGTAGAAAATGAGGCTAACCTGACTAGAAATTTTTGTGGTGAACATCCCCATTTTTCATGGGTGTTAGTGATGGTAGCGAAAGGATTGTCATGGAGGGTCAAGACCATACTTCGACACGGATCCAACGCTGGGGTGTGGGGCGCAGCCCCCACGGTATATATTTGTGGGCATGAAGGTGGTAGTTTCCTGAAGGAACATTGTAGATATTAGGGTCTCACAAAGGGTGGGTCTTCTCAGAGCTTAGGGTCACATGAAGGATGCCTATATTCATAGGGGTTAGTACTTCAACATGTCTTAATTATTTGTGAATATGAAAGTGCACTAAAGGGACTTATTTCTTTGTGAATTGCATAAACCTTTATCAAGATAATCTTCACTTGGTGTGGAGTCTCTCAAGAACATCAGAATGTAGTTTTTGTGGGGTATGGGGGATCTACAGTAGAGGGTCTTCATAGAGAACATGAACTCCATGAATTTAGAGAACAATGGTGAATCTATGCAGCATATCCCTCTTGAATAAATGTACGAAGGGGTATTTATAGGTAAGGTGATCTTGGGATGCTAGGAAGCCCACCGTGAAGGGTAACAGATCCATTGGACTTGTGAAGGCATCCATCTATTTTTTTTATGGTGGTCTTGGGTCTCATGAGACTCATGAAGGCGTTTTCCTATTCCATCATAGTGGTCGTGAGGCTTGTTAGACTCACATGAATACTGTCAACATTCATCATGATCATAAAGGGAGAATTGCAAAACAGAGCTCCACAAATGGGCTCCATGAACCATTTTTCCAACCAATCTTTGAATGGCCATTAATTCTTATCTGTAACTCCATTCAGGCTCCAATACTAGTCAAATCAAAGCCTACAAAATGATCTATGCTCCTGAATCAAGTATGTAAGCATTCAACACATCTTGTGGGAATGTGTTCTAGTTACAACATCACGGTAAATGATTTTTATTCTTTATTTTGACATACTTGATCTCCTTATAATCAATGTATAATCTTATCGAAAAATCATACATTCTTAGGAATAAAATAGGGGATCCCCATGGTTAAATAGTACTGAGTATAAATAATTTATGACAAAAATCCTGAACCTATTTCATTAACTCCACTAACAACATTGGTTCTATTTAATAGGTAGTTTTAGTTATTCATATTGCATAATTAATGATTTCAATGGGGAACATAACTTCATGATCATATAGATGAATAGTTAATTTTGCTGGAAAAATATCAATTTTTTTACCATTCGTACAACCTCTATTATTAGGATATCTTCTGTATCCATAGATCTCACTTGATATTCAACTCATCATATAATTTCATTAAGGAGAGCCAGAGAATAGAAATTTATACATGATTTTGATTTTGATGTTTCCCCTATAAAGATAAGACATTTTACCCCACCTTCAAGATACATAATATCCATCCCATGTAAATAAATTTTTTCATTATACTTTGAAATCTAATCCATACCAAGGATCATATCAAATTCAACCATAACTATAATAACAATGTTTTCAAATAGCGTATGTATGCGCATAACAATTATAAATTACTAAAATATTATTATTTCAACATGTTTTACACTAGATTTCTTAATTTATAACTCCTTTACTTGGGTGATAGGGAAATATTTATTGTTTTATAAAAAATAAAAGACATAAAAGTGTGAAAATATCCATATTCATATAAAGAATTAGTTACCATTTACCCTGTGATCACTGTACCTACCACCACATCATTAGGAATTTAATTTTAGTTGTGGTAATCTATTAATCTTATCCTTTATCCCCTAACATTTTCAAATAAAAATTTAATCTACGTTTAGGGTATTAGTATAGATAATGTCTATTATCTTTACAGTTAAATCATTTTACATAAAAAGATTCAACCTTTCCTTTACATTCACAAGCATTATATAATTTTTATTTTTACTTGTATAAAACTCATATTACCTTCTTATAAGCCCCTGGGTGGATATTATTAAAATTTTCACATGAGGGAAATTACATCCTTTGTTTTTTACCTTTTCACTCTATTCTTCCCAAAATGTGTAACATGACTCTTATTCTCCTAATTTCCATTAAATAAATATTTAATTTAGATAACATTTTTCTATATATATGGAACTTGATATTATATCATCATATAATGAAAATTTATGAGAAACCAATTCACTTATAAGGATCTATTTTAAACTATAAATTAAATGGTGAATCTAGTTTTTTTATCTATGTATATACTTTAAATAATGTCTAGCCATCCATGTAAATTTTTCCATATATTCAAAAATATTTTCTGCTTCCATTTGTCTATTATTGAAGAACTATATATCTAATTTTTCTCTTTTATCAAGGGTAATATATTTTTCGTATAATACCTAAATAAAAGTTCCTCATTAAATGTTAATTATCTTTTCTTTATCTTTATTGTTTTGAATTAGTAACCAAAATTGGTATATATCTCCCTTGAAACTATAGACCAAAATGATGAATTTTTAATTTTAACTACTTCCCAAAGAGAGAATCATATTCTATAGGGACATGATCCATTTTTATCTACCAATGAATTAGTTGTTACACTAAATCTTGGAGGTTGTTATCGCATGAATTAGTCAAACATAGTTGCACCATGTTGTGGATTAGAAGGTTTTCCCTATGAGAGAAAGATAATATCTCATACTCTAGGTCAATATCCATAATATGGTTATGATATAATTTGTCTCAACTAGAGCTTTATTAAATTTCTAGATGGGGATATCCTTATTTTGATAAAGGTGTTGATACGGTTCTCATTCCTACCTTTAGTTTTCATCTCCCTATAATGGAACACACATAAGTAGCTCAATATATTGAATTATAAAATATAATTCCTATTATATTTTGAAGATTTATTCCTAGAAAGCACAAGGGTTTTCAAAGTACTTTTTATATCTAATTAGGTTCCTAAAAATATATTCCCTATGTTTCCCACTAATCATTTTCTAATACGAACTGTAAAAACGTAGACTCCAAAAATTCAGATCCCATAGTTAGATTACATTATTGGTATATGATGCAAGAGTTATGGAACAATATAATATCTTAATATCCTAGGAATACTAAGTAAACACATAAATTAAATTTGAAAACATAATATACATTATAAACATAATCATATTCCATTGTTATACCCTCTACTGTATCCCTCAAAATTATATATCATTCGTCTCTATGTTTCCTACAGAATAGAAAACAATTAAGGGAGAACTCAGATGCTTAATAATGAGTTTATTGGATTAAAAGATATCATAAACACTAAAAAAGGGATATGTACATATTAAATAGAAATTAAGGGCATACTACATGCCTGATAATAAAGAAAACGTTGATAACAATAATTGTTGATCTCATAATGACAGAATGTAGAATTTTGGACATCAAAACATGGTATCAAAGAATTTTTATAAAAAAATATTCTAATATGGGGAAAGTTATACACCCGAACACAAGTTGTTTTGTCTGATGATACCTATCAAATTATCTATGTGCTATAAAATTATGAACCCCACCCATCTCTTAGATAAGTCCAACAGATTAAATACAAGAGTCCTTAAAAAAATTTATACCATTCCCAAAGAAACCATTGTATAAAATAGAAATTATTTATTCATATAATGAAAAATATAGTAATGAAATACTTCCTTATTTAATGGAATACAGTGTATGTTTTGGAGAATATCCCTCGATCAACTTAGAAGTTGTGGATAATCATTAAAGTAATATGAATTAACCCAATAATTTAAATATATTTGTGAAGGTAAATTCAATGTGTTAGGTTATCCATGGAAGATATTAGCCAGGATAAATAGTTTCATTTGGTTTATTACTAGTGAAATTATTCGAGAAATCATTCAGTGGGGTTCATAAAGAGTATATATATATTCTAAGCCATATCCCTTATGAGTGACTATCCATGTATATAGTCTGAGGCCCACTCATCGTGCATCAGTGTGACATATAGTTAATACTCCAAAAGATATTTTTGGATTGGTTAACCCTTGGGGAATTTGTGCCACATTTTCATCCACTTTTGAGTATTTTGATAGGGATGTATTTTCTAGGAAACTGTATACACTTTTACATTACCAAAACGAAGGATGTTTTCTCACTATAGGAAAGATTGAGTTTTGCAACATTTTTAGTAACTAAATAATCAAAATTATATAAGGGAGGGATAATAATATATTATTTAAAAAAAAATTAATTCATTAGGAATATGGTATAATGTCTTTTAGGTCACTATATGAACCATACAAATGGAAATAAGTGGTTTATAGTATAGTAGTTTTAAAGAAGGAAAATTGAGATGGGAATTCTCACTTATGGATTGGGTAGTAGTTCAGTCAAGACCTCTTCAAAGATTTGAATATAAATAAACATTTAAATACCATGAATAAAATCCATTTCATGATATAAATTCTTTAACAGATATTATGTACACTATATAAAGAAAATTATGTGAATAAAACAAAACATGTCTGAAAGAGAGGATTTTTAGGATGAAAACTCTTACCTCTTATCCTGACTGCCATGACTATGCATTAACCCCATGTATAAGAGACATATAAAATTTAGAATGTTACTCGTATCCTTTTTCATTGATAATATTAATATGCATTAATTCAATATAACAAATCAAATTAGTAATTTTTTACCTATGTTCATATATTGGTTGTTTATAGTTTGATCATTCAAAGCAGTTTCATAATAGTGGTGTCTGCATTCATTATGCATAAAAATTTCATTATTATCCTATTATTAAATTTACTTTTAGGGATTATTTATATTTATTGATGGTGTTTTAAATTACTTTTATTAGTGTATTAGTTTTTATCCTTGAAGAAGAAATCAATAACAAGCATGCTTCAATTATTCTTAATGATTGAAGTGTGTTTTCTTAATTAATGAATTAAAAATTTATTTAATATCTATATAATGTAAAAATAATTATTATTTTCATACATATATCATATTATAAAATTAATTATGTTACCTTATTCATTCATAATATAAATTTATAGTATTTTTAATGTAGGTGGTCAAAGAGACCCATATACGAACATACCATGATTTAATTAATTATTTTGAGGTGGTTTAGTTGTTTTATAATTATAAAAAAAGAATTATGATATTATTTATTTTCAATAAGTGTTATATATTATAATTTTAAGTAATTATAAGAATAAATAATTGATTTTAAAATATTACATAATATAAATGAAAATATTTCCATCTTAGTAATCTTGTTTGGAACAATTAATTTTCTAATGAGTGTTTACTGTTTATAGATTTTATATGACATTAAATTACACTTAACAAAACATAAATAGAGAAATAAAAAACATATATATATACTTAAACCCATTCTAAATTCAATCCATTAAAGGAGATAACATTAAAAATTGAATACACCGTTCTATGGTGGTATAAGTGTCCAAGTACGCATGGGTGATGATTTCATTTTACATTGAATGAAAAAAAGAGTAACATGGTTTATTATATTATAAAAATAAACATTATATATTTATAATAATTAATTTAAAGGTTTATATATTTTATTACCAACATTATGTAATGATGGAAAATGAAACACTTGCTTCATGGAGGGGGTAGTCTACACATACACACAAATCACATTTTCATTTTTTGAATTAAAATGGAAAATGTGGTTAATGATTATTACCTTAAAATAATAATATTAAGATTATTACCAATAAAAATGATACCATATAAGTATGATTTAATTAAAATTTTAATAGTAATATATAAAAGAATGAAGTTATGTAAAAAGGGATTATTCACATTGATCACATTGCTAATTCCATGGAGGATCCCTTATAAATGGGGGGATTAGGAAAAAATATTGTCACTAGAAGATAATGTAAGAAATATAAGATTAAATGGGAAGTAAAAAATGGATCTTTTATTATGAAAATAAATTTTATGAGTTGAATTTATTGGGCAGTGAGAGGCCTCATTTATAAGTTATCCATGATGGCATTTGTGTAAATTCCAAGAAATTTTAAAAAATACGAAGTCACGCTCAAGGAATGTGACTCAAAATTTGAGAAGTAATAAATTAGAGAAGAAATAAAATCATTAAATCCTCTACCATTCAATTTAACACAAGTTTCAATCATTTTTTTCACTCTATACTATTTGATTTTCCACATTTACCTTTTTACTTTTATCAGAGTAATAAGTTTTTACCATTGTAATTTATCCGTTAGGACTAAAAATAAATTGTTCATTTTTACTTAAATTTGAAATAATAATTCCATATTTTAAATCCATTTATTAATATTTAATTTATAAAATTGATTTAAGTTAATTATTAAAAAGAAACGATATAATTTTTTTTAAAAAAATTAGTGAAAAATATGACCTATGTTTTAAAATATCAAATATAGATTTATAAATTAAAAATAGTGTTAAAAATCTATAATGACAGTTTTAGAACATATATTTTTTCAATATAAGTTCTTTTTTTGTTTTATTTAATACATACATTTTATCTATGTCATAAAATCATAGTTTTAATAAAACATGTATTTGCATTATTCACCTAAAAGTAAATCTATTTGGAAAAAAATCACAAAATTTAATCTAAAGATAACATTTTCAGGATGATTTAAAAATGTATTTTATTTTTAAAAAAATATAATTATAATACTAATAAATTAAATTTTTAAATATACTCATGAATAAATTATATTTAGAATAGGTATTATTTGATAGTTCTCAATATGGTGTTTACCTCATAAGGTATGGTCTCTGGTATTAAATTCTCACCCCTTAAAATTATTTCATCTGTGGAGTTGGTGTATATATCAAATACTAAAAAATGTAGATATTATTTTCTCATAGATTCTTCATGATATTAGGTTTCCTCTTATATTTTTACATTTCTCCAAAGGACTTTTACCAATTGAGTTTTCCAATTATGTACAACTTACTCTTTTTTTTCAAGAATCATGATAGGATCTTCATTATAGGACAAGTCATGCTCAAAATCTATTACCTTAGATGTGAGCACATGAATTGGATCTGGTATATATTTAATCATTAATTAAACATGTATTAATTCATGTACTTTAGAATCATTGGATGGAATAACAAATCAGTAAGCTACAACTCTAATTATATCTAGTATTTAAAAAAAACAAATCTGCCGAGCACATATATATACTGTTTTTAACCAAATCATACAAATATATTTAATAAAAAAACATTAAATAATACTTTATCCACCACATTAAATTCCAATATATTATTTCTATTATTATTATATCTCTTTTTTATACTATTACATCCTTTATTAGGATCCTGAACAATACATACTTTAATAGTCATCTCCACAATGAGCTAAAGGGCAAATTTCCTTCTGTCTCCAATTTCAACCTAATGGGTTAGAGTTTTTCACCTATTCACATATAAGGACTTGTATAGTTCCATATGGATACTCTAATGGTATATATTATTATTAAAAATTACACCAAATATCAATAATGATCGCACATACCTTGGAATTTGAGAGAATATGATCTCACTATATCTTCCAATATCTTGGTAATCATTTTAGGATACCTGTCAATTTGGGATTGATAGGTGGTGATGAAATTTATCTCAGTGTCGAGATCCATATTATGTAAATTTAGTAATTTTGATGTCAAAAAATAGTCACGATTAGATTAAATTGAAAAATCTACAACATCAAAACGTACCATTTCATTGATATAGAGCTGGGAAAATGCTCCAAGGGTATATATTCTATAATTTCTATGAAATGGATAGAATATGTATGTTAATAAAAAAATGACCCACATAACATCATTCTTCATTGGAGTATTTGTAAGTCTAATGAAAATTTACACTATAATATTTTCCCATGGCTATATTGGAATAGGTAGAGGATGCATGACTTTATTATGATGTTTTCTTATAGCATTTACTTACTGGTATACTAAGAATCTAAAAAGATATATTATAATTTGATTCTATATGAAATCGCATGAAGAATATTCTCATAAATTCATATTTATCATTATGATAATTCAGTTTGTAGGGAAGTTTGTGCATGTTATTCCTCTAAAAGTAACCTCACTCTTGTATGGATGGAATGCATAACAACTTTCCAAATTTTAACAATCTATTTTTATAGATGAAATCTTCAAATTCCACATTATTTAATAATTTAATCTTCCTTTTTATGTCCTCATCACTCATCAAGGACGTCTCTATATTTTCCATAAAATATGGTATATAAATTTCATTTAAATGTAATAATGGCCCCCCTTTCTTAAAAATCACAAGATTCATCTTTACAGAGTCTCTACATATAGGATCCTTATTAAACTTGATCATGGTATAAATTATATATTACCTCCTACTAAATTCATCATCCACCTTTTTCCTTCTTTGTGCGGTATTACATCAATCAATTTTATTCCTTATGTAGTCCAAACCAATTTGGTTTACTGGGGTTTAACTCATTTTGAGAGAAGATATACTTCAAACTATTTTTTCCCATATAACATCATTCACTATAGAGGTAGTTTCTCTATATTTGCTAAAAAATTATTATGGATGGTATCTCGAGGTCATGAGTTTGATATTTCCATTCAGGGATATTCAATTACCTTAATATATATGAAACCACCCTATAATTATTTATGATTACATAACCATGTCAATAATTAGAGGAATTACTTTATATTATAAATCCTTACTTTCTTCATGGTAACTTTAATATCAATGAATCAATTAGTTCCTATATATATCTTTAAAAAATTCCAAATATTTACGTAACCAAGTGAATTTAACACCTCCACATGTTAACTTATTAATGGTTTGACTGACTGAGATAAATATTGAACAAACAACTGATTGTAACCTCTTAAACCTAGGAAACATCTGGTTTTATTTATGTTCATCGATATAGTCCATTATTTGACTTACTTTTTATTTGAAGAATAAATGGATATTCCATACTTGGAGATAATGTGTAGTGACCTAAACCATGGAATACTAGAGTCGGTGCCTTGCTATCATTACACTGGCTTATAGACATAATTCATATCCCAATGGATTGATCATTTTAGTAGTCTTATTAAACTAGATATATACATGGGTTTGGTATTACAAAAGAATACACAAATTATAACATTTTATTAATATGCCGAGAATAATTTTATTCCATCTATAATATCATTGAATATATTTATTATTACACTTTATGATGTCTAGAGGAAAGGATACAAAGTAAGAGTGATCTCAAATTCTTATTCAGTGTTATGTATAGTGAAAGCCATCACTAATCAATAAGAATAATCAATATGGAAAGGTAAAAAATAGAAAACAAATTCCATTTAAATAAATTGATAGTAATGATAAGCTAAGTAATAATTAATATGGAAAGGTAAATAACTGAAAACAAATTTAATTTAAATAACATGAATATCATGATAATATAAGGTAGAATCAATATGGGAAGGTAAATAACTAAAATAAAATTCCATTTAATCAATAAACTAAGAATTAAATGCAACCATTGATTTTTTCATATTGGAAATATCATGAAAAATAATTATAATAATTAACTTATCAATGACTTAAATTATTATTTATTTTAATTGATGCCTAAGGAACATGAAATCCTCTACCGTCAAGACGTTTCATAAGAAGGTATAAAACAATATATAGAAACCGTTTTAATTTGTCCAATTGATTTGTATCATGAGAACTATCGATGAATTGAGGGGTTGTATAATTTATGGGCCCCACCCATCATTTACAATCAAATTATTTCCACATATATCCAATAATCAAAATAAATTATAAACAATAATCTTTATCATCAAACAACCATACTGAAAAAAAGATACGTATTTTTCAATATTTCACTAGATAATAAAATTAAATTCAAAGTAAAAATTGTATGTTAAAATGGTATACACATTAGTAAATACTTTTATCCATCATGAAATATGTGTATATTTATGTGAAATTTAATGTCCAGTGAAAAATTATCACATAAATGTGATTTTTCAGGAGAAAGCTAACAATTACAAATAAAAGTGAGATTGTTATGTAACATTCACCCCTTGATAATTTTCAATTAAAATCCCCTTTGATTAAATAATTTCAATTGAAAAAATATACCTTGAATAATTAATTTTTCCATATAATACTTTTCAAGGGGATTTATATAAACATAAAAAATTTAATCGGTGCATAATAGCAAATAATACTCAATGAAATGTAAATTAACATGAAATCTCTTACCTAGCACGCTCATTTTGGTCATAAATTATTTATCCTAATATATAGTGGTTTTAAAATTTTCATTAACTTATTCCAGAACAATATTATTTTTATGTCATTTATGATCCTTTTATAACATATTATTACCCTTTAGTTCATAATATTTTATTATTTTCTTCATTTTGGGTAATAACTACTTTGGTTTTTGAGAATGTTTCGACTTGTTATTTTTTATTACTATTACCTAAATCATGACTTAATAACATCCAGAAAGTAAACCACGATCTATATATAATATATATTAATTATATATGTATTTATTGAGATCCATAAATTTTGGTGATATGAAATCAGACACACCATTCATGGAGACGGTAGCTCGTACATATGCATGGACATTGTTTCCATTTTCTCTTTTTGTTAAAAGAATGAAAAGTAAATGATATATATATATATAATATCATTATAGTATCATATTTTTGTCTTATATATCCAATATTTTTATTAAAAATATCCTTTAAACATTCCATCTAATGTGTGAACAAATCGCATAGCTTCGCAATGCGGTAGTCCGTCGTACACATGAATGATGTTACCATATTCCCAAGAAATGGTAATCATGATGGTTTGTGTTATATAATAATTATAGAAGAATAAATAAATCATATATATCCTAAATATAATATATAAACACAATTTTCATCATTATTCCCAAACTTTTTTGGTGGTAATGGAAAAATGAACGACATCGATTCTCGAGGCGGTAGTTTAAAATACACACAAATGATGATTTCATAACCCATCTTTTGGAAGTGTGTGCGATTTATTTCATAACCATAATATAACAACATATAATTATATTTAAGATATAATTTTATTATATAATAATTATATAATAATAATTAAAGGAGTTGGATAATGAAATTAAAAAAATACGCTATTAGAAAAACATTACCACTTCTTTGAGTATCCTCTTCAGGTTCTCAGAAAATCCTTCCTATGTTGGATTAATGAAAAAAATAATTATTCAAGGGTAATGCGAAATAATTTTTGAATATTTTTTGGTAGTTTTTTTTAGAACCAATTTTTTTTGAAAGATGTTAAGAGAGGAGGATAGGGGTGGCTTTTTTTAAGTGGGGGGAGGACACACTTTTTATTTCTTTAAATAAGTTAGGTGTATCCACATTTTTATCTAATAAAATGATTAAATAAATTTAAAATTAGTTATATTATGTTTTAATATTGAAATATTTCAATAAAATGTGTGTTGTAAAATATTTTTGTGATTTATACACCTTATATTCGTTGTTTAACCACTATGTAAACATGTTTTTAACTTAATCACTGTAATTAATTTTAACAATTTTAACCAATCACATTATTAAAAAAAATAAGTTATCCTTATTAGAGATTATAAATTATTCTTATTTAAAATATAGAATAATTTTTTCTAAATTTAAATCACATAATTGATATAATTTAATTTAATATTAATCGTTCATACGTAATGGGAATGTATTTTTATAAAGTGAAAATGTTCAAAAGTATACTATGTTTTTATATATAAATTATTTATAAAAAGGTTTCAAATAACCTTTAGTGGATTTATAGATTTATAATTTATATAATTTTTTATTAAAATAAATTTAATAAGATAAATTATTGGGATGAAAAGCTAATTTTCAATTAAAATTCAGTATTTCCACAATTCATCAAAAAAAAATAAACCTCTCAAAAAATAAAAAAAAAATTCACCCTAAGATAATTGTGAAATTATTATTTATAAAATGATGATTATTTTTTAAAATAAATTTTATAAATTTATCAAAATTTATTTTTAAAACAAGTTCTCTATTAAATGGAGGAAAAACTGCCTTTAGAAAAAATACATCTTTTTTATGCACAAAATAAGATTTGTTCAAATATTACACCGATAAAATATATTATATAAACTTTAATAAATTGAATATATAATATATAAATATCATTAATATCATTATCTAATAGTAATTAATTTTATTTATTTAGATAAAACACCCTTGTTGTATAAAAATAGTTTTTTATAAAAACATTTACTCTATATTCAATTGGTTTCTATATCCATTTATAATTAATTTGTAACCAATGTATTAAACCATATATTTTCACTATTAATTTAATACTATTCATAACTATAAATTTAATGGTTACAATATAATTTTCAATTTAAACAATAATATTAATATTATTCAGTAAAACTCTGTCTAGCATATAATGCATGCCATTGAAGAAAGTCATTGTTGCATATAACAAAAGTTAAAATCCTTTTTGCATGAAATGAATGATAAAATCATCATTTATTTTAATAAAATATAACTTAGTAGTTTTTTTAACAAAAAATTCGAAATAAAATATAATACTTTTAAAATTTTCAGGGTGTTACATTCTCCCCACCGCAAATTAATCACATCCTCACAAATGAAAATTGATCTCTATAATCCAATTTTTGTTATTTGAAATTTAATTTGTTAAAAACACCACATCTTATATGGGTTAATAATATATCCTTTTAATACGAGATAATATTTAGGACAATGGTCATATGGAATAACATATAACTAGGTTTCTATATAGGAGAACATTGGTGTCATGTAAAGATATGGACATAGAGGAAAGGCATAAATATTTATAGGGAGGGATTAAATTCATTTATCTAAAATAAATGAATGATAAATGGAAATTTTAGGTCCTCATATCCATAAATCTATGATAATTTAGAATACCATAGGTTCAAAATAATAATGTATTAGGATAAAATTTATTTTTCATGATCATTTTCCTAATCTTGATGAATTCTTTGATTGACTGGGAATATAAGAAAATTTAATTACTTGATATATTTGTTTCTCTAAATTTCACTCATTGGGTTCTTATTCAATCAATTTTCAATTTATCTATTTATTCTAAGAAATTAATTTCCAAAAATGAATTTTTTTATCCCTAAAGCACTAAATTTTACTTTTAGCGGATCCTAAAATCCATAAATAGTGAAAATTCATCCCACATATTATTAATATTTTATAAAACCAATATGGTTAGTAAAATAATCTCTAAACCTCAAAATTAATACTACGGTTTCATCCATAATATTTATTAATTAAATTTTCTAACTAGAAACAACGACATGTTAACCGAGACATTATGTCGGTTGGTTGTTGGCATTAAACAATTATCATCCTATGGTCATGGGTTCATGTGTGGCGGCGTTGCCAGACGTGATGGGTTGTCACATGGCAACATGATTTCATTTCTCTCAAACTATCTTAATATAATTTCTATAATGTTCCCAAATGTATGACGAACATCCTGGATATAAAGCTAATTATTAAATAAATATTTTATTATGGGATTTAATGTAATTTTTTTTATAAATTATAAAAATCTTATTTGACAACTATTACAATGTTATTAATGATCATATTAAACCAAAAGGTTATGAATTCCTTTATGCTTATTCCTATAAAAAGTAATGTAATTATTAATCAAATATATTTTCTTCTAAAACATAAAAATTCAATAAATTTCTTCAAAATGTAATTAACATTGGCTGACTCACATCACATAAGACCAAAAAATTGGTTTTTATGATTTTGAACATATGATCAACCTTAATCTCATAAACTATTATAGAATTGATTATAACTCTTGATATAATAAAAACACATGTTATTCTAAAATGTAACATAATATTTAGATGTTCTAAAATTATTATGAGAAAAATACAATTGGTAAAGATACCCATACAATTTAATTCTCGAATCCCAATACATATATACATCATCCATTTTCTTTCCACATAGTACCTTCCTTAGTATAGGGTTTTACTTGGGTCATTCATTGTCATTCCCTATTCAAATTATTTATTATGATTTGAATATGAAATTTGAATTATCCTAATCATATAGCCTAGGAGTTTCAAACCATGTGTCCAGTAATGCCCATTATTATGTTCTAGTTTATACTTATGAAAATCCCGATGGACTCTTTTTGGATATATTACCGCTAAATACATCTATTATATAACCAAATACACTTGTAGTATCCAGATATGGATTTATTTCTAGAAAATACTACATAATATATACCATTATATAACATTAAGTTGTTCTTCTATACTTATCCTCAAATTATATCATAGGGTTATGTTATTTAATCTATATTTTCCAAAATCAAGTTTCCATGATTTCTAGAAAACTTTCTCAGATACCAAATATATAAAATCCATCCACATAAGGATTAAGTATGTGATTTTCTATCATTACACTAGATTAGATACACGAATGAGATACTAATGGGCCGATAAGTTTAGTAGTCTTATAAAACTAGATACATATGTGAGTCTTGTATTATAAATGAAAACAAAAATTATAGAATTTTTTTTTATTCTTTTGAGAATAAATTTATTCCATATTAAATATATTTTCGTAACTTACTTATAAAAATAAATTTAATTTTGAGGAAATGAAATAAATAATGGTGATATAAAATTACTTTTAAAGGTTAAGTATAGTATAAGAAATAATGAATAAGTTAGTATAATCAATTTGGAAAGGTAAATAACTAAAAACTTGTTTCATTTACATAACTTTATTATCATTATAAGACATGGTAGAATCAATGTGGAAGGGTAAATAATTGAAAAAACATTCCATTTAAATAACTTTAATATCTTGATAAGATAAAACATAATCGATATGGAAGGGTAAATAATATAAATAAAATATCATATAATCAATAAACTGAGAATGAAACATATCCATATATGTTTTTCATAGTTAAAAAATCATGGAAAATAATAATAATAATTGAATTCTAAATGAATTAAATCATTATTTAATTGACTTCATTGTTGAGGCACATGAAATCCTATACCATCAAGATCTTTCACAAAATTGTTTTAAACTAATGGTAGAAAGTTGTTAAATTTTTCAAACTTATTTGTCTCATGATACATGACAATGCATTATGGGGATGTATGAAGTCTAATACCCACCCTTCACTTCCAGTTTAATGAATTAATCATACATAAAATACACGATTTAATTCATAAACAATGATCCTTATCATCATACATCCATATTGAGTTAAAGATACCCATTTACCAATATTTCCCTAATTAATCAAAAAAATTCAAATTAAACACCATATATAAAAACTTTATATAGATTAGGAAAAATAATAATATTAAAAAAAATAATCATATATTTATGTAAATTTAATTTCCAATGTAAAATGTTCACGTGAGAGTGATTTTTTCAATAGAAAGATAACAATCACAATAAAGTGTGATTTTTCAATAACTTTTACTACATGGTAATTTTCAATTAAAATTACATTGTATTAAATAATTAAAATTAAAATATTAAATACCATGGGGAATTAATTATTCATGATATTACATGTCAAGGGGATGTATATAATCCATATAAAATTGAATTGGTTCATAATAACAAATATGTATAAATAAAATGTAAATGAATATGAAATCCATTACCTCATGCTTTCTATTTTGTCATGAATTATTTAAAATGATTTTTATTGTTTTTAAACATATGATTCCTTTATATCATATTATTAACCTTTCATTAAAAATCTTTCATTATTTTCATCCTTTCGGGTAATACCAGCTTTGTTTTCAAGGTATGTTTTGAATTAAATATTTTTTGTTCTTATTAATTGGATAATTATATAACAATATATATAATTTAATACATGATTTAAATATCATATATATTGTCCTAATTATTATCAACCTTAATAATTGTTAAATTAAAAATTAATTACATCGGTTCATGAGGAGGTAGTTCGTCATACACATGAACAATGATTTTGTTACCCATTTGAAGGAAGTGTATGTGGTTGTAAGTAATAATTTTGAAATAAAAAAACATATGTAAATTTAATTTATTTATTTTATTATATAATTATGATATAAGAATATTTAAATGATGTTGGGAAAGAAATAATATAAAAATGCTTTTAGAAAAACATTACCACATTTTCAGGTATCCTCGTTATGTTTTCCCTAAATCCTCTCTATGTTCAATTTATTCCCAAGGTAATGCATGTAGTTTGAGGTGATGGAAGTTGTTAAGTGATTTTTTTATTTATTTTTTGATCCAATATGGTTATAAATGTTTTAATATATGAGGATATGGGCGACCTTTTATAAGTGGGGGAGAGGACAAACATGGTATTTTTTTAAAAATGTAATGTGTACCCATGATTTTGACTAAAAATTAATTAAATAATATAAAAAATTAGGTTAATTAAGCGATATGTTCTTAATATTTCCATACAATGTCTTTTGGACTAGTTTTGGGATATTTTTACACCTTATATTCTATGTTTAATTACTAAGTAAACTTATTTTTACCATAATCAGTATAATTAATTTTAACTATTTTCACTAATCACTTTGGTAAAAATTTAATTTAGACTTATTATAAATTATAAACTTCTATAATTCCATTATGGAATCCATATTAATATATCGAAATCATATGATTTATAGAATATAATTTAAAAGTAATATTGTAGATGTAATTAGAAAGCGGGTTTTTAAAGTGAAAATGTTCAAAGGTTTACTATGTTTTTATTTATAAATTCGGTATAAAAAAAATTAAAAGGACCAAAATTGTATTAATATAATTTTATTTTAAAAAAATTAAAATATAATTTAACATGATAATTTTTTACAATTAAAAGTCATTTTCAATTAAAATTCAATAATTTTCACTATTCTTCAAAAAACCAAACTTCTCAGAAAAATACAAAAAAATCACCCTAGGATTATCTTGAATTTACAACTTCTAATATTAAGTTTATTTTTTCAAATAAATCTCATAAAAGTTTCATGATTTCATTTTAGAACATGTGCACCATTAAATGTTAGTAAAACAACATTTTGAAAAAAATATAACATTGTATGCATAAGATTGGACGTGTTATTATCTCATACCAATGAAATCTATTGTATTAATTTCATGTAATTTTATTAAATATATAATAGATCTAAATTTTATTAATATCATTCAATAATAGTCATTGATTAAATTTACTAGGACAAAACACCTTTTGCACAAAAAAATTATTTTTTATAAAAACATTTCCTTTATATTTAATTAGGTTTTATATCCATTTCTATATAATTACAAACCAAAGAAATAAATAATATTTTTTCATAATTTTGTAATCCTATTTATAAAATAAAATTTATTGGCCATGAGATAATTTTAATTTTAAATGATAATATTAATATTATTTCATAAAATTTAGTCTTATGTGTATCGCAAGCCATCAATGAAAGTATTAAATGCATGCAATGTTAGATAAAATAAATGTTTCTTGTAATTCAAGCTATAATTAGTGTTTTACATAATTCAATATAACTTAGTATTTCATGTAACATACTATATCTAATAAAATTTTATTATTTAAAAAAAATCGTTATTCTACAATATATTCATGAAAAGAAACATCATTGAGCCAAAATTCATATTTAATGTATTTCCCATATAAATAAATTTTATATGGGTCTACATGATTATTTTTAGATTATTTTATTGATCTTCATATCTCTTAGAGTATACCAAGATATCATTAATCATTACCACGTCAGATTTATTAAGATAACACTTTAATACTATGTTCATCATATTTATAAACATATAAGGGTCATTAGTCAATCCAAAGGTCATTATCATAAACTCATAATGTCTATAAAGTTTTTGAAATGTTGTCTTGAATATAAAATATTTATTCACCATTATCAAATGATAACCCAATTTAAGATAGATATTTGAAAATTATTGGCCTCCTTGAAGATGATCAAAAAATTAATCAATTGGTGGTAAATATATTTTTCCTATATAGTAATAGAATTTAACTCCCTATAATCAGTGCATAATCTCATAGACCTGTCATTTTTTCATGAATGAAATAAGGGATCCCAATTGTGATACACCAGGTAGTAAAAATCTCTTATCACACAACTCCTACAACTATTTCTTAAACTCCACCAACAACACTGGTCTCATTCTATAAGGATTTTGTGATATAGGTATTGCATCATGAATGAGCTCAATATGGAACTCAACATCATTCTCAAGGGGATAACTAGGTAAATATTCTGAGAAAAAAATTAATAAATTCATATTCCATTGGTACATCTACTATTCTTAGGAAATATTTTTTATTAATATATTATTCTTGATCTTACACTCTTCCAAATATTTCATTAAAGAGATATTTTGTTGTGGGATTCCAAATGGTTTAAATGGTGATGTATCCCATATATGGAAAATAGATTCCACATCACCTTAATGAATAATAATATCCTTCTTTTAGTAATATATTTTTTCATTATAATTTGATTTCCAATCCAAACCAAGGATCTTATCAAATTTCACTATAGGTATACTAAGCATGATTGTAAATGGGGTAAATCTATGCATTATATTTAGAACTCTCTGACATGTCTCTGTTGAATTAAATTTCCACTATGTATATTAACTGATAACTATGTTTCTAGGGAGATAGGGAAATATTTAATGTTTTTGAAAAAATATAAGATATAAAAGATTTCAATTACACATAATAAAATAAAACATTGTCTAACTTTGATTCTATGATTAAAGTACATGTCACCACATCATTAGTAACTTCAAATTCATTTTTGGTAATCTCTTAAGTTTTTCGATTTTTTCTTTTCCATTTTTGAGGTAAATTACCTTTATTATTTAGTGATTGGTTTTCATAATGTCCCTTTTGCTTATAGTTAAATAATTGAACATTAAAATCCTCTAAATTTTCAAGTAATTCATGATCATGATGGAATTATTCTCTTCACTTATAACAAACTCATGTTCCCTTCATTCAATCCTAGGGGTCATTATTACCATAATTATCGCGCGTGGTAAATATTATCCTTCATTTATTCCCCTTTTTCATATTATTCCTCCATTTATCCTCATTAAACCAATTCTTCTCATAATTTACCATGAATAAATACATTCTATTCATCTCATTTTTTATATTAACAGAGCTTGAGATTGTATCCTCATACGATGAAATGGTTTTATATACCAATAACCTTACAAGAATTATTTTTAACCCATCAAAGAAATAATGAATATTTATTTCTAATCTAGATATATAGTATGAAACATGTTTTTATAACCTTGAAAAGTTATCATCATACTTATTAACATTTTCTTTCTACTTTTATCAAATATTTAGGAACTTCCTTTCCATTTTTCTATTTTCTCAGATGGAAATTACTTTTTTTAGAATACCTCCTTAAAATTCATCATTTTATTCCCATTATCTCATATTCCAATTTATTATTTTTAATTAGAAACAATTATTAGTATTTATCTCCCTTCAGATGATAGAATACCATGAATACTTTCCCCTTTTTACTACTTCCCAAAACTAGAATGATATTCTCTAGGGACTTGATCAATTTTTAAGCTGCTAATGGATTATTAGTTCCACTGAATTTAGGTATTTATTTTTTAATTAAGTGGTTAAAAATAGTTACACCATGTTATGATTTAGTAAGTCACTATATACATATAATATTATTAATCATACCCAGTTTTAACATCCCAAATATGGTTATGAACTAATTATCCTCAATTACAACTTCATTATACTAATCTGCGGGAATATCACTACATTAATAATGGGTGTTGATATAATTATCATCTCTCTCATTTTTCACCTTTTCTCTAAAATTTCATACACCTAAATAACTCATGATATTTAATTGTAAAATATAATTCCTGTAGATTTTTATAGAGTGTTCCCTAAAAATCATGATGGGGTTTCGTAGTACTTGTAATATCTAACATGGTTACTCTAAATATATTTCCTAAAGACCCAACTAAACATACTGTGATAATAATTTAAGCAAACCATAATCCAAGTATATAGTGATGGTAGTTATATTACATTATTAGTAAATTATATAAGAGTTACCAAAGGATTTAGTGGCTTAGTAGTCATGGAAGACCACATACATGCATACATTACAAGTGAAAAAATTAAATACATTATGAACACATTGGGTGAAAAATATTATCCCTTCTATTATATCCAAGGAAATTAAACATGGTTCTCTTTTAGGTTTATTATTGATAGGAATGAAATAAATGTGAGATCAGAGCATAGTAAGCAGTAACATATAATATAAATTATCCTGAACATATCACAACTGACATGGATGGAATAAATAAGAAACATAGAGAAAAAATCATCTAAAAATGAGGGAATACTATATCCATGGAATGAAATATAAACATGCATAGTAATAATCCTTAATCTCATGTTAATTTAATGTAAATTTTAAAAAATAAAAACTTGTTTATAAGGCTATGTTCCAAGGAACTATAATGATATGAGGACAAGTACACACCAAAACCAAAGTTATTTTTTCTCATGTGACCGATTGATCCATCAATAGATTATATAATTCTAGGACCCAACCATATCATGATTAAGTATAATTAATTCAATATAAGAGTTAACAATAGATTTCATATCATTCCAGAATTAACCTCTAGATGAATAAAAGAATAGTATTTCATACAATGAAAAATACAAAAAAAGTACATCCCCATTTAATTGAATAATTTGGATGTATAAGAGAACATCCCTTAATAAAATAATAAGTAGTGGGGGATTATCAATGTAAAAAGATTTTCCCTTATAAAATAAATATAGTAGTGGTGTTACATTTAATGTGTTCGATTATCCCTAGAGTATATTAATTAGGTTAAATAGTTTCTAATGGTATGAGAAAAAGGAAATGGTAGGAAATATCCTTTATAGTTGTTCACACAGATTATATAAATATTGAAAAGGATATCTTCCATGAGTGTCTTGATGGTTGTGCAGTCTTAGGGCCACTCATTTTTAATCAATGTGATGATTTATTCAATACTCAACTAATAATTTTCAGATTTATTAACCAATGGTTTACCTATTCTATATCCCCATCCATTTTCTTGTATCCAGATAAGGATGTGTTTTCTGGGAAACAACACCCACATTTACTATACCAAAAAAGTATGTATTTTCTAAAATGGAAAATATTGGATTTTACAATTCCTTTGGTAACTCCTAGGATAAAATAATAGATGGAGGTGTAAGATCCCATCTTTTTCTAGGCAATACCCTCTATGATTTTTTCATTAAACTTATTTGAGTTGATTTTTTCCTCCCATTTAAACCATAATGGTTGTATTTTCATCATGGATTTCTATTTTTTTGAATAAATACATAATTTGGGTGTAAGGAAAATTGAGACAAAAAACATGATAGGATCTACGTAGAGGCATTTGTTGGGGAAGATGACTTAATGTTTAGGGATGCATATTTATTATAATTAATTGAATATTGGTATAAATTGGTGAAGTGATACCAAGGGTTCTTAGTGAGCTAATAAGACTTAAAAGGGGGTTTAGGTTTTGATAAAAAAAAAATGGGATGAAAACCATCTCTATGAAATTTCCACACCTTGTAAAAAGGTTACACATCATATGATAATCGGGTGAATTTAATATTACATCTAGGTGATGGTTTTTTAGAGTATCCCTATAAAAAGGAATACATGATGTGTAAATGAATTAAACACAATTTAATTTCATGACCTACAATTTTAAATGGTTTCATGTGGCTTATTTTTTCATTCACATCATGTGAAGCTCTCTCCTCTCGACCCTAGGGCGATTTGGAGGCAATTTTGGAGCACATCTCTTATTTCCTGACGTCCCAATCACACATCTAATCCTCAGTTCTCCTTTAGATCTTCTACACCTTCATATTTGTTGGAATTTTCCATTGTAATCATTTCATTATTTTCTATATAAGGTAGGGTTCTATGATTTAACACTATGGTTTGATTATTTTCATGTTTGTGCAATATTTCAATTTTTCCAAGATAGTGTGAATCTTAAAAAATTAAATGACGAATTGAATTATTACTTAGAGTCACTTTAGATCTAATTATTTATTGTCCTAGATTAATTTTTTCATTCATGTAATTGAACCCATGATTATAAATGAATTGATCAACAGGTTAAAGGTGTGTAGAGAACAACATAGAATTTTAGTGATTTCTTGAAATAAAATCACCTCGGAATGGCCTAATTATTGAAATGATTGGTTTTCTATTGGTTATGAGGAAAGGATAAATGAAATGCGTAATTTAATGTTAAATGGTCATTTTCATAATTAACCATTTAACCTTGTATGTGATATTATGATATCTGTTTTTCTTTGACATGTGTGGTGGTTCTCCATGTTGTTATGTTTATATAGGTTGTTGGACTAATGACACATGATGAAATTCTTATATCGGTTGTTATCCTAGTAAAACATGATGAAATTATTATATTGATGTATATTCCAAGTGATTCATGCTGTAATGATTATATATTGGGCTAGGACCTGAGACATGTTGAAATGATTATATAGTAGGTTATTCCCAGTTATTCTGGATGAAATTCTTATGTACCAGGATTGGACCTGAGACATGATGAGATTATTATATGTCGGGCTCGGCCCTAATACATGATGAAATTATTATATACTGGTCTCATCCCTAATTAAATGAAAAAAACATATATAGTGGGGGTTGACCTTGATTTTTGTGATTTATAGCTTAGTTATAAGGTTATGTTTTAGCATGTTTATATGGTTGTGGTTAGAATGGTTGTGAGACATGATCTATGATATTCCAGCATGTATCCAAAGTAGGTTTTGTTTTACCTTATTTATAAGGTTATGGTTGTTAAGGTTGTGAGACATGCCTGGAGACATTCTGACATGCTGTCGAGGAAGGTTTTTTATTCCATGATTATTTGTTTGTGGTTGGGATGGTCATAAGAAATTCTTAGAGACATTACGGCAGGGGACCGAACCATGTTTATGTGGTATTAATTTAATTATTGAATTAATAAATACACGTGTTTATTTCCTTATTTCATGTAATTTTTATCAGAATTGTTATTTTTAGACATGGTGGCACCTGAACAGATTATGATAGTGTAGGATTGTGCAAGGGAAAAGGACCTTGTTGTCGATTGATTTCTTGGTTGATTGACTAGAGTTTGGAGATGGGTTTGAGAAGAGATTTAGAACTGAGGTTTTTTTATATGATACTTTTATTTTTAATACATCCAGCATGTTATTTAGTTACATTCCATCTTGATATTACATTATTCAATTAGTATTTATTATATTATTTAGTCAGCTTTATTGTTGGTTTTCTGCAGTATTATATTGTTTCTATTATTTACACACATTGATATTTATTTTTTTATCTATATTTATTATTTACATAGGGATGTAACTCGATGAATAGGTAGTAAATTCTAATTATTATACTCACCAAACCCTACTTCTATTTAGTAGCCTCTAGTCTATGAGGAGGTGTGCTTGAGGTCTCATAACCAACCAGTTTCGGTTCTATGAGAACGTGGTAGATCAAGATATGTTATAAAGTGGTATCAGAGCACACCAGGTGTATTTTATTCTTCTTTTATATTTGGGAAAGGTAGAAAGGTAACAAGTATTTTATTAGACATGGAAATGATCTTTTTCATGGGAGTGGATAACCCAGGTACAGGTGATAATCAAACTGCCCCATGATGGATTACTTTTTTTTTTTTGTTTTTTGCATATTATAATTAATTTTATTTCACCTTGGGAGAGTAACATGTTGTGTGGTGTTGTTGTGTTAAAATATTATTGATTCTTGAGATTATACACATGGCCTAGTATGGAGTGATATGTGTATTCATGCATTATACTAGGCACATAGGGATATATTTTGACACGAATTCTTCACAATATGGACATATTTATTGCATCTGATATATAATTTCTTGTTAATACTGTGATTTTAAATATTTATTTTTTATTTTAAATGAAATGAAATCAATGATCTATTGCGTCATGATAAAAACATGCAATCCTTGTTTATAGCGTGCCTTTTATTTATGAGTTGGAGAGAGAGTTCTAGCCGAAACATCTACCTATATTGATTGATGAGGGAGGCCCCTAGGTGGTTCAGTTTTGGATCGATTCAATCTAGATGATATTTAAGAATCTTGAGACACTCATAGATAAGAGGGTGAATCTTGATTCATTTATTCTTCATGAACCAACCAAGATTTGGTGGGAAATTCTAGAGTAGGAGAGATAGAAAGAGGAGTTAACTTGTAACGACTTTTAGGTGAAGTTCTTTAACCCCATATGTCCCAAGACATTGAGGGATAGTAAGGATCATGATTTCATGCACCTAACATGGGTGGAAATTCTAGTGCTAGAATATATTGAGAGTTTAACTACACTACAGTTATTTAAACCATCTTTGGAAGATGAAGAGATCTCTCTGAGAAGATGTTTTTATGAAGGTATTTCTTATGAGATCAGGTCGCAGGTGAACGTGTTCCATCTAAGAATATTTTCAGATGAAATAAATTAGGAACATATCACAAAAGGTAATATGAAAGAGGCCTCAAGTAGCCGCAATGATTTTTCAATATGAAAAACATTAAAATATTATTCTAGAGGTAAAAATAATCATTATAATAGTTTTCACAAAGAATGTATTAGAAAAATAAGTTAGGATAGTCGGCACCCATATCAAGATCATGCTTCATTGTAGTGAAATGAATGTGGCCAGATGGTCAACAAAAGGACTCAGTATATATATACCCCTCTTTGGAGAGTTATATTTTAGGTGGAATGGGACACCTATTGTAGGGTTTTAAGGGCATGCATTAGTAGAGTAGTTGTAGGGGAATAAAAATGAAACTATATTTTGGGAAGGATTCTGGTACTCTTCATCTTATAGGTAGATAAAGTTACATAGGATGTTTTGGTCAAGATAGGGGATCTGGTACCCCCATGCATGAACTATAGTACTAGGTAGAGGGAATATCTTAGAGGATTTATGCTGGAACCCAAGTAAGAGGAAAAGTTTAACACCATGTTATACAGACTACACTAGTTATTGTGAATGTAGGACCTCCTACTATCAGAGATAAGATTCTTTTATCATCTGACCATGCATGTGACTATTTTGGTATAGGTTCATCACATTTATTTTTATCTTCTCTTTCTGTAAATAGTTTGATCATTGATAATGAAAAATTGTATTTTATTTTTACCATTGACACATTACTAGGAGTGTGCTCAGAGAATATCAAATGGTTCAAGGTGTGTTTTCTAGATATTGATGGTTTCCATTTATTTTGGGAACCATTCATGATGGAGATGACAAGATTCAATTTGAATTTAGGTATGGGTTGGTAAGTTCTATACCAAGATCATATCAATTTTTACCAGATGAGACATACCTTTCTATCTCTAGGAGTAATGTATTCTCACCTAGGTGAGTGGGATCATCATGCTAGTCATACAAGACTAATTCAGTGAATATTGGACTGTATCATGGCTCAAATATTTATTCATAATCTAGATAATAGTGTATTGAAATAGTATTATTTTTATTTATTGGTAGATAGTTTTCAAGATGGATTTCTAGAAAAGTTCTAGGGCTTACCGCCTGAGTGAGAGATCGTGTTCATGATTGAGTTAGTTCTAGGAGAAGATCCAATTTCTATCCCTCAATAAATAATGGAACCAATAGATATTCATGAGCGCAAAGTTCAGTCTGAATATCTAGAATATAAAGGTTTCATACATCCCAGTACATCTCCTTGGGGTTCTGTAGTTCGCTTTTACAAGAAGGCACATGGATATTTACTCTTATATGTGGATTACCAGAGATTGATATAGATTATAGTCATGAAATTGTATCCATTTCAACATATTAAAAATAACAAAGATTAACTGAGAGGAAATAAGATCTTCTCTAACATCAATTTGAGAACATGATACCATCTGTTGAGGTTGAGACCTATGGATACACCATAGACTACTTTTAGGAGTAGGTACATCATGTATGAATTCATAATGATACCATTTGGTTTGACCAATGCACCTGCAACATTCGTGGACATGATTAATAATATCCTTCATCCTTATCTAGATCAGTTTTTGGTGGTTTTTATGGTATCTTATTGTACTCAAAGTCATAAAATGATCATTCCCAACATATTGATATTATACTGAGTACATTGAGAGAGCATTGGAATTACACCAAGATAACCAAATGTTGTTTCTAGATTGATAAAGTACACTTCTTGGTCCATGAAATCTTAGAGGATGGTGTTTTTGTTGGCCTAAAGAAATTTGCATCCATGATATCTTGGGAGAAGCCCATGATCATATTCAAAATTCATAGCTTTTTGGGCTTAGCGGGTTATTATCAGTACTTTTTTCAGAGCCACCCACATATAGCAGCACTAATGTCTGGGATTACCAAAATGGGAGTGTGGTTTTTTTGGTCAGAAGCTTGTGATAAGGATTTTTTGGAGCTAAAGGGTAGAATGACCTCAACACCTATCCTCACTTTACCTTTGTAAGGTAAATCATTTATCATATATTGTGACACATCTGGAGTTAGACATGGAGTAGTTCTGGTGCAAGAGGATCGAGTGGTTTCTTATGGATATAGAAAATTGAGCTTGAAAGAGATTAATTTCCCTACTTCGGATTTGGAGTTAGTGGTAGTAGTACATGCCCTAAGATACTAGATGCATTATCTCAGGGGTGAGAGGATTGTGGTATACACAAACGAAAATAGCCTTAGGTAAATATTTTCTCATCCAGACCATAACTTTTGGAAGAGGATGTGGGTCGAGTATCTTCAATATTTCTACATTGAGTGTCTTATAAATGATTAAAGGGAAATTTCATTTCTAATTCACTGAGATGGAAGACGCAGACAGAGGATGTACGAGAGTTGTGTGATTAGTAGTGGATAATGTCTCTCTTTGCAGGCAGACATCAAGAATTTTAGAAGTACTAGGGGTGATAACATCTAACATTGACATTTATTATACCTATTATTTTGACTCGATAAATACCAAGATATTATCTAATCTGTAGGGATTAGTGATGAGATACACTTAATATGATGAGGAGATGTCATAAAAATTGTTTCTTGGCAATTCCAATTCACTTCATTTCTATGGATGAGTATGGGTGCCTACAGGCTTGCGCAAGGAGCAGATAAAAGATTTAAATTCTTCTAGATGATTGTTATATCCTATTTTGAGAGAGATTTATCCTGAACATTGTAGAAAATACTGGTGGTTAGTAATGGAGAATGTGGTGGAAGGGTTAATTGAAAGATGTTTCATTTTCTAGTCGGTGAAATTCAAATATTAGAGGCCAGCTGGGCTTTTGCAGTCATTTCCCATTACTAAGTGTAAATGGGATGATGAATATATGTATTTTTTAATATGATTTCCCAGTAAAACCCATAAGAATTATTTAGTATGGCTTATTGTGGATTGGCTGATGAAGGTATCCATCTTCTTAACTATTAGGGAGACCTTCACAATTGATTAAGTATCCACTCCTTACATGTGTGAGGTAGTTTGGTTTCCCAGTTTTAGGGGAATTATAGTTTCAAATAGAGATCCTCTTTTCAGATCATGGTTCTTGTAGGTTATTCATAAGGATCTAGGATCACATTCTATTTTGAGTATAGTCTATCATGCTCAAATTGATGGTCAATCTAAGAGGAATTTTCAGGTTTTTGATGATATGTTACGAGCATGTGTGTTGGATTTTGGTGGTTAATGGGAGCATCATATAGAACTTTTGGAGTTTTAATATAATAATTTCGTATATGCATGAATGAAAATAGAAAATTTTGGGGATTTTTATGGAATTTCATGCCTTTGGACCCTTTTTTGGTTGGATTCTAGTGAGTCTATTCTTGTTGGACATGGTCTCATGTAGTAGACATCAATGTCGGTTCAGTTGATCTGGAGGTTACTGATGATTGTGGAGAGTAGGAATAAATACAATGATAACCATCAGAGATCACCTCTAGAGTTCAAGGTTGGTCATCATGTTTTACTTATATCATCTCCTCAATTGGTTTAATGCCATATTAAGAAGGAACGATAGCTAGCACCCTGGTTAGTCAGGGTATTTGAGGTAGTGGATATGGTTAGTTCAATGGTATATCGATTAGACCTTCCACATCACTATAGTTCCATACATGACATGTTACATGTGTTGCATATTTGGAGATATTATCTAGGACATTATCAGGTGATAGATGTATCAGATGTTGATCATAGTTTTCATGTGTCCCTTGAGTAAAATCATTTTTGGATTGTGGACCATAGTGAGAACTATCTCTCAGGTAGGGAAATTATATTGGTTCAAGTGCAGTGGAAGCATGGGAGATTTTAGGAGGAGGATTATAAGTGGAAGTATTCTATTCAATCGATGTTTCAAGACTTGTTTTCCAAGACACCAAAATGACGCTTGGAGCATCTTTAGGATGAGCTGTTATATGGTGGGGAGTTTGTAATATCCTGTCTTTTTTTAGGTACAAATTTCTATGGGTTTTTTGTTAATTGTTATTTTGGTTGAGTTCTACCTCATATTTAAACATTTTTTTTGTATTTTCACCATGGATTTATATATTTTTTTGAATAATAATGGTCTTTGGTAATGAGGAAACTTGAGAAAAACTATATAGAATACACATAGAGAGGATTTGTTTGGTAAAATGACTTAATGTTTAGGGATGTATGTTTATTTTCATTACTAGGGTCTAGGTATAAATTGATTAAGTGTTACCTAGGGTTCTTGGTATATTGAGAATTTATAAAGGAGGTTCGGTTTTTTAATAAGGAAAATGGGTTGAAAACCATTTATAGGACATGTACACATCATGTAAATGGGTTACATGTCATGTAATGTTTGAGTGAATTTAATAGTTAGATCAGACAACGTGTTTTTTAATGGTGTATCCCTCTAAAAAGAAATACAAGATGTGTAAATTAATTACACGCTTTGTAATTTCAAAATCGGTGGTTTTATAGGGTCTCATGTGGTTAATTGTTTCATTTATCTCATGGGAAACTCTCTCCTATCATGTGTAGGGATTATTCTAGGAGATTTTGGAGCACCTATCTTGTTTTCAGACAACTAAATCACACATATGACTCCTTTTACTCCATTTAAACGTTTTTACCTTCATCTAAGTTGGTTTTTTCCAATGGAATAATTTTGTTATTTTTCGGATAAGGTATGGGTCTGAACCTTAACCCTATTGTTTGATAATTTTCATTTATGTGAAATATTTCAATTTCTCCAACATAGCATGCACATGAATAAATTCAATGATGAATTAGACAATTTCATAGAGTACATCTGAATCCAATTGGTTATTGTCCTGGATTATGGGTACCATTAGGGTTAGTTAACCCGTGATTATAAATTAATTGATTAATGGATTAATTTTTATAACATGACATTGAATTTGGGCGATTTGTTGATATAAACTTTCCTTGGATTGGATTGATCATTGAAATGATTGGATTTTTACTGTTTTATAACCAAATGATAAATTTAATGTGTAATTGAATGATAAATGGAAATTTTAATAACTAACCATTGATCCCTATGATGTGATATAGCGATATCCTTGTTTCTATGACATGTGTTATGATTTTACATGTTGTAATTATTATACGGGGCATTGGCCTATTGACACATTATGAGATGCTTATATAGGGTGTTGGCCTACTGACACATGTTTAAATGATTATATAGAGGGATATTTCTAGATATTCATGTTAACATTATTATATATAGGGCTAGGCCCTAAGACATGTTGAAATGATTATATAGTATGCTATAACCCATGATTTACGATGAAAGGATTATATACCACGTTTGGAATTGTGAATTGTTGAAGTTATTATATACTAGGCTTGGTCTTGATACATGCCGAAATACATGTATACCAGGATCAACATTGATTAATGATGAAATGATTATATAGTGGTTTTTGACCCATATTTTGGGATTTATACTATGGTTATAAGGTTACTTTTTACCATGTTTATATTGTTAAGGTATACATGGTTGTGATACATGCTCTAATACATTACCACATATAATAAATGTAGGTTATGTTTTACCACTGTTATATGGTTATAGTTGGAGTGGGTATGAGACATGTCCAATAACATTCAGGCATGTCGTTGAGGAAGATTTTTTTATATGGTTATATGGCTATGCTTGGAATGGTCATAAGATATTCTTAGAGACATTTTAGCATGGGGACAAAGTATTTTTATGTCATATTAATTAAATTGTTTAATTAATTAACACACATCTTTATTACATTATTTCATGCACTTTTTATCAGAAGGATTATGTTTAGACATTTTGGTTTCAACATAATGATTTATCCTCACTCCCTATTTGGGATTATGTTTGGTATTAAAGTAGGTTATGTGGATGGAGGATTGGAAAAGGGAAAATGACCTTACTGTTGATTATTTTTTTTCTTGATGGGATGAAGTTTAGAGACGGGTCCGACAAGGGGTTCAGAACCAATGAATTTTGTGTCTTATATTAGTTTATTTTTAATACATATGGAATTAAATTTAGTTACATTCTATCATGTCATTAAATTATTCCATTATTATTTATTTTATTATTCATTTGGATTTATTGTCAGTTTTAAATAGTATTGTATTGTTTCCATTATTTACACACTCTAATATTTATTCTTTTACTTATATTTTTTTTACCATAATAGTATTTCTCATTAAATAGGTATTTTATACTCCCCACTATACTCATCACACAATAATTCTATTCGGAATCAACTGACATATAGGGAGGTGCACTTGTGGTCTCGTAACCAACGCTTTTTTTCCACATGAGAGAGTATCGAATCAAGGGATTCTATAGAAGGGATAATAATATAGAAATTTAAATATACTGGTTTAAATGATGAATATGGTGAAAATTAATTCATGTCAATGTATTCACCACAAAATAGTAAATAAGTTGTGAATATAGCATGAGTCCCAAAGAATAAAAATTATGATAAAAAAATACACTTCTATCTTGGGCAGAAATTCCACAAAAACCGATTAAAAGAGAGGGAATAAAATTGATCTTCAAAAACCATGAATAAAAATAATTTCATGATATAACTTCTTGAATAGGAAATATAAACAAAAAATAAATTACATTAGGTTTATAGCACAAAATATTTCTCCAAGAGAGGAACTTGAGATGGAAGACTATTACCTTTTCTCCCAACATCCACGAACATAATTTAACCTCCTATATCACAAAAATATAAATATTAATAAATTAAATTATAAACTTAGTCATGTATTTTTTAATTTATACTATGTATATATTTTCATTCTCTATATGAATTTGAGTTAATTTATATACCAATTTTCCCACTTATACTGTTTATAGTTTGATCCTTTGTAGTTGTTTCATAATAGCAGTGATTGTAATCATTATTTTTTAAAACTTTATCATGAAAAATTTATTAAATACACTTATAATCATTATGTATAATACATTAATATGTTTAAAATTATTTTCAACAGTTTTTATATTTTATCCTAGAATATTAAATCAATAACAATCATCTTCTGGTTATTCCCAATAATCAAAGGGGCTTTTTATAGTCAATAAATTGAATATTAATTGAATATATATATAAAAACAAAAATAATCATTATTTACATATTTATATCCTATTATACTATAAATTATTTTCCCATAATCATTTATGATATAAATTCATATTATTGTTCATGAAAGTAGTTAAACTGACCCAAACATGAGCGTTCCCTGATTTAATGAATGTTTATGAGGTGATTTAGTTGCAATATTATTATAATAGAAGCATAATGATATTATATAGGGTTTATTATTTTGATATATTTTAATCATAAGGAATTATAAGAAGATTAAATGGATATTAAAATATTACATAAAATGAATAAAACTATTTTCCACATAGCATGATTTTTTAAGATGAATAAATTTATAATGATTGTTTTTTATTTATATCATTAATATAATATTAAATTTTTATTTATAAAACCTTAATACGGAAATTAAAGTCATATTTATCTATTAAGATAATTCTTAATTATATCCTTTAATGTAATTATTGAAAAAAATGGAATACACCATTCTATGGAGGCCGGAGTCTGCACGTACACAAGGATGCAATTTTTTTTTCATTATAATGGAAAAGATGAGTAAAATTGTTAAATGTATCCAAAAAATTAAACATGATATATATATATATATATATATATATCATAATTAATTAATAGTTTCTTAATTTTTACCATCTGTTTTAGTTTGGTATAGAAAATTAAAAATTCTACTTCGTGGAGGTAGTCTGCACATACGCATGAATCACATTTTCATTTTTGCTAAGGAAAAGTGGAGAGGTGGTTAATTATTATTTATTTAATATAATATTATTATATATATATACAATAGTTTTTTACCATTTATGGATGAAAAAATTACAGTTGTAATGGTAATATATAAAGTAAATAAGATGAATAAAAAGTATTACACATGTTGAACAATTTGAGATTTTACTAGAGGACCCCTTCGAAATGGAGGGAATAGATTAAATATTACGACAAAAAATTAATGGTAAAACATGGGATGAATTAGGATTTGAAACATATTTGGTATTATTATGAAACATAATTTTAGGAGTGGTATTGAAGGGGTGGTTAGTGTCTATGTTTATAAGTGAAAAGGGATGAATTTTTTTTAAATACACATAAATTTTTAATAACGGTATATCACTATAAAATAAAATGGTTTATAAAATGGGAAATAATGGAGTGAATAAGTGATATGTTCGATCAAGAAAATACCATTAAATTAAAAATGTGTTTTAAACATTTTATCAACTCTTTAATTTTTTATTTTCCACTTTTACAATTTTATCTTTTACCACGGTAACTAGTTTTTACCATAGTAATTTGTCATTTATGAATAAAAAAAAGATATTTTTATATAATTATGACAGACTGATTCAAAATTTTAAGTACATTTAATATTAGTAAATTTATAAATGTGAAATAAGATAATTTTAAAACATTAAATGTATATATCTTTAAAATAGGTTTTGTGAGAAATGTGACTTCAGTTTTAGAATATCAAATATGGGTTTATAAATTTGAAATGATATTTTAAAATGCAAAATGATACTTTAAAAAATCATGATAAGGGTTTCTTGACTTTTATTTTATTCTTATATCCTAGTTAGATCATATAATTTTTTATTTTAATAAAAAAGTTATTTATCTATTCACATACAAATCAATCTTTTCGATACAAATCCTAAATTTTCATCTGAAGATAAAATATATATGATGAGTTATAAAATAAATTTCATTTTTTAAAACTAAAAATTTAACATTATAAAATATACTAATAAATAATGTATCTTTAGAGTGTTCAATGTGTGATAGTATGTGTTATGGTGGTTACCTGCTACAGTAGGGTATCAAGTATTACTAAAGATACCTTAACACTATTTCCCTATGTTCCCAAACAAATATCATAAGAATTATAACACCAAAATTCTTCCAAAATATAGTTATACTCTAATTCCACTCAAACACAATCCAACCCTCAGAGACATCTTCTGGGTTAAGAGTAATCTCAAAGTGTTATCCCAAGCCTGCATTCAATAAGTTTAGGCCTGGTTATCAATATTGGGTAGTCATATCACACATAATGGGATACCCAAACATAATTCACATATGCACAACCATATATCTCCATAAAGGATATAAAAATTCTAAATATAAAATAATATCAACTATGAAATATACAAAATTCTTGATTTAAACAATAATAATTAACAAAAAATTTAAAAAATTTAGTAAAATATCATAAAAGGTAAGAAAATCCTAATTTCTAAAAGTAAACTCTCTTAGGAAACTAGAAATGAAGACGACTCACCGATTCCCAACTCTAGATGAGATAATGTTTCAATAGAATTAGAAGAAACACTATTATCTCATGTCAGAGATCATGGGTTTAAGAACTACTCATATTATGATGTAACTACTAAGATACATAATATATATTCACCCAATCAAACATTACCACATAATATAGACCTAATAAATAATCTTTATAAATGACCATGAATATGAAAAATTCCTAAATAAAATAAAGGATTGTTTCATATTCTAATTGAAATTATAAAATTAATCATGTAATTGATCTCTCTAAAAAAATCACTAGTCCTTTGGGTTAAAATTAATCAGAGGAGATACTATAAAATAGAGATCAAATACAAACATCCTATCATGGATTGAGAGACCAATTAATCCTTATATCTCCACAACATTTCTTGATAATATCAAAGAATAACCACCTCAATCTTTAATGAATCAATAGTTATAACATTCTAAGACACGACTTTCATAGGTAAATGAACCACAGATGTATAAAACATACACATGGAAAACATCTTATACAATTGATATCATTTAAGGTCTTAATGAAAAACTCTCAAATAATAAGTGTGATATACTTATGATCATGAGTTCATTGGGACATGCTTAATGAAAAAAATCATAAAATAATAATAGAACTCTTGTAATATTAATTTTCTTTATCCCGTAAAAATAGATGTGGTGTTTTTTACTATTAAAGGAAACAATATAAAATCAATGTGACCATAGACACACTTGAATGTTTTTTAAGCATTTTATTACTTCATAAACATTTGATGATACCTATACTTAATGTTATCAATAATTAGGATGAGATTTAATATTTCGATTATTACATAGTGTAATCAATCATAATCTATGCATCCCTGTAAACTACCACTTCTATTATACTCAAACACCATAAGATCACCTAAAGGGGACACACTAGGCTAGATGAAAACATTTTTACAAAATTTCATATAGAAACTACAAGTAAAAAAGGCACCATCTTATAGGGATACATGAAATTAACAAGAAATTGGGTTTCAAATCAATGTAGAATAGGATGTAACATTGAGGGAGTGGTATTACAACCTCTTTAGAGAAAACATCCAAAAGCTATAACAAAACATTTGGAATATCCTCTTATGAAACTAAAAAAATGTAATGGGAGAGGCTCCTATAATATATGATCCATATGATAATAAATCTCACCAATTAACCTCTCTTATGTGTCTTCCACTTAAATTAAAACAACCCTATTCTAATAAAAATCTATAATTTATCATATAGAATATAACCAATCCAGGCTAAGAATGTTATCATTTAGTTATATAAATAACCAAAATAACTCTCCCACAACCTAATTCCTCCCCATTATCATCTTATATCCCTAAAATGCCTAATAAAATCTACACTAGACTCAAATTAATATATTAAACATAAAGGGTTCTGAAATTCAAACCACCCAAAGTTTTAATTATCAAACTAATGAAAGTAAAATTATTTTCTGTGAATATCATTAATCAATAAAAGAATAAACCATAAAATAATATAGATAAAAGTTACCTCAAGAAATTATAGGCCCTATTGGACCTAAAAACTATATAACATCTAACTAACTAAACTCTGATACTCAACCTATCTATCATATATGATGTCCACCAACTGATCTATGCTCATACTTGGATTAGAAAGGACGAAGAATATAATGGGGCTATACGATTTCAACTCTATATCTCCTTTTTTTTCAAAAACATGAGTGATCTACTAGTATTTATAATGCCATAATGGAAAATATTTTTGATATTATAGATAAAATATGTCCATAGATCCATGTTATCACAATAAATAGGTATACAACAATATATTAGATGTTCTTTACCAAAACTAAAATGGAAAATCACAGTATATTTTTTTTGTGCATTCCACGAAATATCAGTTCTAAATTAAAAAAATTATGGATAGGACCAACTCTGTGCCTACAGAAACATCGAATTCACAAAAAAATTAGTTTTTCTATACAAATAAATATTTTTGAAGATGTTCTGATAAATTCCATCATTGAATAATAACTTCCATGATAATGACTTATCAATCACCTAATCCTTCATTAGAACCTCGATATATATTGACATCTTGAAATGGGTAACCTAATGTTGGACCTCTAAAGGAAATGAATCATCAAAATTTCATACCATTTCATTATCATATAGATGAATATTTTAAGAATAATATTGAAGTTTTATAAATTGTACATCTATCTCCATCACACTCATGATCATCAGGTAGATATTTAGAAATTATTTCCACCACAATTCTTTTTATGTGAAAGATAAGAAAATTTCTTGGAAATATATTTGAAACTTCTATCATGACACCTAAAAAATCTCCAAATCATTATGATTGAGGGCCCAAATATTATTATAAATAACATATAATAAGATAAAAATAAATAAAATCCAATAATGACCATGTGAATAGAAAAATCCAAATGTAATCTCAACCTACTTCTTCCACCTCTTGGTCTCTAGATCAAAGACTGACATTTCATATATTAGAAATCTAGGATTTTGAAACTCACACAATTCCATATTCCTTGAAACCTCATCAAGATAATTCCACATATTATTTATTGAAACATCCTATTAAACCTCAAAAACATAAAGCACACAATTTCTAAACCCATTATTAATAAATACAAACCCAAAAAAACTCATTAGTTTATAAAATATAATTCATTTTATGACTACTAATTAAATTAAATTTTACTTCTAAAAAATCATCCATAATTATAACACACTGTAAAAAAAGCATGATACATTTACAATAACCAGGTATCTACCATATAATAAAAAAATCTTACATTATGATAGTATATATACATAAGGTCTTTGCTTCAGATCTTAGGTTTCCTATCTTTGTTCAAGCTAGTCTAGCTTGAATACATCAGAAATAAATTTAAAATGAAATTTATTTCCTACGAAACCAAGGCAGTTATTACTTGTGTATATCTCTAACCTCTATCATTAATCTCTACCAGTTCTCTAAAACTGTATTTTCATGATTGGTTCTATGATTACCCCTCAAACAATAATAGTGAAGACAAGAGTGACCCTTGAAGAGTGACTTAAAATTTCTATGGGTTGGAAACTATCACCAAGGAAATAAACAAACAATCATGGGAATCATTAACCACTATCATACTTTGAATTAAAATATAAAAAATGAACCAATTCCAAGAGATATATAAAATAAACCCATAATCCCATAATAATGATTTAAATTTCATACATAAAGAAAACACAACATCTCAAATGGAAATACAAAATTGAAATAATTATAACAGCAGTGACTCCATAACTCACAAACAAAACATTACAAGATAGTAGTGTCTATTTCAATCCCAAGATCCACATACAAATTAATTTTTTTTAATTTAAATATATGTGCACATACAATTACTCTTAGTAGGTTTCCCTAATAACATCCCTATAAATTAATACAAACATTAAATTATGTAAATCCTATGTGTTTGATAGATTGAGAAACATGAAACACATAACTGAAAGAAATAATGAATTATTATATTACAAAATGAAATACATAAAGATATTTTTTGATAAAAAATAATAACAAAATAAATTATTTTGTTAAATAAATGGGTTCTAATTCAAATAAGGAATACAATTGATTTTAAAGATACTATTTTAAATAAATAATTATTTTTATAAATATATTAGTTTTAAAAAAGATATTGATAAAATTTGTTGCGGATATTATAGGGATAATTACAAAAATTAATTAGTAACATATAATAAATAATTACGTAATCATATGGACTACTACAAAAATTATTCGTTGTTAAAAAAATAATTTTTTTTTTAATTTAAAAGTAAAATTTATCGTATTCATGGTGTGGATTTTAATGAACGGTTTTTTTATAATTATATTATTGAAAATAACCAATCATTTAATGATTATTATTTGGTAATAATTATGTATAAATCCATTTTTTTGTTTAAAATTAATTTTTATAAAAATCATTCTCCTAGAATTATGTGAAATTATATTAATATAAATTTACATCACCTTTATAATTAGAATATAGTAAAATCGATTAAATATTTGGAATCATAATTTCAATATTATTTAACAATGACTATTCCATTTTTAGTCATAAAAGTAAGTTACCAGTGAAACACCCCGACCCCAAATGCCTAGGGCTGATACTTACCTTTATTACATTAGCATGAATACAAGGAAGCAAACTTCAAAGGACTGGTTAGTTTAGTATACTTGAAGATCTAGAAACATAAATGGGTCCCTTATTACATTAGTAAAACCTAAAACATATCTAATAAAAAGTAATGTTTGACCTGTTACTCATTCAAAAAAATGCTTCTTCATAACCTGTGGAAAATGGGGAAAAAGGGTGAGCTCGAATTCTCAGCATGGTAAACTAAAGATAATGCAATAATTAATTAAAGAGAATAAATCAACATGGAAATTAAATATCTGATAGCACATTTCATTTAAATAAATAGATATGGAATAATCATTGTGGTGGTAAAATAACTGAAACACTATCCATTTGATCAATGTCCTAAGAATTAAATCTATCCATTGATATATAGATGAGAAACATCATTGAGAAATAATAACTGAAATGAATGAAATTCTTAATTATTAATTTTCATGTATCTAACACATGATCTACTACCGTTAATAGCTTTCTCAAGAAAGTTTAAACCTATAGGAAGTAATTTTTCTATTCTTCTAGGAAAAAAACTCCAATGGTTTTTCACCAACTGATTTTGTCTCATGATACTACTAATGCATTGATGGGATTTTAGTAACTGGTCCCAAAATCATGTCTTATTTTTCCAAATCATTACTCATATATTGAATATTCATTTTAAAAGATATTTCTAAATCAAAGCATCCCATGCTGCTCTGATATATTAGAATGATATGAACCATAAAAGTAAATAAATATAAAATGAAACATTTAATACTATGAAGATAAAGAGATTCGTGAAATGATATATAAAGTGGTGTATTAAATACACCACTTAAAATCAATATGTTATAAATAATACAAATCTCGGAGAAATAAAAGTGAGATGAAAATCTCTTACAAAACACTTCATTTTAAGTTGTACATACATTAACCTCATGTATAGTGGTTTATTTCAAGTTATTAATTTATATTAGAACATAATTCATATTAATTATATCATATATGATCTTTTTAACTTATTTTATCACCCTTATGTAAATATGGTTTCATCATTTTTCATTATTTCAGGTTTTAGTTACCAAGTTTCTCGAGTATGATTTGACTTGTTAGTTGTTGTTACAATTACATAGATAATGATTTTACCATATACATAATGTAAAACATGATGTAAATATCATATTTATTAATTATATATATTAATAATAATTTATAAAAATTTGAGATAGGAAATGAGATGCACCATTATGGAGGCGGTAGTTCGTACGTATTCATGAACACTATATTCATTTATTTGCGGTGTTATAAGAATGAAAAGTAAATGATATATATGTATATTATAATTAAATTAGAAGATATATTTCATTTATATCACATATATTTATTAAAACATTCCTTTACATGTTCAATGTACAGTCTGAACAAATCACATTGCTTTGAGGAGGTGGTAGTCCACACTTCCACAAATGATGTTATCATATTTAAAAAAATGGAATGCATCAAGGTGTGTGTTATATAACAATTAACGAAGTATTAAGACAATATAAATATCATATATATCTTATAAAAATATTTTGTATGTCATAATGACCAACCATGAGAGGTGGTAAAGGAAAAATAAATGACATCGTTTCGTGAGGCGATAGTTCAGCAAACAGGAATGGTAAATTCGTTACCCATTTGATGGAAGAGTGTGTATGTGTAGGTATAACCCTTAACATAACAAAATATAAGTACATTTATAATAATCATGATATTATATGATCATGTATTATTTATAAATGAAGGAGTTGGGAATGAAATAAAACTAAAGTGATCATTGGAGAATGTTACCTTTTATTTGGGTAACTCCTTTTGGTTTATACTAAAATCCCTCCTTGGGTTTCGTTATTCACAAAGTGAGTATTATAGGATTAGGTTATGGAATTTTAGAGATTATTTTGGAAGGTTTTGTCAATATAGAAGTCTCAAAGTGATGTGAGGAAGTGAGGGAAGAGGTCCCTTTTATAATTGAGGTGAGGGGTACTTTTGGAAACTCTCGAAATATTCAATTAATATAAATTTATGTTCTCTTAAAAATGTATCTAAATTTTATTTATTTATAATAGAATATTATTATGGGTTTAATAATCTCAAAAAATAATTTTTATACTTGTTCTGTTCATATTATTGCGCTTATCTTTTCTCTTTTACTGTTTGTTAATCCATTCAACTATTACCGTTACTACTTGGTTTTGTACTCTTTATGGGTTAATATAGTTTCTTTAAAATGTAAAAGGAATCATAAATGAGTCATGGTGGTCATTTTAAACTTTTTCCTAACAATATTTCAATTTTTTATATTTTTTAAATTTTATATCATTTAATAAAATATTATTGACTTTAAATTATCATTAATATCAATTTTGACACTATTCATTTATTGAATTTCGGAAAAATATCAATAAAAAATATAACATAGAGCAAAAAAATTTAATACATCCATAACATGTCTAACCAATATATTAATTTTTTTATGAAATTAATTATATCATATGATATTTATTTATATATTTATAATAACAGTTGTTTGATATGTCGATTAATTAAACAATTCCGGTATCATCATTGTGAAAGCCATTAATTTAATTATTTAAACCCTGCAAATTAAAAAAATAATCACAATGAATATAAATATTTTATCTTACCAATTACTATTACTATTATAATATTTATTCTTAATATAAACATATGAAAATGTAATACTTTTTAAAAACATGGATGTGACATATTGAACTTCCAATAAAATTATATACTAAAAAAGATTAAATTCATCCAAGTGGCACCATGAGGCTATAAAATCATATAAAGTATTGTTTTTAAAAAATTACTAATCAAATAATATTATTACAAGTGTTAGGGTTGTTTTATTATACTTATAATATTATTTGTACTTTTACAAACTCGATTTACCCTTAAGTGTTGTAATTTAAAAAAACTATAGTTGCTATTAAAAATTCGCAAAAAATAAAAGGAATATATTTAAATAATTTTGAAAAAATAATTAAAAATATGGAATCCATTTTTGGAAATTAAAATAATATAACTTTTAAGGATTAATTTGATATTAATCTCGTTGATGGAACGAGAAAATGGGTTTTTAAACTGAAAACGTTCAAAATATTGAAATGTTTTTATATCCTTATTCAACATGAAATTTATTACAAAGACATAAATCATATTAAATTTTTAAACATTGATATAAATTTTAAAACCAATTAATAAAATTAATTTAACACTCTAACTTATTTAGATGAAAAAACTATTTTCAATTAAAATTCTATATTTTATTAGTATTCATAAAAACATGAATCCTATCAAAAAAATACCAAAAAATCAACCGAAGTAAATTTTTATATAAGTATTTAAAATAATAATTTTATTTTTTCTAATAATATATATAAAATGGTAAAAAATTGTATTTAAAATAGGTTCATCATTAGAATGTAGTAAAACTACCTATAAAAAAATATATGGTTTTATGCGTAAATTTGGGTTTGTTCTAATATTATACTTGTTAAATATATTGGATGAATGTAAAAAATATTTTATTTTTTATATATTAAATTAATATCATGACCTAATTTTAATTAATTTTATTTATTAATATAAAATGACTTGGGGGGCATACAAATTGTTCATTATAAAAAAAATTTCTTATATATTCAGTTGGGTCCTCATTTCAAATTATTTTGAAACCAATTAATTATACCATATATTTTTATATGTTATTTAATAATATTCATAACCTCCAACTTAATTGATAGCTTATTATATTAAATAATAATATTTTAATAATATATTTTTGTTTTTTAAAACTTTTCCTTGTGTGTAATGTTAGACAACTCGATTTTTTTATTTAGAATAAGCCTAACAAAGTGTTGTGTATAAATAAAGCTAGAAAAACAAATTATTAAAAAATGAATATTTTTTAATGTATTGTGGTGTTAAATTCTCCCCACCTTAATTAAATTGTGTCCTCAAAATTTAGACTTAATATTTTTAGTCTACGATAAGATATTTTAAAATAACAAATTATTGAAAAACCAACATTATAAATAGGGTTAATGACACATCTTCTTAATAAGAAGAAAAAGGAAATTTGAAGGTAAATAGAATGATAAGATTTTAATATAATAACATCATTGAAAACATGGATATGGAAGATAAATATAACTATTATTTTTTGATAGAGAATGATAGAGGATATGATCATCAGAAATTCTACCTTCACAAGACCATAAATCTGTGATGGATTAAAGAAGCCCTTGATTTCTTAGTAAGAAAATTAAACAAATAATTTTATTATTCTAAAATAATTTTCCTATAGTTAAGGAATTCATTTACTTCCTAGACTAATAACACAAAGAAACATACTTAATAGGAGAATTTTGTTTCATCATTTAACCAATTTCCACCACGAACACATATTTTTATCCAAATGATAAGTATTTAAGATGAATTTTTAGTTTCTTTATTAAATAATTCAGATAAATTTTTATGAATCACAAAATACAAATATTTATGACTACTTATTCCCCATTTATTTATACACTAACCAAAACAAAAATGGTTAAGATAATATTACATAATTCCCCCAAAATGAATTAACATTTATATGATTAAAAACAACTTTATTCTATAAAATTATTAGTAATATCTAATTTTAAACATATATCATTAATAAAGTAAATATAATTACTAACAAATATTATAGAATAACATTAATACCCAGAAATCAAAAGTATTTCATCATATAGTATTCCAAATAACAACAATCACTCTTAATGTCTTATATCAAAAATTTAATTTCCTAAATCACATAATCTCCAAGATATGATTAAAATTTTCATAAATTACGTGAATCACTATAAGAGCACAATAAAATCATACATTGCTCTAAAATAAAATTATAACTTTTACTTCTCAAAAAAATCATATAGTATTATTTTTACCTATATCTTATTATGTTCCCAAAATAATGAACAAAATCCGAAATAATATTAATCACTTAATCCCCAAATCATTTTCTAATACCAAGGTAATCTATATGATAAAACAGATGACCCTAAAATAAAAATAACTTTTTTACATTAGATTGTTTAACTAAAAGAATACCACACTAAACCGGACTTCATATAGGCTAGTGGTAGGTTTGGCACCCTTATCGCTCTTTGGTTGTAGGCTCAAATAATGTGGTCTTTCCGAAAGAAACAGTTTGTCACCAGGTTTGTGGGTTATACTTTTTATAAAATCATATTAATATTATCAAAAAATGTGATAAGAATCCTAAAAATTTGTTACATATATTTAACATTAATGAAATTTTTTGACCACAAAGGTTATCTCATATGTTTCATTTTTTATTACAAATAATAAAAATACACATGATTACCTTAAATTCACAGATTATATAAACTGTGACATCTATCCTTACCTTTATACATTTTTCTATAAAATTAAAATTAATTATTCATCAAATAATTTTTTTTTTCACATTCTAAACCAATGGGTTGTGATCCTTAATGTATGTTATCCTAAATCATGTTACCATGGTTGCTACGAAACCTCATCTCATACCAACTATAGCAACCCAAACCTCAAATCCCAGTGCATTCACATTACTTAATTACATTGTCCTGATTACATTGAATCAAATCCTAAAGGTATATTAATTTAATTAGCCCAAAATAACTAGTTACATAAAAGGATTCTTTATTACATTGGTAAAACATAAAACATACGAATGAAAAAATAATTTTCATCCTTGATCTCCATCAAAAAAATTCATCTTCATAATCTGGGAGAAATATAAAAAATAAAAGGGGGAGATCATGTTTTCAGTTTAGGAAAGTAATACAAAATAAATAATTAATTGAAGAGAATAAATCAACATAACAATGTAAATAACTAATAAGACATTCCATTAAAATAACTATATAAGGCATAATAAATATGGTAAGGAAAATAAATGGAACACATGTTATTTAGTCAATAGACTAAGTATGAAATGATTCCATGGATATGTAAATGAAAAATATCATAGATAAATAAGAACTGAAATGAATGAAATGCTTAATTATTGGATTTCATATATCAAGCACATGATCCACTACTATCAAGTCCTTTCACAATATGGTTTAAGTCTATGGGTTGAAACCTAACAATTTTACATGGAAATAGACTCAAAGGGGGTTTCTCCAACTAATTATTTCTAATAAAACTACTAATGCATCTAGAGGATTTCAATAATTGGTTCTCATCCCATGTATTACTTTTCCAAATCACTCCTCATGTATTGAATTATTGATTTAAAAATATATTATTAAGTTTAAGTGTCTCAAACTACTTTGAATTTTTTTAATCATATGACCAATAAAGGTATATAATTCTAAAATAATACATTTAATACCATGATGATAAATAGATTCAGGAAATTATATATCAAATGAGGTTGTATATACACCACAAAAAATAAATAAGTTCTGAATAAGGCATATCTCATAGAAGTAGAAGTGAGGTGAAAATACAATACCTCAGACAACCTTTTTAGTTATATATGATTTTACCCAATTTATAATGGTTTAAAGAATTTTATTAATTTATATAATAACCTTAATATGATTTAATATTTAATATATGTTTTTTATGTTATTTTATCACCTGTTTTGAATAATCTTTCATCATTGTCACTATTTTGTGTGTTAATTGCCTAGTTTATCGAGTATGTTTTGACTTTTTATCTATTATTCCAATTACATAAACCATTATTTCATCATATACATAATGTAAAACATGATTTAAATATCATATATATTAAATATATATAAATTAACTACATATATATTTATTATAATCTATACAATTTTGAGATTGTAAATATAATTCACCGTTTAGGGAGACATTATGCTATACGTACGCATGAACTCTACATTCATTTATTTTCTGTATTAAAAGAATTAAAATTAAATTATATATATTTATATTATAACTCCATTATAATATAAATTTCATCTATATCAAATAGTTTTTTTAAAACCACCTTTTATACATTTCATGTATTGTGTGAAAAAATTAAATTGCTTCGAAGAGGCGGTAGTCGGCACTTCCACAAACAATGTTATTGTATTTACCCAAAATAGAAATCATGAATGTATCTTTTTTATAAGAACTAAATAAGTATGAATAACATATAAATATCATATATGTCAAATAAAAACATCGTGTTCATCATAGTTACAAACAATGAAATGTGTTAAAGGAATACCGAATGACAACGTTTCGCGAGGTGGTAGTTCACTATACACAAATGGTAAATTCATTACCCATTTAATGGAAGTGTGTATAGGTATAAATATAACCCTTAAAATAAAAACATATAATTATATTTAGGATAATGGTATTATTATATAATCATGTAATAATATGAAATGAAGGAGTTGGGAAAGATATAAAACTTAAGTGATCGTTGAAGAACATTTCTTTTTATTTGGGTAGCTCTTTTTGGTTTATACTAAAATCCTTCCTTGGATTGATATATTCCCAAAGTGATGCTTGTAGTTTTATATTATGGAATTTTTGATCTTATTTGATCAAGTTAGGCCGAGATGGAAGGCACAAATTGTTGTGAAGAAGTGAGCAGGGAGGTGCCCTTTTATAATTGAGGTGTGGTGTATTTTTGGAAACTCTCAAAATATTAAATTAATATAAAATAATTTTCTATTATAAATGTCTCAAAATTGATTTATTTCATATATAATATTAGTATGTGTATAAATAGTCTCAACCAATTAATTTTAGACTAGTTTAGGTCAAATTATTACCATTATCTTTTGGCTTTAACTCTAAGTAAAACCCGTTAACTCATATCATGACAAATTGGATTTTTACTCTTCAAAGGTTAATATAGTTAATATAAAATTCCAAATGAACCATAAATGAGTCACAAATAAAATCTTAATCTTTATCCCGATCATTTTACTGATTTTTATATTTTTATGAATTTTATATCATTTAATAAAATATTATTTAATCTAAAATAACATTAATTCCCATTTTGACAATATTCATTTCTTGATTTTTTTAAAAATGTCAATACACAATTAATCTTTGAAAAAATACCATTAATACAACTCTAATATGTCTATTTAATCTAGAAAAATCTTTTATGTTGATAATTATCTAAAATTATATTTATTTTAAAATTTTTAATAACATTTAATTGATATGTCCATTAATTAAAAAATTACTACATCATCATTTTGAAATCCATTAATTTAATTATATATTCCCTAAAAATTTAAAATAAATTATCACGATGAAGATAAATATTTCATATTTCCAATTACTATTTATAGTGAAATATAACTTCTTAATAATCATGTATAAAAATGTAATAATTTTTAAAAACACAAGTGTGATATGTTGGAATTCCCTTAGAATGAAATATTAAAAGCTTCTTCAATCCATCACAGTGGCTCTAAGAGGCCATAAAATCATCCCATGGATGATTTTTACCTACAATAACTCATTAAATAAAAATAGAATTATAAGTGTTAGGGTATTTTTATAATACATATAATTTTATTTTGACCTTTAATTAACTGATTTACCCTTAAATAATTTTTTAATGAATAATATCTACTATTCATATTACCCAGAAATAAAAAGAACCTATTTATATATTTTTGAATAGCTGGTTCAAATTATGGAATCCATTTTTCAAAATTCAAAACACAGAAATAACAAAAAAAATTAATATATTTTATTGTTTTTATATCCTTATTCATTATGAAATTGATTCCAATGACATAAATTTTATTGAATGATAAAAATCGATCTAATTATAATTTAATATAAATTAAAAACATAATTTAATACTATAAATTATTTAGATAAAAAAATTCAACTAAATTATAATATTTTATCACTATTCTTCAAAACATGAAACTTATAAAAAAACCAAATATTCAATCAAAATAATGTTTTATATTCTGGTTTAAAAGAGGGAGTTTATATTTTAAAATAAAATACATAAAAGTTTCTAAAATAATACTTAAAATAGATCCTCTATTAAAAGGTAGTAAAAGTACCTTTAGAAAAATACAAGTTTTTATGCATAAAATTATATTTGTTCTTATCTTATGACTATTAAATTTGTTGGATTAATATAAAAAATGTTTGATTGAATATATATTATATAAGTTTCAACATATAATTGTAATTAATTTAATTTATTTGGATAAAACTACCTTTTGATCATAAAAATAGTTATTTATATATAATATTATATATATATTTATTTGGTTCTTATATTCACTTCTAAATGGATTTTAGTCAATGAATTCACCCTTATATTTTCATAAGTTAGTTAATAAAATACATAACCTATAAATTGAAGACTAAGTTATATCTTATTATATTAAATAATAATATTTCAATAATATATTATTGTTCGTTAAAACTCGGCCATGCATGTACCGTAAGCCAACTCATGATTATGTGTAGTGTAATCATAACATCGTGTTTTTTTATAAATAAATCTAAAAAAAATTAAATTTATTAAAAAGTGTAAATTTTGAATAGCGTTGGTGTGTTACACCCAACATAATAATTAGTAACCATAGTAATGGATAAAATTATTAAAAGGGGTTAAATTAAGGGATAATTTCACAAAATATCAAAAAAACATAACTATAAATGGTTTAATGAGGGACTTTTCAACCTCTAATAATATAATATTCTTTAGTTGACAATTTTGGATCTAATTTCCTTAATTATGACTTTACAATTATATTAACTAGTACACACCCGAGCGTACGCACGACATATTGGATCAATTGTTGTTAATTGTTAAGAGAATACTATTTATAAAATTTCCCTAATAATAGTAATGTTTATAAACTTTTAATCACATTTATTGTACATTATAATGGTACAAGAGTCGATTGATTATAGATACACCGATAAAATACTTTATTGTAAACACTGATTTTGGAGGGAAGGATATTGGTGAAGGATAATTAATATTATGGAATAAAACATGTGAAGATATTGTTCTTATACTTAACACAACAGTATAAATCATAAATTATATTGGAACAGGATTGAAAATTTATTCTCAACAAATTGAAATAGTAAACCTAATGTGACATACATTTAAAATAATATATGGAGACAAAATAAATGAAACATGTAGATTGATAAACCCATTTTGATATAGGAGATTACATTTTAAAAACAAAAAAATAGAACTTCATGTTTCAAAAAATGATTACATCGGAAAAGAGGTGGGTACAAATCAGACATTAACTATTGTTTTTAACAGTAATCAGTGTCTCTTTTGGAGTCAAACTGTCCACATCATGTTGTGTTAGTTATATCCACTATGTAATTTCTAGATCTATTCCTATATTGGACCAACACTGGTAGATGTTTGTTTAGAGTAATATGGTTTTCTACAGCAGTTATATATAGTTGAGAAAATGTTCAATGGAAAATCAATTTGCTTTACATTCTATTTCCATCCGAAATAGTCCATTTGTTCGTTAAATGTGTTATTACATAGTTTCATGTAGTCTTTAATAAGGGTGAAATTAGCAGTGGCTGTAAATATATAAATGGTGTTTCGAAAATATTAGATTCTATATGTTATTTCCAATTACTTGGAAAAACATCAAAATTTCAGTCAATTTAGTCTGATTTTTTGTTGTATATATCCTTTAAACGTGGATGCAGATCAGGGATTGTTGTTTTCACTGAGTTTTTTGATGTTTTAACAATTTTTAAAACCATCAAACTCTATCAATATATTTATCTACATGAATAAATGAATTCAATCAATAACTTCCCAAAAAAATGAATAAATGTAATAATTGGATCTGAAATATGATGATTATGAAATACAAAATGAGTAGAAAAAATGGAGTGTGTTTTAATCATAGAATTTATAAATGGAAATAGAAAAAATAAATATTTTCTACTCAAATGACGTAATGAAAATTAAAGACAATGAAGGAAAAAACATCTACCTGAGTAGATGATATATTTTTATTTGTTATAGAAATTTCAGAGTCCCCATTGCACCTTACTCCTGAAATTCCAGGGCTGTGATGTTCCTAGATCGAAAGTGTTTAATGGAAAATAAATATCAATAACATAACAACACTTTCAATTCAATTCATATAATCCCCATGACATGATTGTTATGAAATCAATGTGAGAAAAAAACCAATAAAAACAGATGATAAAACTCAATAAGAAATACAATAAAAACAACAACGAAATATAGTACATATCCATCATAGATATTTATAAGAATTAAAAACAAATTTATTTGATGTGAACGAATTTCAATGGATATGAATGTGTAGAACAAAAAGGGGACAAAATATGTGGCATCACATATCCTAAAACTAACCACACTAAAATAATTTTATTTTAAAAATTAGCATGTAGAATATGGCTACATAAGTTGGAAGTGAAAAGATATAAAATGACTGACATGAATTCCAATATCATCTGAAGAAAAAGATGATGAATGACATGAATTCAAATATCATCCAAAGATAACTCCATTCCTGTCGAAATTGTAATGAACACAAGAAATGATTTGTGAGTGGAAAAAATCAGTCCCATGATTTTCCTCCCAAGGATAATCATTTCATAAAAATTATGTCAATCAAAACCTGTCATCAAACCCTTTTAGCAAAAACCAATTTGATACCTTTCTTAATGAATGAGAAAGGATGAAGAATTTTTTTTTTCTAGTTACCAAATGTTCAATAATTACTATTAACATGATTTTTTCATTTGAATCGCATTAATTTATCATGTTTCCATTATAAGATACACATATCATATGTTCATATTCTATTAATGTTGTTTATGCAAGAAAGTATTGTAGTGATTTGAATGTTATACCATGACGTGGTAAAACAGAAGTCTTTCATCATTAGCAATGTGGAGTAAGTTACTGAATCATTCCACATAACAAAAATTTGTGAAGGTAAAAACATATGTGACACCATTTATTCTAAAAGAAACTAATAAATTAAACAAATAGAATAAAATGATCCCCATTTAAAAACAACACACTGGTCCAATTAAATTCAAAAAATGGGGGAAAATATACAACAATAAATAAAGACAACCCTTCAAATCTAAAACTAATTTAATAAAACAACTGGGACAGTTATAAATACCCAACGATAAGAAATTTCATTAAAATAATTCAAAATTGGAAAAAATGGTCTTACGAAACATGTTCAGAAAGTGAAATATAAGCCAGAATAAAATGATCAAATTTCACATCTAAAAAAATTGTTAAATAAAATATCCTTGATAGGATAAATTTTCATGGATAATAAATTTCATTATAATGCATAAAACATGAAAATATGGGCTTACCAAACCATTTTATCAAGTTAAATTTAACCCATCATGAATTCAAAACCTTTCAAATTTCAAAAAATGACTAATGAAAATAACCAGGATATTTAGAAATTTACAAACATAAGCAATTTCATTAAAATGCTTAAAAACTGAAAAAATAGGGCTTACCAAACATGTACATGAAGTTCAACTTAAGCCTTTATAAAATGACCACCTTTAAAATATAAAAATGCTTAATGAAAATAACCAGGATAGTTAGACATTTTCAAATATATGACATTTCATTAAAATTATTAAAAACATGGAAAATTGGCCTTACCAAACATGTTCAACAAGATCAATTTATGCTCGCATAATATTTCCAGCATTCAAATCACAAAAATAATTAATGAAAATAGCCAATATAGTTAGAAATTAACAATGATAAGTAGTTTTATTTAAATTCCTAAAAAATAGAAAACTTGTCAAACAAAACCCTAAGGAAATACGAGCATGAAAATTTTAAAATAAAAATGAAACCCATGCACTGAAAAAATAAATTAGAAAATGAACATTTATACATTGGAAAAGAGAACCACAATAACCCATACCTACCCATATATGTCATATTGAAGTATAGTCCAATCAAATCCAAGAAGCACATGACTATCACTGTATAATAAACTCCTTGAGTTCTGAACAATATTAAATGGTTCAGTCTAAACCCTTAAATCAAGTCCACATAAAGAATGAGTTGTTAAAAATACACCAGGATCAAACCACATTAATCAATAAAAAATCCAGTATGTATTTACACACATTTCCAAGAATAAATTAGAAACATAATTAATCTCATACCTAAAGTGTGAAGATGTTGTGGGAGGGAATATGAGATGCAAGAAGCCAGCCAAGAAGATATAATCACAAACCTAAAACTAACCATAGTATAATCAAAAGAAATATTGTTGTATTTACAATGACCGAGATGAAATATGGATGGGGTATTTAGAGTATATGAATAGGATAATTATGAAATGAATGTATTGGTAATTAATGTTTTACTACAAATAAATCAGGATTGATAGAATATTGAAAATTTCTATGAAATTATGATAACCTACCTCTTGCAAATATGTGGATTCATCCACTTTCTATCCAGTAAGGGTTGTAGTTTTTCGACGTAACGTACAATGTGAAAGGAGTGGGGGTTAGGGAAGGGGGCAGGGAGTGAGGTGGTGTTGAGAGGTGTCAAGGAGGGATTCAAGGAGGTATTCAAGGAGGAAAGCGGTGTTGAGAGGGGGAATTTAGGATGGACGAAGTTAGGTAGGCGGAGTGAAATCTAGGCAAAGGAATTGCGGAGGTGAAGGTGGAGGAAGAGGCGTGGTTGGATAGAAGAGTTAGGGATAAAGAAGGACATTTTCAGAAACCCTAATCCGAACGGAGGAAAACCGGTAGTGGGAGGAGAAGCCCGAAGCATGCTGCGGGAACACTAAAATGGAGGTAGGTAGCGGAAGGTGGTTTTTGATGATCCTGTAGGATAAACATGGGTAGGTGGAGGTGGAGAGATCTGTAGAGGCTGCGGGAGGTTGAGGATGAACAAGCAGAGGAAGAGTAATATGTAGAAACCACGAGAGGTCAAGGATGAACAGGAGAAGGTGGAGCAATCTGTAGAGGCCGTGGGAGGTTAAGGATGAACATGCAGATGCAGAGTAGAAATGGTCTAAACCCTAATCGTATCCAAGGTCAATCCCAGCTGTGTATAGAATGGGAGATGATTTGAATGATTTTATTTGGAGAATTGGTGGAGGAGGTACAACCTGATGTTGTGGGGGTTTATTTTTATCTTAAGAAGTCCATATGTGGTGACATGGGTGATTCTGTAGGTGAAAAATCAGTGGGGAACAACCCCACTTTAGTAGATATAGTAGATATAATGAACAATTATAAAACTACCACTACCCACATTTATAAAAGATCCTCTCCTATACCCAACCAAAATCAATCCTTTCCATTTAAATTTTATTTAGTAACAAACTAAATTACCCCCCATAATACTATCTCACATTTGGGAATATCTGATCCCATGAAGAAGAATCATGCCTCTAATTACCAAGAGCCCCTTCAAGAGGAAATTAAAGCCAACAACATAATAGTTATTTACTCCTTAGTCATTCTTCTATATATTCTTCATATATCTCTAGTTGAATTTGATTTATCAATTCAATCAATGTTTTTTAAACAATTAATATTCTGTAAAAGTTATATTATCACTGTATATTAATAACTTCTTACACATTCAGTCATTATTATGTGTTCTTCTTTTGCTAAATTTTACCTCATATATAAAGAATTTTACAAATTTTATCACTTGATTGAGTATAGGAACTCAAATAAATATATTAATATTCAATAATAATGAATTTAATGTGTTTTAACAATTGTTTTAAAAATTATATTCACTAATAAATTCATTTTTTAATTTTATAATCATCAAAAATAGAAGTGATCCCAAAAATAAACCACCATTTGTTCAAAAAAAATATTATTGAATGAAATTAAATGTTTTTTAAAAAATAGTACCTCATCCTAAACATTATATAGGTTATTATCTCAAAAACATGAATCAAAGACCAGAACCACTAAACCAAAGAATTCAAGGGTAGCGGAATAGTTAAAACATGGATGTTCATTTTAACTATAAAAATTTAATTTGTGGGTTACAAGTAATTTTAAATAAATAGTGTAAAGTGAAATAATTGTAAATAAGATTTTTATTTTATTTAAAATAATCATAAATTTATAGTAAGGCAAGTTGGAACATGTATAATAATGATAAATTCTAAGGTAATGGTTTCTTTTCCAATCCAACATTAAATTAAAAATTCATTATGTCTTAATTATAATTTAATAATTTTTACATTATTTATATTTATAACCCCCCTAATTTTCATTTATTATAGATATTTTTCTGGTTTAAAATGTCATTTTATAACTTTTCTTCCCTTGTATTTACAATTCAACTGATAGAATGCTCGTAAGTGAAACTATCCTTATCACATCATTATAGTTAGGAATCATTCTCTTTTATGACAATATTGTATTTCAGAGTAAGATAGATAGGAAGGGGGGGTAATTTACTTTTAAAATGTGAATGAAAATTATGCATTAAATTATAATCCCTTGTAGAAAATAAAATATTAAATTAAATTGTATGAAGGTTTTTTTAGTTATAAATTTATAAGAGTGGAATCATATATGTAAGCATATTGAATGAAAAAATGACTGAGAACAATTAAAATGAAATGATTTGTCTAATAAATATTCATATGTGTTTATATATATATAAACTAATGACATGATAATTAATCGTATTGTTAAAAGTATATCGAAGCAAAAATGAATTAATATAGAATAAATTAAATAAAGAAGTGAGTAATCATAAAAAAATAGAATTTGATAATGGAGTATTTCTAAAGAGATTTTAGGAGACCCTATATATCCTACCCTAATTTATTGAGGGTTTAATGTATTCTTCCTTGGTTTTAATGGCATCAAGGATAAAAAATGTAACTTTCTTCTGAATTTGTTCTAGCAAGAAACTAGAATTAAAATTGATGCTATCCTTTTAGTAAATGTATCTTGAAACGTCAAAAAAATAAATCCATTAACTTTTGGTGGGTTTGGTAGGAAACCTGAATCCCTCAATTTTAATGGTTGTGAGCACCGATGTAGGTAGAAGAAAGAAGAGAGAAATTTTCTTCGTAACAATAAAATTGAATATAAATCTCAATATATCTAACAATAATAATAAAACTAGGGGGGATATATAATAAAGTAAATGAAGTGAGAATGATTTAAAATGAATGCACATGTTTTTTAGAATATGAAATCAAAATCATAACTAGGAATAATTTGATGATCATATAGAATTTTAATTTATATTTGGGGTAATGTATGTTGAAATTCCTCCTTGGGGTTTATATATATCCTCAATAGTCATGAGGAAAATTCTAGAATTTATCTTGTATCAATAAAATTTTAGAAGACCAAATTCTTGAAAATTTTACCATAATAAATACTCTCATAGACTACCTATCTGAATTCCACTAGGTAGTATCTTACTAACATCGAGTATCAAGTGTGATTCTTGTAGCCTTATTGGTTCTGTAAAAATTCAACTAGCTAGCCACTACTATCTTCTAGGTATTTGGTGCCCATCTAGTTGATCTGGTGGATTTTTTGTAACTACCAGGTAGTTTGTTCTATAATATTTGGTATTTAGTCGTCCTCCTACAATAATGGGGTTCTGTAGAATGACACTAGGTTGTTGGTGTTTTCCCATTATGTAAATAATGATCTATGTTTGTGTGTGATGACGAAAATTACATCCTCATATTGTTTGAATCCTTCCACTTTCCCAAAAAACTCCATAATATAATTTTCAACATGATTAAATTTATTAAATTAAATATGAATAGTTATGACAAAGAAGACTGTTTTTCTCATTAAAACAACAAGTGAGATTCACAATAATCTCCGCCTTTATAATGATCACAAAACTCTTAAATAAAAATATTAAAACCAGTATTGTATGATACATTTTATTTTAAATAATAAAGTCTAAAACCAAGAAACAAATCATTAAATACATTCAAATGAAAAACATTCTACCACTTTATAAAGAAAAATTTCTTCCATTATTTTTAAAATAAAACTTCTTCCCCCTCATTAAAATAATATTATCCCTTCGTAAAAACAATTCCATAAGAAAACCATAAATGTCTCCACCATTTAGAAAATATTTTTTTTAAACAAACTATAGAAATTCTATTAATTTCCACATTTTAAAAATGAATTTTTCCTCCACTATGATTATCAAAAATAACTTGTAAACATGTTAGAGAATTAATTTTTATAAATTAAAATGTATCCCAATAATAGGAATAAAATGATGATTATTTTTTTGTTACCCATCATTAATGATCATCTGAGAGACAAAATTAATTAGATATTATCTTATTAATATTAATATATTTATAATACTAATTTCAAACAAGATTATTTTAAAAAAACTGTATTTTAAAAATTGTTTTCAAATTTAATTGAAAATAATCCTTCAATATTTAAATAACACTTTCAAAAAAATTTAAAAAAGAATATTATTTGAAATATTATATCCTATCTTGGAACATTCCAATAAATATATGATTACCTACACCTGAATTAATGCATTATAAATATGAGGAGCCATAAGATGGTTAAAAAACCATATAAAGTAAAAAATTTACCTAATAATTTTAATTCCATCATTTGGTTATTGTAAATATTGTATTAATAAACTTGAAAAAATTCATTGGGAGTGTCATACTCAGTGTATAGTAAAGGGTGCTACTCAGTCTTATGGTGAAATTGGATAGAAAAAACTAGCCTTTTGTTATGGTAATAACTATTAGAGGAATATATATACAAAAAAACATCCACTTATTTATATCTAGAACTGATTTTTTTCCATATCACACTCAATTAACATTACCAATGTTATGGATATTTTGAAATTTTTCTAAAAGATAATTATTTAAAAAAAACATTTTGATGACATATAATTAAAAAATTGTAAAAAAATTCTTCCAAAATTTATTGAAAAATAATTACAAGATAATAATGTCTAACTCTCCTTTGATAATGTCAACGTGATCAATACAAATGGATTTAGTGAATATATCTACTAAATGAAGGTTAGTGAAAACAAAATCAAGAATAATATCACAATTTTGAAAGTTATCTCTATGAAATTGGAGAATCGTATCAATGTAATTCTCATAGTAATATATTATAGTATTTCTAGTTAAACTAATTTAACTCATACTATAAGACTTGATATGGAAGTGATCATATATAAGACCAATGTTTAAGAGAGTGCGTTTCATCCAAATTAATTGGGTGAAACAACTCCATGAAGCTACGTATTTGAGTTTGGATATAGATATATCAACAACGTTTTTTACAAATTTAGGAGACATGGTATTTTATTTGTAATTGGAATGTCTTACATGTACTATCTTTATTGAGTCTTCATCCTCTAAAATCATGATCAGAAAAACAAATAAGTTCAAAGGAATTATCATTTAGATAAAATAATCCATTGTTATTAGTTCTATTAAAATATGTAAATTGTATTTTGAGAGATTTAAAATGAGATTCTTTTGGATTTAAACAAAAATTAGTATAATGGAAAACACTAAACATGATTTTTGGTCGAGTCACGATAAGATAAATGAAAATCCCAATCATACTTCTATGAGGCATGTTATCAAATAGATTAATAGTTTTATAAAATGTTATATTTCAATTAGTAATAATGACTGATTATTTCATTATAATGATCCATACCGGAATATTTTAAAAGATTATAATTGTGTATACTTTTTTTATAAAAGTTCCTTCAAATGTTTTAGAAAATTGAAAACCAAGGAATAATATGAATTCTTCTACAAATCTCATTTCAAACTCATAATTTACTAAATCCTAAAAATAAATAAAAATATTTATTTTAATAGAAAATAACATTACCAAAATAAATTTGAACAATTATGAAACCTTTTTAAAAATTATTTAAATAAAAAAGTGAATGCATCTTTTCACAATTTAAATTTTTTTGACAAAAATAATTATTTTTGTCCATTCATACAAATCTGATGGGATTTTTTAAACACTATAGTGATTTGGTAAAATTTAAAACCTGATTTAAAAAATTATTATCCTCAAAACTAGTTGGTTATAGAAATAAAATTTTTATAAATAAAGATATTTCAAAAAAAACTTATTACATCCACTGGAAAAAGTGTAAAATTAAAATGAGTAGTGAATGGAAACATGATTCTAATGGATTCTATTTGATAAAATTTTTTACTAGTTTAACCATAATAAATAACATCTTAATTAAATCCTTCAAAAAAAATTAGAATTGTTATGGGTGATATTACATTTCTAATATAACCTACTTTTAAAAATGAATTTGGTTCCAATATTGGGATGATTATTCGGTCATTCCTTGATAGTCTAAATATTTTCCCTTTATAATTATTTTAGATCCTATTGTAGGAAAAAATATTAAATTTTCTTTATTAATATCCTAATCAATGTTTCGAGGCTCAGAGTGAGAGTTAAAGTGATGATATTCAACCTCATTTAAGGTTGATCTTGTAGTGTCTGTTCTATACTGTAATTCACTATTAAAATACCTTAATGAAGGTTATTTTGAGTAACCCATACATTGGTTATGAGAGTAGATATGGGTTATTTTTAACATTTAATTTCATTATAATTTTAAGGTTTAGGTAAGTTCAAACCATCTTGGTCAGCATCATCATCACTTTGATGATAAGATTTATTAATATTACCATCAAACATGATGTGAACTAACTCTTATAGGGTATTGTTCCTTTTATTAAATAATTGATATGATTTATATGAGTTGGATTACACAATAAATATACCTTCATCAATATTTAGATCAAATTTCCTCAGATTTCCTTTGTTTTAAGGATAAAAATATATACTCAAACACCAAAAAATATACAGTATTATGATGGTGTCCTTTCCTGATATCATAAAGGTTTTTTCTATGGATGGGCCTTGTGAGAACACAGATAATGATATAGTAAGTGGTATTGACTACCTCATCCAAAAAGTATTTAGGGAGCTGAAAATCATTTAAATAAGTTCTAGTAATCTATTAAATGGTCCAATTTCATCTTTCCAAAACCCCATTTGGTTGAGATTTTCTAGGAGCGATGAAGTTATCATGATATCCATGTGATAAAAAAAGTTCATCAAAGACTTTACTATCAAATTATTCACCATATTCACCTCTAAGTGATAATATATTGTAATATATTTTATTTTCTAATTTTTTGGGAAATTTTATTATGAATTTATAATCTACATTTTTATGATCCATGAAATAATCCCATGTATAACTAGTATAATAAACGATAATTACATAGGTGTAATATATACCGCCTATACTCAAAACATGATTTGGTAAATAAAGATCAATTTATACAAGTTACAAGAATATCAAGGAAAAACATCCTTTTAAGATTCATAAGAAATTTTTTTCTTACCATGTTTTCATGGTTCACAAATAATGTTATCTTTAAAATAAGAATTAGTAAAATTTCATATTTGATGGATATAACTAAGCACGAATAGGGTTTTAGTGAAACAATGACCAAGGAATCAATTCCAAATCCGAGACTCACTATGTTCGTCACTAAAACACTTATAATTTTGTCTTGTAAGATATTTTAAACATATAATGTATGAGTTTTTTTAAAATGATATATAGTGAATAAAATATTTCAATTATAAATAAAAAACATACAAAAATAATTTACAAATATTAAATATAAAAATGATATCACATAACTGACTGATAATTAGTAAATTATGCTTCCAAACATTTACAAATAAAACTTATTTAATTAAATTGGAGTTATATAAATTGACCAAAAAATACCAGTGATTTTAATTTTTGAATCAAATATTAACATAACATGTCATATGTCATAATTTTCAATATAATTGAATTAATAAGTGTCACCACAGATGTGACTCAAACGACCACTCTCCGTATACCATGTATCTTATTTGGTGTTTTTCAATAGATATGATCCCTAAAAAATATTAGGAGACTAATTATTTTGGTACACATATTTTGGGTCTACATAATTTATTTAATGATGTATTTGGAATCCAAAATTATTTACAAGAAGTTTATATATTTTAATTATGATATGGGAGATGAATTATAATTTGTAAACACTATATAGAATTCTTGAAATTTCATTAATAAAGAAGACATGTAAATTTTTTATAATAATTTCAATATTTATTTTAGTATTATCCCTTAAAAAAGAAGTATTTTTAGAAATTTTGGAAAAACAATTTTTTTGAAAAAACAATTTTATAATTACATATAACAAATGTTGAGGGCTGAAAATAAATTTTAAATATTGACCCCCATCGGTTAATTGAGAAATATTATTTTTAATATCTTTATCTATTGATTATAATTTACAAACACTGATTTCATCATTTAATTTTAAAATCAAATCATATTTTTAAGTTAAAACATAATTGTTTTCAAAAAAATTAATTTGTACCTATTTTTATGATACATAAATTCTAAAGTATGTTTAAAATAGCATTTTTTATGCTGATATATATTATGAAAAATATCATTATAATATAGATAATTTGTTGAATAAGTAGAATAAAAATGGGAAGAATTATAATTAATTGAATTGACTTTATCAGATACATTTATGTAAACCATAAAGATCTTTTCACTTTCAACACTTGATTCATATGATGGAAAATATTCATCAATAGCACACAATGTTTTGACATTAATATCTTTCTTAACTAGTTTTTTTTCCTTAGATTTTTATTGTTATATGGATAATCTATCTTGATATGACCTTTATTATTTTAACTGAATCTAGTAACTATTGATACTTGGTTCTCTTTTTTAGTTCGGTATTTGGATATTTTTTTCCCAAGAACTTGTTTATCATTTTAAAAATATACGAATTTTCAATTTCACTTCTTTAAGATTACACATTCGTTACCATACAAATAATTGAAATTTTAACCTCTTTTAATTTCTTATCCTCTTTCTCATCTTGAATCTTCATAGTTATCTCACAAGTCAAGATAGATCTGATAATCTTCTCAACTAGAATATTTTTGAAGTCTTTATCTTGTTATATCGTTTTCACTTTTGGTTTCAAATTTATTGGTTGAACCCAAAATATTTTCTTCACTAAGGTTTCTAGAGAAATTATATCACTAAGAGACATTCAACAATTTCATTTTCTAGTAAAACGTTTAAATATATCAATAATATATATATCTCGATACATGTGAAAATTTTGAAGACTTTTTAATTCATATCAAGTCCAATATCTTTAACATTGTTTGTTCCTTAATGAGTGAGTTGTAAGAGTTTCCATATTTCATAAATGGTTATTCATGTACTTATATGATTAAAAAACTTTTAATCTACACCACAATAATGGGTGTTCATGGAATTTTCATCTAATACAAAAGTACCAATATCATTGGGTGTATATTTTTTCATCATTTTGAATAGTTGGAATATAACCATGCATAATATTTTTCCATAACTGATTGTCAATATTACAAATAAAGGTTGGCATATGAGTCTTCCAATGATTATTGTTGGGACCATCTAAATATGATCCATGACCCATAAATTCCACTTTAGGAGAAGCATTGGTATAAGAAGTAGATTCCATTTAAAATTATTCTTTCTTAAAAACTGATAAAAGAAATTTAAAATATATTTAATCATTGAAAAACTGGTAAAAAAGGGAAAAACGTTTCAATTCAAGATCTCATTTATTACTATGTGTGGGTTGGAGTAGATAATTGGGAAGGGGGTGAATTTATATTTTCGAAAAATAAAAAAAATCCATAAAAGAAAAAATCACATATAAAAAATTAAAATATTGAATAAATGAGTGAGATTTTTGATTAAATATAAAAATTAAAGAGGAGAATCATATAATTAAGCATATTTAAAAATAAAATGATTGAGTGTAATGGAAATTAGAGTATTAGGCATATCACAAATTAAATATATAAGTATATAAATGATATAAAAATTAGTGTATTGGTAATAAGAGTATCAAAGAAGAAATGATTAAGTATAGTGGAAATTAAAGAAATTAGAAATTACAATATATAATAAAAAGGAAATGTATTTTAATAAAGGAGTTTTGGTAAATCTTATTAATAAGACTATACTTATCCTATCCTATTTTCTTGAGGGTTTAATGAATTAGTCCCTTGTTTTAATGGTCAAAAAATATGAATACTCTATTTTTAATTGGTTATAACAAGAAACAATATGAAAAATTAACTAAATAATTACAATGGTTTTAGCTAGAATCCTCTAAAGAAATAAATCCATCGCCTTTATCAATTTTTGAAAGAAATCCTAATCCCTCACATTTAATTGTTTGGAGTATTGAAATAGATATAATAAAGAAGAGAGGGGGTTTTTTAGGATATTACATTTGAATCTAGGTCCCATTATCTATAGTAATTAAAATAAAAACTATGGTATATAGAAGAAAATATAGAAGAAATGTGAATTATTTACAAAGAAATCATACTTTTGGTTGAAAACGATATTGTAAGAGTAATAGGTATTAATTTAAAGATTATATAGATTTTTTGTTGAGAATTGTGTCAAGAGGAATTTCCACGCCTCAATGGTGTCTATTTATTGGATCCATGATCACTAAACATATTTTATAATTGATCCTGATATGATACAGTCATACAAGGCCAAATTATTGTATTTTTTAGTATAATAAATTCTCTATATGACATCCACTCCTCACACCACCTAGTAGATCATGGATACCATTGGGGTATCTAGTGTGCTGATTATAGGCTCATAGGTTCTAGTAATATTCCATTGGATAGATTATACTATCTACTAAGTATCCATTGAACTTATAGAAAATCTGGTCGTTCTATCTATTATTGCTTATTGATTAATGGACTTATATTGCGTAATTGGTTATTGTCATACTGTAATGGTGATTTGTTCCACCACTACTAGGTAGTCAGTGTTATCTCATAATGTATTCAATGCTCTTTACATGTTTGGGATGATGAAAATGACATCCTCACTTTTTTTGTAGCTCTCATCTTTCCTAGAAATCTCCATAACATGTTGTTCAGCATTAATAACTGATATACACTCAATGTAAATATTTAGAACACTAAAGAGAGATTTTGATCAATAAAACATAATGTGAGAAGCACACCACATAATAATTACATTTTCTTAATAATGATATTCTCCCTTTTTCCATGATTTATAAAGGTAATTTTCAATTATCATTCATACTATTTACAAATATTTAAAAGGTTAAATTTTTAATGTTTTCCTCATTGTTAGTTTGTTAATTTAATTGAAAATGTGTAAAACTCATATCATTTTTAATTTTTACTACATGATCTTCACTTATCGTCTTCCTAACTAATTTTTATAAATAGGCTTCTTCTTCATATTTTCAGGAGTTTTCAATGAAATTTGTATTCATATTTTTTTGTGAATTTTTTAGTTTAATGATAAAAGTTATCAAAAGTAATGAATGTTTCTTCTTATTCTTTCAAATAAATTTTCTAGTTTTATTTTGAATATTTTCTATTCTATATTGACATCCTTTAATATATATTATTATTCCTTGGGAATATGTTCTAATTATAGCATACAACTTCTTTCATTGGATAAAATATTATCATGTTTTCTAAAAGTTCTTATGAATACAATTTCTTTTTCATTGTAAAACCAAGCTATGATGAAATTAGGAATGATTCTAGGGGATTGCAACACACATATGTATTTTTTATCTATTATTTTATGTGTTGATACATTATACCCCACTAATACATTTGGGTAGTTATTTTCATCTCATGTGAGTAGATTATGAGACATGGGTGGACAGTTCATGTTTATAAGGTTATGGGGTGTGTGGGCTTAGACACAGTTAAAAATATTACGGGAGATATGTGGCTATCCCAACATGAAATAGTTACAAATAGGTGGTTATCCTATTCAACTATGAAATTTATATCTTAGTTGTTTTCCTTGACATATGATAATATTTTTATGCTTATGTTTATTCTATAGTATTATTTTATATTCTAATGCATATGTTATATGGATCAATGTTATAAAATCATAAATCATGTATAATGACTATAGAATTGTGTCATGAATCATGATTTATGATCAATATTATATTAGAAATGATTCACTTTTTTATTTTATTGAACACTGATTTTGTTCTCATATCTTTATTCTCATCTTATTCCCCGATATGATATCTGATTGATATCTCTTTTATTTATCCTTATAAGGAAATTGCGTTTGATGTTTCAAAGGATCGAATAATAACTGAGAATTGGGAATTGAATCTACTGTTCACTTTTTATATTTTTAACACTTTTTAAATACATAACCCCTATAACTAATTAAACTTTATTTCCTTATAAAATTTTAGTAAATTATAATTCATGGAAAGTGTAAAAGTAAGTAAAGAACACAAAATTTATAAGGTTTGACCTTAGTGGGAGAACATACATCAATTCCATATCCACTCATGTGGGACGATGGAAATCCACTATTATGATAGTGAATACAACTAGTGCCAACATCCATTTGACACCTCCTATTTCTTGATAAGATTTATTATACTAAATATCATTAGTTTATAATGTTTTACTATAAAATAACTAATCCAATAAAAATATTAAACACATATTGAATCTGCTCCTCAATTGCTCAGTCTGAATCCTTAGTCCTTTTTGGATGGATCCTATTTTCTTAATACGATAAAGTTGGATATGATTATCTCAAAATAATGATGTTGGATCTAATTTTATCAATAATTTAATGCTAGATCCAATTTTCTCAAAATCATAATGGTGGGTATGTCTTTCTCATTATCATAATATTGTATCCAATTTACTAAAAATGATAATGTTGGATCCTATTTTCTTAGTATGATGAACTCACTATGAATCTAAAAAACTCAAACTGTATTGTAATTCTCAGTACAATTATTATTAAACCATATAGAAAATTTCACATAGAATTATCTAGTTCTCTTCCTTTTGTATGTATGTGAAAATTTGTAATTGGAAAAATAATCTAAGGAAGTATTTATAGTAGTCACATAAAACAAATGAGTGAAACATTAAAACATTCCCCGCTTCATCAAATATGAAAATCTCAAAAAATTTATCACATTTAAAACATTACTATTGACTTTTGAATAACTCCTTAGATTTCTCTGAGATATATGATAAATTAAAATTCAAGATTGACCACTTTAATTCATCATACCTTTCTCAGCTCATTATGATCTGTTTCTTTCTCAGCATCATTACGATATGTTTCATTCTCATCTCATTACCATCATTTTATTTCTCATCTCAATATGGTCTTTCTCTTTCTCAATATGAATTTATTTGTAAAAATGCTTCAGTAGAATTTTCTCAGTATGAAAATATGAGTATGAAAATCCAAGTATGAAAATCTCAGAACAATTTTCCCAGTATAAAGTCCAAAAAAAATGTGTTTCTTCTTCAGGATAAGCAACATATTTTTATTTCTTAGATAATTATGATGTGATTCCCATTATAATGGAAATACCAATATGATGAAAATATCAATTTTTAACTCTGAAATTCTTCAAAACTATTAACCATTTATTCAAAATATTTTATCATAATAGTTTTCAAATTTTGTGAAAACTTCTTGATCAGAAAAGCATCTTCTAATTTAGTTTATAAAGTATTAGAACTTTCTAACTCCTGACATTACAATCTTATTCCAAAACCCTTTAGTAAAAAAATGAATTCTACACTCAAAAAATTCGTTCTTCGTAACATATAATCTTCTTTGTTTCACTAAATATAGAGAAGAAAACCATCCAAAAAACAAAAAATATTGCCTCTGATTATTCTGAATTCTATTATTTTCGATTTTATGTTGATATACCTATATTAAAAAATGATCATGATTAATAACTTCATCTTCCCAACTTCTTCTATTTCTGGGGTAGCTCAAATTGAAAACCATGGTCTTGAAGCTCGTGTCTGGAAAACAAACTCATTATGATGCACTAGGTTCAATTACAAAATAAAAATCATTCTTCAACAAAAAAATAGTTTAGAAGTCAAAAAATGTTTTAAAAAATTTGACTATATTGCTTCTTCCATCACCTCTTTGGATTTCTTGAAAACCCTTGTTAACAACTTTAACAAATCATAATTTTTTCACAACTAAAATTTTACAAACAAATCTAATTTTTAGCTTTTATCAAAACATATAATTTCTCAAAAGAGATTTTCTTAAAACCAAACATCTAGATAAATTAATGATCTTGAAATAATTTCATCCCTCTGTGGAAAGAAAATTTTGAATCCATGTAAAGATAAAATCCCTCTCACTCTTATATTTTCCCCTATTTTATTTTTCTCTCATTTTCTATTTCCCTTTCACAATTGTTTTCTCTCCACTATTATTTGACAACCATAACATCATATTCATAAATGTATGATAAGTAAAAACATCTTAAAAAGGTGTTACTCTATATCCCCCTTTTTTAACATAATCTAAATAACGATAGGGATTTTTTCTTTATAAGGTTTAGGAAGACATGGTATGAAGATTAACAAGATGTTTCACCCTCAATTGCACAAACCATTCTTTCAGCAATACTTTTTTAATGATATTATAAATCTGATACTTTGTTGAAATGTATTCCTTCAAAACATATTTAATAGGAGCTTTCTCTTTTATAAAGTCAATCATTATATCAATGTATTTTGATCTTGATTGTTAGGAAAGATTCCTAGAAAGATTAATTTCACACTAATTATCACATATTATCTTCAATGGTTTGAAAAATTTACTTTCATGTATTCTGACTATACATTCTCAACAAAATTTGATTTCAATCTTGAGTAGTAGTAAAATATTCAGATTCATTTATTCTAATAGTTACTAAACATTTTTTCTTACTATGTGAAATCACACAACATTCACCCAAGAAATACTTTCCTCCTGGGGTTGATTTTATATCATTACAATCTCCATCCCAATAGACATCAATAAAACCACAAAACATTATCTCACTATTTCTTTTGTATAATAACCCATGTTATGTTTTTCCTTTGACATATCTCAAAATCCTTTTTTCTTCCAACATATGTGATTATTTTGGATTCAATTGATACTTTGAACAAAAAGTCACAATATAAACAATATTAGGCCTTGATTATATAAGGTAAAGAATAATTATTATCCCCTTCTGAAAGTCATTTTGATTCACAATTTTTTTGGATTCATATTTTCTCAAATTTGTGCTCACTAAATTAGGATTTGAATCATATTTGGATTCCTCCATCCCAAACTTCTTTAATAATTACCTAGCATACTTTTCTTGGTATAAGAAAATGTATTTTTTTATTGAAATATTAATACATAGAATAATATTGATTCTCCAAATATTGACATTTCAAAATTCTTCTTCATTTCCATTGAAAATGTTTTACAAAAATTTTCTCTCTTCCAGATAAAAATTATATCAACCATATAAAAAATTTAAATTAGAGTTCCAAAGTCAAAATATTTCACATACAAGTTTGTAACGCCCCGACCCCAGCTGCCCAGAGTCGGTGCATTAATTACGTAACATTGGCATGATCATGAGAAAGATCAAATCCCGAAAGACCGATTAGTTTAGTAGCCTTGGAAACACTAGATATATTCATAAGTTTTACATTACATCATAAAATGAAAAACTACTACAACAACATAATGTTTCCAACGTCCACACTATAAACCCATAATATCCCTGCAAGTCAATCATAATTTACTTCTTCACTACCTGGGAAAAATAAAACATAAAAAAGGGGTGAGCTCAAATGCCCAGTAAGGATAACAATATAGCGGAACATTCAAAATAAGCATAAACATTTAAGGCAATGAATTACTAAAACAAAAGCCTTTTAAAAATTGAACTTCAACATAGTATGGCAAAAGTAAAATGAAATAATGCCATTTACTTGTTCACATGGATATTCTACTAATCGAATAATCACATGCAATATCAATAACCACTTTCATAATGTTGGAATGCATAATGCCAAATGTTAATTTCATTGTCTAGGCCTCATCCCAAGACCTAGGGGTTACTTCTAACCGGAACCCAACCCGGAGTGCCTCTAATAACCGGACACCAACCCGGAGTGCCTCTAATAACCGGACACCAACCCGGAGTGCCTCTAATAACCGGACACCAACCCGGAGGGCATACTTTTACCAGTCCCTAACCTGGAGGGCTTACTTTAACCAGTCCCCAACCTGGAGGGCTTACTTTTACCGGTCCCCAACCCGGAACATACTTGTTTAGCACATTCATCTGAAGAAAAGTTTGAAATATAACATAAACATTCGGGTTAAAACTAGCATACGAAATGTCAATAGTTTCACCATAAACTATGAATGGTATAAAATAGCACATCCACATTCAAACATATCACAAAACCTTCAATACAATATAGAAGTTTTGTATTATAATAAATCAACTTCAAATAATCTTAAAATCCATCAAAGGATGTTGACATAGATGAAATCAAAATTCTTTTAAAAGAAGTATCTCCTTTTATTTTGAAATCATTTAAGATCCATATAAAATAAAACATTTTCTTTGAAAATATTCTTATAAGCTTGTAAGGAAAGCTTCGACGATTTTATAACGGCGGAAAATAACCGCACCCGCCGTATAAGTTAAAAAAAACATTCTTACCTCAATTCTGTCGAAAAGGTTAAAAAGGACCTTGTTTTGAAAACGACGGAAAGATTCCTTTATAAACCTCTTATAAAAAGTCAAACAAGGGTATAAATGACTTTAACCCATATTCTTGTAAATAGTAAAAATGTTTTGAAATACATTTCGAAGAAACATGGATGTGGATGATAAAGAGATCCCAGTAGATTATTACGTATAATACAACCTCGGATAATGAAGAGATTGTGAAATAACCCTTACCTTGTACTTTTCCTTGGTTGGGGTAGGTTAACCTCCTGTATAATGGTGAAATAATTGTTATTAAATTATACAAGAATCATATATATTAATATGATATCATATATGATCTTTTAACATTGATTTGTTAATAATATCTTAGAATTATCGTCGTTTCGGGTGTTAACTTACTCATTTTCTTTTATATGTTTTGTTACATAAGTCATGTTTGTTGTATCTTATTCATATCTAGAATGATATCAAGTCCTTAAACATCATTTTTAAATCATTAAATGATAATTATACTTGAATGGATACGATGGAGAATGAATCTCATCGCGTTCGTGGAGACGGTAGTCCGTACGTACGCACGAACGCTACTTCCATTTAATTTTTATTTTAAAAGAATCGAATCCAAATGATACATAGGTATATTACTATTCCAGTATAATATAATATTTTATATATGTTACTTAAGTTCATTAACACCATCCTTTATACGTTCCAAGTGTGGTATGAACGAGTCATATCATTTTAAGGGGGCGGTAGTCCGCACTTCCTCAAATGAAATTATCGTATGTATATACAACATGAAACGAATAATGGTATGAAATAAAATGGAATTACAGAAGATTATATATAAAATATATATCATTAATATCATATTTAATCACAGTTCCATCATAATGGCCACCATGAGAGGTGGTAAGATGTATTTGAACAATCATCGTTTCGTGAGGCGTTAGTTTTCCATCCACAGAAACATTATGTTCATCATCCATTAGATGGAGTTGTGTGTATGTGTAGTTTTAATCCTTCTTATAACAACATCCTAGTATATTGAGGATACTGGTGTTGTTACAAAAGAAAGGAAATAAAAAGATTTATGGGGTTGGAGAAGCAAAATAAATGAAAATAATTTAAGAGAAATCGTTACCTTTAATTTAGGTAACTCACTTTGGTTGGAACCAAAGGACTTCTTGAAATGCTTTCTTCCTAAGGGGAAGCTTCAAGGAGGAGTAGAGGGATGTGGGGAGCTTAGTTGGGCAGAGTTTGGACGAGCCAATTGGCTTGAGAGGTGTGAAGAAATGAGAAGGAGGAGTGCCCTTTTATAAGAGGGGTGAGGGGCACCTTTGGAAAAGCTAGAAATATTAATTTATAATAAATTCATATTCGGTTTCTAATGGCTCCAAAGTTGACTATTAAAAGGTTAAGGTGGGGATAGGTCGCAAACCACTCAACCAATAGAATTTAGACAGGTTTGGGTACTTATATTAACCTTATCTTTAAGTATTAACTCTAAGTTAATTAGTTTCACTTTTACAATGTCTCTTTGTATTTTTATATAATATGGTTAATAAACTTACTATATACATCCAAGCGACCCCCAAGTGGTCCATTAATGAGGAACCTATCATAATATAAGTCTCTTGGCCGAACCTTAGATTTTTAGGAATTTAATATCAATTAATAATATAATATTTGTTTTAAGAACTCTTTTATGTCAATTTTGACACTATTCAATAGTTGATTTTTGTGAAACTCCTAACAGATTTATTACTTCGAACAAAGTCAATTAAATCAATCCTAATATATCATATTATCATAGAAAATTAGTTTAATTCATTAAAAGTTTCATATTATAATTATTTGGGTATTTATAAGATCAATTATTTTAATTTTTCACTATTTTAGTAATTACTGCATCATCATTGTGTCATAAATAAAATAAATTATTTAATGTCTAAAAATTATAAACAAAATATCATTATGTATGAAATCTTTTTATCTTTCTAATGAATATTTATAATCGAAAATCCAACATGTATAACCCTATTTAAAAATTGTTCTTCTAAAAGATGTAAGCTTATGCCATTTTTATTTTTATTTTAACTTTATTAATATAATGTGTCATTATCACTTACAAGTGGATCCATGGGGTCCCAAAATAGACCCAAAGATGCCCATGGTCGACCATGTATCAACCAATAGGGTTAAGACACGTTTTAGGGTAATTTAGTATTATTATAATATTATTTTTTTAACCCTTATTTACCGGATTTACCCTTTAACCATGGTAAATAAAATATTTGCCACAGTAACTTTTCAAAATGTCTAAAAGTTACCTATTTACACAATTTGAACATCCTGATTCCAAATATGGAATCCATTTTCCTAAATTCAAAACACAGAAGTGGCAGAAATTAATTTAAAATTAATTCCCGCTGTCAAAACAAAAAGCGTGTTTTTAAGAGATAATAACTATCAAAAGATTGACACTTGTTTATGTTCGGTTTAATTGTAAAATTATGTCCAATGACCAACATTATATTAAATGGTAAAAATATATTCTAAATATACTTTAAAACCACTAAAATTCATAATTTATCACTATTAATTATTTTGATTAAAAAAGTTGTTTTTAATTAAAATTTAGAAATTTTCACTATTCATCAAAATATGAAAGTTATCCGAAATGTACCAAAATTTCACCCTAGGCTAATTTTGATATTCTGAATCCAAAAATGAAGTCCATTTTGAAATATAAAATATATATGATTTCAAAAATTAGGTATTACTATTCACAACGGCTAGTTTAATCGGTTGTGGTGTGTGTTAAAACTCGATGTTGCGTATAACACACGCTACTGTATTATTCAAAGGAAAGCGTACCGTGGAAGCTTGGGATGTTTCATTTTAAAAATTTTTTGATGTCCCCATTTAGTCAATATGTTTAAAATATTGTATTTAAAAAGGGTTCACTATTAAAAGTTGATAAAAGTGCAATACTGAAAATGAATTTGTTCTTGCATTATATCAAAGAAACTCATAATATGGATTCTAAAATTATAAGGATTATATAAAGTTTAAAATTCAGATAATACTATTCATAATCGCTTTTGAATGGCTTATTTTTGTAAGTCATGGTGTGATTGAACTCGGTGTTGCGTGTAGTGCAAGTTATTTAATTATTTTGAAGAAATAACACACTATGAAATCTTGGGGTGTTACATTCTCCCCTCCTTCAATAAATTTCGTCCTCGCAATTTGAAATTGTTCTTCAAAAATAAAAGGTTGAAAATAGAAAATATATTTGTCGGAAAACCCACATCGGAAATTGGGTTACTAAAATTTAGTCTTAATATGAGGAAAAGAGAAATGAAAGGGTCACCACCAAATTATGATCTCGATTAGGAGAACATTGGTGGCAATTAGAGACATATAATTGGAGGAAAAACGTAAATATTTATAGGTAGTGGTTGAGGTCATCAATCACAAACAAGTATAAAATTGAGGTTCTTAAACTCATCAATCTATGATGATTTGAAGTACCATCGGTTCAACAAAATATAGGGTATTGGGATCACACATTTTTGACATTTCAAAATATCTTAGTTGAAATCCCACATCGAAAAATGAATTAATGAGGCCTCTATTTAAAATAAAGAGTGGAAAGTATGAAGATTACCGAAAATAACACATACTAGGGTTCCATGTAGGAAAATATGGATATGGAGGAGAAATCTAACCATCAATTATCTGATGGAGAGTGGTAGAGAACATGGCTATGAAAAGGCCAACAATCCTAAAGCCATAAATTAGTGATGATTTAAGGTACCATCTAGGACAACATTTTTGTTCTAAGTTCCTTTTATTAATTTTGAGGAATTTATTTATGAGTTTGTCTAAGATCATAAGGAGATATACTTACTTTATAATTAGAGTTTTATCTAATAATAAATTTCTACCACAAACTCATCTTTCACTCTAAGAGATAATAGAACGTAAAAAAAAATTTATACAGGGTTCCAAAATAAATGAATTTATAATTCATATACCAGATCTTTTAATAAAAACTAAATTATTTAATCCAGGACATCTCGTGGGCCAGTGGTAGGTGATACACCCTTGTCGCCCTTCAGTTGCGGGTTCAAGTCTCGCAGCCTTGCCGGACGTGACGGGTTACCGCCCAACCTCCGGGTTTTCCTTTTATGGTAATCCAAAATAATCCAAACTAGAACTATCCAAAATACTTCTATCCAGACTCACAGTCCAACATTTATAAGTAAGGTAAACATAATGTAGAACCTTTTTACCCCGTAATATCATATGAATACCTTCATCATGTATTCTTTTAATACACTGAAACATCCTGAATTACCATATTCCTTATTGATTACATTCATGCTCCCTTATTCCATATAGAAAGCTGGATATACTTCATTAATCCAAAAATGTTTTAAACCCCAAAAATGATGGAATATACAAATCATTAATCAGTTCGAAGGTAGTCAAGAATATCCAATATAATTTATCCAAAACAATCATGTATTATTCCAAAATCACTACTTCGGTATCAGAACTATATTATGGTTTATCATTCTCTCAACCATATATTTTCCAAAAATTTATCCTGCTATTGAGTCACTTTTCTTTGTTCCACATAATCTCAAGTCCTTAATGAAATAGTACTGCAGTACAATCCTTATATACTCCATAATTATTATAACAAGTACATTGTTGATACAACACTCAATTGACATAATCAACATAAGAACTCTAATCATTCCTCCTTATCTGTGGTAGTATCATAACTTGATTATTATCCAATAGCATCATTTGCGGCATAGTCTGATGACTGGGACATAGGTTCGCATAGTGTCCAAACTCCTTGCAAATGAAGCATTGTACATTTGAGACCATTTTCTCACCCTTGCAGTCACGTACTTTGTGCCCTTTTCCTCCACACTTATAACAAACTCTCATTCCTTTCAGGCATGTTCCAGGGTGTTTCTTTCCACAGTTACCACATATGGGAAAATTATTCTTTTCCCTCTTCCCTTTATCCATCTTTCTCTCTTCCAGCCTTTTCTTCTCTTGCTTCCCTTCAAAGGCATAGGACTCAGTAAACTCTTTACTTATCTTATCAACACATGATATTATTTCTTCAAATGATGATAATACATGGGTGACTATTTCTCTTATAAATTCTAGCTTAAGACCATGAAAGATATGATCCTTCCTTCTCTTTGAATCATGTGTATTTCTGGAGTTCTCATTCCTTCTACTGGGCGCCATTTCTAAACAATGGCATAAACTAGATCAGTTTATGAATCAAAATACATAATCCCATACTTATAAAACACTTGACATAAATTGAACTATTTATGGATATAATCCATAATCATAAGAATGTTTTCTTTGAGGAAGTATATACTCATAATCCCTTCAAAATGATTTGTAAAGAAAATGAGAGTTATCCTAATCATATCCACCGGGAGTGTCGTAACCAAGAGTGCAGCAAGGCCCGTTGTCGTGCACCAGTTCCCGTTCGAGTCTAGCTCAAAGCGGTGTTTTCGGGTTTTAACCCTAGGTACATCTGTGCCAGAGCCGCCTCTACCTGCTCGTATCCAGACAGGGATGTATTGCTCGGAAAACTCACAAAATCTCTACAATACCAAAATTCTAGGAAGTTCTTCTATACTAATCCTCAAAGTTCATCTTAGGTCTACGTGCCCTAATCAGAGTTTATCTAAATCTAGCTTCCAAGGTTTGTACTAAACTTCCTCTGATACCAACTGTAACGCCCCGACCCCAGCTGCCCAGAGTCGGTGCATTAATTACGTAACATTGGCATGATCATGAGAAAGATCAAATCCCGAAAGACCGATTAGTTTAGTAGCCTTGGAAACACTAGATATATTCATAAGTTTTACATTACATCATAAAATGAAAAACTACTACAACAACATAATGTTTCCAACGTCCACACTATAAACCCATAATATCCCTACAAGTCAATCATAATTTACTTCTTCACTACCTGGGAAAAATAAAACATAAAAAAGGGGTGAGCTCAAATGCCCAGTAAGGATAACAACATAGCGGAACATTCAAAATAAGCATAAACATTTAAGGCAATGAATTACTAAAACAAAAGCCTTTTAAAAATTGAACTTCAACATAGTATGGAAAAAGTTAAATGAAATAATGCCATTTACTTGTTCACATGGATATTCTACTAATCGAATAATCACATGCAATATCAATAACCACTTTCATAATGTTGGAATGCATAATGCCAAATGTTAATTTAATTGTCTAGGCCTCATCCCAAGACCTAGGGGTTACTTCTAACCGGAACCCAACCCGGAGTGCCTCTAATAACCGGACACCAACCCGGAGTGCCTCTAATAACCGGACACCAACCCGGAGTGCCTCTAATAACCGGACACCAACCCGAAGGGCATACTTTTACCAGTCCCTAACCTGGAGGGCTTACTTTAACCAGTCCCCAACCTGGAGGGCTTACTTTTACCGGTCCCCAACCCGGAACATACTTGTTTAGCACATTCATCTGAAGAAAAGTTTGAAATATAACATAAACATTCGGGTTAAAACTAGCATACGAAATGTCAATAGTTTCACCATAAACTATGAATGGTATAAAATAGCACATCCACATTCAAACATATCACAAAACCTTCAATACAATATAGAAGTTTTGTATTATAATAAATCAACTTCAAATAATCTTAAAATCCATCAAAGGATGTTGACATAGATGAAATCAAAATTCTTTTAAAAGAAGTATCTCCTTTTATTTTGAAATCATTTAAGATCCATATAAAATAAAACATTTTCTTTGAAAATATTCTTATAAGCTTGTAAGGAAAGCTTCGACGATTTTATAACGGCGGAAAATAACCGCACCCGCCGTATAAGTTAAAAAAAACATTCTTACCTCAATTCTGTCGAAAAGGTTAAAAAGGACCTTGTTTTGAAAACGACGGAAAGATTCCTTTATAAACCTCTTATAAAAAGTCAAACAAGGGTATAAATGACTTTAACCCATATTCTTGTAAATAGTAAAAATGTTTTGAAATACATTTCGAAGAAACATGGATGTGGATGATAAAGAGATCCCAGTAGATTATTACGTATAATACAACCTCGGATAATGAAGAGATTGTGAAATAACCCTTACCTTGTACTTTTCCTTGGTTGGGGTAGGTTAACCTCCTGTATAATGGTGAAATAATTGTTATTAAATTATACAAGAATCATATATATTAATATGATATCATATATGATCTTTTAACATTGATTTGTTAATAATATCTTAGAATTATCGTCGTTTCGGGTGTTAACTTACTCATTTTCTTTTATATGTTTTGTTACATAAGTCATGTTTGTTGTATCTTATTCATATCCAGAATGATATCAAGTCCTTAAACATTATTTTTAAATCATTAAATGATAATTATACTTGAATGGATACGATGGAGAATGAATCTCATCGCGTTCGTGGAGACGGTAGTCCGTACGTACGCACGAACGCTACTTCCATTTAATTTTTATTTTAAAAGAATCGAATCCAAATGATACATAGGTATATTACTATTCCAGTATAATATAATATTTTATATATGTTACTTAAGTTCATTAACACCATCCTTTATACGTTCCAAGTGTGGTATGAACGAGTCATATCATTTTAAGGGGGCGGTAGTCCGCACTTCCTCAAATGAAATTATCGTATGTATATACAACATGAAACGAATAATGGTATGAAATAAAATGGAATTACAGAAGATTATATATAAAATATATATCATTAATATCATATTTAATCACAGTTCCATCATAATGGCCACCATGAGAGGTGGTAAGATGTATTTGAACAATCATCGTTTCGTGAGGCGTTAGTTTTCCATCCACAGAAACATTATGTTTATCATCCATTAGATGGAGTTGTGTGTATGTGTAGTTTGAATCCTTCTTATAACAACATCCTAGTATATTGAGGATACTGGTGTTGTTACAAAAGAAAGGAAATAAAAATATTTATGGGGTTGGAGAAGCAAAATAAATGAAAATAATTTAAGAGAAATCGTTACCTTTAATTTAGGTAACTCACTTTGGTTGGAACCAAAGGACTTCTTGAAATGCTTTCTTCCTAAGGGGAAGCTTCAAGGAGGAGGAGAGGGATGTGGGGAGCTTAGTTGGGCAGAGTTTGGACGAGCCAAGTGGCTTGAGAGGTGTGAAGAAATGAGAAGGAGGAGTGCCCTTTTATAAGAGGGGTGAGGGGCACCTTTGGAAAAGCTAGAAATATTAATTTATAATAAATTCATATTCGGTTTCTAATGGCTCCAAAGTTGACTATTCAAAGGTTAAGGTGGGGATAGGTCGAAAACCACTCAACCAATAGAATTTAGACAGGTTTGGGTACTTATATTAACCTTATCTTTAAGTATTATCTCTAAGTTAATTAGTTTCACTTTTACAATGTCTCTTTGTATTTTTATATAATATGGTTAATAAACTTACTATATACATCCAAGCGACCCCCAAGTGGTCCATTAATGAGGAAACTATCATAATATAAGTCTCTTGGCCGAACCTTAGATTTTTAGGAATTTAATATCAATTAATAATATAATATTTGTTTTAAGAACTCTTTTATGTCAATTTTGACACTATTCAATAGTTGATTTTTGTGAAACTCCTAACAGATTGATTACTTCGAACAAAGTCAATTAAATCAATCCTAATATATCATATTATCATATAAAATTAGTTTAATTCATTAAAAGTTTCATATTATAATTATTTGGGTATTTATAAGATCAATTATTTTAATTTTTCACTATTTTAGTAATTACTGCATCATCATTGTGTCATAAATAAAATAAATTATTTAATGTCTAAAAATTATAAATAAAATATCATTATGTAGGAAATCTTTTTATCTTTCTAATGAATATTTATAATCGAAAATCCAACATGTATAACCCTATGTAAAAATTGTTCTTCTAAAAGATGTAAGCTTATGCCATTTTTATTTTTATTTTAACTTTATTAATATAATGTGTCATTATCACTTACAAGTGGATCCATGGGGTCCCAAAATAGACCCAAAGATGCCCATGGTCGACCATGTATCAACAAATAGGGTTAAGACACGTTTTAGGGTAATTTAGTATTATTATAATATTATTTTTTTAACCCTTATTTACCGGATTTACCCTTTAACCATGGTAAATAAAATATTTACCACAGTAACTTTTCAAAATGTCTAAAAGTTACCTATTTACACAATTTGAACATCCTGATTCCAAATATGGAATCCATTTTCCTAAATTCACAACACAGAAGTGGCAGAAATTAATTTAAAATTAATTCCCGCTGTCAAAACAAAAAGCGTGTTTTTAAGAGATAATAACTATCAAAAGATTGACACTTGTTTATGTTCGGTTTAATTGTAAAATTATGTCCAATGACCAACATTATATTAAATGGTAAAAATATATTCTAAATATACTTTAAAACCACTAAAATTCATAATTTATCACTATTAATTATTTTGATTAAAAAAGTTGTTTTTAATTAAAATTTAGAAATTTTCACTATTCATCAAAATATGAAAGTTATCCGAAATGTACCAAAATTTCACCCTAGGCTAATTTTGATATTCTGAATCCAAAAATGAAGTCCATTTTGAAATATAAAATATATATGATTTCAAAAATTAGGTATTACTATTCACAACGGCTAGTTTAATCGGTTGTGGTGTGTGTTAAAACTCGAAGTTGCGTATAACACACGCTACTGTATTATTCAAAGGAAAGCGTACCGTGGAAGCTTGGGATGTTTCATTTTAAAATTTTTTTGATGTCCCCATTTAGTCAATATGTTTAAAATATTGTATTTAAAAATGGTTCACTATTAAAAGTTGATAAAAGTGCAATACTGAAAATGAATTTGTTCTTGCATTATATCAAAGAAACTCATAATATGGATTCTAAAATTATAAGGATTATATAAAGTTTAAACTTCAGATAATACTATTCATAATCGCTTTTGAATGGCTTATTTTTGTAAGTCATGGTGTGATTGAACTCGGTGTTGCGTGTAGTGCAAGTTATTTAATTATTTTGAAGAAATAACACACTATGAAATCTTGGGGTGTTACAAAGTTGATATCAACTATTACTTTAGAAAAATTCGAAATTCTCAAATAATTTTGATGCTTAGAATACCATGAACATGGTTATTATTACAACCCATACAAATATTTATTCAATTTACAAACTTTGTTTTCATACTCATTAAGTAAAAATTCACAAGGTTGTTTAATGTAAACTTCTTCCTCAGTCTCACTATTTATGAAATATAACTTCACATATATCTGATAAAATTTGTAATTTCAAAGGGAATCCACTACAAGAAACATTTGAATAGTTTCGATCCTTACAATGGGGGAAAATTTATCATCAAAATCCACACCTTCCACCTATGAAAATTCATTAAAAACCAGGTTTGTTTTTTTCATGAAACTTTTCCATGATCATTCAATTTCTTTCTAAAAGACCACACTGTTTTAGTAAAATGTTTATTTTCTATCCTTGGATGAATTTCTCGTGTTCTATTATTCTCAATCTGATCAAACTCGTCATTCATAGCATCCACCCATTCTTTATGTTGAAATTACTCTAAACTTGATTTTTGTTCAACTTTTGAGATAAGTAAAGTCTGATTTTATAATCTCTACTTCCTTCTGGTCTAAACAGCAGCCTTCTAATTCCCAATAATGATTTGGATTCAACATATTTTTTTAAGGTAGGAAATTTCAAATTTTCTTTCCCAGATGGAGTTTCCTCATCACATTATTCTTTATATGATTGATTAGGATGTTCCAAATTACTTTAACTATAGTTTGAATTCTCTAGTTTATCCTCCTAATAATTCTCAACAAATTTTGTTAGGGAACTTTGATTTTTAATTACCTTCACATAATATGATTCAACATACTTTTGTAAAAATTTGTTCTAATATTTTTATCTTCTTCTATATGGTGAATAACCCATAAAATATCATTCCTCAGCTTTCTCATCATACTTTCACAAATCCAAATTTTTTATTTTGAGTGAAAAGGGAATTTCAAAAACTTCAATTTATTTAAATGAAGGTTTTTTATACAACATTTAATTAAAATTCATTTGGTTTTTGGTCTCAATAATCATCTATTTTGAACATGTATAGCAGTACTAACAGCTTATCTCTAACAAAACATTGAACTATGTATTCTTATAATATAATTCTTTTCATTTCCACCAAGCTTTTATTATTTATTTATGCCACTCCATTTTATTGTGGAGTATACGGATCACAATACTAATGTTTGATACCAGGATTTCTAAGATATGTTTCAAATTATTTTTTGTGAATTTGGTACCATTTTCTATTATCAAATTCTTTATGTAGCTCTCGTTTTATTATCCACTTCTTTTTTAAAGAATTTGAACATTGTAATAGCCTCTGACTTGTGCTTGAAAACATGATGTTTGTTATCAGAGTAAAATCATCAATAAAAATGAAAAAGTATAAATCTCTTTTATTGATTGATGTCTCATAGCCCCACATAAATCAGAATGAAAAAGGTCATGTAGTCTATTAGATTTAATATAATTTATCTTATGGCTTTTGTAAGTTATATTTCCTTTCAAGAAAGTAATACAAACATCTACAACTCTTATTTTCAATTTTGGGAAATTCTGAATAGCATAAAATTTATAAAATTTATTTGGGTTTTTCTGCCCACGGTGGACAAGTCTGTGGTGCCACAATTGTTTTTCATCTTCAACACTCAAGTAATAGGATTAATTGAAATCTCTTACTTGAATTAGATTCCCACTGGTTTTTTTATCATTTTCTAATAACGTCTCCTTCATTCACACTTTTGATGATAAAGAAATATTTTATAAAAACAACTTCTTTTCCATCATCACAGTGTTTAAATACACTATGAATGTTAATTTTTAGACCATCAATAAATAAAAAATCCATAGATTTCAATTTTTTAGCTTCAATCTCGTCTATTCCAGTTCATCTGGTTTTAAGGTACTATCATTTCCAAAGGTAACTACTCCTCTATCATGAATTTCAACATGTTTAGATATTTTTATATCACCTATAATATTTAAAGTTAAAACACTATCAAGTATCCATGGTTTATTTTTTTTAATTTCTTTCAATGTTATTTCAATAAAAAACTCTATTTCCAAAACATTCCTATTTTCATCATTCTTTTATTTTCTATCATAAAAAACATGTTTTTAAAAATATTCATATATATTTCAACATGAGGGCCATATTTATTACATATTCCAAAAACTTATTGCATACAATAAAATTTATTTCTTGTAGGAAAGTTTCTAACATCTTGATAATTCACTTTTCCAAGTTTATGTAAGTTAGGAAAGTTTCTCATTCTACTTTCACTATTTCTTCCACATTTCTCAAAACATTTTCCAAGTAAGGATAAACCTTTTCCACTATTATAATCCATGTATCAATTGATTCCTCAAAAATAGAAATAACCATCAAATCATGATTTTCTATTGAAATAATATCTTTCTATACTAAAACATTATTGAGGTTGGTAACTTCTTTCATATCTAACATACTTAGGACATAGACCATCTTCTCTTTTGAGTGAGTTTTATAATTTTATATACTTTATAGTTTTCTCACATTCTTTATCTACCGAATCATTTCCAATACTTATTTTTGGAACCTAAAATGTTAAAATAATCAGATGAAACATTATTTTTTATTAGATAATATTTCACTTAATTCTCATATTGATCATTCTTAGCAACTTTAAAAGTCTTATCATTTACTTCCAAAACACTATCGAAGTTTTCATTTATATTCCTCAATGAATTGTTGGACTCAATAAGATTTAATTAAAACCTGTTAACTTCTTCTTCCTTAGCTTCCAACTTTTACTAAGATCTTCAATAAACATTCCCTTTTCAGAAACTATATGTTTGTAACTTATAATCTCTTAAATGGATTCATTCTCATGCTTTACAATATATTTTCTATCATCATAAAATTCTTCACAATATTTATTCTTTACCATAATTTATTTATTGAGTGTTTTTTCTCATGACATGCAATAAGTTATGTTATGAGTTGATACTCTTTATAATATTCTTCACCACCTTCTTCTCTCTCGTAAGAATCTTTTGTTTTCTCATCTTTTTCAATGAAGGTTCTGAATTAATATAATCTTTCATCTTCAGTAGAATTGTTGTCTATTGATTATGACTTAACTTTCCTACACAACATAATTATTTTGATTACAGTAAACTTATTCTTTTATCTATTGGAAGACTTTTATTATTTATCATTTTTTCCACTTCATCCATCGATGTTTTACCTCTGAATCATCTTGATATTCTATAAATTTCATCTTAGGGAATTTAATATAAAAGTGTCCAATTACACCACATTCAAATCATTGAAGATCAATTTTATCTTCATACGTTCTTCTTCCACATTGATATTTCTTGGATTTAAGATTCAATATATTTTCATTCAACTCATATTTCTCTTTATCTTTGAAGTCACAAGGGTCAACATCTTTAACATCTTAAATTTTCAACATTCTCATAGCTTAAAAACCCACTTCATCTTTCATATTCTTTTTAAACATTGTAAATTTCCTCATTTTATAAGGAAAAAAATGTTTGGAAATTCATTAAGAGATAATTATACTTATCATCTAATTTTTTTAGAATCAATATTATTCTGAATGTTTCTAACAAGTTTCTTCATACTTTTTGAATCTTCCAGATATATTTGAATCCTATGATATAGGAAAGAATTTCATTTACCATGGTAAAGTATTCATCAATTATTTCTTTATCTCTCATTTTGATTTCTTCATTCTTAAAACACATGATTTGTAGCTTTTCTTTCTTAACATTTATATTCCCTTGAAAAACACTTTCTAGTTTGTCCCACAATCTTTTTAATGTTTTGAGACCCATAACCTTCTGAAAAGTTTTTTGGAAAAGGAAATGAGAATATCATTTATATCCTTTCTATTAACTTCTACATTTATATTATCATCAAATTTCACTGGGGAATATTACTCAATAGATGGAAACCTAATAGTAGCATTATAAATAAGCTCTAGGCAAAGAGATAAGAGATTATGAATCATCCAATTTCCATGAAATACTAATTTTTCCATCAAACATATGAATTACTCAATGTTTGATAGAATTGATATTATCCAAGATAAGGACTCAACAAGGGAACCATCCCTATGATACCAATTTAAGTTCAAAAGGATCAAATATTAACTCATAAGGGGAGGGGGGTTGAATCATTATTTCACTTTTTATAATTTTAAAAACATTTTAGAAACATAACCCCTGTAACCTGTTATGATTTATTTCATTATTAGCTTTTAGTAAATACTCATCCATGAGAAATTAGGAAATAAAGTAAATCATACAAAATTTACAAGGTTCGTCCTTAGTTTGAGAACATATATCCTTTCCATAGCCACTTCTATGGGTATCTAGAAATCCACTATTATGAAAAATTGAAAAAAAACTTGTGATAATGCCTGTTAGATTCCTTCTATCTCTTGATATGAATAATTATACTGACTCTTTCCACTATACAATATTTTCTTATAAAAAAATTCATGCCAAACAAAAGAATAATTTTTTTTTGAATCTTCTTTTTAATTTCTCTGTCAAAATACTAAGTTCTGTTTGGATGAATCTGATTTTCTTAATACAATAAAGCTAGATCTGTTTCCCTCAAAACAATGAAGTTTGATACAATTTTCACAATACAATAATGTTGGGACCAATTTTCTAAAAATGATAATGTTGGATTTGATTTTCCTAGTATGACAATTCTGGATCAAATTTTCTGAAAATTGTAACGTTGGATCCAATTTTATCAGTACGATGACCTCACTCTAAATCTTAAAAAATCAAACTATACTATATTGTTGAATGCAATTATTCTTAAATAATTTGGGAACTTTGAATTCTAAATCTATATTGATCCTCCTTTTGTGCATATGTGAAAAGGTTTAAATGAAAAAGGATCTGATGAATTATTTATAGGTTACTCCAAAAAAGGCATAAAACTTGAAGACATTCCCCAGTTCCTCAAATTACAAAATGTTTGAAAATATATCACATTTAAAACCTAAACATTGACTTCTTTAGAACTCCGTAGATTTCTCTAAGATTTATGAAAAATTAAAATTCAGTTTTGAAAACATAAATTCATCATACCTTTCTCAGATCAGTATAATCTGTTTATTTCATTGATCTATTATAATATTTTTCTTTTTCATCTCATTACGATCTTTTTATTTCTTAGATCATTACAATCTTTTTCTTTCTCAGTATGAATTATTTATTATGTATACTTTAGTATGATTTCCCCAGTATGAAAATCTGATTATAAAATTACAAGTATGAAAATATCAGTTTGATTTTCCCATTTCAAAAGTCCCACTATGATTATTTTCTTTCTTGGGCTCAGTAACATATTTTCCTTTCTCAACTCAATATGATGTAATTCCAATTATGACGGAAATTCCATTATGATTGAAATCTCATTTTTCAACTATAAAATTCTTTAATCCTCTCCACCGTTTCATCAAAAACATTTATCATGAAAATTTTCATGATTTTGGAGAACTTCTTGATCCTAAAAGCATCATATGATTTAGTTTAGAAATAATGGGAACCTAATAACTAACGACTTTAAAACGTTCTATAAAAAATATTTAGTAAAAAATGACATATACACTCCAAAAATTCTTTATTTATGACTTAGAAACTTATATCTATATATGAATAGATAATAAAATAACTTCCAACAAATAAATATTCATTTTATTCTTTTGAATCCGATGATTTTCAATGCCATGTTGGTGGACCTAATTACATTAAATTGTATGACAAACAACATTGTATTCATGACTTCTTCTATGTCCCGTATACCTAAATAGAAAAACCCTGGTCTAGATAACTGGGTTTAAAGTAAATTCTGATTGAGATATACTAGGTCTGATTCCCCAATAATAAAAATAGTCTTCAAAAACAACAAAAATGTTTAGTTTTCAACAAATACAAAAATATTTCTTAATATTTTTTACCACAAATGTTCTTCAGATCTCTCCTTTTATCATGTTTCGATTCCCCATGATATAAATAAGGGTTTTATGTTTGATTAGCGGGATATGTATAAAAGGGTTTCAAGTGTGATTATTATAACTGGGAGCTAGTGAAGATCATGTAAAATAAGTTGGTTATGTACTTCATCACCAAAATACTAAACTTTTGGGTTTTGGGTTGGTTTTAATTATGAGACATAATGAAAAAGTTATGAATGTGATGTAATTTTTTTTATTTGTTGAATGTATGATTTTTTATATTATCTATTGTGTAAGGTATTTGTTTCATCCCAATATTTAGGGGTATGACTCTTGGGATTCTAAGGGAAAACCAAATGAAATGGGATATAGAATGAGAAATTATGTGTAAATTCTCACCAAACTCTCTAAGAAGTGAAAAATAATGTGAATCATGATGATCTCCATAAATATTAAGGGAAAAACTCACCATATAATCATTCATTAGGAAATTTTCACCCACTTATATTGGATCTCATGATACACTACTTACTAAATGCTGTATTATTATAATAGAATCGGTATTTATGGTTCTTTGGTGATTATAACATGAAACAAATGTATTTACCACATACTGTTAGATGGTGAAGATAATAAATGGTGTAATTTTAGTGGAAATAAAAGAAAATATTATGAAATTAACTCCATGGAATTTTTGGTTTGAAAAATTAATTTTTCAATAAATTTTCCTCAAACTCTTATAAATTTATTTTTTAGATAATTATTTGAGAAAGGGGAAATGGAGGATGATTCCATTGGTACCTATGAAAAAATATACATGAAATTCAAGTTACACATCTTTTATCAATGATTTAGAAATAAAAAATTATCATTTCATTAGATTCTTAAAACCAATTCTTAGAGAATCACTCGCTATATGGGACTTTGGTAGCTATAGATAAATTTTATGAGGTTATATCAAAGATTAATTTGAAATTTATTTCGCCAATTATTCTCATGGTTTTCAAAATTAGAATAGAAAAGTAGAGTTTCATTGAAACACTAACAATAAATCCTATAGAGGAATGAAAATTTAACTTTTATCATGTAAAAAATGTGGGAGTAATTACATGGGTAATTACCTCAAAGGTATAACTAAATATTTTAAATATGGGAGATAAGTCTATTAAGAACATGAATGTCGAAGGGATGTAGATAGTGAATGTAATGAAAAACCTAGTGCCTCACCCAAACCCCAATTATTTAATTTATCGAGTAGGTGATTTACACCGACAATTAAACCATCCTGATGAATAATGATGATATCAGGTTTTAGAAAACTCTAAATCTAGTAGATAAATAGGAGGCTTAGGAAATCACAGCTATGTATGTGGGTCATTAAAAGAAGTGGTGAAAGGTACACTCACCTACCACTCAAGAATTTAAAACGTATTATTTTATTCTAATTATATTCACACCATTATATCTTGGGAGTCTTTTAATATCATTAAACCACCTCCATAATTATTGGATGATGAATTATTATTGAAAACCCCCAATAATGTGATGATTTAATCCCAAGTCAACAACTTTTTTCTTAGTAAAGATTTTCAAAATGTAATTTGTATTGAACCAGATTTTTATCAATATAATTTATAATATTATATTTATTTTATGTACTATAATGAAAATATATCATATATATAAGTTATTAAATAAATTTTTCATTATAATATATTTTATCAAATTCCTAAGTAATTATTATAATGGTCAAAATGTTGATTTTTCTATGAAACTCCAAAATTTCAACAAATATGGATTTTTTAGAAATTTTAAATTATAATATTTATGGAATTATATTTATGAAATAAAATTCATTTTTGGGCCAATCTGTCAAACATATCTTAGGGTGTTTTTTGGGAATTTTCTAAAAAAGACGGTTTTTGGTTTAAAAAGTGAAAATATGTTTTTACATAAGTATTATGAAATAATTATTATATGAACATGAATTAAAGTTTAATAACCCCAATTATTTATGAAAATGTATTTAGGGAATGAAATAATACATAAGTTGTTTCATTTGGAAACAGATTCTTTGCATTTTTGAAAACCATGATTTTAACCATAAAAAAATATGTTTTTATGAGTTATACGGGTATCAAAGTGGAATTGGTTTTTACAACTTTTATAAATTGAATCAATAAAATTTGATTATATATTTTTATTCATAGGGTCGAATTTATATAATAATTTCAATTAATTTTTTTGGATTTAAAAATACTTACCGTGGTAAAAAAAAGTTATCGCAAAATAAGTTAAATAGTTTTGTGGGTTAAAGTTAAAAGGTAAAGGATTAAAATACCTAAATTAGAAAAAAATTAATGGGTGATTTAATTATTTTTTAACGATAAAAAAACTTCAAAACATTATTTATCAACCTAATTAGTTCAAATTTATTCCACCCAAAGTTGGTTGGCTTTAAATATAAAGTAATTGTTATTTAATCACATAAAACCTCCCTACTAAGTATAAATGCCACCCCCAAACACCCATTATCCTTAAAATCCCTAAATAATTTAATATATATTAAAAAAAATATCCAAACCACTCTCTACAAGTCTATTAGCTTCATGTCTCACCCAAAGACCAATTCCATGTTCCTATAGGGGTCCTTTAAGGAAGTGATATTCAAGGGGTAAATTTCTCAAACCAACTCTCTTAGTTTTTTTCTTCTTAAAACGTAACCTCATCTAATTCATAAATAAAATAATTATAAATATGATATCATGTATATAATGTAATTTTATATTTTTAATGTAATATCTTTTATCCACCCCTTTTTTCATCATATCCTATTCAAATAAACAAAACCATTGTCGAAATTATAGTGACTGACTATCTCCATGGAGAATGAATTTTTGTTTTATATTATCACCTTAATGGTTTTTCATAAAAGTATTATTTTTTTTAAATAAGATTATAATTGGTATATTATAACATATTTCATGTTTTAAAACTAATATAAATACATAATATTAAAGCAAATAAAACTAGTTTGTGATGGCTACAAAAATGACTAAAACAAAATAAACATTTTTCATCAACATTTTATCAATTGAATCAACCTCATGTTAGAAAAAAAAATTATATATTGGAATACTTAAGATTATAGTAGTGAATAAATACCATTTCATTACACATCTATAGTTTTATATCCATTTGAAAAAAATCCATTATTATATTCAAATGAACCAACCAAGAAACCATGAAACAAAAACTTCTATAATGATGCAGTTGATCTTTATAACTCATAAAAAGGGCTATAAATAAAAATAAAAATATTATAATAAATAAATTATATATGTAAAGTGTTATGAATTATTTAATTAATGAATCTTATTTAATTATCCATGAAATTATGTGCAAGTGAATTGATGAGTCAATATGGTTTACTTATGACTTTTCCATTCCACTATGTTTTGAAAATAAAAAAACACTTAATCTTAAGTAAAATTTTATTTACCTAAGGATTATTTTATAATGTAAAATTTCCATTCTGTATGTAAATTTTTATCCTTAAAATGGTTTTCATTATCTCATTTTATGTTCTCTCAAAATTAAGTTCATTTTATTAATAAGTCAAAAATTTTAATCCTTATAAAAAAACACATAGAATATTTTTTTTATTTTCATATCGAATTCTCTAAAATTCAAAATATGAATTCTATGAAATTAAAACTCTGAATTCTCTAAAATTTAGACTTTCAATTTCTAAAAATATCACTAAATTTGGACTACGAATTACTCACAATTCCGACTCTGAATTCATCAGAATTCATATTTAGAATTTCTGAGAATTCTAATTCTATATTCCTCATAACTCAGACTCAAAATTCCTCATAATTACAATTTAGCATTCATAGAATTCAGATTATGAATTCCTTATAATTCAGGCACCAAATTCCTTAAAATTTAGACTCCAAATTCCCCATAATTCAGAGTCCAAATTTCTTAAAATTCAAACTCGAAATTCATTGGAATTTAGACTCCATAATATATATAATTTAGATTATGAACTCTTTGTAAAATAGTCTTTGAATATTCATGTATTCTAGAATCATGTTGTTTATATGATTATGCTCTGAATTTTGTTTTTTACATAGTCATCAGATATTCAATATTGGTTAATCTAATTAATTTTTTCCTTACAAATGAATTTTTATGTATAAAATGATTTCATGAATTTAGTTTTTAACTAACATTTGGTTGAATGAAATGTGTATAGGTCCCTCTAAAATTCAAGGAAAAATATGACTGTTAGGGGAGGGTGCTGACCGTTGAAAATTTTCCTATAAATAGAAGCTCATTTGAGTGATCTATCATTATTTTTATCATCCTAGAGATTACATGTTGTGATGATGTGAAGTGATTTGTAGAGAGATAATGACTCTCAGGCTTTGTGCATTTTCATAAACATCTTGTTCAGGTGTGAACATCTAGTTCAGCTTGCTTTGTGTGACTCTGATTGTTGTTGAGTTCAATTGAGGGCTTACAGGGATATGAAAACATATGTTCTTAATACCTTAATGATTGAAGGATTGTGGGGATTTCAAAATATATTTTTATATTCCTATGGAGAGTTTACCCGGGTGTGGGTAAGATAGACTATCTTAAAAGTATAAATCAAGGGACCTTTATCCAAGGATGTTGGACACCATACTCTTTGGGTGAAAAGATTTACTAATTGATACTTTTTGTGTTTCAAGTTTTTGTTTTTTCTTTATTATGATAAAGGAAGAAATTTTAACGATCTGATACCTTCTTATACTTTACGTAATCTAATAAAAAAGATTATATATGATTTAAGGATGAATCTTCCTTTAAGAAAATTGTTCTTATGTTTAATTTCTAGATTTATATTTACAAACCCTATGCAAGTTTGTTTAATAGAACTAAAATAGGATCTATGAATTTACATTTTTTAACTTTGTTAAACATAGTTTTCTTTATGGTTAAAAATGAAGGTTTTTAAACATAAAATTCACCCACCCTCTTGTAATTAAGTATATACAAACACTATTTTGACCCTAAAATTGGTATCGAAGGAGGTCTCCAAATTACTTATACATACATATTAGTTGTCTTGCTCAAATTTATCTTATTCTAAATTTTCTTGTTTAACATTTCTTATTTATGTTTTTCTTAAATATTTTTATCTTGTTTATATTTTTTTTCAACTTACATGTTTTATGGAAATGATATTTTCTTATAGAATGGAAGGTAAAAATGTTGGTTCTATTGAAAACAGAATCCTACTAGACCACAAATTTTTGTGGGAAATTATTATGAGTAATGGAGAGATAGAATGATGACGTTTTTCATTAACACTAGAGTAGATAATTTTTAACTCTCACTAGGGATTACAAAATTCCAGACAAGGAACTCATAACCTTCACCAACCAAGAAAAATCAGAATATCAACAAAATTATAAGGCACACAATAATTTTTTTTGTTCTATGACTTGGAACATATATAGTCAAATATATTATTATGAATAATCCAACATAATGTGGAATAAACATGAAGTTACACATTTTGGGACTTCCAAAGTTATAGAAACTAAACGCGCTTTGTTGAGAGATGAATATCATGGATTCTTATTTCCTTTTGGAGAACCTGTTTGCAAAGTGCAACAAAGACTTTTGAATATTTTAAACAGTCTTGAGATTTATGAGATAATAATATTTAGATGGTGAAGTTCTCATGGACAAGATTATAAATATTATTCCCAGTTAGTGGGAATCCAAAAACCTTCCATTGATGAGAATAAGAAGGTTTCCAATATTAAACTTGATGAATTTTTTGGAACTATTCTTCAAAATGATACAAGAATGAAAATATATGATGATATCAATAAGAAGAATAATGGAAATGGAAGTGAATCCTTTACTACTACTAAAGCGAAGACTCTAGAAGATTTTACATGATGTAAGTCTAAAGACAGAACTCTTCTATATGAGTCTAGTGAAAATGAACATTCTGAAATTGAATTAGATAATATTACTAGAAGGATAAACAAGATATTTGGAACGAAATAAATTTTGTATATATATAATACGAATGAAATAAAATACAAGAAATACTCGGAAGACACTTTCAATGAATGTAACAGATTCGGAAACAGTAGTCCAGATTTTCCCTTGATTAAAAGAAAATATAGAAAAGAAAAGCATTATGAGAGTAATAGAAATAAGGATTAAAAGTCTAAGGATAATAAATTATTGAAGGATATTGATAAATGGATTACTAGTGGTGGCGACTCATATGATGAATCCTCAGAGTATAAATCTTCTAGTCAGAAAAATCTTGGTCTAATAGCCAAACTACCCATTGAAAATCATTGTCTAATGGTCTAGGTACACAATACTGAATCTATCACCAATGTATATTGGAATGAAAATTATAATGATGATAAATATTAGAATTCTTTAGATAAATAATCTTTTTCTAATGAATAAAACTCTTTTCTTTCTTATGAAGAAGTGTCAAGGTTTTCCAAACTACATGAAAATGAAAATATTAAGATAATTAAGATGTTAATGAAGGAATATTCTAAAATTTATGTTTTAAATAATGAAGTATCAGATCTTTCTAAGCATATTGATTAGAAATTTTTTTATTTTGAAAATGTTCCAAAAACAATTATGGAAGTTAAATCTGAGAAGGATAAACTTTCCAAGGATCTTGAAAATGTTATTTCTAAGAAAAATAACTTAGGGTATAACACTAGATCTAGTTATTATAACATTGAGGATAAGAATTTAGTGATTATACTAAAATCTGAAATTTTTTCATTAAATAGTCTTTTATCAAATTTTACCTCAAGAAGGAATGAATTTGAAAAACTTTACTCCCAACTTCATCCTCTGAGAAATAGTTCTAGATTTTTTATACTCATTTGAGTCCTATTTTGTGTAATAAATAATTTGTTCTCCAAAGTACTCTATTTTTTAATAAATGTTAGTGTGGTGGAAATTGGGAGAAAAAATTTTCTTTAAATAAATCCCAATCATTAGGTTTCCATGAAGCCTACTTTTTGAAGAAAATGTGGGTACATAGAATTTTACTTTCTGAAATTTCGGGATCCTAAAATGTTTGGATTATTAAATTATAACTCTTTATTTTTAGGAATATATAGAAAGTACCAAAAATAACACATGGTATATGGATATTGTATTTTCCTAACATTTTAATAGTAGAAAAAACTTTTTTGAAAATTTTATCAAGACGAAAGGAGGAAAACGTAACATTCGGAGATACGACATGGAGAGAAATTGTCGGTATAGGTAAAATTATTCTTATTCGAAAAAAATTAATTTCAAATGTTTTCTTTGTTAAGGGTATTATGAAAAACCTATTTATAATACGTAAATTATTTGATGAAGGTTGCCTATTGGATTTTTGGAACGATAAATGATTAGTACACAATTCCAAGGAATATTTTATTCTTTCTGCCCATAGGCATGAGAATGTATACACTCAAAACATAGAAGTCCTTAGGATCCAAGATCTGGAGTTACTTATGGAAATGGAAGATCAATTTTTGGTTGTTTCATAGAAGGTTAGGACACTATATCTTTAGGAACCTATGAAAAATCTCAATGAAAAGAATTGTTAATGATCTATTAGAGCTTATATTTGATTCTTCAAAAGTTCCTGATCCTTGTCAATTTAACAAGCAACATAAATCATGTTTTTGTCAATCAGTGATGTCTCAACTTTTGATGTATTACAGTTAGTTCATATATATCCTTTTGGTCCAATAAAAACTAGATGTATTGTGTAACACCCTAAGCATCCACGGTATACTTCTCTTTCAATAATGCAATAGTTTGCATTGCACGCAAGTTCGAGATTATAACACATCGCGACCAATCAAAGTAGCCATTATGAATAGTAGTACCCACTTTTTGAAATTTTATAAATTTTATTATTCAAATTAGACTTCATTTTTGGATTCGGAATATCGAAATTATCCTAAGTTGAATTTTTCATTTTTTTCTGAGAACTTCCAAATTTTAATGAATAGTGTAAAATACTAAAATTTAATTAAAAACAAATTTCTTTACCAAAATAATTTATAGTGATAAATTATATTATTTTGTGATTTTAAAGGATAATTATAATATATTTTTACCATTTTATCCAATGGTGGTCATTAGGATTAATTTCACTTTGAAATTGGACATAAACAATTGTCAATCTTTTGATTTATATTCTTTCTTAAAAACACGCTATTTGTTTTGACAACGGGAATTAAATATAAAATTAATTAATGAAAATTATATGTTTTTAATTTTGTAAAATTGAAATCATCTTTGAATTTGGAATATCAAATATATCTTAGGGTGATTTTTTTTTATTTTTCTGAAAAACATCAATTTTTGATGAATAGTGAAACCACTAAGTGGTAGTTATAAAACTGATTTTTCGGTTAAATGAAATTTTACCGCTTCTGTGAATTTAATTTCAAAAATCTGACATACATAGTTATAATTAGGAAGAAAAATTTGGTTCAATGGGATGAAAATAATTTTTGGAGGATAGTAACTTTTGAGTTTTATTATCCGCTATTAGAGGTAATTAGAGTAATTTAAGGTAAAAATAATGTTATAATAATATGAAATTACCTTGACACATCTCCTACTCTTATTGGATGACTCATGGAAAACCAAGAAAATCAATGAGTCAAATTGTGGGACCCCATTTATCCACTTGGGTAAGATAATGACATTAATACCTTTTATTTAAAGTAAAAATAAAAATGTCACAAACATGTATTATTTTACTAAAAAAAAATTAAAATGGGTTATACAAGTTATCCTTTAGAATATAAATATTCATTGGAAATATAAAAATATTTCCTTCATCATGGAATTTTTTTTATAATTTTTAGGTATTAAATAAATAAATTTATTTATCACACCATGATGATGCTGCGATTACGTCATTAAAGAACTATTTAAATAAAATGAAAAGATAAGGTAAAATATAAGACTTAGACTTGTCAAAACCCTATTGGATGGGTTTATTTAGAACACTTATCATATTATCCTAGAAATATATCATTTTGGGACCTTTAAAATCTGAAAATCATTTCAAAATAACGTAACATTTCATAACATTCCACGAGTGCCCCTCCTCTCCTCTTATAAAAGGCCACCACTTCTACCACCTTATTCACACCTTCAAAGACATTTGGCCCAGCAAAACTCTGCCAAAATACTCTACCAACTTACCTATCTTACTTCTAGAAGCCTCACTTTGGGCAGAAGTCTTCCCAAGGAAGCCTTTGTCTAAAATCCAAAAGAGTTACACGATTTTAAGGTATGTCTTCACTTATGTTCTTTTGTATTATTTTTCTTCATAAACCCTTCAAACTCTTTTTATTATTTTTTATTTAAACAAAACCAGTGTCTTCAATATACTTGGATGTTTTTGTGAGATATATTTTATTTAAACTTACACACACCTCCGTCTAATGGAAAAATAACATTCTATTTCTGTGGGTGGCGAATTACTGCCTCACGAAACGATGATTGTTCAATCTTCTTTTAACACCTTTCATGGTGGCCATTAAGATGTCACTATATTTATATATGATATATATTGTGTTTATGTTTTCCTTATACTTCTGTATTTTTCATTTATGGCATACCTTTATGATTTATATTATTGTTAAAAATGATAATTTCATTTTAGGAAGTGCGGACTGCCACCCCCTCAAAGTGATTTGAATCGTTAATGCCATATGTGGATAATATAAAGGAGGGAGTAAATGATATTATATATGATATTATACTTTAATTATAATATACCTTTATATCATTATGATTTCATTCCATTAAATACGAAATATAAATGAAGGTAACGTCCATGCGTACGTACGACTTACCGTCTCCATGAATGGTGCATTTAATTTCTTACCTCTAAATGTTATGTAATATTATAAATGCATGTATATACTAGATATATATGATATATATGATATCTACATCATTAATATAATTATGGATATAATGGATATTTTACCACATGAACAACTTGTAATTATAAGAAGTTTATTTTTGACTCAAGTACCAAGGATCGACAAAACGAATGTTATTAAATTAAATGATTACATAATGTCCATAACATGGTAATAAGTGATGTAAAAGGAATAATGAACTTGAAAGAGGTTCTAAAGAAATTATATATTAACACTAGTTTATTATTCAGGAGACTAAATAACGACCGTGTCAAGTCAGACACGAGGTAAGGGACTTCGTCTCAATCTCCTTTCCTTGAGGCATATTTTTTTTATAAAAAACATTCCTTTATACAGTGTATAAACCCATTTGACATTAAATTTTATTCAAAAGGAATATTTTTATACAAATCATTTTTACTCAACGAAAAAAGGAATGTTTTGTCTTACGTATGAGGCGACAACAACTTCTCCACCGCCGTGACCATTATTTGAGTTTCGGCTTCCTCTACAAGCCACAACATTTTTTAAATGAAAAATAAATACCATGTTTTACTTTTCTTTTATTTTGGTTTTGAAAATGGTTTTGATAATGTTTTTATTATAAAAATGTGTTGTATTGATATCTTGTGATTGAAATGTGGAAATTTTATGTTTCCTTTATGCATGTTTTACGTGATACGATTATGTTATGGTTTATGATATGTTTAAAACATTTCATATAAGGAATGCATTGGACTTAATAATTGATGGGTGGAGCCCGCTATAGCTCCTCGATGCATGAGTAGGTCTCATGAGACAAACTAGTTTCTTGGCAGAAGGCCTTGACAAAATCTTATTTGCAGTCTTGGCCTGAGGCCTTGGGTACGTGGTTATGATAGTCTGGCATTATGCATTCCAACATTATGAAAGTGGTTATTGATATTGCATGTGATTATTCAACTAGTAGAATATCCTTATGAATAAGTATATGGAATTATTTCATTTTATTTTTTCCATATTATGCTGATGTTTTGTTTGAAAGGCTTTTGTTTTAGTTAATCATTGCCTTAAATGTTTATGTTTGTTTATGAAAGATTCTGATATATAGTTATCTTTACTGGGAATCTGAGCTCACCTCTTTCTATGTTTTATTTTTCCTAGGATGGGACGAAATATTTTATGACTGACCTGTAGTGATAGTCTAAAGGTGATATGATTGTTTACTATGGAGACTATGTTATTGTAGTTTTTCACTATATGATGTAATGTAACATTTATGAATGTATCTAGTGTTTTCATGGCTATTAAACTAATCAGCCTTTCGAGACCTGATCTTTTGTGATCATGCAAATGTTACATAATAATGCACTGACTCAAGGTAACTGGGGTTGGGGCGTTACAGTTGGTATCAGAGGTAGTTTAGTACTAACCATGGAAGCTTGATTTAGATAAACTCTTATTAGAACACATAGCCCTAAGATAGACTTTGAGGATTAGTATAGAAGAACTTCCTAGAATTTTGGTATTATAGTGATTTTGTGAGTTTTCCAAGAAATACATCCCTGTCTAGATATGAGCAGGTAGAGGCGGCTCTGGCACAACTGTAGCTAGGGGTAAAACCCGAAAACGCTTCTTTGAGCTAGACTCGAACAGGAACTGGTGCACGATATTGGGCATTGCTACACTCTTGGTTACGACACTCCAGATGGATATGCTTAGGATAATTTTTATTTTATTTACAAACCATTATATAGGGTTTATGAGTATATACTTCTTCAATGAAAACATTTTTTTAGGATTATAGATTATATCCATAAATAGTTCAATTTATGTTATGTGTTTTACAATTATGGAATTATGTATTTTTATTCATGAACTGATCTAGTTTATGCCATTTTTTAGAAATGTCGCTTAGTGGAAGGAATGTAAACCGTATCAATGCATGCACTCAATGTAGGGATTTCCCTCTATCTTAAGATAATTATAATGGAAATGGTGATACAACTGGTGCTAATCAGCTTATCACCATACTAGGACAACTCACTCAGGTTATGAATAATAACCTTACTTGTATGGAGCACCCTGATCCACACCGTGTAGGTCTAATGTTAGATCTCTTAATGAGGAAACAACCACAAAAATTTAATGGGAGTACAAATCCCTTAGTAGCTGAGCAATGGATAAATTCATTAGAGAAAATATTTCATGCCTTGGGGTGTAGTGAAAGGAAAAAGGTTATCATGGCAGTTTATCGCCTCACTGGAGATGCTGATCCATGGTGGTCATTGATTAAAAACACAAAGGAAGATGATAAAGTATCAAATTTGTAGTGGAGGGAGTTCAAATAGATTTTCTTAGAAAAATACTTTCCTCGTGACCATCGAGCAGATATGGAAAGGCAATTTCTGAGTCTGAGAAAAATTGAGGATGAGAATGTCGCAAAGTATGAGGCAAACTTTACAAGGTTACTGAGGAATGCAGTAGATTATATACGTAACCCAAGAAGTAATATTGATCGTTTCTTTTATTGGTTAAAACCGTTTCTCCGTCGATCCTTAGTCTCACAATCTTTCTCATCGTACGAAGATATTGTCTCATGTGCTATCAAAACATAAAAGGAATTCTCTAAATCTTATGACAATAAACTAATGCAAGAAAAGAAGATAATGGTAGAACAAGAGATAGATAAATGGAAAAATGGAAAGAAGGATTTTCCATTATGTGATAATTGTGGGAATAATCACCCCGGTACTTTGTTAAAAGGAATGGGAGTTTGTTATAAATGTGGAGAAATAGGTCACCAGGATCGTGATTGTAAGGGAAAGAAAGAGGCTATCAATGTTGAATGCTATAATTGTAGGGAAATGGGTCATTATGCAAATGAATGTCATAGTCAGCAGGGAAACATACCTCAAAAAAGGCCAAGGGATCATGGCCAATCTTATGCTGTTACTACAGTTGAAGTAGAATAATTAATGTATTGGTGCTTTTGGACTCAAGGATTATATTCTGGTTATAAGAATAATGTGATATATATAAGGATTGTACTGAAGTACTTGTTTTATTCATTAATGTTTTTATATGATGAAGGTAATAATATTATTAATATGTGACAATAAGTGAAACTTTACTTTGTTTGGGGAATTTGATGTTACAATTGATTTTGTAATTTTGAGTACTTTTAGTGAAACTCTGGACAGAGGAATTTTGGATAACTATTAAGGTTGGAATGGATTAAGTTGAACTTTGGATAGTATTGTTTCAGGTTAAAACATTTCTGAATATTATTTTTGGAATATTATAATATTATAGTTTTAGGAAAAGGACAACCAGTAGGTCGGGGGATAACCCATCACGTCGGAAAAAGCAGCTGGAATCGATCCCACAACCATAGTGCGACAGGCCCTTGTTACCTACCACTATCCTACAGGAAGTCCCTAGTAATTATAAAATTGTTTTCCTAATCTAAATGGTATGTGTTAATATTTTAAAACTTGTACGATTAGGATAAATATAATATTTTTGAGTGGAAGATGAGTTTGTGGTAGAAATTAATTGATGGTTGAAACTCTACTTGTCAAGTATATATATATATATACACCTCTCTATTATTATATGAATAAATTAATTCTTAAAATTTATGAAAGGGATATTAAAAAAATGTGTTATCCTAATACCATATGTTTTGTTGAACTGATGATATTTTAAATCACCATAGATTGAAGGATTTGAGGCCCTCAATTTTACACTTGATTGTGATTTATGACCTCAATCACTCCCTACAAATATTTATATTTACCCTCCAATTATTTTTCTCCAATATCAACCAATATTCTCTTAATCTAGATCATAATTTGGTGGTGAATTTTTCATTTCCCTTTCCCTCTTATTAAGGATAAATTTTATTAACCTTATTTCTGATGTGGTTTTTCTACAAAGGTATTTTCTATATTCAATGTTTTATTTTGGTAGAACAATTTCAAATTACGAGGACGAAATTTATTTATGGAGGGTAGAATGTAACACCCCAAGCTTCCATGGTACACTTCTCTATCAATAATGCAATAACTTGCATTGTACGCAAGTTCGAGATTCAATAACATCGTGGAAAATCAAAGTAGCCGTTATGAATAGTAATACCCAATTTTTGAAATTTTATAAATTTTATTATTCAAATTGGACATCATTTTAGGATTCAGAATATTGAAATTATCCTAACTTGAGTTTTTCATTTTTTTGAGAACATCCAAATTTTTATGAATAGTGTAAAATACTAAACCCTAATTAAAAAAACATTCTTAACCAAAATGATTTTTGGTGATAGATTATATTATTTAGTGGTTTTAAAGTACAATTAGAATATATTTTTACCATTTTATCCAGTGGCGGTCATTAGAATTAATTACACTTTGAAATTGGACATAAACAATTTTCAATATTTTGATTGATATTCTTTCCTAAAAGCACGCTATTTGTTTTGACAACGGGAATTAATTATAAAATTAGTTAATGAAAATTATATGTTTTGAATTTGGTAAAATAGATATCATCTTGGAATTTGGAATACCAAATATTTCTTATGGTGAATTTTTGGCATTTTTATGAAAAACATAAAATTTTGAAGAATAGTGAAACCACTAAGTGGTAGTTAAAAAACTGATTTTTTCGGTTAAAAGAAATTTTACCACTTCTTTGAATTTAATTTCAAAAATCCGACATACATGGTTATAATTAGGAAGTAAAATGTGGTTCAATGGGATGAAAATAATTTTTGGTGAATAATAACTTTTAAGTTTTATTAACCGCGATTAGAGGTAAATAGAGTAATGTAAGGTAAAATAATGTTATAATAATATGAAATTACCTTGACAAATGTCCTACTCTTATTGGATGATGCATGGCTGACAAAGAAAATCCATGGGTCAATGTTTTGGACCCCATAGAGCCACTTGGGTAAGATAATTACATTAATACCTTTTATCTAAAGAAAAAATAAAATTGTCACAAACATGTATTATTTTACTAAACCAAATTTTTCAAGGGGTTATACAAGTTATCCTTTCGAATATAAATATACATTTGACCTAAAAGGATTTCCCACATCATGGTAATTTTTTTATAATTTTTATTTATTAAATAAATAAATTTATTTATCACACCATGATGATGAAACAATTACCTCATTAATGAACGATTTAAATAAAATAAAAATATAAGGGAAAATCTAAGACTTATGCTTTTCAAAAGCCTATTGGATGGGTGGATTTCAAACCCTTATCACCTTATCCTAGAAATATATCATTTTTGGGCCTTTAAAATCCGAAAAGCATTTCATAATAATGTAACATTTCATAACTTTCCAAGAGTGCCCCTCCTCTCTTCTTATAAAAGGCCTCCACTTCTACCACCTTATTCACACCATCAAAGCCATTTTTCTGGCCCAAACACTGCCCAAATACTATCCCAACTTCGATGTCTTACTCCTAGAAGCCTCAATATGGGCAGAGGTCTTCCCAAGGAAGCCTTTGTCTCAAATCAAAAAGAGTTACACGATTTTAAGGTAATATCTTCTCTTGTGTTCTTTTGTTTTATTTTGCTTCTCCAACCCCTTAAACTCTTTTTATTCATTTATTTTGTAACAACACCAGTATCTTCAATATACAAGGATGTTTTTATGAGAAGGATTTTATTTACACTTACACACACCTCCTTCTAATGGTTAAAGAACATACTGTTTCTGTGGGTGGCGAATTACTGCCTCACGAAACAATGATTGTACAATCTTATTTTAAAACCTTTCATGGTGGCCATTAAGATATCACTATATTTATATATGATATATATTATGTTTATGTTTTCCTTATTCTTCTTTATTTTTCATTTATGGCATACCTTTATGATTTCCATTATAGGTAAACGTGATAATTTTATTTTAGGAAGTGTGGACTACTGCCCCCTCAATGTGATTTGAATCGTTAATGCCATATGTGGGACACATAAAGGATAGAGTAAATGATAATATATATGATATTATACTGGAATTATAATATACCTTTATATAATTATGATTTCATTCCATTTAATATGAAATAGAAATGAATGTAGCGTTCATGCCTACGTACGGCTTACCATCTTCATGAACGGTGCATTTCATTTCTTACCACTAAATGTTATGTAATATTATAAATGCATGTATATACTAGATATATATGATATATATGATATATACACCATGAATATAATTCTGGATATAATTGACACCTTAACACATGAAAAATTTGTAATTATAAGAAGTTTATTTTTGACTCAAGTACCAAGGATCAACAAAATAACCGTTATTAAATTAAATGATTACATAATGTTCATAACATGGTAATAAGTGAAGTAAAAGGAATAATTAACTTCAAAAAGGATATTATGAAAATATATATTAACTCTAGTTTATTATTTTGAAGATTAACGAATGATCGAGTCAAGTCAGACACTAGGTAAGGGACTTCATCTCAATCTCCTTTCATTGAGGCATATTTTGTTTTATACACAACTTTCATTTATACGGTGTATAAACCCCTTGGACTTTTACTTTTATTAAAAAGATACTTTTTATACTAAGTGTTTTTACTAAACGACAAGTGTAATGTTTTGTCTTACGTATGCGGCGACAACGACTTCTCTACCGCCGTGACCATTATATGAGTTTCGACTTCCTTTACAAGACATAACTTTTTTAAATGAAAAATAAATACCATGTTTTAATTTTATTTTATTTTGGTATTGAAAATGGTTTTGATAATGTTTATATTATATCAACGTGTTGTTTTGATATCTTGTGATTGAAATTTGGAAATGTTATGTTTCCTTTTTGCATGTTTAATGTGAAACGATTATGTTATGGTTTATGATATGTTTAAACCTTTTCATATAAGGAATGCATTGGACTTAATAAGTGATGGGTGGATCCCACTACAGCTCCTTGATGCATCGGTAGGTCTCATGAGACAAACTAGTGTCTTGGAATAAGGCCTTGACAAAATATTATTTGTAGTCCTGGCACGAGGCCTTGGCTACATGGTTATGATAGTCTGGAATTATGCATTCCATCATTATAAAAGTGGTTATTGATATTGCATGTGATTATTCGACTAGTAGAATATCCACGTGAATAATTAAATGACATTATTTCATTTTATTTTTTCCATATTATGCTGAAGTTAATGTCTAAAAGGCTTTTGTTTTTGTTATACATTTCCATAAATGTTTATGATTATTTACGAAAGATTTTGCTATATTGTTATCCTTACTGGGCATCTGAGCTCACCCCTTTCTATGTTTTATTTTTCCCAGGATGTGAAGAAATATATTATGACTGACCTGTAGGGATAGTCTGAAGTGGATATGAGTGTGGACTATGGAGACTCTGTTATTGTAGTTTTTCACTTTATGATGTAATGTAACATTTATGAATGTATCTAGTGTTTCCAAGGCTACTAAACTAATCGGTATTTCAAGACATGATCTTTTTTTATCATGCCAATGTTACGTAATAATGCACCAACTACTGGAAACTAGGGTCGGGGCGTTACAGTTGGTATTAGAGGTAGTTTAGTACTAACCTTCGAAGCTAGATTTAGATAAACTCTGATTTGAGCACATAGCCCTAAGATAAACGTTGAGGATTAGTATAGAAGAAATTCCTAGAATTTTTATATTATAGAGAATTTGTGATTTTTCCAAGAAATACATCCCTATATGGATACGAGCATGTGGAGACAGCTCTGGCACAGATGTAGCTAGGGGTAAAACCCGAAAACACCACTTTGAGCTAGACTCGAACGAGAACGGGTGCACGAAAATGGGCATTGCTACACTCTTTGTTACGACACTCCACGGGGATATTCTTAGGATAATTCTCATTTTATTTACAAACCATTATGAAGGGTTTTTTGAGTATATATTTCCTTAATGAAAACATTTTTTTATGATTATGGATTATATCCATAAATAGTTCAATTTATGTGAAGTGTTTTACAAGTATGGAATTATGTTTTTTGATTCATGAACTAATCTAGTTTATGACATTGTTTAGAAATGGCGCCTAGTGGAAGGAATGGAAACTGTATCAATGCATGCAATCCAGGTAGGGATTGCACTCCTACTCAAGATAATTATAATGGAGCTGGTGATACAACTGGTTCTGATCAGCTTATCACCATACTGGGACAACTCACTCAGGTTATGAATAATAATCTTATTCGTATGGAGCACCTTGATCCGCAACGTGGAGGACCAATGTTAGATCACTACATGAGGCAACAAACACCAATATTTAATGGGATTACAAATCCCTTAGTAGTTGATCAATGGATAAATTCCTTAGAGAAAATATTCCATGCCTTGGGGAGTAGTGAAATGGAAAAAGTTATCATGGAAGTTTACTACCTCACTGAAGATTCTGATCAATGGTGGTTATTGATTCAAAACACAAAGAAGGCAATGAAGTATCAAATATGGAATGGAGGGAGTTCAAAGATATTTTCATAAAAAAATACGTTCCTCGTGACCATCGAGCAGATATAGAAAGGAAATTTCTAAGTCTAAGACAAAAGAAGGATGAGAATGTCGCAAAGTATGAGGCTTACTTTACAAGGTTAGCGAGGCATGCAACAGATTATATACGTAACCCAAGAAGTAAGATTGATCGTTTCTTTGATGGGTCAAAACCGTTTCTCCGTTGAGACTTAGTGTCACAATCTTTATCGTCATACGAAGATATTGTACCATGTGCTATCAAGAATTAAAAGGAATTCTCTGAATCTTACGACAATAAAGTAAAGAAATAAAAGAAGAGAATGGGGGAACAAGGGACAGATAAATGGAAAAGGGATAGAAGTATTTTCCATTATGCGATAATTGTTGGAAGAATCACCTCGGAACTTGCCTAAAAGGACTAGGAGTTTGTTATAAATGTGGAGAAAAAGGTCACCAGGATCGTGATTTCAAAGGAAAGAAAGAGGCTATCAATGTTTAATGCAATAATTGTAGGGAAATGGGGAATTATGAAAATGAATGTCCTAAGCGTCAGGGAAACATACCTCAGAAAAGTCCAAGGGATCAAGGCCAATATTATGTTGTTACTATAGTTGAAGTGGAATAATTAATGTATTGGTGCTTTTGGACTCAAGGATTATATTCTGGTTATAAGAATAATGTGATATATATAAGTATTATACTACAGTACTTGTTTTATTCATTAAGGTTTTAAAATGGTGAAGGTAATAATATTTTTAGTATGTGACAATAATAGAAACTTTACTTTGTTTGGGGAATCTGCTGTTACAATTGATTTTGGAATTTAGAGACCTTTTAGAGAAAGTCTGGATAGAGGTATTTTGGATAACCATAATGGTTGGAATGGATTAAGTTGAACTTTGAATAGTATTGATTAAGGTTAAAAAATTTCTGAAGATTAATTTTGGAATATTATAATACTATAGTTTTAGGAAAAGGACAACCTGCAGGTCGGGGGATTACCCATCACACCAGACAAAGCTGCAGGAATTGAACCCACAACCATAGTGAGACAGGCCCTTATTACCTACCACTAGCCTACAAGAAGTCCCTAGTTTTTACAAAATAGTATTCATAATCTAAATGGTATGTGTTAATATTTGAAACCTTGTACGATTAGGATACATATTATATTATTGAGTTCTATTATCTTTTTAAGTAAAAGATGAGTTTGTGGTAGAAATTAGTTGATGGTTGAAACTCTACAAGTCAAGTATATATATACCTCTCTCTTATTCTATGAATAAATTAATTATTAAAATTTAGGAAAGGGATATTAAAAAAATGTGTTATCCTAATACCTTATGTTTTGTTGAACTGATGATGTTTTAAATCACCATAGATTGAAGGATTTGAGGCCCTCAATTTTACACTTGTTTGTGATTGATGACCTCAATCACTACATACAAATATTTACATTTTCCCTCTGATTATTTGTCTCTAATTTCCACCAATGTTCTCCAAATAGAGATCATAATTTGGTGGTGAATTTTTCATTTCCTTTTTCCTCTTATTAAGGCTAAATTTTATTAACCTTATTTCCGATGTAGGTTTTCCACAAAGGTATTTTCTACATTCAACCCTTTATTTTTGAAGAACAATTTCAAATTACGAGGACACAATTTATTGAAGGATGGTAGAATGTAACACCCCAAGCTTCCATGATAAACTTCTCTTTTAATAATGTAATAACTTGCATTGTACGTAAGTTTGAGATTCTAACACATCGTGACTAATCAAAGTAGCCATTATGAATAGTAATACCCAATTTTTGAAATTTTATAAATTTTATTATTCAAATTAGACTTCATTTTTTGATTCAGAATATCAAAATTATCCTAAGTTGAATTTTTCCTTTTTTTCTGAGAACTTCCAAATTTTTATGAATAGTGTAAAATACTAAACATTAATTAAAAACAAATTTCTTATCCAAAATAATTTATTGTGATAGATTATACTATTTAGTGGTGTTAAAGTATAATTAGAATATATTTTTAAAAATTTATCCAATGGTGGTCATTATAATTAATTTTACATTGAAATTGGACCTAAACAATTTTCAATCTTTTGATTGATATTCTTTCATAAAAACACGCTATTTGTTTTGACAATAGGAATTAATTATAAAATTAATTAATGACACTTATATGTTTTGAATTTGAAAAAATAGACATCATATTTGAATCTGGAATATCAAATATATCTTAGGGTGAATTTTTGGCATCTTTCTGAAAAACATCAATTTTTGATGAATAGTGAAACCACTAAGTGGTAATTAAAAAACTGATTTTTTGGTTAACTGAAATTTTACCGAGTCTGTGAATTTAATTTCAAAAATCAGACATACATGGTTATAATTAGGAAGTAAAATGTGGTTCAATGGGATGAAAATAATTTTTGGTGAATAGTAACTTTTATGTTTTATTAACCGCAATTAGAGGTAATTAGAGTAATTTAAGGTAAAAATAATATTATAATAATATGAAATTACATTGACACATGTATTAATATTATTTTATGACTCACGGCTGACCACGAAAATCCATGGGTCAATTTGTGGGACCCCATGGAGCCACTTGGGTAAGATAATGACATTAAGACCTTTTATTCAAAGAAGAAATAAAAATGTCACAAACATGTATTGTTTTACTAAAACAATTTTTACATGGGGTTATACAAGTTATCATTTAGACTATAAATATGAATTCTAAAGCTAAAAATATTTCCTACATCATTTTAATTTTTTTATAATTTTTAGGCATTAAATAAATAAATTTATTTATCACACCATGATGATCTAGCGATTACCTCATTAATGAACGATTTAAATAAAATGAAAAGATAAGGTAAAATATAAGATGTAAAATTGTAGAAATCCTATTGGATGTGTGTATTTCAATCCCTTATCACCTTATCCTCTAAATATATCATTGTGGGATTTTTAAAATCCTAAAATCATTTCGTAATAACGTAACATTTCATAACTTTCCAAGGGTGCCCCCATCTCCTCTTATAAAAGGCCCCCAATTCTACCACCTTATTCACACCTTCAAAGCCATTTGGCTCAGAAAAACTCTGCCCAAATACTCTCTAAACATTCCTATATTACTCCTATAAGCCTCACATTGGGCATAAGTCTTCCCAAAGAAGCCTTTGGCTCAAATCAAGAAGCGTTACATGATTTTTAGGTAAAGTTTTGTCTTATGTTATTTTGTTTTATTTTGCTTCTCCAACCACTTAAACTCTTTTTATTCATTTATTTTGGAAGGAATCCAATATCTTAAACATAATTGGATGTTTTTATGATAAATATTTGATTTAAACTTACACACACATCCATATAATGGTTATAGAACATACTGTTTCTCTGGGTGGTGAATTACTGCTACACGAAACGATGATTGTTCAATATTCTTTTAGCACCTTTCATGGTGGCCATTAAGATGTCACTATATTTGTATATGATATATATTATGTTTATGTTTTCATTATGATACTATATTTTTCATTTATGGCATACCTTTATGATTTCCATTATGGGTAAATGTGATAATTTCATTTTAGTAAGTGCGGACTACCGCCCCCTCAAAGTGATTTGAATCATTAATGTCATATGTGGGACATATAAAGGATGGAGTAAATGATAACATATGTGATATTATATTGGAATAATAATATACCTTTATATCTTTATGATTTCATTCCATTTAATACGAAATAGAAATGAATGTAGCATTCATGCTTACGTACGACTTACCGTCTCCATGAACGGTGCATTTCATTTCTTACCTCTAAATGTTATGTAATATTATAAATGCATGTATATAATATATATATATATGATATATATAATATCTACATCATTAATATAATCTTGGATATAATGGATATTTTACCACATGAGCAAATTTTAATTATAAGAAGATTATTTTTGGCTCAAGTACCAAGGATCGACAAAACGACCGTTATTAAATTAAATGATTACAAAATGTTCATAACATGGTAATAAGTGATGTAAAAATAATAATGAAGTTGAAAAATGTTATTATGAAAGTAGATATTAACTCTAGTTTTTTATTCAGGAGATTAAATAATGATCGAGTCAAGTCGGACACGAGGAAAGGGACTTCGTCTCAATCTCCTTTCATTGAGGCATATTTTGTTTTATACACAAGTTTCCTTTATACGGTTTATAAAACCCTTTGACTTTTACTTTTATTCTAGAGGAATATTTTTATACGAATCGTTTTTACTAAATGACAAATAGAATGTTTTGTCTTACGTATGCGGCGACAACAACTTATCCGCCGCTGTGACCATTATTTGAGTTTCAGCTTCCTCTACAAACCATAAATTTTTTTAAATGAAAAATAAATACCATGTTTTACTTTTCTTTTATTTTGGTATTGAAAGTGGTTTTAATAATGTTTTTATTATATCAACGTGTTGTATTGATATCTTGTGATTGAAATGTGGGAATGTTATGTTTTCTTTATGCATGTTTTATGTGATACGATTATGTTATAGTTTATGATATGTTTAAAAATTTTCATATAAGGAATACATTGGACTTAATAAGTGACGGGTGGATCCTGCTATAGCTCCTTGATGCATCTTTAGGTCTCATGAGACAAACTAGTGTCTTGGCACAAGGCCCTGACAAAATTTTATTTGTATTCTTGGCGTGAGGCATTGGATATATGGTTATGATAGTTTGGAATTATGCATTCCATCATTATGAAAGTGGTTACTAATATTGCGTGTGATTATTCGACTAGTAGAATATCCATGTAAATATATAAATGGAATTATTTCATTTTATTTTTTCCATATTATGCTGAAGTTCAAGTTTAAAAGGCTTTTGTTTTAGTTATACATTGCCTTAAATGTTTATGTTTATTTCTGAAAGATTCTTCTATATTGTTATCATTACTGGTCATCTGAGCTCACCCCTTTCTATGTTTTACTTTTCCCTGGATGTGATGAAATATTTTATGACTGACCTGCTGTGATAGTCTGAAGGGGATATGAGTGTGGACTATGGAGACTGTGTTATTATAGTTTTTCACTTTATGATGTAATTTAACATTTATGAATGTATCTAGTGTTTCCAAGGCTACTAAACTAATCACTCCTTCGAGACTTGATCTTTTTTTATTAGGCCAATGTTACGTAATAATGCACCGACTATAGGTAACTGGGGTCGGGGAGTTACATATTGGAGGAACAATTATGTATTTTTTAATTTTTTATTACACTAGATTTACATGGGTATATTTTATAGAAAAGAAATCTGAAGCTTTTTCTTATTTCAAAACATTTAGAGACCATGTTAAAAATGAGAAAAACCTTCCATTGATCACTATTCATAGTGATCATGGAGGAGAGTTTAAAAATTCAGATTTTAAAACGTTCTGTAGTAAGAAAGGCATTACTCATAACTTCTCATCTTCAAGAACTCCTCAACAGAATGGTGTTTTGGAAAGAATAAATTGAATTCTTCCAGAAATAACTAAAACCAAGTTGAGTTAATATGCTATTTATAAACACTTTTGGGATGATGTTGTTAGTACTGGTTGTTATATTATAAATAGAGTTTTAATCAGACCTTTTTCTTAACAAAACACCATATGGATTTTGGACTGGTCGAAAACATTGTCTCTCTTACTTCAATGTATTGGGTTGCAAAAATATCATCCTGAATACTAAAGATAACTTACATATATTTTCACCCAAATAAAATGAAGGAATTTTCCTAGGCTACTCCACTACTTCTAAGGCATAAAATGTTTGTAGTAAAAATACATGTTATATTGTAGAAATAGAGGAGGTTAAATTTGATAATACTAATCCTTTTGTTTATAAATAATCCAAGCCTACATCTATGGATGTATTTTCAAAAACTGATTTACAAATTTTGATAGAAGATTATTCTAAAAAGGAAAATGTTCATGGAAATATTTCTGAAACATTTACCCCAGATAATTTTCTACCATATGTTGATGAATTGGTTTTACAAAACCGAAATCAATTGTTTCTTAAGAATCATCCGAGTGATAGTATCATTGATGATGTAAATAAATCTGTAAGGACCAGAAGTTCCTTAAGAAATGAAGTAGAACATCAAGCATTTATTTCCCAATTACAACGAAAAAAATTGATGAATCTTTAGGTGATTATTATTGGATTAAATCCCTTCAAGATGAACTAAATGAATTCAAAATAAAAAATGTCTAGACATTGGTTGAATGACCTTAAAAAACATCTGTAAATAGAGTGAAACGGGACTTCTAAAATAAGTGTGATGAAAATGGAATCATTGTATGAAATAAAGCTAGATTAGTTTCTAAAGGATATAATCAACAAGAAAGAATATACTATGAATAAACCTATTCTCTAGTAGATATAATTGAATATATTCTAATTTTATGTGCCTTCGCAACATTCTCTAATTTCAAACATTTTCAAATTAATGTAAAGCTTGATTTCCTTAATATATATGTTCTAGAGGCTGTTTATGTTGAACAACCTCTTGGTTTTAAAGACACAAAACTTCCTAAATATGTTTTCAAACTTTCCAAACCTTTATATGGACTTAAACAATAACCTAGACCCTGATGTGATAGACTTATATGACTTTTGTTACAAAAAAATTATGTTAAGGGAACAACTGATTCAAATATTTTTATAATGAAAGATAAGATAAATGTTTTAATTGATCAAATATTTATTTTTGACATTATAGATTGATCATCCCAGAAATACTTACCTGATTCGTTTGTGAATCTAATGAAATTTGAGTTTTAAATGATTATGATAGATGAGTTAACATTTTTTATATTTTTTTAACTTTTTAAAAAAACCAGAATGTACTTATATATCACTATATTAGTCTATTAATGATCTTCTTAAAATGTATGGATATGAAAACAATAAAATTATAATCAATATAATCAGCACCTCAAACTCTCTTGGTCTTGCTGAAGCAGGGAAACCAGTAGATCAGACATCATTTAGAGGTATGATAGGAATTTTACTACACTTGATAGCTAGTCATATAGAATTAAAGTTTTCAGTATTAATCTGTGCATGATATCAATTTAATCTAAAGGAATCTCTTTTAACAGAAAAGAAAAGAATTTTTTTTCTATTTAAAGGTAACCAAAGATTTTAGTGATTTATATACTTTTAAAAATGCTTTATTTTTAAAAAACATTTCGGATGCTGATTTTGGTGGATATAGAATGGACAAAATATGAACATATGTAACCTGTCATTTATTAATTAATTTATTAGTTTTTTGGTCATGTAATAAGAAACACTCAATATCACTTTCCACTGCTAAAGATGAATATGTAGCAGCAGGAAGTTTCTTTTCCCAATTATTGTGGATTCAACACACACTCACATACTATGGCATAAGATTTACCAAAACACAGATATTGTTTTATAAAACTAGTGCCATTTCCCTATGAAAAAACCTTGTGCATCACTCCTGTGAAAAACACATAGATAATATGCATCACTTTCTTAGGGATCACACACTTAAAGTTGATATCATTATTCAATTTATTATAACACAAGATCAACATGATGATATTTTTACAAAATCTTTATCCACTAAATGATTTCAATACAAAAAAAAATTAGGAATGATGATTGTAAGGGAATATTTCATATTATTTTTTTTTTTGAAATGTATCTCCTCACAATAACTAACTCCTTCTCATAAGGGGAGTTAATTTTTTTATTAATCAAAATTTTTCCATTTTCCCTAAATAAAACATTTCTTAATTTTTTTCTCATAACCAAATTTTTTTCATTAATAAATTATTTTGGAACCAAAAGTTTTTTCCAAAAATAAAAATTAAAGAACCAAAATTTCCTTTCCATCAAAAAAATTTCCAGAATCTAAATCTCTTTAAGAAAAATATTTTTCATTGTTGGATTTTTTTTTGGAAATCCGGAAGGTTTGTTTCCTTAAATTTATGAAATTGATTTTTTTACTTGTTGGTATTTAAAAAAATTTCATCAGATTCACTTTTCCTAAATCCAAATTTTTTCTTAAAACATAAAAAGATCGAAACCTGCCAAATCCTTCTTCAGCATTCATATCAACAGTCAGATCAGTTTGAGATCTTTTCAACCATTAGATCAAATAGGTAATTCGAACCTTCATCTCAATGCCCATATGAAGGACCTCTATTCCTCATCCCTCACTGGTTCTCAATATTTTCTGTTCCGAAACTCGGCCTCTCTTCAAAAAGTTTGTTTCCCTTATCCTTGTTTACTTAGAATGCATATATCATTAGAAGCCTCTCCATAGAAACTTGTGTCTTAATCCAAGGAAGTTAGTGAATGGGAAATATACAAGGAAAGGTTAGTTGATCTGAAATTATTCACTATGTATAATTCCTTATATACGAAATACATTAAACTGAATGGATGGGAGAGCTTGTGCGTAGTGAATCAAAAATTAAGGATCTGGTTTACCTTGTGTTTTTTATATAATTCTACGATACATTAGGTTTTTATAAAAAAAGGTAAAACAGAAAATGTTGTGTTCAAGAGTTATGGGAAAACCTATTGTTTATCCTTCATCATGGAAGAAAATATATTTGGATATGCATGTAAATAAGAAGAAATTTTCTTCACTAACAAGATGCCAGATCAGCCAGGATGTTTTGAAAAGGAAAATGAAATAGGGTTCCTTGGACTCAAAGGAGTAAAATCACCAAAGATTAACCATCTCTCAAAAGGCTTCAGATTATTAGAATCATGGGTACACGGATTTCCCAGTCTGAGAAAATAAGACAAGGAATCCTCAAAGAAAAGTGACAACTTTATCTTGGATTTTATGGTTAACATGAGAAAGATACATCTTATGATGTATATTCTTCTAAAAGTCACCATTATTCAGAATGAAACTCTCAAATCCCAAATCATCATTTATCTGGAAATTTTATCTATGTTCATAGTGAAATTATTAGAATCATTCATAATTCCTTATATATCCAAATCAATAAGATTCAAGATCTTGCTAATAAGTGATGTGACCATGAGGAGAATGAAAGTTTGTTTCAATACAAGCTCTAGGGAATTTTAAGATCATTCAGAAAGTGAGGATAAAACTCTAGCTAAGAAAGTGGATGTAGGAGAGACTTAAAATAAATCTCAAAATAAGGGAAAGAAAAAAATACCCAAAACAAAATAAAACCCTACAGTTCTTGAAAGTTAGTCAGCACCACCAAAGCTGAAGAAGAAAGAAATATTCCCTGAAGAAGTTGTAGAAAATAGAGGAAAAAAAAGAACAAAAAACAAGGAGATGTAATTTTTTTCCCATATCTTAGATATGTAAAGGCTCTAAATATGAAAACTGATGAAGATTTAGAGAAGCAAGAAAAAGAGAAGAAAAAAAAGAAGAAAATGTATGAAGATGAGATTGTTCAAGAACATCTCAAGGATACTGAGAAATCCTTTGAATAGATTCATGTACCGGAATCCATTCCTTAAGAACCAGTACTAGTGGGGACTCTAGGAAAGAATATTTAAATTCTAGAACATGTTGTAGAAGAAGATGTAGTTCAAGAAGAATAAGTATAATAAGATGAATAGGAAGAAGACAATGAATGTTATGATGTTATAATTAATGTTGAAGAATGTCATGAGAAGGAAAGTACTTCTGAAAAGCATTCAGTACAAACTTTTCAAGACAAATAAACGAAAATTATTTCTCAAGGAAAAGAGGATTATGGTTAGGGAGAGTTTAGCCAACCTTCTAATGATGAATCTAGCAAACATGACTTCATCCACCCTGACGATCATAATGAAGATGCTGAGAATGAATAAGTTGATGAACATAAAATTGTCCAAATTTCATATAATGAACATGAATCTCCAACGGTTGTAGAGACTATTTCTAATGTTGATGAAAGAAAATAGGTGATTTTTGATACACTTGAGAAGTTTGTGGTGGTTAAGAAGGATGTTAGTGGATCATCAAAAAGGAAGGCTGTAGAGCTCGAAAAATAATCTTCACATGCAAGGGAATCAAATTCCAAATAATCTTCCATGGGTTAGGATTTCGTGGAACAGTCCCTAAAGAAGCTAGTAGACACCATACCCTTTTTTCTGATTATTTATTCGATATGTCAGCTGCTTCAACACTCCTTTAATCATAATTTGGATTCTGTAATCATGCTCAAGGAAAAATTCATCATGCTTGAGGTTGATTTCAAAATCATCATATATCGGTTATTATGATCATAGTAGATCTTGTACATAAATTAAAAAAATGTTCTAAGAGAACTATTTAAGTCATGAGAATCATTGATAACTTCCAAGACTCTGTTAAAAATACCTTAGATAAGTCCGATGATAGGATAAAAAACCTTACAAGATGTTTTACAGAGAATCTGATTGTTGATCAAGTATCCCATAAGAAAGAAGATAAACATTTTTATGGAACGTTAAATTCAGTTTCTCAAAATTTTATCATAGAAAGGGAACATAGGGAAGAGTTAGAAGAAAGGATCACCCCTAAAGAAGAGATAGTAAAGTGTCAGGCAGAAACTCTTAAGTCTTAGGAAGAAAAAATCAAGGCTTTAGATAAGAAAAATCAGGTTCATGAATTATTTCTCAAGCGGTTTGAAGATAATCATTAGGAGCTCATGAAGTTTAAAGATACATTATAGAAGATCATTCTGATAGAAAATAAAGAATAATGAGAATGAAATTCCTATCTTTTGTTTTATTTTGCTTATATAATTTTTTTTTCAATGATGTTGAAAATCTTGTGGTCCTTTATTTATTTGGTATTGTTTAGTTATAATCTTTCAGGTACCAATTTTTTCATTCTCTCTATTCCTTTTTGAAAATCACAATAGGGGAGAAAAATTGATCAAAATAATAATAAGTATAAAGAAACTAATGCCCAATGAAAGGGAGAGTTTATGTAAGGGGGGTTTACATAAAAAAGAAATTCATATGTAAGAAAAACATAAATCTCTCTAAGGAATTCAAGAATACAATACATAGGGATTTCAAAACCTAATATGAGTTAGTCATATCCATCATGATTCATAAGTAAAGGGAGATACATTTTTATTTTTTAATGATCATAATGAAAAATATTATTCCTTATATTTTTTGAAAAGTTAGTTTGGTCTTTCCAAAAATGGGGAGGTTGTTGAGTCAATAAGGTTTCATTATGACTCTTCCATTGCTATGTTTTTTGTAAATCATAATGAAATTATCTCAGGGGAAATTATCCTTCCCTGAGGACTATTTTCATAAAGATAATTACCATTCTCTACGGAAATTTTTATCCTATCCTTGGTTTTCATTACCTCATTTTATATTCTCTCAAAACCACGTTCATTTTCTACTACGTAATAAATTAGGATCCTTATAAAAAACACTTGGAATCTTATAGTTCTTTGCATATTAAATTCTTTGAAATTCAGAATCTGAATTCTATGAAATTCAGGTTCCTCATTCTCTAAAATTCATACTCCTAATTCATTGAAATGGTGACTCTAAATTCCTCAAAATTCAGACTCTGAATTCCTAATAATTCGGACCCTAAATTCCCAAAAATTTGTACTCTGAATTCCTCATAAATCAGACTTCTAATTCCTCAGAATTCAGACACCAAATTGCTCAAAATTTCGACTTAGAATTCTTTAGAATTTTGACTCCGAATTCCTCAGAGTTACGAATTCTACAAAAATATGATTCCGAATTCCCCCGAATTCAGATTCTGAATTCCTCAGAATTTTGAAATGGAATTCCACATAATTCTAACTCTGGATTCCTTACAATTTTGATTCCAAATTTATCAGAATTCTGACTTCGAATTCATCAGTATTCAGAATATGAATTCTTCAGAATTCAGATTCCAAAATTTTCATAATTTAGACTCTGAATTCCTTGGAATTAAAACATTAAAATCTATATAATTCAGATTCCAAACTCATTGTAAAACAGAAACCGAATAACCATGTTCTCTAGAATCAATTTTTTCATATGATTACAATCTGAACTCTCTTTTTTTCTTTGACACCTAATATTCAGTATTGGATAAGCTAATTCATTTTTTCCCTGCACATCCTTTTCTATGTATAAAACGATGTCGTACATTTTGTTTCAGAATAACTGTTGGTTAATTTATATTTTTAAAATTTACACCGAAATTAAATGAAAAATATGACTGTTGGAGAAGGGAGTTGACCATTGTAGTTTTGCTTAAAATTAAGAGCTCCTTTGAACGAGCTCACAATCTATTGATCTGCCTAAAGATTACATATTGGGATGTTGTGAAGTGATTTTTAGAGAGATAAATACTCCCAGGATTTGTGCAATTTCATGAATATCTTGTTCAATCATGAACATCTTGTTCAGATTTCTTCGTGCGAATCGGATTTTTTCTGAGTACAATCATGGGATTATGGGGATAGAAATATAGATGGGTCGACTACCTTAAATATCGATCGCTTGTGGGTATAGCAAGACATATTCTGATATTATTATCAAGGTATTTCCCTAGTGTGGGTAAGATAGACATTCTTGAAAGTATAAATCAAGGTACCTTTATCCAAGGTTGTTGGATACCCTACTCTTTGGGTGAAAATATTTCCAACTTGTTACTTGTTTTTTATTTTATTTTTATTTCCGTTGAATTTTGATAATGGAAGGAATCATAACTATATTATAATTTCTTATACTTTAATTACTCAGATAAATAAGGATCTATACACTTTAAGGTAGAATGTTCTTTTTAGAAAACTGTTCTTATGTTTCATTTTCAGATTCATGTTTTTAGACCCCATGAAAGTTCATTTCATTGAACTAAAAAGGATATGAGAATTTACCTTGTTTAACTTTATTAAACATAGTTTTCATTAAGGTTAAAAATGAATGTTTTAAAAATTACCATTCCCCCCTCTTGTAATTGAGCATCTATATACACTTTTTTGATCGTATATAAAGAACAGATTCAGACATAAGGTAAGGGATATTTTTGAACTAATAATTTTATTTTTGGTTACAATTTCTATAACATTTCCTCAAAATATCCCTTAAATATTTTTATATAATTATAGTATATTATATGTATATATACCACACATATTTATGTATCTCAATTAATCCCTCTATGATGTGGAATTATATGATTTAAAAGGTTCCCTTATCAATTACTTTCGATAAGAAAACTCAATTAAAGGGGACTTCTCTATTTTTTACTCATTTTCAAGTAAACTCCCTAATCTATTTTAACCATACATAGGTTTTATAAAACAATAAATATTTCAGGAAAAAATATTTTCATTTATTTCTGTTTTTATGGAAATAATTATACCTTTATCCTCTTTAAATACTCTTTATTATTTTCCCTAAAACTAATGGTAAGTGGCACAGTTCAAAAGTTACCTACCTGCTCTATTTTTTTGTTTTCAATTTAGTTGGTCGTTATTATCCATGATATATTTTTGTTATTCATTTATAAATGGTCAATAATTATTTAAATCCCTTATTTCATGGATACCATTGTTATACACCCATTGGTTATGCCTTATAACATGATTATGAAATCCATTTCATTATTTGGCTAACCATTATGTTTATTCCTTATGTTTGATTCTTTATGTCGCACACATATTCATGAATATGTTATGATGGGTATGCGTAGATAATTCTCCCATGAATTCGGTAATGTTTTAGTCTCATGAGACATTATGTATGGGATTTGGGAGTAAATGTAATTCAATATGGGACTCTATACATCATGTGATATAGTTTTGGAAGTTATCTTTTACTAAAGTTTATTCCATATTATATATTACTTCCACATTCCTATGATTCCATGATAATATGATTCAAGGTTCTATATGATGTTATTTTTTATGTCTATTTGTGATCTTTTCCTTTTATGTTATCATGTTACGCCTTCTAACTCAAGTGTTATGCTTCAATCCCATGTTTATTCCCTTACTAGGCCTTTTAGAAAATACCTTTGGTCCATGTTTTCCCCAAGTTATCGTATATAGTTATAGGATATCAAATAGAGTTAGAATCCCATTATGTATATTAATAAAAAAATGTTTTATCCTAGATTTGTGTTATTGAATAATGTACTTAGTCTTACAAATTCACTATAATTTTGGATCCTTGGGTTTTATTTTACGGTTAATTATGATTAAAATCATGTAATGATATGTGTAAAAGGATGTGGTAATTTTAGTTGGTATTAGAGCATGGTCAAATTATTTTTGGGGAATAGGACTAGAAAATAATTATTAGAACACTAGGGATAATTCTAGCACAATGGAAAACCATGATTGAAAACTTTGAAATCTTAAGTTGGGATATGATTTTCATTTATATGATTATCCTTATATGTTTATAATTTTCTTTTTATATTCTCATTATATAAGTATTCAATCTCTATAATTTTATATTTTCTTTTTAATGTTAATGGTGGGAAATATGAGAACTCATGCTAACAGTTGAGGGGATAGAAAATGTGATTATTTCTCTAAAGATATGCCAAAAATAATGGGAAAGAGAAATTAGAAATTCATGAAAGAAGTAGCTCAAATAGATCAAGTTATGAATAAAATACTGAACCATAAAAAATATCCTCCATATAAAAAAATAGAATGTTTCGATGAAATAAGTAATGTGAAAATGTCCTCTAATCTTTAGTGGATATTTTTCCCCTCATAATAGAAAAATGGATTAACTCCATTGAGAAAATATTGTCTATCCTCAAATTCTATGAAGAGAAATTTGTGATGGTGGTATATGATTTTCATGGGGAAGCAGATCAGTAGTGGAAACTGATCAAAAACCACAATTCTAAGGAGGAAATTAAATCCATGGAATGATAATAATTCAATAAAATAAATTTCAGTTAATATTTTTTCCAAAATCTCTAAATTAAGATGGAGAGGGAGTTCTCCAGTATTAAGAAAATGAAAGATGAGTTTATTGGAGCTTATGAAGAAAAATTTTAAAGGCTTACATGGAATGAATTCAGCTTTGACATCATCACTAAAATTAAGGTGGACTAATATTTAGTGATTTGAAATTAATTATATGATAAGATATTGAAAGTATGGACATTTATAGTTATGGAGAGATTGTTTGTTATTCCCTTAAAGTTGATATGGATATTGGGGATTCTTATTGGTGTCATGGGACTGAAGACAAGAAAAGTAAGATGGAATTATTATTATAAAGTCCTATACAAAAATATCAAATAGGAAACAAAACTTAGTATACCACTTGTCAAATATATGGGATGAAGAATCTTGCAAACTGTCTAAGGAGAACCAAAATGTTCTTTATGGGTGGAAAAGAGGGATACCAAACTAATCATTTCTGAATTGGAATGAAGAAACCGTCTAGTGAGGAATTGAAAAAGAATGTTCAAATGAACACTATGCTTGTTGTGTAGTGAACTAACTACAAGGAACATGGTAATATTGTGAGCCCATTCCCTAATCCAAGGGTTGTTGGGGACAATCTGTGATAACAACCTCCAAGTAAGTAAGGAAGGGGATATGTTATCACTACTACTAAGGTGGATCCCAACATTGATGTGGCGACAAGCATGCTAGATATTTATTCATAGATAGTGAATGTACTATTTGATTATGGTTCTATTCATTCGTTGATGTCTAACAAGTTCATTAGAACTATTCAAAAACTATATCAAAATATGGAAGTTGAATGAACTTTGAGAACAGAAAATGGGGAAATTATTGGATCTAAAGAATATAACACCTCCCCTATCAATTTTATTGGACTGAACCTTCCAGTAAATCTCGTCTTGCATTGGTGGAGTTTGATGATATATTGGGTATGTATTGGATATTTTAATAGAAATAAAACATCAACTGTTGGTAGAGGGAGATCAATCTTAACATCCCAATGTATCCTCTAATTCAATACAACTATAAGGAGGGGGATAGATCTCTTTCGTAATAATAAACTAATGTGTGGATATTATTACATTACGAGAAATCATATCTATATCAATTGATTGATATAAAGTGGAGGATCCTTCTTGAAGACATTTCCATTGTGAGGACTGTACTGAGGTGTTTTATAAATAATTTCAAAGACTTCCTCTAGACATAGAGTTTTTGTTATCAATTGATCTTATACTAGGATATATACCCATATCAATGAAACATTATATAATTTACACCATTAAGTTAGAAGAATTGAATAATTCATTACAAAATAATATATAAAATGGTTTTATGTGATTGAGTGTTCACCATTGGTTTCATTGGTCCTATTTGTCAAGAATAAGTATGGATCAATGCATACATGCGTTGATTTTCAGGAGATCAAAAAGAATCATGATAAAGAAAAAGTAACACCTTCGATGGATATATGACATGTTTGATCAACTGTGAGGGGAAAATTATTTCTTTATGGGGGACCTTTTGTTGAGATATCACTAAATAAAGGTGAATAAACAATATATTCCAAACAATTCTTTACAAATGAGGTATGTAAACTATTATTTCATTTTCAACCCCTTTGGACTCACTAATACTCCATAAATATTCATGGACTTGATGAATATAATCTTCAGATATTACCTTGAATTTTATTGGGTAGTCTTTATATATAATATCTTGATATACTCAAAAATAAAGGAGGGTCATGAGAGTCATTTAAATAGTATGAAAAATAATTTATGAAGGGAGAAACTATATGAAAATAATAGTAAATGTGAGTTCTGGATAGATGAATTATCATTATTGGGACATGTTATCACTAGAAAAGGGATATCTCTGGACCCTTCTATGAAAAAGTAAATTGAGTATTGTCCTAGACCAGTATCTATAATGAAAATCTATAGTTTCCATGGTCTAGTTGGTTAATATTGCTGATTTATGAAATTTTCATTATTTTCCAACCCACCAACCAAGATGACTCAAAGGGTAGTGTTGTTTTTATAGACTAGTGAATGTGAATACCACTTCAATAAGTTGAGAAAGAGGCTTATCACTATACTAGTACTCACATTACTCATAATTAGTGAATACATTGTGGTATATAGCGATGCATCAAAGAATGAATTAGTCTACGTACTGATGAAAATTATTAACTGATAATCTATGCCTTAAGTTAGTTGAATGGTCATGAGAAAAACTATCCCACACTTGATCTAGAGTTATTGGATGTGATATTCACATTGAAAATATGGCCACATTATTACTATAGAAAGTAGTGTGAGATATACAGTGATCACAAGATCATAAAATATAAATTCACACAAAATTGTCTCAATTTGTTCCAATGAATATCATTAGATCTTATCAAGGATTATGATTGATCAATACTCTCCCATCCTAGTATATCTAATAAAGTGGAAGATTATCATAATGATAAGGATCCTGAAATGTAATCAATGATGATAATTTAGAAGGATCCAATGTTATTTGACTTAAAAATTATGGACATGGGAATCATGTGGGAAGGAAGATCATCATTCCTTTCTTAAATTATTCCCCAACCATCCCTTTTAGAGAAGATTAATGTTGCAAAAAAAATATTATGTGGATATTCATAAGAAGGTAGAAGCTATCATAATTGGGAAATCCTCAGAGTTCAAAATTCATGTGGAAGAAGTCATAAGGTTTTGGCCATGTCTATTTGTACCATCATATTATAAGATAAAGATGTAGATTTATAATGATTTACCTATCTTGACCTTCTTCATACAGCCAAGGATCCCAAAGATGTATCTATATCTTCAGGAGCACTATTCGTGGGACAATGTGATGAAGGTGATCAGATAATATACATTGAAGATCTTGGAATTTCATCATGTAAACAATAAAAATAAAATGTCTAAAGGAGTGATGAAACAATTACCCATACCTACATGGAAATGGTAAATCATCACCATGGACTTTATTCACAGGAGTTCTAATGAAATAGTAGAAATAATTCTATATTGGTTTTTATTGATTTTTTAACAAATACATCACACTTTATTTCGATTATAGTGGAATTATCACTCGATTGACGTGCTTGAATATACATTAAGGATGTGGTGAGGATGGATGGAGTACCATTATCAATTGTATCCAATCAAAATCATAGATTTACCTCTCAGTTCTAGAAATGTATCCAACATTCCCTAAACACTGTTATGAACATTAGTAAGGCTTATCACCCGTAGAAAGATGGCCAGTCGGAGAGGACTATTCAAACATTGTAAAATATTTCTGAGAGAATTCTTGAGGGAATTCATAGGATGATGGGACCAAAATCTACCTCTATTCATGTTATCTTATAATAATATTTTACACCCATGAATCCAAATGTATCCATATAAAGCCCATTATGGGAAAAGATTTTGAACACATGTATGTTGGGATGTATTCTATGAGCACAAGCTACTGGGACCAGAAATGGTTATGGAAATGGTAGAAATAGTGAAGACCATTCAATGTCACATCTGGGTGAAAAAAGTCTATATAATAGTTATGAATACAATACTCAGTGGGGCATTGATTTTGATGTTGGAGATAATGTTTTACTTCATATATCATTGTGGAAGAGAGTCATGATATTTGGGATGGAGGGAATGATAAGTCCTAGGTATATCAGCCCCTTTGAGATTATTGATCACATCAGAGATTTGAAATATTTACAAACACTTACACTAATAATGTCTCAATTATATTAGGTATTCCTTGTATCCATCATAATCTGGTACATACCAGATCCCTCACATGAACTGAATTCAATGGTGGTACAGCTGGAAAATGATATCTCTTATGAGGAGTAACCGGTGAAGATCATGGATTGTAGAGATAAATTTCTATACAAAAATAAAACTCACCTAGTTAAATTACAATTAAGGAACCAAAAATAATAAGAGGATCCATGAGAACTATATGAAATAATGAAGGATATATGCACTTTCCTGTTTTTACCATATAATGTAAAATGAAATTTTAAAGGTGAAATTTCATTAGTAGAAGAATGTAATGACCCAAAATTTTATTAATGGATTTTATCTTCCTATAATTATTTTAAGTAGTATAAATAACTTATACCAAATATAGAAAACGAAAAAACACTTTTTATGTGATAATTTATTTTAATGAAGTTCTGAGTAATTTTTATCATGGTCAGAAAATTTAATTTTCTATGAAATTGAAAATGTTAAATTAATTATGATATTTATTTAAAAGTTTAAATTAACATATTTATATAATTTTTTATGAAATAAAATTCATATTTCAATCTAACATTTTAAAATTATCTAAGGTTATTTTTTGTGAATTTTCTAAAAAAGTTCATTTTTGGGTTAAAAAGGGAAAACATTACTTTTATATAAATCTTATATAATAATTATTATATGATAATGATTTCATGTTTATAAACCCTTATTATTTATGATTATTTATTGACGTAATAACATAATACATAAGATGTTAGATTTATAAACACTTTGTTATCATTTTTTAAAACCATTATTTTATTCTTTACTAAACTATTTTTATGAGTTATACAAGTATCACATTAATATTAAATTTTACCATTTTTATAAATTGAATCAAGAAAATGGGTTGAATTATTGGATTCATAATGTATAAAATATTTAATATTTTCATTTTCATTTTTTTAATAAAAAATCCTATCATGCTAAAAAATATTATCGTTGTATAAGTCAAATTGTGTGGTGGATTAATGTTAAAAGGTATTGGCTTAAAATACCCAAAAGAAACTAAATTAATTGGGGGAGATTAATTTTTCAACATAAAAAATCCTTAAAAAAATTAACTATGATACAAATTTGTTCAAATTAATGGAACCCAAAGGTGATTGGATTAAAATAAAAATATGTCATTATTTCATTACATAAAACCACACCTACTTAATTATAAATATCACCCATTATCCTCAAATTCCTTGAATATTTTCAAATATCTAATAGATCCTCTCTTCCACACTCTCCCCACTTACATGTTCTACATTTATCATAAAAATTACAATTTCATGTTCCTTAAGGGGTCCTTCAAGGAGGTGATATTCAAGAGGTATCTTTCTCAAACCACCTCTCTTAATTTCTTTTCTTCTTCTAAATTCACCTCACCTCCATCATCCATCAAATAATAATAACACCCTTATAATTTATATACTGTATGTTTGTATTTTTAATGTAATTTATTCTATTATTCCCTTTTCTCATCCCCTCTTATTTAAATAAAGGAAAACACTATCAAAATTATGGTGGTTAACCGTCTTTATGGACAATGATTTTTCATTTTCCATTACTGTCATAATGGATGGTCATAAAATTATTATTCTAGTTAAATAATATTCAAATTATTATATAATAACTTATTTTATGTTCTATTCCAAAATATATAGACATAATATTGAATAAAATGAAACTAGCACGTAATGCTTGGAAAAACATCCAAAATAAACTAAACATTTTTCATTAGCGTTTTATCAAATGAATCATCCTAATTTAAGAAAAAAAGATTTATGGGACCATTTAAACTTATTGAAGTGAATGTATACCATTTAATTTAACTTATAGAGTTTTATTTCTATTTTAAATTAACATCTCTAGTTATACACAAAATAATCAATCATCAAAACAGGAAACAAACACTTCTTGAATGGTGAATGGATATTTATAAATAATAAAATTGGCCAAAAATGAAGTTAATAAAATTATTATAAATCAAATATACTTATAAGTTTATTAATTAAAAAAATAACTAAACTAATTTTATTATCCATGACATTAATTGAATGTGCATAACACATTCTTACATAAGGTAAGGGATCTTTCCAAAGCCCCAAATTGTTTTAGGTTACGCTTTCTCTCACTTTGCCTCAACTTACATGTACATTTTTCGTATATAATTAACCCATATTATATTTATGTGCACCAAAAATATTTATTTATCTCAAATAATCCTTCTTTTATGGTGAATTACTTGTTTTAACAAGTTTCTTTCTCAATTCCTCACGATAAGAAAACCCGATTAAAGGGAACTTCTCTATTTCTTACCCATTTTAAAGTACAATACATATAATATTTTAAGACTCCAATAATTTTCTAAAAACAATAAATATATAATGAAAAAATATTTTAGTAAATTTTTATTTTTATGTAAATAATTATACCTTTATCATCTTTAAATACTCTTTATTGTTTTCCTTAAAACTATTCTTAAGTGGCAGATTTATAAAGTTACCTAGACACACTCTTTATTTCATTCAATTAAGATAAAAATAAATATTAATGACAAATTTTTATTATTACTTTATGGATGGCCAATAATGATTTAAATCCATAATTTCATGTATACCATTGTTATACACCCTTTGGTTATTCCTTATGACATGATTATGAAACCCATTTTTTCCCTGGGTAAATCTTATGTTTGATTATTTATGTGGCATGTATATAAATGAACATGTTATAATGGGTGAAGCTAAATGGCCCTCCAATGAATTGGGTAATATTTTAGTATCATCAGATGTTATGTATGGGATTAGAGAGTAAAGCTAATCCATTATGGGACTCTGTCGACCATGTGATGTTGTATTGGTAGTTATCTTTGACTCATGTTTAGGTCAAGTTATATGTTTCTTCCACATTCATATATTTTCACGATCATTAAATTCAATGTTATATATTTTATTCTTTTATATGTTTATTATTAGTCTATGACTTTTATGTTATCATGTTATTCTTTATAAATCATTTGTTGTGCTTTAATCCAATATTTAATCCCTTGAATGGATTTTTATCAAATCCCTTTTGTCAATGTGTTCCCCAGGACATCCTATAGAGTTATAAGAGCTCTAAGGGTGTTTGAATCTCATTATGGAGATTAATAAAAATATTTTTTAATATATTTTATTTTTTAAATTAATTTACCTTGTCTTCAAAAGACACAGGACATTTCGATCATTGGTTTGTATTTTATGGATAATTATGCTTAAAATCATTTAATAATATATGTATAATGACTAAATCAATTTATAATTTATATAAGTATTATTGCAAACCATTTAGTTGAATTGTATGTCTTTTTTGGTATGGATTGGATTTGTTTATATATATCCCTTATCATCTTTAGGTAAAATAAAATTATATTTCACAGTTGGAATAAATACAAGATCATATATCGATGCATGGATAACATTGAACTCCCTTAAAAATTTACTTCTATAGTATGTGGTTTCTTACCTAGAAATTAGGGTCATATAGATCTAATTGTTTTTAAAAACTACAATATTGTATATATGTGTATTTTTTGGAAATATTATGACATATTTATATAATAATTTTTCATTTTTAGTCTAAATCAGGAGGTTGAGATTTCTATAGAACTCAAAAAAAGTGTTACACGTGTGTCAAAGACTTCATATAGAATAGAAATTTGATATATGTTAATTAAATTAGAAACTCAATGTGAATTGTCATATAGGTTTTATATTACCATGTGAATCACAATGGGGTGAACCAATTAACATTTTTATGAAGAAGGATGGATTAGTGCAAATATATGTTTATTATATTAAAAATAAAAATTTCACAATCAAGAAAATGTTTCCTCTACCCTGTATAGATATCATGTTTGATCCACTACAAGGGGATCAACTGTTTTCAAGGATTGAGCTTTGATTTGGATAACATAAATTAAGGGTCAAAATAGAGAATGTATCCAAGATGGATTTTAATATAGGATATGGACACTATGAATTTTTAGTGTTGATATTTTAAATTACTAATTCCCATGTTATCTTAATGGATATAATGAATAGAGTCTTTATATGTCACCTTAATAATTTGTTTTGATCTTTATAGATAATATTCTTATATATTACAATAACATAAAAAGTAATGAATATCATTCAAGAAGTTTTTTGAAGAACATAATGAAGGAGAACTGGTGTGAAAAATTTAGGATGGGTGTGTTATGGCCATGGAAAGTATCATACCTAGGCTATGTAATTACAATTGATGTTATATCTATCGATTCTTTATAAGCATAAGTAATTTATAAATAACCTAGACCAATCACCAAAAGTAAGATCTATAATTTAATGGGATTTTATGGATACTACTGATTATTTTTGTTATTTTCTTATGCTTTTAAACTCCATTAACAAATATAACTATAAAGGAGTAATGTTCCACTGGAATGATGAATGTGAATAAAATTTCAAGGAGATAAAGACATGTTTTCTTTGCATCCCTGTACTCATACTACTTTGTAGTGGGGAATGATTATTTATATATAGTGATTCATAAAGGAAACTATTGGGATGTCTCCATAGTAAAAATGACATAGTTGTATCATATTATTCATTTAAATTAAAGGGTATTGAGAAAAATTACCATGTGGATGGTTTAGAGTTAGAAATGGTAATATTTTATTTAAAAAAACTAGAGGAAATATATTTCTGGTGAAGAGTTATATATATATACTAATAATAAGAGCTTAAAGTTTATATTCAAATAAATAGAATTTAATTGGTGCTAAAGGAGACAATTTCATTTGATTAAGGATTAGAATTACACAATACATAATTACCATGGAAAGGTGAACAAGGTTTATAATGATCTATGTAAGAACCTGTTTTTTCACTCAGGTTTGGATCCCTTAATATTCGGTTTAAATCTTTACTTTTGACCAAATACATATTTTTAATGATTTTTCAAAGGTTCTGAGGGGGTCTAGGGCTATTTTGGAGTTGAAAAAAACTATTTTGGGTAAAACAGACTATGTTTCAGGGTCTTTGGAAAGTTAGCCCATGGTTTCCCTAACCGTGTAGATTTTGTTTTTCTGGACAGTGGCACCTCGCACGGCTTGCACACGGTTGTGCAACTAAACTATGCAAACACCCCTTTTCCTAGTACTGAGCATAACCATCTCGCATAGTTTTCGCATGGTTTGACAAACTATGCAGACAAACCGTGTGCAGGCTAAAAACCTTGAAAAAATGACCAAAACGCCCTTAATGATACATTAATCCCCTCCTTCCTCCCTAATTCAAGGACCGGTGGTATTTTCCTCCTTTTTATTTCTTTGGGATGATTTGGAAGTTCCAATCATGGAATAAAGAGATATCCTTTGTCTGGTATCCGATTGAGCATTCATTAATCGCATTGGATGTGCAATGGTAAGTACTTGAGTCCGCCTTAGTCATTCTTCTTCCCTTTCACTCCCGACGAAGATATCTCCATGTGAGGATTTTCACCTTTTCTTAAAACAAAATTGATCTGAGGAAAATTAAAGGATGATACCGTAGGAGTAGACTCGTACAACCCTAAGGTGGGTGTTCTATAATTCATCCCTAATGTTTTATGTTTTTTGGAATGTTCATCTGGGGCCCACTAGTTTCTTGGTAAATCATTTCTTAAATTAACATGCCATGATTATACTTGATATAATCATATGACTATGATCTTTCAAATTATGTGAATGGTTATTAGTGGTTTCACCCACAAAACAGTCCACCTCATGTAAAAGGATATGCCTTAATTTGGTTTTTAGTGTTTTGATACGTTTGAGCCACCGTTTAGGTGAGACTTTACATGGTCATTATAAAGATGAAACTTTTATCAAAATGGATTTTTATTACTGATATTTTCATAATGGAATGTATTATATATGCTCACCACTTGACCCGTCTAAGGTCAACACTTACAAATGTTTATTAAATGAAAAATATGAAATGTGAAATGACATGTATACTAACTATATAACATGTACATATTAAAGGATATTTAATAAAGGTTACATGTCTGTAGAACCCCTTTCCATGTTGATGGAAGGTAGATGAGTGAACCTCAATAATTGATTATGACAGAAGGGATAAATAATACTTGATTAAATGGTTGTAATTATACTTGGCCAATCCACACTTATGGAAGACAAGGGTTGGACCAATGGTTTAAATTATACATGACCTATCCATAATAATGGATGGAAAGACTTGAACAAAATTAACTATTACATGATTACAATATCTTATAGGACTGGACTAACTCAAGGTCACCTTGGATTCTATGAGGAGAATACCATGGTTCTCAGGAACCCGATTCCAATTCAAGGATATGGTTTTCTTAGGTTGATACACACCTAAACATTATTTCTGTCCTTTTCCTAGGATTCCTGATATACTACCATTGATTCACTTTATTTATTACAGTATTCCTTGGATACACTACTTGGATCTAGCATTGACTACTAGCTGCTATGGTGAAATCCCATTGGGCCCATGTCTTTACATAGCCACGTTTTACCTTGGTCGATCACCATGGACTCAGTAGGAACATTATTATGGAATTCCTTGGATTATGCTCCTTGGATTAAATTATTACCCCTTAGCTAGACTCAGATACTACTGAGTTAGATTTCTGTGAGTTTACATTACCTTGGTTTTTACCCTGGAACTCCCTCATTGGATATCATTGTCTGGTTTCCTTGTTATGTCTTGGGACCTTCACTACTTATACTATCACGAGGTGATATCAGTGTTGGATATGCCTCATGTGAACTATTAATATTAAATAGTAATTGATTAATTAATGAACTGGTTATATGTTCAGACAGTAGCTGAGGGTTATAGCTGGTATTTTGGTATTTAGTTATTTAGTACTGCTTTCTTTACATTACATATATGTCTGCACACTACTATATTCCATTACATGGGAAAAATGGTATAGACACCGTTGGTGGTGGACCACTGAGATTTATCTCACACCCTCTTCATGCATCGTTTGGTACTCAGAGTAGATTACATGGTTGTAGGTATTGACAAAGGGAAGAATGTATCTTCCATTACTGGATTGTGTACTAATTGGATGGATCTTGATTTCATATGACCGAGTAGGATCTTTCGATGCTTGGTGTAGTCTTTATTTTATTATACGTTTTAGATCATGTTATTGATATTTTTTGGTATCCATGATTTTCAGGTTTCTAGTGACATGACATTACATCATCACTATTCCATTTGATATAGTTGCTGTTATTCTTGTTTATCTATTGCATTAGTTTAGTTCGGCTATTTATTCATATTTCTTCCATTTTTTACTATTCATTTATATCTCTTCCTATGTGCTAAAGTCTTCTAAAATCGGTAATAGTCTTCCCATGGACACATCGTCGACCCTCACTGCTAGTTGGCAGCCTCTGGCATTCGGGAAGATGCGTTTGAGGCCATGTGGAATCAGGGTCCGGGTCGTCACAAATTGGTATCAAAGGTGTTTCATTTATTTCATGACTATTTGGGGAAAATAGATTTGAGAATAGTAACACATCATACATTCTTATAATCCATGCTTTGCCATCATGAACCCATGGTCGGGGTAAAATCCAAGTTACCCATAATGCAATTGTTGTTCTATTTTTCATATTACAGTTGATATTATATCACGGATGGGTGAATGACATGTTCTGTGGTGTTTTTGATTATTAATCTTGGGGAATTTATTTTTTCCTTATCTCGATGATATGAGTTCATGGTGTATTACCACATGCATCATTATAGGCACCTTGAATTCACATGTCATGCATATTGTCGTGCCATATATGTGCATTTCACTACCTTTCATTTCTTGGTATTCCTATAATTGTTGAGTGATGTTGTGATAGTTTCTTGTATTTGTATTAATTTATCTTCGAGTTTGTGTCTTCTGGTCTCAATTCATGTGGTGTATGGGCCCTCATGGGTTGGAATGAGTAATTTACCAAATCAAGACATTATGCTATAAGTAAATGGGAGTTTTTTTGGGGATAGGTGAATGGGCACTGATTCATTGGTAATGACTATCCATTATAAAGTAAAACCTAAAATCTAAAATGAATTTTTTTCACATTCTTATCTTATCTTGGCATGTTTATGAAAGGTAATGGAGTGAACCTAAGAATTAACTGCAAAATGACATGAAACTTATACTTGAGCACTTACCGATGTAGGGATGTCTAGGCAGGTAGTTTGGGTAGTATTCCTTGGGTAGTGAGTTTTCTTATGTTTATCTTCTATTAGGGATTCTATATCATTTATTCCATAATTTTTCTAAGGTGTTTTCATGGTATTGTTAGACCAATACCACCACGACATCCTTGTGTCGTTCACTGGGAGGGTGGTGACGACCATGCTCTAGACATGGTGGTCCCTGAGCCACCAGTATTACTTCAAGAATATCCACATGAGGCACCACCTATTGTCCCTAATCCGAACACTAATTCCCAAGTACATGATATTTTCTTCGTCCGATGCAGTCCATGAAAGGTGCTCCATGGGTTTCACTTATGATGGTTGATCTGACCCGTGAGTTCAAGCAGCATCATTCATCGAATTTTTCAAGTGATGGAGGATCTCAGTCTGCTGAGACTTGGATATAAGCAATGACTTCTATCATTGAGCATATATAAATGCCTCATGATAGGAGATTCAATTTTTCTTTATACATGCTTCAGGATTCGGTCAAGAATTGGTGGGATGTATTTACCTTGGCCGAACATCATCATGGCATGTTATGGGTTGAATTCCATCTCGTCTCCTATAAACCATTCTATCCTCAGAAATTGAGAGTTGACAAAGCAAGAGATTTCATGAATCTCAAGTAGGGTTCTATTTAGTTATGGAATATTCAAGAAGTTTTACTAATTTACAGTTCTTTGCATCATATCTAGCTAGTGATGATATTTCAAGTGCTAGTCATTTTGAGGATGGTCTCCTGTATTTCATCCGAACTCAGGTGAATGTATTTAACATTCATACCTTCTTTGAAATAGTTTATCAGGCTCTCATCACTATGTGTAACCTAAGGGACAGGGAAAGTACTGGGTTTAAAGGATTAGTGCCACGTCAGTCTAGTAGTTCTTCTAGTGACTGGAAATGTTCCCTTGAGGATTTTTGTTAGGGTAGTGGTAGCCATAGTATCTAGTTTTATAGCTCTGCAGTGTGTAATCAGTGTGGAACAGTAGGGAATAAGAATCCCCAATGTGATAGAGACCCTATAGAGTGTCGGGCTTGTGGAAGTATGGGTCATCATCAGTGCTTTTGCAGGACCTTTCCACCATCTTCGAGTGAAAAATGATTATCTTCATCTCCAACTTTATGAGGGATTTCTTTCGTGCCACATTAGGAGGGAAGATGGAGTATCACCAACAGGACTAGTCTAGGAGGAGGTCATGGCCATGGTAGTTCAATCCCTGATCGACAGTAGTGCCAACAGAGCAGTCATGATAGTGGAATTCCATATATTACAAAGGGTCATGGATCTGGTCAGTTGCATGCCATACATCTGATACCCGAGTATTAGGTTACAGACCATCTATAGTACGAGGTACTATTCAAGTATCCTCTTCTATTTTATGAAACCTTTTTGATACAGGGGCTTCAAACACTTTTATATATGTATACACTCTGTAAATTCACAGACTAGAGTTATAGTATCACTATGGTGTAATGACACATGATACACCATTGGGAATACAGACGGGGGGCATACGCCAGTGCAGGGACTGTCCACTTGAGGTGGGAAGTTACCCTTTCTTGTGGAATCTCTTTCTTCTTGTGATGAAGGGAATCCATGTCATTTTTAGGATAGATTGGTTGGTCCAAAATCACACCTTTGTAGACTGTTATTGCTGAAGGGTTTCTTTTACATCACTAGATGACAACAAATATCTTTTCAGAGGGGAGTTGGTTGTACAGGCTAGGAAAGTGGGACCGAAGCATCATGGGATAGGTGGATTGAATTCCCAGATTGAAAAATATTTTAATGTTGGATCAGGGTTTGATTCAATCTAATTTCCCTCAAGTAGTTGATCGTTTTCGGTAAGTCATTACATATGATTTTTCTGTATTACCTCCTAAGAGAGAGGTAGAGTTTACAATTGATCTTATTCTAGGAGAATCTCCAGTGTCTATTATTTTGTACAAGATGTCTCCTACTAAGCATCAGATCTCAAGTGGTATATAGAGTACATAGAGGCCAAAAGATTTATATGGCCTAGTAAATCTTCATGGGGTCCACCCATGCTTTTCCCCTAGAATGTGGATGAAATATTACATCTATTTATGGATTACAGAAGGTTGAACCAGCTAATGGTTGTGAAACGATATCCACATCCTCAAATAGATGACATATTTGACCAACACTGATGATCAAAGGTGTTCTCTAATATCCACCTAAGATCCGGTTATCATCAGGTTCGAGTCATACCATTAGACAAACCTCATACAACTTTTTGTATTAGGTATGGTCAGTATGAGTATCTTGTTATGCCATTCAGTCTTACGAATTAACTTACTATTTTCATGGTGTAGATGAATTGAGTTTTCCATCCCTATTTAGACTCTTTTTCCATGGTCTTTGTGGATGTCATCTTTGTGTATTCACGCACTCGAAATGACAATGACAAACATCTTGATCTAATTTTGAGTACACTAATAGGGCATGAGATTTATGCCAAGATTTCTAAATGTAACATCTAGATTGAAAAAGTCCAATTCCTGGGTCATATTAATTCAGAATAATGTGTATTGGTTGACCCTAATAAGGTTAGTTCTATAGTTTCCTGGTAGCAGCCCAAGAATGTGTTTCATATCAAATGTTTCTTGGGGCGGGCTTGATATTAAATGCATTTCATAAAAGACTTTTCTTGTCTTCATTCACCTCTTACTGGTCTTACAATGATGGGTGTCAAGTTCACATGGTTAGAAGGATGTGATAAATCCTTTCAAGGGATGAAATAGATGCTTGTATTGACTCCTATTCTAATTCTTCTAGAACCTAGAAAAAGTAATATCGTCTTCTTTGATGAATCAAGAATTGGCCTATGATCAGTGTTGAGGAAGGACGAAAAAGTCATTGAGTATGTATCTCATCAATTGAGGCCTCCTGAGAGAAATTACCTGACACATGACCTAGAGATTGCAGTTGTTGTCCATGCCTTATGTTTCCAGGGACACTATATGTTGGGTGAGTGATTTTTGGTTTATATAGATCACAAAAGCCTCAAGAATATATTTTCTCTGTGTGACCTAATCCTCTAATATAAAACATGGTTCAAATACCTACAATCCATTGATTTTTAGAATTCCTATACACATGGAAAAGGAAATGTGGTTGCAGATGCACTGAGTCAAAAAACTCTAACAATATCCATACAAGAAGCTAGTGATGAATGGAAGTTAATGGCCCCCTTTTCTGAACATCATCTGGAGTTTCATGACAGTCATGAGAAGTCTTACCTCTCATCCTTAACAATTACCTCTTCCCTCCTTGACAAGGTGAAGAGTAGGAATTTTTCAGATCCTGATGGTTTGGTTCTTCATGGGAATATATCAAGAGATAACCCACCTCCATATTGGTATGTGGATAGAGATGACATTCTATTTCTATGTTGACATATCTGGGTTCCTGCATATGTGAGAGATGAGTTGATGAAAGAGTCTTGTGCTTCCCAGTGGGTAGTTCATCTAAGAATCTCATTGATGTATCATGATATCTGACACCAGTATTGGTGGCTTGGGTTGAAACATAAAATTGTAGGCTTCATCACTAGGTGTTCCACCTATCAGCAGGTGAAGGTAGACCGCCAAATACCTATAGGCTTGTTACAGCCACTTTTAGTCCCACAATGGTAATCAAAAGATGTTGCTATGGATTTCGTCGTTGGATTACCAATTTCTCTAAGGGGTAGTGATGCTATTTGGGTAGTCATTGATCGACTAATGAAATCATCCTACTTCATTCCTATTTGGGAGACTTTCTCAGTTGATGAGATGGGAAGTCTATATGTACCTGAGATCGTATAACTACATGGTGTTCCACATACTTTCGTTTCAAATAGGGATTCTCATTTCACTTCGCAGTTATATTAGGGTTTGTAGAAATATCTGGGAAGTCAGGTGCTTTAAAGCACATCTTTTCACCCTCAGACTGATGGGAAATCATAATGGACTAAATAGGTTTTAGAAGATATGCTCCAAGCATACATACTAGATTTTGGAGGTTCTTGGGAGAAGCATATCCCTCTTGTCATGTTTTCCTATAATAACTATTTTCAAGAGACAATCCAAACGACTCCCTTTGAGGACTTATACGGTAGGCCATGCCGTTCACCCTTACGCTGGATAGAGTTAGGTGAGGTAGCCCTACTAGGTCCTCGTCTCATTCCTGAGTCTTCAGAACTGGTCAAACTGATCAGGAAGCGTATGAGTACTATTCAGTCTAGACAGAAATCTTATGCCGATCACCATCGACGACCTCTTGAGATTGAGGTTGGGGATCATGTTTTTCTATGGATATCTCCCATCCATGGTCATAGAAGGTTATAGAAGTAGGGTAATCTAACACCTTATTTCGTTGGGTCATTCCAGATTCTTGAGAGTTTGGCTGGTACCTTATCTGTTGCTATTACCTCAGAGGTACTATTCCATGCACGACGTCCTTCATGTCTCATAGTTTAATCAATATCATGACAACCCATATCATACGTTTGATCCTAAGGAAGCTATGTTGGACGATGATGCTACATTTGCGGAGTATCCAATACACATTGTTGACTGAAGCATGAAGGTTATCCAAGGCATGTTTATCCCTATTGTATGGTTTCTTTGGAAGAACGTCTGAGTACAGGATGAGACATGGGAGAGGGAAGCTAATGTATGTTCTCAATGGCTATAGTTGTTTTCAGAAAGTGTTTCATTACCTTTGGAAGGAGAACTCAGGGGGGGATTTATTTTAAGGGGGGGAAGACTGTAAGTACCAGATTTTTCACATAGGTATGGATCCTTTCATTTTTTGTCTAAATAATTACTTTTTACATAATATTGATGTTTAATGAGTTAACAAATATTATGAGGGTGTCCCAGGCTTGTTTGGAGCTCATAAAATCTCTTTTTGGGAAAACAGGACAAGTGGCATGGTTTTTGCACGGTTAGTAAACAATTTGTCTAACCGTGTAGATTGCGTTTTTCCAGAAAGTGGCTACTTGTATGGCTTGTTCACGGCCATTCAGCCAAACCGTAAAAACACCCATTTTTTCCATGTTCGAAAATAACTATCTCATTCCATTTGTGCATGTTTGGACAAACCATGCAGAAAAATTATGCACAGGTTAAAAACCAGTGTAAAATGAACAAAATGCCCTTAATGATCTATTAATCCTCTCCTTCATCCCTAATCTGAAGACCTGCGGAATTTTCCACCATTTTCCTTATTTTGTAGCATTTTGAAGATCAAAATATATAATTTAGAGATCTACTTCATCTGGCATCAGATCATGTTTTTTTGTCACCTTGGATGCACAATAATAAGTACACGAGTCCTCTTTAGCCATTCTTCTTATCATTTACTCTTGACATAGATATTTCCATGTGATCATTTTTTTCATTTTTTAGATCTACTCCAGTTCAAGGAAAATAAATGGCCAATACCAGAGGAGAAGGCTCGTACAACCCTAAGGTGGGTGGTCTATAACTCATCCCTAAAGTTCATTATTTTTGGAATGTTCATATGGGGCCCACCGGTTTCAATAGAAACCGTTATTTAAATTAACATGTCATGATTATATTTGTTAGAATCATATATTTATAATATTTCAAATTATGTGGTTAGTTGTTAGTGGTTTCACTCACAACTCAATCCACCTCTTGTCAAAGGTTATTCCTTAATTGGGTATTTAGTGTTTTGATAGGTTTGCAACTCTATTCGGGTGTGCCTTTACATGACCATTATAAAGGTGATTCTTTTATCATAAATGGATTGTTATTTATGAGATTTCATAATGGATTGTACCATGTATGCTAACCACTTTTACTATCCAAGGGAAGTGATTACAAATGATTATTAAATTTGAAATGACAATTATACTATGTATTTAACTTGGCCTTGTTAAAATAGATTGAATAAAGGTTACATGTTTGTAGCACCCCTTTCCATGTTGATGGAAGGTTGTAGAGTGAACCTCAATAATTGATTACGCCTTAATGGATAGATAGTAATAGATTAAATGGTTTCAACGCTACATGGCCTATCCACACTAATAGAAGGCATGGATATGACCAATAGGTTAAACTCTACTTGACCAATCCGCACTAATATAAGGAAAGAAATGAACAAAATGAATTATTACATGATTAAAATATCAAATAGGAATTTACTGACTCGAGCTCACCTTAGATTCTATGTGAACAATAACTTGGGTATTGGGAACCCCATTTCTCTTTAAGGATGTAGTTTTCTTAGGTTAATACCCACATAGACTCAGGTTTTTGTCCAATCGTTGGATTCTTAGTACACTACCATAGTGTCCCTTTATTTAATATTTGATACATCAGATACACTCTTGGGATCCAACATTGATTTGTAGGTTCCATGGTAAAATCCCATTGGGCCTATGTCTTTGCTTATCCTGGCTTTACCTTGGTCTATCACATTGGACTCCACAGGCACCTTGCGGTGGAATGCCTTGGATTATACTATTTGTATTACAATCTTACCCATTATGAAGACTAAGATACTAATGATTTAACTTTCAGTGAGTTTACATTACCTTGGTTTTTACCCTCAAAATCCCCCATGGAATATCATTGTATGGTTGCCTTGTTACGTATTGGGACCTTCACTACATATACTATCATGAGTTGATGTCTGTGTTGGCTATGCCTCATATGACCTGTTAACATTAAATGGTAATTGATTAATTAATGAAATTGTTACATGCTCAGACACTATCCAAGGGATGAAGCAGGTACATGGGTATTTAGTTATTTTGAATTTCTTGCTTTACATTACATATATGTTCGCACAATGCAATATTACATTACACGGGATGAATGTTATAGACACCGTTGGTTGTGGACCACTGTGATTTATCTCAAACACTTTCTGAGTGTTGTTTGGTACCTGAAGTAGATTACATTGTTGTAGTTATTTATAAAGGGAAACATGAAAATTCCATTATTTGATTATGTGCTGACTGGATAGAGCTTGATTGTAGATGACCGAGTAAAATCTCGGGATACTTGGAGTTGTATTTTATTTCTTTTACATTTTGGAAAATGTTATGGCTATTGTCTTATATCAATGATTTCTTGATTTTTAGTGGCATGACATTACATCTTCACTGTTCTAATTGATATTGTTATTGTTATTCTTGTTTATCTATTGTATATGTTTTCTTCCGCTATTTAATCATATTGATTCTGCTTCTTACTATTTATTTATATCTCTTCTACTATTCTACACTCTTATAATGAGTTCATATTCATCCCGTGGACACACCCTAGGCCCTCACTGCTAGTCTGGAGCCTCGGGCTTTCGGGAAGAAGCGCATGAGGCCATGTGGCCCACCGAGATCGAGACCTATTAAGTGGCATCTGAGTTCGGGTCGTCACACTCTAGGTAGGGTTTATCATGTTTCCTTTTCAATGATGTGGATTGAAAGAGACCCAATACTCATGGATTTTAAAAGGATGCACCTTGAATTCTAAGGTAAGGGGAGAAATCTGATATTTTCCAAGAAATTTATCTATTATCCCTCTATAAGAATAATTGGATGTTGGGAAAGGATGATATAGGGTTACTGAAGTAGGTACGTAATATTCTTGAGTAAAACATTAATGTATAGAATGATATGATTAAATAAATGAATATGTGTTCCATAAATACAATAGTTGAAGAATGGGATATTGGAAGATGCGTATATAACATCATTATCTATATATACTAGATGTAAAATGATGAATAGATATATCAAGAATCATTTCTGGTGCGATAACATTAAGAGGGAGATTTTGGAGTATATATCTTGATATATTATGTACTAGAATTATATGTAATAATGAAAAAGAATCTAATAATACGATGAAACTATTACCCATACCTATAAAAAATAGGAAATCAGTGCCATTTAATTCATAGTAAGACTTCCTAAGAAATAGAATGTCCGTAATTCCATATATAATTTGACGGATATCCTTATAAAATCCCAAAATTCCATTTTTATATGATAATTTTTATCGTATGATAATATTTTCAGGATATACACAATGTCAGTGGTAAAGATACATGCAGCACCAATTTCCCATGCTTCGGATCAGAATATTTGGTTATCCTAAAAATTATTGAGAAATATTCAATCAACATTGAATAAAAATTTTAACTTCACACATAATATCAACCTCATTAAAAGGGTAAATCTAAAAGGATCATTCAAAATTTGAATGAAATTTTGAGATCTTATTCAATATATTTCAAAGGAGGATGGAATCAACACATTCACCTTGTAGATATCTAGTATAACAATGCTTTCCATTCTAGCATTTAAATGGAAACATATGACGCTATGTGTGGGAATAGGTGTAGAATGTGAATACGTTGGGATGAAATTAGGCACAATAATCATTTGGGGTTGTTTCTTACTCAAAACAATTTAGATAATATTCAAACCATTTAGTGGAAAATTAATGCTTTAAATACTCGACATAATAACTATTATAATAATAATCAGTGTGATGTGGATATTGAAGTTAAAGATAAGGTATTCTATAAAATATTACTGTGTAAGAGGGTGATGAGATTTGAGATGATGGGTATGTTGAGCTCTAGATATATTATCCCCTTCAAAACCCTCAACCATGTTGGGGTGGTATATTATCTTCTTTAACTTCCACTAAACCTATCCAAAGTGTCTGATTTGTTCCATGTATCACTTTTGGGAAATTACATACCTAATCCACCACATTTAATGATGTTAGACTATAATTTCAGTAGGATCTCTCTTATGTGGATCAATTGATAGAAATTTTGGATCATAGAGACAAAGCTATACAAAAAATAACACTCACCTGGTTAATCTTTTCTGGGAGAATCATATGTTAGAGGAATAAATATGGGAATATAAGGTTTTTATGAGTTATAATTACCCTCAATTTTTTAGTTTTAAAATATATATGATGATATTCACTCAAGGGGATAAAATAAAAAACCCTGTGGTTTTATTATAAACTTTACATTAAATAAATCCATTGTTTTTTATATCTTTTGATGCAAACAACATTTTAATAAAGGGAATATTTACATTTATAATAATAATAAATGAAATACATCAATTCATAGTTATATTAAACATAATTATTAAATAATTTATTTTCTAAAATAATATTATATCAATTCAAAATGAAAAATACTATTGATTTTAAAAAAATAGTCTTTGTGAATTATATATTTTTATAACTGTATTAATTTTATATAATGGTAAGAATAAAATGTATTCTTGGAATTCATGGAATAGTTAGTAAAATAAATATATATCATCCAAGTAATAATTAAGTTGATATAATATATACTACTATGATAATTAGTGGATAAGAAAATTTGTTTTATTTACATTGTTTTATTAATTTTATTTAAAGGTTAAATTTAATATATTTAATGTATTACATTTGATTAAATGATTAATTTATAATTATATTCAAACAATTTAATTATCATTTAAATAAAACTTCAAAAATATTTATCTCCAAATAGATGTATGAATGAATTCTGAACCTCATCTTATCTAATATTCTTTAATTTTCAATTTTGGATTATCAATCCTTTAATATGACATTCCATTTATATTAGTAGAGTGGTATTTAAAAAAAATCACTCCTCTCGTCTATAAAATAATTTCTTCTCTGCTGACCAAAGTACTCACCATTCCTTACAAAATCTCTAGAATCACTACCTAAATAATCTCCCCCACAATCATATCTCACAATTGGAATCTTCTTAACCCAATGAAGAAGTCCCAAACCACTTTTTTCTAAGAGTCCCCTCAAGTGAAAATTCACATTTTCTATATAATTATTATCTTCTCTTTGATCATGGTAACATACCACCCTAGATGCCACTTTTAGGTTCCTTAAGACGGTTGCCACAAGACCTCAAGCATGCCTCCCAAAACACCAAAGGCAGTCAGCCAGCAGCAAGGGCCTAGGGTGTGTCCATGAGGTGGATTTTCCACCATTTATTAGAGTATAGTAAATTATTATATATATATATTATAATATAATTTGAAATATAATAAGTAGAAATAATATAAATATTGTAGTAGAAAAAAATACATAATCCTAAAATAAATGTAATATAAAAAGACCAAAAACTATTATGACTAACATATCAGGAATTGGATTGGTCCTCTCCTCCAAAAATACATCATAGAAATGAAAATCAATAATTGAAAGTTGTATGGTTCCTTCAATCAATACTTGCAACCATAAAGTCTGATTGGGTACCAAATGCAGCTCAACTAATGTGTGAGATACAATCTCAGTAGGTCCCCACCAACAGTGCCTAGATCAATCCATTCATGGATTATAAAATGAAAAATTTTCCATAATAAATAAATGAATTAAATAAATAATTAATTAATTATATTGTACTGGGTTCCACTTGGATACCCATCCAATTTACCCAATTCAGTCTGATCCGGTGAGTCTAAACTATGTGATCCTACAAACATATAGCGAGTGGGACAATAAATGAAATTGTGGACTCTCCCAAAGCTTTTGATTGGTCTTTGTGGATACATCGATATGTTTTCCTAAACTAAAGAAAAATTATAATTTGAAAACATTCATTTACTTTTTAATTCAATTTAATCCTCTTATTAAAATATAGTGAGTCACCCTGAGCCCATCCATGGTTGTTCACAGAGAATTTCGAAGTATCTCTTGAGGGGATTGGTATATGATCAATGCCTATTGAGTATGTCCCAGGTGACCCAAGTATGAAATCCCCATGTTTCACTTCAGGCATAATTGGATAATGTCAAGAAATAATCCTTGAGTCCACACATGGTATCACACGTAGAGGCCTAAGTCTCTCTCGTGGCATGGTACAACCATCATGCCATCAATCTCATCCAAGGGGTCTCCACTAGGGAACTAATGTCACTCATTTGGAGGTAAAACCCAATAACACTCAGTGGTATCATCCAATTCATAGCTATTTTGACCCTCTGTGTGCTTACAAATCATTACCAATTCTAACAGGAAGTCACGAGAGTCTATTTAAGTAGTCCTTAATATGGAACCCCTTATTTCAACATAGGCACTAAGGACAAAGAATTATTAAGAAAATTAGATATATAACATTTATAGCCATAGGGGCTATTTTATTATTTCAAGACCATATATCTTAATAGGCATATTGGTTAATAATTTATCATTTTACAGTCCATTTATGGCATGAGGTGTAAGGCATTGATTAATTGGAAAATTCATATAATTTAACCATTTTATTATGGAAAGGTGTATATGGGTCTAACTCATGATTAAACCATGAATTCAACTAAAAAAATATGCTCAAGGCATTAATTATGTGGCAACACACCTCAACATGTGTTATTTCATTTATAAAGAATGGTAAAATAGGTCTCTTAGGTGTAGCTCACCCATTGGGGTGGCACGAGTCAAGTTGATCAACACGAGGGATTGATTCTACACTCTCTTGGGTCACAAATTGCATGATGAGGATTTCTATTTAAATTAATTAGAAATTATAGGGTGACAATGGAAGGGTTAGGCTCATGGTAAAATGATTCATTTTATATAAAACAATGTAATTAGTGAAAATAACACATACCATCTACCTTAGCCTTGTAGATCTTCTATCATCCAACGCCAACCTTTGATTTGAGCTAGGTTGGAGGAAATTGATGAAAAGTCAAATTCCCTAAAAATGGGGTAAATCTGGTTGTACTCAGATAATAAAATATATGGTAATAATAACATGAAATATAAAGGAGAGTATTTAATAGATTTCCTCTAGATTCAAACTCATTCTATGGAAGATCAATTTTGTTATGGAAAGAAGAGGATAACTTTAATCCTATGTAGAGGAAGATGAGATGCGTTTGGGAACGAATGAGAAAGAAACCACTAGAATGATTAGAGAATAATAATGAAATGTTTTATAACATTAATTAATGGTAAAATATTTATTTCACCCCCAAATACAAGGTAACATGGTTTTTACACACAGTTGGCCAAACTATGCACCGTATGTGTGCCAATACACTACTTCAAAAGGGCACCACGCACATTTAGGCATATAGTTTATATAACCTTTTGAAAACAATGCAAAATTTCTCTTTCCAAGATGTGTATAAAACTAAACGGCCATTTTTCTAGGTTTTAATTGTTATAGACAAACCATATGACCCCAAAGTCCCCACTATCTGCAACCACATAGTTTAGGAAAACCATGTGGCCCATTTTTCCTCTTTAAATTTTAGGGATCTTAGCACTAAACGGGCCCTAGACACGCCTGAGACTACCTTTAATTAATTAGGAATCATTAAAAGAGCCAAAAAAAACAATTTAAATCAAAAAAAATTATTCATACCTTCGGAAAAATCTTGTATGTTACAACGTTCCTTCCTTAAGACAGCTCATCCTCGAGTTTCCCTTCTGAGTGTTAGTGAAATTCCATTAGATAAAAAATGAATCCAATGTGCATGTAAAACATATTCCTACACCCAAGTCTCTTCCTAAAAGTGTATGTACTACCAATGAACCTATATCAAATGAAATGACTTTACATGTAGATCCTTCATGCTCTAATCGATGATACATATTGGATGCTCCTTAAAAGACACATATGCTTCCAGATAGATACCCTAGAGGATCAAAAAATGAGATTGTTCAGTATGACACTAAATAATCTGGGATTCAAGGAAGATTCCAAGCATGGAATGGTACCTATGAGGTAACGAAAACTGATAGGCTTCCAGATTGTCTCTATTCACTGTCTGGAATGACCCAACATGTCGATGAGATAACTTTCCATTTCTCTGAATCAGTCTGTGACCCAATCTAGGTGATACTTGTAGAATGACTAGATTTACTTCTTTTAACTACGTAGGTCTATAATTATGACTATTATATGAATTCTTCATGGACTGATCTATAGCCATATACTTCTGAATCGTCTTGACTTGCTCTGAAATCTATTGAACAAGATGAGGATCTAATGTTGTTTTCTCACCTGCCACTAGCCTGGACAAGGTTGAATAGAATGTCCTACCATAAAGCACCGTGTAGAGAGAAATATTAATAATTGGATTAAATATTTTGTTATAGGAAAATCAAATAAATGCACATTATTTTCAAAATAACCTCCATAATCAATGATACAAGTTCAATTAAAATCCACTAACACCTGAATCGTCTGCTCGGACTTCCCAACAATCTGAGGGTTATATCCAATAATCAAGAGGACCTAAGAACCTAGTGCCTTCTACATCTCTTTCTAGAACCGTGAAGTAATATAGGTGTCTCAATTCGACATGATAGAAATGAGAACACCATTAAATTTCATTATCTCCAAGATGTAAATCATTATTTGCTCATAAAAAGAGATGGTCTCTGTACCACCCCAAGCTTCTACGGTACGTTTCCCTTTGAATAATGCGATAGCGTGTGTTGTACACAACCTCGAGTTCTAACACACACCACAACTAATTAAACTAGCCGTTGTGAATAGTAATACCTAATTTTTGAAATTATATATATTTTATATTTGAAAATGGACTTCATTTTTGGACTCGGAATATCGAATTTAGCCTAAGGTGAAATTTTGGTACTTTTCGGATAACTTTCATATTTTGATGAATAGTGAAAATTACTAAATTTTAATTAAAAACAACTTTTTTAATCAAAATAATTAATAGTGATAAATTATGAATTTTAGTAGTTTTAAAGTATATTCAGAATATATTTTTACCATTTAATATAATGTTGGTCATTGTACATAATCTTACAATTAAACCGAACATAAACAAGTGTCAATCTTTTGATAGTTATTATCTCTTAAAAACACGCTTTTTGTTTTGACAGCGGGAATTAATTTTAAATTAATTTCTGCCACTTCTGTGTTTTGAATTTAGGAAAATGGATTCCATATTTGGAATCAGGATGTTCAAATTGTGTAAATAGGTAACTTTTATTTTTAGACATTTTGAATAATTACTGCGGTAAATATTTTATTTACCATGGTTAAGGGTAAATCCGGTAAATAAGGGTTAAAAAAATAATATTATAATAATACTAAATTACCCTAAAAACGTGTCTTAACCCTATTGGTTGATATATGGTCGACCATGGGAATCTTTGTGTCAATTTTGGGACCCCATGGATCCACTTGTAAGTGATAATGACACTTTATTTTAATTTAGTTAAAATGAATACAAAAATGACACAAGCATATATATTTTAGAACAACAATTTTTACATAGGGTTATATATGTTGGATTTTAGATTATAAATATTCATTAGAAAGCCAAAAAGATTTCCTACATAATGATATTTTATTTATAATTTTTAGACATTAAATAATTTATTTTATTTATGACACAATGATGATGCAGTAATTACTATAATAGTGAAAAATTAAAATAATTGATATTATAAATACCCAAATAAATATAATATGAAACTTTTAATGAATTAAACTAATTTTATAGGCTAATATGATATATTAGTATTGATTTAATGGACTTTGTTCGAAGTAATCAATCTGTTATGAGTTTCACAAAAATCAACTATTGAATAGTGTCAAAATTGACATAAAAGAGTTCTTAAAACAAATATTATATTATTAATTGATATTAAATTCCTAAAAATCTAAGGTTAGGCCAAGAGACTTATATTATGATAGGTTAATCATTAATGGACCACTTGGGGGTCGCTTGTATGTATATGGTAAGTCTATTAACCATATAATATAAAAATACAAAGAGACATTGTAAAAGTGAAACTAATTAACTTAGAGTTAATACTTAAAGATAAGGTTAATATAAGTACCCAAACCTGTCTAAATTCTATTGGTTGAGTGTTTTCGACCTATCCCCTCCTTAACCTTTGAATAATCAACTTTGGAGCCATTATAAACCGAATATGAATTTATTATAAATTAATATTTCTAGCTTTTCCAAAGGTGCCCCTCACCCCTCTTATAAAAGGGCACTCCTCCTTATCATTTCTTCACACCTTCAAAGCATTTTGGTTCGGCCAAACTCTGCCCAAATACTCTCCCAACATCCCTCAATACAACCTAGAGGCCTTAGTTTGATCAGAAAGCCAACCTAAGGAGCCCTTTTGATCAAATCAAAAGGAAGAACCCGATGAAGAGGTAATGATTTCACCACCCTTTTCTAAGTTCCTTTCTTCTTCCACTTCCTCTTTCTTTGTTCTTACCATTCTAAAATAATAACTCCAGTATCTTACATATACTGTGATGTTAATATAAATATGGCACAACCATATTCAGTATTCTATCCACCCTTTGAATAACATGTCACCATACGTGCGTACGTACGGCTTACCGTCTCCACGTCGTGGTGTAATTGTTATTCAATATATTATTATTTGGATGGGTATAATAATGATGTGTAACTCATGTAAATAATAAATATAACATGTTAATGATTCTGTATATATGATATACCATCCATTTATATATTATTTTAATATCAAAATAATGATATTGTCGCTCGTGCGTACGTACGGACTACCGTCTCCACGAACGCGACGAGATTCATTCTCCATCGTATCCATTCAAGTATAATTATCATTTGATGATTTAAAAATGATGATTAAGGACTTAATACCATTCTGGATTTCAATAATATACATCTTATCCTTTACAAACATGTCTTACGTAACAAAACATACAAAAGCAAACGAGTAAGTTAACACCCGAAACAACGATAATACTAAGATATTATTATCAAATCAATATTAAAAGATCATATATGATATCATATTAATATATATGATTCTTGTATAATTTAGTAACAATTATTTCACCATTATACAGGAGGTTAACCTACCCCAACCAAGTAAAAGTACAAGGTAAGGGTTATTTCACAATCTCTTCATTATCCGAGGTTGTATTATACGTAATAATCTTCTGGGATCTCTTTATCATCCACATCCATGTTTCTTTGAAATGTATTTCAAAACATTTTTACTGTTTACAAGAATATGGTTTAAAGTCATTTATACCCTTGTTTGACTTTTTATAAGAGGTTTATAAAGGAATCTTTCCGTCGTTTTCAAAACAAGGTCCTTTTTAACCTTTTCGACTGAATTGAGGTAAGAATGTTTTTTTTAACTTATACGGCGGGTGCGGTTATTTTCCGCCGTTATAAAATCGTTGAAGCTTTCCATACAAGCTTATAAGAATATTTTGAAATAAAATGTTTTATTTTATATGGATCTTAAATGATTTCAAAATAAAAGGAGATACTTCTTTAAAAAGAATTTTGATTTCATCTATGTCAACATCCTTTGATGGATTTTAAGATTATTTGAAGTTGATTTATTATGATACAAAACTTCTATATTGTATTGAAGTTTTTGTGATATGTTTGACTGTGGATGTGCTATTTTTATACCATTAATAGTTTATGGTGAAATTATTGACATTTCGTATGCTAGTTTTAATACGAATGTTTATGTTATGTTTAAACCTTTTCATACGGGAATGCATTGGACTTAATAAGTGACGGGTGGAGCCCGCTATAGCTCCTCGATGCATCGGTAGGTCTCATGAGACAAACTAGTGTCTTGGCACAAGGCCTTGACAAAATCTTATTTGTAGTCTTGGCACGAGGCCTTGGCTATGTGGTTATGATAGTCTGGCATTATGCATTCCAACATTATGAAAGTGGTTATTGATATTGCATGTGATTATTCGATTAGTAGAATATCCATGTGAACAAGTAAATGGCATTATTTCATTTTACTTTTGCCATACTATGTTGAAGTTCAATTTTAAAAGGCTTTTGTTTTAGTAATTCATTGCCTTAAATGTTTATGCTTATTTTGAATGTTCCGCTATATTGTTATCCTTACTGGGCATTTGAGCTCACCCCTTTTCTATGTTTTATTTTTCCCAGGTAGTGAAGAAGTAATTTATGAATGACTTGCAGGGATATTATGAGGGGTTAATAGTGTGGATATGAAGACTTTGTTGTTGTAGTAGTTTTTCACTTTGAATTGTAATGTAAAACTTTATGATTATATCTAGTGTTTCCAAGGCTACTAAACCAATCGGTCTTTCGGGATTTGATCTTTCTTGTGATCATGCCATTGTTATGTAATTAATGCACCGACTCTGGGTAGCTGGGGTCGGGGCGTTACAGTCTCTCAGATTGGTAGGAGGTGTGTAACCTTGGCCAATCTATTAAACGATCACCCAAAATTCATCACTTCCTAAAGGGGATCACAGAAATACTATTAGGAAATACATAACTAATTCATTCCATTTCCACTTCAGAATGGAGAGGATGTAAAAGTCTAGTAGTTTTCTAGTGATCTGCCTTCACCTGTTGGCAGCTGGAGCACCAAGTGATAAAACCTGCAATCTACCTCTTCATACTTATCCACCAATACTAATGATGCTTATCTCTATACATATTTGTATGTCCAATATGAACTATATAAATAGAAGCATGTAATTCCCATATATTAGTAGGCATCCATACATGGCCACAACGGAGTGGGGTTTCAATGCCATCATCAACCCAACCATGAGGTGGTTATTCTTCTATGATGTTCACCCTTTAGAAAATTCACATAATGTCAGACAACTACCTCATATCGACCATTCCAAAATAGAGTATTTCACTATCAGAGTTAAAAATAATGGTTTCCCATACTGTTCAAGTGAAACTCAAAAAATAGATTCATATTCTTCCATTCACTGTTGGGCTCTAATATGGCCGGGGTCTGAGTTTTCTGGCTCTATGTGTCCGCTGTAGAATTTCCCTTTTCTAGGTGTGTAATAAAGCTCAAAATTGAAAACTTATAGGTATTCCACCGACTAACACTATCTCATATTCAAGTATCACTGTGTGGAGATGTATTTGAGACTTTTATGATATTTTTAAATAATGATTCTTTCACCCAAGAAGTAGTACCTCCAACAATTTAGAGCATGAACCACAACTACTAGCTCAAGGTCATGTGTAGGATAGCTCTACTCATGAGGCCTCAGTTGGCGAGACCCATAACCCACAAATCTGTCACCTTTCATATTAACTATGCCTAGCCCAATTCTTGAAGCATCACAGAAAACAATATAACTTATTCTCTACTATGACATAATCAGGATTGGCACAGAAGTGATTCTTCCCATTAAACCTGGAAAATCATTCTCACCACTTTAGTCTATGAAAATTTCACACCTTTTTTGGTCAAACTCCTAAGTTCCTATTCTAGTAATTAAAAACCTAGATGAATCACCTGTAATATACAACCATCCCTATGGACCGACATATATCGAATATGTTCTTGGGATGCACCTTGGAAATCACAACACTAGCCTTCTCTTGGTCAATATATAATCCTACCTTTAATATTGTGTGACCCAAGAAGTGAATCTTACTGATCCAAAACTAGAATTTACTAAGATTCGCATATATATGGTGCTCCCTTAGTGTATTATTAATGATCTCAAGATGTTTGGAAAGATCATTTTTAGTCTGTGAATACAATAAGATGTCATATATGAAGACTACCATAAAGGAATCAAGGTACGTGTTGAAAAATAAATTCATAAAATCCATGAAGTCTGACGGAACATTCTTTATTATGAATGGAAATACCAGATAGTTGTATAAGTAGTACCTACTTTGGAATTCTATTCATGGTATGTATGATTTCTTCATATACACCTGATGGTAGCTCAACATGAAATCGATCTTAAAAAAAATTGTCACTCCTCGAAGATGGTCGAAGAGGTTGTGTATTAGAGGTAGTGAATAAATTATTTCTATCATAATCTAGTTCATTTAGCCTTAATCCATTCAAAATCTAATGGTTTCATCCACCTTCTTAGTGAAAAGGACTAGTGAACACCATGGTGATGTGTTGGGTTGGATAAAACCCTAGACTCTAAGTCTTAAAGCATATTCTTGAGTTCCTAGATATTTTTAGATCCCATCATATAGGGAGGAATGGACATTGGGGTCACACATAACATAATATTGATGGTGAAATTGACCTCTTTCTCATGAGGTAATATAGAGAAATCATTAGGGGAGACATTCATGAAATGAACCACAACAGGATGGAATTCCACAAGCTGAATTCTATGATCACTCATAGTGAGATTGGCTATATGGGTCGCCACTCCAACTAGCCTAGTAGGCTTTATTCCCACTCAACTATTCTGGAGATCTCATTCTCTCTTATGGATATACATGCTTCCCTTAGGTGGTGTAAAAGAAACCTAACAGTGATAGTAATCTACATCGGATTGACTAGGTATAATTCAATCCCTACCAAGAATTAAATTGATGTCAGTCATCTAAAGGATGAATAAACTCAATAGAATGATTTACCCACTTATTTCAAGGGGAACTCCTTCAATTGGTGTATACACTATGCTTAAACTCTTAATGACATGTCAAGAGTCATAAGAACACTGGATTACTCTATCACTTGGCCTAGACATCCCATATATGTTGTAGACAGAAAAGAGTTTGATGAACCTGTATCAAAGTGGGAAGATACATGTGTAAAGGTTACCAGAATTGTACCTCTAACTATATATGACCCTGGACTTTGCTCCTCAGTTGTAGGCTTTACAACAATGATGTCACCTGAACTATGGCTCTGAGATACTACCTGAGTAACCTAAGAAATCCACTCTATTTTCATTAAAACTATAGGGAACGACTACCTCAACCACAACAACCATCTTGGAATAGAAGACCTATAGAAGACTAACTTCCAACATGAAATGATTTGATTGATCCTACAGTAGAAGGTGGTGCTGCCACAGAACCCCACTCACATGGCACTAGATGAAAGGTTCAGTATAAATGTTTGGGATTACACATTATGCTTCAATCCTAGCACTCGATTGGGTTCCTCATAAATTGGGGATTTTTATGACCTGGTCTGCCTCACTAGTGAAAAATCACAATCATGTGCCACATAGATGGTACTGCCCCCACGTACTCAAATGTTCACTTCCTTACATTTTATAATCCACCACTCTTCCTGTTGCCAAACATCCCTATTTCACATCACCTAATTCCCTTAGGTCATGATCCATGATGAGGAACTGGTTAACTATCCCAGAAACTATGGTTTTCTGAAATACATTCAACTATGAACAGATAGAATATGCAATCCCATCCTAATTTTTTTTCACTATAGTCAAGTTCTCTCCAAACGAGGTTGATGAAAAACAATGAAATTCAGTGATGTGGGATGAGTATTCTATAACCAACATGTCACCTTGCTGAAGCTTCATGACCTTCCAAGCAAGATCCATTCTCAAGGTAGTTTTTATGGAATTCTTCCTAGAACATACCCTAATGTTGACCATCCTGAGTCAGAACATTCCAACAATGCTTGGTGGAGTCACATAATATATATTTAATGAACTAGACCCTCTCCTTGGGAGGAATCACAATATTATAGAATATTGACATCAAAGCTTCCATCCATGATTTAGTAACCTGATTCCCTCTGTCCTTCAAGAACATGGGATGATGCAGCTGCTGGAACTCATGGGGTAGCTCTTTCATGGTAAGATAAGGTCAAGGAGAACCCTATATGGATTGTATAGTGTGAAATAAGTTGTCATTTAACTTGTAATCAGAAATCAGTGAACTCTCTATAGGAGGTGCGTCAGTTGGCACTATGGGGGGTATAATGTGGGGTTCATAGCCTATAAACCCATGAGTATCATCATCACCACTTTTCTAGTGTGCATCATGATGTCTTCGCAGTGGAATATCTCTAAAAATTATATGTACAAGACACATAAAATATTTATAATAGAAAGGGAAATCAATAAGAAATGATAGGTAGAATTCTATCCTATGAAAAAAAACACACCCCTCTGCCTACTTCTGGAGGAAAGTCTAGGAAATAAGGAAGATTCACTGAAGGATCCATGGAGAAATAGCCTACATCCCACTAATATATAGGGTCAGGGTCAAAGTCTCATATTACACATATATGGTGTCCATTTTATTTTATGTATCGTTTTCATTTTAGGTCATTTATGTATTTAAATTTTATTTAAGTAGTTGAATTATATGAATCTTTATTTCCAATTTCTATGGGACCATACACCTTATAAATTGGATGGTGGTGACCATTTAATCCTATCAACAACATGTTCCATCCCATCCAACTGATGGTCCATAGTGAAACATGCCATAATTGGCTTCTTAAGGAATATACTTTAACATTTTTTGGACAACACTGTTAGGTTAAGGAAGATGCTTTTAAGTCCCAATTGTGTTTTTCAAATTCTTATAGGTAAATAGATTAAAAATTCTAAATATATAAACAATCAATCAGGACATAGATTAAAAAAAGGCACATATAGAAATTACATGAAAAACATGAAATGCATACAAAAAAAATAAATATGGCATGGAATAATGCATGATGTTTTATTCCTCTGGTTCCTAGTGTGAGACATTATTTTATAGGCCATCATGTCACTGGGATATAATAATAGATATCTATAAAAATCATAACAATGAATGGTAATAGCATAACCCTATGGTGAAATCCATGAAATGGAAACAATGTAAGCAATAACATCATTTACCCTAACTAGAAAATTTGGGTTTCCCATTTACATGGGGTAGCTAATCCTATGATTAGGATTGTTACCATATTCAAATTTCATATTATGATATTATATCCTAAATAGTAAGAAAAAAGAAAAAAATAACTGACTCCATTTTATAATGTCCCACCGAAGATATCGCGTCAAGGTGCCCCGAGATAGTAGCCACAAGTCCTCAAGCACACCTCCCTGAATGCTAGGGAATGCCTACTAGTTGTGGGGGCCAAGGTTTGGTCTATGGGGAGACTATTAAATCATTTAATAGAGTACATAATAAGATAATATACATATTACAATATAATTTGAAACAGTAGAATCAATAATCAACAGAAGATAGAAGCAGAAACAAATATATAATCATGAAATGTAATACAATAAGGCCAAAAAATTATATGACTGAAATCTTGAACATAGTCTCAATACTCTAATATTAAACTAAATCATATAGCTAAAAATTAAGCATTAGAATCTGGATACATTCTTTTATCAATACCTGTAACCATATAGACTTCATGGGTAGCAAAGGCATCCCAAGTAGTGTGTTAGATACAATCTAAGTAGACCACCACCAATGGTTTCTAGCTCAATTCATTCATTCCTTATAAAATAAACAAAAAAATTTCATAACTAATAAATTAAAAATAGAAATATGTAAATAAGTACATTGGAATGGGTTTCACAGGGATTCCCATCCAATTTACCTTCTTTTTTTGGAGCTGGTGAGTCTGATCTAAGTGATCCAACCAAGAAAAAGTTAGTGGGATAATGAATGAGATGTTGGATTATCCCCAAGATTGTGATTTGTATGAGAGGACACATCACTAAATTTTCCGAAACCAAGGACATGTTCTAATAAGAAATCATTCATTTTCATTTTAATTATTTTAAAACCTCTTATTAAAATATATTGTCTCACTATTAACGCGTCTAAGGAAATCCGAGAGAATTTTCACATATCACTCTAGGGTCTTGTTATAGAAAAAATGCATAAAGAGTCCATCTACATTGACCCAAATAAGAAGTCCCCAAGTGTCACTCTAGGCATGGTGTAATAATTTCATAAACTAATCTCTAATTCCATAACTGGTAACACATGCATGGGATTGAATCTCTCTCATGGCGTGGTATAACCATCGTTCCATCAAGCCCATCCAAGGGGTGTATCCTATTGAATTTTTGTCACTCATATAGTGGTAAAAAGAAATAACACTCAATGAGACAATCCTATGCCTAACTGGAGTCACACCCATCATGTTTAAAAAGCATGAACAATTCACACTTTATGGAATGAGAGTCCTTCCAAGGGGTCCTTAATTTGGAACCCCTTGTTTCACCCTTAGAACTAAAGTGATTGCATTAATAAGAAAAGTACATATATAAAATTTTTATCAAGAGGGACAATTTAATTTGATTAAACAATTATATCATAGAAGGCTTATTTTTTTAGGCATTTCTCATTTAATGATCCATTTATGGCATGAGATTTAAGGAATTAAGCACTTTTCTAATTCGTTTAATTATACTATTTCATTATAGAATGGTGTATAGTGGTCTACCTCATATTTCAACCTTAAATCCAACAACAAAAATTGGCTCAGATAATTAATTATGTGACAACACACCTCAAGGGGTGTTAGACCATTTTAGAAAAAAGGGATAATTAGGCCTCTAAGGTGTATCTCACCCATTGGGGTGGAACAAGTCATGGTGATGAACCCAAGGGGTTGATTAACCACTATCATGGTTTGTAAGTAGAATGAAAAGGCTTTCAAATTAATTTAATTAATAATTTAAGGGTGATTCCGAAAGGGTCCATCTTACTGCATAATGACACATTTTATTAAAAGAATCAAAACATGGGAAAAGAACCTATACCACCTACCATAGACTCATAGATATTCCCTCATCCAACAAAATCCTTTGATTCGATCTAGGTAGGAATAAAATGATGAAACTGTCAAATTCATAGAAAATGAGGAAAATGAGCTTTTACTAAGATATTGAAATATATAGGAAGAATAACATGAAAAAGAAGGTGTAAGATTAAAGATATTACCAATATATTCCCATTTCTTTTGATGATGATCGATTTGGTTGAGTAATGAAGAAGATATCTTGAAAACTAGGAGGAAGATGATAGGATTTATGCATGGGAGGAGGAAGAAATCATTGGTATGTGAGGGAAAACATAAAGAAATTTTTTAAAATATTAATTAAGGTAAAATGGGTGGTTTACTCTTAAAAAGAAAGGGCCCCAATTTTGGCAACACTGTTGGCCAAACCATAAACCAACCGTGTGCCCAGGCACTTATTCAAAAGGGAGCACTACATGGTTAGGCACATGATTTATCTAACGTTGTGAAAACCTTGGGAATCAAATATACGCAATATTTCTTCAAAACTACATTGTGATGCATTTAGGATCTCATAGTTTCAGACAAACCGTGTGGCCCCTAGGTCCCTACTTTCAGTAACCGAATGGTTTTGGGAAACCGTGCAGGCTAGGATACATGGTTTCTACTAATCATGTAGACAATTTTACCTCTTTTAGTTTCTAGGCTCTAGGATCTGAGTGAGTAACATACATTCTTGATACCTCCTTGACTTCATTAGGAATCATTACATGTTCCAAACGAAATTATTTAATTAAAAAAAAGGTTTGTACCTTTGAGAACAGTCGAAATGTTACAATATTTGTTATATATATTATTCATCCAAAACTTCATGTATATGATTTATCTATTTAATAACATGATTTTGAGACCATTATTATTTTTAAATGTTTTTATAATACAACAAAATAACATACTCTTATTCATTCAACCATTATATTGTGTTCTTGTTTTTAGTCTATGTAACTACCTACATACACAATGTTATAATGTTTACAGCATGAATTTAAAAGAAGAAATAATTATTAGTAATAGGATGTAATAACAAAGTATTTAAGATATTTCATAATTCATGATTGTTAGTATAAAAATTTATATTCACCAATAAATTAAATTCTTTTGTTAGTTTAATAATCACTGAAAAGGTGAATTTGTAATAGTAAAAGTGATCTGTCACCATATATTCCATGGAATGACTTTGGGAATCTAGAACTATATCAAAAATATTTATTAACTACAAATTAACAATATATATATGAACAACCCATGTACTAGAAGAAATTATGGAAACATCCAAACTAAATAATGCAAGGGAAATGGAACTATTAATACAAAAATATTAATTAAACAAATAAAAAATTAATATGTTAGAAACATTGATTTTTAAATGATTGGTAAAAATATAAATCACTATTAAAAAGGTTATTATGTATGTTGTTAATGAATATAAATTTATTATATAGGATGTTATAATTTTCTAAACCAATTGGATGTTCGAGGTAAGGTTGTATTTCCTAATTTTACATGGAATTTGATATTTTTTATGTATTAATTCATATTATGAAAAATATATATTATATATCTTTATAATCCCATATATTTTATTCTAATATATATATTAATTTGTTTTATATGTATTTTAATCATTTCAATTTTTTTTCAAAATTCAACTGAATGGATTATCATAAGTAGATCCTATCATTTCTCTTTTTTACTATAAGGAATCATTCTCTAACATGTGAATATTCTTTATATTATTTGAATACTGTTCTCATATATTGTTTAATAAAATATTAAGGTAATTTCTCATTGTCTTTTACTTCTATTACATATTTTTAGAAGGGAATAATTTTAAAACTTTATATATAAGTCATTTTAGACATTCTTTAGAAAATTATCAAAATAATCACATTTTTAACATTTATTTCAGGAACCCCTTTCCCATTTTTAAGAAAAATATTAATGAATACTTCTATTTATGTTTTCATGCATTTATAATTAATTTTTATTTCAATTATATTATGAATTTTTCATTATAAGGATAATAATTATCAAATAAAAAGGATATTTATTCTTGTTTTTCAAACAAATTTTTTTAATTCTCTTATTAAAGTCTTTTTAATCATTTTAAAAAAACCTATAATGTGTCATTTTATTAAATTGGGATATGTACTTATGATACAACCCCCTTTCATTATATAAGTGGATTATAATCTTTCTTTATATATGTTTCTATGAAACTCATTTTTTTTCTATTTATTAATTGAAATATGACAAAATTATTAATTTTCCTAGGTTCTAATAGAACACATATGTATTTTTTATCAATTATGTGATGCATGAATCCATTATATCCCTTAAATTAATTTGGTAGTGTTATACATATCATTATAAAATTTAATGGGACATGGTTGGGTAGCCCATGTCTGAAAGGATATAGCGCGTGGGTGGTTATACCAATTTAAAATGGTTATGTGATATAAGTGGTTTTATTATGTCAAAAGGTTACAGAGATATGGTTATACTTGTTTATTTTCAAGTGAATTTCTAGGTGGATAGACTTTACATATGTTTTTCCTTATTTTTTTATTCATCCCTTAATATTATACTATATTCAAATCCCTTATGATATGTTCCATTGATTAAAATTATTGACATATGACACAAATATTATTCCAAAATCTATATTTCATGACTCATGATTTATGATCTATATTGTGTTGTATATTATTATACTATTTTACTTCATTATTATTTGATTAAACTCTCATACCCACAAGCTCATGTTATGATCACATTGTGATCTTTGATTTATATATCTTAATTATACCCGTAATATGAATTTAATCTCACTCATTCTTATGTTTTCATTCCCTAGGTTATGAATATGGGTATTATGTGGGATATTTCTAAATAGGTGTCCCATATGTCGATTTTATGTGGAAGATGGTGAATATCATGTAAAATAAGTTTTTTATATACCTAATCACCAAAACACTAAAACTGTTGGGTCTATATTTGTGCGAATTATGAGATGTGATGTTAATTTCATGAAAAAGATGTAACATGCATGCTTATTAGGATTAGAACATCTAATTTGGTATCGATGGTAGTATTTAAATTGTGATTTATCATGAGATCCTAGAGTACATGTATGTGGCATATCACCTCATGAAAAACACTTATGTAAACATTAAAGAAGAATACTATAAACCTTTATGAATATAAAATTTATTGTTAGAAAACCTAATATAAGAAAAAAACATCCTAACCAAGACTCACTCACAAAATCTAGATATAATAAATTATATGGTAATCAAGAAATTATATTGAGAGGGTAGCCATCACCCACTTTCCTACTTGTCGACTTTTCCTCATGTCCTGATGACATATTCCCAATAGATCTCATCCCTTCCATATCCACATACCATAATGCATACCACTTCATAACTAAAAACACATAACCAAATCCAAAAAATATATACCCCAAATATATAGACACATTAATTCTACACCACCACATCACTACCTTTATCACTATATTACTACCACAAAATCAATCATTCCTACATAATGGCATCATCACACTATGTCCAGAATAGAAAATTGTATAGGGAGTGTATTCATACATTCATATGAGAATCATATTCAATTTTTATGCTATACCTGAAACCCAAAACCTCATAATGAAATCTATTACATTACCCGATCAAGGTGGTGATAAATAAGAAATTTATAAAAATGATGGGTGTTTAATAATCATAAAAACCCCCTCCTAGGGTAAATTTCAACTCAAAAATTCTTTATAACTGTAACCCATTAAAAAATAATCGCTACCTCACAACACCAATTCTTTCTACCACTATACATACAACAAAAAAACATTGTAACTATATGGTAACCAAAAAAATTCTTTACATTACATATTTCATTGAAAATTACACATTAAATAATTTTCCTACCAAATCAACTAATTATAAATAATAAATTACATCACTAATCATTTTTCATTAACTTCCCTATAACATCAACATATTTTATCATTCTATTTCATTTAACATATAATAAAATAACTATATTAATTCCTTGTTGTTTGGAAATATATTATTCAACACCTTCCCATCCATATTTTTCATTTTACAATCCAATCATTAATTTATAATTTCCAAATTCCCTAAAACTAAAATACACTAACAATGAAAACTATATCATACCACCACATCAAAAAATCAACCAACAACCCACACCATCACTTCCTGCCACTAACACGACCATAATGTACCCAAGAAATGAAACAACAATCTAATTTTAATATATCTTCTCCCAAAACTAAAAAAATGAAAATTTAATGTCTATTTTTTTCATTTAATGATTTTGAATATATCTAATAATATGTTAAGAGTTAGATGTTGAGACGGAGAAAGATTCCAAGTCCGAGATAGGCTCTATATTGATATTATATAAATAATAATATATTAATATCACATGCACATTGTTTTTTTGAAATTGTAGAATAACTCAAAAAATGAGTATTTGGATGAGAAATATAAGGCCACTATTTTGTCCAAAATCTTGGTATTACCCTAGCTAATACATATTCATGGTCGATATTAGGTTTTTGGTTTGGGCATCATCATAGGTGAAATAATTAAATAAATTAACTTATTTATTTAATTAATTTTATTAAATCCTAAATGAATTGTCCTCATTAAATACGTTCTTTTATCCAATTCACATGTTTATCCACATAAACCTGAGAATTTAGAGGAGATCATGGAGGATCATTGGTAGATTTTGGGATCATTCATTGACAGTCAATGTATCATAAGTATTTCCAAGGACAAAAATTTAATTGGATATCACCAGTGATAAAAATGCATATTTCTTCTTTGTTAGAGACCAATAAAAACATAAGATATGATATTGATTTATGTGGATGTGTCCCTATTTTTTATCCCATTCCATGTTCAAATAAATTATTCTAATAGTTAGATTCATGGGATGATCATGTCCTGTGGGTGATGGTTTCATCTTTCTACATTTAAGGGAATAGAAAATTATTTTATTACTATTTGTTCATTGTTCAAATGGAAATGAATCGAGGAAAACCCAAAAAATGGTTGAGGTACATACCTAGGGTTTTGTACTGTGTTTTCCTCCCCTATTCATCGTATGTTCTTTGATGGTGTTTCTTTGATCGGTGATTCGATGATTTCCTGATAGGCTATTGTTGCGAAATCACATTTCAGCACAACAGAACGATAACAAAGGATTATATCGAGGATGGATGGGAAATTAGTTGTGTGTGACAATGGTAGTAGATATTCAATTGGATTATAGTTTCCCATTTTGCGGAGGTGTTTTGTAGTCAAGTTTAGTGGATGGAATCTGGCAACCAGTGAAAACAAGTAAGGGTTGAGTCCCGATCTAAAGTAGTGGTAGTGAAATTATAAAATGAATGAAGGAACTATGGGTTTTTGGAAAATCCCACATTACATAGCATATACCCTAATGTACACACCCCGTGCTGGGTCCTTGGATATGGCTATAGTGTTTACACATGGGAAAAAATATCACCTGCCCTGTGACACATATCACACACTATGTGATTTGGTGAAGGAATCTCAGTGTGTACCTCATACATTACATGGGCACATACACGTCCAATCCTATAATCATTGGTAAAGTACATCAGATTGACCTAATACTGGTATAGAGCCAATTACACATACATAACGATGGACATAGACACAGCTAGTATACATGATCAATTCCAGGTTTATAGGTACACATCATCTACCCACTATACACATATTTTACTTCTTCTATGATAGTTTCAAATAGTTTATTTCCACAATATATACTTGGTTCAGTTGAGTGTGCTTCCATGTTCCACCCCTATAAGTGTATAGTGTGGAATTACATCCTAAGCATAGGATTGTGATTCCCTATATTGGTTTTGTCTCATATAGAGTTTGGTGTATCCCCCTATGTGAAAAGGGTGGGATCCTCTATATTTCCTTCTTCATCCAAGGTAGAGTTCATGGTATTGGTGTGAGAACCATGAATAGGGCGTTAATCCCCTATCTAGATGGTTGATCAAGTAGGGTTTCTGGCATCCCCTAGTGGTCCTGGGTGTGATCTTCTATCTGTGTATCGAGATCCAGGAGAGACAATGAGTACTTTTTTGGTGAGACCCAATGGTCACAACCACTCAAATGAGAACCATCAGTGAAAACATTTATCTGGGAGTCAATTATCCTGGATGAGTGTTACATTAAATCCTCAAGAAGAATCCTAGGGATAGTAGTATAGATGATACCTCTTGATACTTTGAGTCTATTATCTATGTATCTATGTTTTTTTATTATATATATGTCTAATATCTTGATTGAAAAACATGTGTATTTATGGGATGAATACTCTTGATGTTTAATGTTTAGTGATTTCAAGGTGTCTTACTTGGTATTGTTATACACACCCATGTACGGTATCTACCTACACATGTAGTTTCCTATCTAGAAAATTGGCCTTTTGATGGAGTCCTGGGAGGATAGTTAGCACATGGATCACATTTTTGGGCTAGATAGACCAATTTTCATACCAGTGTTTCATTTTATTGTATTCCCCTCCTTGGGAGTAGGTTAAACTCTTTTATAGTTTTTGGTGGGCTTGTATTTGGATCATGTGATTTATAGTACATTTTTGTACCCTGATTATAGGATTTATAGTATTCATGTATTTGGTATTATAATTAATTTAATTTCATCATTTTATTGTCTTGTATATTTGTGTGTGCATATAGTTTATTAGGCTTACACATCCAAAGTGTGGGATATTCTTACTCGGTGCAGGTCACCAGCCCATAGCCAATTAAAGGAAGTATTGGGGTTTTCATGCATGGATTATTAATGTCTAGGAAGGCCTCAATAGGTTACATTGAGATTGAGTGGCATTGATGGTGTTTCGTCATAGGATCAGAGTTGTGAGATTCTCTATCTATGAGATTTGGTTCTGGATTTATAGAAATAGTGATAAAGTGTTTTGAGTTCATCTTTCTGGATAGTGACCCTAGTATTGGTGTAGTGGATATCGTATCCATTCATTAGGACTCTAAATACTTGCTTATTGATTCAATTCATGTAGACACTTGTTTCAGAGAAAATATTAGTGCATGCATAATATTGGAATGGGTTCAGGTTTCCATGTCCTTCTTGAGTTAGCTCCCCAAATATACTCTCTAACTGTGGTGCATGATTTTCATTTTAGGATTCCTCTGTGAAAAAAGTGAGCTAGGATTATGCTATGGGATAATTAGGATTATCCAACAAGTGAAGAGGCTTTAGTATGAGGGATTTCATAAGAGGTGGTGCCTCTAGGTGGTTTTCCAATGTTTCCACCACCCATTAATAATTAATTTTCTAGAAGTACAATCTGAGGATATGCATAGCTTGAGTGAACATGAAAAGTCTCAGAGGTGGTGACCTCTTATGTTTTTGGATGTGTTATACCCCTATGTAGATGATGATTGTCTAGAGGTAAGTCACCTGAGTTTGTTTTCCTTTAATGAACACCTCTAGGATAGATGGTGGTCCTAGTAATGATTCTTCATTAGGGTTCTATTGGGAGATTGTGGATTCTGTTGAGTTAGTCACATGATGATAAATCTATCTTCTAATAACATTTTGAGAATATATTTACGGAGGATTGTTATCTGACCACATTGTGATCAGTTCACATTTACGTGTTTCATTATTTTTAGCAGGGTAGAAAGTCTTTGGAAAATTATTTTGCGATATTCACTATCCCCTAATGATACTCTCCGTATGGTTTGAGATTCATCCTTAAGATCATGGACCATCAATCATGGATTATATAGATATATCAAGACTGGAGCGACATATCATTACAATACCGCCTATGTGGGAGTGATTGAGAAATATTTATTAGTGGAGAGCTTCCAGGTAGGGAAGATGTTTGTATGGTGTGCTGATAGAGGGAAAACGAGAGCTAACACCACAACATCTAGTAGCCAATGGTATTCAAAAAGATCTGGGTGTGTGAGACAGTTCTGGATTCAATCGTAGGACATGGAATTGATTGTTTTAGGATCTTGGGATGGTTCTAGTAATCCTAGATAGAGGAATTTTTTATTATGATAGTGAGGGAAATATATCATGGGGGATTGTCTGACCCATCATATAACAGATAGGGAGACAATTGATGGTACAAACATGTGGACATAGAGGCAAGAGTAAGGAGTTACATTGGCCAGTATACATGGTAGAGGAGTGAGGATATGAGTTGGAGGTGGTAGATAGTTTGACTTGTTACCACCACCACCCCCAGGTGGTCCATGCTAGGCTCTGAGATCTACTGGTCAGGTACGAGGATAGTTGTAAGAAGTGAAGTCTTATTACCCTGAGGCTCTATGTGTGATTATAGGTAAGAAATGCTTCTTATAAAATTTAGTTGTAGTACTGATAAACCTAGGTGTGATCCACTCTTTTATTTCCACTTCCCTATTTATAGACTTAGAATCCTACCAAATGTGACTCAACAATATCATACTTCTAATGATAGTGTGAAATGAGTCTTGGAGGGATAATATTCTTATGGAATTTATTTATAGAAAAGATAATGCCTTATAACAGCATCTTAGGTATGGAATGGATATCCATGGTTGATGCATATATTGACTATTTTTGTTAGAGGATGCGATGTATCCACCATGATAGATCGTGGTTTTCCTTCATGGGTAGTAAGAAAATCTTGGAAGATATTTATGGTATCATATGTATGAGGATAAAATTGAAAACCCTTCATTTGGATAATACTAACATCAATGAACTGGATTCGATAGGATATCATCATTCTATAGTGGTGGTAGAGTATGAGGACGTCTTTCTAGAGGATGTGTCATGCTTAACTCTATAATTAGATATCATTATTTATTTAATTGAACCCAGATATGGCCCCAATATCTAAAAAAGTATATAGGATGGCTCCGAAAGATATTTGAGAGCTAAATTTTTTGTTGGATGACTTGTGGAGGAACGGATTTGTCAGACCTTGGGTTTTCCCCTAGGCATCAATAGTTTTTTTCTAAGAAGACAAATGGGATCTTGTGGTTCTGTGTAGATTATCGTTGCTGAGGCTAGGTGAATATAGAGAATTAGTATCCACTACTAAGGATTGATGACCCATTAGATCATTTGAGTGGGTAATGATTGTTCTCTAAGATAGATCTCAGATTAGGTTATCCCCAATGTTGATTATGAGATATAGATATAATAAATAAGGAATTCTGATTTCGATATAGTAACAATGAGTACATGGTGATACCCTTCAGCATGACGAAAACCCCATTAGAGTTCATGAAATTCAAGAACCTAATATTTCATCCATTCTTAGACCAGTTTTTGGTGGTCATCATTGATGAAATTCTACTGTACTCAGTATCTGATGAGGAGCACCCGAGATACTTGAGGATAGTTCTTAACATACATCGAGAGAACTAATATTATGGGAATCTCTTGATGTGTCAATTGTGTATTCCTGATTTCCACTATATGTGATATTTTATCATAAAATTGGCTATGTAAATAGACCCATCAAAGGATGAAGATTTTTTAGCTTAGGATCAGACTAAGAGTGTTATGGGGGTCAGAGCATCCTTGGGATGTTAGGCTACTACCAGAGATCAGTTCATTATCTATATAAGATATAATTACCTTTGAATGAATTACCCGTAAAGGGGAATCATTTCATTTGGATAGAGGGGATCCAGTAGTATTTCTATGAGTTTATGAAGAGATTTATGAGATCGCCCATATTTTTATTTCTAGAGGAGGGTGTCGATTACATAGTGTTCTATGATGCCTTAGGGATTGAACTTGTTTGTGTTCTAATATAGAGGTAGGTGTTGATTACTTATGGGTCTCCATAGTTGGGACTACATGAACAGAACTACGAAACCTATGTTCTAGAGTCGTAAGAGGTAGAATTCACCCTAATGATTTGGTGACACTACCATATGGGTGAGCAGTTTATCATCTATTTTAAACATAATAGTGACATGTATTTCGTCTCTCAAAAGGATATTAACATAAGATAGAGGTGTTGGATAGATTTACATAAGGATTTTGACATCGAGATAGTTAATACTCTTGTAAAGGGGAACATATTAGAAGATTCTTTCAATGAATGAACTTTTTCACATTTTTTGACTGAGGTTTTGTAGTAGTTAGCCTCATTGTTGTTATCCTTAGAAGATGAGGATGGTGCAGCTTACCTCCAGTAAATAATTGTTTCATCACTTCTTATATAGTATGTTTGGGAGATTCAACTTGGATATGCTAACTATATGACCTTACATACTCATATATCCACTAGATATACTACTGTTGGATTTTTTGAAGGTGGGGAGCATGTCATTCTTTTTAGAGGATGAATGATGGTTCCTATGATGTTGTGTGTGGATGTTTTGAGGGAGTTTCAAATATCCCCATTAGTTTTACATCTTTATGTGAGGAAGATATAGAAGGACCATTGATTTCAGTTTTGGTGGTAATGTGTGAAGAAATATTTATTAGAGTTTGTATCTCCAAGTGTCACATGTTAGCAGGTGATGGTATAGTACCAAGTTCTAGAGGGTTTAGATCTACCCCTTGAGGTTCTAGAGTATATGTGGGATAGTATAACTAAAAAATTCATGAAGGGGTTACCACTGATTTCTAGAGTACATGATTCCATCTAGGAAATCATATATTGATACCCCAAGTCATCCCACTTCCTAGCTATACAGCAAAATAGTTCAATAGATATCATGGGATGCCTCTGCATGAAAGAGATAGTCTGGCATCATAGAGTCCCCTGAACGATTGTTCTAGACTATGATACTCTCTTCATATCAGGATTATGGTGTGTATTGTAGGAGGAATATGCGATTCAGTTACATTTGACCATGGTGTTTCACCCATAGACTGACAGTCAAACTATGTGGACCATTCAGGTAATATAGGATATGATGGGGGGTTTCATGTTGAACTTTGGGAATTGTTGGGAGGATCAACTACCCTTGGTAGAGTTTACATACAAGAAAATATACCATTCCTCCATTATTATTTCACCATTAGAGGATTTTATGAGAAATACTACTGGTCACCATTATGCTGGACTAGTCCTCATGATTCAACACTCATGGGAACAAAGTTGATGTGAGAAAAAAGGGAACATTCAGATCATTCAAGAGTAGATGAGGACTAAAAAAATCCTTTAAAAGAATTATATGTAATGATGATAAATGAATTTTGAATTTTTAGAGGGAGACCACATGTTCTTGAGGTTCCCACTTTAACATGAATTCCAAATATTTATCTAGGGAAGTATGTTTTCAAGGGTTCTTATTGGGATTTTTCAAATATTTGGTAGGGTTGACAAGGTAGTGTACTACTTGTTCTTACTACTATAGTTAGAATAGGTACATGATGTCTTCAACGTGTCACAACTGAAGAGGTATGTGAATGACCGGTTGTATTTTACTGACTCGGGTGATCTATACATAGATTATGAAGATACCTTTGTAGAGTACCTAGTGGAGATCGAGGATCGGAAGGAGAATATTCTCTATGGATGAGAAATTCCCTTGGTGTGTGTTCGCTGGTAATATGGTAATTTTCAAAAGATCGCATGTGACCAAGATAATCATATGTGAGATCAATACCCAAATTTTTTAGTAGATTTTTTCACTTTTTGAGAGAAAAATCCCTATTTTGGGGAGAATGTAACAACTATGTTTTTCCCATGTATAGATTTGATATATATGTATATAAATATATTCATATTTAGGCACTAAGATGGCATGGGATTTTGAGGAATGATATTGATATTATGTTAATATTAATATTTCAATTTCATGTGTGCATAGTTTTCTTGACATAGTCGAATAACTCACGAATAGGGACTTGAATGGAAAATATGAGGCCCATGTGGGTCCGGAATGAAGGTTTTACACTAGGTGCGACATAATCATTGTCAGTGTCAGGTGATTAGATTTGTCACCATTATCGGTGAAATAATTAAATAAATTAAAATATTTATTTAATTAATTTATTTAAAGCTATACTTAATTATACTATATAAATACATGCTTATATCCAATTTATAGGGTTACTCCCATAACCCTGATAATTGAGAGGAAATCATGTAGGATCATTGGAGGACATCCAGATTGTGGATCAATAATCGGTATACCTCAAGGATCACCAACGACAGCAAAGTTAGTGGATCTTACCAGTGAAGAAAATTTATATTTTTTATTCAGTAGTGATTGATCATAACCCAATACAAGATACTTTTTTGTGGATTTATCCTCATTTTATTATCCCACATCGAACACCGATCAATTCTTCTAATACTGTTGTTCATAGGTCAATCGTGTTTTTCAGGTGTATTTTTTATATTCCTGTGTTTTTGGGAATTTATTTTTTTCATTACTCTTCATTATTGATTCTAAAGGAAATTAATTGAGGCCAACCAGAAAAATGGTCGATGTTCACTCCTTTGGTTTTGTATTGTAATTTTATCCTTTGTTCTTTACATGTTCATTATTAGTGATTCTATGACCGGAGATTTGATGATTACCTAGTAGGCGATCATCGCAAAATCACATTCCAGTAGAATAGATTGATATCATGAGTGTAGATATGATATTTATTGCATAGTAGTGGTGGATGATGATGGTAGTGGATATGTGATTGGATTACTGTTTCCCTTTTTTGGTTAGGCATATAATGATGATGTTATGGGATGAAGGTGTTTTCCCTATCAAATTTGGAGGTCAGAATCCATCCACTCGTGATGAAGAGGCTCATTATAGGATGAATTTTAGATTCATGGGAATGATAAATGGTATGTGTCATTGAAAAAACAAAAGTCTGATAACAGAATGGTGAGATTTGGTAAAATCCTGCTTTACATGGCATGTAACCTAAAGAACACATGATTCATGGGGTCTCTGGCTGGTGCAGTAGTTTTTATGTGTGAAATAAAATACTACACATAATGTGAAATATATAACATGATGTATAATCTAGTTTTGGAAGCTTGGAGTGTACCTCAGAAGAGCAAGGACATGTGTTTGCACACAGGGATGACCCAGTACTAAAACATGGCCAGGTACAAAAACATGTCCTAGTACACAAGCACAGCTAGTGTACAGAGGTATAGATAGGGGCAGGATTGGGTATAGATTTACACATCATGTACACTATATACACTCCATGTACTTCCTCTAAGATAGTTTAAATAGCTTCATTTTTTCAATATCATAATGTTTATGAATGTTGTGTTTCTTTAGTCTATCCATATAAGGGCACAATGTGACATTACATCCTAAGCCTAGGATTGTGATCCCCTCTACTGGTTTTTTCTTAGATAGAGTTTGGTGTATCCCCATCTATGACTAGGGTGGTTTTCTCTATCATTACTTCTAAATCCTATGTAGGGTCTGTGGTATCGATGTGACCACCATGCATACAAAATTTATCCCCAGTCTAGTTTGTTGATCTAATAGTGTTTGTTTCATCCCCAAACGGTCCTAGGCATGATTCCCTATCAATTTATCGATATATTGGAGAACATATGAGTATATGTTTGGTGACACCTGATGATAATGACCTCTCAGGTGAGTTCCATATGTGAAAACATGGATCATGGATTTGATTATCTAGAATGAGTATTACCTTCAATCTTCATGATAAATCATATGGATGGAAGTATGGTTGATTCCTCCAGAGTCTTGGAGTCTCTTGTAAGTACATCATGATTTTTTATTATCATTATGTCACATATCTTGATTGACGTACTTGTGAATTGATGATCTGAATAATCTTGATGCGTTATGTTTATTGATTATGGGGGTGTCCTAGTGGGTATTATTATACTCACCCATGAATGGGATATACAAAAACAAGTTGTGTGTTATGCATATGACATGCCTTTGATAGAGTCTTGGGAATATTGGGAGTAGAAATAGAATGGTTTTGGGCTATATAAACCAAGGTTCTTACCATTGTTGCATTTGACAGTAGTCTCCCCAATATGAGTAGGTTAGACTCTTTTGTGGTTTTTTTGGGCTTGTTTTTGGCCCTTATTCTTTCCATTATTTTTTTAATAATCTGATTTCAAGATGTATTCATGTATTTGGTATTAGTTTCACTTTAATTTTTTCATTTTATGGTTTTGGATAAATGTTTGTGCATACAGGTACTTAGGATAATGTGTACCATCTGTGGGATAATCCTTCCAGGCACTAGTCGCTAGCCCTTAACATATTTGAGGTAGGCATGAGGTAGTCATGCTCAGATTATCACTAAATAGAAGGACCTATATGGGTTTGGTCATGAATGAAAACACGACTTTACCATAATAGTATGAATGTAATACAAAAAATTATGAGAACTACCATCAAATCACTTATACTTTATCAATCTGTCTTTTAACATCCAAAACAACAAAATAAATCCCAATTTTATATTCAATTTTCTCTATATAATTAAAATATTATATTTATAAAAAAATATTAAAACAAGAACCCATACATAAATATTAATAACTATAAATCACAATATTATTCTTATCATTTTAGTTAAGAAATGAAATAAACATAAAAATGGAAATAACGTAAAGCATATTCAATTCACATCCCCTCTATTTAATTTAATCCAATTAATTATCTGAATTGGAAAATTTTCCAATTCTTATCCAAATAATTACTAATTTATGATAATTTCATATTAACATAATAATAAAACAGAGCGAGTTTGAGTCACTAACATCAATCTTAATCTCAAAGTATCACATTGTTAAAATGAGAATGATGTCAAGATCAAACATCTAAAACCTTAAAATTACCCTCCTCCAAATCTATAATCAATTAATGACTCACCACCGTAAAGATAAAATCAGGAACTAGGAACCTCAATAGGACATAGTTGGAGAAGAAGAAGAGGAAGAATAATCAAGGAATAATTACCTCAATATTTGTAAATTTAATAAAAAGATGATAAAAAATCATAGATCACTAAAAGGATATCTTGATAACTTAAAAAACTCCCAGGATTTCCATAATTTAAGAAGAAGAAAGTGGAATCTAAGAAACCATGTGAATATAGAATTAGAAAGATAAAGGAAAAAAAAAAATGTTGTAACATTTGTGTTATTATACAATGGTTATTGATCAACAAAATATTTGAAAACTATAGTGAAATAAAATTTAACCTTCCCCATATCTCATAGTCAATAATTGTTCAATTTCAATAACACTAGTGAATAATACCACATAATCCACGACTTTGATCCATAATGAATGAAATCCCAAATTTCATGAACCAAAACTCAAATCTCTTTAGTTTCTTAAATAAAAATCTGATTAAATTTGAAACCTCATAAAAACATCATGCAATAGTGTAAAATAATCAAGGCACAGTATTCAAATAAGATGAATAACCAATAATCCCACCCAAATTATTATGAAGTAATTTAACACATTACACCGAAAAAATGGAAATCATGACGCAATGATGTATCATCATGCACTAGAAACCACTCTTTGATGCCCCGAGACGGTTTTCCACATTTCCTAAAGTGTGACTCCAATTTCACTATAGGATTTAAAATATAATTGAGGTCCTATGGTGTGACCATATGGAGACCATTCCCTTGTTATTCAAAGTGTAACATAGTGTTAAACAATAATATAAGAAATAAAAAAAGAAAATAAGCTGAATTATAATAATAATCATCCCTATAAATAAATAGGTGGAAGCTGAATCATAAATATATACAAAATTAATGATGATGATCATGTCACGTAGCGATAAAAAATACAAAAAGTGAAAAATATTCCACTTCATTCATCATGAGCATTGTGTTGGCCCTCTTCTCTCGTACTCTATCATAGAACCTAGAATCATCCTAGAACATAGACTCAAGTATCAGAAGTTGGATACTTTCCTTTATCTATATCAGCATTCATGAAATCTACATGGGTACCAAGGGAGACCATAGTGGGGTGTAAGATATAGTTAATAGGCCACCACCAACAGTGTTTAGATCAATCCAGTCTTTTCATATAAAATAAGTAGTGTTCCAATAATAATATATGCAATGAAATAAATAAAGTAAATACATTAGACCAAGTTCCTTGTGGGATACCCAACTGATACTTCCTACTTCTACCTATGTCAGATGTCTCCAATCCAAGGCAACCTATACAATTATGATATGATGTATAAATGGGCCATCATATAGATGAAAACATGATTGGGCTGACCCCTAGTATGTTATTTGTCATGGTGGATGCATCCTTTGAATTTTTTATTACCTATTTGTATTTAAATAAAAAAAGAATATCATGAATTTGGATAATATTAAAACTGGTACCATATAAGGAAAACCATATCAAGGAACCCATGTATCATAGTAAGAGCATAGTATATACTCATCATTGTATGATTCTGTCCATGGTGATCCATAAAAGGAATCCCTTGTTTCAATCTCAACATGCTGTAAATATAACATCAATCCTCCATGATTGTCCTAGGTATCTCACATTGAGGATCAAGTATCACTCATGGCCTAGTATAACCATATCACTACCTATCCATTCCATGGTGTCTCCCATAGGGAACTAGTATCACTCAAAAGAAGGCAAGAATAAAGCATGGTGAGTCCATATAAGGAATACCAAATATCACTCCAGATGTATTAATAATTCATCTACAATTTCCAATTATAATGCATGAGGATCCCACCCAAGGTGTCCTATAAGGATAAAATTATCTCCCTTGTCTTAGTATGAAGTTATTTTTATCAAAACATTGCTCTAATAATATTAATCAAGGCTTTATAATCATGATACGTAAATAAAAACGACATCATTCATTTAATACAAGTAATTAAATTATCGAATAATGTGTAGGGACCAAAACCATGGCCCACAATTTCGATTAATTCAATTAATTCGTAAAAAATAATTTATTATAAGGGAAACACACTTCATGGTTTCTTTAAACAATTCAATTAAAGATATATTTAATACATTAAGGAATGTCACACCCAATGGGGTGGATCATGTCATGGAAATCAACCAAGGGGTTGATTCTATGATAAATAAGATCATAGTGGGTATGAAAAACCATTTAATTTAAATTTTTAAAAATTTTATAGGTGTCACCAAAACAATATAGCACATGTCACAACAACGCATGATATGAAAGAAACTAATCTTGATGTAAATAATCTATACCACCTACAATATCCCCATAGCACTCTCATAATCCACTTTTGGCCCCTGAATCAAGTAATAATGGTATGAAATAGAATAATGGATCAATTCTCAAAAAATATGGAAAATGATCTCACAAAACAATAGAGTAATTGGTAGGAAGATAAACTATGAATACATAGAAGAAGAGTTTGGATCATACCAAGAGGAATCCAATTCACCTAAAAGTGAAGAGAACGAAGATCGAATGAAGGAGAAACCAAAATCCATAGTTTGGAGGAGAGGAGTGATTTAGTCATCGGTTGTGGGAGAAAATCAAAAGAGGATGAAGGATTGAGGGTTTAAAAAAATTTAGGGGTGGAAAGGTAATTTATCCATTAAATTTTGGGGTTACAATTTTGGGTAACATGATTGGATAATCTAGGTGTCAACCATGTTCCATACACTACAATTGAAAACCACTCACATGGGATTGGTGAATGGTTTGACTAACCATGCCCGTACTATGAAAAAATCCACTGACAAGGAATTCAGAAAGGTCACACAGGTGTGTGTATTGGCTCGCCTAGTTGTAGGAAAACTATGAGGCCTCCCACATGCACTAGGTTGCTCACATGGTTGATTCACATTATTAGCACTAACCATGCGCTAACCATGTGGCATAGTATGCCTTTCAATTTCTGGAGATTCGAGCTCGGAACAAGCCAAAAACTCCCCAAAACCACTCTTTATCATTTAGATAGCCTATTTAGCTTAAAACAAGAGGTTTTAAATAGTAACATAAGAGTACATACCTCTTAGAAAAGTCATGATGTTACAACATCCCCTATTTTAAGACAACTAATCTTCGAGTTTCCCTTACAAGGTTGTCGACCACTGAGCATATACATAGGCCACCCACTCCAAGGTCTCATTCTATAAATGGTCAGGCATCTATATAACCTGGGCTAGTGGAACTGATATTATTCAGAGATCCTTTGTTCTTTAATCAAAAATGCATATTGGATTCTCCTCAAAGGAAACATCTGCCTCCATCTTAATATCCTTAGGGTCAAATGAATGAGACAAGTCAACATAATATCATTGAAGCTGTGATATGTGGAAGGTTTCATGCCTGGAATGGTACATTTATGGAAACTAAAAACAATAATATATCATCCAAACTCTCTCTATGATCTTGAATTTCCCAACACAACAAGTTAAAATCTTTACCTATCTCCATATGCATATATGACCCAATATATACAAATTTTTTAGATGGACTTGATGTCCTAGATCAAACTCTAGAGGTCGATGGCAACAATCAGTATAAGACTACGACATGGACAGAGATATAGCCATACTATTCAGAATCAGTTGTACATGCTCTAAAGTCTCTTGAATGAGACCATGACCCATTAGTGATGCCTCACTTTCCTCCAACCATCACAGAGGTGAACAGAACTTCATACCATAAATTTCCTCATATGGATCCATCTAAATCATTTTTTGAAATATTTTATTGTCCAAAAACTCAACAAGAGGTATATGGTTCTCTAATAATCTCCCAAAACAATGATTCTTTCCCAGAGCATATGCTCTAGCACCCATATCGTCCACTCAAACATCCCTCCGGTTTGAGGATGATATGATGTACTCAAGATAACCTGTGAACATGGTTCATTTTGAAACCCCTACCAAAAACTGTGACATAAACAACGCATCTCGATCTGATATGATAGAATAGGGAACACCATTAAGGTGCACAATATCCCAGATATAAATCCTCCCAAGCTCATAAATTGAGAAGGTGTTTCAAATAGGTAGTAATTATGAGACCTTGGCTTACATTTATATGATTTCATATACTACATCTCTGCCTCAAGGGGATCTCAGTAATCCCATCATGAAATCTATAGTGACGACATTCCTTTTCCAGTTCAGAATTGATAGAGGATTTAGAATTTCATCAGGTCTCTAATTCTCCACCTTCACCGACTAATAGGTGGAACACCTATTGATGAAACCTAAAATCTACCTCTATAAGCATGGACACCAACACTAATAATGCATGTCTTTGTACATATTGGTATGCCCAGGGTGAATTTTCCCAATAGAGGCATGATATTCCCACATCAACTCTTCCCGTATGTCAGTGGGAACCCGTACACATCTGCAATAGTGTGGGATTTCATTCCTATTATTACCTTAACTATATGGTGGGTTCTCACCTAAGATACTCTCACTGAGGATGTGACCCTAACATTCGAAAATATATATCATACATACCTAATGTAGAAGAGATTATGTTACAACCAAATATACTATTACAAGTTACTCGTGATATTTTTTAACCTCTAGGTGCATCTCAGAAAATAGATCCATAAATTTCCACTCACTATTTTCCTCCTAGATGGCATATTTCTTAACCATCTATCTTAGTGAGTCATCTACTACATTACCCTTATTGAGTTTATAATCAAGATCAAAGTCAAATGAATAACCCACCTCTACTGCCTCAAAATCATGTCATTCTATATTGATATGTATTTTTTTATATAAGAATGAGAACTATCCAAAAATAACATGCTTAATTTTAATAATAGAAACTAAATCACCTAAGTCTAAAAATGGTGTTTTTACAAAAAAACCTTTTCTAAAAATAAAAAAAATCATCTGGTACGTCAATGATATAGGTATTCTCAGGATTAGTAACCCATTTTTTAGAATGTCCATGCCCCAAATAATTTTCCTCCCAACATGCATGAGTGGTGATGTAATTCATGGAGGAAGGGGAATACATATATTTTCTCCATAGAGTAGTTAGCTTTTATGAAAGAAAAATAATACCATTTCTGATAGCTTCCACAATAATGGAAAATCCATATTCAAGAAAAAAATTGAGATATCTATGATTATTTTCAATTTCAAGTACATAAATATTACTAAGAATTTCAGCTTTCAGAGATGTGGAAATTACACAAGGACTATAAAAAATCCTTTTATTTCACCTCTTTTATTTCTGAAAATTGTATCATAACTTGAAAGACATGTATTTCTTCTTGACGCTCCATCCTTGTTGCATTTTATCCATCTCATAAACGGATGAATCCACATAAAATCTAATGTTTCAAAAGGAGGATAACAATTACCTATAATTCGAAATCTCTTGATCACAATAAATTCGTGAATATTGTTATCACAATACAGATTTGGGAATCATTTTCTTGATTAATAGAAGAAATCACACTCACAAGAGCCGATTGAAGGGAGAATAATGTGATGACATGTATCAGTTTGTTCTGGTTGTACCAAAATGTCACAACCTACCTTCTTGGAGATGAGGGATGGGAAAAAACGTGAAACTCCCTTCCTTATTCCAGATTAATGAGATATAATGACCCCCCGAGTCCCACCTTCAATAGGCCCCAAAGTAGTGACTAGCACCAAGGGTATAGGATCTCACACAATTTTGGAAGGCATTATCATTTTCTTTGAAAACTAGATCAAGAGATAACACCAAAAACATACCCAAAAACACTAAAACATTTTTATAATGGAAACCAAAATCTAACACATGCATGATTTAAACGAAAACTGTTAAAAAATTACAAGCAAATCACCAAAGAATGTACCAATCAAAAGAGACTAAGCAGCACCACGAAAACTATCCTGAAGCCTAAGCTAGTAAAGTTTGGCATAATCCTCAATGCCCTCTTGGAAACTTGAAAATAGTTATACAAACATTGTGTGATTATAAAATTATTCCCAGTAGGAAAACTAAATATACCTGTTCGCAAGTGGGGGAACATACTAATGCCCTGGTGAGAAAATTGTAGAACCTAAAAGAACAAAACAAGGAGTACTAACCAACCCAGACTCACCAAGGCACACACACCAAATAACACAAGTCAAAAAATGTAGTATTATAAGAACACTAACATTTGGGTACCATACACCACTTTCCCACTGGTTAACGGCTCATCCCTAATAGCAAACGTCTTGATGCTACCACTCATGAAAAATGCAGCCCCGCTACCACAACCTTCCCACACACACCGATACCTCAAACCGCAAAAACACATTGCTCACAGACACCTAGGCCACAACAACCATGCCTCACACCCAAAGACAGCCATGCCTCATTCTGAATACACATGGGAAAACAATCCTATCATGAAAACACGTGGGCCCCACATCCACAACAAACCTACATGAAGGATCTTTGACTATGGTGAGCCTTAATTCATTATTTCCTACTTGGATATTCTCGAGTAGAAATAATTCAAAATAGGGTGTGAGAAATAATGTTAGTAACCAGCCATCTATCTTCCCTCCAGGATGTTGGAAAACACACACCCCCCCATGAAATTGGGGTTTTTGACACATGGTGCTCAATAAGGGTGGGGTGTGTATAGAAAACATAGGGAACTAAAATTTATACATATAGGTAAGAAAACACTCACCCCAACCTATGGGTCCCAAAATAGACTACCAGCCCACCAAGTCCACTTTTTCTACTACTCCTTTATTCACAACCAAAAAAACAGCCACTGTCAAAGCATAAACCCAACACCGTTTTCATTTAACCTTTTTCCATTAATTAATATAGGGGTTTAGATTAATTTATTCCATCACTACTCGGGTAACTACCAAGAACAATATTTTCAACCGTCTTCAAAGGTGAAAAGTATGATTGAATAAACACACAACAAAAAATCTACTTCATGCTTCGTTACTACCAACATTGAATATGGGAAGAGGGACCAAGGTAAAAAAATTCCATTTTAACATCCATTCAAAAAAATAGTGAACAACCAACATGCGATCCCACTTCACACCCCCCTTTTACTTAGACGCCCGTTCAACCACTCTCAATTATCATTCTTCTAAGATATCCCACTCAATCATCTCCTCCCAAAAAGAACTTGTTGCCCTAATGCACAACAACACAACCACCCGCACACCCGTAAACTTGAAGTCACGATACAATCCATTTTCGCAGCCCCACTTCCCAACCATTTTTTGGATGCAGCCCCACTGCACATAATGTTATATTGAAAAAACATAAACCAAAGGAAGTCACACTACCTAAAAGTTTACCCACTCCACAATCAGTATAACTCTCTAACTGAGATTTCTTCACAACTCCAATACCACTCCTTACAAAAATCCCATAGAAAAAAAATCACTAAACAAAAGAACTAATGCAAAAACATACCCTTCTCCATTTACAGGACCAACCCCTCTCTCCAGCCCCATACCCGTAACAAGGTTACTAACATCTACTTCACACAACCCCCATGAAGTAAAAAACCCAACCAATAATAGCACATATCCACACCCTTACGCCAAGAATATATAAATTTATCAATATGGGTTATTTAATATCACTTTAAATAACATGGGTGATCACAAACCATGTTTGATCTAGGGTAATCCATTTATTTTTCCAAGTGTATGTGATTAAACAGATTCCATTTTATAGCCATTTAACAAATCATCACAAAAAAAAGAGAATTCCACTAGTGCATAAGAAAATACCACAAAAAACTATAATTTTTCGAAATCATATGGCCATAACAATCCAAAAAAGAAAAAAGACAACAAATTTAAATAGGTAATGAACATCAATCCACTCCCAAACCTTTATTTTTTGACCTCTGTTATCTTTTTATCATTTTACCTACTATTATTTACTTTTTTGTTTATTAAATGTATTCATCCAATGTCATAAGGAATCACTAGAACACTAACCCTACATTATATGCAAAATAAAGGGAGGAAAAATAATCCTTACATAGAAAAACAGGTGACCAAAACTCCTCTTTACACAAAAATAAGGGATCTCAAAGTAGTAAGAAACCCAATGAAAACTAAGTAGGAGGGGAGTCTAGCACATGCACATGACTCATCTAGGGAGGAAGGCTTTAGGTGCACCAATAGGGAATGGAAAACACACTAGGAAAGGAAGATCCCATCTTTTAATATCCAAATCCTATATTAAAGGAAGAACAGTTTAAAGGACAATAACATGGGATCATGGTCATGATCATGTAGTTTGAATATCTGTAATTCTCCGGAGCATTAGGATATTAAATATATACTTAATATCTTTTAAAATTATCTTAAAAACACCCAAGTAAGGATTTAAACTATATTTACATGAAATAAAATTTAAGAGGGGAGAAATAGGAAAAACTCAAGAAACTGGAAATTTTGTAAAGGGTGAGACACTGTTTTGGTGTGGCACCATTTTGGTGTCCCGCCATTATGGTTCCATCATTTCTGTGTGTCTCCATTATGGTGCCACCATTTCAGTGGGCCACAATTTCAATGCGACTGTTTTGGGGAACTGTTTTTTGAAACTGGATTTTTGAAAAATCCTAGAAACATACCACTATGACCCCCAAGAACACCACAAACACTGGATTTTCACAAAAGAATGACCCAGGGAAATTTTGGTCATCACCAAAAAAATGTGTATGGATTTTGGGCATGTTAGCAAAAAAATATTCCTCATATGGAGAGAAAGAAGAAAATCAATACACATTATAAAATGATCACATATACTAGATTTATAGTGAATACGGGTTTGAAAAAAATATATTCTATTATAGATCACATTGCAATGTTTGTAACACATCAAAAATAATGGTCAATGTATTGATGATTTTGGCTGCATAATAAAAAATTTGAGTAATGACTAATGACAAAATCCTAAATAAAATCGTATGAAGAGATTCTTGAAAACATAATCCTCCACGCCATAGATAATATGTAATGAAGAATACATTCCCTACAAAAATTCTTTTGTCTAGCTGATTTTATTCCCCAACACAGCCTCACAATCGAAATCCATTGAGTAAATCATCCCATTTACAGCCAGTTACAAAATAAGAGTTTCATTTCCATTAATTAAATTATAATTTAAAACCACCTCCTTGATATCAACATTAATCCCATCCAAGGAGTTTTTTATCTACTCTTTAATTGACACATTTGTGTCAAATTAAGAATCAAAGGAATTGAGAGTGTTGATAAAAGACATAATTTTTTAATTTTCTGACACAAATTTTATGGATGAATTTGTGCTATCCAGCTAATAAGAGTTCATTGAAATTGTGGAGAATGAAATATTAAGGGCATGCCATAAAGAAGAATCCACAAAGTTTAAATTTCCATTTTTAGCAAGTTTAAGAATATGGGTCTCTAAAAATAATGTTCCTCTGACTCTACATTGATAATCCTCCACGTGAAGTTATCCTAAAAACATTTATTGAATTTCTAGAAAATATTAATTTCAATCCCGCAAAAATCGATTGGTTTCAAACATTTTTCCATGAGATATTACAAATTCCATACCGAAGAATTCTTCCAATACACATAAAGATCCATATATGGGTACTAATACTCTTGATAAAGGTAATTTCCAATTTATAAACCATAAAATAGTAAAAAAATTCAGATACAAAAACAGATTTAACAATGAAAAATATTACTACTATTAAAAGAGTATTTCCTTTACATGAAGTTAACGGATTCTTGACCTAACTCACAATTTTTAAAAAAATGAATGAAATGAGGCTTACCCCAAATCTTATTAACAATGAGATATATTAAAGGAATCAAACCTTCCATAATCTCCTACTTATCAATGATATAAAATTTTATGGTTGAAGTTATATTTTCACCAAATTATAAGAAATACTTACTCCAATTGATTTATATACCTAAAACAGTTTCATAAAGAAGAAGATAATTTTTAATGTTTTTGATGTTTATTTTATCACCTTGAGTGAAAAGAATGACATCATTATTATACAATAAGTTTGTGGGGGAGAAATACCCCAAGTGGTTCTAATGGGCTTGAATTTAATAGAATTAGCAATTTTAAGAAAGTTTCTTCTTAAATAATCTCCAGTAATGGAGAAAGTGATGATAGAAATAGGATAACCTTGACTTGAACCTCTAGAACCTGTGAAATATCCCTCACGGGAACCATTAATATGTACTAAAATGTGTTCTGAAAAAAATAAGAATTTGAACCAATTTAATAAGAATTTACTCAAAGGAAAATTTACTCAAAACCTAGAAAATAAGGCCTTGGTAAAGTGTATCAGAATCCTTCATAACATTAATGTTCATAGAATTTTTTCCCTCTTGTGGATTTCCTAAAAATATTGATGCATTCAAAAGTAGAAATAAGAAAATTCTGAATAGTTCTACTGTTGATGAAGGCAAACTAATTTGGAGACATAATCCTATTAGAAATACTAACTAGTCTGTTGTGAATAATTTTTCAAATAATTTTATAGATAGTGTTGACAATATCCAAAGTAATAGACTGATAAATCTCATTTAAATTATCCAGTTTCAAAATAAGAGAAAGAAAGAAATAATTAGTTCCTTCTGTCAGTTATCCACCCTAGAAAAAATGTCTGAAAAGCTTAAAAATATCATTAGGAATAATCACAAAATATGTTTTGATTAATATATTTTTGAAACTATCTGGACCAAGAGATATTCCATAATTAAATCCCGATATTTCCTCTTTAATTTCAAATTCATGAGGAAGAATAATGATGCATGCATTTTCCTCACCATTAACAAGCCTCAGAATGATATCTTCATTAATATAAATACTATTATTAGGGCCATCAAAAAATCTATGGTAATAAAAAACAACATTAGGATACAAATACATTCTTTTATCAATAATATCACCAATATTATTGAGATTATCCAGTGGTCTATTAAGATTCCTGATTCTTTTAAGAGAAATAAAAAATTGGTGTTCTGGTCACCCTCATTTAGCCACTTCACATTAAATTCTTCTCTTTTCATTAATTCCTTAGGGTTTTAAATAGTATTGAGTTAATGAAAAATTTTATTTTCCTATTCAAGACCTATAAAGAACACAACTCTTTTCATTTTCATGAATTTTGTGAAGCAATGACTCAAGATGAATAATATTTTTTTCTATATGACTGAAGATATCATGATTCTATGATTTCAATTTAATCCTCATCACATAGAAATTTAGAATATAATCCAGGGCTTCATATTTATTGTTTAAATAATTCCATGTGCCTTGGACAAATTTTTTAATTTCAGGATGCAAAATCCATGCATTATTAAATCTGAACATAAGAGGCAGTTTAGTCTCTCTGGTGACAAGGTTTTTTGAAATAGAATGATGATATGAATTTAATCTTGTGAGAGAACATAATATTATGGCCTAAAAATCATGGGAAAAATAATTTACAAATTCCCTTTCCAATCTACTAGACAAAATTTTATTAAGATACTTCTTGTACCAAATATATTTATCACCAACGAAATTGAATTCATGATGACTGATATTTCAAATAGAAGCTCTGAAGTATCTTGTGGAAATAAAGTTGCTAGTCATGCCTAAAATTCCATATAGATTAATATGGCATTGAAATATCCTAGAATATTCCAAGAACAACTCATAAAATAGTTTTATGGATAAATATACATCCACAAATATCTTATCTCTTGATAACTATTATATGAATAATTAAAATAGAAAAATTGAATCATTCTCAAATAGTTGAATCATAAAGTGACTATTTTCACAATAGAACAGATAGAAAAGTTTACATCCATTTATGAGTGATCTAGGATGAAAACCCATTTAATATCATTACTAGACTAATTAGTGATTATTAGAAGATAATATAACTTTTCAAGAGAGTAAATCCTCATATAAAAATCATTTTAGGCTCTAAAAGACCAAAGATGATTTGATATATTCTGATTTAAAAAAAATTAGAAGCAATAAAATCACATCAGGGTTGATCATAAACATAAAATTCCAGTACATTATCTTTATTTAAACCAGTGTTTTGAGGAATAACCTCATTTTCCTTTCTACCGAATTTTTTCTTAATGGTTGATTACCTGATGATAGTGGCATTCTTTCCTTCATCACAAAGATTGTCAGCCTTTTCAATTCACCGAATATCAGGAATATAAAAACTTATATCATGACCTTTTCATGAAGAGATATTAATATTAGTTAATTCTATTAATATATCCTCATATATTTTCACAATTTTTTGTGTTTTCATGTCATTTGAAGTACTATATGATTTTAAGTTGAATTTGGATCTACAGTGCTATCATTTTTTCCCATGGTACGTAAGATAGTTTCCTCCCACACTGAATTTCATGAATAAATGGATATATTAAAAATAATGGTAGTAATTTCCATTATGTTTTTTCCAATTCTTTGATTCCCTATACTATGGGATTTCAGACATGGGGACTGCCAGAAAATATTGTCGAAGAGGAACAAGTATGCTCTTATTTGTGTTTTACTTGCATTTTGTAAAGGGTTTACATAAGGAGACACCTGAATCTTGTAAAACCTATATATATGGGGAATCCTAGCTACTTTCATAATTATGTGAGAATATGTTAATATTTTTTTATTTTAAAAAATTAATACAAGCTAGATTGGACCAAAAGAATTGTAATATTGAGTAACTGCTAATTCATTGCATCTTCCACCATCATAAGGACTATTAAAACGGATGATAGAAGTTTTTTTAAATTTAGGGCTAGTTTTAAGAATTTTATTAAATTTAGTCTAAGTTTCACAACCTATAGGGTTTCATGATAATTCATTCAACTGCTCAACTTGAAAATACTATACAAGAGTGTTAATATCCTAATCAATTTCAATATGAAGTTTTTCATCACCATTGCTAAGAGTAAAATTTTATCTTGGACTTCCATCAAGAGATCCTCAAATTTTTTTAATATTTGTTAAGGGTCTAGGTAAATTAGTCTCTCTTTTTTCTTTATCACTAAGATTATACCATGATTTTCTAGTGGTATTCTTCAAGTCAATTTTTTTTCATTTTAATCAATTTTCCAAGATAATTTTTTCTAGAATTCTCACCAATATCCAAAGCAGTTCCTTTTCCATTATTTATTATTTTTCACATCCTTCCCTTCATTCACATTAGGTGGTTCCTTTTATTATGTTTGAATAACCCTACAATTATCAATGATGTTTTCTTCAGTTCTATAAATTTCACAAATGGGAGGGAAAGATTCATACTCCACTTTTAACTTAGACTTGTGATCATTGGAGGTGAAATTAATCACATGCAGAATCATTGATTCAAAATTGGAATAGGAAAGATATGAGAACATAAACTAATATCACCATTAAGAGTAAAATATGAAATCATCAGAGGGATTCTAATACAAGCAACAAGATCATAAAAAATTTAAATTCTAGAACACCTAATTCAAACCATTTAATCTTACCCAAACCTATTAAATTGAGTTCCTTTGATTGAATGGATTTAAATTAATATCCCCTTAGATGTCCTCAAAATTATATATTTCAAATTAACTTTCCTATATATCCATACTTCATTAAGTCCACCCTTACTTCCATAAGGAAGTGGACGAAATCTATTCCCATTAGAATCATCTTGAAGTTAATTCTTCCCCAAACAAAGTTAAATCTATGATTTGAGATTATAAGACCATGTTTTATCACACTTATAATATGTAACCCATCCAAGATTTGAGAAGATAAAAAAATCAAGCCTCTGATAAAGGGTATCCAGATATTAAATGATAAAGAATCAACCATACACTATTTTTATAAAAACAAAAGACCTAGTAAGTTAATTATTGACAATATCCATGCCTCAAAGAGCCACAAAAAAAATTACTCCTTTACTTTACACTGACCATAAAGCCCCACCATATTTTAATTCAATGACTGGATCCTTTTAGTTACCAGATGATACCATTCCCACATCATCAAAAGCTCATTTCAATTATAAATGATAATAATATGTGGCACAAGAGAAGATCAATATGAATGTGAATCATTCTTTGAGCTCTAGTAATTAATTTGATAAATTTCAAAAAAATAATCACCTTGTTTATAAGAACAAGGGATATCTCATTATATGAAATTTTGGAAATCTATGAAGATATGTATTTGAAACATTTATGATCTGTGTAAGTGATGAAATTTTCTCCAAATAAGTAATTCCACCAACATTGTAATGAATGGGCCACATATAGTAGTTCAAGGTCATGCATAGGGTAATTCCACTCATGAGGACTCACCTATCAGGACTCATACAGTGTAACTCAGTATCCATATATCAAAACTGATCCTAGACTGATTCATGAAGCATCATAGAAAAAAATATAACTTCTTCCCATCTCTGGAAGAATTTGGACTGGTGCTGATTTTAGTCTCCCTTTAAAATCCTAAAAGTATTTCTCAAAAGCTTATGAACAGATGAACCTCACACCCATTTTCACCAAGCTCGTAAGATCCACTTTGAGGAATGAGAAATCCTAGATGACTCATTTATAATATCCATCCATACCAAAAAAACTATGTATTTCAAATACATTATTGGGATGGTCCTAGGAAACTATAGTGCTCACCTTCTACGGGTCAACAGATTCTTCGACCTTTGAAATGAGATCACCCAATATATGAACCTTATTGATCCAAAATTGGAATTTACATAACATTGTATATAGTTGGTTCTCTCTCGGTTTATTCATGATGATCTCAATATGGTTTTCATGGTCATCTCTATTGGGATAATACAATAAGGTGTATTCTATGAAGACCACCACAAATGAATCCCGATACGAGTTGAAAACCCGAATCATCAAAGCCATGAAAATGCAGGGAATGTACATAAGGCCGAATAGAATAACCGTATACTCATACAAAACATACTTTCATAGGAATTTGATACCTGGTATGTGTGATGTTATCACATTAACTTGATGATAGACCAAATTAAAATATATTTTTAAGAAAACTATCTCTCCTTATATCTAATCAAAGAGTTAATCAATACATGGTTGTTGATTCTAGTTATTCACTACAATATGGTTAAACCATCTATAATTGATGTTTAAATTGAGATTAGTGACTTTTTTTTTGGAAAATAGGATAGGTGAAACCTGTAGTGAGCTACTGGTTCAAATAACACCCTTTGCCTCTAGATCTTCCAACTGCTTCTTGAGTTATTGGAGCTCAATAAGATTTATCCTATCATAAGGAATGGACATTGGTATCATTATATCCACTTTCTCAATGGTGAAATCCACAAATCCTATAAGAGGTAAACCATATAAATCATTAGGGAAGACGTTCATGAAGTTATCCACTAAATAATGGAATTTCATAAGCCACATTCCCTATTTTCTTGTAATGATACTCTTCATGTGGGATATCAAGCTACCCAACCGAGTATACTCAGGTCCAAACATCCCATAATTACAGTAGATATAAAGGAACACGATTCACCTATATCAAATAGGGATGGAACTAAAGCAGGAGCTAATAGAATAGTACTTAGAACATTAGAAGGATCTGGACTATTCTCCTCATGTATAGGATATTTTACATAGACAGGGCTTGAATCATGTCCCTCAGATATAACCTGACTAACCTGGGTAGGTCCACATTGCTGGTGCTATACCTATGAGGTGTGACTACCTAGTCCATGGCCAAATACCTGGCCTAAATTGCTATTATTAGACCATCTCCAAGCATGATGTGTATCCAATGATCTTATACCTAAAAGTGGTGTCCGCATAGATCCCTTCTCACTAGATACATAAGGTAATGTTCAACAGAAACACTATAGGTGATCCATCCTACCAAAATCTTAGTAAATGATCGTGCCCTCATACATTGGGTATTCATATTACATACTCAACCACACTTGTGTCACACCACATAAATATCATTTCATTTAATCTATCTTGTATTTCCTTCGCATGTAACCCTAAAATGACATTTCCTATCTCAAGATAAACTATATCTCTATCAAGAAGATGAACTTCTTATGTACCCCTCTACCATATTTCCTCAAATTAAGCCCTGTGAGGAGGGCCAAGTTAAGTTTCTCTAAAATGACGGCCAACCAGATGATGTTCACCTAAAATCGGATGGCATACACAATCAGATCCTCAAATCACCAAGAAGTCATTATCTAGTCATGTGTATGTGTCAGTTTGAGATGTTGAAGCTTAATGAAATGAGATGAATAATCCATAACTAACATAGAACCCTGTTGTGGGTGAATTAACTCTCAAGTGTAGTCTTCCTTCAACATATGGGGGAAAATTTAATCACAAAAGGCTATTTGAAATCCCACTTTGACCATACCCTGATGATGCATGGTTTAAATTATGATGACCTAATAACGTTAAAAAATTTATGATGTATATCGATAGAGATCTTGACCCTCCACTCTAGAGGCATCTCCAAATGATCAAAGATAAAAAACATGGCCATAATCCATGAATCAGTAGACCACAATTACCCAAAAAGGTGAGATGACGTAATTGTTAGAATTCTCATGTCAGCTATGCCATAGTATGGGTATGACATAGAGATCCATTTACCTAATGCTTGAAGTTGATGAAACTATTATGGAACTGGTCATTGACACATAGTGGGAGATCAATGAGAGGGGCATCATATGGCACTATAGGAGGTAACATTGGTGTCTGAGGGACCACTACCTCTGAATCATGATCATCACCACCTTCTTAGTGTATGAATCAAGGATATCAATGAGGCATAGGTCAAAAATTTCCAATCACATGTCACAGATATGGTTTAATTTCTGATGATAATAAATATGGATAGAAAGAATGTATAGGTTCAAAAACATCCTAGGAATGTGTCGCACCTCACTCCCTGCTCCTAAATACAAGCCTATGTGACAAGGAAGATCATATAAGTCTTAGAATTCATTTCATTCTAAAAACTACTAAGATTGGTTCAGGGTCAAGGTCTCCTCCTAGTACACAATAGAGGTTCTGGTAAATGGTGTGTTAATTGCAAGGTATAGTGGAAAACACCCATTAATTTTTAATTGGAATCCCCATTTAGTGGAAAAATCTTCATTTTAAAACATTAATTTATTTATGTTTATTAATATTTATAAGGTTATATACATCTCAATTTGGTTATATTCCTAATCTTTTCGAATATATAAAGTCTCATACTCTTTGTAAATTTGAACTGGTATGTCATGTAACTATGATATTACCATTATGTCTGGTATCAGGATGTAACAGTTCAAATATATTAATTTGGGTGATTGAACTACCATTCCCAATTTGTAGAACTACTTTCTTCATAAATTACCACTGGTATTCATCAATCGAAACAACTAAAATTTCATCCTATAGAATAAGTGGTTCATGGATCAAATGTGGAATAATTTTTCAATTAAGATTTCACCATCAATATACGTGGGAAAAACCATTTATATTGATTAAGGATCTTTAATTATTCTAATTATTTTATATAAATAATAAACTCTATCATATTATAATATATGAAAATCTGGGCACTTTCTACAAGAACACGAAATATAGGGAATGCATGTAGAATTGTAATTGTGGATTTAAATAAGGTATGTAATTTCATTAATAAGGTTCTAGTATGATGAATGAGTTTATACCTGCTTACTATACAAGTTCAAGGAAAATAAAATACATAATAATAATAATAGAAATAATAATTACATCACAAGACATGTACATGACCCTATGGTGAAATAAAATAAACATAGACGGGCATAATCCAATAACAGTAATATCACATCCCATATAATTTGGGTTTCTCTTATATGTGGGTTAAGTACTCCCAAGAGCATGCTCATTAAAAAATTCTATTAAATCCAAGTCTCTTATCTAATACCCAAACATTAACATAAAAGGAATGGAGCTCTGATACCACTTTGTAGTGTGCTGCCCTAGAAGGCACTTAGTGTTTCCCTATGATGGTTGGCCACATGTCCTCAAGAGAACCTCTATGTATTTCAGAGGCATCTGACTAGAAGTGAGGGTCTAGGGTGTGTATTTGGGGAGTTCATTCCCTCATGATTCTAAGTGTAACATAGTAGTAAATAATAATATAACTAGTATAATAGACTAAACAAATAGTAGAATAATAATAAACATATAGATAAATAAATAGGTGGATGATGAATCATAAATAGATAAAAAATGATGATTATGATAATGTCTTGTGGTTAAAAAAAAATAAAAAAAATCCAAAATCTACCACTACTAGAATCATGATCATACGCTTGGTCCTCTACAACTGTACTCCATCCATGGGCTCAGAACCAAGCATCGTAAGATGGTCACATCCCTTTATCTACACCTATAATCAGGAAGTCTACTTTGGTCACAAGGGTAGCCCATGCAGGGTGTGAGATATACTCAATATTCCACCACCAATGGTGTCTAGATCAATCAAGTTTGTGCATGTAAAATGATCAGAGTTCCAATAATAATAAATTCAAGGAAATAAATAAATTAAATACATCGGAATGGGTTCCTCATGGGATACATGACCGGTAGTGCCTAATTTATCCTAGTTCAGATGTCTCTAAACCAAGGAAACCTATAAAAGTATGATATGTTGTATAAATTGGTCATTATACACGTGGTAATAAGGATGGGATGAGACCAAGTATGTGATTTGGCATGGTGGATGTGTCATTTAATTGGTTGATTTAGCATATTAATTTATATAAATATTCATATCCAGAATTTAGATAAGCATCATACTAGGCCCATATTTGGTGAGACATATCATGGAAACCATGTATCGCACAGAGAGCATAGATTATACTCATCCCTATAAGAGTCTATCAAAGGAGATCCATAAATTAAATTCCTTGTATCACTCCTGGAATGGTGTGAAGACAACAAAGAACTTATGATCCCATCTCATATATCTCATATAGGGGACATAGTAACATTAATCAAATGGTATAACCATATCACCACCAAGCCATTCCATAGTGTCTCCCCTATGGATCTAGTATCACTCATAAGGAGGTAGGAAGAACGAATGGTGAGCCCATACAAGGCATAAAAAGCATCACCCCTGGCATATTTACAATTAATTTAAAATTTCTAGTTATAATTCTCGATGATCTCATGCAATTAATCCCATAAGAATCCTTTTATCTCACACATAATATTATAAAGAGAGGGTTAATTAAAAATATCTCTTATCATTTCAATCGATGAATTATAATCATGTTATTTTAAACAACTTGGCCTAATTTTTAACAACCAAAGATTTTATGAAATATATTCTATCAAATTTATTTAAATTATTTGATATCTTGAGATTCATGTAATTATTAGTTTATATTTAATTATAAACAATAGTAATTTTATATTTCATTTCATATGACATTGACTTTATTTGGTAAATTATGTTACATGCATGGTTGAGTCTTACCGAACAGTAATACACAATTGATATTATTGTTTAATATGGATGTTATCGCTTGTAATTTATATTTTTTTGTGTGAATAATAATTACTATGTATTTTTTACACAAGTTTAAAAAATTAATTTACATTCATCCAATATATTTTATTGTAATAAGATAAGAAAAAATCCAGTTTTACACATAAAAATTTTATTTTTCTAAAAAAAAGTTTTTCCCACCTTTTAATGGAAGACTTAATTTCAAACTAAATTTTGACACTTTAAGAATTTTTATTTCAAGAAAATGAAATTATTTTTTTAATGTTGAATATCTAATTTTACTTTGGGTGAATGTTGGGTATTATCTTGAGATGTTTTATATTTGGATGAATAGTAAAAAATGCTGCATTTTAATTAAAAACAGCTTTTTCATCTAATTTATTTAAATATTTAATTTAAATTTAAAATTGGATTTAATTTATAATTTGTTAATTTATAAATAACTCATTAAAATTGAGGTCAGTATATGAAATTTCACAAATAAATTGGATATAAAAACATTTAAAACTTTTAAAGGTTTCTCCTTAAAATCGTATTGTCTCTTAGCGCCTCTGAGATTAATTTTAAGTAAATATTATCCAATTGTTTAAAATAAGTTTGGAAAAACTTATCATAATATTTGAAATCACTATGAATTTTTTTAATAATAATATCAACTTAATATTTTTATGAATATGATTAGTGAAATGTGTTTAAATTAATTATGATGATTAATGTAAGAACAAGAATTCTTAATAAATAATCATAGAATATAATATTCATAAATAATGAAACACTAATAAAACACCAATTTGATGTAAATATATAGATATTCTACAAATTATAATATATTTTTATTAGTTATTTTGATAGTATTCCATGAATGTGGCCTATATAATAAGTTAATTAAGTAAAAAGACAAAAAAAATTAACTTTCCTTACCTTTAACACTTATAAAGCATTGGAGTGGGGAAGAATGTACAAAGGTTTAGTTATATATATTATTCTGGAATATAAATTATATTTTTATAATAATAATTTATATTTACTTTTTAGATATGCTATAATAACATTAAATTCTTATGAAGTGCCAATGCATGGATTATTTAGTTAATAATTAAATAAAATAAATAATAATTTTTTAAATGATTTATAATTCATAAAAAAATTATCTTACTCTAATTGATATTTAGTTATAAATTAATATCAAATATGGTCCATTAATAGTCCAATAAATATGTTTTAATGAACCTATTGACCCATAAATAGAAAAATTGTTTTTAGTAGAGTTATGGTTAAAGTGGTATTTTTATGCATTACATGCATTTCTGTTAAAATTTATTTACAACACATATCGAATTTTATTTTTTAAATTATATTTAATGTTTTATAATAAATGGTTCTAATTTTTTTTAATAATTATAAATTTAATTTATCCTTAATTGGTGAATTACATAGGATATAAAATTAACTACGTAAATGAATAAATAAAATGAAAAGAAAAATAAGGAATAAAAAAGAATATGGAAAAAAAGATACAAATGATTTTATTTTTATATTTTATGAGTTATGATCAAACATAATTCACCTTTAATCCATTATTTTTTATTTTCTATGTACATGATGTAAGGGATGCCTCCCAATAGTGTTTACCTTTTTATATTTACAAGAATGCCACTCCCCTCTACTATAAAAAGGAACTCACCATCCCCACATCTTCAGACAACAAAATCCATTTGTCTCATTTTAGACCGGACAAAATATTATCCCAAAATACTTTCTCTAATCCTATAATCCCCACATTTTGAAGAATGTAATCCCATGATTTCCATTGGTCCAAACCAAAAGAAGTTACCTGTAGCAGAGTTAACATTCTTAAACTAGCACTTTAGTTTTATTTATTTGTCCACCACATCAATTATAATTATTTTATGATTATATAATTAATTATGTATCTTAAATACACATATATATTGTTATGTTATGGGGTTTAATTACACCTTCACACACTTCTATCAAATGGGATATGCAATCATCGCTCGTGTGTACGACAGACTATCGCCTTGCGAACTAATGTCCTTCATTATACCACTACCACCCTTAAGGTTAAGAATAATTATGAACATTATATTTTTATAAGATATATATTATATTTATGATGTATTTATACATATAAAATTTTTATATAACACATACATTCATTCTTTCCATATTGTGGAAATACGACAGCATCCTTTGTGGACGTGCGGACTACCACCCCATAAAGTAATGTGATATGTTCACACATTACATATAATGTATTAAGTATGGGTATAATTAAAGATATTTGACATAAATTACATATATATGGTATTAATGACATAATAAGCTGTCTTGAAATATAATAAATCATTTTCTTTAACACCTTTTCACACACTGAAAAAGTGATAACATCATTCGTGGACGTGTGGACTACCACCTCCTCAAAGCGATGTGACTCATTTTAAATCAATATATTTCTATGTATAAGTATATATAATTAAATAATTAGTTATTTAGGATATAATTATAATTATTTAAATATAAATATTATATACCTTGTTCCCATAATGATCTTTGGAAAATGGGAATGTTAATCAAGTGTACGTATGGCCTACAACATTTATAATTGTAACATTGGTTCGTTTGTCAAAACCATATTTCATGATTGGTTTTAAAAGAATAATTTATGTATAAATTTTATAATTATACCATTATTATTATTTTGTATATTTTTAAATAATGTCCTATTTGACCATAGTCGACCGACCAATGTCATTTCTAACACATAAACCGAATATGGTCAAAACACCCAACGTAAAATTAATTGTTTGAGTAGTTGTATACAAGATTTTAATAAGTGAAATAAAAGTGATAATAAAATTGAAAATGGTTATGAAGAAATAAAATAATTAACATAAGTTTATTATTTTATAATATAAATACAAACATGATAAGTTGGACTCATGGTAAGAGACTTATCTTAATCTCCTTTCATTGAGGAACAATTTTTTATCTTATACACGTACCTTATTTTATGAGGTGTAGATAAATATAATTTGAGATGTCATATCTTGAATTTTTTTATTATCATGTTGTTTAATGTTCTATTAAATATTATTCCTTCATGGGGATTATGATTTAAATGTTTCAAAGTGGTACGAGACACTTTAGAATGTGTAAAGATTATCTTTCTTAAGATTGTTCTTAATGATATTTTAATTGGATTTACATTATTCAAAAGAAACAACCAATATTTTTTCTTATCCTCCACTGGGGGTATTTCATATTTACACCATTATCGTTCATTGTCTAGATATATTAATATTGTTTCAAAGATATTGTTATGGAAATTTTTTCTTTTCCACCAGAAAATCATATTTCAAAGAGATTGACATTAAACACATTTGTTTTACATGGTTATATATGGTTATAAATAAATAATTTTCTCTATGAGTTTTATGATGAATTTTTTTTATTAATGTTATAGTAATTATTTATTATATTAAACATGTGATCCCATTACATCTTATACGCGGGGTGTCCCAAATAGCATCGGGTGAGCCCGTTATAGCTTATACATCGGTGGTCCATGTAGCATCAGGTGATTCCATTAAATATTATACATGGGGTGGCCCAAATAGTAAAAGGTGATCCCAGTATAGCTTAAAAGAAGGTTGGGTCTGTGATATCCCTTCAATGTATTGGGTATGGAAGTAAACTATATGGTTATTCCATTTATAAGAGTGATATGTTTAAGATTTAACTATATATTTATTCCAATTAAAAGGGTTTAGGATTTAATGAATATGATGCTCTAATTCCCCTAAAAAAGATTTAATTTTTTACAGGTTTTATTGATTTTCTTTGAAATTTTTTTGTTTATAATTTGATAGGGTTTTACTTCATATGCTCAACAAAATTTGAAGATGAAGGTAAACGTTATATGAGTTTTCATGATTTTACTAGACTAATTGTTTCATTTATATTCTCTACTAATATTCTATGTTCCATGTTTATTAAAATACTTTTACAGGTTTTATGTATGTTTAAGGAAAAGTAAGATGTCAAGTTGAAATTTGTATAGAGTTTTCATGAAAAGATATCATGATTTGGTTTAAAAGTTTTATATTTTGGGAAGATTGGATACTAATCAGAAGTGTCCACTTTGTATATTATGGTTTTTATGTATTTTTTATGGCCTAATTCTCTTAAACTCTAAGCATTAAAAGATCCTCAATGTGAAATAACGCAATTTTCTTACTAAAACTCAATATTGTGTAATGATTAAGGTTGGTTACATATAATTGGTATCAAAGTAAAGGTTTAAATAACATTATAGCTTAGGATAGATTTAATATCATGACATTATATATAATTTTAATTTATGTTAATGTTTAAGTGATAATAAATTTTAATATTTCCATGTTGCTTCATCAAAATTATGTATGTTCAAAATAGTTTGTTGCAGAAAAAAAAGGAATCCGTAATGGGAAGTAACATAGTGGAAAATATCCTTCAAAAACAGCATCTCGAGATAATTGGAATTGGAATATAATAGTTCTTTATAGTGATGGATCAGTTGACAATGCTATTGATGATGTCAGTATCCATGTTAGAGAGGAACTCAGTCTACCTTGGTGGAACATGTCTATACTGGAGAATTTTATGAGACAATATCCTTCAACATTAAATGAATAAAATGAACCATTGGTAGAGGAAGGATGGATCAATGTCATGGATATGATTTTTAATGTCATGGGATATTCAGAACATCAAAAGGTAACCCATTCAATTTATCATTTAGAATGAGAAGTCGATCGATACTAGTCTTTGGTTAAGAATACTAGAGAGAAAGATGATCTTGATTCCATGGAATTCAAAAAAATAATAATATATTCTATGAGAAATATTTACCTAATATTGTTCGGTAAAGGATGGAGAAAAAATTCTAGGGAAAAAAGAAAAATGATGACAATTTTGTGGACTTGTATAGGGAAAACTTCACAGGATTGGACAGGCATGTTCTGAATTTTATTTGAGACATTGATAGTAAAATTAATTGATTTTCCTCAGGATTGAAACCAAGTCTATGAAAAGGTTTTTCTTCTCAAGATTTAAATGATTTTAGAATTTGGATTGTTGTGCAGAGAAATTTTTTATGGAGTTTTCTGAAACATATGTTCTATGAGATGAAAAGAGTAAGAAAAAGAAAAAGTGGAAGGAAATGGAGAAGGAACCAACTAATAATTCTTGAGGTAGGCCTAAGACATATTCCAAATGTGGTAAAAAAAAATTAGTTATTATATGGTACGATATAGAATGTTTTAACTATGTGGTGTGTCTGGTCACATGGTTCATGAATACAAAGAGAATAGCTATAAACTATCAAAGAGTGATTTAATAGATATTCATTCAAAAATGATATATTTTAGCTATAATGAGTTAGTGCATTATGTTAATCTAGGTATGTATTAACTTACTCAGGGCAGAAATTATCAAGATTAGAAAAAAAAGGTGTGGTAAATTTTATATACTATGGTTGTTGGTGTTGATACATCTTGTGAAGTGATGGAGGCTCTAGGGAGAAAAATGTTTTTTAAATGATTAACAATAAGTTCATGGTTTTAAACAATCCTTATGAGGTATTATGTGATGTGATTATAAAGTGATTAATGAATTTTTAAGCGATGTTTAGTAGGTTTTATGTCTATGTAAGGATTTAGTTTAATGAGAATTATTCCTTCAATTTTTCATATAATTTTAATGTATTGATAAACATTAGAGTTTATATTATCTTTGATGATTAAGGTTATTTTAATGGATTTTCATCATATTTCTGGGAATGTTATGAGGTTGAAATGTTGATTATATAAATATAACATGTAAGTTTATTTCCTTATATTATTATAAAATAAAATAATTGCTAATCTTTTAGAATATGTTCTTTTAAAAAAATTTATTTTCAAATTTCCAACCATTGTTTATCGAGATAAAGTTCTAATTGTGAGGATGTAATTTTTTTTAAGTGGGGTAGAATGTAACATACCGATATTTTATGAAATACATGAATTCAAATTTATTTATATTATATGTTATCTAGAGTTAAACTAAATTAACATTAATTATTTCAATATATGAAACCGAAATTTTATCTTTCATTTCATGTAATATTGAGTTTCTTTAATAACCTGTGTTACACATAAGGTCAAGTCTTACTAAACAACAATATACTATTGATATTATTATTTCATATGGAAGATATCTCTTCGATGTTATATTGGATGGTGTGAATAAGACAAAATATGTTATTTTTACACAAATTTATCAAAAAATTACATACATTTAATATATATGATTGGAATTGGATAAGAATAAATACAGTTTTATGCTTTAAAAAATGTATTTTTCTAAAAAATAATTTTACCACCTTTTAATAGAAGATTTTTTTAAAACTAAATTTTTACACATGTATAAATTTTATTTGAAAAAATACACTTATTTTTTAAAATAATAATATCAAATTTTAATTTGGGGAAATTTTTGATATTTTTAATAGAAATTTCATTTTTTGATGAATAGTCAAAACATTGCATTTTCATTAAAAACTGATTTTTCTGTATTTTATTTATATAGTTAAATTATTTTTTAAATTATTTTTAATGTTTAAAACCCACTCTCCTGTAGCGTCTGAGAGATTAAATTTCTTTTAATATTAGAGGTTTCTATTCGTTGAATTTTGAAACATATATATATATATATATATATATATTTGGAATTAGTATGAAATTTTTCATTTAATAATATCAACTTGATTTTTTGACAAAAATTATTAGTGAAAACCTTTAATATTAATTACAATGACTATGGTAATAACAAGATTAATTAATAACTAAACATAGAATATACGTTGTATATATGGGTGTGATACACCTGTATCAAATAAGGAAGAAACTAAAGTAGAGGCCACTAGAATTTTACCTAGTATAGTAGAAGTATATAAACTATTCTTCTCATGTGTTGGATATGCTGAATAGATATGATCTAAATCGTGACCCTAGGATGTAACCTGACTAACCTAGGTAGATCCACTCTGCTGGAACTAAACCTCTGAGATCTGAATACTTCAACCATTGGAAAATAATTGGCCTAAATGGAAAGTATTAGACCGTCTCCTATCATGATGTGGAACTAATGATCTTATACATGAAAATGGTGTCGGCAGAGATCTATTCTCACTAGATACATAAGGTAAATTTCATTTGAAACACTACAGGTGATCCATCTTACTACAAGATGGCAACTCGATTAGGTCCTCATACACTGGGGATTCATATGATGTACCCAACCACACATGTGTCACACCACATAACTGTCATTGCATTTAATCTGGATGGTATTTCCCCCACATGCACCCTCAAAATTATGTTTCATGCCTCAAGATAAACCATCTACCTTCCCAGAAGTTGAACTTCTATAGACCCCACTACCAACATTCCTCAAGTTATTCTCTATGATGGGGGAATAGTTCACTTTCTCTAAAATGATGGCCAACCTTGTGACTTTAATTTGTGGTCTGATGGCATACACAATCTCGTCCTCAAATCAACTACCAGTCATCCTCTAGTCACTGGAAAGAGTCAGTGTGAAATGTTGATGCTCGGTGAAATGAGATGAGTACTCCATCAGTAACACAGAACCCTGTTGTGGGTGCATGAAATCTTATGTGTAGTCTACCATCAAAATATTGGGGAAAATATAATCATATAATGTTTTTTGAAATACAACCCAGACCATAACCAGTTGATGTCCGACTTACGTGATGATGGCCCACTAATGTTTAGAAAAATCATGAATCATATTGGTAGATATCTTGACCCTCTACCATAGAGGCATCTATGAATGATCAAAGATCAATAACAAGGCCACTCTCCATTAATCAGTAGACTACTATCCCCCAATAATATGGGAGGATAAAAATTCTAGAGTTATCACGTCAACTCTTCCATAGTAGGGGTAGGTCATAGAGATCCATGTGCGTACTTCATGATATAGAAGAAACATTTATGGAACTGAGCATTGAAACCTAGTAGGAGATCAATGATAAGATCCTCACATGGAACTACAATAGGTAACACTAGTGGCTCAGGTCCTACCACCTCTAGTGTATGCTCATCACTACCTTCCAAGTGTTAGAATCAAGGATGTTGATTTTTCATAGGACTAAAATTTACAACACCATGCCTCAGATATGATTTAAGAGTAGAAGATAATAAATAGTGAAAGAAAGAAATTAAAGGTATACAAACATCCTCTGAATGGGTCACACCACACTACCTACTCCAAAATACAAGTCTATGTGATATGTAAGATCATAGGATTCTTAGGATACATTTCATACAACTCACTACTAAGATCTGTTCAGGGTCAAGGTATCCTATGACACCATAGAGGTTTTGGTAAATAGAGTATTAATTTAATGTTATAGAGGAAAACACCATTTACTTTGAAATTTGAATACCCAATTAGTGGTAAACAATTCATTTTTAAAACATTAATTTATTTAAGTCTATTACAATTTATAAGGTCATATACATCTTAATATGGTTAAATTAATATCCATTCCTAATATATAATGTCTCATCCTCTTTTCAAATTGCAATCGGTATGGCAGGTAACTATGATATTACCTTTAAATTGGGTATCAGGATGATACATTTCATATATAGTGATTTGATTGATTGAACCTCCATTCCCAATTTATAAGAATTACTTACTTCATAAATTACCTCTTGCATTCTAAAATCAAAAAATATAAAATTTCAACCCGTAAAACAAGTGGTTCATGGCACAAATGAGGAATAATTAGTAAATTAAGGTTTCAGCATTAATATATATGGGAAAAAACTATTTTTATTGATGTAGGAACATTAATTAATGTAATTATTTTATCCCTACAAAAAACTCTTTCACACTACAATATATAAAAATCCACTCACTCGCTACAAACACATGCAATGTAGAAAATGCATGTAAATTATAAATTTTTAATGTAATAATGCATGAAATTTAGGAACTAAGGTACTAGTATGATTCATGAATTTATACGTCCTTACCATACAAGTTCAAGGAATATAAAATCCATAATAAGAATAAAATAAAGAATTTTTACATAACAAGACATGTGCATCACCCTATGGTGAAATACAGTCAACTCTAACTAGAATAATCCAGTAATAGTAATATCCCACCCTAGAAAAAGTTGGTTTCTCTTATATGTGGGTTAGCTATTCACAAGAAAATTCTCATTAAAAAATACCATTAAATTGAATTCTCTTATCTACTACCCAAACATTAACATAAAAGGAAGAGGTGATCTGATACCTGTAACAGCCCGAGATTTTATGAAAAATATTCTTTTTAATTTTATTAATGTCTTGTGTTGTACTTTACACCAAAAGGAGCTTGCACAACACGCATCCTTGACTTTCCTTGCATTACACGCAATCGCAACCTTCCTCGATAGTGTGTGTAGTACGCAATACTGAGTTTCACGAAACAACGATATGCTATTAAAATATTATTAAAACTAGCCGTTATTAATAGTAATAACAACTTTTTAAATTTTAGAAATTTTATCTCTCAAAATGGACTTTATTTTTGGATTCGGAGTATCGAATTTAGCCTAAGGTGAAATTTTGGTACTTTTCAGATAACTTTCATATTCTGATGAATAGTGAAAATTACTAAATTATAATTAAAAACAATTTTTTTAATCGAAATAATTAATAGTGATAAATTATTAATTTGAGTGGTTTTTATGTATATTGAGAATATATTTTTACAATTTAATACAATGTTGGTCATTGGTTGTAATTTCACATTTAAACCAGACATAATCAAGTGTCAATCTTTTGATAGATATTGTTTCTTAAAAACGCGCTATTTGTTTTAACAGCGGGATTTAATTATAAAATTAATTAATGCAACTTCTATGTTATGAATTTGGTAAAATAGACTTCATTTTTGAATTCGTAATATGAAATATAGCTTAGGATGAAATTTTGGCATTTTTCTGAAAACCTTCAATTTTTGATGAATAGTGAAACTACTAAGTCATAGTTAAAAAACTGAATTTTTCATAAAACTTAATTTTACCGTTTCTGTGAATGGAATTTCAAAAATCCGAGAGACACGGTTGATGTCAGTAAGTAAAATGTGGTTCAATGAGATGAAAATAATTTTTGGTGAATAGTAACTTTTTACTTTTATTTACCACGGTTAAAAGTAAATAGGGTAATTAAGGGTAAAAATGATATTAATATTACCCTAACACATGTCCTAATCCTATTAAACAAGTTTATCTCGACCAAAAACAACCTTAAGTGTAAAATATTATCATTTAGTCCCACTTGGATTAGATTAGGACATTTATTATTATTTAATTCAAAGAAGAGTTAAAAGAGTTAAAATCAAAGTTTATTTACTAAAACATTTTTAATATAGGGTTATACATAAGATAAATTTGATTTTAAATATTAATTAGAAATATAAAAAGATTTACTATATAATGGTATTTTATTTGTAATTTTTAGACATTAAATAATTTAATTTATTTATGACACAATGATGATGCAGTAATTTTCTTATTAATGAAATATTGACATAATTAATGTTATAAACACCAAAATAAATGTAATTTGAGACTTTTTATGAATTCCACTAATTTTCTAGGTTACTATGATATATTAGTGTTGATTTAATCAACTTGGTTCGAACATATAATTCTGTTACGACTTTCACAAAAATCATATATCAAATAGTGTCAAAATTGACACAAAATAGTTTTTAAATAAACTATTATATTACTAATTGTTATTTTATTCCTAAAAATCTAAGGTTCGGCCATATGACTTAGAGAAGGATATATATATTAATAATAAACAATTTGGGGTTCGTTTGGCATGTTATAGTAAGTGTATTAACCATATAGTGTAAGAAAACAATAAGACACGGTAAAAGTTAAATTATTTAACTTAGAGTTAAATCTTATTGATAAGGTTAAAATAATACACTAAACTTGTCTAAATCCTATTGGATGATAGGATTTCGACCCATACCCACTTTATCTTCTAAATAAGACCCTTTGGAACCATTATAAACCGATTTTGACTTTAATATAAAATAATATTTTGAGATATTCCTAAGGTGCCCCTCTCCTCCCTTATAAAAGGGCACCTCCTCCCCCTCCTCCTCACACCAATTTGAGCACTCAAGCTCGGCCAAACCCTGCCAAAATCCCTTATCCACTTCCCTAGTATCATCATAGAGGTCCTGGTCTTCTTCAAAGACCATCCTTAGTTCTTTAAGTGGAGGCTAAGAAAAGGCGCGTCAAAAAGAGGTAATATCCATTACCGATCTTTTTCAATTTCTTTCTTCTTCAACTTCTTCTTCTTTAGTTGTTTCATTATAATGTAATAACATAAGTATTTATTATATACTTATATGTTATTATAAATATGAAACAACTCTAATTAACCTTCTATCCATCCTACGGAAAAAGGAAATCACCGCGCGTGCGTACGTACGGAATACCGTCTCCACGCCGTGGTGTAATCTATTCTCCGCCACCACATTAATTGGATGGGTATAAAGGTGTAATGAGTAACTATATATGATTATTATAAAGTGATATTGATACTGAAATAGTATACATACACTTCAACACAATTCCACGACCATGGGAACGATATCATCGCTCGTGCGTACGTACGGACTACCGTCTCCCCGACGCGATGAGATTCATTCTCCATGTTAACCATTTAAGAATGATTAAAAAGTATATATAAGAAATAATAATGAAATATATTACATTATAAAGCTACTGGATTTATGTATATATGTATGTCATCTACTTACTTCCATTCAAGACAATAAGGAAAGGAAAACAGCATTCATGCGTACGTACGGACTACCGTCTCCATGAACGGTGTTTTTCATTTCATTTATCTATCTATTATATATATATATATACTGAATATATATGATATATAAATAATATTTTATATTCTAGAAGAAAGTAAATCATGATATATGTAATAATAATGTCAAGAACAACAAGTCAAAACACCTACGATAAATGAAACGATTCTTTAACATGGAATTTACAAAATAACGGGTAATATAATGTCATAAGTGAACCATATATGATATCATAAAAATGAATATGATTCTGTAATAAGTCAATGACATTATTTAAATCATTATACAGGAGGTTCGGACACATACGAAGCAAATCAGACCTAAGGTAAGGGAAATATCACAATCACATTTTTATCCGAGATTGTTTATACTTTGCTATTTACTACGGTGTATTTTATCATCCACATCCATGTTTCCTCAATATGTAATATTGTTTTCATCCACCTACAATTTTTTAAAACCTATTTTACCCTTTGGTGAGTTTTTAGTAAAAGATATGAAAGGAATCTTTTGTCGTTTCTCGTACGAGGTACTTTTTGACTTTTCTGACAAAAGTACGAAGAATGTTTTTTTAACATATACGGAATTAATGGATTTTTAAAACATTATTTCCAAGAATCTTCCTTTACAAGTTTTCAAGTTTATTTTTAATCAAATTCTTTTATTTTAAAGTCGTATGACATGTTATGGAAGGAAAAATGTTTTTGAAGAAGAAAGGATATTTTCCTCAAGAATGGAGTTCAAGTGTTTTATCAAAATTATTTTCCATCTAAGATAATAAGGGGTTCTGTTTTTATCCCTAGTATTACATTGATTTGATCATGTTGTGATGGAATTATTTTTATTAATTCCTTTATCTTATATGAATTGATTTATGATGTCATGATGTTTAAGATTCCCATTTGTATTACATGGGTTATGCAATGATGTATGATTTATGATTTTGTGGAACACATAAGAATGGTATAATTATGAGATGGGTGGGACCTATATCTACCTCCAATACATTGGGTAAAGATTTTATATCTCATGAGATAGACATGGCTGGAATGGTAGGTTATACTGGTTCAGTGAAACAGGACTGAAACGAGGGTTACTCGATTCAGAAAGGGACTTTTTCCACTAAGATAGTCTTGGTGATGAGTCTTGACTAACAAGAAATGATTATCTATGATTATGTGTGAATGCCACAAAGTTTCATGTCTTATGTTATGATTATTGTGATTTAATTTCACTACCATGATTTATCCCATGTTATGAAATTCTGCTCTCTTTTGCAGGTTATGATTTCCAAAATGTTATGTTATTATGAATACGATGTGATTGATATTTCTTTTGTTTACCCTTACTGAGAATTTGAGCTCACCCTTTTATGTTTTCTTTTCCCCAGGATATAAAGAAAGGTTTTAGGTAAAAAAATGAAGATCTTTATGGGAGATGTTGAAGATCTTTCACCACGATTAGAATATTTTATTCCGAGTTTCCAAAGACACTAAACTATTACGATCCTTGTGTGTGTGTTTTTGTTATGTACTAAGTATTACACAAAAGTAATGTAAAGTCCATGTAAGTCAGGCTTCGGGTCTCTACAGTTGGTATCAGAGGAAAGGTTTAGTCAACCTTTGGAAACTAGGATGCGAGAACTTTAGTGAGATCCCTAGAGATATTTCTAAGGTATGTCTAGGGATGTCCCTAAGGTTAAGTATACGTATAGGTTATAGTACTAGAATTACGCTAACGATCATAGAATTAAACCTAAGATGTTAGATATTGAAGGTACTTCCCCTTTATTATGTTGTTTTCCCTAGCATGATTTTTGCCTCTCACACTATTCTTTTTGGGTTTTAGAAAATGGCTGGAAACAAGATGATTCACGATAATGGAGGATATGATGGACAATTGAATGATATTCTTCATAATGAAATGGGATTTGGAAGTCCAAACATAATTATTATGCCGAATCATAAATCTCATAATATGATCAATAAAGTAAAATTTGGTAAGTTTCCTGACTCGGCTAATAAGAGAAAGATGGAGTTTCATGATGATCATAGAGGAAAGAAAGTTCAATTTCCCCTATGTAATTCATGTGGGAAGTGGCATCAAGGAGAATGTTTCAAAGGAACTGGAAGATGCTTTGGGTGTGGAAAAGAAGGACAAAAAGCCAGTAAGTGCAAAGGAAAAGGTTCAGTTAACACTAGGGATGAGAATAATGGTATTGCTACGACATCAACAATGGTTAAATGTTTTAAATGTGGAATGTACGGGCATTATGCAAACCAATGCCCTAAGGGAAAGTCTCATGAAGAGAATCAGTATGGTCGTATGGAAGTATTTATGTTGATGATGATGGAGAGACTACAAATGATATGTGAGATGAAAGAATTGTTGAATCTTGGACAATGGTTTAAGAATGTAGTGGAATGATTACATGTTTATCATGTGTAATGTTGTATAAGTAATATCATGGTAATATGGATTAAAGAGACATGTAAGGATTGTTACACTGTTGTCTGATTAATGTTACCAGTATCCATGAAAGGTTATTCAGATATTTTTGGAATGTAGATGATATGCGCATAATGAAGGGATAAGGAGAAAATTAAATGTTTGATAGTATTCATGAGCTCATGACTGATATAAGTAGAAGGTTATATCATGGTTTGAGTATATAGAATTTTTGGATTTTGGTATGTGGAATGAGTTAACTTTTGACAGCATTCATGTTTTCACTAATATTTAATGGGTATTCATTTTTTTTCAAGATAATACATCATTAAGGTGTTCACATGATTGGAATGTGACCAACAAGATATATGGGGGATAAATGATGGTATTCATATGATTGGTTGACGACATTTCAAGTAATCATTTTCTTTATACTATGAGCTTGGACAGAAGTATTTTAGATAAGCCTAAAGATTGTAATGGATTATGTTAACCATATGTTAGTATTGTTTAAGTATAGAACTTTTCTTTTGATATTATTTATGTGATGTTATAGTAATGTAGTTTTAGAAAAAGGACAACCTGCAGGACGGGCGACAACCCATCGCTTCGGACAAGGCGGTGGGAATCGAACCCACAACCGAAGTGCGACTGGCCTTTATTGCCTACCACTGGCCTACAGGAAGTCCCTGTTTAGTAGAAATTAGTTTTATTATATTAAGCAGTATGATATATGAAGTATAATCCCATTTTAGGAACCATATATGATTAATCCCACTATAGATCGTCTTATGTATATAAATTTTGCTAACCTTTTGAGACAGATGGAATGACCCGTCATTCTATCACATGATCTGCTAACACTTCACGAATAACAAATTCAACTTCATTTATTAAAGAGATGAAGTGGAAATTGTTAATGGCACGAACAACAGTGATATTGTACCAAAATAAAGTAAGTATTTATTCTAATTCAAATTGTTTAACTTTTGGGAAACGATCTTGAAAACCAAAAATGTTGTCCTAGTGCTCTTATATCTGATAAATAAGATGGTACCTTATATTGTCACAAATATATGGCTTTGTGATTGTTGGCTATTTCATAGCCATGTTCTCTACCACTCTCCATCAGAACATGATGGTTAGATTTCTCTTCCATATCCATATTTTAACCTATGTGGAAACCCAGTGATTAGTTTATTTGGGTAACCGTTATGTTTCATACTTTTGATTTTAAAGATTGGTTTTGATATTCCTTTTTATGATGTGGGTTTCTATTAAAGAAACTTTCGAATAGTAAACCATTTATAACCCCGACGAATTTCGAGGTCGAAATTCATTTTAAGGGGGGTAGAATGTAACAGCCCGAGATTTTATGAAAAATATTCTTTTTAATTTTATTAATGTCTTGTGTTGTACGCTACACCTAAAGGAGCTTGCACAACACTCATCCTTGACTTGCCTTGCATTACATGCAATTGCAACCTTCCTCGATAGCGTGTGTAGTACGCAATACTGAGTTTCACGAAACAACGATATGCTATTAAAATATTATTAAAACTAGTCGTTATGAATAGTAATAACCACTTTTTAAATTTTACAAATTTTAGCTATCAAAATGGACTTCATTTTTGGATTCGGAGTATCGAATTTAGCCTAAGGTGAAATTTTGGTACTTTTCGGATAACTTTCATATTCTGATGAATAGTGAAACTTACTAAATTATAATTAAAAACAACTTTTTTAATCGAAATAATTAATAGTGATAAATTATTAATTTGAGTGGTTTTAAAGTATATTTAGAATATATTTTTACAATTTAATACAATGTTGGTCATTGGTTTTAATTTCACATTTATACCATACATAATCAAGTGTCAATCTTTTGATAGATATTGTTTCTTAAAAACACGCTATTTGTTTTAACAGCGGGATTTAATTATAAAATTGATTAATTCCACTTCTATGTTATGAATTTGGTAAAATAGACTTCATTTTTGAATTCGGAATATGATATATATCTTAGGATGAAATTTTGGCATTTTTCTGAAAACCTTCAATTTTTGATGAATAGTGAAACTACTAAGTGGTAGTTAAAAAACTGAATTTTTCATAAAACTTAATTTTACCGTTTCTGTGAATGGAATTTCAAAAATCCGAGAGACACGGTTGATGTCAGTAAGTAAAATGTGGTTCAATGAGATGAAAATAATTTTTGGTGAATAGTAATTTTTTACTTTTATTTACCACGGTTAAAAGTAAATAGGGTAATTAAGGGTAAAAATGATATTAATATTACCCTAACACAAGTACTAATCCTATTGGACAAGTTTATCTCGACCAAAAACAACCTTAAGTGTAAAATATTATCATTTAGGACCACTTGGATTAGATTAGGACATTTATTATTATTTAATTCAAAGAAGAGTTAAAAGAGTTAAAATCAATGTTTATTTACTAAAACATTTTTAATATAGGGTTATACATAAGATAAATTCGATTGTAAATATTTATTAGAAAGATAAAAATATTTCCTATATAATGGTATTTTATTTTTAATTTTTAGACATTATATATTTTAATTTATTTATGACACAATGATAATGCAGTAATTATCTTATTAATGAAATATTGACATAATTGATGTTATAAACACAAAAATAAATGTAATTTGAGACTTTTTATGAATTCCACTAATTTTCTAGGTTACTATTATATATTAGTGTTGATTTAATCAACTCGTTTCGAACATATAATTCTGTTATGAATTTCACAAAAATCATATATCAAATAGTGTCAAAATTGACACAAAATAGTTTTTAAATAAAATATTATATTAATAATTGTTATTTTATTCCTAAAAATCTAAGGTTCGGACAAATGACTTAGATAAGGATGTATATATTAATAATAAACAATTTGGGGTTCGTATGGCATGTTATAGTAAGTGTATTAACCATATAGTGTAAGAAAACAAAAAGACACGGTAAAAGTTAAATTATTTAACATAGAGTTAAATCTAATTGATAAGGTTAAAATAATACCCTAAACTTGTCTAAATCCTATTGTATGATAGGATTTCGACCCATCCCCACTTTATCTTCGAAATAATACCCTTTGGAACCATTATAAACCGATTTTGACTTTAATATAAAATAATATTTTGAGATATTCCTAAGGTTCCCCTCTACTCCCTTATAAAAGGGCACCTCCTCCCCCTCCTCCTCACACCAATTTGAGCACTCAAGCTCGGCCAACACCTACCAAAATCCATTCTCCACTTCCCTAGTATCATCATAGAGGTCCTGGTCTTCTTCAAAGACCATCCTTAGTTCTTTAAGTGGAGGCCAAGAAAAGGCGCGTCAAAAAGAGGTAATATCCATTACCGATCTTTTTCAATTTCTTTCTTCTTCAACTTCTTCTTCTTTAGTTGTTTCATGATAAAGTAATAACATAAGTATTTCTTATATACTGAAATTTTATTATAAATATGAAACAACTCTAATTAACCTTCTATCCATCCCACGGAAAAAGGAAATCACCGTGCGTGCGTACGTACGGAATACCGTCTCCACGCTGTGGTGAAATCTATTTTCCGCCACCACATTAATTGGATGGGTATAAAGGTGTAATGAGTAACTATATATTATTATTATAAAGTGATATTTATACTGAAATAGTATACATAAACTTCAACACAATTCCACGATCATGGGAATGATATCATCGGTCGTGCGTACGTACGGACTACCGTCTCCACGACACGATGAGATTCATTCTCCATGATAACCATTTAAGAATGATTAAAAAGTATATATAAGAAATAATAATGAAATATATGACATTATAAAGCTACTGGATTTATGTATATATGTATTTCATCTACTTACTTCCATTCAAGACAATAAGGAAAGGAAAACAGCGTTCATGCGTACGTACGGACTACCGTCTCCATGAACGGTGTTTTTCATTTCATTTATCTATCTATTATATATATATATATACTGAATATATATGATATATAAATCATATTTTATATTATGGAAGTAAGTAAATCATGATATAAGTAATAATAATGTCAAGAACAACAAGTCAAAACACCTACGATAAATGAAACGATTCTTTAACATGGAATTTACAAAAGAACGGGTAATATAAAGTCATAAGTGAACCATATATGATATCATAACAATGAATATGATTCTGTAATAAGTCAATGACATTATTTAAATCATTATACATGAGGTTCGGACACATACGAAGCAAATCGGACCTAAGGTAAGTGAAATATCACAATCTCATTTTTATCCAATATTGTTTATAATTTGGTATTTACTGGGGTGTATTTTATCATCCACATACATGTTTCCTCAATATGTAATATTGTTTTCATCCACCTACAATTGTTTAAAACCTATTTTAACCTTTGGTGAGTTTTTAGTAAATGTTATGAAAGGAATATTTTGTCGTTTCTCGTACGAGGTACTTTTTGACTTTTCTGACAAAAGTACGTAGAATGTTTTTAAACTTATACGACATTAATGTATTTTTAAAACATTATTTCCAAGAATCTTCCTTTACAAGTTTTCAAGTTTATTTTTAATCAACATATTTTATTTTAAAGTCGTATGACATGTTATGGAAGGAAAAATGTTTTTGAAGAAGAAATGATATTTTCCTCAAGAATGGAGTTCAAGTGTTTTATCAAAATTATTTTCCATCTAAGATAATAAGGGGTTTTGTTTTTATCCCTATTATTACATTGATTTGATCATGTTGTGATGGAATTATTTTTATGAATTCCATTATCTTATATGAATTGATTTATGATGTCATGATGTTTAAGATTCCCATTTTTATTACATGGGTTATGCAATGATGTATGATTTATGATTGTGGCACACATAAGAATGGTATCATTATGAGATGGGTGGGACCTATATCTCCCTCCAATGCATTGGGTAAAGATTTTATATCTCATGAGATAGACATGGCTGGAATGGTAGGTTATACTGGTTCAGTGAAACAGGACTGAAACGAGGGTTACTCGATTCAGAAAGGGACTTTGTCCACTAAGATAGTCTTGGCAATGAGTCTTGACAAACAAGAAATGATTCTCTATGATTATGTGTGAATGCCACAAAGTTTCATGTTTTAAGTTATGATTATTGTGATTTCATTTCACTACCATGATTTATCCCATGTTATGAAATTATGCTCTCCTTTGCAGGTTATGATTTCCAAAATGTTATGTTCTTATGAATACGATGTGATTGATATTTCTTTTGTTTACCCTTACTGAGCATTTGAGCTCACCCTTTTATGTTTTCTTTTCCCCAGGATATAAATAAAGGTTTTAGGTAAAAAAAAGTAAGATCTTTATGGGAGATGTTTAAGATCTTTCACCACGATTAGAAGATTTTATTCCGAGTTTCCAAAGACACTAAACTATTACGATCCTTGTGTGTGTGTTTTTATTATGTACTATGTATTCCGCAAAAGTAATGTAAAGTCCATGTAAGTCAGGCTTCGGGTATCTACAATACCACTTTGTAGTGTCCCACCCCTAAAGCCACGTAGTGTTTCCCTTAGATGGTTGGAAACATGTCCTAATGATCACCTCCCCGTATTATATAGGCTTATAACTAGTATTTATCATCTATGGTGTGCCTTTGGGGAGTTTATTACCTCATGATTCAGAGTGTAACATAGTGGTAAAAATAATATAAGTAGTAGAATAGGAAAAATAATGAATAGAATAATAATAAACATATAGATAAATAAATTGGTGTAATAGGAATCATAAATAGATAAAAGAATTTTGATTATGATCACGTCAGGTGGATATATAAAATTACATAAAATTCAAAAGCTATCACAACTCGAATCATGATCATATGCTCGGTCCTCTACTCTTGTACTTTATCCTTGGACTCAGAACCAAGCATCAAAAGTTGGATCATTTGCAATCGTGGATTATACTTGGATACCAAGGGAAGACCAAGTAGTGTGTGATATATACTCAATAGGATACCACTAATGGTGTCTAGATAAATCCATTCTGTGCATATAAATTGATCAGTGTGCCAATAATAATAAATTAAATGTAATAAATAAATTAAATACGTCGGGCTAGGTTCCACATGGGGTACCTGATTGATATTACCAAAATCAGCCTAATTCGAATGTCTCTAATCCAAGTTAATCTTTAAAAAATGATATGGTGTATAAATGGGCCATCATACATAAGGAAACATGATTGGGCAGAGCCCAAGTATGTGATTTTTCTTGGTAGATGTGTCCTTTAATTGGGTGATTTTTCATTTTGATTTATATAAAAATGCATATCATGAATTTAGATTAGCATCATACTAGGATCATGTTAGGTGATACATTTCAGGGAACCCAAGTGTTCCTCCAAGATCAAAGTATATACTTGTTTATGTAGAAATCTATCCAAGGCGATCCATAAACTAAATCCATTGTATCACTCCTAGTATGGTGTGAAGACAGCAACAAACCTCTACGTCCAACTCACATATCTCACCAAGGGGACTGAGTATCATTAATGGATTGGTATAACCTTATCACCTCTAAGACCTTCCACATCGTCTCCCCTAGGTATCTAGTATCACTAATAAGGAGGTAGGAAGAATGAATGGTGAGCCCATACAAGGCATACAAAACGTATCGCTCCTTGATTATTTAGAATTCATCTAAAATTTCTCGTTATAATGCATGATGATACCATATAACTCATTTCATAAGGATACAAGTATCTTCGTCATCTTATTAGGAAGAGAGGTTTAAATATTAATAACTCCTATTATTTCAATCATGACATTATAATCATTTTATTTTAAACATCTTAGCCTAATTTGTAACATCCAACGCTTATGTGAAATATATTCTATAAAATATATTTAAATTATTTGATATCTTTAGTTAAATTTAATTTATATTTTATATTTCTTATACAAAAAATTATGTTCATATTTCATTGCATGTAACATTGAATTTATTTTATAACTTGTGTTACACGCAGAGTCGAGTCTTACCGAACAATTATATATTATTGATATTATTGTTTAATATGGAAGTTATCACATGTATTTTATATTTTTTGGTGGGAAAAATACTAAATATTTTATTTTTACACATGGTTGAAAAATTATTTGGCATTCATCCAATTTATTTTAAAGGCATATGATAAAAAAAATCTAGTTTTTCTTAAAAACTGTATTTTTCAAAAAAAAAACAAATTACCGCCTTTTAATGGTAGACTTTCTTTCAAACTAAATCTTGAAAATTATATAAATTTTATTTAAAAATAATAATTTTTTTTGAAATTGGTATATCAAATTTTACTTTGGTTGAATTTGTCATATTATCCTGGGAAGTTTTTTTGATGAATAGTACAACTACTGCATTTTCATTGAAAATTGCATTTTCATCTAATTTATTCAAATAACTAAATTATATTTTCACTTTTTTATTGTATAATTAGGTAATTTATAAATCAATAATTACAATTGAGTTTAATGGATGAAATTTCACATAGAAATTGGATATAAAAACATTTCAAACTTGTAAAGGTTTCTCTTTAAAAAGGTGTTGTGTCACAGAGTCTACAAGATAAATTTTGAGTTAATTTTTTTCCAATTGTCAAAAATAAATTGTAAAACATTGATGTACACATTTTTAATCAGTATGAAATATTTGATATAATAAGATAAACATAAAATTTTTACCAAATTTATTAGTGAAAACGGTTAAAATTAATAACAGTGATTAATATAAGAAGAAGCATACTTAATAAATAAACTTAGAATATAAGGTGTATAAATGACTCAACACTTGTCCAAAACAAATTTTATGTACACATATAAAAATTATACACATTATAATCTATTTTAATGTGTTATTGTGATACTATTTCATGAAAGTGACCTATATATTAATTTAACTGAGCAAAAAGAAAAAACATTCATTTCCTTTAACACTTATGAAGCTTTGGAGTGGGGAAGAATATAACATGGTTTGGTTATAAATAGTATTTTGGAATATAAATGAGTTATTTTTATCCTAATAATTAATATTTAATTTTTATCTATGATAAAATTACATTAAATTCTTATGAAATGCCAATGCATGTATTATTTATTTAATAATTAAATAAAATAAATAATAATTTTTTAAATGGTTTAAAATTTATAAAAATATTATCTTACTGCAAATGATATTTAATTATTAATTAATATCACATATGGTCCATTAATGGTCAAATTTATCTGTTATATAGAACATATTGATCCATAAATAGTAAAAACATTGTTTGCACGGTTATAGTTAAAGTAGTATTTTTACGCATTACATGCCTTTTTGTTAAAATTAATTTACAACGAATATGGAATTTTATTTTATAAATTGTATTTAATATTTTATAATAAATGTATCTAAATTTTCTAATAATTCTAACTTTAATTTAGTCTTAATGGATGAATTACAAAGGTTATAAATCTAACTAAAAAAATAAATTAACCAAATGAAAAGAAAAATAATGAAACTTAAAGGCTACGGGAAAAAAATGAAAAAATTATTTCATTTTTAGAAGATGTGTGTTTTTATCGACCATAATTCCCCTTTAATACATTATTTTTTTATTTTGTAATCACATGATATAAGGGAAACCTCTCAATAGTGTTTATCTATTTATATTTATATTATTGCCACTCCCCTCCACTATAAAAAGGAACTCACACTCACCACTTCTTAATATCACAAAATAAATATGACTCATCAAAAAAATTAAAATGTAATCTCTCAACATCCAACATATCATCCTATAATCCTCGATTTTTAACTAATGTAAACCAAGGAATTTTTTAGGTGCAAACCAAATGGAGTTACCTGAAGAAGAGGTAACATTCTTCAACTAACACTTTAGTTTTATTTATTGATCCACCACTTAAATTATTATTGTTACATGATTATATAATGACCTAAGCATCCTAAATATACTTATATGTTTTTATGTTAAGGGTTATAATTACACCTTCACACACTTCCATCAAATGGGATATGCACTAATCGTTTGGGTGTACACCGGACTATCACCACATGAACTAATGTCCTTCATTCATCCACTACCACCTCTTATTGTTGGGAATAATGATACACTTACTATTTTTATATGATATATATAATAATTATTAGGTATTAATTCTTCTATAATTGTTATATAACACATGCATTCAAGATTTAAATTTTTTGGAAATACAATATATCATTTATCGACGTGTGGACTACCACCCCTTTAAATTTATGTGATATGTTCACACATTGCATAGAATTCTTTAAGTAAGGGTTTAATAAAAAATATGTGACATAAATGACATATATATTATATTAATTTAATAATCACCATTCATGAAATATAATAAATCATTTTCCTTAACACCTTTTTACACACTAAAAAAGTGATAACATAATTCGTGTACAGGTGGACTACCACCTCCTCAAAGCTATGTGACTCCATTTAAATCACAACAAATTTATGTATAATTAAATAATATTGATTTTATGATATAATTATAAATATTTAAATTAAAATTTTACTTAATTTTTTTTTTCATAATGATCATTGGAAATTGGGAATGTTAGACATGTGAACGTATGACCTACCATCTCCATAATTATACCATTAGTTCATTTTTCATAACAATATTTCATGATTGGTTTAAAATTTATAATTTTGGTATAAATAATATAATTATATCATGATTATTATTTTTGAGATGTTGAAATAATGACCTCTTTGACCTCAATCGACATAACAATGTTATTTCAAATACATAAACTGAATGTGGTAAAAAAACCAATGTAAACTTAGTTTATATATTAGTTTTATAGAACATTGTAATAAGTGAAATAAATGTAATTATAAAATTGATATGGTTATAAAGAATGTATATAATTAACATAAGTGTATTATTCTACATTATAAATACACTCATGGTAATTTAGACTCAAGGTGAGGGACTTCATCTCAATATCCTATCATTGAGGGATTTTTTTATGTTATACACCAAAATTATTTTATGATGTGGATATGCATCTAATTTGACATATAGTATCTTAAATTTATTTAATATAATGTTATTTAATTTTTATTTAAATATTATTCCTTCACGGATATTATGATTGACATGTTTCAAAGTAGTATGGGACACATTGGAATGTTTTAAATATTATCTTCCTCAAGAATGTTCTTAATGGTATTTTAATGGAATTTCAGTTATTAAAAAGAAACAACCTTTGTTGTTTCAAATCCTCCAATAGTGGTATTTCATATTTAAACTATCCTCAATATTTATCTTGATAGATTAATATTGTTTCAATGATATTGTTATGGAACTTTTTTCTTTTCGACATGATAATCATGTCTTAATGAGATTGACATTAAACCCATTTCTTTTCCATGGGTATATAAGGTTAAAAATAAATAATTCTTTCTATGATTTTTATGATTAAAATTTTCTATTAATGACATGGTAATTAATTATTATATTAAATAGATGAGCCCATTAAATCTTATACTTGGGGTGCCCCAGATAGCACCATGTGATCCCATTACTTCTTATACATGTGGTTTTCCAGGTAGCGTTGGGTGATTCTATTACATATTATACATGGGGTGGCCCAGATAGTACTAGGTGATCCCATTATAGGTTAAAGGAAGGGTGGGTCTGTGATATCCCTTCAATATACTGGGTATGGAAGTCGACCGTATGGTTATTCCATTTGTAGGAGTGACATGTTTGGAAGTATTCTATATAGTTAATTCAATTAAAAGGGTTTAGGGTTTAATGAATATTATTATATAAATCCCCAAAAATATTTTAATTTTTTCTATAGGATTTAATGATTTTCATTGAGATAAATTGTTTTTTATTTTTAACTTGATAGTGTTATATTTCTTATGCTCAAAGATCACTGAAGATAAAGGTAAATTTTATATGAGTTTCATGTTTTTAATGGAATAATAGTTTTCTTTATATCCTTTATTACACTTATACACTCATCCCATGTTTTTAAAAATGTTTTTACAGGTTTTGAGGATGGGTAAGGAAAAGGAAGAGGTCATATTGAAAGTAATTATGAGTTTTCCAGAAAATAAATCAAGTTTTATTTTTAATTTATTTTATAATGGGAAAGATTTATACTAATAATAAGTGTTCACATTATACTTTATGGGTTTTTATGCATGGTTTATGGCCAAATTCTATAAAAATATAAATATTAAAAGATTCTCATTGTGAATGAAATTAATTTCTTGACTAAAACTCTTGATTATGTAATAATTAATATCAGATCCTTGTAGTTTGTATCAATGGAATGTTTTAGATAAATTTATTTACGATGATAATTTTAATAGCATGCCATTCTATGATTTTAATTTATGGTTAAGTTGAAATGATATCGAATTATAGAATTTCCATGTTGCTTCATCAAAATTATGTTTATTCAGAATGGTTTTCCATAGAGGAAAAAAGTAAGCCATCGTGGGAAGGAACTCGGAGGAAAATATCCATCCAAAATAGTATCCTGAGATAAATGGAATTGTAATATAATAGTTTTTTATAGTGATCGATCGGTTGAAAAAAGATATTAATGATGGTGGTATCGATATTAGAGAGTATCTCAATATACCATCTAGAAACATGTCTATAGTGGAGAATTTTATGAAACAATATCCTCCATCATTCAATGAATAAAACAAACCAGTGGTAAAAGAAGGATGGATAAATGCCCTATATAAGATATTTGAAGTCATGGTATATTCAGAATGAAAAATTTTTACCATTTCCATTTATCCTCTTGAAGGTGAAGTTGATCGATACTGGTCTTTGGTTAAGAATATGATAGAGAAATATGATCTTGATTTCATGGATTGGAAAACATTGAAGAATATATTCCATGAATTTTTTTACTAAGTTATTTCAGTATAGGATGGAAACAAAATTCTTGGAATTAAATAAAAAGGATGATAATTATGTGGTCTCGTATGAAGAAAACATCACAGGATTGGATAGGTATGTTCTTAATTTTATTTGAGACATTGATAGTAAAATTAATAGATTTTATTCAAGATTGAAACCAAGTCTATGAAAAGAATTTTCCTCTCAATAATTTAAAATTTTTTAGAATGTAGTTTGTTGTTATGAGAATGTTGATATGGATTTTTCTGACACTTTTGTTCCATGAGATGAAAGGAGGAAGAAATAGTCCATGTGTTAGGAAATTGAGAAGCAACCAACTATAAATTCTGGAGGTAGGCCTAAAACATATTCGAAGCATGGTAAAAAACATTTTGGTGAATATAAGTTAAGATACAGAATGTTTTAACGTTGTGGTGTCTTTAATAACAAGGTTAGTGAATACAAATAGAAGAGTTACAAACAATCTAAGAGTTGTTTATTAGATATACAGTCAATAGTGGTTTGTTTTCAAATTAATGAGTTGCGACATTATGTTAACATGTGTATGAGGTTACTTACTCGGTGCGGAATTATTATCATAAGAAACCAAAAGGTGTGGGAAAATTGTGTTATACTATGATTTTTGATATTGATACATCTGGTGTAGTGTTGGAGGCTCTAATGAACTCAGTGTTTTCCAAAGGTTAACCATAATTTCAAGGTTTTAGACAATTCTTTTATGGTTTTAAGTGATGTGATCATAAAGTGATTAAGGACATTTGAAGAGATTTTTAGTAGGGTGCTTTTCTATGTAATGATTTAGTTAAATGCTAATTATTCTTTTAAATTTTTACATGAGTTTTATGATATTAATAATCATTAGGTTTTATATTATCTTTGATGATTAAGGTTATTTTTAGGGATGTTCATCATATTTATGGGAACGTTATGGGGATAAAACTTTTATTATATAAATATATCTTGTATGTATATTTCAATATATTATTACAAAATAATATAATTCCTAAAAATTTGGAATATGATATTTTCAAAGAAATTATTTTCCAACATCCAACCATTGTTTACCAAGAAAAGGTTCCAATTGTGGGGATATAATTTTTTTAAGGTGAGTAGGATGCAACATCCTGAGATTTTATAAAATATATTATTTTAAATTTATTTATATTGTTTGATATATTGAGTTAAATTAAATTCACAGTCTATATTTCATTATATTCCATAACAATTTTATCTTTTATTTCATATATCATCGAATTTCTTCAATAACTTGTGTTGCAGACACGGTCGAGTCTTACCAAACAATAATATATTATTGATATTATTATTTAATATGGAAGTTATATCTACGATTTTATATTGGAATGTGTGAGTAAGACTAACTATGTTATGTTTACAAAAAATTTATAAAAAAATTACATTCATCAAATATATTTCATAGATATTTGATAAGAATAAATCATGTTTTATGCTTTAAAACTCTATTTTGTAAAAAATAATTTTACCACTTTTTAATGGAAGACATGTTTTAAAAGTAAAATTTTACACTTTTATAAATTTAATTTTTAAGAATAAACTTATTTTTAAAAATAAAAATATTAAAATTTACGTGGGTGAATTTTTGATATTTTTCAATGAAGTTTAATTTTTTGATGAATAGTGAAAACATTTCATTTTAATTGAAAAATTATTTTTTGTTTAATTTATTTATGTTGATTAATTATATTTTAAATTGGTTTTAATGTATATTTATTTTAATAATACATAAATAAATCCAATTTAAAATAATGGATGAAATTTCACATTGAAAATGGATTTAAATTTTTTTTGAACTGTTGAACTTTTCTCCTTAAAAACCCATTGTCTCGCAGCATCTGCGAGATTAATTTTAAATTAATTTTAGAAACATATGTGAATTGAATTTGGAAAAGTGGATATAAATATTTAAAATTATTATTAAACTTTTTGTCTAATAATATGTTCTTAATTTTTTAAACAAAATTATTTGTGATAACATTTAAAATTAATTAGAATGATTAAGGTAAGAAGAAGCTTACTCAATAATTAAAATTTGAATATAAGGTGTATAAATGACCCAAAAAATGTCCAAAACAAATTTTATGGAAATATTTAGATCATCATCATTTTTATCTATTTTTAAATGTTAATGGGGTACTATTATATAAAATTGACATATATAATAAGTTATGGAAAAAAAGGAAAAAAGGTACCTTCCTTGACTTTAACATGTATAACACTTTGGAAAAGGGAATAAAAAGCATATGTTTGGTTATAAATATTATTTTGGAATATTAATGAGTTATTATTATAATAAAAATTTATTTTTAGTTTTTATAGGTGATATAATTATATTAAATTCCTAACAAACACCAATGCATGGATTGTTTAGTTAATAATTTAAAAATGATATTTTATTATATGATTTAAAATTATTAAAAGTACTGGATTATGACACATTATTTTTATGTTTTAATGAATATAAAATATGGTTTATTCATTTTCATATTGATATTTTATAATTAAAAAATTGACCCATAAATAGTAAAAACATTTTTAGCTTGGTTAGGGTTAAAAGAGTGTTTTTGCATGTTACATGCAGTTCGGTTGAAATTAATTTCAAACAAAAATAGTATTTGTTATTTTATAAAATACATGTAATATTTTAGAATAAATGAGTATTAATTTTATAAAAATTATCCCTTATGTTAATTCTAAATTTATTAATTACATAGGTTAGAAAACTAGCTACCTAAATGAAAAACTAAAATGATAAAAATTAAAGAAGCATAAAGAAAATTTGAAAATGATAAAAATGATTTTTTTTTAGTTTTTGGTGAGTGTTTATTAGAAATAACTCATCATTACTCCATTATTTTTCATTTTAGAATAAAATTATGTAAGGAAGACCTCCCAAATGTTTTTACCTTTTTATATTTACATGAATGTCACTCCCCCTCTACTGTGAAAAGGAACTCAACCTCCCCACTTCTTCACACCTCGTGAACAGATATTGTTTGATCTTCCTTAAGCACCTCTCAAGGTTAGGAATAATGATGTAATTATTATTTTATATTATATATATATACAATTTAGGATGAATTCATATGTATATAATTTTTATAAAACACATGCCTCCATGCTTTCTATTTTGTGAGAATACGATAACATCGTTTGTGGACATGTGGACTACCGCCTCATCAAATCAGTGTGATATGATAAAAAATTACCTGGAATGTATTAAATATAGGTTTAAATAATAATTTGTGACAAACATGAAATCAAAATTTATATTCTTGACATATTTTATTTTCTAGAAATATAATATATCATTTGCCTTAACACCTTCTCACACACTAAATAAAAGATAATGTATTTCGTGGATGTGTGGACTACCACCTACTCAATGCGATGTGATTCTTTTTACATAAAAATAATTATATTTATTTTTATATATAATTGAATAAAATTGTAATTATGATATACTTACAATTCTTAAAAATATATATAATGCTCTCTTTCATTCAATAATGATAATTGAAAAATTGGGACATTATTCATGAATCCGTAGAACCTACTATCTCCATAATTGTAATGTTGGTTAATTTTTCATAACCATATTTCATCATTGGTTTTAAAAGTATAATTTATGTATAAATATTATTATTATTTCATGATTATTATTCTATATATGTTTAAATAATGACTTCCTTGACCTTAGTCAACCTACCAAAGTTTTTTTTGACACCTAAACTGAATATGGATCAAACACACAATGTAAACTTATTTTTTAAAGTATTTGTATACAAAATAGTAATAATTAAAATAAAATTAATGATAAAGTTGAAAAATATTATATATAAATTAAATAATTAACACAATTTTATTATTCAGGAAGATGAATACACCTGTAAAAAATTGGACTCATCGTAAGGGATTTGGTCTCAATGTCCTTTCTTTGAGGCATTGTTTTTTGTGTTATACACCGGCCTTCTTTTATGAGGTGTATATGTAACCCTTTTTAGATATAATATATTGAATTTATTTATTCTCAGGTTATTTAATGTTCTGTTAAATTTATTCCATTCTGGTTATTATGATTCAAATGTTTCAAAGTGGTATGAGATATATTAGAATGTTTAAAGATTATATTCCTCAAAAATGTTCTTAATAATATTTTAAGGGTTTTTAGATTCATATAAATAAAAAACCATTATTTTTAAATATACTCAAATTGTATTATTTCATATTTACTCCATCCTCAATATTTTCCTGGATGGATTATGATTTTTTCTATGATATTTTTATAGAACACGCCTCTTTTCCACGGGTTAATCATATTTCAAAGTGATTGAAATTAAACCAATTTATTTTACCTGGGAATATAATATTTTAAATTAATAATATTTTCTATTATTTTTACAATGATGGTGCTTTTTAATGAAATGTTACTTCATTATTATATTAATAGGGTGATCTGGTTACATCTTATACGTGGGGTGGCCCCGATAGCATCGGGTGAGCCCATTATATCTGATACATGGGGTGGCCTCGATAGCGTAAGGTGATACCATTATATATAATACATTTGGTGGCCTAGATAGTGTCAGGTGATCCCATTATAGATTAAAGGAAGGGGGTTCTATAATATCCCTACAATTCATTTGGTTTGGAATGTGACCGATCGTATGATTATTTAATTTGTAAGAGTGATATGTTTGGAAGTTGGTTATGATATTATTTTAATTAAAAGGGTTTGGGAATGGTTTAATGGATATGAAGTTATATTTCCCCAAAATTCGTTTAAATTTCTTGATATGGGATTCAATGATATTCTTTGAAAAAAATGATTGTTTATTTTCAATTTGATAAGGTTTTATTTCATATGTTCAAAGAATTATGATGATAAAGTTAAACATTATATGAGTTTTCTTGATTTTATTGGACTAATAGTTTCCTTTATTTTTATATCCCTTACTGAGATACTGTCTTTATGCAATGTTTTTGAAAATGTTTTTACAGGGTTTAAGGATGGGTAAGAGAAAGAAAGAGGACATGTTTAATGTTATGAAGAGTTTTCATGAAAAGAGACCATGATTTATTATAAAAGTTTTAAATTGTGGAAAAATGGATATTAATCAAAAGTGTCCACTTTATATTTTATTGTTTTGTTATTTATGATTTAAGGAATAATTATTTAAAACTCTAAACCTGAAAATATACTCTAATTGAAAGAAATTAATTTCTAGATTAAAAATAATGATAATGTAATGATTAAGGTTGGGTTCTTATATAAATCATTTAATCCAAGTAATTCAATGATGAAATAAAGTGTAGGGGCCTAAAATGTGGTCTATAATTTGTCTCAATTCAATGAACACTTCAGAATCATTTATTATAAGGGAAACATAACCTAATATGTGTTTAAAATTTTCACGGAATGGGACAATTTGGGATTCATGGAACAACACACCCATTGGTGTGGAGCACACCAATGTGATCAACAAAGGTGTTGATTCACCTCTATCTAGGACTGTTGCGAGTATGGAAAACCATTAAATTTAATTTATTAAACATTTTAGAGAAATCCTTGGAAAAATCCGACACATGGCACAATGTGGGATGATATCAAAGCAATGAAACTTGTCGGAACATAATTAGAGAACCTACCATAGACCTATAAAACTATCCTTTCTAAGTTTATACCCTTGAGTTGATCTAGAATAAGATAAAATGGATGATTAGATCAATGATCAAAAAATAATTAAAATGAGCGCACACAAGAATAGTGCAATTTGTTGGAATATAAACTAGGAATAAAAGTAGAAGAGTGTGTCGATTATTTAGACGAATATAATGCACCTTGGGACAAAGAAAACAGATATCGGATGAAGGAGATACCAAAATACCTAGATTAAAAGAGAGGGGAGCTTCATGCAATAGTTTCTAGAGAAAAATGATGGAGGAATAATACTTGAGTGTTTAAAACATTTCAAGGTTGGAAAGGTAATTTACCCCCCTTGAATTTGGGGTCACACGGTTTGGTTTCACAGTTGTCCAAACTGTGCGCAAGCCACTACCCTTGAACACTGATCACATGTGCTAAGAAAATGATTTGAAAATGCTTTTGTATCCCGTGAAAAATTCCACTATCATGGAATTCTACAATACCGCATAGGCATGAAGCCTGAATTTTATAGTTACAGGAAAACAATATGGTCTCCCCTATACATTGGGTTTCTCGCACAGTTGAGGTGCACAATTATCACTATTTATGTGGTAACCATGTCGCTAAGTCTATCTTCCAAATTTCTAGGGATCTGGGCTATAGAAAAGCTCTAAACTACCCAAAACACTACTTAGCCTTTAGATAATATATTTAGCATAAAATAATATGTTTAAAATAGTAGCATAAGAATTTGTACATCTCTAAAAAGTTGGGATGTTAAAATTGAATAGGACACAACACCCATATCCAAAACATCCTTATCTACATCATTGGGAAATTCTTATAGGTGAAATGGTAACACGTTACTATATGATTGTCCTATCAGTATATATTTCATCTTGAACAGAACTTATTTTCAACCATTCACCTCTAGACTCAGTTCTAATGCCACTTGAACATCAAAAACATAATGTAGTGGACCCGTAAACCTATGCCTCTAAATTGTTGATGATAATATGAAGTCCCTTATATATAAATTGACATGTTTTATGTCCTATAATACTACACCTAGATAAATTTTCATATATATATAATTCATTTAGAGTAAAAATAATCATATTTCACAATTCAATAAATCCCTTATTGTATATACATTAGCAGCTCAGATTCCTTCCTTGCATTGAATTTTTATATCATTAATCATCGATTACAAGTAAATATCAATATCATTTCCATGTACTATTGGTCTTGAAATTTACACACTCAATATAATATTATTTCTCTTCATACATATAATGAGAGAATATTTAGTAATTAAAAGAAAAATCACCCATGGACTATATTAGTTACTAAATCTCCAACATGGATTTATTCTATATGTAAAAATTATATGTTTGAGGTATATATAGAACATTCATTCATCTTTATGTCATCATAAATTTTTTTTAACAGCTTAATTTTCATATGAGAGTTTAAAATGTTGTATTATAGGAGGATTCCAAATATATATACCCTAAGGTGTTGTACCAATCACACCTGATTAATCAAAAATATTTGTTTCGTTAATTTTATACCTTTAAAATTCATATCTAGGAAAGTTTATATAGCTCTCACAATCCATTATATTTAATACACATTCATTTATGCAAGGATTAATTTTATAATACTTCGACTCTATAAGAAATTATATTATTTCAACATCATAATTTTAAAATGTGAAATATTATAACCTTTTCTAGAGATGTATCAGGCTTGTTAAAGGTACTCATTTACCTTTTATTGAGTAATTTTCGTTTGGGTTACTTACATATGATTTTTTTGTTTATTTGGGGAATTTTGGAAGGAAGATGGGTAGTGCATGGTTAACACACTATTTTCCCAAACCGCATGTCCTATCCTAGAAAACCTAGAATCCTTTGGCAGAGAGTAATTTTATAGACATAACATGGTTTTTCAAGCTGTTCTCATACTTAAGAGAAACCATGAACCCATCCTAGAAGTGGCACACCGTTAAGGCACACGGTTAGGGGTAACCCTGTGCTCTATGTAGGAAACTGTGTGTACTGGAATTAAATCCCCGAAACATTAGTTTAAAAATTCCAAATCCCTAATTATTAATTTCTAATCTCCCATACTCAAACCCAAGCTTGTTCTCGTGAATTTATGAGGCTCCTAGATGGATTCCATGCCCTCCCGACCTCAATTCTTAGTGAATAGAATCTCATATTAAAGATTTTCACCACCATAGGAAATTGGTTTTTTCCTGATTAGATCTCTCTCTCCTATTCCAATATAAAACAAGGATCTTTTTCTGCTGTTGGTTATATATTTAAATCTAGGGTAATTACATCTTGATTTTCAGGGTCTTGTGTCACGGATTTAGATCTAAAGCATGTTCTTGTTTTTGATTTCGGTTGTTCCACATCATGATGGGTATATCTATTGGTGACCATTCATCATCAAAACTAAGGTAGGTGGTATGTTATTCAAATCCCAAAGTCTTGATTCCAATTACATTTATGTAATTTTAGAATTTCTATTATATTATTAGAAATTTTGGTTAATTCATTGAATTAATTAATTAGGTAAATTAATTAATATAGGGGTTGTGAAATAAGGGATATTGAATTAATTGGTTTTGAAAATTTAATTATTGAATTAATTATGAGGGCATTGGGAATGTTGAATCAGATTAATTAATTATTGTATTTCGGAAATTTATTGAATTGGAATAATTAATTATAGAATTAGATATGGGGATAGTGAGATTATTGAATTTTATTAATTAATTGTTTATTTAATTAATGGAATTGAAGTGATTAATTAATTGTTGAATTAACTAATGGGATAGTTGTGATTAATTAATTGTTGAATAAATTAATGTAATTGAGGTGATTAATTAATTATTGATTCAATTAATGATATAGATGTGATTAATTAACATTTTAATTAATAATGGAATGATGTGAATATGAAATTGTTACATTGGATTATTTAATTGGGGAATTAATAAATGGGTTGTTGTGGTATGTGTGATATTGTGATATTTATGATACATGAGACAATGTGATATTGTGATGAATGGTAACAATGGAATTCAAATATGAATTAAGATGATGAATGGTAACAATTGAATTCAAATGTGAATTTAGATGATGAATGGTAACAATGGAATTTAGATATGAATTGAGGCGATAAATGGTAACAATGGAATTACAATATAAATTAAGGTAATGAATGGTAATAATTTCATTCAAATATGAATTGAGATGATGAATTTTAATAAGGAAATATAGATATATGATATCCCTTGGGGATAGTTTAGGCTCCAGTATGGGTTGAAGTAGGTATTGAGAGTTTGGGTGTTAATGGGAACCCGAGTGTTATGCAGTTAAATAAAGTGTAATTGAATTAATGTAAATTGTTTACATTATTTCTTATACATTATTATTTATATTACTGCCTAAGGTATTTTGAATGGATATTGTTTTAGATGTCATTGGTGGAGGCCTACTAATTTGTAATCACACCCGACTCAAGTTGCCTGGTCAGTACACGAATAGATTTCATAGTTGTATAACAGGTTAAGGGATCATGACTTGTGTTAGATGGCTAATCCGAGATAGAGCATGGATGTGGGAACCTGGCATGGATTCGGGACCCTCTTGAGAGTATTCTATGTATTTATTTTTTTGGGTCTTTCATATCGACACTTGACATGTATTGGCATGACATATATACTATTTAGTTTTGGATATGTTATTCCCACCTTCGGTCATCATGTGATTCTGAATTTGTTTTGGTAACAGTTATATATTTTGGTTGTTCTTATTTATTTATATTGATAAATACTGTCACAAAAGAGGTTATAGTATCCCCAAGAACAATATTAGAACTTCACTGCTAGCTAGTAGCCTGTGGAGTACGGGGAGGCACACATGAGGTCATGTAACTGACCAGATCCGGTCACCTGTGTGTGGCACCCAATTCAGGACATTACAAAGTGGTATAAAAGGTGTTTTCTTTTTCTTTTCTTTTATCCTACCATTTGAAAAAGGTATCTAAAAGATTATAATTATTTGATCCTCTATTAAGAGCCTGTGTATGGGAGTATCTATCATATATATGCGGTTAAAATCCATGTTCCCATGGTGTGATTGTTGTTATTGATGTGTGTTGTTATAGTTGATGTTATTTTACCTAGAGTGCCACACGTTTTGTGTGATGTGATTATTGTTTCTGAGTTTTTGGAGAATTGATGCATGGACCGGAAAGGAAAAATAGTTGACTATACATGCATAATTATAATCACATAACATTATTTTGTGACATTCACCATTTTTAGGAAAGTAAAGGAAAACTGGTTTTGGAAAAGTTGTTGAATATGAATGGTTTTTTTCTTTCTTATGTATTTCAACTGAATATAGTGCCTGATATGAAATTGAAAATTTTGAAATGATGCAAGATGTGAATAAAGGTATTTTTAATGATATATGTGAATAATAAGAATGATTTTACCCTTTGTTAACCATGACCTGGGTGTAGAATGGTTAATGGTAATGATAACACCTCAGTTTTGACTGTATGGTGAGATTTAGGGAAAATATGTATTGTTTCTCAATGCGATTTTACACTTACATAATGTTGTAATGTTGTTTTATGTTTCCAAATATATGTGAATATCATTATAGATATATGAATCCATGATGAAAATTGTTGTGAGAATGAAAAGAGGGTGTGGATAGAGATGCTCCTCAAATAGTGGAGCATGAGGCACTGGTAGTGCCAAGTAAGGAAGTTGGGGAGAAGTTATGAGAGAACTTTTCCTGGATTATAAAATTCATGTAAAGAGACTTGGATTGGGTTATGAAAAACATATCTGATCTGACAAGGAATTTTCAGTAGCATCCCCCTTGGACGTTTACTAGAGAGGGTGGACCTAAGGCGGTAGAGTTTGGGATTGAGTACATACAGACTATACATGAGCTTTTAGAGACTCATGCTGAGAGGAGGTTCAAGTTGGATTCATATATGCTATGAGAATCTGCAAAACACTGGTGGTATGTACCAGCATGGACTGGATAGACTGGTGGTATGTTTTAAAAGGACTTTTTAGAGAAGTTCTTTGATCACTTTTTACTAGAGATACTTATACAAGAGAGGGAAGATGAGTCCATGTGGTTGAATCATGGGAGCATGTTTATGACGGAATATGCTAGTCTCTTTAAAGACTACCAGTGTATTTACCAAACATTTGTACGAAATGATACAACTACGTCAAGATATTTCCTAGATGATTTATATGTGAGATTAAGTCCCGAGTTAACATCTTTAAATTAATGAAAATTTTGGAGGTGGTGAATTAGACTCTAATAGCTGAAGGGAACCTAAAAGAGGCTTCTAGTGTAGGAGAGGTGGTCTATGTAGTATGGTCAGGAGTTATGAATTCTGAGAGAAGGATGCATCTCTAGGAGAATGTTATCTAGGTTGATAATAAGAAGAGTGGCTAGGGGGAAGGGACTGTCACACGAGAACTTAGCGAGATTATTTTTCACCAGTGTAGTAGGATAGTCCCCAATCATAGACACTATCCCCGAACACTAGTAGAGTGTCAATATTGCTGCAAAATGGTAGATATATTGAAGTTTTGAAGGAAACTGTGACTCGCAGGTTGTGATGAAAGAGCTAGACAGAACCAAAGTGTTTGATGGGGATCTTCTGCACTATATCAGTTTGGAATCTGGATTTATACTATCTATGAAGATTGAGGTATTGGACAAGGTTCTTCTGAGAAAGGGAACCCGTATCTATAGAATAGCGTAACTTAAGGGACTTAGACTGTATCATATTTAAGAGGGTATTGACAGTTACATGCAGTTCATCATACACTGGTTGATTCCAAGGCTAGACCATCTGTAATGAGATGTACTATAATTGTAGATTTTACACTAACTAGTGCCTTATTTGATACTGGTGCCTCTAAATTTTTATTTCTTCACAACCTGTGAATGGTTTGAGCCTAGGAGTGGACTTTTTGAGATGGGTGTGGATGATAGATACACCATTGGGACTATATTCTAGGGACATATTTTTCTACATGGGGTGTTCTTTTGAGGTTGGGGAGTATCATTTTTTGGGGATATTTACATACACGACATGATAGTATTTTAATTAGTTATGGGTATGGACTACTTAGTGTAATAAAAATCCCATATTGATTTTTACCGAAGGAGAGTGACTTGTACATCTTCTATGGGTGACAATTATATTGACCATAAAGAGAGGGATATCTAGGAAGGTCATGAAGTTCTATATCACCAACAACTAGGGGAGATCACCACCCAGGTTTCTTGTCTATTGATTGATGAATGAGTTGAAAATCATGATTGATTTTTTCCTGTAGTGGATAGGATTCAGTGTGTGTTTCCTTGATACTTTTCATGGATGGAACTTCAAAGAGATGTGAAATTTATTTTGGATCTTATGTCAGGGGATGAGCCAGTTTCTTTCCCACCATATAGAATGGAACCTTCATTGATTAAAAATCATAATAATCAACAGGAAGAGTTATAGGATGATGGATTTATCCGACTGAGTATTTCATCTTGGGGTTCTCTAATCTTTCATTCAATGTAGGCTGATAGGACCTTGCGCTTATGTGTTGATTATCAGAAGTTGAACCGGATGACCATGAAGAACTGGTATCCTCTTCTGCATATTGATGATCACTTTGACTAATTGAGGGTAGCTTGTCTTTTCTAAAATATTCACTTATGATTAGGGTATCATCAATTGAGATTTTATCCTTCTAATATACCGAGGACTACATTAAAAATAGGTATGGCCTATAATATTTTTTCATGATATTTTTTGGGTTGACGAATGCTTCAGTAGTGTTTGTGGCCTTGAGGAACATAATCTTCCATCTATACCTAGATCAGTTTGTGGTTCTGTTTGTGGATGACATCTTGGTGTACCCCAAGAGACATGATGATCATGACCAACATCTTATCATCACTCTAAGTACATTGAATGAGCATCGTCTATACGTCAAGCAATTTAATTGTCAATTTTGGATTGATCAGGTACACTTATTGAATCACATCATCTCATAGGAAGGGGTGTCAGTAGTCCCAGGGATGGTGTAAGAAGTTGTATCTTGGGTGAATCTGATGAAATTTTTTGATATCTACAGATTTTATGGGAATAGATGGATATTATCAGAGGTTGATCCCTAACTTTTCTTGATTGGAAGTACCACTTTAGGGCTTGACCAAGAAGGGGGTAACATTCAAATGGATGAAATCTTGGGATAATGACTTCTAGGAGTTGAAGAATAACTTAAAAAAACCCCAATCATGATCCTACCCATGTCAATTGAGGATTATATTGTGTTTTGTAAGGATTATGGGGTCAGACAAGGAGTGGTGTTGATGTATGGAGATTAAGTTGTGGCATATGTGTCTCGACAGTTGATGGCACATGAATGGAACTACCCTACACATGACCAAATGTTGGATGCATTGGTTTATGATTTGAAGTGTTGGAGGAATTATTTGTTGGGTGAATTGTTTAGTGTGTATACGTATCACAAGATCTTGAAGTATACCTTTTAGTAGTGAGATTTGAATATATAGTAGTAATGTTGGGTTGAGTATATGTAGTCATTTGACCTTGAGCTGACATATACACCTGGAAAGGGGAACAATGTTGCAAATTATTTGAGAAAGAAATATCATACTCTAAGAGTTCACGAGTCTAGTACTGAGTAGAAGATGATGACTTTACTAGCTAATATGCACATTGTGGTTTAAGAGAGCTAGGAGCAGATGATTCTCATATCAGTTTCAGCTGATTCAATTAATTTTATCTAGATTTGAGACAGATATTACCAGGGTTTAGAATATTTTTACTTGATCGAAATCCTTGAAGGTGGGGAGACAACTTCAATTTTAATTATAGATGAGGATGAGATAATCTATATCAGGAATATGGTTGTGGTGCCTATGAGTATTTGGGGGAGATGTTGGGTGAGATTCATGCCTCAAAGTGGGCGGTTCATCCAGGTGTGACCAAAATGTATCCTAACATACGATGATTGTTTTTGTGGTCGGGTATGAAAAAAGGAGACAACAATGTTCCTAACACGATGCTATAACTTTCAATAGGTGAAGTTCAAGCATCAGTGACCAGGTGGTTTTCTACAGCCAATTCCCATTCTAGAATGGAAGTGGGATAATATTACTATGGATTTTTTGGTGGCTCTACCAAGAATTCCTTAGCAGAAGGACACTATTTGGGTGATTATGAACATTTTGAAAAAGGTATATCACTTCCTACTGGTACGAGAAACATTCATTGTGGATATGTTGGGAGATATGTACATTCTAGAGATATACCATCTACACGGGGTGTGACGGAATATAGTTTCACATCGTGACTCGTTCATTACTTTTCTCTTTTGTTAGGTATTAAAGAAGGTTCTTGGTAAACATGTTTTATTGAGTACATCGTTCCACCCATGGAATGATGTGCAGTCAAAACATACTATTAAGATTCATGAGGATATGCTACAAGCATGTGTCCTAGATTTTTGTGGATCTTGAGAAAAGAACCTATAATTAGTAGACTTATAATATAAAAACAATTATTAGTAAACTATTCAGCTGACACCATATAAGGCGCATTATGGTAAGCCATTTAGATCAGTTCTATGATGGATGAAGGTAGGTGAGTTAGAGCTATTGGGACCGAGTCTCATTCAAGATACATAAATACATGTTCGGTTGATTCGATTGTGTATGGCTAAGACTCAATATAGAAAGAAGTCATATGCTAAGAGAAAACGAAGACCCCTAGATTATACAGAGGGTGATCATGTATTCTTTTATGCTTTTCCTAGATCGGGTCATCACAGGATATGGGGATATGGAAAGTGAGTGCCCAGGTTCGTTGGACCGTTTGAGGTTGTTCAGAGAAACGAGTCAGTGATACATTGATTGGCTCTTCCATAGTGATACAATGCTATGCATGGTGTTTTCCATGTGTGAAAAATTTGGCAGTATCACCCTAAACCTTCTCATATGATCGATGTGGATGATGTTGAGTTGGAGATATATGTGTCCTTTGAGGATCATTTTATACATGTGTTGGATCATAGTGAGAAAATGTTGTGGGGAAAGTCTGTACTGATAATTTTTGTATTGTGGAAACATGGTAATGTTTAAGAGGAAACATGGGAGAGAGAAGCACATATAAGGGCTCAGTGTCCTAGCCTTTTTGGCTCAGAATCATAGAGATGCTTGGGTGTACAACTGGAGGAAAAGATGTTAAAAGGTAGGGATATTGTAAGATTCTGAGCTTTTCTGACTATATATTGGTAATATTTATAGGTACTATTTTACATTATTTTTATTTATTTATATTTGGGTTAATTCTTGGAGAGTTTCTTAGTGAATTTGGATAAATTTGGAAGGAATATGGGTAGTACATTGTTGGTGCACAGTTTTCCCAAATCGTGTGTCTTGGCATAGCAAACCGTGCCACTCCTATCAGAGAGGGATTACACATCTAGAACATGGTTTGTTAAACTATGCACCCTCTTAGGAGAAATCGTGCAACCCCCCCCCCCCCCACCCCAAAATAGACCCCAACCTCTGTTATTTACGATTTTAAGCTCGGATTGAAGATCTGCATCACCCTTGGTAAGTGGTTTCTTCCTCGTTAGACCTCTATCTCTCTCTCTCTCTTTCCCCCTTCTCCTCCTCCCAGATAAAAGAGAGATGTTTATCCACTATTGGTTATTGATCTAGATATTTATTTTTTCAATCTTAATTCATTTTATCATTTTTCTAGGTTTCAGATCTAGATCATGATCTTCATTATGATTTTGTTTGTTCCACTTCAAATTGGTTATATATGTTGGCGTTTATTCATCATAAAACCTAAGATGAGTGGTCTATTTTTCAAATCTAAAAGTTTTTATTTCAATTAAGTGTATGTAATTGTAAGATTAATGTTGGATGATTAAAAATTGTGGTTATTTCATTGAATTAAATAATTTGGTAAATTAATTAATTTAAGGGTTGTGAAATTGGGGATATTGAATTAATTGAGTTGGAATAATTAATTATCTAATTAAACATGAGGGTATTGGGATTGTTGAATATAATGAATGAATGAATTAATTAATTACTGATAATTGTCTTATTTATGAAATTGGTAAAATTAGAATAATAAATTGGTGAATAAATTATGGGTATATTGAGATTATTGAATTGAATTAATTAATTGTTTAATTAATTGAAGAAATTGAGGTGATTAATATATTTTTTAATAAATTATTGGTACAGATCTGATTAATTAAGTATTGAATTAATTAATGGAATTTAGTTGGTTAATTAATTGTTGAATTAGTTAATGATATAGATGTGATTAATTAATTAATGAATAAATTAATTGAATGAAGTGAATATGAAATTTTAGCATTGGATTAATTAATTGGTTAATTATATAATGGATTGTTGCGGTACGTGAGATATTGTGATATATGTGATATATGTGATACATGTGATATTGTGATATTGTGATGCATGGTGACAATGGAATTCAAATATGAATAGAGATGAGAATGTTAACAATGACATTAAGTTATAAATTGAGGTGATGAATGGTTACAACAACATTTAGATATGAATTGTGATGATGAATGGTAATAATTCCATTAATATATGAGTTAGATAAAGAATGATAACAATGAAATTTAGATATTTGATATCCATTGGGGATAGTTCAAACTCCAGCACGGTTCAAAATAGGTATTCAGAGTTCGAGTGTCCACCAGAATTTGTGAGTTTTGATAATAAATAAAGAGAAATTGAATAAATTTAAACTATTTAAATTATTTCTTGAACATTATTCATTACACAACTTCATACACTATTTTTACAGGATATTGTTATAGACGTCGTTGGTGGTGGTCTACTGAGTTTTACTCACACCCTACTCGGGCCGCCTTATTGGTACCTGAATAGATTTCATGGTTGCAGGTTAGTTTAAGGGAATATTCCCTTTGTTTAATGGCTGAGTTGGGATGGATCTTGGATAAGAGAAAAAGACATTGATTTAGGAACTACTTGGTAGTACTCAATGTCTTTATTTATTTTGGGTTTTTCATTTTGACATTTGACAAGTATTTACATGACATATATACTATTTAGTTTTGGATATGATATTTCTTTCTTTAGTCATCATGATATTTTGGTATTTTTATTCATTTGATTATATCTTTTAGTTATTCTTATTTATTTCCTCTATTTTTCTATTTTGATAAAATATTGTATAGACTCCCCATGATCGATATTAAACCATCACTTCCAGTTGGCATCCTCTGACGTACTGAGAGGTCCACCTAAGGTCATATGGTGGGATGACTCCGAGCACCGGTGTGTGGCACCTAGGTCGGCACATTACAAGATGAATGATTATCACTTAGGTATATCATTCAACAATTCAAGTAGTTGTGTAAAACTTTTTTCAATCCATTCATTAGAAGGTATTAAGTTAGATAATCTCTATATTGTGGACAATACTATGAAATTATACATAGGGTTTTCAACAATTACATAAAGTCTCTCAACCATACACACTCTTCCTAACAGTTTCCACTTCAACATCATGAATCAATTTTTGAATTCAATCAAATTCTTATAAATAATAATCTAAATCTTGTGAAATTTATCTTTTTAAATTCAATTCATTAAAATTATTAAAAATAAAATAACATTTTCAAATTTTTTAATACAAATTTATCATCCATTATTTTATATCCAATTAATTAGTAATTAAATTTTATTAAATATAAAGGTTTCTAATGACATTAAATAGTGAATTTTAAAAAATAACAATATGAATTTATTGAAATTGATAGATTCTATTTTTTATTTTTATTCAACTTTAAATATAGACAAAATTTAATAGATAAATTTTTAATTTTTGGTAAAATTGTTAAAGTGTGAAATAAAATTATTACACTATCTACAGAATCTACATTTTTAGTTTTTTATTTGTTTGATGTTATTAATGGTGATTTGGTTATGTTTTCTTAGATTTATGCATAAAACTATTTTGTTTTTTTAAATAAAAAATAATATAGTTGGACACATTGATATTAATTTATATCATTAAATCATGTGAGCTAGAAAGGGAGAATGGAAGCCAGCAGATAAATCATGTAGTAGAAAATGTGAATGAATAGATCATTTTCATGCTTCCCTTTGCTAGAAAGGGCCGGCAAACAACAATCACATCTTGATGTATTTTTTTTGACTATTGGAATCGTCGTTTCCTTTAATACATTCCAAATCAAAAAATTATACACTATACACAAAAAAAGTATCACCATATATTTTGATATATATGTTTTTTTAAAATACATGCTCATTAAATAAATTATATCTACGTTTAAAAATTAAATTTCTTGTTTTATGGGGAAATTTTTTGTTGGATAAAATAATTTAGAAATGTTGACGATAATGTGCAATGAAAAATTTGAATTTAAAAAATATAATGATATAAAATTGAGATCTATCATTTAAAATATTTTCTTTTATCTTAGATTCAGAAGAATTGAAAAAAATAGAGAAGCATTGTTGATTTCATCAATGCTAATCTAGCACAGATAAAACCAAATCATGTTCTGAAATCAAAAAGTGACACTTATAACACATGATGAAGGAAAAAATCTACCATTCTTTTGGAATCCGAAATTCCATGAATCCCAAGCTCTAACTTCAAGGCATCATAACAAAAATTTGTGACCATATAGTGTGATCACTCTTCGTTCAATAGATATATTTTAACTATTCAATATTCCTTGATGCAAGTGTTAAAAAATATTGAAAGTATATTATTAAGAACATGTTTTAAATAATTGTAACATAATAAAATTTAAATACTAAAAAATATGTAATATATATATATATATAACGTTTTGAGGATGTCGTATTGGTTGGAAATGATTTTATCCTACATGAATTTTGATATGTGTTAGTCACAATCATTGTCCATAGTTTGTTTTAAACACTATCGATGAATTGAAAATTATTTCAATATTTTTAACATTGATTTTTAAATATTAAATGTGATTATATATATATATATACATTTACAAATATCCAATGTAACCCCTCAAGACTTTACATCATAATTTTCATATAATAAACACTATAATGATAACTAGTTTCACTCACAAAACTACACTAAAATGAGTCATGACATATTTGGTCAATAATATAAAAAAATAAGAACAGTAAAATCATTAGTAAAGAAAATGTTTGTAGTCAATTAAAAAAGACTACAATGTAAGATTAAAAACACTAAATGTTTTAAAATGGTATTATTCAATAAAATTTGATTTCCATTATATATTGTATTTTTCATTAAATCATAATTTATTAATTTTAGAACTTGAATTTAGTAAAATAATCATTATTTTTTTAATATGGAATGCGAAAAAAAATTTGACCGATTTATTTATATTTTTTAAAAAATATCTGATTTAAATGTAAATAATGGAAAAAATATTGTTTTTACTAAACCGTCATATTTATGACATTATTATAAAACGAGAATGTCTTAAGATTTTTTAAATAATTTTTTAAAATATATATATATATATATTAAATATAAAATAAAAAATTTAAATATAATATGAAGAATTTATAAAACTCTCATTTAATGTTTTGGAATCATAAGTAATATTTTACCCAAAAAATTGTTATTATTTGATTATATTAAAAATTCATTTTTTAATTATAGAAAATAAATATAATAAAATGGATTTCATATTTTTATATCAACATGTTAATACTATGTATTAGAGTTTATTTAATTTTTATGAATAAATTTAGGATTACCAAAATTAAAGTCAATGACCATTATAATGGAGAAAAAGTTTTTCTTAGTGTAATTATTTTATTAATGTAATGAAATTTTTATCAAATAAATTAAGTTGATATATTTTATATAATGAATCTCATATTATGTTGACACATTTATACAAATATATTATCACACATACAATTCCTAATTAATGTTTTATATGATTAATAACACTTAATGGCTAAAACATCATTTTCCAAAAAATATAGTTTTTCTATATTTTATATGTTTTAATTAAAAAATTAAATTTCACATATAAAAAAATAGATTAAACAAAGTATAAATTTTGGTTTAGAACATAAAAATTTGTTATGTGGGGTCATCTAATGTTTTGTCAAAAAATTAATTACTTGTATATAAACCAGTCACTAAGGTAAAGAACAAAAAACCAAAATGTTAAAAGCATAATAGTAAAAAACTATAACAAATTTATTAAAACGTGGAACCAAATGAATGGTGGAGGTATTTTTGACATTACCTCACCCAACACTCAATTATTTACCATTTTGGTGTTTTTACATTGGAATAATGTCATGACATTATTGTAATGTAATGAGTAATTATGAAAATGATATTTTATTGACTTATAAAAAAAAGATCACATACATCACATTTATACACCTACTTCAAAGCCTTATCTTGACAAAAAAAACCCACCATAGTCTCTATTAAACCATTCCCCTGGGTCCTAGAATCACTGGTCTTGGAAAAATACAAATCTAATGTGTCTTAAGGTGTTATCCAAGGAAGAATATCCAAACGGAGTGGTAATGTTAACAACTAAAATCTCTTTGTTATTTTCATCTTCTACCCTCTAAAATATAATATATCCATAAATGTATGATAAAAAATGTGTTATTAATATTTCAAAATTTTATTATACTAATTATATAATCATTCTATACCTTCCTCAAAAACTATTCAAAAAATGATAACGTCGGCATGTGTACATGTAGACTACCACATCCATGGATGACATATTCTATTTTTCATAACCAACATACATGACTAACTCATAATAATTATTTAATGAAGAAAATATATTATTTAAAACTTGACTAACATTCTGAAAAAAAATTATTTTCTTTTCTACCCCTCTCGTTCTATTAATAATAATAGCGTTGTCAGTGTGTACATGCAGACTACCGCCTCTACGAAACGATGCTTTTCATTCCTATCTAACATGGCTTGACTTAAAAATGTATTTATTGTTATGAATGATATTTTTATCACTGTTAATTTTTTTAAAAAATAATATCATACATTCTATAAGTGATATTAATATCAAACAATCATAGTAAAATTTACTATTTTAAATGAACATATCAAGAAACCGTTTTAGTTTGAGCCCATTTTTTGGAAACCAAAAAAAGTATATAAATTTCATACCAATAGAATAATAATATACATAAAACATTATAATTTTTGTGATTATGAATTAATTTTTCATCACATTTGACCATATTCAATATAAAAAGGAAATTCAAAGAAATAGACTAAATTAGCACTTTAAACAACATAAGGGAAAAATGATTAATATATGAATAACACTTGATGATAAATACATATTAGAAAATGAAATATTTATAAAAAAATGTTCTAATAAATTTTTTTAATAAAACTAATTTAACTATTAAATTAGTTAGGAGCAAGAATATAACAAATCGGGACTCGAGGTTATGATTTTCACATCACAATTTTTTTTCCTTGAAATATGGGTTGTATTCACCACTGGCACTCTTTTTGTGATGAAAATATTACAATTGGATATGTTTTTATAATAATTTTGTTAAAATATATGGGATTTACATATCCTTTGAAATATTCCCTTATTAGGTATTTTGATTGAATTGATCTTAAATTTTTAGAGATTTTTTTAACTCAAACTTCCTTTCTCAGAGTTATAATGTTTCATATTGAGATTATTACATCAATGCTTTGTTTATTCTACCCAAATATTTTATATTGAACTTTATTTTTCTCTCTAGGGGAAATAACAATTTTGATTCAAATATTCATTCTCTATGAATTTCATCCCCATAAAAGAAAGTCATTATTATGAATAATTCTTATATATATCCAATGTAATCTATTTATCTTCTATATCAATGATTTCTATTCTCAAAAATGTTATCCTTTATATTTTGAACCATAATTATGTGTTATTCCATGTAATATTTAAATTTCCATTTTCCTATATTCAAAAGGAAGTTTTATTATCCCTTTTTACAATGTGGGGTTCAATAAAGTTATTTTTAATGGGTTGTTTTCTATCACGATATTAGGATTTATCTTCCAAACAACATTTTCTAATTTTGGGTTACACATTCCCTTAATTTTTCACCCATTACCTCTATATTCATATCATTTAATTCATTCATATTCGATATGTAACATCCCAACATCTCACGAAGGTTCAGATTATTATTTTTCTAGTTTAACTTCTTCATTTTATCATAGTGAGGTTTCTCTCTAACCTCAGGATGGTCTGAGGAGAATCTAAGGCTTTTTTAAAGCCCAATGATATGAAAATTGGAGTGGCACACTTATCCACATGGTTATCTCATGATAAGTTCAAACCATGTGACTCAACTATTCATGGATCTCTGAGCATAGAAAAATCCCCATAGTTGGTTTACAATCGTGCGATCTAGGCCACAAACCCAAGAAACAACTGGATATATCATAATAGATTCATTTTTACTGACATTCATATACCTAGGTAAAATGTGCGCCTAGCTAATGCGAGTAGGGTTCTGGGATGGAGGTCAGTACCCAGTTGGTACATGGTTTGGAAAATTGTGTAGCCAAACCGTTTGACCCCTAATTTGAGGGTGATTTTACCTTTTCCCCTTAAATGATTTTTAAACCTTCACACTCATTTTATTCTCCTCTAGTGGACATGATCTCCTCATTTCCTTTCCTATGAGCTCTCCCATGAATTTGTTAGTAAATGTGAGAACTCCTCTATCTGATCTCTGATTTCACCACTATCAGTTACATTGGATCTGTAGTGGTAATCTCTTTTATCCTATTACTTCATATCATAGTTTATCTTTCCATATATTGGGATATTTTGGTGTGAGCTCATATGCTATATTTTTAGGGCATTGGTCTATTCTTCCATTTTCTTCTATTTTTCTTCAAATCAGTGATGATACCCGATCCGTGGTTTCTACGTACCTAAGGTAGGTGGTCTAGAAATCATCCAAAAATAAAGTCATTTTTAAAGTATTTTCCAATGTTTCTCACATCATACCGTTTTATGTGATTCCAATAAATGTAGTTTATCCATCCAATAAATTGAATCATGCACTGTTACATCCAAGATCCTTTCTCAATTGATTAGAGGATGTCTACCTCATTGAATGATACCCCTTTTAGTGTGATAAATTAAATACCCTCTTAAATGTAAATTATTAATTGACCTCCACTTTTTAAGTGGGTTTGGTTTCCTATTGTTGTATTTTTCCTAGATTTGTAAATTAAAAGGTGTAATTTAATTAAATAGAAGTGGGGGGAAAGGCCACAACACATGTTATATATTAATAATTTTGGATTTTATAAATTGGGTACCCTTGGTTTAATTGTGTTAAATCGTTATAATGTTTTATATATGTTCCCTAATTTCTATTATTATTATTATTCCCCTGTTATAGGCCGTAGAAAAATGATTAAGGGACTGGTTGATCATGTCATTTCAAACTCCCTAATATTGATTGATGGGAATGACATCTCACACTATTTACTCTTACATGGATGATGGGAATGATACTTCATGGTCCTTTACATCAGGTGTTGGTCTTGAAAACTCATCCCAATATTTTAGTGATGAGAAATATGCCTCACATTCATATGATATTTAGGTTTTGTACCCTTTATTGGAGCCTATAGCTCATAAGACTGGGTATGGAAGCCTGAGTTATTCCCTAGGTAAATCTAGCACCTTGTATCCACATATATGGCCATACATGTCCTCATGTATATAGTGTATATACATGTATACATATTATAAATTATTACTTATATGTATATATTTATACTCATGGTTATTGATCTCTGACTCATTCTGGTTTATGCTGAAGTAGGTACTATTTTCTAGGTTACCCATTAGATCTTGAGATGACTAATATTTATTTTATAACATCATTTATTATTCCTTATAACTTTACACTACTATACTATACACCATGGATGGATTATTCTAGATTTCATTAGTGTTTTCTTACTGATTTTTTATCTCACCCTACACGGGATTCCCTTGGTAATTGAGTAGCCAATATGGATGCATGTGTGGAAAAGGGAAAGCGCCCTATTAAAGATGATTGCTTTTATTATCTTATAACATGGAGCAGGGAAGTATAGGACTGAGCATATTCTCATGATGCAAGTGGAATGACCTTTTGGTATTTCTATATTTTGGTGTATTATGTTGTATATGTTTTTTCCTGTATCCCATGTATACCCTTTTTGAACATCAACATTCCAGTACATCATTTTGTATATCAACACCCTAGGCCGTGACATTACAAATTGGTATTGGAAAAGGTTTTCCTTTGTCTTACTATTTGAGTATTAGAAAAATGACTAGGATATAACAGAATATGGTAATGAACCTATCATTGGTAGTTTCTAAACCATGTATAGGGGAAACCCAAATTATCTGTGATGAGTTATTATTGTTCTATATTTTTCTTGTTACAATTGATTAAATTTCACTAAGGGGTGACACACATGTGTTTTGATTTTATTAATATTGATAATATAACTATATGGATTTAATTTTTTTCCTTTCCCCTCTTAGGAAATGATTCATCATCGCATGAATCATTATAGGTTCTTTAGGACATTTATGAAATGCATTTTTCCATTCCACATTTAATTTTTCTGGGGATTTTCATATTCCATATACTTAGTGCTTTGATTATGTATTTAAATTGTGATATCTTATTTTTAGGATGAAATATTTGGATTAACTAATGAACCTACATCAATCAAAATATTGTTTTCATTTATAGGTTTACGATGAAACATTACTTTGATAATTATACCATGTCATGGGTTCTATGGATACTTGTTTCATAGACCGAAACAACATTTTATGATTGTATTACATGAATTGCAATGGATGTTTATGAATTAATTACTTCTATAAAACCCTAAATAAAGATTCAGGTAAACAAATCATTTAATATGACCTAATATATCCTGATACTCGATATAAGGGTCCAATTGTAGTTAAATGTCACACCAAATATGATTTATATGAGTATATATTTTATTAATTATCAATGGATACACATCTAATTGGACCACGTTGTATGTATGTATATATATATATATATTATAAAAGGGCATGAATTTTTTTTTTAAATTTAGCTTATAGATGGAATGGCGTCCACTAAATTATATTCCAATGGAAATGTTAGGGTGATTTCCTCTATAACATGCAATTGAATCTCCATATACTAAAGACTTTTAGTGTAATATGAAAACTACACCCAATCCAATCCTATGTAGTGGGTATTTGGGGGTGTCTCTTAAGATTAATATGGCCTGCTATGGTTTTACTAGCCTCATAGACATGGATTTTGGAGTAGGAAAAGGGGTGATATCTTTTCATAGGGAGGTTATGTACCTATCAGATTTTCTATTTAAAATATTTTCAATTAATATTTACCTTTGGATGCATGTGTTAGTCATTTTATATTCATTCCACCACAACAGCCTCAAGTCGTATGCCAGGAGGGAGGTAAAGACCATGATTTAGAGGATGTGGGCCTTGAGACACCAGTGATACCTCTTGTAGTGCCACCAGAGGAACCAAATTATTTCCAAACATGGTAACTAATACCCAATTTCAAGAGGGTTTCATTCAAATAATGAAGTATAATGAAATGAGTTACTCAACCTTCCCTGAGCATGGAAGAGTTAATTTTGGAATTCTAGCAGAAACATGCTCCCACGTTCATAGGGGATGGTGGAACACATTTTACCAAGACATGGATGGAGGTTATTCTTTCTATATTTGAGAATATGAAGAGGAATAAATAGAATAGATTCATTAACACGTCATATAAGCTATTCTATTCTTCCAAGAAATGGTGGGATTTCATTACCTTGGTAGGACAATATTAGGATATGATCTAGAGGGAATTCCCAATGATCTTCTATGGTTAATTCTTTCCACAGACTTTGTGTTCTGACCAAACCAGAGAGTACCTGAAATTGATGTATGTAACCATGTCTATGATGGATTATTCTACTCATTTTACTGAGATGTAGTTTTTCATTCTGACTTTATCTTGTGATCAGCTTATGACATAGAGACGATTTGAGAATGGGATGGTGTATACCGTCAGATCATAGGTTAATGTGTTTTGGTTGTACACTATTTTTTATATAGTCAACAAATCCCTCATTACTGAGTAGAATTTGAGGGAAGGTGTTGGTGAATGAAATGTCGTTTTATCAACCAGAACTAAAAGTGATTCTTCTAGAAGTTGGAAGGATAACTTTGAGCTTTCTTATAGGGGCAGTAGTAGTTATAATCCTCATAGTGAAATATTTTTCATCTGTCACCAGTATGGGAAATTGGGATACAACAAACCCCAATTCATTTGAGAACCAATCATGTTTAGAGGGTGTGACAGGAAGGGATATATCCAGAAATTCTTCATTTAATTTTCCTCTAGTGAAAATTGAGAGGGGATCTACACATACTCCATGTTCCAGAGTGAGATGAGCAGTTTCTATCTATGAAGGAAGCTGTAATACCACCAACCACTCAGGCAAAAAAGGGTGCCATAGTTGAGGAAATCAGACTCAGAACTCACAGTTCTAGTATAGAGAGCCTACTCAGGGAACTGATGTTGTGACACAGGGCCACAATACGGTCTAGTTACATGCAGGGAAACTTATGTTAGAGGATTTAATCACTACACATTCTACTATTTGAGGGAACAACTCTAGTGATTTATTTATTTTACATAGGTTCATCACACTATTATATACCGTCAATAGATCTAGAGAGTTTAGGACCTAAATTATAATATTTTGGTGGAGTAATGGAACTCGATTCCCTATTGGATATCCGATTAAAGAGTGTCACTACTGGAAATCCAACATATACCAATGCCCATATCCCAAAGGTTCATCATAGCTTTTCAGATAGGAAATGTAATATAAGGCTTCCCAATGGTTTTTTAAAACCATTGGGATAGATCCATATAATTATTCCTATACCAATGGTTTTTGGATAACCGTTGGGATAAGATAATCTTATCCCAACTGTTTTTTAAAACCATTGCGATAGATCCATATAATTAGTCTAATCCCAATGGTATTGGGGGATAGGGTAAGGCTATACAATTAGTTTGAAAAAAACATTAAGATATATTAATTTATAACACCTATCCCAATAGTTTTGGGATAACTATTGTGATAGGGTAAGGTTGTCCTAGAATTTTGTAAAACCATTGGGATAAATCATTTTTATAACACCTACACCAACGGTTTTTAATGACCATTTGTATAGGTCCCAATAATTTGGGTACCCATCCCAATGATTTTCAAAACCACTAGGATAGGCCTATCCCAATGTTTTTGACAACTTTTGGCATATATACCCATATGTTTATGAATTATTTTGTTAAATATTAACAAATTAATCAATATATAAATTATTTATTCATATATATACACATATTTATCTAAATATATTCACAAAGGTAATTTTAGAGTAGTGGTTAGGTATTTGATATATAATATGGATGTCATGGGTTCAATCCTCTGCTATGAAATTTATTTTATATTACCTATCTTAAATCCAAATCACCCAACAGCCATCCAAACCATTGGTATAGGCTATACCAATAGTTTGGGGACCTATACCAATAGTTTAAATCCATTGGTATACCAATTTTTTATGTACTGTGTTTTTCAATGTAAGGATTGTCCCCTTATGATAGGTCGCTATCTATTTTATGCAATATTTTCATTCTTGAAATGATAGTATTTGATGTAATTATTAGGATCGGTTGGTTGATTCCCTATCAATCCCATATTGATTTATATCATTGTAAGGTGGTTCTTACATCACCAGAGGGTGAATGAATTGAACATAAGGGATAATGGGATGTCCATGTGTCATGATCTTGACTTAAAGTGCAGGGGATAAGTACAATGATAAACTATATCACTAGTCTCTTTTGGAAAGATCATGGAATGGGACTAACTATTTTCCTTTATATGTGTTGGATCATTTTAGGGATGTATTCTGTGACAAATTATTTGGATACCGTTGGTGTGATAGGTAGAATTCGCCATTGATCTAGTTCTAGGAGCGACACTAGTTCTCATTCCTCTTTATAGGATGGAACCTATAGATCATCTAGATATCAATAAGAAGTAGGAAGACATGGAAGTTGAAAACATTATCTGAATGACCTCATGGTTAAGAATATGTTTCTATTAGCTCAAATATATGACCTCCTTGATCATCTCGAAGGATCAAGAGAACATTCAATGATCTATTTGAGTTTAGTCTATCATTAGGTACATGTCAGGACTTCATAGAAACCTCATACAACTTTTTATAGAACGTATGGACTTTATAAGTATCTAGATACATCATTTGGTCCCATGAAAATTTTTATAGTTTTCATGGCTTTGATGAATGTAGAATTTCTACATGTTTCTAGATTCATTAATGATATTATTTGTTAATGACATGTTAGATTATTCTCATACTAGACATTAACATGTCAAAAATATTGAGATCATGAAGAATACATTGAGAGAGAATCAAATTTATTAAAATCTCACCAAATTTCACATCTGGATCAACAATATCCGCTTACTGGGTCACATAATCTTGAAATCGGTAGTATCAGTAGACCCATTAAAGGTGAGAGCAATAGTTTCTTAGGAGAAACTCAATAAGGTATTTTATATACAATGTTTCTTTGGTCTAGTTGGATATGAGAGATGATTCATCTAAGATTTCTCACACATAGAAGTTCTACTTATGGTCTTGACTATGAAGGGTGTGAAGTTCACATGGTAAAAATATTATGAAACAAACATTCAACAGTTTAAAAGTATATTGAATTCAGTGTCGATCCAACATCCTCCAGATCCATGCATGATCTATACAGTTTATTTTGGAACATCTGGCATTGGATTGTGGCATTTTTTATGCATGACGATCTATTCATGGAATACATAACCCACCATGAAAGGCCTCATGTACATAATTACTCGATGTATAACCTTGAGGTAGTAGCTTTTGATCATTATTTTCATTGTTGGTGGAATTATTTATATAGGGTAAATTTTTGGTATTCAATAATCACAAAATCCTCATGTATATCTTTACACAGTGTGATCCAAATCTCAGGGAGTGTAGATGGGTTTAATACCTACAATCCTTTTATTTTGACCTTCCCTATATGTCTGGTAATGGAAATGTCATAGTTGATTCTCTAATTTAGAATAATTAGACATAGGCATTTCAAGAGGCAAATGGTCAGTGATATCTTAGGAACTTGGTCGTAGATATACACATTTTGGTTAAAGGGGATCATGGGAAGAATATCACATTATTTTTAGTAGTGACATCTACCCTTCCCAAATGGGTAAATATGTGGATGATTTTGGATCTTTAGGGATTAGACCTAAGGGATAGTATCTCAGATGAGGATTCATTTCCAATGTGAATTAGGTGTGATGATGAGTTTGTATGCATACATGGGAGCGTCTGGGTTCTAGCAGATATCTGAGAGGAGTAGATGAGGGATTCTTATGCCTCTATTCGGGCCATAAATCCCAGGGTCATCAAGACATTCGAGACTTACATCTCTAAGATTGGATTCATGGTATAAAATGAGAGATATCGATATTTTTCACTCTGTGTTCTAACTTTTAGTAGGTGAAGAAAAAATCATCAGTGACAGACACAACTTTTACAACCATTATCCCTTCTATAGTGGAAATGAGATGATTTCTCTATGGATGTTGTGATCAGATCCCAATATTACCTAATGGAAATGATATAGATATGGTAATCATTGGTCAACTGATGAAGGTCTCACACTTCTAAACTATTAGAGAAAATTTCTCAGTAGATGATCTAGGCAGGTTATACACTATGGTGGTTGTATGGACTCATGGAGCTCCATGATCTATCATATCTAAAAGGGAAACTCGTTTCACATCTCTGTTCTAGAAGGTTTTTTGGAATTAATTGGGTATACATATGATTTTGATCATGTTTTAACACCCTTAGACCAATATATATGTATAACACTCGATTTAGGTGTCGAAGGACATGCTTTGTGCATGTGTCTTCACCTTTGGGAGTTCTTGGGAGAAACAGTTACCCTAGTTGAGTTTTCATATAACAATTGTTTTAATGATACTATTCACTTTGATCCTAATGAGTACTTATATGGTAGTTCATACTGATCACCTATGTGATGGTTTGAGGTAGGGGAGGAAGCTTTTCATGGACAATGTCTCATCAAGGAGACATCAAAACTGCTCTAAGTGATCAGGATTTGCATGATAATATCTCATTTTAGACTACAGTTTTATGCCAACCATCATAAATAACCTCTTGAATTTGAGTTTGTGGACAAATATTTCAATATAATTTCACCATGTTATTTCCATCATGGAATTCAGACATAAGGTAAGATCTCACCTAATTTCGTTAGAATCTTTATGGTTTTTAAGCAAATCAGACCTATGGATTACCAGATGGTACTTCCTCAGAGATACTGATATATGCATGATTTTATTCCCATATCTTAGCTTCATATGTATTATATAGAACCTATTCATGTTTTCCATATTGGTGAGGGTGAATTGGATATATATTCATCCTTTGAGGAGTACCCTTTATGTATTGTGCATAGAATCATGAAGGATCTTTGAGGTAGATCGATTCCTTAGTATGGGTGCAATGACAGCACGACTAAGTACAATATGATACCTTGGAGTTGGAGGATGACGTAGAGTCCTAGTGGCTAGATCTTTTCCTAGATATTCCCCCTTTAACCATAGAATCATAAAACTAGGATGAGTAACTTTAAATATTGGAGGATGTAATGACCTGGATTCTCGTGATGGTAAAGATAATTTTTTTTCTGGTTTAAATTATATTTTTATCATACTAATGTTCCCCTAAAACAAAATGACTTTATCATAAGCATCTAGGGATTTTTTAGAGCCTAATATTTTGAAAATTAGAGAGAAGTATTGAGTCACACAGTTAGCCCATGGTTAGGGGTAAACTTGAGGCTGAATCGTACTAGGCATATGGAGCACAAAAAAGGCTATATAGTTTGTATGAAACCATGAATGTTAGGAAGCTTTCCCCATAAAAAAAATATAGACATATTGGAAGAGTAATTTCACAAGGCTTGGGTGTGGTTAGGTAAACTGTGCACTTAGCCCGTGTGACTGGGGTTCTTGGATAGAGGCCAATGCATGACTTATGCATGGTTTGGAAAACAATGTGGTTAAACCCTATGAACCCTTATTTGAGGGTGAATTTACCATTTTTTTCATTTAATGATTTTAAACCCTCGATATTTTTTTCTTCTCCTCAAACAGATATGATCTCCTCTTTTCCTCTATAATGGTATGCTCTTGAATCATATTTCATCATATATTATTTTATCTTTCCATAACTTTAGAAAATTTGGTGCGAGCTCATATTCTCTATTTTTAGGTCATTGGTCCGTTATTCCATTTTCTTGCATTCTTCTTCCAACCAAAGGAATAGATCTATCAAGTGGTCTTAAACCGACCAAAGGTAGGTGGATTATCAATTTTTCCTAAAATTTTAGTTGTTTTTATAGTATTTAATGATATACTTAACATTGTAATTTTTTTGTCTTGCCATCAAATTTTGTTTACCTGTCATATTATTTGAATAATTTTATGTTACAACCAAGGCCACTTCTCAATAAATTAGAGGATAACTAATTAATTGAATGCAACCCATTTGGGAGTTAAATTAAATGAACTCTTGAATGTAAAAGATTAATTGGACATCCACCGTATATCTAGGTTGGGATTCCCCTGGACATGTTTTCCTAGACTTGTAAATGAAATGGTTTAATTTAATTAAATAGAATTAGTTAGAAAGGACACACCAAATGTTATATATTTATAAATATAGAATTTATGAATTAGATACCCTTGGTTTAATTATGTTAAATGATTATAATGTTTTGGAGGTAAACCCTTAATGATACAATTATTAGTATGCCCTAATTATTGGATTTTGAAAAATGTTTAATAGACTTGTTCAGAATGACATTTCCTGCTTCCATACTATCCCCACCCAACCCAGTGGGGCTGAAACTGGGAGTCCCCAAGACCTCATCTAGGGGCCCGAGGCTGGAGTCTAGCACCGAGTAGGCTATCACACACATGGGAGGACTTAGAATGAGGTACCTATTTCCATGTACACACATAGAACTCCCTAAAACATTACAAATATATAAAAATATGAAAAGAAAACAATGCATACATATATCCCCAGCCAAACTACAATAGAAGTAAAAAAGGGGGAAAAATAAAAACCCACTAAAAAATACTATAAAAGAATCAATCCTAATCAGATGGTGGGGATCACTATTAAATGAACTCGTCAGATATCTCCTCATATAAACTCTAATAAACACCCATGATGGTCAAGCTCACTAAGCTCTTTCTACTCTAAGACCACCTGGGACCCCATTAAAAGACCTATGGTCTGCACAAGGCACAACATGTGTAGGCAATACCCATGGAGGGGTTTGTATAAATATACTCAGTAGGAACACCCAAACCACATAATAAAATGGAGAAACTTGAAGGAAATAATCTTCTCCACACAGCCAAAGTGAACCCAAATGAGAGAGAAACTCAATATCGAGACCATCTGTGAATAAATATGACTAGTATGCTCATTCTACGTGGTGTTTCACGAACGATGTGACAAAACCTCAAGGAAAACAATAAATACACCTAGATATACCCATGTTAGTCACTATAACTCACGAGGTTTCAACATCAAAACCAGTGGCTGATTCTATATGAATATTTAAAGGCAACACTTATCAAGGAGAACACACTCCAAAAGCTCTGTCATCTCATGTGACACTCTCTCAAGAAATAACACTCCATTTGGTATGACCCATCCATCCTAGATCGAACATATAAGAGATACAATTAAATTGGGCATGACAAAGTCAATGGCACAAAACCGCCACAATAAAGGTCATGCATCTAAGAGAGCATGCTTGTCGGATAACGCCAAAAATATCATTACTCTAAAACATTGCATATCTTGATACATAGATAAGGGATATCAACCATACCAAATTGGGGCTGCTACAAACCCTTCTGTAACCATTCAAGGTCTCAATCCCCAGAAAGGGTATTCCTCCCAGGAACCACTAGGTGACATTATGAAACAAAACTAAAAAACCATAAACCAAAAATCATCTGATAAGGGATCACTCTAAGGATATACTAGGTGATACCAACAAATGAATCTAGCGTCACAAAGATCTTTCTTAGAGAGGGGATAACTCTATAGATCACTTTGGGGATACCTCAACCTAATCTTATTTCCTAGAGATCACAGCACTCAGATTCAGAATCATCTCCCATGTAGTGTTGGTCACAATGATTCCACAATCCCCATCTGGTATAATCCATGTAATAGGGTATCATACTATTGATGATGCCACAAGACCTAAAAAACATCTATTGACTATGGGATCATATAACTGATGATTCTACAATCCTAATGAAACTACCCACTGCATAGGGGACCATTCCCCTGATGGTACCACAAACCCTACAGGTTGATCCTACTAGATTTGGGATTTCCTCCCATGTAGTGTTAGTCACATAGATTCCAAGAACCCGATATAAGGAAATGATATGCTAGAGGACCCCTCCCTAGCCTCTCTAGATAGATAGATAAACTCTAACAAACAATATAGGATTCCTCCCCAGCCTCCACAGTGGGATGTTACAACTATAACAATGATCACCATATCGAGGATATTACAATCATATACTAAGAACATAATACCACACAAACCCTCAGAGGGACTAGACAAGGGAGATCACTCAACCAATGATGGTCCAAACATTTCTAACCCCAGAGATCCAAAATTTTGCCTCAACTGGCACCTACTAGACCCAAACTGTGTCCACCATCACATTCTACGTAGAGAACTACTTAGTGTAGGCTACTCAAAATCCTGAATCTGAGCCCCTAAGAAGGAGATATGATAGGAGGAAAAGACATTAAGAGGAGACTACATAATATGTAAGGGGGGCACAAAGCATGTAACCCCGCCTGAACACCCTTCCATGTAATCTTTCCACATGGCTTATAAAACCTTGTTAACCACAGAGAGTGTAATCCATGATATATGTAATTTCCCAGCTATACGGACTGTTGGCTGTGTCTCTTGCCTATTCTTGTGTCTGGCACCCCATGTCCTTGTACTCTGTTTGTGTACTATTACACATCAATGTACATTGACACAGCTTCCCATGTCATGTCCTCATGACGCCTAAATTGTGGTCACCACACTACATGTAACCCATGGTACCTGGAATTTAGTCCCCAAAAATCAACGTCCCCAAATTGGAAGAACTCACAATGTGTTCCTCTAGTATACACGCCATATAGATGGGAACATCCATCGAAAATTCCCTGTAAGCTTCATGTATCATCCCGTTCATCTCGAAACGTACATATGGACCCTCAAGGGGTCCCTAAAAATTATTTATGGTCCCTACAACCTCAAAAATATGCAAAATAAAGGGTATCATGACTTAAATCTCAAACCTCCCACCTCCTGGAAAATTTCCAAAGCATTGGGGTTGAAATGTTCTCAGAAGCTATTGCTGCATGATTCGGGAGTGATTTACATAAGGATTGGAGATCAGTGGAATCTTGTTTCCTAGATTTTTCCCTCAGTATTTCCATTAATATAAAGGGGGATAATGGATTTATCTTCTCTTATGTGCGCCCCAATGGGGTGGAGGAGAGTGGTATTGTTTCACTTTTTATTAAAAAATTATCCTTTACTCCACTCCCCATCACCTACTTGCCTCTGACTGGGAAACCATAACTAAAAAAGATTATGTCACACCTAGGGTAAATATGAATTTTTAACTAAAACATGGTCTTATAAATCCGATCTGAGACTCCATTCGGGAGTATTCCATGTCACTATATAAACTGCAAGCATGAGATAAAATATAATCAGTTTTTTATTTTCACCATATTGATGATCTCCAAGCCCCAGAACTTCACACCAGATCAACGCGAGGCTTCAGAAATATTATTACAAATTTTAAAATGTCTTATAGCTCAAAAAATGATTCACTATATCTTCTTGAACTAAAGGATTTATATCCCTAAAAAGAAAACTCCATGTAATAAGGAAAGAACATGAGCTCACAACTGGGACTGCCATGTTATGGGGCTCACCAATACCACTGAAAAGGCCACCAAGGGTTCCCATGCTACCCACAAGAACACAACACAGGGAACCAGATGGGACAACTCACGCATTTACAAATCTACTAGGTTGACACTATGCAACAGAATAGGCACATGTCTCTTTAACTGTGGTAGGAGGAAAACACCAAGAACTGAGTCCATCTATTAACATTGTGTCTAGTAGAACACCCCCTCACTATCCTGATGTAGAGACTAAAAAATTCCTTCTCCAAACAAAAAATTAAAAGTAAATCCTCCACTTCACCTCAATACTATCCTCTTTGGCTGACACTAACTCACCTGCACAGTTTTGGAATGTGCCTCAAGAATGGGTCTTAGTGGGGAAAGTGTTCCTAATACTCGTGAGTCTGAAGCCACATCAATCTAAACCACAACATCATTAAGATTCACATATACCAATATGAAACTGAAAATGCAAGGGTACTAACAAAAAAATAAGGATTCTAAAGTGCACCTACTGTGTCTTACCATACCCCTCGTGCAAACTTCCAACACACAACCCCACCTCGAATGCACAAGCCAAAGGGACTAGTCCACCATACCTTGACACTATCCACTTTCGTAGGCACTGAATCATCCTTATGGTTTTACTAACATCAATAAAATGAGTCTCGATGGGGGATGGATCCATCTTCCTTGTGAATTCAAAGAAAAATCAAACAACACCAACACAAGGTCTCATTGACGCCACGTGTGACCCTGAACAATCCTCGAGAAAGAAGTGTAATGAAATAGTACCTCACTACATTGTCTATCAATAATAATAGAAAAATTATAAAGGACATATAGAGTAACTATTTACATCATAGACTCTGGGTAAAATTCCTCTATGGCCTACAACTACCGTCTCCCCTATCCTACAGTTACCAGATCCTGGTGCGGACCACCTGGGGTTGGTGGTGGAAACTCTTACAGTCTGCCACATCCTGCTGCTCCACCCACTACCCCACCATATCTGCTTCCCTAGGGTCCACCTTTTCCAAAAAACAACCTATTCCAAGGTGTTCTGTCTCTTGGATCCTTGATTCCCTAGACCATTATAAGCATAGGACGTCCTCTCATGTGGCTGAACAAATATGGCTTGGAAGCCCTATTACTTAGACCCTTTATTCCAGGACCACCTCCTAAAGTGAAGAGAATGCCCAGATCCCTAATCTTTCAATTAGCTACCAGATATTGAACCAGATACTGTGGTCTCAGAGAATATTTATTCAATACTAATGGTCAGAATCTGCTAATCCAGAAATCATTGCACTACCAAGGCCTGCTCCATCACTCAAATGTTGGTGAGAATGCATAGCGACACAACCAATGCCCTGATCTCTAGGATAAATCCATAATAAAAGGTCTATGCTCTGAATAAATATCCCAAACCATATCCATGGAGTAATGATATTGTTCTGTAAACCTCACTGAGCACTTCATCATAGTCATGCTATCCTTCCATAGCAATAGAAGCTCCCAGATACGAACTGACCTCAACGTGGCTTGATTGAACTCCTCTTACTATAGTTGTTCAAACCACTACCAAAAGGGTTTTTCCTCAACATGGATCTATATTACATTAATCCACCATATCTCTACTGAACCATGAAAAAGGATAATCACAAAGGCCACCATCTGATCGAGAGGTGTCCTCAAAAGTCAAAAAACATGTGTGTCTTCCTCGAGATAGTCAATAGTTACATAGGGATCTACATCACCCTAGAACCTCTTAGGTATATAACTATATAACACTTGTGTCACACCCATCCAAAATGCATCCATGGCCTATAATTTCAGTACTAATATAACGACCCATACTTTAAATACATTGTTATTACTTCAAAATTGAAGCACACTTATTACATCATATAACAAAACCAGGAAAGGACTGTATAGGTATAGTGTCTCTAAAAACTGGGAAACATAAACAAATGGTTCATAAAGCATCTACACTTTCTCCCATTTATTTCATCAAATCTATAGTCCCTTTTGGAATATCTTACTTAATAACCTTCTTCCTGACCTGGGGAAAGAAAACATACAAAAGGGTGAGCTCAAATGCTCAGTAAGGGTAAACAAAAGAAATAACAATCACATCATATTCATAAGAACATAACTTTTGGAAATCCTAACCTGCAAAAGAGATCATAATTTCATAACATGGGATAAATCATAGTAGTGAAATGTAATCCCAATAATCATAACTTAAAACATGAAACTTTGTGCCATACACACATAATCATTGAGAATAATTTCTTAATAGTCATGACTCATTGCCAAGACTATCTTAGTGGAAAAAGTCCATTTCTAAACCGAGTTCACTTCTCGTTTCAGTCCTGTTTCACTAAACCAGTATAACCTGCCGTTCCAGCCATGTCTATCTCATGAGATATAAAATCATTACCCAATTCATTGGGGGGAGATATAGGTCCCACCCATCTCATAATGATACCATTCATATGTGTTCCACAAAATCATAAATCATACATCATTGCATAACCCATGTAATAAAAATGGGATTCTTAAACAACATGACATCATAAAACAATTCATATAAGATAAAGGAATAAAAATAATTCCATCACAACATAATCAAATCAATTTAATAATAGGGATATAAACAGAACCCTATATTATCTTAGATGGAAAATAATTTTGATAAAACACTTGAACTCCATTCTAGAGGAAAATATCCTTTCTACTTCAAAAAAATTTTCATTTCTTAACATGTCATACAATTTTAAACTAAAAGAATTTGATAAAAAATAAACTTGCAAACTTGTAAAGGAATATTCGTGGATATAATGTTTTAAAAATCCATTAATGCTGTATAAGTTAAAAAAAACATTCTTCTCGTACTTTTGTCGGAAAAGTCAAAAAGTACCTCGTACGAAAAACGACAAAAGATTACTTTTATATCTTTCACTAAAAACTCACCAAAGGGTAAAATTGGATTTAAACAATTGTAGTTGGATGGAAAAAATATTACATATTGAGGAAACATGGATGTGGATGATAAAATACACCCCAGTAAATACCAAAGTATAAACAATCTCGTATAAAATGAGATTGTGATATTTTCCCTTACCTTAGGTCCGATTTGCTTCGTAATTGTTCGAACCTCCTGTATAATGATTTAAATATTGTCATTGACTTATTCCAGAATCATACTCATTGTTATGATATCATATATGGTCATATTCTTAGCTTATTATTAGTAATATTTCATTGTTACTTGTTATTCGGGTGTTTATTACTTTTTGTTCTTATGGGTGTTTTGTCGAATAAATTCTTATTCTTATTTTTAGGTTATAGATACCTCATTTACAGAATGTTATTATAGTAATATATATAATATTCATTCATTAAATTCATTTATATAATAATTATGCAATGAAGATCATGTAGAACGAGTCACATCACATCTTGGAGACGGTATTCCATACGTACGCACGGGCAATGATATCATTCCCATGATCATGGAATTGTATTGGAGTGTATGTATACTATTTCATAATAAATATAAATTTACAATAATCATATATATTCATTCTTTACACCATTATACCCATCCAAGTAAGGTGGTGGTGGAAAATAGATTACACCACGGCGTGGAGACGGTATTCCATACGTACGCACGCGCGGTGATTTCATTTTCTGTAGGATGGATAAGTGGTGAAATAGGGTTGTTTCATAATTATAATAAAATATCAGTATATGAGTGATACTGATGTTATTACTTCATGATGAAACAACTAATGAAGAAGAAGTGGAAGAGGAAATAAAGATGAAAGAATCGGTAACGGGAATTACCTCTCCTTTGAAGCGCTTCTTTAAGACCTACTTTTAGGTCACTAAAATTGGTCTTTGAAGAAGACAAGGACCTATAGGATGTCTCTAGGGAAGTGTAGAGGAGAAAGTGGCAGGGGTTGGCCGAGCATGAAGGCTCAAATTGGTGTGAGGAGGAGAGGGAGGAGGTGCCCTTTTATAAGGGAGGAGAGGGGCACCTTTGGAATAACTAAATATATTATTTTATTATAAAGACAAATTCGGTTTTAAATAGATCCAAATTTATTTATTTCGAAGCTAAGGTACGTATCGGTAGAAATCCTCTCATCCAATAGAATTTAGACAAGTTTAGGTTCCTATTTTAACCTTATCATTTAGATTTAACATTAAGTTAAATAATTTTACTTTTACCGTGTCCTCTTGTGTTCTTACACTATACGGTTAATAAACATACTATAACAAGCCAAAAGAACCCCAAGTTTCTTATTATTAATATATATAACCTTACATATGTCATTTGGCCGAACCATAGATTTTTAGGAATAACATAACAATTAATAATATAATATTTGTTTTAAAAACTATTTTATGTCAATTTTGACACTATTTAGTAATTGATTTTTGTTAAAATTATAACAGAATTATTAATTCAAATAAAGTTAATTAAATCAATACTAACATGTGATAGTAACCTATAAAATTAGTGGAATTCATAAAAAGTCTCAAATTACATTTATTTGGGTATTTATAACATCAATTATGTCAATATTTCTTTAATAAGATAATTACTCTATCATCGTTGTGTCATAAATAAATTAGATTATTTAATGTCTAAAAATTATAAATAAAATATCATTATGTTGGAAATCTTTTTATCTTCCTAATTAATATTTATAGTCGAATTTATCTTATGTATAACCCCATATTAAAAATGATTTACTTATTAAACTTTGATTTTAACTATTTTAACCCTTCTTTAAGTAAATTGATAATAAATGTCCTAATCTAATCCAAGTGGACCTAAATGGTCATATTTTATTCCTAAGGTTGTTTTTAGTCAAATTAAACTTATCCAATAGAATTAGGAAATGTTTTAGGGTAATAATAATATCATTTTTACCCTTAATTACCCTATTTAGTTTTAACTGTGGTAAATAAAAGTAAAAAGTTACTATTCACCAAAAAATTATTTTCATCTCATTGAACCACATTTTTATTACTGACATCAACCTTGTTTCTCGGATTTTCAAAATTCCACTCACAGAAGTGGTAAAATTATATTTTATGAAAAATTTAGTTTTTTTAACTACCACTTAGTGGTTTCACTATTCACCAAAAATTGAATGTTTTCAGAAAAATACCAAAATTTCACCGTAGGATAATTTCGATATTCCAAATCTAAAAATGATGTCCATTTTGAAATATAAAATTTATAAAATTTCAAAAAGTGGATATTACTATTCATAACGGCTAGTTTTAATAATATTTCAATAGCATATCGTTGATTAGTGAAACTCGGTATTGCGTACGACGCAAGCTATCGAGGAAGGCCACGATTGCGTGTAAAGCAAGCCAATCTAGTTTTGTGTGTGGTGAACGATTACTTTGATGATTTAAAAACAAAATATTTCTCATAAAAGTCTCGGGTGTTACATTCTACCCCTCTTAAAATGAATTTCTCCCTCGAAATTCGTCACTTTGTAACAAACAGATGAGGATACATATCCCGCATCATATCCTCAAGCTCCCATGCAGCTTCTTCTAATTGATGGTTCCTCCATAAAACTTTCACCAAGCGAGTGGTCTTGATCCGTAGGACTTTTTCGCTACGATCCAGAATCTCTATCGGTTGTTCTTCATAAGAACGATCTTGCTCCAGCGATACAACTTCTGAGCTGAGTACATGTGAAGGACCTGGTATGTACTTTCTCAGGAGAGATACATGGAACACATCGTGAACTTGAGAGATATTCGGTGGAAGCGCCAATCGGTAAGCTACCTTTCCAACACGATCCAGTATTTCGAAAGGACCGTTATATCTAGGGCTCAACTTACCCTTCTTTCCAAATCTCATTACCCTCTTCCAGGGAGATATTCGTAAGAACACTTTATCACCCACATCAAACTCTAGGTATTTTCTTCGGTTTTCGGCTTATCTTTTCTATAGACTTTGAGCTGCTCTTATGTGTTGTTGAATAGATCGGACCTTTTCTGTCATCTCATCAACAAGATCAGGTCCTAATAGCTTTCTTTCCCGAACTTCATCTCAGCAAGTTGGAGTCCTGCATTTCTTTCCATATAGAGATTCATAAGGAGCCATCTGAATACTGGAGTGAAATCTATTATTATAAGAAAATTTCACCAATGGTAGGTGTTGATCCCAACCACCTTTCAAATCCATAGATCAAGCTCTCATCATATCTTCTAGAGTTTGAATTGTTCTCTCAGACTGACCGTCTGTCTGAGGATGACAAGCAGTGCTGAAACTCAACTCTGTATCCAGAGTATGCTGAAGACTTCGCCAGAACTTCGAGGTAAATCTCAGATCCTGATTAGATATAATAGAATGTGGTACTCCATGCAATCATACCACTTCCTTTACATATATCCTGGCAAGCTGATCCACAGAGAAATCCTCTCTAATAGCAATGAAGTGTGCAGACTTTGTAAGACGATCAACTATGACCCAGATAGCATTATTGCCTTTGGATGTTTTAGGAAGTCCTGTGACAAAGTCCATAGTGATGTTTTCCCATTTCCATTCGGGTATGGGTAATGGTTGTAACATCCCCTTAGACTTGTGTCTCTCAGTTTTAACTTGTTGACAGACCAAGCATCGAGAGACATATTCAGCAACATCTCTTTTCATGCCATCCCACCAGAAGTACTCTTTCAGGTCCCTATACATCTTCGTGCTTCCAGGATGAATAGAAAATGATGAACTATGAGCCTCATCCAGCAGCTCATTCTTTAATTCGGGGATGGGAGGAACGCAAACACGATTCCTGAACTTTATTATCCCATCACAATCAAGGTTGAATTCAGGAACATTTCTCACCTTCTTTTGTAACACTACATCTTCTTTTTGTGCCTCTTTAATCTTCATATGTATAGATGGTTGAACATTCATTTGAGAAAGATACGATTTTCCCCCTTCCATTAAAATTCCAAGATCCATCCTTTGTAAATCCATAAATATTGGATCTTTTGTGATCCTCATCATGGATAAGCTAGCATGGTCTTGTCGACTTAATGCATCTTCCACCTTGTTTGCTTTCCCAGGGTGGTAATGAATTGAGCAGTCGTAATCCTTAATCAGCTCCAACCATCTTCCTTGGCACATATTCAGCCCCTTTTGTGTGAAAATATACTTTAAAATTTTATGATCAGTATAAATTTCACACCTTTCTCCATAAGATAATGCCTCCAAATCTTTAATGAAAATATTACCACATCATACTCCAAATCATGAGTTGGGTAATTTTGCTCATGGATTTTCAACTGTCGTGAGGCATAGGCTATCACCATATCATTTTTCATAAGAAAACACCCCAATCCCTTCTTGGATGCATCACTATAGATCACAAAACGTTCTCCACTACAAGGTAGTGTGAGCACATGTGCACTGGATAATCTTCTTTTCAACTCCTTGAAATTCTCTTCACATTCTTCCGTCCAAACTAACTTAACCCCTTTCCAAGTCAAATTGGTGAGTGGATTAGATAATCGTGAAAAATCTTTCACAAAACGTCGATAATATCCAGCCAAACCAAGAAAACATTGGATCTCAGTTACTGTTGTTGGTCTCGACCATCTTTCGATAACCTCTGTTTTTGCTGGATCCACAGATATCCCCTCTTTTGAGATTATGTTACCCAAAAATGCAACTTTTTGAAGCCAAAATTCACACATGGTAAATTTGGCATAAATTTTCTCCTTTATCAGGGTATTCAATATAATTCTCAAGTGCTCTTCATGTTCTTCCTTGCTCTTTGAATATACAGGTATATCGTCTATAAAGACGACCATAAACTGATCAAGATAGTCTCCAAAGACCCTATTCATCAGATCCATGAAGACAGCAGGAGAATTAGTAAGACCAAATGGCATCACTACAAATGCATAATGTCCATACCTTGTATGCAATGTCGTCTTTGGTATATCCTCCCTTTTGACCCTTAATTGATGATACCCTCAACGAAGATCAATCTTCGAAAATTATTGAGCTCCACGTAGTTGGACAAATAATTCATCAATGCGTGAGAGATGATATTTGTTCTTGATAGTGATATTGTTAAGTTATCGATAATCAATGCAGAGTCTCATTGATCCATCTTTCTTCTTAACAAACAGAACATGTGCTCCCCAAGGTGACGCACTAGGGCATATGAACCCCTTATCAAGATTCTCTTGGAGTTGCTTCTTCAATTCCTGCAACTCAATTGGGGCCAATCTATAAGGTGTCTTTGAAATAGGCAATGCACCTGGTACAAGTTCTATTTAAAACTAAACATCACGATTTGGTGGAAGTCCCAGCAATTCCTCCGGAAATACATCACCAAAATCCAGTACAATGGGCATATTCTTAATCGTGAGTTTCTCACCAACCATTTGAGATAAATAACCTTCATTTAGAGGAATCAAGACACATAAGATGGATGAAATTTCCACTGGAAGGTTATGTTCAGCCTTGCATCGATAGACGATCATAGATTGATCTGGAATATGAAATGTGACTTACTTTCATTGGAAATTGATATGAGATCCATATAAGGAAAGCCAATCCATGCTAAGAATCACATAAAATTCCACTATAGGAAGGATCACAAGATTTTCAGGAAGCACTTTCCCACAAACATCAATCGGAGAAGAATTATAAACTTTTGATGTGACTGTTGTGCAATTAGGTGTTGTCACAGCAAACACAACTTCTAATTGTTGAGGTAATATGGTGATACCCTTAGAAAAATCTTCAGAAATAAAAGAGTTGGTGGATCTAGAATCAAATAAAACATTTGATACTTTAGAGTGGATGGTAAGTGTACCTTTCGCCACATTGTTATCGTACTCCATATCGCTAATAGAAATTGCATGTGACTTTCCTTTGTCTTTAGCCTTATGATTTTGTTGATGTCGATCATCATCTACAACCCTTGGATTAGAGTATTTATTGGAATAATGCCCCATCTCCTTGCACTTGAAACATTGAAGTTTAGTATGTTCATTCTGTGTATCCCTTCCTTTGTTTTCATCATTAGACATTTTTTTTCCATCATTGCGGCATTAAAATGCCCGATGACCTTCCTTTCCAAATTTGAAACATTTACTTGTCCCTTTAAGACAACTCCCTCCATGTTTCTTTCCACACATTGAGCATAACAGAAATCTCATCTTCTTTTCAGTGTGCCCTTTAGATTTTCCTTTGAATTCCATTTTACTCTTCTTATCAAACCCATATGACTGATGGGTTACTCCAATCTCCATCTCGACTTTGAGATAACATCGAATGATTTCTTCGTAGCTATTGAAGTCCCTTATGGCTAACGCACTTTGAAGACTTGGTTTTAAGCCACTAAAGAATCGATTGATCTTACTCTCAGGTTGGATAATAATACCAGAAGCGTACATTGCAAGTCTTGTAAAATTTGCTTCATAGGTACCAAAAGATTCATCATCCTTTTTCTTTAGTTCAAGAAACTCTTTCTCCATCTTTGTTCGGAGAATACGAGGGAAGTACTTATTTAAAAATAAGTTCTTGAACTCGTCTCATTCCATGGACTCAATTTCATCTCTTTGCCTCATATTCTTAATAAGATTCTGCCATTGATTAGAATATCATTCCAAACGGTACACTACTATGATGACTTTATCATGTTCAGAACATTGATGAACTGAAAATATCTTTTCAGTAGTACTAATCCATTGTTCAGAAATTAATGGTTCAGTAGACCCGCTGAATGAATGTGGACGCTGCCTCATGATGGATTCAACATAATGTTTCTCCTTCCTTTGCTCGTTAGGAATTCCTGCATGATTCATAGCTTGAGAAAGTTGTGTGAGAATGGCTACAAGATTTTTCATTCCATCCCCCATAACGTTTGGTTGCTCAGGGGGACAATCATTGCATTGCCCGTCGCATTCTGCATTAACACAGTTCCTTCGGGTTCCAGCCATCGACAAAAACCAAGAAGAATTGTGTGAGAAACACTAATTATAATAGGAAAACCACATAATAAAGAATAAAATTTTACACTTAAGGTCTTATCCTAGGTTATTCATGGTCATTTCTAAAACACTAAGATTGTGTTCTATGCTTAGAATTATCCTTAGTGTTCTTACTAAGGCTTTCACATCCTAGTTTCCAATGGTTGATTATACCTTTCCTTTGATACCAACTATAACGACCCATACTTTACATACATTGTTATTACTTCAAAATGTAGGATCGAAATAGTGATGTAGATTCTCAATATACAAGAGGGGGGGGGGGGGTGAATTGTACACATTAAAAATTCCTTTGTAACTTTTAAAGTTAGTTATGAATAACTATTTTTTCCTTAAGCAAAGGAAAGGGATAAGTTTAACAAAGTTAAACTAAGAAAATTCACAACACCTCTAACACCGAAAGCAAGCTTGGAAAGAGATTCCGAAAGAAGGTTCCGGAAATATGGTTCCGGAAATTGAAACTTAACAAAAGATTACAATATGAGATTCTACCTTAAAGCGTATAGAATCTAAATGAAATAGAGTACAAGTAAGGAAGTATAAGAAAGTTATACTTTCCTTATAATACAAAATGCAGCGGAATATAAACAAGTAGTAGAACTACTAGTAATAAGATATAAGTCTTTTAACCCAAAGAGAAGGGTATCCAACAACCTTGGATAAAGGTCCCTTGACTTATACATTCAAGCAAGTCTGTCTTACCCACACCAGGGTAATCCCTCGATATGAAGATCAGAGTCTCTGTCTTGCTATCCCTGCAAGCCCTCAACTTCAAGGTAGTTGGCAACCTCTGTCTTCCTCAGTAAGGAACCCCTCGAACTTCAAGGTAGTCGGCACCTCTGTCTTTCTATCCCCGGAAGCCCTCGAATGTAATCACCAACATTCGGAGTCGCACGAAGCTTTCGGAGTTAATAAGAGCCTCTCTCCCTAGAAATCACTTCAAGTATGTAATCACATGAGTCGAAGATCAGTCAGCCTTTCATCCCTCAGTGTTCAGTATCGAGCTCTTTCAAATGACCTCTTTTTTATAGGTAAGGTCGGCCTCCTTCCCAACGGTAATATTTTACTTAATGATCGGAGGGACCTGTACACGTGTCACTTTGACAACGGTTAGTTTATAACAAATTAGACGACATAGTTTTACAACAAAACAAGTGTAACTGAATGTACGACATCATTTTGGAATGAAGAAAATGTAAGTAAGGACTAATTAATAGTTCGGAGTGTTAAGCAAGTCAAAGGTTCGACGTCTAACCAAAAAGAAGTTCGGAGTCTATGTTAATAAATGTTCAGATTCTATTTTATAGAAAATCAGAGTCTGGTTTCATCAGAAATCGGATTCTAAATCTGTAGAGTTCGGAGTCGAACTGCTTAAAAGTTCGGAGTCAAACTTCTAAAGAGTTCGGAGTCGAACTTATTAAGAGTTCGGAGTCGAACTTATTAAGAGTTCAGAGTCGAACTTCTTACGATTTCGGAGTTGAACTTCTTAAGAGTTTGGAGTCAAAATTCTAAAGAGTTCGGAGTCTAATTTATTAAGAGTTCAGAGTCGAACTTCTTAAGAGTTCGGAGTTGAACTTCTAAAGAGTTCAGAGTCGAACTTCTAAAGAGTTTGAATTAGAACTGATTCAGAGTTTGGAGTCCAGAATTCGGAATAAAACTATATTACAGATCACATCCAAGATTTGGATCCTAAAAACATAATACTCCAACTTTTCATTATAAGGCTCTAACAATTTGGTTGTGATTCTGGTTTTTGATTTTAAGGAAAAAAATGGCTAAGTATAAGAAAATCTAGGTTAAGGTAAATTTCCTTAAGGAAGTAAATTTTTCTTATTTGAGTAATAATAATATTTACTTAAGTATATGGTGTTTGTGATTTTCAAAATAAGAAGGAATGGAATAGTCATAAGGAAAACCTTATTGACTCAACAATCTCCCCCTTTTTGGAAAGCACAAACATCCTTTTGAAAAAGTATATAAGGATTTTGAAAAATTTCATTAGACTATTTAAAACATATCTCCCTTCGTTCATGGATAGAAGTGAATACAACTAACTCCCCCTTAGGCATTGAAACTCTAAGGATTGTATTCTGGGTTTCCGGAGTAGAGTTTTCATTATTGTAAGAATGAAACAAAACGTAGTGGGAAACTCCCCCTTTCCTTAAGGATAATTATCTCAGAAATTTTTCTTTTCTCCTCCTCAGGAATAGTTCCTTTTCCTTCTCCCCCTTTGTGATTTTAAAAAAGAATTGAAGGGAATGGAAAAGTCATAAGGAAAACCTTATTGACTCAACACAAAATTGAAGCACACTTATTACAATATATAACAAAACCAGGAAAGGACCGTATAGGTATAGTGTCTCTAGAAACTGGGAAACATAAACAACTTGTTCATACAGCGTCTACACTGTATCCCATTTGTTTCATCATATCTATAGTCCCTTTTGGCATATCTTACTTAATAACCTTCTTCCTAACCTGGGGAAAGAAAACATACAAAAGGGTGAGATAAAATGCTCAGTAAGGGTAAACAAAAGAAATATCAATCACATCATATTCATAAGAACATAACTTTTGGAAATATTAACCTGAAAAATAGATCATAATTTCATAACATGGGATAAATCATTGTAGTGAAATGTAATCCCAATAATCATAACATAAAACATGAAACTTTGTGTCATACAAACATAATCATTGAGAATCATTTCTTATTATTCAAGACTCATTGAAAAGACTATCTTAGTGGACAAAGTCCATTTCTGAACCGAGTTCACTTCTCATTTTAGTCCTGTTTCACTAAACCGGTATGACATGCCGTTCCAGCCATGTCTATCTCATGAGATATAAAATCTTTACCCAATGCATTGGAGGGATATATAGGTCCCACCCATCTCATAATGATACTATTCATATGTGTGCCACGAAATCATAAATCATACATCATTGCATAACCCATGTAATAAAAATGGGATTTTATACAACATGACATCATAAAACAATTCATATAAGATAAAGGAATAAAAATAATTCCATCACAGCATAATAAAATCCATGTAATAATAGGGATAGAAACATAACCCTATATTATCTTAGATGGAAAATAATTTTGATAAAACACTTGAACTCCATTCTTGAGGAAAATATCCTTTCTACTTCAAAAACATTTTCATTTCTTAACATGTCATACAATTTTAAACTAAAATAATCGATAAAAAATAAACTTGAAAAATTTTAAATGAAGCTTCTTGGAAATAATGTTTTAAAAATCCATTCATGCCGTATAAGTTAAAAAAAACATTCTTCTCGTACTTTTGACGGAAAAGTCAAAAAGTACCTTGTATGAAAAACGACAAAAAATTCCTTTTATATATTTTACAAAAAACTCACCAAAGGGTAAAATTGGATTTAAACAATTGTAGTTGTATGGAAAAAATATTACATATTGAGGAAAAATGGATGTGGATGATAAAATAAACCCTAGTAAATACCAAAGTATAAACAATCTCGGATAATATGAGATTGTGATATCTTTCGTTACCTTAGGTCCGATTTGCTTTGTAAGTGTCTCAACCTCCTGTATAATGATTTAAATAATGTCATTAACTTATTATAGAATCATACTCATTGTTATGATATCATATATGGTCATATTCTTAGCTTATTATTAGTAATATTTCATTGCTACTTGTTATTCGGGTGTTTATTACTTTTTGTTCTTACGCGTGTTTTGTCGAATAAATTCTTATTCTTCTTTTTAGGTTATAGATACCTCAATTACAGATTGGTATTATTGTAATATATATCATATTAATTCATTAAATTCATTTATATAATCATTATTAAATGAAGATCATGTAGAACGAGTCACATCACATCGTGGAGACGGTATTCCGTACGTACGAATGAGCGATGATATCGTTCCCACGATCGTGGAATTATATTGGAGTGTATATATACTATTTCATAATCAATATAAATTTACAATAATCATATATATTCATTATTTACACCATTATACCCATCCAAGTAAGGTGGTGGTGGAAAATAGATTACACCACGGCGTGGAGACAGTATTCCGAACGTACACGGGCGCGGTGATTTCATTTTCTGTAGGATGGATATGTGGTGAAATAGGGTTGTTTCATACTTATAATAACATATAATTATATGAGTGCTACTGATGTTATTACTTCATTATGAAATAACTAAAGAAGAAGAAGTGGAGGAAGAAATAAAATGAAAGAATCGGTAACAGGAATTACCTCTTCTTTGAAGCGCTTCTTTGAGACCTCCTTTTAGGGCACTAAAATTGGTCTTTGAAGAAGAAAAGGACCTCTAGGATGTCTCTACGGATGTGTAGTGGAGAACGTGGCAGGGGTTGGACAATCTTGAAGGCTCAAATTGGTGTGAGGAGGAGAGGGAGGAGGTTCCCTTTTATAAAGGATGAGAGGGGTACCTTTGGAATAACTAAAACAATTATTTTATTATAAAGCCAAATTCGGTTTTAAATAGCTCCAAATTGATTTATTTATAATCTAAGGTGGGGATGGGTATAGATACTCTCATACAATATAATTTATAACAGTTTAGGTTCCTATTTTAACCTTATCATTTAGATTTAACATTAAGTTATATAATTTTACTTTTACCGTGTCTTCTTGTGTTCTTACACTATAAGGGTAATAAACTTACTATAACAAGCCAAACGAACCCCAAGTTTTTTATTATTAATATATAAAAACTTATATAATTCATTTGGCCTAACCTTAGATTTTTAGGAATAAAATAACAATTAATAATATAATATTTGTTTTAAAAACTATTTTATGTCAATTTTGACACTATTTAGTAATTGATTTTTGTAAAAATTATAATAGAATTATTAGTTCAAAAAAAGTTAATTAAATAAATTTTAACATGTCTTATTAACCTATAAAATTATTGGAATTCATAAAAAGTCTCATATTACATTTATTTGGGTTTTTATAACATCAATTATGTCAATATTTCATTAATAAGATAATTATTGTATCATCGTTGTGTCATAAATAAATTAAATTATTTAATGTCTAAAAATTATAAATAAAATACCATTATGTTGGAAATATTTTTATCTTTATAATGAATATTTATAGTCAAATTTATCTTATGTGTATCATCATATTAAAAATAATTTACTTATTAAACTTTGATTTTAACTATTTTAACCCTTCTTTAAGTAAATTGATAATAATTGTCCTAATCTAATCCAAGTGGGCCTAAATTGTCATATGTTATTCCTAAGGTTGTTTTTGGTAGAATTACACTTATCCAATAGAATTAGGGCATGTGTTAGGGTAATAATAATATCATTTTTACCCTTAATTGCGTTATTTACTTTTAACCGTGGTAAATAAAAGAAAAAAGTTAATATTCACCAAAAAATTATTTTCATCTCATTGAACCACATTTTTCTTACTGACATCAATCGTGTCTCCCAGATTTTCTAAATTCCACTCACAGAAGCGGTAAAATTATGTTTTATGAAAAATTTAGTTTTTTTAACTACCACTTAGTGGTTTCACTATTCATCAAAAATTGAAAGTTTTTAGAAAAATACCAACATTTCACCCTAGGATAATTTCGATATTCAAAATCCAAAAATGAAGTCCATTTTGAAAAATAAAATTTATAAAATATCGAAAAGTGGTTAATACTATTCATAACAGCTATTTTTAATAATATTTTAATAGCATATCGTTGTTTAGTGACACTCGGTATTGCGTACGACGCAAGCTATCAAGGAAGGCCGCGATTGCGTGTAAAGAAATCCAATCTAGTGTTGTGTGTGGTGAAAGATTCCTTTGATTATTTAAAAACAAAATATTTCTCATAAAAGTCTCGGGTGTCACAACTACCTACTTCATGATGGGAGGTGGCTCAACATGTAGACCTCCTGGAGGACTAGCCTGAAAACAAGTTCCTTACACTGAAGCCTCAACTCATGGATGATTTTTAACATAATCATGTCCTAAATATCTATTTGGTTGTTGACATAGAGGTATCCTAAAATAAAATAAATATTCTCCTTGGTCAAAGTGTGAATCTTGGGAGATGACTCAAGAAGGATAGGAAAAACCCAAAACCCAGTCTTATATGATGCATGTATCATAATTTACTTGAAACCAGTATTCTATGGCACTGAGTCGAAAAGAATGTTATTAGAGTCCTGGTGAATTTATATTCCATCCACCACATGAAAAATAGATTCCTTATCCTAAAATTGAAACTCAAAACAAATTAAAAGTGTCGATATGCAACCCAATCTATTCTCATGACACTACGGTCTCAAAGTGAAACCAGTTCTGATACCACTCTTTCATGGCCCAACCCAATTGGGATCGAGCTTCAACTCCCCAAGCCTAAATCCATAGGCCAAGGTCTATAATCTATCAATGAATTGGGTATCACACACATGGGTGTCCTTAGAATAAAGTACCTATATTCAAACACCCACATAAACCTCTATAAAAGAGTATAGAGATATATAAAGAAGAAAAATAAAATAATGCATACATTTATCACAAACCAGAATAAAAGAGTTGTACAAAAAGGAAAAAAATACATGCCCACACAAAAAAACTATAAAAATATCCATCCTTCAAAGATGAAGGGGATCAATTTCAAATAAACCTCATTAGAATCATCCTTCTCAATGCTTCAGTAAACACCCTGATCATGAAAAATCACTAAGCTCCACCTATTTGGGTCCTCCCAAGACTCTGTTGAAAGGCCTGTAGTATGAAGAAGACACATCACATGTAGGAAAGACCCATGGAGGGGTGAGTATAAATATACTCAGTATGTGCCCCCAAAAACCCAAATTAAAAGGGAGGAACTGAAAGGAAATAGCCCACTCAACCCATATAGAGGGTACCCAAAAGAGAGAGAAACTCTATCTCAATTCCATACATATATATATAGGACTAGACTGCTCATAACACATTGTGTGTAATTTAATTGGTGACAAATCACATGAAAAAATATAAATTCACCCATATATACTCTTTTCAGGCACCAAGTCACATGAGGTTCCAACCTAACAAACACTTACATATTCTACAAGAAGCTCTAGAGGAAACACTCATCCTATAGCAGAAAATCCATGAGCTCTATCTATATATATGAAAAATTCCCAATATATATCACTCAATTAGGTACAACCCAGCCATCCTAGTTTGAAAATTTGAATGATACCCCTCAACCGAGTATCCCAAATCTAATGGAACACCACCACCATGAAATAGGGAACAAAACGAAGAGATAATGATCATTGGATATCACAACAAAGATCTCCATGATTTAACTTAGTGGATCTCAATAATCAAATATGGGATCTCAAACAACCTAAATGGGGGATGCTATAAACCCTACTAGAACCATGGAATTTCTCAAACCACAGAAAGGTGATCCATCAAAGGAATCACTTAGTGGAACATTGAAACAAGAATAGAAAACCATAAAAGAAAACTCATAAAATAAGGGATAACTCTTAGGATCCACTAGGAGATACCACCAACCCAATCTAGTATAAAAAATTATCTATCTCAGAGAGGGTATCAGTCCTAGGATCCAGTGGGGGATACCATATCCTAATCTAACATCATAGAGATCACAACACTCAGATATAGGATCGTCCCCCGTGCAGTGTTTGTCATGATGAATTAGAAAACTCTAGTAGGTATAATCTGTATAGTTTGGGATCATACTCCTGATGATGTCATTAACCTAACACAAAACATCTGCTAAGTAAGGATTATATAACCGGTGTTGCTGCAAACCCTACTAAAACTACAAGCTGTGTAGGGGATCATTCCACTGACGATACCACAAATATTATAGGGAAATCCAACTATATAAGGGATAACCTCATATGTAGTTTTCATCATGGTGCTTCTAAGAACCCAATCATGGGAAACAATATGCTACTGGATACCACCATAACCACTACGGAGGGATACAAAATCTCTAAAAAAATGATAAAGGATTCTGCCTTGACCTCCCTGGAGGGATGCTACAATTATATCCATGCTCACCCTACCAGTTAGATTACAATTTTGTATTGAAGACATAATACCACACAAACCCTCATAGAAATGGACCATGGGAGATCACCCAATTGATGTTGGTCAAAATATTACTAACCCAAGTGATCTGTATATTTTCCTCACCTCACATATCATATCCCCAAACGGTACACACCATCATAATCTATGAAGAAAACTCCTTAGGATTGGATAATCATAGTGCTGAATCCGATCATCTAAAGAGGAGATACGAGGGGTGGAAATTATTTAATGAGAAGACTACACATCGTGTGATATATCCTAATCACTTGGCCGTGTAATACATCTACAAATCTCAGCCATCCATGTTATCCACATGATGTGTACCCCTTAGTACATGGAATGTGATAACTACATGGCCCCTTGACCATTTCTAATTACCATTCTCTTTTTCGGCACCCCATGTTTGTGTACTTTGGTCGTGTACAATTACACGACTATATACATTCACATGGATTCCCTACCATGTCTTCAAGAGAAAAGACTTGGGGACACTACATGACATGTAACCCATGATACACGATGTATAGTCCCCAAAACACATATTCCATGAATGTAAAGAACACACAGTGTGTTCCTCTGGTCTACACAATGGGTTGACATGAAAATCCATCAGAAATTGCATATGAGTAGCTCAGATCAGCCCTATTAACCCCAAAACACACTGATCGACCCTCAAGGGGTCCAGAGAAAGAAAATAAGGGATCAAAAACCTAAAAATGATTCATAAGTTATTGGGATGAGACTTAAAAGTCAAACCACATACCTCAATGTGAATCATTGATGCTTCGAGGTTGAAACGATGCTCAGAAGCTACTATTGCGTGATTCGGGAGAGATCGCTGCCAATATTAGAGATTGGTAGTGTCTCATTTCGTCGATTCAATCCTCGAGTTGTCTATTGGTAGAAAGGGGGACATGGTATTCATAACTTATTTCATTGATACCAAAGGTTTTGTATATGGTTATTGTTTTACATTTTTTATAAAAATTTCCTTAACCGAACTCCCCATCGCCCGCATGCCTCTGACTGGAAACCCAGTACTGAAAATATCTATGTTACACCTTGGGTAAAAATGTCATTTTAAACTCGAAAGCGGTTACAAAAATATGATACAAGACATCTCTCAAGATTTTTTCCACATCTCAAGAGAAACTATACATGCGTGATAAAATTTAATTAATATTATTATTATCCCCTTGCTGAGGCTCTCTAGGCCCTGGAACTCTACACTAACTCAGTACCAGGGTTCAAAATTATTATTAGGAATATTCCAACACCTTACAAGTCAAATCCATGTCATTACAATTATATTGGTTGATGTGCATGATGTATCACACTATTTATACTTATTTGGATGAGGGGCATGATGCTCCTCATTCATTTTCATTGGGTGTTGGGGATGATGACTCACCCCACCAACTTGAGTGATGAGAAAGATACCTCACATTTAAATTATATTAAAGACATGTACCCTTCGTAGGAGTCTATAGCTAATTGGATTGGTTATGGATGACTAAGTTATGCCTTGTGTCTAGCTAGAAACTTCTATCCACATATATTCCTATATACATCCTCATGTATATTGTGTATATACATGTATACATATAATATATGATTCATTATATATATATATATGGATAATCATGGTTATTGAGATATGACTCATTCCGACCCATACCGAAGCAGGTAATGTTTCCCAAGTGTATAATTGATACATGTCCTGACTGGTATTTATTTTCTATTATCATTTATTTTTCATTATACATGAACACTTCTATACTATACTCACTAGATATATTATTCTAGATATCATTGGTTGTGACCTTCTGAGTTTGTCTTACACCATACTCAAGTTTCCTTTTGTACTTGATAAGACCTTATAAATGCAAGTGAGGATAAGGTAATGTTTTCTATTATAAATTCTTTATCTCTTTATCTTGTATAATGGAGCATGGGAGTAGAGGATAAAGTGTATGAGTGTGATTCTAGTAGAGATATCTTTTGGACTTTTTGTATTTTTGTGTAGAATTTTGTATATTCCTATTTACTATGTCCCATAGATCCTATTTTCTGTACGAAAAAATTCCATAAAATCATTTTTTATATGATTATGCCAATGAATTTTGATTATTATTTATGTTGTTTGGATGTTTTTACTTCTGATGTTGACTATTTTATTTGTTTCCACTATGCTATCTTTTATATCATGATTTCACTATTTATTATTTCTGTTTATATATTCTCTTCCTCTCTAATGCGAGGGTATAATCTCCCTAACATGCCACCTTGGACCCTCAATACTAGTCGGCTGCCTCAGGCCTACGAGGAGGCACACTTGGGGCCACATGACCCACTAGATTGGGGAAACGTTTTAATAGATCATGGGTTGGGACATCACATTGTATATATGTTACTCATATATAAACCCAATTTCATTTACAGTTATTTTATTGGTATAATGTTCTATGTTACATTAATGGTTATATCTATGAAGTAAACTTGATTTATGAAAACGTCTCAATTTATTATTTCACATCAAGTACCATCTCCATCAGATGTTTTTAACCATGAAGAATTACCTTAATGACGCATTATTATTATTATTATTTCTCTAATATTTTCCATGTATTTAAATAAATTGGAACTCAATTTTCACAACAATAATATATAAAAGTTATTATTATGAATATATTGGGAAAATGATAGTGATCCAATGAATTGTGTAATATTTTCATCTCATGAGATAACTATTGGTTCTTGTTGCAACAGAAGTGTAGGATTGGTGTGTGACCAAATTTAAAAATTTCCTTGATCGTTGATTAATCCATGATCAATAAGAAAATAAACACCAATATCCATAGAATTGAATCAAATATAAAAGGAAATGGAGAAAACCTAAAACTGAGAAGAGATTATCAACATATTTTGTTTATAATTAATTTAATTAAATTAAAGAGTAACCTCCAACGTGATTCTTTATTCGTTGATACACACAACCACAAGTCTGAGGTGAAATTTTGTTAAAATATTGAATCCTTGGATATGATTCCTAAAATAATGATACAAACATACTCCACATATATCCAACCATCACTGAAGAAGTTTCAGAGTACTACCATGGAAGATCCTTTCACATGCGATGTTTGCCTTTGATCACTTTGAGAATCACATCCAAAGTGTTCTTATAGATCCGATAGAGGAGGATCTATCTCGTTCTTCAGAGCATTATTGGAGAGGAATGAGTTCTCTATGATTGAGATCTTTTCTTCCAGGATGTAGTGAACACAAAAATTAGTTTTCTTGTGGAATTACCCCTTGGACAATTTAGAGAATAATAACATAATGGGTAATTTAATTCACAAGGTAATAATAAATAATTATCATAAGTTATGTCAATTAATTAATTATTCCATATGAAACCCCATGTCAAATAATAATACAATGATATTATTTCCATGGAATGTAATTAACATTAATGTTATATTTAAATATTATTTAACCAAATAATATTTAATATTATTTCTCACCACACCCATAACATGGTCTTCCAATCATCTTAAATATTTACCGAGCCCTGAATAATGACTATTTATTTATTAAATAAATATAACTGCATTATTTTCTAAAAATTAAATATTCCATCCACAATATATTCTCTCACATAAATAAGGGAAAAATAAATGCGATCAGGCATACTTGAATAATTATTAAACCACAATCAAGAATAATATTTACTAAACTTGTTAAATAAATTAACTATTTAACATAGAAACTAGTTATAATTAATGTGTGGCCCTAGAGGACTCTTTCCCATTGGAATTAAATGGAATTGCCTAAAGTCCAAGATTATTATCCAGTAACAGGTCAAGGAACCTAAGAGAAATAATTTGATGTCATAATGACATGTCACCTAATACGAATTCTTATAGTGTAATATAATCCATTTGTCCTGATATCTATAATGAAGCATTTTTCATGCAAGTTCCATCAACCCATGTGATCGAGTTCTCATTATTTGAATTCCTAGAATTGAAATTTCCTAGAGAAAATCATGGCCATGGATTTAGTTAGGCTATATCATTTCTATCAAAGGGCATGAGATAACTTCTTCTTAAGAAGTTAAAAATCATTTCTCACATTATTCATTAATGAAATATTACTTTTGACACATGCAACATATCCTACCTCATCGTGAACATATATAATATTGGTTTTCATTAATAAATATGAGTGAGAGATTCATAGTACCAATTAATAATAATATTACTATATAATGTCCAATACCCACGTCCGTAGATAGTAACATCCAATGAAAATTGTGAATTTGGATTTCCTACTAGTGCGTCTTATTTTCATAATATCATTATGGATTTTACTAAGGTCCCACAACATGTGAATGTTACTCAATGTTTCACGATCACCACCCTAGATAGCCTATATTATTGGAGTTCCATCAAATGATATCATCCAATCATAGAACAAATATTCAAGAATAGTGTCATGGCACTTCCAGGTTCTCATCATAGTTGGGATACACTATGACCTTTTAGTGTGACAACAATTCTAATGGAATTATAACATACTATGTCACATAGAATAATAATATTGATGTGATAAAGAGTTTATTAATATTAATCCAATGAAAATAGGTTTATCGTAATGTAAAAAATAAGTTGGTTTCTTGGGCACTAACTCCAACAATACCATTTATAGTGCCCAATAATATAGACTAATCACACTATATTATATTGTATCTGTGGTGATAGTTGACAATGGTGAATTTGATGTTAACCTAAGTACGCTATTTTATGTTTTCCTGGTGATGAGCATTAGATATCATTCATGAGTGGTTAGTTTAAGAACATTATGTTATGTTTTTATAGCAGTGAGCCTTGACTATGGTGAACATGTAGTTGGCCTATTCACACTATGCTACATTGTATTAGTAGTGATACCCCTCTATGATGTATGGGTAGTTTGACTGAAATAAATATGTAATGTTTTCTTCGTGGTGAACATTGACCTATGCCTATGGTGTTATGATTTATATTTTTTCCACATATTTATGATTACATGAACATATGATATAATTACCATATTCCATGTTTCTATTCTTATGACCATTCCCATTATGATATCATGTTATGCCTCATATCATCAATGTATTTTCTCACTATCATTAGTTACATTTTTTATTCCCTTAATTGGATTTCTTTACCACCCTTTTATTATTACCAATGTATAAATCGTTTTGTTCCATGTAATTTTTAATAATATATTTATCTCTTGCTCGTGTTTTTTCATGTTATTTCGATCTAATCCTTGATGAAATGTTGATGAGTTTTCCCTTAAATAGTGTCTATGATCACCCCTTTTTTATGTTTACATTCCTTGGGTTATGAAGATGAGTATAACTTATTAATATTCTAGAAGAGATTCAAGTGTGACTCAATTATAAAAAAATGTTCAGAAGTTTTATAAAATAAGTGTCTCATGTAGCTAGCCCCCAAATACATGAAACATTTAATTCTTTTGATTGTGGGAATATTTGTGAGATGTAATGTTGAAATTATGGAAATGATTTAAAATAAAGAGTTTAACTCAATTCGTGTCACATTATATACAATCCCTTATTTAAAAATATTTTTTTTATCATATAACATGGGAGTCTAGTTTGGGGGAGCCTTATTGGATATTATTGTAGTTTATTTATTTTTTTATGGATTAGTGCAGTCATTTTGGTGATTATGACAATAAAAATTTTCTAAGAACTTTAGAGAGATGTTTAATTAATGGATATTTAAATAGTGGTTTTTAAAATTATAAATTACATGGTTTCAAAGAAATAATATCCATGTATAGATACATGCACGTGGAAACTACTATGGAATAGATTCACCTAGGAATAATAACCATGAAAATAGTTGTTTGGGTCTCAACATGATCTTTAATCGTTGTAGGATGAGTAGGCCTAAGAATTTAAACCTTGCTAAACACATCTGGGGGATATGCTTTAGTCAATTCAGGTTATACTTATGAAATGTTATGAAGGATTTCCACATCTTTTATAGTAGCACATGAGCCTCAGCCAAGTTTTTGAGGCATCCTTAATTGTATCCATGAGACCTAGGTTCAAAACTATGTAGAGGCATATATGCAGGAACTGTAGCAGACACTGTAGTAGTACTGTACACTATATAGATACTGTAGTAGTATTCTACAATGTACAAGTACTATAGCAGAACAGTACACTTTGCAGTTACTGTAGCAAGCACTATAGTAGTTAATGTAGCAGGTACTGTTCGTTGCTGTAGAAGTTGGAACTATTTACCTTGGGCCACCAGTTTGGTCTTGGATTCTTTAAGTATTTCGAACCACATAGCCCTTTAGGTCAGTAAGGCTTTTGGGCCACCTATAAGGCATTTGAGCCACCTCAAGGCCTTCGGGCCTCATGTAGTGCCCCAAACAAACTACAAAAAAAAGAGGCCCTAGAAGAGGATTTAGAGCAGGTGGACTCACCAGAGCAGATCCAAATGGATTTTTCAGAATGAGAGGGTATGACTATGACATCGGAAATACACTGTTCTTTCACAAGAAGCCCATCCAGATGTCCATGCGAAGTTGGAGAGCTACTATCATGATGTAGATGCTGGGGAGGTGCAGTTCCTTGTAGATATTCTTGTTGAATTTCCTAATACCTTCGGGTCATGTAATCTCCTAGGCCTACAAGACATATGATCTCTAAGCCTATGAGCCTTGTAAGGGTTCCCACTCATACCTTGAAAGGGGGGGGGGATCAAAAATCAATAAAAATGAAGTCCTTAGTGCCATTCGGGTGTATCTTTTTATAATACGGTTAAGGAACCTATTAGGAAATATTTAATGAAGAACATAGATTGAAACTTAAAAAATGTATATATTAGGGTAAATAATTTTAATATGAGTTATCACTTTAATTTTATTTACTTTAAATAAATTATCAAATTATAATCCTTAACTTTTTATTATTTATGGAATGGATGGATCAAGGAGAAACCTAGATAACAATGATATATATGTACACAACATCGATTAACCGATTGAGAAACTGGATGGGATAGAAGCCGACATTGAAATATTATAGTAATTATCACTCAATAACCTATAGTTATGATTAATAAATTAAGTCTTCACAAACTAAAAAAGATACGAAAATAGAGAATGATGATGTTTCATGGAATTTCACTAGATAAATATTGTGGAGGAAACGAGATTCAATATTTATGTGTCAAAAATGTAGAAAAAAACCTATGTAATTGTATGAATGGAATGAGGATATTTTTCAAGTATAGAAGTGTTTGAAATCTTTCACATAACGTAAAATGAAAATAGAAGTGTTATGTTTACATGATAGTGGAAAATGATGGTCTTTCTAAGGATCCAAAAACTAAGAAATTTTTAAGATGTGAGAAATTTTGGTACTTTAAAAACTAATACACTAATCCAAGATATTAAGATGAAAATAAACATCAATAACCTCTATTATTATTTGAACAAGGAAAATCTATGAAAAGGTAACTATTAATGTGGATAGTGATAATTAAGTGGATTTAGGAACACCTATTACTTACACTATAATTATAAATGTCTTTGTGTTATGTAAGTTTTCACCAACTATTCACTATTGAATTATGAATAAAAACATAGTGGTTTCATTATTATAACCAAGGTATATTAATATACTTTAATATTTGTGTGTTTATGATTCATTAATGTCTTATTATCATTCCTTTAAATTGATGTGTTTTTGGAAATGTATTGGATATATCTACATATAATCCATATTAATCCACAAAACAAGGAAATAACATTTTAAACTGACCAATGATAATCTAAAAATTCCTGGATGACAATGAGATCTCTTGGAAAAATAATTAAATTATAAAAATTATGATACTTAATAATGGGGGATGTTTAGCTCAAATTATTAAGGAAAACATAATATTAGGAATGACCATTTTAAAGGTAAAATATATATTTCTTATGATTGTAAGGTTGATGTCTCTCTAAAAATTATATCAAGATTCATTTTTTTTTTGATACCATTTTCTATTTTAAATATTAAGTGATAATTAAAATTTTGAAGATGAAATATGTTTATGGGAGGGAGAATTTAATGCTTTTATATAATTTTCCTTTAAATAAAACCATGTGGGTAACTTATTTCACAAACAAGAACGAACTAAAACATTCCAAAAAATATTAGAAAAATATTATTATAAATATTTAGGAATAAGAAATCCTTTAATAAATAAAAAAATATAATTAATGATTAATTAATACAATTTATGATTAATAACGATAAATGTTTTAAAAGGGAAATTTTCAATAAATGAAGCTTTTATTTATATTTTGTACAATGATTTAAATGATAAATTTATAAATGTTAGGATTTTAATTTTTTTAAATGAAAATAAGTTTTGAATTCATTATGTCATAATAATATATGGGTTAATATTTTTTCTTAAATAATTAATTTTCATGTGATTAGTGAAAAATATAGATTTTACTAATACTATAACTTTTATGACATTTTCATAATATAAAAATGAATTAATATTACTTGAATCATTTTTAATGAAAATTTTATATTTATAAATTAAAAAAATAATATTATGTACTATGTTTAATTTTTAAAACTCATGTTTAACATTTTGGAAAAAAAGTAATAATTTATTGTAAAAACTATTTTCATTCACTCATATTAAAATTGAAGTTTCATTAATTAAATAAAATAAATCTAGAAAATTGGATTTAATATTTTTGAAAAAAAAATTCATACTATTTAATAAGGAATTTTTAAATATTAGAGATAAAATTAAGATTACTAAGATTAATTTAAATGACCAGGATAATGGTGAAATTATTTTTTTCCAATATTTTTTTAATAAAGCTGTATAAATTTTATCTAATAAATCAAATTTGGTTTAATTTTTATAAAAACTCTAATATTATGTTTAAAAATATATAAAGATATAATATAACACATTTAATTAGTAATTAATTTTATATATGACTATGAACACTTAATGACTAAAACATCACATTTCTAAAAATCCAATTTTTTTATGTATTTTATGTTTTAATTTAGAAATTAATTTTCACACATTTGGACACTAAATTGGATTAAATGGATTCTAAATATAGGTTCATAAAAGTTAATTTTTTTGAATATTTGTTCACTTATATTTAGTAAAAATTTAATTACTTAAGTAAAAACCAGTTTCCAAGGTAAACCTAAAAAGCCCTAAGTCAAAAAATGTATGGTAAAATATTAAAAACACGGTTAAAACCATGAAAAAATGAATGGTATATGGATTCTTGACCTTTAGTCATCCTGTAGTAAATTATTTTCTATCATGGAGCCTCTTACTTTTAATTACTTTCATGATATTAATCTTAAAGCAGTTATTAATTATGAAAATATTATTTTCTTAACTTATAAAAGGATATGTATAATGGTCCATACCGTTTTATCCATTAATTTATGTTTTCCCAAGTATCAGTGGTGTTGAGAGGGATTTTGGTGGTGTTCAAGATGCCAGTGTTGTAGCCTTGTCCATTCTAGGGGTCCCCACACCGTAGAGGTGGGTGTGGTGAATTCCTTAAGGTAGGCAATGTCTTAGACAAGACATTTTGGGATGAACATGTGGTTCAAGGTATATAATGATTAGGAAAACATATTTTCAAGGTATTTTTATTGGATTTTTTCCCATTGAATCTTCCTATTTGAAACACGAAGTTCTAAGATGCTCAGCGAGGGTGTGGCGATGGGCATGGAACCTTGAGGGACCACATGTCCAAAATAGTATACAAGAACTCACTACTCCCTTGTCCTTAGGAAATGGGAAGTAAAATTCAAAATGTTTATGTAATTTTCCCTAGAGGCATCTGTTTTGGGCTGATGCATTGAAGAACACCATTACCATGGCTAGGTCAGGATGGTAGATGTTCTTATTTTGAAACAGTTAAAATTATCAACGTTATTCATGGATATCATCCATTTATTGGGGAAATAGGTGCATATTAAATGAGATGTCTTAAATGAGAGGTCTTAAATATGAATTTAATTTATTTTATACTACTATATTTGATTTGCGCATATCTCTTGAATCACTCCTTGGATTTTCATTTTCTTCAAATGAACCTAGGGCTTCGATGAGTTCTCTAACACATTACAGAACCATTGAAAAAATCTTTACTAGGTACGATTTAGTTCTAACTCAATTAGAAAATGTTGATCGTTTCCTTGTTTACCCTAACCCCTACGCATGGAGGATCTAACACATTTGTTTTATGGTACTCTTCTATCCTCTTTATTTCTATTCTTCATTTTTTTATGTTTGTTATGAAATTTCCATTAGTTTTTTGCGATGAGTACTGAGTGAGGTTTGTTGGTGTCCTGTTGATGTTTTGTTCTAGGTAGCGCAACATTTTCTTAGTGTTTTTTATTTTGGCGGAAGTTTATCATTTATCCTTAGTTCTTGTGCGAGGAATATTAAACTTCTAAATTTATGTAGGGGATTCATTTGTCCTGTTGTTTTATGTGAAATCATAATGTTCTCATGATTTATCTTGTTGGATGATGAAAGAAATAACCTTAATGAAGATTAAACCAAATTATATAATTAATCTTGGTTTTATTAAAGAGATCAAATGATTATTTACAATGTTAATAGTTTTCCTATTGATATTCCAGATAGTGTGGTGTATATGTTTATGTTATAGTTTAACATGTTTACTATGTTGGAATTGGATAAATAACATAATGATGATAATTCTTGTTGGATAAATAATAAAGAGTATGGTAATTATTGATGATTAAAATTAATTAATAGGTGTGTTAATTTAATTTTATCATCCTTATAGTTTGATGCAAAAGGATGTGATGTATAGAATCATGTTAAATTATCTAGTAGATATATATTATTTTTGCCTTAGGATACATGTCTTTTTAATTTTTGATAAATTAATTGGTTAATTTAATATGGTATTGAATTGGTTATTTTGTACAAATAATTATATGGGGTTGAGTGAGCATATATTCATATTAAGGATGGATGCTTTGGTTTTAGGGACTAAACTCTATCTTAACTTATTTGGTTTATCATTACCATGTGTATTTTATGTAGATGATGAGTGTTTCTATACCACACGATGTGAACCAAGGATGCATGGGGAACTGTCAGGATTTGGGTTGAGAGTCTTGATTGTGTGGAAATAGATGATGCCTATAATGATGGGATGAATGATGATAGGAATGTTGGTTTTGAGTATGGTGTTGTGATTGATGGAGAAGGTTGAATTGAGGATTCCTTGTTTTTTTTGCAGAAATATAAGATGATTTCTTGATGTTGAATCTATTGAATGGAAAAATTGTTCGGTCTCTTCCATCTTCATTCCTTTCACTTCATTATGTTTTTTTTAGTTCTTGTTTTATGGTTATTTTTTTCTATCTTATAATGTCTATTATAAAATTTGGAATTATGGAATGATAATAAATGTTACATTATTTTACCCATGGGATCTGTGCTTGAATGGAATGCTGAATTGTGATAACCTTTGAGTCACTATGGGATTGGTTTAACAATTCATAATGTCAATAGGTTTCAAATGGTAATAAGTTTAATATTGAAAATTATAATGTATATAACTAAATTAAAGTCATATTACAATTTTTATATTCTTATAAGAAATCTAGTCCTCAGTAGTTGACGTTAAGTGTCAGATAGATGATATTGGTAGTTGAGGTTATGGCTTGGTTATTTCCCATAGCGTGGTTGTGAGATATGTATATATTCCAATGTTATGTGAATTTAATACACTACCCCAACCATTTCAGTAGGGATATTAACACCATTAGACTCTGGAGGGTGTTTTCCCCAACACCCTAGTTGGCAAGGAATGTATGGCTGACTATCTAATCTTTCCCCTCTCTCTTCTCTTAGAAGTTGTATATGTTGTTATTCATAGTGGTTTCTATTCCCATTATATATATTTGAGTGTAGAGGGATATAATGGATTTGGTTTTTTAGGAACATAAATCTACAGATATATCTTAATAAGGATCACTATAGGTGGGTCATGATTGAGTTTTTATGGCCTGAGGTATAATAATGAATGTACAAGCTATAGGGGATCCGGAAAACAACCCAGTTACTATGTTGTGATGTGGATGATTATGATGGGATTATGTGATGTATGATGTGAATTATAAGTGTTGATTATGAGATGATTTTATACATGAGATTCGTGATATGATACATATTCAAATGTGTCTTTGGGCAGGATTAATTTTTGAGTGAGATAGCTCATGTTGTGCAATGTTATGACAGAACGAAAAACCATTGGAGTAATTTATTTTTATATTATGTAAAATATTTCATTTTAAATTTTATATGATACTTTGTGAGAGAGATATGGTGAGGATTCGAACATAGCATACTGGTTTAGGTGATGACTTATTTTCACTTCCTATTCACTAGGATTTAGTATTCCTCCTTTATCATTTGCATGAGAGGTTATGGGGATAATCCTATTGAGTATCCTTTTATTCTCAACCCACACATATATAAAAAATTATTTAGACCACAGGATATGGTTGGTGATTGAGCTGGAAATTACTTGCTCATGGAGTTGTTTAAGAGAAATTTACTCTTTCAGGTCGCTATCAATGATTTTATTTTATTTGGGAAGTTTCATTTATGATATTTAGCTTCATGAAAATAAATGAATATATACTGGGATCTATTTTATATTTTATTACGAGTAGGAGTTATTTGGTGGTTTTATATTATGTCATTTTCTTGATAATATTAAAGCGAAATGTCTCTCATATGTGTGTTTGATATACCCTTGGGGCCTATTACCAATACTTTTCATATTGGAGTAAGTATATGGGCATCATTATCAATATTCTCTCATTTATGGCATAGGAGGGATTCCTTTGGGGGTAGGTGGTCATGACAGGATGGTATCAATGGTTCAGGTTGAGATATAGGATCAAATTTTAAGGTTAACACTAGTGGAGATTACATTGGTTGGTAGGTATATAAGGTCAATTAAACATAACATGTGGTGTAATCAAGGGAATCTGTCTAGGAAACATGTATTCAAGGCCCACCAATGACCTAATTTGAGGACCTTTATGTTTTCTAAGACAACTTTGTGAAGTGATATTGTTGTGGGGTAGAGACCTAGGAAAAGATCATCCATCATTCATCTATTGCACCAATGTCTGAAATGGGTAGACCTAAGGATTTGGTAAAAACATAATTAAATAATAAATCTTAAACATTCTATATTCTAGGATTAGGGGTCCCTAATCTTTCATTATTTTATATTTATTACTCATGTTCACCATCCTTTTCAGGTTCATTCTAATGACATTCAAAATGATATGCTACTATATCACCATAGATTTTAGGGTGATGATAATGACACTTGGAGAAGTACACTCTTAGAGACTCAGCACTAGTTTCTACAAATGTATGAGCACTCCGTTTAATAGTAAGTGATAGAGGAATGGTTGGATGAAGTGGAGATAAACTTATGTTTGATCTATGATCAAAATGAAATCTAGGTTTTTTGTAGTGATGATGTTTCATATAGTATCCATGATAGGGTGGTTTTTATTCCCGAGGTATCCTGAGGATTTGGCTATCTGGAGGGATAATATACAAGATTTGTTTTGATCGGAGTTTCATTCATTAACCATGTAGGTGGCTAGTCATCAGGTGATGCATACCCTTCTATAGTGGAGTTACAGTGTGTGGGAGTTTGGGATCTACTTTATGACTCTTCTTTGATATTATTTGGACCTGATTCAAGATGAGGAGAACTATGGGATACATTTCATGGAGGATTTGCTTCCAGAGTACCAAGGAAAAGTCACCGTGTTTATGTGCCTGATGTATGTCAAGGTGATAGTGAGATGAAATATCATGTAGAGGATGCTGAATAAGAGTAAATAATCCTAATAGGAGACCATTCTAATTCTCCATATATATTTAATATGGTTATGGCTTCCTTGTTTCCTTGACAGATAAGTTTTTATAATGTCAGTGTTAGGTCCCAGCCCTCTTCATATATTTTCTCTATGGGTGGAAGTTCCAAAGACCCTTCCAAGTGATAATATTCTTGTTTTTCATGTTGAGGAACATATCCAAAAAAGAAAGAGTGGGTTACCATTCTGAGTTGGCAATGTGTGGTAGTTATTGCACTTAATGTTTTACTATTGTGACAGTTTCAAGTGAGGAGGTAGTATAAGTGTGTTATAACTACAAATTAGTAGACGGGATATGGGGATGGTAGATGATCACTGCATGATACTCCTCCCCCTTAGAATTCAGACTGTGGTTGTGTAGGTGTACTTTTTTAGGGATATATTGGCAATGGAGAATTTCATGGAAAGTGAATTCTATATATTTTCTAGTTCCATGAAATATAGACATTGTTCGATGAATCCTTTTCTTATTTTCTACTAAATTTTATTATTTGTTTGAATTAAAATCTACAATCTTTTTTTACCACCATACCTAGTCCACACCTTATGACTTGAGGCATATATTATTCTAGTCCTCTTAGTGGTTATCATCCTATTTAAAGGTTCAGATTATTTATATGATGTTTGTAGAGACCGTGAGAGAGTTCTGGGGTAGTACTGATCTGAGGGAGTCTTCCAATGTTTTCAAATATAGCCAAATGAAATCATACTTCACATGGACATGATATATTTTTTAAAGGCTATAGAGTATTTTTTCAGAGATAGATTGTGTTCTATGATGAAAATAGAGATTTCTCTATGTTCTTTGGTGGCAGAGACTCTCAAATAGGTTGAAGGCATGTTTTTTCATTATCTTCCTTTATAGTTGAGTGGATGTTGATTTTGATGGACATTCAACGAATGGTGTTTCCTATGGTTTTGAAGGAGCTCCCAAATTAATTATATAAGGATCAAATATTTTTTCCCAAAAGTGGTAGATCATGTTCGAGAGATATATTTAAATGGGGTTTTCATTGATCTTGATATCGCTATATAAGATGATCCCTTCTGATTTATGGTTGATTTGGGTATAAATCAATAATCTATTATAGCGAGGATTTGTTTAGAAGAACTTTTCACCTTGGGGTTATATGATTTTGTTCGTAAAGAATAATGATGGATGTAATCAAATGTGTATTTATTGTCATTAGTTGAATTAGGTTAAGGGAAGAACCACTACCCTCTTTAATGGATTTATCATTTATTTAATTGGTTGAATTGAGATAGATTGTTCAAGAATATCAATATGTGATCAAGATATCATCAGATCCATTTAAAGGAAAAATATATACCGAAGTGTGTATTCTGATATCATTATAAGAATAATGAGTTTTTTGTGATTATTTTTGGTGTGAGGATAGATACAACTATTTTTTTTGGCTTCATGAATGCAGTGTTCCAAGAGTTCCTAAAATAGTTCTTGGTGGTCTTTATCGATGAAATCATTTTGCACTTACTATATGGGGAGGAGAAGGTAGAGCATCCAAAGTCAGTTTTTATAGTTATTTATTATTATTTATTTTTCAATCTTAGTTTGGAGTTATTATGGATCCTTCATAGGTATAAGTAGATGTTTCTTAGGAATCCCCCAAGAATATTGGAAAGGTGGGAAGTTTCTTTGATATTGTTGGATATTATAGGATGTTCATACCTAAAATCTCTTATATTTTGAAACCATTACAATAATTAAATGAAAAGGATTGGGTTTTATATTACATTTAATAGTATAAGGAATATTTTGAGTTTTTGATGGAGAAGTTGATTAATTACCTAGTTCTTCATTTATTAGAAGAAGGAATCCAATTTGAAGTTTTCTGTGTCAATTCAAGTCTTGTTGTGTAAATTATCTTGATACAACAGAGATCAGTTTCTTCATATGGGTATTTAATGTTATGACCATATGAATGTAAATATTCCACCAATAATCTCGAATTAGTTGTGGTCATGTCTTCCCTGAATTTGCAGTGGCACTATCATTTCATAGAAATCATTATAATTTTCACCAATCATAAGAGACTGAGGTATGTCTTCTCCCCACCTAGAAAAAACATGAGAAAATGATGGTGGATGGAATTGTTATATGATTTTGACATTTAAATTTATTATATGTTGGGTAAGGATAATTTTGTAGCTGATGCGGATATTAATGCTAAAATATTCATGTTTCATGAGAGGTTATGGAATCCAGGACTAGTTCGATTCACATTATGGAAAAAACAACTAAAAAATTCACTTAAGGGAATTTATTTGTTGTGGTATACACATTCAAGAATATTATTATCTTGTGGATGTCCCAACCAGTTGGATATTTGATATTTACCTCAACGTAGTGTATGTCCAATTTATAGAGTTCAATTTCAAAGATGCCCCAACTGCAAAAAATCATTAATATTAACGTCTGTGTAATGTAATTATAGTTTGGCGAGAAATATTTTATGGAAGTCCCCTAACATGTTGAGATTTGATAGTATCATTCTCATTGTGTTAATCTATTTATCAGAACCCCGCCTATTCAAAAATCCCAAAATGATTCATGAAAGCCTCTATTTTTCAAAAAACCAATTCCATTTCCTCTACTAGGCCTCTAAATACCTACTATGTCTGACAATTAAGGGTATAGGACTTTTCATCTTCTGAGAAAAAAATCCAAAATCATGATAATCAGAATCATCATGAGTGAATGAAGATATGGACTTTAAAAGGTGTCCATGTTTTATAAAACACCATCCCATGGGTTTTTGAGAACATAAACCCCTAGTAGAGATGCCTTTTGCAAAGTTACATGGACTTTGTGTAAGATTAAATCCATTTTTAGCTCTCATGGTTTCACGAGATAAATATGTTCTGTAAAACTAACACCATGGATACCAAACTACCACTAAAAGGAAATTTCATCTTGTTTCATGAAACATAATCTTTTGTGAGACATATGATCTCCACAAGACCCCTGGCCTTCATGAATATTCAAACATTTCTGAAGACCTAATCCTCATGATACCCATCCTCCAAGACACCTTTTAGTTTCTCTTTTCATTCAACACCCTTTCATGAATGAATTGTGTCTACGGCCCCCATACCAATCTAGTATCGGTACAACTACACCCCAATCCCCTATGTGACTGGTAGCACCTACCCTTATGTTTGACCAATTTTATCCAAGTGAATCCTATAAATTCATCATTAACATTTATACTAAGAATATGTACCCTAATTCCAATTACTCTTAAGAAAAGTTACCCTAGTGTTGTGCCTATTGATTACCACTCCTCCATGGTAGTATCTAATCCATACTCCACCTAGAGTTGCATGAGAAATGTTCATGTAATCCCTAAAGCTCAAATCAGTAAGGGAAATGGATTAGATGTCATGGAGGAGTGTCCTTATGACGGATCTTCCTCTTAAATAGACATGATCCCTCTCGGGGTGTAAGCCCCATCCATATCTGATCTTCAAGAAATAAAACAACCAAACATCACATTCTATTCACATGATGTTAAACTGCATTAAAACATCATCATCACATGATGTTAAACTATAATATTACTAGGTGTAACAAACATAGGATTTCCCATGCATGGAATTAATTGGATGAAACCCTTCCCCCAACCATTAGTTTTGAATCCCATAGCAGGAAGCATATATGCCTAACCACCACACCATCCCTTTATTGACACTTCTACTAGGATATTAGACTCTTTACCACATGATGTTAAATTGCATGGATTGGTCCTATAAAATGACCTTATATTATGGCATCAAAATACCTATGTTTTGACTCAACTTTACCAATAGGGTTTTTAGGTAGCCTCCATCATACACAATCTCAAAACCAAACCCAATTGTGAAATCATCCCCCTTGGGGGGGGGACACACTCTACCATTCAGGCTTCAAATCATCACCCTTATGGGGACATAATTCATCAAAACCTAGGGTTAAATCATCCACCTTGGTAGGAACACCTTATCACCCCTGTGTGAAATCATCCTCCTTGGGGGACACACTACATAAAACAACATCATGAGATCACCCCCATGGGGGGACTCACTCTATCACTATAATATGAAATAATCCCCCTTCCAGGGACACAATCCATCAAATCCAAGTGTGAAATATTACCTCTTGGGGTTACACACTCAATCATACAAGTGTGAAATCATTCCCCTAGGGGGGGATAAACTCCGAAAATCCCTAAGAGTGAAATCCTCCCCCTTGGGGACACCCTCCACCAAATCCTGAGTGTGAAATCTTCTCCCCTGGGTACATGCTCAACTGCCCATCCTATCCCCAAAAGACATTAAAACTGAACTCCAATCATTACCACAAGATGTTAAACTTGTGAACAAATCCAAAATCCATAACCCATGAAATAAACATGGGATTCATGATGTAATAATCCTAATAAGTCTTATACCCATGGCGTCATGTACCTTGTAATTGATATAGGATGCCTTGTGTTTTGGGGTTATGATACCTCACATTTTAGATGTTCTCCAAAAGATAAAGAATTTATAGGTTCTTAACCAACCCTATGTAAATAAATTCTCAAACATTCCCTACGTTACTACCTCCTCATAGTAATGATTGATGCCCACTAAAGACAGAAATAACATAATTAATTGTTACCCACATATATATGGAACCATGAATGAGTTTCATGAACATGAAATAAATCTATGAGGGAAACCCAAATTATTAGATGAGCACAATGAGTAATCTATGTAATGAGGAACTAACATCCCATCACACCATTTTGATCAAGGATACAACAATGCTTATTCAGGCGATGAAAGCTGCCTATATTTGGAAGGTGGGAATATAGCAACCCGGCCTTTTCTTACATTACTATTACATCATTTAAAATATAAACAACATAATAGTATTACACATGGAGGATCCAGAGGTTTGGTGTCTTGGGAAAACTAGGACCATACATAAAAAATACAACATCAACCATAAAAATTTATTTAATTTCTTCTTCTATAGCTTCTTAGTAGCACTTGTCCTCTCCTTAGTACATGTAGCCACCAGAGGATATACATAAAAGGGGGTGATCTATAAGCCCAGTAAGAGGATATATAAGAACAACATATCATGGGGTGAGCATAGTCATGACATAGGTAAGGAATCACGAACATGAGAGGAGCATAAATAATAGACTTGAAATGTGGCAATGCATAAAAATGAAACATCATGTCTTAGTGGTTAACTACCACACATACTTGTGAACAAATCTAGAATCATGTTCACACATCATTTAACATTTACTCATGAGATTCATCACTTTACACAATGCATTGGAGCGCTGTATAATTCCGGGCACACCCGTCACATTTAAACATTCATATTGCGCTATATAATTCCGGGCGCACCCGTCACATCATAACATTATCATTATCATGCTTGCCACATAGAACACATATCAAAAATGTACATAAACAACCCATGTAAAGGAATGGTTTTCATCTCATAATAACACATTCATAAGATTTGGGTTCCCAAAAGAAAGAGGGAACAACATACTTGATATAAGAACCATCAACCTTGAATGAGAGGTAAAAGGTGTGATCTTGAAAGAAGAGTCCGTTTGGAAAACATTTTTATGAACATAAAAACCAATGACAAACATTTATATCCCAGAAAAGTAAAGTAAATGATTAAAAAAAGATCTTTGAGGAGTAACCATATCAAAAATGGTGTGAAAGAGGGAGAACCTGAAGGAAGAAAATTGGGTTCGAAATTTCCCCTTACCTTGTACTCGAATGCCTCCTTCTCTTTAATGTCCTGTATAATGACATTATATTCCTTAATTAGAAATTCCATAACCTTTTATACATTAATAGGGTTCATTCGGGTTTCATTATTTCATATTATGTTCCTTTGGATGACTTATAGAGTTTAAAAACATTGTTCGGGGATGTTCGTTTTTATGGTTTTCTTGAGCGGTCCACTTGTATTCTTAAATTGATGTTTGGGTAGATCATGGGTAAACATCCTGAAATGATATTACATGTAATTAATGATATTACAGAATCTTGAATGATTTTATAATGAGTTATATTAGATCCATGTGGACGAATCCTTAGATAAGAATTAAATGAAGATTATTTGGGATAATTTGCACGGTTTTTGGATCGCAACGAACTCGTTTTAACATTTAAATTAGTAATATGGTCATAGGTTATTTACAGAACTTAAAATATAACATAATATATATAAAATATTCTGGTTCAACCATAAAAATGGTTTCATGACCAGATTTGAAGGAATAAATGGAAAAAGAGAGCATGTCGTTTTTTGAAGGTGATAAATTATCACCACATGAACAACGTTCTCTTTAATAAAATATAAGGAATGGGCAAAGGGTGTGGGGTGATATAATAAAACCTTAGAATCATAATATTACATTATATATATAATAATGGATTTACAGAAAAATTTTGATGAAGATAAGAAGGGAGAGATCAAGAAAGGATCTTGAACTTGAAAGGAAATTAAAGGAGAAGAGAGAGAGAAATTACCTTTAGAATCCTCCTCTTGAGATCCTCTTTAAGGAAGCTATGCTTGGTCTTTTGATGAGACCAGAAGCTCTTGGACGTGGGGTAGGGGATAGGGAAGGTGTTTGGGCAGAGTTTAGAGAAGTCATGGAGCTTGAGAGGTGTGAGGAAAAGAGGGAGTGAAGGGAGGCTTTTATAGTGGAGGGGAGAGGGGTTTCCTTAATATAAAATTTTTTAGTTTATTAATTTCACCTATGAAAAGGAATAGTGAGTCTTGGATGACTAAGAATAGTAAATAAGACTTTTTAATTCGGTATTTTGGTGCTTACATCACTTGTGATTTCAGGAATAGTGGGTTTTAATTAAAATGTATTTATATGATAAATTAATGTATTCTACTATTCATCAAAAATTCAAGTATCTCAGAAAAATCCCAAAATTTTACCCCAAACATTTTTCAATGTGTAGAATCCAAAAATGAAGTCCATTTTTCAAAAATAATTTTCTAAATATTATTAATTTAATATTTAATTAAAATCATAATTTACTTAAAAAAACAGTTTTTAAAATTAAAACTGATTTTGCCATTCTTTCAGAAATTATTTAGGGTCTTATAAAATTATCAAAAAACTATTAGAAATTGATTCAATAATTTATGAATATATTTCAGGAAAATAAGTATTCTTTTAAATTAATTAATTAATTATAATTAATTATTTATGACTTATAAAATACCACAAAACATTTACTAAGGTCAAATTATCACTTTCTATGATGTCTAAATTTTATTTTATTATTCATAGGTAATGTTACTATTATTTACTATTCATAAGGTTCATATTACTATTCATAAGGGTAGGTTACTATTCATAAGGGTAGGTTACCATTCACCAAAAATTATTTTTTCCATTAGACTCCAAAAACTATCTTGAACACAACCGTGTATGTCGAATTTTTAAAATTCCAAACATAGGGGTGAAAAAATTATGTTTAAAGGTCACTTATCACTTAGTAGTTCATTATTTTGTATTTTTATGACATAGATATAAGAAGGGATTTTTCTATTGAAATACTTTGGGTCATTACATTCTTCCCCCCTTAAGAAATTTTTCCCCAGAAATTTCACTTTACACAAACAGGTGAGGGTACTTCTCCTTCATTGCCTCTTCTGGTTCCCAAGTTGCTTCCTAAAACTTTTGGTTCCTCCACAACACTTTGACAAGGCAGGTTGTCTTATTGCGTAGAACCTTATCACTTCGATCCAGAATTTTTACCTGCTGCTCCTCATAAGAGAGATCATCTTCCAACTGTACCACCTCTGAGTTTAGTACATGTGAGGGGTCTGGAATGTAATTCCTCCATAGTGATACGTGAAACACATCATGAACTTGAGCCATATTCTGTGGAAGTGCCAGACGATAGGCCACGACTCCTATACGATCAAGGATCTCAAAGGGGCCAATGTACCTTGGGCTTAGCTTACCTTTCTTCCCGAATCGCATGACTCTCTTCCATGGAGATATTCGAAGGAAGACTTTATCTCCAACGTCGAACTCCAATTCCCTTCGACGATTGTCAGCATAGCTCTTTTGCCGACTTTGAGCAGCTTTGATGTGTTTCTGGATGACTTGAACCTTCTCTGTCATCTCTTGAACAAGATCGGGACCATGTAGTTTTCGTTCTCCAACTTCATCCCAACTGGTTGGAGTCCTACATCGCTTCCCATAAAGAGCTTCATACGGAGCCATCTGAATACTCGAGTGGAAGCTATTGTTTTATGAGAACGCAACCAATGGAAGGTGCTGATCCCATCCACCTTTTAATCCAAGAGATCAGGATATTAGCATATCTTCAAGTGTCTGAATAGTCCTTTCAAACTGGCCATCAATTTGGGGGTGATAAGCCATGCTGAAATTTAATTCAGTACTCAAAGCATGTTGAAGGCTCCTCCATAATTTAGAAGTGAACCTTGGATCACGGTCAGAGACAATCGAGAGTGGAACACCGTGCAATCTCACTATTTCCTTCACATATATCCTTGCAAGTTGTTCAAGTGAGAGGTCTTCCTGAATAGAGATAAAATGGGCAGTCTTGGTGAGTCGATCAACCACAACCCATATCGCATTATTTCCTCTTGACGTCTTTGGGAGACCCGTGACAAAGTCCATAGTAACATTTTCCCATTTCCACATGGGTATAGGCAATGGCTGCATCATACCTTTGGACATTTTCTGCTCAACATTAACTTGTTGACATACCAAGCACCTTGATATATATTCCGCAATCTCCTTCTTCATGTTATCCCACCAGAAGTGTTCTCAAAGATCACGATACATCTTGGTACTTCCAGGATGAATAGAGAAAGTTGAGCTATGTGCATTATCCAATAGTTCCTTCTTTATTCCGGGTGATGAAGGAATACAAAGCTGCGTTCCAAACAAAATCACACCATCATCGTCGATATGGATCTCTTGCAGATTCCCTTCCTTTACTGCATTCACCCTCTTTTGTATCTCCACATCATCCCTTTGTGTTTCCTTAATCTTCTATTGGATGGATGGTTGCGCAATCATTTGGGCAAGGTAGGATGTATCCCCTGCCCTTACGATTTCCAAATCCATCCTTTGCATATCCAAGAAGATAGGGTCTTTCTCAATCCTCAACATGGATAGAGTAGCAGGTTCTTTCCTTCTTAGAGCATCAGCTACCTTGTTCGCCTTTCTAGGATGATAGTGAATAGAGCAATCGTAATCCTTGATTAGCTCTAACAATATCCTTTGACGCATTTTGAGCTCCTTTTGTGTGAATATATACTTTAGGCTCTTGTGGTCAGTGTATGTGTCACACTTCTCACCATAAAGGTAGTGCCACCAGATTTTCAAGGCAAAAATCATGGCTGCCAGCTCTAGATCATGCGTCGGGTAGTTCTTCTCATGGATCATCAACTGTCGTGAGGCGTAGGCTATCACATTATCATTCTGCATGAGTACACAACCCAAGCATTTCTTTGAAGCATCGCTGTATATCACAAAACATTCTCCACTTTCGGTAGTGTGAGTACAGGTGCAGTGATCAGCCTTCTCTTTAGCTCCTTGAAGGTTCCCTCACATTCTTCCGTCCATACATACTTTACCCCGTTCCTTGTTAACATAGTTAGCGGGCTTGACAATCGTGAGGAGTTTCTCACAAAACATCGGTAGTACCCAGCTAATCCAAGAAAACTACGGATTTCTGTGACACTAGAGGGCCTAGACCATTCTTCAATCGCCTTTGTCTTTGAAGGGTCCACAGAAATTCCCTTGCTTGTGATCACATGTCCCAAGAACGTGACTTGATTCATCCAAAAATCACACTTGCTGAACTTGGCGTACATCTTCTCCTTTCTCAATGTTGCCAACACAAGTCTTAGATGTTCTTCATGTTCCTCCTTTCTCTTCGAGTAGATGAGAATATCATCGATAAATAGTACCACAAATTTGTCGAGGTAATGTCTAAATACTATATTCATCAAATCCATGAATATTGCATGAGCATTAGTAAGTCCAAAGGGCATCACCAAAAGCTCATAGTGCCCATACCTTGTACAGAAGGCAGTCTCCAGAATATCTTCCTTCTTCACCATTAATTGATGATATCCAGAACTAAGATCCACCTTTGAGAAGTATTGAGCTCCTCTTAACTGGTTGAACAAGTCATCAATCCTTGGGAGAGGATACTTGTTCATTATGGTGATCTTGTTGAGTTCCTGATAATCGATACACAGCTGCATGGTTCCATCTTTTTTCTTTACAAAGAGCACTGGCACACCCCAAGGTGATGCACTAGGGCATATGAACCCTTTGCCCAGATGCTCTTGCAGCTGCTTCTTTAACTCCTCCATTTCGATAGGAGCCATACTATATGGGCACATTGAGATAGGAGTAGCTCCGGGTATGAGTTCAATTGAGAAATCTACCTCACGATCTGGGGAAATTCAGGGTAACTCTTCGGGAAATACATCATCGTATTCCCTTACGATGGGCATTTCCTCAAGGTTGGAACTTTCCTTCGACTCAAACATTTGGGTGAGGTATGCTTCTTCATAGGGAATCATCACCCACACCATTGAAGGATTTCTCAAAGGAGATTCATGATCTTCCTTGCATTTGTAGAGGAGCATGGGATGGTTCAGAATATGAAAATATATTTCCTTTTCCTGACAGTTGATATGTGCCCTATATAACGAGAGCCAATCCATTCCCATTATAACGTCAAATTCCACCAAGGGAAGTATTACGAGATTTGCCGGAAGAATCATCCCACATATGTCAACAGGAGAAGAGTCAAACACTTGGGTTGCAATGATTGCACCACTAGGTGTTTTTACAGATATCTATACTTCAAGGTTTCGGGGCTTCGATTCTATAGTTCTAGAAAACTTGCAAGATATAAAGGAATGCGTAGAACCATAATCAAATAATACTTTTTCCATTCTTGAGTGAATAGAATGTGTACCTTGTACGACTTCATTATCATGTTCCACCTCCTCAGTAGTGATGGTATAAGCCTTCCCGTTTTCCTTTGGCTTTGGTGGTTGTTGGCGCTGATTACACTCGAGAGCTCGAGGTTTAGTGCACTGGTTTGGATAGTGCCCTAACTCCCTACAGTTGTAGCATTGAACCACGAGTGGTTCTCTCCTTTAATCGGCTACATTATCCTTCCTTTTCATGTCTTTTCGACACTCGTGAGCTTGGTGTCCTTCCTTCCCACACTTGAAGCATTTACCCGTCCCTTTGAGGCAGTTCCCATTGTGCAACTTCCCAAATTTTTGGCATGTGGGTCGTTGTGTTTTCTTCCCATCTTTGTCATTAGATCCACCAACTTGAAACTCCATCTTTCTTTTCTTATCACCATAGCCATGGGACCATTCTCCAAACTCCATCTCCACTTTGAGAGCACACCGAACAACTTCTTCATAACTCCCAAAGTCTCTAATTGCAAGAGCCTTTCGAAGATGTGGTTTTAATCCACTAAAGAATCCATCGATTTTGCTATCATTGTTGATAACAAAAACCAAAGAATACCTTGCGAGCCTTGTGAAATTTGCTTCATAGGTTGTGACAGATTCTCCTTGTTTTTGCATGAGCTCTATGAATTCTCTCTCCATCATCGTGCGAAGAGTTCTTGGGAAGTACTTATTAAGAAACATTATCTTAAAGTCTTTCCATTCCATCTCTTCTATATCCTCCCTTGTCTTGGTGTTCTTAGTCAAATCCCACCATTGATCAGCTTCTCCATCTAGACGATAAACAGCTAGAGTCACCTTCTCCGTCTCGGAACAGTGAAGAACAAAAAATATCTTCTCCATGGAGTTGACCCACTATTCCGCAACTAGTGGATCAGAAGATCCACAAAACGTCGGTGGTCATTGCCGCATAAAACATTTGATAGCTAGTTGCTCCCTCTTTATTGAAGGAGGACGTTCCCCATTATTATGGTTATTATTCATAACCCTGGATTATTGGGTAAGCATCGCCATGAAGTTTTGAACTCCACCTCCAAAATCATTGGGGATGTCATTCGGGAAATCGTTGCATTGGCCTTCGCAAGAGTTGTTGGCCTGATTTCTCCTGGTTCCCACCATTTTCTAAAATAGAAAAGGTTAGAACAAAACATAAGTAAAAAATTCATGAATAACTTATTCATTTAAACAATTATACCAAAAACATAACATATGGGATCCCTAGGTAAATATCTTTGTGTGCATATTTGTACTTAGTCTCATGCTAGAGGTTTTCTTTAGGGTTCACTAATCCTAATTCCCAAATTAACAAAACCATGCCTTTGATACCAACTATAGCGACCCGGCCTTTTCTTACATTACTATTACATAATTTCAAAGATAAACAAAATAATAGCATTACACATGGAGGATCCAGAGGTTTAGTGCCTTGGGAAAACTAGGACCATACATAACAAATACAACATCAACCATAAACATTTATTTAATTTCTTCTTCTATTGCTTCTTAGTAGAACTTGTCTTCTCCATAGTACATGTAGCCACCTGAGGATATACATCAAAAGGGGTGAGATAGAATCCCAGTAAGAGGATAGATAAGAACAATATATCATGTGGTGAGCATAGTCATGACATGGGCAAAGAATCATGAACATGAGAGGAGCATAAATAATAGACATGAAATGTGGCAATGCATAAAAATGAAACATCATGTCTTAGTGGTTAACTACCACACATACTTTTGAAAAAATCTAACATCATGTTCACACATCATTTCACATTTAATCATGAGATTCATCACTTTACCCAATGCATTGGAGCGCTGTAAAATTCCGGGTGCACCCGTCACATTTAAACATTCATATTGCGCTATATAATTCCGGGCACACCCGTCACATCATAACATTATCATTATCATGCTTGACACAAAGAACACATATAAAACATGTACATAAACAACCCATCGAAAGGAATGGGTTTCATCTCATAATAATCGTAACGCCCCGACCCCAGCTACCCGGAGTCGGTGCATTATTACCATAACATTGGCATGATCACAAGAAAGATCAAATCCCGAAAGACCGACTGGTTTAGTAGCCTTGGAAACACTAGATATAATCATAAAGTTTTACATTACATTTCAAAGTGAAAAACTACTACAACAACAAAGTATTGATATCCACACTATTAACCCCTCATAATATCCCTGCAAGTCATTCATAATTTACTTCTTCACTACCTGGGAAAAATAAAACATAGAAAAGGGGTGAGCTCAAATGCCCAGTAAGGATAACAATATAGCGGAACATTCAAAAATAAGCATAAACATTTAAGGCAATGAATTACTAAAACAAAAGCCTTTTAAAATTGAACTCCAACTTAGTATGGAAAAAGTAAAATGAAATGATGCCATTTACTTGTTCACATGGATATTCTACTAATCGAAAATTCACATGCAATATCAATAACCACTTTCATAATGTTGGAATGCATAATGCCAGACTATCATAACCACATAGCCAAGGCCTCGTGCCAAGACTACAAATAAGATTTTGTCAAGGCCTTGTGCCAAGACACTAGTTTGTCTCATGAGACCTACCGATGCATCGAGGAGCTATAGTGGGCTCCACCCGTCACTTATTAAGTCCAATGCATTCCCATATGAAAAGGTTTAAACATAACATAAACATTCGTATTAAAACTAGCATACGAAATGTCAATAATTTCACAATAAACTATGAATGGTATAAAAATAGCACATCCACAGTCAAACATATCACAAAACCTTCAATACAATATAGAAGTTTTGTATCATAATAAATCAACTTCAAATAATCTTAAAATCCATCAAAGGATGTTGACATAGATGAAATCAAAATTCTTTTTAAAGAAGTATCTCCTTTTATTTTGAAATCATTTAAGATCCATATAAAATAAAATATTTTCTTTGAAAATATTCTTATAAGCTTGTATGGAAAGCTTCGACGATTTTATAACGGCGGAAAATAACCGCACCCGCCGTATAAGTTAAAAAAAAACATTCTTACCTCAATTCTGTCGAAAAGGTTAAAAAGGACCTTGTTTTGAAAACGACGGAAAGATTCCTTTATAAACCTCTTATAAAAAGTCAAACAAGGGTATAAATGACTTTAACCCATATTCTTTTAAATAGTAAATTTTTTTTGAAATACATTTTGAAGAAACATGGATGTGGATGATAAAGAGATCCCAGTTGATTATTACGTATAAACAACCTTGGATAATGAAGAGGTTGTAAAGTAAACCCTTACCTTGTACTTTTACTTTGTTGGGGTAGGTTAACCTCCTGTATAATGGTGAAATAATTGTTATTAAATTATACAAGAATCATATACATTAATATGATATCATATATGATCTTTTAACATTGCTTTATTAATAATATCTTAGTATTATCGTCGTTTCGGGTGATAATCGATTCGTTCTTCTTAAATGTTAGGTTACGTAAGACATGTTTGTAATGGATAGATTATATCTTATTCATAATCAGAATGATATTAACATTATTTTTAACCCTAAAATGAGAATAATACTTGAATGGATATGATGGAGAATGAATCTTATCGCGTTCGTGGAGACGGTAGTCCGTACGTACGCACGAACGCTACTTCCATTTAATTTTTATTTTAAAAGAATCAAATCCAAATGATACATAGGTATATTACTATTTCAGTATAATATAATATTTTATATATGTTACTTAAGTTCATTAACACCATCCTTTATACGTTCCATGTGTGGTATGAACGAGTCATATCATTTTAAGGGGGCGGTAGTCCGCACTTCCTCAAATGAAATTATCGTATGTATATACAACATGAAACAAATAATGGTATGAAATAAAATGGAATTACAGAAGCTTATATATCATTAATATCATATTTAATTACAGTGCCATCATAATGGCCACCATGAGAGGTGGTAAGATGTATTTGAACAATCATCATTTCGTGAGGCGTTAGTTTGCCATCCACAGAAACATTATGTTCATCATCCATTAGATGGAGTTGTGTGTATGTGTAGTTTGAATCCTTCTTATAACAACATCCTAGTATATTGTGGATACTGGTGTTGTTACAAAAGAAAGGAAATAAAAAGAGTTTGGGGGTTGGAGAAGCAAAATAAATGAAAATAATTTAAGAGAAATCGTTACCTTTAATTTAGGTAACTCACTTTGGTTGGAACCAAAGGACTTCTTGAAATGATTTCTGCCTAAGGTGAAGCTTCAAGGAGGAGGAGAGGGATGTGGGGAGCTTAGTTGGGCAGAGTTTGGACGAGCCAAGTGGCTTGAGAGGTGTGAGGAAAAGAGAAGGAGGAGTGCCCTTTTATAAGAGGGGTGAGGGGCACTTTTGGAAAAGCTAGAAGTATTAATTTATAATAAATTCATATTCGGTTTCCAAAGGCTCAAAAGTTGACTATTCAAAGGATGAGGTGGGGATAGGTCGAAAACAACTCATCCAATAGAATTTAGACAGGTTTGGGTACTTATATTAACCTTATCTTTAAGTATTAACTCTAAGTTAATTAGTTTTACTTTTACAATGTCTCTTTGTATTTTTATATAATATGGTTAATAAACTTACTATATACATCCAAGAGACCCCCAAGTAGTCCATTAATGATTAACCTATAATAATATAAGTCTCTTGGCCGAACCGTAGATTTTTAGGAATTTAATATCAATTAATAATATAATATTTGTTTTAAGAACTCTTTTATGTCAATTTTGACACTATTCAATAGTTGATTTTTGTGAAACTCATAACAGATTGATTACTTCGAACAAAGTCAATTAAATCAATCCTAATATATCATATTATCCTAGAAAATTAGTGTAATTCATTAAAAGTTTCATATTATATTTATTTGGGTATTTATAATATCAATTATGTTAATTTTTTACTATTTTAGTAATTACTGCATCATCATTGTGTCATAAATAAAATAACTTATATAATGTCTTAAAATTATAAATAAAACATCATTATGTAGGAAATCTTTTTATCTTTCTAATGAATATTTATAATCGAAAATCCAACATGTATAACCCTATGTAAAAATTGTTCTTCTAAAAGATGTAAGCTTATGCCATTTTTATTTTTATTTTAACTTTATTAATATAATGTGTCCCTACCACATACAAGTGGCTCCAAGGGGTCCCAAAATTGACCCAAGGATGCCCATGGTCGGGTATGTGTCCACCAATAAGGTTAGGACACGTTTTAGGGTAATTTTGTATTATTATAATATTATTTTTTAACCCTTATTTACCGGATTTACCCTTTAACCATGGTAAATAAAATATTTACCGCAGTAATTATTCAAAATGTCTAAAAATAAAAGTTACCTATTTACACAATTTGAACATCCTGATTCCAAATATGAAATCCATTTTTCTAAATTCAAAACATAGAAGTGGCAGAAATTAATTTAAAATTAATTCCCGCTGTCAAAACAAAAAGCGTGTTTTTAAGAGATAATAACTATCAAAAGATTGACACTTGTTTATGTTTGGTTTAATTGTAAAATTATGTCCAATGACCAACATTATATTAAATGGTAAAAATATATTCTAAATATACTTTAAAACCACTAAAATTCATACTTTATCACTATTAATTATTTTGATTAAAAAAGTTGTTTTTAATTAAAATTTAGTAATTTTCACTATTCATCAAAATATGAAAGTTATCCGAAAAGTACCAAAATATAACCCTAGGCTAATTTTGATATTCCGAATCCAAAAATGAAGTCCATTTTGAAATATAAAATATATATGATTTCAAAAAGTAGTTATTACTATTCACAACGGCTAGTTTAATTAGTTGTGGTGTGTGTTAGAACTCGAGGTTGCGTACAACACACGCTATCGCATTATTTGAAGGAAAGCGTACCGTGGAAGCTTGGGATGTTTCATTTTAATTCTTTTTTGATGTCCCCATTTAGTCAAAAAGTTTAAAATATTGTATTTAAAAAGGGTTCACTATTAAAATTTGATAAAAGTGCAATAATGAAAATGAATTTGTTCTTGTATTATATCTAAGAAACTCATAATATGGATTCTAAAATTATAAGGATTATATAAAGTTTAAAATTTAGATAATACTATTCATAACCTCTTTTGAATGGATTTTTTTTTTGTAATTCATGGTGTGATTGAACTCGGTGTTGCGTGTAGTGCAAGTTATTGAATTATTTTGAAGAAATAACACACTATGAAATCTTGGGGTGTTACATTCTCCCCTCCTTCAATAAATTGCGTCCTCGCAATTTGAAATTGTTCTTCGAAAATAAAAGGTTGAAAATAGAAAATATCTTTGTGGGAAAACCCACATCGGAAATTGGGTTACTAAAATTTAGTCTTAATATGAGGAAAAGAGAAATGAAAGGGTCACCACCAAATTATGATCTCGATTAGGAGAACATTGGTGGCAATTAGAGACATATAATTGGAGGAAAAACGTAAATATTTATAGGTATTGATTGAGGTCATCAATCACAAACAAGTGTAAAATTGAGGTCCTTAAATTCATCAATCTATGATGATTTGAAATACCATCGGTTCAACAAAACATAGGGTATTAGGATAACACATTTTTGACGTTTCAAAATATCATAGTTGAAATCCCACATCGAAAAATGAATTAATGAGGCCTCTATTTTAAACAAAGGGTGGAAAGTATGAAGATTACCGAACATAACACATACTAGGGTTCCATGTAGGAAAATATGGATATGGAGGAGAAATCTAACCATCAATTATCTGATGGAGAGTGGTAGAGAACATGGCTATGAAAAGGCCAAAAATCCCAAAGCCATAAATTAGTGATGATTTAAGGTACCATCTAGGACAACATTTTTGTTCTAAGTTCCTTTTATTAATGTTGAGGAATTTATTTATGAGATTGGATAAGATCATAAGGAGATATACTTACTTTATAATTAGAGTTTTATCCATTAATAAATTTCTACCACAAACTCATCTTTCACTCTAAAAGATAATAGAACGTAAAAATTCTATTTACACTATTCGTATAGGGTTCCAAAATAAACGAATTTATAATTCATCTACAAGATCTTTTAATAAAAACTACATTATTTAATCCAGGACATCTCGTGGGCCAGTGGTAGGTGATACACCCTTGTCACCCTTCGGTTGCGGGTTCAAGTCACGCAGCCTTGCCGGACGCGACGGGTTGCCGCCCGACCTCCGGGTTTTCCTTTTATGGTAATCCAAAATAATCCAAACTAGAACTATCCAAAATACTTCTGTCCAAACTCATAGTCCAACATTTATAAGGAAGGTAAACATAATATAGATCCTTTTTACCCCGTAATAGCATATGAATACCTTCATCATGTATTCTTTTAATACACTGAAACATCCCGAATTACCATATTCCTTATTGATTACATTCATGCTCCCTTATTCCATATAGAAATCTGGATATACTTCATTAATCCAAAAATGTTTTAAACCCCAAATCATTAATCAGTTCCAGGGTAGTCAAGAATATCCAATATAATTTATCCAAAACAATCACATATTATTCCAAAATCACTACCTCAGTATCAGAATTATATTATGATTTATCATTCTCTTAACCATATATTTTCCAAAAATTTATTCTGCTATTGAGTCACTTTTCTTTGTTCCACACAATCTCAAGTCCTTAATGAAATAGTACTGCAGTACAATCCTTATATACTCCATAATTATTATAACAAGTACATTGTTGATACAACACTCAGTTGACATAATCAACATAAGAACTCTAATCATTCCTCTTCATCTGTGGTAGTATCATAACTTGATTATTATCCAATAACATCATTTGCGGCATATTCTGATGACTGGGACATAGGTTCGCGTAGTGTCCAAACTCCTTGCAAATGAATCATTGTACATTTGAAACCATTTTCTTACCCTTGCAGTCACGTACTTTGTGCCCTTTTCCTCCACACTTATAACAAACTCCCATTCCTTTCAGGCAAGTTCCAGGGTGTTTCTTTCCACAGTTACCACATATGGGAAAATTCTTTTTTTCCCTTTTCCCTTTATCCATCTTTCTCTCTTCCATCCTTTTCTTCTCTTGATTCCCTTCAAAGCCATAGGACTCAGTAAACTCTTTACTTATCTTATCAACACATGATATTATTTCTTCATATGATGATAATACATGGGAGACTATTTCTCTTATAAATTCTAGCTTAAGACCATGAAAGATATGATCCTTCCTTCTCTTTGGATCATGTGCATTGCTGGAGTCCTCATTCCTTCTACTGGGTGCCATTTCTAAACAATGGCATAAACTAGATCAGTTTATGAATCAAAATACATAATCCCATACTTATAAAACACTTAACATAAATTGAACTATTTATGGATATAATCCATAATCATAAAAATGTTTTCTTTGAGGAAGTATATACTCATAAACCCTTCATAATGATTTGTAAAGAAAATGAGAGTTATCCTAAGCATATCCCCCGGGAGTGTCGTAACCAAGAGTGCAGCAAGGCCCGTTGTCGTGCACCAGTTCCCGTTCGAGTCTAGCTCAAAGCGGTGTTTTCGGGTTTTACCCCTAGGTACATCTGTGCCAGAGCCGCCTCTACCTGCTCGTATCCAGACAGGGATGTATTGCTCGGAAAACTCACAAAATCTCTACAATACCAAAATTCTAGGAAGTTCTTCTATACTAATCCTCAATGTTCATCTTAGGTCTACGTGCTCTAATCAGAATTTATCTAAATCTAGTTTCCAAGGTTTGTACTAAACTTCCTCTGATACCAACTGTAACGCCCTGACCCCAGCTACCCGGAGTCGGTGCATTATTACCATAACATTGGCATGATCACAAGAAAGATCAAATCCCGAAAGACCGATTGGTTTAGTAGCCTTGGAAACACTAGATATAATCATAAAGTTTTACATTACATTTCAAAGTGAAAAACTACTACAACAACAAAGTCTTGATATCCACACTATTAACCCCTCATAATATCCCTGCAAGTCATTCATAATTTACTTCTTCACTACCTGGGAAAAATAAAACATAGAAAAGGGGTGAGCTCAAATGCCCAGTAAGGATAACAATATAGCGGAACATTCAAAAATAAGCATAAACATTTAAGGCAATGAATTACTAAAACAAAAGCCTTTTAAAATTGAACTCCAACTTAGTATGACAAAAGTAAAATGAAATGATGCCATTTACTTGTTCACATGGATATTCTACTAATCGAATATTCACATGCAATATCAATAACCACTTTCATAATGTTGGAATGCATAATGCCAGACTATCATAACCACATAGCCAAGGCCTCGTGCCAAGACTACAAATAAGATTTTGTCAAGGCCTTGTGCCAAGACACTAGTTTGTCTCATGAGACCTACCGATGCATCGAGGAGCTATAGCGGGCTCCACCCGTCACTTATTAAGTCCAATGCATTCCCATATGAAAAGGTTTAAACATAACATAAACATTCGTATTAAAACTAGCATACGAAATGTCAATAATTTCACCATAAACTATGAATGGTATAAAAATAGCACATCCACAGTCAAACATATCACAAAACCTTCAATACAATATAGAAGTTTTGTATCATAATAAATCAACTTCAAATAATCTTAAAATCCATCAAAGGATGTTGACATAGATGAAATCAAAATTCTTTTTAAAGAAGTATCTCCTTTTATTTTGAAATCATTTAAGATCCATATAAAATAAAATATTTTCTTTGAAAATATTCTTATAAGCTTGTATGGAAAGCTTCGACGATTTTATAACGGCGGAAAATAACCGCACCCGCCGTATAAGTTAAAAAAAACACTCTTACCTCAATTCTGTCGAAAAGGTTAAAAAGGACCTTGTTTTGAAAACGACGGAAAGATTCCTTTATAAACCTCTTATAAAAAGTCAAACAAGGGTATAAATGACTTTAACCCATATTCTTTTAAATAGTAAAAATGTTTTGAAATACATTTCGATGAAACATGGATGTGGATGATAAAGAGATCCCAGTTGATTATTACGTATAAACAACCTTGGATAATGAAGAGGTTGTAAAGTAAACCCTTACCTTGTACTTTTCCTTTGTTGGGGTAGGTTAACCTCCTGTATAATGGTGAAATAATTGTTATTAAATTATACAAGAATCATATACATTAATATGATATCATATATGATCTTTTAACATTGCTTTATTAATAATATCTTAGTATTATCGTCGTTTCGGGTGATAATCGATTCGTTCTTCTTAAATGTTAGGTTACGTAAGACATGTTTGTAATGGATAGATTATATCTTATTCATAATCAGAATGATATTAACATTATTTTTAACCCTAAAATGAGAATAATACTTGAATGGATATGATGGAGAATGAATCTTATCGCGTTCGTGGAGACGGTAGTCCGTACGTACGCACGAACGCTACTTCCATTTAATTTTTATTTTAAAAGAATCAAATCCAAATGATACATAGGTATATTACTATTTCAGTATAATATAATATTTTATATATGTTACTTAAGTTCATTAACACCATCCTTTATACGTTCCATGTGTGGTATGAACGAGTCATATCATTTTAAGGGGGCGGTAGTCCGCACTTCCTCAAATGAAATTATCGTATGTATATACAACATGAAACGAATAATGGTATGAAATAAAATGGAATTACAGAAGCTTATATATCATTAATATCATATTTAATTACAGTGCCATCATAATGGCCACCATGAGAGGTGGTAAGATGTATTTGAACAATCATCGTTTCGTGAGGCGTTAGTTTGCCATCCACAGAAACATTATGTTCATCATCCATTAGATGGAGTTGTGTGTATGTGTAGTTTGAATCCTTCTTATAACAACATCCTAGTATATTGTGGATACTGGTGTTGTTACAAAAGAAAGGAAATAAAAAGAGTTTGGGGGGTGGAGAAGCAAAATAAATGAAAATAATTTAAGAGAAATCGTTACCTTTAATTTAGGTAACTCACTTTGGTTGGAACCAAAGGACTTCTTGAAATGATTTCTGCCTAAGGGGAAGCATCAAGGAGGAGGAGAGGGATGTGGGGAGCTTAGTTGGGCAGAGTTTGGACGAGCCAAGTGGCTTGAGAGGTGTGAGGAAAAGAGAAGGAGGAGTGCCCTTTTATAAGAGGGGTGAGGGGCACTTTTGGAAAAGCTAGAAGTATTAATTTATAATAAATTCATATTCGGTTTCCAAAGGCTCCAAAGTTGACTATTCAAAGGATGAGGTGGGTATAGGTCGAAAACAACTCATCCAATAGAATTTAGACAGGTTTGGGTACTTATATTAACCTTATCTTTAAGTATTAACTCTAAGTTAATTAGTTTCACTTTTACAATGTCTCTTTGTATTTTTATATAATATGGTTAATAAACTTACTATATACATCCAAGAGACCCCCAAGTAGTCCATTAATGATTAACCTATAATAATATAAGTCTCTTGGCCGAACCTTAGATTTTTAGGAATTTAATATCAATTAATAATATAATATTTGTTTTAAGAACTCTTTTATGTCAATTTTGACACTATTCAATAGTTGATTTTTGTGAAACTCATAACAGATTTATTACTTATAACAAAGTCAATTAAATCAATCCTAATATATCATATTATCCTAGAAAATTAGTGTAATTCATTAAAAGTTTCATATTATATTTATTTGGGTATTTATAATATCAATTATGTTAATTTTTTACTATTTTAGTAATTACTGCATCATCATTGTGTCATAAATAAAATAACTTATTTAATGTCTTAAAATTATAAATAAAACATCATTATGTAGGAAATCTTTTTATATTTCTAATGAATATTTATAATCGAAAATCCAACATGTATAACCCTATGTAAAAATTGTTCTTCTAAAAGATGTAAGCTTATGCCATTTTTATTTTTATTTTAACTTTATTAATATAATGTGTCTCTACCACATACAAGTGGCTCCAAGGGGTCCCAAAATTGACCCAAGGATGCCCATGGTCGGGTATGTGTCCACCAATAAGGTTAGGACACGTTTTAGGGTAATTTTGTATTATTATAATATTATTTTTTAACCCTTATTTACCGAATTTACCCTTTAACCATGGTAAATAAAATATTACCGCAGTAATTATTCAAAATGTCTAAAAATAAAAGTTACCTATTTACACAATTTGAACATCCTGATTCCAAATATGAAATCCATTTTTCTAAATTCAAAACATAGAAGTGGCAGAAATTAATTTAAAATTAATTCCCGCTGTCAAAACAAAAAGCGTGTTTTTAAGAAATAATAACTATCAAAAGATTGACACTTGTTTATGTTTGTTTTAATTGTAAAATTATGTCCAATGACCAACATTATATTAAATGGTAAAAATATATTCTAAATATACTTTAAAACCACTAAAATTCATAATTTATCACTATTAATTATTTTGATTAAAAAAGTTGTTTTTAATTAAAATTTAGTAATTTTCACTATTCATCAAAATATGAAAGTTATCCGAAAAGTACCAAAATTTAACCCTAGGCTAATTTTGATATTCCGAATCCAAAAATGAAGTCCATTTTGAAATATAAAATATATATGATTTCAAAAAGTAGGTATTACTATTCACAACGGCTAGTTTAATTAGTTGTGGTGTGTGTTAGAATTCGAGGTTGCGTACAACACACGCTATCGCATTATTCGAAGGAAAGCGTACCGTGGAAGCTTGGGATGTTTCATTTTAATTTTTTTTTTGATGTCCCCATTTAGTCAAAAAGTTTAAAATATTGTATTTAAAAAGGGTTCACTATTAAAAGTTGATAAAAGTGCAATAATGAAAATGAATTTGTTCTTGCATTATATCTAAGAAACTCATAATATGGATTCTAAAATTATAAGGATTATATAAAGTTTAAAATTTAGATAATACTATTCATAACCTCTTTTGAATGGAATTTTTTTTTGTAATTCATGGTGTGATTGAACTCGGTGTTGCGTGTAGTGCAAGTTATTGAATTATTTTGAAGAAATAACACACTATGAAATCTTGGGGTGTTACAATAACACATTCATAAGCTTTAGGTTCCCAAAAGAAAGAGGGAACAACATACTTGATATAAGAACCATCAACCTTGAATGAGAGGTAAAATGTGAGATCTTGAAAGAAGAATTCTTTTGGAAAACATTTTGATGAAAATAAAAACCAATTACAAACATGTATATCCAAGAAAAGTAAAGTAAAGGATTAAAAAAAGATCTTTTAGGAGTAACCATATCAAAAATGGTGTGAAAGAGGGAGAACCCAAAGGAAGAAAATTGGGTTCGAAATTTCCCCTTACCTTGTACTCGAATGCCTGCTTCTCTTTAATGTCCTGTATAATGACATTATATTCATTAAATATAAATTCCATAACATTTTATACATTAATAGGGTTCATTCTGGATTCATTATTTCATATTATGTTCCTTTGGATGACTTATAGAGTTTAAAAACATTGTTCGGGGATGTTCGTTTTTATGGTTTTCTTGAGCGGTCCACTTGTATTCTTAAATTGATGTTTGGCTAGATCATGGGTAAACATCCAGAACTGATATTAAATGTAATTAATGATATTATAGAAGCTTGAATGATTTTATAATGAGTTATATTAGATCCATGTGGAATAATCCTTATATAAGAATTAAATGAAGATTATTTGGGTTAATTTGCGCGGTTTTTGGATCACAACGAACTCGTTTTAACATTTAACATAGTAATATGCTCATAGGTTATTTCCAGAACTTAAAATAGAACATAATACATATAACATATTCTGTTTCGACCGTAAAAATGGTTTCATGACCATATTTGAAGGTAGAAATGGAAAAAGAGAGCATGTCGTTTTTGAAGGTGATAAATTATCACCACATGAACAACGTTCTCTTTAATAAAATATAAGAAAGGGGGAAAGGGTGTGGGGTGATATAATAAAACATTAGAATCATAATATTAAATTATATATATAATACTGGATTTACAGAACAATTTGGATGAAGATAGGTAGGGAGATATCAAGAAAGGAACTTGAACTTGAAAGGAAATTAAAGGAGAAGAGAGAGAGAAATTACCTTTAGAATCCTCCTCTTGAGATCCTCTTTAAGGAAGATAGGCTTGGTCTTTTGATGAGACCGGAAGCTCTTGGACATGGGGGAGGGGCTAGGGAAGGTGTTTGGGCAGAGTTTAGAGAAGGATTGGAGCTTGAGAGGTGTGAGGAAAAGAGGGAGTGAAGGGTGGCTTTTATAGTGGAGGGGAGAGGGATTTCCTTAATATAAAATCGATTAGTTTATTAATTTCACCTAAGACAAGGAATAGTGAGTCTTGGATGACTATGAATAGTAAATAAGGATTTTGAATTCGGGATTTGGGTTCTTACATCACTTGTGATGTCATGAATAGTGGGTTTTAATTAAATTGTATTTATATGATAAATTAATGTATTCTACTATTCATCAAAAATTCAAGTATCTCAGAAAAATCCCAAAATTTTACCCCAACCATTTTTTGACGTGTAGAATCCAAAAATGATGTCCATTTTTCAACAATAATTTTCTAAATATTATTAATTTAATATTTAATTAAAATCATAATTTACTTAATGTTTTTAAAATTAAAACTGATTTAGCAATTCTTTCAAAAATTACTTAGGGTCTTATAAAATTATCTAAAACCTATTAGACATTGATTCAATAATTTATGAATATATTTCAGGAAAATAAGTATTCTTTTAAATTAATTAATTAATTATAATTAATTATTTATGACTTATAAAATACCAAAAACGTTTACTAAGGTCAAATTATCACTTTCTATGATGTCTAAATTTTATTTTATTATTCATAGGTAATGTTACTCTTATTTACTATTCATAAGGTTCATATTACTATTAATAAGGGTAGGTTAATATTCATAAGGGTAGGATACTATTCACCAAAAATTATATTTGTTTCATTAGACTCCAAAAACTATCTTGAACACAACCGTGTATGTCAGATTTTTAAAATTCCAAACATAGGGGTGACAAAATTATGTTTAAAGGTCACTTATCACTTAGTAGTTCATTATTTTGTATTTTTATGACATAGATATAAGAAGGGATTTTTCTATTGAAATACTTTGGGTCGTTACAGGGAATGCGTGTCAATAGGAAGGGGGACGTAGTGCACTAGCTCGGAGGAAAGAATATGAAATATAAATAGTGAACCTTATGTCAAGCTCTTTTCCTCAACCTTGGGTACTAGTATCATTTAGGTCACTATGATATTTTTATGTCGTTGGATCCATATATATTGTGCTAGGTCCTACCAAGAAATTTGTCGGCCCCACCGAAAAAACACATGTGACTTCGGGATGATAAACCTTGGGCATAATCAGTATGCGATGTTGTCATCATGTAACCCCTCTCTACTTCTGAATGAATATTAGTGGTGGGTAATTGATAATCACATTTATTGTATCTATACTAATGGATGATTCTATATGACATATATGACATAAGCTACAAGGAATCGGTGATCTATTTACAATAGGAATAGGGGAAAAGGAAATGTTGTTGTAAAAATACTACACAACAATAACCCCACCATGATATCCACCAAACCTTTATAGACAAGGCTACTAATCCTCATCTCACATCTTATGATTATCTAGAAGAGGTTGATCAACACACCTTTCCATCAATACGAGTTGGAAGGGGTCATTACCATAAGAGATATGGCCTACCAATACCTTAAGGAATCAGTTCCTCATTGACACTACCAACCCCGAGGGCCATGTAGGGGAAACCACCACAATTCCAATAGATAACTACTTCAGGATAATATCTGTGGAGAACTCTAAAAACTCAATTACTTATACACCATGGATGTAGGGGATGTATGATATTTTTCTATAATAACCACTATTTGGGAGATTCCCAGGAGGCATCCCAAGAGGCCTCATTTCCACCAAAACTGACTAGTCACACTGGTCAATGAATCAGGTGACTTCATCAATGCTCCATAGTTATCATTCCAAAGCTCCCAATAAAAAATCTTGGGGGAAGTCCTTGAATATTTCTTGATTGGATGCATCTTTTGTAGCTCCTATGGCCCTTACCACCACCGATGCATCCACCATGATCTGTATAACTAGTGAATTGGTGTCTATATTTTCCCACAAGGGATTGAGACCTCATACTCCTCTTAGAATGTATGTATTGACTCCCTTAGTAACCAAACCCATGAAAACCCATTATGGGTCAACATATAATGAGTAAAATCAACACAAAGGTACTCCTAGCACTACCATTAACCGGCATGGAGGTCCTCCCAATTTCCCATCAAATCAGTGATGAGTTACTCCCGCAACCACCATTAATCAATGAGGAGTTCCTCCCCATACCACCACCAACTAGCACAAAGTTCCTACCCATGCCATAGACATTCCTTGCTCTGAATAACCATCCATATGTATGAGGTTGAACACCCCATGAGGGGGCCATTCTAGTAGAGTAGGCTTCTTCCCACAAAAGAGAAACCCAAGTCACTCTTAGGTATCTTTTCTTGCAGAAGTCTCATGAAATAAAAGGAAAAAACATTGAAGAAGAAGGTCATTATTGAACTCTCAAATTTCAAGCCGATGGATGAATCAATGAAGGAACCACCACCCCCACTTCCATTGTCTAGGATAGAGGCCAGAAAATTGAGGCTTACAAGCCTAGAAGACATGGTCCACAAGATCCCAATATCACTCCATAGGTACCTTATGGTGGAAGAAATTATTTCCTCATTCCTAGTACTCTCAATGCAACCATCTCTTTCACCACTAGTTTCCCTCTTATCTACCTCCATATAAGAAGTTAGAGAAATTTGAGGGTTTGGGTTGTCACAACCTAACCTAACGGGGCCTGAGAGAAAACTACCCCAATCCCCTATCCAATAATCATGGGGTTGGTGACTAGCACCGAGAAAGAATATCACACACATGTGAGGCATTAGCCTAAAGTACATATATGAAAACTCATACATCTCCAAGAGTATAACATGATGAAATGTAAATAAATGATAACAATACATTCATAAATATATAATCCCAAAATAAATGTTTGAAATAAAGTACTGGAAAAAATAAAAAGGATCCAAATAAAAACCCAACCACAACTAGAAATAAATACTGACATCATTAGAAGAAGGGGACTACTGTCAAGTGCAACACTGATATACACCTCGGTCTATCTATCCCAAACTAGGGTTCACCTACTTCTAGTGATCAAAGGAATATATAATGATATCATTCATCTACCTATGACATGGCATTTTTGGGACGATCCCATGTAGGTATGATAATAAAAATACCCAGTAGGACACCATGAAATCACAAAGAAAAACGAATCAGGAGTAGTCAGATCATCAAAGGATATGTTTATCATAATATTAAAAAAAACAATAAAAACCCAATATATTCACATAGTAGACACAAATTATCAATGAAAGGTCACCACTAAACTTCTAGGCTAAGATTTATACTTCAGGGTTCCATATAACACTCATTTGGGAGAACATTCTCCCTGAGCTATGCCACCACTAACAACACTCATCCTAGAAGTCACACTTGTCAGGTATATTCAAGAAGAAGCATAAAAGATACTGAAAGGGATAATTCGATAATCACACTTGAGTGGACTAAACCATATTAGAATGATCATATCTCGATATAGATATAGGGGATTTCACCTTGGGAATTTAGGGGATGTCGTAACCCTCCGGATTAACCAGATAGATAGGGTATCACACTCGTGTATGTTAGACACTTAATTTCAAGAATAATATCTATGGATAATAAGGGGAATGATGATAAAATCCATTACTCATTAAGGTTATGATATCTAGTCCACCAAGGGGATCTCAACATACAATATACATGAACAAATTACAGAATTAACCATATAGGAGTGGACTGAAGAACTAATCCCATAATAAGGGAACACACCCACATTGATCTGATAGAGGGAACAAACCCACATAAATACTTGTTAAGCATCATTTAAAGAATTTTCCCACTTATTAAACTTCATGTCATATCTGGGATTCCAAAACAAAGGCTAAAACTTCATTCCACTTGTTAAATTACTCGGGAAATGCTACTTGCGGGGAAAATCTATTTCTAGTAAAAAATGATGATTGTAAGATACTCATCATTAGTATGATGAAAATAAATTTAAATTTATCAATATTTCATCAGAAATGGCAATGAATTGGAAAATGGTTCACACCATTGTGATCCTTGGGTAAAACTTATTTGGATAGGATCTTTACTTTTCCATATCAGACACTCAGTAAAAAAATGAATTTCCCTACAACCCATATGTATATTGCTTCGTGGGCCCAATACATGAGCCCAAATTAAGTACCCAATATTGTTCATAAAATTTATGTCTTAGTATCATAGTCTTGATACATCATATGTTTTGTCATTCCTAAACCATATGGAAAAGACATGCCAGATACTAGACTCCATAATAATAATAGAAAAAACAAAAAAAAAATATTTTTGTGTGCTTAGTAGACCTGGTAAGAAAGTCCAAAAAATATATCCAACATTTATCTTGAATTTACCATCTGAATGTTAGGTTCATTTTTTCATAGATGGTTTGTAATGACCAAGATTTTATATGTATTTTTTAAATATTATTTTGATAAATTTTAAGACCTGACATAGAGACGACATGCAATTCTGAGGACCGGTGTGCCCGGAATAAATGTTAAAAATAAATTAAAATATAAAATATTATGCATTCTTATTTTTCATGAAAAGGTGGAATAATAACTAAATGGCTGCCAATATCAAAATTCCTAGGGTGCTGTTTCCTTCAGAGCATAAAATTTACCTTATGTGTGACCTAACATCAGCAGACGTAGGTCAGTTTTGAAAAGATTTTTCAGGTGTTTTTAATGAATAAAATTAACTGAGAATTTATTTTATTTAACTATTTCATTTATGTAGTGAAACAAATATGATTCTTATTTTTATTAATCTTCTATGTAGGGATAATGGGTTAGTCTCATAACCATGGAATTCCATCAATGCTTTGGAGGGAAACCCTGGAGATTTTTATTGGTGGTGACACTATAGACATGGCTCAAATGTCATTGTTCACAAATCTCACAAGAAACAATCAATTTTCAATAGAGAACAATTATTTTCTTAGGTAGGGTGTGTTATTTTGGATTTTTTTCCCCATTATTATATTCAACGAAAAACACGGACCAACAGACGAACATGTTGATCCACTGTTCGATTGTTCCTTGAGGGGTTGGAAATACTTTGCAGGATTTATCAGGGTTTGATCATTTTAGAATTGATATTATTATCTGATCATTCTTAAGAGAATGGATTGAGGGAATACTCAACAATCTTCAAGGTTTTTTCCTCATATTTTGTTCCTTGTGTTTTCCCTCCCCCGTTTTCACCGATGTTATTTGTTTTTCGGCGCATTTACGAAAGAAAGATCATTTCACCTTGGTTTCTTGGCGTAATGATCCAAATTTGAAGATCTGGCCTCGGGATTACCTAACAAAGGTGCGATGGTGATGGAGACCGATGAATCAAAACAGTTTGGGAGAAACATTTCTTCAAGCGGTTTGCATTAGGATGGAAATAAATGGATTTATGAGTTAATTGAAGGCCCAAAACACTTCGATTCCGTTTTTGGGTGATGAAAAAAGCCTAGATCCAGAGTTTTTAGGTGAACGAACCCCAAAATTGGAATCTAAAAGATCATCTCTAGCTTGTCAAAGAAAAACTAGATTACTTGAAAATACTAACAATCAAGGCATGTAACCCAAAGTTTCAAGGCGTGTGTCCCCCACTAAGCGTAGGATAGGGTATCAGGATTTATTTAAATGTCACATGGAATGTGACCACTATCACACGGTGTGTAGGACCTTCCCAGAGACAATGAATTAATATCAGGAGGCACCGGGACATGAGATGGGGTAGACGGGTTGCTTACATGGAATGTACCCCCCCCCCACACACGAATTGGACTGTACAAAGTACACGAACTAACATGTGTACAGTTACATGGGCAGAGATACACAGGTTGTCACCATGTACTAGAACATGGCCCGAGTACACGGGTGTACCCCAGATGAAAGGACATGGTGTGTGACATTTTCAACATGTTTTGTACCTGTCTTATACATAGCATAGTTTGGAATTAAATGGTCTGTTGTTCTTAAGAAACACCCAGTGTTAAGGAACACATCGTTTGACCCTACTACATGTTGTGTGTAACTTTATACATAGGTTGATTATCTTATCCTATGTTTAGTGGATAGGTTTATTTAGGGTACTTTCCATTATCGCTTCCCTGAAGGAACATATAAATCCTTTCATACTAATTGGACTATGATCCCTTTAGTAGGACTTATTATAGAGAGTTGTTGGAACCACCCCTAAGTGGCCCGATATTGGATCATGTATTCATTTTTGTGCCCTAGGTAGAGTCTTTAGTATTTATGTGACCAACTTCACCAAGCGTCGATCCTCTATTTAGTAGGTTAATCCGGATGGAGTTTTTGGTGTCACCCCATGGCCCTAGATGCGACCCTCACCTCTAGAATGATATTCTCTTCAGATTTCTCATCTTATCTCTCCCATTATGGTTCTTTAGGAATAGTACATCTCGAACAGACATCATCAATGCTCTTAGACTCAGTAGTGTGTTATCCTAGATGAGCACTTAATGAAATCTTCAAGCTAGATCCATAATGTTTGTATACTGTGGGTGTGGAATACCTCTAGACCACATGTCTTGGATTGAGTATATTTAGATATCGTTTTTATTTTTTTAATAGATATATACCATGTATTTTTTACAATAGTTTCCTTTGTGTACTGATTTGTGGTTATGGGGTGTCCTACAGAGTATTGTTATACTCACCCCGGAATGGGATTTTCCCTCCCATGCCATGTCTTGTGTATATGTGAGACCATATGACACAGTCCTAGGTGGACCATGAAAAGATGATGCTTTGTGATATCAGGATGGACGAGGTATTCCTATAGGTATAGATAGTAGTCCTAGTATCTTTTGATAACAAGTTGGGCATTAAATTTGCATAATCTTTTTGGTGGGCTTGTATTATGGCCAGTTTTACATTACTACATTTTACTTTCATGTAGTAATCTATTTGGGATACAGTGGTATTCATGCATTTTGTTCTTAGTTGATTTTACATTTTAGCATATTGTGGTCTTGGATTTGTGTCCGTACATACATGGATGTAGTAAATGCCTCCAATGTTAGTGATATGGCTAATTAGTGCTAGTCACTATCCCTTGGAATATTGGACGAGGGGTTAGGGAGTCAGAACATGGGCCCCACTAGGATGGTTCATGAAAGAGTGGTTTTATAGGTGGTCAGTTTTAACTTTGGATTGTGAGTCTGTGAGATTGATTTGGGGAAACAGTGTTCAGTTTTTCTGAGTTCATCTTTCAGTCCAAGGACCCCCAGTGTTGGGGTGATAGACAAAATATCCATACAACATGTCTTATATAACCTAATTTCTAATTGGTACATGAGAACATTGGTTATAGGGAAAATAATGGTACATGCATTATATAGGAGTGGGTTGTGGTTCGAAGCCCTTCTTGAGTTAGCTTTGTAGATATAATCATTGACTGTGGTACATATTGTTTTCTTATAGGATGCCCCTGAGATGCATACTAGCTAGGATTTTTCATCTCGATCATGAGGATGCCCCCTTTAGTGATGAGGCTCCAATACAGGGACAAGTTCCCTAGATGTTACCTCCAGGTGGTGCACTAGATATACCACCACCTATGGAGTAGCACGTGGTACCCATAATACCAGAAGATGAGAAGCGTGGGTTGAGGGTTCTTGACGGGTTTCAGAGACAGAGACCCCTCAGGTTCATAATATTGGATGGTTATTCATCAAGGTTCTCTATCCTTTCTAGGTACTTGATGGATATGGTTAGAGATCGTTACTTTAAGGGTTTAACCTTTGATTATGGTCAGCATAGAGACATTTGAGCCAGCCTTACCCCTCTATGAATTCCTACTTATGTTGGGATGCTAGAGAATGCTCTGGTGGTTCAAATCTCATTAGATGTGTATATATAGTCAGTGATAGTTAGCAGTGGATGACCAAGTGTGGATACCTTAGGCGTAGGGATATAACGCCAGTCTCATGGATCTAAATGTGGGAGACATTTTAGGAGGAGGTATCAAGACAAATGATATGCATTCCTGGGTTCACATGGATGGTCCATTCAGACGAGGGAGAGGTGGTTCTATTTATATGATGGTAGGGGAGATCTCGCTCATGATTGTCCAAACCGTGGTGCTACTGACAAGGAGATAGTGGATGGTCCACCAAGGACGAGATAGTGATATGAGGAGGCAGATCCTCTGGGAGGAAGATGTGGTAGAGGAGCTAGGAGATCAGCAGGATGTGGTTGACGTTTTGACATGCTACCAACACTGCCCCTAGGACACCTATTCCAGGCTTAGAGATTTGGTGGAAAAGGGATGAGATAACTTCATGCGGTCAAAGAATATGAACCAGGTAGTTTTGGAATCATTCAGGGTTTGATCTATGTCTTTTCTACCTTAGTTTCAGTACTAATAGACATAGGTTCTAGTCATTACATTCTCACAACATGTCTTTTTTGAGACCTATAAATTCCGGTTGAACAATTGACTTGACCCTTACACTTGGAGATACCAACTAGAGAAGACTTAGTGATCACACATTTTGGCCGATGGTGTGACCTGATCCTTGGAGGCGAGACTTTCAGTTAAAGCCTCTTTGCGGAAGAATTTAGGCCTTAGTATATCATTTGTGGTATGAATTGGTTATCTAATGTCCATGCCCATATTGACTGTTTTAGGCAAAGAGTGCAGTGTGTCTGTAATGATAGAATGTTTTTTTACTTTATCAGGGAAAAGGAATCTTAGGAAGCCCAGGATTGACTAATGAATAGGAGGGTGCAACCAATTATTAATCAGTTGGCTAGGCTAACCATCGATTCAGTAGATGTTATGAGTTAAAAGTTTACTACAGTGGTGGTGGAGTATGAGGTTGTCTTCACTGAAGATGTTCCATGATTACCTCCCCACTAAGATATAGAATTTTACATTGATTTACAACCCAGTACGACATCAATATCTACACATGCATATCAGATGGATCCCGTAGAGCTTCGTGAGATGATAGCTCAATTGGAGGAGTTGAAGAATAGGGGATTTGTGATAACCAATGTTTCACCCAGGGCATCCTTAGTTTTGTGTACCAAAATGGTATATGGTAGTTTGAGGTAATATGTTGAATATTGGTGCTTGAACTAGGCGACCGTTAAGAACAAGTATCCACTAATGATAATCGATGACCACTTTGATTATTAGAGAGGGGCACAATGGTTCTTGAAGGTTGAACTTCAATCAGGATAACACCAGCTATGAGTATAGGATGAGGATATACTGAAGACAACATTCATATGTCATTACTGTCACTACGAGTACTTGGTAATTCCCTTTGGCATAATTAATGCCCCATTAGTGTTCATGGGACTCATGAATTGGATGTTTCAGTCTTAATTATATTGGTTCATGGTAGTCTTCATCTATGATATCCATGTGTACTCGACATTAGCGGAGGAGCACATGAGACACTTAAGGATGGTTTTGGATGTACTTTTGGGGAACCATCTTTATGGGAAACTCTCTATGTTTCAGTTATGGGTTCAAGAATTCCACATTATTGGATATGATATCTCAGCAGATGGGGGGGGGCTATTGACCCATCCATGGTTGAGGTTGTGTTAGCATGGGATCCACCTAGGAGTGTGACGAAGGTGAAGATATTCCTTGGGCTAACGGGCTATTACTAGATAATAATACCTGATTTCTATAGTATATAAGCACCTATTATAGTTTTGAATAGAAAAGGGATGCCATTCGTGTGGACAAAGATGTTCCAATAGTCTTTTCAGCTTTTGAGGCGGTGTTCGATGAAAACTCCAATCTTGAGATTACTGAAGGAGGGTGTCAAGTACGTAGTGTTTTTTGATGCATTAGAAATGGTGACTGGTTGTGTCCTGATGTAGAGGAAAGTGGTGATTGCCTATGGTTCACACCAATTGAGACCACATGATATGTAATATACAAATGATGATCTCATGTTTTCAGTGGTAGTATTTACATTGAAGATGTGGTGACACTACCTAATGGGATAATAGTTTATCTTCTACTATGATCATAAGAGTCTCATGTATAACTTCTATCAGAAGGATATGAAAATGAGATATAGTAAATTACTAGAGTTCCTCGAGGACTATGAATTTGAGATTGTCTATACTCTAAGAAAGGGGAACATGGTGGCTGATGCTCTCAGTAGGAGATCTAGTTGACATTTGCCTAACGAGGCATCATATATGTTGGCCTCATTGAAGTTATCCATAATGGATGGAGATGGGGAAGATTACGTCAAGTAGATGGTTACTACTGATCCACTATTATAGTGAGTTAGTAAAGCACAACTTGAAGATACCATCTTCGAGACTCAACATGCTCAGATATCTAGAGGGCATGCTCCTGATGGATATTTGAATGGTGGGGAGAACATCATTCTTTCTAAAGGATGTACAATAATACAGGTGGCAATGAAAGGGGTGGTTATAAGGTAGTAGTTATAACAGGACCCCCAATTCCAGTTCTGGTTCCCAATAAGTAATAAAGGAGAAGAAAAGGTCATCTTTCAATGCCTTACATCACAGCAAGTGAAGGCTGAGTAACAGGTTCCAGTGGTTTCTTTTCCACACATTGACGTGTTAGAATATAAGTGTTATAGAATATTGAGGGTATTCATGATGGGTTTACCATATATGTCTAGGGGACACAATTCTATCTAGGTGATCCTTGATCCACTCATATTTTTGGCCGACATAATAGCTATTCGAGTGTAGAGTTCAATAGAGAATAGGGGATGCCTCTACATTTAGGATATAGTTTAATTCCATGTGGTTGCATTGATGAATGTTTCAGATCGTAATGATAGTTTTACATACAAGTTGTCCAAGGGATTAAAGGATGTGTATTTGACCCAGTTATGCTTGATAATAATGTTTCACCCATATATGTGAGAATAAATAGATAGAACCATTCAGGTTTCGGAGGACAGGCTACGATCGTGGATGTTGGACTTCCGCCAAAGTTGGGAGGATCACTTACCACTGGTAGAGTTTTTGTACAACAACAGATACCCTTCCAAAATTGGGATGGAACCATTTTAGGATTTTTACGGGCGACCCCATAGGTCCCCACTTTACTGAACTAACCATATAGAGTCATAACTTATGGGTTGAGAGTTGTTGTGAGACTCTACAGAGAAGGTGAAGATCATCCTAGAGTGGATGATGACTGTCCCTAGCTGTCATAAGTCTTATGATGATTGGCGGTAGAGGCCATTGGAGTTCGAGGAAGGATACCATGTATTCCTACAAGTTTCAACTCGATGATAGTTTTATATATTTTACTGGGGTGACATGTTATATTTGAAGATTATAATCCCTTTTCAGATACCATGTAGATTTGGTTAGGTGGCATATTTTTTAGATCTATCCACCTAGATGAACTAGGTACATGACGTCATCCATGTATCAAAGATAAGGAGGTACATGCATGATCTATCTCTAGTCATCGACTAGGGTGAGGTATACATCGATGATGGAGAAAATTTTACCGAGTAGCAAGAGTAGATATTGGGTCAGTAGGATAGGATCCTTCATGGGTGAGTGATTATTTTTTTACATGTCTGGTGGTAGAACAAGAATCTCCAGGAGGGATCATGGGAGAAAGAGGCTCAGATACGTGTTCAGTACCCACATCTTTTTGAGTAGCCATTATTTTTGATTTTTGGGGACATAAAACCCCAAATTGTTGAGAATTTTATATCTTAGATTTTCTGTGTATTATTTTTATATATTATATGGTTGAATTTTGACCCTAGAAACTATGATGACGTGATATTTTGTGGCCCATTGTGGCCAAAATATATGTTGAAAAACATATTAAAATATTAAATAGAATGTAGGAACAATTTTCCTGAAAAAGTGAAATAACTTCTAAATTGGTGGATGGACCAGAAATCTGAAAGAAACATTGTTTTCATTGAAAAATCTTTACCTTATGATTTTCCTAACATCAGTTTAGCATGAGGCAACTATGAAAAGTAGTTTCAGGTATTTTTAATGAATAAAATGAACTGAGAATTTATTTTATTTCTCTGTTTCTTCAATGTTGTGATGTATAGAACCTCCTTCTTTTAATTAATACTTTCAGAAGGGACACATGGTTCATCTCATTTTCCTGGAATTCCTTGGAGGATCTGGAGAGAAACCTTAGAGAATTATCTCGGTAGTGATGATATATTCTTGGATCATAGATCATTATTTATGGATCTCAGAAGTGGAAATAAATCATCAAAGCTGAATGATTGTTTTCCTAGGTAGGATGTTTTATTTTGTATTTCATTCCCAGTACTTAAATTCATTTATGAACGCAGAAAAACCCACAAAAATTTTGACGTTTAGTTTGAACTTTCCTTGTGGGATGTGTAATTATTTTTTGGATTTATCGAGGTTTGATAACTCTTATTGGAATAGATCGAGGATAAAATGAACAATAGTGGTGGTTCATTCCTTGGATTGTGTTCCTTGTGTTTTCCCTCCAATAATTTTACTCATGTTCATCGTTCTTCAGTGTGTTTATGGACGAATGATTATTGAAAAAACAATTCTTGGTGAAATGATCCAAAATTTATGTTTTAACCTCGGGACGAACGAAAAGAGGTATGATGACGAAAATGATGGATAAATCTGAATGGTTTAGGCAAAACCATTCTTCGAGCGTTTTGTATCAGGATGGAAATAAATGGATTTTGGATCCAATTGAAGGACTAAAACACCATGATTTAGAGTTAGGACGATGAAAAAAATACTAGATCTGTATTTTTGAGGTGAATGAACACCAAAATCAGAATCCAGAAGATCATCCAATGTGTGATGTGGAAAAACTAAACATTCCAGAGAATCCTCATGAACATGACATTTAACTCATGGTTACATGAAATGTTTCCCCAATAAGTAGAGTTTAGGGTTTCGAGAGATATTTAAATGTCCCACAGTGTATAACCCCTGTCACACGGTATGTGGGCCCTTCCTAGAGACTCATCATGTATCTTGGGAGATACACATACTTGGGGTGGGGTACTTGGGTTGAATACATACATTGTACTCCCCCACATGACTTGGCCTCGACCAATTACATGGACAACCCCATGTATTGGAATATGGGAAGAGATACACGAGGTGACACCATGTACAGGCACATGGATGGAGTACATGGGTGGATCCCAGATGGAAGAATACTATGTGTGACTTCTTCTACACATCGTGTTTCGATAATTTTCATGAAATAGTTTTTAATAACATGGGTTTTTGTAGATATGTAGTACTCGGGGTTAAGGGATACGATGTGTGACCCTACTAAATGATTTGTATACCTTTATAAACATCTTGAATCTCTTTTACTCAATATCTTGGACAAGTTTCTTTATGGGTTATTCTCGTATCGCTTCCCTATAGATTGGTATGAATCAATTCCTAATCATAAGTCTATGATCACTTTAGCAGGACTTCCTGGATAGAGTTGTTCGAATCCCGCCAAGAGGCCTATAATAGGATCCTCTAATCATTATACATGCCCTAGGTTGTGTCTTCGATAGTTAATTGACCAGCATCATCAGACATCGATCCTCTAATTAGTAGGTTAATCCAAAATGAGTTATTGGTATCATCCCATGTCCCTAGCTATGATCCTCTTCTATAGTAGTGTATTGTATTAAGATCTATATCATATCTCTGTCATGATGGTTACAAACAAATAATAATTCTAGGATTGACGTCATCAGTGCTATCAGACATAGGAGTGTGTTCTCTAGGAAGAGTGCTTTGTGTAATCTTTGAGCTGGATCCCTAGTGTTGGTATACAATTATTGTAACTTACCTACAGACTGTGTGTCATGTATTGAGTATATCTATGTATAATTATTATATGTTCTGTAGACATATACTATGTATAGTTGACCAAACATTACTTTATGTATTTCTTTATGGTTTCAGTGTGTCCTAATGAGTATTGTTATATTCACCCTGCATGAGCTTTTCACGCACATGTCGTCTCTTGAGCATATGAGCAACCATTTGATGGCATACTAGGTGGACAAGGACCAGATGGGGAATTTTTAGATCAGACATGTCGATGTGTTCCTATGGCTCTAGAAAGTAGTCCCATTACCTTTTTTATATAGGCTCCACATCGGGTTTTCAGACTCTTTTTGGTGGGATTGTATTATTTCCCGGTTTACTTTACAGCTCCTTACTTTCCTATCGTACTCTGGTTGGGATATATGTGTATGCATGAATTTAGTTATTAGTGGTTTTTTATTTCATGAATTTAAGGGATTTGAATTGTGTGCTTGCATACAAGTACATAGAAAATACCTCTCATGTTAGTGATATTCCTACTCCGTGTTAGTCACCAGCACCTAGACTATTTGAGTTAGGATTGGGGATTTACAACACAGGCCCCACTGGGATGGGTTGTGAAATATTTTGTCATTACAACTTATCTATTAAAAGATAAAAAAACAATTATTATTATTATTATTAATTATAATATTATTATAAATATAAAATAAATAGCAATTATAAGCAGAAGTGACTTATCACATGCTCACAATTCCCCCTCCTCATGATTGGGTCATACGTCCCATCAATATTTCGCCATACAACATTTATAATTATAATAGTAATATTATAATTATTATTTTCATTATCATATTATTAGTAATTAAATTGAATTTTTTGAATCCTTCATGCTAGGGACTCCATTTTTCATGCAGAACACTCATCCAACTCTTCATACGGTGTATGAGACTCCACAATCTCCACAGTATTCTCATTTTATTAATTTTTTCATATTAAAATTATAACTATTAATAATGAAAATATTATAATTATTAAAAATATTAATAATAACAGAAATTATTATTATTAAAAATAATAATAATAACACAACTCTTATTGTCCACACATAGATCTATATTTTCCCATGATCCTCACTGGGAAGCCTCCTACAGGAGACCCTACACATGGCCTCTACTGAAAACTGATCCGATCACACTACACTTCATCACTCCACATCTATGAGCCCGATAAGTCATGGGAACCACATAATCTGGATTGAAAATCCACCAATACCCGATCCAAATTTGGGTTCTCTTCTTTACTAACACACCTCCACCGCCTCTCCAAAAAAATAAATCCATACTCATGACTGTGTTTCTTCGTTCCAATGAACGAACACACAACAATTGGTATTCCTGAACATCCTTGATTCATGGTTCATCTGATTACCAATGATGATCTCCACACATAGAGGGAGATAGGCACCAAAAGCTATGTGATCATTGATTGATGACCATGTTCATTTTACCATCATCAATGAAATCAAATGAATGATGAATTATTAAATCAAAAGATTCATCGAGGTTATATAATTATCAAATTCTTATATATAGGAATAGTTTATAAACATTTTACAACCCAAAGGAGGTCGATTGAAGAATTAATTTTGGATTAGATTAATTTACATTCATCTAAAATATTAAATGGGGAAAAACCATAAATTAAATGTCTTACATTTATTTGGACCAATCACTAATGAAAAACAAATTCATGTTACTATCATTGATGAGATACTCAGTTTCCTTTAGCACAAAAATTCCCAAAGCTCTATCCATCTATGTTCATCCACATAAGCTCCTCCATCGATTACTCTCCCAAACACCAAAGTTATGAGGCCAAACCTAAATTATTGTTACAACTGGGTTTATATAGATGTTTATTTGGATTCTACATAATCCAATAAAAACAAATCAATTTATTTAATAAATTTATTATTTACTCCAATTTTTTTTTCAAAAACTTCTGACATTGACAATTATTATGTCATTCATAGTATATACCCATCATTCAAAACTCAATAGTGGTCCTAGTTTTCCAACTGGACACTCCATTTGTGAGTATTTTTTCACTTTTTAAGGAACATTTCACTCACGTGATATTAATATATTTAATATTAGTCAAATTTCCATTCCAAGCTCACCGGACCTAGGAATATCCTATTATCTCAGTGTCTGGGCCTAGAAATCATCTTTTAAATCTTCGAATGTCTTAACCTGAAAAATGGAAGAATTACATTATTCAAAATTTTAAGGATTTTATTCCTAAAAAAGCCCAAACATAATAAGAATATGGGGATAATGAACTAAAAATTGGGGATCCCACTCCTTTGAGTTCTTCCAATAGTTTCATGGGCTACCAATAAATATAAACTCAAGGAAAAAGATTTCCCATGAACGGTATTTCCCTATGGATTCTCAACAATGTTGGATTCTTGAAAGAGGAAACTCCACTCTCACAACCAATTTAAATTAGGAAAATAACATGAAATGAGTCATAACCATAAATCCTCATACCCGACATGTGACGAACACTAATCATATGAAAGTACCATGGTAATGGAGTCATGTGGTACAACATCTCGCTAAACCAAAAATTATCGGGAAAAAGGAAGGGCCTAATAACATCATAGATAGAATATCACTTTGTATAAAGCTAAAAAACTATTGAAATATAAAAACATATGTTTTTGGATTTTATATAACTATAGACATCTATAGGAATTCTTTATCTTACCCTAGACAAACTGCACCCTTACAACCATTGACAACACCAAAACCTAGACCCATGCTTTATCTCCCACCGAATCTGACTAGTATAAAAGTCAACTGTAAGGTATCTCATACATGACCTCAACAAATGATCTAAATTAGCGGTGTATTAGTAATATTTGTGATATTAAAACCCCAACAATGGCATATAATCCTCCCATCTATGGCCCAAAACCAGTATGCATAGCCAGTACTTGTTAATAGTAACCTTAACTGTTCACTTTACCTAGCTAATTGAGTTTGCTAAAACATAGTGCTCAACAGTAATCGAGTCACAACAGGCTTCCCAAATATTCTCTTGAATCATTTTCTGAATGGAATTCCCTAAATATCGATACCCTTCTACACACACATGGGTCCTGAACTCTATACAAAGGTTAATTGGTCATCACCTATAGATCAACAAAATAATTATAGTTTAATTTTAAATCAAGATAAAACTCTTATGTCTTCCCATCTGATCCTAAGAGATATGGGTACATCCTCACATAAATCACATGTACTGCTAATTAATAACACCCTCATAATCACCTCATTTCATTGTGCAAATGGTATCATCATCCTCTCTTAAATAAGGAAGATGATATCTGTACCTTTGGAATCCCCATTAGGAATATATACAAGGAATAAATAGTCTTGTAACATCTAAAAATATGTAAAACTAATTAATAAGTCCTTGGATATCTAAATAAGTATAGGGGTAACAACTATAAACTAGAGGTAAACCACACCATCCTCAGGTGTCTCATGTGATCTGACGAAGATGCTAAGAACAGATGTATTTCATCGAAGATGATTACAATGAACTAATCCAGGAGTGGATAATGACCCAGACTATAAGTCCCATGATAATTCTATAGTTTAAAACACACTAAAGGGTGTCACCACAAACCCAAAACAGTTGTAGTTTATTTGGAAATAAAATTCTAGTATATCCTTCTCCACAACTAGAGTTGGTGATAACCTATCTCAATGTAAAATATGAGAGCCACTTCTCACTAAACCAAAATCCATATAACTCAACGACAGTGTGTGATATTTTTAATCATATAACCTAGTTCAAGTGGCACCTATCCACACCCCAACGTAAAGAACTCATTTTTCTTTTTGGAAAACAAAATTGGGAATCCCATGTGAACACACCAGGACTTACAAATCCTCTTTCTCTATAACTCTTGACTACACTTTCATCTAATGAATCTCAACAAGAGCTGTCTAATATGTTATCGCAAAAAGTTGGGGTGATCCACAGTGTAAGTACTTGTTGAATCCATCTCTCTCTGTGGATATAAATCATAAATGACCTTAACATAAATATCCTCATACTCTACCACCACTGATAGAAAACAAAAATATCATACCATCCACTTCTCCAAATGTATCACTAGGATACTAATAAGAAGTAGGTTATAACCCCCTTCACATGAGATAATCATAATCCAATTGAAATAAATCCTTATTATAGGAGGAAAAATCCTTCCAAAAATTCTAGAAGCACTGATACTCTCACTAGTATCAACAAAAAAATCATAAGCTGTAGTAAACCATTCTATACTGAGGAAATAATCATAGGGTCTCGCAACCATGACATATAACTTCCATGTGAGGCTGTCTCTATCCACCTAGAGTCAAGTTACACTATCAATATAAGAATTTAATCATTGATCCTATCTACAGGATAATCAAACACTTGGGTCAATAAAAATAAAGGTTTTACTAGTATCACTAGGTCTTGAATAGGGAATATACTTAAGGATAAGTCGATCTTGACTACATGTGAAATATGAAATTGGGGAATTGCGGACACACATTATACTTTGAACCACACTCAAGGAATCTATGATTTCCAACTTCTTGAGAACCATTCATTCCCTTTCCTGCATGTTTACCACATATATAAATTTATCTAACACATTTGTACATCAACAAATCTCAAACATATGTTTTAGAGAAACTCATTGACCACAACTCAATACTATCTTCTTTGGGAAGCAATGAGCCGCCCGCATAGTTTTAGGTTGCATCTCAATAATGATTCTTAGTGAGGGAATTTTTCATCTTCATTTCATTTCTAAATTCTTATTCAAAATCACAATACAGGGATCTACTGATTCCTTGAGTAACCCAAGACATTTCTTACTAGTAGAATCATCATCCAGAGGGTCCCTAACCAAATTGGAAAATCGAACCACATGATCATGCCATCCCTACACCATCTGATAAGGGGTCTAGACCACCATGTAACTTGAGAAATATATAACTATATACCATAGGATGTGAACTTAGTATAGGTGTGTAATTTTCCGGGACCTCTGAATCCACCTACTACTGCCCAATGAAAAGAGGGCATAAGTGCAATGATCTTATCAGTTAACAGTCCAAACAAGATATAAAATAGAGACCATTTCCTTGAGCCAACCCTTCAATGCGTGAGTTTTAATTTCCAAAAAAAACTCAGTGGTATCTATCACAAATATCATGTAACCCACCAATACTATACGCATAATTTTGCCAACCTTCTAGAGATATATTCTACCCAACATGTCATAAAAAGACATCAGAGAAACTAATGGATATAAACACATCTCAACGTGTAGAATTACTACTATATTTCCACCAAGAGGAGAGGCCACATTAGTGGGTCCTTGAACTAAGTCCTCATCACTTAACAGATCACTGTCACAAGACCTTCTCATTATACTAGATAAATATCATTAAAAATACATCTTAAAGGTTATCAAAACATAACATAGTCAACGAGTATATCTGGGGATCTTACTCAAGAATTACATGGAAACCACAACCCATTCCTATATGAGGCATATACAAAATTATTTCCTTCAACTAGTGCATATGTGTATTGATTCAATGAGAAGGTTATCAAATTCTAAGTGAATAGATATGTCATATTTCACATAAACACGAATTATTTTTTCTAAGCGACAAGCTTAAAACACTTTAACATTGTTTCCCTAGTTCCATAAAAAACCTTGCATCTAGAAAAAAGAAACTCCAAACTCCAGTCCTAAACCCAAGAAGTGTCATATAGTTTATTTTTGGTTAACCAAACCTCCAATAACATTCTATCATGAACCAACCCAAGAGGGCTAGAGTTGTCACTACCCCAATCCTACCTCCATTAAGCAAGGGGATTGATAATGGTACTGGGAAGGCATGTCACACACAAGGGAATCATTTGTATAAATTACTTGTACTCACATAGACATAACTAAGCCCAAAAAATATAGAAATATAAATAAAAGCTAATAATTATTTTATAAATCTACAATCCCACAATCATATTTTGACATAATGTACTCAATATCTTAAATAAGGGCCAAATACAAGCCCACAACAGACTAGAATCAATGTTCAACCTCCTCTGAACGAGGGGACTACTATCAAATGAAACACCAATATACACATCATTATATTTATCCAAAAATAGGATCAACCACTCCGAGACCACTAAGGACTCTGTAAATATATCTATCATATGTATAAGACATGACTTGTGATGGTAGAGTAAATGCATGGGTGATTATAACAATACCAAATAGGACACCCCAAAATAAAAAATAAAAATCATCTTGAGTAGTCAAATCTGCACAGTATATGCCAATCATAATATGATACATAAAATAAATCATCAAGAGACACTTATAGTAGTCACACAGTCTTAAGACAAGGTCATACCGACATTTCCAGCCTAGTATTTATGCTGGAAGGTTCCAAAGAACACTCTTCTTCTTGAAAACAGTCACAGAGTTGTAATGAAACTTCCAACACTCATACTATAGGTCAATCTCCCTAGTTCTAGCCATTACGAAGCCTAAAGTATACTAAATTGTTTCATTTGAGGAACATATTCTAGTGGAGAACACATCATCAGAAAGATTAGATCTCAACACATAAATATGGGATCTTATCTAGTGCCAATTGAGGATACCACAACCCTACTCAATTAACCTACAAGGTAGAAGATATTAACAATGTATGACAGTAATGTGATACCAAGAACCTTAACAAGGGATAACAACATGAATGATGATCGAATTTGGGCCTCATAGAAGATACTTACTCAAGTCTACCAAGGGGATCTCAACATCTAATTTACACCACTCTAACCCTCATTAGAGTATACTGAAGAAATCATCCCAGAATAGGGGAACACATCCACATTAATGTGAGAGAGGGAACACACCCAAACTGATACATGTTAAGAACTACTAAAGTATGTTTCCAACATACATCACCACGTGTCATATCTCTAATTCCAAAATAATGGCTACCATTAAATTCCCCTGGGAAAATTACGTAGGATAGAATACTCATGGGATAAATTCCGAGTAGGGTAAAAAAATGATGAGTGCATGAGGATCGTCACCTGTCCAATGGGTTTAGAGAAAAATTTATAAATATTTTATAATAAAAATCAATTAATGGAAAAACTGATTATACAATTGTAATAATTGTTGAAAAATTATTGACATATGTTATTTACATTCCCAAATCAGACACCCAGTTAAAAAACCATTTTACCACAACACATATGTACATCGCTACGTGATCACAATCCATGAGCCTAAATTAAGTACTCGATATTAGTCTTGAATATATGTCTCATTATCAGGATTTTGATTCCTCAGACTATTTGTCATTATGAAACCTTACGAAAAAATACACAATATACTGGACTTTGCATTATTATTATTATCATTGGGTTATTTTTGGACCCGAGCCATAAGATTGTAAAAGGAATCCAACATTTATCTTGAATTGATTGTATAAATGTTAGTGTTATTCTACCATAGATAGTTTTTCAATTTGACGTATTGATTGAAATATATGACCAAAATGTTTTTCAATAATAATATTAATAAAAATAATAATAATAATAATAATAATATAAACTCAATGATTATTGTAAGGGGTAGAGGTCTGTCTCATGCACACTATTCCCCCACCTCGCGAATGGGTCGTGCACCCCAACCACGTATTTTTCCTCTATCATTTATAATTTCAATAATAATTTAATTTTCATAATAATAATATTATAATATTCATAAAAACCGATGTTCTTAAGCCCTTTTAATGCTGGGGAATCCACTTCACACACAGAATGCCCCTCCAACTCTTAACATGGTGCAGTAACCTCCCAAATATTCATTCTCTTCTCATTTTATTAATTTCCTCATATTATTAATGTAAATATTATTATAATCATTATTATAATCAATAATAATAATAATAAAGTAATAATAATAATAATTACACAAATCCCATTATTCATGCCCATATCAAGCATTTATTTCCACTCCACACTAGGAAGCCTCTGCCATCAGACCCTACACGTGGACTCCACTCAAAACTAATATTTTCGCATCCCATGACATCCTCACGTGTCAATGAGCTCAATAAATCTCGAGAACCACCCAATCCGAATATAAAATCCACCAATACCAGATCCAAATTCGGGTTCCCATCATCACTGACACACCTCCATCATGTCTCTAAAATATGAATTTATACTCATGAATGTGATACATTATTCCAAAGAATGAACACACAATGATAAATAGTCCTAGACACTATCAAATCATTGATCATCCAATTACCAATGATGAACACCAATAACATAGGGAGATAGCCACATAATGAAAATTGAGCCTCAGTTAATGACTATGTTCTTTTGGTCATTATAGATAGAATCCCAGCAATGAGAAATTATTAATTCTCAAGAATTTTCAAGGATAAAAAAATCACAAATTTATAAATCCGTGAATTGAAAATAAATATTGAACAACCCAATGAAGATAAATATGTGAAATAACATGGAGTGGATTAATTCATGTTCATGTAAAATTTTATATAGGGGTAATACCACAAAGAAAACACCAAACCTAATTATTTATCTATAACTAAATAAGATCAATTTTGTTTTTTTTCATTAGAGAGATACTTTATTTCCATTGGCACACCGATATGCATTTCATAATCAACTAATGTTCATCCGTAGAAGCTTCCCTATTGGATCCTCTCCCAAACACCACAGTTTTGTGGTAAATCGGGAAATTAGGTTATAATCGGGTTTATATATAATTTTATTAGGTCATTGCATCATCGAATAAAAATAAATTAATTTTTTTAAATAATTTATATTTTTTTTCTTTGAGGAAGTTTTAACAAACATCTGACACAATCAAATATTATGTCTTTCCAAGGGTAAACCCCAAAATATCAACTCAATAGTGGTCTTATTTATTTGGTCTAAGACACTGTTGGTGAGTTATTCAACTATTTTAGGATAACTATGTGTGAGTGGTATTAATATGTTTAATATTTTTCAAATATATATTTTGGGCCCATCAGGCCTTAGAATCTCACACTGTCTCAATGCCTATCTTAAAAAATATTACTATAAATTTTCCCAGGTCTTAAATGGAAAAAAAGAGATAATGGGTTGATTCCCCCAGATGATGGTGATCACTCTGCTAAGCCCCAAATGGACACTACCACCCTGGAAAATGAGACAGTGAAAAATAACTAATCCTACATGGATATCATATTGAAGTTGGATCTACCTCCAAAATATGTTCTAATATATAGTGAGTATTTAACCCATGCAGTGTCCCCAATTCTAGTGGGTGAGCTACAAAGAAGGTGTATGTCATTGCCACCACCCATATCGTAGCCCGTGACTATTGGGGATTGGGCAAACCAAGATAAAGACTCTTCTATTAAAAAAGAAGACATATGGGATCTTATGGATGTTGAAAATCTATTAGTTTTATTCTAGACACCTGAAGCTCTATATTTTTTTCATAGAAGAGTACATCACTATGGGTTGGATAGTGTGTTTCCACCGGAGTATAAAGACAATGTTTCATCGCCTTCGTGATCAGAAGTTATCATAACCAAGAATCCATAAGCACCTCGACACTATCAAGAAGCAGAACAATAAGGTTAATGCCACACCACTACTAGTAGCAAAGTGTTCCGAGTTATGTGGATACCACTAGAAAATCTCAGAAACCTATGTTAAAGTCATCAATATTCTTTTTTAGGTCATGGAAGACGAATCTTTATACATGTAGATCAGATGCTAAGGTAAGTATGATACCCTCCATTTCATCTATATCCTAAATCATCAATAAGACCATAAATACAAACTATTTTATAAAAAAGGACCCCCTATGACTACCTCCATGGTAAACGTGGTCATCACTAACATGCATGAGGAATAGTTTCATTAACACAGGTCATGATGGAGAAAATCCACCTCAAGGAGAAATACAGTATCGAGCATTTCTGTCAGCAATAATCCATACTCTTAAGTAGAGATAAACAGTATTCTTTATAAGTAATCTAAATGAGACATTATTACCTTACCATTAGTATGTTGAAAAAGTAAAAGGGAATTCCAAACCCACTTACACATATTAGGTTGCACCAAAAGTAGTTTTGGATGATAGGATAACTGCGTTGCTTCATGATCTTGAGGGGAATAAAATAATCACTACAAAGATTTTTCCAAGCAACATCTAGTGCAGAAAAATTCCACCAGAGACCCCTATATATTGTAGTGGGGTACCCAGTACTCCTTGATCAGATTCCCAAAATCAAACACGATGGCATCATGCACTTGGTTAGGTTAGAAATCAGGGGATTTGAAAATGATTAAATATGAGTCTCCAACCTCACTTGATTACTGTAATTATTTTACTAGGGATCAAGGAAATACCTCTCCTAAATTTGATGATATCTTCAACACATTATGGCCATAAATCCCCACCAATATGACATTATTGTTGCTCTTGTCCCCTGTCATGAGGCTATGAGAACACGACAAGTTCCATTTTTTCCTGAAAGGAAGTCACACCTAGTATGGGAGGAATATGTTAGAGCACCCCCATAGTTTGGTAATATAAGATTCAACTAATTCAATGGGATTTGAGACTATCTATAGGACCTGACCCATTTTACTTCCAGGTGAGATCCAATGTTTGGTACTCTAGAATAGTAGAATGCCTCTAAGATCAAATGCCTTGTCCAGACTCTAAAAGGAAATTGTTTTTCTTGTACAATTAGCTACCCAAATGCTCAGTTTCTTGTTGATAGGATCTCAGATGATATTTTACCAACTTGTTCATCTCCATCATATTTAATTTGAGCTTCAAAGACCTATTCCAATGAAAATATAGGCCCTATGAGTGAGTCTTCAACTTCGACACCATATGGAAGGGACTCACGTACTTTCTCAACATACCATTAAACCATGAACAACTACTCACAATGTGTTTGGAGAAATTTTGGAATTAGTTAGTCCCTACCATCTTCTCCTTGGACCACCCATATGGATTTGTATAGTTCTCTAAATAGGATCAAAATTTGGAAGAATCCTTACAATATACTAGACAACATTCACACTCATTACCCCTTATAGATAATGTGAGAACACCCGTGAAAGTAGATATAGTCACAGAAAAGATAGTTTAATTCCTTGATCCAGTACACCTATTGGACCCACTATCAGATGTGCCTCGAAAAGTGCAACCTCAACATACATATCACATACAGGTGAAGCCTCACCAAACACATCCACCTCAGTGGGAGATTGTGGCTCCCCCATCGTCAAGACCCGGATCCCATGATTCCTTTCTCATAATGAAAATAACCATACATATTACATTAGGGATTCGTAGGTCCTATAATACTTCATCTACACCCAGGAAATTGGAACATTGAAGTTTCAAGAGTGAAAAGGACCCCTAGAGGCTAGACTCACTGGACATGCTGATGAATTCCCATATCACATGATCATTAGTCACTACAAAAGTGTGATTTTTGTTCATCGATTGGCTTCAGAACCTAGTTAATTGTTTCCTAGTATGAATGGATGATGTTCTAGTGCATGTGACACATGTCTTAGCTAACCCTAATAGAGTCCCTGATGACTCTGGTGAGTAGAAATTAGCTCCCAATCATGGGATTAAAAGAATACTATTACTGGTTGGCTTGTAAAGTTGTCGTTCATGCTCATGGTATTATTCATCCCCACATGAATAATTCAAAACATCATTTTTTTTCATAACATCCTCATATCTCCACATCCACATATATGACGCATCCTTGCATGTCTCAAAATAATACATGTTGATGAGAAAAAGGAAAGCAGAGTCCTCCAGCATTGATAAATCCATATCTTACTCTCGAAAAATTCATGCCTTTTGAATTGGGAGATATTACCCAAATCCACCCAACCATTGAATACTCCACTAATAATGAGTAGGAATATATATATACATAAATTTAGTTGATCTGGTTGTCCAATTTACAATGACTAAGAGTAAGGAATGCAATGTGAATCCCTTGGGTTTGTCCAGATGATGTTGTAAAAGGAGATATAGAGGATGCGAGATTTGTTATAATTCTCAAGATTGAATATCCAAACAGTTTGTTCAATCAATTTGAAGTAAGATGTAGGCTTTGAGGAGATTAAAACATGCATATCCCTCTCTAACTATGCCATATGGGTTTCTACTATAGCCAACTATATTAGTTGATAGTACAGATTTGTTGTCACCATGCCATAACGACCCGTTTCATCCATCCAAGTTGTGTAAAACTCAACTATACACCATGTAGAAGTTTCACACACTGTGTTCACTGACTCCGGGTACTACCCATGTAAACAGCCTGTATATGGTATCGAAGTCATGTTGGAAATCATATACAGGACATGTAATTCAAAGCACACATCATGTCCTGTCAACTGGGAAACACCCGTGTACCCTAGCCGTATTCCCGTACACGATGTCTGTCTGTGTCGCCTGCCCGTATACCAGTACACAGGGTGTCCTGCGTATCTGGCCATGTCTGGCTGGGGAAGGGTATACATGTTGTGTTCTTGGACGTGTACCCAACTCGTGTCCGTGAACTCCCGGAGTACACTCCTAGTGGTCCACCGACGAACACACGCCGTGTCGCCCATACTACACGCTGTGTAGTCAGGAAATATCCAGAACGTCGTCTTTTTCCTCCGCGTCTCGGCCAATATTCCAGTTTCTGATTCTGCTGTCTGTTTTCTGTGAAACTCAAGACACTTGGTTTCCTCGTCACCATGATATTGAATCCATGGGTTTCGGGCCTTCGATCGGCTCCGAAATCCGATTCGGGCCCCTCAGGCAGAAATCGTTCAAAGAACGATATCTTCCGATATGTTTCGATCCATCCGCCGAAACCGTCGTCGGTCCTCCACAAGATCAATTCGGTGTCAATTCATCAATTGGGGATCGTTTTGTCGCAGAACTAAAGCAAAACGATCCATTTTTTATCGCCCCACAAAGAGCACGAAGAATACATGAAAGAGAAGGGAAGAAAATCCAATTGAAACAAAATTTGAGGAATGAACCTCTACCATCATTCATCATGGAATTGATCTGCTCCTATTAATAGGGTTAAATGGAGCAGAAATCAACAATAATAAATCAACATGGATCAATTTCCCAAAATCCCCGCAAAATCCCATCCTGCAATTATGATCGATCCGCAGGCTAATTTATTCATGGATTAGTCCATGTTCATTGTAGGAATCCAAAACGGGGAGAAGGAATAAAAAAAAGATCAAACTCCCTACCTGGATATGCGGTATTAGTTGGCGAAGATCCGGTTGTCGCATTGTCGTCGTTACATCAGGGGGTTTTCTTGAGAGCCTCCAGAGCCTCCAAGGGTTTCAGGGTTATGAGGTTTGTAACCCTGGACCCTTGTGTAAACATTTATTTATAAGGGCGAAAGATAAATATTTTGCTGCAATAATGATTTTTTTTAATAAAATATTTTTGTTAAATATTTTTTTACGGTTACGTCTAAATACCAGATTTCACCACCGGTCTGTGCCTGCTGATGTTAGGTATCCTCTAGGGTAAACCAGCGGCTCTGGATGCAACGGTGCCCTCGGATTTCCAATCCGAGCCCCAGATCGTGAGTTATTACGCTTTTTTAATAAAAACGCACACATGTGAAAATTAAATTATTTAATTTAATTAAAACATTTGTTCCGGGATCACCGGGCCTCGGAACTGCACTACGTCTTGAAGACTGGTCTCGAAATAATTCCCACATAATATTAAAATAAAAAATGGAAAAATCTGAGAGATTACATCACAGCCACCTTTGGGATTTTACATCCCCGAAAATCAAAAACAAGGGCTACTCAAAAAGATGTGGGTGCTGCACACGAATCAGAGCCTCTCGCTCCCACCTGCTCTCTTGGAGATTCCCGTGCTGCCACCAGACATTCACCAAGGGAATAGCTCACCCATGAAGGATCTTCTCCCGCCGATCCTCTATCTCCCATGGGTACTCAACAAAGGTCGCTCCATCATCGATGTCCAGCTATCCACAGTTGATAATGTGTGATGGATCATGCACGTACTTCCGCAGCTGAGACACATGGAAAACGTTGTGTACCTAGTCCATATGAGGAGGTAGAGCCAAGTGGTATTCCACCTCTCCAACTATACTCATAGTCTGAAAAGGGATGATGAACCTCAGAGATAACTTACCTCCTCGGCCAAAATCTCTGCAATCCCCATCAAGGCGAGACCTGAAGGAAGAAATGATCTCCCTCCTCAAACTCCAAGGGCCTCCATATGCTACCAGAATTAGACTTCTGCCAACTCTGTGTAGTCTTCATCCACTCCTGGATGACCTGCACCTTCTCTGTAGTAGCTCGCACAATCTATGGGCCAATGAGTGCTGACTCTCCTGGGTGAGTCCAGCAAAGTGGTGACCTCTAAGGTCTCCCATAAAAAGCCTCAAATTGTGTGATACCAATAGTGGAGTGATAACTGTTGTTATAAGAAAATTCCACCAGTGGTAAGTGATCCTCCCAGCTATGACTGAAGTCAAGTATGCAAGCTCATAGCATGTCCTCCCGAACCAGGATGGTCCGCTCTGTCTGACCATCAGTCTGAGGATGAAACACTTTTCTCAAATGTAACTGAGTCCAAAAAGCTTCTTATAATCCCTTCTATAACTGGGATGGGAAACAAGCATCACGATCAGAGATGATCGTGAATGGAACTCCATGAAGTCGAACTATCTCTTACACATAGAGACGTCCCATGCTCTCTACCAAAATCTGCTCCCGTATGGATAAGAAGTGGGCCGACTTGGTGAGTTGATCAACGATCACCCAGGTGGAATCGTGTCCCCTGGACGTACGTGGTAAACCTGTCACGAAGTCCATGGATATACCATCTCACTTCCACTCAAGAACCTCAAGGGGCTGAATCAATCATGTTGGCACCTAATGCTCAGCCTTACTTGCGGACATGTAAGTCACTGAGAAACAATCTCTGCCACACTCTTCCTCATTCCTGGCCACCAGAACTGACATCGGAGGTCCGGGTACATCTTTGCGGCGCCTGGATGCATCACTAAAGGAGATGTATGGAACTACCTCATAAACTCCTCCCGCAACATCACTGGTACAACTGTGCACCCTCTGAAAAAAAAATAATGTGCTCCACACCTTTTGAATATCCATCACCAGCATCACCTACGGATATCTGAGCACATATAGTCTCATAGCTAGAATCCTCGTGCTGCACTTCCCTAACTCACTGTAAGAGTGGAGGGGTAACAACCATCGACTGAAGGTAGGCTCCCTCATCTCTATCCATGAAGGATAACTGTAAATAGGACAATTGTCTTGTCACCTCATACAACATCTACAAACAAGATTTCCTGCTAAGAGAATCTGCAACAACGTTCCCCTTACTAGGATTATAAACTATCCCAAAGTCGTACTCCTGGAGGAACTCAAGCAATCACCTCTTTCTCAAAATCAGATCCTTCTAAGAAAATATATATCTGAGACTATTGTGATCAGAGTAGATAGTAAACTGCTCTCCCATCCGGCAGTTCTGCCACATATTCAATGCGAAGACTACTGCTACCAACTAAAGATCATGGGTCACATAGTTCTGATCGTGTGGCCTCAACTATTGTGAGCCATAGGAAATCACTACTTTCCTCTGCATCAGGACACAACCAAGCCTGGTTCCTGATGCATCGCAGAACAACACATACTCGACACCCTCCTCTAGTAATCTCAAAATCGTGGCGCTCGTCAAACTTTGTCTCAACTGCTGAAAATCCTGCTGGAATCTCTCGTTCCATATGAAAGGTTGCCACTTTCGGGCCAAAGATGTCATGGTTGTTGAAATCCTAGAGAAATCAAGAATGAATCTATGATAGTAGCCTGCCAACCCAAGAAAACTCTTCACCTCCGTCATGCTCCGGGGTGGATCCCATGCTAACACTGCCTCTACCATGGATGGGTCCACTACTACACCATTTGCTGAGATAACCTATCCGAGAAAGTGGACCTCATGTATCCAGAACTGACACTTCGAGAGTTTCCTATACAACTGGTTCTCTCGGAGTGTGTCTAGAACCATCTTTAGGTCCCTTTCATGCTCCTCCTTAGACGCAGAGTACACAAGGATATCGTCCATGAAGACCACCAATAAATGATCTAGATAGGGATGAAATATCTAGTTCATGAGTCCCACAAACACTTCCGGGGCGTTCATCACGCCGAAGGTCATCACCAAGAACTCATAGTGACTATAGTGACATCTGAATGCCGTCTTTGGTATATCCTCATCCCTACTCGCAACTGGTGATAGCCTGATCGTAGATCAACCTTCGAGAACCATTGTGCCCCTCTTAACTAGTTGAAGAGGTCATCAATCCTCAGTAGTGGATACCGGTTCTTCAGGGTCATCTGATTCAAGCGCCGGTAATCCACACACAGCCTCAAGCTCCCATCTTCCTTTCTGGAAAACAACACTAATGATGCCCAGGGTGAAACACTGGGTCTCACAAAGCCCTTCCTCTGTAAGTCTTTCAACTACACATTCATCTCATGAAGCTCTGCAGGAGCCATCCGATATGCTGATTCTTATATCAATGTCATCCCTGGTTGCAACTCAATGCAGAAATCAATCTCCAGACGGGGTGGTAGTCTGTGGAAATCCTCCGGAAAGTTGTCCTCGTAATCATCCACTACTGCTGGAAATTGGAAACTCGAAACATCAGTTGTGCTAAGGGCTAGGTTATCCAACTGATATGAAATCGGATGTACCTCCCTACACACGAGTCCATCATACGCTACCTGGGTCTCCTTTTCACCAAAGAAGGAGAACCTCGTTCCATCACTATAGACACACCACACCCATCACATAAAACATTCAATTTGGGAATGAACTGTGGATAGCCAATCCATACCAAGAATGACATCGTAAGGCCTCGAAGCTACCACCAAGAGGTTCCAGCCGAAACTCTCACCTGCAAAGGTGACGTCGCACTGTCTGCAAAGATGTGTGATCTCTGAATCCTCTCCAGTCGGTCTTTCTATGCGTAAGGGTCGAGTCAATGGCTCAATAGGAATATCAAGGTCCTGAACAAGATAAGAATCCAGAAAAGAATGACTACCACCAATTTCTATTAGTACGACAGCTAAAGTAAAAAATACATAGATTGTACCTCTAATCATTCCGGGAGTACCTTGGTCATAAGCCTCTGCTGCCTGAACCTGTCCTTGCCTCTACCCACCAGCTCCCGGATCCTGGGGTGGAAATCTGGGGGGTGGTAAAATGTCAAAACTCCGTCTAACTCCAGCTGCTCTCCCAGCTCCTCTACCACATCTGCCGCCCCACGGATCTGTCTGCTCCACACGTTGCCTCTGCCTCGGTGGTCCATCCTCTGCTCCCGTGTCAGTAGTACGGCGGGTCGGAAAATCTCGAGCGAGATGTCCCCTTCCATCACATGAGTAGCATCGCCTCTCTCAAGGCTAGAAGGATATGCCCTTTGAACCCTGAACGGTAGATCCCGTGTCCTGGGATCTCCTCTAAAAACGTCTCTCATGACTGGGTACCTGATGTCGGCTCCCTACTGTAGAGGTCTCTGCACCAGCTCGCTCACTAATGACAATTTCCGACCATCTCTGCTCTTCCAAGAAGCTATCGACCACCAAAGCGTGCTCAAGCACCCCAGCATAAGTAGGAATTCTCATAGGGATGATGCTAGCTCAGATATCTCTGCGCAAGCCCTGCTCAAAAGTCCGAGCTCTGAAGTACTAATCTTTGACCATATCCATAGAGTATCGTGAGAGTTCGGTAATCCTCGATGAATGGTTATCCACAGTCATGGTTCCTTTCTGGAGCTGAAGAAGCTCTTGTATACATACTCCTCTCAGGGTAACTGGTGAAAACTCCTCTCTGAAGTGACGCTCAAATTCTAACCATGCAAGAGTCACCTCGTTGTGAGTCTGGATAACCAAACTCCACCATCTCCCTACTGAGCCCTACAGAAGGATCGCTTCCATGATCACCATCTGGTCTACCGGTGTCTGGACCAAAAGAAAGACACTTGTCACTGCCTCAAGCCAGTCCCCTGCTACCTGAGGGTTAGGATCACCTTGATACCTGAGGGGTCTCTATCTCTAAAACATGTGGAGTGCGCTCAGCCTGTGCTCCTCCTCCACTGGTACAACATGCACTAAACACTGCTCCATAGGTGGTGGAAAAACTGGCACCCCACCTGAAGGTAAAGCCGGGGGATCTGGTCCCTTAATCGAAGCTTCATCACTGAGGGGGTCATCCTTGTGATCGAGCTGATGGATCCTAGCGAGTGCACGTCACAGAGGCATCCTGTAAAGAAACATGATGTATCTTAGTCGGTGTGTATATCTAAAGAGATGACTGAAGAAGGACATGGAAACCACAACCCATTTCTATATGATGAATGTACCATTATTTTCCCCTGCAACTAGTTTTCTATTTTATGAGTCGAAAAGAATGTTATCAGAGTCCTGTTGTATGTATACGACGGCCGCCCGCACCAACACTGGGGTCCCTAGCCTGAAAGCTGAAATTGAAACACCTAACACTGTTGCCCCAAACCAACTCACATACTCTCGGTACTAAGGTAGAACTGACCACCTATGATACCACTTTGTCATGACCCGTCCCAGTGGGGCCCGATCCACAACTCCCCAAGCCCACTTACAATAGGCCAGGGGTTGGTGAATTGCACCGAGTAGGCATATCACTAACATGGGAGGCATTTCCTATAAACCTGTACACATGCACACACATCTCCAAGCCCACAAATCTAAAAAAAAACTACTATAAAAAGGAAATGCATGCATACACTAAAATCCAATCCAATAGAGTATGACAAGAAAGTAATGTATAGTAGGTGTAAAACCCTAGGCCAAAAGTACAAGCCCACCAAAAGAAAGTCAGTAAAAATGTCAATCCTATGAGGAAAGGTACTGGGACTGTAATATGTAGTCGTGGGAACACACCTCGGCCCGCCTGATCTCACTGAGCACCGTCCAGTCATGGTCCACCTAGAATCCTATCAAAGGCTCGCTCGTCTACACAGGACACGACACGTCTGGGTAAAGCCCGTGGAGGGGTGAGTATAACAATACCCAGTAGGACACCTCGAAACCACAAAGGAAATAAAAAAAGGGAAATACCATAAAGGAAAGATACATTCAGCTACACATAGTATATGTCTACAGAACATATAATAAGAAAATTCAGATATACTCATACACGATCGACTATCGTGAAACCACCACTAAGATCCAGCCCGAAGATTCCACTAAGCACGTAACAAGGAGAACACACTCCTAGGTATGAAGAGAGAGAAATGTAGTACTCTTTCCAGGAGAACAAACTCCACATGTAATTGAGAAAATGTTGCTCAGATGAGGATCACATCCAATATCCATGGGGTGATTCCAACAACTCAGTCTGAACTAATCCGCTAAGCAGAGGATCGACACCCGGGTAATGTTTTTAACGTCGATACCAAGAACTATACCTAGGGTACAAGGAAGGAATAGAGGATCTTGCTCGAAGTCTCATAAAGGGGATTCCAAAAACTATATTCAGAAATTCCTACTGAAGGGATCATACTCCTGTATGTAGGAAATGATACCGGAAACCTTCAGGGGGAAGACCAAGGGGACAAACCCTAATGAAACTAGACCAAGTCATAGAAGGATACTCGATCAAGCCATGTAAAAAAGGTTACAAAACATGTAGTATGGTTACACACTGTGTTACTTGACCTCGGGTACTGCCCGTGTAACGGCACATGTCATCTGTCCACGTTGTGTAAAACTCAACTACATGGCGTGTAGAAGAATCACACGCCATGTTCACTGACTCCAGGTACTACCCATGTAAATGGCCCGTGTGTGGAATAAAAGTCATGTAGGAGAGAATATAAATGGAGTGTAAGTCAAAGCACACACTGTGTCCTGTCAACTAGGAAACCCCCGTGTACCCTGGCCATATGCCTGTACACGGTGTCCGTCCGTGTCACCTTCTCGTGTACCAGTACATGGGGTGTCCCGCGTATCTAGATGTGTCTGGCTGGGGAAGGGTATACATGTCGTGTCCTTGGGCATGTACCCAACCCGTGTCTGTGTACTCCCAGAGTACACGCCTGGTGGTCCGCTGATGAACACACGCCATGTAGCCCATACTACACGTCGTGTAGTTGGGAAATTTCCAGAACGCCGTCTTTTTACTCCGTGCCTCGGACGATCTTCTGATTTCATATTATGCTATCCTTTTGCCGTGAAACTCAAGATGATGGGTAGCCTCGTCATCGTGATGCCAAATCCATGGGGTTCAGCCCTTCGATCAGCTCCGAAATCCGATTCTGGCCACCCGTGTGGAAATCGTTCGAAGAACGATATCTTTCGATCCGCTTCTATCCATCCGCAGAAACCGTCGTTGAACCTCCACAAGATCACTGTAGTGTCGATTATTTAATTTGGGATTATTGCATCGTAGAACAAATATGCAATGATCCGTTGTTCATCACCCCGCGAAGAACGCGATGAACACACGAATGAAAAAGGGAAGAAAATCCAATTGAAACAAAATTTGAGGAATGTACCTCCACCTTCATTCGTCACGGCATTGATCTCCTCCCATTAATAGCCATAAATGGATCATAAATCAGCAATAATAAATCAATATGGATCTATTTCCCAAAATCCTTGCAAAATCCCATCCCGCAATTACGATTGATCTGTAGGCTAATATGTTCGTGGATTAGTCTGCGTTCATCGTAGGAATCTAGAACGGGGAAAAGGAATCACAAATTGATCAAACGCCCTACCTAGATCTGCAGCGTTCATTGGAGAGGATCTAGTCGATACGTCATCGTCACTGTGTCGGGTGGTTTTCTCCAGATCTTCCAGAGCCTCTAAGGGTTTTAGTGTTATGAGGTTTGTAACCTGGAGCCCTACGTAAACCTTTATTTAAAAGGATAGAAGATAAATATTTCACCGCAACAAAGATTTTTTTAATAAAATATTGTTAATAAATATTTTATTACGGTTATGTCCAAAAACAAGATTTCTCCACCAGTATGTGCCAACCGATGTTAGGTCGCTTCTAGGGTTAACCTGCTTCTTCGGATGCAACAGTGCCCTTGGGTTTCCAATCCGAGCACCTGATCAGGAGTTATTCTGAATTTTCAGGAAAACCCCACATGTGCATAAATTAAATAATTTAATTAAATTCAAAAATTTGTTCTGGGCTCACCAGGCCTCGGAACTGCACGCTGTCTTGAAGACTGGTCTCGAAGTAATTAACACATAATATTAAAATAAAACATTCAAAAATATTACACATTACATTATGGGACCTCAACTTAGATTATTTTAAGGTAAATTTTCCACTTCCTCTAGTAGAGATAATGATTGATTCCATGGATTGGTTCTAGTACCTCTACTTTATTACTGGATACTCTGGGAATAATCATATATAGATAAAACTTATGGAAGGGGAGTACACCTCATTTGGAGATAAAAAAGTAATCTTTTTCTATTAGGTGATGCCATTGGTATTGAGTAATTCTACTGCCACTTACCAGTGAAACATGAACAACATATTCAAGATAATTCTAGTGACATTGATGGAATGTTATGTTGATATTTGGAAGTCAAATCCCATTAGCATTAGGTTCATCTCTAGGATATTGAGAATTTATTTATATTCCTCTACTACCAAAATATAATGATGAACCCCTTGAAGTGAACGTTTTGGATCACCTTTTGGATATTTCTAGACATTGTAGTAAAATATAGTGGCATTGATATTGACTAGATAAAATGAAATATATCAATCAAATTCATCTCAATAGTTATCTCTGAGTGTTTAGGGGCCTCCAAGGACACTTATCCTACATATTTCGGGTTATTGCAAATCTGGATCGCATGTGTAATAGCTTCCCTAGGATCACAAAGAAAGGAACCATTTACTCGAGGGATGATGAGTGGTTGACTACATTTGAGGACATAAATAAATACCATTGAAAAACACTGGTTCTTATAACCCCGGTCTCAGGGAACCCTCTGGTTATCTATGTTACTACTATGGAATAGTCACTCGTTACCCTTATAGCCCCAAATATTGTGAGGGTAGGGGAAAATCTATACTATCTGAGACACATGCACGTCAAAATTTTGATCAGATACTCCCCCATAGAGAAGTGTTTCCCCGCACTAGTTTTTGTAGTGATAAATTTGTGGAATTAGTTTCGTCACTATGAGATATAGATGGTCTCTCGTGTAGATATGATAAAGTATATCCTCAATCTCACCATGAATACAGGATGATTAGAACACTATGTGGTAATCATATAATAGATATTCATCTGGGTTTTCCTATAGGAGGACATCAACATCTACAAATTGGCATACATCCTAGCCACATATCTTTCCCTAGAAGAACTGCCCCTAGATGTTGATTTCCTAGATGAAGCTATTCACTTAGTGGATCAGACTGTATCATGTTCAAATTTGTATTTTTATGGTTCCTCAAGTAGAAATATAGGTATAATGATCAACAAACCCAAGATCAACATGGTAGTTTTGGTAATATTTTTCATCACATTGGAAAATACCCCCTTTCTATACTCATTCCTATTGTCCAAAGGATAGACTAATTTAGAGGATGAATATTAGGCCTTTATTACTAGTCTCAAGTTGTCCCTCAAGATTGATGTCCCCCTTTTTACATGTGAAGAGAGTATCTGAGTTTATTATCATGTATATCAAGGGTGACTACATCGTTAGAAAGGAAGAGCATGTTCCCCTACTGAAACACACCCATCTGCTAATGGACTAGTTCCCTTCCCAACCAATGGGGACTCATGTTCCGCAGTCAGAGAATTGTATTGAAGATGTTGTAGTAGGTCTATCTGCATCCATCATAGAGACAAATAAGGATATCCTGGTAATTCATGTGGCACACTAATGGGTCATCACACCCACCACATTAGATACTATAACTCAATTGTTGAATAAGCTGGTTACTGATACATCTATTCTTGGATCATTAAGTCCCCTTGCAGTCATGGAAATTCCTGATTGATTACTCATTAAATTGAATATCTATAGCATGAAATTCTCCAACAAAACCAATCTAATCATGAGTAAATATTCTACATGTTTCATATTCTACATTCTAAAGTGGGACTATCTTTGAGAAAACCCTCCACAAGCACAGGTTTAAAAGAATTCTCCTCTGTTGCATCCAAGGATATGAGATACCATAGGTTATGTATGAATTCCCTGCTAGATGATATGGTTACCATTATATTAAATATTCATTCATGATTTTACATTACTCACATTATATAATATTCATATAAATTTTATTAATTTCCATTCAATGTTCGTGTTTGGATCATGAACATATACAGAGCATTGTTTGAATTCAATTAATTAAACAACGATTTAATGTTTTTATAATATATTTAAAATTATTAATCCAAATTATTAGAATATTATTTTTTAGTTTTTTTGATTCATATTCCAAAATATAATTAAGCTATATATTTTTCGATTTTCTCCATTTGACGGGTCATATAGACCACATAAGAAGGCCCACCAGTTCTGTTTAGAAAAAATGGACCAGCCATGATGATTGAATTTATAGGCTCAATCCAGAAGCTCATATTTGAGGAAACTAAAAAAATATGTTATTGGATATTAATTTAAATATTGGAAATAAATTTAAAATTCCAAACAATAAAAGGGGGTCGAACTGATGCTTTGAAGTCCATCACATTATTCTTTCTGGGAATTTAAAACAGACCACCAATCTTGAAATTTATCTAATTAGATTTTACCAAATTAGATGATATTATGTGATGTGAATGAATATATAGAGTATAAAAACATTTTAGAATAAGATTTTTTTATATGAGGGCATCTTACTAGACATAAATTCATTCACATTTATACCCGGAGAAAACATGACTAATAAATGGACATCAGAAAACAGTTTCGGAAAATAGCCATAACATTGGATAAAATAGTCTAATGACCTCTAAATATGGAGGTTGATCTTTAAAAATCCATATATAAATATTTTAATATGAATATTTCTCTCTATTAATCTGTCTAAAATGTCAAATGTTCATGCCAATATCAAGAGATGTTTTGGAAGGATAATAGTCCACCACCTCAGGCTATAAATACAACCCCTCTTCTCCTTGCAAGGGTTTGTATTTCCAGAGCTTAGGAGGATAGTTTTTCATGACCATATATTTGAAAAATTCTTCAAATGACCTTATAAATTAAATTTTAAACTTAAGATACCATTCTTCCATGATTTCTTTTCATGTACTTCACGTGTTCTGAATTGTAATTCAGTAAGTTGTTATCAATTTCATTTGAATTATAATGCATATTTTATCTCAATATTTTCTTATAATCATCCAACATATATTGTGTAATATTAATTTTAAAAAAATTATTTAAATAAAGTTTAAAATAAATCCCTTATTTCACCTTCAATATCCATCAGAAGTGCGTTTTTTACAATGATCACCATTCATGTGTTTGTGTCGACCCACAAATCATTTATTATACCATTATTTTCATTTTTTCTATAATTCATCCCAATATATAGATTTGACAATATTAAAAAAATCTAAATGTTTTAGTAAATCTACCATATCACTGAGTCAAAATTTGTGGATCTTAAGGGATTGAGAGGTTTTTCCAGATTAATATTATTTAAATTGATATTGTGTATGTTGAAATTAAAATGTCATGGATTAATGAAATGTTTTTTTGACCTTTTGATTGGATTTATTATTTTAGAGACATGTTAAAATGGGTTCATGAAATATTTATCCTTCCATAAATAATAATTTATTGAGACCAATGCTTTAATTGATGCTTGGATTAAATACAAAACATTTGGGAAATCTGTAAAAAAACATGTTGTGATGTGGGTGCTAAATTAATTAAATATATAGAAAAACTAAAGGATATAACAATATTAACTCCATAATTATGAACTTACACCAATATTTATCAAATTGTTAAATCAGACTTCATCAATCAATCAATTTAATTAAGCTCCGTAGAAAAAACCACCAATCAAATGACAATCAATTAAAAACAATTGAATTCAAAAAATAACCATCTACAAGGATTAAACCCGAGTTCCACTATACACATTAGCATAGCATTAGACCATTGAAGGGTCGATAGGTGATAATCAGCCATGTTTCAAATGGCATCATTTCCAGGGATGGTACAACTAGTAGTAAAAATTATATTGTAAGGAAAATAAAAAAATGAAAAGAATAGAAAAGAAGACAATCCTACCTTTCCTTAAAAATAATAATTTAAAAAACACAATGAAAATCCCAACTTTATCCTAATATAAAAAACATCTTTGAATACCTTGTACCCTCACATAAAATCCTTTAGATTTGTTTGACCCAAAAATCGAGCAATCTCTTCATTGACTTATAAGAAACATTAGGGACAATAAAATTATCCACAACCTATTCATTTCACTTACAATTGAACTAGATATTTCACATCATAGGGAACAAGATAATAAATAACTCACTACCCCTGATATGAATTGCCAACCCATTAGAATTCAATATCAAAAAATTTAGGTATATTTCACTCTCAAATATAGTTTATTCATCTTCGACCTCATTTCGATGGGCTAGGCGGTGATGATCCACATCTCCACCTCAAAGAGTTCTAAGCGGTCAGCTGTAACATAAATTCTCCAGGGGTTTCTAAATAACAAATCAATCTTTTAACATTAACTTTCTCCGATGCCGACTCTTCCATGTCATGTCTATTCTACCTCCCTCATAATTCCATAACCACGTGGAATGACATGAATCAAATATTTTAATATAAATTATTAATGTATTTTCCAAAAATTTTATTTGAAATAAAAAATGTGGAATCCATAAATTATTCAATGAATCACTCCATGAGTATTAGGATAGGTTCAAAATTCTTTTGGAAACCTACCCACACAACTATATCCCTGACCAAATCTTTTTCCAATACTCTAATGAGGGGTTATTTTCTATGGTGTGAACTCTCATTGATGCCAAATTTGGTAGCGCTTTTGTTGAAAAAAACTCATGAGCATTCATGTGTTCCCTTAAGTAACGTGGAAACAAAAACATAACAATTCCATAGTTGAGCACATTCTCAAGTTAAAAAATTCCATGAGAATTGATCTATATAGACCAACATGATGACCTAGTGGATGAGTGAACCTATAGGTCTTGTGCATCAACTAGCATTGGTAGCAAAATCCAAAACCCTATCTTCTCTATAAACACTATTCCATGGACCTATAAAAAATTATGTAATCTTTAGTTCACCAACTCATCCAATTAACAAAAGACCATAACTTCATTATAATCCATTAGATTCATCTATACTAATGGATATCAATGCAAAATATTATCATTATAACACCAACACTAAAATATCAAGTTATTTCATTAGAAAATCCAACCAACCCCACCCTGAGTCCTTCTATTCTATCTATTACCCAGTCTTGAGGTATGATAATCCCATATATTATCCCCATAAATTATCTCCTCAAAATATAAACCAATTACTATATTTTCATGGTTGTGGTAACATAAAAAAATCTTATCCTTTTGTTCCTCAATATAATTTGAGAAATCCTTCTCTTCCTCCTTCTAGATTATACTATCCTTGTGATACTTACAAATTCAAAACCCAATACAATCTATTTCCAAAGAACCAAAGTCAAGGAAATCCCAATTTTGTACTAACATATTTGTTGGGTAAAAATCCCTCAAGGCATCATTGAAGTATTTTTGAGGTGATTGTGTTTGTTGACAAAGTGAACATCTGTGTTGTGATTGTTGAAAATGAAAACCATGACATACAAATTTGTTGAAAAAGAAGATTTCATGGTGGAATATCGAGTTCAATAGCTGAGGTCAACGATCCATGTTTTATTCAAGAGTGTCGACAAAAGGAATGGATGATCTGGAGGCAGTACAAAAGAACAGATACAAGGTGGCGCCGTTTTCCAGTGTTTGCCAAATTTTTGGGCCTGAAAATAGACAAATGAAGAAAAGTGTTTTTTGGAAAAGGGACTTGCACGATGAGGACTTGGAGTATAGGAAACATGAACGCCATATGTTTTTCAAGATTAGAAGATCAAAATATGGCAAAGGAAACAGGTTTGCGCAAGGTTGGGAGTTGGTCGCGCAAGTGTCTAGGAGGACAGAAGACTTGCGCACCGAGACTGGGTCACACAGGTGACTTGCGCGCTGTCGCGTAGGGTGGTCAATTTGCCTATAAATACTGGACCACCCCTCTTCATTCCTCACTGGAGTTCAACACTTTGAGAAATCATAGCTCCCGTCGTGCATGTGTGGTGGTCGCACAAGTGGTGTGTCGTCGTGCAGGTGAAGTTGCGCGCCAGTGGTTGAAGTTGTGCGCTGGTGTAAGAAGTTGCACGCCGGTTGGCAGTTGCACGCCAATATTGGGTTGGGCGTAAATGGAAGTGAGTCGAGTAGGTTTTGTGTTGAAGAAGGTTGTGTCGCGCAAGTGTTTGAGGTAGACTTTCTCTCCAGTTGTGACTTGCATGCCGATACTTTCTCGTCGAGTTAGACTTGCGCACCAAGTAAGGTTTATTTCCAGCAGTGTTTTTCGGGCTGTGTGGAAGCTGGAAGTTTTCCGGATACCATTGGTGAAAAGAGATATTCATCTATGGGTGAATGTTGTACTTCAATAGAGAATCTACATAAAGAGGAAGATGCATCCTTTCATGCAAATGAAGAGACCTACAAGTCTATAAACTGTGAGTGGATTCCTTCCAAGAGCAGTGAGCAAAGGAAGAGAAAGAAGGTTATCCTCTCCACCGGAAGTGAGCCAGAGAGAGTGAAACAGGGTGTGACCCTTGGGGATGCAGCGAGCTGACCCTAAACATTGTAAAGGCAGTGAGCCTATGAATAGATGTGATCTACCCCGAACAATGTAATCCACAGCTAGTGAAGTTTAGTGGAATTGGTACTACCGGAAACTTGTCGGCGTATGCTCCTTGGACGTAGAACTTTGTGGTGAACCAAGTAAAATTGATGTGTCTTGTGCATGATTTACTTTCTATTTACTTTGTTCAACAGGAAAGAGAGAGAAGTGTGTTTTTATTAACATAGAAACAAGATTATAACGGGCATTAATTTTAATTTAGTCATACCCTGATTCACCCCCCTCTCAGGGTATTCGGCCTTGTGGACCTAAAAATATTATTCTAAGAAACAATTGTATACTTATCTGGAATATATTTATTTATTTAACCATTATACCTTTAAAAAAATTGATAACCAAATTGGCCATCTTTCAACCCACCTATGATAGAAACAAAAAACAAATTCTTCCCAGCTCCCAGCTTAACCATTTCCCTACCCAAAGAAAATGCTTGTTCAAATTTACTTCTATCTAGAAAGAAAATTTCTATGACTCATGTTGAATCCTCTAACCCCCTTTAAATATTTTTCAAAAAAAAGGAAGTCATAAAAAATATTTTTAATCCACTCCCTCACCTCATTTCATTCCTCCCAAGGAACCCAATTTCATTTCTTCAAGCTATCACTAAGCTTAAGAATTGATTTGAGACTAATAATATATTATCTTTTACATTTGGGGGTGTAAGAAGGGTGTGTGGAGAATGACACATCACTCTGTTGGTGTCCGCCTTTGGGATCCCGACCCCACCTCTTCCACATAGGGTTTCGCTCCATTCTCAGCGGCACCTGACATTTCTCCTCCTACGCCTATTTGGAATCACCTCTCTTAGGGTTCTCTTCATCGCCTCTCCCTATAGGTTTCTCGTTCACCGAGTCTTCCCTCCTGGTTAGTTCTCTCGGGTTCTGTGATGGGCCCATTGGTGACCTCCTAACATTCTTCTTCTTCTCATTGGGGTTCTTTTAGGGTTTCAATACCGGATTTAATTTAAGGTTTAAATCCTATTTGTTATCTTTTCAGTGTTTTCTTCATTTGTTCTAGGTCTTCTCTTTTTGTCTCGATGTTTTGTTCCGTCGAGAGGATTAAGCCACTCGCTTCTCTTCTCTAGAACCTAGTCTCCACCTCTTCCTCTGAGGTGAATTGCATGGTGGTATCCTCAGTGATATGGGATATGATTTCATGTGGTTTAGTGTCCCGTTGAAACATCTTCTTCATAGGCCCCGGTTGGTTGATGGGGATGGCTTAGCGGTTCAGCTTTGGGGTGGCCCTGTCACTTGTGCTCTGCTCTTGCTTCTACGTTATTCTCGCCCTTCTGGGTCGGTTGGGTGTGTTTGATTCCAAGGAGATTTGGGATGTGTTCATGCAAGAGGATGGGTGTCCTACATGGAGCTACGCCTGAGATTCATTTATTTGGTTTCCTTCTTCACCGGGGAAGTTCATTGTTGCGAATTTTGGGTATTATGAAAATGCGTCTGGTGATCTGTGTTCGTACGATGTGTGGGGAGTGAAAGTTTTAGATGAAGGGTGATTTTGGTGGAAGATGTCGATGAAGTGGACGAAGGTGTCGAGTGATGAGGATGGAGATGACAGTGTCGAGCGATGAGGATGGCGATGACAGTGATGGAAACTCTGGCGATTACTACGGCGATGATGAAGGTAGTGGTTCCAAGAAGCGATGATGACAGAAATGTCTGGACGGATTTAGGAAGGTGACTGAATCTATAGATGGACGACTAGCGTGATGGTTGTGATCTCAAGGCAGGAACGTGAATGATGGAAGGCTTTTGAATTTTGAATGTTGTGGTTTTTTTGGAAGTCGGGAATGGTGGTAGATCAGGTTTTATTTAGTGTTTGTTTGAAATTTGAATGTTTTATGCCGTAATTCTTTTGGTGGTTATGTGAGGGTCTACAATTACCCTTTAAAAGCGTTATTATAAAATAAAAAAATGTGGATTGTGGTCATTTGATCCGAATTATGAAATGATTAACTTGTATAGAAGTGTTAAAGGCAACATTCTCCACTTAGATGCCATAAAAAATTCATAATTATACAAATTTTCGTAAGGAATTTTTCCCCCATAAGAGAAAACATATGACCATCGAGAATGTTTCAACCTAGAATTCCATTCCTATCAAGTGAGGTGATCCCAGTACCTGTATAGTTTTATTCCAAATAGGGAGTTCCTAAATTGATGATGCACTCATAGAACTTTGTTCCTTGATAAATGTAATGACAAAATCCATATTATCCATCCTTGTTCTAGGTCCCTTTTACCAAATGGGTGTTTATATCTTGTAATCCAATCAAAGCACTGCCAGACCCCAAAGAATAATCATGGATGTACTTATTCGAGTCAACAATCTTATCTTCCCAAATAATTTCTATGGCTTTGACATGGAAGGTGAGACGGATTCTTCTAGATCTCCCCTAATTCTAAGAAGAGAATTACTCATGATATATAGAATTTAAATTTCTATCTAGGTTGGCATATTATTGATGAAAAATTTGTGAAAAATAGTCAATTTAAATTTTGTTGAATCCATGCAATACTCATCATAGGATCTGTATGCCTTCTCTATCCATGTTTCTGAGGACACTATTGAGAGTTAATTCATCGCCATTACATCATGTTCATCATGTTCTAATGGAATTGGAGTTAGTGTAAAATTCACTATGAATAAACAATTCATAAATGATAATGTTTATTTTAACAGTTAAATCATATAATCCATCAATCTAGAGGATCTTGAAAAAAATATTGAATCACATCTCAACTCTGATCTCTACTACTCCACCTTGGTCATTATTGATGAAAATAAATCATAACCGACTTGAATTCCATACTCTATTCCAAATTATTCTGAACCACAAATAAATAATGAAACTAATAAAAAACCCTATCATGCATACATTAAATATGAATTACTTTTTCCTGATCACTCTTATGACATCATTATCCTATCCTAAATTACATAAACTATGGATTACAAAACTATTCATGTTTTAGAGGAAAAAAGTACGTAGATTGGAATGTAAATGAAATACCATGAATCAAACCTTCCCTTTTCATGCATCACATATATATAGAAGAATAAACCCAACCAATTAAATAATCTAATGAAGACTCGGTCCACTAATACTTGAGGTAGTTAGATAAGAGATTATAAAAAATCTCCAAGATGGTATTATCTAACCAATTTTTGATAGTGAATAGGTTAGTCCAATTATAGTGGTACCCAAAAAGGGTGGGAAAAATATTGTCACAAAAGAAAATGGAGAGGTGGTTACACCTCCTGTGAAAATCAATTGGCATGTGTGCATAGATTTTCACAAATTGAATGCTAAAACATGAAATGATCACTACCCTCTTTATTTCCATGATAAAATGATAGAACCATTAGCCAGAAAGTCACATTATTTTATTCTTGATGGATGAACCAGTGAATTATAAATCCCAATTTCACCTTATGAACAACAAAATAATACATTCACTAGCCCCTTTGGAACATATTCATATAGAAGAATGATTTTTATCATTTAAAATGATCTTGAATAATTCCATAGGTGTATGATAACCATATTTTCGTAATTCCTTGAGCATTTAATGGAGATATAAATGGATGAAATTACCATTTAGGGAGAATCATTTGAACCATGATAACATTCACTCTCTCTTTTCCTACAGAAGTGTAACAAAAGTAACCATTTTCTGAATTTGGAAAAATGGCACTTCATAGTTACTATTGGTATTTTACTAAGGAACACAATTTCAAAAAGAGGGTATTCAAGTCGATCTTACCAAAATTGAGGTGATTCCATCACTTCATGAACCCACATCATATTTACACTTCTATTTATTTCTTGGTCATTTTTGTTTATATCAGAGACTCATCCATAAATTCAATAGGATTGACCTCCCACTCACTTGGAGACACCAAAATGATGTTACATTCTATTTCTTGGAGGAACACAAGAGAGCCTTCATTAAACTGAAAGCATTTCTTACATGTTCCCCAATAATCCAACCCCCTGATTGGTCCATACCCTTTGAATTGACGTGGGACGCTTCAGATTGGTCCATTGCGTTCGTTCCTTTACAAAAAACTAAATATATTCTACATGTAAACTATTATTCCTAAAAATATAAGATCTAACTAAATCATACAACATTATGAATTTAAAAGGAACGTTTAACTCTAGGATTTCCATGTATAAAATTTAAAACGGTCTCTTAGGTACCAAAATCATAACTTTTATTGACCATTCATCTTTTAATGTTCTTATTTAAAAATATTTCTTCCAAACTAAGTCTAATAAGTTGGATCCTAATTTTCAGAGAGTTTGAAATTATGATTAAAGACAGACCTGGAAAAGAAAACCCTATAGCAGATCACATGATTATAATTTCTAATTATTCTCATTCTAATATAATAGATGTTGAATTTATAAATGAACTTCTATCATCTCTCACTCCAATGCCACCATGGTATACCTAACTATAAATTACATGGTTTATTGTGTTTTTCTTGAATATTTTTTCATAATAAGAAAATGTGATGCTAAAATGATTCAGAACTCTTTTTTTGGGATGATAATAAAATTTGGAAAACTGGGGTTGACATAGTAATTATAAGATGTGTTGATGAAGATGAAAATTCATCTATCTTGTAATTCTTCCACTCAATGGATTTTGGTGGAACCTTAAGACTACAAAGGACCTCCCAAAAGGTCTTTGACTATGGATTCTTCTATCCTTTACTCTTCAAGGGATAAAATTTGTTCTATTGATCATTTTCCTCTAGCCAAATGTTAAACACAATTTCCAAATGAAATGAAATCCCCAAAAGATGTTAAAATTATTCACGATATTTGATGATCGGGGCCTTGATCTAATTAGACTATTCACCCTTACAATGTATTTTCATACATTATTCATACAGTCAATTATGTTCTTAGGTTGTTCAATGCCAAACCCCCTAGAAAGGTTGATTCAAATACTGTTAATGAGTTCCTAAAAACCCACTTCATCCATCAATTTGGAACTCCACGTGCATTGTCAAGTGACAAAGGAACCCATTTCTATAATCGAACCATAAAATACATTTTTAAAAATAATGGGGTTGTAAATAAGATATCAAATTCATATGGCATGGATAATATTTCTAACATATAATTAAAAAGAGTTATTGGGAGATTTTTTGTTCCCATAAGAAAATATGAGTATGAAAGAGTTTGTGAAGATCTCTGGGATAATATAATTACCTACAAAACACCGATTTGGATGTCTCTTTTAGGATAGTTTTGGTAAAGCGTGTTATTTTCCCATTTAAATCCAACATAAGTCATTTTTGGATGTCAAAGCATGTAATTTTTATTGTTAAGTAACTAGTAAAGAGGGACTGTTGTTGTTGAATTAACTGGAGGAGCATCAAGTATATTCTTAAGAGAATTCCAATATCTACAAAGAAATAGCCAAGGCACTCCATAAAAAACATGTCCTACAAAAGGTATTCCATAAAGGTGAAAAGTTATTTAGCACTAAATAACAATTTCTGATTCACCTAGGTACGCTTAATTTTTATTGGGATGGTCCCTTTATTATTACTAATGTTTACCCATTTGGTGTGATGCATGTCTAAGACCCCTCTTCCAAATGGACATTCACAGTTAATGGAAACTAGTTAAAGAATCACCATAAGAAGACACACATCTTGATAACTACTTCCCTGACCACTATATCCCCAATTACTATAGTATACCCACATATTGATGGAGATGGAAACTCAGAAAATCCATGCCGGGGAAAACTCTTTCCATTTAACTCCCTCTCTTCTTGCTCTTACCCTTTTTCTCTTTCTTAGTATTCTTCTATTATTCTAACATTTTATTTTACAAATTTCATCATTAATCCATTTTTTCTCCTCATACTATTTTTATGGATGTGTAGTTAAGAAAGAAAAACAAAAAAATACCAAAAGAGTCCTAATTAAACACCATTAAATTTTAGAATTTTTGCAACCATTTTGTAGTGTCAAAATACAAGATTTCATATCAAACATTTTTTATTTTAAAACTAAAATTTTGATAGATTTTTTTGTTTCAACATCAATAAATTTTGAATGCCCAATTTTGTATTTTTTAAAATTATTTTTCCCCAAGCATAAATAATAACATTATTTTCAATTCCAAGGTCACTTATGGCTGTCTTTTTATATTGTGTGTTTTCACCCCAAGCACGAGTCTTTATTTTGGGGACCTTAGAGTTAAATTTCCTTCTTTAGAGTACATTAATTTGATGAAAACATTTTTTGAACCACATGAGAATAAACGTATACAAATATACTCCCATTACCCTTAAATTTATCCTCCTTTTGAAATCCACTTTCAGACTATTAAAACCCTTTATTGACAGCCATATTACAAGCACGTATACATTTACCACTCAACATCAACAAGTATTTTCATTGATTAGTTTATTAAAATTTGATTATGGTGGAATGGATTTAATTTTGGGTGAAATTTACTTTATTTTCAAGGTTTCATCACATAATTAAAGAAATTCATATATTAATGTGTGGGGAATAGGATTTCATTCAATGATTTTTGTGAATGTATATATGTTTATGACATATTATACAAATGATATTGAATAGTGTCCAATAAATTGAAAAAAAACAATAATGAAAAAATGGGATCTGTCTTGGGTGGGTCTAAATCACTCTTCATAAACCTTTAATCATGTTTTAACTATTATAATTAATGTCACGGGGAGATAAAATAAGATCTCAGTAATGAGAGTGATATTATTATGAAGTTAAAATTTCTAAAAAATTGGAAAAATTGGAAAAATAATACTTGAGTCATATTTTTATATTTTATCAGGAGAAGTTTTGTGCATTGTACATATTTTATAATTTCATCCCCTTAAAATTTTATCTATATATTGGATTACATCCACAATTTATCCCCTTTAAAATAAGTTTTTCAATTTCTTTCCATGTCTCATTTCAAAAATAGTACATTTATTTTTCCTTGTTAGTGTTTACCCCTCTTTTCACCTCTTTTGGAAATTATAATCCTACTGTTCTATATCCCCTAAGAAATACTTAATAAGACCAATTAATTAATGTGAAATTTAGGATAGGGAATGTAATCTAAGATTTCTTACAAACATTATGATTTTAATTTTTTTGGTGAATGAGTGAACCTCCATAAATAATTTTCTATGATCCTGAGAGGAGTGAGTTCCAAGTGAATGTTTTTCCTATTAATGTTTTAAACGTGAAAAATTATTTTTTTGACACATTTATTATTAAAAAAATTAGTGTAGTTATTTATAAAGAAGTGTACAATTATAGACAACCCTGATTGGTGAAAACAAAGTTTTATTATTTGTTTGTGAGTAAAAATGATTTAGTTATTTTTTTATACTTGAGTACACGAGTACATGAATAAGAAAATTTGTGGCTTTGTTGATATTACATATTCATTCATGATTTTAAATTACCCCCATAACATAATTTTCACATAGAATGACTAATTTTCATTCAATGTTTATTTTTTGATGATAAACATATTAAGGGCATTGTTCAAATTCGTTTAATTATAGTATTGTATAATATTTTTATCATATTATACAAAATAATAATATAAATTACATAATTATTTTTTTTTTGTGTTCATAATTTAAATTAATACATATAATTATATTGGACCATTGTTAAATTTATCCATTTGAAGGGTCATATAGTCTACACAAGAAGGCCCACCAAATATGTTGCGAAAACTAGACTAGCCCTGATGATTCAATTTATAGGATCAATAAAGAAGCCAAAATGTGATTAAAATATAAATTATGTTATATGATACCATAAACAATGTTTTATAAAAATTGAAAATCCATAACCATTAAAAAATGGTCCCAACTGATGCTTTGAATTTCATCCCACAATTCTGTTTGGGAATTAAAAATAACACATGTTTTTTTATTTTTATCTCAATAAAATTGACTAAATGATAAGATATGTCGTGGTGTGAAAGATAATATGTAGGATATAAACCTTTTAGAATAAATTATTCGTATTTGAAGTCATACTAATAGATAAAAATGTATTCACATTTTGATAATGATAAAACTAGACTAAAAATGGACAACATGACATGGTTTGGGAAAGTAGACAATAAATTAGATAAAAATGTCCAATGATAGAAACATATTGTGGGATTACTTTAAAAAACCATATCTAAAACTATTAGGAATAATATATATCCATATTTAGCTGTCTAAAATGTCAAATGGTTGTTCCAACTTGAGAGAATGTTTTGGAAAGTAAACTGTTCACCCTCTTGGACTATAAATAAATCCCCCATATTCTCATTGCCTTAGGTTGGAATTTATGAACATAGGAGGATAATCACGACCATATAATTTAGAAATTACTAGGAGGACCTTCCAAAATCAAGATTATACTGGAGATACCATTACTCCAGGCTTTCTTTTCATGTACTTAAAGTGTTTTCAGTTGTAATATTACAAGTTGTTTTCAATTTCATTTGAATTTAAATGATTATTTCATATTCATATTCTATTATAATCATCCAACCACTATTTTTTAACATTAATTTTATTAATATTTTTTAAATAATTTTGAAAATAAATCCTTTATTTCACTTTCTAGTTCAATAAAAATTCCATTTTTAACGCTGTTCACAATTCTTTTATGTGTTGGGTGCACAAATCTTTTCATGTCCCATTGTTTTTATTATATTTATAATTAATCACCATTAAAATATTAAATAAAATTATAAATATTCTTAATTTATCATTAAATATATTATTGGTGAGAGTCATAATTTGACATGTGATGGGATTGAGAGGGTTTTCTCGATTAATATTCCATAAATTTATATTTGTGTATGTCGAACATAAACTGTCAGGGATTAATGACATATTTTGTTTGACATTTGGATTCAATGGATTATTGGAAACACAAGTAAACATGGGTTAATGAAATATTAATCCTTCGATCAGTAAAAATTGATTGATATTAGTACCGTAGTTTTGTCATGGATATAATCCAAAACATATAGAAATTTTAATAAAAAGTATCCTTATGAAGTGGGGGTTTAATTTAGTGAAATATATATAAAATATCAAGGATATCACATGATAACACTATAATAATGAACTCACACTATTATTTATCATCTTTTTATATAAAACTTCATCCATCAATCAATTTAATTAATCTCTACAAAAAATCCCCCCAATAAAATGACAATCGATTAAAGACAATTGACTCTAAAAAAGTACCATCGTTGCGGATTCGACCGAAGTGCCTCTATACACAATAATAGAGAACCCAAAATTTTTATGTTTGATAGTGATAATTAGCCGCACTTCATCCAATCATATAGGACTAATGATCCGCCACTAAATTTAGAGATTGAGTTAGTTCTAGCCCACTGTGGTTCACGACTACATTGAGTTCCCCAGGAGGTGTCATGCATGTTAGATCCAAGTTAACATCATGAATCGAACACCAGATATTCTCCACACCCCAATGTAATATTTTATCTTTTAATTGTTGGGGATCAAAATTTTGTGGCCATAACCACCACCAAGGACTCGATTGCACAAGTTCATTTTGACTGCAATTGGATTTTTTTCAAAGTGTGCAGAAGTAGTTCCCCTCAAGTAATCCAAAACGTGGTACATGATTGAGTTCATGGGATCCCAAATCATCCATAATATGGATTCTGTCATTATATTTTCATATAAAATATCATAAACTATTTTTCTACTGATTTTATGAATTTTTATTCCAAGTATAACATCTGGTCCAACAATACTTATCACTACCATGCTTAGGAAAATCGAAAGATTTAGGTTTTCAATGATATACTATCTAACATATTGCAAAAAATGGAAGGCCAGAAAAAATTTATTTGGAAAGATAAGACCCCTAACACCCTCTGATCTTATCCAAAAAAATCTCAGAACCCTACTTAGGTGACTGTATACTCCCTAGTATATGGAATAGAGTTTGTCTTACCCATAATGATTCTGTTTCTATTACATTGAATGAATGTTTATGACCGGAATACACCATCCAAAATTTCATAATTCCATCTATATAATTTCAAATCCCTTGAGAAAAACAGGATTCTTTCCTTTCTTAACTAGGAGATGCACAAAAACAGGATAACTAGAGCCTTAAACAAAATGGTTCCCCTGCAATCCTACCTCGAGTGTAACATGGTACAGGGTATTAAATGCCCATGATACTTATAAAAAATAAAAAAAAATTATGGCTTAAATGGAAAGTTCCTTACATTATCCATAATTTATATTCTAATGGATCACACTACTTAATCACCATAGATTAAGAGCTTATTACACCTCCCACCTAGACCAAGTTTCTCAAGTAGTACTTCACATGAAATCCATTTTCAATGCAACACAACCCTATACAACAGCAACAATGGTCCGAACTCTAAAACCATAAAATAAGAGTCATGGAACCGGAATTATGACATTTAATTGTTTGAAAATTATCAATGATATGTATCTATAAACAACAACAACAACAACAACAACAACAACAACAGGGGTCTGAGTTCTAAGATAATTAACTATTAGAAACCCTTTTGTTCTAAGAATTATGAGGTCAAAATATTTTGTCCGCATTTTCTGATGGATATGACCGTAAAATGGAAGTAGACATAGTCCATGTTTTCTGACATTAAACTGAAATGAAAAACCTCTCTAGTGTAAGATGTTAAACTATGATCTTAACCTGTGTGATGAACACTTAATGCAACAAATTCCATGTGTGAGATGGAAAAACTAAAACATCCTCAGTACATGGTGATAAAATATATCCATAACTCATTTTATAATCATGGGATAACCCATGATAACCATGGTATTCCTTAATGACCTCGTTAGAGAGGGTTTCCCCCACTTTTGACATTAGACTCATACCACACCATGTCCCATAACTATTTTTGTCTTGATTCTCCTTTTAGATCAGATAAATAGTGAATCTTAGACTCTCTAACATTAGGAATAAAGTCTATTTAATAAAAAACTCATCCCTTTGGGGGATTTACATTCACCAATGTTTGGCCCTTTGGACCCACTTAAAATCAAAATATTATGACCCTAAAATATGTGCAGTTTGTATCAAGGTTTTTACGTGGTACATGGGGATTACATTCCCACGGTTCACATTACGTTTTACCTATTTCATGCCATAAAATTTACCTTAACAAAAATTAACCATGTTCAAGGATCATGAATTTAATCTATTTTCCAAACTCCTTGGTCCAAACCTTACGAACATAAATTGTTCCAAACCCACTTTGGGATCTCTTTATGTGGTGTAAAGACTCTATGGATCTTTTACATCAAGTTTGAACTTTTGTATGCCACCCGAACATCCCATATGTTCCAACCCATAGTCCATGCTCTATAATCCTAAACTAGGAGTCATGGAAGAATATATGTGATCTTAAAATTGCATTATGGTCCATGCTATATGACCATAAACTACGAGTAATGGTCTAATATATATTAATTTAAACTAGGAGTCTTGATCCAAACATTTTAAACATAAATTACAAGTATTATTCCAAATTCTATTACATTAAACTAGGAGTCTTTTTCTATGATTAAAGTCCTTAAACAATTGTCATTTACCCATCATTTTAATGGTTTTCATCATCCCTAATATTTCAACAAGCCAATTCCCCAACCACTCTCTAGAATTATGTGTTTCTCGATTCCTATTCACATGGGATAAATAATGATCCCTAGACCTTCTCCCTCCAATCATGACCATGATTTCACCAATCACCCATTACCCAAGGAACAATCATCCTGAAATGTCCTTGTGGGAATACCCATTAGGTATAATCCCCTATCATATTATTTGACCCATTAGTAGGCTGATATTCCCTCGTGACATGACATGAGAATAAAAATAATGTGAATCTCCGTGCACAATCCCTGTTAACATCCCCAATATATTATGTTAAACTGTAGCATTACCTAATACAAAACTAGGATACCTCAAGCGCTAAGTGTGGGATGAACAAAAAACCTTACACCATACCAAAATGGGATGTCTCATTCTATATGTTTGGGATAACTACGAAAATTACCCCAAATTTGTTTTTGTTGCCACATATCCTGATACAAGATGAGTCAGTATCCTCACTCGAAAGGAAATCCACCAATAGTTTTAGTCTCCTACCACACTTCATTATAGAACTACATGGGTCTTGACTCCGATTCCCATGAGATATGTAGTGACACCCAAATCTCGTATCCCAAGTCATACCCCCCGTCTCAACTCATTATGTAGTCTTTCCACCCCCGACATCCTTATATTGACCAGGGAATGGTTTGTTAAGTTGTATGTGATGAACAGTCTCGTTTTCGCTCCTTTGACGTCTGGTTAACACTCTTTCAGGACGCATTTTCCCCCTTAGGACACTTATACCCCCTGTTCTAATATCTCCATCCTTAAACTATTAGGATCCATAGTAAAATTTCTACGAATTTAAACCACAAATCTCAATGTCTTAAGCACACGATGTTAATCTGTAGCCTTTCCCAATACAAAACCTAGAACCATTATATGATCAGTATGGGATTTACAAAAAACATTACCCCATTTGAAACTAGGAATCCTAGTATGATAAGTATGAGAAAAACCAGTCAAAAATCTTTTTCACATGACGTTAAACTATAATCTTACCCCTTATAAAATTGTGATGGATCAAAATATGAGACGAATCGATATCCTTGATAGAGAGGAAGTCACCCCTATGATGTCAGTCTCCTACCATAACACCTTTTAGAAATATGTGTGACTTTATTACCATCTTCATGGGATATGTAGGGATTCCTAGATATCTCATCTAGGGTCTATCTCTATCATCACCCAATTTTGTGGTCTTTCTCTTAGGATCAAGGCTTTATTGTTTCCTACCAACAAATTCATCCAGTGCATTTGAGTGCATAGAATAATAGCTCCCATGGAACTCAATATTCCCTTTGTGACACTCTTTAATATCACATAATCACATAATAATTTCATCAATTTGTATAATCATCATTCTAATTATATGGATATTCTCTCTAATAGAAATGTTGGCTAGCCACAATGGATCTCATACCATTTGGGGCTCATGACTCTAAGGATTCCCAGTAACAAGAAATAACTCCCATGTTTCTAACTCAGTCAATGATTGATTATGAATTTTTTTATGCCATACTAAACGAATGAAGGTTTAAAACCTATGTTTCAATCATATTTATTAGTTTTTCCATAAATTTTTTTCATTTACCTTTTACAATCAAGTTCTTGAAATTCCTGATCTACCTTTGTGTGATTTTCTTGCCACATTTCCCCTTGATGTGTTCTACAATGCGCAAAAATATCTCCATCCTACTCCTTATTTGATGCATAATTCATGAATCACAAATTATTTGGACTTGGGAATGACTTTTCCTCAAGAAAGATTGAGACACACGAGTACCCTGATTTGGTCTGAACACTACGACCTTAAACTAGTAGCCGAAGTCCAAGCATCATGAATTTATACTATTTGAAAGTCACCATGGGAATGTTTCTTGAGGATTTAGTCCATATTAACCCTAAATTAACATTTAATTTTAAATCATCCATACTACACACATCCTTTCTGGATGTACACCCCTAGGTCCAAACTCTACAGCCTTAAACTAGGAGCCCAAGCCAAAGCATCCCACCATTAATCTACGTGCAAGTTGTCTTGGGAATGTGGCTTGTGGTTCTAGGATTTATTAGACCTTAATATAAATTGGTCCACATATCTTCAATTCCATGAAAACTCATTTGAGATGCGACCCCTATGGCCCATGCATTGTGACTCTAAACTATTTTCATTCGGTTTGAACTCTATGACCTTAATGTAGGATCCTTGGCCCTGGCATCATGACCTTAAACTGTGTACACGATTTTGATGAGATATTCTTTGTAGAAGGTCCTACTAGGTTCCTCTTTCACATTGGGTTATATATCCCCTATACCACACACATCCCTTTGAGACAAATAACCCTATGGTCCACATCATGACAAGTGTTCGACTGGCCCCTGATTCTTTTGCTTGGTACATGAACTTCTAGGAAAACCATTTCCATTAGTTTTGAATTAATTAATGTTATAAGACACTTTATATAGAGTGTGACACACTAGATAAATGAATTAATATCATAAAGTATTTTCAACACCATGGACCTTGATATATAACCTTAAATGAGAAGATATGGTCCAAGAATTATAACCCTAAACTATTTATAACATCATTTTCAATATCTTATATACATAAACTATAAAAGACAAGAGGCAAAAATGTCAGTTAGGTTGAAAACACATGATGGAAATCTGAGTGGGTATTATAATTCACCCGTCTATGTCCCCTCTACAACATGGGTAAAATAAAGGGATAAAAATAATTGGGTAAAAAGCTAATAGGGGCCCACTATGGACCTCCAAAAAAACATGTATGTGCTCAATAAGATCATCGGTCAAATAAAATGTTAGTGACAAATATTAAGATCCATTTTTCTCATGAGATCCTCTAGGGAAACCCCATTGCGTTACCCTCTTACACCCCTGCCACCTTGGATAGGTGGGTGGTATTTATGTTGGATCACACGTCCTGGTAACATGTTGTTAAACTCTATGACTCACCATCCCAGTCAGAAGATATTAAAATTTGCAATACATCATCTGCACCATATGACGTTAAAATACCTATATATCATCATCATTATATAATATGAAACTACATGTAGATTTTCATCATTTTATGATGTTATAATACATGTACATCGTCTTCATTGTGAGACTTAAAACATCATAGAATATTAGGCTCTTTACTGAGAAGCCACTTTCCCCATTCAATGTTGATCACCTACCACATTTTTTATTTTATTTGATTGTCACTCGGAAAATGAGACAATGCTCCACATGGAAGATAATTATTTCCTTTTTCCAGACCAACACACCTATCCAATGAGATAAAATCCATGGTGGTGTAATTCTACGAGTTTTGAACTCCATTCGAACATCCCATCACTTTATCCCCATGCTTCATGTATCCCTTTACTTGGATCCTCATCATCCTTCCTGTCTGAATTGTCCCCCATAAGAAAAGTGTTCCTATGACTCACTGGATGAACTACAATCCTAGGAACACACCCCAAAATAATTTTGACGACATTTTGAGATAGGATCTATGATTAATTAATGGACAGTGCTTGACACTCATTTGTTTGTCCTCGTAGTTGAGAAAATGATAATGAATTCATAGTTTCGATCGTGAAAAAATATTGTCCTCCATCTTCATGGAACCCAATGTGTGTTCTAAATCCATATAATCGTGATTCATAATATTTATCACTACTTTTTGGGTATAATTAAATTCCCCTGGAGAGACCCCATTTATGCACTATCACATGTTTATAAAGAGAATCAGATGTTTATAGTGACTTACACTCCTGCCAAAAATTTCTAGGTCAAGACGCTTTCAGTGGTCGATAAACAAGCTTATCCCCCATGTGTTCAACCCTTGTCTAGTACTCTAATATAAATGAGAAATATCCTATTAATCTCTTGACTTACACACCGATCATGACTCGCATGGGATAAGAGATTCATAATTTTATACCTTATTAATGTGACTGAGATACAGTGAAAATTAAATGATCAAAAGCATATGGGAATTTAAGTTAAACCATCCAATGTTTTAATGGGTCTTGCATATATTATAGAAAATCATTTATTATAGGATGATGTAAATTTTACTCTAGGTTTAATATTGATGATCGAGAGTATAAGCTCATCCAACATCAGTTGAGAAGTCTCTAAAGTCGGTTTCCACTCTTCCAGTGCAGACTGTTCATCCTCTATGATAGGATGCACCTCTTAGGCCCTGATGCACACCCAATACTACTCATCCTGATACTTAAAAACCATGTAGGCTACCTTCCCTAATTATCCTAAACCGACCGATGATATTTTCATGATCATTGATGATGGATTCATGATCCTTCACCATCCCTGTAAAGACCCGTAAAATTCAAGGGAAATCTTTTCTTAATTTTCTTTGAGTTTTTACAAGAACGCAGTTTCTGACGGTACCTGATTCCGAGGCCCGATGTTCCTGGAATCATTTCCCGAAGTTTGGCTCGAGTACGTTCAGTGAACGAACGATTGGGTTTTCCTAACCTTTGAACCGATGCTCGAAATCAAATTCTGAGGGCACCGGTGGAATCGCAACACCAGTAATTGCTTCAAAACGCCTTTTCTGAAGTTTCGTTTTCTCGGGTGAGGTTATTAAAATTTTTGGGTTAACTAAAGAATAAAATAAAATTGTGCAGCATATTTTATTTTTATTCTAAGCAGTGTTAATCTAGGCATGGAGGTTGGAGTGTGACCCCCTGATATCCTAACTCCTAGGTAGGATATTAGTGAGGTGGGGCCCACACGATCCCCACCCCTTTATTTCCTTTTACCTTCGACCTGCATTAATTTTCGTAACTCACCCACCCCCCCCCTCTTAAATGCCAAGTCAACTCTCACGTTTAATTAATTATTAAACGCCTATTTAATTGGGCAGTTAAAAATCTTCAATTAAATCAATTAATTGAATTATCTATTTTTGATTTTCAAAAACAGTTGGCATGAGAAATAAAGAAATGCTATGCCTTATTTTATTGTGGTGGCTTGGGTTGTGCGAGAAGAATTGAGAGGTTTTGCTCAAGCCTTGAATCTTCACCTTCTTCGTTGAAGAACGCGAAGAACTCACCATCGCCGACGAAGAACACCGGCCTCCGACGAAGGGCGACGAAGAACACCGAACCCTCGGAGATCGATGACGCGATGTCGTGTACCGCGACGCCAACGATCATCCTTCCACGACTCCGACGATCCTCCTTCCGCGACGCTTCTTCCGCGAAGTTCCTTCTCCCGCGACAATCTTCGATCATCAACCGCTTGAGGTAGGGGTTTTGGTTTAATTAAATATATGTGAATTATATCCTCAAGATGTATTTAATTGTCGGAAGTCATTTGAACTGATAACGCGGTTGGTGCAGACCAACGAACAAGTCCAAACCCACCGTTTGTTTGTTCTTGGTGTGCGGATCGACGTGAAGCGACGAAGCAGGCCGCATAGGCATTTTGAGGTCCTTGCAGTGAAGATCCGGCCCCAGGAAGACCGCTGGCTAAGACGACAAGAAAAATGGACCACCGGAGTGCGTCCGGTGGTCCGTGGAAGACCCCGTCAGCGCACCACGCCAGCACGGCGGCGTCGGCGGCCGGCACCGGCCGGCCGCCAGGAGGCAGCGGCGCCCGTCGCGCCGCCGGGATGGACTGCCGCGGCTGAAGCCGCAGTGGCGGGCGGCTGGTCCCGCGACCGTGCGGGACCAAGGGCGACACGGCGCCGGGCCGCGTCTGCTGGCAAGGAGTGGCCCCCACGCGGGGGCCGCAACTCCAATCAAGGGGGCAGCGCCCCCTTTGCGCGGCCGCTCGGCCGGCGCCGAGCCGACCCCGCTCGGCCAGCGCCGAGCCGCCCCGGGCCGGACCGACCGCACCAGGCCGCGCCGCGCCTTAATGGGTCGGACCCGGACCCGGTTCGGGCCGACCCAGGGTGGGTTGGGCCGGGTCGCTCCTGGCCCAGACCCCCCCATTTTCAGACCACTTCCAGTCTTTTTCCTATATCTTGGGCTACAGACCTCTGATCGATGCATCGTATGTTGCGATTCGATCCTTGGATCGAGGCAATCGTTTCGTTATATTACACTCAAGGTTCTGGAGAGCTTTGGGTATGGGCGGGATGGTTCGAACACGAAACCAACCAGGCCCTCGGAGCGGAAATGATTATAACTTGAGCTCCGGACGTCCGATTGACGTGCCGTCGACTTTTCTGGATTCCTCTTAGTGAGACGGACCTTTTGTCTTACTCCGCTCGAGGTTTGGACGCAGTAGGAGTGCGGTCGGGTTGGTTTGACTTAAAAAACCAACCGGGCCCCTGGAACGAAAAAGCCAATAACTCTCAGATCGGGCGTCCGATTGACGCGCCGTCTGTCACGTTGAGTTCCTCTTTTCGAGACTGAACTTTGAGATACATCAACTCCGTACTACATGTCAGTTGATGTATCGACCCCTTTGATCGTGGAGCGGACCCTCCCAAAACGAGCATGCTGTGTGGGGGAACCCTAGAGCTGGCTACGACTGCGACTGCGACTGTGACGACTGTACTGAAATCCTATGTGGGTTCGACAGTGATGGAGACCGTACTGAAATATTATGTGGGTTCGATGGCGATGAAGACAGCACAGAAATCCTATGTGGGTTCGGCAGTGATGGAGACCTTACTAAGATCCTATGTGGGTTCGACGACGATGAAGACTGCTCTTAAATCCTATGTGGGTTCGGCAGCGATGGAGACCGTACTGAAATCCTATGTGGGTTCAACGACGATGAATACTGCACTGAAATCCTATGTGGGTTCGAAAGCGATGGAGACCGTACTAAATTCCTATGTGGGTTCGACGACGATGAAGACTGCACTGAAATCCTATGTGGGTTCGGCAGTGATGGAGACCGTACTAAAATCCTATGTGGGTTCGACGACGATAAAGGCTGCACTGAAATCCTATGTGGGTTCGGCAGGGATGAAGACCGTACTGAAATCCTCTGTGGGTTCGGCGGTGATGAATACTGCACTGGAATCCTATGTGGTTTCGGTAGCGATGGAGACCGTACTGAAATCCTATGTGGGTTCAGCAGCCATGAAGACTACACTGAAATCCTATGTGGGTTCGGCAGCTTGGCTGGTTTAGTATCCTACGTGGGTCCAAACATTGATGAGTTAGTGGCTATATCCGATCATCTCATTCACCTAAGAAGCATACCTGTGTGAGCTGATTTTTGACTTTCAATCAATATCTTCGATATGATTGACTTGCATTCCTTTGTGGATTGAGTTGTGTTATCATGTGTGGATTGGATTGTACTATCCTATGTGGATGTGATCGAACATGGGCTCAGATGTTGGAGTCAAACTAGAATTGATGACTTAGGTATATGTATGGGCATATACCTAAGTAGTGTTGGTTGTTACTTCATGATTGTATCTTTCCTTTGTGGAATTTTCTTTGTGGATTCTGTGAGACCTTCGGGGTCTTAGGGTCCCTACTGAGTAGCATATACTCACCCCTGCATGGGCTATGCCTGCACTTCGTTGTGTTGGATGTAGACGATGGATAGCGATGATCGAGGTTGAGGCTTGTAGAGCTAGACAGTACCCGGAGGTGGACTTCATGACGAGATGGTACCCGGAGGTGGACGTGACGACGAGAGGGTACCCGTAGGTGGACTCCACGACGAGACGGTACCTGCAGCTGATAGAAGAACGTAGAGAGCTGAGGTGGCCATCTGTACATACCCTTCAGGTAGGGACTTCGGAGGATGATCCAAGAGCAGCTTGACACCTTCCTACTGTTTTGTCTTTTTCATGTACTTTACTGTTGGTCTTGTATTTCCACCCCCCTTTGTATTTTCAGCACTCTTGTTATATTGATTTACTTAGTGTTTGCTTCTTCTTGTTCTCTTGTTGTGTGTGTGGTTATGTTTCTTAAAGGAAATTCCTTCCCAGTTATAGGTATTTACACCTTGGTGCTAGTCTCCAGCCCCTGGCCTACGGAAGGTTGGCTTGGGGTAGTCACAGCACCGGTCCCGAGGACGGGTCGTGACAAATTGGTATCCGAGGAGTTCAGTTCTACCGCAGAACTCTGGAATCCAATATTCTTCTATGTGAAGTAATAGTGTTAAGGGTATTGAGTGCCGTTATCAGTCCAGGGAGTCCAGGGTTGGTGCGGAGGCTGACGTATCCGTACACCATGACCCTGACTTCTGATTTCCGACTCAATGCATGAAAACATTGGTTGCATGTGTGTTTCAAAAGTTTTCTTTGTGATTACTTTGTGTCAGCTCAGCAGGTAGACTGTTTGACCGTGGCACACCTGTTTTTTTTTCAGGATGGCCCCACGACGGCTTCCAGCTAGGGTTTCGAGCGTTGTGCGAGAAGACATCCCACTGAGTGATGAGGCCTCGGTGCAGGGCCCTTTGACAGCGGAGGCACCGGTGGTACCTCTACCCGCGGAGCCACCGATGCCACCAGCCCCAGCCACTGAGAGTGCACGCCGCCTTAGTGCACTGCACAAGTTTCAGCTTCAGAGACCACCCTGACTGCCGGGAACAGGTGGACAGGGAAGATCTCAGCTTCAGGCAGCTGAGGCCTACGATCATGGAGCTCTGGGAGCAGATGGATAGGAGCGGGACAAGCTCCAGACATGAAGACTTTTGATCATGTTTCTTCTAGATTTGTTGATGTTTGTTTGTAGATGCTTTGTGTCTTTGTACTTGAGATGTAGTAATAAAATAAACCTTTCCTTGTGGAATTTACTTTCCTGCCCACTCTTTTTGTTGTTACTAAGAGGTTCTAGTTTAAAAACCGTTGACTTGACCCTCTCTTTTGAGATACCTACTGGAGGAGACCCAGTTACCACATAATGATGCCGACAGTGTGACTCAACCCTTGGAGGTGAGAGTAACGGTCGGATCTCTTGGTAGTAGCATCGAGGCCTTACGACTTCATCCTTGGTATGGATTAGTATCATCCATGAAGGGGTTGACTGTATTAGGCGAAGAACGTGGTTCATCCAGGGGATGAGACCATATTTCTCTTATCAGAAAAGAAGAAATCTTAGCAGCTCTTGTAGGACCAGAAAAGGTCCAAGTCACCCAGGAGTGGCTGAGGACAGCTCAGTGCAAACAAAAGACTTATGCTGACAGGAGGTGGAGGCCACTGGAGTACGAGGATGGTGACCACGTTTCCCTATGGGTCTCACCTTGATGTGAGTTACGGAGTTTTGGCCGGGGTGTCAAGTTGTCTCTACACTTCATTGGAACATTCTAGGTCCTCAACAGGGTAGGCGAGGTGGTTTACCACTTGACCCATCCACCTCAGTTGTACCAGGTGTACGACGTCTTCGACGTATCTCAACTGAGGAGATACGAGCATGACCCGACACATGTCATCGACCATAGGGAGCTGGACATTGGCAATGGGATGGCTTTTGTGGGGTTCCAGTAGAGGTTGAGGAATGAAAATGTGGGGTCCTACGAGGATGGTTTATTCCTCTTGTGCGCTTTCGTTGGCAGCACGGGAACCGCTAGGTGAGCACATGGGAGCGGAAGGCTCAGATGCGTCCTCAGTACCACTTTTGTTTCCCTAGTTTGTGTTATAGCTTTACGGGGACGTAAAGCCCTGAGGTGGAAGTAATGTAAAAACCCATAAAATTCAAGGGAAATTTTTTCTTAATTTTCTTTGGGATTTTACAAGAACGTAGTTTTTAACGGCACTTGATTCTGAGGCATGGTGTGCCCGGAATCATTTCTCGAAGTTTGGCTCGGGTACGTTCAGTGAACGAATGAGTGGGTTTTCCAAACTTCTGAACCGTTGCTCGGAATCGAATTCTGAGGGCACCGATGGAATCACAACACTGGTAATTTCTTAAGAACCCTTTTCCGGAGTTGCGTTTTCTCGAGTGAGGTAATTAAAATTTTTCGGTTAACTAAAGAATAAAATAAAATTGTGCAGCAGATTTTATTTTTATTCTAAGTAGTGTTAATCTAGGCATGGCGGTTGGAGTGGGACCCACTGATATCCTTACTGCCAGGTAGGATATTAATGAGGTTGGGCCCACATAATCCCCACCCCTTTATTTCCTTTTACCTTCCACGTGCATTAATTTTGGTAACTCACCCAACCCCCCCCCTCTTAAATGCCAAGTCAACTCTCACATTTAATTAATTATTAAATGCCTATTTAATTGGGTGGTTAAAACTCTTCAATTAAATCAATTAATTGAATGAACTATTTTTTATTTTCAAAAACAGTTGGCGTGAGAAATAAAATAAGGCTACGCCTTATTTTGTTGGGGTGGCTTGGGTTGTGTGAGAGGAATTGAGAGGTTTTTCTCAAGCCTTGAATCATCACCTTCTTCGATGAAGAATCCGAAGATCGCATCATTGCCGATGAAGAACACCGGCCTCCAAAGAAGGGCGGATAAGAACGCCGAACCCTCGGAGATCGACGACATGACACCGTGTACCGCGATGCCGGTGATCCTCCTTCCGCGATGCGGACGATCCTCTTTCTGCAATGCTTCTTCCGCGACGTTCCTTCTCCCGCAACAGTCTTCGATCAACAATCGCTTGAGGTAGGGGTTTTGGTTTAATTAAATCTATGTGAATTATATCCTCAAGATGTGTTAAATTGTCCGAAGTCGTTTGAACCACTAACGCGGTGGGTGCAGACCAACAAAAATATCTGAACCCATCGTTTCTTTGTTCTTGGTGTGCGGATTGACGGGCGGCAACGAAGTAGGCCGCAAAGGCGTATTGCGGTCTTCACAGTGAAGAGCCGGTCCCGGGAGGACCTCTGGCGATGACAACAGGCAAAACAGACCATAGGAGCACATCCGGTGGTCCGCAGAAGACCCCGCCGGCACGAGGCGGCTGGTCTCACGGCCGCGCGGGACCGAGGGCGACGCAGCACCGGGCCGCGTCCGCTGGCAAGGAGCGGCCCCCACATGGGGGCGCGACTCCAATCAAGGGGGCAGCACCCCCTTTGCGCGGCCGCTCGGCCAGCGCCGAGCCGACCCCGCTCGGCCAGCACCAAGCTGCCCAAGGCCACGCCCTAATGGGTCAGACCTGGACCGAGTTCGGGTCGACCTGGTTCGGGCCGACCCAGGGGGTTGGGTCGGGTCGGTCCGGGCCCAGACCCCCCATTTTCAGACCACTTCCGGTCTTTTTCCCATATCATTGACTATGGACCTCCGATCGACGCACCGTCAGTTGTGATGTGATCCTTGGATCGATACGGTCGTCTAGATATATTAGACTCATGGTTTCAGAGAACTTTGTGTATTTCCGGGTTGGTTCGAACACGAAACCAACCGGGCCCTCTGAGCGGAAACGCTTATAACTTGAGCTCCAAACATCCTATTGATGTGGCGTCGACTTTGTTGGATTCCTCTTAGTGATACATACATTTTGGCTTACTCCGATTGATGTTTGGATATAGTTGGAGTGCAGTCGGGTTGGTTTTACTTAAAAACCAACCGGGTCCCTAAAATGTAAAAGCCAATAACTCTCAGACCAGGCGTCCGATTGACGCGACATCTGTCACGTTGAGTTCCTCTTGTCGAGACAGAACATTGAGTTTCTCAAATTATGAATACATGTTATCTAATGTATCGACCACTTGGATCGTGGAGCAGACCCTCCCGGAACGAGCATACTGTGTGCGGGAACCCTAGAGCTGGTTGCGACTGCGACTGCGACTGTGATGACTGCACTGAAATCCAATGTGGGTTCGATAGCGATGGAAACCGTACTGAAATCCTATGTGGGTTCGACTGCGATGAAGACTACACTGAAATCCTATGTAGGTTCGACAACGATGGAGACCGTACTAAAATCCTATGTGGGTTCGATGGTGATGAAGACTGCACTGAAATCTTATGTGGGTTTGACAACGATGGAGACCGTACTGAAATCCTATGTGGGTTCGACGATGATGAAGACTGAACTGAAATCCTATGTTGGTTCAGTAGCGATGGAGACCATACTAAAATCCTATGTGGGTTCGATGATGATGAAGACTGCACTAAAATCTTATGTGGGTTGGGCAGCGATGGAGACAGTACTGAAATCCTATGTGGGTTCGATGACGATGAAGACTACACTGAAATACTATGTGGGTTCGGTAGGGATGAAGACCGTACTGAAATCCTATGTGGGTTCGGCGGCGATGAAGACTGCACTGAAATCCTATGTGGGTTCGGCACCGATGGAGACCATACTGAAATCCTATGTGGGTTCGGCAGCCATGAAGACTGCACTGAAATCCTATCTGGGTTCGACAGCTTGGCTGGTTTAGTATCCTACATGGGTCCCAACATATATGAATTAGTGGCTATATATGATCATATCTTTCACCGATGAAGCATACCTTTCTGGACTGAGTCTTGAATTTCAATCAATATCTTCGATATGATTGACTTGCTTTCCTTTATGGATTGCATTGTGTTATCCTATTTGGATTGGGTTGTACTATCCTGTGTGGACGTGATCGAACATGGGCTTAGATGATGGAGCCGAACTGGAATTTAAGACTTAGGTATATGTTTGGTAATATACCTTAGTATTTTTGGTTGTTACTTCGTGATTGTATCTTTCCTTTGTGGATTATCCTTTGTGATTTATGTGAGACCTTCGGGGGTATCAGGGTCCCTACTGAGTAGCGTATACTCACCCCTGCACGGGCTATTCCCGCACTTCGTTGTGTTGGATGCAGATGACGGATATCACTGATGGAGGTTGAGGCTTCTAGAGCTAGACAGTACCCGGAGGTGTACTTCACGATGAGATGGTAACCGGAGGTGGACGTGACGACGAGAGGGTACCCGAAGGTGGAATCCATAACGATATGGTACCCGGAGCTGAAAGATGAACATAGAGAGATGAGGTAGCCATCTGTACCTACCCTTCAGGTAGGTACCTCAGAGGATGATCCAGGAGCAGCTTGAAACCTTCATGTTTTGTCTTTTTCTTGTACTTTACTGTTGGGCTAGTATTTCCGTCCCCCTTTGTATTTTCAGCACTCTTGTTATATTTCTTTACGTAGTGTTTGCTTCCCCTTGTTCTGTTGTTGTGTGTGTGTTTACGTTTCTTAATGGAAATTCCTTCTCAGTTATATGGATTTACGCATTGGTGCTATTCGCCAGCCCCTGGCCTATGGATGGTGGGCTTGGGGTAGTCACGGCATGCGTCCCAAGGAAGGGTCATGACAATCCCCTCTCATTGAGAGATCAACTCTTTTACTATCTGGAGGGACTGTGTGACCTCAACTTTATTATTTTGTAAAGAAACCTCAAACTCATACCACTTGGTACATGCCTATTCAACAGGGTAGTCCCAATCTAGTGTATGGATACCTCTAGGGTCCAACCCACCAGTACCACGACTAATAATCCAATAATGGAGAGTCTCCACTATATTTAGTGGATCAACTAGTAGGTTTTTGTTGATGAAGTTTCATGAAATCCTCCACACTTTGTGTGGGATGAATCATTTATCCTTGGTGAATAATGACCCAAAATTTATGAAGTCCTTAGGAGTTTCATGTTCATATAGAGGGAAGACAACCAAAACATCAGTGGCTAGATCATCTGTAGTCATGTCCTCTGGTAGGATAAACCTCAGGTCTAGGAGAAACTCATCCTCACCAGAACCCTCATCTACAACGAGGACCTTAGATAAATTATAATGAATTTCAAAGGAATACCCATCAATAACATCCTGATTGAACAATTATTTTAGCAGAACAATCTCAACCACATTTTCCAGGGCTTCACATAAAACAACTATTGGTGATGGATCTTCTCGGAAAGGTGATTCCACCATAGCCTCCCTGATGACCTCAGTTAAGGTCAGGATGTGCAACTCCCCCATCAAGGATTAAGGTCCATAATCCGACTCTTATTGCACTTCTATGTAAGTTTTAGCTACCAAAACCTCCTTGTAATCATTGGTTGTGGTAATATCCTCATTCTATGTCACTACCCCAGGTTTGAGTGTCTCCACAGTTAAAATATATATAAATATGGTTTGAGAGTATATTTAAAATAAATTTTTATCTGAGAATGAATTATTAAAGGAAAAATATGATGTAATAAGTGGAAATGGGGAAGATTTATTATAAGAATAGTATAACTCAGTGAGCATCTCAGAGAGATTCACAGCAATCCCCCACTTGAGGGAATTCACCTAGTAGTATTCAATTTAGTCAGATGTTCTTCTTTAGAAAAAAGTTGGTCACAACTGAACATGACATTAGGGAAAGTCCACATGATTCATACATCAAGGTTTGAGGCTCCCTCTCCCACTGTCATAAGTCCATCATGAACCTACCACTCCACTATGCTTTTTGATTCATACAAAAGTTCATCTGGTGTGAGAAAGAAATCTTAAATGTTGGGTAACTTTCAAGGAACAAAAGATCTAATGGTTTACCAGATCAATAGAAGGACTTCCATCCTGGGGAGATTCCTCATAGGAATAAATCCCTTAGTAATAATACTACCGATCCACTTGTGTATGTGAAAACATAGCTAGTTAACTCCCTATGAGAGTTGAAGAAGAGGTCATGCCCAGCAATACCTTCACTCAGCTAGTCAGGAGATGCATCACAACATAAGAGTAGATCTGGTCCTCCACCTCTACCATGTATTCCATTTCTTCGGTATGTGAAACATGGAAGACCTCCCTCACATGGATAAACATGGTGAGGGATATCCTTTCATCATGAAGACACTGCCACACCCTATGGAGAGCGGTGATCTTCTTTTAGATTTCTCAACTATCCCCACATCAGGGAAAAAATGTCACTAGGGGAATCTAGGATATGAATTTTCTTACCCAAACCTTTTATGTTCACCTTAGGGACTTACCTAGTGGTCTTACCTTCTTTCGAAGGCCTTTACCAATAGTGTTGAGCCTTTTTCTGCTCCCCTCCCTATGGATTTTACCGATGCATGCCCATGAATTACCTGATCTATAACTACTACTTCACCTAATGTATCAAACATAACTCTATGGTGGGAACTGCCTGCCAGTCATCCTTAGACCCATGGTAGTGGGACGACTACTTCCTTTTACCATGTATTTTGCAGTATCAAAATTTCCTAGGTATATTTAATCTACCAGATCTATGTATAGTCATCGATGAGCCTGTAAGTAGTAGTGGGTGGTTGAAGTTCATTTCAGCCCCTTCCATATTCACTAAAAAAAATGAACCATAAAATTTGGAGGATTGATAATTGGAATTAGTTATTTTCCCCCATGTACACCCATTGGGCAAAACCCTACAGGCATTGAAACTACCTTGTAAATAGATGTGGGGTGTATGACTAGCAGATCACTTTTCAGTCAACCCTTGCTACCATTATACTACCTTCAAATGCCAAGAGGTACACTCAATTATCAATAGACTCTATAAATTCTTTGGTCATTGTTCCCATGAGAATGGGGAAAAGGGGAAAATTGAATTGGTTTTCCCACCCAATCCTCACTATCACATCTTATGAGACCATTTTCAAAGGGAGAAACCTAATGATTCTTTGAATCAAAGGTCAAAAGATTGTTCTTGGATGAGAGACTGAATTTAGATACCCATTTCCCCACATTTGTGTGGCTATCCAACCATATAAGAAAATGATGTTCTCACACACATGGAGAGGTTTCTTCCACTTGCTGATATATTTGAGAACTTTGTACATATTCACCAATACACGGATGACTGGGTTAATACACTAACCTATCTCCAACACTACCTCTATGAAGAAGGATCTCGACCACACCACCATGTGTTCATTTGACAATGATAGCATCCACCAAAAGATCCGTTCTATAATAAACTATTACAATTTGGACATGGGATCCCCATGCTTCACATTGAATCCCCACACCTTCCATTGTATTACCTCAAAAATACTATTTTATATGTTCTTCTTTACTCTCTATAACGCTATAAAACATTGGCATGGACTCCATGGAAGCATGTTCATTGGTGAATTTGAAAAAAAAAACTAAACCACCACTTGAACGAGATGCCCATCATCCTTAATTGGTGCTTGATTTTCCCCTGCATCCAAAGCACGATCACCCTCAATACAGTTGATATTTTCTCCTGATCCTCCTAAACATTCAATGTGGGGATGAATTCATCATACATGGGTCATTGGGTCAAGATCCTATAAATCATTTAAGGATCTTGAAAGATGATACTGACCTCCCTATGACGTAGATAGAATGTTTTGGTCCCTAGAAACCACCTTCTCAACAACACTAGAGTGATATCCAAGTGGTGGTTGATGTGGAACTGTGATGACCATGCCACCACATAATGTTCTAACTACTTTATCACCACCACAAATTCATGGAAATATTGGCATTCCCAGTATATACAGGTCCACTAATCTATGAAAATTTCACATTATAATAGGTCCCAACCTTCCCTCTAATCATTTATAGGGTTCTCTAATCTCACCTTATGTATCTTCTCATAATAAGAGGGAGACACCTCTGCCTCCAATGCCTTCTCGTTGACATTTTTCAAAAGGCACCAAAGGTTGTTCATAGTGATAAACATGTGTTCCTTCATGAAGTAACTCCCAATGGAATTGTACCACTGATACATTCTAGGTGTGATATTAAATGAGTTGGTATTGATCAGTACTAGGGATGAATGCCTTATCCCTTATCCTGAATTTGTATAGTGGAATCCTCTTTCATATTGAGTATTTCTAATGAGACTCCATCAGTAGTGTTGTGTGTGTACCCAAATAAGATATGCTCTATACGCTCTCTCCAATCATAATATTCCTAGCCATGTCCTCTCGATAAGTTGTGGTATCACCTTCACCCTCAACAATCTTTGTTCCTGACATTAAAAGTTTTTAATACTGGTTCATTATGTTTTATTTGAAATGGTGTTTTTGAGAAGTTCAGGTTTTCAGAATAGACTTCAAAAGAGTTTGGTCATGGAAGTCCATTCATGGAAGGGTTGGGTTTCATGATCCGTGGGAAAAGGGATCAAAAACTTATTACAAAGGTTAATTTTTTTTAAAAGGATATCCATAAGGACCTAACTAGGATGTCACTGAATAGTGCTCTGAGCTAGTGGGACACACAGCCCCAAGTGAACATCCCTATAATATAGAGGGAACCGACTAGTATTGAGGTATTAGATTGTATCAATGATATGAATATGACCTCATTTTAGAGTGTAGCATAGTTGCATAAACATGTAAATTAATAGTAGAAGCATATGAATAGCTGGGGAGTGGAATTATAATATCCATAAGACAAAATTAATAAATAACCAATACAAAAGCAGTGTCATATAATATATTATGAACTTGTATTGTATTTATAAAAAATTTATGCAGTACATGGAAATAAGAAAATAATACAATACATCTGTCAAAAATATAAAAATAACAAAAAATATCTCTAGATAGAATCATGAGCATAGCACGATCATGTTCTCCCCTACTCTTATAAAATGATAAAATCAAGAATCTTATAGTGGGTGATTGGCCAGGTCCTTATGTAACATCCCAACCCAAGTTACCCAGAGTCGGTGCATTATTACATAACATTGGCATGATCACAAAAGATCAAGTTATGAAAGACCGATTAGTTTAGTAGTCTTGGAAACACTAGATATATTCATAAGTCTTACATTCCATCATAATGTAAAAAAACTATAGAAACATCTTGTCTTCATATCCCCTCATACTATCCTTACAGGTCATTCATAAATTACTTCTTCACATCTTGGGAAAAATAAAACATTAAAAGGGGTGAGCTCAGATGCTCTGTAAGGATAACAATATCATGGAAACATTCATAAATAAGAATAAACATTTAAAGCAATATATAACAAAAACAAAAGCCTTTTAAACTTGAACATCAGCATAATATGGCAAAGAGAAAATGAAAAAATGCCATTTAATTATTCAATGGATATTCTACTAGTCGAATGACCACATGGAATATCAATAACCACTTTCATAAAGATGGAATGCATAATTCCAGACTATCATTACCACATAGTCAAGGCCTTGGTCCAAGACAACAAATAAGATTTTGTCAAGGCCTTATGCCAAGACACTAGTTTGTCTCATGAGACCTTCCGATGCATCGTGGAGCTATAGAAGGCTCCACCCATCACTTACTAAGTCCAATGCATTCCTTATATGAAAATTTTTAAACATAACATAAACATTCGTATTAAAACTAGCATACGAAATGTCAAAACATTATCCACAAAACATGAATGGTATAAAAATATCACATCCACAGTCAAACATAACTCATTCAATACAACAAGGAAGATTTTATTGTAACATATTAACCCCAATCGATAATAATGAAGGATATTGACATAGATGAAAATAATCCTCAAAACTATTTGAGAGAAATATCCCCCTTTTATTGAAAACATTTAATGGTCACACTATTTGTCAAGAATCCATTTAAAAAAAGATTTTTAAATCCAAGTGTCCCATACCACATTGAATCTTTTAAAAGGAGTTTTAATTTTAAAACCTTAATGTCCATATAAATAAATCTTTAAAATCATATTTAAAACATGGACATTAATGGGAAATATTTATAATAATAAATATTTAAATCATTAAAAATGATATTTTAGATAGACTTCCTAACCAAAAGAGTGACACTTCAATACAAATAATTGAGGCAATAAAAATATTTTCATATCATGAGAATAAATATATTTGTGATATACTATGTCAAAGTACATTATATACACCATATAAAAATTATTTCGTGTATAACAACAAATAAGTCTCAATGGAATGTAAATTGAGATTAAATCTCTTATAAAGACCATATCCTTAGGTTAAAAGATAAATCAAAAACATAATTATGTGTGATAAATATAAATACACCCAATATGATTGGATATTCACTTTAAATCAATCAGAGGATATTCACATATATTCTTGTAATGACAACACCAATGAATTGGATATTTAACTCAACAAATGGAGAATGAGTTAAAAATTACTCTTATCAAGTTCACATCGATGAATTGATAAATTTTAAATGGAGTGATTATGTGTATAAAAAGTATATCCACAGAAATGGGAGTGGAAATTATTACATAAGCAAATTAATAGTGATTTCGCACATAATCATGGAGTAAAATAATCAATGAAGTATGTGTAAAGCCGAATGAATGGAAATTGAAATTTCAAATTCCCTTATCGATTTGGTAACTTATGATAAATACACCCATGAAAGAAGGATAATACAATGATTATGTAAATATCCTTAAATTAATGTATATTAAACAATTAATACAATAATGGGAAGTACACACACCACATGCAGTAAATATGTGGTGAACAATTGAAATCTCATGTAATAAAAAGTGAGATAAGAAACCCCTTACTTTGTACCATTTCCTAGGTCGAGGGTAGGTTATCCTCCCGTATAATCATGAAATAATTGTTATTGAATTATACAAGGATCATATACATTAATATGATATCATATATGACCTTTTAACATTGCATTGTTAATAATATCTTAGTATTATCGTCATTACAGGTGTTAACTTACTCGTTTTCTTTTATATGTTTTGTTACATAAGTTGGGTTTTTTATGGTTTGGTTGTATATTATTCATATATATAATGATATCAAGTCATTAAACATTATTTATAATCATAAAATGAGAATTATTCATGTATGAATATGATGAGGAATGAATCTCATCGTGTTCGTGGAGACGGTAGTTCGTACGTACGCACGAGCGATAATATCATTCTGTTGATATTAAAATCATATATAATTGGATGTTATATCATATATAATGAATAATTATCATGTTATACTTATTATTTACATGAATTACACATCATTATTATACCCATCCAAATAATTATGTATTGAATAACAATTACACCACGACGTGGAGTTGGTGGGCCGTACGTACAAATGTATGGTAACATGTCATTAAAAGGATGGAATGAATACTAAATAAGGTTGTAACATAATTATAATAACATCATAGTATATAAAATATACTGTATTTATAATTTTATAATGGAAATAACAATGAATGAAGAAGTTGAATAAGAAAGGAACTTTAAAGAGGGTGGTGAAAACATTACCTCTTCTTTGGGTTCTGTCTTTTGATATGATCAAAAGGGCTCCTTAGGCTGGATTTATGATCAAACTAAGGCCTCTAGGTTGAAGTGAGGGAATTTGATAGAATATTTGGGCAGGGGTTGGCTGATCCAAAAGGCTTTGAAGGTGTAAATTAGAGGGAAGGGGGAGTACCCTTTTATAAGAGGGGCGAGGGGACCTTTGAAAAAAGTAAGAAATATTATTTTATAATAAATTCGTATTCAGTTTATAATTGCTCCAAAGTTTATTATTTAACGGTTATGGTGGGTATGGGTCGAAATATTTTCATCCAATATATTTTAGACATGTTTGGGTCACTATATTAACCTTATCATTTATATTTAACGCTTAGTTAAATAGTTTGACATTTACCATGTCCCTTTAAATTTTTATATTATATAGTTAATAAACATAATATATACCTCCAAGAGACACCCAAGTGGCCCATTAATGATACACATATCATTATATGAGTCCTTCGTAATATCATTAGATTTTTAGGAATATAATTTCAATAATAATATAATATTTGTTTTGAAAACTCTTTTATGTCAATTTTGAAACTATTGGGTATTTGGTTTTTGATAATTTCATAACAGAAATATTACTTCGAAAAAAATTTATATAACCAATCATAATATGTCAAATTAACCTTTAGAATTAGTGTAATTCATAAAAAGTCTCAAATTACATTTTTTTATATTGATAATATCGATTAATTTAATATTTCATTAATTAGGTTATTACTGCATCACCATTGTGTCATAAATAAATTAAATTATTTAATGTATAAAAAATTATAAATAAAATACCATTATGTAGGAAATATTTTTATCTTTCTAATGAATAATTATAATCAAATTTATCTTATGTATAATCCTATATTAAAAATGATTTTGTTATTAAACTTTGATTTTATCTCTTTTATCTCTTCTTTGAATTAAATAATAATAAATGTTCTAATCTAATCCAAGTGGACCTAAATGAAAAGATTTTATTCCTATGGTTTTTTTTGGTCTAGATACAGTTGTACAAGAGAATTAGTACATGTTTTAGGGTAATATTAATTTCATTTTTACCCTTAATTACCCTATTTACTTTTAACCGTGGTAAATAAAAATAAAAGGTTACTATTCACCAAAAATTATTTTCATCTCATTGAACCACATTTTACTCCTTGATATAAAATTTGTTTCTCGGATTTTCGAAATTCCACCCAAAGAAGCAGTAAAATTATGTTTTATGTGAATTTCAAAATTCTCCTAGGAGGTGGGTAAAAGATGGTGAAAATTTCAATAAAATTATTATATATCTTAAATTATTCTAAACTAACTCCAATTAATTACATTGAATTTATATAGGTACTATGTATCTAATTTGACCTTAATTAAATTTAAATAAAATAAATAATTATTTGATTTAAAATTCGGGTTAAACTATAACTCAGTGTTTTTTCACTATTCATCAAAAAATGGAATGCTTTCAGAAAAATACCAAAAATTCACCCAAAGCTAATTTCGATATTACGAATCAAAAAAATGAAGTCCATTTTGAAAGATAAAATTTATAAAATTTCAACAATTGGGTATTACAATTCATAACGGCTAGTTTGATTGGTTGTGGTGTCTGTTAGAACTCGAAGTTGCGTACAACACACACTACTGTATTATTTAAAGAGAAGTGTACCATGGAAGATTGGGGTGTTACATTCTCCCCTACATCAAATAATTTCATTCTCGAAATTTTTAAAATTGGGTTTGGGAATATAATAGAATTTTCCACATTTGAAAAAGAGTCAATAAAACTATCACCGTAAAGAAAAGAAAGATAAGTATAGAGGTCACCCAAGATAACTCATACTAGGATTCCATGTAGGAAAACATGGATATGGAAGGTAAAATAAGTGTCATGTTCTGATGGAGAGGGATAGAAAACATGATCAGGAGAATGTTAACAACAAGAAATCCACAAAAATTGTGATGGGACAAATAGTCATTAGTTTCCTAGCATGAAAAGTATACGAACGACATTTTTTTTAAGTTACATTATGTAAAGATGAGGAATTCATTTATGATACTGACTATGAAAATAAAGATATAAACTTACGTTTTAGGTATAGTTTCATTAATTAATAAATTTCCACCACTAACTCATTTTTTTAAACGATGAGTATTCAAGAAGACTTGGTCACACTGGAAGAGCTAGAACAAACTTCTATAGAATCACATAATTCATGAAGGATAAACTATATATTTACCTTGCCTTTAGTGATTAATCAAAACAAAATTGGTTAGTACAAGATCTGATGATCCCCCAAAAGTATATTACTTTAGAGAAAGAAACACTAATCTTGATTTCTAAAATTAACCCAACAATACCCCAAAGTTAAATAAATATCAATAAATAAACAATATTCCTTAAAATCCTTCAATATAATCAAAAATAATATTGAAACTGAAAACTTAGAAGAATTTGGCTATGTAGTCTTCCATGTTAAATTGTATCTTCAAATGAAATCAACTACTCTTATACTCACATACTTAAAAGTAATTAACCTAATCACATATTCTCTATTATAGGTTAATCATTTCCATAAATAACCCAAATCACTATAAATAAAAAATATAAACATAGATAATAATCCACCATTACTCCTAAAATGAAATCCCATAGTATTCTATTTTCCTTGGGCATATAGTGTTCCCAACAAAGTGAACATCTTCCAAAATAACATTTATCACTTAATCTCTAAATCTTTTTCCTATACCAACGATATTCATTTGATAAGACAAAAGAACCCAAATCAACTTATTATTGATCAATAAAATCATTTAACTAAAAATAAATAGTCACACTATCCAGGGACTTCACGTAGTCTAGTGGTAGTCGATGAATCCCTATTGAACTTTGGTTGTGGGTTCGATTCCCACAACATTGTTTGACGCGATGGGTTGTAACATGTTCTACGTGTTGTCCTTTTTCAAAAACTATACTTTATAACATTACCAAAATGAGATAAATTCCTCAAAATAACCATAACATAAATTTAACCAGAAATGTTATCTCATACCTTGCATTTTCATCCCAAAATATTATAACTTGTAATTGCCTCTAACATAATGATCTTATAAAACCAAATGGTTATTTATAACTATATCCACAAGGGAAAAGATAATACTTCCTCAAATATCATTCTCACATGGAAAACTACGGGGTTACAAATACAATGGAAAATTATTTCAAAGTAATCCCATCAACAAGGAGAACTAATACTCTTAAACATTTCTCTAACAATTTATTTACACATATCATCTTCTTTGACCAAGAAAATATCCTATATAATAGGGAATCCACTCAGGTAATGGCTAGGTCCCCTACATTTACGTAAAATTACTATAAATGGATTCTTGGGACCATTTTTATTTTCGTCCATAGTACTCTTCATTTTTCCTCGGCAATTCTTCACTTTATGTCCTTCTTTCCCGCACGTAAAGCATTTCTTTGTTCCGTTGAGGCACTTTCCTGGGTGTCTCCTTCCAAATTTCCTACATGATGGAAATTTAGGATTATTTTCTCCATGGTCTCCACTGCTGGAGCTCTTATCATTCATCACCTTTCTCTTCTTGGTTGAGTCCGGGAGTTGGTTAATATATATTTTGTTGATCATATTTTTGGAAAACTGTTTTGGCATGAACACGATATCTTTTACACCAATAAAAATTCAATTTTTTTGATCATTTCCACCATCATTCCCACCTTGTACATCATTCTCAATGTTTCTATGACTTCCTTGGACTCCAGCAGTTGAATAAAACCAGAAAGAATTGTGTGAGTAACAGTAGTCATAAAATCATTTAGAGAACATCATGACACCATATTCTCAATTAGAATCACCTTAGGATTAACCAAGGTAATTTATTCTCATCTTATATTAAAATAATTCAAATTTGTTTTTAAAGAAAATGTAAATTATCCTAATCATATCCCCCACGAGTGTCGTAACCATGAGTGCAACAAGGCCTGTTGTCGTGCACCAGTTCCCGTTGGAGTCTAGCTCAAAGCTGTGTTTTCAGGATTTACCCCTTAGTACATCTGTGCCAGAGCCACCTCTACCAGCTTGTATCCAGACAGGGATGTATTTCTTGGAAAACTCTCAAAATATATACAATACCAAAATTCTAGGAAGTTCTTCTATACTAATCCTCAAATTCTATCTTAGGGCTATGTGCTCTAATCAGAATTTATCTAAATCTAGTTTCCAAGGTTTGTACTAAACCACCTCTGATACCAACTGTAACATCCCAACCCCAGTTACCCAGAGTCGGTGCATTATAACATAACATTGACATGATCACAAAAGATCAAGTCTCAAAAGACCGATTAGTTTAGTAGTCTTAGAAACACTAGATCTATTCATAAGTCTTACATTGCATCATAAAGTAAAAAAAACTACAACAAAATATTGTCTTTATATCCCCTCATAATATCCCTATAGGTCATTCATTAATTACTTCTTCACATCCTGGGAAAAATAAAACATTGAAAGGGGTGAGCTCAGATGCTCAGTAAGGATAACAATATAGCAGAAACTTTCATAAATAAGCATGAACATATAAGGTAATGTATAACTAAAACAAAATCCTTTTAAACTTGAACATCAGCATAATATGGAAATGATAAAATGAAATAATTCCATTTACTTATTCACAAGGATATTCTACTAGTTGAATGACCACATGAAATATCAATAACCACTTTCATAATGATGGAATTCATAATGCCATACTATAATAACCATAGAGTCATGGCCTCGTGCCAAGACTACAATTAAGATTTTTTTAAAGGCCTTGTGCCAAGACACTAGTTTGTCTCATGAGACCTGCCGATTCACCGATGAGCTATAGCGGGCTCCACCCCTCACTTAATAAGTCCAATGCATTCTTCATATGAAAAGTTTTAAACATAACATAAACATTCGTATTAAAAATAGCATATGAAATGTCAATACTTTATCCACAAACCATGAATTGTATAAAAATATCACATCCACAGTTAAACATAACTCATTAAATACAATAAAGAAGATTTTATTGTAACATATTAACCTCAATTGATAATAATGAAGGATATTGACATAGAGGAAAATAATCATCAAAACAATTTGAGAGAAATATCCCCCTTTTTCTTGAAAACATTTAAAGGTCACACTATTTGTCAAGAATCCATTTAAAAATTGATTTTTTTAATCAAAGTTTCCCTTACCACATTGAAACTTTTAAAAGGATTTGTAATTTTAAAACTCTAATGTCCATATAAATAAATCTTTAAAACCATTTTTAAAACATGGACATTAATGAGAAAGATTTAGAATAATAAATCATTAAATCATTTAAAATAATATTTCAGTTAGAGTTGCTAACAAAAAGAGTGACACTTGAATACAAATAATTGAAGTAATCAAAATATTGTAATATCATGAGAATAAAAAGATTCATGATATACTATGTAAAAGTACATTATATACACCATATAAAAGTGATTTGGTGTATAACCACAAAGAAGTCTCAATGGAATGTAAATTGAGATGAAATATCTTATAAAGACCATATCCTTAGTTTAAGGATAAATAAATGACATAATTATGTGTGATAAATATAAATACACTCAATATTATTTGATATTCACTGTAAATAAATCATAGTGCATTCACACATATTCTTGTAATGAAAACACCAATGAATTGGATATTTAACTCAAAAAATGTAGAATGAGTTAAAAATTATTCTTATCAAGTTCATATCGATGACATGATAAATTATCAATGGAGTTATTATGTGTATCAAAAGTATATCCATAGAATGGGGAGTGGAAATAATGAACAAAGCAAATGAATAGTGATTCCACGCATAATCTTGGAGTAAAATTATCAATGAAGTATGCGTAAAGACGAATGAATGGAGATTGAAATTTTAAATTCCCTTATCGATTTGGTAACTTACAAAACATACACCCATGATAGAAGGATAATAAAATCATGATGTAAATATCCATAAATTAAATTATATTACACAATTAATACAATCATGGGCAGTACACACACCACATGCAATAAATAAGTGGTGAACAATGGAAATCTCACGGAATTAAAAGTGAGATAAGAAACCCCTTACATTGTAATTTTTCCTTGGTTGAGGGTAGGTTAGAATCCTATATAATGATGAAATAATTGTTATTTAATTATAAAAGGATCATATACATTATTATGATATCATATATGATCTTTTAACATTGCATTGTTAATAAAATCTTAGTATTATTGTCGTTTCAGGTGTTTACTTACTCAATTTATTTTATATGTTTTGTTACATAATTCATTTTTGTTATGGGTAGGTTGTATCTTATTTATATACGGAATGATATCAATTCCTTAAGCATTATTTTTAATCACAAAATGAAAATTAAACTTGTATGGATACTATGAGGAATGTATCTCATCGCGTTCATGTAGACGGTAGTCCATACGTACGCATGAGCGATAATATCATTATTTTGATATTAAAATCATATATAAGTGGATGGTATATCATATAATCAGAATAATTATCATGTTATACCTATTATTTACATTAATTATACATCATTATTATACCTATCCAAATAATAATGTATTGAAAAACAATTACACCACGACTTGGAGACGATATACCTTATGTACACACGTATGGTTACATGTCATTCAAAGGATGAACATAATACTGAATAAGTTTGTACCATATTTATAAAAACATCACAGTATATAAAAGATACTGGAGTTATTATTTTAGAATGTAAATAACAATGAAAGAAGAAGTTGAAGAAGAGAGGAACTTGAAAGAGGGTGGTGAAAACATTACCTCTTCTTCGGGTTCTTAATTTTGATTTGATCAAAAGGGCTCCTTAGGTTGGCTTATTCACAAAAATAAGGCCTCTAGGATTAATTGAAAGATGTTTAGATAATATTTGGGCATGGTTTGGTTTATTCAAAAGTCATTGAAGGTGTAAATTTGATAGAAGGGGAGTACCCTTTTATAAGAGGGGTGAGGGGCACCTTTGGAAAAGATAGAAATATTATTTTATAATAAATTCATATTCGGTATCTATGGGCTCAAAAGTGGATTATTTAAAGGTTTCGGTGTGGATGGGTCGAAATACTTTCAACCAATAGATTTTAGATAGATTTGGGTCACTATATTAAACTTATCATATATATTTAACTCTTAGTTAAATAGTTTGACATTTACCATGTCCCCTTGTATTTTTATATTATATAGTTAATAAGCATACTATATACCTCCAAGAGACCCAAAAGTGGTCCATTAATGATACACATATCATTATATAAGTCCTATGGCCGAACCTTAGATTTTTAGGAATAGAATATCAATTAATAATATAATATTTTTTAAAAAACTCTTTTATGTCAATTTTGACACTATGGGGTATTTTGTTTTGATAATTTCATAACAGCATTATTACTTCGAAAAAAATTAATATAACCAATAATAATATGTCTTATTAACCTATAAAATTTGTGGAATTCAAAAAATGTCTCAAATTACATTTATTTTTATATTTATAATATCGATTATTTTAATATTTCATTAATTAGGTAATTACTACATCACCATTGTGTCATAAATAAATTAAATTATTTAATGTCTAAAAATTTATAAATAACATACCATTATGTAGAAAATCATTTTAGCTTTCTAATTAATATTAATAATCGAATTTATCATATGTATAACCCTATATTAAAAATGTTTTAGTTATTAAACTTTGATTTTATCTCTTTTAAATCTTCATTGAATTAAATAATAATAAATGTCCTAATCTAATCCAAGTGTACATAAATGATAATATTTTATTCCTAATGTTATTTTTTTCGAGATAAACTTTTCCAATATAATTAGGACACTTGTTAGGGTAATATTAATATCATTTTTACCTTAAATTACCCTATTTACTTTTAACCGTGGAAAACAAAAGTAAAAAGTTACTATTCATAAAAAATTATTTTAATCTCATTGAACCACATATTACTCCTTGATATTAACTGTGTCTCTCGGATTTTCAAAATTCCACTCACAAAAGCGGTAAAATTATGTTTTATGTGAATTTCCAAATTTTTCTAGGAGGAGGGTAAAAGACGCTGAAAAGTTAAAAAAAATTATATATCTAAACTTATTCTAAACTAACTCCAATGAATTACATTGAAATTATATAGGTATTATGTATCTATTTGGACCTTAATTAAATTTAAATAAAATAAATAATTATTTAAATAAAAATTCAGTTTTAAACTATAACTCAGTGTCTTTTAACTATTCATCAAAAATTGAATGTTTTCAGAAAAATACCAAAAATTCACCCTAAGATAAATTCAATATTTAGAATCCAAAAATTAAGTACATTTATAAAGATAAACTTTATCAAATTTCAAAAAGTGGGTATTATTATTCATAACGGCTAATTTTATTGGTTGTGGTGTGTGTTAGAACTCGAAGTTACATACAACACACGCTACTGTATTATTCAAAGAGAAGCGTACCGTGGAAGTTTGGGGTGTTACACCTTATCTACATCCGTGAAGTTTGTTCATGTACCCAACGACAACCCGAACAAGATGTGATATAACACCCAGTAGGCCACCACCAATTTTATCTATAATTTGTTTAGTCTCTTTATAAAAAATTAATTAGTATTCAATATATCACAAGTATAATAAATATAAAAACAATGATTCATATGGAATGGTGAACCTATCCATCCAAAAAAGGATTCCTATGTATAATAATCATGCACTAATAAATAAAGGAAATAAAAAATCTTCATTAAGCATATATGATTCTACCCACTGTAATAACTGTAATCAAAGACCCATACCAGAGCTATGTCTAAAGCAGTACAAACATATACTAAACCCCATGATAAGTAACCTTGTTTTATGAATAAAAGTGATGGATTCAATGAAATCCAAATACATGGTGTAGAAAAGTCCTTAGAATCCTATCAAATGAAGATCAAAGAAGAAAAATGTCTAAGGCATACACTAACATAATCATTATAGATACATAGAGTATAAATTTCCATGGAATCCAATTGAATCAGATTGCAAGTAGTAGAAATTTCCAAGGAATCCACTACCATTATCAGGTCATTAATGAATTCATTAATCATTTCGTAACCATTCACCATCTATGAGTTCATGAAAATCATTTTCACAATTCTATTAAAACAATTTAATCCATTTTTCATCATGTTATCGCATGGAAATGGAGGAATTATCCAAAAACCACATTTAATTTAATAATGCTCTCTATATAAATAGTGATGTCACACACACCCAATGAGGAGATATAACATAGTAATGTTTTGTAAAACCACCTCATGAATTGTAAAAATAATATAAAAATGTTAGAACACACCATATGGGTGGCTCAGGATGAGGTGAACAACCTAAAACCATTCAATGGTACTCAAAATAAACCTAATAGTTTCAAAAAAATTGTATCGGGAAGTTCATTCAATTTTAGGAAAAATTCTAGAAAATTCTGCATATGAAACAACAACAACATGGTATATAGAAAACCAAAAATTATATTAAATTTAAAAACCACCTATCATATACACATGGAAAGTAACTCATTAAATATCGACCTCTAATTCAATCCAAATTAGGATAAAAAATAATAACAGATGAAAACCATTGAAATAGGGAATACCAGCTTGCACTAAAATAACTCCATAGATATGATGACATATGAATAAAGATAATTTTGAGTAAATAACTCACCAATGTGGATTTGATGAGACAAAAAACGCTTGAAACTGAGTCTAGAAGAGAAATCAGGAGCCAAGCCTAGATTAAAGCTTGAGAAACCACTTCGTGGGAGAAAAGAATCCATACCCTATCTAATAGAAAAGAAGGATAAAGAATAGATTTTAGTTAATATAATTTTAAGGGAAATAACATTATTTTACCCAAAAATAATTTGTTATATAGTTTTAACGCACATTTTCCCAAACCCTAGGCCAACTGTGTGCCACACACCACCTTAACAAGGAACCCACATGGTTTTTATGCCCATTTTTGGAATCTGTATGCAAACTATGAAACATGAATTTTCCAAAATCGGAAGAGCTTCCCTCATGGGCGTGTATCCCTAGGAACATGGTTAGGGAATACTATTCACCCTTTTCTGCTCTCTATCCAACCCTAAATCGTTAAATAAAACCATACGGCATGTGATGCATGGTTTCTATTAACCATGTGGCCTAGCTAAGTTGTCCAAAACCTGACCCTCCAAGCACTGAACAATCCCCATACACCCGCAAAACCCTTATTACCTAATTAGGCATTCACAAAAGGTCAAAACCAATCTTATAAACCCAAATTAATGGAATATTTACCTATATAATAACCCTGTATCATAAAATATCCTCATATTAATGAAATTCATCCAAGATTTTCCCTTATAATGGTTCTCATTAATTTCATGGGAATAACTCTATCCACTAATATGTATATCATCCTCCCTCTCCCAATTCTCATTTTATAAATTGTCGTGTTTCCACAGTACACATACTATAATATATAATCTTCCATAGAGAGCCTTTTTTATCCTATAAATGATATGTATTGGATGTTAATTGAAGGATGCATATACCTATAACTCAACCTCATTCGGTTGAAGAGTATGAGTCATATCTCAGTGATAATGGTGTATCTAAGATATTGGGAATACATAAAACAAGTCACAAAACCTATGATGTAATAGGAACTGATAGGATATCAGCCCAACTCTATCTATAATTCTTAATAGACCAACATATCATAGAAAAATCATGCGATGTCTCTTAATACATCTATTCCCAAACCATGATGAGATATTTAAAAATACATGATCCCTGAACTCAAACTCTAGATGTCCTTGACAATGATTGACATAGGATTTTGGTCTAGACCAGGAAGCATTAATCTTATTCATGATTACCTGGACTAGCTCTAAAGTCTCCTAAATGTAAAAATTTACTTACAACATTTCCACCTCTGCCTCTAACCTGAAAAATGGTGGATGGAATGGACTACCGTAAAAATCTTCAAAAGGTTCCATCAGTATAGTTTCAGGATAACTATTATTGTACGAAAATTCAGCCAGGGAATCCCCCCCCCCAAGAGCCCCAAAAATCAAGGACGCATTCTCTTAGTATGTCCTATAGAACGTTTATAGTGCAATTTGACTATTCATTAGTCCAAGGGTCTAATTCCATACTCAAAATTACCCATGAACTCAATGCCCTATGTAAAATTTTCTTGAACTAAGACTTAAAAAGGGAATCATATCTAATTTAATGGTATCAAGAACTGTTTGAATGTCCACTATCTCACGTATGTAATGTCTCCCAGGATCACCAACTTAGAAGGTATCCCTAATTTTTAGGAAGTTTTTAACCTTTATGATCTTATTCACAACAACTTATATAACATTACCACCGTGAAGAAACCATAGAAACCCGATCACAAAATCCATCCCAACATCATCCAATTTCCACTAGATAATAGGTTTCTAATTTGAAATCCCCACTAGTCCCTGATATCACTTCATCACTTAATGATAGGTGGAACACCTTGTGAAAAATCAAGTTACCTTTTGTTTCATCATCGAGAACCTATACTAGAAATTCATGTCTCGGTACATCTTGGTAAACATGGGATGTAATGACCAAGATGAGGTACAAAACTCTAATATCATCTTATCACTTATCTTTTCTAGAACCAAGTCATGAACATGTACGCAAATAATTTCATCCTCACTAATGGTATAACTAAGATACAAGCCCTCATCGTCCACACTATCCCATAAGAAAATTCCATATGAATATGATAACTGCCTCATCCCCATCCTGTCCAGATGATTGAAAGTCACTACTAAGGATGAGAGATAATTAACCTGAGTGCATATCTAAAAGAAAGGAAATATGATTCGACTTGCTATTGGCATCCTAAAAAGAATGTATTTGAGTCCTCCTAACCAGTGCATTATATACTGCATGTCCTTTTCCTAGCATGTATGCATGTTAGAAGTCAGAATATTTTAGATACTCAATCCACCTTCATTGCCTCAAATTCAGATCACTCTGTTTAAATATATAATTGATTCTTTTTTTGGTCCCTGTACACCCAAAATTTTCTCTATGTAAATAATTCCGCCAAAAACACACGACATGTACCATAGTGGCTAAATTGATATCGATAATTGGGTAATTTCGATAATGTTGCCTTAATTGATGATACACATACACCAATACTTTTTACCCCTACTTTAGAAATACTTCTATCCCGATACCTAATGCATGAAAATATAATGTATAACTTCTTCCTGGCTATAAGAAAATCGGGACCAGTGCTAAAGTCAATATCACTTTCTTCTCCCAAATGAATATCTTCTTGGTATCTCACCATAAAAACATCAAACCCTTCTTATTTAATCCTTTAAGAGGTTCTATTAAGAGTGATAACTCCTATATGAAATTACTTCAATATGAAACTATCTCCAAGTTACTCTATATATAAAATAATTTCTTGGGATACACCTTGATTACTATATATCACACCTTTTATAGGTCAATTTATATTCCTATATAAAGGATAAAATATTAGATGATGTGAATATTATCAATCTAGAAAAGGAAAATTTTGCTATTATAATATAAAATATTCTCTCCCAGTTTAACCATAATGATCTCTAGATGTTTAGAATGGTCATGTAAATTGTTAGAATACACCATGATACCATCCACAAGAACCTAAAAAAATGAATCCAAATATGGATGAAAACCTAGTTCACCAGTGCCACAAACATTGACAGTGCGTTCATGAGACAAAAAATGCGACCAAATGATCATATATACCATACCTTCTACAAAATTTTGTAGGAGTTATGTCTACTGGTTGAACACCACTTAGTGAAAACCCAAATGTTAGTAAATCATCGAGACAATGCAAGCTCCTCAGAGCTGGTCAATGGGACCATATATCTATAGTAAGGGATATTAGTCATGAACATTCATATTGTTTAATTTTTAATAATCCACACATAGATTGAGTGTTCCATCCAAATTTTTCATAAAAAGTATCCTATAAATCCATAGAGAAGTATTGGGTCATATAAACACCATTGTTTCTATTCATGCCTATCAGATAAACATCAACAAAATCACAAAGGAAGGAATAACTCAATATGGGTATTATTTTACCCACAAATTGACGGTAGGGGAAGGTGGATGAGGCCTGTGAATCACATAATCCTTCAAGGGACTCGTGATCGCGTGACCATCATAAAGTCACATGATTTCCTTGCAAAGAATCATATAACCTACATAAGATCCCACAAAACCCCCTTAGAAAAGACTTCCTTATCTTGTAAAGGATCTCCAGACTACCAGTAGCCATGTGGAGATGAAAAAATTAGTTCCCCTAGGCCATATAATTTTTCATTTTAAAGCACCAGAAAAACCATCCAATAATCCTTTGAAAACCGTAGAAAATAATAAGAAAGGTGGAACCCCCAGTGGGCATAATTCTCATGCGCCATATCAATGTAGGGAAGGATAAATTTACACGATTGGAACTAACAAAATTCACATGAATTACATACCTTTTTAAAAAAACAAGTATGTTAAAAATGGAGGTGGTGAGAGGTAACCATCATTGTAAAAGTGACATGATGCACCTCAAACAATTCTTAAGACACCAAGATACCTCAGATACATGTCCACCTCATCTCAAAAAAGCCATTCGGCTTGTCAAACTCACTACAAAGAAGTCGTCAGGTATGTCTAGGGAACACCATTCTTCTTCTATAATTATATAAGGGCTAATAGATATATTATTCCATGACATGTTCATGCACCCCCATATAGTGCAAAATGGAAATGCAAGAAATCATACCAAAATTGATTAATTATGTATGAAATTACTCATCCAATCTCACATACTCTATGAACATTTTAAAATAAAATGAATGGGATAAAAATGAGGAGATTGATCTTGAAGTCATAAATCCCTTGTGAGGAACTAAGGATATCCATAGTGTGGTGTCATGAGACCCCCTAACAATATGATCAGTTCCCACAAATCAGCTCGACGGGACATTTCAGCCTCATGAAATGTCCCAATAAAGGCATAATGATCATGTTAAGGCCCATGAACATGTACATGAGACAAAATAAAAGTCCTTTGATAAGTATTCATGATTAAACAAGTATTCATTAATTATAAATAATATGATAATGGAAACATTGACAAAAGAGACTCGCGATGGTTGAAAATCAGGTGGCGTGCTGAAAATGACCCATGAACAAGATAAGAAAAAACACATGGTGCTTTCCCCCTTCGACAACACTAGCATGGATCTGTGCCAAATAATCTATGAAATTTGAAGAACAATTGGGGTGGTAAGGACTATAAATTCCCTATCCCAACATGAGAAATTCAATTCTACCATATGATGGGTTGGACTCTTTCCCTCTGAACCTACCATGACTACACACGAATGAAATATTAGAGTCTTGTGTCAATGTTAGAGGGGATTTATCTAAGTAATCGGATCTCATTACCATAATGTCCTTTGTTAGATAATATTCTATCAAGACGTTTGGAAAATCACATATCGTGCATAAAATCACTTCAGATGATCATTTATAGATCAGATAGAGGACTCCTTGCAAGGAATGAAAATGATAACCCTCAAGTCTGAAAGATCACACAAGAATCAAAATATGTTGAAAATGAATATATCTAAGGAATTATAAGTATACGGGATGGGAAAATGACTAAAGGTGGCGACCGTAAATTGAAACATGTTTTCTAACCCTCATGAACTTCCCGTGACCCCCTCAAGGACACGCGACAAAACCAAGACACATCACCCAAATGTTAGGAAGCTCTTTAAGTATTATATCATGGTTATGAGAGTTTATATGGACATGTTAGAACATGTTAAAAAACCCCATATGTGTGTCACCTTTCTTTTGAAAAGTCCCTATGGACTTTTCACCCAATCCTTATGAGAAACTTCATATTCACTACCTATCTCACTTAACGATGACCGATCATGTCATCCATTCTCACAGATGTATCCAAGCTTGGTAAAATAGCTCTCCTAAGAAATTTTAGGCGAGTTAGGCAAGAACTGAAATGCACCATGGATATATCAAATGGGACTCATGATTCCCTGTAGGGATGTCATCCAAGACATGCAACACTCTCTGGGAAAGACATCCTGATCATGTGATGGCTTCTAGGACACATCGTCTGAGTCTTGCAATTTCCATCATATGGGTTAATTGGGTCATGATATACCCATTAGACAAGTGGAAAAAGTTAACATGCCATTCTAGGACATGAAAAAAATTATCCTTCCTTTGTGTGTAAGCCCCGACCAATAGGAAAACCTCAGAGTGTAATCCCCAACCAAGGGAACCTTAACGACTCTAACTCCTACCATATTCAGGATACATAAGCAAAATATCCTCAAGGTTTGAGATACATGTTTATCATCAACTGTTATCCCAAAATCAAATCCCTATCTTCAATGAAATGAAATTGATTAATTTCTACCCCTTGTTAATCACAATTAGTGTGGCTCATGTGAGATTTGGGAGTTTCATTAGATAGGACATCTACCCCATAAAGCCCCCAATTTACAAGTTAAACCACAGAGTGTAAGACCCAATGATACTAAACTATGAGAACTTTTATTCTTGCAATAACCATGATAGATAGGATTCCTTACTAATTCATGAGATAAAATAAAAATCCGCTTCTATGTAATACCTATATAAATAATATTCCAACCATCATGTCCCAATCATTCCCATAGGCTGATCATTCTATCTCATCCATCATCAGACTGAGAAATAAAACCAACTATTAGAACTCCAATTACATCAATTACTATCATACGTAGGATACCTTTATGTGGAATTCTCTTTTAAATAACTCCTCTTAAGATGGTATTACTACAAAACCCTCATTCTATGAGAAATGATATTTATATTATGCTATCCCTTGTTTCTCACACCAAAAATAGATCATGCAGGATTAGGTAATTGAAATACTGTTATCATCTGTATCATAAGTCTTTATAATGACTAGTGACACCTTAGATTGTACGCCCTAAAAAATGAACTAGAAAAAATCTGATTCCTACCACAATTGGGATACATAGGATGTCCCAATATTATTGGAGCTCAAACCCCTAGATCCCCAAGCACTCGTATTAGTACTTTTCACATGACGTTGAACTGTACAGGTTCAACGAACTAACTGAGGTTTGATTCCTGTAATAACTGGGATATATAGGATGCACCCCAATGGTTCAAAGCCCTCTTCGAAATATTAACCACCTCCTTGCATGACAACACATTTTGTAGGATTTGGTTATATGACTTTGGCATATAAGAAACTTTCCATTACAAGAGAGTAATGGGAACCTCATATACAAATAGACAGATTTAGTAAAAAGACCCTAAGCTTTTTCACATAAAAATATAGTTAACCCATGAATTGTTTTTTTAGGGAAACTGGTCCAGTATTGGGTTTAGAAAGAGATTTGTGAACATAAATTATGTCTATATGGGAGTCCTACAGTACAAAATAATTCAACCCAGAAGGGTTAAATGAGAACATCCTCCCATCCTCTCGACCAAGGTGATTCCATAAGAGTCATTGGGTTTGAAAACCCAAATTATAACTGACCATTGGATATTAGTTCTATACCCAACTATATATGGGGGAACCATAGAGAGTTTTTAGGAACGATGAAAAAAACGGTGAACCTAATGCAAATGACTGAACAAGTCCTTTGAATCCATCCCATAATCAAAACATCAAGCGAAAACCATTCCATTCCTTAAATACTGATGAAAAAGTGGTGAAAATAATGTTAATAACTAAAATAGAAAAATGACTTGGTTATAATGTATTAGACCATTTTGTTTTCCCAATATATGAAAAAATGGTAAAACCGACATGAATCTATGTAATAATAGAATTATTTGGTTATAACCCATTGGGAAATTTTTTTTACACCCCATATGCAAATAGAATAGAAAATCCCAATGTGAAGCTCTCATGCGACTTTTTTTTTCAAACCCGATAAAAGCAACGCAGTAATACTGGCATGATTTTACAAATGATCCTCTGTAACCTGGGTTTTTATAAGTCCGTCCTCATTTTGAAAAGTCATCATGAGTTGAATATCTGAATCAAGAATATTTAGGAATATCAGTACAATTATTCTAACCATGCATATCTGATTGGGCACATTATTCATAAGATATTTCACAAATTGGTGACATTGTTCTTTATTGTCTGTATAATTGTATAGATTGAAAAACATCTCATTTCGAGGCAATGACATCATCTTCCAACATCTGCTCTAAAAATTTGTGTATGAAAGCATCCTACACTTCCAAAAATAAATATCACTTTATGGACAACTCTAATGATAGGTGGAGAACAATATAGTGTAGGAGTACCACCGACATGGTACGATCCTGACCATCGATGTTGCTTGTGAGGTTCTCTAGGAATGATGACTGATTAGTCCGCATCCTCGAGGTAAGGCTACTACAAAGCTAGTATATCTTTTTGATACAACCAAACACTTCAAGAGATTATCCCTATAGTGTGTAAATTGCCACCATAATTCTATGATGAATGTGTATCGTGAATCTAAATATGGACCACTTTCGATTCAGGTGATTTTGGGGACGAAACCTTTAAATATTCTTCACCAACACCATCCCGCTAGTACCCACCAGTCACCTAATAAGGGTACCTAATGAAATGATACTACATTTTATTCCAATGTATGGTTAAAAAGGAAGGTTTGTTAGTGGAGGAATATATTGGATATCTTGGAGAGGGATTATACCTCTACTCTGGATAATGAATCCTAATGGCATATTCTAGGAGGAACTAGTGAGAGGGCTCATATATCTACTCTCTCAAAAAAAGTGTGTGGACATATTCCCATAAAAATCATGGTATTGGAACATATCCATACCACATACATGAATCCCATCAACATTTCATAGTGGAACATGGAGGAAAGAAGTGGTTGATTATCCCCACTTCAATAGAAGACATCTTCTATTGTGTAATAGATATCAGAAATGTGGAGGCCTATATACAACACACAATTTGATGAAATTCCAATATATTGTAGAAATAGCTAAATAAACATACTAGCATATTATGACAGTATTATATATAATTGGACAGGTGAATATTTTTATTACTACAGCCAAGGAAACACAACACTTTATCATTGAAAACATGTTGTTGTATCGAAGAAAGCACCCGTTTATGATCTCGCCTAGGAGGATTATCATAATATTTATATACAACGAGAGGTGTCCGATCAGGGTCATATTCCCATTCCATCCTTGGATCAACATGTGGGAGAGGAACATACATAGGGGCAGGGGAATATGCCTTTCAAATAAGTCCGATGAAAAATTTCAAGGGCCTAGGATAAGGCTTATAACCTTTTTCTGGCTGGGGTCACCACGCAAGAGGGGAACATTCCTTTGTACAAGCTCATATTACCATCCTATATGTCTATTGGAATACTCAAAAGTCTCAGTATCAGGCACATATCCCCGTTTTTTGATGGTGATGACCAAATTAGAATGGTACAAGCCTTATGTCAGGCTCATATTCTTGTTAGTGAATATTTCTAGAATATTCAAGATGATCATGGAATCTAGGCACATACTCATACTTCCACTGACGAATTCCTATTCGAACATCATTCCAAGGCAATATAATAGGTGGCTCATATCCATTCTCCCATTTTTGAAGTCCTTTGGCTTGTTATATTGGGGAATGCATATCCGGACTAGGCTCACATTACTAATCCAACGAGGGCTCATCAAGTGGGAGTGGAAGATACCTTCGGTAAGGCTCATATTCTTACCAAGAATGACTAGTGGAATATCCCAAAGGCTCATGGTTGGGTTCATAATCTCATCTCTACTGAGGCTCACCAAGTGATAATGACACATGCCTCATGACAGACTCCTATTTTTCTCAATAATGAGACATCAAATCGGCATATTTTTGAAGATTCTCATTAGTGGGAATATATTACTGTAGAATTAGATAGTTGTATACATGTTATGGAAACCCTCATACACTAGGCCCATATCCCAACAAAATTTCAAAAGGTAGGTCGACATATTATAGCCCTAATGCATATCATGGCCCATATTACTAATCCACCCAATACCAGTGTCCTTGAGGTTGTTCAAGACACATTCTCCACACCACAAGGGTTCATCGAACTCATCTATTGAAGAGGAGGTAGAATATGTTAATTACCAAGATATTCATCCTCATGGTAGTGTAGAGATGGATCATAGGCAATCTACTCCTAACATCCATTGTGGTCAACCTCCCCATGATGATATCTCCCATGGACAAGGAAATCCTTCCCTTTCTTATACTCCTTTGCATAAGGAGATGACCCAAACTCCCACACCATCATATATAGAGGTTATTCAGTAATCAGGGTCAATGGTATATAGTTATCCATAAACTTCCTATATCACTGCACTTGGATCTACATGAGACCCTTAAAACCATCTTTTATTGTCTGAATGGATTGATGAGTGTATGTCTGATGAATATGAGGCTGTCATTTACATATGAAGATAGTAATCTTAAAAAAACATCCCCATCATGTTCTCAACCCTTATAACTTCTAACTATGGGACTCAAATGAGGTAGAAATGGACTGAATGCCTTATCTAAAACAGAATATGTGGGATACTCATCAGTTCTCGAAGGATTGACATCTCCCTTATCTAGGAAATTAGGATAACCTATAGAACATACAAATAATCTATTTTTAGATATACATGGATGCTATCTCCATGAATTGTGATCGAAAACTAGAAAATCATAGTGCAAATATGAAACATGCATACCTCTATTGCATAACAAATCTTTGGTAGGTGATCTTAGAAGCCATGTCAGGCATATGTATTCATGGATGGTGAAAATATGGAGCATTAAACAATTTTAATCCCCTGTAACAACATAACCCCACATATTCTACATCCTATAATGATATATCCAATAGAAAATCAAGGGACCATTTAATGCATTGTCTAGTTGGTCACTACATGAAAATGATATTACTTCAATAGTGCCCAGACATCATGATTGGAGAGAGTGGATAGGAAAAAAATTCAAACTGGGACCCTCAATGTAATGAGAATTCATTACAGACAAAAATACCAAGGTTGAGATCATACAGACAACTTCCCATAAAGAATGGTTCTCATTATGGGATACCATCCAACCCATCTCCTACGCAAGAACAATAGTGCCACATCAAGAGGGCCATAATAGCATCCATAGTGTCAACCATCCATAAGAAGACCCAACTCATTGGGCTACCAGAATATCTACCATCACCTCCATCCATCATATCGTCGATTCCTGAGAGAGTTTGAGAAAATCTGGAAGCTGCTGCGAACAAACACCAGCCCCTTAGATTAGTGGTATTTACATCCCATTCACAATCATAGGGTTCATCGTCCCTATGAAAACCCTGGAGACATCAATGATGATTGCAGATCAACCCCACCCTGCTTGTATGGGGGAATCTCTATCTTCATTTTCTTCCCAGGAATCACCAAATTATCATGTAGAAGCATTGGGACCTCAACAAAAGGACCAATAAATGGAAAATATAGCCATAAATAACCCAAACTTATTGGTATGGGGGTATTTTCATCATCATCACCACCACCAAGAGAATTAGTCTTCTAAAAGATGGGAAATAATAATCAATGATTGACATACCCCCTATTTCGCCCACTATAAAACAAACCATTGCTGGTCAGGGCCTGCTCCGAAACCATGACCAAAAACTACATCAAGGTCATTATTAATAAAAAAATTTATGGAACATATGAAGAAAGAAATAAGAACACGTAGGGGTTGAAATATTAAACAACCCAATATGTCCAAGGGTTTGAATAACAACTCTAAGGGGGACTATTTAAAATTAGCCTGTTGCGTTGAAAGTAATGGTATATCCATCATTTCCTGATATGCTTTCATAAATATTTTCACTATTAACATGGATGACATTGTGAATCAAGGAACAAATATAGAGGGCCAATAAATGGAAAGACTACTTCGGGAGGAGGGTGATTTGGATGTACCAAATGAGGCTACACACACTAGGAACCAATGACTGCTCCAAAATATGGAACCTACAAATATCTAGTTGCGACATAAATAATGGAAAATTGAATAGGGGAAAGGTATAGCTACATCTCAATCACCACCTATATGAACCAACGATCCTTCCCCAATGGAACAACTGTCACAATATGAGAGTGAGATACAATCTCTCTAATGGCTCAATGAGGAGATACTCAGGGTAAATATTCCCTCTCAGTATCTTCATCTGGAATAGATGAATTTTATCCCTCTTATGGATGATATACTAGAAGGGGTGACATCCAAGTATCATATCAGATACAAATCTATAAATCCAGTATACATACATGTGGAAGTCAAGAATGATCATGATTTCCCTCCGTTGTGGTGGCATCCTCACCCCCACTAGTACAACCGTTCAATCAATGGGATTATCAATAATTGATGGGAGATATATAAGAGGCACGGCCATCGACCCCCACCTGCTCCATATAGAAGAGAGACAATGCCAATATTACTCCCTTAGAGTTACCTAATTTCATCGAGCCCTGGTATACCCGAATGGATGCCATGGAAGGGAGATACAAACCTATGAATGTTTAAAGAAATCCATATCCTGATAGGGTGGATGAAACCGTACCTCCACCAATTTTTAAAAAGACCACCTTCACTACCTCTGACGATGCAGGAGACACCAAATAGAATATCACACACTTCGTGGCACACTGTAGGCTGATGAGGGGCCCTCGAGACAAATGTGATGCAAGAAATCTGGATACATTACTGGATTATAACCCTTTAATTTCCAATTCCTTTATCAGTTTAGTTCCACATTGTGGAAAAAGACAATTCTCAACATAATAAACTACAAGCCCTATGGGAGTGAAAGAGTGTTTGATTTTATTGAAATGTGTAAAGGTATAACCTATTCCCTCATCATGCATCTCTCAAAGAACAAATTCATGAATTCTATTCATAAAATCTCTAGGATGAGTTGCATACACATCTAATCCCCATGAAGTATCCAGGTGGGTTTGTTGAAATAACACAATGTCTTGAGGATACTATTCAAAAAACCATATCAAAAAATTGACTTGTTCCCACAGCATAGTGGAAAAGTCCAGTCAAAGAAGATGGTAAATATTTCACTCTAAATTAAGTAGCAGTGCCCACACAAGAACCTAAGAAGGATCTAAACCAACCAACAACTCCATTTGAGTGGAAACAACCACATTTTTTCCCTCATCTATATGTACAAATATATTAGGTTTTCTTGGGGATTAAGGAATATATGGAAAAGACATACTAATTCCAGAATGAACAAGTCCTCTATTATTTCATAATAGCAATGAACAAAAAACTACTCATGTTTTCATTTTCTAGGAATCCTTATGAGGTTATCTTCCCTGACCATCTCAAATATTTCCCTTTCCATAAAAGGCTGGGTCATACCATCTATGAATTCTTCATCATCAAAGTTTTCATACTAGTCATGGTCGATTCAGGATTGGTAGTTTTAGGTAACTCTCTAGAGAAGATGACATGCATAATCATTGCCTGGTTAGAAGAGGAAGATAGTTGGCAGATGGTTCTGGCTAGGTGAGCGCAAATGTTTGGCAACTAGATGACTCAAAAAATAGTAGAACGAGAGCATGCCACCCTGAAAGCACAATTTTTCACACCTTAAATATCTTCACCATCTATGAAGGATACATCATATATTCCTCCAAAAGGATTTTGTATACACCAGAAGAAAGAAGAAACAGATGAGTAATCATCATACACTTCCCAAAACTGTTCCCTAACTCTTTCTAATTTCTCCACTGTAGAATATGAAGCATGGGCACCGCTCGCCAAATAGAATCCTCATTGGATGAAGAGATCTTATTTTGATATGTTAATGCGATAAACATGATGTACCCCTTATCCAATGATGAAAAATCCCCTAAATATTAATTTCACACACCTTATAGAGTAATGGGATCCCACATTCATAAGAAAAAAGAGTATAGTGGACAACACAGGCATGGTAAACCACAATATTCATGCCATGTCCCATGGAGAATCCATATGTAGCTGAGACTTGTGTTAAAGTGCTCTAGTGATCCCTGAAGGGGAAGGGGGGCATCTCATGACCATCTAACAATCACCCTCACCTAATTTTTTTCGTGAATGCCTAACAGGGGATCAAATTGATTATCATAGGAAACTATGAATGTTGGTGTGACCTGCACCACTGATAGTAGATATTCCCTTAACTTCTTCCTAAGCACCTTACCTTCACACTTGAATTGCCTCAACTCCAAAAATGAATACCCAAGAGAAACCCCATATTTGGAAGTGTTAACATTTGGAAAAAATGTAAGACATTATGAAATATATTTATATTTTCCCATCCAGGATCTCAATCCATGATGTGCTCTATATTCCAAACAACTCAGAGGGTACTCATTGAAGCCCTGTAGAGATGATAGGAGTTTGGGATAGAATTCACTACATTCAAGTTCTATCGATTGGATACCATGTCTTCATAATTTCATATCGTCATCTCATACTCTGATGAGGATTAGAAAGAAGTATTTCAGGGTCACTTCAGACCCCTTTATATGTTGGGAAGACTCAACAGTATCAATGTACATAAGGATTTGATTGATAATGTTTACAAGATCAATCTCATCCTAGATTGTACCCTACAACATTTGGGATATAGAGAGGCGAACTATATCCCACTTAGTTGACCATTCTACAGTATGATAATTTTGAGAAAATTCCTCTTGGGAAGATCAAGCAAGAAGCTAAATTTGGGTAGCTCACATCTGATAATAAGTTTTTGGTAATCTAACAAGACACCGCATAAAATATCTTACATGGAAGGCCCTGGCACAATAAGAACATGGCCATACTTTCATCGATCCATTAATTTATGAAGTACCAAATCAATGGAAAAGATGGAATACTACATGTTGACAACACCGCCATGGAGACTAGAGAAGCCACATATGTTAAAATATATTTCAATAATAAGGGAGGAAACAAAAATAGTGGTGGAAGATGATACAAAATATTAAACTACAAATGGCTTGGGGAAGGCCTTCTAAATCCATGAATTATGCTCGACATAGATTATGTACTCCACTAAATCTGGTTAATGAAAAAGATCTAGTCCCAAAGGTCGAAGCCCCTTATGTCCCCAGATACAAAATAACATAAAATTATCTCTAGAATATACCTATAGAAACATAGTCCAAAGGGGCTAATAATGTCTGTACGCGTACCCTATCTCACCCAGATAGTGATAGATGAACACCCATATTGTCATATTCTTCTGAAAATGTCTCCACAGACTCAGAGATGGAAGAAGATGAGGATGACCTTAGGAATGACCATCCATCATTCAAGGAAGGTGTATCCACCACCATTGATGAACTCAGGAATGTAAATATGGGAATAGTGGAATACCCATGGCCTAAACTAATTAGAGCTTCTATTCCCCTAGAATAGAAAGATATGTACATCACATTTTGGAAGCAAGAACGTTATGTGTTTGATGGGAAATACACAAAAATTCTTATACTAAATCTAGATGTGGCTACACACAATCTTAGACTACCCGATGAGCATCGAGGTTTCAAGAAGGTTCCTAGGAAAATGTGCCCTCTCATGAAAACAATTTAAAGGTAGAAGTTGACAAGTTGATCAAAGATAATTTTTCCGAGAACTGAAATACCCAAATGGCTTGCCATCATCATCTCCCCAGGAAAAAAGAATTAGATGATTAGGTTCTTCATTGGCTTTAGAGACCTTAATCGGCATTTCAAAATGGATGATTTTTCATTTCCAATAACTGAACTCTTGATCAATGTAACTACTGGCTTCCAGTTCATTTCTATCATGGATAGATACTTAGGACACCTTCAAATAAAGATGGCCCCCAAAGATGAAGAATTCACTGCCATCAGAGAACCACATTGGATATTTTTCAATCTGGTCATGCCCATTGTCATTAAGAACAATGACATGATATATTAGTGTTATATGCATCATATATTTATGAAATTATTTGGAAATATTGATGAATGTTATATTAATGATCTGTTGGTAAAATCCTGACCGTGATGTGATCGCATCACAAAACATCAAACAATATTCTACAATCTATGAACCAACATTCTATAGATGAATCCACTGAAATGTTCCTTTAGGATAACATCCTGAAAGATCTTTTCCATTGTAGTAAATCACCACAACATTGAGGACGACCTAGAGAATACTAGTGCTATTTTAGCAATGTCACCCCCAAGAATCTCAAAGAATTGATGAGGCTCCAAGGATACCTCACCACTATTTAGATATTCATTTCAAACTAAGCTATAAAATCTCTCTCCCTCACCATAAAAATGAAGAAAGGAATAACCAACAAATGTGATGATGACTATAAGGAATCCTATGAATGTATCAGGTGGTATATCCTACACCCACCATACCTGATGCCTCAAGTGGAAGCTAATCCATTCATCTTATATGTGGATGCCTTTGAATGCTCAGTAGACACCCTCTTCCTATATAAAAAAGACATGGGGAGTGATAAAAGTATCAATTAACTCAACCATAATATTCTAGGTACTAAGAAGCAATACACTTATATCGAGAAGAACTGCATTGCACAGATATTTTTAGTGAAAACCCTAAGGCATTAACAGAAGCACCATGAAATATAGTTAGTCTATCATATCAACCCACTCAAGTAAATCCTTGGCTATCCAATGATAAAGGGGTACTTGGCCTGATGGGTGGTCATTCATCAAAAATACAAAATTCATCTCATATCATTGAAATTAGATAAATTCAAACATTAGATAATTTTATCACAGCACATCCTGCCCATAAAAATACACCAGAAGACCCTGAACTTCCTTATGAGAAGGTCTTCTATTCCCCTGAAACTACACAAACATGGGAGGTGTATTTCGATGTCACATCCCAGAGGCCTTTCTGAACAAGGGTGGAAAATATGAGGCTCAATTTGGTTGGACTTGGGATTGTATTTGTCTCTAAAAAATACATTCTAATATCTTTCTCACAATCTGAATGATACACAAATAATAAGGCTGAATAACAAGCCCTCATCACTGATTTAGATCTATCCCTACAGCTGCACATAGCCTACCTAATCATCAAGGTGGGATCAAACTTGGTGAGAAATCATATCAATGGTGAATATACCATCAGAAAGAAATAATAGAACCCAATTGGATATTATAGTGTATTGATGGTAGAGTTTCTTTTTGAACCCCCATTGCATCATGTTCCTCGATCAAAGAATGCTCACGACAATGAATTGGATAATATAGCCACCATCCTTTCCTATCCTAATGAGGAGGAATCAATGTTTCCTATCGCACATCAAATAATGGTCTCATTGGTCATGGTATTTGATATGGAAGAAATCGACTAGGTGAATTCCACCCCAGATCATGACAAACTAGTAACCAACCCTATATGGATGGAGCCCATAATCAGTTACATACAAAATTGGATCCTCCTAGTAGACTGAGCTAGAAGGTAACAAATTCGGTGCTATGTAAAAAATTTCACTACTCAGGATGGTCCAAATGATAGGAAATCCCTCTACAAATGTGGATTTCATAGAATCCTCCTCATATTCAAAGTAGAAGAGATATTGCCACTATTATTGAAGAATTCCTGGAAGGTTCTTGCAGAACCCACCAATCCGAGACTAGTCTCTCTAAATAAATCATAAGGATGAGATATTACTAGGAAATCATGATATAATACTTCATGGAATTCACAAATAATTATAATTCATTCCAAATTGAAGAAATCATTATCTATAAACCCCATAATTGATGCATACATCTAAATATTCTTGGCCATTTTTCATTTGGGAATAGGAGGATATAAGGCTATATTCCTAGGCCACAACTAAGTAGTTCAAGTAAATCCTTACTATTACCAACATCTTTTCCAAATACACTGAGTCAATACCCCACAAATAAGTAGAGAAGAAGAACACCATCAACTTCATAATGTACCATATCGTCACCAGGTTCAAGGTCCCTCACACAATATTGTCACAAAATGGCACCAACTTCAATTCTATACTGTTAAAGAAACTCTATTAGGATTACAACATCAATTCAAATCACTTATCCCACTATCATGTAGTGGAAAATGGATAGATATAGGACATTAATAAGACTCTATCAAAAACAATCTAGATGCTGGGGAATAAGGATAAAAAGGCTTTTCTAGACAACCACCTCCATGATTTATGGGCCCACCGTACCACCTTCTATACTGCCACCTAGAAAACACCATATTCATTAGTATATGATACTAAGGAATTTTTTCCCTAGAAATGAAACTTCACTCACTCTGTATAGCCATTTTAGGATAGCTCTCACTTGATGAAAAATCTCAAAAGCATATGGATGAATTGGAATAGCTAGATAAGAACAGATTGTGTATACTGCACAACATAAAGTCACATAAGAATTTGATAGAATACGAATTTAATAAAAATGTTCACTTTTATTCATTCCTTTGAGTAGAATTAGTAATGGATCTTAGAACACTGATGATACTTGTAATGAAGCCCCCAAAACTATAACCCAAGTGGGACGGGCCATATGCCAAACGTAACGTTTATCACAATGGTTCCTATTCATTGGACACTGTGGATGGGGAGTATGTCACACCACCCACCAATGAAGGATTTCTCAAAAAATACTTTGCATGTCTATCCCCAAGACGAAATCCACATTAGAGTAACCCGCATCATTCGTCCTGATTACATGATGTTAAAATATATAGAGCTCATCCTTTCAACATGATGATAAACTGTGAAAAAATATCCTAACAGCAAGGCATTAAAATACTTAGAATACCAAGTCCTCACTGCATGACATAAAACATCATTGATCTATAACCACTTTTCTGTCACGACCCGTCCTCGGGGCCCGTGTCATGACTACCCCAAGCCCGCCTTCCATAGGCCAGGGGCTGGCAACTAGCACCAAAGGCGTAAATCCCGATAACTGGGAAGGCATTGCCTTTATAAAAGTAACAAAACACCACAGAGTACAAGTGGAAGTAAAACACTAAGTATAAAAAGAAGTACTGGAAAGTAAATGGGCCAGAATACAAACCCAAAAGAAAGTACAACTACAACCGAACAAAGTACAACAGAAAAAGACAATAGCTGGAGGGACGAAAGCGGCTCCGGGGTCGTCCTCCTCGAATCCTACCTGAAGGGTAGGTACAGATGGCGCAGCTCCTGGATCATCCACCATGAATCCTACCCGAAGGGTAGGTACATATAGCCTCCACAGTGCTCTCGTCCGTCAACCTCCTTCGAGTGTCTTCTCGCCGTGAAGTCCACCTCCGGACACTGACTTGTCGTGTAGTCCACCTCCGGGTACCGTCCAGTCCTCGAACACTCGGCCTCCGTCAGCCCTGCCTGTCGTCTGCAACCAACACAACGAGGTGCGGGCATAGCCCGTGCAGGGGTGAGTATAACGATACTCAGTAGAGACCCCGAGACCCTCAAGGTCTCACTAAATCCAACAAGGATAACCACAAGAAGATATCAACAGATAAACTCTACTTAGGTATATACCCATACATATACCTAACTTATCAAATAACCCATCTCAATCATGAGGAAACACAAGGATCATGAGATCAACGGATAACCACTACCCAGGTATATGCCCATACATATACCTAAGTTATCTAGTAACCCATCTCAATCATGAGGAAACACAAAGGTCAAAAGTCTCATCTCAATCCAGGATTTTCATTATCGAAACCGTAACTGCTGAAGAGCTCCGTCTCTAGAGTGTACAGTGGTCCTGTCACGACTCCGAGGTACTGCTCACTAACCTAAGACTGCTGAGGTACTCCTCCTGTCGAGTACCGCGGGCCTGCCACCCAAACACAGTAGTGCTTCCCGCCGAGGTATGTCACTGAAACACAGTAGTGCACACCCCCTAGTAGCCTGCAGAGGTACTCTCCGAACGAGTACCGCGGGTCTGCACTATCACACAGGTAGTGCTCTGTCCTCCATGGGTCTGCACCCAAACAAAGTAGTTCTCCGTCCATTGGGCTAGTCGACTCACTCCAAGTCGAGTCGGTCTGGCAGTCGTCAGGTCTCAGTCGGCTACACGGTCTCCGTACTCCGCACGATCGTCTCTGGGAGGGTCCACTCCACGAGCTGCAAGTAGATACTCCAAGTATCTCAAGGTCCCACTAAGAATTATCTCAAAGGACCACCTCGTCACAGGGGTCTCAACGCAACAGGCGGCGCGTCGATCGGACGCCCGGTCTGTGAGTTACTATCCTTTTCGTCCCAGGGGCCCGGTTGGTTTCGTGAGCGAACCAAACCCAGTCGTATCTCAACTGTACCCCGATCTCTCATAGGGTATACTCATAGGGGCCATTTCTTAATGTGATCGTCAACGCCGCTGACGGTTCGTCAAACGGACGTCATGTCTGAAAGTTATCAGCTTTTCCGTTCCAGGGGCCCGGTTGGATTTCAGGTGCGATCCAACCCGGCCACTACCAACAGTATCCAAAACTCGGGCGAAGGATGCCAAAATTCCATATCGTCAACAGGAACTCAACGCAACAGACGGCGCGTCAATCAGACGCCCGGTCTGAGAGTTATTGGTTTTTTCGCCCCAGGGCCCGGTTGGTTTTTAAGGCAAAACCAACCCGACCGTACTCCACCTGCGCCCAAACCCCGGGCGGAGTGAGCCAAAAGATCCGTCTCACTAAGAGGAAACTAACAAAGCTGATGGTACGTCAATCGGATGTCCGTAGCTCAAGATATGAGCGTTTCCGCTCTGAGGGCCCGGTTGGTTTCGTGTACGGACCAACCCGGCCAAACCCAAAGTATTCTGAAACCTTGAGTGAGACAAACCGAAACGTCCGACTCGCTCCAAGGATTGCATTTCCGCTGACGGCGAGTCGTTTGGAGGCCCGTAGCTCAAGTTACAGGCATTTGAACGAAAGTCGTCCGAAGACGGGGGGTCCGGGCCCGGCCCGACCCGGCCCGACCCCCCCCCTGGTTGGCCCGAACCGGGTCGGGTCCGACCCTATTGGCCCGGCCCGGCCCGGCCAGGGCCGGTCCCGCTCGGCTCGGCCGAGCGGCCGAGCGGCCGACGCGGGGGAAAGCCGCCGCCACGCGTGACACCCCCGCGGCACCCGCGGGGTGTCGGCCAGACAGCCGGACGTGCCGCGTGACAACCCCGCGACACCCACGGGGTGCCGCCCTGGACACCCGCGGGGTGCCGCGTGACAACCCCGCGGCACCCGCGTGACAAACCCGCGGCACCTGCGGGGTGTCACCCTGGACACCCGCAGGGTGCCGCGTGACAACCCTGCGGCACCCGCGGGGTGTTTCCCTGGACACCCGCGGGGTGCCGCCGCCTCCGGCCGCCGGCGCCGCCGCGCCGGCGACCCGCGCCACCACCGGCTTCCGCGGGCCGCCGGAGTCGCTCCGGTGGCCCGTTTTCCCTCCCTTCTGCGCCGTTGTTCCTCCTAGGTTCCGTTCTTTACTGAGGGATCATCAAACATCCGTTGCGGCAGATTCCGTCATCGCCCGCCAAATCCGCAAAACACGAAGAACGACGGAGGGTTGTCGGGCCGTGTTCGTTTGACCCGCACCCTCCGCGTTAGATAAAAGCAATGGGAGAAATTAAAGTTCAACACATGAACGCATATCCGAAACAATTTTTTAATGAAATAAAATTGTTTCATAAAAACAGGTTCCTTATTTGAACGGAAACAACAATTTTAATAATTTTAAAATTGTTCACAAATCCAGTTCTTTAACTTTTTAAAGAAATAATTACGGGAATATAAAAAGAAAAGGGGAGGGTAATTCCCAAAATAAATCCCTACCTCGCCGTCGCTGTCGGATGCAAGGTCGTCGCGGAATTGACCGTCGCGGAAGGAGGTGATCGTCACACTGCGGAAGGGCGTCGCGTCGACGATCTCCGAGGACCAATAACATATGGATTTGATTAATAATAATTAAATCCATGTTGTTGTTGAAATCCAAAAAGAAAATAAAAAGAAGCGCAACCCCCTACCTTGGTTGTTGTCGATCGAAGGCTGTCGCGGGGTTGGATCGTCGCGGAATAAGCGTCGCGAAGGGAGATCCGTTGGCGTCGCGGTACAAGGCTTCGCGTCATCGATCTCCGCAGGTTTGGTGTTCTTCGCGTTCTTCACGTTCTTCGCGTTCTTCGTCGAAGAAGAACGCTTTCCTCCAAATCCTCTCCACGCCACAAGTTTCAACCCAAAATAAAATAAGTTTAAGCCTTATTTTATTTACACAACTAAACATTTGAATTTCAAAAGATAAAAAACGAACCATCAATTCGTAGAATTAATTCAACAAAAGAAACAGCTCATTTAATTTACGAAATAAACCGCCCAATTAAATGGTCTGTTAAGAATTTAAGAAAACGCGTCAGTTGACTTTCATAAAGACGGGTTTTCACGGGTGCGTTACTTAGCGGAAAGAAACAGCGGGGCTCGTGCGGGCACCACCTCACAAATATTTTACCAAGAGGGTAAGATATTTCTGGATAGTACCCTATCCGGTTCAACTCAGTTTAAGCCACTTTTAAGTGGCTTCAAGTGGCTTCCAAGTGGCTTAAGTGAAATAAAATAATGTTGTCGTAAAATTATTTTATTTCTTAACTTTAAGCCCAAAAATTTAAAAAGACACCTGATCAAATGCAACTCCGGAAGATGAGTTTCTAAGCAAATACCGGCACTGCGATTCCATCGGTGCCCTCAGAATTCGATTCCGAGCACCAGTTCAAAAGTTAGAAAAACCCGCTCGTCCGTTCCCTGAACGTACCTGAGCCAAACTTCGGAAATTGATTCTGGGCACACCGGGCCTCGGAATCAGGCGCCGTCAAAAACTGCGTTCTTGTAAAATTCCAAAGAAAATTAAGAAAAAAAAATTTCCTTGGAATTTACGGGTCTTTACATTACTCCCACCACAGGGCTTTACGTCCCCGTAAAGCTTCACCACAAACTTAGGGAAACGACGGTACTGAGCACGCATCTGAGCCTTCCGCTCCCATGTGCTCACCTGGAGGTTCCCGCGCTGCCAAAGAAAGTGCACAAGAGAAATCGACCATCCTCCTAGGATCCGCTCCTGTCGATCCTTGATCCCCACAGGAACCTCTGTATAAGACACTCATCGCCATCGTCTAGCTCCTCATGGTCGATGATATGCAAAGGGGTCGAGCACGTATCTCCTCAGTTGGGATACGTGGAAAACGTCGTGCACCTAGTGAAACTGAAGTGGATGGGCCAAGCGGTAAACCACCTCGCCTACCCAGTTGAGGACCTAGAAAGGTCCGTTTAACCTCGGAGATAACTTGCCTCCCAGGCCACATCTCCGTAAACCTCATCGAGGTGAGACCCGTAAGAAGACGTGGTCGTCATCCTCGAACTCCAGAGGTCTCCATTTCTGTTAAAACTGAAACTCAAAACGACTGCTGCTATGAGGGTAAGGTTGACTGACTCAAGAGTGATCGGTCGCACCCTCCTATGTAAGAGTTACCCTGCACTTCCTGGGGTTTCCTTTTCCGTCGACCAAGGAAAACCCATCCCAACTTTTTCCTAAAACCGTCAATTTGAGTATGAACAGTTATTGCCCATTCCATACTCAAACTAACGTCATAAGGCCTCGACGCTGCCACCAAGAGATTCCAACCAGAACTCTCGCCTCGAGGGTCTGACCACACCATCAGCGTATGTGTGATTATCGAGTCTCCTCCCAAGGTATCTCCAGACGTGAGGGTCAAGTCCACGGCTTACCGAAAACTCTAGGTCTGGAACAAGATTTGTGGAAGAGAGGAATGATTCATATCGACGTCTGTTACTACAACAGCTAGTAGTGGACATAGACTGTCCCTTGAATCATTTCTAGAGCCATTGGGTCACACTCCTTGACCGCATGCAGCTGCACTCTTCCTCCGCCCTCCAGCTCCCTGAGCCTGGCGGGAATAACTAAGGCGGGTGGTTGTAGCATGTTAATATGTACACCACCTCATGCTTCTCTCCTAGCTTTGCCTCCACGTCTTTTGCTTCGCAGACTCATCTCTATTTAAAGCTACCTATTCTTGAAACATTTACAACGCCCGAGTCTCTAAGACTGGCACCGATTCCTTGTTTCTTACTGCACTATGCAGTCTTCATCCGCTCCTAGATGAACTGCACCTCCTTTAGCCTCACAAGAGCTGCTATAATTTCTTCTTTGCCGATAAGAGAAATCTGGTCTCATTCCCTGGATGAACCACATTCGTTGCCTAATATAGTCAATCCTGACAAAAATGATGCATTCATGCCATGGATGACGTCGTAAGGCCTCGACGTAACTACTAAGAGATCCAACTGTCACTCTCGCCTCCAAGGGTCGAGTCACACTGTCGGCATCAGTGTGAGGTCACTCGGTCCCCTCCAGTAGGAATTTCGAAAGTGAGGGTCAAGTCAACAGTCTTAACCAGGACCACTTAGTAACATCACAAAAGAGGACAGGAAGGAAAACATCACAAGATAAGTGTCTTTATTTTATTGAAGCTCATGGTACAAAGACACAAAAACAACATCAACATGGAACTAGAAGTACAAGAGACGTATCCACTAGTTCTGCTCCTGTCCACCTGCTCCAGGAGCTCTACTTCCTTGTCCACTGCTCTACTGTTGCTCAAGCATTCGTCGCTACCTCTGCCTCGGTGGCTCCTCAAAAGCCTATGGATAAACTTTACAAGGAGTCGGACAGTCACGTGCCAGGTGCCCCTTTCCACCGCACGAGTAACACATTCTGCTTCTGGCACGCCTGTCTCTGACCCCACCCCGGGTTCCCCGCACCACCGGTCCAAAAACCTGAGATCGCCCAACTGCTAGTCTGGTCCTCCTGGACCTCTGCATCATCTGTCTACTGCCCACAGATGACTCGGCTTCTGATCAAAAAACATGCGGCAAAGGCAGCTGCTTCTGAACACGCTCGGGGTGTAGAGCTACTGGCACAAACTCCACCCTGAAGAAGGTCTCGAAGTCTTCCCATGTGAAAGCCATCCCATCGCAAAACTGGAACAAGTGGCTCCACCACCTGCCTGCTGCTGCCTGAAGAAGGCTGGCAGCAAAGGTCACCATGAAGTCTGATGGTGTCCCCATTAGCCTGACGACTCCCACCACAGCCTCCAGCCAATCCTCAGCCGCCTGCGGGTCCGTCTCTCCCCCGAACCTGGGTGGCCTCTGGCGCTGGAACTCATGCAGTGCGCTCAAGTAGCGGGCATCGCCTACTACTGGGGCTGGTGGCATCGGTGGCCCAACGTATGGTAGTACCGCTGGTGCCTCCGCTGGTGCCTCAACTGCAAGAGGGCCCTATACCGAAGCCTCATCACTCGACAGGCTGTCAGCACGCACATCCCTCTGGGATCTAGTTGGTCGTCCGAGAAAAGGCACACTGAAAGAAACAACGTAACACGGTCAAACGATTATACCTGGTGAGCTGACCTGGTTTGAGCTGTTTTAAGGGGAAACCATTGAAAACACACACGCAAACAGTGTTTTCATGCACAAAGTCGAAAATCAGTTGCCAGGGTCCTGGTGTATGGATACGTCGGCTTCCCGCACCAACACTGGACTCCCTGAACTGAAAACCACACTCGGTACCCTTAACACTATTGCTTCACAGAAATAAAGATCAGAGTCTGCGGTAGAACCGACCACCTCTGATACCAATTTGTCACGACCCGTCCTCGGGGCCCGTGCCGTGACTACCCCAAGCCCGCCTTCCATAGGCCAGGGGCTGGAGACTAGCACCAAAGGCGTAAATCCCGATAACTGGGAAGACATTGCCTTTATAAAAGTAACAAAACACCACATAGTACAAGCGGAAGTAAAACACTAAGTACAAAAAGAAGTACTAGAAAGTAAATGGGACAGAATACAAACCCAAAATAAATTACCACTACAAATGAACAAAGTACAACAGAAAAAGACAACAGCTGGAGGGATGGAAGTGGCTCCGGGGTCGTCCTCCTCGAATCCTACCTGAAGGGTAGGTACAGATGGCGCAGCTCCTGGATCGTCCACCACGAATCCTACCTGAAGGGTAGGTACAGATAGCCTCCACAGTCCTCTCGTCCGTCAACCTCCTCCGAGTGTCGTCTCGCCGTAAAGTCCACCTCTGGACACTGACTTGTCGTGTAGTCCACCTCCAGGTACCGTCCAGTCCTCGAACACTCGGCCTCCGTCAGCACTGCCTGTCGTCTGCAACCAACACAACGAGGTGCGGGCATAGCCCGTGCAGGGGTGAGTATAACGATACTCAGTAGGGACCCTGAGACCCTCAAGGTCTTACTAAATCCAACAAGGATAACCACAAGAAGATATCAACAGATAAACTCTACTTAGGTATATGTCAATACATATACCTAAGTTATCAAGTAACCCATCTCAATCATGAGGAAACACAAGGATCATGAGATCAACGGATAAACACTACCCAGGTATATGCCCATACATATACCTAAGTTATCAAGTAACCCATCTCAATCATGAGGAAACACAAAGGTCAAAAGTCTCAGCTTAATCCAGGATTTTCATTATCGAAACCGTAACTGCTGAAGAGCTCTGTCTCTAGAGTGTACAGTGGTCCTGTCAGGACTCCGAGGTACTGCTCACTAACCTAAGACTGCTGAGGTACTCCTCCTGTCGAGTACCGCGGGCCAGCCACCCAAACACAGTAGTGCTTCCCGCCGAGGTATGTCACTCAAACACAGTAGTGCACACCCCCTAGTAGCCTGCAGAGTTACTCTCCGGACGAGTACCGTGGGTCTGCACTATCACACAGGTAGTGCTCCGTCCGCCATGGGTCTGCACCCAGACAAAGTAGTGCTCCGTCCACTGGGCTATTCGACTCACTCCAAGTCGAGTCGGTCAAGCAGTCGTCAGGTCTCAGTCGGCTACACGGTCTCCGTACTCTGCACGCTCGTCTCTGGGAGGGTCCACTCCACGAGCTGCAAGTCGATAATCCAAGTATCTCAAGGTCCCACGAAGAAGTATCTCAAAGGACCACCTCGTTACAGGGGTCTCAATGCAACAGGCGGCGCGTCGATCGGACGCCCGGTCTGTGAGTTACTAGCCTTTTCGTCCCAGGGGCCCGGTTGGTTCCGTGAGCGAACCAAACCCAGCCGTATCTCAACTGTACCCCGATATCTCATAGGGTATACTCATAGGTACCGTTTCTCAATGTGATCGTCAACGCCGCTGACGGTTTGTCAAACGGACGTCCTGTCTGAAAGTTATCAGCTTTTCCGTTCCAGGGGCCCGGTTGGATTTTGTGTGCGATCCAACCCGGCCACTACCAACTGTATCCAAAACTCGGGCGAAGGATGCCAAAAGTTCTGCATCGTCAACAGGAACTCAACGCTACAGACGGCGCGTCAATCAGACGCCCGGTCTGAGAGTTATTGGCTTTTTCGCCCCAGGGGCCCGGTTGGTTTTTAAGGCAAAACCAACCCGACCGTACTCCACCTGCGCCCAAACCCCGGGCGGAGTGAGCCAAAAGATCCGTCTCACTAAGAGGAAACTAACAAAGCTGACGGTACGTCAATCGGACGTTCGTAGCTCAAGATATGAGCGTTTCTGCTCCAAGGGCCCTGTTGGTTTCGTGTACGAACCAACCTGGCCAAACCCAAAGTATTCCGAAACCTTGAGTGAGACAAACCGAAACGTCCGACTCGCTCCAAGGATTGCGTTGCCGCTGACGGCGAGTCGTTTGGAGGCCCGTAGCTCAAGTTACGGGAGTTTGAACGAAAGTCGTCCGAAGACGGGGGGTCCGGGCCCGGGCCGACCCGGCCCGACCCCCCCTGGTTGGCCCGAACCGGGTCGGGTCCGACCCGATTGGCCCAGTCCGGCCCGGCCAGGGCCGGTCCGGCTCGTCTCGGCTGAGCGGCCGACGCGGGGGAAAGCCGCCGCCACGCGTGACACCCCCGCGGCACCCGCGGGGTGTCAGCCAGACAGCCGAACGTGCCGCGTGACAACCCCGCGACACCCGCGGGGTGCCGCCCTGGACAGCAGCGGGGTGCCGCGTGACAACCCCGCGGCACCCGCGGGGTGTCACCCTGGACACCCGCAGTGTGCCGCGTGACAACCCCGCGGCACCCGCGGGGTGTCGCGCTGGACACACGCGGGGTGCCGCGTGACAACCCCGCGGCACCCGCGGGGTGTCGCCCTGGACACCCGCGGGGTGCCGCCGCCTCCGGCCGCCGGCGCCGCCGCGCCGGCGCCCCGCGCCACCACCGGCTTCCGCGGGCCGCCGGAGTCGCTCTGGTGGCCCGTTTTCCCTCCCGTCTGCGCCGTTGTTCCTCCCGGGTTCCGTTCTTTACTGCGGGATCATCAAACATCCGTTGCGGCATGTTCCGTCGTCGCCCGCCAAATCCGAAAAACACGAAAAACGGTGGAGGGTTGTCGGGCCGTGTTTGTTTGACCCGCACACTCCCCGTTAGATAAAAGCAACGAGAGAAATTAAAGTTCAACACATGAACGCATATCCGAAACAATTTTTTAATGAAATAAAATTGTTTCATAAAAACGGGTTCCTTATTTGAACGGAAACAACAATTTTAATAATTTTAAAATTGTTCACAAATCCAGTTCTTTAACTTTTTAAAGAAATAATTACAGGAATATAAAAAGAAAAGGGGGGGGGGGGGGTAATTCCCAAAATAAATCCCTACCTCGCCGTCGCTGTCGGATGCGAGGTCGTCGCGGAATTGACCGTCGCGGAAGGAGGTGATCGTCACACCGCGGAAGTGCGTCACGTCGACGATCTCCGAGGACCAAGAACATACGGATTTAATTAATAATAATTAAATCCATGTTGTTGTTGAAATCCAAAAAGAAAATAAAAAGAAGCGCAACCCCCTACCTTGGTTGTTGTCGATCGAAGGCTGTCGCGGGGTTGGATCGTCGCGGAAGAAGCGTCACGAAGGGAGATCCGTTGGCGTTGCGGTACAAGGCTTCGCGTCATTGATCTCCGCAGGTTTGGCATTCTTCGCGTTCTTCGCGTTCTTCGTCGAAGAAGAACGCTTTCCTCCAAATCCTCTCCACACCACAAGTTTCAACCCAAAATAAAATAAGTTTAAGCCTTATTTTATTTACACAACTAAACATTTGAATTTCAAAAGATAAGAAACGAACCATTAATTCGTAGAATTAATTCAACGAAAGAAACAGCTCATTTAATTTATGAAATAATCCGCCCAATTAAATGGTCTATTAAGAATTTAAGAAAACGCGTCAGTTGACTTTCATAAAGACGGGTTTTCACGGGTGCGTTACTTAGTGGAAAGAAACAGCAGGGCTCGTGCGGGCACCACCTCACAAATATCCTACCAAGAGGGTAAGATATTTATAGATAGTACCCTATCCGGTTCAACTCAGTTTAAGCCACTTTTAAGTGGCTTCAAGTGGCTTTCAAGTGGCTTATGTGAAATAAAATAAAGTTGTCGTAAAATTATTTTATTTCATAACTTTAAGCCCGAAAATTAAAAAACACACCCAATCAAACGCAACTCCGGAAGAGGAGTTTCTAAGAAAATATCGGCGCTGCGATTCCATCGGTACCCTCAGAATTCGATTCCGAGCACCGGTTCAAAAGTTAGAAAAACCCGCTCGTTCGTTCACTGAACGTACCCGAGCCAAACTTCGGAAATTGATTCCGGGCACACCGGGCCTCGGAATCAGGTGCCGTCAGAAACTGCGTTCTTGTAAAATTCCAAAGAAAATTAAGAAAAAACAATTTCCTTGGAATTTACTTGTCTTTACATTTTCCCCCTTCATGTTGGAAAATCCTTCATCCGAGCCACATTATGTTAAACAACCTAGTTCCCTATGAACTATGTATGGATTTATTCCTAATATCAAAGGATTTGTAGTGATTCACAAAATATTATTCCTGGCCACACACATAGGATAACCTTCCTTCCATGGTGGTGATCGTATGTATTTACCAGAAGAAGTTAATCTGTAGGGCCAACATCCATACCACAAAATGTAAAAATGCATGGATCCATGATGTCCATCTCTATTCATGTCAATTCACTCATGTACTTACCACTTGAATTTAAACAACATGAATCCTCTAGAACTATGTAAGGATTGAGTCTTATTTTGGTGAAATATATAGGACCACTGATATCATATATCTTGGTCCAACCAATACATGATAAAAAACTCCCTTGTTATACCCTTGATTGCCTCTGTATTGTCAGATAAATCCATTTTATTCCTTTTCCATCACACCGAGAATGGATCATGTGAGCTTAGGAATTGTAGTAAGCGATTACTCTCATGATAAATTCCTGAAGGTACATGATAGGTGTATCATAGTCCTGATTACAAGACCATAAAAGGCACACCATGAGTCATTTTTTCATGATGTTAAACTGCACGGTCAATGTCCTCGCTGTACAACAAAAAATTACATAGTTCTCAACATGTATGTGTGTATTTTTCTTCACATTAATGTGATATATAGATTTCCAGGCTTCCATCATTAGGCCCAACCAAAACATCACCACTTTTTCCAGGTCGGTCCATCCTTTTCCTTGGTTCATGATGTTGAACTGCATTCTTTCATAAGATCTACATGATGAATGATTCCAATAGTCATAGGATATGTTGTGACACGTAGATATCAAATCCGGGGACTAGCTTCAAAAATCAATGGGTCCAATTTTTACCTCTTTATAAGGGACAAAACTACTAAGAGAAAGTATCTTGCTCATGAAATATGTGTGACTTGATTCTTTCCCTCATAGGATACAAAGTGATGCCTAGATTCCCAACAATGGGCATAATAAAAACAAATAAATATAATAATTCACCCTCTCTAGGTATGGGTCCGACCTGCATAGTTAACTCTCTCCAGATCTATGGGATACCTGATGACACCCAAAATTCCATTCATGGGCTTAGATACAATACCACCATTTCATGTCGGGGGATCCACATCCTCATTACATTAATTTAAACTATAAGGATCTTCAGAAATATGTGTTGTTTGATTATCACTATCATGAGACACATAGTGATGGCCAAACTTCCACCGTTAGACCCAAATCAAACATTTTCATCCTTTCCCATAAATCCCCTCATTATTATCATATGACGTTAAACTACACTAGAGGAAGTCCTTACCACATGACATTAAACTGCATGGAAAATATCTTGGATACATGGCATTAAAACTACACAAGAAATAAATCATTACCGCTTGAAAATAAACAACATAGCATATTTCCTTACCATATGATGCTAATCTACATGAAAAATTTCCCCACTACATGAAGATCAACTATGTAGGCCTTCACCCATTTTTCATCCTCCATAAGGGGAAGAAAAGATCCTTACCTTGGTCAACCAGAGTGAATTGTTATTTTCCCATATTTGAAAATCACAGTAATACATATACCAAACATGGTGTCTTGAGCATTTCAGGTCATTGAATACCTTTCATTACCCCTAGAAAGGAAAAAAAGCGACATCTCGGTTGGTTGTTATATTGATGTAGAAGGGATTTAGACCCACCAACCGGTGATATCATGGTCCAATATAAAGGTGATTATAATTATTTGATCCCTAAATCACCAAGGATCACCAAAAATCTTAGGGTGTGGCAGAAAATACCCTATATGACTATCCCATATCATTTCTAATGACATAAGAAACTCGATCTGTGATTTACAACATTTTCATCTCTTTATCAGAAGGATATTGAAGTGTTCTTAACCCTAGGTATCCTAATTAAAATCTTGTGCATCATCTCCCGCATTAATTCCTCATGAGTCAATACCTTAAAAAGGATGAATTTTTGTCAAAGATGAATGGACATAAACTATAGCCTATAATGTTCCAAATCTCAAGACCTTAAAATACCAGTTAAAGAAAAACAAGCCAGTTTAGGTTAAAAACCTGTAAAAGGAAACCAAAAAAAATGTTGAGTCATCACTCGCTAAACTGTTCATCTCCATAGTTTAGGTAAAAGTTAGGGTGAAATTTATAGGGTATAAATCTCATAGGGTTCACTTTAGGGCCCTAGTAAAAAACATGATATGCTAGCTGAGAAATCTTGTCTAGGAAAATATTATAGTAATGTTTTTACACATATCCTCACCATGATAATATGATCACTAGACAGTGACACAACTTTTAGGGTGCCCGAACTCTTCTTGGATGTTTCATTTTTCATAAACCACCTTTATGCCTTTGAATTCTGAGCTAACAAAACCTCCCTATAACAAATTGGTAATAGGTACTCGCACTTCCGAACATACCATTAGATCCCAAGAAGGCCCCCCCTTAAATCTAGGAGTTATGATCTTGAACTTGTGGGATAGTAGAGGCTCGATTGAAATGTACCCACCAGTTTTCATTCTCCCAAATTAACTCAGATATTCATAGGCCATGATTTACAATTCCCATAACCTGAATATTCATGTATGTTATTCATCATCAAAATTATGCCCCCATGATTTTTACCCTCTATAAAGGAAGGAATACGACACTCCATTCTCAATCCTTTTGACTACCCACACCTAATTATTCGAAACTGCAAGGCGTATGGTTCAAGCTTCACATCAAGAGATGAATTTCCCTACGGTTACAAAACCCTTCCTAGAAAACCATCCTTCCCTAACCTCCAAAATCATATAGATGTTTGATTCTTCAAAAATATTTCATGAACTTCAAAAATAATTGGAGATCATCTTTTATTGGACATGATATCGATGTAGAAGGTCTTAGACCCACCAACTAAAGGCATATCTTCCTTGCAAGAAAGGATCTTCAATCCTTATGAGCACTAGTGACTCTAAGGTGAATCTTGACACATTTTAGTGTTAAGGGACATGCCTAACATGTCTACCCCATTCCACATTACATAGACCGGGCTTTTGGATTTTGAATTTCAGTACCCATATTCAATATATTTAGGTGGGCCTATATTCCCTACTATTTCACCCACAATAGTATTACAAACATAAATTTTCCACATCCATTAGAAAAGAGTTGAGATCAGCAGTACTTTTCCATGATATCAATGCATAAGTGTATGAACCCACTAAATAAAAAATTCTCCTAATTGTAATAAAGCAGCATCAATCTTTAGGATTCCTGAAAACATAATGGTAAAACTCAAGACCCCATAGTTTTCTGAGTCATCCCGGGACTTCCAAACCCATATTCTACTAGGTCCATAGAAAATGACCTTAAATAGAATAAATGAAAAGTTTTATGCTAAAAGACCATAAAATGAAATTATCAAATGGACCAATCATAAACTCTCTAAAATATAGTGATGAAAATATCCAATATAAAAGTCCCTAAACTCCTGGGATGAAAAGGTCCAAGATAAAAACTCTGAACTGTAGAGATGAAGTGGTCCAAGATAAAATAACCAAAACTATAGTGATGTAAATGTCCAAGCTAATAGAACATATACAATAGTGATAAAAGGTCCAAGATAAAAGTACCTAAACTGCAGCGATGATAATGTCCAAGCTTGAAGACCACAAACTGTAGTTTAAAAGAAATTAAATCTATAAAATATTATAAGCACCGTTATATGTAGTTGACATAATAAATATTCTTCAATCAAGCCTATTAGCTTAAACAAAGATGATAATTCTCCCTCCAAAACATAAATTCTATCCGACCACCATTTTATAAGTCATGTATGATCAGTATATATGTAATAGATTATCAAAAAAGAATATCCTGTTAGTGGGAATTCCTGAGCATCTTCTAAAGAGAATCCATTAGAATTTCAATATTCAACTATGGAAATTCATATTTATTTGACAAAACAGAAATGATGGGTATAATTGGAACGTCACATAATGTTACAACAATATGATGTTATGCATATCATATATAAAAAGAAACCGAAAAATGTAAATAATGTTCAAAAAACATGTTAATGAAAATCATATAAAAGGAGGAATCTCCACATATTAGAGTCTCTCTTAAAAATATATGAGTCAAATAAATATTTCAAGATCATTATCCCATAACATCATATTCTTGAATGAATCCTTAAGATCAGAATGTATTTTCTCCAAGGAAGTCATTAATCAGTGTAATTGATCGGTGGGTTTAGTCTCTACCTCTATAACATGTTGCAACTCCAACATCTTAACAATGTAATCAAGTCTTGATTTATTTGCTACATCATGGAGTTTTGGATACTACAACATGGTATTTCCTAAAAGTTTAAGTGCATATTGGTACTGTGATAGTTCATCTTGGGGATGGTAAATGTTAGAATGGATATGGTCAGTTTCTACCCTTCTAGAAATAACTGTATCCCGGTGAGCATCCACCACCACCACACATTAGAAAGTATCCTTTAATTTTTTTTCACAATTCTTCTTCACTAAATAGGTAGCCTTTACAACATCACCACTAATTTTAATGACCCTATTCTATTCTGTTATACAGATAACCTCCTTTACCCGAGAGTGAATAACAGAATAATCAAAAGCTTTATAACCAAGGGTAGGGAACTTGAATTGGAGATGAAAAAATTGGTCATTAAATCCATCCAATAGGGTTTCTGATAATAAAATCCAGATCTCCCCCAACATCATTCACCACATTGACAAATAAAGTAACATGTACACAGGGCCTTGGTCGAGATTTACCTTCAAAACATTGACATATTATGATAACAGATCACTTAGAGACAATCCCATGCTCAAGGTCTTGGATGATGAGGGGAGAGAGATAGTCTATAAATTGGTTGACCTGATCAGAGTCACCCTTGAAGGAATAGGTACACAATCCTCTGAACATTGGGGAGAAGATGCTATAATAAGAGGTACATGAGTATATCATTCATAAGGAGAATCATGTAGTATTTAAAAGTAACTAGAAGATATTATTAGTGATAGAAATATACCATTATCGGTAGCTTCAATGGTGAAATCTTCTACTCCAACGCCATCCTTATGAAAAAAATTAAACTCCTGTTTTAGATGAATGACTTCATAGAATCTCTATTGTTTCTTCTAAGGATATGTTTAATTCACCACACTAAAGGAATGAATGAATAGAAGGTAATTTTTTTCTATGATCCAAAAAAATAAAGTGTCCTGTCTTCAGGAAGTATTCACCTTCCACAAAACATGTGTCCATTAAGGCTAGAAAATTAGTTGAATAGCTACCTATGTCAACATCCTCAAATATTATGTTAACTCATGATGGATCAAATGACACAATTGCAGAGATATATGTGATAAGTGAAGAAAATGATTGTTTAGTCATCTAATCCAATTTTTATTATCATTGGATTGGGCCTAATAGAAAAAGGTATTCTAAAAAACCAAACTCTCATCTTACCTCTCAAAAATGAACAAATTCTCTTCGGTGAAATCAAAAAATGGACATGAAAAATTGTTTATGAAAAAATCAGAATGTACTGCCAGAACAGTCCAAAATAAAAAGGGAATGAAATACCATACTTACTTCAGGGTAATGAATGAGAATGGTCTGAAAAGTAGACCAATTCATTTTCTTATTCCTATTCCCTTATAAAGAAGGCTCTCTGGAGGCAATTGATACCAATACAATCCCTATGGAAGTAGCGATCGATGCTCTTATCTAATAATTATGACATAGGGACCCTTCACCATGGGTTACTTGGACATTTCCTTATTCCCACTCCATGACTGCACCATAGGGAGTATATTCAGGGGATGATAGGGAATAGAAAGATCCAACCACACCCCACCACATAAACACATATAAATAAAATCAATATAATTGAAAAGGTAGATAACCCTTTGAAAAACGCATTAAGGGTATATTTATAGCTTCCTCGAGGACATGATATCCCTGTTCATTCATACAAATCTGAAGCGTGCCTAGGAAAACCATATTATGGACATGGGATGAATAAGTAATTCACCCTTGATGCTTTTACTGATCACTTCAATGTACTAGAGAATGTCCCTGACCGACTCAGGATTCTTATCAAAGTTAAAACCTTGATGTGTAGTGATATAGGGAACTCCTTCCCAGATAACTACTAAGAAATACAATATATCCCAAATCCTGGACATTGAGTTCTTCACACTCCAGACCTTCCATTGATAAGATGCAATGGGAAACAAAAACTCAAGAGTGGTATTGTGTTTGAGCACTGTGTTGGATGCCACAATATCACTAGGTTATTTCTCCAGTAAAGGAAGGTGCTTGATTTCATAAAGAGGTGCTTCTGGGGCTATTATCACCTAGAGACTAGTTAGTTTCCAGGATGATAATTATTCTCCATTAGCGGTGGTTGGAAGGCCTAACCAACATGGATAATTTCTCACAATTATATGAGAGGATCCAGACATCTGTGTAACCACAAGAAATTCCTAATGGAACATTATGTGGGGGAATGTGTATCTCTACAAGAGTATCTTCCTATGAAAATAGTGACCCTAATTGTTGAGAAACCAGTAGGTTTTCCTCATATCTATCATAAAAAGAGTTGGTATACTTTTATTGGACACAAAAAAATTAGAGGCCAAACCGGCATGGTTCGTACAACACGAAAATGAGGTCCCCATCAATTATAGTAGAAATAAATCCATCTTGAAGTGAATATATGTATTCCCATGTATCATGATTGGGATTACCATCATCAACAAAACCCACATTCATCAATAGTCTATATGCTCTAAAAGAGTAGTGACCCTAATGAATAACATAATTCATGATATCAAGATACTGAAATTAATGGTTCTCACCCCATTAACAAACTATAGTTAGGGTATGAAATCGGTATTAGATATTTTTTGAAAATTCAGATACTTATAAACTCCCAAATGCGCTCCTATCCAACCAATAATACATGGAAAGGGCCCATGATCCTGTAAGGGGCTTATCCCTTGTAAACATGATGACGAAGGAAATAGTGGTTGACAAATACACAGAAAACCAGCCCAATGCACCCCTCCCCAGCTATATAAGTTACCATGGTGAAAGTGTAAACACTGACTCCACCCTTTTTATTAATGGGAAGAAGGTACCCACTCAAGTACAGGGAAAGTAATCCATATAGATTGAATAACCTATCTATACTACAGACTAAATCCTACCCTATTATCCAATTTTACTTCATCTAAATAAGTGCTAGTAAGCACCATGTTCACTACAGATATCGTTCATGAGACAATAACATGGCTTCTTAGACTCTGTCTAAAGTCCAGACTTCTGGATAATGTACTCTTAACCTTTCTTAAATGAGATATTTGCCCCACAAAACACCCATTTTAAGAGTGCCCTCTCGACCAACGTAATCAGATCCAAGGTTAATGGAGGATTCCTCATCAAATCTTCCCCAGAAGATTATGGAGGGAAAAATTGTCATATGTACTACAAAGTATGGGTACACCGTAGATATGTTCCACATCCTATAGGCTCATGTCGACCTCTCCATGGGTAATATGGAATGTTATTATGTTCAGTTTACAATGTCAAAAAATTTCCATCATCAAATCCTTTCTGTAATAAAAAGAAGGTTTCAATATCAAAATAGCCACATACAATCTAATTTTCATAAAATATGTGTAATATTACAAAATAATGTACTGAACCCAGAAGTTCCCTCCCTAGTCCAGACCACAACTACCCCTGATAAAAACGACCAAATTTATATCCAACAAAACATCTAATTCGATGGGGCCTACCATATTATTGAATGATACAAAAGAAAATTATCGTTGGGTGTGTGATTGGGCCCATTGAAGTCAATGGACAAGAATGTCTATATGTGTCCATATTCTGGGTCCCCTTGGGATAAAAACAAACCCCTTAGAGAGTTGTTTTCTGAGAAAGTGTTCTGCATACTTCGAATCTTGGAAGAGGGTATGGACAATGATCTAGATTGAGAGATATGGATATCATTGGTAAGAAAAAACATATAAAGGGGTAATAATTTTAAAATATGATAGCTCAATAAATTAAAACACATATAATTTATCATGCCCATATGGATTGACCATACAATGTGACAATAGGATGGATCTACTCTTGCAACTATGGTATCATGATAGGTGATTTTTGTTCTAACCTCCCTCTTTGAAAGATTACAAGAAGATTTAAGAGAGGTTGTACCCATTTTAAAAAGTGTATATTGCATATGTTAGAGATATAAAATATAGAATAGTGTAAAAATTAAAGGCCTTAAAGGTCATAGTAGCATCATTCAGATCTTATACATAAACAAGGGGTTCAAGAAAACATAAAATGTTTGTGAATCACCTGATCTATTAAAGACTAATCTGTTGCATTGCCCATGTAGGGAATCTTTCGAACCACATGACCCCTTTGGAGACTCGCGATTGTGTGAACTAAAAATAGTCACGAGAGTCACTCAAACCTAAGATCAAGCATGAAATTGTCATGAAACCCTCAAAGAAAATCTATATCCACAATGATTCAGTTTACGAATTTACTGAAATATGGTATTTAGATTCTTTGAATCGACATCTATGTACGAGTTGTATCCCATATCATATCTCATTGAGAATACAAACTAACAAGCCTCCCTACTAGGGTTCATCGAATTGGCATATAATGTAGGAAAAGCTGAGAGCACTCTAGAGATAGTGGTGACCACTGGAATGAATTAATTTCTACACCACCTATATATTTTGTGTTTCGTAGAATACCAAAAGTCACCTAGGAGACCAAACGTCACCCGAAACACTAATTTATTACCCCATTAGAGACTGAAGTGGGCATTTACATTCCTCATAATTCATCTCTTTCCCCCTCTAACGTAACTCATAAGGGGAAAATTTGTTGATTCCATCAAAATAAACATTATAAAAATCACAAATAACGGAAAACATGAATATGGGTACTTTTTCCATAAAATGAAAAGGAAAGAGAAAGAATCCAAGGCCTTGGAATTGAATGAGTTTCCAATGGACTAGAAATCGTGTAACCATCATAAGGTCAAAAAACATCCCTTCATGAAGAATATAACATGCAGTGGATCCCAAAAAAGCCCCTTGGAAAATTATTCCTACTCTTAAAAATGTTCTCCAGAATAATAGTGGCAATGTTGAGTCATCCAAATGAGTCCCCATAGGTCACATAGACTGTCCTTGGAAGGAACCTGGAAAACCATCAAAAATTATATTGAAAATCAGATAAAGAAATCCAAAAGATGGAAACCCCTAGTGGCCATAATGCACATGGAAAATATCATCATAGGGAAGGATACATTTCATTGATCGAATATGCTAAAATTGGAATGACTCTTAAACCATTGTAAAATAAAACAAAGGAGAATAAAAGGGAGGAGGAAAGAGGTAATTGTGGTCTTGAATGACACCTGATGTTTCTTAAGTGATTCACTAGATGTCGTGAGACCTCGATGAAATGTCTCCCTAATTTGGAAAAATACCTTTGGCTTATCAGCCTCACCACATGGAAGTCATAGAGTATGTCTAGGAAACACTATGCTTCCACTTTAGTTCTCTAAGGACGAATAGATAGATTTTTCCATGACATGCTCGCCCACCCACATATGGACGATAATGGTCATACGAGGTATCATAAAAAAATAAATTAATTGTATTGGACATTACTCACATAATCTCACATACTGGATGACCTTTTTAAAATAATAAAAATTGGATAAAAATGAATAAGGATAGATCTATCATTGACATAAAACCATTGCGACATTCTAAGGACATCCAAAGCGTGGTATAATGAGACCCCCAAACAAGCTGAGCAGATCCAATGATGTGCCTCGACAAGCCATTTCCACCTTATGAAATGTCACAAGATTGGAATTAGTCTCCTCAAAGGCCCCTAGGCACGATCCTTTGAAAAATATTAATGTCCTTATACCTTTTAGCATGACTAAAAAAGTCATCACAAATCAATAATAATATTATGAAGGAATCATTGAAGAAAGAGACTCGCAACAGTGGAAAACCAGGAGGCACCCTTGGAGTGGCCTAATACCAAAACGTGTGAAAAAATGTGTTGTTCCAAACCACCTTTACTAACTCCATCTTGGATATATGCCAGATATTTCATGAAAATTGATGATCAATCAGGGTGGAGTGACCTATAAATTCCCCACCCTGTTATGAAAAATGCACCACTATCATAATATGGGTTGGACTCTGGCTCTCTTAAACTATCTTGACTACACATAGAAGAACTATTAGTGTGTCGTGTTGGTGATAGAGTGGATTTGTCAGAGAAATTTTATATTGATATTGGAATGTTCTCAATAAGGTAATATACTGGTGGGCAGTCCGGACAATCATGCACCATGAAAAAAAGAACTTTCAATGATCATTCATATACTACAAAAAGGACTACTTTAAAAGCATGAGAAGTGTATCCCACTTGCCTACTAGATCTCGTGAGATTCAACATAAGTTGACATTGAATAGATCTATGTAATTCATTGTAAAATGTACAAAATGAAAAGTAATTGTGGATAACATAAACTAAAACTTGTCCACTAACACTCACGCGCCTCGTGTGGCCCCTTCAAGGATGCAAGATGGTACCAAGACATGTCACCCATATCTCAAGATGATCCTTCAACATTCTATATAGGTAATGAAAGATCATATTGACATGTTAGAAAAAAGTTGTATGGCCCCCCTGGACGATTCACCCTAATATTCTAATGTCCCTGTCGACTTATCACCCAAGCACGATGACCTTCAGATTCACCACCTAACTCAAAAAACAGCACCCAATCATGTCATCCAATTCTCTCAAATAAATCCAGGCATGATAAAAAAGCTCTCACAAGACCCATGATGTTGTTTATTTGAGACCCAAAATGCTCCCTTGACATATCAACTAGGACTCATGATGCACTCTAGGGATGTTTTCAAAGACACATGACACTCTCTGGACAAACCGACCAGTATAAGTAATGGATTCTAGGACACACCATCTAAGTATTGCGATTTCTTCTAGATGGGTCAACTGGTTCATGTTATACCCATTATGCAAGTGTACCAAGTCAACAGGGCCTCCCATGATTTGAAAAAAAACACCCATCCTTGGTGTGTAATGCACAACCAAAAGGGAAAACACATAGTGTAATCCCTAACCAAGGTAACTAAAATTAATTTGACTTCCTCCATATTTAGGACATGTAGGACACCTATCCATGATGTTATAGTTCCATATTTATCATCTAAAGTGATCTTGATAAGTAATCATTGACTTCATAGAAATGAAACTGATTGATTTTCACACATTGTTTCTCACAATGAGCATCGATCATGTGAGCTTAGGGAGTTTCACTAGTTTTTTCATATACACCATAAACCCACCAGGTTACAAGGGAAACCTCCAAGTGTAAGCTCCAATGAAACTAAACTATGATAACTCTAATTAATACAGTAACATGGATACATAGTACACCTTCATATGGTATAATCTCAAATAAAAACATGTTTTTGGTGTAACCCATATAGAAATAACATTCCATCCATCGAGACCTAATAATTCCTATTGGGATGATCACTCTATTCCATAGTCAATGGATTGAGAAATAAATCAAACTATGAGAACTCTGTACTTTTAATAACTAGGGTTTGTAGGAATCCTTTCTATGGCATGATATTTCAACAACACCTATTAGGTCTGTCTTAGTATATAACCCCCATGCTAGGAGAAAGGATATTAATCCTATATTATCCAATGATTTTCAAACCAAGCATAGATCACATGTTCTTAGGTAATTTAATTAATCATTTCTTCTGCATCATAAGTCTCTATATTGAAAAGGGAAACCTCATAGTGTAATCCCAAAACAAATGAACTATGAAAAATATGACTCTCTCCATTATTGTGATATATAGGATGTCCCATTGGGATTCAAAATCAAACCCCTAGTGCCCCTGAGCCCTCGTATGAGTCCTTTCCTCATGATGTTAAACAGCACAGGTTCAGTCAACAATGTGGGTTTTAATTCCTTCCATAACAAGGATATTTAGGACACCTCACTACAAATCAAATCCCCTCCATGGAATATTAAACACCTCCATGAATGACTTCAAAGTCCAAAGAGTTTAGTTATATGACATTGGGATATAAAAGGATGACCATTACTATAAAGTGATGGAAAACATCAGATAAATATAGATGGATTCACTAAATAGACCCCATCATTTTTCTCATAAAAATAGAGTTAATCCAAGAATCATATTTAGGTTAAGAAATCATGTATCTGGTATAAGAATAGAGTAAAAAACATATATTAATTCTATAATTGAGTCATGAAGAAAGAAATTATTCCCCGAAAAAGGGTTCGATGAGCCATACTTCCCATCCTTTTGACTATTGTGAGTGCCCAAGAGTCACTAGGCCTGAAAAAAAAAGATTTCTGCTGGCATTGGATTGAAGTTTTTTACCTAGATATGGATGGGGAAACTGTTTGAAGATTTAGGTTAAGACAAAAAAAAGACAACCCAATTAAATCAATTGATAAAGGCCTTAAAATCCATCTTGTTATCAAACTGTCAAGTGAAACCCGTCCCATGCCAACAATCCCAAAAAAATAGTTTCCAAGTCATATTTATATATCTTTAGCTCCCACTACTCAATAGTGGAAATTCTATATAGAGGAATTAATACCCATTTATCTCTTGGAACTCACTCAATAGAGAAATAAAACTATATACTATGAGGTAAAACATAAAATTCCCCTATGAAAACGTCCCCCAAATGATCAACCACTCTAGTGAAGTCTTATGAACATGTTCCTTTATCATCCATACATAAAATATAAATTTGGGCTATCATCTGGCCCATACCAAGATACTATGGTCTAGATCTACCTACATAGAAATCCCATTCACCATTTTGAATATTAAAATCCTCCCTCTAGTAATGTAAAGTTCACCCTATAATGATAGAAATCAATTAATGCGTGAAAAGGAACCATCTAATCCATTCCATGATTGGTGTAAAACCCTTTACTTTTGAGGATGAAGATATCCCATATGAATTGACACCCACCTAACTAAAGGGGACACTCCCTTCATTGGAATACACCCTCCTCTACGATCCCCAATGGTGTATCAATTGTCAAGACAACATCAAAAAAATGAAAATTGAGCCCAAGGATACCCACACCAAGTATATATTTGATAAAATTAGGTACATATATATTAAAAGTAGAATATTCTAGATTTTAGGATAAAATGAACAAACCTATAACTTTAGATGTCCTGATTCCCTTATCCTCAGGTGTAGTCTATATAGAATATATCTTCCATGAACTAAATCCATTTGAAACAACCTCAGTTCCTAGAGAAGGCCCACTATGTTGTCACAACATAATTAGTTCCTAGATTCCTCTGCCACCACCAACAGATTATCCTAAAGGACTGTCACTAGTCCAACTTCCTACCTGACTCGAATATGTGAGTCGCACTTCATAACCTCATGTAGAAGTCGACCTCCTTCCAAAGACTTTGGGAGTCATGTTAAAAAAAATGATGTATGTTGCCCATCCTGATGCATTATCAGCAATCACTTGGGACTCTATTTCACAAAATAATCATATTTCTTCATCACCCACATTAGTTATAGAAGTCAAAACTATTAAAATTTTTATGTTGGTTGGTGTTCTCCTCATGAAAATCCTCAAAATGGGGCTTCCTTCAAGCAGACACGGAACCACTAGGTCATGAGGATGAACTTACCTTCTCCGTTCCCCAAGATTCTTTCAGAGTCTATTCAGTAATAAGAACAGTATTCATTTTATCTATAATAGTTGTCTATTGAAACACATGTACCGAGTGTCAAATGGCATGTTTGAGACCTTTCTCCAAGAATCTCACTGTCGAGTGATCTTTAGCATGTCAAATTGATGAAAAATTATTATGTTCTATAATTCCTACTAAATAATCCATAACGATCATATCACCTAACTCCAGACACATAAAATTAGTGGCCCTTTTGCCTCCTAGTGTCCCAGGAAAGAAGTAATCATAAAAACAAGATATTAAATCACTTCAAACTATATCCCAAAGCTTATCAACCTAGTTTAGAACATCCCATCATCTCCTAGATGCTCCACGAAGCATATATTTCTTGAGATTTATTCTCCTATATGGATGCATCTTGATATGAACAGTTATTGATAATGTAGTCTCATTCCATAGAACAATAGCCTATGGACCTCCATCACTTGAAAAAGTGGGAGGATGTTGCTATGGGAACCCTCATGAATGATCCTATACAATCATGGTAGGATGTGGGGATCCCTGATAGGTTTATACAAATAAAAGTAAACCCTCCTAGAAATAGGAATTCATACTTGTATCTAGAATAGTCATTGGTGAAAAAACTCTTACTACAAGTGGTTCTACTATAGGCTTTGGTCCCACCACCTTTGAAGCATGGTCATTTCCACCTTCCTAGTGCTGGAATAGAAGTCATCGTGTTGGAATATCTCTACAAATTCCAAAAACATGCCTCATAAAATACTTAGTAATGATATATGACATATAAAGGTATAGGAAAGGTCGAATCCTTCATACAAAAAACCATACCCCTCTGGATGCTTTGATTGCCAAGACTTGGTAATAGTAATTTCGATAAAAGGAATATGATAAAATACCTAATATACACACTAAAGTCAGGTCTAGGTCAATAAATCTATTTTCAAACATAGGTCCCAGTATATATATATATATATATATATCTAATTAACCCCATTACATTTAATTTCAACATCATTTAAATTAATTTTTTTACAATTTTATTTAAATCTTGTACCGAATAGATCACCACTTCTAACCTATAAGGGCCCACACACCATATAAACTAAAAAAATACATTCTATCCCAACCATAACTTGTTCTAGTATATACGACCAATGGTCCATGACTAGATGTTCCATGATTGATAGAAAATGGAGTTTTCCGTTTCCTAGGTCGTAAAAACTATTTAGGTTATATAAAATAGTATAATTACCAATAATGTTTCTCAATTCCCTGCACAAAACATTAATTAAATCACACATATGTCACATATGTCACACATAAAAATGTCATGCGGTCAATTATTGCATCCTAAATGGCATGGCATGTGAATCCTCTAAGGTGCCTAAAATAATGCATGAGACCAAACATTCCTTACCATATCAAGACAAGGATCAAATGAATCCCTAAATAATAACAATAATATAACAAATCATATGCATCCACCAATGGTGGAATCAAGTCTACTATTTTATGTGAAATACAAAACCTCAATCCCATTCAAGTAAATTTGTATTTTCCTATACATGGGTTAGCTACTCCTAGAACTATCTCATTACTAAATCCCAATTCCTTTATATTCTTCTATCTATAAATCCAAAATAATAAGAAAACTATAAAATAATTTTTTTAATACCACTTTGTAACATCCCATATTGAAAGCCAATGAATGGTGCCCCAGGTCGGTGGGTCACATGGCTGCAAGCATGCCTCCCAATATGCCAGAGGATGCTGATTAGCAACAAGCACCTTGGGTGTATCTATGGGGATACTATTCTATAATCTATGAGTGTAAAATAGTGGCATAATCATGTCAATTAATAGAATATTCAAAAGAATAACTGACCAATGAAATAATAACATCCATAAGATAGTAGTAATAAATAACCAAGCCAAAAGCAATGTGATATAAAATACAATAAACATGTAATATCTATATACAAACAGATAGGTAGTACATTGAAATAGGAAGCCAAAAAAATACATGTGTCAAAAGAAAAAAAGGGAAAAAATAACATTCTCTGGACTCCATCACATGTATAACCTAGTCCTATTCTATCCTACTCATATGCATTAATAAAATCAAGCATCATATACTGGGTGCTTTCTAAGATCCATACCTATATCCCTGACGTCTTTCTGGGTACCCAATGATTTCCCATACAAGGTGTGAGATAACACACAACATTCCACCAGCAATGATTTCTATAACACGTCAAGTCTATGTATAAACATTGAATCAGTGTGTAGTAAATCATAAATACAATATAAATAATGAAAATTTTCATATAAAGAAGTTAACATATCCTTCCAAATATGTATCATTGTGAATAATAATAAATCTCCCATAAAAGGAAAGTTTTAAGTCATGAAAAAGCTGGCCTAATACTATCTAGTTTATCATAATTTTTCTATCTAGATAGTGGTAATTCCCTAGAAGAGCACTGTCGGTGATTCCATAGCGGCGATGTCTGTAGCTCTGGCCCCCTCCTCCCTAGTGGGGGGAGGGGGGAAGGTCTTCCTCAATCCTTATTGGTTCGGTCCTTCTCCCCTTTCACGAACTCAGACTTCCTTCCCCCCTTTCCTTATGTTTCGCTTAGCCCTATGGTCCCCGACCGTCTCAATGGATTTCCCCAGATCGTTATTTATACGAAAGAGTTCAATGAGGCCTCAGACCTTCACCATTTGACACTTTTCGTCCGATTCAGGGGATGCCGTCCCTCTGTCGATGCTTTCGATCTGTTCATTTTTTATACCCGGGATCTCCAAGAGCGCATAGTGGTGGTTCTCTTCGGTCGACAAAACATGATGGTTCACTTCTACTCAGAGGATGACCTGATAATAGCCTAGTCCAAAGCCCCTCATGTAATCAATGGACGTAGTTTCTCTCTTCTCCGCTGGTCTACTAAACTCATCATGAATCGTGATGCACCCTCGGCCAATGTTTGGGTAAGCTTCCTAGATTTACCTCTTCCTTTCCAGAACCCATCAATTATTAGGATGTTAGGAAATATGGTAGGCGGATTTCGGTGTTCTGATAGTTGGACAGTGGAAGTATGTCATCCAATATCTCCTCGGGTATGTGTCGAGGATGACATTTCAAATCCCCTTATAGAGTGGCCGTGGATTTCAGTTGGTGAGGAGTTTCTTTAGAGACAAAGGGTTGTATTCGAATTACGACATGTTTTCTGCCTGGGATTCCACAAAATAGGGAATTCGGTCTCTATTTTTCGCCGTATGCGTAGGGTTTGGCAAGATGTGTTTGGAACAACTGAGGGGAAGGTGGTATTCTCTAATTATGTTGAGAACCATAGGGTGCATGCTTTTCACAGTAGGGATGAGAAAGAAGAGATGCATGGTCGTAATCCGAAGATGGTGAAATACTCAGGGGAAGCTGGGGTGCACAAACCAGACTGGGTACCTCCAGGTCCAAGTGTCGTAGTAGTCTTCACGAGGCTGAGAGGTGACTTGGATACCCCCCCCCCCCCCCACAACAGGACTAGGGTGGGGGCACTAGGGACAGTGAAACGGCTGAAGGTACCCGGGTCTCACCTGCTGCTCATACTCAGGCTCTGGGAGAGGTTGCAGAAGCTGCTGAAGCAGATGGTTCAACTTTTGGGGCTGAGGCATGCCAAATTACCAGCTCTTATGCAATGGCGGGGAGGTCTGACAGTATCTTGGTCACTGGAAGGGTGTCTAATGGAATGAATAAGTCGAAGGTAGGCCAGGAGTGGGAGAAAATTTCACTGGGGGATAGCTGGTCACAAGACTCCACGAAGTACTTCAACTCGACTGGAGCTCTTTCCTGTATTCCCCTCAACAATCAGTTTGGGAACTTGATTAATGGATGTGAGTATGAGGGTCACTCCAAGGGATCTTATGAGATTGATTCTGGGAGTGATGTTCAATTTTTTTAGGAAAATGGATTGGGAGGGGAGGGGAAAGACTTTCACAACCAAAGACGGAAGAAAAGGAACAAAGAGAATAGGGACACAGGGTGCTGCATTGTTTCTAGGAATCCGAAACTGAAGGGGCGCAAAGACTAATCTTTCTTACCAATACAAATGGATATCCGGTTGGCTAAAAAGGTGGGGAACCCAAGGAGATTGAGTCCCAATCAGTGGGGAGAGTGGATTGCCATCACTTCTTGGTCACTAAGTCACATGAGAATGAACCCTCTCAGGAAGGATATCAACATGAGGAGAGGAAATTAAATACAGAGGAGGTGATAACAAGGAGGAAAGAGGATGAGTCTTGGGGTACGTAGAGGGAGGCATGAACCGGGCCAACTGACAAGTCAGGTGTAGTGGAAGAGGTTGTTCAACTGAGTTAATTGGCCTCACCTTCCAAGGTGGGAGTGGAAGGGATGCGTGGGAAGCCGGATGGTGGGTCTATGATAAGGGAAGATCCATGGGAGTTGCAAGTGCATACAGAGGAGGTGATGGCTGAGAAGGTGGTAGACATCCATGCTTTTTCCGAGACACCAGAACAGATGAAAGAAAGATCGATGCAAGTTGACACGACCAATGAACAAAGTGAGTGGATTGAAAAACAACACCAAATCCAAGTCAGATGTTACAACAACAAGAAAATTGACCTAGAGGAGTTCTTGCGAGCTTGGGGGAAGTTGGAATCCCATTTCAAAGGCATCATCAGAGATGACCCTGGAAAAGATGTAACATCTCTCTTTTGGAAATTTTTTAAGGATGATAGGTCTACTGGTTTTAAGTTGGTCTTTAATAATTTTGTAATGTGCTATAGTGTTTGACGGCTAGGGTGTAGTTGTTGGTTTCACACTTACTCCATAAAAGTGTTTTTATTAACATTAAAATATATATATTTGGTGGAGATACTATCTAGTTTATCAAATGTAATAAAATAACAATACCAGGGCTATCAAAAATGAAAGATAAACATCCACTGTGACCTATGATGAGCAATCAAGTGTCAAAACTAAAAGGGACAGATCTAGGGGATAAATGACCAACTTATCCTCATTCATTCCATGAATCATCTCGATGGTAAAATGGTAAAGGAATTTGTGGAATCCATGGAGCTCTTCCAAGGAATTCCAAACAAGATGGATCCATGGAGTAGTAGAGTACTTATAATTCTAAGGAATAAGGAACCAAGGAGTATAAATGTCTTAAGAAACCTCTTCTATAATCTATATCTATCCATGGAGTATAATTTTTCATTCTGTTTAATAAAATTATTATAAAATGAGTAGCAATTTTCAAGGAATCCACTTCCACTATCATTTCATAAATAAAATAATTAATCAATTCATATCCATTCACAATCAATGATTTCATCCAAATCCTTTACACATTTTCCATTCATATAATTTAATAAATTTCACATCATGCAATCTCATGGAAAATGAGTATTATACTCTCTCCTATTATTGCATTTAATTCAATAAGGATCCATGTATCAATGGTGAGCCCACACACACCCAACGTTGTGGAATAACATAGTGATGTTACTTAAACACACAACATGGGTAGTTAAGATAATATAAAAAAGGTAGAACACATCCCATGGGTGGATTTGGTTGAGGTCAACAAACTATAACCATATATTGGTACTCGATGGGAAATTAACAGGTTCCAAATAATTATTTCCTGAAATTTATTTAATTTTAGGGGAAAAATAAGAAGATACAACATGAGGAAGAAAAACAACAAGGTATATAAAACAAATAACGTTATGGGAAAGGTATAGACCACCTATTTTATATCGGTGGTAAAACACTCATCTAATGTCAACCTTTGATTCAGCCCAGATAAGAAGAAAAATTAAGAATGGAAGAAAACCCAAGAAATAGTGAATATTATATTTCACCAAAATAACTCCATCGGTATAATGAAAAATGAAGAAAGGTGTGAGTTAAAAGAATAACTCACAACTGCGGATCTGAGGTGATGAACAATTCTTGAATTCAAGTCCATACAAGAAATTATGATCCAATATAAGCTTAATTCTTGATCAAACACTCAATAGGAGAAAAGAACCCCACCCTTAAATACTAGAATGTTGAAGAAAGAATAGGTTTAGGTTAATAAAATTTTCAGGGAGAATTTATAGTTCTACCTAAAAATACAAGTTTCACTGTTCAACAACACAATTAGTCAATCTATGCATCAAGAATGCACCCATCATGACCATAATAGAAAACGTAAACTGTTCATGTGCATGGTTTAGGAAACCATTTAAATAAAATTATTTTTTTACTTTACTAAAAAATTTATTACTTCTCTCATAGTCATGATGACCTGGGTGTATGGTTAGGAAAAACAATGCTATTTTTTCTAATATTTTTCCTACCTTACATGGTTTCCTCAAACTATTAAGCCTACATTGCAATGATCTACTAACCATGAGTCCTATTATAATTTTAAAAAAAACTGAACCACATGGATCTAGAGAAACCCTACAGACACCAAAAAATTATATGGACTCATTATCTATTCAAAATAGGTCAATAAAAATTAAATTGAAGTTAAAGAGATTCAAACCTCAAGAAAAACCCAATATATTACATGATTATAGATTTTCCTTTTAGAAATATCTTTTGGTACAATAAGGGACCCCAACCCTACTTCTAGGCATATATTCTGACCATGATTCATGATTAGGGCATTCAAATCACCAATTTTTGGTGGGTTTACCTCATAATCCAACCCTCCATTCCCTTATCAGATCTAATTATGATGGGTGGGGGTGATTTTTTGATGCCTAAATAAATGTTCCATAGGTGATATTGAGGATGACAATGTCTATTCTAAGAAAATTTTGGATAAAATGGCTCCCAAATTAACATAACGGACTAGATTTACAAAGGTCCACAACATCACAACAAACAATAGATAATGGAAGGCCCAACCACATAGATATTTTATGTTACCCACTATATATTATAGGTTTAGTTTATGGATCACCATTTCATAGAATTATTTTCCATGCAGATATTTGATGCTAACCTTTGTGCAATGTAAATCTAGTTCATGGAGATCGATTTCACTAATGTCCTTAGAAATGTGGGTCCTTGATGGTAAAATTCATGCAACATAATTGTAGTTTTCAAAACCCATCTTGTTCGTGAAGCACATAATGTTTCATGGAAGACACAATAATTCATGAAACTAGTTCCCTTACCAACACTGGTCTTATAAATACCACCATATGTCCAACTTTCAATGGGATGGAACCATTTATCATTCGATAAAATATTTGAACTTGCGATACGCATAATCCTGATGAGAAAAAGGAGAGATGATCCTCGAAAGGTATCCATATTTCTTAAAACTACCTCCTATCTAATTTTGAGAATCTTAACCCATTGTAGAGATTCCTTTCATAAAGGTATATTGACATTGCATAATAGTAATTTCCTTTTCTGTATTTGTGGTTTCTCAAGATAACCGCCCTCCAAGAAACCAACCATATGGGAACCAAGAATCCAATATAAGGGAGGTTCAACTTGTTTTTTGAAACATACATTTTCATAACACCCCTGATGTACACAAGAAACATGGTCTTTGTGAGTTTTCAAACATCAAGAATCCCCAAACATCATGATATGAATCTTCCCAGACACATTATGGGTCCTCCTTTTAGAAAATACCCTTTTATGAAAGTTATATTCTTTATGCCACTATACTAATCTAGGTCCAGTTCAACCTAACCCCAAGTCCCCATGTAACTAGTACCACCTACCCTTGTGACCACCCAGTTTGTTACAAGTGCATCATGGGACTTAATCCTATATATTTATCCTAAACATAGGAACAATAATTCCAATTGATATTTTTCCTGACCGCCCCACCTCCAAAGATGCCCCTCTTGAGTTGGAAATGACAGAAGAAAGATAATGACCCATAGGTCTTGCCTCTAGTAGGTCCTGAGGGGGTGACCATCCCCAAGGGTATAGAATCTCATGAAATAGTAGGCATTACCATTTTTACAATAAAATGAGATTAGTATATAATGTGGTCCATATAAAAGGAACTCCAAGCACAATATAATGAAAACCCAAAATCCTTCCCACATACATGTTTTAATGTAAAAATGCTACAAATACAATAATGATATAAAAAGTGAATACAAAAAGAACAAGGATAAGTAGAGAAATGATTTTTGTCCCCAAGTCCAACAAAGTAATCCCCAACAAGGTCCATGTAGTCCTCCTGGAAAACAGAATGACGTTCTATAAAATATTGTGAACATACCAATATACTCATTAAAAAAATCCAAGACTCTCATGAACAAGTGGAGAAGCATAGTAGTCCCCAAGTGATAAAATAGAAAATACCAACAACATCTAACAAGTTATAAGAGCCACCCCAACCTCACCAAAGGCATGATCAAAAAATAACACAAGTAAAGTAATGTAATATAAATAACATCGATGATAGGGTACCCTAAACAACATTCCCAATGATTAGACACTCTCACAACTTAATGACAAACGTCCTGGTGCTCCCACATCATCCAAAATGTACCACACCACAACCCTCCCATAAACACTTGAGCCACATATTCTGTATTACAACCTATGAAAAAAATCTCATCACATATCACTCGCACACACATGGGCCTCATAGGCACATCCCACCCATAGACAGGTGGTACACATACCATGTCACATCGTGAAAACACGTTGGAAAGCACAACACACCTCATCCCAAAGACACCTTAGAAAACACAACATTCCTGCGCACACTGAGCCCTCACAATTCCTTAATTGCCTAAAAAATCTTGTGATATCACCACATGGAAGTGGAAGAAGGGAACAGAGGGTGGACATCCATCCATCCTACCACCATGATTTTGGGAAAAGTCACCCTCCACCCTAAAAATAGGGGGTGTTCATCGCATAGTTCTTAACGAGGGTGGGGTGTGTATAGAAAACACAAGTAAAATTAAGCTATGTATTTATAGTATGAAACCCTCAATCCCATCCTATGGGTTCTCAATAAAAAAATAAACCACACTGTGATATTGAAAACTCTACTGAAACATCTAGATTCATTGTTTAACACCACCAATAGTCACGTAAGAAGTTGATAAATGAAATCCAATCATAAAAATCCAGTAATCAAACATACCACAAACAGTATCATTTAACCAATTATTATTCCTTATTATGGAGAACATTTATTCCTTCTATCCCTACTAAAGAAACTACCAAACACAACACACAAAAATCCACAAATCATAAATCATATAGAGAAAAAAACACATTAATGTAACTCACTTTTTATCTCCACTCCATTCAACACCCATTCCAACCACTTCCATCACCACTCTTCAAATTCATTCCTCACTGTCCTTCCACTCCACAAGGAAATACCCACCTTTCTTCCAATCCCTGAAACACACCTCAACATAACCTACCCGAAAACCCCTCTATATAACAACACTGCACCCAACACACCTAGTAACATAAAAAAACCATAACCCAGACCTACAGCCCTGGTACTTAAACACTTACCATCCATTCCACAATCAAACAATCTCTCAACGTAAGATACCATTCCACCACATATATCATGCCAGCAACATTTGTGCTCTCATCCCAACACCAAACAACTAAACGAGGCACAATAATGAATTAGGCCACACACATCAGATAACCATAGAGAAAAATTATTATGAATTCAGATTTAGAGAACACACATTCTTTAATTCCACTTGATAATTAAGGGGTTATCATAGAGAATGTTCAATCTTGAGGTGTCTATTTATTTAACCGAATATACGTGGTTAACCAAATTCATATTCATATAGTCATTCACATAGAATCAACAATAAAAATCCAACATCCATCACAGGTGTGAAAACATAGACCATTAAAATCAATGATTTATAGTAGGCTTAAATCCTGTAATGATGAAAATATCAGTAACCAATAAAACATATGAATACATTAATTTTCCCCAGCCCATACATATCGATATTAAAAATATTTTATTATTTTTAATTATTTAATAATATTGTATATTCACAAGAGGACATTCACAAACCCATCCTATATGAAATAATAATAAAACGAGAGATCAAGAGATCTCGACTTGAGAGAACAGATGATCGATAACTCCACTTAGCGCCAAAACAAGTGGGTGTGTAAGCAGCAGGAGGATCCTCCAGGGAGATGTGATCCAATGGTTCAACATAGACAAACATTTCCTCATGGAATAATGGTTTGGGGATTCTTTGTAACAAGAGTAAAGATAAAACACACAAGGGGGAATGGATCTCATCTTTAGAAAGAACATATCATAAATCTAAAGGGAAAATTGTTTCAAGGGATATTAAAGATGGATCATGATCAAGATAATGTGGTTTGACTATTAAATGTATTGGGGGAATTAGAAAATATTAATGATAAATTTTATATCCTTTTAAACCTCTTCAAAACAACTATAATATGATATGAATCCCAAATTACATCAAATAAAATTTCAAATGGGTGGAATTGGAAAAACTGGGAAACTGTAATTTTGAAAAACATTCAAAATGACTCACCATAGGGTGAGTCACTGATGTGAGTCACCTATGGATGATTCACTAACATGACTCACCAATTCAATTCTGAAATGCCACATATCGATGCCATGTACCGATTCCAGTTACCGATTGACAACTCATCATTGTGAACCATAATTAGAGAGTAACTCTAGCAGGTCACCAGCATGACTAACTGATGAAACTCACCAATTCCACCTATCGACACCACCTACCAAAGCACCTACCAACTTCACCTACCGATTCCATGTACCGGAGAACCTACCAACTCCATCTATAGAATCCACCTACCAATGTTTCCTATTGATGGAAAAGCTGGATTGTTGGAAAACTCTTGAAATTAGTCACTATTACTTCCAGAATACATAAACCATTGGATTTTGACATTGTAATGGACCGGGGAGGTCCTGAAAATTACATCATATACCTCTTATAATATTAACACCCTTGAGAATTTAAACCCATCCAAGAAAAAAATGGGTTCCGAACAACCACCCCATGAGATACTTTTAACGGTTTCCTAAATGCTTGAAACACCACTACCAACTAGGAATACCAAAGATCAATGACAAACTGCACTGTCTTGTTCAAAATCTGGAATGAAACATCCACATCCAGGAACACCTCCTCTGACAACTTCCATCCCAGCTGACCAAAAGACAAACCTCACAAGTACAACAACCACACTATCCTAAACACACAAATTAGGAAATCCCCCAATCCAAATTAACATACTATCCTCTATGAACTTCACTGACTCAGCCACAGGGGTTTAATAACATCTTAATAAATATGTCTCGATTAAAAATCAGGTCCTCCCTTGTAACGACCCAATCTTTTTGAGTAGTATATTAACTTACTCTTATTGATTTAATAAGATGTTAATGGTTAATGCAGAAAGAGGAGTCGATGGCTTCATCCAGTAGACTCGAACCTTATGAAGCCCACTTATCAGAGCTTGGGAAGGAGGTAGCATCTGTGGGCTTCGTTTTGGACCAAGCCCAAGCCGAAATCCAGGGTGTCAAGCTTGAACGGAAATGCCTGCGGGAGAAGTTCAAGTTAGTAGAGATTACTACTAGGGCAATGTTATCTAAGCCTCCCTCAGATTCTCTCACCATATCACACCTTAAACTTAGGTCTTATGTTGGTGTTATAAGGGGCTATGTGACGAGACCCTAGCTTCCTTGTGTAATCCTTTCGGGTGAATGAATTGAGATTTCTTCCTTTAGTGATGTTTGTGAAATTTAAAATGTCCAAATAATTTTAGAATGTATTTTATTGATGAATTTTGAAAAAAAGGACGTTTTAAAATATTTACGAAAACCCTAAATAACTAATGATGTGTAATGATTTTCGAAATATGGTCTTCTACAAAAGTGTTCAGTAAGGAATTTGGAGTCTAATAAGATCAACTTAATTTTTTATGAATAGTAAATTATGAATAGTGATTTTACGCTTAGGATTATTAATGTGACCAAATGGATTAGTAATTTCACTCATAGAAAGTTTAAATATAATTTAGACACCTAGATTAAGTAATGTGATTCAATAAAATGGGTAAATAACGGCTTCATTAATTATTAGTCAAGTATTAGTTTTTTCGGATGAATAGTGTTTTTTAATTAAAAATTTAATTAAATATAATTAGAAAATTATTTTTATAAAAAGGACTTTATTTTTGAACTCAGAGCATCGATATTATGTAAAGGTAATTTTTAGGGAGTTTTCTGAAAAAAATGAATTCTCGATGAATAGTGTTTTTATTTAAAACTTAAATTAAAAATATTTAGAAAATTATTTTTATAAAATGGATTTCATTTTTGAAATCAGAGCATTGATATTTGGTTACGGTGAATATTTGGGATTATTCTGAGAAAGTTGAATTTTCGATGAATAGTGAAAATATAGTTTTTAAGTTACGGGTGTTTAATGACATCATTAAATGATATATTAAGTATATATTCAATATGGTCGAATTATTAATAGTAAGATAAGGTATGAGGTGTCCCAAGGGGCCAATACCATGGGAAAATACCATGGGTAAGCCCATGGTTTTGCCAAAACCACTAGTGAGGTGTCCCTTGGCCATTAATGCCTTGTCCCCTCACTTTCCCTATAAATACCCACCCTTTCCTCCTTTAGTTTTCACTCCCAACTCTCCCCCAACGAAGTTCTGGTCTCCTTACCATCCAAGGAGTCCTCCCAAGGTGCCCCCAATCCCTCAAGGTCCAAAACTTTGAGTTTCAAGAGTCACGTTTTAAGGTAAGGGATCTGACCCCCTCTCTTTCTTTTCATGTAATTTCTTTTATGTCATTCCTTTTATGCTCCATATTCTTATGTGAGAGGATGTTATTTTATATTCCTCTTACTGCCCTTTTCATCTTTATATGATGAGAGATCCCCTATTACTCTCATAATTTCATTTTATGAAAGTTTAAGTGACGCCGTTAGGCTGCCGAACTTTTAAGGGATTCTTTCACACTTCTCATTTTTCAAGTTCGATTTTCATGTCAAGTCTTTCAAGTTCCTTTTTATTATGTTCAGGTATGATCTTTATATCTATAATACTTATCTCTTATGATCATATGATGAGATACCCTATTTTATCTTTTCAATTCATTTTTATCGATGTTTAAGTAACTTCGTTAGGCTGCCAAACATTCATAAGAGAAATCTAATTTTTGTCTTGCTTCCATGTTTTTCATTTCAAATGGTATGTCCTTGAAATTTCATTACCATGATCATGTATCCTTCTTATTCTGTCCATCTACTGTTTTATGGGTCATTTATGAATGTTTGACCCATTTTCCCTCTCTTTTTAATGTCTTCTAAAACCTCGTAACATAGCCGTTATGCTGCAGAATTTCCGTCTCAAAATGTCTCTCTCTTTTTCTAAAGTTCTTTTATATTATTAAGTGAATACTCAAAGAAATTTCTTCTAAAGGGGTATTCAGATATATACCAAAATGTTCTATTTTAAATTCTAGGATTTACATACATGAGACCCACCTTCCTTTTCTATGGGTTTTAAAGTGACGTAAAGATCATGTCTTTAAAGCAGTTTTTAAAACGTTGTGATTATGAAATGAAACCCATTTATTTTATGCAATATGAGTTATTTATGAAATTTTTGATGATGATATATGTGGCTCACATGATAATAAAGGAAAATTTAAGGGTGCACCCTGATAACGCTCCAATTCATTGGGTAATGATGTAACCACTAGAGATTACAATTTTCAAGATACCTTGGTGAATAACCTTGGTAATTTTCAAATGACACCTTGGGGATGGACCATGGTGATATGTTCATGATTGTCTATGTTAAATGATGTAGCCAAATCTTCAACTTATGAAAAATGTTATTTTTTAATGAAATGCCTCATGATTTCTTTCTCATGCCTTAAAGTTCTTTTCATGTCCTTATTGAAGTATATCAAGTTCACATGTAAAATGTTCCTCTTGCTTCCCTTACTGGCCCTTCTGCTCACCCTTTCTTTTGATGTATGTCCCCAGGTTATGAGATGCAGTAATGAACCTAGGATGAACTTAAGGAGAAGCCTTTCAAGTGTTTAAGAAGAATGCTTTATGTTGTTTTCATGTATTATGTTCCTGGTTTCCAAGACACTAAACCTTAAAGATCCTCAGTTTTGTGTAATGTAATGAAAGTTTATGTTATAAGAAGACGGAATGCTATAGTTGGTATCAAAGGATGGTTTAGTTATTTGTGGAAATTAGGATATAAAAACTTTAGGAAGAACCCTATAGAAAAGTTTAAATATAGGAAAACATCCTGGTATTTTGGTAAGTATTGAGTAAGTGGTTTATCAAACAAATACATCCCTGTATGGATACGAGCAGGTAGAGACGGCTCTGGCACAAATGTACATAGGGGTAAAACCCGAAAACACCGCTTTGAGCTAGACTCGAACGGGAACTGGTGCACGATAACGGGCCTTGCTGCACTCTTGGTTACGACACTCCCGGGTGATATGTTTGGTTAATTACACGATTTTTATGAATCATTATTAAGGAATTATAGAGAAGTATAATTGTCTAAGCATGAAGTCCTAGTTAAAAGATTCATAAATGAAATAAGTTTCTCACTAAGGTTTTATTCTTTTAGAAAATGGAGGTCCATAGGAGGAACCGTGCAGATGGTGACTGCAATGCACCATGTGCTGACGGCCCTCCGATGGAAGCTGGAATGGAAACAATCATGCGAATGATGAACCAACTGACTCAAGTTATGATTAATAACTTGAATCAAGCTGAGAGGCCGATCTCACCATGAAGGGAGCAACTTTCTGTTGAGTCCTTTATGCTTCAACGACCACAAACATTCAGTGGATCTACTGACCCATTGGTTGCGGAACAATGGATAAGCTCCAACGAAAAGATCTTTTCTGTACTTCATTGTTCGGAACAAGAAAAAGTCACCCTTGCTGTTTACCGCCTAGAGGGAGAAGCTGATCAGTGGTGGTCACTGATCAAAAACACGAAGCCATGAGGAGAGATAGAAGCTATGGAGTGGGAAGAATTTCAAGGAATTTTCTTTAACAAGTATTTCCCTCGTTCCATGAGAACGAGAATGGATAAAGAGTTTCTCGAGCTGAAGCAGAAGGAGAACGAATCTGTCGGATGTTATGAGATGAACTTCACAAGGCTTTCCCATTATACCTCAAGCTTTTTCATGGACCTTAATGGGATGTTTGATAGATTCTTTGGCAGACTACGACCTCATCTGCGGAAGAATCTAGCCAACAGGGACTACGATAGCTATGAAGAAATAGTTCGAAGTGCTATGAAAGTTGAACTAGAGTTTGGGGAGACACAGTGGTCTCACAAATCTAATGAAAAGAAGAGAACTCTATAACCAAGACTGGGAAGAAGTTTTGATCAGGAAAGAGGTGGAAAGCATATGCAACATGCCACATGCAATAAGTGTGGGAAGAAGCATTCGGGGAACTGCTTGATCAGAAGTGGTAAGTGCTACAGGTGTGGAAGAGAAGGCCATATTTCTCGGAATTGTCGTAGTGACGTGAAGCCTCAACTTCCCAACACTAACGACAGAGGAAAGATGGTGTTGGCCCTACCCTAAGTCACATTCTTCAAGTGTGGACATCTTGGGCACTTTGCTAATCAATTTCAAAATCCGAGGGCGGTGGAGGGGAATCACCATCAACCTCAGCAGAGGCCAAGGGAGCAAGGTCGTGCTTTCTGTATCACAAAAACTGAAGTTGAAGTTCTAAACGATGTGGTAGCAGGTACTCTTGTCATCCTCTCAAAACTAGCAAGTACTTTATTTGATTCTGGTTCTACTCATTCCTTTATTTCCTCCAAGTTTCAAGGAATATAGAATCAATCCCCGAACTGCTAGAGGTAGAGTTGTCAGTCAAGACTCCAAGTGGGATTATCCTTGAATCAACAGTATTTAGAGACTATACTGTTTACTTTGGTGAGCACAGTCTTATCGAAAATCTAGTAGTCATTCCAATGATGGAATTTGACATTATACTAGGGATGGACTGGCTCTCAAAGTATAATGCTAAGATCAAATGCAGAAGTAAGGAAATATCAGTAGTCTTGAATGAAAGACCTACAGTTATCTTCCGAGGAGAGATATCCTGAACTGATCCCTATCTAGAAGAACCTCCTATAGCTTTCTTTATGGAGTTAATCGGTGATTATGAAGAAGGAAAAGGGAGCATACAAATAGAAGATGTTCCGATTGTTCATGAATACATGGATGTATTTCTTGAGGAGTTACCTGGACCTCCCCCAGAAAGAGAGGTAGAGTTCTCCATTGAACTCGTACCTGGGTCTCAACCGATATCAAAGACTCCATATAGAATGGAAAATGTGGAGCTAGAAGAGTTAAAGAAACAACTCCAAGACTTTTTGGAGAAGGGGTTTATCCGACCGAGTGTGTCTCCTTGTGGAGCACTAGTTCTCTTTGTGAAGAAGAAGGATGGATCAATGCGGCTATGCATTGATTATAGAGAACTGAACGGGATCACAGTGAAGAACAGATATCCTCTTCCAAGAATTGATGATTTATTTGACCAACTTCGCGGGGCTCAATTATTCTCTAAGATTGACCTTAGATCTTGTTATCATCAACTGAGGGTGAAGAAGGAAGATATTCCAAAGACTGCCCTCTGATCAAGATATGGGCATTATGAGTTTATTGTTATGCCCTTCGGCTTGACTAATGCTCCTGCTATTTTCATGGATTTGATGAATAGAGTCTTTAAGGACTACCTTGATAACTTTGTGGTAGTTTTTATTGATGATATTTTGATATATTCAAAAAGTCATGAGGAGCATGAAGATCATCTAAGGGTTATATTGAAAACTCTGCGGAAGGAGAGGCTCTTTGGGAAGTTCAGGAAGTGTGAGTTTTGGTTACAACAGGTGGCTTTCTTGGGGAACATCGTAACCAATGAAGGAATCTCGGTTGACCCTGCAAACACAATGGTTGTGGAGGAGTGGCCTCAACCCACAACAGTAACTGAGATTCGTAGTTTCCTTCGTTTAGCAGGATATTATAGGAGGTTTGTGAAAAACTTTTCATGGCTTTCTAATCCACTAACCAAGTTGACTCAAAAAGGGGTTAAGTTCATCTGGACAAAGGAATGCGAGGAAAGTTTCCAATAGCTGAAGAAGAGATTGGTTACTGCACCTATATTAACACTACCCTCTATCGGAGAAGCATTCATTATTTTTAGCGATGCATCTCTGAAAGGGCTTGGGTGCGTCCTCATGCAAAATGACAAGGTAATTGCTTATGCATCTCAACAGTTGAAGATTCATGAGAAGAATTATCCTACTTATGATCTAGAGCTGGCGGCAGTTGTTTTTTCTCTAAAGATATGAAGGCACTATCTTTATGGGGAGAAATGTGATATATACACTAACCACCAAAGTCTAATGTATATTTTCACACAGAAAGAATTGAACACGAGACAAAGGAGATGGTTGGATCTTATTAAATACTATGATTGTTCAATTCATTATCACCCTAGAAGAGCAAACAAAGTCGTGGATGCATTAAGCAGGAAATATCCTATTGTTCTGGCAACAATGAGGATCCTAGGAGATCCCTTGATTAAAGATCTAGTAAAACTGGACATGGGAATTATAAGGAAAGGGACATCATCAACCCTATCCCAAATGATTTCTCAACCTTCATTACTAGAGAAGATCAAGAAGGCTCTAAAAGAATATCCTTTGCTGCAGGAGAAGTTGGAGGCTGTAAAAGATGGGAAGTTCCCTGATTTCAATACTGATCAAGAAGGTGTATTGAAATTTCATACAAGACTATGTGTCCCATCAATTCTGGAGATAAAGAAAGAACTGATGGATGAAGCTCATAGCTCTACTTTCTCTATACATCCAGGAAGCACTAAGATGTATAGAGACCTTCGTGATCATTATTGGTTGGATAACATGAAGAGGGAGATTGCTGATTACACTACAAGGTGGCTGGTGTGTCAGCAAGTAAAGGCAGAAAGACAAATCCTAAGGGGGTATTACAACCACTACCCATACCAGTATGGAAGTGGGATAATATCACCATGGACTTTGTAACTGGTCTCCCAAAAACATCCAAAGGAAACATTGCGATATGGGTTATTGAGGGCCATCTCACCAAGACAACCCATTTTATCTCTATTCAGGAAGATTTCTCTCTAGATCAGCTTGCCAAGATATACGTGAAGGAAGTGGTAAGGATGCATGGGGTACCACTATCCATCGTATCTGATCGTGACCCAAGATTCACATCAAAATTCGGGAGAAGTCTTCAACATGCTCTGAATACTGAATTGAATATTAGTACGGCCTATCATCCTCAAATTGATGGCCAATCTAAAAGGAATATTCAGACACTAGAAGACATGTTGAGATTATGCTCAATGGAATTTAAAGGTGGATGGGATCAACACCTCCCATTAGTGGAGTTCTCCTGTAACAACAGCTTCCATGCGAGTATTCAGATGGCACCCTATGAAGCTCTGTATGGAAAGCGGTGTAGAACTCCTACTTGTTGGGATGAAACTGGTGAGAGGAAGCTTCTTGGGCTTGATCTCGTGCAAGAGATGATGGAACAGGTTCATGCCATCAAACAACACATAAAGGCTGCTCAGAGTCGGCAGAAGAGCTATGCTGACAATCATTGAAGGGACTTGGAGTTTGGTGTTGGTGACAAAGTCTTCCTTCAAATTTCTCCATGGAAGAGAGTCATGCGGTTTGGGAAGAAAGGGAAGTTCATCCCTAGGTAAATTGGCCCCTATGAAATCCTTGATCGCATAGGAGTAGTGCCCTATCGTCTAGCACTTCCACCGAACCTTGCTCATGTTCATGATGTCTTCCATGTATCTCTCTTGAGGAAGTACATACCCGACCCTTCGCATGTACTGAACCCAGAGGTGGTACAACTGGAACATGACCTCTCTTATGAGGAGCAGCCAGTGGAGATCTTGGACCGTAGAGACAAGGTTCTATGAAACAAGACTACCCACCTTGTGAAAGTGTTGTGGAGGAATCATAAGTATGAAGAAGAGACTTGGGAGCCTGAGGAAACGATGAAGCAAAAGTACCCTCACCTTTTCGACTAGGCCTCAAATATAAATTTCGGGGATGAAATTTATTAAGGGGGGAAGAATGTAATGACCCATTCTTTTTGAGTATTATATTAACTTACTCTTATTGATTTAATAAAATGTTAATGGTTAATGCAGAAATAGGAGTCGATGGCTTCATCCAGTAGACTCGAACCTTATGATGCCCACTTATCAGAGCTTGGGAAGGAGGTAGCATCTGTGGGCTTCGCTTTGGACCAAGCCCAAGCCGAACTCCAGCGTGTCAAGCTTGAACGGAAACGCCTGCGGGAGAAGTTCAAGTTAGTAGAGATTTCTACTAGGGCAATGTTATCTGAGCCTCCCTCAGATTCTCTCACCATAGCACACCTTACACTTTGGTCTTATTCCGGTGTTATAAGGGGTTATGTGACGAGACCCTAGCTTCCTTGTGTAATCCTTTCGGGTGAATGAATTGAGATTTATTCCTTTAGTGATGTTTGTGAAATTTCAAATGTCCAAATAATTTTAGAATGTATTTTATTGATGAATTTTGAAAAAAAAGGATGTTTTAAAATATTTACGAAAACCCTAAATAACTAATGATGTGTAATGATTTTCAAAAAATGGTCTTCTACAAAAGTGTTCAGTAAGGAATTTGGAGTCTAATAAGATCAACTTAATTTTTGATGAATAGTAAATTATGAATAGTGATTTTACGCTTAGGATTATTAATGTGACCAAATGGATTAGTAATTTCACTCAAAGAAAGTTTAAATATAATTTAGACACCTAGATTAAGTAATGTGATTCAATAAAATGGGTAAATAACGGCTTCATAAATTATTAGTCAAGTATTAGTTTTTTCGGATGAATAGTGTTTTTTAATTAAAAATTTAATTAAAAATAATTAGAAAATTATTTTTATAAAAAGGACTTTATTTTGAACTCAAAGCATCGATATTATGTAAAGGTAATTTTTGGGGATTTTTCTAAAAAAAATGAATTCTCGATGAATAGTGTTTTTATTTAAAAATTAAATTAAAAATACATAGAAAATTATTTTATAAAATGGATTTCATTTTTGAAATCAGAGCATTTATAATTGGTTAAGGTGAAATTTTGGGATTATTCTGAGAAAGTTGAATTTTCAATGAATAGTGAAAATATAGTTTTAAGTTACGGGTGTTTAATGACATCATTAAATGATGTATTAAGTATATATTCAATATGTTCGAATTTTGAATAGTAAGATAAGGTATGAGTTGTCCCAATTGGCCAATACCATGGGCAAATACCATGGGCAAGCCCATGGTTTTGCCAAAACCACTAGTGAGGTGCCCCTTGGCCATTAATGCCTTGTCCCCTCACTTTCCCTATAAATACCTACCCTTTCCTCCTTTAATTTGCACTCCCAACTCTCCCCCAACGAAGTTCTAGTCTCCTTACCTTCCAAGGAGTCCTCCAAAGGTTCCCCCAAGCCCTCAAGGTCAAAACTTTGAGTTTCAAGAGTCACGTTTTAAGGTAAGGGATCTGACCCCCTCTCTTTCTTTTCATGTAATCTCTTTTATGTCATTCCTTTTATGCTCCATGTTCTTATGTGAGAGGATGTTCTTTTATATTCCTCTTACTGCCATTTTCATTTTTATATGATGAGAGATCCCCTATTACTCTCATCATTTCATTTTATGAAAGTTTAAGTGACGCCGTTAGGCTGCCGAATTTTTAAGGGATTCTTTCACCCTTCTCATTTTTCAAGTTCGACTTTCATGTCAAGTATTTCAAGTTTCTTTTTATTATGTTGGGGTATGATCTCTATATCTATCATACTGATCTCTTATGATCATATGATGAGAGACCCTATTTGATCTTGTCAATTCATTTTTATTGAAGTTTATGTAACGTCGTTAGGCTGCCGAACTTTCATAAGAGAAATCTAATTTTTGTCTTCCTTCCATGTTTTTCATTTCAAATGATATGTCCTTGAAATTTCATTACCATGATCATGTATCTTTCTTATTCTGTCCATCTACTGTTTTATGGGTCATTTATGAATGTTTGACCCATTTTCCCTCTCTTTTTAATGTCTTCTAAAACCTCGTAACATAGCCGTTATGCTGTAGAATTTCCATCTCAAAATGTCTCTCTCTTTTTATAATGTTCTTTTATATTATTAAGTGAATAATCAAAGCTCTTTCTTCTAAAGTGGTATTCACATATATACCAAAATGTTCTATTTTAAATTCTGGGATTTACAACATGAGACCCACCTTCCTTTTCTATGGGTTTTAAAGTGACGTAAAGATCATGTCTTTAAAGCAGTTTTTAAAACGTTGTGATTATGAAATTAAACCCATTTATTTTATGCTATATAGGTTATTTATGAAATGTTTGATGATGATATATGTGGCTCACATGATAATAAAGTCATGTTTAAGGGTGCGCCCTGATAGCGCTCCAATGCATTGGGTAATGATGTAACCACTAGAGATTACAATTTTCACGATACCTTGGTGAATAACCTTGGTAATTTTCAAATGACACCTTGGGGATGGACCATGGTGATATGTTCATGATTGTCTATGTTAAATGATGTAGCCACATCTTTAAGATATGAAAAATGTTATTTTTTTATGAAATGCCTCATGATTTCTTTCTCATGCCTTAAAGTTCTTTTCATGTCCTTATTGAAGTATATCAAGTTCACATGTAAAATGTTCCTCTTGTTTCACTTACTGGGCCTTCTGCTCACCCTTTCTTTTGAGGTATGTCCCCAGGTTATGAGATGTAGTAATGAACCAAGGATGAACTTAAGGAGAAGCCTTTCAAGTGTTTAATAAGAATGCTTTATGTTGTTTTCATGTATTATATTCCTGGTTTCCAAGACACTAAACCTTAATGATCCTCAGTTTTGTGAAATGTAATGAAAGTTTATGTTATAAGAATATGGAATGCTATATCCCTTTTCCACTTGTGAGGAGTTTTATGAAATCACAGAACCAAAAAAAATCATCTCATAAAAAACATGGTTTAATAATTACATTATAATGTGAAAGACAAAAAGAAAAAACTCAGAACAACTCTGCGTACAGGGCATACATATGTGTCTCTCTTTCCCATGTACTCTCCTCTAGGACTCCATGAATCTATAACACACGAACCAAGGGAAAGGTCTGTTGACAGAGAACCTTTTCTTTATGAACCTGGATATCTAACGGCCGCTCCACAAATGTAACATCATCTTAAAAATCAAACTACCCTCAAGCAATGACATGAGAGTCATCGTGAAGATACCAACTTAGCTGAGAGGCATTAAATACATTGTGGATCCCCTCCAACTATGGTTGCGATGAAAACTGGTATGACACCTCTCCAACTCACCCCAACACCTCAAAGGGGCCAGTGAATCTCTGATAAAGCATGCTCCCCCTTCTAAACCTCTGTTGTCCACATCTAGGGGAAACCTTTATAAACACATGGTCATAAACCAAGAACTCCAAGGGCCTACTATTTTGATCGACATACAACTTATTCCCATCCCGTGCTGCCTTCATTCTATCATGAAAAGACTATACCATCTTGATTATATTGTGCACCACATTCGGACCAAGAAGAGCTACATGCCCATCTTTTGTCCCGCACAACAGTGAATGAAATGGTCGTCCATCAAATTATTTAAATGTTTCCATTCCAATGGAAGAGTGATATAAATTTTCGTAATAAATTTCCACCAAGGGAAAGTGTCAAACCCAAAATCCACAGAAGACCTAGACACACGCCAAAAACATGTACTATAATGTCTGGATGGTCCACTCTGTTTGTCAAATTTTTTGAGGGTGGAAAGTAGTGTTGAGGAGTAATTGAGTTTTAAAATCATACTGCATTTCTCTCTGGATTAGTGAGGTATACCACAAATCTTGATCTGAGATGATGGATCTCAGAACTCCATGCATCCCTACCGCCTCATCCACATACATCTTGGCCAAGGAATCCACTACGATTGACTCCTTAATCTCTATGAAGTGAGATGATTTCATCAGCCAATCCACCACTACCTAGATCATATCCCATCCTACCTAATCTATCGGTAACCATGTGAGGAAATCCATTGATATTTCATCCCAATTCTACTTAGGGACATATAAGGGATACAACAAAACACCAGAAAAATGATGCCAGTCCTTCACCTCCTGGAACACTATGAACATCTCCAAAAACTCATAAACCTCCATCTTAATTTAAGGGAACCAAAACTGCATCCTAAAGCAATGAAACATCATGGAAAATCCTAGGCATTCCTCAAAAGGTTATTTGTGAAACTAACATAGAACTCCCTCAAGAATTTCCACTCGAAGAAATATCTTCCCATGAAACAATATCTGATTAATACCATCTTACAACCATCCATTCAGAGTGTCACTATGGTCAACATGATTTCATATCACTTCCACCTCCGAGTCTCCCCATGGAGACTCCTCCACCTACTATTTTAGAGAAGACTGCACCATTTTCTAAAACAAGCATCTTTTATTGCCATCCATTTCTACATCTAACTTTATGGATTACAACTCATACATATCCTTCCAAGCATCTAGAGATTACCAAACAACCTACTTTTGTGACTTCCTACTCAATGAATCAGCCAAAACATCCCCCTTTCCGGATTTTTTAGTGATATCAAAATTGTAATGTTCAGGAAACTTCATCATCCTCCACTTCCAAATGTTCTAATATCAATGGGAGAAGGTATACATCAAGATCTTATGATTGGTGAGGACCAAAATGTGATCCCAAATTAGGTGATTCCACCAAAATATCAGTGTGAACACAACCGCTGCTAGCTCTAGATCATTGGTGGAATAGATACATTCGGGAGTATATAAGTGCCTAGAACCATAAGAGATCACTCCCCACTGTACCATCAGCACACATTCCAAAACCATATGGTAATCATCACAAAACACATCAAAAATCACTCCATCCTCTAGAAACCAGAGCACATGAGCACAGAAAAACTTCCCTTTCTGGTAGCTGAATGCTACCTGAAACTTCCAACTCCACACAAAGGCCTGGTTTTTCAATGTTCACGATAACAAAAGATCCACTTCTTGAGAGAAATAAGATATGAATATATTTTAATAGCATATAAGACTGAGTAAAAAATGAAACAATAAAACATTATTGGGTTCTTCCCAATATACAACTTCTTCTACCATCGATGGCTGCACCACAACACCCTGATCGGACACCACATTCCAAAGGAATTGTACCTCTCATGACCAAAAAATTCATTTGGACAACTATCCATAGAGTTTGTGGTGTCGAAGAACCTACAAGATGGCCTAGATATGTTCATCATGTTCCTCCTCTAACTTTGAGTAAATCTAGATGTCATCAATGAAAACAGTAATGAACCTATCCATGAACTCATGGAAGATGGATTTAATAAGCCCCATGAAGATTTCTAGTGAATTAATAATACTGAAGGATATGACCACAGATTTAATGTGCCCATACCTACATCTGAAAAATGTCTTCAGGATGTCACCCTCTTTCACCATCAACCGGTGATATCCAAACCATAGATAGATCTTGTAGAACCAACTTTACGCTCTTAGTTGTTCAAAAAGATTTTCTATCCTCAGGAGTGGGAAGTGGTACTTGACTGTCAATTGGTTCATCCTCTAGTAGTCTGTGCAAAACATTTGAATCCACTAAACCTCTTCAAAAACAAGACATGAGCACCCCACAATGACACACTAGGCTGGATTCATCAGATCATGTATCTGAATCCACAACTCCTACAACTCTGAAAGTTCCATATGATAGGGAGTGATAAAATTATAGAACCACCAGGCTGCATGTTAATCCCAAACTCAACATCACAATGATGGGGGTAGAGTTACATCCTCTTCAAGGATGACATCTAAGATCTCCCAAATAACATTGGGTAAATCCTCCCTCTCTGCATCATCCGACTATAATGAAATCCCGCCTAATAAGTAAATAAGGGTCCCATACACCGACATCCCATTTGAAAACTCTACTCTCCAGCAAAAGCCACATACTGGCCACCCAAGTCTAAAAACACAAATCTCATCCATAAGTAGTTGATAACTGCATGCAAAAAGTAAAAATAGTCAATGATAAGGATTACATCGTACAATTTCATATATAATAGGAAAAGATACCCACATGACTAGTGTGATGAAATCATTAGTCTACATCCCAAACATACATCAAAAAAGATGTTACGAACTCCGACTAGAGTGATCAACACCAGAGGCATGGGAATCCTATCTACATATAGTCCCAGAGAATGAGCTAGACTGGTTGAATCAAAGTATTGTGAAGCTCTTGAATCAAACAAATATTAAGCAAAAGTACAAAAAACTGATCGTACCTCGAACGATCTTTAGCCCAGCAGGAATTGCTACCTCTGTGGCATTAAACATACCAAACCTAGCTCTTTTGACCTATTCTAATTACTACCTACTTTACCATGCCTAGGATGAGGAATGTATAGAAAACCCTGGGGTCGATCTCTACGTACTATGTCTCCTCTCGGTGGAGCATGATGAAATTATCTCTGCCGCTGGAACTTACCTACCAGAAACTGGTACTAAGGAAGGAACTAGACCTGCCCACCTCCACCATAATGATTTCTAATGACCACTGGGCACTAACTCTGATGATGGCCATAATATCCATAGATAAAAGACACGGGTCCCAATCCCACAAGATAGGTACAAGGACCATAAGGTCAAAACCGAAACTGTTGAGGTCACCTCTCCATCACTCGGAACCTCTAGGTCCCTAAGGCATGAGACAAGTTCTTGATACAATTTATCTATAAAGAACTAGGTTCAATCCCCTCTCACAGTAGACCTCCTAAAAAGTGTATCCTCTCAACTTCATTTAGATTCTTTTGGACCTCCATGCATGTCGGTAAGTTAAAGGGGGTAACTACGTAGTGGAGAGAAGGAATAATTGCCTCTTCTATGTGTCTCACACGAAACTCCTAATCTGGGAAGTGATTCAAAGAATATTTAAGAATATCCTAGAATATGATCCATATCTCCTATGATGACATACTCCCGAGCACGAGGGAGAGTAAATCCTACCTATTCACAGAAATCATGGTCAAATAATGAAATTTTCCTAAGAACTCCTCCAATATTGACCCACATAACATAAGCATCCTTCCTCTACCACAGGGACAATGTAAACCACTGATGTGCGACGCCCCGCTTCTATCTCACCACCAAAATAACCCATTACTCTATCAAAGCTTGAATCAAACTGAAGGGCATCAAAATCATCTCAATCTAACTCTCTATCTCCTTTCCCAAAACGCTAGCCTTATACTTCCCCAGTGATTTTCATTGGAAATCACATAAAATTTTCTAAAACTAGTTGTCCTTGTCCATTGGTTCAATCCTCTATCGATCTACTGGGCCAGCCAGTAGAGCCACTAGTTCCTGTACTACACACAGACAACGACCGAGTGACATAGATGAAAGGTTAACAATGAATTCCTAATCCTGAGTAGTATGGATTTTTATTTAAGATTCAATTAAACACATTTAACTCCTTTTTAACCATTTAAAATTCCCCAAAACACACCTATTTAGACAAGAACACAAGTAAATATGATGAATGAACCATTCATAGGGTCTGAACGCTGAAAATTTTTTATCCACAATTGGTCGTTTGGTAGGCTCAGACTCCTTGTGTCAGATAACAGGGGTCCCTAAAATCCCATGCTCTTTCATATCTTCCCTACCTATGTTATGCACCAAGATCACATAACATTGTTTCCCTACAAACCCATTCAATCCTCACTATGCCAAACTCCAAAATCCATCCAATCTCTTAACCATTACTTCTGATACAATTCTTTCATGACCCACCTTCGTGTAAATAAGCGACTCCCATGATGGGAATTATGGAAGAGAGATAAAGACCCCCTGAGTCTCGGCTAAAGTAGGACCTGGGGTGGCAAGCAACACCAAGGGTATAAAATCTCATGAAATTGAAAGCATTACCATTTTATAAGAAAAATAGATCAGTAGATGTGATGGTCCACCTCAAAACAACTCTATGAACTATAAAAAATTGAAACACTTCCGACATGCATGTTTTTAAGTAAAACTGCTAAAAATACAATGAAAATCTACAATGTAAATACCGAAAGAACAAGGATGAGAAGTGATATGGAGATTTCCCCCAAGTATGATCCAGTAATGGACAGAATGGTCTACGTAGTCCTCTTGGAAACCAGAAAGTAGTTTTATATTGTAGGGTGATCATATGAGTATACTCAGTGGAAAAACCTAAGACTCTCATTCATAGGTGGAGAAGCATATTAATTCCCCTGTGAGAAAACATAAAAAAATAGCACCTAACAAAGTATAATGGCCACCCCAACCTCAACAATGTCATCCTCAACAAATAAAAATTGTCAAGTAATGTAATATTGAGAACATCGATGATAGGGTACCTTAAACACTTTCCCACTAATTATCCTCTCACACACCCAAATGGAAAACATTCCAGATTCTCCTACCTCTTCATAATGTGTCGTGTCACAACCCACTCACACAAACCCTGAACTCAAAGATAATCTCACAACCAAGGAAAATGAAGATCATCACATCTCACTCACACACACGTAGGCCTCACAACCACATCCTTCCTATAGACACCTAGGCCGCACACCTTGTCACATCCAAAAAAAACCTAATAAATCCTAACACATCCCATCACAAAGACACCAAGGAAAACAAAACTTTCCCGCACACACCTAGGCCTCACAAACCACTAACTACTAGAATACTTTTAGGCAATCACCACATGGAAGAGGGAGCTAGAAATTGAGCGTGGAAAACTATCCACCATCCCATCTCTATGTTTGGGGGAAAAACCCTCCCCCATGATAATGGGGGTGTTCAACACATAGTTATCAATGAGGGTTGGGTGTATATAGATAACAACAGGAAAATACAGGTATGTGTATATAGTATAAAAAACTCTAGCCCAACCTATGAATTATCAGTTAAACTATCAACCACCCTGTAATACTGTTAACTTTCCTACTACCTATAAATTCTTTATTTAACTCCACAAACAGTCACTTCATGTGTTGATAAATGAAATAAATTCAAGACAATCCAAAACTCAAAAATATCGTCAACCATCTCATTTAATCAATTATCATTATTTATTAAAGCGAACCTGTATTAATTTCATCCATAGATGGGAAACTACCAACCACATCACCCAACAAGCCACATTGAATAAACCATGCGAAGGAAAAAGTACCATATTAAAGCAACTTACTTCATATATCCACTCCGTTTAATTCCCATACCAACCACTGACACCCTCATTTTTCAAATTTATTCTACCTTATCCTTCCTCTCAACAAGAAAACACCAAAATTACATGCAAAACCCCACAATACACCTCCAAAATACAAATACGGAATAACGTATTTATAACAACACCACACCCATGAACCATAGTAACATAAGCATACCACAACCCAAACCGGAAGCCCTGCTGCTCAAACACTACCCATCCATTACAAGATCAAAAAATATCTCAACCTGAGATACAATTTCACCACCTGTATCACCCCATCAATTTCAAGGATCTCAACCCTAGCACCACCCAACCACACAAAGAACAATATAGAACTAGGCCACACACAACACACAACTATACTAAGAAAAAAATATGTATTAAGATTTATCAAACACTTATTATTTAATTCCACTTTGATAATTCAGGGGTTATCATAGAGAAAGTTTGATATTGAGGAATCCATTTATTTAACCAGATATATGTGGTTAACCAAATTCATATTCATATGGTCGTACCTATAGGATAAAAAAACATCCAAAAGCCAACAAGAGTGCGCAAACAAATACCAATATTGTCCATGATTTTCAGAAGGTATAAAACTTATACATATCAAAAAATCAGTCACCAATAAATCATAAGCATGTGTTACTTTTCCCCATCCCCTACATATCGATATTAAACAAATTTGATTATATTTATTTATTTGAAATTCTTATATCTTCAAATGATAAAATTAATACACCCACCCAACATGATTCAAAAACTAAAAGAGAGATGATGGGATCCCTACTTTAGAGACCATACAATCAAAAAATACTCATAACACCAAAATAGGGGTGCACAAATAGCCAGAGGAACCTCTACGAAAACACGATTTGAAGGCGCCACATAGATAAATTAATCCTCGGTAAAGATTGGTCCAGGGACACTTTATAGAACGAGTAAAGAGAAAACACAAAAGTGAGAAATGATATCAACTTTAGAAAGGCCAGATCCAAAATCAATGGGGAATATGGTTTCAAATCCCATTGATATAGGATCATGATAAAGACTATGCAGTTTGACTATTAAAGGAATCAGAGGAACTAGAAAAAATTAAATATAAAATTTTTATCCTATGAAACGACTTCAAAACCACAACAATATTATATTAGAACCAATATTTGGTTAATTAAAACGTTAAATGGGAAGATCTGGAAAAACTGGGTAAACAAGAATTTTTGAAAACCATAAAAATGGATCACCATTGGGTGTGTCACGAACACGAGTCATCAATTTATGAGGCACAGATGAAACTCACTAATTCCATTCACTAATTCAACCTACCGACACAACCTATCAATAGACGACTCACCATCATGACCCTTAGTTAGTGGGTCATCATTGTGAGTCACTGATGTGACTCACCGATGCTACCTACAAACTCCTCCTATCAACGCTCCTATCGATAACACCTACCGCCTCCACCTACCAATTCCACCAATCGATGACACCTACTGACGCACATACCTATTCCACCTACCGACACCACCTACCGATGCCACCTACTAATGGAAGAACTGTATTTTTGGGAATCTATTGAAAAGAGTCATTATTGCCTCGGGAATACCTCATACACTAGATTATGACAAATTTATTGATTGGAGAAGACTGGGGAATTACAATATTAATAAAATCAACCATAACATTAGGCCTCTCTATTGACATTCCACCATGATAGTGTTTATGTCGTCCCACACCCATTGACAGATGAGCGATGGAAAATTATTCCCTAAATGTGGAATCACTGATGGAATTGGTTTACCTATATCAAGAGAGAGTCCTTCTGATGAATCATTCTGTCACCTTAACATGGCCCCCTCTCAGTGTAGGCTCCATCCATGTCTGATCTACAAGACCAAAAACTACTAGGCTCCACATCATTGTCATATGAAATTTAACTGAATGAAAATGATCTTAGCACAAGACATTAAATTGTTGTTTTACCCTATGTAACAAAAAATTGGATGACCCATTAATGGAAGACATGGTATGGAACACTTCTTCCAATATTCATATTTGAATCCCATATTGGTCAAATTCTACATGTTATACCCACACCATCTCTCATTGATGCTCCATCCCTAACTTTATCATCCCTACTGGATGATTATAAACAGTATGGACTAGCTCTATCACACAAACTTAAACTAAAGCATCACACTACCTAGATTTGGATCCATTTTTACCAATAGGTTACATAAGACACCTCTATGAGGTTAAATAAAAAAAATACAACCAAATTATGATATTATCCCCCTAAGAGATAAACACTCCATCATTTATATGTGAAATCACCCACCATAGGGGAAGAACTCCATCATCCATGTTTTAAATCATTCCCCATGGGGGGAAACATTTTGTCAACCCCACGTTTGAAATAATTTCCCTTTGGGGGACACAATCCATCATTCCAATGTGAAATAATCATATTTGGTAGTAAAAAATCCTCATACCCCTATGTGATACCATTTCCATTTTGAAGACACACTCCATCACCCTAGAGTGAAATCATCCCCAATTGGGGGGACCACTCTATCACCCCGGTGAGAAATTATCATCCTTTGGGGGACACACTCTATCATATACAAGTTTGAAATCACTCTCCTTGGTGGGACACACTCTAAAAACCCCTAAATGTTAAATCCTTCCCCATGGTGACACACTCCACAAATTCCTAAGTGTGAAATATTCCCCATAAGGACATGATCTAACACCAATCCTATCCGTACATGAGGAAAAAACTTCACCCCAATCATCTAAAAAAGATTTTAAACTAATAAATTGATCTAGAATTCCTACCCATGAAATAAAAATGGGATTCATAATGTAAAAATCCATAGAATAATTGAATACCTGGTGTCAGCCACATTGTGATCAACATGAGATGCCTTGGGTTCCAGACATAAGATTCATCAAGTATGAGATGAATTAAAAAAGAGGAAGAATTTACAGGTTTCCATCCTACCCAACATGAAGACATTCCCAAACATCCACTATGTGAATACCTCATCTTACTGATGGTTATTTCCATATCGAGAAAAATAAGAATAATTAACTAGAATCCACCTCATGTTGGCACTAAGAATGAGTTTCAAAAATAGGACTTAAATCAATGATAGAGATTCAGACTACGTCACAATATCTAAGGAAGAAATCATTTAAGTACAAATGAATATCCCATCAAATCATTTCAATCATGGATACCATATCCCTAATTAACGTGATTAATTCCTCCATCCTTTATAAAGTGGGAACTTTGGGAAACAAGAAGGCGCGTGTCACACGTCAAACTGGGGGAAATCATTAGAAAAAGAGATGAGCCAAAAAATAATGTATTAATTATGTGAATTATTCTTTAGATTTATAGAGTGTGATGAAATAAATATTTATGTTACATATTTATATGGTAGTGGTAGGTGGTAGGGGATTCCTTTATCAAATGAGAATTATTTTTTCTTTAGTGAAAAAAGTGGAGGAGTCTAAGATGGGGGATTTTGGGGTGGACGTTTGGTGAGATAGAGTATTTAACAGTGATTCCCCTGATGGTTGGTTTGGAGATTATCTGCAATGAATGTTTTTAGGGGAGAATTTTCATTCCTTCAGTGATGCGTGATGTGGATATACATGATTTCCAAATGTCACCATTAAAAGTTGACCATGGAACAAAATTTATTTACCATGGTTTTAGAGGTCATTTTTGGCAGTCTAGTTTGAAGTATTCAGTTTTAGAGTTCATGTAGAGATGTTTAGTTTTCTATAAGTTGAAGGTTGAACTGCATGTTATTGGTTGTTTACTCTAGCCATTAAATGTTCCTCAGTTAAAGTATGTGAAAATATCCTTGGAATTGTTTGATATTTTACATCAATATCTGGTATTCTATAATGAAATTTTGTTTATAGTGTGGTCTTTGATAAAATTATATTACTTCTTAGAGATCATAGAATAAAGATCAAAAGAGTTTTTTCAATGCAGTATCAAGAGTAATTGGTGAGGCTCTATAGAGTCCAAAGGATGGTAATCTCTGATCATGATGCTCATTTCCCCTCCAAGGTGTGGAGAGTTATCTTTTAGGATATTTACACTTTTTTGTGATTTAGTACAACTTTTCTCCCATATACAGATGGTTAGATAGGGAAATATATCCAAAATCTTGAAGACATGTTTGATTCATATGTCATGTATTTTGGTGAGTCATGTATGAGAAATATAAGTTTTGTTAAGCTTTCGTACATGAATAGTTTTCACTCATCAATTTGAATGGTTCCATTTGAATCTGTATATGTATGAGAAGGTAGTTCCTCATTTGATTAATTAAGGTCAGTGTAATGACCACATATATCATTATAAAAATATGGAATATTTAAAAGAATTTTTTTCAATCTAGCAATATAGCTAGAATGGTATTTTATGTCCTGATGATCCATGGGGTTGATGTAAAATATTACTAAATATATTATATCACCTACATTCTATTTTTATATTATGAGGTAATATCTATTGAATGGTATTCAAGATAGGAAATATGATACGACCATTAAATTCATGGTTCAAGTTTTAGCATATAAATGAAATAATTTTTTAACATATGGTGTTTGGCTTAATAGTAGCCGTGGGTGGATAGAAAAATAGACAAATAAATTAAAAAAATAGTTATTTTTTTTATTAAATGGACCAAACATAATTCATCCTTTATAAAATATATTTTATAGAAAACCCCTTGGTTTAGTTATATAACCTAATATATTTTAGTGGTATTTTAGTGGATATATTCAAACAATTTACAACGTGATCATGGAGTGATGATCAATTTTACAGTTATTTCTCATCTACAAAGAATTTCAACGATCTCGCAAGTGAAAACAACACATAACTATTATTTTTCCCTGATCAATCCATTCATTAGGTTGGAATTTTTTTTATGTTTTTTATTCCGAATTTTTCCCATTTTTAATTCAAATCAATTCTTCTATCAAATTAATTAATGGGTTATTTGTTGATTAATCTTCCTAGAATTTGGTATTCACAGTGATTTTGACTGTTCTTGATTTTATTTCCCTTGAGTTCAATGATTTATCCTTCAATGGATTTTGGTCAACCCAAAAAATAGAGAATTTCCATTCTCACTATTATGGTTTTTAATTTTATCACTTTTTTATTTGAGGGTTCATCGTTAATAGTTCCATGTGATTGGCGGTATTAAAATACATAGAATCCAATCATTTGAAAATATATATTTGGTGCAATAGATCATTTAATTGGTTTGGATTCCGGATTGATGAAACAATGAGGATGTGATGACAATAGTATAAGATTGGGGATATAAAATGGAATGTTGGTTAACAGGTTTTGCGTTATAGTGGTGTGGTGTGACGAGATGAGGTTCACAAGTAGATGGGTGGATAAAATTTAGATGCTGTTAATTGGTTGAACAAAATCAACTATATATCTAAGATATACATACATTATTGGTGGTGAATTCCTAGGCGGTGATGACATGTGGGAGATGAAAAAAATTGTCTAGAAATTATATAAATTTTATAACTAAAATAGAATTTAGTTCAGATAAATAGATTCCCTATGGACACCATTGTATAGAGGTAAGGGTTTTTCAAAGAGAAAAATTTCACACACCATGTGGTCTATCCATACATATTGTGACTTGATACTGATGACCTGATATTTACCTAGAGTACATTAGCATGGGTATGAATAGGAACATGAACAAGACCACATACAATGGATTGGTCCAGAATAAGGGAACAACCATAGGTCATGGAAATTAAAAGATATAGTAGCATGACTAGTATACATGGGCACATCCATAGCACATGGGTTCAACCAATGAACATAGACATAGACACAAGTAATTCCAAACATAGCGGGACATAATGTGTACTCCTTGTAAAAACCATATACACCCAATGATTATTTAATTGATCATTATAATGTTATGTTTGCCAATAAAACTTCCCTAAATAAAATTTTATGTTCATAATTCAACCTTATAATTTACCAAATTATATTATATGGTCATTTGGAATTATTTTTCTCGTGAATATCTTTATCATTTTTGATTCCTTTGGGAAATTTCCCAGAAGTTTGCAACTGGGTTCCTTTACACACTAATATAATTACATATCATCTTCTATTCCACCCACACTCCATGATCCTTTTGTTTTGGAAAATAAATTTCTTAATCCCTCAGTTCCCATAAAATTTCTATAGTACATATTTTTATTATTAAACCCTCATATTAAGGCTTTTGGTGGTAACTTAAAGAGGTTGTTTGAAGAAGAGGTATCATTTTTAACAGATCAATTTTATTTTATTTCATTTTCCACCTCATTCAAATATTATTTTACTATTATGATATAATATAATAAATATATAACATATAATTAGATTTTATTAAATTAATATTATAAATTATATCAATCTCATCTTCTATTAAAATGGAATTAAAACTATCGATCATTTGTTTGGAAGGCTACTGCCTCAAGAACCAATGTAATTCATTTTCCTTTACCGATTATTACAGGTGGATATAATGGTAGATTAAAATAATATATTTTATATTTATAATAAAACTATACATCTTGAAATATAATATCACATCTAATTTCTTTCCTTCCAATATGTTGGAAAATTAAAATGTTTCTCGTGTGTACCTGTGGACTACCGCCTCCATAAAGTTCTCTGATTTTATTCCTTTTATTTACAAATAGATGGTAATAATGGTGTTTTAATGAATATATATAATATTTATGAAATAAAAATGATTCTAAAAAGTGATATTTTTTACCTTTCTTTCTCTATCTTTGGAAAAAATAGAAACACTAGTAATGGGTACATACGACTTACCATCTCTGTGATTGATATAATTAATTTTCTATCTCTAAAACTAATGGATTACTAGAAATACATGTATAATTAATATATATGATATGTATATCTTTTAAAAAAATATGGAGATTTAGGATCCATGATGAATGTAAAATGTTCAAAAATTCCAAACGAAAACATACTTGAAAAAAGGAGTAGTTATTACCTGAAATGAGATTTGAATGAGGAAATTTTTATCAAAGGTGTAGTAAAAGGTCATATGTAAATCATATATGGTATGATATATATGATCATGGATATAGAATATATTTATAAAAAACCTCTATTTATTAGATAATAGGTCTTATCATTTATCATGAATGTCGATACTTGAGGTAATATATTTTCATATCACGTTTATTTCTTGGGGACACATGCCATAGTAACAACTTGTTTCATTTGTGTGGTTTTTATATTACCAATGATTTTATTGTTTATTATTATCATGACAATTATGACATATAAATATACATATATGTTTCTTTATTTCATGGGTATTATGATTCAAAATTTACCAATGATGTAAAAGTATTATGTTACAATCTCATTATTTATTAGGATTGTTTATGATTATGCCTCTGATAATGAAATATTATGATCTATTTCTAATGGAAATACTATATTTTGCCTCTATGTATATTTCAAAATATGAAACGTTTTCCAATAATTTTCATGACTTTGTTTACTGAATATTCCAAAATAAATTTTTTAAGGAAAACCAACTGTACTTATCTCTTTCGTTGAAAATCCAATTCATCTATATCATTATTTTCTAAAATAAATTTAAAATTGTTTTACTATTATACTAGGATTTTTTAATATCATTTTTAACTATGTTTAACTTTTTAAAAAATCTTTTTAAAGTAATCTTCTTTTTTTCCAAATGATGTTATTTTTAACATTAAACGAAAATGTGGATAGAATCCTTTTTTAACATGTAGGACATGAACAGTATTTCCCGCCATCATGACTGCTCAAATATTTAATCATTAATTGAAAGGATTAAATGTTTATTTAAAAATTATATATTTTATTTAATATTGGTAATATATTTAGATTTTAAATAAGATATTTCAAAGTAGAAAGATAAATTTCCTTATGAAATGTTCCAAGTAATATTTCAAAATTATTTTACATCTAAGATGATATCCATTATTGTTACTTATGATTTATTGGGGATGTGATCAAATGATATAATAATTATTTTATATATATTTGGTTTATAATTATGATGATAAGATGTTTATGAAATTTGTTCCATTTACATGGGTTATACTATGATAAAATGATGACCTGATTTTGAAACCCATTTCTTTTCGACACGTTATTCTATGATGAAATGTTTAAAATAAAAATTTATTTTTAGGGATTGATATTATTAATATATTATAATCTTCTGAAAAACATTAATAAGTTTTTTATCATGTGATATTTTAGGACCCCTACCACCATAGATCCTGCAATGAATGGATAAAGATAATAACCCATAATTCCCACCTCTGTTAGTCCATTAGTTAGAAACATGAAATGAGTGTATAAAAATCATACCAATGGTAAGAATTACCTTGTATATTTTAAAATAATACTGGTAGATAATATAAAAATCATCCATGAAACAACAACCAATACGATAAAAGTAACCAAAATCCATCTCACAATTCTTTAATAATGTAAATCTAATATATATAAAAGTATCCAAAATATACCAAAAGAGATGTCTATGGGAGTGAAATAACAACATATCCAATCCATATTTTGAAATAATTAGATAAGTCCCAAATTAATCTTCGAAACCTAACAGATTATTTATGTACATAGAATTATCCTAACATGCATACTCAGTCAGGACATAACCAAGATCTGTAGTGAACATGTGAAAATGGAATGCTAATATGGTAGCGAACAAATAACAACACAAATAACAACCTACATAGGTCAAATAACTAGAACCTAGCCTCACCTTGTATTTTTCACGAAATAATACAGCCAATATAATACTATATCACAGAGGTAATTACAAATAAGGGAACCCTTATGAATCTTCCACATTGATTTACCAATCTTTTACCCCTAAATTGAACATCCTATACTCCCATGCTTTCTGTATATATCTTATATCATCAAATATAACTTGAAGTCACATGGGGAATCTTCGATGAGGGTTGAGATACATCATAACCTACACTACCCTCAATAGGTTGAGCCTACTGTGGTAGCATCATGAATCACCACACCACATATTTCCTGAAGATACCTAGTCCATAACATCACATTTTATAACCAAATAAGAAAGGTATCATGAATGTGGAATACAAAAAACTAAAGTACTTTTTCTTCCATGGATGTACCCCACCACATATTTCATCACATTACAACATAAAAAAATTGCACCTCACCTGGAAACACATGTTCCATAACTACAGATCTCATAAAAGGACACAAGTCCCATCACTATTTAAGGAAGATAAAGGAAGAGGGGTTATTTGGCCAGTTGTATCACCACCATCTGGGATATTGGGGAAAATATCTCGAATTCAGAAACTATGAGCATTGGTATGTTTACCCAACATAGATGTGGTGTGTATTGAAATAAAATAAAATACATGATATATAGATAGAACATAGTAACCAACCTAACAAATCCCATAGACAACACTATCACTCATCACATCACCACTATTTAACCACACATCTACCATTAAAACTGATACCAGCACTATATGGAACACACCCTCACTTCGCCATAATCTGCAAAATATATTCCTTATTAATTTAAATGTGTCACCACTTTCCAGATACATCATGTTCCCACTAAATTTTATTACCAAACCACTTCATTCATATTACAGAGTCAACACATTATTATATTCATTCTAGTTAATCCATTTACCAAATATCATGTTTCTTTCCCATTCCCATTCATTTATCATCCCATACAATTTCATTATCATTTATTCTATGAATGGAAAGTAAACTAACACAACCACACAACTCAAAAATAATCCAAACTCATATATCCACTTCCACATCACCACACATCCACCATCATCACCATGCCATATCACCTAATCCATTTCACCACAATAACCACACATAGGACATCCTAACCACATCTCACAAAAAAACCACATCATAAAACAACCACAGACAACCACCACAAGTCACCACCATACATCACCTCTACACATCATCTCCACACTTTACCACCACACACTGTCACTATCACAAACCATAACATCAGTGAACCATAATGAAGAACATACCACGTTACATCTATTCAATCCATCCACATTACATCATAACCCCAGTCAATAAAAATCATATCCAGTCATCGCCCCGACCTGACAACAGGGCAGTACACACAAGGAAACGCAACAAAAAAACCAAACAAAAAAGTAACACATTTCAGCCTCCAAAATTTATTTGAGGGATTTAGTTTTACTAATTCTGTATTTATCATGTGTATTATCAAACAAACCGGATTCCATGGTAAAAAAAATCCTTGACCAAATATGATTTCTTTATCACATTTTCAAGGGTATGATCACACAAAAACATGACATGAGTCTCAACTCATATCATTTAGTACGTAAACAAGTACATTGACTTAAATTATTTTTTATAGGGAAATAACATGGAATAATATTATGAGTAACTATATTAAAGTACTAAAAATCTATGATATCTACCCAAACCCATCAATTTCAGGTATCCTAATTAATTATCATAAATATTCAAACCCTTTATTTCCTCCCACAAGAAAAAAACCCAGGAACTTCCCACACATATCTTGTTAATAGGGAGAGTCTGATGATTCCCTGTCTCAAGACATCACTAGTTAAAATAGCGGTTTTAACATTGATCTTGTGATGTTGTTTTATTTTAAACTAATACAAAACATGTCTATGGACAGTTTTTAACATTGTTTTTTTGTTAAAAACAATTCCAAAAATAATTTATATTGATATTTTGGTGTCATATTTTAACAAAATTTACACAAAAATAGACATATAAAAAACACATGGCATCGATTTTTTTAAAAAAAGACACTATAAATTTTAATAAAATTGATTATTGGAATCAGTTACTATAAAAAGGATTCCAATAATTATTTTTAAGCATCAGTTTATGTAAAAACCAATTGCATTTATTTTAAAATAACATCGTCTTACAAAACCATCATTTTTTGATCTATCAAATGATTTTTATCTTGACTCATGACAACTCCAATGGCCACCCACAAATCCTCAACGTCCATTTTTCTTGAAATTCGTGGATTTTTAATATAATTTCATGATTCTTGGTCTGAATTATTCATCCTCTATATTTGTTTTACCATCCACATAACTATTGTTTTCTTTGGGAAACTGTTTTTCTTTTAACCATGAACTATTGTTTGATTTTATTTCTATGTTCACGTTTATTGTTCATTTCTATAAGCATATTTATCAGATATTTCAATATTTATTCTTCCAAAAAAATTGAGCAAGAAAATTAAGATTGTGGATCGATTTTCCTTGTTGAAATCCTAAATTTTTATATTATTTTTTTATTTTTGAGATAAACTATTTATCATTTAGTTATAATTTTGAGTAATTGTTTCAATTATTTTTATGTAGTTTATGGTTAATTATAAATGTTGTTGTTAAATCTTGTTTGATTTGATAAATTTTTTATTTTTTGAATTTATTAAATGGTCTTGCAGATATTATTAAACAAAAAATGATATATGGTGTCATCGTTCATCAATACAATTTCCATCACAGGTCTGGACTGATGATCACTACATTTTCTAGTTATGACTCCCTTTGAAAAATAGTTTTTCGATAGCATGGAGGGTCTAAAGAGTTACCATGGGGATACTATACCCCCTTTATTAGAATGCTAATTAGTAAAATAAGTAACCATTTATCATACAAAAACAAAAAAATTAGGGTGTGAAAGTAAATTTTTATCCAAATATTATAATATGAGGTGTTGAAAACATACAAATTGTGACAAAATCATGATTTTCTATTATGAATATCATATATATATAATGAAATAAATGATAATAGATTAAAACAAAAAAATTTATTAGTTTAAAAAATCCTTATTATCTACTGGGAATTTATACTGGGGTTATTACATGTGACCTACATTGTACTAGCATGACACACATCACCAAAAATAAATACCATCAGTAGATTTGTTTTTATTTTCTTCTTAATAATCATTAATGATTTCTATTATATAACAATTCATATTTATTTTATGTGTATATTTTTAAAATTTATATATATATATATATATATATATTTTTAAATATTTATATATTTTAATATATTCACTGATTATATTGTGATTCTAGGGGTTGAATGGATCATAATGGGATAAGATTACGGGGAAATAGTAGTGAATATGAAAAATTAGTTGATAATTTTTGGGAATTTTCTAAAAATAATATTCAAAACATAGTCTTTTTTTGGTTGTGGTGTGAAGAATTATAATATAAGAAATATAAATTATAGAGAAATCATGGATAATATCATTTAATATGGGTTTATTATTCTTTTTTCATGTTGGATTTGGAATGGTGAATGAACTTAAAATTCAAAATCTAATATTGATGAAAATATTCATAATGAGTGAAAAGATTATATTGGAGAATTAATTAATGTTTTTGGTGTGGAAACCATAAAAAAAATAACAATTGTTGATTGATTTTATAGAGATTCAGGGGAACCATTATTCCTAGGTTGTGTTAAATATACTGTGTTATAAATAGTTTTGAGTTTAGTAAACTTGAATGTATGAAATTTGTGGAGTGGTAAAATTATCTCTAACTTACTTGATCTTTTTAAAGACCTACTTCTAGAAGACAATGTTCTTCCAGATTCTAATTATAATGTGAAGAAAATATTATACCCAGCGGGAATGGGGTATAAAAAGATACATGATTAACCTAATGTTTATGTACTGTATAGGAAATTTTATAAGTATTTATCAAAATATACTACATTTTGGATATCACACTATAAGACGGATGACAAATCCAACTCAGATTCATTACCAAGTATTGGAATCTATCATAATGAAAAACCCATTTTGTACTTTCTAATAACTCCATCTAATAATTCCTTTATATAGTTTCAATAATTCAATTGTGATGCATTCTCAGGTACCAGAATCAATGCTCCCACAAAAGTAATATGGTACCTTCCAATAATTCCTTGTTTGCAGCATCTCTTTGAAAATTCAATTGAGGCAAAATGGATAGGAAGGAATTCTGACAAGTGCATCATTTATGGTAACATACATCACCCGGCTAATTTACCAAAGTAGAAGATATTGGATAAATAATTTCATGATGTTGGTAGTGAAGATAGAAATAATAGAATGTGATCGTTTATTGACGCAATGAATCCATATCGAAGCCTTTGTAGCCAACATAGTTCATAGAATATTTTTTGGTAGTTCACAACTTATCCCCACTTATATGTATTGAGAAAAATATGTTATGATGATCTTGATGGTTTATGGATCAAAAAAACCGAGAAATGATATTGATGTGTATCTTTGACCATTTATTGGTTATTTGAAACCGCTATGGGGGACATGTGTTAATGTTTTTGATGCATATAAGAAAGAGTATTTTCTTTTACGTGCTATGATAATGTTCACAATAAATGACTTTTATACATATGGAAACATATTTTGATATAATGTTAAGAGACATAAATCATCGACAATTTATCAATAAGAGACACTATATTGTTAATTTCATAATGGAATAATGACAATGTACATGAGACATTGACTATTTCTGCAAAATGATTATCCTTATCATAGATTGAAAAAAGAATTTTATGGTTTACAAGAATACAATATTCCACCAAAACCATTTTTATATGAATCATATTATGATAGGGTAAAAAATATTTATTTAACATTTGGAAAAAATAAGTTATGCTCTTAAAAGGAAACATCTAGAAGAAACAACCTATCATTTCGAACTAACTTATAAAACTTTTTTATAGATAAAACATAACATTGATGTTATAAATATTTTGAAAAACTTAGGGGTTAGTTTTATTATAATATTTTTAGAAATAAATTAAATGAAAAAATATTGATTTCATGTATATAGGACTTGATATGAATGAGAGAATATTTAGATTTAGTACACTCTATGAAATAAAAAAACACATTTACCTCCAGCTCGTCACACATTACACAATATTGAAAAAATGATTTTTTTCAATGATTCCATGGTATTAAAGTTCACAGTGGTTATCTAAAATGTGGATAATTTGTTTTCCATGAATGATTTTAAAATAATAGGTATGAGATCTCATGATTTTCATGTACTTATGAAAAAACTTCTAATAGACAAACTCTATGGGATCTTACTGATAGCTGTATAAAATACTATCTTCATGTTATATATTTTTTTCAAATTAATTTATAACAATGTAATTGATCCAATTTTTTTAGATGTGTTGGATATTGAAGCTTATTTTATAAATTTTTAAATTGAAATGTAAATACCACCTATTGTTTTTGATATAATGGTTCATCTGGTGATTAATTTTTTGAATGTGATAAGAATACGTGGGACTGTTTGTTTACGATATATTTATCCTTTTGAAATATATATATATTTTATGGGATATGTTAATAATACTTATTGAATAGAGGAATTTATTGTTCAAAAATAAGTGTTAGGGTAGGTGATTGATATCTTCACTAATTATTTTTTTGATGTTGAGAATTTTGTTCTTTATATATCCTGACAAATGACAGTTGATAGTGAAGGTAAATGAACTCAAAGCCTAAAGGTATAGTTCACTCCATTTATAAACTGATGTAGAATAATTTATACATTTTGAACAACATATATGACATTAAATCATTTATATCATCATATATTTCTGAAAAAATGTTACGATCTCTAAAAATAAATGAAAGGTGGATGATGATGGACTATAAAAAGGATTTTGTTTCATGGTTTAAAGGAAAATTAATCATAGATATATTTACATTTGAATCATAGAAATGGTTGGAATGAGGAAATTCTCTTAATATGATCATATGGTCTAATTTTGATTTTAAAAGGTATACATTTTACAAAAAAATCCAAATGACAATAGTAACAGTCAAAATAGATGTGTAGTGTCCATCACTAAAGTAATGAATTTTTTGAGAGAAAAAGATAAAAACATAAATTTATGCATCAAAAAAATATTTTGGGGTTCTTTAATACATATTGATAAATTAACTTATTAATTTTTTTTTCACTGTGTTTAAGTGTAATTGGATTTTAAGTAATAGTGGTGTGAAACATGATGAATATTTTTTTTAAAATGATTGATTTGAAAATATGTAGTTGCAATGAGGATCCATTTATCAAGGAGACACATGAAAATAAAAAATCTTATATCATTGATCCATAAAAATATTAGTGGTATATAATTTTTTATGGGAATAAAATCCATTCAGCTGATGAAGATGGTGATGATTTTATTGATTTATATAAGGATTCGTCATCTATTATAAGATTTCTCTATAACAATGACTACAAATATAACATAGTTAATTTAGTACAAAATGAGAAAGTTGAATGGATATGGGAAAACACTAAATTACTCAACTAATTAATTTGTTAATTATTTACATTATATTTATTTTTTGAAATTTACATGCATAAAAACTATAATATTTAATAACTATTATATATATAATTATATATATTTAATTATTTATATGAATTTTTTTGTGGAAAATTTTGATAATCTATGGTTATTGTAAATTTCTTTTCATTTAAATACCTCACATAAATTATTATATTTTGGTTAATGTTATGCATATGAGAACAATTTTTTGAACATTGATATTTAAATTTATAAATGTTTCTATCGTTTTATAAGTAAAATTTATATTTAATAGTTTTACATGTTTATTTTTTTGTTAAGAATCATAACATCATTAATTTTTTTAAAACATACAAATGTGTGCCACTTTTTTTAATTACATATTTCTATTTTCCAATTTTATAAATATTCACTAGTCTAATAATATGTAGCTACATAAAAATTTCAATACATTTTACAATTTCATTGAGGGATAAAAATACAGGAAAATAGGATCATGTACCACAATATTTTTTTATATTATTAAATATACAGTTAAGAAATCATGTTTTTTGAGTTATTTAAAGTGGCATTACATGTTTACCAAAACTATCACCTACATATGAAGATAGGTTATGGAATATTATTTTTTATGATAATATTAATGGAAATCGATAAAATTTAATATATTTTATTATCTATATTTATATGAAAGATAAATTGTAGTATTATCATTTTATATCATGATAAGAAGGTAGTTGAAAAAATATTGATAGATCATTTTTGTGAGGCCATAAAGGTATAATAGATCAATTTATTCATTTTATTTCATTTTTTGAATATGATATATTTTAAATGACAAATATTAATTTTATTCAATTATAGATGACATTAAATTTTTATGAAACCAGTGAAATTAAGAAAACATGTCATTATTTATCAGTGGTTCGATTGTGTGATTTCAAGGCAATGTTCACAAAATTTATGTTTTTGGAGAGATTCAAAATGAAAAACCCTACCCTAAGAATGAGTTTTTAATTGTAGATACCAGGAATAAATTTGTTTCCATTAGACATGATGATGTTATTATGATATGATAATTATATTGTATTGTAAAAATTAATATATATGTACCTAATTATTTATTAGTTATATTTTTTAAACAATAGGACTATAGGAAATCCCATGAAAGCATCCATTTGCAGAATGTATACCCTCATACATTATAACATAGAGGGTTTCTATTATTGGATTAAAAGAAACAAATGAGGAAAATTTTGAAGCATTAAGAGATCTGACTATTAATAGTTCTCATGATGTTTAGTCCGTTCCTCCTTATCCACCACCTTCCATGAAAAATGGAAAAGAGAGAGAATAAGAAATGATTAAAAGTATCTTGTAGGGAAAGCTAAGGAAGTAGATGATATAATTGTAAGTAAATATTTTTTATTTTTCATGAATTTTTCTTATTTATAAAATAACAACACTAATATAACATTTTCATTTTTCATCCCAGGATATTCTTTATGAGAAATCGACGTAGGGAAATTTTTTACCAGAGGGTAGGATGTACATCCTAGCCACTACTGTTGGAAAGCCAGAACACTATGCCAGATAAGACTATATGAAGAAAGTGTTAGTATTTGGAATGTTTTTGGTCCTCAAAGTTTTCAATAAAGATGCCGATAAATAAAATCCATAAAATCTGAGTACAGATATATAATAAAATCCATTGGTGATAATATTCAATCAATTTTATAGTCTATGATAGCACAATTGATAAGGTAGTCACAGTCTGTGAGACCTTTACACTTTGTCCAGCCTTTTTTTCTAGCTGTACGACCTATACAACCCTCTCATCTGAACCACCCTTCCCATCCTGCCTACTCAGTTCCTCAACCTCATCACTTTGACCCAACATAATACTATGAGTTGTATGATGGATATCCTTATATATATATTTTAGAATTGAGAGTCATTCATTTTTAGGGGATTTTGTACATCACTATCCTCTACAGATGAGATAGGTTATACTATCAGCATAATATATTATTGATCCTACTTATCAAATACAATTTCCTATATTTAGTAAATACTAGATTTGATGATTTTATGGGTAATTTTTTTCTTTTTCCATATGGGCTTCATAGTATTCCTTTTACAGGAGTAATTAATTTTTTTAAATATTAATTACATATAATTGAAAATTAATTATATATTTTTATAACATTTAACATATATAGAAATATATAAAATCAAAAATAAATGGAATATGGGAAACAAAATGTTTAAGAACCATCAACTGTAGATACTTCTAATATTTATGATGGTATATAAAAAATATGCTAAAATTATTCTTTCCTTGTGTAATATCAATGTGTTCTGGATGAAATTTGATAAATTTGGAAGAACCAATCCATTGAGAATATTCAAAAAATATATCATGGATCTAATTTATTTTGAAGAGATCAATGTTCCTGTGTTTCATTTTTCTTCCATGAAAGTAAATTGATGTTTTAGTTTTAATCTATTTAATAAATGATGGTTTAAATTATCATGCTATATTAATTTTTTTAATTAGGTATCCACACATGATTCGTATTTAAAATGAAAACACATGAATGTATGTTTTTATAGATCCAAAATTTATTTCCAAGGTTGTGAAATATGTGAAGACTATTAATACATTTATATATATATGTGGGAGATTAATAAATATAGAGATTGGGTGTTGGTTTTTTCCATTTCTTAATGGGTAAGAACACACATGTAATTATGAACTAATATTTATTATAACGGAATTAATTGTAAACCTTCATTTCTATAGGGAGTATTGGATGTTAGGATTAACCCTCCAAAGTGAATTCTATTTATATTAGTTTTTATCTTTATTTGGTCATGTCCGTAAAAAAGTAACCACATTATTACCAAAGTAAGTTTTCTCCTTTTTTATAAATTCATTATATTAAAGTCATATTGTATATAACAGTATTACTAATTGATATATAAGGAAATTCTATTCATCAAAAAAATTTAACAAAGATCACTTGTCGATAGAGAACCCAAATATAACCCCATAGGTTAAAGTAATAGTAATTATTTTTCATATTAGATATTATTCCGATTTTTTATATATATTGGTTTTAATTGTCAAGTTACTTATTTATAATAGCTATGTCATCCTCAACAACAATATGTTGAATGTGGTTATTATGTTCCATAATTTATATATGTGATAGTCATAATTGGGGTAAATACTAAATTAGATAATGGTATTTATGCTAATTTTTTTATATTTTCATTCATAGTATTTAGTTTTTTAATATTATATATTTCAATGTTATTGAAGACATTTAATGATGCCAAGACTTATATGAAAGTTGAACTTAGCCATCTTTGATATTGATTTTTGAACTATTTGTTAAGTATGATTATGATTTAAGGTATGTATATTCTAATTTTTATTATTAATATTACATTTTCCTAATATAAAGTGTTCAAAAACTATTTTTTATAATAGGTGTTTGAATATAATGATATCAATAGAATTATTCAACAATAAATGCAAATTATTATTTTGAAATTATTAGGTACGAGTTTTTAAATTCTAATTTATAATACAAATGTATAGATTATGTTTTTTTGTTATGTTTTCGAAATTACGTTTGGTTTTATATACTTTTTATCTATGATAAATTGTGGTTGACAACTGTATGTTATTCTTTTATTATCACGATTCAGATTTTTTAGGGTGAAAAATAAGCAATTTTCTAATTTTTTTTCTCTTTCAGCATCAGTTTTTATCTAAACCGAGCTGAAAATTAATACAAATATGCATGGGTTTCAATGTAATTTTTTAATCTGACACCTAAAATAAATCCATAAAAAAATTAGTCAATTTTTAATTAAACTCGAAACTGAAAATTCAAAAACATTGGACCATCAGAGTATATTTTAAGTTGAAACTAACACTAAAAAGGACCTTCAGTGTCACTTTTTAGTAAAAACACACACAAAACATTGGGACTAAAATTGAATAGATTATTTATGAAATCCAAATTTAGAAAATCTTTTACAAAAAATATTCTTTTTACACAAAATATATAAACTTTGGTCACACTCGGATATTAAAACTGAAAAACCAATGTTAAAACATGTTTTTGCACTAGTGAATCTTTATGATATCGCCGCACGCTATAGGGAGAAGAAAAAACGACCCAAAAACCACAACCAAAACATGAGATCAAATATTAACATACATAAGACCAAAGAGTCATCAAAACATCACCCCAAAAATGCCAGATTTGAAACAAAACCACCACTCTGGATATATGAAGGAAGAATGTAATGTAATGATATATATACAGAAACAAGTTACCATGGATCACAAAAAACAACTATAAATAACTATTGACCAAAGTGGGGGAAGACAACATATAAGATATCTTTAAGGAAGCTCGGGTTACTAAAAAATGAGAGGAAAATTGGCTGAATAAGGATAAAATTAGTTGAAAAAGGGTTATAAACAACCCATAATTTGCCCCTTTCACAACATTAATTAAATATTAAAAAATTAAACTCCATAGGGTAAATAAGATTCAATCCATAAACCATAAAAAAGATTTGAAACACCAATATCCTTGATTTTCACTAAAAACATGTCCCATATACCATTATAAATCTCACATCACGACTTACCCATTAACGTCATGAATCAATTCCACACATCACACCTAATCTATATATAATCTATGAATTATTTTGAATCACATGACATTAATCTACAACTCATGATGTAAATTAGGTTCACATTATTAACTAACTATCCTTGTTTTACTCAAACTCCACCCTCTATGTAACATCATAAAAACTCTCCAAAACATCACCAACACCCAATCTCATTATGTAATAGAATAAGAAGGCGTATACCATTACATTTTATATCTATCAGATAATTGACATTATTGGTAATACAAACAAACAGAAAGAAAGAAATGTTTTTGAAAAACCACCCCATGAGATACCACACAAGGATCTCATTACACCATGAATTCGACCAACAAGAAAACACCCCAACTGAAACACCAACAAACACCTCAGACTACTATATAACCACTCAAACATATCAAAAAATTTCATCGAGCACAAAACCACATAATCTGACACCAACCATAAACCACCTATTTTTCCACAAAACCACTACATGACACACATAATCACCACATAAATTTACTGTTAGGACAAATATATCAACCTACAGATGGTCAAACCCAACCACTTACACAACCAACACAAACCACTTCCCCAATCACAAAAATTCACGAAATCCTTCATCATTGTCTATATATTACAAACCTTGGATGGAACTTACTCACCCATATAGTTTTAATCCTGTCAATGCATAAAAAATATTGACTACGAATTAGTCCTTCCATTTTAATATTTTAGATGATTTTTCACATATTAAATAATAATGAAACAAAACAACTCAGAAAATAGTAATATCTAAGAATCACGTCATTAAAAAAACAGATCAATGAAGAACAAGAAAAATCTCTGGGTACTAAGAAATCATCTTCATATCTAGCACCCAAATACTATCTTCCAGGACATCATTCCTCCACATCATGTAAACCAAGGGAATGGCTCCTCCACAAAACACCTTCACATGATAATCCTAGATCGCCACAAGCTGATACAAAATCAGTGATTTCCCTTGATTTAAAATGATCCTCATTCAATGATCTAGGAGATATCATAAAAAACTAGTGAAATTGGGATATGTGGGAGACATCATTGATCATCCCCAATAGTGGTGGAAATACTAACCAATATATGACCTTTCAAACATTCCCCAACACCTCAATCGGATCAATAAACTAGGGTGAAATCATACTCTTCCTTCTAAAACACCAATTCCATTACTGAGGGTATACTCTCAAGAAAAGATGGCCTCCAACCTCAGAATATAGGGGCTTCCATATTCAACAATCAGAAGTAGTTTTATGGTCATTCACCACCATCTTCTACTCTAGAACTAATTGGATATTCTCAATCATTTTATAAAACATATTAAGACAAATAAACTATGACTCCTTATCCTCCATCCATCATAATAGTTAATGAAAAAATCATCCATAAAACACCTCAAAAAATACACATTAATAGAAGAGTGATATATTTTATTGTATGCAAACTCAACCAATGGAAATTTCCTTTCCCATGATCCAAAAATTTCCAAGACAGAAGCTGATGAAATATTGTAATGAACTGATGTTTTGAGTAATATTTTGTTTCACTAATAAATATGTGTTTTATTATATAATATAATATTATACACATAAAAAATAATTTAACCTAGGGGGTTGGTTGTGATTTTTACAAGAATCATTTTCTATATCTTACTCTGAGTCCGAAAGTATATGAATTATTTAATGATAATGAATGTTAAATAATTTAACCTATGAGGTTAGTTCCTGAATGGAATGTTGAATGATGATAACTCCTAAGGATCCATGGGATCAATTAGATTATAACTAGATTGATTTGGTTTTAAATGGAAATTAATGTAATTATAAAATTTTAAAATTAATGTATTGAATGAAAATATTTTGGTAAATATTTTGTGATTATAGGAAATATCATCCATAGCACTTGAAGTAGGATGTTTGCGAGAATATAACTATAGTTGTGGTAACGTATTGGTTGGTTCATAAAGTGTGGTTATGAACTATATATATACATATATACATATTCCTATTTTATTTTATTTTCAGATATGACCCCCCATGTCATTAGGATGTCCACCACCATTGTATTTTTGTGGGTGTTTTTAACCACATTGAGTATGGATAGGAACAAATGGATGACTACACCTCTTACCCCATTTTCTTCTCCTTGTGGTTTTAGTTGATGGTATGCAGGGTGGTAACGATCTCCCCACACACACACACATATATAGTTGGATGTAAGGGATTATGGTTATTTCAACCACATTTATATATGGATATATTTTCCTATGATTATTATTGATTTTTTAGTGCATGAGATATGAGGGATTGACATATAATATATGATGTGCGAGTAGTAGTGGATCTCGAAAAATAATTAGTTACTATGTAGAGATATGGATTATTATAATGGAATGATTTGATGAATGTGGTGCATTATATGTTTTATTGATGAGATATGGTGATGCGCGTTATGCTTGATAAGATAAAATTTTCTAGATTTATATGAGAAGGATTAATTTTGAATATAATTAACCGAGGATTTGTGTCATTGGGGGTAAATGGGTAAATAATTAGGGAAGTGGTTATGGGGTTCCTTATTTTTTTATTACGTTGGATATTACATTATTACTTGTATGAAATATTTAGTGAGAGATCCACTGATAGGATGGAAACATAGAATGAATATTTATGTGATGATTTAGATTAAATTGTTTTCATGGGTCTTTATTATGTTTTTATCTTTTCAAAGAGTGGATCTAGAGATGATCCTGCGGAGTATACCCATTATTCTCACCCTATGTATATATAAATACTGTTTTGTACCAAAAGAGTTGTTTGGAGATCCGGATTTGATTTTCAAAAACGTGGATTTTCTTATAATTTATTTGGGATTTATATTGGATAGAAAGAATTACATATTTGTATACTTTTTGTTTCATTTATTGATGTTCAGTTTTATGCCATTACCTGTAAATATAATGGGATATCTTCTATCCTTTTTATGAAGAGGTGTTATTTAGTGGTTATATCTTATCTCCTGTTCATAGTAATCATATTGTATAATGTATCACATTTATTTGTTTGATAAACACTTAGAAATTTTAACTAACCCATGGCCTATTGGGCCTGGTCTTTAGGTGTCATCATTTCCCTTCTTTCATTACTGTCCCATGAATGGATCATTTTTGGGTTGTGGGTCATGAAAATATAACATCCACCACATTAATACACCAAATATATTTTTTTCCCTCAATAATTCTCTACCATGTTTTCTCGTCAACCCTATACTCAATTACTAAAAGTCTTGGTCTTTGAAAACGACCAATATAAGTATCATCAATGCGTTACCAAAGCGATAACATCTAAAGGGATAGCTAATGTTCTCAACTGAATTGGGTTAGTTACTTTCTTCTTCTACCCCCTAAAATATACTATATAAATAAAAGTATTGCAGAATTAGTTTTTTAATTATGATGAAATGTTATTATAATATGGTAATTTCCAATTTAGACAGTTTTCTAAAACAACTTAAAAAAATAAAACTTCGTCATGCAGAGTTATTGAATTATGCCTCCATGAACAACATATTCAATCTGTAAATACTTCATTACATGTATGGTTCAAAAGAAAATTTTTATTAAGAAAATATAAAATTTATAACATTATTAGTATTATAAAAAGATAAATTATTATTTTAATTAATTCCTCACCCGTTTTATGAAAAAGAGTGCGATCTCTCTGTGTAAATGAAGACTACTACCATGAAAAAATGATGTATTTCATTCTCAATTATCACCCAACATGAATGAATTTTAATTTTTTTAATACAAAATAATATTTATATAAAAATACTAATATTAAGAAAATATAACATTGGTCATTCAATTAGTGATGTTATAAATAAACAATCATAGTAAACATAACTACTTTTAATGATGATATCGAGGTACCTCACTTAATTTGATTACATCTTGGGATAAAAAAACAATATAAATTTATGGAAATGGAAAAAATAAAATTCAAACACATAATTGTTTTGGAGATTATTCCTATAATTTATATCACATTGGACTATGGTAATGATACCTAGGATATTTTGGTGAAATTATCAAAACCATCTAATGTATTTGATTTGAGCATAATCTATTTAATAAATAAATAACACATCAAGATAAATAGAAATTAGAAAATGAAATCATTAATAATTATTATTTAAAAGGATTTTTAAAAAACATAAATAATTTTTCTAAGAAGTTAGTCACACACACAAACAAAATCAGGACCCAGGTAAGGGTTTCGTCATCTCAATTTTTCTTCATTGAGATATTATTTATATTCAACAGTTTCTCAATTTGTATGATGAAAGTGTTAAACAAGGATGTATTTATAAAAAAAATTTCATGAATTATAATTTATTTAAATATATACCATAATTTAACTTTCCATTTATTTTTGATTCATGTGATTTTAAATTCATATGATATTTTGGTAACTCATACTTATTTTTTGTGAGTAATAAAATTTCATCATCAACTTATTGCTTATATTATCAGTTTCTTCCAAATTATGGATTTATAATAAAAAATATATTTATCTCTTGGGAAAATATCACTTTTTATTCAAATTATCATCCTTTATGAATTTAATTCTCATAAAGACATGACACTGTATAGACTAATTGTTTTCCTTCCAAAGTAAGCTATTTATTTTTCATATACTTGTATTGAATTCCCACAAATATTATCCTTTATATTTTGAATCCCAATTATGTAATATTCTAGGTGATATTGACATTTATCTTATAATATTTCGAAAATAATGTTTTGTTATACCATTTTATATTTAAGGTTTTAGTAATGTTTCTTAAAAGTTTTTCACTATCATGATCATATGATTTTGATTCCAAAACCCATTTGTATCTTTTGGGTTACACATTCTATTCATTTTATGCCTTTTCATCTATATTATGGCCATTTAATTCAACCATATTATTTACATACTTTCCTAACATATACACCTTATTTCCTCAACCAATCTTTGTTGCAGATAATACATGGTTTATTTTCCCATCATGATTATCTGTTTTATGTTGAAATAAGTTAAAAGAACTCCCCAATTTATTATTTAATTTCAAGTAACACCTCTATAAATTATTTTAAACAATGAATAAACATTTAAATTCTTCATTATTTGATGTAATACTTTAATGGTTAAATTTTACCTAATGAAAAATAATAAGTTCTTTCGTTCATTAAAATACACTCTACACATTTCATAATACATCACCGATGTGGCTCATTTGTATTCCTACATCTATAATAATTCTTATCAATGTTTCTAAAATTTATCTTAATGCTCATGAAATATAATTATATACTAAAAATTAATTTCCAAAATAATCTAATTCCTTTCACTAATGTGAATCCTTATGATATATCCTTTGGTTATTCCTTGAGACAAGATTAAGAAACCCAATACATTGTCATTATTATTATATTTATAATTATTTATGTGTGGATTCTTTCCCATTTGTATTACACATATAAATGAAAATGTTATGAAAATAATGGGTGTGACCTGATAGAGATCCAATGAATTCAGTAGTGTATTCATATCATGAAATACCATTTATAGATCATGATTTATTAGTCTAAGCACACTATGTTAGCATTTATTATTAGTGAGACTTGACTATGGGGCATGGGTGGTTAATCTATTAATGTTATGTTATATTGTTTTTTCAGTGACCCTTTACTACAGTGCAAGGGTGGTTATCCTAAGAATAGTATTTTTTTCTTGGTAGTGATCATTGACATTGGTGTGTAAGTGGTTATCCTAAGAACACTATGTAAATTTATATTGGAAGTTATCATTGACTATATTGCACTAGAGGTTAGATTATAAACACTATGATATGATTTCATGGTGTTTATCCCTTAAGGATGATTATTATGTTATGATTTATATTTTTTCCACCAATTTATGATTCAATGAACTTAGAATATCATTTCATTATGCCATCCTTCCACTCTTATGATCATTCCATTTATGATATAATGTTATGAATCATATCTTACATGTATCATCTCAACATCATGATTTTATCTAATTATTCCCTTAATTGGTTTTATAGCTCACTCATTAATCATGACATATGGATAAATATTTTTGTTCCATGTTCGTTTTAATAAAATATTTATCTGTTTATTCGGGTTTTTTTTGAGTTTTATCGAAAGCCTGTTGAAATGTTGATGAGTTTTTTCCTTAATGATTATTTGAGAACAACCCTTTTTATTTTTTCATTATCTAGGTAATTAATATGAGTATAAATAATTATATTCATATAAGGGATTATAGTGTGGATCAACTATATAGGAATGTTCACATGTATTGAAAAATAAGTTTTTTTTGTTGTTGCTAGTCCTTAAAGACCATAACCATTCCGTTCTTCAGATTATGTGACTATTTATGAGGATTCGTTTCTATCTTATTGAAATCATGTCAAATAAAATAATTTTTATCTTATATTATCTCACATTGAAAAAAATATAGTGGTTAATGAATGTACATTTAGCACCAGACCCAGTAGTATAGGTCTAGGATGCCTCGTACAAATGTTGTAATTCAATGGAGTTCTTATATTTGTTGGTATATAAATACCTAATGTAGTGTTGTAAGATTTCATCATTATAAAAAGTAAATAAAATACATTAATATATAATAATTATAAAAAATAATGCTAACACATAGTATAAAATTCACTCAAAATAATGTGCTAATTAAATAAAGAAATGGCCTGTCCATGATTTTATCGATCTACAAATTTAAAACCCAAAAAACTTATCAATTGGTATACTTGATAGAAGAATAAAAATATCCAATTTTTCCAATAATTTTTTAAAAAATAATAAGTAATTCACATTAAAATTTATATAATACTAATAGTACTCATTGTGAATTGTCTTACCCTTTCATTCATGTTGATATGAAATATTTATTATTCAATCCTTTTTCATTATGTAACTATAAAATCATTTGTGATTGTTTAATTATAGAATAATATTAAATTGTTTATTTAAATTTATTAGATACAAATTTGTTGAAAAATATAAGACATCTAGTCCTTCAAGACATAATATTTATCATATACAAAATTTAGGAAAAAATAATGGATTTTAATAGTTGTAAAATAGAACATATTTAGTAGTAGTTAATGATAGTAATTATATAATCATACTAAATTTTTATGTCAATGATTGATTCCATTAACAAAAAATGATTAATTACCACATTATCAAATTAAATACCATAAAATCATATAATTATTAAATAATATTATCTAGACTAAATGATGTACGAATTGTATCACCATTTTTCATCATTTTAGTTGAAAGAGTATTACATGCAATCTAATGAAGAGATTTTTTATTTTTATAAATAGTAGCGTCATTCATCAACCATAGTGGAATAAATAATTAACCCCTAAAAACATGGTATATAGTGTTTCCCCGCAATTAAAATTAAATAAAGTAGATCATAAAAAAAATTTACAGTTAAAATTGTATTAAAAAATAATATATTGAATTCGAATACATTTTTTTATAATTCAACTTAAAATATTGAGAGACCATGTAATGAAAGTTTCTATTACAAGTTTGAAAATGTGAATTCCAAATCCCTAAATTGGTATATCTATCTTATCTTTTAACTCATTGGAATCCAAAATACTAGAACTAACATGACCAAAGGGTAGTGGTAAATTATGAAGGCTATCACTTTCAACATTTTACACTACATATATAGTTTCCATATAATGTATAGGTGAATATAAATATGGATAATAATTTATTAAAAAAATATATTATTTGGTTTTCTAATATATATTCATGTTATTGGTTGGGGGTGAATTTATAAATTTAAAATTAAATCAATTAAAGAAAAATGATTTAACACGTAAATTATTATAGTGGTACATTCAAAAATATTAGCATCCCCAATCTGGATAACCACCATTGGGACATAACCAGAGAGATATGTGGCTTTGGTGCAACTCCACATATTTTAGTCAATTCCAACCAGTGAAAATGGTCAATACAAATAAGTGGAGGGACAATAAATTTAGGAAGAAATAAATACAAAATACAGCGGAAGAAATATATATGAACCAATAATCACAATATAAAAATAACAAAATATAAACAACATAACTATATTCCATGTAATAGTAAATATCAATTGTATGATATATCAAAATTAACTACTATACATATCAATCAAGTAAAATAAAATAAACACGATCTCTTGTAAGATAATATTATAAAAAATGGTCAAAAATTAAAAACAAATAAAGGAAAAATTTCCAAAAGAGTCTTGACTACTAGACCAATACCATATCCCAGCAAAAACATAGACTCGTAGCTCAACCATCAAAATATACAGGGATCATACCTTACATTGGTGACAAAACATAACATTTTCTCGAGTACCATAATTCCCATGTAGAGTGTGAGTATAAATTAGTCGTCCACCACTAATGGTGTTAGTGACAAGTATAGTAAACACATATGCAGCTTTGATATGTTGTTCAAATAAAGAATAAAAAAATATCACTTTATGGAGTGATCCTGCCACACCATACGGGATGATACCTTCTTCAAATAGTGCTATAATTATACAATATACCCCTAGTCTGGAAACACCTCATGGATTAATGATACATAACTCATATTATTGTAATATGGGTGAAACAACAATCATGTTCACATATTCTATGTGAATTATGTAGGATTATCAAAACCCATCCTGGCATGTGTTCCATCAATAATAAAAATTCATTAGAAAAAGATAAATCACTAAATGAATGAGATATCACTAATCATAAGTGGATAACACAACATGAATAAAACCGAACTTGGTGGGCACTATACAATTGGTATCACTGTTGAGGGGGATGGAATACAGCGATTCCAAGTATCCATGTCGATGATACACTATATGGACAATGTTAATAGGTGGACAACAGACCACCAAGACAACATCTGAAGGTAGATAATTTATTTTCAACCAGTGAAAAATTAACCACTGACATCAAATATTGATTAGAAGGTTGACCATTGAAATAGTTTCTAGAGTGGTTATTTCACCACCAATACAACCCAGACAAGTGTAAAATTCTCCGCCGATATGAAAAATCAAGGGGACGTTATACCACTAGAATGAATATTCAATGATTACATTGATCTAATAGTGATTGATGGATCACCAGCTAAGATAGGGTTGATGTGATAACAACCTAAAACAACTATAGGTGGATTTGGAACAAAGACATACATTTTACAACTCATATAATTGACTTAACATAATAATAAATTTAAATCATTTCTAATTATCATAGATCTACGGTTATGATCATAATTCATAAATCCATCTTATATTCCCATGCCTAGCCCAATCTTATCCAGTTTAGCTCATTATCAAAAAATTATTACCACAAATAGTTCTAGGAAACAACATGAGTTTCTTAGGGTCATGTTTTATATATAGATACCCATATTGGGGTTAAAATTATGTCTCTATGACATAACCCTCATGAAAAAATCGATTATCATTGACCAATGGTGTTGATTCATAGCTTCCACAGGCCACTCAGGACCTTCTATGGATTTACTCATTCTATATGATTTAAAGGAACCATATTAATTTTGTTATAGTGAAAACAAAACAATTTGTAATTTAATTTATTTCTTATGACACATTTCTGCATATTTGAACTCACAACAATTGAAGAGGACACCAACATTGGATTAGAAGTTTCATACTCATCAATGATACTCATATTGATTGGTCCTCAAATAGATAGAATTTATATATTTTGGAAAAACCCTACAAATAATCATAACCTAAGATATACAGAGTAATGAAAAATAAAACATGGAATAAACGGAAGAGGAGTCATAACTATAATAGTGATGACCTCTTTTTAAAAATATTATCCAAATCTAATAGAAAACATAAATTATATGAACATTTAAGATAAATATTAATCAAAGGAGAAAAGTAGAGAGGGGAAAATATATATTATTAAAAAATTATGTGAAAATCATATTATGATATTTTTTAAACAATTGACTAATTAATAGATTTATAAATTTTAAAAAAATATTCAACAACACACCGATTACCATACAACCCGCCATCAAGTACTAGATGGGGACCATGTACCCACTCTTGTGTCACCAACATCATGGTGTCCCATATGAATCTACTACCTCCCCTACCTTCCCCATAAAATACCTAGTAGGAAACCCCTCGGTACCTAATGAAATGAGTCAAAATATACATGTATCATCACCAATACCATTCTCCCAAAACACCCCCAAGCTCCTGTAAACATATCCAATACAGAAGAATACCCAAAATATATGAGTCTTGAAAAAAATTAGATAAAAAACAAGCCTAACATGGTATGTGGGGTTAAAAACCCCTTCATATAGAAGTTCATCTTCATGTTTCCCTATCAAGCATCACTGAGCCACATTTGGTGAAATGATCTTACTAGTAAACCTATATATTGAACTCCCAGTCCTAGGTCTCCTCATAAATATTCCCATGTGACCAATTCTACTAGAGGGAATATTTTACCATGTATTGTATTATCTATGTGATCCCCTATCTGAACCGATTTCTCCATAAAAAATATTTCCAACCCTAGTTGAGAATTATTGACATTGGTCACATGAGAGGGTTTAAGATGGTATCTCCAATGATGAGTTACATTGAATATTTTTCATAGAAAACTATTTATATGTGGACATAACAATGATATTCTATAGTAAAAATACCCTTGGGATCCCCAAAATAGACCCATAAACCATGGAGCCAACATCCCTTGACTTGGAATACTTTAGTTTCCCAATGGAGGAACCACTAGTAGAATTTCCCAATCACTCATCTAGAAGGGTAAATAACTACATTTATAGTTGATATATAATCTATGTCTTTTATAAGAAGTTACAAATGTATTGCTAATATTTTGGATATATTCTAATGCCTCTTGTATAATATGCATCCTCATAACATATAAATCTCCAAAAACTAGTTATCATATATATGATCAAAACGGCCCACCACAAAAATCAACATAATATTCCAAAGGAATTTAATATTGATAATTATTGTTATATGATATCTTATTGATTTAATTATGGTTCGACCATTAACCAAAAAAAATTAATAAAACATTCCCCGAACATGTCCTCTGATACTATGATGGTATGATCAGACTACCTTTTGATATGTGGATAGTATGTGGTGGTTAAGTACTACTGATTATCAAGTGCCTTCTACAGGACCTAGTAGAAGCATGAAATGAAAATATAATCTCCATTATAAACTATGATTCTAGGAAACCAATGGAGATTCACAATATCCCATAAATATATACATCCCGTCTTATATCTAGAATTAACCACCTTGATCAGTAAGAAATGGACGGCCTTTATCAAACGATCCAATGTTACCAATATCACATTAATGCCATGAGACAATCTTAAAAATAATATCTTCGAATTCAGAGTAACATTGTCCCACTTATTATCAGGAATGGGTAATTACTAATTATGTCCCACTAAGAAACGATTCTTATCCATTAATTAATAGTAGGAGAGTCAATGTAAAACATTCCATGTAATGTCATTCATACTTGATGGAAAAAAATACTACCTCTATAAGTCATTGTAAATCTTAGTATGCCATGGGTCGAAAATACTTCTTGAGGACTTTGAATCCCATAATATCTCCTCAAAAAATATTTTAGGTAAAATAACAGGAGCATGGATATAAATGACGACATCAATATGATCTATCCGGTGGTAGAACCACATCATATATAATTTCCCTAATCACTAGATAATATATGTTTGTTATGTAAATCCCCTTTACCCAATCATGGAGAGAATGCACAATACTCAATGATTTCAACGTTACTTGACTTCAATACTACTAAATTTAAAGAAACATTTCAAAAAAGAGTCTAATTATCTACCATTTAATACTAGACACATGCACCAATAATAATTGATTCGTCTTACAGAGCATATTATCTATAAGGTTTCTCATCCCAATGGTATACACCAACTAAAAATTGAAATACTATAGGTAGTTGAACCATATTCTCTACAAAAGATCCATGTAAAATTGAGAAAATATATACCTGAGGATCTTATGGTTAGTAAAAACCATGAATCTTTCACCCAAATTGTAGTGACACCAACTTATAAGTGGGCGGAACATAGAAACTATCTCAAGAGTATGAACTGGGAAATTCCAATCCTGAAACCTTACCTTGTTAGACCCAGTAGAATCCACTCGACCACCCTATATCAGAACATTCCGAAGTCTGACTCTAGAAGAATCAAAATAAAATGTGTACTCTATTATTAGATCTAATAAGGCTTGGATCAATAAATATTTCAATCACCCTTTTTCATTCTAAATAGAATTATTACAAAATTATTACCTTACAAATATTCCCTTCATCTTGTTCAAGGCCATCATTTATTCTATCAAAGGAGATACATCTTGAATTTACTCTTGATAGTATCTTATTATGCACAATATTTTATGAATCTACATGATATTTTTGGGATTATCCTATGAAACCCTAACCTAAACCTTATATTGGAATTCTAATATACCTCCCTCACATATCATGTTCCCTGAGAAGAACAACTCAATGATCCATAATAGAATCTTTGGGATCACGAAATACATATTATAATCTCTTAGTGTACTTAAAATAATTTATAAATAACGAGTTAGATTCTCTGTTTATTTGGAAAAAAAATATCATTATAAAATTAAAAAAAATACAGTCCAGATACAGTTCGAAGACCCTATTCATCAAGTCCAAAAACACTTTTAGTGTGTTTTCCAACTATAAAGATATCGATATAATCCTCTACAGTCCAAAACTAATCCTAGAAGTAGTATATGTAAAACAATGGCCTCTCTCTAAACTATTGATGGACAAAACTCAAATTGTTCATAGAAAAATAACTGGCTCCTCTCAATTTGTAGAATAATCCATTAATACAAGGACAAGTATAATGGTTCCTAGCTATCAGCTTTTTCAATAATTAGTGATATATACAGAAATACAATGTTTTTTCCACCTTCTTTGATAATATTATCAGATCATCCTAAAAGGTCATTCTCAAGAGAATAAGTCTCTTCACTTCAATATTCTATAACTGATCATTCTACCTTATAAACACTACCATGATCTATCCTTGAATGTGAAGTCAATAGGGTTTGTGTATTAGATACCTACTTGATATTAAACTCAATCTCATTCTTGAGTAGGAATCCTGAGAAATGTTTAGGAAATACATCATTAAACTAGTCTGTGATAGTAAAAATAGACTGCATAGTGCAAATTATTATCTATCAAATAAATTATAGGAATCTATGCCCTGATCTCTCCAATCAAATAATGTCAAGGAATCAAAAACCATAATATATATCCTACACCTTAATGTGGGTATATCAATCACCCTTTGTTGAGGTAATAGAAAACCACTAATTATAGAATTCAATGTTTGTGCCAAACCAATTCATTCAATCCATTACACGGATCACAATGAAGGTTCATTTCATTAACCCAGAGAAGTCCTAGAGAAATATAAATCCACTAATAACTATAATTTAGACTTTTATTTTCAAAACACCCTGAAATAACGTTTCTAAGGATGTATTGATATACAATACCCCATACAAGTTCCCTATAGTATGTCATAGATCTCTAATCATATGAGAAGATATTAATGATTTCTATACACCAATATAGAATAAAATATTTACTAAGTTCAATTATACAAGAACTATATCTTGTATTGTCAATGGATTCCAAACTTACATTATAATAAACTACTAGAAATTATCTATACTCGTGGTCTAGAACCTTTGTTATATGCTCCAAAACAATTTTTAATTGGATACCTATTATTTGAAGAGAACATGGATATTTTAGCATCGGGACAATCATTTAGAAATGGTCCATGGATAACCATTGGAATATGTGGTCAATAAATACAGTTCCTAACCCATTTTTATAAGTCATATATATATTAAATACAACTTTCAATTATTTAGGAAAAGTGCTGGTATAATTATTGTAAAATAACAATGCGATTTCTGATCCCAACACCTCCCACTTATACATCAATTACCAAAACCACTATGTTTTTATCAATTTTATAAAAATGAATATATATATATATATATTATTTTATATTAATTTAAAATTTAATTTATTTACTTTTATTTGAAAAATAATTCAGAATAAATTAGGATACCAATAAAACGGTTTCCCAAAACTATTGGTATAGGTCTATACCAATAGTTTTGGAGAACAATTGGTATAAGTATTAAATTTTTTTAGACCAATGAAAATGAGTTTGTAGAAATGTGGATATAATGTACCTATAAAATACCTATACGAATATTTCTCCAATGCCATTCATATAATTTAATCATGTACCAATGGTTTTACATACTCTATAAGGGTCCATATCTAGATGTTTTGACCTTTTTTGTGTGTTTTTTGAGGATCGTAGTTCTTAGAGAAGTCTTAGAGTGGTTCAGGAGGGATTGAACTTCCTAAATATATAATATGAGATAATACACAATGTGTAAGGTGTTTTTACATCATGTATATGTAGTTCATATCTTTTTAAGGATGGTTCGCCGGGTTCTTTACAAAAATTTATAATTTGGGGTGAAATCCCTCAAGGCGATTTTAATTTTTGGTGTAATTCGAAAACTCAACATTTTTACAATGTGTATGAAATACAGATAGTGTAAATATTCTATACAGTGACTTTACAAAAGGAACAAAACTCATGATTTTATTTAAAACCATATGTCCTTTCTTGACTCCATGTGATCTGATAATACTTTTATCAAGAATTTTGGGATATCTTCAATGGGGATTGATCCTTGGCCATCCATCATCAATCATTGGCATTGCAATGTGAGCTCTACCTCCATTTATTTTAGTTTATTCTAATTCATTTTTTTCTACAATTTCTTCTTGAAATGTTATTGTAGATCACCTCCCATGTTTCAAATGTGGTTTTCTTGGTTTCTAATTATTGTGGTTGTACCATAGAGTCCTTCAATTAAAATAGATTCTTATGCGAGAGGTGACTATGATCCGTAAAATTGGTCGGATCTCAGGAGAAAAACATTAATGCCTTTGAGGTAGGGGATTCATTGATTATCTTATATTATTTATGTGTAATTGTAAATTGATCATGGTTTAGTACATTGGTTGAAAATGGAATTAAAATAATAAATATTGGACTGGATTAAAGGAACTTTTTCCAATCACTTGTTGGCGATGTTGTTGATTTTTATATTGATTGTGATTTCCCTCATGATTATCTAAATAGTGTGATATCTATTATATTAATTTTTTTATCATTTTTATAACCTTGGATTAGAATGTTGAAATTTTTAATGAACATAATGACATAATTAATAGACAATCAATTGGATTAATAAATTAAAGAATAGACATGTTTGTAATCCATTACCAGTTGAAATTTGATGATGATCAAATTGATGTAATTTAACTGTTTAATTGTAAATATGATATTCTATGAAATTAATGCAATTTATAAATAATGTGAATCATATTTATTTTTGTTGTTGATCTTAAATAAATTCCTTGGTAATTGAGATCAGTACTTCTCTAGGTTTGTTGAAAGCCGACTGAATTTTAAGATCATGTTTCTCATTTGATACATTGTTATTGCTTGATGGGTTCTTTTTCCTACAGTTAAAACTAATTAATGAATCAATTGGTTAATTCAATTTGGAAAATAATAGTTTGTTTGATAAATATTATTATTGGGTTCTGAGTTTCCCGTTTTCTTGAGAAGGCAGAGTGCCTTATTTTGGATCCTACAGTGCTCATTTTCATGAGACGGTTGAATGCCATGTTTTGAGGGACCAATAATTTTTTTTCTTCATACTACTTTGGTATGTGATATAGATACGATCCTTGGGATATGGTCATGGAATGACTGATCCAAGAGGTATAATGTGAGATATTGTACATGGAGGATCGTATGTGATGTGAGCTTTGGTGGTTATTGTCATATGTGGGTTTGGAGGCCCAGATTATGACAAAATTTCTTTTTATTACACATTAATTAATGATTTATTACATAATATTATACATAATACAAAAAAAAAGATCAATATGTCTAGTGTCTTTTGGAATTATATATATATCATAGCATATTTAACATTGGATACAACCACATTATTGAAATCCTCTTTAACATTGTTCTAATATTTCCTAGCTTTTTAAATCGACATGAGATATCTTACGACATTCATAATAAAGGTGTGATCGATAAAGCCTAGTAAGGAAATTAAAATATCATAATCAGAAGAAAGTATTAAATTTTAGATAATAGGTATATTAATGAGAGATAAAATGGGTTTGAATCATAAACATGAATAATGATGGATGATATATCATTATAGAATATAGGCAACATAGAAATGTGGAAAAAACATAAATCATGAAATCATGAATAGAGCTCGAAGCTAACTACCAAGACATCATGATTGAAAAAGTCCCTTGTTGGATTAATTTCACACTTTAATTCATTTAATGAAGTTTAATGATAATAAAACAACAAATATTCATTGTAGTGTTATATAATTTGAGGGGCACCCATCAATTTAATTTTCATCACATGCATAAGTATGTCACATTTATCATACGACATGGAATCATTTGTCATCATATTTTATTTCATGATATAGTAGTGTGGAATAAATATTTTTATGTTCCAAATAAAATAAGTATAATTGCATAAATATGAACACCCTTGATATGAAATGGGTACGGATATTCATTGTACCATTATTTATCCTGGAAAATTCTAGTGAAATTTTATTATCATCATAGGGGAAGACAAATTTTCATGGTTGAGGTTGACAATATTTAAATGGGTATCCCGTAATTTTTAAACCATAATAACATTAAATGGGATATGGAAGAACATATCCCAATAATAGTAATTGGTGAATAAATTCACAAGATAATGAAGACACTTGGATTGAGAAGAGGAGGGGATCTCTAACTAAATTTCAGCATGGTAACGAGTTTACGTAATGTTTTTTTGGATGGATTAATGAGGGTGACTGGGGTATATTATCACATGTAAATAAAAAGGACATTAATAGGGATATATGAAAACAAAACAAAATAATAATAAATATAAACTAATTGGCATAAAATAAAAGAGGTTCTTTTAGAAAAAGAAGAGAGGGAGATCCCTTACAAATTATCAGCATGGTAATTATTGTACATAAAGGAATGTAGGAGGGATTAATGAGAGAGAAATGGGTCTATCAGAACATGGGAATAATTGAAGTAATAGGGATATATAGGAACATAACCAAAAAAGAAAAATAGAAATTAATTAGCATTGAATAAAAGAGGATTTTGAATTAAAAGAATAGAGGGGGATCCCTTACCTTGATATAGTGTTTCCAAATGATTGGGAGGTTCTTCTTAAGTGATTGGGTGCACATTAGGAAGAATCTATAGAGGGGAGGGAAGAGAAAGGAAATAATAAAATAATTTTCAGTGAAGAGAAAATTAATATTGGGTGGGTTTATATAGTAATAGAGAGAATATTTATTTATTATTTATCAAAATTAGGTTTTTTACACTATATAATGAAATAACCAAAAAAGAAAAATATTACCATTATTTTCCTGTGATTTTATCCAAGGAAGGTGGAGTTTCATAATTTTATATGTAAGTGTGATGAAATTATCAAAATAATACGCTCATAATGTGTAAGTGAGTGATCTACTTAAATAAATGATTTTAAAAATGTAAAATATATTATAGGTTTTGGAGGATTCATAATGGCAGTATAAAATGTATCAAATAAAATTGATATGATATTATTTTAAAAGGGAAATATATATTTAGTTTTGGAAACCGTTTATAGTATTTATTATACCATTTTTGGGACATTATTATGTCATAATACACATGAAATATTTATATACTATTTAAATATTACATAAAAATTTGACTTTCTCAGAAAATTATAAACAATTCAACTCTGGATAATTTTGACATTTTCATTCCAAAAATAATATTAATTTTATTAGGACTGGATTTGATTTAATCCTATAATTCTTGGTATTTATTAATAATATTTTTATTAAAATATTATTTATTTCAAAAAAAATTAATTCATCAAAATAAATTCCTTAATGGAATTTCAATATTACCTAATAAGACAATTATCATTCTATTGTATGAAAATTGAAGTCATTTAAAATGTAAAAGTAATAAAATGAAAATATATTAATTATTATATAAAATATTTATTTTCATAATATTTGGGTTTTGATACATATATATCCCATTGTTACACTGAAAAACTCCATAAGTGTATGGTGAGCGATGCTGAGAATTTCATGGGATGGTTCAATGTACATGGTTCGTGATTTGATCTCTATGACTTTGGAATTATCATATGAATGATTTCTCTCATGCTTAAGCTTTTGGATCTTATAATGTGACTGGTCGATGGAAAATCCCCGTTATGCTATCTCCCATTGGAAGCTCGTATAAATGGGCTTCATACGCTACAATCATACCAGTTGAGGCCACTACTTCCTCTGTCTGTGTCAATTGGATTTTTTAAAACACTGTATTTAAACTAATCATATGATCATTATTCAACGACTATATTATCAATAGTTGTGATGATTGATAGTATTTAAAATCCAATACGATATAACAAAACCAAGTATGTGATTGTGTTTTCTATAACCACAGTACATAACAATAAATATAATTAAATCATTAGGGAAATTTTATATATAATATTTTGGGTCGTTACATGGATGATGTTGTAGAAATTGAGGCATATTATGGTGAGATGAATTATTACATCCATGTGGGTATTGAGTATGGAAGAATAGGTTGTGGAATTGGTTCAGGTATGGTTTACCTAATGATTAGATGATCTGAGCTGATATGCTAACTTTTTAATCTATTTAATGGTTGATGGGAAGGCTTATTGTTTAATCTGCAGTCTTTTCCTTAATTTTTGATGTATCTTGTGGTCCTAACTTTGATGATTCTTCTCTATGGTAGCATAATATGGTTTTCCTAGAGTACCTTGATATGTAATGATTTTAATAATTAATGAATTATTCTAATGTAATGGGGTTTGTGTTGATAGAATGAAAATTCTTAAAAGGAGTTAAAATTGATAAAAAATTGACTTGGCTTGGATTTTTTGCTTGAGGGCATGAACATTAATCTTATGACTAATGTAATTTAATGTAACTGAATTCGGATTAATATTAATGGATAATTAATTTATAATTAATTTATTAATGAATGTAAATGATTAATAAAGAAGTAATTAATGTATCTCTTTTAAATTCGTGTGTTCTTATAGAATACCTGCTCATTGTATTGGAAGATGGGAGTCTATGTGTGCTTACATATAGTTGAGTCTAAGACTAGTATATTCCCATAAAATATTTCTGAGCAATATTATTACATGTATATTCAGTTATTTCATACCATGCGACACCCATGTCAGTTTGGGTGATAGAAAACAAGTGGACTCTGGGAGTGTAAAGACCCGTAAAATTCAAGGGAAATTTTTTCTTAATTTTCTTTGGGATTTTACAAGAACGTACTTTCTGACGGAACTTGATTCTGAGGCCCGGTGTGCTAGGAATCATTTTCCAAAGTTTGGCTCGGGTACGTTCAGTGAACGAACAAGCGGGTTTTTCAAACTTTGGTACCGGTGCTCAGAATCGAATTCTGAGGGCACCGATGGAACCGTAGGGCCAGTAATTTCTTATGAACGCCATTTCCGGAGTTGCGTTTTCACGAGATAAGATGATAAAAATTGTGGAAGTTTAATTTATAATTAAACTACAATTTTTATTTTCTTTTAACGGTTTAAGGCTTTGGGTGGAAGTTGGGTATGTACACAACTTCCCATGGGAGGTTATGAGGGTGGTGGGGCCCACACGAACCCCACCCCTTCATATTCTTAAACCCCCTCAACTCACCATTAACTTTTGATAACTTAAATATTAATAACTTATGTTATTAATTAAGTGAGTTAAGTGTGGATGTTTGAATTTCAAACTCTTGAAATTCAGAAGTTATGTTATGTTAATAAAATAAGAGGTGAGCTTATTTTATTTTGGGTTAGTTTTCTTGTGGTGGAGTCTTGGGAAGAAGAAGGCTAAGGATTGACGAACTTCTTCACCTTCAACGAAGAACGTGAAGAACGCATCGGTCTCCGAAGAAGAATGACATGTTTTCAGAAACCGATTACGCGACGCCATGTACCGCGACGCTGGCGACGTCTTCTTCTGCGACGTCTCCTTCTGCAACATCTCCTTCCGCGACGTCTCTTCCCGTGATGAATCCTCGTTCGACGAACCTCCGTTTAAGCTCGCATGAGGTAGGGGTTTGTTTATTTTATTTTTTGATTCGTGAATAATACATTGACGTTCCTCGTGTAATAATACCAAATGCTGTCGATTAAAGAGAGGGGGGTCGGACCGCACAAACATGGCTGACCCACCTCCTTTATCCTTGTTGGTTCTTTTGTGGATTGGAACGGAATGGTGTGGTGCCGATGCACCACGTGGAATCCTGCGGTAAAGAATGCGCGGCGCCGTCGCGCCGCACCGTGAAATCGAACAAGGACATGACGTCGTCACGCCACGTCGAAGAGAACCGAAGACACCGTGGCTGGAGCGGGGTCGCAGAGGAGGGGCGCGACACCGTCGCGCCGCGCCGGACAAACCAAGCCGCGGCCGGTTCCGGGCCGTAGTAGAGCAGGATAACTGGCGGCCGGTTCTGGGCCGCCGGTGTCGGAGTAGGGAGGGGACCGACCGTCGCTGATCCCGTGGTGGCAGAAAACGGCCAGCCGGGGTGGGCCTACCGGACAGGAGAGCAGCCAGGGGTTCAAACCCCCGGCCGACCAGCAGAACGGCCCCCATTAAAGGGGGGCCGCGGTTACAACCAGGGGGGCAGGCCCCCCCCACGCCAAACGACACGACAGAGTGCCTGGCCAGCGTGCTGGGCACGCTGTTCCTAGACCGGGCTGGGCCGCGCCCAAGCGGACCGGACCCGGACCCGGTTCGGGTCGACCCCGGGGGTATCGGGGCGGGTCGAACCGGGCCCGAACCCCTTATTACTGAACCTTTCCGGTCGAACGCCCATAACTTATGCTACGGGCCTCCGATCGGCGCACCATCTGTTATGATGTGATCCTTGGATCTAGTCGGTCGTTTTGGTATATTGCGCTCAAGGTTTCAGAATATTTTTAGTTCAGACGGGTTGGTTTGTACACAAAACCAACCGGGACCTCGGAGCGGAAACACTCATATCATAATCTCCGGACGTCCGATTGACGTGTCATCGACTTTGTTGGATTCCTCTAAGTGAGACGGGTCTTTTGGCATACTCCACCGGAGGTTTGGATGTAGGTGGAGTACGTTTGGGTTGATTTTGATTTAAAAACCAACCGGGCCCCTAGCCGCCGGTCGGTGTAGGGAGGGGACTGGCCGCCGGTGTCGGAGTAGGCAGGGTGACCTGCGGTCGGTTCCTGGCCACCGGTGTCGGAGTAGGGAGGGGACCGGCCGTCCCCGGTCCCATGGTGGAAAAAACCGGCCGGCCGGGGTGGGCTGACCGGACAGGAGAGCATCCGAGGGTTCAAACCACTGGCCGGCCAGCAAAACGACCCCCATTAAAGGGGGCGCCGTTACAACCAGGGGGGCAAGTGCCCCCCCCCACCCACGCCAAACGGCTCGGCCGTTTGGCCGAGCGCCTGGCCAGCGTGCTGGGTGCGCTGTTCCCAGGCCGGGTTGGCTACCTGGCCGGTCCGCCAGGCCGGGCCGCACCCAGGCCGGGCCAGGCTGCGCCCAAGTGGGCCGGACCCAGATCCGGTTCGGGTCGACCCCGGGGGTAATGGGCCGGGTCGGACCGGGCCCGACCCCTTATTACTGAACCTTTCCGGTCAAACACACATAACTTGTGCTACGGGCCTCCGATCGATGCACTGTCAGTTGAGATGCGATCCTTGGATCGAGACGGTCGTTTCAGTATATTGTGCTCAAGGTTTCAGAATACTTTGAGTTCGGCCGGGTTGGTTCATACACGAAACCAACCCGGCCCTCTGAGCGAAAACACTCATATCTTAAGCTCGGACGTCAGATTGACGTGCCTTTGAATTTTTTGGATTTCTCTAAGTGAGACGGATATTTTGGCATACTCTGCCCGAGTTTTGGACACTGGTGGTGTACGGTCGGGTTGGTTTTGCTTTAAAAACCAACCGGGCCCTTGGGACGAAAAAGCCAATAACTCACAGACCGGGCGTCCAATTGAGATGCCATCTGTGATGTTGTGTTCAGGTTGACGATATGGAACTTTTGGATTCATCAAATCTGGACTATGTGTCAGTTGATGTATCAGCCTCTCAATTCGTGGAGTGGACTCTCCTGAACGCGCTTGCTGTGTGCGGGAACCCTAGTGCTGGCTGCGTTTGCGAATGTGACGATGACGACGATTATACAGAGATCCTCAATGGATTCGACGGCGATGACTACAGCACTCAGCGATCCTACGTGGATCAGTGCTACCAATCCTATGTGGGTCCGATCCTGTGTGGATCAGCGCTCATCTGTTCTATGTGAGCCAGCGCCTACAGATCCTGTGTGGGTCCGATCCTATGTGGGTATTTGCGGGGGTTAGTTACCTATCGAACCTTTGAGGGTCAGATCCTTTGTGGGTCATTGCGGGGGTTAGTACCTATCGATCCTTTGTGGGTCCGACGGCTTAGATGAATCAATAGATATATCTGATCATCTCTATCGTCATACGAAGAAGTAAACCTGTGTGAGCTGAATCCTGTTTTTCTTTCCTACGTGGATTGTGATGTGTTATCCTCTGTGGATTTACGTTTTTCTTTCATGTATGGACTGGGTTGTACTTGAGCTCGGATGTTGGAGCCGAACAAGAATTGAAGACTTAGGTATATGTATGGGCAGATACCTAAGCAGTTTCAGATGTTACTTCGTGATTTTATTTTTCCTTTGTGGATTTAGGGAGACCTTCGGGGGTCTCAGGGTTCCTAATGAGTAGCTTATACTCACCCCTACATGGGATATGCCGGCACTACATTGTGTTGGTTGCAGATGATGGACATGGCTGATCGTGCATAAGGCTTGTGGAGTAGGACGGTGCCTGGAGGTGGACCACTGGACGGGACGTACTCGGAGCGGTCAGCTAGACCCGAGGAGCAGAGGAGGATATTTGTACTCACCCTTCCGGTGGGATTTCCAGCGGACAGCTCGTCGTTGCGTCTTTACTTTTCAGTTGTTGTTTTCCTCGTCCCGTTGTACTTTACTTTCAGTTTGGGTTTGTATACTGGACCACTAACCTTCTTCACATACTATTGTACCAACTTTTACTCAGTGTTTACTTCTTCTGCTTTCTTGCTCTGTGGTGTATGTTTACTTTACAAAGGCAATGCCTTCCCCTTTTTATTAGGAATTTATGCCTTGGTGCTAGTCGCCAACCCCTGGGCTACGGTAGGCGGGCTTGGGGTAGTCATGGAATGGGCCCCGAGGACGGGTCGTGACAGGGAGGTTGTTTTCCACAACATCACGGTGGAAGGATGAAAGGATGAATATCCCCCAATAGCCTCACTTTTTTATCTTTGTAGTTACTTATGTTGGTATTCATGAACATTAGTTATCCAATGTATATTTAGATGTATATGATGGATTTTTGTTATTTCAAAGACATGTATTACTAGATATTGTATCCCATATATTATTATAGGTATGACAAGTAAGGGTTGTGATTGATTAAGGTACCGACTCAGTGTATGGGTTGTGATGGATTGAGGTATAATACCTAATGTATGATACACATTATACCGGCTATGGTGTATCCAATAAAATACCTGGTTACTATATGTGTATTTTTGGATTGGTTGATGTGTTAATGTGATGCATGTGGTTCATGTTGGGATGTTTGTCAAGGTGATTTTAGGCCAGTTTAATTTTGTAAAGAGATGCGCAGGATGTGAAATGTTGGGATGGAGCATAAAAATAGTAGGGAAGTATGAAGAGGGTACCCTTGTTGTTCAATATTATATTATATGATCTCATGTATGTGACACATGGTGAGTGTTATACAGGGTGAGGATGAGAACATAGTATACTTATTTAGGTGTTGAGTTAGTTTTACTGTTATTCACTATGCTTTAGAATGATTTCATTATCTTTTCTGAGAGATGATACAGGGAGGATCCTACTGAGTACACTATTATACTGACCCAATATATATAAATTATTTTTAGGTCATCGAGAGTGGGTTTTTGATTGCGTTGGATATTACTAGCTAATGGTATTGAAAGAGCTATTTGGGCATCGTTGTCGTTTCCATATTTACATATTTAGTGAGTACTATTTTCTTTTTAGCTTTTTATTACTATATGTTACTTCATGTTTGCACTTGGGTTATATATATATATATATCATAGAAGTTTTTGGTTGATTATCCTTATAACCCTTCCTTATGCATGTTTCCCTTAGAGGGTAATGCCTCCCATGTGCATATTTACGATATCATTGGTGCTAGTTTCCAACCCAAGGACAACTAGGGGTGGGACATAGGTGGTCACCAGCTCTCTCCCCTCATTGTAGTATATTTTTGGGAAGGGTATCATGACAAAGTGGAATAAAAGGTTCAGGTTGATGTGTTGGATGGATTTTGGAGATAGGAATATGTGAGGTTTCATCTGTGGGTAAAACAATAGTGCCAGCTATGTTCAGTAAGAGACGTAAACATGGGATACCAGCTGAGACATGGGTATTTTGGTCCCTATATGATATGTTGCACAAAACTATAAGTTTAATTAAACTTCTCAATGAATTTATACTACTTCTATGGTAGATACCTAAGAAGAGATCGTGCATCATTCTTCATTGCACATATGTTTAAAAAGTTTGGACTTTGGGATAAGATAAAACCATAACATTAAAATTAATTAATAAATTAATTAATGATAAATATTAAATATTCGAAGCTTTCTAACTCTAAAATATTGTTTTTATTGAAGGTATTTCTCTAGGTTGATTTCCTCATTACGTTCTCACCAAATATGTTTAGTAGGATGTGTCAAAAAACCGCCTAAGAGTTTGGGATGATGCTGATGATACTTGGAGAAGAAAACTCAAATAGTTACATTGTCATAGTCCACATATGTAGGAGGGATCCATTTAAGTTGTTTTTAAATAGGACTGGTTGAAGGAGGTTGATATAACTTTCATTTCAATCCCTGGATAGTAGGAGCACTGTGCTTCATTGGCTGTGACGATGCAGCATGGAGTAGTGAGGACGTGATGGTTCTTATTCCATGGGGATCTCAAAGAGTCGACATTTTCATGGGAGATGTTTTGAGACCATATCTATGTAATGTTTACTTCTTTTACTATGATGGCATACAGTCTCCATGAGCAGCTTACCCATTGACATGGTAGTTCCATTGAGCAAGAGTTTATGATCCATTTTAGGTCCCTTATATGATAGGTTTTAGACATGTACCTAGATGAGGAGGCCTAGGAGAGGAATATCTAGGGGGATTTACATCCATAGATCTGACACCAGTTTACCCCATTTACGATTATGACATATCTATAGGTGTTTGTTAGAGAATAATATATCGATAGGACACCATCCTGAGCCAGAACATCACGAGAGGGTAATCCTCATGATTCCTCATGAAGAAAAGGTGTGGTATGGGTTTAACAGTTTTATGGATAGAAAAGTTTTTATTTTTCCACTGTTAGGTATCATCCCTCGTCATCTTTATTCATCTGGGGAAGGGGCTCTCAGACCTATGATAAGAGATCATATTCATGTTTTTCTTGTATACAATAAGGATATCTCCAATAATAGTTCTAAATGATTTTGAGCATCCATCATGTGCTAGGTGTTCCATGTAATTCCCCGATCCCTGAAGCCCAGAGCCGGTGCATTATTTTAATTCATTGGCATTATTACAAGGAATCAAGTCCCAAAGGACCGATCAGTTAAGTAGTATTGTAAAATTGATTACATACATAAATGATATAATACACATTCATACATAAAACACAAAATATAACCTGCTGATAGCACCATTATTCCCCTAGCTTAACCCTTCATATAAAAAATTATACACTTATTTGAATCCGAGGAATATAAAACATATGAAAGGGGTGATCTTAGATACTATGTAAGGATAAATAAATTAGAAGAAGCTATAAACATTAAATTCAAGATGTGTTATAAAAATAACAGCCTTTTAAAAATAATATTGTTCATAATATGTTTAAAATAAATCAAACATTTCCATATAAACATGAACATGTATATTATACAAGTCGAATAATCACATGTATTATAAATTTCATACTAGGGGAATGCCTAACACCAGACAACAATAACACATAGTCAAGGCCTCGTGTTAAGACTACAAATAATGTTTTTGTCAAGGCCTTTTTCCAAGACACTAGTTTGTGTTATTAGACCTACTGATTCATCGACAAGAAATAGTTGGCACCACCCATCACTTATTATGTCTACTTCATTCCACATATGAATATGATGAAACATAACTTAATCATTCGTATAAAAACTAGCATACAAAATGTCAATTCTTAAACCATAAGAAATGAAGGTTATAAAAATAGAACATAAAGAGTAAAACATATCATAACACATTCGATACAATATAGAATATTTTATAATAATAAATCAACCATAATCAATAATAATATCCAGTAAATAATGTTTACATAGTTGAAAATGATCAGTATAAATTTTTTAGAGAAACAACTTTTTCTTTGAAATCATTTAAAATTCACACATTTATAAAGGAAGAAAGTTAAATGATATTTTGAATCAATGTGTCCCAAACCACTTTGAAACGTTTTAAAGGAATTAATATTTTCAAAAAATCATCTCCACATAAGTAAATCCTTAAACCCATTTTGAAAACATGGAAACTAATGAGAATGAATAAAAAGAATAAATATTTAAAACATTTAAAATAATGTTTTAGTTAAATAGTACCATATAAGAATCATTTTGAAATGTATTTTATGAAACTTGTTCATGGATAATAAATATTTCACATAAAATACATACACATATACAATCTCAGATAATAATGAGATTGAAGAATTAACCCTCACCTTGTAATTTTATTTGGTCGAGGGTACATTTAAGCCTCTGTATAATGACCATAGTATGATATTAAATTATAAAAGAACCATATTCATTTTTATTATATCATACATGATTCATTTATGAATTTATACTACCCATATAATAATGATTTCCATGTTCAATTAATATTTCCTGTAATAGTAAATTTCTTTATCGAACATGATTTTACTTGGTGTTATTGATCGTATCATTTAGATCATGATTTAAATAATTAAAAAATATAAAATATGATATATATATATATATAATATAAATTTTGAATTTAAATATATATATTTGATAGATATATTAAATGGAGAACACCCTTTATGGAGATGGTAGGTCATATGGACACATAAACACTATTTCCGTTTTCATATCTTATTGAATAGAAGTAGGTGAATAAGATATATGTAAGTACACCCATAAACACAAAGACACATATATATGAATATCTAGTAGAATTATAATGTCATATATTATATACTTATTAATAAAATATATTTTTATAAACATCGTTGAATGGTGAACCTGGAAATGAATCTCATCGCGTCGTGGAGACTGTAAGCCGTACGTACACATGTACAACAATATCATTTACATAATGATTAAAATGTGTGTAATTGGTTGTATATTAATTGTGAAAATAAATTATCATGTTATTTTCATTATTTATATACATATTACTCATCATTATATCAATCCATATAATATAGTGTTTAATAACAAATGACAGGATGACATGGAGACGATAACCCATACGGACACACGCATGGTGACATTATCATTTAAAGGATGGATATAATAATGGGTATGGTGGTACCATATTTATAATAACATCAAAATGTGCAAAAGGTACTGGATTTACTAATTTGGTATGAGAATTACAATGATGGAGAAATTGGAAGAAGAAAAGAACTATGAAAGAGGTGATAAAATAATTTCTACTTCTTTGGGTGTTTTCTTTTGATTTGAACAACAGGGATCCATAAGATGGATTTATTCTCAAAGGATGTCCTCTAGGATGCAGTGTGGTATTTTGGGAGGATACATGGGCATGTTTTGGCCGATACAAATGTCTTTGGAGGTGTGATTTTGAGAAAAGGTGCAGTACCATTTTATAAGAGTGGTGAGGGTCACTTTTGGAAAAGTTTGAAATATTATTTTATATAAAATGATTAATGGTTTAAAATGGATAAAAATAAATTTATTTCGAAGATAATGGGGGATGAGTCTAAATCCTCTCAAAAAATTGATTTTAGACACGTTTAGGTCACTATATTAACCATATCTTTTAGAAATAACTCTTTGTTAAATAGTTCAACTTTTACCATGCCCTCTTAATTATTATAATAAATGGTTAATAAAAATACAAAAAAAATCCAAGAAAACATCAATTGGTTAATTAGTGACATAAATATAATTATATAATTACTTTGGATCATCCATATTTTTTAGGATTATTATATCATTTAATAATATAGTATTTGTTTTAAAAACTTATTTATGTCAATTTTGGTACTATTTGGTATTTTGTTTTTGTTAATGTCATAAAAAATTTATCACATCAAAAAATTATTTAATACTCCCTAAAATGTCATATTAAACTAGAATATTCATGTATGGCATAATAAACATCAATTTATAGTTATTTTTATATTTATAATACCATTTATTTTAATCATTCATTGATAAAGTAATTATTGCATCATCCTTATGTCATAAATAAATTTAATCATTTAATCTCTAAAATTTATAAATAAAATACCATTATGTAGAAAATAGTTTATCTTTCTGATGAATATTTATAGTCTAATTTCTCTTATGTATAACCTTATATAAAAAATGGTTTAGTTACTAAACATTGAATTTAACACTTAAAACACTTCTTTAAATAAAATAATAATAAATGTCTTAATCTAATCCAAGTAAACATAAAGGATCGTACTGAATTCCAAAATAATATTTTGGTCGAAATACATTTATCCAATAAAAATATGACATGTTTTAGGGTAATTATAATATCATTTTTACCATTAATTTACCTATTTACTTTTAACCGTGGTAAATAAATGTCAAAAGTTAATATTCACCAAAAATTAATTTCATCTTATTCAATCACATTTTACATAGTGATGTCAATCGTGTCTCTTTGATTTTTGAAATTAAATTCATAGAAGTGGTACAATTACATTTTAGGCAAATTTGGAAATGTGCCTAGATGGTGTGTAAGAGACGATTAAAAGTTCAATAAAATATTATACATCTAATTATATTATAAAATGACTCCAATGAAATAAATTTAACTTATATTGGTATTATATAAAAATTTTTACTTAAAATATATTTAATTAAAAAAAATTATTATTTAAATATAAAGTCCTTTTTAAACAATAATGTAATGTTTCTCTCTATTCATCAAAAATTTAATTTTTTCAGAAAAATACCAAAAATTCACCCTAACATAATTTTGATATTTAGAATTCAATAATGAATTATATTTTTACATATTCAAAACATATAAGTTGCATTAATTAATTTAAAACTAATTCCTGTTGTCAAAACCAAAAAGTGGGGTTTTATAAATTAAAAACTATCAATAGATTGACATAAGTTTATGTCAAATTTAAATGGGAAATTACATATAAAAACCTTAATTATATTAAGTGATAAAATAAATTCTAATTATATTTCCAAACCATTTAAATTAATCATTTAACACTATAATTTATTTCAATTAAAATAGTAGTTTTTAATTAAAATTTAGTAGATTCACTATTCATCAAAATATGACACTTATCATAAAAGTTCCAAAAAATCATCCCAAATAAATTTTTACTTCCCGATTCTAAAGAAAAATCTAATTTCATTAAATTGAATATAAAAAAGTTTCAAATAATGGTTTTAAAAAGGGTTCTCCATTAAAAGGCCTTAAAATAGCATTTTTTGAAATATACTTATGTGATATGAAAAAAATTAATTGGTTCTTATATTATGTCTAAGAAACACATAATATGATTTCAAAAATTATACAGAGTATAGAAAATTCAAAATTCAGTTAATACTATTCATAACCACTTTTTGAACAGCCGAATTAGTTAGTCGTGGTGCGCTCGAACTCGGTGTTGCATGTAGCGTAAGCTATTGAATTGTTTTAAAGAGATAATGTACTATGAAATAATGGGGTGTTATATTCTCCCCTCATTCAATAAATTGCATCCTCGAAATTTGAATTTGTTTTTTGAAAATAAAAGCATGGAAATAGAATATACCTTTGTGGAAAACCCGCATCAGAAATAGGGTTAATAAAACACAGTCTTAATTAGAGGGAAAGAGAAATGTAAATGTCACCAAAAAATTAGGGTTTCTAATAAAATATCCTTACTGGAAATTATACACACACAATTGGTGGGAAAACATAAATATTTATGGGACGTGTTTGAGGTCATAAATCACAAAATAGTATCAAATTGGGTGCATCCAAGCTATCAATCCAGGATTATTTGATATATAATGGGTTCATCAAAACATAAGGTCTTAGGATAACACATTTTTTAGATATAAGATTTCTTTCCCAAAGATAAAGAATTAATTTCTTCATAGAATAAGAGAAAAGAATATACTTGAAAATTAGACTTCCATTCATTAAATAATTTCTACAACAAAATCATCTTTCACTCCAAAAAAGACAATAACACTCAAAAATATTATATTTATCATAATTGTATAGAGTTTCAAAAATAATGAATTTACAATTCATTTGTCAGAATATTTAAAAAAACTATATTATATAATCCAGGAAATCACATAGGCCAGGGGTTGGTGATGCACCCTTGTCGCCATATGGGTGTGGGTTCAAGTCTCGCGGCCTTGCCTGATGTGATGGGTTGTCGCCCGACCTCTTGGTCGTCCCTTTTATAGAAGTCCAAAAATAATCTTATGAAATGATTTAACCTTAACAATAGTATCAAATTTCAAACTTAATCTATTCAATCCTTTACAATTATCCCAAATACTTCTGTCCAAATGCACAATCCAAAATATATAAGGAAGGTAAACACAAGGAAGATTTTTTTTTCATGTAATAACATTTAAATACCTTTATCATGCATTCTTTTAAAACATAGTAACACCCTAAATTATCATAAAACCTTATTTTTTACATTCATTCTCCATTATTCCTTATAAAATATTGTATATACTCATTATATCCAAAAATGATGTAAACACAAACAAGAATGGAATAAAAAAAATTAATTAGTTTCAATGTATATAAGAATATCAAATATAATATATCCAAATTAATCAAATCTTATTCCAAAATCACTACATTAGTATCAGCACAATATTATGGTTTACCTTTCCTTCAAACATGTATTTTCCAAAAAAAATTAACTTACTATTGATTCACTTTTCTTGGTACCAAAAAATATTAAATTAGTAATGAAATAGTGATTTTGTTCAATTCTTATTTATTTCTATAATTTATATAACCAGTACAGCATTGATACAACACTCAAATGAAATAATTCATTAATAAAAACCAATGAACACAAGTCACTCCTCGTCATCTAGGGTAGTATCATAACATGATTATTATCCAATAGCATCCTTTGGGGAATACTCTGATGATTTGGACATTGATTCACATAGTATCCCAACTCCTTGAAGATGAAGAATTGTACATTGGAAACCTCTTTCTTACCATTGTAATCACGTACATAGTGTCCTTTTTTCCATAAATATAAAAAACTCTCATTCCATTAAAGCATTTAACAAGTATATTCTTTCCACAGTTATTATATATGGGAAAATCCTTCCCTTTATCCAACTTTCTCTCTACCATCCATTCCATCTCTTGATTCCCTTCTAAGACATAGGACTCAGAGAATTCATTACTTATCTTATTAGAACAAGATATCATTTCTTCTAATGATGAGAATACATGGGAAACTATTTCCCATATAAATCTTGGCTTAATCCCATGAATGATTTGATCCTTCATACTCTTTGGATCATGCATATTGTTGGAGTTCCCATTCATTCTACTATGCACTGAATCTAAACAATGAAATAAAAATGGTTAGTTTATGAATCAAAATGCATAATTCCAGACATATAAAATATGTTAGAGAAATTGAAGTAATTATGAATATAATTTATAATCGTAAAAAAATGTTTTCATTGAGAATGTATTTACTCCGAAATCCTTCATAATTGATTAGAAAGAAAATGGGAATTATCCTAAGCGTATACCCCAGGAGTGTCGTAAACAAGTGTGTGGGAAGGCCCACTGTCATATTCTAGGATACCCCGAGTGCAGTATGAAATTCTTTGTTGGAGTTTGCATTCCTAGGTACATCTGTGCTAGAGCCTCATGTACCTTCTCTTATCGAGACAGGGACATATTTCATGGAAAATACACAAAATCTCTAAATTACAAAACTTCTAGGATGTTCTTCTATACTAATCCTCAAAGTATATCTTAGGGTATTGGTCTCTAATCAGAGCTTTTCTGAATTTAGTTTTCAATGATTGTACAAAACATCTATTATACCAACTGTAATGCCCCGATCCAATAATCACGGAGCATGCGCATTATTTTATTACATTGGTATGATTATAAAGAATAAATTTCTGAAGAACCAAACATTTTAGTATTCTTGACAAATTGATTACAAAGATGAACGTTACATTACACATTCAAACATAAATCAATCAGTAAATAATAAACATATAATTCCATTATTCCCCTAGCTTAAACCGTTATATCAAATATAATACAGTTCTTGAAATCCTAGGAAAACAAAACATAAGAATGTGGTCAGCTCAGATACCCAGTAAGGGTAAATAATTTAGCAGATGCTATAAAAATTTATGTGAAGAAGTGTAATAAAAACAAAATCATTTTAGACATAAACATGAACATAATATAGAGAAAATAAACAATCATTACCACATAAACATGCACACTAATATTATACTAGTTGAATAATCACATGTAATAATCAATTTCATAATGAGGTAAAGCCTAACATCGGACATCATTTCCACATAGTAAAGGCCTCAGGACAAGACTAGAAATTTTTTTTTGTCAAGGCCTTATGCCAAAAAACTAGTGTTTCTCATTAGATCTACCAATGCATCTAGTAGCTATAGTGGGCCCCACCTGCCCCTTACTATGTCCACTGCATTCCTCATATAAAAATAATGAAACATAACATAAACATTCGTATTAAAAATAGCATATGAAACGTCAATACTTCAACCATAAACAAAAAAGGGTATAAAAATAACACATCCACTATCAAACATATCATAACACATTAGATGAAATATGTATGATTTTTTTATAATATATCAACCGTAATCAGTTAGAATGGCCCGATGGACTCAATTTTTTTATAATTCTTCTTTCAAGGGATGAGGTGGAACCCTTAAAAGGCCCAACGGCTCAAAGACAATTACTTGACCCACAGGTCTTAGAGTGAATCACCTAGAAAAGACAACTTAGAACAGCTTCTCCCCAGCATGGGTCATGTTATCATCACTCCAACATTGTAGGGCTAGTCGGCTAACATTCCTATACAAAGCTGCACAAGTCCGGTACCGATAGCAAAGCCATCCCATCTCATTCATCCAATTCTTGTTAGCTATGCTCCAGTGAGTGCTCCTACCCTGAATCCTCTTCTGAATCCTTTTCACTTGTATTCTGACTGGTACATCTGCATTCGTGTGGCCCGAAGGCCTTAGGGTGGCCCAAAGGCCTAATGGTGGCCCGAAGGCCTTATGAATCAATTTTTCCTAAGGCCTTGGGTGGCCCGAAAGCCTTGCAGGACCCAAGGACCAAACTAGTGGCCCGAAGGCCTAAATGGATGAATAGTTTGAGCTGCTACAATACCGAACAGTTCCTGTAACAGTACCCTTTACAGTACCAAATAGTATCTGCTACATTGCCTGCGATAGTACTGCTACAGTACCCCTGAAAATAAGCCTCCACCTGAATTTGATCTCGGGTCACTTGGATGCACCTTCTGTGTCCTCACCAATCGGGTTGAGTCTCATGTGCATTAATGTTTACATAGTTAAAAATGATCAATACACCTTTTTGAGAGAAATACGCATTTTTGTGAAATCATTTAAAGTCAAACATTTATAAATGAAGTAATTTAAATGATATTTCTGAATCAATGTGTCCCATACCACTTTTAAACTTTTTAATTGAATTATAATTTTAGAACAATTAGGTCCATATAAAGAAATCCATAATACCATTTTGAATACATAGACATTAATGAGAACTATTTAGAATAATATATATGAAAATAATTTAAAATGATGTTTTAGTTAAGGAGTACCTTAAAATAATCATTTTGAAATATTTTTTATGAAAAAATGGACATGGATAGTAAATTTGTCCCATAAAATACATACACATAAACAATCTCGAATAACAATGAGATTGAGGAATCAACCCTTACTTTGAACTTTTCTTTGGTCAAGGGTACATTTATGCTCCTGTATAATGACCATAGTATGTTATTAAAATATAAAAAAACCACATTAATATTTATTATATCATACATAATTCATTTATTACTTTACACTACCCATTTAATAATTATTTCCATGTTCAATTACCATTTCAGGTAATAATTGAATTCTTTATCTAACTTGTTTTAACTTATAATTATTGATCATATCATTTAGATAATTATTTAAAAACATCCATTATATAAAACATTATTTATATATAATATACATTTAGAATATTAATATGTATAATAGATAATTATATGAAATTGAAAACACCATTTTGGAGATGGTTGGTCATAGGTACGCATAAACGTTGTATCATTTTTCAAATCATATATAATAGATGTAAGTGGATAAGATATAGGTATGTATATATATATATATACTATAATAATTGTGTCTTATGTTATATACTTATTAATAACATATATTTTTATAATAATCTTTGAATGGTGAACCTATAAATAAATCAGATCAGATCATGGAGACGGTAAGCCGTACATACACATGAGCGACGATATCATTTATTTAATGATTAAATAGAGTGGAATTGGATGGTATATTAATTTTTAATAGAAATTATCATCTTATTATCATTATTTAAAGAAAATTACTCATCATTATTTCTATCCAAATAATGTAGTTTTGAATAACAAATTACACCATGGCATGGAGACGGTAAGCCGTATGTAATCACACTTGGTAACATTATCATTAAGAGGATGGATATAATAATGGATATGGTTGTACCATATTTTTAATAACGTCACAATATTTATAATTTACATGATTTATAATTTTGGTATTGAAATAACGAAGATAGAGAAATTGGAAGAAGAAAAATACTTTGAAAGAGGTGATAAAATAATTACCTCTTCTTTGTGTGTTTCTTTTTTATTTCAAAAAAAGTGAAAATTAGGTGGTATTTCTGCAGAGGGGATGCCATATAGGTTAACGTTAGGGATTTTGGGAGGATATTTGGGTAGTGTTTGGCTGATCCAAAAGGATTTTGGGGGTCTGATTTTGAGAGAATGGGAAGTGCCATTTTCTATGAGATGTGTGGGCCACTTTTGTAATTGTTTGAAAAATTATTTTATTATAAAATAATTTCCGATTTATAATGGTTCCAAATTGATTTATTTAGAAGATAATTGGGTATGGGATGAAATACTCTTAACCAGTAGGTTTTAGTCATGTTTTGATCATCATATTTACCTTATCTTTTAGATTTAACACTTAGTTGTATAGTTTAACTTTTAACATGTACTCTAGTATTATTATAATAAATTGTTAGTAAAGTTACTATAAAAAGTTATGAGAACCTCAAGTGGTTCATTAATGACATATATATCATTATATAAGTACATTGGCTGAACCTTATTTTTTTAAGATAATTATATCATTTATTAATATAATATTTCTTTTAAAAACTCATATATGTCAAATCTGACACTATTGGGAATTTTGTTTTGGTTAAAGTCATAACAACATTATCAATTCAAAGAAAATTTATTTAATCTTCCGTAAAATATCATATTAACCTAGAAAATATGTGGATGGAAGAGAAATCATCAATTTACTTTTACTTTTATATTTATAATATCATTTATTTTAATCATTCATTGATAATGTAATTACTATATCTTCATTGTGTCATAAATAAAATTAATTCTTTAATATATGAAAATTATATATAAAATACCTTTATGTAGGAAATATTTTTAGAATTCTAATAAATATTTATTTTCGAGTTTTTCTTATGTATAACCATATATTAAAAATGGTTTTGTAATTAAACATTGAATTTATCATTTTTAACTCTTCATAAAATAAAATAATATTAAATGTCGTAATCTAAAACATGTGGACAAAAAAGATAATATTTTATTTCTAAGTCTATTTTTTTCAAAAGATATTAATAAAATTGTATTAGGTCATGTGTTAGGGAAATAATATTAACAATTTTACCTTTAATTACCATATTTACATTTAACCGTGTTTAATAAAAGTCAAAAGTTACTATTCACCAAAAATTCATTTCATATTATAGAATGAAATTTTACATACTCATGTCAATCGTGTCTCTTAGATATTTGTAATTCAATTCATAGAAGAGGAAAAATTACATTTTATGAAAATTTTCAAATGTGTCTAGATTGTGGGTAAAATACGTTAAAAAGTTTCATAAAATTTTATACATCTAATTTTATTATAAAATTAATCCAATTAATTAAATAGAACTTATATAGGTATTATATATCTATTTTGACTTAAAATAAATTTAAATAAAATAAAAAATAATTTAAATGAAAAGTTGGTTTTAAACAATAACCCTATATTTCCCACTACTCATCAAACATTTAATGTTTTCAGAAAAATACCATAAATTCACCATTAGCAAATTTTGATATTCTAAATTCAAAAATGAATTCTATTTTTCCAAATTCAAAACATGGATTTTGCATTAATTGAATTAAAATTAACTTTTGTTGTCAATACCAAAAAGGGGATTTTTAAAATGTAAAAAATATCAAAAGAGTGACATATGTTTATGTCAAATTTAAATGTGAAATTACATATAATGACCTAAATTGTATAAAATTATAAAAATATAATATAATTATACTTCCAAACCATTCAAATGAAAAATTTAACACAATAAATTAATTTGATTAAATAATTTGTTTTCAATTCAAATTTAGTAATTTTCACTAATCATCAAAATAAAAAAGTTATCAGAAAAGTAAAAATAATTTATCCAAACTAAATATTTATTCCCCACTTATATAGAATAATTTAATTTCATTAAATTAAATATTTAAAAGTCTCAAATATTGGTTTTAAAAAGGGTTCACCATAAATGGCTGTAAAATTGCATTTTTTTTAAATATACTTATTTTATCTAAAAAATGAATTTGTTCTTATATTATGTATAAGAAACACATAATATGGATTCTAAAATTATATGTATTATATAAAAAAAATTCAGTTAATACGATTCATAACATCTTTCCGAACAGCTAGTTTGTTAAGAGGTGTTGCGCTCGAACTCAGTGTTGTGTGTTGCGTAATCTATTAAATTATAATAAAGAGATAACATACTATGAAATCATGGGGTGTTACATTATCAACTCCATAAATAAATTATGTCCTCACAATTTGAAAATGTATTTCGAAAATAAATGTTTTAAAATAGAAAATACCATTGTGGAATACCCACATCTGAAATTAGGTTAATAAAATTTAGTTTTAATAAGAGGGGAACTGAAATGAAAAAGTCACCACTAAATTTGGGTTTAGTATAATAGAAAATTGGTGGAAATTATAGTCAAATAATTGGAGGATAACGTAATTATTTATAGGAAGTGATTGGGGTCATCCATCACAAAAAAGTTTCAAATTGAGGTCCTCAAAGCCATAAATCTATGATTATTTAAAATATTGTTGGTTCAACAAAACATAAGGTATTAGTATAACATATTTTTGGTTTTAATATTACATACCTAAATTTAAAAAATTAATTTTTTCATAAAATAAGAGAAAAAAATACTTGACAAGTAGAGTTCCATCCTATAACTAATTTCTACCACAAACTCATATTTCACTTCAAAAGATAATAGAACTACAAAATATTCTATTTATCCTAATCGTATGGGGTTACAAAAATAGTGAATATATAAATAATTTTTCATACTATTTAAAAAACTACATTATATAAACCAGGACATCACGTATTCTAGTGGTAGGTGACGCACCCTGGATGCCCTTCGGTTGTGGGTTCAAGTATTGTCACCTTGACAGACGCAACATGTTGTCACCAGACCTCCAGGTCTTTATTTTATAACAGTCTAATAATAATATTAAAAAATGGGTTAACCTTAACAATAATATCCAGTGTCAAACATAATCCATTCTATCCTTTAGAATTATCCAAAATATATATGTCCAAACTCACAGTACAGAATTTATAAGGATGGTAAACACAATGAATGTCTTTTTCCATGTAATAAAATGTGAATAACTTCATCATTTATTCATTTAAAAAAATGATAAAACTCTTAATTACCATAAAACCTTATTAATTATATTCATGTTCTCTTATTCTATATAGAATACTAGATATACTCCTTATATCCAAAAATGATGTAACCTCCAATAAAAATGGAATAAACAAACAATTAATTAGTTTCAAAGTAGCCAAAAAATATCGAATATAATTTATCCAAATCAATCAAATATTATTCCCAAATAACTCCCTCACTATCAAAACCATATTAAGGTTTATCTTTCCTTCATCCATGGATTTTCAAAAACGATTAACTTGCTATTGAGTAACATTTCTTGGTACAACAAAATCATAAATCCTAAATGAAATAGTACTACAGTACAATCCTCATTTCATTCCATAATTCATATAACTTGTACATGGTTGATACCAAACAAAAATTACATAATTATTTAGTAAAAACATAATAACATTAGTCACACCAAATCATCTATGGTAGTATTATAACTTTATTATTATTCAATAGCATAATTTGGGTCATACTCTGATGATTTGGACATTGATTCACATAGTGTCCCTACTCCTTGCATATTAATCATTGTATATTTGAATCATTTTTCATACCCTTGAAATCACATACTTTGTGTCTTTTTTCCACATTTATAACAAACTCACATTCACTTCAAGAATTTTCCATGTTGATTTTTTCCACAATTATCAAATATGGGAAAATCCTTCTTTCCCCTATTTCCTTTATCAATCATTCTCTCAACCATCCTTTTATTTATATTATTTCCATCGAATTCATAGGACTCCAAGAATTCATTACTTATCTTATAAACACATGACACTATTTTTTCATATGAGGAGAAAACATGGGATACTATTTCCCTTCTAAATATTGGCATAACACCATGAATAAATATTATACTTCTTACTATTTGTATTATGCATATTGATTGGGTTCTCATTCTTTTTACTAGGAGCCATTTATAAATAATGGAACACACTAGGTTATTTTTTGAATCAATATTCATAATTTCAAACTTTTAAAATACCGAACATAAATTGAAATAATTATGAATATAATTTATAATCATTAAAATAAAATGTTTTCATTGAGAAAATATTTACTCTTAAATCCTTCATAATGGATTCTAATGAAAATGTGAATTATCCTAAGTATATACCCTTGGAATGTCATAACCAATAGTGCATAAAGGGTCATTTTAATGTACCAGGATAACCTGGGTCAAGCCTGAAACTCTTTGTTGGTGTTTTCAATCTAAGGTATATTTGTGCTAGATCCGCCTCTACCTGCTTGTATCCAAACAGGGATGTGTTGCAGGTAATATAATAAAAATCTCCACAATACCAAAAATTCTAGGAAGTTTTCTATACTAATACTCAAACTCTGTCTTAGGTTATCATTCTCTAATTAGAGTTTTTCTAAATCTAGTTTCAAGGATTGTACTAAACTTTCTCTCTTACCAATAGTAACACCCTGACCCCATAATCCCAGAGCCAGTGCATTATTTTAATTCATTATCATGCTTACTAGGAGTCTAGTCCTGAAGGACTAATCAATTTAGCTGTATTTGAAAACAGATTACATACATGAACCTTAAATAACACAGTCAAATAAAAAATATAAATAATCCATTGAGAATTCCATTAGTCCCCTTGCTTAACACTACATATCAAACATAAAACACTTTGTGGAATTATTAGAAAACAAAACATAAGAACGTTGTGATCTGAAATTCTTAGTAATGGTAAATAATTTACCAGAAGCTATAAACGTTTATGTCATGATGTGAAATAAAAACAACAACCTTTTAAACATATAATTGAACATAATATGAAGAACATATATAAAAAATTACCATATAAACATGCACATTGATATTCTACTAGAAGAAGAATAATTGGTAATAATTAATTTCATAATGAGGGAATCCCCATCCCTGGACAACATTACCCCGTAGTCAAGGCCTCGTGCCAAGAATACAAATAAAATTTTTGTCAATGCCTCAGTCCAAGACAATTGTTTGTTTCATGATACCAACCGATTCATCGAGGATCTATAGTGGGCTCCGTCCATTATTTACTATGCCCACTGTATTCCTCCTATGAAAATGTTCAAACATAACATAAACATTTGTATTAAAACTAGAATATGAAGTGTCAATACATCAACCATAAACCATGAAGGGTATAAAAATATCACATCCATAGTCAAAAATATCATAACACATTCAAAACAATATGGAAGATTATATTATTATAAATCAACCTTAATCAATAATAATATCCAGTAAATAATGTTTACATAGTTGAAAATGACCAATAAAACTTTTGGAGAGAAATATCTATTTTTTAAATCATATTTAAGTCACACATTTTTAAAGGGGGTAATTTAAAAGATACTTTAGAATCAAAGTGTCCCATATCACTTTGAATCTTTTTAAAGGAATTATCATTTTAAAAAAATCATGTCCATATAAATAAATCCTTAAACCCATTTTGAAAACATGGACATTAATGAGAAACATTTAGATGAATAATTATTTAAAACATTGAAAATGATGTTTTACTCATTGATTACCCTAAAAGAATAATTTTGAAATATCATTTATTAAACATGGACAATGAAAATAAATATTTCCTAGAAATTACAGACACATGAACAATCTCGGAAAATAATGAGATTGTGGAATTAACCCTTACCTTGCACTTTCCTTTGGTCGAGGGTACATTTAACCTCTTGTATAATGAGAATAGTATGTTATTAAATTATACCAGAACTGTATTCGTATTTATTATATCATACATGATTAATTTATGACTTTATACGACCCATTTAATAATTATTTCCATGTTAAATTAACATTTTGGTTAATAATCATTTTCTTTATTGTACGTGTTTTAACTTGTTATTATTGATCGTAAAATTTATATCATGATTTAATTACATCCAAAATATGAACATGATTTATATATAATATACATTTAGAATATAAATGTGTAAAATAGATAGATATATTAAATGGAAAGAACATTTTACGGAGACTATAGGTCGTACATACACATAAATGGTTTTTCGATTTTCATATCGTATTGTATGGAAGTATGTGAATAAGATAGATGTAAGTAAATATATATATATATATATATATCATGTAGAATTATTATTCCATTTATTCCATACATATTAATAATATATATTTTTATAATAATCATTGAATGGTGAACCTGAAAATGAATTTTATCGCATCGTATAGACTGTAGGTTGTACATATACATGAGCGACAATATCATTTCCATAATGACTAAAAGATGTGGATATGTATGGAATATTAATTATACAGAGAAATGATCATGTTATTTTAATTATTTATAGACACATTAATAATAATTATATCCATCCAAATAACATAATGTCGAATAACAAACTACACCGTGATGTGGAGATGGTAAGCAGTACGTACGCACACATGGTGACATTATCATTCATTGGATGGATATAATAATGAGTATGGTTGTACCATATTTATAATAACATCATAGTATGTACACAATAATAGAGTTATTATTTTGGTTTGGAAATAATATAGAATTAGAAATTGGACGAAGAAAAGATCTTTGTAAGAGGTGATAAATTAATTAACTCTTCTTTGGGTGTTTCCTTTTGATTTAAGAAAACGGTCCTAATAATGGTGTTATGATCAAGGGAAGGAATATAGGATGATGTGAGGGAAGTTGGAAGGTTATTTCGTCAGGTTTTGGCCGAGCCAAATGGCTTTGGAGGTGTGATTTTGAGAGATGAGAAAGTACCCTTTTACAAGAGCGGTGAGTGTCACTTTATGAATTGTTTGAAATATTATTTTATTATAAAATTATTTTTGGTTTCTAATATAACCAAACTTATTTTTTTGAAGATGAGTGGGGGATGAGTCGAAATACTCTCAAAAAATAGGTTTTAGATATGTTTAGGTCACCATATTAATCCTATCTTTTAGATTTAACACGTAGTTAAATAGTTTAACTTTTACCATGTCCTCTTGCATTTTTATAATAAATGATTAAAAATATTACTATAATAAGAAATTAGAACCTTAAGTGGTTCATTAATGACATTTATATCATTATATATGTCCTATGTCCAAACATTATAGTTTTAGGATTATTATATCATTTAATAATATAGTATTTTTTTAAAATCATTAATGTCAATTTTGACACTATTGGTTATTTGGTTTTTGATAAAGTCATAACAACATTATCACATAAAAAATATTTATTCAATCAGCCCTAAAATGTCTTATTAATCTTTTAAATTCTTTTATGGCATAAAAATATTTAATTAACAATTATTTTTATTGTTATAATGACAATTATTTTAATCATTCCCTGATAAAGTATTTACTGCATCATCATTATGTCATAAATAAATTTAATTATTTAATCTCTAAAAATTATAAATAAAAAACCATTATGTAGAAAATATTTCTATCTTTCTAATGAATATTTATAGTTGAATTTGTCTTATTTAAACCCCTATATAAACAATCTTTTAGTTATTAACCCTTGAATTTAACACTTTTAACTCTTCTATAAATAAAATAATAAGAAATGTCCTAATCTAGTCCATGTGGACAAAAATGTTCATATTTTTTTTTACTATGGTGTGTTTTGATCGAAATAAACTTATCCAATAGAATTAAGATATGTGTTATAGTATTTATAATATCATTTTTACCTTTAATTACCTTATTTACATTTAACCGTGGTAAATAAAATCAAAAGTTACAATTCACCAAAAAATTATTTTCATCTTATTGAACAAAATATTACTTAATAATGAAAACTGTGACACTTTATTTTTTGAAATTCTATTCACAGAATCTATAAAATTACGTTTTATGCAAATTTGTAAATGTGCTTAGAAGGTGGGTAAAAGATGTTAAAAGTTCAACAAAATTTTATAAATAAAATTTTATTATAAAATGACTCCAATGAATTAAATAGAACTTATATAGGTTATATATATATTTTTTGACTTAAAATAAATTTATATAATATAAATAATTATTTCATAAAAATTTCAATTTTAAACAACAACTCAGTGTTTCTCACTATTCTTTAAAAAATGATCGTTTTCAGAAAAATAACAAATATTCACCCTATGCTAATTTTGATACTCCTAATTATAAAATTAATTTTCTTTTAACAATTTCAAAAAATAGATGTTTCATTAATTAACTTAAAAATTATTTCTCTTTGTGAGAACCAAAAAGTGGATTTTTAGAAAGAAAAAAATATCAAATGACTTACCTGTGTTTATGTCAAATATAAACGTGAAATTGCATATAATGACCTACCTAATATTAAAACATAAAAATTTAATCTAATTATTCTTTTAAACCAATCAAATTTATAATTTAACACGATAAATTATTTCTATTAAAAAATATGTTTTCAATTAAAATTTAGTATTTTTAACTATTCATCAAAATATTAAAGTTTACAGAAAAGAACCAAAAATTTATCCAAACTTAATTTTTATGCCCCTTTTCTAAATAAGAAGTTAATTTCAATAAATTGAATATGTAAAAGTGTCATATTTTTTATTAAAAAGGGTCCTCCATTAAAATGTGGTAAAATTTCATTTTTTGAGATATACTAGTTTTATATAAATAAAATGAATTTGTTCTTAAATTATGTCCACTAAACACATATTATGGATTCTAAAATTATATGAAGTTTATAAAATTCAAAATTCAGTAAGTAATATTCATAACATATTTTTTAAATGCATATTTGGTCAGTCATGGTGCGCTAGAACTCGGTGTTGTGTGTAGCGTAAGATATTGAATTACTTTAAAGATATAACATACTATGAAATCCTGGGGTGTTACATTCTCCCCTCCTTCAATAAATTTCGTCCTCATAATTTGATTTTGTTTTCAAAAAATAGGTTTAAAGTAGAAAATACCTTTGTCGAAAACCCACATTTGAAATAGGGTAAATAAAATTTAGTCTTAATAAGAGGGAAAGGGAAATGAAAAAGTCACCACCAAATTAGGGTTTCAAATAAGAGAACAATGGTGGAAATTATGGAAAAATAATTGGAGTAAAAATGTAAATATTTATATAGTGATTGAGGTCATCAACCAGAAACAAGTGTCAAATTGAGGGCCTCAAATCCATCAATCAAAGATGATTTAAAATATCATCAATTCTACTAAAACATAAGGTCTCAGTATAAAACATTTTTGGATTTATGATCCCTTAACCAATGTTTAAGAATTAATTTCCTTATAGAATAATACAAAAACATACTTGACATGTAGAGTTCCATCCATTATCTAATTTATACCACTAACTCATCTTTCACTTCAAAAAAAATAAGAAAACAAAAATATTCTAATTATCCTAATCATTTAGGGTTCCCAAAATAATGAATTTATAATTAATTTATCAGACTATTTAAAAAAACTAAATTATAAAATCCAGGACATCACGTAGGCTAGTGGTAGGTGATGAACCCTTGTTACCCTTCTGTTCCAGGTTCAAGTCTCGTAGCCTTACCAGACACCACGAGTTGTCACCCAAACTCCAGATTTTCCATTTTATAACAATCCAAATATAATCTAAAATATACTTTAACATTAACAATAGTATCCAATGTCATACATAATCCATTCATTCCTTTATAATTTTCCAAAATACTTATGTCTAAATTCATAGTCTAAAATTTATATTGAAGGTTAACACAATGAAGAACACTTTTTCCATGTAATACCATGTAAATACCTTCATCGGGCATTCTTTTAAAACACGATAACACCCTAAATTAACATAAAACCTTATTGATTGCCTTCATGCTCCCTTATTCCATATAGAATACTAGATATACACCTTATATTAAAAATTTTAGTGAACTCCAAAAATAATGGAATAAACAAACTATTAATTAGTTTCAATTTAGTCAAGAATATCGAATATAATATATCCAAATCAATCATATCTTATTTCAAAATAACTACCACAGTTTTAGAACCATATTAATGTTTATCTTTACATCAACCATGGATTCTACAAAAAAATAACTTGATATCGAGTCACTCTTTTTGCTACCACATAATAATAAATACTTAATGAAATTGTACAACAGTACAATCCTTATTTATTCCCATAATTCCAATAACATGTACATCATTGATACAACACTCAAATAAAATTTATCTTTAATAAAAACATAAGAAAACTAGTCATTCCTCTTCATTTTTGGAAGTATCTTGACATGATTATTATCCAATATCGTCTTTTGGGTCATACTCTAATGATTTGGACATTGATTCACGTAGTGTCGTGACTCTTTATGGATGAATCATTTTACATTGGAATCCATTTGTATACCCATTCAATCACGTACTTGTAGTCCTTTTTCCACACTTATAAAAAACTCCAATTCCCTACAAGAATTTACCATGTTGATTATTTCCACAGTTACCACATATGGGAAAATCCTTCTCTTCCCTCTACCCATTATCCACCTTTCTCTCTACCATAATTTTCTTCTCTAGATTTCCTTCAAAGCCATATGACTCAAGGAATTATTTTTATATCTTATTAACATATGATACTATTTATTCGTATAATTAGAATACGAGGGGGACTATTTCCCTTTTAAATTTTTCCTAATACCATGGAAAATATTATCCTTCTTACACTTTGGATAATTCGTATTATTGGAGTTGTCATTCCTTCTATTAGGCACCATTTTTAAACAATGGAATACACTGGGTTAATTTATGAATCACAATGCATAATTCCAATCTTTTAAAATACCAAACATAATTTGAAGTAATTATGCATATGATCTATAATCATAAAGAAAATATTTTTTGAGGAATTATTTACACTTAAAGTCATTAGAATGGATTTTAAAGAAAATTAATTGTAAAAAAAATGTGAATTATCCTAAGTATATCCCCTAAGAGTGATGAAACCAAGAGTGCAGTAAGGCCTGTAGTCATGTACTAGGATACCCTGGATCATGCCCAAAACTACTTGTTGGTGTTTTCACTCCTAGGTACATTTGTGACAGAGTTGCCTCTACCTGATTGTGTCCAGACAAGGATTTATTTCATGGAAAATACACAAAATCTCTACGATACCAATATTCAAGGAAGTTATTTTATACTAACCCTCCATGTCTATCTTAGGTTATTGTTCTCTAACACAAGTTTTTATAAATCTAGTTTCCATGGTTTATAATAAAGTTCCACAGATACCAACTGTAACATCCCCACCCTAGAATCCTTGAGCTAGTGCATTATTTTAATAAAATGGAATGATTACAAGGAATCTAGTCCTGAAGAATAGATCAATTTAGTAGTCTTGTAAAAATAAATTACATTCATGAATGTTTCATACAACATTTAAACATTAAACACAATATAAATAATCCATTGTGAATGCCATTATTCCCCTAGAATAACTATGCATATCAAACATAATACACATCTTGGAATCTTGGGAAAACAAAACATAAGAAAGTGGTGAGCTTAGATGCTCAGGAAGGGTAAATAATTTAGTGGAAGCTATAAATATTTAGGTCAAGAGGATTAATAAAAAACAGCCTTTTAAACATAAAATTGGAAAATATATGGAGAAAATTAATAAACAATTTTCATATAAACATGCACATGGATATTCCAATATTTGAATAATCACATGTAACAATTAATTTTATAATGGGGGGATGCATAAAACCAGACATCATCACCACCAAGTCTGGGAATCGTGCCAAGACTATTTTTTTTCTAGGCCTTGTTCCATGAAATTTTTTTGTCTCATGATACTACTGATGCATATACGAGCTATAGTGGGCTCCACCCATCATTTTCCAATTCCACTGCATTCCTTATATTAAAATGTTGAAACATAACGTAAACATTTGTATTAAAACATGAATATGAAATGTCAATACTTAATCTATAAACAATGAAGGTTATAAAAATAGCACATCCACTGTCAAAGAAATCATAACACATTCGACACAATAAATAAGATTGTATTATAATAAATCGACCATAATCAAATATAATATCTTGTAATGAATGTTTACATAGTTGAAAATGACCAGTAAAACTTTTTGAGAGAAATATCAGTTTTTGTGAAACCATTTAAAATTCACACATTTATAAAGGAATTTATTTAAAAGAGATTTTTGAAACAGTGTCCCAAACCATTTGAAACTCTTGAATGGAACCAACATTTTAGAACAATCATGTCCATCTAAATAAATCCTTAATTTTGTTTCGAAAACATCGACATTAATGAGAATGATTTAGAAGAATAAATATTTAAAACATTTAAAATGTTATTTTATTTAAAGAGTACATTAAAAGAATCATTTTGAATTTTACTTTATGAAACAGGGACATGGATAATAAATTTTTCCTAGAAAACACATACACATAAACAATCTTAGATAATAATTAGATTGAGGAATTAACTGTCACCTCATACATTCCTTCGGTCGAAGGTACGATTAACATCCAGCATAATTACCATAATATGTTATTAAATTTTATCAGAACCATATTCATATTTATAATATCATAAATTATTCACTTATGACTTTATACTAACCATTTAATAATTATTTCCATGTTAAATTGAAATTTTGTTTAATAATTGCTTTCTTTATCGTATATGTTTTAACATGTTATTATTGATCGTATCATTTAGTTAATAATTTAGATGCATCAAAACTATAAAACAAGATTTATATATAATATAAATTTATAATATAAATATGTATAATACATAGATATGTAAAATTAGAAACATCATTTATGGAGATGGTAGGTTGTACGTACGCAGAAATGATGTTTCTATTTTCATATCATATTGAATAGAAGTAAGTGAATAAGATATATTTATGTAAAAATATATATATATCAATAGTAGAATTATTATGTCATATATAAAATACTTATTAATAATATATAATATTAGAATCATCATGGAATGGTGATCCTAGAAATGAATCTCATAGCATCGTGGTGAAGGTAAACCACACATACACACGAGCAACGATACCATTTCCTTAAGGATTAAAAAGGGTTGGAATTGTATAGTATATTAATTTTACAGGGAAATTATAATTTTTTCCATTATTTATATAAATATTAATCATAATGATATCCATCCAAATATCATAGTGTTGAATAAAAAATTACACGACTGTGTGGAGACGGTACACCGTACACACAAATGAATGGGGACATTATCATTAATAGGATGGATATAATACCAAGTATGGTTGTAAAATATTTATAATAACATCACAATATGTAGATGTTATGGTAGATATTATTTTGTTATGGAAATAACAATAAAAGAGAATGTGGAAGAAGAAAAGAACTTTGAAAGATGTGAAAGAATAATTATCTCTTCTTTGGGTGTTTCCTTTTGATTAGATCAAAAGGGCTCCGTAGGGTGGATTTATGCTCATGTTAAGGCCTCTAGAATGAAGTGAGGGAACTTTATAGGAGATTTGGGTAGGGTTTTATAGAGGAAAATGGATTTGGAGGTTTGATTTTGAGAGAATGGGAAGTACCCTTTTATAAGAGAGGTCAGTGTCTCTCTAGGAAATGTTTGAAATATTATTTTATTATAAAATAATTTTTGGTTTCTAAGGGATCCAAAATAATTTATTTTTCATCTATAGGGTGGATGGGTCTAAATACTATCAACTAATAGGTTTTTAATGATCTGAGGTCACCCTATTAACCCTACCTTTTAGATTTAACACTTAGTTAAATAGTTTAACTTTTACCATGTCATCTTATATTATTATAATAAATAGTTACTAAACATAAAATAAAAATCCAAGAGAACCTCATGTGGTTCATTAATTACATATATATCATTATATTTTTCCTTTTTCCAAACCATATATTTTTAGGACTACTATATCATTTAATAATATTGTATTGGTTTTACACATTCATTTATGTCAACTCTGACATTATTTTGTATTTTGTATTTGTTAAAGTCAAAAAAAACATTATCACTTGGAAAAAAATTATTTAATCAGCTCTAAAATTTCATATTAACCAATAAAATTCGTGGATGTCATAGAAAGCGCAAATTTTTATTTTTTGGTATTTACAGTACCAATCATTTTAATATTTCACTAAAGAAGTATTTATTGTATCATCATTGTGTCATAAATAAATTTAATTATTTAATCTCTAAAAATTATAAACAAAATACCATTATATAGGAAATATTTGTATCTATATAATTAATATTTATAGTCAATATTATCTTATGTATAACCCTATATTAAAAATATTTTAGTTATTAATCATTGAATTTAACACTTTTAACTCTTATTTAAACAAAATAATAATAAATGTCCTAATCTAATCCAAATGGACCAAAAAGATCATATATTATTTTTAAGGATGGTTTTGGTCGAAATTCACTTATTAAATAGAATTTGGACGTGTATTAGAGTTATTATAATATCATTTTTTCCATTAATTACCCAATTTACATTTAACCGTGGTAAATAAAATTCAAAAGTTACTATTCAAAAAACTATCATTTTCATCATATTGAATGACATTTTACATTTTGATATCAACCGTGTCCCTTTTATTTTTGAAATTCAATTCACAGAAGCGGTAAAATTAGGTTTTATGCAAATGTGTAAATGTGTCTTGAAGGTGGGTAAACATGCTAAAAAGGGTAATAAAATTTTATACACCTATTTTTATATTAAAATGAATTTGATGAATTAAATTGAACATATAAAGGTATTATATATCTATTTTTAGTTAAAATAAATTTAAATAAAATAAATAATTTGTTATATAAAAATTCTGTTTTAAACAATAACGCAATGTTTCTCACCATCATCAAAAATTGAATGTTTTCAGAAAAATATAAAAAATTCACCCTATGGAAATTTTGATATTCCATATTCAAAAATGAATTGTATTTTACCAAATTCAAAACATATAATTTTCATTAATTAATTTAAAATCAATTCCTATTCTGATAAAAAAAGAATGTTTTTAAAAAGAAAAAACTATCAAAATATTGGCATCTGTATTTTTCCTATTTAAATGTTAAATTACTTATAACGACATAAATTGTATTATATGATAAATATATAATATAATTATACTTAAAATATATAAAAATTCATAATTTGACACTATATGTTATTTCAATTAAAAAGATGTTTTCAATTAAAATTCAGTATTTTTTAACTATTCATCCAAATATGGATTTTATCAGAAAAGTACCGAAAATTTATCTAAACCAAATTTTTATGTCCTTTTTCTAAAGAAGAATTTAATTTCATTAAATTTAATGTATAAAAGTTTCAAATATTGGTTTTAAAAAAAGTTATCCATTAAAAATCGGTAAAATTGGATTTTTTGCAATATACATTTTTACCTAAAAAAATGAATTTGTTCTTATATTATGTCTAAGAAACACATAAAATGGATTCCAAAATTATATGTAGTATATAAAATTAAAAATTCCAGTAATACTATTCACAACCTCCTTTTGAAAGGCTAGTTTGGTAAGTCATGGTGCGTTCGAACTCAGTGTTGTGTGTAGCCTGAGCTATTGAATTAGTTTAAATAAATAATGTACTATGAAATATTATTTTGTTACCTTATACCCTCCATAAATAAATTTCTTCCTCACAATTTGAAATTTATTTTCAATAATAAAAGTTTTAAAAGAGAAAATACAATTATGGAAAACCCAAATCTTAAATAGGGTCAACAAAATTTAGTCAAAATTTGAGGGAAAGGGAAATGAAAAAGTCACCACCAAATTATGGTGTTGAATAGAAGAACATTGGTGGAAATTATAGACACATAATGTGAGGAAACATGTAAATATTTATAGGGAGTGATTGAGGTCATCAATCACAAACAAGCTTCAAATTAAAGGCCTCATAGACGTCGATCTAAGATGATTAAAAATATCATTAGTTCAATAAAACATAAGGTATTCAGATAAAAAACTTTTGGTTTTAAGATCCCTTACCTAATGTTTAAGAATTAATTTCTTCATAGAATAAGATAAAAATTATACATGACATATAGAGTTCCATCCTATAACTAATTGGTTCCACAAACTCGTATTTAAATAAAAATGATAATAGAACTCAAAATTATTCTATTTATCCTAATCGTATAGGTTTTGAAAAATAATGAATTTATAATTCATTTGTTTGAATATTTATAAAAAAAATTATACAGATCCGAACATCATGTATGCTTGTGGTAGCTGATGCAACCTTGTCAACCTTCGGTTGCGGGTTTAAGTCTCATGACCTTTCCAGACGCGACGGGTTTTGCCCGATCTTCGGGATTTCCTTTTTATAATAGTCAAAATTAATCTTATGAAATGCCTCATCCTTAGAAATATTATCTAATGAAAAGATTAATCCATTATATCCTTTATAATTATCCAAAATACTTCCATCCAAACTCACAGTCCAAAATTTTTAAGGAAGGCAAACACAATGAATATTTTTTTTCCCACATAATAACATGTGAATACCTTCAACATGTATTCTTTTAACACACAGTAACATCCAGAATTATCATAAAAACTTATTGAATAGAGTCATTCTCTCTTATTCCTTATTAAATACTATATATACTCCTTATATCCTAAAATGTCATAAACTGAAATAATAATGGAATAAAAAACAATTAATTAGTTTGAAATTAGTCAATAATATTGAATATAATTTATCCAAATCAATCATATCTTATTCCAAAATCACTACATTAGTATCAGAACCATATTAAAGTTTATATTTCTTTAGACCATGGATTTCCAAAAAAAATTACTTTCTATTGAGTCACTTTTCTCGGTACCTCACAATCATAAATCATTAATTAAATAGTACTACAGTACAAAACATATTTATTTACATAATTCATATAACCAGTACATCATTGATACAACGCTCAAATGAAATAATTATTTAATAGAAACAATATAACACTTGTAATTCTTGTTCATTTTGTGTAGTATTGTAACATAATAATTATCCAATAGCATGATTTGGGGCATACTTTGATGATTTGGAAATTGATTTCTATATTGTCCCAACTCTTAGTAGATGAAGCATTGTACATTGGAATCCTTTTTCTTCACCTTGAAATCATGTACTTGGTGTCCCTTTTTACACACATATATCAAACTCCCATTCCCATCATTAATTTAAAAAGTTTATTCTTTCCACTATTATCACATAAGAGAAAATCCTTCTTTCCCCTCTTCCCTTTATCTATCATTTTCTCCACCATCATTTTCATCTCTTTGATCCATTGAAATCCAATGTACTTGAATAATTATTTATATAACTTATTACCACATGATACTATTTAATCATATGAATAGAATACATTGGGGACTATTTAACTTCGAAATGGTTGATTAATACCATGAATTATATGATCCTTCTTACTCATTGGGTCATCTGTATTACTAGAGTTCTCATTCCTTCTACAAGGCACCATTTCTAAAAAATGGCATACACCTGGCCAGTTTATGAATCATAATTCATATTTCCAAACATGTATAATACCTAATGTAAATTGAAATAATTTTTCATACAATCTATAATCATAGAAAAATTTATTCTTTAAGGATGTATATACACCTAAATCCATCATAATTTCTTGTAAATAGAATTTGAATTATCCTATGAATATCCCCCAAGAGTTTCATAACCCAAAGTGAAACATGGCACATTCCCATGTACCAGGATACCCTGAGTCAAGCTCGAATCCCTTTGTTGGTGTTTTCAATCCTAGGTACATCTGTTCCAGATCCCCCTCTACGTACTCGTATCTGGACATGGATGTATTGCTTGGAAAATACCCAAAATCAATACATTACCAAAATTACAGGAAGTTCTTCTATACTAATCCTCAAAGACTATCTTAGGTTATTGTACTTTAATAATAATTTTTCTAAATCTAGATACCAGGGTCTGTATTAAACTTCCTCTGATACCAACTGTAATGTCCTGACCCCAGAAGCCCATAGCCAGTGTATTATATTAATACATTGATATGATTACAAGGAATCTTATCATGAATGACCAATCAGTTTAGTAGTCTTGGAAAATAAATTACATACATGAATTTATAATTACAAATTAAAACATAAAACAAAGAATAAATAATCCATTGAGAATTCCATTATTACCCCAGCTTAACTATGCACATCAAACATAATACACTTCTTTAAATCCTAGGAAAACAAAACATAAGAACATGGTGAGCTCATATGCTCAATAAGTGTAAATAATTTAGAAAATGAACTAAAATTTTAAGTAAAGATGTGTAATAAAAAAACCATTTAAACATAAACTTGGACATAATATTTAGAAAATAAATCAAACATTACCATATAAACATCCACATGGAAATTCTACTAGCCGAATAATCACATATAATAATTAATTTCATAATAAGGGAATTCCTATGTTGGACATCATTACCACATAGTCTAGGTCTCATGCCAAGACTAAAAATAATATTTTTGTCAACGCCATATGCCGAGACAATATTTTTTCTCATGAGACCTACCAATTCATTGAAGAGTTATTGCAGGCTCCACCCACCACATACTAAGTCCACTACATTCCACATATGCAAATTTTGAATTAGAACATAAACACTCATTTTAAAACTAACATACGAAATGTCCATACATTAAACATAAACCATTAAGGGAATAAAAATAGAACATCCACTGTCAAACATATCATAACACATTCGATTCAATATGGAAGATTGTATTATAAAAAATCCATCTTATTCAAGAATAATATCCAGTAATGAATTATTACATAGTTGAAAATGATCTGTAAAATTTTTTGAGATAAATATCTGGTTTTGTGAAATCATTAAAAAGTAACACATTTATAAAATAATTAATCTAAAAGTGATTTTTGAATAATAGTGTTCCATACCACTTTGAAACACTGGAAAGTAATTAACATTTTAAAACAATCATTTCCGTATAAATAATTCCTTAAAACCATTTTGAAAACATGGACATTAATGAAAATGATTTAGAAAAATAAATATTTAAAACATTTAAAATGATGTTTTAGTTAATGAGTACCTTAAAATAATAATTATTAAATTTATTTTATGAACCATATAAATGGATAATAAATATTCCACATAAAATACATACACATTAACAATATCTGGTAATAATGAGATCGAGGAATTAACCCTTACCTTGCACATTCCATTGGTTGAGTGTACATTTAACATCTTCTATAATGACCATTGTATGTTACTAACTTATAACAACACCATATTAATATTTATTATATCATTAATTATTCATTAATGACTTTATACAACTGATTTAATAATTATTTCCCTCTTAAATTAACATTTTGGGTAACAATCACTTTCTTTATTGTACCTGTTTTAACTTGTTATTATTGATCGTATCATTTAGATAATTATTTAAATACAACCATAATATAGAACATTATTTTCATATAAAATACATTTATAATATTAAAATGTATAAAAGATAGATATATGAAATGGAAAACACCATTTTAAAGAGATGATAGGTCATACATACGTGTAAACATTGTTTCCGTTTTCATATCATATTGAATGTAAGTAAGTGAATAAGTTATATGTAAGTACATATATATATCCAGTAGATTTATTATTTCATATATTACATATATATTAATAATATATATTTTTATAATCATCCTTCATTGATGAACCGAGAAATGAATCTTATCGTGTATTAGAGACTGTAAGTCGTACGTACACACGAGCGACGATATCATTTCCTTATTGATTAAAAGGGTTGGAATTGGATGGTATATTAATTGTATTGGGAAATTATAATTTTATTTTCATTATTTTTATACATATTAATCATAATTATATCCATTAAATAACATAGTGTCGAATAACAAATTACACCCCGGTGTGGAGACGGTAAGCCCTGCGTAGGATCGAATGGGGACATTATCATTCATATGATGGATATAATAATGAGAATGGTCGTAACATATTGATAATAACATAATTTTATGTAGAAAGCACTGGAGTTATTATTTTGTTATAGAAATAACAAAGAATGAGAATGTGGAAGAAGAAAAGAACATTGTATGAGTTGATAAAATTATTACATATTTTTTCAGTGTTTCCTTTTTATTTGAAACAAAGGGAACTGTAGGTTGGATTTCTCCATAAGGGAAGGCCTGTAGGTTTAAATGAGGGAAGATGAGAGTATATTTGGGAAGGTTTTTGCCGAGACAAATGTATTTGGAGGTTTGATTTTGAGGGAAGGTAAAGTACCCTTTAATAAGAGAGGTGATGGTCACTTTAAGAAATGTTTGAAATATTATTTAATTATAAAATCTTTTTTGGGTTCTAATGGCTCCAAATAGATTTATTTCAAAGCCAAGGTGGTGATGGGCCGAAGTATCTTCAACAAATAGGTTTTATAGATGTTTAGGTCACCATATTAACCTTATATCTGAGATTTAACTCTCAGTTAAATAGTTTATCTTTTATCATGTCCTCTTGTATTATTATAATATTATTTAATAAACATACTATAAAAATCCAAGAGAAGCTCAAGTGGAACATTAATGACATATATATCATTATATAAGTCCTTTCACTAAAATATTTTTTAAGATTATTATATCATTTAATAATATTTTATTTGTTTTAAAAACCCAATTATATCAATTTTGACAGTATTTGGTATTTTGTTTTTGTTAAAGTCATAACAGCTTTATCACATCAAAAAAAATTATTTTACCAGCTCAAAAAAGTCATATTAGCCAAAAAAATTCGTGTATGGCATTAAAACCCTCAATTTAAATTTATTTCTATATTTATAATATCAATTTTTTTAATCAATCATTGATAAATTAATTACTGCATCATCATTATGTCATAAATAAATTTAATTATTTAATCTCTAAAAATTATTAATAAAATACAATTATGTATGAAATATTTTTATCTTTATAATGAATTTTTATATTCAAATTTATCTTCTGTGTAACCCTATATTAAAAATGGTTTTTTTATTAAACATTGAATTTAACACTTTTAACTATTCATTAATTTCAATAATAATAAATGTTCTTATCTAATCCATTTTGACAAAAAGGATCATATTTTATTTCTAATGTTGGTTTTGGTTGAAATACAATTATCCAATAGAATTAGGACATGTGTTAGAGTAATTATAAAACAATTTTTCCTTTAATTACCCTATTAACTTTTAACCGTCGTAAATAAAAGTCAAATGTTACTATTCAACAAAAATATATTTTCATCTTACTGAACCATATTTTACATATTGATGTCAACCATTTCTTTAATATTTTTAAAATTCTATTCACAGAAATGGTAAAATTATGTTTTATGCAAATTCTAAAATGTGCCAAGAAGGTTGGTAAAATACGTTAACATGTTCAATAAATTTTATACATATAATTATATTATAAAATTACTCAAATGAAATAATTTGAAAATATATAAGTATTATATATCTATTTTGACCTAAAATAATTAAAAATAAAATAAATAATTATTTAAATAAAAAATCCATTTTAAACAATAACGTAGTTTTTCCCACTATTCATGTGGAAATAGAAGTTTTCAGAAAAATACAAAAAATTCACAATAATATAATTTTAGTATTGAAAATTTATAAATGAATTATTTTTTACCAAATTAAAAATATAGAAGTTTCATTAATTAATTTAAAACTAAGTCTCATCAACAAAACCAAAAAGCGGGTTTTAGAAAAGGAAAAACTATCAAAAGATTGACATGTGTTTACGTAATATTTAAATGTGAAATCACATTTAATGGCCAATATTGTATTAAATGATAAAAATATACTCTAATTAAAATTTCAATAAATTCGAATTCATAATTTAAAACAATAAATTATTTCGATTAAAAAAGTTGTTTTCAATTAAAATTTAGTATTTTTTCATTATTCATCAAAATATGAATGTTAACAGAAATGTACAAAAAATTTATCCAAACTAAATTTTTATGTACCTATTATAAAAAATACTTTTATTTAATTAAATTTAATATGTAAAAGGGTAAAATATTGGTTTTAAAAAGGTTTTACCATTAAAAGGTAGTAAAATTGAATTTTTTAAATATACATATTTTATATGGAACAAAATGAATTTGTTCTTATATGTTGTCTATGAAACATATAGTATGGATTCTAATATTATATGGAGTATATAAAATTCAAAATTCAGTTATTACTATTCATAACAACTTTTTGAACGTCTAGTTTGGTAAGTCGTGGTGCGCTCGAACTCAGTCTTGCGTGTAACATAACCTATTGATTTACTTTAAAGAGATAACGTACTACAAAATCTTTGAGTGTTACATTCCACATTAGGTCCCTTAATTAATGTAGTTTTAGAAGAGTTTGTAGCAGAAGGGTGCTCTAAATTGGGATTAGTAGAGAGGATATAAGACAGGTTAAGTACATCCCAAAAGTATTCTAATCCTTTGAGAGAAGAGCGTGGATACAGATGTGGTCTTTAACAGAGTCAGAGAGGCCATGGAGTGGGTTGTAGTCAGATTATTTCTTTATAATTTCTTATTCTAGAAGTAGTAGATGTCATTAGAGGCACCTTTTGATTATTTTATATGTGGGTGAATATATTTTTTGATTCAATAGAGACACATTCTTTAATATGTCCTATCCTCATCTATTATTTGGGACTTTTGGAAGAGAGGCTTCCAGTTCTCTTGAAGATGATGATTCTTGTTGGTGGTAGATATTACTTGTAATAATTTTGTAGAGTCTTTTATTTAGTGATGTGAAAGAATATCTCTTGGGGATATTTCCTATATTTGCGGATATAACTGTATGATTTCATCCTCAACATGGATTGAGTTTATATAGTTTTTGAGATCATGGATTCAGGAGTGTGTTTGTCTTGTTTGATACTGATGGATATCCGTTAGTGTTTTTTTGGTGAGTGAGACCCTTGGATGGGTCATAGGCATGTTCCATCATGGTGATCATTTATAGCCAAGTTGATGTTGAGTTTTTCATAGGTACAACAATAATTGTTTCTTATGGATGGAGAATATTACCCTATTGTATTTTCAGAGGAGGTTGTAGCATTACCCCATCATCAAGATATCATGTTTGGGATCAAACAAAAGCCAGGAGTGTATTGTCTCTTGATGTATCTATATATAATGGTGCCTTCTATGATTCATGAGCAACAAAAATAGCTTGTTGATCTATTTCATAGAGGTTTTGTTTGCAAGAGTGTGTCACCAAGGGGTGCACTAGTTTGGTTCTAGAAGAACGATGGCTTATTTTTCCATTTTTTAATGATTATCATCTATTATACTAAGTGAAAGTGAATAAAAATTTTCCTCTTTAATGGATTGATGATTTATTCAATCAGATGATGGGATCAACTTTGTTATCAAAGATCAATTTGTGTTTAGGATATCATCATATGTATGTGAAGGATGAGGTTGTTTTGAAGACATATTTCTATCATCGTAATAGGAATTATGAGTTCATTGTGATGTTTTTCAGTGTGAAAAGTTATCAAGCAATGTTCATGGGGCTAATAAGAAATATGTTTATAGAATTATTGGATAAATTCATTGTGATTTTCATCGAAGTGATCCTTGTTTACTCCATATTTGAGGAGGAGCATGAAGAGAAAATTATTTTAATTTTGGGAGTTTGTCATAATGGGAATTTATTTGAGAAGTTGATGATTCTTGAGTTATGGGATCATGAAGTTCATATCATAGAGAAAGTGGTATCCCATTAGGAAGTATGTGTGGATCCTTCGAAGAAAGGCGTAGTTGTATATTGAGAATCCCCAAGATGATAACAGAGGTACATAGTTTCCTTGATCTTGTAGGAAATTATAGGATGTTCGTAGATTATTCCTATTGGGTTGTGAATGATGTAAAATCTTAGAATTAGAAGGATTGGGTGTTCTTGTGGAATGACCAGTTCTACGAATATTTTGCGTACCTAAAATTGAATTTTGATAGTGGGCCAATCATTTATTGGCTAGTGGAGGGGGTTATGTTTGATTTTTTTATGTGACACTTCATATCTTGTATTGAGATATATTCTGATATAGTAGAGATATGTTTTTTTGGGTATCATCAGTTATGTCCCCTAAATCATAACTATGTCATCCATGATCTAGAGTTGTTGGTATTTTGTGTTTACTTTGAATTTGTGGTGGCATTTCATTATTTATGAATTTTTTGTGGGTTTTACTGGCCTTAAGAGCTTGAGGTATTTATTATACCAACGTGAGATGAACATTAATTAGTGTTGGTGGATAGAATTAGGGATAGATTATGACATTGAATCTATTATTTTCCAAGAATGGGAAATGTTGTAGCCAAGGAGCTGAAATTTTTTTCACTTCGTGGTGTTTTGGATGAATATGAGGATTCCTAAAGTTTGATGATGGAAATATCAATGATTCATCTAGATATTGGAGTGTTTGTGTGTAGTGGTTACCTTTTCAATATGATATATCCTTCTACATTGGTGTAGTTGGTGGAGGATTCCTATTTGGGGGATTCTGATGTGGAGGTCTAGAGAGACCGAGTTAGTTTTGGTGATTCCCACAACGGTTGTTCTAAGGATGGATAACACTGAGTGTTTTTTTAGGGAATGAGTTTTGTTCTTTAGCTGATGCATGATATGGTTATCAATTATTTCCATAGTTTTCATTTTTTAGTACGTCTTATCCAAAAAAATATTTAGCAACCATTGAGAGTTTAGTTTTGATGTCCTGGGTTAAAGCATTCATTAGTAGAGTTTGTCTCTCTATTTTTGGTATGCTGGAAGGTGAAAATGAGAATTGTGTTCCTAGCGGGTTTCTCTAGACATTAGAAACCCCCATTGGATGAGGGATTACATTTTTATGGAATTATTTACATCTTTAAATCAATCTTAGAATGTATATGAAGCTATATGGGTGAATATAGATTGTCTTAAAAAATTACCCTACATTTTAGTGGCCAAGGAGATGAGCTCGGTGATGATTTTATCGAGGCAATATATATGGGATTTGGTTTGAATCCATAGATTCTTGATGAAGATTATTTATTATTGGGATAATTGTTTTACCTCTTGGGTGTGGGTAGGTATCCACCATGACTTTGATTCTCAGTTATTCTTTATGACTACTTTTCATCTGTTGACAGATGGTGAGACAGAGCAGACTCTCCAGACTCTTGAAGTTGTGTTGTGATCTTGTGTCCCAAATTTTGGAGGTTCATGGATGAGGCACATTAACATGGTTTATTTTTTGTACAATAATTGTTTCCACTCCCCCTTCCCTAGAATCGTATCATGTTCATTATGTCAAACCTTTCAATTCTATATTATGATGGACTGAGGTTAGAGAAGCAACAATTCAAGGAATGAAACTGTAGATGAATATAAATGAGATTTTTAGGGTAATTTTCTAGAGAATTAAAGTAGTGTTGGATCATCATAAATATCATGGTGATCAGATAAGGATTCCTATAGAGTTTGATTTTTGAGTACATGTGTTCTTAAAGTAGACTCCTCACCACGGTCAATGAATGTTCGGTCGTGGGAGTAAGATTTAACCTCGGTTTGTTGGTACTTTTGAGGTGTTGGATCATGTTGGGTCCGTGGAATATCTAATAGTAATCCCCCTATAGGTGATCATGATACTCGATGTTTTTAAAATGTCACAACTCTACAGTTACGTTCTTGAAAAATCTCATGACATCAATTGTGTTGGGTTCAATGTTTATAATGATGTATCATTCAAGAAGAATCCTTTGAATATCTAGTTTCACTAGGAGAGGGTGTTGTACATGCATGCTATTTCATTGCTTCATGTTTTATAGAGTAATGGTTTTAGGGATAATAGTGCCTTGGAATGTGATTCGTTGATACAAATGTAGTACCCCAATATTTTTGATTTTTATATCATCTCTTGTAACGTTGTTCTTTTGTTGATGTTGGCCTTTCTGGTTTATGATATGGTTTATCTTATTTCTTGTGGTGGTTATACTCTCAGTTTGAGTGGTATCTTTCTCAAGAGACTATTTATGAGATGTTTTTTGTTTAATGGTTTTGTTTAGGTGTCCTTTGAATGTGGTGGTTTAGCTCTTGAGATATAGATATCTTTGAGAGGTATATCACATGGTGCCTGTTTGGATGATACCTTTTTATTTCCTCATTGGTATGGTTTTTTAATTCTTGAGGATGAGAATTTTTTGAGAGGTATATAATGTAAGGTATTGGATCCATGTGGTCTCACCCTTTTTGTATGTTTCTGAGTCACATAGTGGTTGGAGGAGTCTTGGAGTGAGTTTGGAAGCGTTCAATTGAAAAAAGATGGAAGTTGGGATAATACACAACGTATAATGGATTTTTTCACATAATATTTGTATATTTAATGAATTGTTAGGGATTTTTACCTAATGGCTTCATTAATTTTAATAAATATATGTCAAATTACTGTAGGTCATGTATTTTTTAGAAGAAGTCATAAACTCAACATTAACACTTTTGTAAGCCTTAGACACAATGTAAATACTCTATGAATCCCATTTTTAAAGGTGTTGTGATTAGGAATTTCTTCAAAACCGTATGTTTCTACTGACTCCAAGTGATCCAATAACCATTTTCTAATGATATTGGAGATTCCTTCAATGGTTGTCAATCCTTATCCATCCTTCATCGATCCATGGAAACCTAAGGTGAGATCTACCTCAATTTCTTGTAGTTTCTTCTCATTTAGTATAATTTTCCTCTTATATCATCTTAACATGTTAAAGAACATCATCTACTATGTTTTAATTGGGTTGTTGTAGTTATTTTTTTGGTGTTTTTGTTCCATGAAATCATTATACTGTTGTAGATTATTGTATAAGAAGTGTTCAATATCCGTGATATTGTTTCATTATCATGAGAAGAATGACAACACCTTGGAGGTAGAGGATTACTTCCATTTCATATTTAATTTACATGTAATCATAAATTGATCATGGTTTATCCCTTTGGGTGGAAATGGAATCAACCTAATAAATATTTAGCTAGATAAAAGGAATTATTTCCAATCACATGATAGTGATTTTGTATCATAGTACCATGATTGCGGTTTACCAAACAATTTTCCAGATATTATGTTTTCTATGCTATGATTTTTAGCATATTCTTATTCTTATTATCGCGTATTGAAATTGGTAAATAATGTAAATATGAAATTTATATATAAATAATTATCTTATGAAATAAAATAAGATGAATGTTTGTAATTTTTTGGTAGTTAAAATTTGATGAATATCTAGTTGATGCAATTCACATGTTTAATTATAAATATGATCTTCCATATGATTGCTGGAATTTAATAATAAATTGAATCATGTTTATTCTTATTTTTCATAATAAAAAAGGCATGTTAATTATAAAAGGTAGTTCTCTAGGGTTTTTGAAATATAAATAAATTCTAAGAGTATATTTTTCAATTGATAGCTTGTTATACATTGATGGAATAGGTTTCCTATAGTTGTAACCAGTTAATAAATAAATCTATTAATTCAATATTTAATAACTACTAGTTATGTGATAATGATAATTTATAGGGACTATGTTTCCCATTTTCTTGCGATTTTCAGGCACCTTATTTTGTAGTAGTGAGAGCTTGTTTACGTATTGATTGGTTGTTTGTTCCATACTGATTTTCTATGTTCTCTAGATACAATACATGTGATATGATCATAGTATGTCTACGTCCGGAGGGATGATGAGTAATATGGGGTGGGTATCCTTAGATGTGATGTGAGTCTAAGATGGTTATGCCTTGGATGTATGTTGTGATATGTGGGTGGTGGTGGTGGTGGGGGGGGGGGGGTGGTGATGTGAAAGAAATTAATGCCAATGATGGATTGATGCATCAATATATGCATGTGGCTACTGGAGATGGAAGTATAGGTGATGTAATAGGTCCAATATGGGCTTACCCATTGATAATAATATGATAACCAGTGAGTTATCTTTTGAATATATTTAATGGATGATGATCGAGTTTCTTGTTTTATCTACATTCAACTCCACACTACAAGAGGTTGCTGGAGGTGATTGGTTTCATGATTCATTTTTGTGGTGGATTAAGATGTTTTTCCAAGTGTACATGGATATGGATTGATGCTAATAATTAATGAATAATTCTAAACCCTTGGGGATGGTGATGGAATAATGAATATGATTAAAAGGCCTTAATATTGAAAAATTGTGGACTTTCATTGGATTATGCCTCGAGTGAATGGAATTTACTCTAATGATTAATGTAATGTAATGTGGATTATATTTAATTGTTAATTAATGTATAATTAATTAATTCAAATATAGAAATTATAAATTTGATGAACTAATTAATGTTGATCATTTGAATATTTATGTGCTTCTTGTATATCTGGTCTTAATAATGAAAGATGGGAGTCCGAGCGACATTATCTACAATTTTTTATAATACTAGGCTATACCCATATTGTCATTGTGAGATATATTATATAATTTGATACATTTCCCATCCCATTTCGGTTTAATAGACTAAAACCTAGTGGAATTTGGGAGGTCATTTTCCCTAACATCATGGTGGGATGATGGATGGATGACTACCATCTTAGGCCTCTATCTCTTCTTATGGTAGTTACTTATGCCAGTATGCATGATGATTATTTTTTGTATACATGTGTGTAGTGGTATGTGCAGGCTTGTGGTTATTTGACACACATGTATTACCGAATATAGTATCCAACAAATTATTAAAGGTTTGATGGGTACATGATGTGAATTATTTATGCTCTTACCATGTGTATGGGTTGTGATGGCTTGGTGTATTATACCTGATGTATGATACACATTATAGGGGTTGTGGTGGATCCTAAAAACTAATTATTATTACTATATATTGGGTTTTTATTGGATAATGTGTTGATGTGATGCTTGAGGTGTATGTTATGATGCAATGACAAAGTGTTTTCAGGATTACTTACTTTTGGAGAGAGATTCTAAGGACATGAAACATTAGGGTAGAGATGAAAACTAGTGGGGAATAGGGAGAGGGGTAACCTTAGTATTTTTTATTATGTTAGATACTATCTTTTATGATATAATTTCTGATAGTTACATATGGTGATGATTGAAACATAGCATACCTATTTGGGTGATGAGTTTGATTTACTATTATTCACTTCACTTTAGTTTTCTTCCTTTATCATTTACACAAGAAACTTTGGGGAGGATCCGATTGAGTATACTATTATAATCATTATACAAATATATAACTTAAATTTCAGGTCTTCCAGAGTAGTTTGGTGATCTTGATGGATATTAGTAGCTCATGGATTTTCATGAGTCGTTTGGGCTTCGTCGTTGAAGACATATTTACCTTTTAATACTTGTTGTATTCCTTTCAGCTGTTTAGTACTGAATGGAATTGTATGTTTTCATATGGGTTTTCCTTATATATATATATATATATGAAAAGGTCTTGTTTTTTTATACTTCATAAATATCTCTTCAACATGTATCATTCTGTGGAAAATTTCCACCATAGGCATGTTTATTATACCCTTGGTGTTGGCCACCAACCTAAGGCCTACAAAAGGCGACACTTAAAAAGTCCCAATCTCTTTCTATTAATTATGCTAACATTGTGGGGAGGGGTTTGTGAAATAAATAATTTTATTAGTCCATTGGTATAGGTCAAATTTATAATACTGGGTCCAAAACTGTTGCTATAGGTCCATTGGTATCAGTTGAATTTCTAGAAGTGGGAGGCTTTTCAATGGTATGATGTTGTCTTTATCCCTAGCCTTAAGCCCCTATCCCCTGACCCCATGGTTAATATATATACTAGTGATATTTCCCAAAACATAGGTAACCACTACATTTTCAATGACCTAAATCCCTAGAGGATCCCTAACAACCTAATTTATTATGAACTCTTATATTTGTCTCTATACCATAGGTCTCAATAGTGTAACACCATATATCTAATCGTGGCGTGATAATTTTTTTTTTCAATAAATGTCCCACCTATTCACATTAATATTAATCCTTTTAAAGCCTACCATAATCTGGTTGAATATGGTTCTACAAGATATAGTGGTAGTACTCAACCAGGCTCTCCCTCCTAGAGTATGTGATGAAACCCCACCTTGGATACTCTAACTATCGTTGTCTAGGTGAAACTTATTAATAATATACTTATGAATTAATGATGCACCACTCACCACCAGGTTAGAGTAATCTAGATACCATGATTTCATACTGTTATTCTTGTTCAACTCCATGGTTAGAGAATTATGCATTACCTTAGGAGTTGATGTCAAGTTTAATATATCATTTGGGTCTTGATAGAGTTCCTTAATCCGTCCTAAAAACACGACTCTTATATTCTCATAACCCATTAACATTGGTGAAAAACTAAGAATATAAATAAATGAGACAACAAAATCCAACACCGGTATGACCCTATACCATATTTATGATCTCTCAATCCTAACCTTCCATTAGAGCCACACAACATAAGAGATCATATTATGGGGAAAAAAATTCAATCCAATAACAACCCCACATACAATTGTTCATTGACTATAATATCCAACCATTTCTATACTGCCCCTCAAGGACTATATGTTTAAATATTCACCCACCCCTTTTGGGGTGGGGGACTTGATGTGATCAGTTATAGTCCTCAAGGACTCTATCTAGAACATGGTAGTCTGCATTCAATCCTCACCGACAATGAGAAATGGATACTACACCTAGTACTCATGTGTAATTTCTGAAATGGTTGAACAAACTCTTTGTGCCACAAGACCCATGGGAATTAACATATAAATCAGACTCTCTAGGAGATTCTATTCATTTATAGGAACAATCCTAAAAATTTTCATTGAATTTACTATTGATGGGTGATTCCCATCCCTTACCTCATGGCACTAAATGAGCAGTCATCATAGAGGAATATATCTTTTATTCAAAGAACATGATTAAAAATAAATTTATTAAATTGATCAAAATTTCATTATTAAGGTAAGAGATAATAGTTATATGCTTCTACACTCTAAATCCACATGCTATGAAACAAGGTTCCCACCACTACTATTGAGTCTAGACTGACCTGCCCACTCTCAGTGCAAGAAAAAATCATGAATAGTGGGTATATGAAGGTTATATCATATCCCAGAAATAGTTTGTAATGAAGGCCCATCCATGTGGATTAGAAGTAAGAATATGTATATGTAAATTCTATAAATGGGTTTTTAGTACATCAAAGGATCCAACCCTGCATCATAACTAGAATGATAATCGTATCCAAGAATATAGATATCATATGATAAATGTGTTATAAAATTATATGGGAGTGAATAGACTCTTTCTACATTATTAAGAGAGTAAAAAATAATAATCAACAAATAAATATGATAATGAATCATATTCATAAAAAGAAACTAAACTATAAATAGGAAAACCAAGAACTACAGTCCCATCCATGGTAATATAGACTTCCCTCATACATGGGTTTGATACTACCAAACATATGATCTATACGAGGAACCCAAAAATATCATACACACTATCCTTAATATCCCAAATAGTATGATATAATAAAAAAACAATGATACCACTTTAAAAGATCATAAATATAGTTCACATAATATATGACTGATCTAAAGGGATATGTACCTCATGTGAACCCCATGTATACCAAATAAATTAGACCAGTAGAAAGGGTCAATAAAATTAAGTGGATAGACTATACCCTTAGACAAACATAACCATATAAACACCAAAAAAATAAATATCTAAAAAATAATAATCACAACATAACAACAAACTAAGATAAATAATTTAGAAATATACTAGAAAATACTAAATATCAACACCATGATATATCATAAATCACTTATTCTAGATATCATACATGTCATTCAAATCATAAAACACTGAATTAACATCTCAAATCGGATGTCCAAATCAATAATGAACTTTTCCTTAATTGATTCAGGATAAATGATGTTTCCTCAGGTATCATGGTTCATGATTAGGGTGTGGGTAAAATTTAATAGTTCATTACAAATAGTTTTAGTAAGAAGTAAAGAAAGTACATTAAAATTCTCAATATATAGTGGTAATAAATATGGTAAAATATAACCTTTAACTATATATGGGTGTGTGAGTCAACCATAATGTCCATGTCTACAAGAGGCATACAGAAAGACAGGTGAACAAAATAACACTCTTAAAATTATTTTAGATTAACCATCTTTTATAGTGGATCAACATACTTATTTTTCATAACCTAAACATTCTAAAGGATATTCATTTCTTGAATAAATTTATGTTCTGTATTATATAATATTATACATGTAAAAAATAAAGAGAATCTAATTTTTTAATCACATTAGAAATTATCATTACATTTGTCATTTATAAAACCAATTAAAAAGGAAAACATTATAACTCAACAAAAATATAAAATAGAATAGCTAAAATGGGAATGTATGAATTTCCCCATTCTGGAAGAATCATCATCCCCAAATGAAATACTATAGAATTGAAAAAAAATATTAGTAAACCCGTAAACTTATAATGAAATGAAAATTTAAACAGAATATGAAATTGTAGTGAATTTTGAATGAAATATTAATGTGGTATTTATAGGGTATAAATGGAAATGAGATCATTGGGATTTGACTGATATATGACTATTAGTCAAATATGACTGTTGGTAAATATGACAATTAGACACTATACACCCTGTTGATAATTTTTCCATTATAATTGTTGTTTATAAGTAGTAATGATATATGATAGCTGATAAAGAAAAGAGAATCGATGACCTCAACTAGTAGTTGTGCAATTTGAAGCCCATTTGTTAGAACAATGGTGGGAGGTATCATAATCATCATTTTCCCATGACCAATACAAATCCAAACTGTATCATCTTTGGTAAATAATGAGTAAGAAATTTTCATATTTATTAATATTTTTTAATTAAATATTAATTTTACTTTAAATGGAATTCTATGATTTGATGGCATACTCGATACACAACAATGGGATTCTTTGAAATCTTACATTGCACACAATTCTGAGTCATACTGAAAAATAATAATATTATATTATTATTTTGAATAGTAGTTAATGTCTAGCCGTTGTAATGCTGGGAACAAACAAAACTAACTAAAATATGATTATACATGTCTGTTAAATGTTATTATATTTATCTAATAAAAGTTAGAGGATTAAAATGTGAATGAATCTAATTTTAAGCATAATTTACATTAAAAGGTCGATTTACCGTCTTTTGATGGAAAACCCACATTAAATATAGTTTTGGTCACTTTTATATGTACTTTTTGATAGAATAAATTTATTATTTAGAACAGGGACATCAAAATACAATTTGGTTAAAATTTTGGTATTTTTCTTACAATATTCAGTTTTTTGATGAATAGTGAAAATACTTTATTTAAATTCAAAACTGCCTTTTAATATAATTTATTTACATGGTTACATTATGTTTTTAATTGTTTTAATCTGTAATTAGAATATATTTTTAAAATTTAATCAAATTTTGGAAATTGGAAATAATTTCATTTTGAAATTGGACATAAACAAGTGTCAATCTTTTTATAGTTATTATTTCTTAAAAAACTCTATTTGTTTTGACAACGAGAGTTAATTTTATATTAATTAATGAAAATTTTATGTTTTTAATTTGGTAAAATAGACATCATTTTTGAATTCGGAATATGAAATATAGATTAGGCTTAATTTTTGGTATTTTTCTTAAAAGCTTGAATTTTTTATGAATAGTGAATCCACTTAGTAGTAGATAAAAAACTGACTTTTTCATTTAAATGAAATTTTACCTCTTCTGTAAATTGAATTTAGAAAATCTGAAATACATGGTTTTTATTAGTAAGTAAAATTTTGTTCAATAAGATGAAAATAATTTTCGGTGAATATTATCTTTTGACTTTTATTTACAGCGGTTAAAGGTAAATAGGGTGATTCAAGATAAAAAGAATATGATAATAACAACAAATTACATAACACTTGTCCAAACCATATTGGATGAGTAATGGGTGACAATGGTCATCCTTGGGTTGATTTTGGGCCCCCATGGAGCCACTTAGGAATGATAAGGACACTTTATATTAATTAATTTAATGTAATGGAAATAATGACTTAATCAAATGTATTTTAGTAAATTAGTTTTTATATGGTTATATATCAGTAATATTTTCGACTATAAATATTAGTTGGAAAAATAATAATATTTCATAAATAATGGTATTTGCTTTTATAATTTTAGACAAAAATAAATTAAATTATTTATGACACAATAATGATGCATTATATACGACATTAGTAAATGATTTAAATTAATAAGATTATAAATTTTAATATAACATACAAAACCTGTCCAATTATTATTGGATGATTTTATTTCGACCATTATTCATCTTACCTTTGACTTTAATTAGTTTTGACCTTTAGAAACCAAATATCATTATATAATAAAATAATATTTTCACACTTTCCAAAAGACCCCCTCCCCCCCTTATAAAAAGACACCACTTCTATCCAATTACTCACACCTATCAAGACTATTTTCTCATCCATACTCTTCCCAATTAATCTACTGCATACATATCCTCTTCATAGAATCCTTACCTTAGGCAGAAGGCACTTCAAATATTCTTTTTGGTTCAAACAAAAGGAAGTTACCCCCAATTAAAGGTAATAATTCCTCTTAACTTATTTTATTTTATTTTACTTCTCAAACCCCTAAAATCTTTTTATTCCATTATTTTATAACAACAAAAGTATCCTAAATATATTAGGATGTTTTTTAGAGAAGTATTTTAACTACACTTACACACACCTCCATCTAATGGGTGAAGAACATATTGTTTCTGTGGATGGAAAACAAACGCCTCACGAAACGATGATTGTTCTATTATCTTCTACCACCTCTCATGGTGGCCATTAAGATGGAAGTATATTTATATATGATATATATTATTTTTATATTATTTTTATTCTTCTGTATTTTACATTTATATCCTACCTTTATGGTTTCCATTATGGGTAAACTCGATAATTTCCTTTGAGGATGTGTGGACTACCGCCCCCTCAATGTGGTATGACTCGTTAATGACATATGTGGGATGGGTAAATGAAATATTTAATGACATTATATATTATATTATACTTTAATTATAATATACTTATGTATCACTCTATTTTAATTCCATTAAAATTCGAAATAGAAATGAAAGTAGCATTCATGCGTACGTACGACTTACTGTCTCCATGAACGGTGCATTTCATTTCTTATCTCCAAAATGATATGTACTATTATAAATAAATATATATAATGGATATATATTACTTATATGATATATAAATCATGAATATCATTATGGATATAATGGACTATTGACCACAAGGAGAACTTGTAATTATAAGGTGATCATTTTTGACTCAAGTACCAAATATCGACCAAATGACCATTATAAACTTAAATGATTTCATAATGTTTATAAAATGGTAATAAGTGATATAAAAATTATAAGAAACTTGTAAAATGTTCTTAATAATGTTTAAATTAAATTTAGTTTATTATTCAAGAAGAATAAGGAACAAACGTGTAAAGTCAGACACAAGGTAAGAGATTTTCTTATCTCACTTTTAATTCTGTGAGATTTCAATTGTTTGCCACATATTAATTACATGTTTTGTATTGTTTACTTACATTAGATATATATTATCATGATTCTAATTATATTTAGGTTATTTTTGATTTATTTATTTTTTAATTAACTTGTGGTTATATGACTATGTTGATTACAACATGGTAAATGGTTTCATCTCACTTTTTATTCCCATGAGATTCATGCTATATTTGCCACTATTTCCTTTTGTGTGTTGTATGTACTACCCATGATTGTAGTATTTGTGTAATATACTCTCATTTATTAGTATTTACATCATTATTTTATGATCCTTCTTTTATGTGGCGTATGTTTTGTAAGTTACAGAATTGGCAAGGAAACCTTTAACCATCTTCTTTTTAAAAGACTTATTTTTGTTATGTCAATAAATTGACATATTATTATGTTGGGATATGTTATTATATATCCTTATTGATGTAGATATTATGAAAAAGTGGTTAGATACCCTTTTTATCTCATAAACTCATTTTCTGAATTTTAAATTGATGTCGTTAGGCTGTTGTATTTTTACAAGAGAACTTCTTAACCAAATTTCAATTCATTGGGTTCAACATGTACTTCTTGAATATGTCATCATATGAATATGTGTGAATTACCTATGATTGTCTTAAACTTAATATCCACTTATATTGGGTGTATTTATATTTATGACACATAATTAGGTGACTGATTTATCTTTAATTTAAGGATACCATCTTTATAAGGGATTTCATCTCAATTTACATTTACACTGAGACTTCATCATTGATATGCATGAATTCACTCTTATTTGGTGTATATACTGTCCTTTGACATATTATATCATGAATCCCTTTATTCTCATGATATTATAAAGTTCTTATTAAATGTTCTTCCTCATTTATATCTATTCAAGCATCTGTCTTTTTGTTAAAAAACTCTTTAACCAAAATATCATTTTAAATATTTATTTTCTAAATATTTCTCATTAAAGTAAATGTTTTCAAAATGGGGTTTATGATTTATTTATATGGACATTCATGTTTTCAAATGATAATACATGTGAATGCTTCAATGTGGTATGAGACACTTTGATTAAAAAATCTCATTTTAAATGGTTTTGAAAATGATTTGATAAAGCATTGTTTATTTCAATATATTGATTTGATATATTGGAATGTGGAAGTATTAACTTTCCTTTATACTTTTCTTATGTGTTATGATTATGTTATGGTTATTAGGATTTTTTTAACTATATGGGAGGTTCCATGATAATCTTGGGGTGGGTGAGCCCGAGATAGCTCTCCAATGCATTGTGTAACGTGACAGAGGAAAACATGATGTTTCTCCCACGAGATTTAGAGAATATACTGTGATGGGTACACTAGTGGAAAAAATGTCAAACACATTGGCATTTTTCCCATTGGTTTTATATAACCGACTTTCAAAGCATTAATGATCGATATATCATGTCAGATATTTTATAACATATGTGATATGTCGATCAGGATCCATATTTTACTTCAGTTATTTTATAACCGACATAAAATATATAGAGATTAGATTTTTTACATTGGTTATTGTATAACCGACGCGAAAATCGAATCAGGAGTGCTTTATCATGATGGTTATTTTATAACCGATGTTATAAAGTAAATCTCGGTGTTGTACCACGTCAGTTATAAAACAACTAACGTGCTAAAGCCAATATCAGCAATTTATCACGTCGGTAAAAAGGGACATATATCACATCGGTTATAAAATATTCGATGTGATAAATAGTTTTCTACTTCAGTTATTAAATAACAAACCTTATAAAAATTAAAAAAAGTAGTTTATCATGGAGGCTATTAAATAAACGATGTGATAAATATTTTAAATGATTTCCCGCACCCCGTATTCAGTCATTCTGTTTTAATCGATCGGGTGACATATGACTCGTCTCTCTCACGCGGAAAACCTATAATTGATTCATCAAAGTCGTGCCCTCCAACCTCATTTTTCCAACATCATTCTTCATATTTATCATTATCAGATCTATCCGGTCGACGCTAAACAGTCGTGTAGGCCTCACACGATTCCTTTTATGTTTTTTTTCGTGATGCCCCAAAGTAATTTATTGAGATGTTATTTTTCTTTGTTATTGATATCATGGATAGTTTCATAGTGTTCATCTATACCATGCTAAATTATTTTCTGGTAAAATAATCCTATGGAAGTGATATCATGAAAATTTACGATTTTTGTGGGTTCTATCAAGTGTGTGTGCGCGTACATGGTGTTTCCAAGGGGGTGGGGGTGGGGGGCTGTGCAAGTGGGTGGGGGTTCCCATGGAGGTTGGGTGGGCTCTCCAGTAGGGTGGGGGTGTCCAGGGGGTTTCAAAGGGGGTGGCATAGTGTCCAATGTGGTGTGGGGCTCTCTAAGGGTGTTGAGGGTGTCCAAGGGGATGTGGGGGATGTCAAAGGGGGTGGGGGTGGTGTCCAGGGGGGTTGGGGCTGTCCATAGGGTTAGGGGGCATGTCTAGAGGGTTCGGGGGGGGGGGGGGGGGGGCAGTCTAGGGATGTGTGTGTGGGGCGGGGGGTAGAAGGGGGGGGGGGGTATCCAAGGAGGTGGGGGGGGGGGCTGTCTAAGGGGGTGGGGGTGTCCAGGGGGGTGTCTAAGGGGGTAGGGTGTGGTGTCTAGGAGGGGTGGGGGTGTCCAAGGGGGTGGCGGGTGGGGGGGGGGGTGTCGAGAGGTGTGGGGGGCTGTCCAGGGGGTGGGGTGTTTTCCTTAGTGGGGGGTGGGGGGGGGGGGGGGGCGGTGGCTGCCCAAGGTGGTGGTAGTGTCCAGGGGGTGTCCAAGGGGGTGGGGGTGGTGTCTAGAGGGATGAGGGGGATGTCCATAGGGTTGGTGTGTCCATGGTGGGGGGGGGGGGTCATTCTAGGGGGGTGTCTGTGGGTGGGTGGGGGGGGTCCAAGGGGCGGGGGTGTTAGGGAGGGGGGCTATCCAAGGGGGCGGGGGCATGTCCAGAGGGTTTGGGGGGTTGTCCGGGGGTGGGGGTGTCCTGAGGGTTGGGGGTGTCCAAAGGGGTAGGATGTGGGCGGTGGTATCCAGGAGGGGTGGGGGTGTCCAAGGGGGTAGGGGGGATGTCTAGAGGTGGGGGGGGGGGCTTTCCAGGGGTGGGGGATGTCCAGAGGGATGGGGGCCTGTCCAAGGGGGTGGTGGTGTCCAGGGTTTGTTCAGGGGGTTGGGTGTGGTGTCCACAGAGGGGGGGGGGGGCTATCCATGGGGGTGGTGGTGTCCAAGGGGTTTCCAAGGGGGTGGGGAGTGGTTTCTAAGGGGGTGGGGGATAAGTTTCTATTGGGATTGAATATTTCATCATGGTTTGTGAGATTATGACATGATGATTGTATTGTTTAATGGATATTATGCTATAATTTATTACTGTTGTTTAAGGGGGTGGGGCTGGTGTCCAAGGTGGTGTGGGGAGTTGTCCAAGGGGGTTGGTACAGTCTATGTTTAAGGTTTCCACTATTATTTTTAGGTATTCCAGAAATATGAAAAGATTCCGGTGTTGGAATATGATAATATATGTTTATATATATTTTGACCAGATATTGACAGTGAGAAAGTTATGGATTATGGGTGAGACAATGTTATGGTTTTCAAAGATGCGTAGTTATCCTAACCCCATTGTGCTCTGATGATTGGAATTACACGGTTATTTTCTCCATCCGAGTTTTTATTTTAAATTTGATTTGATTATCAGGTTTACTCTATATTCTCTAATTTTCTGTCTACCATTGGAGGCCCCATGGTTTTCATGGATTCCATGGAATTTCCTTCAATAAGTTACTTATTCCATGTTCTTCTTCCTTTATTCTTTGTTTCTTTTTTTCTTCTTTATCCACTTCTTCTTCTCCTTAATATCTTCTATTATTAGAGAAGTTTGGTCATTTTTTAAATTGATGGTTTAATAGTAATCGATGTGTTCTAGGGTTATTAGGAGGGGTGGGGGTGTCCAATGGGGGTGGGGGGGGGTGGCTTTCTAGAGGGGTGGGGAGCTGTCCATAGGGTGGGGGGCTGTCTAGAGGGGTAGGGTCTGTCCAAGGGGGTGGTGGTGTCCCGGGGGTGTCCAAGGGGGTGGGGGTGGTGTCCAGGAGTGGTGGGGGTGTCCAAGAAGGGGGGGTGTCTAGTGGGTGGAGGAGCTGTCCAGAGGGGTGGGGGATGTCCAAAGGGGTGGTGGTGTCCGGGGGGTGTCCAAGGGGGTGGGGGTGGGGTGGTGTCCAAGGGTGTGGGAGTGGTGTCCAATGGGGTGGGGGTGTTGTCCAAGGGGGTAGGGGTGTCCCGAGGGTGGTGGTGGTGTCCAAGGTTGTGGGGGTGATGTCCAGGGGGTGGGGTGGTGTCCAAGGTGTGGGGGGGGGGGGGCTGTCTAGAGGATTCAAATCATTTGGATCTGTGTAATTTTTAGTAGTGATTGTATACATATTTTAATATTTATACTTCATATTTCATTTTATCGAAGGGTGAATATGGTGTCCAATTGCACCCGGATGTATTCTTTATGATCCTTAAGAATAAAAGATCCAATAGGAATTGAAAACATTTATATCAAACTATATTTTGTTTTGAAAATCATATTTAAGCATATTTTTTTAAATAAGAATATTTTTTTTTTATATTTCAATAAATTTATACATTCAAATTATGATTTTTTTCATATAAACATATATTTGTCTTATCATAAATACATGTATAATTTTGACATTTTTTATAGGTAATAATTGTCGAAGTTGGATTACGGAACAATGAATGAGCAATGAATATGGGGAAGGTGTTGATGATTTTTTGAATTTGCTAAACGAAATGTTCCAAGTAGTGACATTTTTTTCTGTCAATACTTGAATTGTTTGAATATGAAGAAGTTGAAAGTAGAGAGATAAAAGATCATCTGATTTTTCATGGTTTTAATCCGAGTTTCAGCCCTTGGATTTGGCATGGTGAAACTAGAAGGAATGTCTCTAGTGATGATGATTTACAAGATTGTGACTCTAATGGAATTGAAGAAATGAATCACGATGTTGCAGTAGAACAAATTGAGATAGAACCGACATTTTAACGTCTATATGGTGATACTGAAAAACCATTATATCCTGGTTTTACAGATTTTATGGATTTGTCGATGGTGTAATAATTGATTAACCTGAAGACAAACATGGATGGAGTGACAAATATTTTACATAGGTGGTACAATTGAGGAAAGACATTCTTCCAAAAGATAACGATATTCCCGATTTACATTATAAGGCCAAAAAAATATTATATCCAATGGGATTGGGATACAATAAAATACATGCCTGCCCGAATGACTGTATGCTATATAGGAAGGAATATAAATTTCTGTGAGAGTGTCCAAAATGTGGGACATTATGGTATAAGGTGAAAGAAAAATCATAGGTTGATGTAGAGATTACAAAGATACCTTGAAAGGTATTTTGGTATCTTCCTATAATTCATCATTTCAAATGTTTATTTTCTAATTCACAAGGTGAAATAGGGTTAATATGGCATACTGATGAGCAGTTATGTGATGATAAAATATTTCATCCTGCTGATTTTCCACAATGGAAGAAAAATGATTAGCAGTATATTATATTTGGAAATGAAATTAGAAATCTTAGACTAGGGTTGTGCAAAGATGTAATGAATCCATATTGAACCCTAGTAGAACACATAGTTCATGGTCTGTTTTATTGGTAATTTACAACATCTCTCCTAAGTTTGGATGAAGTGAAAAATATAACATGTTGAGTATAATGATCTCTGGTTTGAAGAAACCCCACAATGATATTGATGTTTTCTTATCACTATTGATTGATTATTTGAAACTTTTATAGGAGGAATGTATTAGAGTGTATGATTCTTAAAAAATGGAATATTTTCAACTGCATGCAGGGATTTTGTTCACAATAAATGACTTCTCAGCATATGGAAATTTTCCAGGATATAGTGTTAAAGGGCATAATTCATGCCCAATTTGAGAACAACAGACTTCATATTGTCAATTGAATCAGGAGAGGAAAGCAGTGTACATGGGTCATCAAATTTTTTTGCCTATGGATCACTCTAATAGAAGACTAAAAAAGCCATTCAATGTCTCACAAGTATTTGATATTGTTCCAAAAACATTATCCCCTGTTTTTTATTTTGAGAGGGTGAAAAACCATATTGTGACATAGGGAAAGACACATAAATCTGGTAATGATAGACATATCTGGAAGAAATGGTCAATATTTTTTGAGCTACCTTATTGGAGATATTATGAAGTTGAAAATAATATTGATTTCATGAACTTGGAGAAGAATTTCTGTGATAGTTTGATTGGAAAATTTTTATATATTAAAGGAAATAAAAAATATGGGATGAATGGAATATTATAATTACTATCAATGGGAAAACGTTTGGAGTTATCTCCCACTCTTAATGGAAGACGAACATTTCTTCCCCCGACTTTTCATACATTACAGAAGAGAGAGAAAATTATCTTTTGTTAGTGTCTTCATGATATCAAAGTGCCTCATGGTTATTATTCAAATGTGAAAAAAAATTTCTCATTGAAGGACTTGAAGTTGATAGGTATGAAATCTCATGATTTTCACGTCATGATCCAATAACTTCTACCTGTTTCATTGCGTGGAATATTTTCCATCTGTGTTAGAAAGACTATAATGAATTTGTGGTATTTTTTCAATTAAATTTATAATAAAGTGATTGATGTTAATGAATTAATAATTTTGGAAAAGGATGCAATTCGTATACTTTTTCAATGGTATATTTATTTTCCTCCAATTTTTTTTGATATAATCATCAATTTAATGATTCATCTGGTTTGAGAAATAAAGATTTGTGGACCTGTATATCTTAATTGGATGTATCATTTTGAAAGGTATATGAAAATATTGAAGGGTTATGTCAAGAATCTATATCGACCTGAAGCCTTCATTATTGAAAAGTATATTTCTGAGGAGACTGTAGAGTTTTGTACGAGCTACATTGTTGTGGCGCAATAGATAGTTTTGCCTCCATCTCGCCCTGAACGAGTTAATAATGAGGGATAGAGGATTCATGGCTTGAAATTAAAATATTGTGCAGCTAAATATATGAAGAATTTAGAATCATACATCTTGAATAACATACCAAATGATCAACCTTATATCACATTGAATATTAATGAGTTAAAACAATGTCATTCAAAGAAGAAAGAAATGTGGATTTTGAATGAGCACAACAAAACTTTTTTGACATGGTATAAAAAGACCTTACTTGGTAGGTTAGATGTATCAGAGTCACTAAAATGGATAGTGGGTGGTTCATGTTTTAATATGATAACACGATTCGGTTATGAAATAAATGGCTATACATTTCATATGAAAGATCAGGACAATAGAAGTGCAGTTCATAATAGTGGCGTATTGGTGTTTGTAGAAGCAATGCATTTTTCGAGTGCTAAGGACAAAAACCTAATTTCTTCATCAAGTGAAAATTATGTAGTGATTGAAAACATAGGGGAGGTTTATTTCATTAAAATTAATGTTCCTATTTTTAACTGTGAATGGTTTATCGGTAACAACAGTGTCAGACATGATGAATTTGGAATGACAGTTGTTAATTTGAATGGATTGGAAGACACAACTAATTCTTTTTATAATGGGAACACATGAAAAACATGTTTTCTATGTAGTAGATCAATCAGATATACAGTGGGCTATTGTTTTACAAAGGAAAAAAATATATTGGTGAGGATGAACTTGATGAAGATGCTGATTTATGTGAGATCTCTACTTCCTTGGAAAGATTAATAGAACATAATGATGAGCATGTTGAATACATGGTTTATTCCATATGGAATGATCACGACTAAGGAATTTGGCAAAACAATCCATTTGTACAGTCCTAAAATTACAGGTATCATTTTTTTATTTCTTGTTCACATTTATTATTTTCATAAAATGTTAGATATTTTAAGTTTTTCCTTTATTAAAACATGTATTAAAACATAATAATTATAAGTTTTTTGTTTGTTTTAATTTTTTTCGTTTACTTTATCATGTTTACCATTACATAAATTACATATCTATTATTTTTTTAGTGACAATTACATTACCATGTTTTCAAGGTTTACCATGTTTACCATATTTACCATGCTTACCATCTTGACAATATTTACCATCATTACCATTGTTTTATCATGCTTACCATATTAACCTTGTTTACTATTACATAACTTTGTACAATTTTCTATTTTCTGATTACATTAGTATTTAAATATTTTAATTTGTATATTTATGAACTAATGTTTGTTTTTTTTGATTTGAAGGATAATGATAGATCAATCAGTTGATCAACCACATGATTTTGGAGATGAGAATATTGGTCAAACCTCTGGAGAGGAACATTCACATGCTCCTGTTGATGTTCCCCAATCTTCCCCCTATGCTCCCATTACGATAAATAGTTCAAGTGTTGGTAAACATGGGTTCACACATTTACCAATGTTATCACTTGCCCGTACGTAGTATTGGAGGATTCTCATTGAGTTTAATGAGGTTGATATTCCTATAGGTCAAAATGACAATTATTTTAATAGTTTTGTATCAACTCATGGTAAGATCAAAGTAAACATTTTGTATGATGACTAAAGAAGTGTGGACAAAGTGATAATCTCTCAGTTGTGGGAGAAGATTTTGGTAGGATCGTTTGATATTGTTTTCTTGTTCCTTAAATGTTTCTCATATATAAAATTTGTTTATCCTATTCTTTATCAGATGAAATTTGATATTCCTGACACTATAGGAGTAAGGAAGTCATGATTATAGATGGATACCAGGAGATGGAGGGAATTAAAATCAACCCTCATGTCTGATTTCATTTTTGGTCATATGAGTCATGAAAAACCATGTAATATATATCCTTTCATTGATGAATTAACATGGACACAATTTTTTGAAAGTAGAAGAAAATATTCATTTTTTGTAAGGAAAATGTATACTTTTATAAGAATATAAATTATCTTATTGATGTTTTGTAATTGATTTCTTATTTTTAATTTACATTAAACAAGGACATCTCATCAGGATATCCAATATAAAAATCTATACCCTCATAGTTTATCTCATGGAGGGTATACATTATTGGAAGAACAAATGATGGAGGAACATTTAAAAAAACTAAGAGCTGAGTCATCAAGATATGGAGAGGTGGCCCTTCTATCCCCTCCATCTAGATATGAAAAATGTAAGAGAGCTTAGATGGGAAAAAAGGGAGATATGTTTCGGATGATTCGAGAATCGTAGCCGAGAGGATTTTAAGATATCAATTTTATTTATTTAAGTTAACTATTTTCATCATATAACATCAATCAGTACAGAAATATTCAATTAATTAATACAGGATTCTCTTGAGGACCATATCTCACCGGGGGTATTTACAGCTGCTGGGAGGCCAGATATTTTATCTGCAGCATTGGGAAAGCCTAAACATCCTGGTCGTCTACGGGGATATCCAAGAGTACTATCTGTAAGAAAAGACTTTCTTCATTCTTCAATTTTTTTTTACTTTGAGGGTGTTTATAAAAAATATAATCATTGTAGGATGAAGTTCCTAATATTAATGCGATGATGGAGGAAAATATTAGATCGTTAGTACAGTCTATTTTTGCAGACATGCAAAGACAATTTCAGACTGCAGCTCCCACTCCTCCACCTCCCCCTACAGACCTAATTATTTATCCTCCACGTCCGCTAGTAGCTCGCACTCCCCCACCTCAGCCTGCGGACCCCATTTTTTATCCTATTACTCTACCTAAGCTTCCTACTTATTGCGAGTTGTATGTCGATGATCCTCAACATCATATAGTTTCATATGGGTAGGTATATTTTATTTGAGATACAGTTCATCATCAATGATTAGAGGTAGAGAATCAGAGGGTCACTATACAAGATATTATAGATAGATCAACTTGATTACCATTACCTACCAATGAGGTGAAGACAGTTGGACATAGTATCAGTCATTTTTTAATTTGTCCATCTAAACTTCTTCAACTCATTACCATAGAGGTATGTATGTTATATCTTCGATTTTTTTTATTAATGTTGATTTATCATTTGAAAACTAATATATTTTTTTATTTATTTTTACAGGAATACATAGAAGGTAAATTAATATTGTATACACAACAACAATGACAAATGACTACGACATCCGATGCATATTCTAGTAGTTTTGACAGTTTGTCAAGATCTTAAAATTTGTTGGTAGATCATTATGAGTTTCCAATGGAAGCTCATGTTTTTGTATGTGCAATAACTATGGGGACTGTGAAATCTAATATCAAGGAGCTTGTTACTGGAGATAAGTTGGGCATCAACGTGGTGCAAATATTTTCCATGTAAGTCATAACACCTTTTCCCTGCGTTATATTTATTAAAAATGTATACTTATGTCTACTTTTTATTATGTATCATTATAACTTTTGTGAGTAGAATGAGCGAAAAAATGTATATAGATTCATGGACCCACATTTGATTTCCTCTACAGAATGGGCATTGGATGAGGAACAAAGAATGCTTTATATTTCAGGAGGACTTGAACAGAATATAATCACACAATGTTGGATGAGTCCATTTTTTGAGAGGTATGATACACATCTCTCTCAAAGAATTCATTATATATTAACATAAAAAACCAATAAAATTAAATTTTCTTTTATCAGTGATCATTGGATGTTAGGGGGTTTTTGCCCAAGGGAGGAGACACTTTATTGGATATTATCTATCCAGGGTGATGTGAGGGAATGTTTTAAGAAAATGTTGGAAAAGTAAGTTTCAATTTATCAACAGTTTTATATATTATAATGAATTTTAAATTTATCCCTTTCGTATTATTTTCTACCAGGGGATGAGTCTACTTTTGAAAAAAACACAAAGAAAAGGAGTGTGAAGATCAAGTATGTAAATGGAAATGTAAATATACATTTATAATTTTTACTTATATATTTTCTGCATATAAATAATATATTAAATTTACCCTCATTCAAAAAGAATTGTCATGAACAACAAGGCATCATTGAATGCGGATATTACAAGCTATGATTTATGTATGAAATAATAACAACTGGGACAGTTCTGAACATTGACCTGGTAATATTTCCTTTTTAACTTTGCCATAATATTTCATATGATTTATTCATTATAGACGTTAACTATTATCCTTTTAATTTATAGCTATTTTATGACCCTCAACCCTATAGTTTTCAAGACATTAAACACTTATAAGTGGAATGGTCAAATTATTTTACAGGTTTGATGGAATTTTAGTTGTTTGTAGTGTAAAAGGTAATTTTGATTATTTTCATTGTAATTGTGTATTTGGTAGTCATTTAGGTTTGATTTAGTTTTTTTTTAAATTGACATTGTATGTTTTTAATGTTATATATGTGAACGTTTAATTTTTCTATACTTCTTGTTTTGGTCTACTTATGATGGTATTTTTAGTATGGATTCAGGTCTGGGGGGAGGGGTTCGAAGGGTGTGGGGGGTGTTTAGTGGGGTGGGGGTATCTAGGGGTCTTGGAGGGCTATCCCATGGGGGGGTATCCAGTGGTCAAGGAGGGTTGTCCCGTGTGGTGGGGGGTATCCTGGGTGTCCATGAGAGTTGGTGGGGGTGGGGGTAGTCTAAGGGGGTGGGAGCATTTCCAGGAGGGTTGAAGGGCTATACATGGGAGTGGGGGGAAGTCCAAGGGGTTTCCAGGGGTGTGGGGGAGTCATGTGGGGTGAGATGGGTTTCCAGGGGTGTGGGAGGGGTGTCTAGTGTGTGGGGGGGGGGATGTCCAGGGTGTCCAAGGGGATGGGGGGGGGGGGGGGGGTGGGGAAGTCCAGGATGTGGGAGAGGAGGAGCCGCCATTTCTTGGGGGTCTGAACGCCGCTAGAAGGTACTCATCACTCCCACATGTAAACCTTGAGCTCTCGAAATGTTTCACCAATGCATTATTACCCTGTAAACATTATTCATTCTATCACTTTGATGCCAGTATAACCAGGGGGAAAACGTCGTCATCTGTGATGGTGTTTTCCCTTGGATATACTAGCATCAAAGTGATAGAATGAATGATGTTTACAGGGGAAGAAAGAATTGGTGAATCATTTTGAGAGCATAAGCATCGCATGTGGGAGTTATGAGTACCTTTCAATGGCGTTCAACCCCTTGAGGGATGGAGGTGCCTCCTCTCCCAACACCAACTGTCCAAGGGGTGGGGGCAGTCTAGGGGGGAGGCGGGGGGGGGGGGGGGGGGGGGTTCTATTCTAGTTTTGGTCGGGTTGTGGTTTTTTTTGGTCTGCGGGTGTCTAGTGATGTGGGGGGGGGGGGGGCTGTCTAGTGGGGTGGGAGGGTGTCCAAGAGGGTGGGAGGGATGTCTAGGAGAGTGGGGGTGGGGAGGATATCCAGGGATGTGGGGGAAGTCCCGGGGGTGGGGGTGGGGGGGGGGTAGTCCAGGGGTGTGGGGGTGTCTAGGAGGGTGGGGGTTGTCCAGGGGTGTGGGGAGCTGTCCAGAGGTGGGGGTGGGGGGTCTAGGAGTGTGGTGGGGGCTGTCTAGTAGGGTGGGAGTGGGGGGAGGGTACTGGTAGGTTTTTGGTAACTTTTTGGTCTATTTTATTGTTGTGGGTGGGTTGTCCAATGGTGTGTTAGTGATGTCCAGGGGGTGGGGGGTATACAAGATGGTGGAGGTTCCAGGGGTGTGGCTGGATTTCTAAGGGGTTGGGGGTTGTCCAGGGGTGTGGTTTTTTCTAGGAGGGTGGGGGATGTCCATGGGTGTGTGGGGCTATCCCAGGGGGTAGTCGGGGTGGGTGGGGGGGGGGGGGGGGTCCATGGGGGTGGGGGGGGGGGGTTCCAGGGGTGTGGGGGATATCTAGGGGGGAGGCAGTCCAAGGGTTTGGGGGTTGTCTAGGGGTGTGATGGAAGCTACCCAGTAGGGTGGGAGGGGGGTTCTAGTCTATTTTGGTCTATTTTTGTAACATTTTGTGCTGCTTCAGGGGTGTGGGAGAGTTGTCCAATGGTATGGGGGTGTTGTCCAGTGTTGGGGGGAGGGGGGTTTCCTTGGTGTGTGGGGGGCTCTCCAGGGGGTGGTGGGGAAGTCCAGGTGTGCCTGGGGGTGTCTACGGTGTGGTGGGGGCTGTCCAGTGGGGGGGGGGGGTTCTGGTCTAATTTTGGTAACCTTTTGGTATATTTCATGGGCGTGGGAGGTCTGTACAGGGGTGTGGGAGTGTTGTCTTGGGGGTAGGGGGTATACAGGAGGGTGGGGGTTATCCAGGGTTGTGGGGGATATCTAGGGGATGGTGTGGTAGTCCAGGGGTGTGTGTGTGGGGGGGGGGGTGTCCATGAGTGTGGTTGTTGTCTAGGGGTGTGGGGCTGTCCATGGGGTGGGGGTGGGGGCGGTCCAGGGGTGTGGGGGTGTCTAGTGGTGTGGTGGGGGATGTCTAATAGGGGGGGTGGGTGGGTTGGGGTGGGGGTATGGTCTGTTTTTGGTAACTTATTGGACTGTTTTAGGGGTGTGGGAGGGCTATCCAGGGGGTTTGGGAGTGCTATCCTGGGGGTGGGCGGTATACAAGAGGGTGGGGGGGGGGGGGGTTGTCTAGGGGTGTTGGGTGATGTCGAAGGGGTGGAGGGGTAGTCCGGGTGTGTGTTTTTGTGTGTGTGTGGGGGGGGGGGGGGTTGTCCAGGGGTGTGGGGGGTTGTCCAGGGGGTGGGGGTTCTGGACTAGTTTTGGTAAATTTTTGGTCTATTTTAGGGGTGTGGGAGGGCTGTCCAGGGGTGTTGGAGTGCTGTCGATGGGGTGGGGGGTATACAGAAGGAGGGGTTTCCAGTGGTGTGGGGGCTGTCCAGGGGGTGGAGGGGTTGTCCAGGGGTGTGGGGGGATGGCTAGGGGTGGGTGCAGTCAAGGGGTGTGGGTGGGTGTCCAGGGGTATGATGGGGGCTGTCCAGTGTGGTGGGGTGGGGGGGGGGGGTTCTGGTCTGTTTTTGGTAAACTTTTTCTCTGTTTCAGGTAATTTTGATGGGTATAGCAGTGGTTTGGTTTTATTTAAAAAATTGATTTTTTACGTTGGTTTTTTCAAAATCGACGTAAAAAATTCATTGGTATTAGTTTTAAGGTCGGTTATTTGGAAACCGACCTAAAAAATTCGTGGGAAATGGTTTTTACGTTAGTTATTTCATAACCAACATAATAAATTGAAATGGATAGTTTTTTACATCGATTATTTTATAACTGACATCGTAGATATGTTTCTACATCGATTATTATATAACCGATGATGGAAACCTCTTGGCAGAAAGGTTTATCACATTGGTTAAAAAAATAACCGATGTGATAAATGCTTTAAAGGACTTATTTTTGACATCGGTTATCATATATCTGACGTGGAAGGGTATACAAAATGTTTGTTATTAAATAACTGATGTAAAAAACCACAACTCTGAAGCATTTTCCATGTCGGGTTTTTATCAGCCGACGTGAAAAACAGTTCAGATTTGTGTTTTTTACGTCTGTTGTAAAATAACCAACGTAAAAACCTATCTTTATAACATCTCCTGTAATAAAATCATCCAAAATCCGACTTTAAAAATAAATAATAACCGTCGTAAATTTTGTTTTTCACCAGTGGTATTCCAGGTGTAACTCCCTACATAGCTGTGATAGCTACAATTAAGTTTGTTATAGATTCCATAAGTAAACTTTATGATTTATAATTCTTGTGTGTTATTCATAAATCTTATTATTTTTTAAGGTATGTTATGATTGAAAAGTATGGTTTCATTGATTTTTATTTATTGATGGGATAATGTTTTCCTTCCTTATTTTATAACCCTTACTGAGCTTCTTATGATCATCCCATGTTTTTGAAATGTTTTCCACGGGACTTAAAGATGAATAGGGTCATGCATGGGATCATTGAAAATTCATGCTATTTAAAACATGGAACTAGACATGTATCTTTTTAAGAGTTTATATATTATGAAAAAAATGGATTCTGAGTTGTTGTGTCTACATGTAATATTCAAGTTATTTTGTAATAGTTATTCCCAAATTCTCAAAAAACTATAAACCTGAAAAGATCCTCAAAGTGAATTATTCGTTTAATTAAATATTATGTAAGGTTTTATGGTCAAGACCCTACACAAAAATAAAAAAATAAACCATGAACTAAATCATCTATGATAGAAGTTCATGTTAGTTGAAATTACCACTTAGTCAATGTTAGCCGAGCCACCCCCTGAAACATCCACCATCACACACCTTACCCTGTGGGCATATGTGAGTGTAATAAGGGGTTATGTTTCTAGGAATAAGTTACGTAATGAATAAATTAATTAGTACAAGTAAAATTATTACTCTATAATTTATTATGAATAGTTTTTCTTAATAAAATTTTAATTTAATTTGGATGAATTTCATAAAACTATTTTTTGACACTTATAAAACATAAATTTATATTAGTATAAAATATATAAAATTTTATAGAAAAATCAAAAATTTTAAGAAATATATTTTAAAAAATTTTATTTTAAAATAACTTTATAAAAATATAAATAATTAAATAATTTTTTTAATGAAAAATATACTTTTTATAAATGTTAGAAATTTGGCCATGCCTTAAAAACAAATACTTTTAAATAACTAATTTTTTGTTTAAAAGATAACATTATCATATTTATAGAATTATGATGATAAAATTAACATTATACTCAATGTCATCATGTCCAAATTATGATATGGTGAATTTATGAAAATTTTCGAAAATGTTTTTTTTATAAATTGTAAAAAACATAGTTTTGGGTTTTCATTATATTTTACAACATTATTACTATGTAATATTGATTACAAAATTCATTAAATCCAATAAACGAACTAAATTTTTTTATTTATCAATATTATGTATTTTAATATATTTCAATTAGTTTCTATAACTAGAAGCGACCTTTGAAATTCTAAAAAAACCTGACTTTTAAAAATAGTACATTGTCGAATCAAAAATATTCCATGATATAAGATGTATTAAAAGATAGTGTAATGTTATGGTGGATTAAAATACCTTAAAATGTGAACTATATTTTAAAAAACATGGGTAAGACAATGATTTTCATTTCGATCAACCTAGGTTTTCATGACCAATAATTGGAAATTATAACACAATTCCTCCACTTTTCTTTTAAATACCCACCCATTTCAGAATTCCACTTCACACCCAATTCATCCGCCACAAATCTATATTGATTTTTTCTCCCATGGAATCCCCCCAAGGGTCCTTATTCCTTGAAGGATCCATCATCATGTTTTAGGATACAATTCATTATATAATGGGAAATCTCCACTTCTCTTTTCTATTCTAGGGTCCTTTTTTGTCCTATGCTTCATAATATCCTAGAGAAACTATTTTTTTCCAAATTCTATTATCCAATTACTATATGAATATGTATTTTTTTCAATAGGGGATCCTTTCCCCTTATAATTTTACCCATTTATAAAACCATGTTGTACACTTATCGTGTTTCCTAATTTATATCCCGAATTTTTCTCTTTTAAATGAGAAATTATATTTCCCTTAATATATTTATACCCAGACCACTTTTCTATTAAATTGGTATTGAACTAGTTTTAAAAATAGCAATTCTATTTTAGGATTTATACATAAGAAACCTAAATATCCCTTATTGTTTTAAAAAATATGTAATAATCATGTCTTTAATTACTTTTGTATCAAATGTTTTGGATAAGAAAAAAATTCATTATTTTGCATGGGTTATTAATGAAAAGATTTATTACGATCCACGTGGATCACATTAATTAATACATATAAAGGGTGTTCATTTATAATGATCTAATGGATTTTATATGTAATTTATGTTTTTAGATGACATGTTTTGTGATACATTGGTGAATATCCTGTGTAATTTTCATTTATGACACCTTTTTGATAAACCATGGTGATATGCCTATGAATGTATCATGCAAATTTTTTACCCACATTTTCATTTTATTATTGTTTTTATTATTTTTATGATATTCTTATTGTTCATTCCTTATTTTTATTTCTAGTGTTCTTATTGATATGTGGAATTATCACATGATTTTTTCTCCATTGAATTTTACCATATTGGGATTCATGCTCCCCCATTTCCTTTTATTTATGTCCCTAGGATATGAGATGTAGTAAATGAAACTTAGGGTGATCCCTTGAATATGTATTCAAGTTTATCTTGAACAATGTTCTATTTCTTCATGTACTATGTGTGATATTCCCATGAAACTGAAAATTAAAACTTACTATATTTATATCATTTAAGAAGTGTTTTATATTAAAAATCATGTATGATATAGTCGGAATCAAAATATAGTTTAGTTGTTTATAGAAATTAGGAACTGAAAACATTAGTTATAACCCTAGGGAAAAGTATAAATATAGTAAAACATCCCATTATTTTTTGTGTAAAGGAATTTTTTTCAAAAAATATACATCCTTGTTAAGTAGATGTGGCATTATCATATACATACCTAGGAGTGGCACATGAAAAAATCACATTGAAATTGAATCTATCAGGCCCAGGGGCCTAAAAAGAAGCTTTACTGAACACCAGGTTTGAAAATCCTGGGGGATATGTTCCGTTAATTACAGAAATTTATGAACCATTCTGCATTATATTTAAAATATGTAATTTTTATTATGTAAGTTTAATAAAATATTTAAGCATGATGTTTTTTGAAATAAAATAATATTACAATTATAAAATTCCTAGAAGTAACACATTTCTAACTATGGTATTTTTCCAATATAAAAATTAGTGGAAATAGAAGGAACTATTTAATTGTTGAGTGCAATGGGTGTTGAACTAACAATGTTACGATAGAAGACATAATTGAATACTTCATGTGGATAATGAATCAACAAACTCGTGTTATGAACAATAACTGGTCGATAAACCCGAATCACCACAAAGGTAATAAATTTTTTTGAGCCATTTATGAATCAATAACCAATTAATTAAGTTTATATACCAATCCACTGATTACTGAATAATGGATATGATCTTTATAAAACATTTTTCTATACTTTTTAGTCTCGATAATGATAATGTAAGAATGGTAGTATTTTTCATCGATGGATAAGATGATGAGTGGTGTAAATTGATTAGAAAAATTAATCATAGAGGTGAGATCAATGTTTTGGGGTTAGAATAGATTATGGGAATATTTTTCCATAAATATTCCCCCGTCCGATTTAAAAAAAAATGGAGTTGGTGTTTCATGAGTTGAAACAGAAGTATAATGAAACGATGAGAATCTATGAGATAAATGTTACAAGACGTGATTGATATACCTATATCATTTTTTATGGATCCCAAGGGAAAGGTTAATAGATTTTTTTGGGGATTGATACCCCATTGATAGAGGAATCCAAAAAATCCAGAGTTTGAATGATATGAGGAAATAAGGAAGAGTGATATGAGGGTCGAATTCCCATTTGGTGATCTGCAATGGTCACATAATTATAAAGAAATGAAGGTAGTGAAAGAGTAAACTCACATAGGATCATTGATTATGGGATTGGTAGAATATAAATGAACCATACCACATGCAATAAAGTGGGAAGAATCATTCATAGAACTAATTTCTTTGTAGAGGATATTCCTATATGTGTGGAAGAGATGACCATATAAGTTGAATCTGTCAATGTTAGGTCAAGCCTCAACTTATAAACACTAAATATAAATGGAGTACAATGATATACTAGAAAAAGTTGTATTATTTAAGTGTGGAAAACTTGGTCACTTTTATAATCATTGTCCAAATTTGAAGATAATAGAGGGGAACCACCATCAACCTCAGTATAGGCCAAGGGAGAATGTTCAGACATTTTTAATCAGGAAGGATTAATTAGAGGCTCTAAATTATGTGGTTTAATGAACTCTCATTATTCTCTCAAGGTTATAATATAAATTATTCTACAGTGGTTTTACACATTACATTATTTCATTAATATTAGAAAAGAGTATAGAATCAATCCCTAAATTACAAGAAGTAGAGTTATCAGTTAAGACTCATAGAGGAATTATCCTAGCATCAAAAGTGCATAGAAACTATAGTATTATATATAGATAAAAAAATCTCATTTCTAATCTTGTAGTACTTACCATAGTGTAATTAAAAACTATAATAAGGATGGAATGGAACTCAATGTACAATGCAAAAATGAAATGCAGAATCAAAGAGATCTCCGTAGTCTTGAGTGGAAAATAGTTTTTTTTCAAATGAGAGATATCCTAACCTAACCCTTTACTAGAAGAACCTCCCGAATTTTTTTATAAAGGTGAATGGAGAATAAGGGGAAGAAAATGAACTTATAATGATAGGGCATGTCCCCCTCATTTAGGAATTCAGTGACATGTTTCAAGAAGAGTTACCCAGAGCTATCCCTGAAATATAAAATAAATATCCATTTAACACTAACCTGGATTCAATACAATATCAAATACCCCATATAGAATGGAAAATATAGAGTTAGAGTAATTAAAAAATAGCATAAAGATATTTTGGTGAAGGGATTTAACTGATAAGTTATGCCTCCCTAGGGGGAAACTGTTCTATTTTTTAAGAATATAGTTGAATCAATGTTATTATGAATTTATAAGGACCCAAACATAAAACAGTACATAATATTGAATTTAATGAATAATTCAAATTTAGGATCTTTTCAGTTTTATAGGTTTATATAATTTGGTCATAATAGTTACATTATCACTCAAAAGTTAAAAAGTATAAACTTCTTCTCATTTCCCATTTTTCACAAAATAAAAACTCTTAAAAAAGTGTCATGTCTAGTTCCATTTTTAGACAGCATGAATTTTCCTTGATCCAATCCTCGACCCTGTTCATCTTTATGTCATGTGAAAAACATTTCAAAACATGGAATGTGCATCAAAAGATTAGTAAGGGTTATAAAACAATGAATAAATACATTAGTTCTTCATTACATACATAACAGAAGCTCTTTAACATACCTCATGAAATAATATGATTTATGAATAACTCATAGAAAACATAAATCATAAAGCTATCTTGTGGTATCAATATCATAATTAAATTGTAGCTATCACAACTACCAAGGGAGTTACATTTGGAATACCCGTCACAGTATATTCCCTAAATCTCTAGTGAGAAACATTCACGTTTACCTCCATCATGTTACCCAATGAATTGGAGAGATATATTGGGCTCACCCGCCCAAGGAATATCACAGAACCACCCATATATGTGAACAATTTCCATGTAGCATTATATTATCATAACACATAATAGAAGCCTAAAGAAAAGATAACATTCCCAAATTACAATCACAATATATCTTTTCAAAATATTGTACGAGACATTGAAAAAATAAATCCAAAATCCATTTTCATTACCAAAATACATAAAAGTGTACATGGTATTTATTTTTCTTTTAAAAACATTACGGCTTGTTAAGGAAGCCAAATATCAAAAAATACTCACGAAGGTGGAAAGGTCATTACCACCGCGTACTTTAAAAACAATTTTTTTAGGAAAATACCTCTTAGAAAAAGATTCCCTTGGAATGAAATTAGAATTTTAATGTGTTTATACAGTGTATAAATGAAGGCCATATATAAAACAATATATGCTTGAATGAAAGGAGATTATGACGAAGTCCCTTACCTCATGTCCAAATTGACACGTTCGTTCTTTAAACAACTAAATAATAAACTAAATTTAATTTATACTTGATTAAAACCCATTTTCAAGTTTATTATTCCTTTTATATCACATATTACCATGTTATAAACATAATGTAATCATATAAGTTAATAACGGCTGTTTTTTCGATATTTGGAACATGACTAAAAAATAAACTTCTTATATTTACAAGTTCTATATGTGGTCTAATGTAAATTATCTCCCAAATGATATTAATGATTTAGATATCATATATATCTAATATATCTAGTATATATAAGTATTTATAACAATACATAACATTTTTAGGTACGAATTGAAATGCATCGTTCATTGAGACGGTAATCCGTACATACCCATGAACGCCACTTTCATTTATATTTCATATTTAATGGAATTAAAACCCAATGATATATAGGTATATTATAATTCATGTATAATATCATATATAATATTATTTATTCTGTCCTTCATACATCCCACATATGTAATTACCGAGTCTTATCACTCTGAGGGGGTTGTAGTCCGCATTTTCTCAAATGAAATTATCGAGATTATCCATAATGGAAGCCATAATGGTATCCTATAAATGGAAAATATAGAAACATAAATAAGACATAAACATAGTATATATCATATATAAATATTGTTCCATCATAATGGCCACCATAAGAGGTGGTAGGAGAATATTGAACAACCATTGTTTCGTGATGCGTTAGTTTTCCATCAATAGAAATAGTATGTTCTTTACCCATTAGATGATGGTGGGTGTAAGTGTATTTTGAATCCTTCTCATGAAATTTTTTTAGTATCTTAAGAATACTGGTGTTTTTATAAAAAAATAATAACAATGTTTATGGGGTTGGAGAAGGAAAATAAAACAAAAGAACTTAGGGGAAGACAATACCTTTAAATCAGATATCTCCTTTTAGTTTGAACCAAAAGGATTACATGAATTGCCTTCTGCCAAGGGTAAGGATTCTAAAAGAAATATATGGATGAGGGGAGCTTAATTGAGCTAATGCTGGGTGCACCAAGGGGCTTGAGAGGTGTGTGTAATGGGTTATAGGGGAGGGTTTTTTATAAGGAAGAGGAGGGACTCTTTACGAATGTTTGAAAATATAATTTTTTCATATAATGATTTTCGGTTTCTAAAGGTTAAAAACTTAATAAAGTCAAATATAAGATTACTCGTGTTCATAATAAAATCATCCAATAATAATTGTATAGGTTTATGGATATTATTTTAATCTTTAAAATCTTATTTATTTGAATTATTTATTAATGAGGTAAACACTACCTCATTATTGTGTCATAAATAATATAATTTATTTGATGTCTAGAAAATAAAAAAATTCCATGATGTTGGAAATATTTCTATATTTCAAAATAATCTTTATAGTAAAATAAATAACTTATAAAACCCCATGTAAAAATAGATTTACAAAAAAATATTTGTTTGTGTCATTTTTTCCATTACATCATGTTAATTAAAATAAAGTGTCATTATCACACCCAAGTAGCCCCCTGGGGTTCCAAAATCGACCCAAGGATGCCCACAGATAGATATTTATCAACCAATAATATTTGGTCACTTGTTTCGGTAATTTAATATTATTATGATAATTTTTAACCCTTACTTACCTGATTTAACTTTTAACCATGGTAAATAAAATATTTATTGAAGTAAATATTCATAATGTATCAAAATAAATGATACATATCTACAAAATTTGGACCTCATGATTACAAATACAGAATCCATTTTTCTAAATTAAAAACATAGAAGTGGCATAAATTAATTTAAAATTAATTTCTGCTGTCAAAACAAAAAGTGTGTTTTTAAGATATAACTATCAAAAGATTGACTCTTGTTTATGTCCAATTTCAATGTGAAATTATATAAAATGAACAAAATTGTTCTAAATGGTTAAAATATATTATAATTACACATTAAAAATAGTTAAATAGTTAATCTAAAAATATAAATAAATTAGATTAAAAGGACGTTTTGAATTAAAATACAATATTTTTCATTATTCATTAAAAAATGAACTTTATCAGAAAAATACCAAAATTTCAGCCAAAATATATTATGATGTCCCGATTATAAAGAATAAATTTTTTGTCAAATAAAACATATTAATGTGATAAATGAATGTATTTAAAAAGGGTTCGCCATCGAAAGGTAGTAAATTGACCTTTTAATGAATATTAGATTATTTCTGCTTAAAATTGGATTCATTCACATTTTAATCATCTAACATTTACTGAAAAAATGTAAAAACATTTAACCAACATGTATAATATTATTTTATTTAGTTATGTTAATTCCCACAATTACAATGGCTAGGCATTAAAAACCATTTAAAAAAATAATATAATATTATTATTATTTTTAGTTTGCCTCACCTTGTGTGCAGCGTAAGATTTCAAAGAAACAAATTTTTGTGTTTCCGGTAAATCATCAAACATAGAAAACACTTTAAATTAAAATTAATATTTAATTCAAAAATATTAATAATTATGAAAATGTATTATTCTTTATTTACTTGGGATGTTACATCCTTCCCTCCTTTTGGAAATTGCATCCTTGCAATTTTATTCACTTATCAAATATATGGGGGTATTTATCCCTCATAGCATTTTTAGATTTCGATGTTCCCACTTTAACCATATAGTTTTTCCACCAAACTATTACCTATGGAATTACCTTATTCTGCAAAAATTTCTCTCTACGATGAAGAATCTTGACTGGTTGTTCCTCATAATAGATATTCTCTTCCAACTGAACTAACTCTAGACAGAAAACAAGAGATGGATCTGGCATATACTTTCTCAACATTATAACATGAAAAACATTGTGTACATGGGATAAACATGGAGGTAAAGACACTCTGTATGCAACTAATACAACTTTATCTAGGATTTCATAAGGTCCAATGAACAAAAAACCCAATTTTCCATTCCTACCAAAATGAATCCAAATTTTCAATAGATAAACCTTTAGTAATACGTGATCACCAACCTCAATAGAAAGATCCTTCCTATGATTATCAACATAAGTTTTCTGCCTGCTCTGAGCTATTCTCATGTGTTTCTAAATCAGGTGAACCTTTTCTGCCATCTCTTCTACCAATTCTGGTCCCATCAACTTACTTTCACCTACTTCATCCCAAAAAGATGGAGTTCAACACTACTTACCATATAATTCCTCAAATGGAGCCTTCTATATACTGGAATAAAAAATGTTATTATAAGAAAATTCAACAAAATAAATATGATAGTCCCAAATTACCAAGTAATCTTATGAACAAGAATGTAGTATATCCTCTACGGTCTGAATTGTTCGCTCTGACTGCCCATCTGATTGCAGATGAAAACCTATACTAAAATTTAATTCAGTACCAAATGACTTTTGAAGGCCTATCCAATGGTTAGAAGTAAAACTGAGATCACGGTCATATAAAATGGAGAGGGGAACACCATGCAACCTGACTATCTCTTTAACATTCAACTGAGAAAGTAAATCTAGAGACAAAGTATCTCCAATAGGAAGGAAATGAGCAGATTTAGTAAATCGATCAACAATAACCCATATTGAATTATTACCTCGAGATGCCTTGTGTAATACCATAATGACGTCCATGGATATATTTTCCTATTTCCAATTTGGTACCGGTAAAGAATGAAGAATCTATTTTGGTAACTCCCATAATGCTTTAACTAGGTGACAAGTCAAACACTTCACAGTAAAATCAGCAATCTCTTTTCATTCCTTCCCACCAGAAATAATATCTGAGATCTTTATACATCTTCGTTCTACTAGGATGAACTGATAACGGGGAACTATGAGCTTCACATAACAACTCATTCTTCAACTCTAAATTACAAGGAACATATAATCTCGTTCCAAATCTCATAACATAGTCATTTTCAAAGTTAAAATCAGGAAACTTACCCTTGTGAACGAACTCTACCTTTTTCCAACAACTTACTATCTTCCTTTTGTGCTTGCTTAATTCTGTCTAATATAGATGATTTCACTAACACCTGAAAGAACAGAATAATTTCTTGCACCGACATCATGTATTCCAATGTTCATCCAATAAAAAACCAAATGATCTCATTCCAAATGTAGTATTTTTAATGAAGCATTGATTTTTCAAATCAAACCATCAGCCACTTTATTTGGTTTCTTGGAGGGTAATGAATCGTGCAATCATATTCAATGATTAATTAAAACCATCTCCTTTGTCTCGTGTTGAATTCATTCTGGGTGAATATATACTTCAAACTTTTTCTGTCAGTATATATTTCAGATTTTACTCCATAGAAGTGATGCCTCCATTTTTTGAAAGCAAAAACTACAGCTGCTAATTCCAAATCATATGTAGGGTAATTTATCTCTTGAGGTTTCAACTGACGTGATGGATAAGATATTACCTGATCATTCCGCATATGGACACAACAAATTACATTCAATGAAGCATTAATGTAGATAAAAAACTCACCATTTACCGATGGTAGTACCAAAATTGGAGTATTCAAAAATCGTCTTTTCAATTCCAGAAAAAAATCATCACATTCTTTTGTCACGATAAAAATAACACATTTTAGAGTTAACATATTCATTGGAGTAGATAAAAATAAAAAATTCTCAACAAACTTACGATAATAACCTACCTAACCAATAAAATTATGAATAACAGTTATCTTTGTTTGTATTGGATATTCTTCAGAAACTTTTGTTTTAGCAGGATCAATTGGTATGATATTTTTTGAAACAATGTGACCATAGAAAGAATTTTTTGTAACAAAAAGTCACACTTTATGAATTGACCATAATTTTTTTAATGGTTTTTAAGAAAATCCTTAAAAGACATTCATGCTCTCCTTTACATTTATAATAAACAAAAATATCATCAAAGATCACAACCACAAACTTATTCAAAAATTCATGGAAAATTCTATTCATATGATCCATGAATAGAGCAGTTGAATTGATTACCCAAAAGTCATCACTAAAAATTAATAATGGTCATATCTAGTACAAAAAATAGTCTTCAGAATGTAATATTCCTTTAATTTCAACTGATGGTACCCCAACCTCAATTCAAAATTTGAAAAATACTGATCACCCTATAGCTAATCAAACAAATCATCGATGTGAGGCAAAGGATACTTGTTTACCAATGTGACGTTATACAATTCCCTATAATCAATGAAAAGTCTCATTGAACCATATTTCTTTTTAAAAAAGAAGACAGGGGCACCCCATGGTGATGGGCTAGGTCAAATGAATCCTTTCTCTAATAATTCATGTAATTGCTTCTTTAACTCTAAAAGTTCAATTTCATCCATTTGATCAGAGGGTTTTGAAATTGGATTAGCCTCAAGAACTAAGTAAATTGTAAATTCAACTTCTGGATTAGGAATAATACCAAGTAAACTCATTAGAAAAAACAACAAGGCACTCTTTTACCACTAACACATCATTAATCTAATCGGTTCCATTATTTACAACAATATGTGAAATGTAACATTCATTTCCATCTTTTACTAGATTCTCAGCTTCCTGATATGTTATCAAATGCATGGTTTAATTATTGTAAAGAAACTAAAAATCATTTTGAAAAGAAACCGGTTTAGCTCTATATTCAATCTTAGAATGATAAAAATAAAGCCAATACATAACCAAAATAACATCAAACTCTACTAGAGGCAAAACAATATAGTTTGTAGGTATATTCTTTCTGTACACAAGGAAAATAAGGTTATTATAATTTCTTTTTTGATTCAACATTTCCTCTTAGTGTTTTAACCATAATTCCAGGATTAATATCCTAATATGGAATTCCTTATTTACTAGAAAACATATTAGAAGTGAATGAATGTGTAGACACCGAATCAAACAACACATTAATCATAATCTGAACAAACAAACAGTGTACCTAATATTACATCATTTGATGGCCCAATTTCTGCTGAAGTAGTTGTAATGGACTTCACCACCCATTTATGCTTGTAGTCTGGTTTCTTTCCCTCAATTTAGTTCTTCATTGGACACTCATTTCTATAATGACCCATTTAATTTCACTTAAAACAATTTACTGACTATAAATCAGATTTTGTCTTACCATTACCCATCTTTTTTTCAGTGAAATTTTGAGCCTTATGTCCCATTTTACCACATTGGAAACACTTAACATAATTCAAATGACATTCCCCATCATTCTTTTTACCACAATTTTCACAAACTGTAAACTAATGTTTTTTACAATCAGAAATTTTTGATGACTGCTTCCCTTTCATTTTCCACTCGACCTCTTATTCATTTTTTTTAACGTAGATCTGATCCTTGGAAAAATCCATTTCCACATTTTCTGCACATCGAACAAGTTTTCATAACTATTGAACTCCAGAGAATCTAAATCCTTTAGATACATAAGATTTAATATTGAGTAAAAATGATTGATATTACTATCAATATCTCTTATGAAATTTGAAGCATACCTTGCCAGTCGAAAGAATTTTTCTTCATATGCAGCCATTGAGTCATCCTCCTACCTCAATTCCAAGAATGGGTTTTCTATCTAGGGATGAACCAAATTTGGAAAATATTTCTCAAGAAACATATCTTTAAATTCATCCCAACCAAGAGCATCAATCTCCTCACTATCACTGATATTTTTCACCATAAACCACCATTGATCGGCTTCAAATTGAAAATGGTAAATTGAAAGGAAATACTTATGATGTTATGAACACCCTATGACATCAAAAATATTCTCTGGTGCTTTAATCCACCCTTCAGTTAGCATACGGTAAGATGATTCTCTGAATGATGGGGAATGTTGCCACATGAAATGCTCTACTACTGACATGTTCCTCTGTGGTTTATCTCGCTGATCTCGTGTACAGATACTACCACTATTTATAGTCCGAGTCAACTGTTCCATCACTACAAAAAACGATTCAGTTCCATTGATTACTGAATAATGGATTTGATATTTATAAAATATTTTTCTATACCTTTTGGTTTCGATAATGATAAAGAAAAAATGGTAGTATTTTTCATCGATGGATAAGATGATCAGTGAAGGACATTGATTAAAAAAATGAATCTTGGAGGTGAGATCAATGTTATGGAGTTGGAATAGATTATGGGAATATTTTTCAATAAATATTCCCCCCTTTAAATTTAAAAAAAATAGAGATGGTGTTTCTTGAGTTGAAATAGAAGGATAATGAATCGATGAGAATCTATGAGATAAATGTTACAAGATGTGATTGATACACCTATATCTTTTTTTACGGATCCCAAGGGAAAGGTTAATAGATTTTCATAGGGATTGAGACCCCATTGATAGAGGAATATAGAAAATCCAGAGTATAAATGATATGTGGAAATAGGGCAGAGTGCAATGAGGGTTGAATTCATATTTGGAGATCTGCAATGGTCTCATAATTATAATGAAATTAAGGGAGTGATATAGTAAAACTCACAGAGGATCATTGATTATGGAATAAGTGGAATGAATGTTAACCATACCACATGTAATAAAGTGGGACGAATCATTCATATAACTACGTTATTTGGAGTGGATATTATTTATGAGAGGAAAAGATAACCATATAGGTTGAATATGTCATAGTTAGGACAAGCCTCAACCTATAAACACTAAATATAAATGGAGTAAAATGATATACTAGCAAAATATGTATTCTTTATGTGTGGACATCTTGGTCACTTTTACAATCATTGTCCAAATTTGAAGATAATAGAGGGGAACCACCATCAACCTTAGTATAGGCCAAGGGAGAATGTTCAGAAATTTTGAGTTAGGATGGATTAAGTAGAGGCTCCAAATTATGTGGTTTAACGAACTCTAATTATTCAATCAAGGATATAATATAAATTATTCTGCTCTAGTTTTACACATTCTTTTATTTCATTAATGTTATAATAGAGTATAGAATCAATTGCTAAATTACTAGAAGTAGAGATATCAGTTATGACTCATGGAGGAATTATCCTAGAATCAAATGTGCATTGAAACTATAGTAATAAATATTGATAGAACAATATAATTTCTAATCTTGTAGTCCTTACCATAGTGTAATTCAACACTGTAATAAGGATGGACTGGATCTCAATGTATAATGCTAAAATAAAATGTAGAATCAATGAGATCTCACTAGTTTTGAGTGGAATATATTTTTTTTTTCAAAGGAGAGATATCTTGAGCTGAGCGTTTCCTAGAAGCACCTCCCGATGTTTTTTATAAAGGTGAATGGGGAATAGGGAGAAGAAAATGAATATATAATGATACTGAATGTCCCCTCATTTAGGAATTTAGTGACATGTTTCAAGAAGATTTACCAAGACCTATCCCAAAAATAGAGGGAAGATATCCATTTAACAATAACATGGATCCAACACGTTATCAAATACCCCATATAGAAGGGAAAATATAGAGTAAATGTCATTAAAAAATATCTTAATTATATTTTGGTGAAGGGATTTAACTGATAAGTTATGTCTCCCTAGGGAGCAACTGGTCTATTTTTTAAGAATACACTTGAATCAATGCAGATATGAATTTATAAGGACCCAACCATAAAACATTACATAATCATGAATTTAAGGAGTAATTCAAATTTAGGACCTTTTCAGGTTTAGAGGATTATTGAATTTGGTCATTACAGTTACATTACATTTAAAAAGTTACAAAGTAGACACTTCTTCTCAGTTCCCATTGTTTCACAAAATAAAAACTCTTAAAAAAGTGTCATATCTAGTTCCATTTTTAGACATCATGAATTTTCCTTGATCTATTCCTTGACCCTATTCATCTTTATGTCTTGTGAAAAACATTTCAAAACATGGGATGTGCATAAAAATATCAGTAAGGCATATAAAACAAATAATAAAAACATTAGTTTGTCATTACATACATAACATATGCTCTTTAACATACCTCACGAAATCATAAGATTTATGAATAACTCATAGAAAACAGAAATCATAAAGTTAGCTTGTGGAATCCATATCATACTTAAATTGTAGCTATCACAACTATGAAGGGAGTTACATTTGGAATACCCATAATAGTATATTCTTTAAATCTCTAGGGAGAAACATTCACGTTTACCTCCATCAAGTTACTCAGTGAATTGGAGAGATATCTCAGGCTCACCCACCCTAGGTTTATCACGGAATTACCCATATATGTAAACAACTCCCATGGAGCATAATATAATTATAACACATAATATAAACATAACGAAAAAATAACATTTCCAAATTACAATCACTATATCTCTTTTCAAGATATTGTACAACATATTGAAAAAATAAATCAAAAATCCATTTTCATTACAAAAATACATAAAAGTGTACATGGTATTTATTTTTCTTTTAAAACCATTACGTCTTATTACGGAAGCCAAAGATCAAAAAATACTCACGATGGTGGAAAGGTCATTGTCACCACATACGTTAAAAACAAACATTTTTTTTGGTTTAGTAAAATGCCTCTTAAAAAAAGATTCCCTAGGAATGAAATAAAAAGTAAAAGGTGTTTATATAGCATATAAAATAAGGCCATGTATAAAACAATATATGCCTGAATGTGAGGAGATTTTGACGAAGTCCCTTACCTCATGTCCGACTTGACTCGTTTGTTCTTTAAATAGCTAAATAATAAACTAAAGTTAATTTATACAATATTAAAAACCTTTTTCAAGTTTATTTTTCCTTTTATATCAAATATTACAATGTTATTTACATTATTTAATCATATAAGTTAATAACGGTCGTTTTGTCGATATTTTGTACATGACTCAAAAATCAACTTCTTATACTTACAAGTTGTCTATGTTGTCAAATGTAAATTATCTCCTGAGTTATATTAATGATTTAGATATCATATATATATAATATATCCAATATATATAAGTATTTATAACATTACATAATGTTTTTAGGTAAGAAATTAAATGCACCGTTCATGGAGACGGTAAGCCGCATGTACCCATTAATGCTACTTTCATTTACATTTCTTATTTAAAGGAATTAAAACATAAATAAATATAGGTATATTATGATTCTAGTATAATATCATATATAATATTATTAACTCCATCCTTCATACATCCCACATATGTAATTAATGAGTCATATCACTTTGAGGGGGCTGTATTCTGCATTTCCTCAAATGAAATTATCGCGTTTACCCATAATGGAAGCCAAAAAGGTATGCTATAAATTGAAAATATAGAAGAATAAATAAAATATAAACATAATATATATAATATATAAAAATTGTTCCATCATAATGGCCACTATAAGAGGTGGTGGGAGAATATGGAACAATCCTTGTTTCGTGATGCGTTAGTTTTCCATCAACAGAAATAGTATGATCTTTACCCATTAGATGGAGGTCGGTGTAAGTGTATTTTGTATCCTTGACATGAATAAAATCCTATTATATTATGAATACTGGTGTTTTTATAAAAAATGAATAACAATGTTTAGGGTGTTGGAGAAGGAAAATAAAACAAAATAACTTCAGGGAAGACAATACCATTAAATAGGATATCACCTTTTGGTTTGAATCAAAAGGTTTACTTGAATTTCCTTTTGACTAGGGGAAGGATTCAACGAGAAAGATAGGGATTTAGGGAGCTTAATCGGGTAGAGGCTGGGTGACCCAAGGGGCTTGAGAGGTGTGTGTAATGAGTTAGAGGTGAGGGTTTTTTATAAGGGAGAGGAGGGGCTCTTTAGGAATGTTAGAAAATATAATTTTGTTATATAAGGAATTTCGGTTTCTAAAGGTTAAAAACATACTAAAGTTGAATATAAGATGACTCATGTTTGAAATAAAATCATCCAATAAGAATTGTAGAGGTTTATGGATATTATTTTAAACTTTATAATCTTATTTATTTAAAACATTTATTAATGATGTAAACACTACATCATTATTGTGTCATGAATAATATAATTTATTTGATGTCTAAAAAATATAAAAAATACCATGAAGTATGAAATATTTTTATATTTCCAATTAATTTTTATATTCAATGAAATATCTTGTATAACCACATGTAAAAATTGATTTACTAAAAAATATTTGTTTGTGTTATTTTTTCCATTACATTGTGTTAATTAAAATAAAGAGTCATTATCACTCCCAAGTAGCCCCATGGGGTCCAAAAATTGACCCAAGGATGACCATGGTCTGATATTTATCAACCAATAAGATTTCGACACTTTTTGGGTGATTTAATATTATTATGATTTTTACCCTTAATTACCTAATTTAACTTTTAACCATGGTAAATAAAATCTTTATTGAAGTAAATATTCATAACTTATAAAAAGAAGTTACATATTTACACAATTTGGACCTCCTGATTACAAATACGGAATCCATTTTTCCAAATTCAAAACACAGAAGTGGCATAAATTAATTTATAATTAATTCCAGTTGTCAAAACAAAAAATGTGTTTTTAAGAAATAACTATCAAAATATTGACTCATGTTTACGTCCAATTTCAATGTGAAATTACATAAAATGAAATAATCATTTTAAATTGTAAAAATATATTCTAATTACAAATTAAAAAAAATTAAAAAGATAATATTACAATATTAATAAATTATATTAAAAATTTGTTTTGAATTAAAATACAACATTTTTCATTATTCATTAAAAAATGATATTTATCAAAAAAATACCAAAATTTCATCCAAATTATATTTCAATGTCCCTATTATAAAGAATAATATTTTTTTTCAAGTAAAACATATTAAAGTGATAGTATACTAGATTTAAAAAGGGTTCTCCATCTAAAGGTAGTAAATCTACCTTTAATATAATATTAGAATATTTCTGCTTAAAAATTGATTTATTCACATTTTAAGTATCCAATGTTTATTGAAAAAATGTAAAAACATTTAACAAACATGTGTAATATTATATTAGTTAGTTATGTTCATTTATTCCATTACAATGTCTAGGAATTAACTACAATTTAAAAAAATAAAATAATAATATTATTATTTTTAGTATGTCTCACCTTGTGTGCAATGTAAGATTTCACTGAAACCAATTGTTGCATTTTGGGTAGTGCATCAATCATAGAAAAATCTTTAAAGTAATATTAATATTTAATTCACAAATATTAATAATTATGAAAATGTAATATTCATTATTTACTTGGGATGTTACATCCTTCCCCCCTTTTGGAAATTTCATCCTTGCAATTTTATTCACTTATCAAATATATGGGGGTATTTATCCCTCATAGCATTTTCTGATTCCCACGTTTCCACTTTAATCCTATGGTTTTTCCACAAAACCCTTACCTGGTTAATTACCTTATTCTGAAGCACCTGCTCTCTATGGTCATGATTTTGGACTGGTTGTTCCTCATAAAAGAGATTCTCTTCCAACTGAAATTCCTCTAGACACAAACATGAGATGGATATGGCATATACATTCACAACATTATAACATGAAAACATTGTGTACATGTGATAAACATGGAATGTAAATCCACTATGTACACAACTGATTCAAATTTATCTTGGATTTCATAAGGTCCAATGAACCTCGAACTCAATTGTCCATTCATACCAAAATTCATCAAACTTTTCCATTGATAAACCATTAGTAATACATAATCACCAACATCAAAAGAAAGATCCTTCCTCTGATTATCACCATAAGTTTTTTTTCCAGTTGTGAGATTTTATCTTGTGTTTCCAAATCAACTGAACCTTTTCTTCTATCTCTTCTACCAATTCTGGTCCCATCAACTTCCTTTCACCTACTTCATCCAAAAAAACTAGAGTTCCACACTGCTTTCCATATAATGCCTCAAATGGGGCCTTCTGTATACTAGAATAAAAAGAATTATTATTTGAAAATTCAACCAAAGAAATATGTTGGTCCCAAATTCCCTAGAAATTATATTTACATGAATGTATTATATCCTATAAGGTCTGAATTTTTCACTATGACCACCCATTTGATTGCAGATGAAAAGCTATACTAAAATTTAATTCAATACCCAATGACTTCTGAAGGCCTTTCCAAAGTTAGAAGTAAACCTGAGATCACAGTCTTATAAAATGGAGATTGGAACACCATAAAACCGGACTATCTCTTTAACATACAACCATGAAAGCTAATCTAGACACAAAGTATCCTTAATAGGAAGTAAATGAGCAGTTTTAGTAAATTATTCATCAATAACCCATATTGCATTATTACCTCAAGATTCCTTTGGTAATCCCATAATGACGTCCATGGATATATTTTCCCATTTCCACTTTGGTTCCGGTAATGACTGAAGCATCCCTTTCGGTAACTCCCAAAATGCTTTAACCTGCTGACATGTCAAACACATCACTGTTAAATCAAAAATATCACTTTTTATTCCTTCCCACCAGTAATAGTCCTGATGATCATTATACATTATCATTATACCAGGATGAAATGAAAATGGTGAACTATGAGCTTCACATAAAAACTCATTCTTCTACTGTGATTCACAAGGCACACATAATGTCTTTCAAAATCTCAAAACACAGTCATTATCAAAGTTAAATTCATGAAAATTAGCCTTCTAAACCAAATAGACCTTTTTCTAAAACTCTCTATCTTCCTTCTGCACTTGCTTAATTTTTTCTGATAGAAATGATTTCACAAACACCTGAAAAAACAGACGAATTTCCTACACCAACATCATTTATGCCAAATTTCATCCAATCAAAAAACCAAAGCATCTCATTCTAAATGTAGCATGGTTAATGAAGCATTACTTTTTCGTATCAATGCATCAGCCACATTATTTGTTTTCCCAGATGGTAAAGAATCGGGCCATCATAATCAGTGATTAATTCCAACCATCTCCTCTTTCCCATGTTCAATTCTTTCTAAGTGAATATATACTTCAAACTTTTTCATTCAGTATATATTTCAAATTTTACTCCATACAAACAAGGACTCTAAACTTTAAAAGGAAAAAAAAGTTGCTAATTCCAAATCATGTGTAGGGTAATTTATCTCATGAGGTTTCTGCTGATGTGATGGATAAGAAATTACCTGATTATTATGCATAAAGACACAACTGAGTCCATTCAGTGAAGTATCATTGTAGATAAAAAACTCACAATTTCTTGATGGTAGTGCCAAAATTGGAGTATTGAAAAATCTTCATTTCAATTCTTGAAAACAATCATCACATTATTTTGTCACAATAAACAAAACACCCTTTTGAGGTAACTTAGTCATTGGACTAGATAACAATGAAAAATTCTCAACAATGCTCTGATAATATCCTACCAAACCATGAAAATTAGGAATGTCAGTTATATTTATGGGTATTTGATATTCTTCAACAACTTTTGTTTTATCAGGATCAATAATTATGGCATATTTTGAAACAATATGAGAATGGAAAGAAGTTTTTTGTAACCTAAAGTCACATATTCTAAATTTACCATACAATTTATTTTCTTTGAAGGTTTGTAAGAAACCCCTTAAAAGACTTTCATGCTCCCCGTTACTTTTATAATAAACAAAAATATTGTCAAATATCACTACCACAAACTTATAAAAAAATTCATGGAAAATTATATTCAAAAGATCCATGAATACAATAGGTGAATTTGTTAACCCAAAAGGAATAACTACAAATTTATAAAGGTCGTATATAGTATGAAAAATATTCTTCGGAATTTCATCTTCCTTTACTTTCAACTGATGGTACACTGACCTCAAGTCAATCTTCTAAAAATACTAATCTCCCTGGAGCTAATCTAACAAATCATCTATGTGAGGCAAAGGATACTTGTTCATAATGGTGATGTTATACAATGATCTATAATCAATGAAAAGTCTCATTGAACCATATTTCTTTTTAACAAACAAGACAGGAGAACCCCATGGGGATGGGCTAGGTCGAATGAAACCTTTATCTAGTAACTCCTATAATTGAATCTTTAACTCTATAAGTTCAATTTCTGCCATTCGATAAGAGGGTTTTGAAATTGGAATAGCCTCAGGAGCTAAGTAAATATTAAATTCGACTTCTAGATTAGGTATAATACCAAGGAAATCCATTCGAAAAAACATCAAGGCACTCATTTACCACTGGAACATCATTAATCTAATCTGTTCCATTATTTTCAAAAATATGTGAAATGTAACATTCATTTCAATCTTTTAATAGATTCTCAGCTTCCCGATATGTTATCAAAAGAAAGGTTTCATTATTGTACAGAAACTAAAAATCATTCTGAAAAGAAACCTATTTAGATCTACAGTCAATCATAGAATGATAAAAAGAAAGCCAATATATAACCAAAATAACTTCAAAATATACAAGAGGCAAAACAATATGGTTTGCAGGTAGATTCTTCTTGCACACAAGGACAAGAAAGTTATAATAATTTATTTTTTATTCAACATTTATTCCTTGTTTTTTTACTATAAGATCATGATTAATATCTTGATATGGAATTCCCTATTAACTAGAAAAAATATTATAAGTGAACGAATGTGTAGTCCCCGAATCAAACAACACATTAGCATAATCTGAACAAACAAACAATGTACCTAATATTACATCTTTTGATGGACCGACATCTTCTGAAGTAGTTTCAATGGACTTCACCACCCCATTATACTTGTAGTCTGGTTTCTTTCCCTCAGTTGACTTCTTCATTAGACCCTCATATGCTTAATGACCCATTTAATTGCACTTATAACATTTTACTGACTGTAAATCAGATTTTGTCTTAACAATACCAAACTCTTTCTCAGTGAAATTACGAGCCTTATGTTCCGTCTTACCACATTGGAAACACTTACCAGAATTCAAATGATAATCCCTGTCAGGCTTTTTACCACAATTTTCACAAACTTTAGCTAATGTTTCTTACCATCTGACATTTTTGATGATCTCTTCCCTTTCATCTACCACTCGACCTCTTATTCTTTTGTTTGTCAAAGAAGAACTGATCCTCAACAAACTCCATTTCCACCTTGTCCACACATCGAACAGGTTTTCATAACATTTGAACTCATGAGAAGCTAAATCCCTTCGATACATATGATTTAATCTAGAGTAAAAATGGTTGATATTACTATCAATATCTCGTATGAAATTTGGAGCATACCTTGCCAATCGAGAGAATTTTTTTTAATAAGCAGGCATTAAGTTATCCTCCTACCTCAATTCCAAGAATGGGTTTTCGGTCCCGAGACGAACCACCTTTGGAAAATATTTCTCAAGAAACATATCATCAAATTCATCCCAATCAAGAGCATCAATCTCCTCACAATCATGGATATTTTTTACCATAGACCACCACTGATAGGATTCACCTTCAAAACGGTAAATAGAAACACAATATTTTTGATGTTATGAACACCCCATGACCTCAAAAATCTTCTCTAGTGCTTTAATCCACCCTTATGTTAGCACATGGTAAGATTATCCTCTTAATGATGGGGAATGTTGCCTCATGAAATGATCTACTACTGACATGTTCCTATGTGGTTTATCTGGATGATCTCATGTATGGATTCAACCACTATTTATTTTCTAACTCAATTATGCCATCACTAAAACAAACTATTCAGTTCCAATTCTGACTATTTCAGTTTACTGATTTAGAAGGTTTTCATCCACCTGATGTTATCCCAACGTAGCTTCCCGATTTCCTCTGTAGAAAACCATTATGAATACAGAGATATTTTAGGAGAACAAGAATAGTAATCTATAAAAGCTATATCATTTCAATATCATCAAAAAGTAATTTATGGATATTAATTTGACAACACCCTAACTCCAAATTTTTCCTAAACTGACCACTAATACCAACTATAAGGAACCATTCTTAAAATATTACATAATATTGAATTAAATGAATAATTCACATTGAGGTTCTTTTGAGGAATAGAGATTTAGAGAATTATGTCATAACTATTACATTACATCTCAAAAGATACAATGTAGACAATTCTACTTAGTTCGTATTTTTTCATAGAATAAAAACACATAAAAAACAGTCATGTCTAGAAACATGTTTTAGATAGCATAACATTTCCATGACCCATCCTTGACCCTATTAATCATTATGTCCTGTTAAAAGCTTTTCAATATATGTGATGAGCATACAAAGTGTAGTAAGGGTTATAAAAAAAGGAATGAAAATATTATTTCTTCATTACATACATAACATAATCTCTTTAACAAAACTCATGAAATCATAAGATTTATGAATAACACCATGAAAACATAAATCATAAACGTTGCATGTGGAATCCATATCATACTTACATTGTAGCTACCAAAACTACAAAGGGAGTTACATATGGAATACCCATCATAGTATATTCCCTAAATTAATTAGGTGGAAAATTATGGTTTACCTTCACCATGTTACCCAATGCATTAGAGAGCAATTTCGGGCTCACCTACCCTAGGTTTATCACGGAACCACCCGTATACGTAAACAATGTGCAAGGACCACAATATAATCATAACACATAACATAAGTATAAAGGAATGATAATATTCCCAAATTGCAATCGCAATATATCCTTTCAATATATTGAGAATGATATTGAAATAATAAATCCAAAAATCATTTTCAATACAAAATACATAAAATAGTATATGGTATTTAGTTTTCTTTAAAAAAATTACAGCTTGTTAAGGGAGATAAAGATCAAATAATACTCACGGCGGTGGAAAGGTCGTTGTCACCACGTACATTAAAAAAAATTCTTTTTCTAATATTGTAAGAAACCTCAAAAAAATTCCCTTTCAATGAAATGAAATGTTAATTGTGTTTATACATCATATAAAATAATGTCGTGTATAAAACAATATATGCCTTAATGAAAGGAGATTGAGACAAGGTCCCTTACCTCGTGTCGGACTTGAATTGTTCATTCTTTAATCTTCTGAATAATAAACTAAAGTTAATTTCTACATTTTTAGGAACCTTTTGGATTTTATTATTCCTTTTATATCACATTTTACTATGTTATAAACATTATGTAATCATTGAAGTTAATAACGGTCTTTGTGTCGATATTTGGTACTTGAGTAAAAAATGACCTTCTTATATTAACAGGTTGTCTAAGGGGTCAACAATACATTATCTTCAGAATTATATTAATGATTTAGATATCATATATATCATATATATCGTGTATATATATTTGTTTCTAAATGTACATATCATTTGGAGGTAAGAAATGAAATGCACCGTTCATGGAGACTGTAAGCCGTACGTACTCATGAAGCCTACATTCATTTATATTTCATATTTAATGGAATGAAAAATAATGATACATAGGTATACTAAAATTCCAGAATAATATAATATATAATATCATTAACTACATCCTTTATACATCCCACATAAGTCATTAACGAGTCATAGCACTTTGAGGGGGTGGTAGTCCACACTTCCTCAAATGAAACAATTGTGTTTGCCCATAATTGAAGCAATAAAGGTATGCTATAAATGGAAAATATAGAAGCATAATGAAACCATAGAAATTATATATATAATATATAAATAGAGTTCCATTATAATGGCCACCAGAAGAGGTGGTAGGAGAAGATTGACCAATCATTGTTTTGTGAGGCATTAGTTTTCCATCCACAAAAACAGTATGTTATTTTACCATTAGATGGTGGTGTGTGTATGTGTAGTTCAAATAATTCACATAAAAACATCCTAGTATATTAATAATACTTTTTTTTATTAAAAAAAGTAATAAAAAGTGTTTAGGGGTTGGAGATGGAAAATAAAAGAAAAGAACTTAGGGGAAGACATTACCTTTAAATCGAGTATCTATTTTTGGTGTGAATCAAACGGTGTACATGAATTGTCTTATTCCGTGGGTAAGGCTACTAGGGGGAATTGAGGGATTTAGGGAGCATAATTTGTTAGATATTTTATGAGCCATGGGTCTTGAGAGGTGTGAGTAATTGGTTATATGCGAGGGCTTTTTATAAGGGGGAGGATGGGCTCTTTAGGAATGAGTGGTAATATTGTTTTATTATATAATAATTTTCTGTATATGAAAGTCCAAAAAAAATTAAACATGATGATAAGATGAATCATGGTAGATAGAAAATCATCCAATAATAATATGAAAGGTTTTTGGATATTATTTTAATCGTTATAATCTTATTTATTTAAATCAATTATTACCGAGGTAAACACTGCATCATTATTGTGTCATAAATAATTTAATTTATTTTATGTCTATAAATTATAAAACAATATATCAAGATGTAGGAAGTATTTTTCTCTTTAAAATGAATATTTATAGTTGAAGATATAACTTATATAATCCCATGTAAAAATTGATTTACTAAAAGATATTTGATTCTGTCATTTTTCCTTTACTTCATGTTAATTAAAATAAAGTGTAATTATCACTCCCATGTGGCCCCAAGGGGTCAAAAAATCTAACCAAGGTTTACCAGGGTCGGATATGTGTCCACCAATAGAATTTGGACACATTTTATGGGAATTTAATTTTAACATAATAATATTATTTTACCCTTAATTACCAGATTTATATTTTAACCATGGTAAATAAAATATTTATTGAAGTAAATATTCATAATGTCTAAAAATAAAAGATACCTATTTACAAAATTTATACCTAATGATTCCAAATATGGAATCCATTTTTACCAATTAAAATGAAAAAAGTGGCTGAAATTAATTTAAAATAAATTTCCGCAGTTAAAACAAAAATATTGTTTTTAGGAAATATCTATCAAAAGGTTGACACGTGTTTATGTCCAATTTCAATGTGAAATTACATAAAATTACCATCATTGGATTAAATGGTAAAAATATATATTCTAATTACTGTTTAAAAAAATTAAAAATATAATATGACCATATAAAAAATTTGAATAAAATGCAGTTTTGAAATAAAATACAATATTTTTCACTATTCATTAAAACATGAACTTTATGAAAAAAATACCAAAATTTAAACCAAATTATATTTTGATGTTTCAATTCTAAGGAATAATATTTTTTGGTAAAATATAACATATTTATGTTACAAAAAATAGATTTAAAAATGGTGCACCATCAAAAGGTGGAAAATCAAACTTTTAATGAATATTAGAGTATTTGTGCTTAGAATTCGTTTCATTCACATTTTAAGCCTCTAAATTTTATTGGATAAATGTAAAAACATATAACAAACATGTATAATATTATTGTAGTTAGTTATTTTTAATCCCACCATTAAAACAACTAGGAGTTAACTACTATTTAAAATAATAATACAATATAAATATTATTTTTATTATGACTCAGCCTTGTATGCAACATAAGATTTCAAAGCAACCCATAGTTGCGTATCAGGTATGCCATAAAACATAGAAACCAATATAAAGTAACATTAGTATTTAATTTAGAAATATTAATAATTATGAAAAATTATTATTCTTTCTTTACTTGGGATGCTATAGAATTGATTATAGAGAACATAATAGTATCATAGTGAAGAAAAAGTACCTTCCCACAAGGATGTAATATTTATTTTGTCATCTTCAAGGGGATACATTATTCTTGATTATTGAACTTCGATCTATGTATCATTGATTGAGGGAAATGAAAGAATATATTTCAAATAATACCGTTCAAACAAGATTTGGGCATTAAGAATTGGTAGTTATTCCCTTCATCTTCACTATTGTTTGTTATATATTAATGGATTTAATGACTATAGTATTTGTGGAACACCTTCAAAAAGTAGTGGTAGTTTTTATTTACGATAACATGATATATTATATGATTCATGAGGAGGATGAGTATCATCAAATAATTATAATAAAAACTATGAGGAAGGATAATATTTTTATAAAATTTAAAAAAAAAATATTTTGCATTACAATAAGTTGAATTCATAGGGAATATTGTAACCAATGAAGGAATCTCAGTTGAACTTTCTAAGACAATTGTATTAGAGGAGTGCCCTTATCTTATAATAGAAAATGAGATTTATAGTTTCCTTTGTTTAGTAGGATATTATAGGAGTTTTGAATATTTTTTTTACTTTGTTATATTCCACTAACAAAGTTAACTAGAAAAGGGGATATGATTATCTAGATAGAGGAGTGTGAAGAATGTTTCAATGAACAAAAGATGATATAGGTTAATATACATTGGCCAAATCTACCGTAATTCAGATAATGATTTTGTTATTTATACTAATGCATCTCTGAAAGGACTTGGGTGAGTCTTCATGGGAAATGAAAAGCTTATTTATTATTCATCTAGATAGTTAAATTCTAATTAGAATAATTATCATACGCATGAACTAGAGTGATCCATAGTTATTTATTCTCTAAAAATATAGTGTCTATATTTTATGGGGAGAAATTGGATATGTACAAAGACCACCAAAGTTTCATGTATATATTCATGAAGAAGGAATTTAATATGAGATAAAGGATATGGTTGGATGTTATTAAATAATATGACTGTTCAATTCATTATCACCCAGAATGAGAAAAAAAGTCACTGATCCGTTAAGTACGAAAGAATCTTTTATGAAGGTAATGACATGGAATCATGGATATCCTTTGATTAAGGACCTAGTAAAATTGGTCATGAGAATTATAAGGTAATGGATGTCATAAAATATATCCTAAATGATATATCAGCTATCATTACTATAGATTATTGATAAATTGAAAAGAGATGATACTTAGTTATGAAAGAAGATAGAGGATTTGAAGAATGGGATGTTTCATAAGTTATATGTTCATCAAGAAGGTGTATTGATATTTCATATTAATCTATGTGTTCCATATATTATATATATAATTTTTTTTAATTGATTTTGATCATATCTCCATATTCTATATACAAAATGGAAGTACTAAAATGTTTAGGGAGCTTCATTATCATCTTCGGTGGGATAATATAAAAAAGGAGATTGTCGTCTACAAGACATGGTGATTGGATATCAACAAGTAAATTCAGGGTGATAACATCATAAATGGGCATTTCAACAATTTTCCACACCCACACGGAAGTGGGAAAAAATCAATATGTATTTATTTAATGGTATCCCAAGAACAAAAAAAAACAATGTAATGTGATATGGGTTATAGTGGATCGACTCACATAGACTTCAAATTTTATATTTATTATAGAATATTTATCACTTGAACAAATTTACATGATATATGCAAAGGAAGTGGTGAGATTTCATAGGTTTCCACTTTATATAATTTTTTATCCTGATTCAAGTTTCACATATAAATTTCGGATACTTCTTCAATATGCTTTGAATATTGAATTTAATTTTGGTATGTCCTATCCCACCCCAAACATATGGCCAATATGATAGGACTATTTAGAATATTTAAGACAGACTGAGAACATGATCAGTGGAATTTAAAGGTGGATGGGATCAACACCTCCCATTAGTTGGGTTTTCATAAAACAACATCTTCCACACAAGTATTAAAATGAAACCATATGAATAACTATATGGTAAGTGATGAATAAATTCTATATGGTGGGATAAAGTAAGTGATAGAATGCTATTTGATCCTGATCTTGTAAAAATGATGGTAGAAACAACTGATGATATGAAACGACATAAAAAGGATTCATAGAGTCAGCAAAAGAGCTATGATAATAACTGTCAAAATGAATTTGTGTATGAAGTTAGAGATAATGTCTTCCTTCATATATAATCATAGAAGTGAGTGATAAAATTTGAAAATAAAGATAAGCTTACCACTAAGAACATTGTCCCCTTTGAGATCATCAATTTCATAAGATCTGTGACCTATCAGATAGAACTTCCACCAAATCCTTCTCAAGTTCATGATGTATTCCAAGTGTATCACTTAAAGATGTATATATTTGATACCTAAAAAGTACAAAATCCTATGGTAGTATAATGGGAACATGAAATCTCTTATGTTGAGAAGACGATGGGGATCTTGGACTATAGAGACAAAGTATTACGCTAAAATAATACTCACCTGGTTAATGTGGTTTGGAGGAACCATAAATACTAATAAGTGACATGGGAACCTGAAGATACATTATTGTAGAATTACCCTATTATTTTACCAACTAATATAATAAATTGAGATATAAGGGATTCTATTTTTTAAGGGGGATAATGTAATGACCCTTTATTTTTAATTGTTATTTATTTCTTGAAAAAATGTTTGTTAAATATCATAAATTATTAGACAAGTACAAAATAAATAGAATCCAAATTTTTTTTATCTCATTAATAATGAAAATTATATTATCCATCTATGAAACCAATTAAAATTACAAACATTAAAATTGGAAAATAAATTATAAATTGAATAGTTAAAATGGGAAAGTATGGATCGACCCATTCTACTAGAGTTATATACACCATATAAAATACTATATAAATGAATCCAAACATTAGTTAACAAATCAAAATAATAAAAAATGATAATATAACCTTAGAAAAATATTTTAGTTAATTTTTAATGAATGAATGATGTGGTATTTATAGAGTATAATGAGAAATGTGACCATTGGGATTTAACAGTTGGTCAAATTTGACTATTAGACAATATTACTATTGAAAAAAATAATCTTGGTTTGTAATATTAATATTATAACTATTTTCATAGCTTCTAATGATAAATGATAATTGATATAGAAAGAAGAATCCATGGGATTAACAATTAGATTCATTCGTTTTTATCCCTTTTTGAGAACATTGGAGGTAGGTAACATAAATGGCATTTTACATGGGTCAATCCCAACTTTAACTTAAATAATTAGAGATTTAATTAAATCATCTATATGACCAGTTCAAGTTAGTAGAGATTACCACTCTATCGATGTTAGCTAATCCACCCCACGAAAATAACACCATCATATTAATTAACCTTAGGTCGTATGTAAGTGTAATAACTGTTTAAATTTCTAGGCCTCAGTTACTTAAAGTGTAATTTAATTTGAATAAATAAAATTTTTATTCAATTAAATCCTTCTAATTATTGTTTTTATTAATAAAATATTTTTTTAATTGAGACAAATTTGATAAATTGGTTTTTGGACGCAAATAAAATAGAATTTTATTTTTTAGAAGATATACACTATTTTATAATAAACTCATGTATTAAAAATAAAATTTATTTAAGTAATTTTTTTTCTTAATTTTTTTTATCTAAACATAAAAGAAAAAATAATATTAGTATCGACTACATAATATTTTATAAGAGTCAAAAATTTATTTGTTCTTTACAAATTTCTATTTTTAAATAAATAAGGATTTTATATTTAAAGTTAAAATTTACTTATTTAGAGATTTATTTTGATAAATAAATTATATTTGAAATCATTGTATAAAAATAAGCTTTGGGTGGATTTATGATAACGTATTAAAATACATTATTTTTTCATGAATGTTAAAAAATATAGATTTGAATCTTTAATATATTTTATGAGCTCATAAACATGTTATAAGGATATAATAATTAATTAATCACAATCCATGAAATATATAATGATATTTTATTAATATTAAGTATTTTAATATATTTTAATCAATTTTGAAAAATATAATGGTCGTTCCATAATCTAAAACAAAAAATTCAATTTTTAAAAACATTAATTTTTAGAATATTTACACTTTAATGTGATAAGAAGTATTATAAACTGGTTTTCAATTTTGGTTAATTAAAATATGATAAAAGTTGGAACAAATTTCCATAACCAATAGAAAAAACCATGGCTAATCTAATTGTTTTTCATTTTAAACATAGATTTCAAAAATCTATATTTGGAAATTATTAAACAATTCCTCCCATTTTACTATATATCCCCAAAAATTTCACCATTCCCCTTCACTCAAAATAAAAATTTAATTAATTATTAGTTATTTTACGTTTAAAGAGTCCCCCAAAGTCATCCTCAATCCGCCAAGGTTCCATCCTCATGTTTTAGGAAACAAATATTCTTGGTAAGGTATTTCTACACTTCTCTTTTCCCTTAAAAATTCCTTTTGAAGTATTTATTCAAATTTCAATGAATATTCATTTTTACACTTTATAATATCCATTTTATATAATAATAATTATTTTTTAATAGTAGACAAATTTACCATATGATTTTACCCTTTTCTAAAAAAAATTTTATACTCATCATGCTACCGAATTTTCTTCTCAAATTTACCTCTTTTACATGAGAAATTTTCTTTATATTTTTATTTGAACACTCAACCCTCTTTTATATTAAATGGGTATTAAAATATATTAAAATTGGCCTTTTTATTCTAGGATTTAACCATGTGTCACCCACATTTTCTTTTCATGGGTTAAAAAACGATATAATAATCATGTCTTTACGTTCTTTTGGAAGCCATGTTTTTGATATGTAACCCGTTATTTATTCTACATGAGTCAATAAAGAAATAATTTTTTAAGATATACGTGGACTAAATTTATTAATAAATATGAAGGGTTTACACTTATATCACTCCAATTCATTTGATAAATAATTTAATCATTAGAGATGACATGTTTTACGATACATTGGTGAATAACCTTGGTAATTTTCATTTATGACACATTTGTTGTAAAAATGGGTGATAAAATTTTGAATGTATCATTTAAATGTTTCATCCACATTTACATGTTTCACATCATATTATTATTTTTCTGATATTCCTCTTGTTCATTCCTTATTGTTATGCCTCATGTTATTATTGATATGTCTTATGATCACATTCTTTTCATTTTCGTTTCCTTTTCCCTAATCTGGAATCATGCTCAAACAATTCATTTGATTTGTTTTCCCAGGATAAGAGACACAGTAAAAGTAACATAGGGTGAAACCATGAATATGTCTTCTAGTTGATTTTAATGAATGCTTTATGTGTTCATGTATCATAAACCATATTTCCAAGAAACTGAATATTAAAATATCCTCTATTAGTACGACATAAAAACGTTATATAAATAAAATGTGGGGATCCATGTGATTAGAAAACCATTATACATGGTTCCCATTCCAATTCATACATTAATTATCTTCCAAAAAAGTGATTTATTATGGCTTGATCCACTAGGAGACCATGATGACCTCGAACCGATTCACCGAAAAGTAACCAATCTAGTGGTTCAAAAGGCCTATGGAACTCATCCCCTTATGCTCAAGGATTTGGAATAGATACTCAGGTGTATGGTGGTATGGTGGGTAGACTATACCTCATTTATTATAGGGAAACATGGTGAAAATAAGGATAATACAAACCAATTAGATAATATGAAAAATGGACATTAAGTAGAACCCAAAAAAATATAAAGATAATACCAAGGGGTGACAAATATAAGCTAAGGGTGTCATTGGAGTATTCATACAAAATTTACTAAGCTAAGATATTGAAATCAATAGAAAAATGATGTTATGCTCAATGAGCATCCTGAGTCCCAGCTCGGTCCAATGCTCCCATTCTATTAACATAGGAAATATATCAAGTTTCCAAAATAGGGTGATTTCCCTTTATCCATTCTACATCAATAAAATCATCATAAGAAAAATGTGGTATCCAAAACATCAGGTAGGTAAAACTTATTATGCCACCTACAAAGGTGTTTAATTTCAATACAGTTTGATAATATAATATGAAATGTGGTGAATATATTATAATTTAAAGTAGTAATGTAATAGAAACCATGTCCATCTCGACTCCTTATGGGATACTTAGTTGACCCTATGTACTTTAGACCAATCCTGATGACTAAGATAATGTGACCTTTTTGTTGTTTAAGCGACCCTAGGAATATATACATAGATTTCATGAATACAAAGTGATAAATATTCTACAAAAATGGTCTAAAAATTCCCATGCAATGAACCCATTTCGAATCCATGTGGGACCCATGGTATATATAACCATTAGTTTCTCAAGAGAGCATACAGTGATCAATCCATGATGTTAAAAAATTGGGGTTTTTAGTGAAATCCAAGGGATGAAACCTTGTAATTTTAATGCTGTGAATTTCTAAATGAACCAATGAAATAATTCACTGCATTTCAAGGTAGGTCTTGATTAGAATCCAAAGAGCTAACCCAAAGCATTCCCGGTCTGAGGGAATCAATCCAAATTTTTTAGATAATTCTTTGAATTATACTTTTTATAGAAATCAATATTAATATTTGATGAATAAGTATATAATTTATGGCAGAAATAAATTGACTTAATACAAGATGTATTTACCAAGTAGAATCCACATCAATGTATCGGGTGGAATCCTATAAGTTCACTCATGGAATTACCAAGAGGTAATCCAAGGCATTATCGAGGTATTACACAACATTGATGGTGTGACCAAGTTACATAATTATTAACTACATAATCCATGTTTTCAAGTAATAAGTTACAAGTAACGTATTCATGTAACAGATTATTATCAACATTTAATAAATCATATGAAGGTGTCTCTCAATATTTTCCATGAGTTTCCTACATCATTTCATAATTTAGTTAGACTATTATTCTTGGAATTACAAGACAATTATGGTGTTTGGGATCCATAAATTATCCAATAAACCTAATTATATTCACAATGTATTAAGTTATCTAACCTAATGGGTCATCTTACAAATTTCCTCTTTAAAGTGACACTCTAAAAAACCCATAAGGGTGTAGTTTGGATATGTTAATGATAAACTGGGGGTTTCTAAATGTTAAGATAAACACAACCTAAAGTGTATTTTGGATAAACATAAGATATGATTTTCGCGGGAGTTAGGCCACAAACACTCCAAATGGATGTTTGTGTTGGGGAATTCAATTGAAAATGGTGTTTTGAAGGCCCATTGTTTTTCTACGTCTATATTTATGATATGAATTAATGGAATATAATTTATAGGGTTAATTCCAAAAAAGACCACCATATTCCACAAGAAAAAAATTTATAAATGGTGATACATTTAGCGACATCATACAGACCATCCTATTGGGGATCATAGAACTCTTCTCATACAATTTCAACCTAAAATTTGAGCAATAATGATAGAAAATGAAGAACCATACGAAATACCCAAAAACTATTTTTTTAAAACAAATTTGGGAAGAGATGTATAGTTGGAACTAAATTGAACTAAAATAAGGTAAAGGTGCAAAAATAATTCCTTAATATTTCAAATTTAATGAATTAAATAAAAATTATAGGTCATATGAGGGAGATCAACACACTAACTTATAATAGAAGAGTATAGATCCAAACAATTCTATTATTTCTCAATGAGAGAAAAATTTCATAAGAAGGAGAAGGTTGTGAATGTGTAAAATGTCACTTTTTCCCTTAAGAAAGTATCCTAACCTTTAGCACCCCCATTATCATTTATGTAAAACTTGTTATGTTGTTTCAGTATGAAATGTGTATGGGTGAGGTTTGGGATGGTTTGTAGGATTTTTGGAATGTTTTTGGGAATATTATAATGGTTCACTATTTGAGAATAGTTAGTAGAAACCATAAAATTCCTATAAGAAACTGAGAAGAATGTAACATGGGCTTCTGGGACGGATCATAGTTTGGAATAGGTTTTTTACAAACCATGGAACAAACTTGGAGTAACTATGAAATGTGAGATAGAAGAATTTTTCATTGTTGAATCATAGTTTTTCTAATCATGTCATACAACTATGCGAGGTGATCTTAATGTTAGAGGTTGGCACCTGGTGGGTGCACAATTTATCTAATCATGTGATCCAACCATGAATTGTTAAATTTTTAGATACTAAAAAAGATGAACTCACTATTGTTCACCAAAAAGAAATTCTTTCATCACTATTTTCAAACATAACATAGTTTTTAATCCTCTCAGAGGCTATAATGACTTTCTCCTTTGATTTTGAAGTGATATTTTGGAAATTGATGGTGCATTGAAGCCTGATTCCCCTTAGTATGTCTTTTTTTTGGGTGTTTTCCTAAGATATAATTATATTCCCTATGATAAATTCATAGAAGTGATCCATTTTTGTTAGGTATATAATAGTGAATTACAATCATGATAATATTTGGTTTCGTTGGAGGTATGGAACATGATCTAAGGTGGGTTTTCTGTGTTTCAACCTGGTTTTGTGGAATAATAATTATTGTTCTTCATTTTGACTATAATTATAAATATAAGAAGATTACCTATAGAGTTGTATTCATATAACAATAATTATTAGTTTAAAATTGATTGAATTTCATAAAATTAATTGTTATTTAGATGTTCAAGGATTTCTGAAAACCTTCCTGAGTAGTGGTTTGGGGATTTGTAGAAATTGGTTACTGTGAAAAGTGAATTATTTATGATTTTTTAAATAATGGTTTTTAAATGTTGATTTTTTTTATTTTTAGAAAATGGTTTTTTGGAATTTTTTTCAATAAAAATTATGTTTTATAGAAATGGAATAAAATATTTTTTTGGTATGGTATTGTCAGACATGGGATTGTGTGTGTCCATGATTTTGACATGAGCCTAAATATAGTGTGTGTACTATTTGGGTACAAAGGGATGTGACCCTGGAAAATGGGTGTTTGTTGTTGGGGTAAAAATAGATTGGCCACTTTGAGATGACATAGTGGAAACTGCTCATGAGTATGGATCTGTCACTAAAGAATTCATGTATGGGAGTGTGTTTTGTTCACAGATTTTGTTTTCCAAAATTGAATGAAAAATGATTTGACGGACTTGTCTGGTTGTTTTCGTTGAATAATATCTTTGTTAAAAAAAGGGTTGGTGTGGACTACATAGTTTTAATATAACTGTTAAAATATTGTAATGTGTATTCTGTATATTTTTATGTAAATATACTAACACGTTTTATCCTATAGATGTGAGTATGGATGTCATTTGGGGAAAAATTACTAAGTTTTATTACTCACACCTTCTTTAGAACATTAGTATTCTGAAGATATTTTTTATTGGGGTGTAGTTAAAAGGTATGTATCACATTTATTTAACGGTGAATCATGATATATGTGTTGTATTATAGAGTTGGATCATTGATAATGTTTGGGGATATGGAATTATGATCTTGAGTATTTGAGTTCTGTTAGTTTTATCTTCCCCTTTTTAGTTTATGTTGATCTTGTTTTCCTCTTTGTAATTTGACATATTGGGTGGATTGTTATATATTGAGTTGTATTATGTTTTTTTCAGGAATCAAATAGTTTTTCATTGGTCGTGTATTATTGGTTGTGGTTGTATTATTTTCAATGGGAATATCATCCCCATATGTTAATGTTGTCCTTGGAATTTATTGCCAGACTTTTGCATCTTGGGGATGTTTCCTAAGGCCATGTAGAAATCCCACCTCAACTCAAGCCAATGAGGAAGGGATTGATTTTAAAAATGGTATTATCTTGTTCGGTCCTTGATTTTAATTTTTTGTCAGTATTGTTTAGTACAAATATTTTTTGACATATTGTATTATTTTATAGTCTTGGAGTTGGAATTCATTCTTACTAATCCCAGAGTTGGGATTTTTGAAAGGATTATGATTGCCATGAAATGAAATGGCGAGTGTAAGAAGGAATATCTAATCTATTTATATTGAGAATCAATTTACATGGGAGTTGGTTACATATGCATTTTGGGGAAACTTATCAGAGTGTTATCTCATTGTCATCAGTTTATCCAATGAGATGAGAAAGTAATGAAATATAAAAATGAATTCCCACTATGAGTGCATATTTATGTTTGAGTAATTATTTAGGATTTTGTGAAAATGTTTTGTTTTTTATATTAATTGATGAAATTATTTTCAACTGTGAGATTTTGGAAAGGGAATGGTTGTAGTATTTTGGAATGGTTTCATTTTCAAAATCATGAATGGAATTTAAAAAATGGCTTAATATGGAAAATGATGAATTTTTCAAAGAACTATTGTGATATTTGTGATGTTGTAAAATTTGAAATTCTTAATACTTCAGTTTCTAGAGTGTGAGACATATGTTATTTTTTTTCTGTATAAAAAGGGAGATCGATAGGTGTTGAAGGAACCAACCGGAAGAAATTGCTGAGAATGTTATGGGACCTGATCCATAGGTGAACCAATGGTTGGTTAAACGAATATTTTAATATGTTCAGTGCGTGGATAGAGGGAATATGAGTGATAAAATAGGAAAATTGAATCATTCTATACAATTCTAGAAGAATAATCCACCCATCTTTTGGGGTGATTCGAAACTATAGAATTAAGAGGTGTGTTTGGATAGGATGAATCAAATATTAAATTTCCTTGGGACACTAGCTAAAATGAAAGTTATTTTGGTGAGGTATATGATAGAGGATACTGCATGCCAATAGTGGGATTTAGTTTTTCAAGTTAAATTAGACCAAGGAATTTCATAGGAGGAATTTTAATAATTGTTCCATGAATAATTGTATCCTCATAAATATAGGATTTCAATAATGAAAACCTTTTTCATCCAGAAGTAGGAGGCCTACTCAATAAAATATTATACAGATTAATTTATGATTTTAGTCTACATTTCACTTGATTTATCTTAATGTGCTTCCTTGAAGGCTCAAATTTTTTAATTGGGGATGAGGATGAAAATTCACTCAATGATTTCAATGAATTATATAACAAAGCTTAAATAGATGAATAATAGAGTGATGATGGAAGAAAAGTACATATCAGGTTCTATAAGTGGAGGAAACATGTTGATACCTATGGGAAATGGTGGAAAATCTAATTCTGGGAATAAATAAGAGATGGAAAACTATTTATAAGGCAGTGGTATGAGTGGAAATTAGATTGATTGATCAATGAATCTTCCTTCAACACCCAAAATAAAATCTAGATATTTCAAATTTGGTTTTTCTTATTACATAAAGTGAGTTTGTATAACACCACCTTGAGCATGCCATAATTACAATCAGATGGGGAATCTATAGATCTGTTTTCATAGTGCTCCATGTTTAGGTGTTCGAGATACATATCATGTTTCACAACTATTTTATTATTCGATGGGTTAAGAGAAGTATAATACCTATTGTCAGAAAAAATGACCTAGCCATGGTAACTCTAAAAATATCATGACTCCTCAGTTAGTGCAATATCAATAGAGAAATACTAAAAAATATGTAGTGTGAAAGAATTTAAATGGAGATGGGAATGTTATTGTGGATGATCAATTTGAACCACTGATGATGAGAGGTATGATTCTTTTGAATTCTAACCTTAATTAATTTTTTTTATATGAGTTCATCCGATTCATTTATTGCTTCTCATTCTATTGATTTGATGGGATTAAATATTGATATGATTTATTCTGTTTTCAAACATTAAATTCCTCTTGGACAAATAGAATGTAGATTATTGGTTTGAAAATCATGTTACATAACTATTGATGGTGGTAATCCAATATGAGATTTATCTATGTTTGAAATAGGTATTTACAACATAATCCTAGTGATGGATTTGTTGACTATGATATAAAATTTCATCATCTATTATAGCTACATAGTCAGTTTTACTAGAGATGATGGTGTCAATAATCTATTTACAGGATAATGAAATGGGAAGGAAGGTGAAATGGGATTGATGGAAAATGTGATTGGAATGATATCATACTATTAGGAAGTTTTTACATTGTAATCAATGGAATATATTTAAAATAATAGTATTCTAGTGATTGTTGAACATTTTTTGGATTTTTCCCCAAAAAGTTATTAGGATTTCCACCCAAAATAGAAGTGATGTTTACGATTGATCTCCTTCTAGAGACTAATAATATTTCCATTCCATAATACCAAATAAAACAATAGGAATTAAATAAATTTAAATTGAAGTAGTAAGAGCTATAAATAAATGGTTTCATTTGTCCAAGCAAGTCTATGTGGGAAACACCTATCCTATTTGTAAAAAAAGGTGGATGGAACTCTTCAACTGTGTGTACATTATTCTATCCCTAACCAAATTATGATAAAGAATCGGTATCCACTTACACACATTGATGATCTATTCCTTCAATTGAAGGGAGACTATTGGTTCTATAAAATTGATCTACGATCAAGATAACACCAATTGGGAGTTCAAAATGTAGACAGTTAAAAGTTATCTTTTAGGAGAAGGTATTTCCCTTACGAGTACGTGGTTTTCACTTTTGGTCTTACAAATGAACCTATAGTATTTATTGAATTGATGAAAAAAATCATTAAAATATATATTCATCATTTTGTAGTTGTTTTTCTGGATGAAGTAATATATTTTTCAATGACAAGTGATGAGTATGAGAAACACTTGATGAAAGTTTTGGGAATTTTGAGGGATCATTGGTTGTATTAAAAACATTAAAGTTGGATTTTTTTTGTACGAAAGAGTTATGGTCCCTTTTGCATGTATTCTATGAATGTGGTGTTTCTATTGATCCAAACAAGTTAGAGTATTTTATCTCCTAGTAACCACCAATGAATGCCTTCGAGATATGCATCTTCATTGGCATGGTAGGTTATTAAAGATGATTTTTTTTATTTCCATGACTTTAATCCAAAATGATAGATTTGATATGGAATAATATTCAGTTATATGGGACAAAGGAATTTCATAAGTCTTTTCACGTTCTTATGGATTTCCTTACATCAGCAATGATCTTGATATTACTAGAATCAGGACAAGGTTATGTGGTGTACTATGATGATTTATGATCTGGGATGGGGTGTGATCACTTGTAGGGATATCATGTTATAGATTATGGCTCCGGGATGCTATTATCACATGAGAATAAATACCCAACACATGAATTTTGAGTTATTTGTTGTAGTTCGTGCTTTGATTCCATGGCATCACTACCTCTTTTGTGAAAAATTTACAATGTTTAAGAAATATAAGAGTTTGAAAAATAATTTATCATAGAGGTATTTGAATACGAGACAAAGAATATGGATAACGTATCTGTATATGTTTGAATTTGAATTGATATATACAATGGGAAAATAAAATTTGGTGTCAGATTCATTAATCAGAAATTCATATGGTCATTTGGAAGAAGAGGCTTTAGATCAGGGGTTGTTGATGTCAGTTATAGCTGTCATGCATTGGGAATTTAAAGACCAAGGGGATGTTGTGGGTTTATTTGAAGTTTATTTTGTTCATGAATATTTTGATATAGTTAATGAGGAGTTGAAATGTAATTCAGAATTGATTTCTATGAGGTTAAAACACAATGGTGGTCATAATGTTGATGAATAGAGGCTGTAGATGAGTTCCAATTTGTGGTTTCATAATCTGATGGTCATGACTATGGCTCTTCAATAACAACATTTCTATGATTAACACCATTTGAGAATGTTTTTTAAACAAAAAATACATAAGAATTATAATTCTTTTAAATCATAGTTTTGGTGAGTCCACATAAAAATGAAGGTGGATGAGTTTTCTTCAAGATTCTTAAATTGTTAGCATATTAGGGCTCTACACCAGTGACCAGTTGTTATGTTCTAGTATATAGCTATTTCTAAATAGAAATGGGAAAATATATCCTTGGATTTTTTAAAAGGTCTCAAAAAAATTGTCCCAAAACATAATTACATATAGGTGATAGTGGATCAGCTCACCATGTTGCCCCATTTCATCATGATTCATGAATATCAAATGGTGGAGGGATTGTATGAAATTTATTTCTGATTAGTGGTATAGAGGCACAATGGACCAATTTTAATAGTGTTAGAAATAGATATGCAGTTTGAAAATCCTTTCTAGAAATCCATACAACAAGCCATTGGGGATTAGTTGACTATGAGTATGGAGTACCTTCGTCACAGAGATGATAAATATAAAAGGAAGCCACAAATGTTGGAAGGCATGTTTCATTCTTATGTAATAGATTTTGGTAGCTCATGAGATGTGCATGGTCTACTAGTGGAGTTCACGTAAGAAAAAATTATGAAGACCTAATATATACATATCCTTTTTATGATTTATATGGGATTCCCTATCATTATCTACTTTTCTAGGTGTAAATAGTAAAGACATCACTCGTTGGACCATGCCTTGTCTAGGAGAAAACATAGAATATTAAATTGATCATGTACATAATGGAGATGGCTCAGAGTCATCAGAAATAATATTTGGATCATCGTAGATGATCGTTATCATTCTAGGTGAGAGATCATGTGTTCTGGAGAATCTCTTGAAGGATTGGGATTCATCATTTTGGGAAGTAGGTAATAGAATATCTTCAATATATTGACCCCTTTGAGATATTGGAATTAGTTGCTGAAGTGTATTATTGGTTGGATTTTCCACCACGATTCATTGTATTACATAATGTATTTCATGTATCTTAGTTCAAATAATATCAGCGCAATCTTTACCATGTGATTCAATGGGATCACATTTACCTAAATCCAAATGCATTGTTTGATCATATACCAGTATGGATTTTAGATTGGAATGAAAAAGTTTTGAGAGGGAAAAGAAATGGTCTAGTGTGGGTTTTGTGGAAACTTGGTCGGATTCCGGAAGAAACTTGTGAACCAGAGAAATAAATGCTCATGAAATGGCATAAAATATTTCTTTAAATAAATGTTTTTCTATATTTTTAGGATGGAATTCCCAATGGTGGGGAAAATATAGAAACCCCAGTTTCAAGTATCTAACCCTTTTTTACTGTATTTATGTATGTAAAGTGTAGTGGTGATGTTTGGGATGGTTTGAAACACTTTTTTAATGTTTATGAAACTTTTTTAAAGGTTAATAGTCTGAAAAAAATTACTAGAAACCACTAAACTCCTATTAAATACCATTTATCATGAAACCATGGCTTTTGGGAAGGCACATAGTTAGGCGCATAGTTTTCTAAATCATGTGTCCACCTTGGAGTAGCCATGAAACATGAGGAAGAGGTATATTTTATCGATGGTTCACAATTTTTCTAATAGTGGGAGACAATAATTCGAAGGTTCTCCTTGATGTAGAGTTTGATGCATGGTTTATTTAACCATGTGAGCCAACCATGAACTGTAAAATTTTTTGATCCTAAAAATGTTGATCTCACTCATTTTCAACTATAAGCCTCTCATTTTTAATATTCTCATCCATAACTCATTTTTAAATTTTTACAATGGTTGTGGACACTTTCCTATAAAATCTAGATGCGATTAGTTTTAAATTATAGGTATGTTGAATCCTGAATACAATTTAAGTCATTTGTTTTTGAAGTTTTCCATAGATATTCTTCTCTTTCCTATCTTTAATTTATATATCTGATCAGTTGGGGATAAATATATGATATTGGATGATAATTTTGATAATATTTTGTTATTTTGGTGTTTGGTAATACGATATATGGTGTATTTTGGGATTTTTACTTGAATTTGATTTTAGAATTAGTGAAATTATTCTTTTTCACCATAATTTCAGAGGAAGGTGGCTTCACTATCTACTCCTTTTCTGAGAAACTAGAGGAGTATATTAAAATAGATTGAATTATATAAATTTTTTTTTATGTTCAAACATTGGTAAAAACATTCTTGAGTGATGGTTTGTGGTTTCCTAGAAATTTGTTGTTGGGAACAATTTTTGGTTTATGAATTTTAAAATGATTATTTTAAAATGAAATTTTTTTATGATTTATGGAAAAATATTTTTTGGAATTTTTTTAATAATACTTTTGTTTCATTAAGATGGATTGAATTGGTTGTTTTATCTTAGTTTTCACATACAAGGTTTGTTGTGAGTTTATGCTTTTGATGTGACCTTGAATAAGGGGTGCGACCCATTGGGGTTCAAAGGGAAATGACCCTAGATATGGGGAATGTGTCATTAGGGAAAAATTTGATAAGAAACATTGTGAGGAATTCTTAGATGGATGAGAAACCTCTCATGTGTATGGAACTATCATTGAAGCATGCATGCAAGGGGTTTTATTTGGTTCACTAATTGAGTATTCAAAAAATATATGAGAAACTGTTTGAATGACTTGTATGGTTTTTTTCCTTGAAAACTATTTTGGTTTGAAATTTGTTTTAGGTGAACTGATTAGTTTCTATATAAATTTTCAAAGGTTAAATGTGTTTTTAATAATTATTTTTATTTATATATTCAATCATATTCTATCCTAGTGGTGTCCGTATGGAAATTATTTGGAAGAAACCTTCTGTGTATCATGTCTCACCCATTCTTTAGAACTTTGGATCTTTTAATGATATAATTTATTAATACAAAGGTAAAAAGAAATAATCGCATTTAATTTGTGGTGAACATTGATATATGAGGTGTTTTTTGGAGATGAATAATGAATCATGTTTGGAGTTGTGGTGTTTTGTCTTTAGAGACTTTGAGTTTTGTTTGTTTTGTCTTCCCTTTTGTAGTTGATGATGATCATAATTTCTACTTGGTACTTTGACATTTTTGGTTTGTGGTTATACATTATGTTTTATAATATTTTTATCATGCATTATATTGTTTTGATTTCATAGTGTATTCTTGTTTTTCATTGCTTTATTTTGGAAGGGAAAATCATCCCCCATCTATTAATGAAGCCCTTTGTATTTAATTCAATTCTTTGGAATCATGGGATTGTCACCTAAGGGAGTGTACAAATCAGTCCTTTAATCAAGTAAATGTGGAGGGGAGGGATGTTACACAAGAACATTAGTTGTCCAGTGGGTCAAAACGGCTAACCGGTTGGGAATCTGGTGGATTACTAAATTTAAAGGAAATAAAATGTTTCCCCTTCCTATTACTGACATAGATGTGAAAAAATGACCTACCATAAAGATCCTCAAAGCTATGTTATTAAATATTATCCTAGAAGACATTATTATAGGTCAATTCATAAATAAGTAATTGTTTCTCTTATGAGCCTCCAATATTTGTGTAACATGCACAAAAAATTTCCTTCATTAGCTATATTGTCTGCCAAGAATAGCCATCAATTTCAGAGGGAAAATCTGTACTCAAGACTGCCGGTATACCCTGATAATTTTGAAATCCCTACCCAAACCATGATGTAAAACAAAAAACATAGTCTAATACAATGGTATCTAGAATACCATGAATACTTATGATGTCTAGGACATATAATCTCAAAAGACCATCTACTGAGAATGTGCCCCTAATAGGATGAAATGAGATACAATTGTTATCCTATCTATAATCACCCATATGATTTCACTACTTTTGGGTGACTTTTTGAACCCTCTCACATAATCCCAAGTGAAATCATCAAATTTTAATTCTGGGATGGGTAAGAAATCCATAATTCCCTCAGGCCACTGGTTCTCCACTTTCACCTGCTGACAGTTAGAGCATTGTGAGAAACACCCGACTATTTTCTTCTTTATCCATGAAACATGTATAGGAGATGAATGTCACATTAAATCATTGTTATTCTGGGATTCACTAACAAAATAAATTGAAAATTTTATCAAATATATTCCCCTAACATACTTGTAGGTACGTAGACACACCTGTGGAAATGTAGAATATCATCGTCGTTAGTGATGCAGCTAAGTGATGCATCCTTACAATCAATTTTATCCCTTAGGTACATGGCTTTAAGATCAAGATGAAACATCCTCTTTTGGAAATTTATAAGTGATGGATAGACTGATAAATCCATGAGAATTGTTTTTCCTGAACACTCTTAAAGACTGATATTCAATTAAAAAAATAAATCCATCGATTTTCATTGACTACTAGCTTTCTATACCAGTTGATCCTAAGTATTTAGGAACAAATATTATATAAAAAATTTAACATTCATGTGTTTATAAATGAGATAAATGTTATAATACTAATTATATCAATCAAACCACCATTTTATATATTTCTGTAATGATAGGAAAATATATATTCGAGGCACTTATGGTATGTATATAGAAAGAACTGCTCTACTGGGATGTGTTTCCTTAAGAAATGTTTGGAATTAATGGAATTTACTAACTCAGGGTCCTGTGTTAGGTAGTTACACATGTGATTCATGAACTACCATTAACCTCATTCCATGAATCACTCTCCTTTAATTAGTATATATACCAGAATAATGATTTATGTGACACAAAAAACACTGTAATATTTTCTACGATCATGAATAATTGAGATCAGTACTGATGACAGTATTTGTTTGAAATCCTAAAAATAATTTTCACAATATTCAAATGATATAAAACTTACCCCTTTCTCTGTTAAAATTTGATGAGGTGCTAATAGGATAGGAAATTTCTGATTGATTCGTTGGTAGTAACTAGATAAAAATAAAGAGCTTCAAATATCAGAAACATTCATGGGAAACTCCAATGAAATAAATGATCCTAACTTATCTAGAACTATTCATAGCCCCAAATATGATATGATGGGACACATGAAGTAATATTTAATGATCCATATTATATACTTTGATAGATTGTAATGAAGACGATACATCCAAAGAGTAATCAAAATGACCTCTAGATGCCACATGTGCTGCTCTCATAACCTTGAGTACATGAAGAAATCATCAAAAAAGATGACCATAAAATAATCTGAATACTGGTGGAAGACCTTATAAATTAGTTCCATAATGAAAATTTGTCTGTTATAATTCATAAAAAAGTAACAAAAGTTTCATATATTATGTACCTTATTCTGAACACTGTATGTGGTATGTTCGATTTTTTGACTCTCACCTGATAATAACACTATCACAAGTCAATCATTGAGATAACCATACCTCCAGAATCCCATGAAATATATTATCGATAATTGTATGTGGGTACCAATTTTCAACTAAAATTTATTCAACCACTAATAATTCAGATATAATTTTAATGTACCATATGACCTCCTAGGTCATCACATTCTCCCTTGTGAAAATATATACATATCTTAGTTGATGAGGAGGACATCGACAAGAGAAAAAATCATCATGACCATGAAAGGGTACCAGCTAGTCCATATTATGAATTAATTCCAAGCCTACCATATCATGTATGAAAATATCGCATTGAAATTGGTAGCTGCCTTTCACAATAAGAAACTGCTTGCAATGGAAAATTCCCTATGAATGGATTCCTATGGAAATGTAAAAGACATCACCCCATATTGGTATTCAATATCCAAACATAGGATCCCCATAAAAAAATAGATATGAATGAGTGAAATGTGCCTATGTAAAATAAGGGAAAAAATAAAGCTGAGGCCACCAATATCATACCTATCACTATAAATATTTTGACACTTTTATTAATAAGATTATCCCACAGTACTAGTAAATTTCTATATCCATGACCTTGATACATAACCCTACCTCCCTGATCAGTCATGATTTACTAGAACTATACATCCTATGACTAGACTCCTTGACCTCAACTACATCTTTAGACTAAATGGCTATGAGTAATATGGATTTCTTCATGGAATAGTTCCAGAAACCCCTCTCTAGAACTTAGAACTATTAAAGATTCCGTGTCATTAGGATTTGGTGGAAAGGACCTACATAATCTCTATTGATCTCCCAACTTTCGATAAGAACATAACTATACAAGTTCCCTATCACACAAAGGCTTCTTGTGACCATACCTACCATTATAATGATATACCACAAAAACGATCGTGTACACACCCAGGATGCCACTTCCCTAGTGAGGTGTTTCATGATGATGATTCCTTCCACAAAATATCCACTTAATTTCCTAACAATTGAATCACCATGACTTATACATTTATCATTCCTAAAATTTAACTCAGATGCAAGGGCCCTATACACCATCATAGAGACATTAGTCAATTGAATTACTTTCACCTGAGATCGAATAGCATACCTGAGTTGATCCTTAAAACCTCCGACCATGGAGATCTCTCCACCCACATGAGTCAGTTAAAATCACTGGATCTCAATGAATTGAGATGAGTAATACAAAATGAATAAATTCCCCTACTTCATATATATGAATTCTCTTGTTCGATTTACCCTCAGTGTATAAGGGGATATGTAAAAAAATAAGGTAAACTAGAAGTACCTCCAATAAAATCCCCAATATAGATATTTCTTAGTAAGAATGTCCCACAATCTCTTTGTAGATCCAAAAATAATATATTTTTAAAGCTTATCTCTAATTTCCACAGGTGTCCCCAAATATCTAAATTTGTTATACATAGTCTATAACCAGGACTGTACTGCTTGGACACCATCTTCCACTAAGAAAGTGGGCATATAATACAACTAGAACACACTATTCAACTCATACATGGTAAGTGCATCCCATGAAACTCTCTCTGTGTACTATACAATAAAAAACCATCTGTATGATATGTATCAATTCCCAGTCCTGGAAAAAATAGTGGAATAATGGGAGGTTCCACAAGTGGTACTAATGGTGGTTCAAATTCCACCACCTTAGAAGAATGATCATTTTTAACTTCCCAATGCTTGAATAGAGGCCATCATAGAAGAATGTATCTACATTTCCAAGAAAAAACCACAATGCACAATACTATATTATGTGTATTTATAGATAGTGAACGAAATAACAGCTCCAAGGCCTCAATATCTGAGATACACTATATTCACTGAAATAGTTAACATATATAAATACACTAACCCAAACCACTCATTGCTAGAGTTTGGTCATATAATAATTTTTAAATTCCTTATCATTATTGTTCAGTTATATGTTGTTTTAATTCATTTTTACATATGCAGTCAAAATTTAAGTTTCAATTGGCATCCCATTTAATAGTAACCATTTTTTTATTTTTAAGAGTTTTAATTCAGCAAGAAAACAAAAATGGTTTAGTTATACAAATTTCCATTCCTATGTTATAGTGTTAGAAACATTATAAAATTCAACTAGAACTCTATTTATCCATTACTATTCCAAATTCTCATCTTTCGTATACAAAGATTTAAGTATTTTATTATTTTAAAATTTGTTAAATTAAACACCGCCAACCAACTATAAAAACACCATTTATATTGATATAGAAGTGTTATTTATCCCAAAATTTTATCTATGTAATGTAAGATATTTCAAGAATAGAAAACAATGTATATAAAATAGGAAAGAAGTAGTACATGAAACGAAATATGCATGTCATGGAATATGTATGAAATATTAATCCCTACAAGACTATGATGAAGCACGAGATAATTCTCTCATAACATACCAACCCAAGGGATGAAATAACATAAAACAAAACATTATATAACAATTTCATAACCACAATTTAAAAACAGTACAAATTTAATAAGAAAATTTACAAACAATGGGTCTCTTCCCTAGAAAAAAGGACCAGTACGTTGGTCAACTACTCCCATGAATAGGATTATTTTCATGTTATCAAACTACTTAGTCACCTATCTAGTAACAAAAATAACATGAAAATGTAAAAAATGTCTCTGAAATCACATTGTGATTTCCCTAAATCGATTCAATGATATATAACATGTCTATTGGAAAACAAGGCCTTATGCACACATCCTAATACACCAGAGGTTGTAGAATAGTAACTAGTGTGTATGGTGGTATGGTAGACAGACTATAACTCCTATATTAGAGTGAAACATAATAGAAATAAGGACAACATAAACTATCCACATATTAAGTATAATAGATTTAATGTAGTAAAAATAATATTTATAGATGATGTCATGGTGGTACAAAATATAAGTCCAGCGTGTCCTGTGATAATTCGTAAAAGCAGTAAAATTATAAGAAAAAGAAATGAAAAGAATAAAAAATTCAATAATCCATGTGAAACATGAGTTTTATACTAGTCCCCTTCTACAATTATCCCAACCATAGATAGAAATCAACCACCTATAGTAGATACTTTTCTTTTTTCCTTTCCTATATGTATAATGTCTACCTAGTTACCAAGAAATAACTTGAATAGGGTGTGGGTATAACTCAGTAGTCCAAGACCAATGAAATATAATACAAATATAGTATATCAATAAAAAATTAAATGGTGTATAGGAATAATAATTTGATATAGTAATGTAATAGAAACCATGTTGAGATCAAATCCAATTGGGTTACCTGACCAACCCGACCTGCTTTTTCCCCAATAATATGTCTCAGATTAGGTGACCATTTAATTGTCTAGGGGACACGAGGCATGCATCAAAGTAATCCCAGAATATATATTGACAATAACCCATGGATGTAGTCTATGAATTCCCTTACATTGAAACCAATTCTATTCCTTGGGATACCCACTCCATTCATAAACTATAACTTCTCAAGACAACATAGAATGACCAATCTGTGATGTTTACTACATGGGACCATGGGTGGAATATATGGAATGAATCATGGGTATTATCGACTTAATTTTTTTTACTAAACTAGGTAAAGAAAATATTTCATTTTTTGGATGGTCTCAATTATTATCCAGGTGGATGACAAAAGGTGTTACTTTGATATAGAAATCAATCCAAATCTTGTAGATCATCTTGATCATTCTAGTTTCTCTGTAGATTTAGATAAATCCACAATTTCTAGCCATTGAAATAAAGGGAGTACGTCACTGACCAAATCCATGATGGTTTTACCACTTCGAATTTAAATTAATGAATTGGATGAAATCATTTTTTTCACTCATTGAATTCTCAATGGTGAATCCAAGAATTTACCAAGGAATTACACAACTTTGACAGTGTGAACATGTTACATATTTTGTAACCAAGGCATCCATACTGATATCTTATAATTTTCATGAATATTATTCATGTCAATGAATTTATCAAAAAATAAATCGGAGCCTCATTGACGTCTCCCAATATTTACCATGAGATACCCACATAATTTCATATTTTATTTAGTCCATTCCTATTGTATGTCTATGAAAATTTTGGTGTTCGGTCTAAAATATTTATCCAAGAGTCCCAATTAGAATAACTATGTATTGTGTTACAAAATACAAAACCAAAGGCCCATCTTATAAATTCCCTCTTTTAAGTGACATTTCTATAATATCATAAAAGATAGTTTGGTTATATAAGTCATAAATTTAGGATTTATAAATTCTAATCCAAATACAACTTAAGGGGTGTTTTGGATACACTGGATATGTCTTCATATTGAGTGTTAGTCCAAAAACACCCTAAGGTATGTTTTGGTCTATGGTTGTTAACCACCATTGATGTTTGGGCGACCATTAGTTCATTTAATTTGAGATTCAGTTGAAAAATTAAAGGAATAATAATTATAAGGAAAACTTCCAAAAATACCATCTCGTGACACAATGAAACATTTTATAAATTCAGCTACTTTTAGGGAAACTGTAACACTCCGAGCTTCCACGATACGCTTCTCCTTTAATAATGCAATAGCTTGCATTGTACACAAGTTCGAGATTCTAACACACCACGTCCAATCAAAATAGCCTTTATGAATAGTAATACCCACTTTTTGAAATTATATATATTTTATATTTCAAAATGGACTTCATTTTTGGATTCAGAATATCAAAGTTAGCCTATGTTGAATTTTTGGTATTTTTCTAAGCACTTCCAATTTTTTATGAATAGTGAAAAATACTAAAAAAAAAACTTTTTTAATCAAAATAAATTATAGTTATATATTATACTATATAGTGGTTTTAAAGTATAATTATAATATATTTTTACCATTTTATCCAACGGTGGTCATTAGAATTAATTTTACTTTGAAATTGGACATAAACAATTGTCAATCTTTTGATATATATTTTTTCTTAAAAACATGCTATTTGTTGTGACAGCGGGAATTAATTATAAAATTAATTAATGCAACTTATATTTTTTGAATTTTTTAAAATAGACATCATTTTTGAATTTGGAATATCAATTATTTCTTAGGGTGAAATTTTGGCATTGTTCTGAAAAACTTCAATTTTTGATGAATAGTGAAACCACTATGTGGTAGTTAAAAAAATTGATTTTTCGTATAAATGAAACATTACCACTTTTGTGATTTGATTTTCAAAAATACGACATACATGGTTGTAATTAGGAAGTAAAATGTGGTTCAATGGGATTAAAACAAATTTTTGGTGAACAGTAACTTTTAAGTTTAATTAATCGCGATTAAAGGTAATTCGTAAAATTTAAGGTAAAAATGATATTATAAAAATATGAAAATACCTTTACACTTGTCCTAACCTTATTATATGAGTCATGGACGACCAATAAAATCCATGGGTCATCTTGGGAACCCCATGGAGCCACTTTGGTAGGAAAATGACAATAAAAACATTTTATTTAATGTTAATATAAAAATGTCACAAACATGAGTTGTTTTACTAAAATATTTTTTACATGGGGTTATAAAAGTAATATTTTTGACTATAAATATTCATTATAAAGATAAAAAAATTTCATAAATTATGATAGTTTTTTTTTAATTTTTAGACATTAAATTAATTAAATGTTTTATGACCCAATAATGATGCAGTGATTACCTCATTAATTAACGATTTAAATAAAATGAAATGATAATGTAAAATTTAAGACATACACTTGTCAAAAACCTATTGGATGAGTATATTTAGATACCTTATCACCTTATACTAGAAATATATAATTTTGGGACCTTTGAAATCTGAAAAGTTCTACATGATAATGTAACATTTCATTACATTCCAAGAGTTCCCCTCCTCTCCTCTTATAAAAGGCCCCCACCTCTACCACCTTATTCACACCATCAAGCCATTTGTCTAGTCCAAACTCTGACAAAATACTCTACCAACATCCCTATATTTCTCCTAGAAGCCTCACTTTGGGAATAATTCTTCCCAAGGAAGCCTTTGGCTCAAATCAAAAAATTGTTTCACGATTTTAAGGTAATGTCTTCTCTAATGTTGTTTTGGTTTTTTTTGCTTCTCCAAAACCATAAACTCTTTTTATTATTTTCTTTTTTAACAAAAACAGTATCATAAATATACTAGGATGTTTTTATGAGAATTATTTTATTTACACTTACACACACCAACATATAATGGTTAAAGATCATACTGTTTCTGTGGATGGAGAATTTCTGCCTCACGAAATGATGATTGTTCAACACTCATATAAAACCTCTCATGGTGGCCAATATGATGAAACTATTTTTATATTTGATATATATTATGTTTTTTTTTTCCTTATGATTCTGTATTTTTCATTTATGGCATACCTTTATGATTTCCATTATGGGTAAACGTAATAATTTCATTTTTGGAAGTGCAGACTACCGCCCCCTCAAAGTGATCTGAATCGTTAATGCCATATGTGGGATGTATAAATGATGGATTAAATGGTATTATACATTATATTATACTCTAATTATAGTATACCTTTATATAGTTATAATTTCAGTCCATTAAATTCAAAATATAAATGAAAGTATCGTTCATGCGTACGTACGGCTTACCGTCTCCATGAACGGTGCATTTCATTTCTTACCTCTAAATGTTATGTAATATTATAAATTCATGTATATACTGGATATATATGATATATATGATATATACATCATGAATATAATTTTTATATAATCTATATTTCACCTTAAGAACAACTTGTAATTATAAGAAGTTTATTTTTGACTCAAGTACCAATGATCGACAAAATGACCGTTATTAACTTAAATATTTACATAATGTTCATAACATGGTAATAAGTGATATAAAAGGAATAATGAACATGAAAAAGGTTCTTAAGAAAATAGAAATTAACTCTAGTTTATTATTCAGGAGGTTAAAGAACGGTCGAGTCAAGTTGGACACGAGGTAAGGGAACTTCTTAACCTGATTTCCGTTCTTTGGGTTCATCTCCTACTTTCAAATTATGTCATGATATTATTATGTCCTATATTGTATTTGTAATTTCGTTATTTGTACTTATAGTGAATACACATAATATATCTATTTTATTTAAAAAATTATATTTTTAAGGACTTCGTCTCAATCTTCTTTCATTGAGGCATATTTTGATTTATACACAACTTTCTATTATACGGTGTATAAACCCCTTTGACTATTACGTTTATTCGAAAGAAAGATTTTTTATACGAAGCATTTTACTAAACGAAAAAAGGGAATGTTTTTTTCCGTACGTATGCAGCAACAATGAATTCTCCACCGCCGTGACCATTATTTGAGTTTCTGCTTCCTCTACAATCCATAACTTTTTTTTAAATGAAAAATAAATACAATGTTTTAATTTTCCTTTATTTTGGTATTGAAAATGGTTTTGAAAGTGTTTTTATTATATCAATGTGTTGTATTGATATCTTGTGATTGAAATGTGGAAATTTTATGTTTCCTTTATGCATGTTTTATGTGACACTATTATGTTATGGTTTATGATATGTTTAAACCTACTCATATGAGGAATGCATTGGACTTAATAAGTGACGAGTGGAGCCCGCTATAGCTTCTCGATGCATCGGCATGACTCATGAGACAAACTAGTGTCTTGGAACAAGGCCTTGACAAAATCTTATTTGTAGTCTTGGCATGAAGACTTGACTACGTGGTTATGATAGTCTGGAATTATGCATTCCATCATAATTCTAATTAGATCACATAGCCCGAAGATAGACTTTGAGGATTAGTATAGAAGAATTTCCTAGAATTTTGGTATTATAGAGATTTTGTGAGTTTTCTGAGAAATACATCCCTGTCTGGATATGAGCAGGTAGAGGTTGATCTGTTACAGATGTACCTAGGGGTAAACCCCAAAAACACAGCTTTGAGCTAGACTCGAATGGAAACTGGTGCACGACAATAGGCATTGTTGCACTCTTGGTTACAACACTCCCGGGGGATTTTCTTAGGATAATTCTCATTTTCGTTACAAACCATTATGTAGGGTTTATGAGTATATACTTCTTCAATGAAAACATTATTATGATTATGGATTATATCCATAAACTGTTCAATTTATGTTAAGTGTTTTACAAGTATGGAATTATGTACTTTGATTCATAAACTAATCTAGTTTATGCCATTGTTTAGAAATGGAACTAGTGGAAGGAATGGAAACCCTGTCAATGCACACACTCCATGTTGGGATTTCCCTCCTACTCGAGATAATTATAATGGAGTTGGTGATACAATTGATTCTAATCAGCTTATCACCATACTGGGGAAACTCACCCAGGTTATGAATAATAACCTTACTCGTATGGAGCACCCTGATCGGCAATGTGGAGGATCAATGCTAGACTGCTTCATGAGGCAACAACCTCCATCATTGAATGGGGGGGGGTACAAATCTCTTAGTAGTTGAGTAGTGGAGAAACTCATAAGATAAAATATTCCACGCCTTGGGGAGTAGTGAAAGGGAGAAGGTTATCATGGCAGTTTACCACCTCACTGGAGATGTCGATCAATGGTGGTCCCTGATTCAAAACACAAAGGAAGATGAAGAAGTATCAAGTATGGAATGGAGGGAGTTTAAGGAGATTTTCTTAGAAAATTTCTTTCCACATGACCATCGAGAAGATATTGAAAGGCAATTTCTGAGTCTAAGGCAGAAGGAGGATGAGAATGTCGCAAAATATGAGGCTAACATTCCAAGGTTAGCGAGGCATGCTGCAGATTATATACATAACCCAAGAAGTAAGATTGATATTTTCATTGATGGGTTAAAACCATTTATCCATCGAGAATTAGTCTCACAAACCTTCTCGTCGTACGATGATATTTCATCGTGTGCTATCAAGAGGGAAAAGGAATTCTCTAAGTCTTATGACTTTAAAGCAAAGAAAGAGAAGAAGAGATCTTCTGATCAATCTGGAAATGAAAATAAGGGGAATAAGGGAAAATTTGAATATCAATCCTACAGTAAATGTGAGTAGAAACACCCTGGTACTTGCCTAAAAGTAATGGGAGTTTGTTATAAATGTGGAGAAAAAGGTCACCAGGCTCGTGATTGTAAAGGAAAGAAAGAGGCTGTCAATGTTGAATTCTACAATTGTAGAGAAATGGGGAATTATGAAAATGAATGCCCTAATAGTAAGGGAAACTTACCTCATAAAATGCCAAGGGATAAAGGACCATCTTATATTGTTACTAAAGTAAAAGTGGAATAATTAATGTATTTGTGCTTTTGGACTCAAGGATTATATTCTGGTTATAAGGATAATGTGATATATATATAAGGATTATACTTCAGTAATTGTTGTTTTCATTAAGGTCTTAATATGATGAAGGTAATCATATTTTTAGTATGTGAAAATAAGATAAACATTACGTTGTTTGGGGAATCTAATGTTACAATTGATTTTGGAATTTAAGGAACTTTTAGAGAAAGACTGGACGGAGGTATTTTGGATAACTATAAAGTTGGAATGGATTAAGTTGAACTTTGGATAGTATTGTTTAAGGTTAAAACATTTATTAATATCATTTTTGGAATATTATAATACTATATTATAGGAAAATGACAACCTGCAGGTTGGGGGGTAACCCGTCGCGTCGGACAAAGCTGTAGGAATCGAACCCACAACCATAGTGCGACAGGCCTTTATTACCTACCACTAGCCTACAAGAAGTCCCTGGTTATTACAAAATAGTTTTCCTAATATAAATGTTATGTGGTAATATTTGGAAGCTTATACAATTAGGATAAATAGAATATTTTTGAGTTCTGCTACCATTTGGAGTTAAAGATGAGTTTGTGGTAGAAATTAGTTGAAGGTTGAAACTCTACATGTCAAGAATAAATATATATATACCTATCTCTTATTCTATGAATAAATTAATTCATAAACTTTAGTAAAGTGAAATTAAAATAAAAAAATGTGTTATCCTAATAACTTATGTCTTGTTGAACTGATAATATTGTAAATCAACATAGATTGAAGGCTTTGAGGCCCTCAATTTTACACTCGTTTGTGATTGATGACCTCAATCACTCCCTACAAATATTTACATTTTTCCTAAAATTATATTTCTCTAATTTCCACCAATGTTCTCCTTATTAAGATCATAATTTGGTGGTGACTTTTTCATTTCCCTTTCCCTCTTATTAAGGCTAAATTTTATTAACCCTATTTTCGATGCGGGTTTTCCACAAAGGTATTTTCTATTTTCAACCTTTTAATTTCAAAGAAAAATTTCAAATTGCTAGGACGCAATTTATTGATGGAGGGGAGAATGTAACACCCCGAGCTTCCATGATACGCTTCTCCTTCAATAATGCAATAGCTTGCATTGTACGCAAGTTCGAGATTCTAACACACTACGACCAATCAAAATAGCAATTATGAATAGTAATACCCACCTTTTGAAATTATATATATTTTCTATTTCAAAATGGACTTCATTTTTGGATTCAGAATATCAAAATTAACCTATGTTGAATTTTTGGTATTTTTCTGAGAACTTCCAATTTTTTATGAATAGTGAAAAATAGTTAAAAACAACTTTTTTAAAGAAAAAATAAATTATAGTGATAAATTATACTATAGAGTGGTTTAAAAGTATAATTAGAATATATTTTTACCATTTTATCCAATGGTGGTCATTATAATAAATTTCACTTTGAAATTGGACATAAACAATTGTCAATCTTTTGATATATATTATTTCTTAAAAACACGCTATTTGTTGTGATAGCAGGAATTAATTATAAAATTAATTAATGAAACTTATATGTTTTGTATTTTTTAAAATAGGCATCATTTTTGAATTCGGAATATCAATTATAACTTAGGGTGAAATTTTGGCATTGTTATGAAAAACATCAATGTTTGATGAATAGTGAAACCACTAAGTGGTAGTTAAAAAAATTGATTTTTTGTTTAAATGAAACATTACCACTTCTGTGATTTGATTTTAAAAAATCCGACATACATGGTTGTCATTAGGAATTAAAATGTGGTTCAATGGGATTAAAATAATTTTTTGGTGGGTAGTAACTTTAAAGTTTAATAAATCGCGATTAAAGGTAATTAGTGAAATATAAGGTAAAAATGATATTATAAAAATATGAAAATACCTTTACACTTGTCCTGACATTATTTTATGAGTCATGGACGACCAATAAAATCCATGGGTCAACCTGGGGACCCCATGGAGCCACTTTAGTAGGAATATTACATTAAAAACTTTTTATTTAATGTTAAAATAAAAATGACAAAAACATGAGTTGTTTTACTAAAACAATTTTTACATAGGGTTATACGAGTCATATTTTTGACTATAAGTATTCATTAGAAATATAAAAAGATTTCTTACATCATGATATTTTTTTATAATTTATATACATTAAATAAATTAAATTTTTATGACTGAATGATGATGTAGTGATTACCTCATTAATTAACGATTGAAATAAAATGAAATGATAATGTAAAATATAAGACTTACAGTTGTAAAAAACCTATTGGATGAGTATATTTATATACATTATCACCTTATCCTCTAAATATATAATTTTGGGACCTTTGAAATCCGAAAAGTACTTCATAATAATGTAACATTTCATTACATTCCAAGAGTGCCCCTCCTCTCCTCTTATAAAAGGCCCCCACCTCTACCACCTTATTCACACCTTCAAGACATTTGGCTCTGCCAAATTCTTCCCAAATACTCTCCCAACTTCCCTCTATTACTCATAGAAGCCTCACTTTGGGCATAATTCTTCCCACGGAAGCCTTTGGCTCAAATCAAAAAAGAGTTTCCCGATTTTAAGGTAATGTCTTCCCTAATGTTGTTTTGTTTTATTTTGATTCTCCAACCCCATAAACTGTTTTTATTATTTTCTTTTGTAACAACACCAGTATCTTCAATATAGTAGGATATTTTTATGATAAGGATTTTATTTACACTTACACACACCTAAATCAAATGGTTAAAGAACATACTGTTTCTTTGGATGGTGAATTTCTGCCTCACAATACGATGCTTGTTCAACACTCATATAACACCTCTCATTGTGGCCATTATGATGAAAATATTTTTATATATGATATATATTATGTTTTTCTCCTTATGATTCTTTATTTTTCATTTATGGTATACATTTATGATTTCGATTATGGGTAAACACGATAATTTCATTTTAGGTAGTGCGGACTACCGCCCCCTCAAAGTGATTATAATCGTTAATGAAATGTGTGGGATGTATAAATGATGGAGTAAATGTTATTATACATTATATTATACTATAATTATAGTATAACTTTATATAATTATAATTTCATTCCATTAAGTACGAAATAGAAATGAATGTAGCGTTCATGAGTATGTACGGCCTACCGTCTCCATTAACAGTGCATTTCATTTCTTACCTCTAAATGTTATGTAATATTATAAATTAATGTATATACTGGATATATATGATATACATTATATATACATCATGAATATAATTCTGGATATAATGGATATTTCACCACAAGAACAACTTGTAATTATATGAATTTTATTTTTGACTCAAGTACCAAAGATCGTCAAAATGACCGTTATTAACTTAAATAATTACATAATTTTAATAACATGGTAATAAGTGATATAAAAGGAATAATGAACATGAAAAAGGTTCATAAGTAAATATAAATTAACTCTTGTTTATTATTCATGAGGTTAAATAACAGTCGAGTCAAGTCGGACACGAGGTAAGAGAACTTCTTAACCTAATTTCCATTCTTTGGGTTAATCTCCTACAATCAAATTATGTCATGATATTATTATGTCCTATCTTGTATTTATACTTTCTTTATGTGTACTTATAGTGAATACACATAATATATCTATTTTATTTAAAAAATTATATTTGTAAGGACTTCGTCTCAATCTTCTTTCATTGAGGCATATTTTGTTTTATACACAACTTTCTTTTATACGGTGTATAAACAACTTTGACTTTTACGTTTATTCAAAAGGAATCTTTTTTATACGAAGAATTTTACTAAATGACAAAAGGGAATGTTTTTTTCTCTTACTTATGTGGTGACAACGACTTCTCCTCCACCGTTACCATTATTTGAGCTTCAGCTTACTCTACAAGCCATAACTTTCTTTAAATGAAAAATAAATACAAAGTTTGAATTTTCCTTTATTTTGGTATTGAAAATGGTTTTGAAAGTGTTTTTATTATATCAATGTGTTGTATTGATATATTGTGATTGAAATGTTGAAATTTTATGTATCCTTTATGAATGTTTTATGTGATACAATTATGTTATCGTTTATGATATGTTTAAACCTATTCATATGAGGAATTCATTGGACTTAATAAGTGACGGGTGGAGCCCGCTATAGCTCATCGATGCATCGACAGGTCTCATGAGACAAACTAGTGTCTTGGAACGAGGCCTTGACAAAATCTTATTTATAGTTTTGGCACGAGGCCTTGAATACATGGTTATGATAGTCCAGCAATTTTCATTCCATCATTATGAAAGTGGTTATTGATGTTCCCTGTGATTATTCGACCAGTAGAATATCCGTGTGAAGAAATAAATGGAATTATCTCATTTTACTTTTTCTATATAATGTTTAAGTTCAAGTTTAAAAGGATTTTGTTTTATTTATACATTTCCTTAAATGTTTATGTTTATTTATGAAAGATTCCGCTAAATTGTTGTCCTTACTGAGCATCTGAGCTCACCCCTTTCAATGTTTTATTTTTCTCAGGACGTGAAGAAATATTGTATGACTGACCTACATGGATAGTCTGAAGGGGATATGGGTGTGGACTATGGAGACTATGTTATTGTGATTTTTCACTTTATGATGTAATTTAACATTTATAAATGTATCTAGTGTTTCCAAGGCTACTAAACTATTCAGTCTTTCGAGACTTGATCTTTTTTGGTCATGCCAATGTAACACAATAATGCACCGACTCGGGGTAACTGGGGCCAAGGCGTTACAGAAACTCACATAAATCACATACCTAAGTATCATAGATGACTCTCATATGATATATGGTTTATCATTGATATGTAATGAGATAATTTTATTAACTAAACAAAGGACATAAAAATACGGTATTTACATTAAAATTGGATGGGGAGACTTATATGGAATAAAATGAAATGAAAAGAAGGTAAATGAGAGATAAACATACCACTTACTTTCCAACATGATGAGTAGAAGTGTAATTCGAGGTTAGATAAGGGATATAAACCCATGAACACCATGTGTAAGAGGATATCTTCCAATGTTGTATATACTTCATGAATGAGAGAAAAATTCACATATGAAGTAGATGGGGTGAAAGTTTAAAATAATATTTTTTCGCACAAAATACATATAGATACCATAGAATTACTAGTTAATATTTACTCTAGCTAGTGGGGATTCTATTTGATTACCAACCCTATTATAAACCCTTCAACTATCTAGTGGATTGATATGATAATGTTGGTGGCACTATAATGATTGGACAACATGCCTAAACCTTCTCATTCTCTTCCAATACACCCTATGTGACAACCTAAACCCCATAAACACTTATTGAAAAACCGAGGAAGAATTTTTTTGAATAAATTTATAAGTTTAAAACTAATTTATGAACTATGATCTTATAGAGACCCTCCGTGATTAGTTCTTTAAGGATTCTATAGTTACAGTTCGATCTTATGAAATCCACAGTTGATTCTGTCCAAAATTTCATATAAAATTTTACCTTTTTCATTTCATTAATCATTTTCATGGTTTTATACTCATTGATACCTATGATATTCTAAATAAACACTCACCATGTGTAGTTCTCCCACCAAACTATGTGTGGTCACACCTGCTTTTATTAGTGATGAATGAGATTATATACCAATGGTATAAACACACCTCAAGTATGGATTCAATTTTATTCTTCATTTAGTAATCATGGTGCAAAATCCATCACCCTCACATAATCTATGTGAATGATGAGTCACTACCATAATCAATCTAGTTTAGTGATCCATCTTCAATATAATTTTAGTGGAAAATAAGAAATTATTGGGTGAATGTGGTATCAATAATCATTAGAGGATGATACACCACTACTATATCCCAAATAGGTAAATGATATACCACTAATATCATCCTTGAGGTTAATTACATACAATCATCCCAAGAATCAATGTTGATGATACTCCACTGGGAAAAAACCCTATGTGAAAAATTAAACAACAATACAACAGCATAGCTGGAAGATATACCACCTATATCACATGAAATGTGGTTGATAAACTGCTGACATTGAATCATAAGATGATAGAATAGTACCAGAAAATGATCCCTAGTGGATGATGCTCCATTGAGACAACCATCATATTTTTATTATTCTCCTCCAAAAAAATAATAATTCTATGGATGGCATACCACTGGCACAACATATCAACAAAAATGATATTACAATATTATATTCATATCATGGTATTTAATGGGTTACTAAATTACTCTGTATGGATGAGATACCACCAAAAAAAATATATTTAGGTAGTTAAGGAACCACCATAAATAAAACTACTATCTAATGAATTATTTTTCATGAATAATAAATATAAAATATGTATTATTATAAACACACAGATGGTAAGTATTATATTATATTTTAATTTCTATAATAATATAATAAATAATTTATTATTTCTTCAAATATGCCTATATGTATAATTCATGTGCTGTGGTGGTGAAAAAAGAGAGTTGCATCATAAATAAAACTACCATCAAATGAATTATTTTTTGTCTTCTTACATTGATCATGGTTACAGCATACGTATGGCCCACCATCTACGTGATCATACCAAAATTTATTCTTGAAAACCATCTTTCATGATTGGTATTAAGAGTGTAATTGATATATAAATATTATAATTATTTCATTTTTATTATTATGTGAAATGATGTAACCATGATCAATGTAAGAAGACCAAAAAAATAATAAATCAAAACATACATGAAAAAACATGTTATTAACCGAAAAATGTTTTTAATAAGGAATTATTAATAAATGAGTAATAAAAAGACATAAAAAAGTCATTTTTGGTATGATATATTTGATTATGGTTTTTTATTATATTTATATTAAATTTTTAATAATTATAAAAATGTTTTATGAATGTTCGAAGGATGTCGAGGCCTAAGGAAAGGGATTTCTGTCTCGCTATTACTTCCAACAAGACATATTCCTAATTTACCATATGTTTCCAAATTGACCAAAGAGGTAAGATATTTTTGTCTTAATTTTTCTTATTTGAGACATATGGTTATTTTATGAACCTATGTTTTTTACTTGGTGTATATATAACCACTTCGATTTGTAATTTCATCAATTTATTTACACTCCAGATATTTTAGGTTTATTTTAAGGATATTTGTTCATGGGTCTTAAATTTTAAAGTAACTAATGTGGTAAATATTTTATTTTACAATGTCATATTTTATTATTATTGTTAATGAATTTGTTTCTAATGATAAAATATTATTATCCATCTCTTAAGAAACTCATGATTATTTTTCACATATTTTTATTTAATGAGAGTAAATTTAATACCTTAATTTTACTCACTTAATTTACTCAATATTTAAAAAAACATTAAGAAATATATACATTTTGGTTGATATACCTTCTTTTACAAAACCACTATTTAAAAAAAATCTTCTTTTGAATCATTTTCAAAATGATTTATTAAATACATTTAAACCCATCTTTGAATTTTAATTTTTGTTGAATGGAATATTCATGTCCTTTTCCAAACAATGCCTATTTGTATTTTACCTGAAATGTGAAAGGAATCTCGATTTTGTCATTTATAGAATGAATGGAATTACCTACCATCATTTCCATTATTTTTAATGAATATTCATATATAAATTTTCAAGGTTATTTTCAATCAAAATTATCTTCAAAATGTTTTATGTTTTAGAAAGTGTTTTTTCAATGTAGAGAGGTTATTTTTATTGATTTTTTAATGTTGATGAATGATTAATCTATAGGTTTTCAAGGTTAATTCAAAAGAAAATTATATTGAGAATCTTACTTTTTGAAAAAAAAAATTCAATGTGAAAGGGTTATTTTATTCTATATATGTATTAAAGTATTTTTAAAAAGTTTTATCTTTTAATTTTTTTAAATTGGAAAGGATATTTATCAGAAGATATGTTTTAAATTTTTTTATTATTCATTTATATATTTTTTAAGTTTATTTTTAAGGAAAATTATTTCAAAAGTGTATTTATTTCAAAGATTAATCTTCAATGAAATTTTATCTTCCTCAAGAAACATTCGATGCAGTTCGTCTTTAAAAATAATTATCCATATTATAAAACATCCTTTGATATAAATTATGATTTGTTTTGGATATTAACTATTTAGAATAGGTCTTATTATACATAGATATTACATCATTTATGATGAATATGAGTATTTAGTTACATGAAAACATGACGGAGGACAGTAATTGTTTAGTGTCTTTGGAAAATTAGAAACATAATTAACTGGTTCGTAGGAAAACTAAATATCTCCCATTATTATCTCTATAACTGACACACTTATTATAAATATCACATTTAATACATTTCTTCGTTACCTAAATAAAATAAAAATAACAAAGGGTGAGCTCAAAATCTGAATAAGGGTAAACAAGGGAGATACGCTAACATGAAATTAACATAAGGGTATGATAACAAGATAATAAAATTTAAAAACCATATCCTAGATATAAAATGTCCTAATCTAGAGTTATGGAATAAATATTTGCAACGCATAAGATATGAATAATAAAAGAGTATAATAACATGAGCTACGAGAGGTAGTGTACCTAGATTTTTGGCATACAAACAATCATAGAAAATCATTTCCAAATCAGTCGGGGACCATTTCCAAGGCTATCATAGGGGAATTTCATGAATACACAAATAATCATAGTATTCGAGGTTCACTCCCAAGACCATTATTGTTGAAAAATTCCTTCACTACACCTGGTTCACTTTTCATTCCATTCCAGTCTATCTAATAAGATAAACATTTATACCTAATGCATTGGAGGGAGATATAAGTTCCACACATCTCATAATGAATACAATAATTATTTATGCCACAATATCATAAAACATTCATCATTTAATTAACCATTAAATGAAATTATGTTCACAAACATTTTATCATATCATAACCTATAGAAATGGGGGCACCTTCATAATAGTTTCATCATTTAATCATATCATACCTTATGAAAAAAGAATTTATTTTTATAATAATTTTATCATTGTATACACCATAGAAGATAAATAGAAACATCATACCATCATAAAGACAAACCATTATGAAAAATAATGATATTGGTATCGTTGGATGTTATTATCAGTAAGGCACTGGTAGCATCAAAAAATGTCATCTCATATGAAAGATGATTTTTATTGAACATTTAAAACATTTCTTTGGGAAAAAATCATATCCTATTTGATTTTTTAAACATAAAATATTATGAAAATATTTTGAAAATATTTTTATTTGAAAATAAAATTTAAAATTATAAAGGAATATTATTTGAAAATAATGGTCATGGTAAAATATATTTTCATTCATTTTAAACATGTTAAAACAAATAGACCTCTCACATTTTAAATTAAATCCAAATATACATAGTTTGGAAAATGGCATAAAGATTTCATTAAAAAAAATTTGTAAAAAAATTCAAAAATTTGTAATTAAAAAGTTTAAAATTTTTATTTTCATAAGAGATCCTTTTTAATTGTTTTTAGAAAAAAAATTTAGATGAAAACATATTTCTGAACAAAGAGAGGAATATAGTCAAATTTTTTTAAAAACATTTCCCATTATTTTTAGTAAAAAAGTGTCAAAAATAGTACTATCACTTCAAATTGTGATGAATAAACAATGTGTATGAAGATTAATGATTTTATTGAGGGATTTATTACTAGATTTTATCATTGGAAACACAAACATAAACAATAATACTAGATGACGAGATTATAACATTAAATTATTACTACTTTGGTAACCTTTATTTGTATTACCCCATAAGTAATAACATAAAATGTAACTAAAAATATCATCTGGATTTATTAATTCATGATATTACACGTCAAAGGGAATATATATAAACCTCAAAAAATATTGATTCATGAAATACCATATGTATCAAAGAGAGAAAACTAAGACAAAAATCCCCTACTGATTTTGAAACTATTGAACCATAAACCCAATGAAAAGGTGATATTGAAATGGAGATATAAATATAAATAATTATAATACTGATTTTCATAAAATACATTCATGGATATTATATACACGGCATACAAGAAATATGTGATTAATATGGCATGTGTCCTATTGAAAAAAAAGTGAGATGGAAATCCATTTCCTTAAGTCTTGAATTCCATCATACATTTTCAGACAAATTTTATAATTAATATAAGATTAATATACATATATTAAAAAAAATATTTAGTTAAATAATTCTATATATGAGTTTCTTATGACCTTTAACAACTTGTTTATTAATAACTCCCTGATAATGTTACGTTTTTGGTAATAAGTTCTTTGTTTTTAATATAAGTTGAAATGTTATTTTTTATCTATTAATTAGATAATGGATTCATAATATCCAAAATTTTATCAATTTTTTATGTATCATATATATTTTTTATATATGTTTTTAGTGTAACCCATAACATTATGTGATAGAAAATCCAATATACCATTCACGGAGACGGTAGGCTATACCAACGCTTGAAATCTGTTTCCATTTTCATTTTAGATAGAATTAAAGAATGAAAAATGATATATTATCATTAAATAATAATTTATATATCGTATAAATTACTTATTTTCATTAAATCCGTCATTATTAAATTCTACGTAAATTGTGAAGGAATTAGATAGCTTCGCAAGGCAGTAGTCTACCATACACATGAGTGACATTATCGCATTCCCTGTAAATGGAGAGTATGAAGGTTTATTTGAAATAAATATTATAGAAGTATAAAAATATCCTCAATTACATATATAACTATTAAATAATTCATTATTTCCTACCTTGAGAGGCGATAATGGAAAAAAAAATTACAATGGTTCGTGAAGCGATAATCTAACAAACACATGAATAATGATTTCGTAACCCAATTAACAAAAGTGCTAATAATTTTAGTTCTTGGAAGTAACATAAAATTATATGACTATATTAATTATAATGATATTATTCTATAAACAAGGTATAAAAATATTTATGTAGTTTTAGGTGTAAATTTAAAAATTGATCATTGTAGAACGTTACCTATTTGTCGAGTATACTCCACAGGTTTGCATAAAAATATTAACAACGATAGATTTAAATACAATATAAGGATTATCAGTGGATATTAGATAATTTTAAAAGTTAATTGGATAGGTATCTGTCTAATAAAATGGGTTTTAATGTGTTATAAATAGAGGAGAAGGGGTGGAATTTTATAAGTGATGTGAGGGGAACACTTGTAATTTTTTGAAATAGTGAATTCCAAACATGTTTTTTTCATTTTAAAAAAGAATGAAATAAAGAAAAAATATAGATAATATAAGATAAAATTTCTAAATACGGCCATAAAATGTGTTTTGGAAATGTGTTGGGTTATTTTTAGCTCCTATTTTTTTATTTCAACCCCCTTGGTGAAGCCATTACTACCCTAATCACAGAATATTTTTACTCTTTTACTATTCATCTTGCTAAAAAATAATGTCTGTGTTATTAGATAATCTAAATTATTATAATTATAAAAATTTAATTAGTTTTTCAAATAAAATTCTCATAATTGGCAATTTTTAAATTTAAATTAATCCCCAAGATGTGAAAATAAATGTGGGTTTTCAAAGAGAAAATGATTAAAAGTTTACAATGTTTTTACATATAAGTTCTATATGAAATATATTCCAATTAAAAAATTGCATTAATGGATATTTATTTGTTCTAATTTTACATAAAATCCAATTTAAAATGTAATTTAACCTTCAAATAAATTAAATTAAAATGTTATTTTCAAACAAAATTCAAAATTTTTGTATATTCATCAAAAAATTATTATTTTTTCCAAAAAATTAAAACAATTCATGAAAATTATAAATTTGAAATAACGATAGAAATTTTTTTTTATTCATTTATGAAATTAATTTTATAGAAGGGTGAAACAATAATTTTATTATTTTCCAAAAAAATGAAAATAAAATCATCTTTGTGAGAAAATAACATTTCTGAATCATATAATGGCATTAAAGAAAAATAAGTGATTTTTAAAAAATATGTTTTCTTCATATAAAATCATTATAGATAATATTTAAAAATATTTTTACTATTCACAATTCTATGATTAATTACTAGGATATAACAGTTCTGTTTGGATAATAATATTAATAGTATATCCTGGTATTATTGAAACTCTGTGTCGTGTGAAATGTAAGATAACACTATGTTTCCTGAAAATTAAGATTAAATTTGTGTTTCAATTAATATGTTTTCTTCATAAATAAATCATATTTAATTTAATAAAAAACAATTAACAAAAAGCTGAGGTGTTACATTTTCCCCCCTTAAAATAAGTTTTCCCCTCAAAATTCATCACTTCAATAAATCAAAATGAGGATTCTTCTACCTTATAATACCAATAAAGTTTTATATAGCTTCCTGAAATGGGTGTTTTCAGAAAAAAACATTTACAAGGTGAGTTTTCTTCTTTCATAAAACATTATTTGTATGATCCTAGATCTCCATCGGTTGTTCCTGATAATAATTATCATGGTCTTGTGGGGTGACCTTTGAGTTCAGTACATGTAAAAAATATCATGTATGTACTTCATATAAAGATATACATGGAACATATCATGGAATTGATATTTTTTCAGGGTAAGAACCAAGTGATACGCTACGGTCTTGATGAAAGCAATATTTTTAAAGGGACTGATATATATATAGCTTAGTTTTCCTTTTTCCCAAATATTATAACATTCATCCATTGAGAAATTATTAGGAAAAAATTGTCAAAAACATAAAATTATAGATCACATAGGTGATTATCAATATAAATATTCTACATACTCTATGCTATCTTGATTTTTTGCATATTGGATTTTTCATTCTCTACCATTTCTTCAGCTATCTTAGGTCCCAATAGACTTCATTCTCGAACTTAATTCCAATATGTTGGAGTTCTACATTTCCTTAAATATAGGGATTAACATGGTTACAGTTTAATTATTTGGTGAAATCTATTATCTTAGGAAATCTCAATTATAGGAATGTGATTATCCCAACATCCTTCAAAATCTGAAGTAAAATATCAAAACATAGCCTCTAGGGTTTGAATTTTTATCATAGACTAACCATCTCTCTGAGGATAAGATATAGTGATTAAAATCTAATATATATCAAGATCTTATTGAATAAATTGATAAATCAATGCGAAAAAACACATATCTTTGTCAGACATAATAGAATGTAGTTATCCATGAGACCTTACTAATTCCTTAATATATATCCCAGAAATGTGATCCATAGAAAATTATTCTCTAAAATTGATGAAGTGTGCTGAATTTTTAAGGTGACCCACTATAACCCATATAGCATTATCCCCTTTAGAAATTTTGTGGTGTCCAATAAAAAATATACATGTTTATGATTTCCTATTTCCATTCTAGAACGAGTAATGAATGTAACATCTACTTTTACTTTTTTAATTCATCTCATACATACTATCAAACTGTGTAGTAAGATATAAAATATGTGATATCTCTCTTAATTCCATCCAACTAGAAATACACATTCAAATATATTTATATATTCTTACTTCTCATTTTAATTGAGAATGAAGAACTATGAGATTCCTATAACAATTCCTTTATACATGAAATGGATAAAGTATGTACATGGTTCTTAAACCATATTTTCCAATCATGTTCAATATTAAACATAATAATATTTCTAATAGTCATTTTTATCTCTACATCATACATACACTCCAATTTAAAATTCACATGGATAGATGGTTGAACAATCAATTTATAAAGATAAAAATTTTCCCCATCCATTATGATTTACAGATCCATCATATTCAAATCTAGAATTTTTTGATCTTTTGAAATCCCCATCATGGATACTAATTCAAAACAACCTTTCATGACAAATGAGAAAGGAAAATATTATGCAATTATGAAGAATGAAGTGAATCCTGATAATTAGGGCACTATAATCTACCCCTCCTTAGTTTAGAATATCAAGTATGATTTTATATGAATAATACCTTGAAAAATATTAGCACTCATCCATTAGTGAAATTTCATGTTATTATCTCTATATATTACAATTATGGAATAATCAAATCACATTGGTATTCAACCATTAACAGGGTGATCCAAATATCCCAACTGAAATATTTTTATTTAAAATATGACTTTATTGAAGGAATAAAGGGTTTGTTATCTTTTGGAAGCATATATGTATCCAGGTAAGATTAACATATGTGTTATGGATACCATGGTGGTATTAGGATTTTATGGTTGGTCATAATTAAAAAATCATAGAAATTTCATTCTGTGGTTTTATGTTATGGGAGTTTATCAAGATTATGAGTATTTTGAGATACATTTATACCATTGATACCCTTAGAGTTTTAAGTAGTTAAAAATTTATTTGAGGTGGAATGATTTTACACATAGTGATCATATGATTAAATGTACTAGTAACCCTTAGGGTTCATCTTATCTTTGTTATTGAATTAATTATGAGTTGAAGTCGATAATCTTATGAAGTAACCACATTTCGTTGCTATCAGAGAATATTTCTATTTGGATCCTCTCCCTAGAATATATGTTATTGAAGTTATAATGTTTCATAGAGAATGAAATTTAATTTTACATAATTATAATTTAGAGTTTACTTTGATGTTTCAAAAATGTGATTATAAAACACTTGATATGATGTTGAGTTTTGTTATTTGGTGTCATCCTCAGAAAAATGGTCAGTTTGAGAGAATAATTCAAACCCTAATGGTTATTATAAGATGATTTTGTATGGATGTAAATGGTGGTTAAGCTCAATACAATCCTCAATATGAGTTTTTTTTCAATGATAGCTATCACGTATGCATTCAGATGGAAAGATATGGAGTCCTTTATAAAATTAAGTGTAGAACTCTAATGTACCAGAACGAAGTTGTAGAAATAAATATTTTGGGACCTGATAAAGATGATTTGATGGAATAAAAGGATAGAGCCATTTAAAAACATGTAAGGACTGCAAAAAGTTGATAGAAATGTTATAATGATAATCAATGATGTGATCATGAATTTTATGTTGGTGAGATGGTCCTTCTTTGAATTTATCTATAGAAGAAAGAATGGAATAATAAACCACAGGCATATCGACCCCCATAAAATAGTAGATCCTATCAGGATAGTAGGTTATCTTTTGGAAATCCACAAAACCACTCACATGTATAGGATGTGTTCTAGGTATCTATCATGAGGTGGTATATACCTAATCCATCACATTAACTAAACACAGTATAAGGCCCTGACCTTAAACCTTACTTAATCTTGAGTTATTACAAGATTACACCTTGAGGATCTTTTCAGGTTTAGAGTTTTAGAGAATTAGAACATAAAACTTGAATTACATTCCACATTTAAACAAAGTGGTTATATAAAAGATATTATTCATTTTTCCCATCAATGGAAACATATTTAAAATAAAACATGGATTCTTTCTTGACACATCCTTGACACTATCATCATATCATGTACCGTTCCCTTGTCCTGTGAAAAACATTTCAAAAAACATTGGATGATCATAAAAAGCTCAGTAAGGGTTATAAAAATATGGAAAGGAAACATGTGTTCATATATACATAAGAATGAAATCATACTTTAACCATAAAACATAGGCACTTTAACATACCTCATCAAATCATGAATAAATCATAAAAATCATAAGACATAAAGGTAACTTGAGGCATTCATAACATTCTTACGTAGGGAGTAACCCTCTTGGTTACGTTTGGAATACCCATCATAGTATATTCCCTAAATCTCTTCTGAGAAACCTTAACGTTTCACTCCTTCTCGTTACCCAATGCATTGGAGAGCTATATCGGGCTGACCCGCCCTTAGTTTATCACGGAACCACCCGTCTTCATAATAATGCCCAAGAACCATAACATAATCGTACCACATAAAACATACATAAAGGAAACATAAAATTTCCACATTTCAATCATAAGATATCAATAAAACACATTGATATAATAAAAACATTATAAAAACCATTTATAATACCTAAATAAAAGAAAAGTAAAACATGGTGTTTATTTTTCTTTAAAAAAAATGTATGGCTTGTAGAGGAATCCAAATCTCAAATAATGGTCACAGCGGCGGAGAAGTCGTTGTCACTGCATACGTACGACAAAAAAATTCCCTTTTTCCGTTTAGTAAAATGCTTCGTATATAAAATATTCCTTTTGGATAAACGTAAAAGTCAAAGGGGTATATACACAGTATAAAAGAAGGTTGTGTATAAAACAAAATAACGATCAATGAAAGGAGATTGAGACGAAGTCCCATACCTCGGGTCCGACTTGACTCGGTCGTTATTTAATCTCTTGAATAATAAACTTGAGTTAATTTCTACTTGTTTAAGAACCTTTTTCCAGTTCATTATTCTATTTATATCACTTATTTCCATGTCATGAACACTATGTAATTATTTAAGTTAATAACGGTCGTTTTAACGATCATTGGTACTTGAGTCAAAAATAAACCCTTTATAATTACAAATTGTTCATGTATCCATTATATACATAATGGTATTCATGATGTAGATATCATATATATCATATATATATCCAGTACATGCATGCATTTATAATATTATATAACATTTAGATGTAAGAAATGAAATGCACTATTCATGGAGACGGTAAGTCGTACGTACGCATGAATGCTACTTTCATTTCTATTTCGTATTTTATGAAATGGAATCATAATTATATAAAGGTATATAGTAATTCCAATGTAATATAATATATAATATCATAACTCCATCCATTATACGTCCCACATATGGTATTAACGAATCAAATCACTTTGAGGGGGCGGTAGTCCACACTTCCTTAAATGAAGTTATCGCGTTTACCCATAATGGAAACCATAAAGGTATGCCAAAAATGAAAAATACAGAAGCTTATAGAAAACATAAACATATTATATATCATATATAAATATAGTTTCATCTTAATGGCCACTTTGAAGGTGTTAAAAGAATGTTGAACAATCATCGTTTCGGGATGCAGAAATTCGCCATCCACGGAAACAGTATGTTCTTTAACCATTAGATGTAGGTGTGTGTAAGTGTATCTCGAATCCTTCTTATAAAAACATCCTAGAATATTAAATATACTGTAGTTGTTACAAAAGAAATGAATAAAAAGAGTTTAGGGGGTTGGAGAAGCAAAATAAAACAAAAGGACTCAAGTGAAGTCATTACCTTAAAATCGTGTAACTCCCTTTGGTTTGCGCTCAAAGGCTTACTTGGGAAGACTTCTGCCCAATGTGATGCTTCAAGGAGTAAGAGAGGGAAGTGGAGAGACAAAATGGTCAGGGGTTGGCCGAGTCAAAGGCTTTGGAAGTGTGGGTAAGAAGGTAGAGGTGAGGGCCTTTTATAAGAGGAGAGGAGGGTCACTTTTGGAATGTAAAGAAATGTTACATTATTTTAAAATGAGTTTCGGATTAAAAAGGTCCCACATTGATATAATTCTAGGGTAAGTTGGTAAGGGTTCTATATAAACCATCCAATATGTTTTGGACTTGTGTAGGTCATATAGTTTACATTATCGTTTCATTTTATTTAAATCCTTTATTATTGAGGTAATCACTGCATCATCATGATATCATAAATAATTTAATTTATTTAATCTCTAAAAATTATAAAAAAATATCATGATGTAGGAAATCTTTTTATCTTTCTAATTATTATTTATAGTTAAAAATATTACTTGTATAACCCCATTTAAAAATTGTTTTAGAAAAACATCTCATGTTTGTGTCATTTTTACTTTAACATTAAATAAAAAGTTATTTATGTCATTTCTCAACCAAAGTGGCTTCATGGGGTCCCCAAGTAGTCCCATGGCTTGTCCTGGTAGGCCATGAGACATCCAATAAAGGTAGAATATGTGTCAAGCTCATCTTATATTATTAAAACATTATTTTTACCTTAAACTACACTAATTACCTGTAATCGCGATTAAGAACTTAAAAGTTACTATTCACCAAAAAAATATTTTAATCTCATTGAACCACATTTTACTTCTTAATGAAAACAATGTATATTTGATTTTTGAAAATCAAATAACAGAAGTGACAAAGTTTCATTTAAACGAAAAATTCAGTTTCATTAACTACCACTTAGTGGTTTCACTATTCATCAAAAATTAATGTTTTTCAGAAAAATACCAAAATTTCATGCTAAGCAATATTTTATATTCTGAATTAAAAAATGATGTCTAATTTAAAAAATTCAAATCATATAAGTTACATTAATTAATCTAATAATTAATTCCCGCTGTCATAACAAATAGCGTGTTTTTATGAAACAATAAGTATCAAAAGATTGACACCAGTTTAAGTCCAATTTCAAAGTGAAATTTATTCCAATGACCACCATTGGATTAAATGGTAAAAATATATTCTAATTTCACTTCAAAACCAATTAAAAAGATAATCTCACCATAAAATTAAATTATATGAAAAAGTAGTTTTGATGTAAAAAGCGGTATTTTTTCACTATTCATAAAAAAATGAACATTGTCAGAAAAATACCAAAAAATTATCCAATGTAAATTTCAATGTCCCAATCATAAATAATAAGTTTATTTTGACAAACATAGCTAATAAAATAGTCAAAATATATATTTAAAAATGGTTTTCCATCAAAAGGCAGTAAAAAAATCTTTTAAAAATATTAGTGTATTCCATGCTTAAGATTGGATTGATTCTCATTTTAAGCCTCTAAAAAACTATATAATTCACTAATAGACATATATAAAAATATTTATTATTCATTACTTACTTGGGATGTTACATCCTTCCCCCTTTAGAAAATTGCGTCCCCACATTTTATTTACTTATCGAATAAGTGGGTTTATTTATCCCTCATTGCATTTTCAGATTCCCATGTTTCCCCTTCAATCATGTGGTTTTTCCACAAAACCATTACCTGATGAATCACCTTATTCCGTAACACTTGCTCCCTGTGGTCAAGAATCTGGACCGGTTGTTCCTCATAAGATATGTTCTCTTCCAGGTGAACTACCTCTGGACTCAAAACATGAGATGGATCTGGCATGCACTTTCTCTGCATCGAAACATGAATAACATTGTGTACCTGAGATAAACTCAAAGGTAAAGCCACCTGGTATGAAACTGATCCAACTCTCTCCAGAATTTCATATGGTTTAATGAACCTTGGACTCATCTTTCCTTTCTTACCAAATCGCATCAAACTTTTCCATGGTGAGACTTTGAGAAAAACAAGATCACCTATCTCGAAAGATAGATCCTTCCTCCGATTATCCGCATAACTCTTATGCATGCTCTGAGATGTTCTCATGTGTTTCTGTATCAGCTACACTTTTTCTGCCAACTCTTCTACCAATTCTGGTCCCATCAGCTTTCTTTCACCCAGTTCATCCCAAAAATCTAGAGTTCAACACCGCTTCCCATATAATTCCTCAAATGGTGCCATCTGTATACTAGAATGAAAACTGTTATTATATGAAAATTCAACCAAAGAAAGATGTTGGTCCTAACTTCCCTGATAATCGATCGAACAAGAACGTAGCATATCTTCCAAAGTCTGAATTTTACGTTCTGACTACCCATTTTATTGAGGATGAAAAGCTATACTAAAATTTAATTCAGCACCCAATGACTTCTGAAGGCCTTTCCAAAAGTTAGATGTGAACATGGGATCACGATTAGATACAATTGATAGAGTAACTCCATGCAACCTGACTATCTCTTTAAGGTACAATCAAGAAAGTTGATTTAGAGAGAAAGTATCTCGAATAGGAAGGAAATGAGCAGATTTAGTCAAGCGATCCACAATAACCCAGATTGCATTATTACCTCGAGATGTCTTCGGTAATCCCACAAAAATTCCATGTATATATTATCCCATTTCCACTATGGCACTAGTAGAGGCAGAAGAATCCCTTTCGGTAACTTCCGCTCTTCGTTAACCTGTTGACATGTCAAACACTTCACAGTAAAATTAGAAATATCTCTTTTCATTCTATCCCACCAGTAATACTCCCGCAGATCTCTATACATCTTAGTACTACCCGGATGAACTGAAAACGGAGAACTATGAGCTTCACATAACAACTCTCTATTCAACTATTAATCACAAGGCACACACAATCTCTTCCCAAATATCAAAACGCAATCACTATCAATGTTGAATTCAGGCAACTTACCTTTCTGATCTAGCTCTACCTTTTTCTGCAACTCATTGTCTTTCTTTTGTGCTTGCTTGATTCTGTCTGATAGAGAAGATTTCACTGATACCTGAAACAAAACAGAAGAACATCCTGCACCAACAACTTCTATGCCAAAGTTCATCAAATCCTTAACCAAAGGATCACGTTCCAAATGCCACATTGCTAATGAAGCATTACTTTTTCGACTCAAAGCATCAACCACTTTATTTGCTTTTCCCGGATGGTAATGAATTGTACAATCATAATCCTTGATTAATTCTAGCCATCTCATCTGTCTCATGTTCAATTATTTCTGAGTAAATATATACTTTAAACTTTTTTGATTGGTATATATTTCACACTTTACTCCATACAAATGATGCCTCCAAAATTTTAAAGCGAAAACAACAACAGCTAATTCCAAATCATGTGTAGGGTAATTTACCTCAGGAGTTTTCAACTGTCATGAAGCATAAGCAATTACCTGATCATTCTTTATTAGGACACAAACAAGTCCTTTCAATGAATCATCACTATAGATAAAAAACTCCCCATTCCTGGAAGGTAGTGCCAAAACTGGAGCATTCACCAATCTTCTTTTCAATTACTGAAAACAATCATCACATTCTTTTTTCCAAATAAACTTAACACCCTTCTGAGTTATCTTAGTCATTGGACTAGATAAACGTGAAAAATTTCTAACAAACCTTTGGTAATAGCCTGCCAAACCAAGGAAACTACAAATCTCCGTTACATTTGAGGGTCTTGGCCATTCTTCAACAACATTTGTTTTTGCAGGATCAACGATTATCCCATCTTTAGAAACAATGTGACCACGGAACGAAATTTGTTGCATCCAAAACACACACTTGCTGAATTTCCCATACAATTTATTTTCTTTTAAGGTTTAAAAAATAACCCTTAAATATCTTTCATGATCCTCTTTACTTTTAGAAAACACCAAAATATCATCAATGAAAACCACCACAAACTTATCCAATAACTCATGGAAAATTCTATTCATTAAGTCCATGAATATAGCAGGTGCATTGGTTAGACAAAAAGGCATTACTACAAATTCATAATGGCCATATCTTGTACGAAATATAGTCTTCAGAACATCTTCTTCTTTTACCTTCAGCTGATGGTACCCCGATCTCAGGTCAATCATTGAAAAAAACTGAGCTCCCTAGAGCTGATCAAACAAATCATCGATATGAGGAAAATGATATTTATTCTTAACAATTATGTTATTCAAGGCTCTATAATCAATGAAAAGTCTCATAGAACCATCTTTCTTTTTAAAAAATAAAACAGGTGCACCCCATGGTGATGTGCTAGGTCGAATGAAACCTTTCTCTAATAAATCTTGCAATTGCTCCTTCAACTCTAAAAGTTAAATTTGATCCATTCGATAAGGGGGTTTTGAAATTTTCTTAGCATCAGGAACTAATTAAATAGTAAATTCAACTTCTCGATCTGGTATTATTCCAGGAAACTCTTCAGAAAAAAACATCAGGATAATCATTTACCACTGGCACATCATTAATCATAACAGTTCCATTATTTTCAACAATCTGTGCAAGGTAACATTCATTTCCATCTTTTAAAAGTTTCTCAGCCTCTTGATATGTTATCAATATTAAGGGTTCATTCTTGAACAAAAACTGAAAGCCTTTCTGAAAATAAACTTTTTTAGCTCTACAGTCAATCTTAGCATGGTAAATAGAGAGCCAATCCATACCCAGGATAACATAAATCTCTACTAAAGGTAGAACAATAAGGTTTACAAGTAGGTTCTTTGCACAAATAAGGATAGGAAGATTATTATAAATTCTTGTTGCCTCAAAATTTCCCCCAGGTGTTTTTACCACAAGTTCAGGAGTCATTTTTTTGAGATGGTATTCTCATTTTACTAGAAAAGGTTTCAGAGATGAAAGAATGTCTGGACCCCGAATCAAACAACACACTGGAATAATCTGAAAAAACAAACAAAGTACCTGATACAACTTCATTTGATGGCCCGACATCTTCTCAAGTAGTTGCAAAAGATTTCACCACCCCTTTATTCTTGTAGTCTAACTGATTCCCATCACTCGAGCTCTTTTCCGGACACTCATTTTCATAGTGACCCATCTCATTGCACTTAAAATATTTCACTAACTGTAAATCAAATTTTCTCTTACCATCACCCTGATCTTTTTCAGTTCAATCATGAGCCTTATGTCCCATCTTACCACATCGGTAGCACTTTCTAGAATTCAGAAGACATTCCCCAGCATGCCTTTTACCACATTTATCACAAACTGGGTACCTAGTTTTCTTACCATCAGGCTTTTTTGAAGAATTCTTCCCTTTCTCCTGCCACCTAGGTCTCTTCTTCTATTGGTTGTTATAAAACACTTGATCATCAGAACACCCCATGACATCACAAATCTTATCCAGTGATTTAATCCACCCTACGGCTAGAACAGGGTCAAATAATCCTCTGAATGATGGGGGATGTTGCCTCATGAAATGTTCCACCACTGACATGTTCCTCTGCAATTGATCTGGCTGATCTCATGCATGGATACCACCACCATATATCGCTTTAGTCAACTGCGCTATTACTGCAACAAACTGTTCAGTTCCAATTCCGACCATCTCAGGATGCTGATTCGGAAAGTTATTTCCTTCTGTATGCCTTCCAAGCACTACTTCCCTGTTTCCTCTACAGAAAACTATTCTGAACAGACATGTTTTAGATGAAGCCACATGGTAATCCTCAAATGCTATATCATTTCAATTTGACCATAAAAAAAATTCTTTTGGATAATAATTTAATAGAATTATAACTCCACAAGTTATCTAAACCGAACTTTGATACCAACTATAAGGCCCCAGCCTTAAACCTTACATAATCTTGAGTTATTACATGATTACACCTTGAGGATATTTTCTGGTTTGGAGTTTTAGAGAATTAGAACATAAAACATGCAATACATTCTACATTTAAACAAAGTGGTTACATAAATGATAGTATTCATTTTTCCCATCAATGGAAACATATTTAAAATAAAACATGGATTCTTTCTTGACACTTCCTTGACACTATCTTCATATTATGTACCTTTCCCTTCTCCTGTGAAAAACATTTCAAAAAACTTGGGATGAGCATAAAAAGCTCATAAAGGGTTATAAAAATATGGAAAGGAAACATGAGTTCATATATACATAATAATGAAATCATACTTTACCCATAAAACATAGGCACTTTAACATACCTCATCAAATCATTAATAGTTCATAGAAATTATAAGACATAATGATAACTTGAGGCATTCATAAAATTCTTACGTAGGGAGTAACCCTCTTGGTTACGTTTGGAATACCCATCACATTATATTCCCTAAATCGCTTCGGAGAAACCTTAACGTTTCACTCCTTCGTGTTACCCAATGCATTGGAGAGCTATATCAGGATCACCCACCCTTAGTTTATCACGAAACCACCCGTCTTCATAATAATGCCCCAGAACCATAACATAATCGTACCACATAAAACATACATAAATGAAACATAACATTTCCACATTTCAATCAAAAAATATCAATAAAACACATTGATATAATAAAAACATTATGAAAACCATTTTCAATACCAAAATATAAGAAAATTAAAACATGGTATTTATTTTTCTTTTATAGAAAAGGTATGGCATGTAGAGGAAGCCAAAACTCAAATAATTGTCACGGCGGCGGAGAAGTCATTGTCACCGCATACGTACGAAAAAAACATTCCCTTTTGTTGTTTAGTAAAACACTTCGTATAAAAAATATTTCTTTTGGATAAATGTGAAAGTCAAAGGGGAATATACACCGTATAAAAGAAGGTTGCATATAAAACAAAATATGCCTCAATGAAAGGAGATTAAGACGAAGTCCCATACCTAGAGTCCAACTTGACTCGGTCATTCCATAATCTCCTGAATAATAAACATGAGTTAGTTTCTACTTGTTTTAGAACATTTTTCAAGTTCCTTATTCCTTTTATATCACTTATTTCCATGTCATGTACACTATGTAATTATTTAAGTTAATAACGGTCGTTTTAACGATCATTGGTACTTGATTCAAAAATAAACCCTTTATAATTACAAGTTGTTCATGTATCCATTATATCCAGAATGGTATTCATGATGTAGATATCATATATATCATATATATATATCTAGTACATGCATGAATTTATAATATTATATAACATTTAGTGGTAAGAAATGAAATGCAACGTTCATGGAGACGGTAAGCCGTACGTACGCATGAACGCTACTTTCATTTCTATTTCGTATTTTATGAAATGGATTCATAATGATATAAAGGTGTATTATAATTCCAGCGTAATATCATATATAATATCATAACTCCATCCTTTCTACGTCCCACATATGGTATTAACGAATAAAATCACTTTGACGGGGCGGTAGTCCGCACTTCCTTGAATGAAGATATCGCGTTTACCCGTAATGGAAACCATAAAGGTATTCCCAAAATGAAATATACAGAAGCTTAAGGAAAACATAAACATATTATATATCATATATAAATATTGTTTCATCTTAATGGACACCTTTTAAGGTGTTAATAGAATGTTGAACAATCATCATTTCGGGAGGTAGAAATTTGCCATCCACGGAAACAGTATGTTATTTAACCATTAGATGTAGGTGTGTGTAAGTGTAGCTCGAATCCTTCTTATAACAACATCATATTATATTGAATGTACTTTATTTTTTACAAAATAAATGAATAAATATAGTTTAGGGGGTTGGAGAAGAAAAATAAAACAAAAGGACTCATGTGAAGACATTACCTTAAAATCGGGTAACTCCCTTTGGTTTGAGCTCAAAGGCTTCCTTGGGAAGACTTCTGCCCAAAGTGAGGCTTCAAGGAGTAATAGAGGGAAGTGTAGAGACATAATGGGTAGGGTTTGGATGAGCCAAAGGCTTTGTAAGTGTGGGTATGGTGGTAGAGGTGGGGGTTTTATAAGAGGAGAGGAGGGGCACTCTTGGAAAGTAAAGAAATGTTACATTATTTTAAAATGAGTTTCAGATTCAAAAGGTCCCAAATTGATATAAATTGAGTGTAAGGTGATAAGGGTTATAAATCAACCCATACAATAGGTTTTGGACATGTGTAGATCAGAGACTATACATTATCTTTTCATTTTATTTAAATCCTTTAATAATGAGGTAATCGCTGCATCATCATGATGTCATAAATAATTTAATTTATTTAATGTCTAAAAATTATAAAAAAATATCATGATGTAGGAAATATTTTTTTCTTTCTAATGATTATTTATAGTCATAAATCAGACTTATATAACCCCATTTTAAAATTGTTTTAGTAAAACATCTCATGTTTCTGTCATTTTTACTTTAACATTAAATAAAAAGTTATTTATGTCATTTCCCAACCAAAGTGGCTCCATGGGGTCCCCAAGTTGACCCATGGATTTTTTTGGTCGGCCATGACACATACAAATATGTTAAGACATGTGTCAAGCTCATCTCATATTATTAAAACAATATTTTTACCTTAAACTACACTAATTACCTCTAATCGCGATTAAGAACTTAAAAGTTACTATTCACCAAAAAATTATTTTAATCTCATTGAACCAAATTTTACTTTTTTATGACAAACATGTATGTCGGATTTTGGAAAATCAAATCACAGAAGTGACAAACTTTCATTTAAACAAAAATTTCAGTTTTTTTAACTACCACTTAGTGGTTTCGCTATTCATCAAAAATTGAAGTTTTTCAGCAAAATACCAAAACTTCACCCTAATCCATATTTGATATTCTGAATTCAATAATAGTGTCTATTTTACAAAATTCAAATCATATAAGTTAAATTAATTAATTTAATAATTAATTCTCGTTGTCATGACAAATAGCGTATTTTTATGAAACAATAAGTATCAAAAGATTGACACCAGTTTAAGTCCAATTTCAAATTGAAATTGATTTCAATGACCACCATTGGATTAAATGGTAAAAATATATTCTAATTTCACTTCAAAACTAGTTCAAAAGATAATCTAACCATATAATTAAATTATATGAAAAGGTAGTTTTGATGTAAAATGCAGTATTTTTTCACTATTCATTAAAAAAATGAACATTGTTAGAAAAATACCAAAAAACTATCCAATGTAAATTTCAATTTCCCAATCATAAATAATATTTCTTATGAGGATCAACTAATTGAGATTCTGGAGTGAATAATGAATGTTCCACAAAACAATACCACTCACATGGTCAATTTTTTAGTAAAACCACTATATTTAGAATATATATAGGTACTTGAGGATGAAATGAGGAATATTTATTCTAATGTATTGGTATATAAGTGATAAATTTTGAGGGAGAAATTCATTATAATGGGGGTAGAATGTAGCACCCTGAGATTTTGAGATTTTTTAGAAATAAATTCAATATTATCTAAATTTTTCATTACATGATATATTTATGTTATATTACCTTACAAATAACACTAAATTTTTATTTCATTATAGTAATCACTTTGTTTAAACAAAACATAGCATATTATTAAAATATTATAATTTAATATTACAATTATAACATAACCATTGGAATGGAGTGTATGAATGTGAGTTTTTTTTGAAATTGTATGTTTTAAACATGTCAATAAAATTAATTTTTTGTTCCCAATTAATTGAAAATAAATACAAAAATCTATTTGAGAATAATTGAAATCAATTTTTTGAGAAACAATTTTAATGATATAAAACTAATATTACCAATATAAATTTATAAAAAAAAATTGGTGAATGATTTTAAGGAAATGTATATATTTCATAATCAATCAACTATTTAACAATCATATAATGTGTTTTCTAGACAAGTGAAAATAATAAATCTAATTTTATTCTTAAATACTATTTTATTCAATAAAAGAGTTTGGTTTTATTTTTTTTCATAGTTATTTTGAAAATAACTATTTAATATTTTAATATTTTCATTATAAAATATGTAATTAATTTTTCAACTAAAAGCATTCGAATTATATCTACGTTAATATATTTCAATTTTCAAAAACGTTTAATTTTTTCATTAATAGTGAAAATAATGAATTTTATTGGAAAAAACCCTTTCTTTTAAATTACTTATAAAATTAAATTATATTTTTAAATGATTTTAATGTAAAATTATTTCAGTTATATATTTATATTTATTTAATTTAGGTAATTTTTATCAATTTTATGTTGAACTTTGATATAAAAACATTGTAAACTTTTGAACATTTTCTCTTTGAAATTCCACTTTCTCATCGCCTTTCCAGTATAAAATTTTAATTTAAAATTTTACAATATCAATAATTTATATTATATAATATATTAATCTTATTTTTTTCTAAATTAATTGTGATAATAGTAAAAACTAATTACCGCAGTTATGGTAAAAACAGTTTTACATGGGGTTAATCATCAAATATAATGGAAAAAATTGACTATAAAGATATATAAAATATAATTTAGGGCCATTTTTAGACCCTATAATGTCTTAGTCTTGATAATACTCTATTTTGGACTATTTTTTCATTTGAAAAATGCAGTTACAAATTAATATTTCCAAAATTATAAGTGTACCACTCACCTCAAATCTATAAGGACACCCCCTCTCTTGACATCCTCACACATTATAACCATTTTAGTTTTGTCATGCCCTATAAAAATTTCTTCGAAACATATATCATCTCTTAATATTAACCATATGTTAGGAATTAATCATTATTATAAATACGTTTTGTGAAAACCAAATGAAGATACTTGAAGAAGAGGTGTTGTTATTCAACGAGTGTTCTTATTTTATTTCATCATTTTCGTTTTATTATTCTTTTAAAACCAAGATTATATAATAAAATATGTATTTTAAATATACTTATCTATTTTTATGTTAATTTTAGGACTTAATTATACATTCACTTCCATCAAATGGGTTACAAAGTCATCATTCGTGTGTATGACAGACTGTTTCCTCATTAACCCAAATCATTCATTTTTTCATCAACATCTTTTATAGTTGGGTATAATGATGGATATTATATATATATATATATATGATATTTTTAAATATTTATACATTTTTTTTAACATATAAAACTTCTTAAGGATCATTCCATAGGTGATACTATTACATCATTCGAGTATACAATAGACTACCATGTCACGATGCGATGTGTTTTGTTTCTACTAACTTGTTACATTGAAGATAATAATGGAAAATTTAATAAATATATCTGATATAAATGGAATAATTATGACATCAATAACATATTTATCACTATAAAAATATAATATATAATTTTCTTTCTTACCTTTTCACTCCCTTAAATATGATAACATCATTTCTGTTTCTGTGGATTATTGTCTTCATGATGCGATGTGAATATGTCATTTCATTAACAGAACACACTGATTATATGTATAAGTGTATTTAAATAAATAATATTTTATTTATGTTATTATTATCCTTAGTTAAATATAAAATAATTCATATCTCGTTTCTACAATTATTGTTGAAAAATTAAAACAATGTTTGTGTGTATGTACCACCTACCATCTCCATGATTATAACATATTTCATTCCTCAAAACCATATTTCATGATTGGTATAAAAATTATAATATATTTATAAATATTATAACTATTTAATGATATTTATTCTATATATTATTTATGTATAATCAAATTAAGAGGTCCAATAAAATTACAAATCAAAAAATACAAGAAAATTAAGCAGTTATTGCCCAAAACATGATTTTAATAAAGGATTTTTAATAATAATGTAATAAAAGAACATAATTAAATCATATACAGTATGATATATATAATTATGGTTCTATAATATATTTATAATGAAAATGTTTTTATTATATAGGCTATTCCAATTCATTTGAAGGAAGTCGAGACTTAAGGTAAAAACATTTCCATCTCACCTTTAATTTTGGTGAGGCAAATTCTATATTCACAAGATTTTTATTTTATGTGTTGAATATAATACGCATGAATTTATTTTATGACAACCATACTTAATATTATTTTTATTTAGGTAACAAATTTATGATCTCTCTTTCATGGGGATTAAGGTTAAAATGTTATCAATGTGATAGGTAATTTATATATCAATTTTCGTTCTTTGCGAGATATGTTTATGTTACGCACCTATCTTTTTTAGATATAATATTTTAATCCCATTTTATAAGATATATCTTGAATTTATTTACAATTATGATAGTTTATGTTTCTTTTAATTATATTTTTTCATGGGTCTTGTGTTTTAATATTACCAATGTTGTAAATATTTTATGTTAAAATCTCATCATTTACATGGAATGTCTATGACTATGTTTTAGATGACTGAATTTTATTATCCATGCTCAGGAAATTTCTTGTAATTTATTTATTTAATGAAAATAAATTTTTTCCATTCATTATTCTCTTTTCATATACTAATATGTTCAAAAATAATTATTTTAATATTCTTTTCTATGAAAAATCCATTTTTTTTGGAAAACCCATATTAAAAAAAAATGTTTTCTAAATGTTTTTATTTTTTTCTAATGATTTATTAAATAAATATTTACACATTTTTTTCATTTTTATGAAATGTATTTAATGTAATCTTCTTTTCATTTTCCAAAAATCAATTTTTTCGTTTTTATTAAAAATGTGAAATGAATCTATATTTTAACGTTTACATCCTGAATATATTTTCCCACCATCATGATAATTATTTTATATGGGGATGAAACATAAAAGTTTCATGGTTTTTGTTTCAAATAATGTTATTTTCAAAAATATAGATATATTAAAAAGTTATTTTCAATGTTAAAATGTTATTTTCATAAAAAAAATAAAATATTTTAAATCTTCCTTTATATGATTTCAAGGTTATTTATAATGAAAAGGATTTTAAAAACATTTTATAAATTAAATATGTTTTCTCAATGTATATAATTTAATTTCCAAAAGAATTGTTTGAAATGATTTTTAATTATTCATTTATATTTTTTCAATATTATTCATCAATAAAATGATTTCCAAAATCTTTTTTGTTTCACAAATAGTTTTTCAAAGTCAATTTATCTTCCTTAATAAACATTCCAAGTGACTTATTTTTCAAAATCATCTTCCAAATAAAAAATTCTTTTATGTATCATTTATATTTTTTGATATTCAAATAAAGTACACCATTTTTATTTATTCATTGAATGGTTTTTGTTATGAATATTTTTTGGAAACCAGTTTCCTTTCCATGGGTTATACCATGATAAAATTCATATAAAACTCACATTACATGGGTTATGCTACATTGAAATGTTAAAACTCTTAGAAAACTATCTCTTTTTCAAAGGTTATGATATGTTGAATTGTTTATGGAATCCATTACATTTCATGGTTTCAGATATAATGAATGTTTTATGATCTTATGGAACAAATACATATGATTTTCATTATGTGATGGGTGGGACCCATATATAAATCCAATGCATTGAGTTAATATTTATATCTAATTAGATAGACATGGATAGAATGGATAGTTAACCTAGTTTAGGAAAGGATGTTTTCTAGTATGACTGTTTTGGGAGTGAACCATTACTACTATGATTGTCTAGGGATTGAACTCATAACACTCTTATGAACTTCGAAATGATCCTTGAATATAATGTTAATGATTTTTATGCATATATATATTCCCTATATCTATGTATTAGGCCAATTTTATTCTCTCATGGATCTAATTCATTGATTCACTTATGATTCATGTCTTATTAAATTCCAATCATTAATACCTGAGTTTAGATTATAATATTTGGTATAAATGGATTGGTATACAAATATTATACTTTTATTCTCATACACATATGTTCAAGTATTTATTCGTTGTCTCCCCTTTTTCCATTAATGACCATCTGATCTCAACCTTTCTTATGTTTAATTTCCATAGGTTATGAAGACAGGTTTTATATTGGGTATGCTATGAAGAGTAATAATGTAGAAGAACTTTATTGGTGAAGTTGATGATATTTCACCAAATTAATAAGAATATATTCCATGTTTCAAATGTCACTAAATCATTACAATCCTGAGGTCTGTGTTTATGTAGTGTAATTAATATTAATCTAAAAGGATTTAATATATATGTATGAGAATCCTAGGTCACTATATGAACTACCTGGGTAATATCCATCCAAACACTATGTACCCGGTGTGAACTATGTACAAGCTCTAGGGTCACTAGCCACCTAGAGTTGCTACCTCACCTACAGTAACCATCAGGTACCCTAAAGTAGATAACTAGTTACTTAGTGGTATATATAAAAGGGACGATATCCAGAATTCCATCCCATTCCCCCAGGACAGTCCCATGAACCCATACCAAGACATATAATTCATAGTAATATAAAAAATTAATGTGTTTTAGTAAAAATAGTTAAAATAATTCTTCTCACTGATTTAGGGTGTAAACAAAATTCCTACATCAAATATTTATATTATCTCTATCCATCAAGTAATGTAAATCACAGCATAAATACTATCTTTTGAAGGGGGATTCATAATTTTTTTTGCACATTTTCATTTTGGAAGTAAGACCATGTATTTCTATTTTTTAAGGTAGTATAATGGATAATATAGGTAAATGTTTTTGGAATTATAACTGATTATAATATAATTGTTCCTATTATAATTATTAACTGACATTATAATCAAATCACAATTTAAATTTTAAATATTGATATTTATTTGGATAATAAATAAGATGTAAATGATGTAACATAATGTAGTTTTAAATATACATTATTCACAATAAATAATTCAAATCATATAGTAGTATAATGACATTAACAACATCGTTTTGTTTAAATGAGTTAGAAAAACCAATAATTGTTACTATCGTTCTTTGGACTCCTTGTTCTTCCATTAATAAATTAATACATACAATGATTTTCAGTTTTTTATAAACACAAATATTTAAAATTATATTCAATGATATAAAGGTCATATTTTTCATAATTTTAGTTTTTTGTTAATCGATTGATTCAAGGTCACTTCCAACCTACCAGATTTTTAGAGTGATGAGGACTTACATTTTTTCTAACCTAAGACATAATAATGTGTAAAATTAAATTTATATCTACATTTAAAGAAGATATAGAAAACTATTATTCTAGTTACATGCTTTTATAGGATGTAAATAATTAACTATAAGATCTCATTACCCACATTCAGGTATTTCTCTTTTCTCTTTTCATTTCAATATTTATTTTCCTGTGTTTTTAGACTCCCACGGATGGACATAATTCAATAAAGAAAATGACATAATGTTTGGAGATTTTCTGTTATTTTAATTAAGGGAGACCTTGTGTAAATGTTTTACATGATTTGTGTGGTTCTACCGTCACTTAGAGAACACTGATGTTTTGGTTTGGGATTTTGAGCCAAATTAGGGATATTTACTATCTTATAATAGATTTCCTTGAATGTAATTATTATACATCATAAATGTATTACATGCCTTGTAATGGTTACACATCATGTAATGTATTCCAGAAATAGGTTATGAAATTGTACAAGACCTGAAAGTTTTATAAGCTATGATATGTTTACAATACACGTATTGGGTGCCCAAAAGATTTATTGAACAAGAACATTTTCTAAATGGATTACATTCCATGAATATATTAAAAGTTTTGAAATCGTAAAATCATGAATTTTAACCTAAGGCTATATTTTTTTGTATTTTTTGTGTCACATTGGTCAAAAAACATGAAATGGAGTTTCACGCTATGTAATTATCATGTTTTTTGTTTTATGGGTGCTACAAAAATGATTGTAATTTCATTCATCCATATGTATCTCTTATCTTGACCTAGGATACCTACTAAGAAATTTTGGGGATCTAATCTAATTCTGGGATTCTTTTTTCAACGATTTATCATCATGATTATTATGGTGGATATCTATGTGTGGGTAATCCACATGCTTCATCATTTCCAATGATTGTGGTAGCACTATTGTGTATTTTTATTGTATCTGTTGATATATAAGGATAATATTAAATAAACCTTCATGATATTTTATAGCATATTCATGTGGAAGCTAAAACTTGTGTCGGTTGTGGTGTGGAATTCGTTTTTCTTTGATGTATATTCTGTCATGTCCTCTCTTCCAATTCCATTTCTTGTTGAATCTATTCTATTATATGAGGACTGGTTCGAGGGACATCATTATTTTATTTGAATTCTTATATGTTGGTGAATCCAATTTAAGAAAATTTCTACCTATTATTGAGGTAGGTGGTTCCTTCTCTAGCCTATTTTGGATAAATTCTACCACTCTTGTTTTGATAAATTATTTTAAAAATGAATTTTCAAGATTGTGTTGTGTGTGTAAAAATATTTTTTTTTGAGATAAGGTGGGTTTTCCCTAGTATTGGTAAAATAAAATGTATTTTCAAATAATTGTGAAATACATTTATGAATTGGTTTTTAAGTAATGGATTCAATGAAATGGTTTGGAAAATATAGCACAAGGGAATCCTTGAGTACATAGGAGGAAGGTATAGTAATAGGACTCATCCATTTATATGGGGTGTCACTTATGGATAATTCATATGCTCCCTAGGCCCATTGATCTAGGGACTTTTTTTTACCTATTAGGGGGGTTAGTTTATAGAGTTTTCATATTCCCTCTAGATTACATTCAAATATCTAGAGGCCTGATGAATTCAATTTCATATGATTAGGTATGAGTGTCCTATCTATCATGGAAAGTAAAGATCATTGGAGTGAATGTAGCTATAGTTTTTCAATTTTAATTTTTTAGATTTTAAAGGGATGGAGATGATATGATACATAATGCATTCATTACATTATCCGGACTACATGGATGTATGTTAAATTATTTGAAACTATTTTAGCTGACTTATTGTGGAAATGTGGAAAAAGAGAAATTAATTTCATTTCCATTATTTTAATATAAAAACTATTTAATTCTTTATCATGACATTATTTAATTAATGTTTACAAATTGTCATATTATCGAAAAAATAAAAGATATAAAACACTTGGGTGGGATACTATTGATCATGATTTCACACACCCGATGCACTACATCAGTGGTTCATAGACCCTTGTATGCATTTCAATGTAGGGAAATGAATGACACTACATAGATATGGGGAGTTTTTAATCACTTGAGTTCAAGTAGCTAGTGGTTAGATGTTGGGAGGTAACCCATTCAATTACATAGAGTTATTGGTTTAATGTTTTAGTATTCCTTTGATGTTGGAATTTTAATTTGGTATGTCATAACTGCTATTGAGTGGTATGATTTCTTTTGAAATATTTTAGTTATGATATATGTTGACCTGTTTTGACATTTCACGATTTTAAATATGTATATATATATATATATATCTCATGTTCGGACATTAGGATGGGTGAAATCATTCTCTCTAGTAGTTTTTTTTCTGGGGTGCTATTCGACATCCTCTGGGGATCGAAATTCCCTTCAGGTATGTGTAAATTTTGGTCAGGTACAAGTTAGAGAGGATATCTAGGCTATGTTCTACATAGCATGGTATCCGTGGGATTTTTTACTCAAGATTAATTGTCAAGGGATGTTTGTTAGTCTAGAGATAGGATTATCAGTTCTTGATAGTTAGGTTATAGTGTGTGTCTAGACAACTCTTTCGCGGATGAGATTGATATTTTGAAATTTCCATGGGTTGTTGGAATGTGTGTGTCATGTTTTTGGTTTTTGATATTAATATTAGTTTTCAATGATTTTTGTGAACATATATTATTGTCAAATTAGATAATTTATAACATTTCAATGTAAAACTGTTTATCGTTGAGATGCCTTCCATGAGTTCCTCCAGATTGTAAAACAGATTCTCTTTAAGGGAATCACCAATAGATTAAAATAATCACAAGGAAATCATGAGGTCAGGTTTTGATTTCATTCAAATGTATCACAAGCCAACAATGTAGTTGTTTTTTATATCAATAAGATGGAGGAGAAATGGATCGATCGCAGAAGTTAATGCATGAGAATCTATGGTCTCTTAAGGAAAAAAATGAACCATAAGAGTCAGAGGATTAGAAGGAAAAGATATTTCAGATATTTGAAATACTGGATAAACATGAGGGTATTAAGGTGAGTCTACAGTGGATATAGATTTGGTTCTTGTGAAATTGAGTTGTACCATATTTATTGAATATTTAGTAGAAATTTCATTATTTGATACAACTGATTCTTAGTAATTTATATCTTTCCATTTTGTTGATATTATTAAACATAAAATGTATCTCATGTACTTATTTATTATGTTATAGAGAGATATTGGGAAGAGTAAAGAGTATGGGTTTCAATGAACATTTTTTCTATTGATAGATAATGTGAATTAAATCTTTGATTTTCTCATTATTAATGTAGATCTGTTTGATTTCATCATTCGGATGGACTGTATTATTGTTAATCTTGCTGAGGTTGATTATTATCGTCCCCATGTATCATTAATTGATATTAATGGGAGACCATGAATATTTCAGAAAGATCAAGATCAAAGGATCAGTCAGGAGGGACCATCTTACCGGGAGCATTTGAGTGTCTTGTCTACAATAACAGTAAATCCTGATGGTGTTTATCCTGTTATTGATCTTCCTACACTAGTTTGGGACATTTCTAATTGTTTCCCACATGATATATCTAACCTTCCTTTAGAAAGAGTGTTAGAGTTTATGATTGACCTGGTACCAGGTACACTACTGATTTTGATACACCTCTTATTATATTGTACAATCATATCTACAAGAGATCAATATTCCACTGGATGATCGAATGAAAAAGTTTTAATTCACTATAGAGTTTCACCATTGGAGCCTCTATGGTCATTTCCAAGAAGGTTGATGGGTCACTTCTACTGTATGTGGACTATCAGAAGATGAAAATAGTAATAATTTGGAATATGTATCCTTTGGCTCATGTGGATGATCTTTTTGATCATTGAAATGGTAGAAGGGGTTTTTAAGACTGATATTGGACCATGTTATCATCATCTTTTAGTATTGGAGTCTGATATACTGAATATTACATTCATGAGCATGAATAAACATCATGAATATCTTCTTTTTTCCTCTGTTCGGACTAAGTCTCCTATAATTTTCATGGATTTAATAAATTACATATTCTATCATCATCTCAACACATATTTTTTTATTGTTCGTGAATGATATATTGCTTCATTAGAGTTGAGAGAATGGGATCAATCAACATTTTAGTTTAGTTATGCAGATCCCAATGATTCACCATTTATACATAAATATTTAAAATTTTAATTTCTAGATCCTATTAGTGATGTTCTTGTGGAATTGGATTTCAACTCATGGATTATCATTTGTTCCTGAGAATGTAGATGCTATCTTTTCAAGGGAAGAACCAAAAAACATCATTAAGATTCAGACCATAATTTTATTCATAGATATTATTGACGATTCTCAAAATATTTCTAAAAGTTTTCAACACATAAAATTTCTCATACTAGTAAAGGGGTGTAATTTATATGGGATTCAATGTTGTAGTCATCTTTGGGAGAGATGAAACAACATGTAACACCGAATCCTATTCTAATCTTTCTGGAAATCGATAAGGGGAACCTGTTTTTAGTGATGCTTCTAGTTATTGTTTGTATTGTGTGCATATACAGGATGACCCTGAGCTGTCTTTTGGATCATTCCATAATTTAACTCATAAGAAGAAATAAACCAATCATGATTTTGGGATATCACGATTATTACAACACATAAATGATGGTTACATTATCTTTTTGGCTATAGGTTCATTTTTTTTATTTAAACTAAGTTTCTAAGTTATATCTTTTATTAGAAATACATTAATCTCAAACAGAGGAGGTGGGAGGAATATATTTATATGAATGAATTAGAAATTACCTACACCCAAAGGAATGGTAATGTCAATATAGATACCCTTTGTAATAAAATTTCCATTATATTAGATTTTGGAATCAAAAGTAGAGTGGAACCTTATGAAGATATTCACATAGTTTCACCTGAAGGATTAGGAGGATGTCTCAGGTACGATTCTGGATGGTGTTTAATTATAATCATCTCTACTTGAGTAAATTATATAGGGTTAGATACAGGGGGTAGAGTTTAGTAGATTTGAGATAACATATATTATTTGGAGACTTTTTTGGGCTCGACTGTCCCATCCTATGGTATTCTCCATTTTGAAGATCGATTTATCATCCCATTAGATTTGAGAGTATATATGTTCTATTACTATCAAATTTTTTTATTTTACATTCATCTAGGAACTATAAATATATATTAAAACATGATAATATGAATAACGTGGTTGGGTATTAAGCATGACATTACAAATTATGTGCCATGATGTTAGATCTACCAAAATATAACGATAGAGCATATCAAACCTTCTAGATTTAGCTCTTCTATTCTGATGGTAGTTTGGTAATGAGTTGAGGATTATATCAGTTTTTTTGATTAAAATGGACACTCTAAAAGAGGAATACTATCTAGGTGGTGGTTGATAGATTAACAGATTTATCACACATTATTATGATCAGAGACTCCATAAAAGATGATGATTTGGGTAAGATTTACATATAGGAGATCCTGAGGTTAAATGGGGATCCTTCTAGTATTATTTCTGAGAGGGATCCCAGAATTATTGTGAGTTTTTTGAGGAATCTCCAAGAGGTGATTGGGAGACACGTTACGTTATGTTCATTATATCATCCATAGACAGGTGTAAAGACAATGAGTACTATTTATATTCTAAAAGATACACTCCATTCCAACAATGTGGATTTTAGTCGATCTTAGAATATCTATCTGGGAATAGTTGTGTTTGATTAAAAAAATATAACATTCATCAATTAGAATGGATCCATCAGAGGATTTGTATGGTCTCCCGGGAAGATGCACTATTTTTTAGGATGGGGGAAAAAGCCTCTTTTGTACGGATATGACATATTAAGAAGATTTCTATGATAATTCATAATATATGTCTAAATATGATTACATCTCAGATTCTACATAAATATTATGAGGATCAACGACATCATCCATTGGGGTTTTCTATCGGTGAATATGATTTCTTGAGGGTTACTCCTTAGTTGGGTAACCATCAGCATGGAATGTAGGGAATGTTGGATCCAATATATGTTTTACCATTTGTCTCCATTGATTGGCTTGGGTAGGTTATTCATCAATTGGAATTTCCAATTTAGTTTATTGGAATTCATGAGGTAATCTACATACTGTAGCCCAAAAAATTATATCATGATCCCTCTCATGTTCTGTGTTGGGAAGAGATTGAAATACATACATAGATTTTTTGTTGTAGAATAACTAGTGGAGATCATTGACTCTTAAGTGAAATCCTTTGATTGGATGTCAATTTTTTCATTTAGGCTATTATGGAGGAATGAATCATATTATTTGGAGAATTGGGAACAAATTTTATCCATGAGGGTGTAGTGGAATCACCACTTTTTCATATATTATTCATACCAATGACTTCCCGAGGAAGAAAAGGCTTATGTTGGGGAGTTTATAACATCACATTACCCACATTCTAGTATTTTTATCCTATCTTTTTCATTTCCATCTATATTTGTGTGTGGTTTCTGAATCTTTAGGATGAAGTTAATTTTCAATGGAAAAAGACATCTAGTTCAGAGATGTATTTCTATTTAAATTAACATAGTATTAGTATAAATGTGATAAAGGATTTGCATGGTTCACTTTTAGTTCAGAGAGTACCAGTGTTGTTTTTGGGATTTTTAATAGAATATGTTCTTGTTTTTTCTCAATATGGAGATTTCACACCATTTATTTATCACACATAATGAATGTATTACATTCTATATTATGGTTAAAAATTTTGTAATGGTTTCCAAGATAACCTCTTGAACAGTTATAAGGTGTGAAAGTATAACATGTTGTGAGATGTTTTTATGCCTTGTATTGGGTTCCATGTAGATCTCCTGAAAAAATATATGGAAGGATAATATTACACACTATGAATATATTTGACATCTTGAAATGGTAAAATCTGGGGTTTTAACAAGAGGGGACATGTTTTTTAGAGTTTTTGGTTTTGGTGGATTACATGACTTGAAATGCGGTTTCATTCCATGTAAATAATCTAGTTTGTGTTTTTAGGTTTCTGAATGATGGATTATTATTTCAATCGGCTATAACTTTATCTTCTCTCAATATAGAAGCTCTCCTAGGGTATTTTGGATACTTCCTCTCCTTATGTATCACTATGTCTGGGGAATGTTCATTATGGTTATTGTAGTGAATTTATATGGCTTATTAATCCTTGTGCTTCATCATTTCTTTGATCGGGGAAGAAATATTGTGTGGGGTTATAGAATCTGTTGAAAAATGTTGTTAATAATCAAGATCCTTTCTATAGAAATCGTTTGATCTTCATCTGGAGTCTAACCCCTGTGGTGGTCATGGCACAACATGTGTTTTTTCAACGAATGTTGTGTAATGACCTCTTCATTGACCAATTTTATTATTGAATTGATTATGAGATGTGACAATTGATTCTAGGACCTACATTGTTTTCTTTACATTATTTTATCTAGCTAGATCCATTATAAGAATGTGTGACCATAGTTTTAGGTATTTTTTTCTATTTATTGATTTTTTATGATGAAATATATTGCTATGGATTTGATAAATTGTTTTATTAATGATTTGGAATGATTTATTTGGGTGTGTGGAAACAAGTTCATTAGATAATATAGGGTTCCCTTAGTTTTTATAAAAGAAAATGTAATTTCAATGAATTATAAAATACAAAAGTAATATGGTTTTCAAATAATGGTTTTGATAAAATGTATTGGAATGTAGATCACATAAGAAGACATGGGTACTTAGTTGGATGGTTTGTTAATATGACTGACCCATTTTTTGGGGGTGTTCACTAATAGCACGTTTCTCTACTCAGGTTTGTTGATATAGGGGATTGATATGCCTATCAGGGGGGTTTAGTTTTTGTGTTTTCTTCTCCTCTCTTGTATCAACGCATAAATATATTGGTTTGATACACATGATTACCTACGATTATATATGTGTTTCCAAGAAAGAATGACCTATAGTGATCATTAGTATGATGTTTCTAGTTCTTTTATATTATACTATTTTATGTTCAACTACCATAGATTTTTTATGTTGTCAAATAAATGAATTTCTTTGATTTGGACGATTCAATTTCTATGAACTGATTTAAAATGGATTAACCTCACTAATTATGGAAATGAAAATAATTGAAAATTAAATACCATAACATGATTTTAAAATAAAAAAATATTTAATTTTTTCATAAATTGGTTTTTAAAAGTTGAGCATTGATTATATTTTTGTATAGAAACATGATATGGGACACTTGAGTGGGATCTTTCTAATCCTATTAGTTCACACCCAGTGAAACGCATATGTAGTGTGTATATCATTTTATGTCTATTAATGTAAGGAAAAGAAAGGTTCCAAAATGAGACAATAAGGTTTCTATTAGTTGAGTTTGGGTAGTTTCTAGTAAAATCATGGGATTTATCTCACACTATAACATGGAATAATTAGTTTTCTATTTTATTCATCCTTTGATGTTTTACTTTTACTTATGAATGTTCTAAATAATTTTTAGTTGTATCATTTTCATTTTATTCTTTTAGTTATTGCATATATATTTCTCTTCCCCTATTTCACATTTCTTTATACACATAAATTCCATGTTGTTTCTTTAGGTTAGAAAAAATAATTACCCCAAGATTCTGTTTGATGCTCAGGTGCTAGTATCTAGATGATGGGGAATAGGAATTCCCTTCATGTATTAGGAAATTCAGGTCTAGTACCATTGTGATAGGGTATTTGGGTCGGGTTAGCCACATTAAGAATCAATTATTTTCCAAATTGTATAAAAATTTAGAAATAATTATTCAATAACGAATATTTTTTATAGGATAACAAAATAATCAAATAACTACACTAGGATGAAATCTTTCTCAAGAACACATTAACATGGTTGCACAATCTCATTAGAATGATCATTAACGAGTTGGTATAAATTCGAAGTCTATATTGATTTTGTAGTATATTGATGTTGATTTTTTCATACATTCAAATGAAACCATCTATTTTAAACATGGCACTCCCTTAGGTATAATTTTTAATATTTAAAATAATAAAACACATGGTGAATCTTAAGTTGACTTTAGTATGTCACATCTTATCTACTGATTTCATATATTTATTTAAAGATTGTAAGATGGAATGAAATCTATATGTTTTCCTTTTCTCTACCTTATTTCAACAATCAATTAATCCTTAATTATTAAGGATATAATAATTTAATTATGATTAGGATAAAGACAAAAAATCAAAATAATATATCCATTAATAAAAGAAATGGTGTGTCATGTCATATATGGAGGACTAAGGTGATGCCATCATGGGGCTTAACACATATTTTGTTGGGTCTAACACTTCATTATGGTGAAATATATATGGAATTATTCGTATGGGGAATTATATATCTAACTAATAAGTTAAAAATAAATATAATGGAAGTTGTATTTGTCAAAACATTGATTTATTTGTTCATTGATTTTATTTAGTTGGATTTTAATGTTCCTATAAAAAGAAAAAAATGATTACCACATAAAGGTTATACATTCTAGGTGAAACCCTGTCTATTATAATGTAGATACATTTATCAATTATATTTTATTTTACTTGACATTTCTATCTTTTTAATCTGGATTGTCACATACCTCCATAACCCTTCCCCATATCATAGTGGGTCTTAATAATCAACATGATATTTCCGTTGGTACATAATGTAAAAATCCATTTGAAAACTATGATTAAAAATAATTATTTCATAAATCATTCATGATAAAAAAATCTGAATAATAGAAAACTATTTTACATTATGGGCCATTAGAAGTGCATAAAAATAATTATTATAGTCACTTTAATGCACTGAGAAACCCATAACTATGAATTATCCACCACTTTTATTATAACTAAAATGTGTTGAAAAAGATAATCTTTTATTAGTATTTCCATTACACTAATTACAAAAAAAATTTAGTTTTTATTTTATATGATATATTAAATCATAATATTATAAAATTAAAAATTCTTGCGATAGGATAGGATATCATTCGTTTTGGTTGTTTTCTATAAAATTATAAGAAAATATGATAAATAAAACTGAAAAAATCAATATTTTTGTCTAAAATTAATTTTTTTTAAAATAAAAAAAATGTATGTCAATATACTGAAATTTTATTATGTAATTAAAAGTATCAATTATAATTTTATAATATGTCCACTAATAAATATTTACAAACAATTAAAAAAGAATTTAACACATGAAGGAGATAATTTTTTTTACGGAGAAACTATATATTGATATTATCCAAACTACAAATTTTAGGTCTATAACACAAGATCAACATGACAAATTAAGACACATAAAAAATGAAAACATTCTATAAATAAATCAATTTATAGTAATGTGTCAACAATGAAAGAATTAAAATAGTAAACAAATTAAAAAATGATAACATATAAGGAAAGAAAGATACCACAATTTAATAAATAACAGATAAGATAAATATAAATTAAAATTATAAATATTTAATCGAATCAGTATGGATAGATAACATATTATATTGATGGGTTTCTTCATAGGATATAAACAAATCAAAAATATTTTCAATTAAACATATCAACAATCCTACAACATTTAATTAATTTATATAATGTGATGTGATTTTTAACATTAAATGAGTGTTTTATTTCTAAATATTTTTCTTTGATTATTATAATAAAATTAAAAGTATAATTGACCTATGGATTTTCTATATATCACTAATAAATCAATGATTTACGTACTGTATTATCGTCAAAATATTATATATTCTTTTCATTATGAACATCTGCTGTGCATTTGGATAACATAAAACAAAATATAATTGAAAAAACATTTTATATCATTGTGAAATAATTTACATCAAATTGAAATGTGATTAAGTTATCAAGATTACTAGTTAAACAAAAATAAATCTTCTAAATATTCATGAAAATTGAATATCATTTAATTATATTCAATCAAGGGATACATATTTGTATAAGTTAATATATTTTTAATAAAAATTATTTTAATGATTTCAAGAAAACCTAACATCAAATTTTCAAATAGTTTATTTCCTTAGGGAAAAAATGAATTATCAATAGGTGAAAAAAAATTATTTATTTAATGATATTTTTCATTGTTTTGACTGTTTTACGCATGTTTATGAAATATAATGCACTTTTATTCATGATATATTATTTTTTATCATTCAATTCCTATCAAATGTGTTATTGGTGTTCGGTTTGTTCATTTTAAAAAATATAAAATTGGTTATTTTAATTATATTTTTATTACAAACAGATATTATTTTCAGATGTTGGATTGTTGGAAACATGTTATGAATATAAAAAAATCTATATAATACTAGGAAAATAAAACATCATATTTAAATTCAATATAATTATATAAATAACAAATGAATGTAATAGCAGTGTTCTATAGTTTTAAGATAATTTAATATAAATTTTTTCATTTTTTACTATTAATCTAAAAAAAAATTCAATAAATTTTTTTTATATGTATCAAAATCCCTTTTATAATTTAAAAAATTCAACACATAAAATTTAAATACTCGTAAAATTCAAGGGGAATTTTTTCTTAATTTTCCTTTGGATTTTACAAGAACGCATTTTCTGACAGCACTTGCTTCCGAGACCTGGTGTGCCCGAAATTTTTATCCGAAGTTTAGCTTGGGTACGTTCAGTGAATGAATGATCGGGTTTTACTAACTTTTTAACCGGTGCTCGGAATCGAATTCCGATGGCACCGATGAATTCGCAGTGCTGGTAATTGCTTAGGAACACATTTTTTGGAGTTGTGTTTACATGGGAGGAGTTGTTAAAAATTGTGGAAGTTAAAAATAAAAATTGAGCTACATTTTTTTTACTAATTGGTTAACCTTTGGGTGGATGTTGGGTAACCACCCATGAGAGGTTATGTGGGAAGTGGGGCCCACATGAACCCCATACCTTCATTTTCCCAAACCCGCTTAACCTCCTTTTAATGACAACTTTTAATTATGTGGTTTAAATTCAATTTTTGAATTTTAAAACTTAAGTCATGATAATAAAATAAGTGAAGAACTTATTTTAGTTTTGGTTGGACTTGTTGAGTTGAGAGGGGATTGGGAGAAAAAGGGGAGGCTTGAAGATCTTCATCTTCTTCGTCGAAGAACGTGAAGAACATGAAGAATGCACCGATCTACGACGAAAAACGCCGAATCCTTGGAGATTGAATACGCGATGCCGTGTACCGCGACGCCAACAACCCTCTCCTTCTGCGACGCCTTCTTCCGTGATGATAAATTCCACGACAAACCCTCGCTCAATGAATTCGATGAGGTAGGGGATTTTGTTTTTGTTCGTGAATACTTCCATTGTTGTTCTTCGTGAAACTTTCCAGCTTTCTATCAATTAACGGGAGGGGGCCGGACCTCACAATCATGGTCAACCCTCCTCCCTTGTAAGTTGTGTTGATATGGTTCAATGGAAAGTGGCGCAGTGCAACGGCACCGCGCTGGATCATATGGAAAAGGTGCGGGGCGCCGTCGCGCCGCACCGTTGAAGTCAAACAAAGGCATGGTGCCGTCACGCCGCACTAGAGAACCTCGAAGGAAACTCGAAGACACCGTAGCTGGAGCGGGGCTACGGCGGAGGGGCGCGGCGCTGTCGCGGCTCGCCGAACGGTCCAAGGCCGCGGCGGAGTAGGGACCGGCGGTCGGTTCCGGGCCGCCGGCGTCGGAGTAGGGGGACCGGCCCATGCCTGTCCTGTGGCGGTAGCAGCTAGCCGGCCGGAGCGGGCCGGCCGGTCAGAGGAGGAGCCGGGGGTTATGACCCCCGGCTGGCCAGGGGTTATGACCCCTGGCTGGCCGGACAGGAGCAACCCCCCCACATGGGGGTCGCGGTTATGAACAGGGGGGGCACCCACCACCCCCCCCCCCCGCCGCACCTCAAACGCTCGGTGGTTTCGGCCGAGCCACCATGCCAGTGCCAGCGCACCGGGCCGCGGCTGCCGGTTCGGGCCGCACCCCAATGGGCCTGACCCGGACCCGGGTCGGGTCGCCCGGTTTGGGTCGACCCAGTCGGGTCGACCCGGTTCGGGCCGACCCAGGGGGTCTCAGTCCGGATAGGTCCGGGCCTGAAACCCCCAGTTCTGGATCTCATTCGGTCTTTTTCCCATAACATGGGCTACATACATCCGATCGATGCTCCGTCAACGAAGATATGATTATTGGATCGAGACGGTCATTTCGATATATTACTCTCATGTTTTCGGAGTACATTGGGTTCAGCCGGGTTGGTTCGAGCACGAAAACAACCGGGCCCTTGGAGCCGAAATGCTTATAACTTGAGCTCCGGACGTCCGATTGACGTGTCTTCGACTTTGATGGATTCCTCTTAGTGAGACGGACCTTTGGGATTACTCCACTCGTGGTTTGGACGCAGTTGGAGTATGGTCAAGTTGGTTTCGACTTAAAAACAAACCAGGCCCCTGGAACGAAAAGGCCAATAACTCTCAGACTGGGCGTCTGATTGTAGCACCATCTATGACGTTGAGTTCCTATTGAAGATTCAGAACTTTTGGATACATCAACTCCGAACTATGTGTCAGTTGATGTATCAGCCCCTCGGATCGTGGAGCGGACCCTCCCGAACGAGCTTTCTGTGTGGGGGAACCCTAGAGCTGGCTGTGACTGAAACGACGATGACGACTGTATAGAAATCCTCTGTGGATTCAACGGTAACAACTACAGCACTCAGCGATCCTATGTGGATCAGTGCTACCGATCCTGTGTGGGTCAGCGCTCAACAGTCCTATGTGGGCCAGCTCCAACAAATCCTGTGTGGGTCTGATCCAATGTGGGTCATTGCGGGGGTTAGTTACCTATCGATCCTGTGTGGGTCATTGCGGGGGTTAGTACCTATCGATATTGTGTGGGTCCGACGACTTAGATGAATCAGTGGCTACATCTGATCATCTCTATCATCTTATGACGAATTATACTTGTGTGATCTGAATCTCTACTTTCAATCATTATCTTTGATATGATTGACTTGCTTTCCTGTGTAGATTGTGTTGTGCTATCCTATGTGGACGTGATCAGACTTTGGCTCGGATGTTGGAGTCGAACTGGAATTGATGACTAAGGTATATGTATGGGAATATACCTAAGTAGTGTCGGGTGTTATTTCTTGATTGTATCATTCCTTTGTTGATTATCCTTTTTGGATTCTGGGAGACCTTCGGGGGTCTCAGGGTCCCTACTAAGTAGCATATATTCACCCCTACACGGCTATGGCTGCACTACGTTGTGTTTGTTGCAGACAACGTACATCGCTGATCGTGGTTGAGGCTTGTGGAGCGATTCGGTACCTAGAGGTGGACAACTGGGCGGGACATACACGAAACGGATGGCTGGACCCGTGGAGCTGTGGAGACTATCTGTACCCACCCTTCTGGTGGGACTTCCAGTGGACGGCTCGACGTTGTGGCTTTAATTTTCAGTTACTGTACTTCCTGTTTCATTTGTACTTTCACTTTCAGTTTGTGTTTGTATACTGGCCCACTTACTTTTTCGCACTTACTATTGTACCCGGTTATTACTTAGTGTGTACTACTGCTTTCTTACTCTGAGTGTTTTTTTCTTTACAAAGGAAATTCCTTCCCTTTTATCAAGAATTATTCCTTGGTGCTAGTCGCCATCCCCGGGCCCATGGAAGGCAGGCTTGGGGTAGTCACTACACGGGCCCTGAGGATGGTTCATGACAAATTGGTATTAGAGGAGTTTAGTTCTACCATAGAACTCAGGACTCTGATCTTTTTATATGTGAAGCAATAGTGTTAAAAATATTGAGTGTGGTTATCAGTACAGGGAGTCTAGTGTTGGTGCGCCGACCGTCGTATCTGTACACCCGGACCCTAACTTCTGATTTCCGAATTAGTGCATGAAAACATTGATTGCATGTGTGTTTCAAGTTTTCTTTGTGATTACATTGTGTCAGCTCACCAGGTATACTATTTGTCGGTGGCGCACCTGTTTCTTTTCATGATGGCCCCACAACGGCAGCCAGCTAGGGTTTCAAGCGTTGTGCGGGTCGACAGCCCACCATGCGATGAGGCCTCAGTACATGGCCCTTTGACAGCAGAGGCACTGGTGGTACCTCTACCCGCCGAGCCACCGATGCTTCCAGCCCCAGCTGCTGACGATTCACATCGCCTTAGTGCACTGCACGAGTTTCAACGTCAGCGACCACCTAGGTTCCACGGGGAGACAGACCCTCAGGCAGCCGAGGATTGGATGGAGGCATTTGTACGAGTTTTCAGGTTAGTGAGGACACCGGCTGACCTCATGGTGATCCTCGCAGCGAGCCTCCTGCACGCGGCAACAGGCAGATGGTGGATCTTGATTCTCTAGGTGCACGACGACGCATCTCTCCTCTGGAAAGACTTTGAGAGACTCTTCCGCTCAGAGATCGTCCCATCCACCCTCTGTGCGGTGCGCATCCCGGAGCTTGTATAGCTGCGGTAGGGCAGATTGATGGTCGCCCAGTACTCGGTAAGATTTACCGATCTCTCGCACTATTCGACGGACAAGGTACGAAACCCATTCTTCCGGGCCCAGACCATTGAGTAGGGATTGAGGCATGAGATCAGGGCATCACTAATATCCCTCAGCATTCCAACACATGGAGGGGTACTAGAGCGAGCACTTCTGATCAAGAGCTTCCTTGCTGAGCCTACATCAACAGTGAGACCTACCTCTGGGGGGCACATAGCAGAGTCTTCTGTAGAAGGTAATCGACGGATGACTCATGGTTCCATGTAGACCAGACCCTCAGGAAGACGACCTCAGGACACTGGCTCAGAGGTGCGGGGCACACAGCACAGAGCCAATCTTTCGTGAGGCAGATAGTGCTACGCATGCGGCGGGCAGGGCCACATGGCTCGTGACTGCCCGAACCACCATACCAAGGAGCAACAGAAAATTGAGGGACCAATAAGGTAGAGGAAGAGGGTCAACCATGTCAGTCCGTAGAGAGAAGGCGAATGAGGCAGAGGAGCTGGCCGAGCAGCAGGTGGTTGGCGACGCTTTGAGGCTCTACCACCACCACCACTAGGAGGTCCACCCCGACCACAGGGAGCTGGCGGGAAGAGATAGGCATAGCTTCAGGAAGTGGAGGCCTATGACCACGACACGCCCGAGTTGATTTGAGGTACTATATGTATCTATTCCACCCTTGCTGTAGTTCTTATAGACACAGGATCGAGTCATTATTTCATAGCCGCTGCCCTTGTTCGGAGCTCAGAGATTCCGAAAAAGCCGTTGGCTCGATCCTTACGGCTAGAGGCTCCTATGGGAGCAGACTCGACGATTACTCACTGGTGCCAGCAGTGTGAGCTTACTCTAGGAGGTGAGAGCTTCAGATAGGATCTTCTTGTAGCGGCGTTGAGGCCTTACAATGTCATCTTGGGCATGGATTGGTTATATATATTCCATGCTCTGATTGACTGTATTAGGTGCATGGTGTGGTGTGTATGCACCGACCGGAGCAGTTTCACCTTCATCGGCGAGAAGGGATCCTTTGCAGCATAGGATGGACACTCACAGAGGAGAGGAAAACCCATCACTCATCAGTTGGCTAGCCTCATCCTAGGAGCAGTTGACGTGTGGAGTCATGGTTTTTTCTGCAGTGGTGGATTAGTATGCAGACGTTTTCCCCGACGACGTTCTAGGACAACCTCCTCATAGATAGGTAGACTTTTATATTAATCCGTACCCTGGGACAGCCCCGATATCCACCCCAGCATATCGGATGGCTCTCGCCGAGCTTCGAGAGCTACGGGTACAGTTGGAGGACTTCCAGGGCAAGGGATTAATCTGACCCAGTGTTTCACCTTGGGCTTCCCCGATATTGTTCGCCAAGAAGGCGGATGGGAGCATGAGACATTTTGTCGACTATCATTGCATGACCAAGGTGACAGTGAGGAACAAGTATCCGCTACTGAGTATTCATGACCTCTTCGATCATATCAAGGGAGCATGGTGGTTCTTGAAGATAGACCTCAGGTCAGGCTATCATCAGCTCAGAGTTCGGGATGGGGACGTGCAGAAGACGGCCTTCATATGTCGATATGGCCACTTTGAGTTCTTCGTTATGCCATTAGGAATAACCAATGTCCCCGCAGTGTTCATGTGCCTCATGAACAAGATCTTTCAGCCTTAACTCAATCGATTTGTCGTGGTCTTCATCAACAACATTTTGATATACTCGACGACAGAGGAGGAGCACGCCTACCACTTACGGGTTGTTCTGGACACACTCCAAGAGCACCAGCTTTATGGTATGCTCTCAAAGTGTCGGTTCTGGATACGCGAGTTCCACTTCTTGGGACACATCATCTCTAAGGCGGTTGTTGCGGTGGACCCTGCGATGATCGAGGCAATACTATCTTGGGAGCCACCCAGGAGCATGACGGAGGAGCAGAGTTTCTTGGGACTAGCTGGGTACTACCAGAGATTCGTTCCAGACTTCTCTAGAGTTGTGGCACCACTTTATGATTTGACGAAGAAGGGGAAACCCTTCGTGTGGATAGAAAGATGTCAGCAGATCTTCCAGGTGCTAATACATAGATTGACATGCACACCTATCTTGAGGCTACCAGAGGAGGGATTAGGGTAAGTAGTTTACTGCGATGCATCAGGGACCAGTCTCAGATGTGTCCTGATGCAGGAGCGGGCAGGGGTCCCCTATGGATCACGTTAGTTGAGGAAGAATGAGCATAACTATGCTACCCATGACCTGGAGTTTGCAGTAGTGGTCTTCGCTCTGAAGGTGGGGTGACACTATCTGATGGGCGAGCACTTTACAATCTATTCAGATCACCAGAGTCTCAGGTACATCTTCTCGCAGAAGGACCTGAACCTGAGACAACGACGATGGATCGAGTTCCTCTAGGATTATGACATTGAGATAGTCTATACTCTTGGAAAGTGGAACGTAGTGGCCGATTCCCTCAGCCGGAGGATGGGCATTCAGCTACTTGGGGAGGCGACAGAGCAGCTAGCCGCAATGCAGATATCCTTCGTGGATAGTGATGGAGCAGCATTTCTACAGTCACTCCTCCACTTCTTCAGTGGGTCATAGAGGCAGAGTGTGTGGATGATGACTATGACACGCGACATGCATAGATATCCTCAGCACAGGCATCTGATGGATTCTCTGTGGGAGGAGAGCATGACATCCTTTTCAGAGGATGTACCTTGGTACCAGCTACATTACAGGAGGATGTTATGAGGGAGTTCCACACTTCCCCTCTAGTGGTACATCAAGGAGTGGTGAAGATGTACCAGGACCTCAGACGACAGCACTGGTGGCTGGGTATGAAGAAAGTTGTGGCATAGTTTGTTTCTCGATGCTTCACCTGCCAGCAGGTGACGGCGGAGCACCAGGTACCAGCAGGCTTGGTACAGCCCTTGAAGGTCCCAGAGTGGATGTGGGGCGGCTTATCTATGGACTTCGTGATTGGACTTCCATGATCATCTAGACGTCACGACTCCATATGGGTGATTGTCTACCGACTCACCAAGTCGGCTCACTTCTTACCCATCAGAGAGTAGGGCTCAGTGGAGATCTTGGGACGTCTCTACGTTTTGGAGATTTTATGGCATCATGGTGTTCCATCATCCATCGTCTCTGATCAAGATGCTCGCTTTAATTCCTGGCTTTGGAAGGGGTTGTAGGAGGCATTCAAGACGCAGCTACGTCTGAGCACTGCCTTTCAACCCCAGACAGATGTTCAGACAGAGAGGACCATTCAGACACTCGAGTACATGCTCCGTGCATGTGTCCTCGACATTGATCGCAGCTGGGAGGACCACCTACCCTTGGTGGAGTTCGCGTACAACAACATCTACCACTCCACCATCGGGATGGCACCATACGAGGTGTTGTATGGACGACCTTGCAGATCTTCTCTGTGCTGGACATACCCTCAGGAGTCAGCACTTGTGGGACCAGAGATGGTCCATGCCATGACAGAGAAGGTCCAGGTCATCCAGGAGTGGATTAGGATAGATCAGTGCCGGAAGAAGTCTTATGCTGACAGGAGGCGGAGGCCACTAGAGTTCGAGGATGGCGGCCACGTCTTCTTGCGGGTCTCACCACGATGGGGATAACAGAGATTTTTTCGAGGTGGAAAGTTGTCTACACGGTTCATCGGACCATTCCAGGTCATCAGAAGGATTGGAGAATTGGCTTATCGCCCGACTCTACCACCTCATTTTCACTGGTTGCACGATGTCTTCCACGTATCTCAGCTGAGGAGATTCTTGCACGGCCCGACACATATCATTGACCATGTGGAGCTGGACATAGACGATGGAGAAACTTTTGCGGAGGTCCCTGCGGAGATCGATGATCGACAGGAGCGGGTACTACGTGGATGGTCGATTCCTCTAGTGCACATCAGATGGAAGCACGAGAACTTCCAAGAGAGCACTTGGGAGGAGGAGGTTCAGATGCGTGCACAATACCCACATTTATTCCCCTAGTTTATGATGTATCTTTACGGGGACGTAAATCCCTGAGGTGGGAGTAATGTAATGACTTGTAAAATTCAATGGAAATTTTATCTTAATTTTCTTAGGGATTTTACAAGAACGCGGTTTCTAACGGTACTTGATTTTGAGGCCCGGTGTGCCCGGAATTTGTATCCGAAGATTAGCTCGGGTACGTTCAGTGAACGAATGAGCGGGTTTTCCTAACATTTGAACCGGAGCTCAGAATCGAATTTCAAGGGCACCGATGAATTTGCAGCACCGTTAATTTCTTAGGAACACCTTTTTCGGAGTTGCGTTTACACGGGAGGAGTTGTTAAAAATTTTGGAAGTAAAAAATAAAAATTGAGCTACAATTTTTATTTTTACTAAGTGGTTAACCTTTGGGTGGAAGTTGGGTAACCACCCAAGAGTGGTTATGAGGGAGGTGGGGCCCACACGAACCCCACCCCTCCATTTTCCCTACCCTCCCTTAACCTCCTTTTAATGGTAACTTTTAATTAAGTGGTTTAAATTCAATTTGTGAATTTTAAAACTTAAGTCATGATAATAAAATTAGTAAAGCACTTATTTTATTTTTGGTTGGACTTGTTGTGTTGAGAAGGGATTGGGAGAAAAAGGGGAGGCTTGAAGATCTTCAACTTCTTCATCGAAGAATGCGAAGAACACGTAGAACGTGAAGAATGCACTGATCTCCGTTGAAGAATGCCGGATCCTTGGAGATCGACTATGCAACGCTGTGTACTGCGACGCCAATGACCCTCTTCTTCCGTGATGCCTTCTTCTCTGACGATAAATTCTGTGATGAACCCTTGCTCAACGAATTAGACGAGGTATGGGATTTTGTTTTTGTTCGTGAATACTTCTATTACCGTTCTTCGTGAAACATTTCCGCTTTCTATCAATTAATGGGAGGGGGCCGGACCGCACAAACATGGCTGACCCTCATCCGTTGTACGTTGTGTTGATGCGGTTTAAAGGAAAGAGGTGCATTGCAATGCCACCACGTGGGATCATATGGAAAGGGTGCGGGGCGCCGTTGCACTACGCCGTTGAAGTCTAACAAAGGAGTGGCGCCGTCGCGCCGTGCCAGAGAAACTCGAAGACAACGCGGCCACGGCGGAGGGGTGCGGCGCCGCCGCGTGACGCCGGACGGACCAAGGCCGCGTGTTAGGCCGCAGCGGAGCAGGTACCGGCGGCTGGTTCCGGGCCGCTGGCGTCGGAGCAGGGGGACCGGCCCATCTCAGTCCCATGGCGGCAGCAGCCGGCCAGCCGAAGCAGGCCAGCCGGTCAGAGGAGGAGCCGAGGGTTACGACCCTCGGCTGGCCGGACAAGAGCAGCCCCCCACATGGGGGTCGCGGTTACGAACAGGCGGGGGGCAGAGCCCCCCCCCCCCCCCCCCCCCGCACCCCTAACGCTCAGCCGTTTCGGCCGAGCCACCTGGCCAGCGCCAGTGCGCCGGGCCGCCAGGCTGCGCCGTGCCCAGGCTGGGTCGGGCTGCGCCCAAGCGGGCCGGATCGGTTCGGGCCCGAAACGCCCACTTCCGGACATCTTTTGGTATTTTTCCCATAACATGGGCTAATGACCTCCGATTGATGCACCATCAGCGGCAATATGATCCTTGGATCGAGATGGTCCTTTCAATATATTACGCTCAAGGTTTCAGAGTACTTTGGGTTCAGCCGAGTTGGATCGAGCACGAAACCAACCGGGCCCTCGGAGCGGAAACGCTTATAACTTGAGCTCCGGACGTCTGATTGACTTGCCGCTGACTTTGATGGATTCCTCTTAGTGAGACAGACCTTTTGGCTTACTCCACTTGAGGTTTGGATGCATTTGGAGTACGATCGAGTTGGTTTTGACTTAAAAACAAACCTCGCCCCTGGAACGAAAAAGCCAATAACTCTCAGACCGGTCGTCCGATTGATGCGTTGTCTGTGACGTTGAGATCATGTTGACGATTCAGATATTTTGGATACATCAACTCCAGAATATGTGTCAGTTGATGTATCAGCCCCTCGGCTCGTCGAGCGGACCCTCCCGAATGAGGTTGTTGTGTGCGGGAAACCTAGAGCTGGCTGCGACTGTGACGGCGATGATGACTGTACAAAAATCCTCTATGGATTCGACGACGAAGACTACAACACTCAGCGATCCTACATGGATCAGTGCTACCAATCCTGTGTGGGTCAGATCTTGTGTGGGTCAGCACTCAGGGGTCCTCTGTGGGCCAGCGCCTACAAATCTTGTGTTGGTCATTGCGGGGGTTAGTTACCTATCGATCCATTGTAGGTCATTGTGTGGGTTAGTACCTATCGATCATGTGCGGGTCCAACGACTTAGATGAATCAGTGGATACATCTGATCATCTCTATAGTCTTACGGAGAAGTATACCTATGTGAGATGAATCATGACTTTCACTCATTATCTTCGATATGATTGACTTGCTTTCCTGTGTGGATTGTGTTGTGCTATCCTATGTGGACGTGATCGAACTTGGGCTTGGATGTTGGAGCTGAACTGGAATTGATGACTTATGTATGTGTAGGGGAATATACCTAAGTAGTGTCGGATGTTACTTCATGATTGTATCTTTCCTTTATGGACTATCCCTTGTGGATTTTGGGAGACCTTCAGGGGTCTCGGGGTCCCTACTGAGTAGCTTATACTCACCCCTACACGGGCTATGCCCGAACTACATTGTGTTGGTTGCAGACGACGGACAATGGTGATCATGGTTGAGGCTTGTGGAGAGAGTCTGTACCTGGAGTTGGACCACTGGGTGAGACATACATGGAATGGACAGCTGGACTCGTGGAGCTGTGGATACTATCTGTACCAACCCTTCAGGTGGGACTTCTAGTGGACGGCTCGACATTGCGGCTTTACTTTTCAGTTAATGTACTTCCTTTTTCAGTTGTACTTTCACTTTCAGTTTGGGTTTGTATATTGGCCCACCTACTTTTCCGCACTTACTATTGTACCCAGTTATTACTTAGTGTTTACTTATGCTAGCTTATTCTGAGTGTTTTTTTACTTTACAAAGGCAATGTATTCCCTTTTATCGGGAATTACCCCTTGGTGCTAGTCGCCATCCCCTAGCCCATGGAAGGCGGGCATGGGGTAGTCACGGCACGGGCCCCGAGGATGGGTCGTGACATCAGATTGAATTATGGTTTGATTTTACATATCAAAAATGAAACTATTATCATTTTCATACACATTTTTAATCTTATAAACAAGTTTTTGTGGATTTTATTTTTTAATATGTGTTTATATAATATAAACCACTTTAAATTATAAATATTAACCTTTTTCCATTCTGGTCACATTGCGTGTTGGATTGTTGTTCCTTTTTACCCAAAAAGAGACAAAAAATTGTTATCATTGGTTAAAATTTTATAATAACCATGAATCCTTAACTTAGTTTTGTTCATTGAATATATATTTATAGGATCATAATTACTATTAATCATAAAATTACCGTATTAATCCATTTGTGCTCCTTTCATGTTGTATTTCTGTATGGGTTTTTAGTAATAATCATAAAAGAATCTGGAATAGTTGTTCTAATTTTTTGGGTAACTATAGATTAAATTCACGGTTCTGATCATTTTATTTATCTTTATTAAATATAAAATTAAATTTTTAATCATTATATTCAAATAATTTTTCATATTGATTTGTAGTTTTTATATATTATAAATTATTAAATGATGATTTTAAATGTTTCACAATAACATGAGATAATATTTAAAAGTTTACCATTTCATTCTTTTTTTATTTATTTATGTAAAATTTTTATTTGGAAAAGAAAAATTATATTATTCTATATACATTGAATATCTGATTTTGTTGTATTTTGTTCCTAATAGTTATAAATGAAATAACGAACATTGTTCCTAATTATTGTAACGCACAATGAATATTTTCGCTATTTTATTAATTTGAATAAAATTTATGAAATTTATCACCCCAAGCTTCCATGGTATAATTCGGTTTGAATAATGCAATAGATTTCTGTGTATGCAACTTCGAGTTCTAGTAGTGCATGACCAATCAAAGTAGCTGATATGAATTATATTACAAATTTTTTTAATTATATAAGTTTTAATTCTCAAGAGTAACATCATTTTGGGATTTGTAATATCAAAATTATCTTATGGTGAATATTAGGATATTTTTCTAAAAACATTATATTTTTGGTGAATAGTGAAGAACACTACATTATTTTTTAAAACAAACTTTTTATTTAAATTAATTTTTATGTTATTTAAATTTAATTTATGTATAAATAGATACATAATACCTATATAAGTTCAATGTAATTCGTTGGAGTCATTTTGTAATACAATTAGATGTATAAAATTTTATTGATCATTTAAACGTCATTTACCCACATTCTATGCACATTTGAAAATTCGAATAAAGCATAATTTTACCTCTTATGTGGACTGAATTTCAAAAATTGGAGAGACATTGTTGAAATCAATAAGTAAAATTTGGTTCAATAGGTTGAAAATAATTTTGGTAAATAGTAACTTTTGAATTTTATTTACCATGGTTAAAAGTAAATAGTGTAATTAAAGGTAAATATTATATTATAACTACCCAAACACATGTCCTAATTCTATAGGATAAGTGTTTTTCATCCAAAATTAACCTTAGGAAAAAAATATGATCCACTTAGATCCACTTGGATTTGGTTATGTCATTTATTATAATTTTATTTAAAGAAGAGCTAAAAGTGTTAAATTAAAATTTTCAGAACTAAAACATTTTTAATAAAGGGAAATATATAATATAAATTAAAATATAATTATTAATTATAAAGAGAAATACATTTTCTACATATTGGTAATTTTTTATAATTTTTTTGACAATAAATAATAAATTTTATTTTTTACATAATGATGATGCAATGATTACATTATAAATGAATGATTAAAATAATTGATTTTAAAAATATAAAAATAAATGTAAATTTACATTTATGATGCATTAAACTAATTTTATAGGTTAATATGACATGTTAGGATTTATTTAATATATTTTTTTGAAGTAAAAAAGTTTTTTTGACATAAAAAAACCAAAAACTAAATAGTATCAAAATTGATATAAATGCGTTCTTAAAATAAATAATATATTATTAAATGATAGAATACCCCTAAAAATCAATGGTTTATACAAAATAAATATATATTGATAAATATTTCATTGATGAACAACTTGGGGTTCTTTTGGAATTTTATAGTATGTTTATTAATCATTTATTATAATAATATAGGAATAAATGTTAAAAGTTATACTATTTTACTAATAGTTAAATATAAAAGATAAGGTTTATATGGTGACCTAAAAATGTCTAAAAGATATTGGTTAGGGTTGTTCAAAATATTCCTACCTTACCCTTGAAATAAAACCTTTTGATCCATTTGAAACTGAAAATGATTTTATAATAAAATTATATTTCAAGCATTTACTAATGTTTTCCTCACCTCTCTTATAAAAGGGTACTTCCACATCTCTCAAAATCACACCTACAATGCCATTTTTCTCATCCGTCCCTCACTGAAATATCCTCCCAACTATTATCACTGAATTTTAGAGGCCTTACATTGATATGAAAGACACACTAATGAGCCCTTTTGAAGAAATAAAAATGAAGCACACGAAGAAGAGGTAATAATTTCATCTCCTCCTTAAAAGCTTTTTTTCTTCTTCCACTTCCTCTTTATTTGATGTTTATATACCATAATAATAGCTCTAGTATCTTCAACATACTATTATTTTATTATAAATATGTAACAACCATATTCATTTTCTATACATCCTATGAAGGAAAAAGTAACCTTACATGTGTATGTACAACTTACCATCTCCACATCATGGTGTAGTAAGTTATTCAAAACATCATTATTTAGATGGGTATAATAATGAGTATAATCTATGTACATAATAAATATAACTTTTTAATGATATTGTATATATTATATACCATAAAATTACACATTATTTCACCATCAATAGAATGATATTCACACTTGTGTGTACGTACGAATTATCGTCTCCACGAACGTGAAGAGATTACTTCCACATCATAACCATTCAGGAATAATTATCATATTATGATTAAATATAATGTTTAAATAACTTAATATAATTATTCTTATGAATAATATATATCCTATACATTACAAACACATCTTACGAAACAAAATATATAATGAAAAAAAATTAGTTATCACCCAAAATAATGGAACTACTAAAATTTTTATAAAAAAAACAATAATAGAAGATCATATATAATATCATAATTTTATATATTTTTCTTGTATAATTTAATGACAATTATTTTACTATTATAATGAATTTCAACATTTCCTCGACCAAGAAAAAGTACAAGGTAGAAGTTAATTTAACAATCTCTTTATTATCCGAGGTCATTTATATGTGAGTATCTACTAGGACCTATTTATCATATACATATATGTTTATTAAAAATTATTCCAAAACATATTTAGTATTACCTACATTATATATTAATTTCATTTATAAAATTTTCTGAATTTTCATAAATTATTTTGATTGAAATCATTATCTTGATTTTTAAACAAGGTACATTATGACCTTTTCGTAAAATTGAGGTAAGAATGTTTTTTTATCTTATACAGGAGGTGAAACTATTTTCAGTCATTATAACACCTTGGAATAATCCCTTAAAATCATACATGAGTATTTTCAAAATAAATTTTATCTTTTATAATTATTTTACTTTTAAATGATTTCAAAATAAAAATAGATATTTATCTTAAATAGATTTGATTTCATCTATGTTAAAATCCTTTGATGGATTTTACACTTGTTTGAAGTTGACTTATTAGGATTCAATTTTCTATATTGTATTGAACATTTTTTGATATGATTGACTGTGGATGTGTAATTTTAATACCATTCATGGTTTAGGGTTAAAGTAAAAACAGTTCTTATGCTTGTTCTTATACGAATGTTTTTGTTATATTTCAGTCCTTTTCATATAAGGAATGCATTATACTTAGTAAGTGACTGGTGGAGCCCACCATAACTCCATGATGCATTGGATGGTCTAATGAGAAAAAAAACTGTCTTGGCACAAGGCCTTGACAAAATAATTTTTTTATAATTGGAACGAGGCCTTGAATATATGGTTATTATGTCCCTCATTATACATTCCATCATTATGAAAGTAGATATTGATATTACAAGTGATTATTCAACTAGTATAATATCCATGTGAATTATTAAATGGAATTATTTGACTTATCTTTCCCATATTATGTAGATTGTTATGATTTAATGGATTTTGTTTTGGTCTTATACATTTTATTTTAATGTTTATTCCTATTTTTGATAGTTTCTTCTATATTGAAATACTTACTGATCATCTATGATCACCCCTTTATAATGTTTTCTTTTTCCTATAATGTGAAGAATTATATAACGATTAACCTACAGGAATTGGCTAAGGTATATGAGTGCGTTCAAAATGGGACACAATTTTATTTTTTTCCCACTTTATAATGTAATGTAAATCTTTTGTATGTATATTGTACTTGCAGTGCTACTAAAATAATCGGCCATTAGAGACTTTATCTCTTACTATCATGCCAATGTTATGTAATAATTCATAGACTCTAAGTAACTAGGTTAGTGTCGTTACAGTTGGAAGCATTGGAAGTTTAGTATAAACCTTGGAAACTAGAATTATAAAATATCCTATTGAGAACCTTTACCTAAGATATACATTGAGGAAATGTATAGAAGAAATTCCAATAATTTTGGTAATATAGAGATTTTGGATATTTAAAATCAATAAATATATGTTTTCATATAAGCAGGTAGAGGTGACTCTGGAATAGATGTACCCAGGATTGAAAACTCTAACAAGGAGTTTCAAGCATGACCTGGTGTATCCTGCTACACTAAAACGGGCCTTGCTGCACACTTGGTTAGGAAACTCCCATGGGATATGCTTAAGATAATTTGTATTTTCTGTACAGACCATTGTGAAGGATTTATGAGTAAACACTTCCTCAAATAAATTTTTTTTCGATTATGGATTATATGAATAAAATTTTCAATTTATTTTAGGTATTATACTCTTTTGGGAAAATGTATTGTGATTATAAAACTAATCTATTGTATTCCATTGTTTAGAAATGGTGCATAGTAGAAGGAATGTAAAACATATCAACCCAGGTAATCCATGTAGTTATTTCCAACCTACTAAATATAATTAATGTTGAACTAGTGATGCAGATGGTGTTTAACAACTTATATCCTTACTGGGACAACTCACTTAGGTTATGAATTATAACCTTACCCATATGGAGCATCCTGATTTACAGCACATATGATCAATGCAATACCACTTCATGAGGAAACAACCACCAATTCTTAATAAGACTACAAATGCATTTGTAGCTGAGCAATGAATATGTTCTTTAGAGAAAATATTTGGTGAATTAGGAGTATCGAAATGGAAAAAGTTGTAATGGTATTTTATCACCTAAAAGGATATGAATATCAATGGTGGTAATTAATTGAAAACACGAAGGAGGATGAAGAAGTATAAACTATTGAATTGAGGTATTTTAAAGATATTTTCTTTGAAATATTCTTTCCTCGTGACCATCGAGCTTATATGGAAATAAAATTTCTATGTTTGGGGAAAAATGAAGATTATAATGTCATAAATTATAAGGCTAACTTTACAAGCCTGGTAAGTCATGCAATATATTATATACATAACCCATGGAGTTAGATTGATTGATTATTTTTTGGGTTAAGACCATTTATTCATCGTGAATTAGTCTCACAATTCTTCTCATTATACAAATTTATTGACTCATGTGCTATCAAGACAGAAAAGGAATTCACTATGTCTTACAACACTAAAGAAAATAAAGTGATTAAGAGATATGGTGAAAACTCTAGAAATTGAAATAAGGGGAAGAATGGAAAAGTTTAATTTCTAACCAAGAGAAAATGTGGGAAGAAACACCTAGGTAATTTCCTAAAGGGAATGGGTGTTTGTTACAAGTGTGTTGAAAAATACCAAAAAAGTTGTGATTGCAAGGGAATGAAAGAGGCTGTCAATGTTGAATGCTAAAATTGTAGAGAAATTTGGAATTATGCAAATGAATTTTCTAAGCGCCATAGATAGATACGTCAGAAAAGACCAAGGGGGAATGGCCAAGCTTATGAGATCAACACTACTGTGGTTGAATCTCTGAATGATGTGGTGGTGGTTAATTTAATGTTTTCCTCAAATTTAGCCAATGCTTTATTTGATTATAGATCATCACATTATTTCATATCTTCTAAGTTTTCAATGAAAATTATATATTTCCAATTTTATTTAACATGGGGTTTTTAGTCAAAACACTAAAGGGAATTATCATTGTAACAATGTTTTGTGAATAATTTCCCATTAGGGCATTTAAATTTTCTTTATCTGGTGATCTCAATGTCATACCAATGATTGAATTTGATATAATCCTTGGTATAGAATGGATTTCAGAACATGATGCAAAAAGTTATTGTATGAAGAATGAGGTTACAATTTTCGATGATGATAAAAATTACTATATCTTTAGATTAGAAATAGAACTATATAATTATAATCTATATACCCTAGTAGCTCAACTAAATTCAATTATTAGGGATTTAGAGAGTGAAATAACTATGGGTGAGGAAATGAATGTTCAAATTGAGGACACACCTGCTATGGAAGAATATATTGATGTGTTTCTAGAGGATTTACATGGACATCCTTGAGAATGAGAAATTCAGTTTTCCATTGATTTAATTCATGGTTCAATGCCCATATCGAAGACCCCTTCTAGAATGGCCACTCTGGAATTAGTGGAACTAAAGAAAAAATCAGAGGAATGGAGTGATAAATTATTTATTCACCCTAGTATTTCTCTATTTGGATCTTTTATTTTTTTGTTATGAAGAATGATGGATCTATGAGGTTTTGCATTGACTATTGGGATATCAATGTTAAAGAAATAATGAATAGGTATCCCATCCCTCACATTAATGATTTATTCGATCATCTTAACAGAGCTCAATATTTTTCAAATATTGAACATCGATCTGGATATCATTTGTTGTGTGTATTGAAGGATGAAATTCCAATGATAGCTTTTCGTACTGGGGATATGCATTACGAGTTTACTTTAACCCCTTTTGGACTGACTAATAGACCATCTATCTTCATGGATCCAATTAATATTATTTTTGAGGAATACCTTGGTGAATTTGTATTGGTATTTATTGATTATATCTTGGTTTACTCCCAAAGTAATAATGATCATGAAATTTACTTGCGCACTATTAAAATGACACCAAGAAGAAATGAATTATAAGGGAATTTTTGAATGATTGAATTCTGGATTCATGAGATTTCTTTTTATGGACATATTGTCTCTAAATATGGAGTCTCTATTGATCCTTCTAAGACAAGAGAAATAGAAGAATTGGTAGCACCAATGAGTATGACTGAGGAAAATAGTTTTATTAATTTAGAATGTTATTGTTGTTGTTTTGCACAGAATATCACCCAATTGGCTAACCGATTAACAAATCTCACACGTAATGGCGTTAAATTTGTTTGAAAAAAGTGTGTGAAGAATGATTTGAAGAACTGAATAGAATATTTTTCAATTCACTTATCTTGAATCTACCATCTGGGAGTGATGGGTTTGTTATTTATTTAGATTCTTCAAATAAAGGACTTAACTGTATCCTTATATAGAATGATATATTTACTACCTAAGAAACATGAAAACTAAAAATTCATGAACTAAACTATCCCACTCAAGATCATAAGATAGTAGCCATAATATTTGATGTTAAGATAAGGAGACACTGTCATTGTGGTAAAATGTGAGATATATACCGATCATAATCGATTGAAGTATATTTTATCACAGAAAGAACTCAACATGGGAAAAATAATATGGCTTGAACTATTCAAAGATTATAATTTCAAAATTCACTGCCACCCGGGGAAGGCAAATATGGTGGAATATTCATTGACTTGAAAGGATCAGGGAGTTTTGGATAATATGAGAGTTTAAAGGGATCTTATGTTTATGGATTTAGTAAAGATGGATATGTAACTAATCATGGATGGTGAAACATCAATAATTTTTCAAATGGTTTCTAAACTATATTTACTAGAAAGGATAAAATGTTCGCAGATAGATGATGAGGACTTTCAAATGAAAATTAAAGCTTTGAATGATGGGATATTGGTTGAATTCATATATAAAGATGGAATTTTGAAATTTTGTAAGAGACGTTGTGTTCCTGACATACCTGATCTAAAAAGGGAATTGTCAGATCATGCTCAAAGCTCCAATTTCTATATTCACCCTAGTAGCACTACGATGTATAGAGATATAAGTTAACATTTTTGGTTGGACAACATAAAAAGAGAGATTGCTAATTAGTTGTCAAGATTTATGGTTGGTCATCATGTGGAGGATTAAATTCAACAACCTAGAGGATTCATGCAACCTCTTTCCATTCCTAAGTGGAAATGTTATGATGTTCTTATGGGTTTTTTCCAGGGGATACCAAAGACTCCAAGAAAGAATGATGCAATATGGGGCATTGTTTACCATTTTACCAAGTCAACACATTTTCTTTCTATAAGAAATGATTCTCTACTTGAATATTTATTATGTCTATATATTAATTATGTTATAAGATTTAATAGAGTACCTCTATTGATTGTTAATGATTGTGATACCCATTTTAAATCAAGATTCTAGAAATGTATTCAGAAGGCCCTGGATAATGAACATCATTTGAGCACTATCTACCACCCTCAAACTGTTGGACAATCATAACAGACTATTTAAAGTATAAAAGACATGTTGAGTTTATTCTCACGTGACTTTCAAGTAATATGGGATCAATATTTACCTATGATAGAATTTTCCTATAACAATAACCTCCATTCAAGTATTCATATGGCACCATATGAAGCATTATATTGAGGGAGATGTCCCATAACAACTTCTTGGGATGATGTTGGTGAATGAAAACTCATAGGCCTAGAAATTTATGACGAATCAATTGAAACAGTGGAGATTATACACACCCACATCAATACTTCTTATTGTACGGTAAAGTGCTATGCTGATAACTGAAGAAGGGTTTGGAATTTCGAGTAGGAAATCATGTTTTTTTGAAAGTATCTTCACGGAAGGCTGTTATACGATCCATTAAAAATGGTAAATTATGTCCTAGGTTCATATGGCCTTTTTAAATTCTAGAAAAAATTAGATTTGAATAATACCGTTTGGAAATGACTCCATGTATCTCCAAAGTTCATGATGTGTTCTAGGTATCACTATTGAGAAAATAAATGCCTAGCCCAACACATATACTCACAGATAAAGAAATAGAACTGAATCCCAATAAGTATTATTTTGAAGAGCCAGTCATGATTCTTGATATTAGAGAACCAGTTTAGGGAAACAAGACAACTCATATGGTAAATGTTCTATGAAAAAACCATAAGTTGGAAGAGGCAACATAGGATCCTGAGGAACTTATGATGAAGAACCACGAGAATGTTTTTATGCAGTCATATTCTAGAAATTTTTAGGATGAAATTACTTGAAAGAGGGAATAATTTAACACCCCAAGATTCAATGGTATGTTTCTATTTGAATAATACAAAAGCTTGCATTGTACACAACTTTGAGTTCCAGAACACCACGACCAATCAAATTAGCCGTTATGAATATTAATACCCGCTTTTTTATTTTATAAATTTTATTTTTCAAAATGTTTTTCATTTTTCGATCTAGAATACCAAAATTAGCATAGCTTGATTTTTTTGATATTTTTCTAAAAACATTAAATTTTTTGTTGAATAGTGAAAAACAATGTGTTATTGTTTAAAACCTATTTTTTATTTAAATAAATAAATAATTTTTTTTAAAATTATTTTAAGTTTAATAATATTAATAATAACTATATAAGTTCAATCTAATTCTTTGGAGTAATTTTGTAATAAAAAATAGACGTATAAAATTTTATTGAACTTTTTATCAACTTTTACCCACCTTCTTGGAACATTTATAAATTTGCATAAAATATAATTTTACATATTTTGTGGATTGAATTTAAAAATCCCAAGAGTCACGGTTGACATCAGTATGTAAAATTTTGTTGAATAGGATGAAAATAATTTTTGGTGAATAGTAATTTTGCAATTTTATTTACCCCAGTTAAAAGTAAATAGTGTAATTAAAGGTAAAATGATATTATTATTACAATAAAAAATGTCCTAATTCTATTAGATAAGTGTTTTTCGATATAAAGCATCCTTATGAAAACAATATGATCTGATTTGATCAACATGGATTAGTTTAATACAATTGTCTTTATTTTATTTAAAGAAGAGTTAAAAGTGTTAAATTCATATTTTCATAACTAAAACATTTTTAATATAGGGTTATACATAAGATGTATTTTACTATAAATATTGAAATGAAATATTAAAAGATTTACTACATAATGGTATTTTATTTATAGTTTCAAACATGAAATAATTAAATTTATTTTTGACACAATGATGATGTAATAATTACTTTATTAAGGAATGATTAAAATAATGGATATTATAAATATTTCAATAAATGTAAATTGAGTCTACTGGTCCATTAATCGAATTTTATAGCTTAATATGACATTTTAGGATTGATTTATTTTATTTTTTTTAACATAATCATATTTTTTAGACTTTCACAAAAACCAAATACTAAATAGTGTCAAAATTGACATAAATAAGTTTTTAACACACATACTATATTATTAAATGATATAATATTATTAAATTATAAGGATCTGCCAAAGGACTAATGAAATTATATATATGTTTTTAAATAACCACTTGGGGTTCAATTGGAATGTTATAGTACGTTTATTAACCATTTATTATAATAATACAAGAATAAATGTTAAAAGGTAAAATATTTAACTAAGTTATAAATCTAAAAGACAAGGTTAATATGATGACAAAAACCTATCTAAAACCTATTAGATGAGATTTTTTAAACCCATCCCCACCATATCCTCAATATAAAACCATTTGGAGCCATTATAAACTTAAAATGTTTTTATAATAAGATAATATTTTACGTTTTTCCAAAAGGGACCCTCACATCTCATAAAAAAGGGTACTTTCCGTTCTCTCAAAATCACACCTGAAATGACATTTGTCTAATCCTAACCCTGATCAAATATCCTCCCAACTACCCCTTCTTCCACCTAGAGGACTTAATTAGATCATAAAGGCATTATATGGAGCACTAAAGATCAAATCAAAAGGAAGCACCTGAAAAAGAGGTAAACATTTCATCACCTCTTTCAAAGTTATTTTGTTATTCCACTTATTATTTCTTTGTTATTTCCATACCTGAATAATAACTCCAATAATTTCTATATAATTTTATGTTACTAAATATATGGTACAACTGTATTCATTATTCTATCCATCCTACGAATGAAAAAGTCCACATATGCGTGTACGTATGGCTTACTGTCTCCATGTCGTGGTGTAGTTTGTTATTCATCACTTCATTATTTGGATAAGTAAAATATTGAGTATAATTGATATAAATTGAAATTATAACATGATAATGATTCTTTATATATGATATATTATCAAATTACTTATGATTTCACCATCAATAGAATGATATTATTTCTCGTGCGTACATACTGATTACCATATCCACGAACGCGATGAGATTCCTTCCCCACTGTAACCATTAAATAATAATTTTCACTTAATGAATAAAAATACCGTTTTAGAACCTTATATCATTATGGATATGAATCAAAAATATCCTATCCATAACAAATATGACTTACATAACAAAACACAAAATGGAAAATAAATCAATTAACACCCAAAACAATGATACTACTAAAATATTATCAACAAAGCAATATTAGAATATCATATATAATATCAAATTTTTGTATATCGTTATTGTATAATTTAATAAAAACAATTTAGCTATTATACAAGAGGTCAACATACCCTCGACCAAGGAAATGTACAAAGAAATGGTTAATTTTACAATCTCTATATTATCTGAGGTTGTTTATACATGAGTATCTATGGGGACCCCTCTATCATCCACATCCATTTTTCATACAAATATATATCAATTTGTTTTAAAAAAATTTCTAGAATATTGCTTAATGTTCTATATACCCTAGTTTTTTATAATGTTTTTTGAAAGGAATCATTCCATCTCATTCCAAACAATGTACTTTATAATCTTTTTGAGAAATCGAGGTAAAAATGTTTTTTTAACTTATATGGCGGGTGTGGCTATTTTCAGCCATTATAAGTCTTTCAAAGATTCCCATACAAGATTATAAATTTATTTGAAAAATAAATGTTTTTTTATAATTATGTGAAATTTATATTATTTGAAAATAAAATGAAATATAACTCTCAAATAGTTCTTATTTTATCTATGTCAACATCATTTGATAGATTTGACAGATGTTTGAAGTTGATTTATTATGATACAATATTCCATATTGTGTTGGAGGTTTTTTGATGTGTTTGACTGTGGATGTATTACATGTATACCAATCATGGTTTATGGTTAAAATAATTACATTTCATATGAATGTTTCAATAAGAATATTTATGTTATGTTTTTACTTTTTTATAAGAGGAATGCATTGGTCATAATATGTGAAGGGTGGAGCCAGCTGTAGGTCCTCGATGAATCAGTAGGTATCTTGAGAAAAAGTAGTGTGTCAGAAAACAACCTTGACAAAATCATATTTGTATTCGTGGCACGAGCCCTTGAATATATTGTTATCTTTATTGGGCATTTGAGGTCACCCCTTTCCTATGTTTTATATTTCCCAGGATGTGAATAAATATATTACTATTGATATGTAAAAATTGGATAAAGTATACGAGGGTGATAAAAATGGGAAAAATGTTGTAGTTTTTCCATTTCATAATGTAATGTAAAACATCTGTATGTATCTAGTAATTTCAAGGCTACTAAACTAATCGATTTTTCGAGACTTGATCTATTCGGATCATCCCAATGTTATGTAATAATGCACCGACTCTCGGTATCGAGTTTTGGGGAGTTACATGAAATTTATAAGATATTAATGATTATAAGAATAAATACATGAAGATAAAATAAATAACCCATATTACTTACAATGAAAAATTACACGATGTTATATCATATAATAAAAAATCAAGCAGGTTAGAGAAAAAAATGTTCAATATGTTTGGAAATATTTTGATTCAATGTAAATTCCTACTCAATTATGAAGGGATATATTTTTGCATCAAAATATGATTTATTAATAGTATCCAAAAATAATTTATATTAAATAAATTGTTATAAAATAATTTAAGAAATTTATTTAATAAAAATAGAACTATCTAATAAAAACATTTTTATGGATGTTACTTTTATGATGGTAAATGATATATTTATAAAATTTACAAATTTAGACTCTATAAATATTGAAATTACTTTTTTTACACTATAAAATATGGAAAAATATTTGAAATTTGTTATCATATATTATTCTATATCAATAAATGATTTTTCAATTATATATAATTATATCATAAAATTATTTTATGATAAAATGTAATAATTTTATATAATGTCCCGACACCCGAAATATAAGAGGAAGGGCCTTACTTTATTACAGTAATATATATAGAAGATTCAAATAACTAGGGAAGAATAGTTTATAAATTTTTTAAATACATATTACATACATGATACCCATATTAAAATGGGAAAAAATAAAACATGATACATAATAAAATGAAATGGAAAACATCATAGATTGATTATTCAAATTTTACATCTTTATATCCATGAGAATGGAAACAAAATTAGGGAAAACTCAAATTCCCAATAAGAAAAATTAAAGATGAATATATAATGAAACATTGAGTGTAAATAAATATGGGAAGGTAAATAACTAATAACATATTCCATTAAAATAAATATATAAGGAATAATAAATATTGTAACATGATAAATTGAATCACAAACCATTTAATCAATAAACTGATAATGAAATTAGTGCACATATATTTTAATGCAATAATTGTAACGCCCCGACCCCAGCTACCCAGAGTCGGTGCATTAATTACATAACAATGGCATGATCACAAGAAAGATCAAATCCCGAAAGACCGATTGGTTTATTAGCCTTGGAAACACTAGATATAATCATAAAGTTTTACATTACAATTCAAAGTGAAAAACTACAACAACAACAAAGTCTTCATATCCACACTATTAACCCCTCATAATATCCCTGCAAGTCATTCATAAATTACTTCTTCACTACCTGGGAAAAATAAAACATAGAAAAGGGGTGAGCTCAAATGCCCAGTAAGGATAACAATATAGCGGAACATTCAAAATAAGCATAAACATTTAAGGCAATGAATTACTAAAACAAAAGCCTTTTAAAATTGAACTTCAACATAGTATGGAAAACGTAAAATGAAATAATGCCATTTACATGTTCACATGGATATTCTACTAATCGAATAATCACATGCAATATCAATAACCACTTTCATAATGTTGGAATGCATAATGCCAGACTATCATAACCACATAGCCAAGGCCTCGTGCCAAGACTACAAATAAGATTTTTTCAAGGCCTTGTGCCAAGACACTAGTTTGTCTCATGAGACCTACCGATGCATCGAGGAGCTATAGCGGGCTCCACCCGTCACTTATTAAGTCCAATGCATTCCCATATGAAAAGGTTTAAACATAACATAAACATTCGTATTAAAACTAGCATACGAAATGTCAATAATTTCACCATAAACTATGAATGGTATAAAAATAGCACATCCACAGTCAAACATATCACAAAAACTTCAATACAATATAGAAGTTTTGTATCATAATAAATCAACTTCAAATAATCTTAAAATCCATCAAAGGATGTTGACATAGATGAAATCAAAATTCTTTTTAAAGAAGTATCTCCTTTTATTTTGAAATCATTTAAGATCCATATAAAATAAAACATTTTCTTTGAAAATATTCTTATAAGCTTGTATGGAAAGCTTCGACGATTTTATAACGGCGGAAAATAACCGCACCCGCCGTATAAGTTAAAAAAACATTCTTACCTCAATTCAGTCGAAAAGGTTAAAAAGGACCTTGTTTTGAAAACGACGGAAAGATTCCTTTATAAACCTCTTATAAAAAGTCAAACAAGGGTATAAATGACTTTAACCCATATTCTTGTAAATAGTAAAAATGTTTTGAAATACATTTCAAAGAAACATGGATGTGGATGATAAAGAGATCCCAGTAGATTATTACGTATAATACAACCTCGGATAATGAAGAGATTTGTGAAATAACCCTTACCTTGTACTTTTCCTTGGTTGGGGTAGGTTAACCTCCTGTATAATGGTGAAATAATTGTTACTAAATTATACAAGAATCATATATATTAATATGATATCATATATGATCTTTTAATATTGATTTGATAATAATATCTTAGTATTATCGTTGTTTCGGGTGTTAACTTACTCGTTTTCTTTTGTATGTTTTGTTACGTAAGACATGTTTGTAAAGGATAAGTTGTATATTATTCAAATCCAGAATGGTATTAAGTCCTTAATCATCATTTTTAAATCATCAAATGATAATTATACTTGAATGGATACGATGGAGAATGAATCTCATCGCGTTGGTGGAGACGGTAGTCCGTACGTACGCACGAGCGACAATATCATTCTTTTGATATTAAAATAATATATAAATGGATGGTATATAATATATACAGAATCATTAACATGTTATATTTATTATTTACATGAGTTACACATCATTATTATACCCATCCAAATAATAATATATTGAATAACAATTACACCACGACGTGGAGACGGTAAGCCGTACGTACGCACGTATGGTGACATGTTATTCAAAGGGTGGATAGAATATTGAATATGGTTGTGCCATATTTATAATAACATCACAGTATATGTAAGATACTGGAGTTATTATTTTAGAATGGTAAGAACAAAGAAAGAGGAAGTGGAAGAAGAAAGGAACTTAGAAAAGGGTGGTGAAATCATTACCTCTTCTTCGGGTTCTTCCTTTTGATTTGATCAAAAGGGCTCCTTAGGTTGGCTTTCTGATCAAACTAAGGCCACTAGGTTGTAGTGAGGGATGTTGGGAGAGTATTTGGGCAGAGTTTGGCCGAACCAAAAGGCTTTGAAGGTGTGAAGAAATGAGAAGGAGGAGTGCCATTTTATAAGAGGGGTGAGGGGCACCTTTGGAAAAGCTAGAAATATTAATTTATAATAAATTCATATTCGGTTTATAATGGCTCCAAAGTTGATTATTCAAAGGTTAAGGTGGGGATAGGTCGAAAAACACTCAACCAATAGAATTTAGACAGGTTTGGGTACTTATATTAACCTTATCTTTAAGTATTAACTCTAAGTTAATTAGTTTCACTTTTACAATGTCTCTTTGTATTTTTATATTATATGGTTAATAGACTTACCATATACATACAAGCGACCCCCAAGTGGTCCATTAATGATTAAACTATCATAATATAAGTCTCTTGTCCGAATCTTAGATTTTTAGGAATTTAATATCAATTAATAATATAATATTTGTTTTAAGAACTCTTTTATGTCAATTTTGACACTATTCAATAGTTGATTTTTGTGAAACTCATAACAGATTGATTACTTCGAACAAAGTCCATTAAATCAATCCTAATATATCATATTAGCCTAGAAAATTAGTTTAATTCATTAAAAGTTTCCTATTATATTTATTTGGGTATTTATAATATCAATTATTTTAATTTTTCACTATTATAGTAATTACTGCATCATCATTGTGTCATAAATAAAATAAATTATTTAATGTCTAAAAATTATAAATAAACTATCATTATGTAGGAAATCTTTTTAGGTTTCTAATTAATATTTATAATCTAAAATCCAACATATATAACCCTATGTAAAAATTGTTGTTCTAAAAGATATATGCTTGTGTCATTTTTGTATTCATTTTAACTAAATTAAAATAAAGTGTCATTATCACTTACAAGTGGATCCATGGGGTCCCAAAATTGACACAAAGATGCCCATGGTCGACCATCTATCAACCAATAGGGTTAAGACACGTTTTTAGGGTAATTTAGTATTATTATAATATTATTTTTTTAACCCTTATTTACCGGATTTACCCTTAACCATGGTAAATAAAATATTTACCGCAGTAATTATTCAAAATGTCTAAAAATAAAAGTTACCTATTTACACAATTTGAACATCCTGATTCCAAATATGGAATCCATTTTCCTAAATTCAAAACACAGAAGTGGCAGAAATTAATTTAAAATTAATTCCCGTTGTCAAAACAAAAAGCGTGTTTTTAAGAGATAATAACTATCAAAAGATTGACACTTGTTTATGTTCGGTTTAATTGTAAAATTATGTCCAATGACCAACATTATATTCAATGGTAAAAATATATTCTAAATATACTTTAAAACTACTAAAATTCATAATTTATCACTATTAATTATTTTGATTAAAAAAGTTGTTTTTAATTAAAATTTAGTAATTTTCACTATTCATCAAAATATGAAAGTTATCCGAAAAGTACCAAAATTTCACCTTAGGCTAAATTCGATATTCCGAGTCCAAAAATGAAGTCCATTTTCAAATATAAAATATATATAATTTCAAAAATTAGGTATTACTATTCACAACGGCTAGTTTAATTAGTTGTGGTGTGTGTTAGAACTCGAGGTTGCGTACAACACACGCTATCGCATTATTCAAAGGGAAACGTACCATAGAAGCTTGGGGTGTTACATTATCCCCTCCTTCAAATAATTGCGTCCTCGCAATTTCTAGGGTATTACTGCATAAAAAGACTCGGGTGGTTCTTCATCATAAGTTCCTCGGGTTCCCACGTTGCCTCTTCCATCTTATGATTCCTCCACAAAACTTTTACCAGACGCGTCGTCCGGTTTCTCAGCACTTGTTCTCTCGTATCAAGAATCTTGATGGGCTCTTCGCAATAAGACAGATCGGGTTCCAGTTCTAAATCTTCATAGGTGAGTACATGCGTTGGGTCAGGCATATATTTCCTCAACAGAGATACGTGGAACACATCGTGAACTTTGGAGAGACTTGGCGGCATTGCCAATCGGTAAGCTACAGCCCCAATTCGTTCTAGAATTTCGAAAGGTCCGATGTACCTGGGACTCAATTTACCTTTCTTACCAAAACGTATGACTCCCTTCCACGGAGATACCTTCAGGAAAACATGATCACCAACTTGAAATTCCAAATCCTTCCTTCGATTATCGGCATAGCTCTTCTGCCTACTTTGAGCTGCTTTAATGTGATTTTGGATTACCTTCACCTTTTCCACCGTTTCCTCCACCAGTTCTGGGCCTACAAGTTTTCTTTCACCAACGTCATCCCAACAGGTTGGTGTACGACATCTCTTTCCGTATAACGCTTCATATGGTGCCATCTGAATACTCGAATGGAAGCTATTGTTATAGGAAAATTCTACTAGTGGTAAATATTGATCCCACATACCCTAAAAATCAAGTGAGTAAGATCTCAACATGTCTACTAAGGTCTGAATAGTCCGTTCTGATTGTCCGTCTATCTGAGGGTGGTAAGCAGTGCTCAAATGAAGTTCAGTATCCAGGGATTTCTGAAGACTTTTCCAAAATCTTGAAGTAAAACGGGGATCACGATCAGAAACAATCGATAGGGGTACTCCATGAAGTCTCACAACTTCATTAATGTATAGTCTTGCTAGACGTTCCAGGGGTAGATCTTCTCTTATAGCAAGAAAATGTGCTGACTTGGTAAGACGATCAAAAATAACCCATATTGCATCGTTCCTTCTAGGAGTCTTTGGTAGCCCCATGACAAAGTCCATCGTAACATTGTCCCATTTCCACTCCGGTATGGGAAGAGGTTGCATGACTCCTCCAGGCTGTTGCCTTCCAGCTTTCACTTGTTGACAAACCATACATCTTGACACAAAATCAGCAATCTCCCTCTTCTTGTTGTCCCACCAAAAATGTTCCTTCAAATCTCTATACATTTTGGTGCTCCCAGGGTGTATAGAGAAATTGGAACTATGAGCATCATCCAGCAATTCCCTTTTTAGATCAGGTATATTGGGAACACAAAGTCTCTTCCCGAATTTCAAAATTCCACCTTCATACGCAAAGTCTCTCAATCTCCCATCATTCACAGCTTTAATCTTCTTTTGGAATTCTTCATCATCAGTCTGAGAACTCTTAATCCTTTCTAGTAAATATGGTTTGGCAACCATTTGAAAAAGCATTGATGTTTCACCTTCGCTGGTTATTCCCATGTCCATCTTCACTAGATCCATGAAAATTGGATCCCTTTCAATTCTCATCATGTTCAAAACTCCATGGTCTTTTCTACTCAAAGCATCTGCCACCTTGTTTGCCTTCCCTGGGTGGTAGTGTATCGTACAATCATAATCCTTGAGTAATTCAAGCCATCTCCTTTGCCTCATGTTGAGTTCTTTTTGTGAGAAAATATACTTCAAACTCTTGTGATCAGTATAAATCTCACATTTTTCACCATAGAGGTAGTGCCTCCATATTTTCAAAGCAAAGATCACTGCTGCTAACTCGAGATCATGAGTAGGATAGTTTTGTTCATGAATTTTCAACTGTCGTGATGCATAGGCAATAACTCTATCATTCTGCATAAGGACACAACCAAGTCCTTTCTTTGATGCATCACTATAAATAATGAACCCATCATTCCCCGATGGTAGAGTCAATATAGGAGCATTGACTAATCTTCTCTTCAGTTCTTCGAAACATTCCTCACACTCTTTTGTCCAAACAAATTTAACCCCTTTACGTGTGAGCTTCGTTAATGGGTTAGCCAATCGGGCAAAATTCTGGACGAAACGTCGATAATAACCTGCCAAACCAATAAAACTACGTACCTCAGTTATACTCGTAGGTGCTGGCCATTCTTGGATTGCCTTGGTCTTAGAAGGATCAACAGAGATTCCATCTTTAGAGACAATATGGCCAAGAAAAAAAATCTCCTGAAGCCAGAATTCACACTTGCTAAACTTTCCATATAATTCATGCCTCCTCAGAGTCTTCAAGATAATGCGCAAGTGATTTTCATGATCTTTGTAGGTTTTGGAGTATACCAAGATATCATCAATAAATACCACCACAAATTCATCGAGATACTCCTTGAAAACTCTATTCATCAGATCCATGAATACATAGGGGGCATTAGTCAATCCAAACGGCATTACAGTAAACTCGTAATGCCCGTACCTGGTTCGAAATGCTGTTTTCGGAATGTCTTCCTTCTTCACACACAACTGATGGTATCCAGATCGAAGGTCAATCTTTGAAAAGTATTGAGTTCCATGCAGTTGGTCAAATAAATCATCAATACGAGGTAGGGGATACTTGTTCTTTATCGTTATAGCATTGATCTCCCTGTAGTCGATACATAACCTCATAGATCCATCTTTCTTTTTAACAAAAAGAACAGGGGCTCCCCATGGAGAAACACTAGGGCGAATAAATCCCTTATTACTCAATTCCTCTAGTTGTTTCTTTAGTTCGACTAACTCTACAGTAGCCATTCTATAAGGGGTCTTCGATATAGGCCTTGATCCAGGAATCAAATCAATGGAAAACTCTACTTCTCATTCTGGAGGATGTCCAGGTAAATCTTCCGGAAATAAATCTAAAAATTCTTTCACAATAGGTACATCCTCTATTTGAACATTCCTTTCCTCACCGACAGTTATTTCATTCTCTTCCTCCCCAATAATTGAATTATGATGAGCTACAGGGGGTGGATCTAAATAAGAATTAGGTGGTGACGATTCTGCTCTAAAAATAAGGTGTTCCTTATCATTATCATCAAGAATCGTAACCTCTTTCTTCTTACAATAAATCTTCGCATCATAGTCCGAAAGCCAGTCCATACCGAGGATTATATCAAACTCAATCATAGTTATGACGATGAAATCAGCAGATAAAGAAAATTTATGTGCTCTAATGGGGACTGATTCACAAAACTTTGTTGCAACGATACTTCCCTTAGGAGTTTTAACTGACAACTCCCTTATTAAATCAAATTGGAAATATCTAATTTTCATAGCAAACTGGGAAGATATGAAACAATGCGATGATCCAGAATCAAATAATGCATTTGCTAAACTTGAGGAAACCATTAAATTACCTGCCACCACGTCTTTCGGAGCTTCTACCTCAGCAGTAGTGATAGCATAAGCCTGGCCTTGATCCCTTGGCCTTTTCTGAGGTAAGTTCTCCTGACGCTTAGGACATGCATTTGCATAATGCCCCATCTCCCTGCAATTGTAGCACTGAACGTTGGTAGCTTCCTTCTTCCCCTTGCAATCATGAGCTTGGTGGCCTTTTTCACCACACTTGTAACAGACTCCCATTCCCTTCAGGCAAGCACCGGGGTGTTTCTTCCCGCATTTACCACAAGATGGATATTCAACCTTTCCCTTCTTCCCCTTATTTCCATTCCCAGATTGATCAGCAGGTCTCTTCTTCTCTTGCTTTGCTTTAAAGTCATAAGACTTAGAGAATTCCTTTTCGGTCTTGATAGCACATGAGACAATGTCTTCGTACGATGAAAAGGATTGTGAGACTAATGCTCGACGGAGAAATGGTTTTAAACCATCAAAGAAACGATCAATCTTACTTCTTGGGTTACGAATATAATCACCAGCGTACCTCGCTAACCTTGTAAAGTTAGCCTCATACTTTGTGACATTCTCGTCCTCCTTTTGTCTCAGACTCAGAAATTGCCTTTCCATATCTGCTCGATGGTCGCGAGGAAAGTATTTTTCTAAAAACAGATCTTTGAACTCCCTCCATTCCATATTTGATACTTCATCATCTTCCTTCATGTTTTGAATCAATGACCACCATTGATCAGCATCTCCAGTGAGGCGGTAAACTGCCATGGTAACTTTTTCCCTTTCACTACACCCCAAAGCCTGAAATATTTTCTCTAGGGAAAATATCCATTGCTCAGCTACTAAGGGATTTGTACTCCCATTGAACGTTGGTGTTTGTTGTCTCATGAATCGATCTAACATTGATCCTCCACGCAGCGGATCAGGGTGCTCCATACGGGTAAGGTTATTATTCATAACCTGAGTAAGTTGTCCTAGTACGGTGATTAGCTGATCAGCACCAGTTGCATCACCAGCCCCACTATAATTATCTTGAGCAGGAGGGAAATCCCTACATGGAGTGCGTGCATTGATACGGTTTCCATTTCTTCCACTAGGCGCCATTTCTAAAAAAATGGCATAAACTAGATCAGTTTATGCATCAAAATACATAATCCCATACTTATAAAACACTAAACATAAATTGAACTATCTATGGATATAATCCATAATCATAAATATGTTTTCTTTGAGGAAGTATATACTCATAAACCCTTCATAATGATTTGTAAAGAAAGTGAGAGTTATCCTAAGCATATCCCCCGGGAGTGTCGTAACCAAGAGTGCAGCAAGGCCCGTTGTCGTGCACCAGTTCTCGTTCGAGTCTAGCTCAAAGCGGTGTTTTCGGGTTTTACCCCTAGGTACATCTGTGCCAGAGCCGCCTCTACCTGCTCGTATCCAGACAGGGATGTATGGCTCGGAAAACTCACAATGTCTCTACAATACCAAAATTCTAGGAAGTTCTTCTATACTAATCCTCAAAGTTCATCTTATGTGTATGTGCTCTAATCAGAGTTTATCTAAATCTAGCTTCCAAGGTTTGTACTAAACTTCCTCTGATACCAACTGTAACGCCCCGACCCCAGCTACCCAGAGTCGGTGCATTAATTACATAACAATGGCATGATCACAAGAAAGATCAAATCCCGAAAGACCGATTGGTTTAGTAGCCTTGGAAACACTAGATATAATCATAAAGTTTTACATTACAATTCAAAGTGAAAAACTACTACAACAACAAAGTCTTCATATCCACACTATTAACCCCTCATAATATCCCTGCAAGTCATTCATAAATTACTTCTTCACTACCTGGGAAAAATAAAACATAGAAAAGGGGTGAGCTCAAATGCCCAGTAAGGATAACAATATAGCGGAACATTCAAAATAAGCATAAACATTTAAGGCAATGAATTACTAAAACAAAAGCCTTTTAAAATTGAACTTCAACATAGTATGGCAAAAGTAAAATGAAATAATGCCATTTACTTGTTCACATGGATATTCTACTAATCGAATAATCACATGAAATATCAATAACCACTTTCATAATGTTGGAATGCATAATGCCAGACTATCATAACCACATAGCCAAGGCCTCGTGCCAAGACTACAAATAAGATTTTGCCAAGGCCTTGTGCCAAGACACTAGTTTGTCTCATGAGACCTACCGATGCATCGAGGAGCTATAGCGGGCTCCACCCGTCACTTATTAAGTCCAATGCATTCCCATATGAAAAGGTTTAAATATAACATAAACATTCGTATTAAAACTAGCATACGAAATGTCAATAATTTCACCATAAACTATGAATGGTATAAAAATAGCACATCCACAGTCAAACATATCACAAAAACTTCAATACAATATAGAAGTTTTGTATCATAATAAATCAACTTCAAATAATCTTAAAATCCATCAAAGGATGTTGACATAGATGAAATCAAAATTCTTTTTAAAGAAGTATCTCCTTTTATTTTGAAATCATTTAAGATCCATATAAAATAAAACATTTTCTTTGAAAATATTCTTATAAGCTTGTATGGAAAGCTTCGACGATTTTATAACGGCGGAAAATAACCGCACCCGCCGTATAAGTTAAAAAAAACATTCTTACCTCAATTCAGTCGAAAAGGTTAAAAAGGACCTTGTTTTGAAAACGACGGAAAGATTCCTTTATAAACCTCTTATAAAAAGTCAAACAAGGGTATAAATGACTTTAACCCATATTCTTGTAAATAGTAAAAATGTTTTGAAATACATTTCAAAGAAACATGGATGTGGATGATAAAGAGATCCCAGTAGATTATTACGTATAATACAACCTCGGATAATGAAGAGATTGTGAAATAACCCTTACCTTGTACTTTTCCTTGGTTGGGGTAGGTTAACCTCCTGTATAATGGTGAAATAATTGTTACTAAATTATACAAGAATCATATATATTAATATGATATCATATATGATCTTTTAATATTGATTTGATAATAATATCTTAGTATTATCGTTGTTTCGGGTGTTAACTTACTCGTTTGCTTTTGTATGTTTTGTTACGTAAGACATGTTTGTAAAGGATAAGTTGTATATTATTCAAATCCAGAATGGTATTAAGTCCTTAATCATCATTTTTAAATCATCAAATGATAATTATACTTGAATGGATACGATGGAGAATGAATCTCATCGCGTTCGTGGAGACGGTAGTCCGTACGTACGCACGAGCGACAATATCATTCTTTTGATATTAAAATAATATATAAATGGATGGTATATCATATATACAGAATCATTAACATGTTATATTTATTATTTACATGAGTTACACATCATTATTATACCCATCCAAATAATAATATATTGAATAACAATTACACCACGACGTGGAGACGGTAAGCCGTACGTACGCACGTATGGTGACATGTTATTCAAAGGGTGGATAGAATACTGAATATGGTTGTGCCATATTTATAATAACATCACAGTATATGTAAGATACTGGAGTTATTATTTTAGAATGGTAAGAACAAAGAAAGAGGAAGTGGAAGAAGAAAGGAACTTAGAAAAGGGTGGTGAAATCATTACCTCTTCTTCGGGTTCTTCCTTTTGATTTGATCAAAAGGGATCTTTAGGTTGGCTTTCTGATCAAACTAAGGCCTCTAGGTTGTATTGAGGGATGTTGGGAGAGTATTTGGGCAGAGTTTGGCCGAACCAAAAGGCTTTGAAGGTGTGAAGAAATGAGAAGGAGGAGTGCCCTTTTATAAGAGGGGTGAGGGGCACCTTTGGAAAAGCTAGAAATATTAATTTATAATAAATTCATCTTCGGTTTATAATGGCTCCAAAGTTGATTATTCAAAGGTTAAGGTGGGGATAGGTCGAAAAACACTCAACCAATAGAATTTAGACAGGTTTGGGTACTTATATTAACCTTATCTTTAAGTATTAACTCTAAGTTAATTAGTTTCACTTTTACAATGTCTCTTTGTATTTTTATATTATATGGTTAATAGACTTACCATATACATACAAGCGACCCCCAAGTGGTCCATTAAAGATTAACCTATCATAATATAAGTCTCTTGGCCGAACCTTAGATTTTTAGGAATTTAATATCAATTAATAATATAATATTTGTTTTAAGAACTCTTTTATGTCAATTTTGACACTGTTCAATAGTTGATTTTTGTGAAACTTATAACAGATTGATTACTTCGAAAAAAGTCCATTAAATCAATCCTAATATATCATATTAGCCTAGAAAATTAGTTTAATTCATTAAAAGTTTCATATTATATTTATTTGGGTATTTATAATATCAATTATTTTAATTTTTCACTATTATAGTAATTACTGCATCATCATTGTGTCATAAATAAAATAAATTATTTAATGTCTAAAAATTATAAATAAAATATCATTATGTAGGAAATCTTTTTATCTTTCTAATGAATATTTATAATCTAAAATAAAACATATATAACCCTATGTAAAAATTGTTGTTCTAAAAGATATATGCTTGTGTCATTTTTGTATTCATTTTAACTAAATTAAAATAAAGTGTCATTATCACTTACAAGTGGATCCATGGGGTCCCAAAATTGACACAAAGATGCCCATGGTCGACCATCTATCAACCAATAGGGTTAAGACACGTTTTTAGGGTAATTTAGTATTATTATAATATTATTTTTTAACCCTTATTTACCGGATTTTCCCTTAACCATGGTAAATAAAATATTTACCGCAGTAATTATTCAAAATGTCTAAAAATAAAAGTTACCTATTTACAAAATTTGAACATCCTGATTCCAAATATGGAATCCATTTTCCTAAATTCAAAACACATAAGTGGCAGAAATTAATTTAAAATTAATTCCCGCTGTCAAAACAAAAAGCGTGTTTTTAAGAGATAATAACTATCAAAAGATTGACACTTGTTTATGTTCGGTTTAATTGTAAAATTATGTCCAATGACCAACATTATATTAAATGGTAAAAATATATTCTAAATATACTTTAAAAATACTAAAATTCATAATTTATCACTATTAATTATTTTGATTAAAAAAGTTGTTTTTAATTAAAATTTAGTAATTTTCACTATTCATCAAAATATGAAAGTTATCCGAAAAGTACCAAAATTTCACCTTAGGCTAAATTCGATATTCCGAGTCCAAAAATGAAGTCCATTTTCAAATATAAAATATATATAATTTCAAAAATTAGGTATTACTATTCACAACGGCTAGTTTAATTAGTTGTGGTGTGTGTTAGAACTCGAGGTTGCGTACAACACACGCTATCGCATTATTCAAAGGGAAACGTACCGTAGAAGCTTGGGGTGTTACAATAATATCATAGATAATAATAATAAATTAATCCTTATAATGGAAATTTTTAATATGTTGACTTCATGTTTCTCGATCACATGATACCTTTACCATCAAGATAAGATATATTAAACTATAATGGTATAGCCAATTGATTCATCTCACGAGAATACCAATGCATCGATAGGATTTCATTAACAGGTCTCTATTCCATAGAAAATGTATCAAATAGTCCCCCACTCATTTATTAAATTTCAAAATAATTCCTCACATATGAAAAAATTGATTTAATTAATGAACAATATGCATTATCAAATATCTGTATTGAATTGAAGTTAGAGATTTATCAATTAATCCCTAGTTAATCCAATAACATTCAATGTGAACAACATATGTAAATATGAAATACCATTTAAGAAATAATAATATCCATAATTTAATAATGAGTATATTTAAGGAAATATCCAATTAAAAAGAATTAAAATAGAGTTATTGTCTCAAGAGAAGTTTAACGATCACAAAATAAAGTAAGATTGAAATGGTATCTTTAACCACATGTAAATTTTGAAGCTAAACCACTTGTGTGAGATTATTAAACGAAAAACCTAAAATATCATTATGTATGTGTAAATAATTATATTAAATGACAAATGGTAAGTATATACACCCAAAAAAATTAAATTTTTGTATAATAATAAGTAAGTCTCAATGAAATATATATTGAGATGAGAAATATTTCATTGAGTCTGACTAGCCATGTGTGACCTTATATCCATAAATAATAAAAATATGTTATTTATTTACATTCATTAGAAGACTTTTCAATTTTATCCATACATTTATGTATTTTATTATAATGTTTTAGGTAAATAAACATACTATTATGTTTATGTTGGGATATTTGACGAATGTTACAATTATAGAGACAGCTATTCATATGTATGCATGATCAACATTCCCATTTTCCTTTGATAGTTATGGAATGAATGTAGGTGACCCAATTTATTTCTATAATTACCATTATATCACAAATAAATTTTATTTAATCACATTTACATACATATATAATTCTTGTGAATTAAAAGGAATCACATCATGTTTGGGAGGTGGTAGTCCACACTTCCATGACTGACATTATCACTGTTTTCTGTGTGAAAATTGTAATAATGAAACCAATATATTATGCTTAAAAAATGTAATTATGTCATAAATATAATATATAATTAATTTATGTGACATTAGTTTAATTAAAGCAATCTTTTATACCGTCCATGTATAGAGTGAATGAATCACATTGCCTTGAGGATGTGGTAGTCCACACATCCCAAACGATGTTATCGTATCCCCAAAAAATGGACACATGGTGTTATGTGAAATAAAAGAATTTAAAAAGTATAAATAAATTATAAATATAATATATAAGTTATAAAAATAGTATGTATGTCATAATTATCACCATTATATGTGGTAAAAGAAGTACGAACACTCAACATTTCAGGAGGCGATTGTTTTCCATACAAATAAATGATAAGTTCATTAACAATGAGATAAATGTGCATGTATGTGTAGGTTTATACCTTAATATAAAATATCTCTATATTTTTATGATACCGAGTTTATTATTTAATAATCTAACAAGAATATTTGAGGTGCTGGATAATGAAAATAAATCCAAATATCACGAGGAAGGATGTTACATATTCTTTTGGAAACTCCTTTTAGATTGCACCGAAAGGATTACATGGATAGATTTCATCCCAAGTTGATTATTATTGGTTTATGAGGGTATTTTTGGAGGTTATTTAAGTAGTGTTTGGGTGATACAAATTGATAATGTGGTGTTAACAATTTGGTGGGTGAGTGAATTATTATAGGGGAGGAGGGGTGACATTCTTGTAATTTTTTGAAAAGGGAACTAAACCCACACTTTTACAGGGAAAAGAGGCACCAATAATTGAAAAATATAATACAATGAATTATATGGAAAAAAAATTAATATCCAATGGATTTTTATGAGTTTATATGTCATTTTGGTCTTTATGATTAAAGTTAAGTATCTTTTTAAGATAAATTTCTTCTTAATCACTATAATTGATTTTAAATACATTGAGAAATATTTTTGTTCTAAAAATAATCTAACATTATAAGAAATTAGAAATTATTCTTATTAAAAAAATTATTCCATTTTTCTAAATAACCATCACATAACTGGAAGAAATTAATTTTAATTTATTTCCACAATTTGGATGAGAAAGTGAGTTTCAAATTAAAAATATTCAAAGGATTGATATTTTTTCATATCCAATTTTAATATGAAATTGGTACAAATGACCTAAATTGGATTAATTTATGTAAAATTGACCTCAATAAGTTTTAAAACCAATTTAAAATTCAATTTTATCTTATTAATAAACTATATGAAAAACTAGTTTAAAAAAATATGTATTTTTTATTATTTATCCAAAAATGAAACTTAACAGAAAAATAAAAAAAACTCAACAGAACATAATTTTGGTGTTATTTGAAAAATTAATTTTTTTTACATATTTAAGTAATAAATGGGTAAAAAATTATATTTAAAATACGGGCACTATTAAAAGTCTATAAAATTACCTTTATAAAAATAAAGGTTTTATTCATAATAATGGGTTTTTTCATAACTAATAATATAAAATATGTTCTATGAATTTAAAAAATATTACATTGAACATATAATTTACTTATATATATATATCATATTAACATCAACCACTAAATTTAATTAATTTAATTTATTATGGTAAAACGTCTTTATGAGCATAATTTTTTATAAAAAAATTCCTTTATATTCAACATGTTCTTATATTCATTTTTAATTAATTTATAAACAATGAATTAAACCATATATTTTTATAAGCTAGCTAATATTATTCATAATAATATAAATGGACCGGTTGTATCTTATTATATGAAATAATAATAATTTTAATAATATATTATCGTTCGGTAAAACATGATGTTGTGAGTTATGTAAGACATCAATGGAAGTTAGTATTATATGTAACACAAGATAACCTTTATGTTACATGTAGATAATGATAAAATATATGTTTCTTATAACATAATATTAACATGGTGTTTCCTATACTGAAATCTAGGAACCGAAAATAAATCTATTCTTAAAGGAAAATATTGTAATGTCTTAGGGTGTTAAATTCTCCCCACCTTAAAGTATATGAACTTAAATCCATAAACCAATATTATGAAAAAGGTCATTGATATCATAAAAAATGATGATTATAGGACATCATTTTGGTTTCAAGACCATATTTCCTATATTCGAGGAATTCGTTCACTCTATAAGAATATAATTAAAAATACATTTAAATTTCATAAACACAATATTTTCGTTTCGGTGTGACTTGAACTTTTTAAACATCATTTCTTAGAACATGACTCATCATATGGTGACGAAATACATTAATGTATAAAACATCATCCAAATTTAATCATAAATCATTTCATAAACGGACAACTTTTCAAACTTTTATTATACAAACAACTTATAAAGAAGTTCAACGAATTTGTAAAATGTACTTACCAAATAAAGAGAAGAATATTTTAATAATCACATACCAAATAGGTTAATGTTGTAATAATTTAATTTCTATAAAACCGTACTAAAAATATGCATGCCTATAATTCCTGAAATATAACATTGATTACTGGATATATTCCTTAAATAAAAAAATGAATCCAACTCCATTCATGATATAAAAATCCAATTTGTCCATAAATAATTACATAGGTCCAATATAGTTATCACTTATCTGATTTATTTTATAAAAACCAATAATATCTTTATCCAAACATCATTGTAATAACATTAGGATCACATTAATGGCTATCGTTCCCCTAACCCGGTGTTTTAAAAAAAATTATATTCAACTGAATAATTTTTATTAGAAACATAAAGAATAGGATCTGAAAACATTAATAGAAAATTACTTTATTAAAATACTCATATATTCTATAATATTTATAACAGTACATCGTTGGTAAAATATAGAAGTTATATAATTCTAGAATTTAAACATAATCACATTAATCTTTCATCTTATTATATTATAATTGGTAGGACCAAGCATATTAGGTAGATGATTTCATTCATGAATTATCTTTTATTATTGAGTAAGTTTATGAAGTAAAGAAAATCATATCACTTTGTGAAAGTGGGTGATTTTATTTTCCCTCGTATTCATGAAATCAGACTCACAATTCTGAATAAATTCCACCTTATTGGGAAGTTATTTTTATGAATAAATGGCTTATCAGACTCACTGTGGGACCAGAATGTAATGAAGAATATAATGAGGAAGGTAATTAGATTCTTAATAGATCTAATATATACCCGATGATTCTTTTCTGATTTTGGATGTCTCACAAATCATAGGTAATTGAAATTTTTTTGACACAATCTTGATTTATATAAAAGGGTAGTGTTTCCAATCATATTCTGGCCAATCATATTATGACTCGGTATAAACGAATCATGTATACATGAGAAAGAGAAGTTATAATAATTTTCAATTTATATTATGCCATTATATAAAAATCCTCAACATATTCCCAATAATGAAGTATTTATGATACTAGAAGAGGTTTGTGAAAGCAACTATCTTCGATCTTAGTCTATCGGTGTGAGAACATATGATGCAGATTTGTTTAAAGGTTGGGGTGGATGATTATAATGTGTGAAAATGAGGAAAATAGATGATGTTAATAATGTAAAATATTCCAATACCGGTCTATCATATTTGGTATGCCATATTAATCATCATAGGTGGAATTTTTTTCATTGGGAGTTTTTAGGACTAATGAAAAGGAAGATATGTAAATTTGATGGGTACCAATATGAAAAAAAGTCTGAAACTGATCAAAAATGTAGTCAACCATCCATCAAGTTGAATTATTTTGTCTATCATTTTTTTATAATGAATGATCGGAATGAATGAATATTTTCATTATCAAGTGGGTCACGAATAAAAAGAAGAATGAATATTTTTTATAAAGAGTTATATTTAGGGTTGTTCAAGAGAAATAAGAACACTATTATGTATTTAACATATGGGTGATGATCCATTATATGGAATCCAAAAGCATTTTTCCTAATTCAAGAGAAACTGACCCATCAGACATAGGCTGAAACAAATATCCCTATCGAACTCAGGATCATCTGTCTAAAACAAACATGGAGATGATTTATTGAAGAGTTGTAAGGAGATTAAAAATATCTTTAATGGGGAACATGGATACAAAATAATATGTTCTTTAATTTACATCACTTTTTCATAAGCATCATAATAAGAAGACATATGTTTTTAATTTTTCCCATTTGATACAAAGAAACATATTATAGAATGTATTGTATTCGTCATAATGGAGAATTAAAAATGGGAAGACTAAACATTAAATTAGAGTGGAGAAACATAATTTTATTTCCAATAATCTAATTTCTTGGACAATAGGTCAGAACATCATATTGATATGATGTCTATTTCATCATATATTCGAGTAGTACAGAGCATTGTAATGATGAAATCGTATTGGGTAATTATAATCCAAATCAAAATAAGACTAATGTTTGTGAGTAATAATAAAGAGGTATGTAGTTTTTAAGATATTTTAAACAATTTTTTAACAGTTTATAATCACTGAATAATTCATAAATGCATCCAGAATTCAGGGGAAATAGAAATATAGAAGAATTTGGATGAGTTGGAAAATCATTCAGAATCTCTCCCAAACCATTTTTTGTCCCCTGTAAATTGTTAACTTACATTGTACATCATGACAGAAATACTATTGATAGATAATATCCAAATTTATATGGAGAGGATTTTTTCAGATTGATTATTAGGTAAGGATGTTTCCATAAAAGAGATGAAATATGATGAGATAAGATCATATTTTATTGGGAAATTGTATTATGTTTTCTAAACTGAGAAGAAGATGTTCAGAATTGTTTTAGTGTTATTATGACATAACATTTTTTTGTATCGATAAATCAGATGTGGTAATCATATTGGTAAATTAAACCGAGTATTATTATGAAGTCCATAAGAATTTCTTTTCAACTTATTAGTAACAAATTGAATTATATTCTTTTAATAACAGGTTTTTAATGTTGATCATACAGAACTATAAAATGTATGTTAAAAATTTTTTGTATCAAATCTTCGTGATACATGAATCAAATTAACCTTTTTATTTAACATAGTGCTACAATATTGGAAGGGAATATCTGACATTGTGTATTCCTCCCAAAAGGATTTTCATCCTGTGGATTGTGTGGTATTTGATTTTTTCCAAACCATACCATGGAAGTATCTACTCTTATTGACTAGTAAACATTTTTAATTCTTGTGTTCCTATGGATTTTTTTTTGTTTTTAGTATGGAAATAAATAATTAACTAGAGGTGAAGGGTTTTTTAGATGTATTATAACTTTACAAGAAATGGTATAAATTATTCACACCTCATCTTTTAGTGATACAACTATATTTATTGGAAAATTAATAGTAGTTTAATAAATAATGATTCCCTTCTTTTTTTCATTTATAATGTTTTGAATATATGTTTATGGATAATATTAATATTGGAAATCGTAAATGTATTATGGTAATTTATGGAAGAACAATTATATTTAAAAAGAATTTTTTTCCTTTTTTAATATCTATTAAGAATGATGTTGTTGATGCTACAATAGATGGATTTCCTTTTATTATGATAATGAACCTCTTAAATCTATTTATAAGATAAATACTGAGAATTATGGATGTTCTATGAATTATTTACTTTCATCACTTTTTGAAACTGTGTTATTAATAGTGCGATGTGTTTCCCCTATCAATGATATATGAGATTTGTGAAAAACATATTAGAAGGAAATGAAAAAAGTGATGAATAAAAATTAAAACCATGGAGGATGAAGTATGACTATCTAATTATGGGTGAGTATGATTATGTAGGGGACTTATTTGTAATCTTAAACGACATTTTAATCACTATAAGATGTCTTCATGAAAATATGGAGGATTATATAGTTGTTGAAAATATATTAAGAATTTTTCCCAACATGTTTGATTATAACAAGTCCTCATTAAAAGATAGAGATCCTAAAACTCTATCAATGTATGATATTCATAGTATAATAATTATTTATGAAATGATAAGGGAATAATTTATGAAGGGAAAAAAATCTAGTAGATAAATTTATCTCAAATATTGAATGAATGAAATTATTATATTGATTCTTGGGGAAGGATATTTTGCAAAATCAGAGTCAAAATATCAGGTATGTAAAATTATTGTTGAATTTTAGCAATGTTTTATTAAAATGTGGGAATATGTACACCAAAATAAAAATGTAAACACCCCTTTAAGTATTTTGAATGTGTATCCATTGGGAACGTTATGGAAAATTTTCCTCAATAAATGAAATAAGATGATAGTGATGAAAAATAAAAAAGGATAAGAAGATCCTGGAAGAAATATGGTGATATGTCGATAACATTTATCAGATGGAATGATATTAGATTATCCAAATCCAAAAAGAAAATTTTATTATCTAAATATGATGAAGAATAAGATATTGAAGATGAATCTTAAGAAAATTTTATGAATATTGGTAATAACAATTCTATTACAACAGTGAATAAGAAAAAATGCAGATATAGCTCTTCCGATGTAGAGGAAACCAAAATATATTATCATCTTAAATAATAATTGACACTATTTCTGAAGAATATTTATATTCTTAAAAAAGATATCAAGAAGACGAAAAATCAAAATTACTCATCATATTATTAAGAAGATTTTTCTAATGAGAATGTCAATATGATTGATGGGATGAATGATTTGAAGAAATCTAAGGAGAAAGAAAAGAATCACAATGAACATTTGGATTTAATGTTGCTGAAAAAAATAAAATTTTTAATGTGTCAAACTAGTACATTCTAATGATAAACAACGAGATATTTCAAAAAATCTACTTCCGAAGTTAGTGAATGATCTAGAATTGATAAACCTGAGAAGTATAAAAAATTTACCATCAAAGGCAGAGAAGAAATATAGAAATTTTTCTAAGAAATAGAATTATAGAAATGTTAAATATGGGTCCAAGGACAACAATGCCGAGAAGTAAAATGTTTTTAAAATGTCTGAGTCCAAAAATGTATCCAATACATCTAGTTCAGATAATGATTAAAATAAATTTGTACCGAAGTATAAGGTTTCATAGAAACATGTTCAAAAATTCTATTAGTATGGAATTTTTTTGTTGTAATTATTATTTCTATAAACAATGCTATTATTTTGGTGGATTAATACATATGAAAAATATGTGTTGGTTCAACAAAATACATAAATACTATTCAACAGTAGATGGAAAAGTATGGGTGGGAGTCACTCCCCTCAAAGGAAGAAATCCAAAGAAGATGTTTAGAAGAAAAATAAATTATTGGTGTGAAAATTAAAAATAGGATCCATCCTATAGAAGGTTTTCATGAATAATGTGATCAATTTGGACACCTTTCCAAAGAAGGCCTTTTTTGGTTATAGGAAAAACAAAATTTCATGAACAATTCTCAAAATCCAGAGAAGGCAAAATATAAAGGGAAAGAAAATTATCTTATTGTAGAAAACAATTTTGAAGCTACAAAAGGAGAACAAACAAGGATTCATTATAGTAGGTGTTCTTATCATACTACATGATATTCCAGGTTATTGAAAAATGTGACATATTTTAATGATAGAATAATGGAATTTGGTAATGGTGAATCTCTGATAATCAAATGTGTCAGATCATCCATCGATGGGAACAAAAAATTGACATCTATGAAGTATTTCAAGGTTGATTTGATAAAACAAAACTTTTTATGTGTTTTAATACATTAAGATGAAGAAAAAAATTAATTTTTTGAAAATGTGGTTTATTTGTGAAGAGTGAGGAAAATTAAAAGATATCTAAAAGAGGAAAACATATAGATGGAAACTTAGTTCATATTAAACTAATGCTAATTGGGAATAGTTAAATAAAATCATTTGTGGAATAAAATACTAGGAAACATGTTTCATTGAATCATGAGTACGGTATAAAATAAAGACATCGTATGTGATATTATTGATATGTCAAGAAAAAGATATTGGTGTTGCAATATTTTTTACAATGAACAATTTAATAATTCAGTGCATATGAAAGTTTTGATTTAATTAAAATATCCAACGGAACATAACCATTATGATATCTGTGGGCCAATGAGATAAAATAACTAATGGTTATAAATACTTCATCAGTTTTATTGAAAAATTTACTCACATTACTACTGTTAAGTATATGAAACATATGTATAATGATTTGAAAATGTTTATCAATTTTAGAAGGAATGATGAGAAGGAATTTGAGTATTACGTGAATATGTTTAGAAATAATAATAGAAGTGAATAAAAAAAGAACAGTTTGAATGTTCAACTGGGATGCAAAGAATTGGGATTGATTTAAGTTCTACATACAGTCCTAAAAATGGGTATGTTCAATGGATGAATTGTAGTATGGTGGAAATGGTGAGAACTATGTCACTTGAACATTGTCTCTATCATTACTTATAAATTTAATCCATGTTCATTTCCATGTATATTAAATATAGATGCTTCGTTGGGCCATGTTCTAACATGACTTCATATGATATGTGTTATAAAAATAATCCAACTTAAAAACACTTAAGTTCTTTTGGGAGTCCATGGATCAAAAATATGATTGGTGGAAACCACAGAACATTTGAGAAGAAATGTAAAGGTTGAATTTTTCATAGCTACCATTTAGAAGTAAGAGGATATAAATGTTTCAATATGTAATCAAAAATAATTTTTCATTTTATTGACTTGAAATTCATTTAGAATAATGAGGAAGATAAACAAACTCAAACTGATAAGGAAGTTGAGATACATAATAAATTTTGTGTTAAAAATTATTATAAGGATATTTATAGTGGTATTCCTAATCTAGAAGAAGAATCATACTCAGATATATCCAGTGATGAGGATAAAACTCATAACTATATTCCTTAGTTAAGGAATCCAGTGGAGGAAAAGAACATTATGGTGACCAACATTCAATGAATCATACAAGATAACATAATGGTTGATACAAACACTTCATCGTATTCGAAATTGGATCTGAATCATGAGAATTTAGATTTTGAAAAACTATAATAGGGCTAGTCTAACAATGATGAGTTGGGTCAATTATAAAATAACGATACTTGGGAAATTTTACCCAAGAGATATAAATATAATGTTATTGGTAAGAAATGTGTTTTCCAGAACATGTTGAATGAATATGGTGAAGTGATAATAATCAATAGATGAATATTTTCCAATAACTATTCCCCTATTAAAGTCATTGATTTTGCTAAAAAACCTACAATAATGGAAATATTACATGGAATCATAACCTTTCATGTTATTTTTGATAAATAATAATGGATGTGAAATCTATATTTTTGAATTGGGATATTGGTGATGAAGTGTACATTTAAAAACTTGTATATTATTTGTTAAAAAATATTAATTTTATATGTATAAGATGAATAAATTCTTGTATGGGACAAAACAAGCTTCAAGATAATGGAATTCCAAATAGGATTATTTCACGAAGAAGATGAATTTTAGAAATGAATAGTCGATTGAAATATTTATATCAAGGGATATATGATGATTTCCCTCATTGTATTTGTTTATGTTGATGACATTATCCTTATGTCGAATGAATAATTTTGTTGGGAATGATTTAATTAATAGGGGAAAATGTTTGTTTAAGATGACTATGCTAGGAGTAATGAAATACTTTCATGGATTAAAAATCTTATTGAACAAATTTTTTTAATTTATCAAGAAAAGTATGGTAAGGAAAATATTAAGAAGTTTAACATAGAAAATTCAAAACTAGTTTCCACAAAAATTTATGTGGGAACAATGTTGTTTAATGATAAATATGGTAAGGATATTGAATAGAAGGTGTTTCAGAAGATGATTGAATGTTTTTTATATTTGACTACCAGAAGGCCTGAAATTTTCTTTGTTGTTTACATATGTTTATGATTTTAGTGTGCTCTTAAAGAATGTCATCAAATTTTTGGAAAAATAATTCTATGATATATCAAAGGAACAATAATTTTTAGAATTTGGTACGATCGCTCTTAAATATATTTAATTTCATGGGTATTTAGATGATAATTGGGATTGAAATGATAATGATAGAAGAAACACATCTAGAAGAGATTTATTTATGGGAAAATGATTTAATAGTTTCTATAAAAAGAAGAAAAATTAAAAAACTAATATTATGGATGAAGCAGAGTATGTTTCTCTTAATCAGTCAACTAACCAACATATATGGATAATGAAATAGATAAGAGATTTATTTTTTTAGTGAATTTTCTCTTTCACTAAGGTTTTGATAATAATAGTGGAATAATTCATACCAAGAATCTAGTTGAATAACATAGTTCAAAAAATATTGATATCAAATATCTATTTATCAAAGATCATTTGAATATGAATTAACTAAAGCTAGAGTATATTCCTACATCAGAACAATTTTATGACATTTTCAAAAAACCTATAAAAATAGAACATTTTTAAATGATGTTGTTAATCATGATTGTCCAAACTCTTTATCATCAAAGCTGAGGTGAGGGTTTTTATACCCTCTATCATCTTGTATATGTATAAGGTTTTCATGTGGGAGTATTTTTTTCAGAAATATATCCATTGTATATGTGCTAATCCTTTTATGGAATGATGTATAAAGGGAGAGTGGTGGGTAAGTTATGATTTCAGCATGTAAGTGTTTGAACTCTTCTAATTGTGTGTTGGAGTGGTTGTGGGAAACAAAATATTTGTTATAATGATGAGTAATATAAAATCAAAGGGGTGAATAAAATTGAGAAGAAAAAATGAAGACGTTTTCTTGATCACAAATTTGTTATAGTATGGTTTTTCTATCAATAATTATTATTTCTAACATTTGGTTAACTCACATTGGATTAGAAATGATAATAATTAATACATTTTTTGATTTTACAAATTCATTGATTTATGTACCATGGTAGACAACAAAACACAATGGGGTGGGTCATTGAACCAAGATGATAATGAAGATGACTGTATTTTGGATCTTTTTGTTTTAAATGATGTTTAAGATGAAAATAAATCACCTCACTTTATAAAATAAGGTTATTGGATTTCCCATCGTATTTGGTAAATTAGACTCACAATTCGTAATAAAGACCATCAGATTGGGTAGGTATATTGTTTAAGAAAAGTTTCATCAGAATCACCATGGGTCTAGAATGTGAGGAAGATAATAATAAATAAGGGAATCAAATTCAACATGGATATGATGTATACCAGATGATACATGATGTTGGAGTTCTCATAAATAGAAATCATTTGAGAAATTTTCTTTACAATATTTATGAAAGAAAGGGGGAGTTCTACCAATTGTATTTAGGCCAATAATATTAAGACGTGGTATGAAAGAAAGTGGTTATTTGGGGAAAGAATTTTCATAACACTTCGCAATAAATTTTAGATGATTCAATTATCATTCTCAATGTATTCAATGTCATGAGCATGTCAGGATATATGTAGTAGTTTTTGAAATTAATGCTCTATGGCCTCTGTCCATTGGTGTGAGAACATCAAATACTAATTTGTTGGAAGGATGGATAGGTTGATCATAATTAGAGACATATTAGAGAAGAGAAGAAGTTTTTGAACTCAAATCATTCAATATCAGTCTATCACATTTGGTATGTCATCGTTATTAATAAAAGGAAAAAAATTTCATTGGGATTTTTTTGGACTAATGAAAAGAAAAATAAGTAATTTTTTTGGGGGACGATATGAAAAAAAGACATAGAATGTCCAACATTATAGTTATAAATCCATAAAGTGTAGTTGTTCTATTACTTGATAATTTATCAAAATTGTTAAGAGAGAAAAAATATTTTCCTTAACGAGTGGTATAAGAATTAAATGATGAAATATGATTTGCTTTCTAAGAATTGTATTTCAAGTGGTTAAGGAGAAAGGACTTTATTTTCTATTTCAGATGTGGGTTAAGAGGCATCTTATCATAAAAGAATTTTTTTTTAAATGAAGCTAAAATTGATCCATCAGATACAAGCTAACACAGATATCACTACCAGACTTGGGATTATCGGTCTAATGAAAAGAAGATGGTTCATTCATAAAGGGTATGAAGAAGATTTCATTTTATTTTTAAGGGGATGTTGATGTTTGAGGAAAATGTTTTCTTTTATTTTTATCCTTTAGTAGAGAGAATCATAATGAGAATATATATATTTTAAATTTGTAATTTTTTTTACCAAGAATGAAAATTTAGAATATGTTTTCTTCATTATCATGGGGAAATAAGAATGGGAAAATTAATATTTTAATCGGTGTAGTGATATAACTATATGCCTTTAGTTTTCATTTGTATGAATGTAGGTGTAAATATCACATTGAGTAGATGTATTTTTATTAATATATGAAAACAGTAGAGTGCATCATAATGAGGAAATCTTATTAGAAAATAAGAATCAGAATTGAAATGGGTAAGATGTTTTTGATGAAGTCATAAGAGAGTTGAAGTTGTCAGAATATTTGAGATGATTTTTATAAATGTTAAGAAGCATTGGTGATATCATATATATATCTGAAATTTAGGGGAAAAAGAAATTTTGAGGAATTTTATTGACCATGAAAATGTTTTATAATACTGAAATAACCTTTTCAGGTCCCCTGTAAATAGTGGATGTACTTTTTCTTTCCTAACATAAGTAATGAAGAGAGAGAATCTTTGAATTTTTATGGAGAAGATGTTTCTGGATTGATCATTATGATATGAAGTTTCTTGATAGAAGAATAAAGGATAAGATACATGATCTTATTTATCCGATCATCATATTGTGATGGATAATCTCACTATGAAATCCGATAGGGTTTTCAGACTGTGGATTATGATGGTCAGAATTGTTTTAGCAGTATTATGATAGAGAATTATTTCTAAATTGAGTAATCAGACCTAGGAATAAAATAAACAAGTTGTATTGAGTATTCTATGATTTCCAAAATAATTTATTGTCAACTTTCTGGTAAGAATGTGATGAATTATCTTTTAATAACATATTTTTAAATTTTGATCAAGCATCCCTCAAACATGTTGGTTTCACACATTATTTTATTACATATTCCATCTACTTGAACCACATGTACATTAGTATTGGACATAGTTCTACATGAGTTTAAAAAAATTTCATACTCGTTGAATTCCAAAAAAGGGATTGTTTTATTATTGTGTGGTAATAGATTGTCTCAAAACATTTCCAACGACATAGATACTCTTGTTGATTAGTGAAAATCATTTATCTTGTGTTCCTATGGATGTGTGTATGTTTTTTATGTAGGGAATAAAAACATTAACAAGAGGAAAATATTGTTTTATATATAAGGAAGCATAAATGTTAAATGTATCATTTATTCACCCCTACACTCCGAGTGAAATAACTATATTGAATGGGAAATTATAATAATTATACATTCTCGAGGATGATCTGTTAGACTCTTTTGGGGTATATTCCATTGATTCATGAGACATTAATTTTCATAGTGTCCCATATCATTGTATTGGAAGCATTTCACATTGGATTTTTTTGTTTCCCTTGTAATCACTAACATGGTGTATTTTTTCTCTACACTTATAAAAACAAAAATTACCCTAAAGTAAATTCGATGATGTTTCTTCCCACAATTATGAATGGTGGGGAAATACTTCTTTCTATTATTCCATTTATTCATATTTTCACATTACAACCTCTTATTTTATTTCATCCATTCAATACTATAGGACTCGAATGATTCATTGCCCATCTCATTATCACATGGTAATATTTCCTCATATGATAAGAATTATTTGGAGATAATTTTATTTCAAAATATTGGCCTAAGACCATAGAAGATAAGATCTTTCTTACTATTTAGATCATGTACACAGGTGAGGTTCATTTTGCATCTACTAGAAACCATTTCTCAAGGATATAATACAATAAATTATATTATGTCATTATAAAATATAACATATAATACCCAAAAATAGAATAATACTTAACATAATTTGAAAATTTTATTCATACCTAATCAAAATATATTGAACATGGATTCTTTGAGAAAACATTAAATTTTAAATCCATCCTAATGTTTTGTAATGAAAATGTAAATTATCATAAGAAAATCTCCTAGGAGTGTCAAACTAGGTGCATAGTAAGGATCATTTTATTATTCTAGGTTAGGCTTGAGTTAAGCAAGATGATCCTTTTCAGAGTTGTTACCCCTAGATATATCTACGTTGGAACCAGGTCCACTTTCAGTATCAAGACATGGATTTATTTCTATGAATATCCATATATTCTATACCTTAAAATTTTAATAAATTGTTCTTATATACTTATTCACATGATATATATTAGGGTTATATTATATTATCTTTGTTTTCTAAATCTAGTTTCAAAGGCTACTACTATAGTTTCTCTTATACCAACTTTAATGACCCAACCCTAGAAAACCCAGTGCTAGTGCATAACTATATTACATTGGCATAGATACAATATTAAAATCCCATGGGACCAAAAAATTTCAAAGGATTAAAAATAGATTACATAAATGATAACAATATTACATTGGGAAATTAAAAATAAAACATGATATATAATAAAATGAAATGGATGACATCAATGAAATTTTTTTCAAATATTTATTCTTTATAAACATGGTGATTGAAGAAAAAAATAGTGACACCAAAATATTAGTAAGGGAATGTAAAGCGTAATAAATAATGAATTAATGAGAGTAAATAAACATATAAATGTATATAACTGATAACACTTTCAAATCATATAAATGGAAAAGTCATAATCAATATGGAATCCTGAGAAATTGAAACACATACCATTTAATAAATAAAATGATAAAGAAATGAATTCCTAGATATGTCAATGCAATAGTTTCTTAGAAAATAACAATTAAAAATGAATTCCTAAAAACTCATTTCTTAATTATTGGATTAATTTTTTTCAAGTCATGTGATGTAACATCCCATGTTTTTAAAAAGAAATACTTTGTTCAATAGCATACATGATACACCATATCTAGTTTATATAGAAAAATAAATATTATTATGTAAATGTTACCATTATAACCTAGATGTTTGAATGTAGATAATGAAGAATATTAAATAAATAATGAAAATAGGGGTTACACATGTTTATATAATGACGAATCTTTGGTTATCAAAATAATTATAAATGAAAATACAAACTAATTGAATATAAAGTATGTGTTTGGATGAAAAACTATTTAAATGTGAATAATTGGGTTTAAAAAATAATTAAATAACTATTACTGGATTATATTAATGATTTATCAATTCAATATAAATATGAAAAATTCTCTTATACGTTTTCTAGATTTTATATAAGAACTAATTAAATTTTATACATAAAGGAGTATTATTCAATGACATTTTTTCTGCCTTTTGACAAAGCAACTATTTCAATTGATGTTTCAGAAACATTTATAAGTTTTATTTTACCAAATAATATTCTAATTTGGAATTGTGAAATCAAAATTTTCTTTGGTTGATTTTTTGGTAATTTTATAAAATATTTAACATTTTAATTAATCGTGAAAAATACATTTTTTTTAATTTAGAAATTCATTTTCTCCAAATATAATCATATTATTAGATTATTATTTTAATTTTTTACGGTATAATAAGCTTTTGATTTTTATCATTTCATCCAATGTCTGTTAGTGGGGTAATTTTTTTTATATTAGATATAAAACCATATTGATAATTTTGAATGGATTTTTTACCCAGCATCTCACCATGTCTGCGAGATTAGTGTAAACCATAATTTATCCACTTTGGTGAATTCTATTTCAAAAAACAGACATACATTATTTTAATCAGTATAAAAATGTGACTGAATAACATCAACTTATCTTTTGGTGAATAATAATTTTTCTATTTTATTTACCATAGCTATGGTAAAATTGGTAAATTAATCATAAAAATTATATTACAATAATATAATATTTCCACCACTTAGATGAGTGTGTTTCGAAAAAAATAAATATTAGGCTCGAATTATATATTTTTTAACATTCGTGTGTAAGAATAGGACATCTTTTATATTTTATATAAAGATAAATTAAAAATGACATACTAATATTTTAATAAGAAATTAATTTTTAATATAGGGTAATATAAATGATAAATTATAATCTAAATATTCATTTGATAGAATTTTTTATCTAAATTATTATTATTTATTTATAATTTTAAGACAATAAATAATTAAATTTAATTTTGACACAATGATGTTGCATTAGTATATTTGTTAAAGGACGATTCAAATAAATGATATTAATAATATTAAAATAAATAAAATCTAAAATATTTTATGATATACAATAATTGTATAGATGAATTTGACATGTTATATATGTGTTAATGTATTATGTTATAATTAATAAGGTTTATTTTGATTTCTAAAAAGTCAAATAATGAATAATGTCAAAATTGACAGAATTCATATCATACAATAAAAATATTTTATTAAATAAAATAAATTAATGAAAATGTATTATCAATCCAAATAGTTGAGGTATGTATAAAAATTTCATTAATTAATCATAAATGTTTTGTTTTTTATGATGTACTAATTATTCTTACACACAAAGTGTAAATTACTTGATAAAACGGTAAAAGTTATAAGTAGTTCAATAAAAAAGAAAAGGATTAAAAAATATTTAATAAATATATAATTTTCATTGGATGATTATATTTTGACACATTATCATAATATATTCAAAATTTATCAAATTTTAATCATTTGGAATATAAAATGAGTGTATATTAATTTAATAAATTTGATAATTCTAAGATGGCACCTCCTCTCCTATTTAAATTCACTCTTCTTCTCTATTACTTACAATTCAAAAACAATATGGTTATAAAAATATATCCCTAAAATTCTTCATATAATCCATCAGTAAATTATTTATGCCTTATTTTTGTCATAACACCCTCCTTAGATTTGTTAATGTGTTAAGATAAGTTGATAGTCTGAAGGAAAGATGACATTTTTATTTAAGTGTCTCTATTTTAATTCTTCTTCCACATCCTTAAAATATTATCCAACAATGATGTGATACTAAATCCAATCTCCTCAAAATAATGATATGTTATTTGGTTAATGTAATCACCCAAATCAATCTCCACTTCAATCAAATGGGAAATTAATTAATCGATCGTGTGTACGTGTGAAATATCTCCTCCACAAACAGATATAATTATTTTTCCATAACCATATTTCATGATTGGTTATAATTATGGAATTAATGTCCATATGTAATATTAATGAAATATAAATCATTATAAGATAAATAATAAATCAACTAAACTCTTAATTTCATTCACATAAAAATGATAAAGTCATTCGGGCTTATGTGTGAACTATCATCTCTACAAAGTGATGTGATTTGTTTTTAATCCCCACACCACTTTTATGATTTATATAATGAAATTAAAAATATTAGAGTTATTTTAATAATTTTATGACAATTATGGAAATATAACATAATTATTACTATATTTCTATAATGAATAATGATGACTGTAAATGTTACTTATGAATACGTACTGCATACCGTCTTTATGATTTTAATGTTGTTCATTTTTCATATCCATAAATAATTGTTTTATATGAAAGTATAATTAATGCATAGATGTGAAAATTATTTCATGAATAATATTCTGTACATTATGTACTTATGACCACATGGAATATTAATAACATACCATGTTCATTTTCTACTCAAGTACCGAATACCAACAAAACATCTGATAGGAAGTTAAATGATTATATAATTGACCTAACAAGAAAATAAGTGATATAAAGGTAATAATAAATTTTAAAAATGTTATATATAATTTATAAATTATCCTAAGATTATTTTTTAGGGAAATAAATAATGTATGATATGAGTTGGACTGGAGGTTAGGTATTTCTTCTCAATCTCATTTTATTGAGACATCTCTAGATGATATACACATTTATTCTATTGTGAATTGTATATAATCACCATTTGACATTATGTATCCATACTATATCTATACATATGTTATATAATGTGTTGTAAATTGTTAGACTTTCATGTCTATTGTAATTTAAATGTTCAAAATCGTAGATGTCTCTTTTAATAAAAACATTTTTTAAATGTTTTTATGATTTATTATTCTATATAATTATCATTAATGTCCATGTTTTAAAAATATTTTTAAGGAATATATTTACATGGACATAAATGTTTTAAAATATTTATTACATTAAAACATTTTAAATTGGTATGAGACACTTTTATTTAAAATTTACCATTTTAAATGTTATAATTGTGTATTAAAAATAGATTGATTATCTTAATAACATGGAATGTTTTTTTATGTATTCTCTATGAATGTAATTTGAAATTATTAAGTTAATATATTTCATTTATATTTACTTTAAAATTTTACCTTTTTATTTTAAAATAATTTATTTTCAATTATGAATTTGTGACTTGTAAAAATGATATGTGATTTCAATGTGGAAATGTTATTGTCCCTTTATACATGTTTTGTGTGTTATTATTATGTTATGGTTATTGGGATTTTTTTATTTATACAGATGGTTACATGATAAACCAAATGTGGTTGAGCCTATTATAGCTCTACAATGCATTGTGGAATGAGATATAGTTAAATGATACTATTTCTCCAAAGAGATTAAGGGAATATATTGCGATGAGTATTACAAATTAAACAATAAAGATTGATACTTTTTCAGTTGTCAATGTTAAAATGTACAAATGATATGGATGCCAAAATTTTCCTTTATGATTTATAATTTCTATGAGTTTTTCATGAATATTATGTCTTCATTAGGTAAGCTAAAGTGTTTATGTTTTATGGTTGAAATGATTCATTTTGTGAAAATGTTTTCATTAGATTAAAATATTTATAGACTAATAGTTTCATTACTTATTTTATATCCCTTACTATGATTTTTTTCTCATCCATTTTTTTGGAATTTTTTTCATATGTTATATGGATGGGTAAGATAACAGATGGAGACAAAATGAATTTTAATAACATTTTTATCATGAAATATAATTCATGTTTTATTTTAAAATGAGTTAGATTCTGAAAAAATGGATAATTTTTAGACATGAATACATTGTAATAGTTGGGTTATTATGTAATTTATATGTAATAATTCAATAATAATATAAACCTGAAAATAACCTCAATGTGAATAAATGTTAATTCATGAAATAACTCAAGATTATGTGACGTTTAAGGTTGGGGCCTTACAGTTTGAATCAAAGGATTGTTTATAAAACTTTGGATATTAGTATTATTTAATAAAAGTTATGGATATAATATTGTGTTTATAATTTTTAGGTTGATCATAAGTTCAATGTCTTATAAAACCATTTTGAGGATTTATGTTCTGAAATTTTAAACCGATTAATGGTATTTTTGGAGACATTCTTTTAGGGAATTTTGGGTTAATAATTTTTATGATGAAAAAATGAATGGTATGAAATAACCGTTGGGGTTAAATTATTTTATGGTTTTTTTAGGATTTTGTCATATTTTTAGAATTTTTTACGAATAATATAGTTTTATAAAAATAATCCCGATAAGATGGGTGACAATCTGTCGCTTTAGAGAATGCTAAAATAATCGAACCCAAAATCGAAGGGCAACAAGGGAGAATCACCTAACACTCGCCTACATGATGTCCATGGTTAGTATGAATATTTATTTTTTGTTAACTGAGATGGTGGAATAAGAATAAGTTTATTTTTGGAATTAATGTTTTATCAAATGGATATACTTAATATAGTATAATGATTTGTGGATTATGTGATAATTATTATTTTGGAAGATGTTCACTATTTTGGGAATGCTATATGATCATGGTAAATAGGATACTTTGTGATTTTAATGGAGGAGTTATGGTTGCATTATATTTTAAAAGAATTTATGATTTTAATTGTGGACTTATGGGTAATTTGGTTATTTAGGGAATTGATTAACCTCTCGTGGAAAATATGTGATTAGGTTAATTAGTTTTTTGTATAATACAAAAAATGTGGTTGATATTATTTTTTGATATATGTTAAAATTTATCATTGAAGTCATTGTGATCAAATACATCTGAATTTTGTTTTTCAATTTTAGTCTGGGTTATATTGAGGAATTTTATGTATTGATATTTGTTGAATGGTTTGTGTTTAACTTTGTGTGTCATTTTTGAATTTTGATGATTAAAATTAGTTTTTCATCATCCAATGGTTTATTATTTTCTGAGAATTGTTTTATCTTATCCTAATAATATTGGTTTTGGTTAATTATTCCATACAATAGAAATATATTGTTAATATTTTGTGGATTATGTTATTTTATAGATGCTGATTCATCTTGAATATTCATCATTTGGAGAAAAATATGATCTTATGGTCGAAAATGACTAAATGACGATTCTACACTATTGAAGTAAGTATATTTCCTAGTTATCCTTTTATATGAATTAAATGAATTCCATAACATTATGAATGGATCATAAAATGTTTTTTATATCTTATTTTCCTACTATAAAATAAAATATCATTTAACCCATCACAAATTTACGGTTTTGTGATTGTTAATTTTCTCGTAAAAGTTTTTTCTTTTAATATCCATGATGGTTTGTTTTCTCTTCCACATCCATATTTTCATACAAGGATACCTAGTATGAGTTATCTCCTGAGACCATCAAAATTCCAATTCATTCCTTAAATGTGGATGTTTTATTGAACCTTGTTCTGGTGTGAGAATGCAATAACGATATATTGAAAAGTAAATCCCCTATTTTTTTATACTGAGTTAAAATTGTGAGGATTTAATTTACAAGCGGGGGGGGGGGGGGGAATTTAAAATACCAGGTTTTTAAACATAAATACTGTAACGACCCAGACCCGACCAGCCACCCGAACAGTGAAAATCGGGTCGGGTGTCAATACCTTAGGCACACCTCCCCTGAATGCCAAAGGCTGCAGACTAGCAGCGAGGGTTTGAATATGTATAGTGGGGAGGCTATACCCTCTCTGAGTAATAAAATAGTACTGGTTCGAGTATAATACTAAATGTGCAGCAGAAATAAATGACTTAGCAGACTCGAACTAGACCCACAGAGCGGAAGCATATCCAAAATCAATAAACCAGCAGAAGAAATATTGAATCAATATCAGTGGAAAGTAAACAGAACAACATGTTGAAGAATATAAAAAACTACTATGGTAACCTAACAAGGCATGCATCCAAAGCAAGTCATACACACAGTATCTAAACGGCGCTAATGGTTAACCAACATTTGTAAGATAATAAAGTAAGCATGATGATACAAAAAAGAAAACTAACCGAAGTAACTCCAATAAGGCATGACCTCAAGGTCCATACTAGTCTCCAAGCCAATAGCACTAAAGTCCAGCTCCTGAGGCTGACCATTTACCTGCACGGAATTTCATAAAGTCTACACGCATCCCGAAGGGCACATGTAGGGAATGAGACATGTCTTATTATGATACCACCCAAGGGTGCATACCTAATATAAATGTTTAGGAAGACATGCATATATAAGAAAACAATAAATAGTACAATTCCCAAAAGTAAACACAAACTTCACTGGTGCTTAGTAGCCACCAGGAAGTGTCACCTGCTTCAGACAGTGCCAGAATTTCAGGATGTAACCCTACACCGCATGCCACCTAACACCATGTGTCCCAAGTACCAATGTCTCGAAGGCACTCCCAACAATCGTAACCCAGCTCAGAAGCTCAACCTTCCCATGGCACAACAACCAGAGGAACAACGATACCTGCCCTCAAAAGATAACCAGAGGGACAAAGATGTCTGCCCTCAAATCATGGTGAGCCTCTGCCCCCAACCCGACCGCCTCAAATCTGTCTCCCAAAGGCTCCTCACCTTCTCTGTGGATTTCTATGTAAAGCACCCCCAAACCAAATATACCTATCCGCATCTACCAGGGGCCTCTACCCAGCGATTTGTCGTACCAACTCATCTCAAAGTCTATCTGTGAGCACACTACTCAAAAGTACCTGGTGAGTGGTAATCAACTCAGCATGTTACCAAGCCACAACTCTTATGACACCTCGTGCACCTACGAACCTATCTCTAAAGTCTGATGGCCTCACCGTCCAAGTAACTCGGGCCAAAGCCCAACCCTGCATTCCAACTTCTTCAACCGACGTCCATGATGCCCAATCCTGTGGTAATAATAACCGAAAGTAAATCGAGCAAAAGCCCACACCTGTTATCCCCATCACTCAACAATATATCTAGGCCTTTCCCAACACAACAAGCAGTTTAACATAGGAAAAATCACACATTTCATAACTATACTCAGAGCATCACTTGAAACAAGAAATTACTAAACAATTAAATTGCACTAACTTGTGTTGTCTCATACCAGCACCTTAATCAATCTTAATTTAACAATTAAACTCAGCAGTTTAACTCAAATATTCAGTAAGCAGTCTAAACATGATAGTTTATTTAATGGTCCAATTCATACACATTTTGGCGCCCCGACCGAATTGCCCCAAACGTGCTATGAACTCTTACACGGCCTCAGTCAAGCATAAGAAGGGTCATGGAATACCCAGAGGCATCCCACAATGCAGATAAAATATTAAACATAATTAAACAAGGGTGTCGCTCAAAACCCCACGTTGCGCCCAAAGGTCGCAACCCCCAAAATTCTATGAAAACATGTAAGAAGGTATGCCACACCCATATCGTACTCATACAATGACACTCCTTTGATATCATCCTATGAATTGTTCTGAATCGTGGTATATCAGCATTTCCGTCAAATCAAGAAACTCTGTTTAGATGGAATCTGTAGAGGAACAGGTGAGGGATCAAGGATGAAGAAGGGTGTGCGGGGTTATCCTTTCCGATGTGGTCCGGTAGCCCCTAATGGATCGAAGAATAGACAACATATAAAGAATCTTGGAGGGTTTGAGTTTTTCTAAGGTTCTCGGATGAATCGTCCATCCAACGGGGAAGAATAAGTGTTTCCCCAAAATAAGACGCTACAGTGTCTCAGATGATAAAATAAAAATAAAACTACATGGCCTGTATTTCCAAAGTACATGCCGTGTAGATGTGTTTCCGTACTCCGACATAGGCGGAATCCAGCACATGGATTGGACTGTGTGGATGGTCAACACACGGCCATGGACATAGCCTCTCCACAGAACAAGGTTACACGACGTGTCAAAGAAGATTACACGCCGTGTAGATAAAATTTTACACCTGGAACCACTTGACATGCACTTGGCCTTGAACGGTTAAGGATACCCGACATGTCTATAACTATACGCAACCCATGCTCTCAGCATCCCGACCTCACAGCCTCCTTACCCGCCCTCAACAGATCCAAGTATCAATAGTACCTCGGGCCAAGCCCATCCTGACAACCAACAATGCCTCAAACCGAACGAACAAATCTCCTAATCCTGACAGTTACACTGTGTCACCCATAGTACCTACCTGCTCTCATAATAGCCAGACCCAAATATCCTACACATGCAATTGTACAAAAATACAATGCATGGCATACACATTGCAATAAACAATCAATTCTATCAGGAGTTTCACATATTCACATTCCAGAGCACACATAGCATGGAAATGGATTTTATTCACATGGTATTATCACTTCACAAGGCATACATGCAGTTATGAAATTGAAATACCCTAAAATGTGCCTATCAAAAGCCAAAAAAACAAGCCTTGCCATACCGAAAAGGTTTTTATATCATAATAAATAACATCACACAACATATGAGCCACCGAGGTGGAAATCATATCAACTGTAATCTGAGAAAAAAAGAAAATAGCAATTCCCACCCCCAAAAACTCAATCCATCCCTCGTACATGGGGCGGCAGGCACCCATGAACGAGTTCAAAATCCAGTTCCAACAACAACCTGTCTCCATTCTACCATATCCCAAATAGTAAAAGCAGTAGAAATAAAAAAGAGAAGTCTCAAACTCATTAGTAGCCAGAAAGCACTACTACTAAATCCCTGTCAAGAACTCCTCTTATATCACATTGTAACGACCCGGACCCAGCCCGCCACCCGAACAACGCTAATCGGGTCGGGTGTCACTACCTTAGGCGCACCTCCCCTAAACGCCAAAGGCTTTCGACTAGCAGTGAGGGTCTGAATAGGTATAGTGGGGAGCCTATTCCCACTTAGAGGAATAAAATATCACTGGTTCTATTATAATACTAAATGTGTAGCAAAAATAAATGACTGAGCAGACTCGAACTAGACCCACAGAGCAGAAGAATATCCAAAATCAATAAACCACCAGAAGCAATATTGAATCAACAGTAGTGGATAGTAAACAGAACAAGAAGCTGAAGAATACAAAAAACTACTACTGTAAGAAAACAAGGCATGAATCCAAATCAATTCACACATATCATTATATAAATGGTTCCAATGGCTAACCAACAGTTGTTACATAATAAATTATGCATGCTGATACAAAAAGGAAAACTAAACAAAGTAACTCCAGCAAGGTGTGACCTCAAGGTCCATATCAGTCTCAATGCCAAGATCACTAAAGTCCAGCTCCTGAGGATGACCCTTTACCTGTAGGAAATTTCATAAAGTCTACATGCATCCCGAAGGGCCCGTGTAGGGTGTGAGACAAGACTCAGTAGGATACCACTCAAGGGTGCACACTACTCAAATGTACCTGGTGAGTGGTAATCACCTCAACAAGTTCCCAAGCAACAACTCTTATGACACCTTGTGCCCCTGAAAACCTGTCGCTCAAGTATAATGGCCTCGCCGTCCAAGTATCTCGGGCCAAAGACCAACCCGACAATCCATATGCCTCAACCAACATCCATGACGCCCAATCCCTTGGTAACAACCACCCAAAGTAATCCGAGAAAAATCCCAAACCTCTGATACCCATCACTCAACAATACATCTAGGCCTTGCCCAACACAACAACCAATTCAACATAGGAAAAATCACACATTGCATAACAATAATAAGAGCATCACTTGAAACAGGCAATTGCTGAACAATTAAATTTTACTAACTTGTGCTATCTCATACCAACACCTAACTCATTCTTAATTTAACAATTAAACTTAGCTGTTTAACTCAAATATTTAATAAGTAGTCTAAACATGGAAGTTTAAATAATGGTCCAATTCATACGCATTTCGTCACCCCGGCTGAATTGCCACCAAATGAGCTATGACCTCTAACTCGGCCTCTCTCAAGCACAAGAAGGGTCAGGGAATAACTAGAGGCATCCCACAATGCATATAAACTATTAATGATAATAAAACAAGGGTGTCACTCAAAACCCCAAGTTGTTCCCAAAGGTCACAACCCCCAAAAGTCTACGAAAACACGAAAGAAGGCATGAACCACCCACCTTGTACTCGTAAGATGACACTCCTTTGATATCAGCCTCTGAATCGGTCTTAATCGCGGTAGATATGCATTTCCGTCAAATTTGTAATCTCCATTCGAATGGAATCTGCGGAGGAATAGGTGAGGGATCAAGGATGAAGAAGGGTGTGTGAGGTTAGCCTTTCCGATGTGGTCCCGCAGCCACCAACGGATCAATGAACAGACAACCTGTGAAGAATATAGAAGGGTTTGAGTTTTTTCGAGGTTCTTGGATGAACCGTCCATCCAAGGGGAAGAAGAAGTGTTTTCCCAAAATAAGATGCGACGACGTCTCAGATGATAAAATAAAAATAAAAATAAAAGTACACAGTGTGTATTTCCAAATTACACGTTGTGTAGATGTGTTTCTATACTCTGAATTAGGTAGAGTCCAGCACACGGCTTGGACCGTTTACATGGTCAACACACGGCCAGGGACATAGCCACTACACGGAATAAGGTTACACGGCCTGTCAAGGAAGAATACATGCCGTCTAGATGGAAATTTACACCTGGCATGACATGACATGCACTTGGCCTTGCACGGTTAAGGATACACGGCGTGTCTATAACTATATGTTGTGTAGTAAGAAACTTATACACTGTCATCATACGGCATGTCCTCAGTGAGCACACAGCTGTTCTCTCGGTTAACACATACACGACATGTACATAAAGTACACGACATGTATTCTTGAAATTTCTAGAAACTGCCCAGACTTTCCAGAGTTCTCAAAAACCAGAAAAAAATCAAATGAAGTTGGGATTTTGACCCATTCTAAAAACCCGTGTTCTTACAAATACTTTGTTCGATTGTGTAGATGATATGCCATATCGAGCTTAATGACACAACTGAATATTATTATTTAAATGTGACTATCAGGAGCTAGCAATTAGAATTTCAGGAATGAAAAATATTAACTAAATAATGAAAATAGGGTTTATAAATTACTATATAATTACAATTCATTGGTTAGATAATTAATTAGAAATGAACAAGCAATCTAATTGAATATGAAGGACACGTTTTTATGAAAAATGATTAAATTGTGAATATTTTTGTTCATAAAAAAACCAAATCAATATCTTTGGATCAAAATAATAAATAATAAATTCAATATTTTTTTTAAAATTTATATTATATGTTTTCTAGACATGATATCAAAATAAATTTAATTTTATGCTTAAAAAGAGTATTTTTGAAAAAAGTACTTTTCACCGTATTTTAATGAAACACCTATTTGGAATATATTTTTTTGAATATTTTACATATTATATTTTAATAAAATAAAATTATAATATGGGATAGTCATATAAAAATTTACATTGGTTTAATTTTGGGTATATTTTTTGATAAATTTTATATTTAAATAAATAATGTAAAATACTGTGTTTTAATTCAAAACCACTTTTTATAAAAATGTATTTATATTATAAGATTATCCTTTTAATTGGTTTTGAATTATAATTAGATTCTATTATAACCATTTATTAAAATTTATGTCAATGGTGTAATATTTATATTTATATTATATGTAAAAACTTATTGAAATGCTTGAACGTCACTTTTACGTACCTTCTCTCCACATCTGCGGTATTAGTGTTAATATTTATTTTACAACTTATGTAAATGGAATTTAAAAAAATGGGCATACATTATTGTAATAGGTATAAATTTTTTTCAAATAGGATGAACTTATTTTTTTTAATAGTAATTTTTATATTTTATTTACCAAAATCAAGGGAAAATCTGACAATTATATGTAAAAATAATATTTTCATATTATAAAATTACAATAAAATTCATCCTAATTTTACTAGATGATTGGTTTTAGATATAAATCAACCTTAAGCTGAAATTATAACCTTTTTGAGCCATATGAGAAATAATATGACATTTAATATATTTTATATAAAGATATGTTAAAAATGCCACACTCATATTTTAATAAGTAAATAACATTTAGAATATTTCTATGTATAGGAAAAATTATTCTATTATTTATAATTATTAATATAATATTTTTATCTAAAACAAGATTATTTATTTATAATTTTTAAAAATTAAATAATTATATTTAATTTTTACATAATTCGGATGGAGTAATAGATTGAATAAATGTATAATCTAATAAATGATATTAATAATATTAAAATAAACATAATTTAAAATATTTCATTCCATAAAAGAACTATATTGTTGAATTTGACATTATATAGATTTTTTAGGGAATATTTTTCGAAGTAATCTGGTTTTTTATTGTGTAAAATGTAAAATAATGAAACATTTCAAAATTAATAGAATTCATATCATAAAATATAAATTATTTAATTAAACAATATAAAATTTATACAAAAATAGTATTAGTAAAAATAGTTTATTTTTGTCTAAAAATTTCATTAATTACCCATTAATTGGTTATTCAGAATTATAAGGTAATTATTTTAACCCACAATGTTCAAATTACATGATAAAATAGTAGGAGTTAAAAGGGGTTAAAAATATATGGATTAAAAAATTGTCAAAACATGTCTAATTTTCATTTACGATTTTATTTTCACCCCTAATAATCCTATATTATAACTTCATAAATTTTTACCCATTTTTAATAGAAAATGAATTTATATCGATTAAATACATTTTTTAATTCCATGAGTTCCCCTCCCCTATCCTATAAAAATGAACTCTTCTTCTCTATTCATTACACTTGAAAAAAATATTATCGACCTATATATATCCAAAACCCTTCCAATAATTCCTCCCCACATTTATGAATCCTTAATTTTTGAATAAATCCATCTTTATATGTGATAAGGTGCTAAGAAAAGGTGATCATCTGAAGGAAAGGTAACATTTTTATTTGTGTGTTTCTATTTTATTTCTTCCTCAACATCCATAAAATATTATCCAATAGTGATGAGATAATAAATCATGAATCATTAATATAAATATATGTTATTATATTAATATCATCTCACAAATCCATATCCACTTCCATATAATTGGAATGGAATTAATCTTTCATGCGTAAGTGTGAAATATCACTTCATCAAACCGATATAATTCATTTTACAAAAACATCATTCATGATTAGTTATAATGATTAAATTAATGTTAATATGTACTATTAATGAAATATTAACCATTATATCCATTAAATATATCAATTACATTCTTACATTCCATGATCATAAAAATGACATCATCATTCATACATACGTATGAACTATCACCTCTATAAAGCTTTGTGATTCATTTTTATTCACCACATATCTTTTATTATTTATAATAGTATATTTAAAATATTATTATGATTTTAAATATTTCATGATCATTCTGGAATGATATATTAGTAAATACCTTCAATCCATAATGAATAATAGAGAATTGAAAAATTACTCATTCGTACGTACGACCTACCATCTCCTTCATTATAAATTTGTTAATTTTTCATAACCATAATTATTGGTTTGATTTAAAAGATTAATTAATTTAAAAAAGTGATCATAATTTCATTAATATTATTCTAGATATGTTATAATTTTTTTCCACATGTACTATTGACATCATACCATGTTAATTTTTAACTAAAGTACTGAATATCGACAAAAGGTATTATATGAACTTGAATAATTGTGTAATTGATATAACATGAAAAAAATTGATATAAAACAAAATAATAAATTTTAATAATTATCTTATGAATTTAATAATTAACCTATGTTTAATATTTAGGAGAATAAATAACATAGGTGATGAGTCAGATTCAAGGTAATGGAATTTTTCTTGATCTACTTCCATTGAGACATTTTATGATGATATGTACCATTATTATTTTATGAATTAAAAAAACCATTTAAATTCCATATCCATCCTATATCTTTACTCACGTAACGTTTTTCAAATAATTTATACTTTCATGAGGTGTTTAGTTTATATTTCTGAAATGGTAAATGAATCATTAATAAAAACAAGATTTTAAATGTTTTAAAGATTTGTTATTGTAAATATTTCTCATTTATATCCATGTTTTGAATATGTTTTTATGTATTTATTTTTATGGAAATTATTTTTTAAAAATTATAATTCTATGAAAATGTTACAATTTGTTTTGATACACTTTGTTTGAAAATGATCACTCTATATGTTTTAATTGCGTTTTGAAATTAGATTGATTATTTCAATAACATGTAATTATTTTTACATATATGTCATTAATGGAATTTATCACATTCATGTAGCTATATTTTATTGTTGTTTAATATAAAATTTTACCATTTTTTTAAAAATAATGTTCTTTCCTTTAATATTTCATGATATTTAAAGATGAAATTTTATTTCAATGTGGAAATATTTTTTTCCTTTATGCCTTTTCTGTGTGTTATGATTACATTATGTTTCTTTAGAATTGTTTATATATATGGGTGGTTTTATGATAATCCATGGATAGGTGAGCCCATTATATCTCTCCAATTCATTTTTCAATGAGATGTATTTATAAGATAATGTCTATCCTAATTGATTAATGGAATACCCAATGATAGGAATTCCAAATATAACCAAGAAGGTTACTCCATATGTTGTTTTAAAGGTTACATTTTTAAAATGACATGGATTCCAAAATTCTGCTTTATGATATAATAATTCACTGAGTTTTCCGAAATATTGTGATTTTATGAGTTAATATAAATGATTTATTTTTTATGGGTGAAAAGTATGATTTTTTTGAAAACATTTTCACGAGTTAAAATATCCATGGACTAATCAGTTCATTACTTATTTTATATCATTTATTGAGATGTTTTTTCTTATCCTAGTTTTCTAAATGTTTTCTATAAGGTATTAGTTTGGGTATGATAAATTAATAATAAAATATTATTGTTATATTGTTTTTTAAAGAAAAATAATTCATGTTTTATTTTAATATGTTTTAGATTATGAAAAATGGATAGTGAGTAAACTTTCCAAATTTGTAATAGTTATGTTGTTATGTAATTATTATGGTATAATTTTTTAAAACACTAAACATGAAAAATATCATCAATGTGAATTAATTAAAAATGTTGACCTTACTCAAGATGACGTAATTTTTATGGACAAGGACTAAAACATGATTCCTTTACCATCCAGATATGACAGTTTAAATAATTCTAGTTTGACCTACTGATTCATCTCATGAGGTTACTGATGTATCTGAGGTATTTCATTATGTAGTCCCCAAACCATAGTCATTGAATTAATGGGTCTCAAAAATAGGTATTTCACTTTCAATTGATTACTCATATATCGAATAATATATTTAATTAATTAACAAAATTCCATATCAAATATCCTTATTAAATGAAAGATACATGTTTATCAATAATTCCAAATTTAATCAAGTAAATTTAAAAGTGAACACTGTAGGTAAATATGGTATATGTATTTTGAAATAATAATATAAACCAACCTTTAATTTTAATATTTAAGGAAGTATCCAATTAAAAATAATTATAATAACATGATTGTTTCTAGAGAAGGATAACAATCAGAAAAGAAATTAATATTGACAAGGTAACTTGTACCTCGTATACATTTTCAAGATAAAACCCTTATGTGAGGTAATTAAAATTTAAAAAATGAAATAACATTATGTATGAGTGAATCATTATTTTCAATTAAAATATGGTAGTATATTAACCAAAATAATGTTAACTGGCGTATAGTAACAAATATGTGTCAATGGAATGTCAATTCAAACAGAAACCCTTACCCTGATTCGGACTTATCATATGAGTATTTAGAATCATAAATAAAAAACATTTGATAATTATTTAATTGTTTTTAAAAAATTTAAATTTATATCATTACTTTAATTTCACTTATTATAATTTGGTAAACATCTCCTTAAACAATTCATTGTACATTTCATGTTTTTACCATATTTGGATTGTGTGTGAAAAATGAGTTGGGTAGGTAAAAAATTATCAAATATTTAATTATATAAACATATAGAGGATAAGAATCCCGAAATGAAAATCATATTTATTAAAAAATTATTTTTTTAAATCCAATCATGATTCATGGTTATGAAAAATGATCTAACATCACAATTATTTAGTTGGGATGTCGTATGAACATAGAAGAAACCGTCCCATTTTTTAGGGATCCTTATTAAAAGAAGGTAAGTCAAACTATATAATTACATAATTATAATTATATAATAAAATAAATTTTATTTAATCATATATACTTATATATATATAAATAATTCATGTGATTTAAAAGGAATCACACTGTGTCAGGCAAGTAATAGTCCACACATCCAGAACTGACACTATCACCTTTTAGTGTATGAAAAAGATAATAACAAAAATGATATATTATATTTATATAAAGGTATTATATAATCAATATCTTATATATATAATTTCTGTTACATATTTCTAATTTAAGCTACACATTATATGTTCCATGTAATGTTTGAATGAACTACATCACATTGAATAGGTAGTAGTCCACACATGCACAAATGATGTTATCGTATCACAAAAAATGAAAATCATAATGGTAGTGTTATATAAGAATTACAGAATTATAAATAAATTATTAATTCCATATATAATATATAAAAATATAATTTATTTCATAATACCCACAATGAGAGGGGGTAAAGGATGAATGGATAATCATCGTTTCGTGAGATAGTAGTTCGCTGTACCATGAAATGGAATGTTCGTTACACATTTGATAGATGTGTGTGTATATGAAGGTATAAACAAAAACATAACAATATATAAGTGTATTTGGGATAATTATGTTATTATGGAAACATGAAATATTATTATTTTAGGGGGATGAGAATGAAAATAAATCAAAATAGCTTGAGAAAGGATATTACCTCTTATTTGGTGAAGTCATTTGGGTTTACACCAAAGAGCATCCTTGGACGAATTTTCTCCAAATGTGGGAATTATTTGTTTAGGTTATGGATTTTGGGTGCTTATTTGATTAGAATTTTGATAATATAATGGTCTTGATAGGTGTTAATAAGTGGGAGGGGCGAGTTCGTTTTTATAGTGGAGGATGAGTGACATTTTTGTAAATTTATAAAAATATAATTCACTCCACGTTTTACCATGTCAAGTGGCCCTAATAATGGTGAAAATCATAAAAAAGTGATATATGATACGAAATATGAACATAAAATCAATTTTGGATAGGATTATTGGTAATTTTTAGCATTAAGATTAAGGTTTAATTCCTTGTTAAGTTAAATTTTCTCTTAGTCACTGTAATTACTTTTAATTACTATAGATAATATTTTTCAAAAAATAATATTATGAAATTATTAGAAATTAAAAATTATTCTTTTTCAAAATAAGTAATATATTTAAACAAATTACAATCACATAAGTAGTAGAGATGAATTTAAATTTTATCCCGTAGAAGGGGACAACAAAGCGGGTTTTTATGTAAAAATGTTCAAAAGTATGCTATGTTTCATTAATTGAATTTTAAATTGGAAATTTGTTAAAATGACTAAAATATGATTAAATTATGAAATATTTATCTGATTATATTTTTAATGAAATGAAAAATATAATTTGACCTTATAAATAAATTAGATGAAATAACAGATTTGAAATTAAATTAAGTATTTCTCACTAATCATCAAAAAATGAAACAGCACAAAACATTACCACAAAATAATCATAACGTTCTATTAGTGTCTATATTTAAAAAATTAATGTCATTTTTACATATTAAATTAATAAATGTTTCAATGATTTTATTTAAAAACTAATAAAATTAAAAAGAGGTAAATTTTCCTTTATAAAAATATTGTTTTTATACAAAATATTCAGTTATTTCAATTATTATGATTATAAAATATATTGGAATAATTTATATACTATTTTAATGAATATATTTTTTATATATATGTTATTAATATCACTCTCTTATAGAAATTAATTTAATTTACTAGGAAAAAATGACTTCATGAGTTTATAAAATAGTTTCCTACAAAAACATTCCTTTTACATTAAATTGGTTATTATATTAACTTATAATTAATTTTCATCCAATGACTTCCCCCATATATTTGTACAAGTTAGTTATTAAAATTTAAAAACCTTCAATTTAATTGAAATGTTTTATATTATGATATTAAATAATAATATTTTTAATAATATATAATTATTTGGTGAAACATAATATTGTGTGTTACGTAAGCCATCGAATAAATTATTTATTGCATGTAACATAAGCTAACATAACAATTCCATATAGAGAAAGATAAAATTTATTTTTCATGTAACATAATAATAAATTTTATTTCTTATAATGTTATATAGCGGAAAAATTAAATTTATTTTATAAGTAAAATATTGTTAAGTCTTGATGTGTTAAATTTTAAAATTTTTGAGAGTTTCATAGTTTAATATAATAAATTTGGAACATAAATTTCACATGATTATTATTGTAGTTTATCTAGTGTGAAATATGTAGTCTGGTTCATGGTTTGGGGTATATTTATATTGAATGTGAAATCAAGAAAAATTATCCAAAAAAAACATTTTTCACATTCAATGTTTTGGATATAAAATGTTACTATTTAATAAATATATGTTTAGATATTATGTGAATTTATAATTTATTATTATGTTTATGAATTTATTTTTGTCATTTAATTGTATTCGTTCGTTAAAATTAATTTTTAATATAGTGTCCATTATTATTATTATTTATTTATTTTGATAACTTGTGTGATTTTTATTAAATGAAATTAATGTCACTATCATAATTTTATTGATGTTTTTAATAATAATAATAAAATTAATATTTATATCATTTCATGTACAGGATTAATATATGTATTATTATTTAATTGTATTTTTATTATATTAATATTCTTAATTTTAGAGGGGAAATTATATTAGGAAAACACAACTGTCTCATTTTTTGATGACTACCAACATTGTAAGTAAAGGTTAGATTCTTAATAAATCATCCACTATTGAAGATTTGAGAATTAGGAAAGGCTTGTAAGGTTTATTCTACTTCCTTACTTACTCTCCCTCTTCTTTGTCATATTTTTTAGGATCTTCCTCTGTTAATTTTAATATATATATATATATAATCATTTATGGTTCATGGAATTTGGTGGGATTGTCATGGAGAGGGGAAAAAGTCATGAATGAAGAGGATTTTATATATTTTAGCAATAATGGTCCCATATGTTTTAACCACACCTCAATAGATATAATGTAATAATCTAAAAGCCGCATGAGTGGGAGTTCATTACTCTTAGGCTTTATAGAAGGTTTATTTTATGCTCTTTAATTCAGTTAATTGATTTATTATGACTCTTATGTGTTTGGGTGTTGTATTATTTCGGTGATTCTCATTTTTTTCATAGAATGTATATAAATTCTAACATACTAGGATATTTTATCCATCATCAATTCATATAACATTTAACTCTCTACATGAGATTTAAAATACAATATTTATGGAATTTTATTTCTCTTTAATTATCTAAAATAGGTTTTGATGGAATGATATATTTATTTAAAAATAATACTATTGTATTTTATGATTTAAAATGTGTTATTATTGTAAGCTATTTATTTAATGAGAAAATTTATAATATGTTATGAATTCTTGAGGGAATTTGATGGGATTTTTTTGTGAGGAGTTCATATTGATAACCTTGAATGAAATTTAGAATATGAATATTTTAATGATTATAAATGTTTTTTTGGATGTAGATTCATTCTTTGTGGATTCATTGTGAGTTTATATACATATCAGAGTACTGTTTTGGGGGATTGATTAATGAAAACAAAATCGGAAATCCAAAATATTGTAAAATTTGATTTTCATGTTGTAAATGGCATTTTTGAGTGCCTTTTAAGACATTAATATTGTAACTCAGAGATGAGATCACCCTATAAGATAATTAATTGAGTAAAATTGGGGTTCACTCCCATAAATTGTCATGGTATAGGGGATTTCTAGAAACTAGAAACATATTGATATCATCGAAATACTATTCATGTCATAAACAAGTGATATGAACCTCTTTCTCTAGGGGATTTCCAATAATTTTATTGGGAGTCATTTTTTTGGAAACCTATCAGGTTCCATTTTTATTAATTGACCAGATAAAGAGTGATATAACTCATTAGGTCTCCCATTTACCTCTTTTATTTCCCTTAGATCCAGGTGATTTGGGAATGTTTTATTACACTAATTTTTTTTATAAAATCTACTCATTTGTTTTATTTTTCCTTCATCCTTGGTTATTCTTATTTTTTGTCCATTGAACTATATAATTAGAGGGTAAATTTCAATAAATCATGTCAAAATTAATATTCTTATTAGAGACTTCAAGTGTATATCATACATTATGTATCCGGATGAGTAAATCATGCCTCTTGTCATATTTACCTCAATGTGTGTTTAAAGGTGAGTTTTTTTAGTTTTTTCAATCAGTTTGTATGAATATTTCCATTTTTTTTGAGTTTCTAAATTTGGGATTTTTTATTTCGTAGGTTTAAGAGTCTATTAGGAGTATAAAGAAATAGTATTTTGTGTTTTATTCATTATAAAATTATGTGGTGAGTTTGGAATTAGTAATCATGGATAGGAAAACTGGTATTAAATTCTAGGTTGTTAAATTTGATTGAATTAATTAAAAAGATATGTCCCTAAAGTCTAATATTATATTGGTTGATGGTTTAAATGATTTATCAGAATGATGGTTGAGGTTGGTGTCTATGTAATTATTTTTGTATCTTGGTTAATTGGTGATTTTTAATTGGAACTACATTACTTGTATTATCATCATAGATGTCTAACGACTATGTGGTTCCTCCATAATGTCCGAATAGTCCCAAGGTGTGATTATAATTAAAAAAAATTATATATGTAGCTAAAATATTTTATATTGGTTCCCTATTTAATTAGTGGCCACATTTCATTTTATGCTTTTTTTTCATTATGCATTGTATTTCAAAGAGAAAAGAGATTTAATTTTTAAAATATGCTGTAAAATGTTATTTTTCATAAATGGGAATTTCATGGGAAATGAGTGAAAAGGTAAAATAGTTTTTAAAATGATTTTTAAAATACTAAATGCGTTTTCTAAAATAATTTTTGAATGGGTTTTGGGAAGGGGACTGTAATGATTAAGACGGTATGTGATGCCAATTTTAATGGTTTAAAAATAGTACTAGACATGGTTTCTAATGAAATTTCATTGAGTATTGAATAATTCATTTTAGAATGTTTGAACTCATATGGGTGATATACTATTTTCTAATCCTTGTGTGCTTGTTGAGATTTCTGGTTGGAAATTCATGTTTTTTGACATATTATAAGATGATGTAAATTTTTTTGGTACCAATGTGATAATTTTTTTGTTTTTTATCAAAGTGACTAGAAAGTCTGTATATATGTTTAATATCCAATAGAGGATTGATTTTTTTCGATACATAGATTAGATGTTGTATAATTTGTGATTTACTAATATCCTCGAAATGAGTATGTGAACTATGACATAAGTTACAATACATATTTTATGTTTCTTTATTATTTTTATTGAATTATTTTGATAGGTAGCTGATTCCATTGTGGGATAAAATCTAATGGCATAACATTGATATGATAAATATATACTGGTAGGTATCCCACGACTAAGAAACAGTCTTATTTGTATAATATACATGGTTTATCAATGAGTGAGATAGTTACATGAGAGGCGATGGGAAATCGTGAGTGAGATGGTCGAGACTGAGATGATGAAGATCAAATTTCCATAAGTGGATGGGATCCTATTTTCATAAATGAATAAAGACTCCATGAGAGATATTTTTCATCCATGGGAGTCCTTGAGTGAAAAGATTGACTTTGGGATGTTATGTATTACCCTATATTGTGTGAGAAGCTAGTGAGTAGTTGGTTATGTTTCCTCCCTCAAGTGAGAAGGGATTGTAGCGGGATTTGTATGAGATATAAATTAGAATAAATCCTACCCATAGTCAGTAGGTATGGGTTATGATTATTTTATGTAATGAATATGCATTATATCTCTTGCGGAAGCAGGTATGGTTAGGTGTCAAGCTAACCTAGTTAGCACATGATGATGTGGCCAGTGTTCAGATATGTGCATTCGAAGTTATGTTTCCATGATGGTGTGTTGCATGGAAGCAACTTAATTATATATATATATATATATATATATTTCAATAATAAACACTTTATGATGTCAACACTAATAATTTATAAGTAATTGGGGATTCATTCTTTTATTATAAACTCACCACTACCCACATACATTGTATGGGTATCTATGTATTTTCATAGACCATCATGTTTCCTATTAGGGAAAACAAATTACTTGGATTTGGTCACATGGTATAATCCCTAGGAAATGAAGGTTACAGAATTAAAATGATGATTATGTGAGTTGGGATAAAGGCTATTATCCTTTTTAATTATCATTAAGTATGTGCACTAGCTATTTGGATGTTTATTAAATAAAATGTTATTCTTATTTTTAATATAGCTAAGTATGTATGTTTCAGTTAATGATTCATATATAATATTTTATTATATTCTATTTTGGACTATATGATATGTTGGGATCATTGTTTTAGGTCTACATGTTTTTGGAATGCTTGGTCAATTAATGGATGATGCAAAAATTAATATGGATTTAGGCATGGCCCTCACGAATTGTTTTTTAGGTTCTCTACATGACCATACTAGTCCCTCATGATGAGTCATTAGCATCTCAAATATAGTGGGGGGGGGGTATGTGTTCTAGTAGTTTTGTAGAAACCCATTTCTCGGGTGCCATTTCGTAAATTTTGTATGGGGAATTAAATTTTAATGGGTTTTATTATAGTTTTTTAAAATTGAGATATTTATTTTATAATATACCATATTTGATGTGATGAATGTGTATGTATCATGTAAATGGTTTTAAATGAATTTAAAATGTATAGAAAACTATTTTCAAATATAAGCAAAAGATTGGATTATCTGTTTTTTTATTTGGAATTTTCATTATAACGTGTATCACCGTTGATTATTTAGGTTGAATGAAATATTTTTTAGGATTAAATGAAAAAAGGGGAATTTTATTTTTAATTTTGGACTATTTTATTTATATAGAGTTTAGTTGTTAGAAATTAAAAATATTATAAGATATTCTTGGTTGATAATTATTTTAATATTAATGGGAATATGTGGATTTTAAATAATATTGCAAATAGATGTTTCCACTAGTTTAGCCTATATTATTAATACTAGTTGGATGCCTATTATTATTCATTGGTAGAGAAAGTCAAGTGAGTGTGTATGATTTTAATGCTATTATCATGATATTTTCATTGGAAAAAATTTCATGTGGACCCCTTTAGTGCATTATGGGCATATTCCATGATAATTGTTTTTTGAAAATGGGAGGAAAATGTGTGGATTTCAATTCATCCTCTAATTTAAACATGTCAATGATTTAAATATATTCATTATTTTGTAATGGAAAATTAAAATTATCCATTTTAAATCAATAACATTATTATTTAAAAGTATAATATTTTACTCATTATTTTCAATCAAAAATGTTGTTTTTTATTATAAATTAAATTGTACAAAATCATGGAAATCATCTTAATGGGTAATATACTCATTGAAAATTTTCACAAAAATGGTGTACACATAGTTTATAATTTTTTTGTTAAAATAATTGCAATACTAGACTCTTGATAAGTTGATGATTATACATATATTAGGGAATCCATGAGGAATGAGGCATAAATATTCAGATCATATTTCAAATAGAGAAATTTTTATAGTTATTTTAGTTTTTTCATTGGAATCTACTTGAATTCTATTGTGGAATGTTTTGATAAATGATTCCTATGAATATTAAAGTGTGTATCTATATCTTTGTATTTATGGGATTCTATATTTCCCTTGAAATTTAAATTCATTTATTTTTGTCAGTTATGTATTGTTTTGATTAATTAAATTACAGTTTTCATTTTTATTGTTGATTGATTAGATAAATATATGTTTTTGTATTTCTATATTTTTTGGGATAAATTATTTTTTACCTTGATTTTTTTAAAGAGGGTGAAATAAAAGTTTCGATTATTGTTAAGACCCTCGACACTTTTTTTATCTCATGGTAATCAACAATGCACTCTATGAATTCTATAATGTTGTTTTATGTATCGACATTGGATATATGGGCTGATATGTTATAATTGTAATTGTAAAATGTTATTTTATATTCCACAACACTTATTTATATATAAATCAATAGGTTTCATACATGGATTTTTTCTTCGATTACATATAATTTTTATTATATAAACACATGACTAATGTAGTATAAAATCTTATTAAAACATATTAAAAATCATATTTTTGTAGTATTTTATATAAAATATAAAATATTGTTTATTAGTATTTAAAAAGGGTCATCATGTGTAGTTGATTTCGTGGATATGTTGGTTCTGTTGAAACCACTGAACAACTAGATGTTAGGTTTCTAAAACAAACACAACAAAAAGAATTAATATAAATTAACACTCAATATCAATACACTAGAACATAGTGTAAAATCCACACCCATGTATCTACACTATAATGAAAACTTCAGAAGAAGCTACAAAATATATTCTAAAAGAATAATATTTAAAATAATTAAATGAAATGAAAAAAATTCACATGGATAGGACTTAGACCTACTAATGCGGGGTACATTTGAAAACATTTATAAGTGGAATAAAATATTTTAATAATAAAAAAATCTCATTACATACAAAACATATATCCACAAACATCATCTTAATGTTGAGTGCATTTGGAGAAACATATTATCCTTTTAAACTATAAAAATGTATTCCAACTTTGGCAATAACATTATAGGTATCACTTTACAAGGACTGAGGCTACAACCCCCTTAATTCTTTCCACCAATGAATAGAACACTTCCCCAATCATCAGGAGTTTACATTTACATAATATTATGATATTTTTATGTATTTTAAATTCATAAAATCATAAAAGAAATAATAATTTGACTCGAGTAGAATAAATCTTATGAAATACATTTTCATCTCCAGACCTCATTATTAGACTTTTCATGGGAATGATTTGATTCTTGATTTTTACTTTAATTTTATATTCTATTTATTGTAGTCTACATAACATTGTAGCTACTCATATCTCATCCTCTCCCAATAATCATAAATTAAACTTCAAGAATCAATAATTTAGTTATATTATATTCTTATCTAGGATATAATTTTCACTTAGATAAACCTAATAATATTCATACTGAGAATCATTTTCATGATTTACTTCTCAGTACTCTAATAGTACCCACAACACTAATCCACTCATAAACTTCCATGGTAGATACATGGTCCCTATCATTTCATATAGATTTCCCAAAAAAACACAATGCCCAATTCCACTTCCCAAAATTTCTAACTGGATCCTTAGTTTTTAAATCTACATGATTCCAAACACTATCTAGTATTTGTATGTCGAATAAATTTCAATAATAAAATTATGACTATGTGATTTTCAACTAAAAATTATTTACTAAAGAATGTGTTGTTATATTTTTGGCTACGTAGCTCACAATATGAGAGTCCTAGACCATTGTACCAATATAATTACTTCTTTAAATATATTCCATTATCCCCATTATCTTGATTAAATCCCCATCATTTTTCAATAATGAAAATTTATGTACATATATTGTTCAATTTATAAATACGAGTTGAAGATTTAATATCCCACTGAAAATATTTCAATTTTATGTGAAAAAATAGATGATGGTACTTATTAATATATCCATATCTTTCATAAATTTTTATTTTCCAAAATCCTGTAATGATTCATGATGTTTAAAATTGAGATAAAATCAGCTGGAACCATTGAGATACAAAAGGATCCACATTACTTCATTACAATGATCTCTTCTAATCTGCATCAAGATTTTTATTATTGATATATATAGAACCTTTTTTTGTACTTATAATTTTTTCAATTCTTGGTTACATATCCATTCCTAACATGAAATTCCGGACCACGAGTGTTGTAATGGGTTTCACCTCAAATATTCCCAAACATACCACCAAATTCTAGAGGTATTCAGATTGATTGAGGAATTTTATTTCATACATTATTTCTATTATGATATATATCCCAAATATCCCTTTATCCTGACCAATATCCTTCTTATCATAACTTATGGACAATTCAAATTTAAAACCATCATCTCTTTCCTCCATTTTATCCGAAACATGTTTATTATCAGCCTGGAGTTGTATGATGATGAACCTCACATCATCATAATCCTTTCTTTAATAGAAATGATCAACACTTCTATAGAATTTTTTTTCAATATAATGGATTTGAACATTCAGTTTCACTATCATGGTGCCTCCATAAAATTATAAAGTCTTTAATTTAACTTTCATAAAATATTACGGGTTTGTTCCTCTAAAAACCCTTTTGGATATTCTATCTAAATCCATTTTGAAAAGTCCTGTCATTCTAAGGATTTACTTGAAGATTTATCTACTATTTGGTTCCTTCATTATTTAATAAAACCACTTCTTCTAAAAAACACTCTTCCAAGTATGTATTTTTTGTTAGAAACCATTCTTTTGAAACATTTAAAGAATCTATTTAATGGTTTATGGTCTAATCCTAGTGTTTTTAGTCATTTGGACTTGCAGTCTCTACTAGTGTCTCGAGTTTTCCATCATCCATGAGAGGAAAAAGGTGACTGTTACATGTGTATCTCAACACATGGATATAAATCCAAACATATCTCCATAACTAACTTTAAGACTCATATATATTCAAAAAAATTTCTATTGGAATATCACCTTCTAGAGATCTCCCCTGATATTCTTTATTCATTGAGGTTTCCTATAGTTCCAACCACAAAAACACTATTAGACAATGACTATATTAAAAATATATTTCCAATCCCTATATTATTCAAATAACAAATATACACATTAAAAATATTGAAACATTCCTAACTTCCAAAAATCCATTTAGTTGAACATTATTTTTGGCTAATTCTTTGATCACATTAGCAACTATCACCTAGTGCAGATCATTCTCTAATATCAATTCCTAAAATATTACGTTATAGATTTTGACAACAATATAAGAGTTATTATTATAGATATGATATCCAAAGCATTGATTTCACTATTCTACAAAAGTGCCATTATTTTGACATATCCTCTACATGATCCATTTTCGTAGAATAAACATGAATGTAGGTTAGTGATAAAATAAATTAATATGGGTATGTTATATATTTTTTCCAGAACACCATGATTCTAAAAGTAGCTTCCTTAATAAATATTATTAACAAATATTTAAAAATTAAGCAATATAATTAACTAGTTCGTCTAAAAATTCATATAGAAAACCATCATGAAACCTCATACCTATTTCCCTCCAAAATAACTTATGATCCATCCTTACCATTACTATATTTGGTTTCAATGTAACTGAAATGATATTAAAAACTGTATTATATTTCAATAGTAGAGCCTCTAGAACTACCTACATCAATTTTCGTCACTATTATTAGGCCTCAAACACTATTTTCTTCCCCACTATTTTAACCATGGATTTATTTGAATGAATGTAATAAAAAAAATTTAACTTCTATTTGAGAAAGAACTACAACACCTTCCTTGTCATATCATCTATGATTGTAAATGAGTATAGTAGGCATACATGTGAAAAAACTAGATCTACATACCATTAAATTTAATGAATAAACTATAAGTAATAGTTCTTTGGTGTCCTATTTGTTGTTTATAAAGACACATTATAATATGACCCTTGAATGAAATATTTTAATGTTCTATAATCCATGTTTTCAAATATTGGTATTCACTAAGTATCTCAAATTTTATTTCCATTATCACTAAAATTTAAAAAACATTAATTCTTTAAGTATAAATAATTAATTTTTTAGTATTAATTGAGTTATTTGAATCTCTTTTAATATACAATGTTTTCTTCTTCACTTCATTTACAACCACCTTATAATCAATTTTTCACTTTCCATATTCCTATTGTAATTTATACTCTTAAACATGTATCATTTTATATCTTGTTTAGATTAAAATATTCTCTCACATTGGTGTGTACAATACTCCTTGAACTTATAGTAAGATTCAATAAATATTGTGATGATAAATTCATGTTTTATCAAAATATTATGTGCTCTACCACCTGTAAGAAGTTCCTTTCAATATATTATAGATGTATAATTCTTCATACTCACACTTTTGTATATTGACGTAAAGGAATATTCAATGTCAATGATCTAATTATTAAGAAAACTGGTGAAATGTAACATAAGGCCACTAATAAATTTTAATATTCTATTTAAATATTCATTTATAAAATAATATATTTTAAAATTGATACATCATTCAATGTTTTTATTATTCAAATGGACATTACTTCAATAATTCATACACATGGTATCGTCTTCTACTAAGATAATAATTCTCCAACTCCTCATTCATTTTACATTATTTTATTTTTTTTTGACATCCATAACATCTCATAAAGTTCACAATATATATGTTCTAGATCAATTATTGAATATCCTTCCGAATAATATTATTTTTCAAAACCAGATTCTAAACAAAAAATAACATTATACCTATTTTACCTCTATAGCTAAATAAATGGTAACCATCCCACATCATGATTCCAAGAGTTTTGGTAGTAATAAAGTTCACTATCTAGATATCCTATTCTAATTATTTATAATTCCAATATACTCGTAATTATATTTATTTCCTGGATGTGATAATCTAATGGATTTCTTTATGAAAGTATACTAAATAATATAAATAAGGAAAAATTCATAATGGTTAACATTTTTAATATATTGGTAATATTATTCATTATTTCTATATAATACTTCACATATTAGATCTTATAATACATGTTCTGGGATACTGACAGCCAGATCATCACTGGTTCTTTCTTATCCAACTATTACCACTATCAATTATTTTTCTCTTTCATCATGTTACTAGTTGGAAGAATATAAAGGTACCTATGGGTTAAATAATTCATAATTTTATATTCCAGTATCTAAAATCCTTCCCATAAAAAATATGTACCCATGATTTACCCTCATCAACTTCCAAAAAATCATTATTTTGTGTAGTCCCACTAAATTCAAAAACATATAAGAGTGATTTATAACTTTTTATCATAATAATACTATAAAGATAAGGTTATAATGATTCTATAAAACCGAGCTATAAAACACCTTGTCTAGGGTATGGTCCTCTGAAAAACTACAAATTATGGTTTGACACATCATGGTAGGTCTGCTACAACCATTAAACATTTTAATATAATATCTATAAATCATTAAATAAATATCCATGATATACCCATATTAGTAGTGCACCAGAACATAGAAAGAAATATAAACCTATGTCACCACAATGCATTTTATACTCCAAAACAGCCATCCTAAGAGCACATTAAACAGGGTAATTGAATAAAAATAAATACATTGAATTTTTTTTTACTTTGTTTGGAATTTTCCTAACTCTATGGTGTGACTGACATAATTATTTATCATAGGATTGTAATAATCATCCAACTAAGAAACTTTACAACATATATGACATATGTATTGATCCTTATATATAAAGTTGAGTCCATATGATTCAATTGTATCCTATACCATTCCAATTATACTAATAATATGTCAACATGTATCTAATCATCATGGTAATCCTTTCATATAGACAGAGACTTCCACTACCTTAACTCCTCCTCTTAGTGAATAGTGTATACTTACATAAAATATTAAATTTTACTCTTATGTAATATTTTGAAGAATCTTATGTTTTCCATTTACAAATATAATAATATGACAATAATCTTACACACCCTTTAAAATGATTCATAAACATGTCATTTGTATCATCAATCATCTTATTTTATCATTTCAATGGTAACTTGTGAATTCATACATTTATGTTCCGTCATTAGTCTACTTCTTTTATAAGTCTTTACATTGATGCTATCACGAAACCATCTTCATATGAGTATCATATATTATAATTTTTTAAATAACACTTCAATTATATTTAACTCAGAAATTTGATAATGGTTTTCAGATGGATAAACAAAATAATATATCATAGTATTGAATCTAAATAATTATTATAAAATTAAATATATTTATAAACCAGAGAACCTAGTTTCCTAAAAAAATAAAATATTGAAAATTAATTACACTTAGAAAAATCAAAATATCATAATGTTTATATTGTTACCCTGAACATGGAAAGTATTTAAAACAAGCAGACATCCATTACATTCATTTTAAAAAATATGGAAACATACCGTAATTTTTATAAATTAATTTGAGTTCATCATTGATTCATTTATAGAAGTAAAATGAGAAAAAACAATTGAAAAAAATATTATAAACATTTGATGAGATTTTGTAATCATGATGTAATTTCATTTTAAAAATGAATATTGTCAGATCCAAATAAAAATTTATTTCAATTTTCATACATATGAATTATAAAAATAAGCATGTTATATACATTCAATGTAGGAGATCCTAATCTATTATTTTTAAAAGTTTCATTTAAACTATAATGAATAATAATTTCATGATCCTCTTTGATGTTTTTTTTCTCATACTCAATATCACAAGTATCAAAATCTCAAAACATTGCATCAATAATAACATTTATTGCCTATTTGAATTATAAATTTAATGACGATGACGATATATATTACATTATTTTTTAAAATGCATAAATTGGTACAATTCACCCATGCTTTTATTTCTACTTCAATAATTATATACATTATTATAAAAAAATTTCATTCTGAGAAAACAATTTAATGAAATATAAGTTTTAAATAACATATACATTTCTTTTTATCATACTTTATAAGAGAAAACAAATATGATATGAATGTTTCAATTGAATTTTATATTATTTTAATATCAACATCAAAAATGGTATAATGGTTGTTTTTTATTGAATATATTGATACCTAAATTATAAATCATCCATTGAAGATGCCAAATTATTATTAGAGAATCCTTGGGCCCCACCCCACCAGTAGTAGAGGGTCCATATTCAACTTATCTGAAAAGATACTTTCACCTTAACCCTGAGGCAGGATGTTTAATTAAGTATACACTTATTGATTCACAATTGGATTTACATATTATTCAAGATACTATAAATGATTTTGGTATTTTCATTGACATGCTTGTAGTCTTGATCCCTCTATAAAAGATAACTAAAGCATCATTTCTACTATCTCTTTAAATAGATATAATATTCTACCATTTTATAACAACAAGTTACATTTTTAGTAATCAAATCAATGAATCCTTGGGTTCTCATGATCATGTTTTGTTTTACCTTCTTGATATTCCCTTGTTTTTTCTTATGAAAACATAGAATGAGTTCTCCAATAAGTAACCAATCAAAATTGGCCATATGGAATAAAATAAAACTCTTTATATTCCAATGGATGCAAACAAGCAGTGAGTGTCTATGATGATATATTTAAGAGACTATGGTTTCTTACTTATAGTGAAATATAGTGGAATATAGTGGATAAATTAGTGGAATTTATAGAATTGAATACAGAAAGAAACACATCTAGATAATAATAATAAAAATTATCTATCATCAATGTAATATTAATATAATGTAATATCTATAAAAAATGAACATGCATAAATGATAATAATCATAGATACAATAAATGTATAAAAAATAACAAAAATGACCAAAAACTATCTTCATTGCTATCATAAGTACAATTTTGGCCCTTTTCACCCATAATGTAACCTAGAATAGAAATAAAGTTTCCATAGTGGTGTGCTTCCCATTATCCATGCCTACATACATGTGGTCTACATAGGTACCAATCGACGATCTGAATTGGGTGCATGTAAAACATATAAGGCCACCGAAAATGGTTTCTAATTACAATCTAACATATGAATAAAAAATTGTAAAAGTGTGCATTATATACATAAATTATGTAAATCTACTAATTAATGTGTGATAATGTCACACCCCGACCTGCCCTTTATTTTATTTTCTAATTTTCTTTAACTTTAAAAAAAATTGTTGGGGTTCGGGTTGAGTCCCAGACTAGAAACTATTGTGTTATTATAAAACGGGTGCGTTTTTCAGCTGATGCCGTGAGACGCATGGGAAGAGCATGTGTTGGAAACCTTGCACGGCTTCGCTTAGGCATTGGCAGGATTTGCCTGCCTTCATGGGTTTGAAATGAGTAAAGGTGGTGATTTATTGTGTTATTAATTTTTTTTTATTGTTATCGATTTTATTATTATTATTAATGTTTTATTATTATAAGTATTAATAATGTCTTATAATAAATTACCTTTGTTGTTATCAATGTTTTATTATTATTATTATGCTTTTAATTTTACTATTATTGTTTTAAATTATTATCATTAGGCTTTCATTTTAAATTGTTTTAAATTGTATCTTATTTTGTTTTTATCTTTATTTTTATTTGTTAGATTTTCATTAGTTTATTATTTATTTTATTTTTATTTTTCCCTATTTCCTAACCCTACCGGCAGACTCCCCAGTTACCCTATTTCATTTTGCGCCACCACACTCCCTCTTCTCCCTCTCCCAGTCACCTTTCGCAGTTCGCCCAGCCAACCTCGCCAACTTCCTTTCCCTCACCTTTTCCGAAACCCTCTTACCGGCAACCACACATCAATCCCCCTCCATCTCCTCGTGCACCAATAGCAACGCCACCAGTCGCGCCTCCTGCCTGTGCTGCACACTCCCTGTGCGACGCCCCTACCCTCTCCCGCATCAGCCACACCTCCCGCCGTCCGCGCACCCTCCTGCGTTTCCCCATCCTGGTGCACCGCACATCTTCTTGTAGTTCTCCACAGCACATTGCCCCCATGTTGTCCCCGCAGCACCTCGGTTCCCTCCTCCTGTGCATCGTCATCATATCGGCCTCCTGCCCTGCCCGCTCTCTCTCTCCTCCGGTACAGCCAATTAGCTCCGCCCGCCTAACCAGCCATCTGAGCGAGCCGCCAGCCTCCACCTCCTAGTCCAGCGCCCACCTGCTACAGCCCTCCTCCTCCTCTCCAACGCTCCATATGCGTCGTGCCTAGCCCCCTTCCCCAGTTTCCACCCTCATCGTTACCTCCAAGCTCACCCAAGTCTTGCCGGGCGTAGGCCGCTCTTCTCTTGCCCCCTTCCCTACTTTCACTGTGCCACCACTCTCCGGCCAGAACCCCGTCGTATCACACACAAGCTGCCCGACCTCCCTTCCCTGGCAATCATCCTCTTGCTGCACCTACACAGCGTTACACACCCCCTTCCCTTTGAACCCGCCGCGACAAACACCTTCACCCAGCCTCACTCCACTGCACACCTCCCTGGGTGGTAAATTTTCTTCTTTTGGTGTATCCATGTTTTAGGGTTTGTTAGTTGATGATTAAATCATAACTTTGTTGTGTTGAATTTATTCCATAGGGTGTTTTTTTGGCTTCTCGTTGGTGTATCTTTGGTGCGAATGAGGTTTCGCACTAGCTTCGGGAGGTTCATCCACGGTTAAGGTAGGAACCCACCTTGAACTCTCCTCCACCATTAAAGGTATATTATTCCCTTGTGTTTTTCCAATGCTTAAATTTTAATTAATTATATTTAGTATATGACCGAATTAACTATTTTGTGTAAATTGAGTCTTTAAAATAATTTAGTTACAATTAATATATTGCACCATACTTATGCGAATTTGTTTTGATTTGGTTCAATGGTCGTTTGATTTTTTAATGTTATGTTTAGGTGGTGTTAGTGTACATATTCTTTTTGAAAACTCACTTTGGGTTGTTTATCAGCGCAGATAAATTGTGCAGTTGTGTATTTGAATGTGTTGTGGTGCAGTTGAATTTTTGGTGGGGTCAAAAAGGTCTTTAGAGTTAAAAGTGGTTTTGAAATGTTTATGGGTGTGTAAAGCTGTGAGTTACCTTTGGAAAATTATGTTATAAATTTTAAAGTGGTTTATTAAATAGTGCAGATGGTGCGCACTGTGTTTTAAAAACATATCGAGGTAGTTTTTTTGCACTGGTTGTTCGTTTGGATTGTTTTAAGTCAATGTTTAGGTATTTTATTTATCATTGTGGTTACAACGCGTTGACATGGTTTTTCCTCGGTCCTGCGATCGTCAGCTTGGGTGTCCTTACGCACCCGTGCGAGGCGTGTTGCGTCGTCGTGACTGGTCTGCGAGCCGAGGTAGGTCCCCTATTGCACTTACCATTAGATTTAGAATTTATTAATTTCTTTTTGTTTTATTAATTTTTTATGAATTAGAAATAATATAAGATAATAAATTTTTAAATGATTATTTGGTGTGAAAATAGCCGTTTATTTTATACCGAACTATTGAAACATTTTCATGATTAGCAGAAACTCGATATTGAAAGAATTCTCATTTTCCATTAAATCATAATTCACAAAATTACAAATGTTATTCTGGTTTTTAAGATAAATGATTACATATGAACAAGTGTTTTGGATTTTCTCAAGAAATGAGGTTTTGCTTTAAAATTGGTGAAGGCCCGTTTGGCACTATTATAAAATAAATTATTTTGGAAAACATATTCAGGGGTGATTTTGGTGTGTGTTGATTGCGTGAGCTATATGTGATGTTTGTTCATCATGACTAATTGTTTGGCATTGATTATTCACCCCTCTTTTATTATATGTGTTGACATGGGAACCTGCCATAGTGAGTGAATCTTCTAGGAATGATTACTGCACTAGTTTAGACCACGCACTAGCTAGTGGCCCCATTGTAGGGGAATGCTGAGTTATTTCTATTATGGGGATTGGGCCCCTCGGTTAGGCCATGTAGGGCTATACCGAGTTGAAGTATGGGTGTTATGACGTCATCGAGTTAGGGCATGACTTCAGGATGAGTCACATGAATAGTACGTTTTGGATTGTTCATGATCTCCTAGGTTCGACCCATGTTTCTTTTAGTGTTTATTTATATGTGGTGGACAATTCAGAGGTCTATTTTGGTTTCGGACCCCTGTGTGACACTTTTTCCATTTCCCTTGTTGTGTGTTGTGTGTTAGGTGTAGTTTTCCTTTCTAGCTAATAACTAAAGTTTGGTTTTCTTATTGTTTACAAAAATATTTTAAAAACGCAATGCACCTGTTCATTTTAAACATTAGAAATTGTTTTTAAATTATAAAGGCAGTGAACTGAAACTTGTTTTAGAAATGAAAGTGTGTGGGTGTGAAAAACAATATTTTGTATATTTAGTTAAAACCTGGAATTAGTAAATTTCTTTATTTAAAGTTAGTTCATTTAGAATAGTTTGTTGGGCATGCCTACTGAGTTTTAATACTCATGCCTGTAATGTATTCTTGTTTTTAGTTTTTTTTCAGGTTTGAGTTTATCTCTCTCGCTGTGGGTGAGATTTGGTTGTGGACCGGTGAGCGACTCTCGCAGTCGCGAGGAGTTTTGGTCATGGTCAGGTTAGTTGTTGTTGTTGGTCGTTCTTTCTTTTCGTGTTGTTTATTTACTTTTTGTTGTTCTATTTTCTTTCCACTGCTTTACCTATTTTCATTGGGTGAAATCGTTCCCTATTGCTCTCTTTGATGCCCTGGTGCTTGTCTATAAGGCCCCAACCTTAAACCTTACATAATCTTGAGTTATCACAAGATTACACGTTGAGGATCTTTTCAGGTTTAGAGTTTTAGAGAATTAGATCATGAAACTTAGATTACATTCCACATTTAAACAAAGTGGTTACATAAAAGACAGTATTCATTCTTCCCATCAACGGAAACATATTGAAAATAAAACATGGATTATTTCTTGACACATACTTGACACTATCATCACATGATGTACCTTTCCCTTGACCTATGAAAAACATTTCAAAAACATGGGATGAGCATAAAAAGCTCAGTAAGGGTTATAAAAAATATGGAAAGGTAACATGAGTTCATATATACATAAGAATGAAATCACACTTTACCCATAAAACGAAGGTACATTAACTTACCTCATCAAACCATGAATAAATCATAGAAATCATAATACATAAAGGTAACTTGAGGCATTCATAACATTCTTACGTAGGGAGTAACCCTATTGGTTATGTTTGGAATACCCATCACAACATATTCCCTAAATCTCTTCGGAGAAACCATAACGTTTTACTCCTTCGCGTTACCCAATGCATTGGAGAGCTATATCAGGCTCACCCGCCCTTAGTTTATCACGGAACCACACGTTTTCATAACAATGCCCAAGAACCATAACATAAAAATATCATATAAAACATGCATAAAGGAAACAAAACATTTCCACATTTCAATCACAATATTACATTTTAGTATTTTGAAATAATGAATCCATACAAAAAGAAACCATTTCCAAAACCATTTAAAACATTTAATAAGGAGAATTTTGAATCAAAGTGTCCCATACCACCTTGAAGATTTTAACATTTTAAACCATTAATATCCATATAAATAAATCCTTAAAACCATTTTGAAAACATGGATATTAATAAGAACAAGTCATTAAAACATTTAAAGCGATATTTTGGTCAAAGGGTTTTTACCAAAATTAGAGACACTTGGATACAATAATTGAGGAATGACATTTAATCAGAACATTATAATATCATGAGAATAAATGGATTCATGATATAATATTCCACAGGACAGTATATAGACCATATAAGAGTGAATTGGTGAATAAAAACAATGAAGCCTCAATAGGGATGTGAAATGTGAGGAAATCCCTTATAAGGAAGGTATCCTTAAATTAAGGATAAATTAATATCAAAATTATGTGTGAAAAATATAAATACACCCAATATAATTGGATATTAAGTGTAAAACAATAAAATGTCATTCACACATATTCAAAAGATGACATATTCAATAACTACATGTTGAACCCAAAGAAATCGAAATTGGGTTAAAACGTTCCCTTGTTAAGATTCGACAACCTAACGGCTTTACTTCAAAAATTCCGAAAATGAGTTGGTGAGAGGTAATAAGGGAATTTCATCACTTGGACCTAAAATTTACATCAATCAGGATATAGAAGAACATATCCCAACATAACAGTATGTGAATTAAAAGACATAACAAACAAAGTCTTTTAAAATGAGGAGCGTTAAAGGTTCCATTACCGACTTGGGTAACTTTCGAAAAGTACACCCCATTGAAGAAGTGTCATAAAATGAATATGTAAATACCCATAAATGGAATTATATTACAAAAGTATTGTAATAATGGGAAGTACATAAACCACTCAAATTAAATTGTGGAAAATGTAGCCTAAATCTCACAGGAATAAAAGTGAGATGAAAAATCCCTTACGAAAACTCGGCAGCCTAACGGCGCCAGTTAAAACTCCCAAAATGGATTGATGAGAGAGAATAGGGTCTCTCATCACATGAACATAAAAATTACAGTAAGTGTAATATAAAATAACATCCCAATAACAATAAATATGAGATTTAGAGGGAATGACATAAAAGATTATACTTAAAAAGAAATAGTGGAGTAGGATCCCTTACCTCAGGTCCGACTTGACTCGATCGTTCTTTAACGTCCTGAATAATAAACTTGAGTTAATTTATAATTTCTTATGAACCTTCTTAAATTTCATTATTCCTTTTATATCACTTATTTCAATGTTATAAACATTATGTAATCATTTAAGTTAATAATGTTTGTTTTTTCAATATTTGGTTCTTTAGTCGAAAATGGACTTCTTACAATTACATGTTATTTGTGTGGTCAAAGGTTCATTATATCCAGAATGATATTCATGATTTGGATATCATATATATCATATATATCCAGCATTTACATGTATTTATAATATTACATAATCATTTAGAGGTAAGAAATGAAATGCGCTGTTCATGGAGACGGTAAGCCGTACGTACACATGAACGCTACTTTCATTTCTATCTCATACTTTAATGGAAAGAAACAATAATGATATAGAGGTATATTATAATTCCAGTATAACATCATATATAATAACTTTAAATCCATCCTTTATACGTCCCACATATGGCATTAACGAATCAAATCACTTTGAGGGGGCGGTAGTCCGCACTTCCTAAAATGAAATTATCGTGTTTACCCACAATGGAAACCATAAAGGTATGAAACAAATGAAAATACAGAAGCTTAAGTAAAACATAAAAATATTATATTTCATATATAAATATAGTGTTATCTAAATTGCCACCTTTGAAGGTGTTATATGAGTGTTGAACAATCAGCGTTTCGGGAGGCAGAATTTCGCCATCCATGAAAACCGTATGTTATTTAACCATTTGATGTAGTTGTGTGAGAGTGTAGCTCGAATAAATCTTATAACAACATCCTAGTATACTGAAGATACTGGTGTTTTTACAAAAGAAGTAAATAAAAATAGTTTAGGGGGTTGGAGAAGCGAAATAAAACAAATGCACATGAGAGAATGAATTACCTTTAAAAGTGCAACTCCTTTTGATTTGAGCCTGAAGGCTTCCTTTGAAAGGATTATGCCCAAAGGGAATCCTCTAGGATGAGGATAGGGATGTGGAGAGAGTAAATGGGCAGGGTATGGGCGAGCCAAAGACATGAGGAGTGTGTGAAATGAGGTAGAGGTGGGGGACATTTATAAGAGGAGAGGAGGGGCACTTTTGGAAATCATAATACTATTATTTTATTTTCAAAAGTGTTTCGAATTTCTAAGGTCCCACATTTATATATTTCAATGATAAGATGATAAGGCTTATAAATATTCCCATCCAATAGTTTTTGGACAAGTGTAGGTATTAGAGTTTATATTATCATTTCATTTTATTTAAACTGTTCATTAATGAGGTCATCGTTGCATCATCATGATGTCGTAATGAAATTAATTTATTTAATATCTAAAAATTATAAAAAAATACTATGATGTAGGAAATATTTTTAGATTTCTAATGAATATTTATAGTAAAAATTTGGACTTGTGTAACCCCACTAAAAAACTGTTTTAGTAAAACAACTCATGTTTGTGTCAATTTAATTTTAACATTAAATAAATATATATTAATGTCATTTTCCAACCAAAGTGGCTACATGGGGTCCCCAAGTTGACCCATTGGTTATCTTGGTTGGCCATTACTCATAAAATAGGGTTAGGACAAGTGTCATAGTGTTTTCAAATTTTTATAATATCATTTTTACCTTAAATTACACTAATTACCTCTAATCACGATTAATGAAAAAAAGTTACTATTCACCAAAAAAAATATTTTCATTCCATTGAACCAAATTTTTCATACTAATGACAACCATGTTTGTCGGATTTTCAAAATTCAATACACATTAGTGGTAAACTTTCATTTAACTGAAAAATCAGTTTGCTTGATTACCACTTAGTGGTTTCACTATTCATAAAAAATTGGAGTTTTTCAGAAAATTACCAAAAATTCAACCTAAGCTATATTTGATATTCCGAATTAAAAAATGATGTCTATTTTATAAAATTAATAACATATAAGTCACATTAATTAATTTAATAATTAATTTCCACTGTCATATCAAATAGTGTGTTTTTATGAAACAATAAGTATCAAAAGATTGACACTGGTTTAAGTGTGATTTCAAAGTGAAATTAATTTCAACGACCACTATTGGATTTAATGGTAAACATATATTCTAATTTAACTTTAAAACCAATTCAAAAGATAATCTAATCATATAAATAAATTAGATTAAAAAGAGGTTTTGAATTAAAATACAACATTTTACACTATTCATTTAAAAAAATGAACTTCATCGGAAAGATACCAAAAATTTACACAAAGTAAATTTTGATGTCCCAATTCTTAAGAAGAGTTTTATTTGGTTCAATTGAATGTATAAGAGTGAACAAAACTATATTTAATGACGGTTCACCATCAAAAGGCGATAAGTGACCCTTTAGTGAAAACCAGGGCATATACGCCTAAAATTGAATTCTTTCCATATTTTTAGCCTTTATCTTTTATTGGATAAATGTAAAAACCTTTAAAAACATTTATAATAATTTTTTAGTTATTTCTATCCATTCCCTCCAATACAACGGCTACATGTTAACTACCATTTAAAATAATATTATTTTATTATTAGAGTGCAACGTAAGATTCCCAAGAAACTCGTTGTTGCGTGTTTGGTACGCCATCGAGCATAGCGTCCCCTTTAAAGTCATATTAATATTTTATTCACAAATATGGATAAATATAAAAATGTCATATTCTTTATATACCTGGGGTGTTACATCGTTCCCCCCTTTTAGGAATTGTGTCCTCGCAATTTTAAAATTGGGCTCAGAAACTTCATTGAAAATCCCACATCGAAACAAGAGTTAATAAAACAATCACTTTAAAAGAAAGAAAGAGGAGTACAAAGGTCACCCGAGTTAACCCATACAAGGATTCTATGTAAGAAAACATGGACATGGAAGAAAAAACAAAGGGTCGTGTTCTGAGGGAGAGTGATAGTAAACATGTCTAGGAGAAAGGTAACTATAAAAAAAATCAAAAACTTGTGATGGGTTAAACTGTATTCGATTCCCCTGTAGGAAAAGTTAATAAAAAACATTTTTGTTTTACTTTAATTTTTATTGGGGAATTTATTCATAAGAAAACATAATCAGTTATCATGTGGACTTTCAACTTTTATTAGATTCCTTACACAAACTCATATTTTCCCAAAACGACGAGTATTTAGGAAGACTTGTTCTCATTAAGAGTACTATAATCAAATTCTTGAGAATCACCTAATCGAAAAAAGAGAACTATATAAATCCCATATCTTTAGACCTTAACCAAAACCAAAACCAAAAAGGTTAGTACAAGGTCAGATAATCCAGAAAAGGATGACCCTTTAAAAAGAAAATCTATGCTTAATCTCCAAAATTTGTCCAACAAAACCCAAAGTTCAACGTGGACCATTCGATACTCAATTTGTCCATAAAATACTTCAAAGTAAACCAAACTAAGATTGAAACCAATATATTTGAAGGATTTAGTCACATAGTCCTCCAAGTTAAATCATAACATTTATCTCCAAACAACATCAGTTGCTCCTAAAGTCTCTTATTGAAAAGTAATTAACCTAATCACATATCCTCCATGATAGGTTAATCATTTTCATAAATAACCCAAAATAAACTTACTCTTAATTCATTAAATCATATAACTAGAAAGAATCAGTCAAACTAACCAGGGACTTCACGTAGTCCAGTGGTAGGCGATAAATACCAGTCACACTTTGGTTGTGGGTTCGATTCCCACAGCTTTGTCCAACGCGACGGGTAATCACACAGTCTGCGTGTTGTCCTTTTTCCAAAACTATATAATTCTCAAATCATTCCCCAAAAAGGGATAAAATCATAAAAAATAACCATAACATAATTTGACCTCAATTTTATCTCATGCCTTTCACTTCAATCATAACATATAGTAACCCATAATTACCTCAAAAGTAAGGATCATATAAACCCAAATGGTTCTTTATAACTATGTCCACAAAAGAAAAGATAACTATTCCTTGAAAAAAAAATTCCTATATTAAACATCAGGGTTACACATAATATAAAAAGGCTTCTAATGTAACCCCATCATCAAAAGAGACTTAATACACTTAATAATTTCACCATAACACTTGAAGCCCTTATATTTTGACATCTTACTCATTCAACATTCTTCATGATCCATTAACCATTCCTTTCCAACTTATTCAGAAATACCTCTTTCATACAAAAAAAATCATGAATCATATCCTAAGATTCCAAAATAGGAAAACAATAGTCATGAAATAGTACATACTTTTAACTGGTCATTGTGAGTTTCTTCATCCTCAATCAGAATGGCATTATGTAGTGGTAAACTAAAATTTGTACACTCTTGGTGTCCCCATTCACGAAACTTCTTCATAGGACATGTGTTTTCATAATGAACATGCACACCACATTTAAAACATTCAATTGATCCCTCAGAAAGAACATCTTTCCCTTTCCTCGAGTCAACTGGATGCTTCCTTTTTTCCATGGATGGTTCTTGCTTTATGACCTTCATTTCCACATCTATAGCATATTTCTGTCCCTTTGAAACATTTTCCTAGGTGTTTCTTTCCACATTTTTGACACATAGGTTTTTAAACACACTTACCTTTATGATTATTACCTGTACTTCTGTAGGGATTTGTTTCTTGCATATATGATGCCTTAGAAAAATCTCCAAGTTTTAGGTGGTCAATCATGACTCTAGATAGTTGGTTGAGGATAATCATAAGATTTCTCATTGCAGCTACCATATCATTCAGTTGCTTGCTCAAAAAACTTTCACAGTTTCCTTCACATCCACTGTTACTTTGGTGCCTGCTAGATCCAGCCATTTACTAAAACCAAAAAGGTCAGTGTGAGTATATCAACAAAACCATCATGTACTAATGAGTAAGATAAACACTAAGATATACTTACTCAATCACTTTATCTAAAACTAGGACTCTTTCTGAAATCCTAACCATTATGGTAATGTCACTTATGCATAAAGAATACCCTAACCTCTAAAGTTATCTAAACCGACTTTTTATACCAACTATAAGGCCCCATCCTTAAACCTTACATAATCTTGAGTTATCACAAGATTACACGTTGAGGATCTTTTCAGGTTTAGAGTTTTAGAGAATTAGATCATGAAACTTGCATTACATTCCACATTTAAACAAAGTTGTTACATAAAAGAGAGTATTCATTTTTCCCATCAACGGAAACATATTGAAAATAAAACATGGATTCTTTCTTGACACATCCTTGACACTATCATCACATCATGTACCTTTCCCTTGACCTGTGAAAAACATTTCAAAAACTTGGGATGAGCATAAAAAGCTCAGTAAAGGTTATAAAAAATATGGAAAGGTAACACGAGTTCATATATACATAAGAATGAAATCACACTTTACCCATAAAACAAAGGCACTTTAACTTACCTCATCAAACCATGAATAAATCATAGAAATCATAAGACATAAAGGTAACTTGAGGCATTCATAACATTCTTACGTAGGGAGTAACCCTCTTGGTTACGTTTGGAATACCCATCACAGTATATTCCCTAAATCTCTTTGTAGAAACCTTAACGTTTCACTCCTTCGCGTTACCCAATGCATTGGAGAGCTATATCGGGCTCACCCGCCCTTAGTTTATCACGGAACCACCCGTTTTCATAACAATGCCCAAGAACCATAACATAAACGTATCACATAAAAAATGCATAAAGGAAACAAAACATTTCCACATTTCAATCAGAATATTACATTTTAGTATTTTGAAATAATGAATCCATACAAAAATAAACCATTTCCAAAACCATTTAAAACATTTAATAAGGAGAATTTTGAATCAAAGTGTCCCATACCAACTTGAAGATTTTAAAATTTTAAACCATTAATATACATATAAATAAATCCTTAAAACCATTTTGAAAACATGGATATTAATAAGAACAAGTCAATAAAACATTTAAAGCGATATTTTGGTCAAAGGGTTTTTACAAAAATTAGAGAAACTTGAATACAATAATTGAGGAAAAACATTTAATAAGAACTTTATAATATCATGAGAATAAATGGATTCATGATATAATATTCCAAAGGAAAGTATATACACCATATAAGAGTGTATTGGTTCATAAAAACAATGAAGTCTCAATAGGGATGTGAAATGTGATCAAATCCCTTATAAGGAAGGTATCCTTAAATTAAGGATAAGTCAATATCAAAATTATCTGTGACAAATATAAATACACCCAATATAATTGGATATTAAGTGTAAAACAATAAAAGGTCATTCATACATATTCAAAGGATGACATATTCAATAACTACATGTTGAACCCAAAGAAATCGAAATTGGGTTAAAACGTTCCCTTGGTAAAATTCGACAGCCTAACGGCGTCACTTCAAAAATTCAGAAAATGAGTTGATGAGAGATAAAAAGGGAATCTCATCACATGGACATAAAATTTACATCAATCAGGATATATAAGAACATATCCCAACATAATATAATGTGAATTAAAAGACATAACAAACGAAGTCTTTTAAAATGAGGAGGGTGAAAGGTTCCATTACCGACTTGGGTAACTTTCGAAAAGTACACCCCATTGAAGAAGTGTCATAAAATGAATATGTAAATACCCATAAATGGAAATATATTACAAAAATATTGTAATAATGGGCAGTACATAAACCACTCAAATGAAATTGTTCCAAATGTAGCATAAATCTCACAGGAATAAAAGTGAGATGAAAAATCCCTTACGAAAACTCGGCAACCTAACGACGCCACATAAAACTTCCAAAATGGATTGATGAGAGAGAATAGGGTCTCTCATCACATGAACATAAAAATTAAAGTAAGTGTAATATAAAATAACATCCCAATAACAAGAACGATTAGCTTTAGAGGGAATGACATAAAAGAGTATACTTAAAAAGAAATAGTGGAGTAGGATTCCTTACCTCAGGTTTGACTTGACTCGATCGTTCTTTAACATCCTGAATAATAAACTTGAGTTAATTTATACATTCTTATGAACCTTATTAAAGTTCATTATTCCTTTTATATCACTTATTTCAATGTTATAAACATTATGTAATCATTTATGTTAATAATGTTTGTTTTTTCAATATTTGGTTCTTTAGTCGAAAATGGACTTCTTACAATTACATGTTGTTTGTGTGGTAAAAGGTTCATTATATCCAGAATGATATTAATGATTTGGATATCATATATATCATATATATCCAGCATATACATGTATTTATAATATTACATAATCATTTAGAGGTAAGAAATGAAATGCACCGTTCATGGAGACGGTAAGCCGTACGTACGGATGAACGCTACTTTCATTTCTATCTCATACTTTAATGGAAAGAAACAATAATGATATAGAGGTATATTATAATTCCAGTATAAAATCATATATAATAAATTTAAATCCATCCTTTATAAGTCCCATGTATGGCATTAACGAATCAAATCACTTTGAGGGGGTGGTAGTCCGCACTTCCTAAAATAAAATTATCGTGTTTACCCACAATGGAAACCATAAAGGTATGAAACAAATGAAAATACAGAAGCTTAAGTAAAACATAAACATATTATATAACATATATAAATATAGTGTCATCTAAATGGCCACCTTTTAAGGTGTTATATGACTGTTGAACAATCATCGTTTCGGGAGGCAGAATTTTGCCATCCACGGAAACCGTATGTTCTTTAACCATTTGATGTAGTTGTGTGAGAGTGTAGCTCGAATAAATCTTATAACAACATCCTAGTATATGGAAGATACTGGTGGTGTTACAAAAGTAGTAAATAAAAAGAGTTTAGGGGGTTGGAGAAGCGAAATAAAACAAATGAACATGAGAGAATGAATTACCTTTAAAAGTGTAACTCCTTTTGATTTGAGCCTAAAGGCTTCCTTTTAAAGGATTATGACCAAAGGAAATCCTCTAGGATGAGGATAGTGATGTTTAGAGAGTAAATTGGCAGGGTATGGACGAGCCAAAGGCTTGAGGAGTGTGTGAAATGAGGTAGAGGTGGGGGCTTTTTATAAGAGGAGAGGAGGGGCACTTTTAGAAATCATGAAACTATTAATTTATTTTCAAAGGTGTTTCTAATTTATAAGGTCCCATAATGATATATTTCGAAGATAAGATGATAAGTATTCGAAATATTCCCATCCAATAGTTTTTGGACAAGTGTAGGTCTTATATTTTATATTATCGTTTCATTTTATTTAAACTATTCATTAATGAGGTCATCATTGCATTATCTTGATGTCATAATTAAATTACTTTATTTAATATCTAAAAATTATAAAAAAAATAATATGATTTAGTAAATCTTTTTATCTTTCTAAAGAATATTTATAGTCAAAATTTGGACTTGTGTAACCCCACTAAAAAACTGTTTTAGTAAAACAACTCATGTTTGTGTCAATTTAATTTTAACATTAAATAAATATATATTAATGTCATTTTCCAACCAAAGTGGCTCCATGGGGTCCCCAAGTTGACCCATGGGTTTTCATGGTCGGCCATGACTCATCCAAAAGGGGTAGGAAAAGTTTCATGGTGTTTTCATATTTTTATAATATCATTTTTACCTTAAATTATACTAATTACCTCTAATCAGGATTAATGAAAAAAAGTTACTATTCACCAAAAAAAATATTTTAATCCCATTGAACCACATTTTACATAATAATGACAACCATGTATGTCGTATTTTCAAAATTTAATACACATTAGTGGTAAACTTTCATTTAACTGAAAAATCAGTTTGCTTGATTTCCACTTAGTGGTTTCACTATTCATCAAAAATTGGAGTTTTTCAGAAAATTACCAAAAATTCAACCTAAGCTATATTTTATATTCCGAATTCAAAAATGATGTCTATTTTATAAAATTCATAGCATATAAGTCATATTAATTAATTTAATAATTAATTCCCGCTGTCAAATCAAATAGCGTGTTTTTATGAAACAATAAGTATCAAAAGATTGACACTAGTTTAAGTCTGATTTCAAAGTGAAATTAATTTCAATGACCACTATTGGATTTAACGGTAAAAATATATTCAAATTTCACTTTAAAACCAATTCAAAATATAATCTAATCATATAAATAAATTATATTAAAAAGTGGTTTTGAATTAAAATACATCATTTTACACTATTCATTTAAAAAAATGAACATTATCGGAAAGATACCAAAAATTTACACAAAGTAAATTTTGATGTCCCAATTATTGAGAAGAGTTTTATATGGTCCAATTTAATGTATAAGAGTGAACAGAACTATATTTAATGACGGTTCGCCATCAAAAGGCGATAAGTGACCCTTTAGTGAAAACCAGGGCATATACGCCTAAAATTGAATTCTTTCAATATTTTTAGCCTCTATCTTTTATTGGATAAATGTAAAAACATTTAAAAACATTTATAATAATTTTTTAGTTATTTCTATCCATTCCCACCAATACAACGGCTACATGTTAACTACCATTTAAAATGATATTATTTTATTATTAGAGTGCAACGTAAGATTCCCAAGAAACTCGTTGTTGCGTGTTGGGTACGCCATCAAGAATAGAGTCCCCTTTATAGTCATATTAATATTTTATTCACAAATATGGATAAATATAAAAATGTCATATTCTTTATTTACCTGGGGTGTTACATTGTCACCAGCCCGGGAGGATCGGGAACGACTCTCGGGCCATGTCGCAGGCTGGCTCGGGTGACCAGTTCAAGGTCAACATGGGTTGGTTCGTGAAAAAATGGTATCAGAGGGAGGTTGTATCTTGAGAGGACCTTGTTTTTCAGAGCTCCCATGTTTATTTGGGGTTGTCATCATATAAGGAGTAGAATTTTCAGGACTCGAGGCATACAGACGAGAAGGACGTCATGAACCCTTTCTCGTTCCGAACCTCAGGTTACCATGGGATGTTTGGGTTGTCGATGTCTTTTGATTCTTATGGTTTGTTTGGTATTGGGAAATGAAATGAGAGTTGGGAAAGCGGCCTCTGTGAGCTTGCATGGTCTGGTAAGCCATGTGGAGACGAGGAATTTTCCCTAGAATACTCTCAGTGATGGTGGTGTGACTGTTGTATGGCCGCTAACCATATGGTCGAGTCACCCCTCATCACTATTTTCCCCCTAGTGAATCATTTGAGTTTTCCTTCATTCTGAAAAAAATTGTTTTTTAATGTTTTATTTTGGATATTGTGAAAAGTTTAGATTGAAATGGAAATGATCATGTCTTGATTATGTTCTTTGTTTCCTTGTTCCTTAGTGTTCACCCCAAAAAAGGTTTGATGGATGCCCAAGGTGAAGCTTCAAGTGGTGCTCCCCTAGAGGATCCTCTAGTTGATCAGCCCATAGACTATGTTCTGGAGTTCCAGAAGTTGAACCCTCATCTTTTTTTATGGAAAATAAGAGTCTCTTGAGGCAGAGGAGTGGTTGTAGAATATTGAGAAGATGTTCAGTTTTGTTTGGTTTCCAGAGTCATTAAAGGTGAAGTTTCCTACCTTTATGCTTGAAGGCCCACCTTGGAAATGGTGTAAGTCTATGTCTTGGAATAATCGTTGATAAGTTCTAACAATGGAGTTTTTCAAGTCATCATTTATCCAACAACACTTCTCTGTGTTGACAAAGATGAGGAAGAGGATGGAGTTGTGTTGTCTTCAGCAAGGTGTTGAATCGTTACTGGAATTCTATCGAGGGTTCATAGATCTAGTTACGTATGATCAGTGGTTTGTTTTAAATGATCCCGAGAAGGCTGGATAATTTGATTCTGGACTTCGACCTGAGCTGCGATCGAGAGTGGAAGAGATCAACCTAACCACCTTTTCAGATGTTGTCGAGCAATCCATTCATGCTGAAGCTGAGCTAGTAGGAAGACTTGAGGTGGAAAATCATCCATCTTTGGAAAGAATTGCAGAGGATGCAGATAAGAAGAGTGAGAAGCGACCTGATGCTGGTGGTGCTGGTAGAGGAATCAAGAGGCCTTTAGAACTTCAGTCATCTTCTTCACAGCGCAATGTTGTAATCTGTCACCAGTGTGGTAGGAAGGGTGACAAAAGGCTGACATGTCCAAGTGCTCCAAGACCCTGCCACACCTATGGACATCTAGGTCACTCGCAACAATTCCGCCATGGAGTTTCCAAGAAGCACGCTGAAGCTAGACTTGGCTCGTCGAAGGTCACCTCAGCCCGTCAGTAGGAGTAGGGTGATGTTTGGGGTCGGTTTGAGGTTTTATCTCTATAGTGTTTCTTGGGTGTAGCAATCGTCTCTTGTATTGTTTTTCAGTGTTCCTTTTCTTTCAGTTGTAAGAATGGTTATGGTTGAACCTCTTTGGAACATTTATTTTTATTAGAAGCGTGTTTGGTGAAATTATGGTTTGTGTGTTGTGTTTGGTAATTTCTGAAGCCTGACTGCGAGGCAGAAGATGCTTCAATCATCGGTGCTCCAGCTATAGGCCTCGGAGTGAAGCTGGCGCGTAGTCAGGAGAGCCCCAACGGTGAAAATGGTCATTGTTTTAACCTTTTTCCTTAATGTGTCATGGTTTGTATGTTTTTTTGGCGGTGTGTTGTCATTTATATAGAAATGGTGGTAATTTTGATGCTCTACTAGTTAGGCCCTTCCTTCCCTCCCAAGCCCTTGTGGTGGGGTTTTTGGTCTGTGCGGAAAATTTTCAATTTCATTTAATCTCGTCAGTTCTTATGGTGGGGAGACCCACAATGGGTCACACAATGTTACACCTGAAGAAATTGAGAGTTAGCCCAATCCTTCTGCTGGGGAGTCTGTTTGGGCCTCCCCGTGTCAGCATCAGAGTTTCTTTTCATGTATCGTAAGGGGGTAGGTGGTCTCATGTGGAACCACCTAATCTTGAGTTCGTTCTCTCGAGTAGATGTTGAGACTGGGGTACACCCAATGGTTTAGTTGGACTAAGATTATAGGGATAAGTCTTGGAGGTGATTTAAGTTCATTAATTCCTTGGTTGAAACAGATGGTTTGAGTTCAACTTGGTGAAAATCAAGGAGATCTTATTTTATGGATGAGCTGTGTGTCATGGGTTTTCAGTGTCTGTTTGGATTGATCAACTGGAGGTGCTTAAACATTTGGGGGGAGAGTGACACTTAAGGAGGTTCATATTTGGGTCTTGACTTTATCGCGGCTTTCTGTGGGCAGAAAGCGTTATGGTGGGGGAAATTTTCAAACCCCGACCTTCCCTTTATTTCATTTTATAATTTTATTTAACTTTAAAAAAAATTTTGGGGTTCGGATTGAGTCCCAGACTAAAAACTATTGTGTTATGAAAAAACGGTGCGTTTTTTAGCTGAAGTCGTGAGACGCATGGCCGAAGCGCGTGTTGGAAACCCTGCACGGCTCCACTTAGGCATTGGCACGATTTGTCTGCCTTCGAAGGTTTGAAATGAGTAAAGGTGGTGATTTATTGTGTTACTAATTTTTATTATTGTTAATGATTTTATTATTATTATTAATGTTTTATTATTATAAATATTAATAATGTCTTATTAAAAATTACCATTGTTGTTATCAAAGTTTTATTATTATTATTAAGCTTTTATTTTAACTATTATTGTTTTAAATTATTATCATTAGGCTTTTATTTTAAATTGTATCTTATTTTGTTTTTATCATTATTTTTATTTGTTAGACTTTCATCTATTTATTATTTATTTTATTTTAATTTTTCCCTATTTCCTAACCCTACTGGAGGACTCCTCTGTTACCCTATTTCATTTTGCACCGCCACACTCCCTCTTCTCCCTCTCCCCATCACCTTCCGTAGTTCGCCCAACCAACCTCTCCGACTTTATTTCCCTCACCTTGGCCGACACCCTCCAGCCGACAACCGCAAATCATTCCCCCTCCCTCTCCTCACGCACCAACAAAAACACCACCAGCCGCGCCTCCCGCCTGTGTTGAGCACTCCCTGCGCGACACCCCAACCCTCTCCCGCGTAAGGCACACATCCCACCGTCCACGCACCCTCCTGTGATTCTCCGTACGGGCGCACCTCACCTTTGCTTGTAGTTGTCCCCAGCACATTGCCCCCATGTTGTCCCCGCAGCGCCTTAGTTCCCTCCTCCTGTACACCGTCATCAGATCGGCCTCCTGCCCTGCCCGCTCTCCCTCTCCGCCAGTGCAACCAATCAGCTCCGCCCGCCTACCCAACCATCCGAGTGAGCCGCCGGCCTCCACCTCCATGTCTAGTGCCCACATACTGTTCCCTCCTCTTGCGCTCCGCCTGCGCCGTGCCCAACCCCCTTCCCTAGTTTTTCCCCCTCGCCGTTACCTCCAAGCTCACCCAAGTCTTTCCGGGAGCAGGCCGCTCTTCCCGCGCCCCCTGCCCTGCTTTCACTGCACCACCACTTCCCTCGAGAATCTCATCTCAGAACACACCAGTTGCAAGAATTCCCTTCTCCAGCAGTCATCCTCCTGCTGCACCTACACAACAATACACACCCCCTTCCCTTTAAACCCGCCGCGACAAACCCCTTCACCTAGCCTCACTCCGCTGCACACCTCCCTGGGTGATAAATTTTATTCATTTGGTGTATCCATGTTTTAGGGTTTGTTAGTTTCTGAATAAATCATATCTTTGGTGTGTCGAATTTATTACATAGGGTCTTTTTTTGGCTTCTCATTGGTGCATCTTCGGTGTGAATGATGTTTCGCACCGGCTTCGGGAGGTTCGTCCACGGTTAAGATAGGAACCCGCCTTGCACTCTCCTCTACCATTAAAGATATATTATTCCCTTGTGTTTTTCTAATGAATAAATTTTAAATAATTATATTTATTATATGACTGAATTAACTAGTTTGTGTAAATTGAGTCTTTAATATAATTTAGTCACATTAAATATATTGCACCTTGCTTATGCGAATTTGTTTTGATTTGGTTCAATGGGCGTTTTATTTGTTAATGTTATGTTTAGGTGGTGTTAGTGTAAGCATTCTTTTTGGAAACTCACTTTGGGTTGTTTATCAGCGCAGATAAATTGTGAAGTTGTGTATTTGAAAGTGCTGTGGTGCAATTGACTTTTTGGTGGTGTCAAAAACGTGTTTAGTCTTAAATGTGGTTTAGAAAAGTTTTTGGGTGTGTGAAGCTGTGAGTTACCTTTTGAAAATTGAGTTATAAATTTTAAAGTTGTTTATTAAATAGTGCAGATGGTGCGCACCGTGTTTTAAAAACATGTCGAGGCAGTTCCTTTACGTTGGTTCATTGTTTGGATTGTTTTAAGTCCATGTTTAGTTATTTTGTTTATCATTGTGGTTGCAGCGCGTTGACAAGGTTTTTCTTCGGTCCTGCGATCGTCAGCTTGCACGTCCTTGCGCCCCCTTGCGAGGCATGTTGCGTCGTCGTGACTGGTCTGCGAGCTGAGGTAGGTCCCCCACTACACTTACCTTTAGTTTTAGAATTTTTTAATTTCTTGTTGTTTTATTAATTTTTAATGAATTTGAAATAATATAAGATAATAAATTCTAAATGATTATTTGGTGTGAAAAGAGTCGTTTATTTTATACCGAACAATTGAAACATTTTCTTGATGAGCGGACACCCGGTATTGAAAGAATGCCCATTTGTCCTTAAAACATAATTCACAGAATTTCAAATGTACTTCTGGTTTCAAAGATAAATATTTCTTCTGAACAAGTTTTTGGGATTTTCTCGAGAAATGATCTTTTTCATTAAAATTGGTGAAGGCCCGTTTGACACTTTAATAAAATAAATTATTTTTGAAAACCCATTCAGGGGTGATATTTGGCGTGCATTGATTGCGTGAGCTGTTTGTGATGTTTGTGCATCGTGACTGATTTTTTGGCATTGTTGATTCACCCCTCTTTTATTATATGTGTTGACATGAGAACCTGGCATAGTGAGTGAATCTTCCTAGAACGATTTCTGCACTAGTTTAGACCATGCACTGGCTAGTGGCCCCATAGCAGAGGAATACTGAGTTATTGCTGCTATGGGGATTGGGCCCCTCGGTTAGGACATGCAGGTCTATACCGGGTTGTAGTATGGGTGTTATGATGTCATCGAGTTAGGGCAAGCCTTCATGATGAGTCACATGTATAGTACGTTCTGGATTGTTCACGATCTCCTAGGTTCGACCCATGTTTCTTTTAGTGTTTATTTATATGTGGTGGACGGTTGAGAGGTCTAGTTCGGTTGTGGACCCCTTTGTGCCACTTTTTCCGTTTCCCTTGGTGTGTGTTGTGTGTTAGGTGTAGTTTTTATTTCTAGCTAATAAATATAGTTTGGTTTTATAATTATTCGCAAAAATGTCTTAATAATGCAATGAAAATGTTCCTTTTAAACATTAGAAACTGTTTTAAAATTATAAAGGGCAATGGACTGATACTTGTTTTGGAAATGAAAGTGTGTCGGTGTGAAAACCAATATTTCATATATTTAGTTCAAACCGGGAATTAGTAAATTTCTTTATTTTAAGGTAGTGCATTGGGAATAGTTTGTTGGGAATGCCTACTTAGTTTTAATACTCACGCCTATAGTGTTTTATTGTTTTTAGTTTTGTTGCAGGTTTGAGTTAAGCTCTGTCGCTCTGGGAGAGATTTGGTTGTGGACCGGTGAGCGACTCTCGGAGTCACGAGGAGTTTTGGTCGTGGTCAGGTTAGTTGTTGTTGTTGTTCATTCTTTCATTTCGTGTTGTTTATTTACTTTGGGTTGTTCTATTTTATTTCAGCGGATTTACTTATTTTTTTTTGGTGAAACCATTCCCTCTTGCTCTCTTTGATGCCCTGGTGCTTGTCGCCCTCCCGGGAGGATCGGGAATGCCTCTCGGGCCTTGTCGCGGGCCGACTTGGGTGACCGTTTCAGCGTCAACCTGGGTTGGGTTGTGAAAAAATGGTATCAGAGGGAGGTTGGATCTTGAGAGGACCTTGTTTTTTAGATCGTCCATTGTTATTTGGGGTTGTCATCATATAAAGAGTAGAATTTTTGGGACTCGAGGCATACAGATGAGAAGGACGTCATGAACCCTTGCTCGTTTCGAACCTCGGGTTACCATGGGATGTTTGGGATGTCGATGTCTTTTGTTTTTTTATGGTTTGTGTGGTATTGGGAAATGAAATGAGAGTCGGGCGAGTGGCCTCTGTGAGCTCGCATAGTCTGGAAAGCCATGTGGAGCTGGGGACTTTACCCTAGAATACTCTCAATGATGGTGGTGTGACTGGTGTATGGTGGATAACCATATGGTCGAGTCACCACTCATCACTAGTTTCCCCCTAGTGAATCATTTGTGTTTTCCTTCATTCTGAAAAAAAATTGTTTTGTAAAGTTTTATTTTGGAAATTGTGAAAAGTTGAGATTGAAATGGAAATGACCATGTCTTGATTATGTTCTTTGTTTCCTTGTTCATTAGTTTTCACCCCCATGACAGTTTGATGGATGCCTAAGGTGCTGCTTCGGGTGGTGCGCCCCTAGCGGATCCTCCAGTTGATCAGCCAATAGAATATGTTCTGGAGTTCCAGAAGTTGATCCTTCCTCTTTTTTATGGACAAGCAGAGGCTCTTGAGGTAGAGGAGTGGTTGTAGAAGATTGAGAGGAAGTACAGTTTTGTTTGGTTTCCTGAGTCGTTAAAGGTGAAGTTGGCTACCTTTATGCTTAAAGGCCCAACTAGAAATGGTGGAATGTTCTTGTCTCGGAATAATCTTTAATATGTTCTAACATGGGATTTTTCAATTCATCATTTATCCAACAACACTTCTCTGAGTTGACGAAGCAGAGGAATAGGATAGAGTTGTGTTTTCTTCAGCAGGGTGTTGAATCGGTACTGGAATTCTATCGACGCTTCATAGATCTAGTTCCGTATGATCAGTGGTTTGATGCGAATAATCCCGGGAAGGCTCGACAATTTGAGTCTGGACTCCGACCTGAGCTGCGATCAAGAGTGGAAGAGATCAACCTAACCACCTTCTCGGATGTTGTCGAGAAATCCGTTCTTGCTGAAGCTGATCTTGTAGGAGGACATGAGGTGGAAAATCCTCTAACTTTGGAAATCATTGCAGAGGATGCTGATAAGAAGTTTGAGAAGTGACCTGATGCTGGTGGTGCTGGTAGAGGAATCAAGAGGCCTTCAGAACTTCAGTCATCATCTTCATAGCGCAATGTTGTGATCAGTAACCAGTGTGGTAGGCAGGGTCACAAAAGGCCGACATGTCCAAGTGCTCCAAGACCCTTTCACAGTTGTGGATGTCTAGGTCACTTGCAACAATTGTACCGTGGAGTTTCCAAGAAGCGCTCTGAAGCTAGACTTGGCTCGTCGAAGGTCACCTCAGCCCATTAGAAGAAGTAGGGTGATGTTTGGGGTCGATTTGAGGTTTTCTCTTTGTAGTGTTTCTTGGGTGTAGTAATCATCTTTTGTAGAGTTTTACAGTGTTCCTTTTCTTTTAGTTTTAAGAATGGTTGTGGTTGAACCACTTTGGAAATTTTATTTTTAATAGAAGTGTGGTTGGTGAAATTCTGGTTTGTGTTTAAGAATTTCTGAAGCCTGAATGCAAGGCCAAAGATTCTTCAATCATCAGTGCTCCAGCCATAGGCCTCAGAGTGAAGCTAGCGCGTAGTCAGGAGGGCCCCAATGGTGAAAAAGGGCCTTGGTTTAACCATTGTCCTTAATGTGTCATGGTTTTTTGGTTTTCTTACGGGTGTGATGTCGTTTCTATAGAAATGGTGGTAATTTTGATGCTCTACTAGTTAGGCCCTTCCTTCCCTCCACATCCCTTGTGGTGGGGTTTTTGGTATGTGCAGAAAATTTTCAAGTTCAATTAATCTCGTCAGTTATTATGGTGGGGAGACCCACAATGGGTATCACAATGTTACACCTGAAGAAATTGAGAGTTATCCCAATCCTTATGGTGGGGAGTCCATTCAGGACTCCTCGTGTCAGCATTAGAGTTTCTTTTCATGTATCGTAGGGGGGTAGGTGGTCTCGTGCGGAACCACCTAATCTTGAGTTCGTTCTCTCGAGTAGACGTTGAGATTGGAGTACACCCAATGGTTTTGTTGGACTAAGAATATAGGGATTAGTCTTGGAGGTGATTTGAGTTCTTTCATTCCATGGTTGAAACATATGGTTTGAGTTTATCTTGGTGAAAATCATGGAGATTGTATTATATGGATGAGTTGGGTGTCATGGGTTTTCAGTGTCTGTTTGGATCAATCAACTGGAGGTGCATACACTTTTGGGGGGCGAGTGACACTTAAGGAGTTTCATATTTGGGTCTTGACTTTATCGTGGCTTTCCAGGGGTAGAGAGCATTATGGTGTGGAGAATCGTCAATCCCCGACCTGCCCTTTATTTCATTTTATAATTTTCATTAACTTTAAAAACAAATTGGGGTTCGGGTGGAGTCCCAGACTAAAAACTATTGTGTTATGATAAAAATGGTTCGTTTTTCAGCTGAAGTCATGAGACGCGTGGGCGTAGCATGTGTTGGAAACCCTGCACAGCTCCGCTTAGGCATTGGCACGATTTTCCCACCTTCGGAGGTTTGAAATGAGTAAAGGTGGTGATTTATTGTGTTATTAATTTGTTTTATTGTTAATGATTTTATTGTTATTATTATTATTGTTTCATTATTATAAATATTAATAATTTCTTATAATAAATTACCTTTGTTGTTATCAACGTTTTATTATTATTAAGGTTTTATTTTTAATATTATTATTTTAAATTATTATCATTAGGATTTTATTTTAAATTGTTTTAAATTGTATCTTAATTTGTTTTTATCAATATTTGTATTTGTTAGATTTTCATCTATTTATTATTTATTTTATTTTTATTTTTCCCTATTTCCTAACCCTACCGGCGGACTCCCTTGTTACCCTATTTCATTTTGCGTCTCCACACTCCCTCTTCTCCCTCTCCCCATCACCTTCCGCGGTTCGCCCAGCCAACCTCACCGACTTCCTTTCCCTCACCTTGGCCGACACCCTCCAGCCGACAACCGCACATCATTCCCACTCCCTCTCTTCATGCACCAACAGCAACTCCACCAGCCGTGCCTCCCGCTTGTGTTGCGCACTCCCTGCGCGACACCCCTACCCTCTCCCGCATAAGCCACACCTCCCGCCGTCCGCGCACCCTCCTGCATTTCCCCATCCTAGCTCGCCTCACCTCTGCCTGTTGTACTCCCCAGCACATTTCCACCCTAATTTCCCCACAGTTCCTCGGTTCCCTCCTCCTGTGCACCGTCATCAGATCGGCCTCCTGCCCTGCCCGCTCTCCCTCTCCGCCGGTGCAACCAATCAGCTCATCCCACCTACCTAGGCATCCATTCGAGCCGCCGGCCTCCACCTCTTTGTCCAGTGACCACATACTGCAGTCCTCCTCATGTGCTCCAGCGCTCTACCTATGCTGTGCCAAGCCCCTTCCCCTATTTTCCCCCCTCGTCATTACCTCCGAGCTCACCCATGTCTTGCCGGGCGCAGTCCGCTCTTCCCACGCCCCCTGCCCTGCTTTCACTACACCACCACTCTCCAACCAGAACCCCATCTCAGCACAAACCAGCCACCCGACCTCCCTTCTCTGGCAATCATCATCCTGCTACACCTACACAGCGTTACACACCCTCTTCCCTTTGAACCCGCTACGGAAAACCCCTTCACTTAGCCTCACATTGCTTCACACCTCCCCGAGTGGTAAATTTTCTTCTTTTGGTGTGTCCATGTTTTAGAGTTTGTTAGTTTCTAATTAAATCATATCTTTGGTGTGTCAAATTTATTCCATTGGGTGTTTTTTTGTCTTCTCGTTGGTGCGTCTTCAGTGCGAATGAGGTTTCGCACCGGCTTCGGGAGGTTCGTCCACAGTTAAGGTAGGAACCCCCCTTTCACTCTCCCCCACCATTAATGGTATATTATTCCCTTGTGTTTTTCCAATGCATAAATTTTAATTAATTATATTTAGTATATGAACGAATTAACTAGTTTGTGTAAATTGTTTCTTTAAAATAATTTAGTCACATTTAATATATTTCACCCTTCCTATGTGAATTTGTTTTGATTTCATTCAATGGGCATTTGATTTGTTAATGTTATCTTTAGGTGTTGTTAGTGTACGTATTCTTTTTGAAAACTCACTTTGGGCTGTTTTTTAGTGCGGATAAATTGAGAAGTTGTGTATTTGAAAGTGTTGTGGTGAAGTTGACTTTTTGGTGGTGTCAAAAACATGTTTAGTATTAAAAGTTGTTTTGAAAAGTTTTTGGGTGTGTAAAGCTATGAGTTACCTTTTTAAAATTGTGTTATAAAATTTAATGTGGTTTTGTAAATAGTGAAAATGGTGAGTAATATGTTTTAAAAACATGTCAAGGCAGTTCCTTTGCACTGGTTGTTCGTTTGGATTGTTTTAAGTCCACGTTTAGGTATTTTGTTTATCATTGTGGTTATAGTGCGTTGACAAGGTTTTTCCTCGGTCCTGCGAACGTCATCTTGCGTGTCCTTGCGCACCCGTGCGAGGCATGTTGCATCGTCGTGACTGGTCTGTGAGCTAAGGTAGGTCCCCCAGTGCACTTACCTTTAGATTTAGAAATTATAAATTTCTTGTTGTTTTATTAAATTTTAATGAATTATAAATAATATAAGATAATAAAATTTTAAATTATTATTTGGTGTGAAATGAGCCGTTTATTTTATACCGAACAATTGAATCATTTTCTTGATGAGCAGACACCCGGTATTGAAAGAATGCCTGTTTGGCCTTAAAACATAATTCAAAGAATTTCATATGTACTTCTGGTTTTAAAGATAAATGATTTATTCTGAACAAGATTATGGGATTTTCTCGAGAAATGAGGTTTTTTCTTAAAATTGGTGAAGGCCTGTTTGGCACTTTAATAAAATAAATTATTTTGGAAAACCCATTCAGGGGTGATATTTGGTGTGCGTTGATTGCATGAGATGTATGTGATGTTTGTGCATCGTGACTGATTGTTTGGCATTATTTATTCACCCCTCTTTTATTATATGTGTTGAAATGGGAACCTGGCATAGTGAGTGAATCTTTTGAGAACGATTGCTGGACTAGTTTAGACCACGCACTGGCTAGCAGCCCCATAGCAGGGGAATACAGAGTTATTGCTGCTATGGGGATTGGGCCCCTCAATTAGGCCATGCAGGGATATACCGGGTAGTATTATGTGTGTTATGACGTCATCGAGTTAGGTCATGCCTTCAAGATGAGCCACATGTATAGTACGTTCTGGATTGTTCATGATCTCCTAGGTTCGACCCATGTTTATTTTAGTGTTTATTTATATGTGGTGGACGGTTGACAGGTCTAGTTCGGTTGCGGACCCCTGTGTGCCACTTATTCCATTGCCCTTGGTGTGTGTTGTGTGTTAGGTGTAGTTTTCCTTTCTAGATAATAACTAAAGTTTGGTTATCGAATTGTTCAAAAATATGTTTTAAAAACGCAACGCACATGTTCCTTTTAAACATTAGAAATTGTTTTTAAATTATAAAGCGCAATGGACTGAAATTTGTTTTAGAAATTAAAGTGTGTGGGTGTGAAAACCAATATTTTCAATATTTAGTTCAAACCTGGAATTAGTAAATTTCTTTATTTAAAGGCAGTGCTATGGGAATAGTTTGTTGGGCATGCCTACTGAGTTTTAATACTCCCACATATAGTGTTTTCTTGTTTTTAGTTTTGATGCAGGTTTGAGTTGAGCTCTCTCGTTGTGGGTGAGATTTGGTTGTGGACCGATGAGCGACTCTCAGAGTCGTGAGGACTTTTGGTCGTGGTTAGGTTAGTTGTTGTTGTTGGTCATTCTTTGTTTTCATGTTGTTTATTTACTTTGTGTTGTTCTATTTTATTTCCGCTGCTTTACTTATTTTCATTGGTCGAAATCGTTCCCTCTTGCTCTCTTTAATTCCATAGTGCTTGTCGCCAGCCCAGGAGGATCGGGAATGCCTCTCGGGCCATGTCGTGGGCTGGCTCGGGTGACCGTTCAGGGTCAACCCGGGTTGGTTCGTGAAAAAATGGTATCAGAGGGAGGTTGGCTCTTGAGCGGACCTTGTTTTTTAGAGCGCCCATTGTTATTTGGGGTTGTCATCATATAAGGAAAAGAATTTTCGGGACACGAGGCATAAGAACGAGAAGGACGTCATGAACCCTTGCTCGTTCCGAACATTGGGTTACCATGGGATGTTTGGGTTGTCGATGTCTTTTGTTTGTTATGGTTTGTTTTGTATTGGGAAATGAAATGAGAGTCGGGCGAGTGGCCTCTGTGAGCTCGCATGGTCTAGAAAGCCGTGTGGAGCCGGGGACTTTACCCTAGAATACTCTCAGTGATGGTGGTGTGACTGGCGTATGGCCGCTAACCATATGGTCGAGTCACCCCTCATCACTAGTTTCCCCCTAGTGAATCGTTTGAGTTTTCCTTCATTCTGAAAAAAAATTGTTTTGTAAAGTCTTATTTTGGAAATTGTGAAAAGTTGATATTGAAATGGCAATGACTATGTCTTGATTACGTTCTTTGTTTCCTTATTCCTTAGTGTTCACCCCCACGACGGTTTGATTGATGCCCAAGGTACAGCTTCGAGTGATGCGCCCCTAGTGGATCCTCTAGTTGAGCAGCCCATAGAATATGTTCTGGAGTTCCGAAAGTTGAACCCTCCTCATTTTTATGGACAAGCAGAGCCTCTTGAGGCAGAGGAGTGGTTGCAGGAGATTGAGATGAAGTTCAGTTTTGTTTGGTTGCCTGAGTCATTAAAGGTGAAGTTGGCTACCATTATGTTTGAAGGCCCAACTTGGAAATGGTGGAAGTCCGTGTCTCAGAATAATCCTTGAGAAGTTATAACATGGGAGTTTTTCAAGTCATCATTTATCCAACAACACTTCTCTGAGTTGACGAAGCTGAGGAAGAGGATGGAGTTGTGTTGTCTCTAGCAGGGTGTTGAATCGGTACTGGAATTCTATTGACGCTTCATAGATATAGTACCGTATGATCAGTGGTTTGTTGCGAATGATCGTGGGAAGTCTCGACAATTTGAGTCTGGACTCCGACCTGAGCTGTGATCGAGAGTGGAAGAGATCAACCTATCCACCTTCTCGGATGTTGTCGAGCAATCCTTTCTTGCTGAAGCTGAGCTAGTAGGAGGACATGAGGTGGAAAATCCTCCATCTTTGGAAAGCATTACAGAGGATGCTGATAAGAAGAGTGAGAAGCGACCTGATGCTGGTGGTGCTGGTAGAGGAATCAAGAGGCCTCCAGAACTTTAGTAATCTTCATCACAACGCAATGTTGTGATCTGTCACCAGTGTGGTAGGGAGGGTCACAAAAGGCCGACATGTCGAAGTTCTCCAAGACCCTGCCACACCTGTGGATGTCTAGGTCACTTGCAACGATTCTTCCATGGAGTTTCCAAGAACCGCGCTGAAGCTAGACTTGGCTCGTCGAAGGTCACCTCATCCCGTCAACAGGATTAGTGCGATGTTTGGGGACGATTTGAGGTTTTCTTTTGTAGTGTTTCTTGGGTGTAGTAATCATCTCTTGTAGTGATTTGCAGTGTCCCTTTTCATTCTGTTGTAAGAATGGTTGTGGTTGAACCTCTTCGTAACTTTTATTTTTATTAGAAGTGTGTTTGGTGAAATTCTGATTTGTGTGTTGTGTTTGGGAATTTATGAAGCCTGACTGCGAGGCAGAAGATGCTTCAATAATCGGTGCTCCAGCCATAGGCCTCAGAGTGAAGCTGGTGCGTAGTGAGGAGATCCCCAACGGTGATAAGGGGCCTGGGTTTAACCTTTGTCCTTAATGTTTCATGGTTTGTTTGTTTTTTTCAGGGTTGAAATGTCATTTATATAAAAATGGTTGTAATTTTGATGCTTTGCTAGTTAGGCCCTTCATTCCCTCCCCAACCCTTGTGGTGGGGTTTTTTGTCTATGCGTAAAATTTTGAAGTTAAGTTAATCTCGTCAGTTCTTATGGTGGGGAGACCCACAACGGGTCTCGTAAAGTTACACCTAATGAAATTGAGAGTTAGCCCAATCCTTATGGTGGGTAGTCCGTTCAGGCCTCCCCATGTCATTATCAGAGTTTCTTTTCATGTATCGTAGGGGGGTAGGTGGTCTCGTGCGGAACCACCTAATCTTGAGTTCGTTCTCTCGAGTAGATGTTGAGATTGGGGTACACCCAATGGTTTCGTTGGAATAAGATTATAGGGATAATTCTTGGAGGTGATTTAAGTTCGTTCATTCCTTGGTTGAAACAGATGGTTTGAGTTCAGCTTGTTGACAATCAAGGAGATCTTGTTTTATGGAAGAGCGGTGTGTCATGGGTTTTCAGTGTGTCTTTGGATCGATCAACTGGAGGTTCTTAAACATTGGGATGGGGGCAAGTGACACTTAAAGAGTTTCATATTTGGTTCTTGACATTATCGTGGCTTTTCGGGGGCGGAAAGCGTTATGGTGGGGAGAATTGTCAAACCCCGACCTACCATTTATTTCATTTTATAATTTTCTTTAACATTTAAAAAATTGTTGTGGTTCAGGTTGAGTCCCGGAATAAAAACTATTGTGTTGTGATAAAAAGGGTGCATTTTTCAGCTGAAGTCGCAAGATGCGTGGGTGGAGCACGTGTTGGAATCCCTCTACGACTCCTCTTTGGCATTGGCACGATTTTCTCGCCTTCAGAGGTTTGAAATGAGTAAAGCTGGTGATTTATTGTGTTATTAATTTTTTTTATTGTTAATGATATTATTATTATTATTAATGTTTTATTATTATAAATATTAATAATGTCGTATTATAAATTATCTTTGTTTTTATCAAAGTTTTATTATTATTATTAAGGTTTTATTTTTACTATTATTGTTTTAAATTATTATCATTAGGCTTTTATTTTAATTTTTTTTAAATTGAATCTTATTTTGATTTTATCTTTATTTTTATTTGTTAGATTTTCATCTGTTTATTATTTAATTTATTTTTATTTTTACCTATTTCCTAACCCTACCGAAGGACTCCCCTATTACCAAATTTCATTTTGCGCCGCCACACTCCCTCTTCTCCCACTCCCCGCCACCTTCCACGGTTCGCCCAGCCAACCTCGCAGACTTCCTTTCCCTCACCTTGGCCGACACCCTCGAGCCGACAACCGCACATCATTCCCCCTCCCTCTCCTCGTGCACTAACAACAACTCCACTAGCCACGCCTCCCGCCTGTGTTGCGCACTCCCTGCGCGATGCCCCTACGCTCTCCCGCATAAGCCACACCTCCCGCCGTCCGCGCACCCTCCTACGTTTCCCTGTCCTGGCGCACCTCACATCATCTTGTAGTTCTCCCCATCACATTGTCCCCATGTTGTCCCCGCAGTGCCTTGGTTCCCTCCTCCTTTGCACCGTCATCAGATTGGCCTCCTGCCCTGCCCGCTCTCCCTCTCCACCGGTGCAACCAATCAGCTCCGCTCGCCTACCCAGCCCTCGGCACGAGCCGCTGGATTCCACCTCCCATTCTAGTGCCCACCTGCTGCAACCCTCATCCTACGCTCCGCCTGCGCTTTTCCCATCCCCATTACCTAGTTTTTCCCCCTCATCGTTACCTCCGAGCTCACCCAAGGATTTCCGGGCACAGGGCACTCTTCCCGCACCCCCTGCCCTGCTTTCACTGCACCACCACTCTCCAGCCAGAAACCCATCGCAGCACAAACCAGTCGCCCGACCTTCCTTATCCGGCAGTCATCCTCCTGCTGCACCTACACAGCATTACACACCCCCTTGCCTTTGAACCCACCACAGAAAACCCATTCACCCAGCCTCACTCCGCTGCACACCTCCCCAGGTGGTAAATTTTCTTCTATTGGTGTATCCATGATTTAGGGTTTGTTAGTTGCTGATTAAATCATAACTTTGGTGTGTCTAATTTATTCTATAGGGTGTTTTTTGGCTTCCCGTTGGTGCTTCTTTGGTGCGAATGATGTTTCGAACCAACTTCAGGAGGTTCGTCCACGGTTAAGGTAGGAACCCCTCCTGCACTCTCCTCCACCATTAATGGTATATTATTCTTTTGTGTTTTTCCAATGCTTAAATTTTGAATAATTATATTTAGTATATGACCGAATTAACTAGTTTGTGTAAATTGAGTCTTTAAAATAATTTAGTCACATATAATATATTGCACCCTGCTTATGCGAATTTGTTTTGATTTGGTTCAATGGGCCTTTGATTTGTTAATGTTATGTTTAGGTGGTGTTATTGTACGTATTCTTTTTGAAAACTCACATTGGGCTGTTTATCAGCGCGGATAAATTGTGCAGTTGTGTATTTGAAAGTGCTCTGGTGTAGTTGACTTTTTGGTGGTGTCAAAAACATGTTTAGTCTTATAAGTGGGTTTGAAACGTTTTTGGGTTTTTAAAGCTGTGAGTTACCTTTTTAAAATTGTGTTATAAATTTTAAAGTGGTTTATTAAATAGTGTATATGGTGCGCACTGTGTTTTAAAAACATGTCAAGGCAGTTACTTTGCGCTGGTTGTTCGTTTGTATTGTTTTATGTCAATGTTTAGGTATTTTGTTTATCATTGTGGTTGCAGCGCATTGACATGGTTTTTCCTCGGTCCTGCGATCGTCACCTTGCGTGTCCTTGCACACCCGTGTGAGGCGTGTAGCGTCGTCGTGACTGGTCTGCGAGCCGAGGTAGGTTCCCCACTGTACTAAACTTTAGATTTATAATTTATTAATTACTTTCTGTTTTATTAATTTTTAATGAATTAGAAATAATATAAGATAATAAATTTTTAAATGATTATTTGGTGTGAAAAGAGACTTTTATTTTATACCGAAAAATTGAAACATTTTCTTGATGAGTAGACACCCGGTAATGAAAGAATGCATGTTTGGCCTTAAAACATAATTCACAGAATTTCAAATGTACTTATCCTTTTAATGATAAATGATTTCTTCTGAACAAGTGTTTGATATTTTCTCGAGAAATGGGGTTTTTATTTAAAATTGGTGAAGGCCCGTTTGGCACTTTAATAAAATAAATTATTTTAGAAAACTCATTCAGGAGTGATCTTTGGTGTGCGTTGATTGCGTGAGCTGTATGTGATATTTGTGCATTGTGACAGACTGTTTGGCATTGTTGATTCACCCCTCTTTTATTATATGTGTTGACATGGGAACCTGTCATAGTGAGTGAATCTTCTGAGAATGATTGTTGCACTAGTTTTGACCATGCACTAGCTAGTGGCCCCATAGCAGGGCAATACTGAGTTATTACTGCTATGGGGATTGGGCCCCTCAATTAGGCCATGCAGGGCTATACCGGGTAGAAGTATGGGTGTTATGATGTCATCGAGTTAGGGCATGACTTCTGGATGAGTCACGTGTATAGTACGTTCTAGATTGTTCACAATCTCCTAGGTTCGCCCCATGTTTCTTTTAGTGTTTATTTTTTTGTGGTGGACGATCAAGGGTCTAGTTCGGTTGCAAACCACTATGTGCCACTTTTTCCATTTCCCTTGGTGTGTGTTGTCTGTTAGGTGTAGTTTTCCTTTCTAGATAATAACTAAAGTTTGGTTTTCTAATTGTTTGCAAAAATGTTTTAAAAACGCAATGCACCTGTTCCTTTTAAATATTAGAAATTGTTTTTAAATTATAAAGGGAAATGGACTGATACTTGTTTTAGAAATTAAAGTGTGTGGGTGTGAAAACAAATATTTTATATATTTAGTTCAAACCTGGAATTAGTAAATTTCTTTATTTAAAGGTAGTTCATTGGGAATAGTTTGTTGGGCCTGCCTACTAAGTTTTAATACACACGCCTATAGTGTTTTCTTGTTTTTAGTTTTGTTTCAGGTTTGATTTGAGCTCTCTTGCCGTGGGTTGGATTTTTTTGTGGACTGGTGAATGACTCTCGGTGTCGCGATGAGTTTTGGTCGTGGTCAGGTTAGTTGTTGTTGTTGGTCATTCTTTCTTTTCGTGTTGTTTATTAACTTTGTGTTTTTCTATTTTCTTTCCGCTACTTTACTTATTTTCATTGGGTGAAATCATTCCCTCTTGCTCTCTTTGATGCGCTGGTGCTTGTCGCCAGCCTGGGAGGACCAGGAACGCCTCTCGGGAAATGTCGCGGGCTGGCTCGAGTGACAGGATCAGGGTCAACCTAGGTTGGTTCATGAGAGATACAATCCAATATACAATTACCATCAATGAAAATGCTTATTATGAATGAAGGTAAAATCTATATAAAAAATAAAACCAAGCTAAAACCATGAAATTTGTTCTCCATTTGATATATCTAAATATAGACCTCTTAATAGTCCAGGAACTCTAGGACCATGGACAAGGTTCCCTCATCATGTCTGAGGTGTACTTCCATGTTACAATAAATATATACTTGATTGGAGCCTAATAAGATAATACAAGGTTGTCGATGTCCATGTACATTGAGTCGTATCAAAGATGAAAATCTAGGGAATCCTAATTTAAATAAATAAGGTTGTTGAAACATTAGTAATACTCCCAAAAATTAATTGACAAACACATTGAATGAGTCCAAGGATGGTGTACAACTTGGAAATCACATAAATGAATTAGGGCAGTATAATCAAAGTGGCCAAGGAATTTTATTGGGAATCAAAGACAAGCTCAAGTCCAATAACTCCTTTAATGTAATCTTAATATATAACCATAATAAGTATTATAAAAAAATTCTCCAAAGGGATATGTTAATGTAATTCGATTTATGAATTCAAATTTATTAATTGGACCATTCACTATGTATGAAATAATTAAGTCCATGGGAATCATCCATGAATTTTCGCAATTCTATTCTATTATATAATCATCTCACTCATATGTGATAAATGGTCCAGGTTGAATACATTCCATATTACATTTCAATAAAATAAATAATCATATAAATGGATATTTAAATCTCATTTATCAATTATTGTTATTCCATTATATTATCTTTTTAACTTATCAATTAGAGAGGTACTGCAGAGGTATTGTATCCATTAAAAATTGATTTAATTCATTTATAACTTATACTAGGAAGTGAAAAGTTCCACACACCCAGGGGGAAGTTAATCATGTGAAACAATGAAAACAATTTTAAACATAATAAATTTTATGGAAAATTAATATATCACATATTTTATATTAGTATATAACTCATCATCCGATATCATAATTAGATTCATGAAATAAAGAGATAATTTAGATAATCTAAATAAACACCCTAAAAATAGGGTATATAATCTGTCATGGAAATAATGTCTAGTATGTTGAAGAAAAAAAGGAAACGAATCAAGATGAATGTTAAACTAACTGAGTGTAATACCACCCAACAAAAAATAGTCAAATCTATGATCATATAGAGGATATAATTAAAATTCATAAAGAGGGAAGGATGAGAATTCTATATTGGTGGGACACTATGTTTTCATGATGATATGCACCATTATTATTTTATGAATTGTAAATAAAACCCCTTTGACATTCCATATACATAATATATCAATACTCATGTGATGTTTTTCAAAACATTTATACTTTCATGAGTCCTATAATTTATATTTCTAAAATGGTAAATGAATGATTAACAAAAACATCATTTTAAATGTTTTAGGGATTTGTTATTGTAAATATTTCTCATTAATATCCAGGTTTTTAATATTTCATTAAGTATTTTGTTTTATAGACATTAATTTTTTAAAAATATAATTCTTATAAAAATTTACAATTTCTAATGATACACATTGATTGAAAAATATTCTCTCTAAATGTTTTAATTGTGTTATTAAATTGGATTTTTTATTTCAATAACATGTAATGATTTTTACATATATTTCTTGAATGTAATTTATCTCATTCATGTAGCTATATTTAATTGTTTATTAATCTAAATGTTTACCATTTTATTTTAAAATAATGTGTTTTCATTTATGAGTGCATGAAATTTAACAATGAAATGTTATTTCAAAATAGAAATATTTTTTTTTGCATTTTGTGTGTGTTATGATTAGGTTTGGTTTCATGAGATTTTTTTATACATATGGGTGGTTCTGTGATAATCCAAGGATAAGTGTTCCCATTAAGTCTCTCACATGCCTTAGGTAATGATATGGATTTATATGATAATGTTTATCCTAATAGATTTATGGAATACACCGTGATGGGCATTACAAATATAACCATGAAGGTTACTCCATATGTAGTTCTGAAGGTTACATTGTTAAAATGATATGGATTCCAAAATTTACCTTTATGATATAATAATTCAATGAGTTTTTCAGGAATATTATGATTTCATGAGTTAAAATAAAATGATTATGTTTTATGGGTGAGAAGTATGATTTTGTGAATACATTTTTATGAGTTAAAATATTCATGGACTACTAGGTTTATTCCATATTTTATATCCCTTATTGAGGTTTTTTTTCCATTCCCTAGTTTTTGAAATGTTTTCCATAAGGTATAAGTTTGGGTAAGATAAATCAAGAATAAAATATGAGTTTTATAAAGTTTTTTTAAGAAAAAAAATTCATGTTTTATTTGAAAATGTTTTAGATTATGAAAAAATGGATAGTGAGTAAACATTACAACTTTGTAATAGTTGAGTTGTTATGTAATTGTTATGGCATAATTCGTTAAAACACTAAAGTTGAAAAATATCATCAATGTGAATTAATGTAAATTATTGACTTAACTCTAGATTATGTAATTTTTATAGACGAGGACTTGAATATGGTTCCGTTAAAATTCAGAAATTTTATGTTAAACTCATTACTCATATATTGAATAATATATTTAATTAATTAACAATATTCCATATTGAATATCTGAATTGAATTAATGATACATGTTTATCAATAATTCCATAGTTAATCGAATAAATTTTAAAGTGAACACTATAGGTAAATATGGTAAAATGATTTTGAATTAATAATAAAAACCAACCATTAATATAAATATTTAAGGAAGTAACCAATTAAAAATAATTATAAAAATGTGATTGTCTCATGATAAGGTTAACAATCATAAAAGAAAGTAATATTTCCAAGGTAACTTGTACCTCATAGACATTTTCAAGATAAAACCCTTAGCTGAGATAATTAAAATTAAAAAATAAAATAACATTATGTTTGAATGAATCATGATATTAAATTAAAATGTTGTAGTATATACACCACAATAAAGTTAATTTGGGTATAGTGACAAATATGTGTCATTGAAATGTCAATTTTGACAAATACCCTTATCTTGATTCTGAATTATTACATGAGTATTGATATTCCTAAATAATAATTTTTTTTGTTATTTAATTGTTCTAATTTTTTTTTTAAATTTCTATCATGAGATTAATTTCACTTATTACAATTTGTAAACATCTAATTAAATTATTCAGTTTAGGTTTGGTGTTTTTACCAGATTTGGCTTATGTGTGAAAAATGAATTTGGTTGGTCAAAAATGTTCAAACAGTTAATTATATTAACATACATAGAATAATAATCACAAAATAATCATAGTATTTACTAAAAAATTATTGTTTTAAATCTAGTCATGATCCTTGGTAATGAAAAATGTACTAACATCATAATCATGTAGATGTAATATCGTACGCACATAGGATTAACGTTCCCATTTTTTAGTGATCCTTACGTAAAGAAGGTAAGTAAAACTATATCATTACATAATTATATTATATAATAAATTAAATTTTACTTAATCATATATAATCATATATATATAATTCATGTGATTTAAAAGTAATCACATCGTGTCGGGGAGGTCATAGTCCACATGTCCACATCTAACGCTATCACCTTTTAGTGTGTGAAAAAAAGGCAATAACGAAAATGATGTATTATATTTATTGAAAGGTAATTATGTCATTAATATAATATATACATCATTTATATAAATTTTTTTAATTTAATATACACTTTATTCTTTCTATGTAATGTTTGAATGAACTACATCACCTTGAAGAGGGAGTAGTCCCTACATGTACAAATGATGTTATCGTATCCCCACAAAATGAAAAACATAAAGGTATTATTATGTAAAAATTAGAGAAGTATAAATAAATTATTAATACCATATATAACATATAAAAATAAAATTTACATCATAATACCCACCATGAGAGGTGGATAATGATGAATGGACAATCAACATTTTGGGAGGGAGTAGTTCGCCGTACCAAGAAATCGTAAGTTTGTTACCCATTATATAGATGTGTGTGCATGTGAAGGTATAAACCATAACATAAAAACATATAAGTGTATTTGGGATAATTTTGTTATTATGTAGACATAAAATATTATTATTTTTTAGGGTTGCGAATGAATGTAAATAAAAATATCTTGAGTAAGGATATTGCCTCTTATTTGGGGAAGTCATTTTGGTTTACACTAAAGGGCATCCTTGGACGGATTTTCTCCAAAGGTGAGACTTATAGGTTTAGGTTAGGGATTTTGGGAGCTTATTTGGTCAGAATTTGGATCTTCCAATGGTCTTGATAGGTGTAAATAAGTGGGAGAGGCGAGTTATTTTTTATAGTGGAGGAGGAGTGTAATTTTTGTAAATTTATTAAAATGTAATTGAATCCACGTTTTACCATGTCAAATGGCCATAATAATGGTTAAAATCATAAAAAAGTGATTGTATATACGAAATATAATCATAAAATCATTTTTATAGGTTTATTGGTCATTTTTAGTATAAATAATGAGGATTAGATCCTTGTTAAGGTAAACATTCTCTTAGTCACTATAATTACTTTTGATAATATGTTTGGTAAAAAACTAATTTTTAATTATTAGAAATTAGAAATTATAATTATTCAAATTAAGGATTCTATTATTATAAATTCCAATCACAAAAGTCATAGAAATTAATTTAAATGTTATCCTGTAGAAGGGGAGAAAAATGTGGGTTTTAAAGTAAAAATGTTCAAAATTATGCTATATTTCAGTAGATCAATTTAAAAACCAAAATTGGTTAAAATGACCAAAACTTGGTTAAATTATGCAATATTTATCTGATTATGTTTTGTAACAAACTAAAAATATAATTTCACCTTATAAATAATTTTGACGAAATATCATATTTTAAATAAAATTTAATATTTTTCACTAATCATCAAAAATATAAAAAACACAAAAATTTACCACAAAATGAAAATTGTGTAATATTAATGTCTATATTTAAAAAATTAAGATTATATTTTTGTATTAAATTAATAATTTTTTAGATATTTTGTTTAAATATTTCTGCAATTAAAAAGAGGTAAATTTCCCTTAAAATGTAGTTTTTACATAATATTCAATTATTTAGTATCTTATGAATATAAAATATATTGTAATAATGTATAAAGTATTTTAATTAATATATTATTCATATAAATATATTACATTAAAATCACTCTCTAATTGAAATTAATTTAATTGACAAGGATAAAATGACTTCATGAGTATATAAAATAGTTTCTTACAAAAATATTCCGTTTACATTAAATTGTTTATTATATTCATTTATAAATAATTTGTATCCAATGAATTCAACCATATATTTTCACATGTTAGTTAAACCTATTCATAACCTTCAATTTAATTGAAATGTTGTATGTTAAGATATTAAATAATATTATTTCTAATAATATATAATTATTCTGTGAAACATAATCTTGTGTGTTATGTAATCCATTGAGGAAATTAAGTATTGTATGTAACACAAGCTGACATCGTTGTTATATATAGATACAGATAAGATTTATTTTTCATTTAACATAGTCTTAAATTGTTTTATCATAAAATTTTTTATAGAGGAAAATTTAAATTTATTTTAAAAGTAAAATATTGTTAAGTCTTAATGTGTTTCATTTTAAAAATTTTGAGAGTTTAATAGTTTTATATAATATATTGGAACCATAAATATCACATGATTATTACTATAGTTTATCTTGTGTGAAATGTGTAGTCTGGTTCATGGATTGGGGAATATTCATAACGAATTTGAAATCAAGACAAAATCTTCCGAAAAATCAATTTTCACTTTCAATGTTCTGGATATATGACGTTACTATTTTATAAACTTATATTTCGATATTATGTGAATTCATAATTTTTATTATATTTATGAATTTATTTTTGTGATTAATTTTTATTTATTCATTAAAACTTATTATTAATTTACTGTGCATTATTATTTTTATTTATTTATTTGGATAACTTGTGTGATTATTATTAAATGAAATTAATGTCAGTGTCATGATTTTATTGATTTTTTTAATAATAGTAATAATAAAATTAATATTTTTATCCTTTCATGTCCATGATTTATATTAGTATTATTATTTTATATTTTTTTATATTAATATTATTAATTTAAGAGGGGAAATTATTTTAGGAAAATAGAACCGCCTCATTTTTCTATGACTCCCTATGTCGGAAGTAAATGGTAGCTTATTTAATAAATCCTACACTATTTAATATTTGAGCATTAGAAAAGGGAGGTAAGGTTTTTTTCCTTCCTTATATAGTCTCGTTCGTCATTGTCATATTTTTCATGATCTTTCTCTATTCATTTTTAAATAAATAAATATATATATATATATATATATATTATCATTTTTGGTTCATATTATTTGATGGTTTTATCATGGAGAGGGAAAACATTTCCGAATGAAGGGGATTTTGTAGATTTTAGCTATAATGGTCCCATATAGTTTAACCACACCTCAATAGATATCATGTAATAATATTAACGCTGCATGAGTGGGAGTTCATTATTCATAGGCTTGATAGAACGTTTATTTCATGCTCATTAATCCAGATAATTGATTTATTGTGACTCATATGTGTTTTGGTGTTGTATTATTTCATCGATTCTCATTTGTTGTCATGGAATGTATTTGAATACTAAAAAACTCAGATATTTATCCATCATCAATTCAATTAAAACATAACACTCAATATGAGCTTTAAAATACAATATTTATGGCATGTGATTTCTTTTTAATTTTCTAAAATATGTTTTGATGGAATGATAAATATATTTTTTTATATAATATAGTTGAATTTGATGATTTAAATTTTTTAATGTTTCTAAGCTATTTTTAATGAGAAAATTTATTATATGCTATGGATTCCTAAGGGAATGTGGTGGTTTTTTTGTGCGGGGTTCATATTGAGAACCTTGTATAAAATTTGGAATATGAGAATTTGGATGATTATAAATTCTTTTTTGGATGTAATTTGATTCTTAGTAGATACATTATCAGTCTATATATATATACGAGATTCGTTTTGGTGGATTGATTGCAAAAAATATAATCAGAATGCCATAATATTGTAAAAGTTGTTTTTCATGTTGTAAATAGACTTTTTGAGGGCCTTTTTGGACATAAGTAGAGTAAACCTGAGAGGAGACTACTCTATAAGAGAATTCATTTAGTGAATGTGGGGTTCACTCCTTGAAAATGTCATGGAATAGTGTATTTACACTAACTATAATAGGATTGATAGCATAGAACCCCTATTCATGTCATAAAGCATTGATATAAACCTCCTTCTCTAGGGGATTTTGTATAATTTTATTAGGAGTCATTTTTTGGAACCCCATCAGGTTCCATTTTAATTAATTGACTTAATAAAGAGTGATATAACTCATTGGGTCTCCCATTTACCTAATTTAGTTCCCTTAGATCTGGGTGGTTTCGAAATTCATTATAACAACAATTTTTGTTAAAATCTCCTCATTTATTCACTTTATCCTACATCCATGTTTATTCATATTTCTGGTTCATTGAACAATATAATTAGAGGGTTAATTTCACCAAATCATGTCAAAATTATTATTCTCATTGGAGATTTCATGTCCATATCATACAACATGCATTAGGATGAGTAAATCATGCCTCTAGTCATAATTTACCTCAATGTGTGTTTCAAGGTGAGTTTTTTTATTATTTCAATCAATTTTGATGAATATGGACATTTGTTTGCATTTCTAAATTTGTGATTTTTAACTTCATAGTTCTAAGAGTATATTTGAAGTGGAAGAAAACAGTATTTCGTGTTTTAATCACTATAAAATTTTGTGATTATTTTTGAAGTAGTAATTATAGACAGGAAAACTGGTATTAAATTCTTAGTTATTTAATTTTACGGAATTAATTATCAATATATGGCCCTAATTTATGAGATTATATTGGTTGATTCTTTGTATGAAATTTCAGAATGATGGTTTAGGTATATTTATAGGATATTATTTTGGTATCTTGGTTAATTTGTTTTTTTATATTTGTGTTGCATTACTAGTATTATCTACATACATGTCTCATGACTTTGTGGTTCCTCCATAATGTCAGGATAGTCTCAAGGTGTGATTATAATTAAAATGAACTATATATGTTTCTAAAATATTTGATAGTGGTTCCCTATTAAAATGAGTCACCACATTTCATTTTATGCATTGTTTTTCATTACGCATTGTATTTAAGAGAAAAGATATTTAATTTTTTTATAATATACTTTAAAACATTATTTTTCATAAATGAAAATTTCCTGGGAATTGAGTGATAAGGTAAAATAGGTTTCAATATGAATTTAAAAACAGGAGATGATTTTTCTAAAATCATTTATGTAAGTGTTTTTTTAAAGGGACTTTATTGATTAAGATGATATGTGAAACCTTTTTAAATGGTATAAAAATAGTATTAGACAAGGATTATAATTAAAATTCATTGAGGATTGATTGATTCGTTTTAGAATTTTTGGCCTCATATGGGTCATGTACTATTTTCTAATCCATGTGTGCTTTGTTGAGCATCCTGGTTGGTAATTCCTGGTTTTTGACTTATTACAATATGGTGTATATTTTGTTTGTAGAAATGTGATAAATTTTTTCGTTTTTTATCTATGTGACTAGTTAGCCTGTATTGATGTATAATATCCAATATGGGATTGATTTTATTTTTGATACATCTTTTAGATGTAGGATAATTTTTGATTTACAAACACCCACAAATTGAGTAAGTGAGCTATCAGATAGGTGACAATACCTATTTTATGTCACATTATTGTGTTGATTGAATTATTGTGATAGGTAGCTGATTCAATTGTGGGAGTGGATCCCAAGGCCTTGTCATGCTCTGAGAAAGATATACCTGTAGATATCCCATGACTGAGACACAGTCTTAGTATCATAATAAAAATGGTTTATCCATGAGGGAGATAGTTTACAACTGCGGTGAAAAGAAACCATGAGTGAGATGTTTGAGACATAGATGATGAAGATCAAATTTCCATAGGTGGATGAGATCTTATATGCATTAAGGAATAAAGTATCCATGAGAGATATTTTTATTTCGTGGGATTCCTTGAGTGAAATGATTGACTTTGGGATTTTATGGATTACCCTGTCTTGTATGAGAATCTAGTGACTAGTTGGTAATGTTTCCTCCATCAAGTGAGAAGGGATTGTATGATGATTTTTATGAGATAAAAGTTAGACTAAATCCTACCCATTGAATTCACGTATGGGTTTGGATTATAGTATGCAATGAATATACATTATATCACTAGCTGTAGTAGGTATGGTCAAGTGTCAAGGTGTCCTGGTTTGCACAAGATGATCTGACATGTGTTCTGATTTGTACAATTGTTGTTAAGTTTTCAAATGGGTGTGTTTCATGGAAAAAAATGAATATATATATATATATATATATCAAGAAGAAACATTTTATCATGTCAATACATATTATTTATTAGGAATTTTGGATTCACTCTTGGATTATAGACTCACCAATACCCTCACATATAGTATGGGTATCAATATAATTTCATAGACCATCGTGTTTCCTTTTAGGGAAAACATATTACTTGTATTTGAACACATGGTTAAATCCACAGGTAATGAATGTTGCTCAATTAAAATGATGATTATGTGAGTTGGGCTAAAGGCTAGTATACTTTTTAGTTTTCATTCTGCATGTGCACTAGCTATAGGGATATTTATCAAATAAAATGTTATTCTTATTTTTAATATAACAATGAATATTTGTTTTAGTTAATTATTCATATATAATAATTTATTATATTCTATATTTGACTACATGATATCTGGGGCTCCTTGTTTTAGGTCAAAATGTTTTTTGGAACGTTTGATCAATTAATGGATGATGAAAAAATTTATATAGATTTAGGCATGACCCTCATGCCTTGTTTTTTAGGTTCCCTACATGACCAACTTAGTCCCTTATGACCAATCATTAGCATCTGGAATATTGTGTGGGGGATGTGTACCTATAGTTTTGTAGGGACCCCTTTATCAGGTTCCATTTCGAGAATTTTTTCTAGGGAATTAAAAATATGATGTGTTTTCTAATTGTTTTTTTAATTTGAGATCTTTAAATTATATTATTCCATATTTGATGTGATGAATATGTATGTGTCATGTTAATGATTTTAAATGAATATAAAATGTATAGAAAACTATTTTCATATATAAGGAATTGATTGTCTTATCAATTTTTTTATTTCACATTTTCATGATAACGTATATCACCCTTGATTATTTAGGTTGAATGATAATATTTTTAGGATAAAATTTTAAAGGGAGTATTTTATTTTGAATTTTGGACTATTTTCATTTTATAGAGTATAGTTATTAGAAATGAAAAAATTTATATGATATTCTTTGTTGATAATTATTTTAATATTAATGAGAATATGTAGGATTTTAAATAATATTGTAAATAAATGTTTCCACTGGTTTAGCCTATACTATTCACACTAATTGGATGCCAATGATTATTCTTTTGTAGAGCGAGTCAAGTGAGTTTGTAAAATTTTAACGCTATAAGCATGATATATCCATTGAACAAAATTTCATGTTGACCCCTTTAGGGAATTTTGGGTATATTCCATTATTATTATTTTTTGGAAAATATGAGGAAAACAAGTGGATTTTAGTTATTCCTCTAATTAATTCTAATAAATGATTTAAAAATATTCCTTATTTTGTAATGGAAATATAAAATTCTATATTTTTTTTCAAAACATTCTTATTTAATGGTTAAATTTTTTACTCATTATTTTTAATAAAAAATGTTGTCTTTATATTATGAATTAAATTGTAATAAATCATAGAAATCATCCGAATGGGTAATATACTCATTGAAAATTTCACAAAAATGGCATACAAATTGTTGCTAATTTTTTTGTTAAATGAATATGAAGACTAGACTCTCGATATGTGGATGATTGGAGTTACATCAGTGAATCCATGAGGAATGAGGCATATAGATTCAAAACATGTTTCAAATGGAGAATTTAGTAGAGTTATTTTAGATTTTCATTGGAATGTACATTAATTCCATTGTGGTATTTTTTGATAAATGATTCAAATGAATTTTTATTTGTTTATTCATATCTCTGTATTTATGGAATTCTATATTTCCCTTAAAATTTATATTAATTTATTTTCATGGGTTACGTATTGTTTTATTTAATTACATTAGAATTCTCATTTTTATAGTTTTTTTATTAGAGAAATCTATTTTATAGTATTTCTATATATTTTGGGATAATTTTTTTTTATCTAGATTTATTTAAAAGAGGGTGAAATAAAAGTTTCTATAATTATTAAGACCCGCGACACTTTTTTCAACCCATGGTAATCAAAAATGCACTCTATGACTTCTGGAATGTTGTGTTTTGTATCAACATTGGATATATGTGCCGATATGTTATAATTTTATTGTTAAAATTTTATTTAATATTCCTCAACTCTAATTTATATATAAATCTATAGGTTTCATACATTAATGTTTTCTTCCATAGAATATACATTTTATTATATAAACACATCACTAATGTAGAAAAAAATTTTATTAAAACATATTAACAATCATATTATTGTAATAATTTATAAAAAATATAAAATATAGTTTATTTTTAATTAAAAAGGGTCATTATGTGTTGTTGATTTCATAGATATGTTGGTTCTGATGAAACCTCTGAACAACTAGATGTTATGTCTCTAAAACAAACACAACAAAAAAATTATATTAATTAACACTCTATAAAAATACACTAGAACATTGTAGAAAATCCACACCAATTTATCTACACTAGAATGAAGACTTTATAAGAACAAAAAAAATATCTTCTAGAACAAAAATATTTAAATAATTCAATTAAAAGAAAAAAATTCACATGGTTTGGACATAGACCTACATATTTGGTGTACATTTAAAAACATTTATAAATGGAATAAAAAATTGTAATAATAACAAAATATCATAACATACAAAACATATATCCATAAACTCTATCTTAAAGTAGAGTCCAGTTGAAGAAATTTAATTTCCTTCTAAACTATAAAAAAGTGGTCCCACATTGGAGTAATCATTAAAGGCAACACATTACAAGGTCAAAGGCTACAACCCCCTTACGTATTTCTTTCAACAAATACAACACTTCCCAAATCATCATGTGTTTAAATATACATAATATTATGATATTTTTATATATCTTTCCTTTAAAAAATCATAAGGGAAATAATCATTTGACTCAATTAGAATAAATATTGTGAAATACAATTTCATCTCCAGACATCATTATTATACTTTTAACGGAAAACATTTGATTTCAAGATTTTTACTTTAATTTTTTGTTCTATTTATTTTTGTAAAAATTACATTGTAGATACTACTATGACATCCTCTCCAAATTAACATAAATTTATCTTCAAGAATCAATCATTTTGTTATATTATATTCTTATCTAGGATATAATTTTCAAATGGATGAACCTATTAATATTCATATTGAGAATCATTTTCATGATTTACTTCTCAGTGCTCTACTAGTACCCACAAAAAAACTGATTCACAATGCTACTTCACCAAATTCCTAACTAGATCCTTAGTTTTCATATCATCATAATTCCAAACTCTATTTAGTACTTTTATATTGAAAAATTTTTCTAGAAAAAGAAATTATGATTAAGTGAATTTTCATCTAAATATTCGTTATTACAGAATGTGTTGTTATATTTTTGGCAGTGTAGCTCACAATATGAGAGTCAAGGAACATTTTTACAATATAAATAATTATTTCTATATTTTCTATTATCCTCATCAGATAGATTAAATCCTCACCATTTTTCAATAAAGAAACATTATGTAGTTCTATTTTTGAATATATAGCTATGAGTTAGAGATTAAATATCCCAATAGAAATATTTCAATTATATGTGAAAACATAGCACATGGTACTATTTAATATATCCATATCTTTAAAAAATTTTGATTTTACAAACCCATGTAATGATTCATGAAATTTAATAAGCAGAGACAATTATCTGGAACCCTTGAGAAACAAATGGATCCATATTACTTCGTTACAATGATCTATTCTTACCTGCATCATGATTTTTACTACTGATGTTTATAGAACCTATTTATGTACTTATACTTTGCATCAATTCATGGTTACTTATCCATACTTATAATTAACATTCTGACCATGGTTGTGGTAATGGGTTTCACCTCACTTATTCCCCAACATCCCACCATATTACAGAGGTATTCGGATTGATTGAGGTATTTTATTTCATACATTATGTCTATTATGATCTATATCCACATATCCCTTTATCCTGACCAGTATCCTTCTTATCATAACTTGTGGAAAATTATAATTTCATACCATCATCCCTTTCCTTCACTCTATGGGAAACATGCCTATAATCAGCAAGGAGTTGTATGACGATGAATCTCACATAATCATAATCATTTCCTTTATGGTAATGATCAACAGTTCTCTAGAAACAATTTTGATCCAATAGAATGGCTTTGTACATTTAGTTTCACTATCATTGTGATTCCATAAAATTATAAACTCTGTAATTTAACTATCACAAATTAAAATGTGTATTATCCTCAAAAAAACCTTTGGATATTCTATGTAAATCCATTTATTAATGTCCCATCATTATAAATATTTACTTGAAAATTTATCTACAGTTTGGTTCCTTCATTATTCGGTAAAACCACTTGTTATTAATAACACTCTTCCTAGTAGGTATTATTTGTTATAATCAATTATTTTGAAACATTTAAGGAATATATTTAAGGGTGTATAGTTGAATCCTAGTGTTTTGAGTCATCCAGACTTGCAGTCTCAACTAGGGTCTCGAGTTTTCCATGATCCATGAGACGAAAAAGTGAATGTTACATGTTTATCTCAACACATGGATACAAATTCATATAGATATCCATAACTTAATTTAAAACTCATATACATTCAAAACAATTTCTGTTGGAATATCAACTTCTAGAGCTCTCCCCTAATATTCTATAGTCATTGAGGTTTCCTTCACTTCCAACCATAAAAACACCATTGGACAATGACTATATTAAAAAAATACTTCCAATCACCATGTTATTCATAGAACTAATATAGACATTAAAAATATTGAAACATCCATATGTTCCGAAAATACACTTAGTTGATCATTATTTTTTGATGATTATTTGATGGCATTAGCAACTAAATACTAGTTTGGATCATTCCATAATATCAATTCCTTAAATATTACATTATAGATTTTGAACACAATATATAAGTTATTATTATAGATCCAATATCCAAATCCATGATTTCACTATTCTACAAAGTTTCATTATTTTGGCATACCCTCTGGATTATTGATTTTTTTAAAATCAACATGAATGTAGGTCAGTGAAACAAATACTTTAATATGGGTATGTTAAATATTTATTCCAGAACACCATGATTCTAAAATTTCCTTCCATAATAAATATAATGAACTTATATTTAGAATGTAGGAAATATAATTAACTAGTTCGTCCAAAAGTTCATATAGAAAACCAACGTGAAACCTCATTTCTATTACCCTCTAAACTACCTTATGATCTATCCTTTCTATTTCTATGTTTTGTTTTAGTGTAACTGATATTATATTAAAAAACTATATTATATTTCAATAGTTTATCCTCTAGAACTACCAACACAAATTTTCCTCACTATTATTAGACCTCACACACTATTATTTTCACACTATTTTAACCATGGATTTATTCGACTGATTGTTATAAACAAATTATATTATCTTTGAGAAAGAACAACAAAACCTTCAATGTCACAACATCTATGATTATAAATGAGTATTATAGGCATAAAAGTAAATAAACTAGATCTACCTACCATAAAATTTAAGGAAAAAACTATATATAATAGTTCTTTGGCATGCTAATTTTTTATAAGGACACATTCTAATATTACCCAAGATTGAAATATTGCGATGTTCCATACTCCCTGCTTTCAAAGTTTGGTATTCAATTAGAATCACAAATTTTCTTTCCCTTATCAGTAAAATATAAACAAAATTAATTCTTTAAGTATACATAATTTATTTTTATCATAAATTGAGACTCTTGAAACACTTGTAAAATAAAATGTTTTATCCTTCACTTAGAATAAATTTTTTTACATTCCATATTCCTATTGTAATTTCTACACAAAAACCTGTATCATTTGATATCTAGATTAAATTAAAATCATCTTTAACGTTGGTGGGTAAAATACTCCTTGAATCTATAGTAAGATTCAATAAATTTTTGGTTGAAAATATGACATTTTAGCGAAATATTATGTGCACTACCACCTCTAAGAAGTACCTTTCAATATCTTATAGATGTATAATTCTTCATACTATCTCTTTTGAATATTGACTGTAATGAATATTCAGTGTCAATGATCCAATTAGTAAGAGAACTCATGAAATGTAACATAAGGCCACTAGTGAATTCCAATATTCTATTTAAAGATTTATTCATGGTGTAATATCATTTCTAATTGATACTTCATTCATTGTAGTCATTATTCATATGAAAATTGTTTCCATAATTCCTACACATGGGATTGTATTTTACAAAGATAATAATTCTTAAACTCCTCCTTCATTTCCCATTATTATAATTTTTATGGGTTCCAAAAAATCTCATACATTTCACAATATATATTTTTTGGATCGATTATTGGATATCCTACTGACTAATATTCTTGTTCAAAACTACATTCCAATCAAAAAATAACATTATTCCTATTTTACCTCTAGAAATAAATAAACGGTATCCATCCCACATCATGATTACAAGAGTATTCGTAGTAAAAAATGTTCAATATCTGGATATCTCATTCTAGTTATTTCTAATTCCAACATACTCATAATTATATTTATTTCCTAGATGTTATCATCCAATGGATTTCCTTATGAAGATTTCCTAAATAATACTAATAAAAAAATCATTATGGATAACATCTCTAATATATTGGTAATATTATTGATTATTTCTAAAGAATACTTCACATATTAGATCTTATAATACATGTTATGGGATACTAAAATCTATATCATCACTGGCTCTTTCTTATCCAACCTTTACCAAGATCAATTCTCTACCTCTTTCACCATGTTACTATTTAACAGAAGATAAAGGTACCTATGGGTTAGATAATTCTAAATTTTATCTTCTATAATATGAAATCCATCTGATAAAAATTTCCAACCCCTAATTTAACCTCATCAACTTCCAAAAACTACTAGAATTTGTGTTGCCCCACTAAATTTGAAAACATATAAGCGGGACATAGAACTTCTTACCATATTTATCCTATAAGGATGAGGTTATAATGATTCTATAAAACCGATCTATGAAACACCTTGTTCGGGGTTTTGTCATCTGAAAAACATAAAATTATGGTTTGATACAACATGGTGGGTTTGATACAACAATTAAATATTTGAATATTATAGCTATAAAACGTAAATAAAAAACCATGATATACCCCTGTTTACAGTGCACCAGAACATCGAAGACAATATGTACCTATGTCACGACAATGCATTTAATAGTTCAAAACAACCAACCTATGAACATATGAAAGAGGATGATTGAATAAAATTAATTACATTGAAAAACATTTTTACATGGTTTGTTCCGTTCCGAACTTCATTGGGTGAATGAAATAATAATTTATAATGGGATAGTAATAATCATCCTATTAACAAATATTACAACATATATAACATATTTCATGATCCTTATATATAAAGTTGAGTCCATATGATTCAATTGGAACCTATAACTTTGCAATTCCACTAATATTAAGTCGACATGGATCTAATAATCATGGGAATCCTTTCATATGGATAGTAACCTCCACTACTATAACTCTTCCTCTTAGTGGATTTTGTATAAATCCATAAAATATAAGCTTTTACTCTTACGTAATATTTTGAAGACTCTTATGTATTATCTTTACCAAAATAATTATATGATATTAAATATACACATCCTTTAGAATGATTCATAAACATTCAATTTGCATATTCACACTTCACATTCAATCATTTCCATGGTATCTTTTAATTTCCTACATTTGAGTTCTGTCATTGGTCTCCTTCTATAAGAAATATTTATATTGATTCTATCACCAAACCATATTCATATGAGTATCATATATTATAATTTTTTAATTAACTTTTGAATTATATTTAACTCATAAATTTGATAATGTTTTTCAAATGGATAAACATAACAATATATCCTTGTATTGAATCTAAAAAAAATATTATAAAATTAATAGGATTTATAAACACTTGAACCTAGTTTCCTAAAATAATAAAACATTGAAAATTAATTACACATAGAAAAATAAAAAAATCATAATGCTTATATAGTTTCCCTGAACATTTTAAGTTTCTAAAATAAGATGAAATACATTAAATTAATTTTAAAAAACATGGAAACATACCATGATTTTTATAAATTCCTTTCATTTCATAATTTATTCTTTTGTAGAAGTAAAATGAGAACATATAAATGAAACAAATATTATCATCATGTGATGCGATTTTGTACTCATGATATAAATTCATTTTAAAAATTAATTATGATAGATCCAAATAAAAATTTATTTCAATTTTTATACATAAGAATTATAAAAATAATTAGGTTATATACATTAAAAGTGGGAGATCCTAATCAATCATTTTTAAAAAAATTATTTAAACTACCGTGAATAATAATTTCTTGATACTCTAAAATATATATATTTTCTCAAACACAATATCACAAGTATCAAATGTTGGAAACATTGTGTTAATAATAACTTGTATTTTCTATATGAATTATATATTTAATAACGTGGAAAATATATATTATGTTAATTTTTCAAATTCATAAATTAGTTCATTTGAGCCATGATTTTATTTCACTTTCCATAATTATATACATTATTTTGAAAATATTTTATTCTTAAAAGAACAATTTAATGGAATATAAGTTTTAAATAACATGTCCATTTTTTTATCTTTATTTAGAGGACAAAAAAACCTTGATATTAATGTATCAATTTAATGTTATATTGTTTTAATATCAACATCATAAATGGTAAAGGTTTCTTTTCTCTTCACTCGATTGCTACCTAAATTCTCAATCGTCCATGGAATATTCCAAATTGTTAATATAGAATCCTTGGGTCCCACCCCCACTAGTAGTGGATGGTCCATCTTCAACTTCTCTAAAAAGAGACATTCCCCTTAACCCTGAGGTAGATTGTTTAATTGAGTATAAACTTATTGATTCACAATTGGATTTACAGATTAATCATGTTAGTATAAACGATTCATGTATTTTCCTTGACCTACAAGAAGTCGTGATACCTCTATGAAAGTTATTTAAATCATCATTTCTACTATCTCTTTAAATATTTATGATATTATACAATATTAGTACAACCGTTTACTTTTTCAGTAAGCAGATCAATGAATCCTTGTGATCTCATCATCATGTTTTGGTTTACCTTATTGATATTCCATTGATTTTTCTTCTGACATCCTAGAACTGGTTCTCCCATATGTAACAAATCCAAATTTTCGGCAGGTAATAAAATGTAACTCCTTATATTCCAAAGAATGAAAACTAGCAGTAACTGTCTATGATGATATATTGGAGAGACTATGGTTTCTTAATTAAAGTGAAACATAGTAGAATATAGTGGATAAATTAGAGGAATTTATATAATGGAATAACAAAAGAAACCCATCTATATAATAATAATAAACATAATCTATGATCAATGTAAAATTAAGATAATGTAATATATATAAAAAATGGTCATGCATATATGGTAATAATCATACATATAATAAAAGTATAAAAAATAACACAAATGACCAAAAACTATATTCATCACAATCATATATATTGGTATGGACCTTTTCTCCCATAATGTAACCTAGAATAGAAATCAAGTGTCCATAGAGGTGTACTTCCAATTATTCATACCTACATACATGAGTTCTATATAGGTACTAATCAACGATGTGAATTGGGTGCAAATAAAACATAGTAGGGTACCAAAAATGGTCTCAAATTACAATCTAACGTGTGAATATAAATTGTAAAAGTGTGAATTATATACATAAATAATGTAAATCTTCAAATGAATGTGTTATACAATCCAATATACAATTACAATCTATGAAAATTTTTATTAATAATGAGGATAAAATCTATATAATAAGGAAAACCAATTTAAAACCACAATCATTGGTCTCTGTTACATATATCCAAATCTGGACATCTCAATAGTCCTGGAACACTAGGACCATGGAAAAGGTGTCCTCACCATGATTGAGGTGTTCATCCAAGTTAAACTCAATATATACATGATTGGATCCCAATAATATAATAAAAGGAGGTTGATGTCTAATTACATTGAGTCGTATCAATGAAGCTAATCTAGGGAATCCTAATTTTAATAAAAAAAAGTTGTTAAATCATTAGTATCACTCCAAAAAATTAATTTACTAACACATTGAATGAGTCTACGGATGGTGTACAATATGGAAATCACATATATGAATTAGGGAAGCATCCCGTAATTGTCCACAGAATTTCATTGGGAATCAAAGGCTTGCTCAATTCAAGTCACTCCTATAATGTAATCTAAATATATAACAATAAAAAGAATTATATAAAAAATTCACCAAAGGGATATATTAATGTAAATTCCATTTATTAATTCAATTTAATTAATTGGACCATTCACTATGTAAGTAATAACGATGTCCATGGGAATCATCCACGAAATTTCACAATTCAATTCTATTATATAATCATCTCACTCATATGTGATAAGTGGTACATGTTGAATATATGCCATATTACATTTCATTTAAATAAATAATCATATGAAAATATTTTTTTCAATCTCATTTATCAATTATTATTTAATCCGTTTTACTTAGTTATTAACTTATTAATTATAGATGTAAAAAAGACAAATTAAACCCTTTAACAATTGATTTAATTCAATTCTAAATTATACTAGCTAGTGACAAGCTCCACACACCAAACATGTGGGTTAATCATATTATTTTGATCGAAGCCACCTCAATGGGTGGTTCTGGTAGAGGTAAACAATTCCAACCATATCATCTAATATAAATGATCATCAAGAACATGGTATATGAAATTAATATAAGGTTTCAAAAAATTTAGAGGAAGTTATTGGGAAGTTAATCACGTGTGACAATGGAATTTTTCTTAAACATATTGAATTTTGTGGAAAAGTAATAGGACCCCAACATTATATTAGTATATAACTCATCATATGATTTCATAACTAGATTCATGAAATAAAGATACGAGAATATAAACAAACTCTATGGAAATAGGGTATATAATATATCATTGGAATAATGTCCAATATAGTGAAGAAAAAAAGTAAATGAATCAATATTAATGATAGACTAACTGAGTGTGATTCCACCCAACAAAAATTAGTCGAATATATGATCATATAGATGATATAATTTAAATTCATGAAGTGGTAAGGTTGATAATTTTATCGTGGTGGGAAACTATGTTTTGATGAAGTAAGTGAGTTTAAAGGAAATATCTAAGAACACTGAAATCCATATTTTTATTGGGGAAAATAGTTTGGATGAACGGGTGGAAAAATAATTCACCGACAATGTGGTATCCTATGGTTTGGAAGCTATAAATTTCATAGCCAAGTAATGTTACTAGACAAACCAGACACATGATACACATTTATATTTTCCATATACACCCCCATGAATTGTTCATGTGCATGGATAGAAAAACCATGCAAGTTACCTCTGACATATGTTACTGGTCTCACACAATGATGAAAAACCAACTAAGTAGTTTACCTAACTATGTTCCTCCTTTTAATGGGATGTATTGTTGACACATACAATAACTAAAAACCATGATATATTTATGAGCATAATTTTATTTCTCCAAAAACTATAACTACAGGCTATGAACAAAGCCCAAACATTCCCAAACCCCATATAGTTAACATAAGATCATCTGTTTTGATAAAAAGAGTTTTTTATACAAATTATTAAATCATATAAACCATATTGAAAAACATGGATCTTACAACCACCCCTCTTTATAAAAAATAGTCCCTAATTTTTTCTTTTATAGTTTTGTTTATTGACATCAATGAATTACTATATCCAATGAGAATGATTATAACAGCATCCCTTCATGGTGTCATCCTATATATGGAAATGTTTCTATATAAACCATATTAGTGTAACTGGGCTACCATAGAGTGTGATTTTTCTATGATCAATGGAAGACACTTCATACTCCACAAAAGATGCCTTAACCTCTAACTAAATTTCTTCAGAATTAAATACATATGAAAGGTCACACTAATAATGATGAATATGAAAATATTGATGATTTAATACATGGATTGATACCTTTGAGGAAGATAAATCTAATAATAAACCAACATGTCTCTATATAAGTTCGTGATAGGGCTGATTAATATAGGTGATAACATACATAGACAAAAAAGCCTTCCATGACCAAGTCTAGGAAGAACTCTCATGAAAACAAGATCTCCCACCTCAAACTCTAGAGGCCTGCTATAATGATTATCATAAAAATTCTACATATACTATGATAAAAATATATATTTCTATATTAATTATACCTACTCTGGTTCCCTAGAATGAGATGTGGTACCAATAATATTCCCTCTCCTACCTCTAACCAGCACAGAGGTGAATGGCACTTCCTATCATTGAGAACATCATACATTGAAATATGAATAATCAAATGGAAAATATTATTATAATATAATTCAAATAATAATAATTTATTTTATCAATATCCTCAAATATTAAAGATTCATTCCCTTTGAATATCATCCCACTTTTGTATTGTATGCTTAGGCTTATTTTCAGTCTGAGTGTGATATGCCACACTTTGAAGCAAATATGATCCATGAGACATTAGTAACCACTATCACAAATGATAAGTGAAGTGAGAATCACTCTCAGATACTATAGTAATAGAATCACCATTATGTTATAAAATCTCTTAGACAAAAAGCCTCTCAATCTCATCCAATGAGAATGTTCCCTTAATTCGAAAGAACAGGGTGGCCTTCATTAGCTCATCCACGATCACCAATACAGTGTCAATTTTTCATGGGGATTTCTAAGATCCTATCCCAAGATGTATAGTGAAATAGTACAATTTCCACCCAGGAATGGGTAATAACTATAAAATATTATCATTCCACTAATGTTCCAACCTTAAATGCATACAGGTGTAACACTGAGTAACAGAACCCACAATATTTTTTTATCACACCATTCCACCAATACTGGAAGCATATATTATTGTACATCATGGTATTTCTGGGATTTACATCCCATTTTTAATCATTAGACACTCTCATTAATTACCACTCACCTCTGGAGGAACCCAAAAATACACCTAAATATGAAAGCTCCCATCCTCATTGACTACCCGAACAGGTAGTGGTTCTTCACATGAAACACATTCTATTATAACTATTCCATAAGGATCAGAATTCTATCTGATCTTTACTCAATCTAGAAGTGAGATATTTATTGATAGGGAAAATATTTTAGGACTCCCATGATATTTCTGAACTTCTAGATGTATCAAAAAAGGAATATCTATCAACTTCGAATAATCACTATATTTCTTAATAGCTTTTGTTTGAGTCTTACAAATCAGAGATTTAACCACAACATTTCAATTATAAGGTATATATGAAAGTTTAAAAATATATTATTTAATTTATTCGACCCATATTCTATTTAGTTGGTTCAATTTACACTGATTCAATATATATATATATATGTGGAATTTATAGCTTGTGTACACCATAGACAGTTTCCCAACAAGTAAAGTCTCCAACAACATAATGTATATACCAAAACTACTATCTGGAGGTTGTGTATCTTGAATTTATGCTCTTGTGGTCTTAGATAGGGAGACCCATATACAATGACATGTTAACCTTATATCTAAATGGTTCATATACCAATTCATAAAGAATCATAGTAAACAATACTACATCTTCTAAGATCATGTAAATTTTGGATGGGCACTAAGGTCATCCTTCATCTCATCTCTTAAAATTCTTTCTCATAATCTTCGAATCATGTAAACATCACACACTTCTTAGTCAATAATGAAACCAATTATCCAAGGTGTAAAAATCAGTGAATAAAACCCTTATAGTAAATATATATCCCCTTGTAACTATATGTATAAATGATTTTCATAGACTTCTCCAAGGAAACAATGTCGATCATCTCCTAGGGTCCATAGATAATCCAAATTTATATATGAGATGACCCATGAATTAAAATTTGTTAATCCAAATGATGAATTTTGTCAGAATTTTAGAATTCATATGCTCTCATAGTGTACTCAGAATGATATTATGGTGTTCATAATGATCAGGTAGATTATGAGAGTAAACAAAGTTATCATCCAATAAGATGAAAACAACAGTATCTAGATATGATTGAAAAATTTGATTCATCAATTCTATAAAGTTCATAGGTGAGTTCATTAGATAGACTGAAATAACAAGATACTCTTACAAGACATACCTACTTTCGAGTGATGTGCGTGGTAGATATGACGACTTAATTTACACATGATGATATCCAAATCTCAAATAAATCATTGATAATACACTAGTTCCTCAGAGGTCGTCAAATAAGACATATATACATATAAGTGGGTACCAGTTCTTAACATTAAGGAAATTCAACAACCAATAATTCATACACAACCTATGGGACCCTCCCACATTCATAGTGAAACGAATTGGTGAACCAAAAAGGAAAGCAATAGGTCCTATAAATCTTTTATCTTTGAAATTATCTAACTATGTAACACCCATAGATTTTATGAGATATATTATCTCTAATTTATTTGATGTTATCTATTATACAATACACCAAGATAAGATTATACTATATGCAACACCGTATTAGCTTGCAGTATGCGCAACACTATTCTTGGCTCGTGTCACACAAAATTTCAAGTTCATTTTGTGGAAATTATTCTATGAAACATTATGTATAGATTTTGATTAACGTATAAATGAAATAAGTGTGAATTATGTTATACGCAACACCAAACGGAGATTTCACTACACACAGCCGTGACTTGGCTTGCATTACATGCAATCAAGACCTTCTTCGATAGCATGTGTAGTACGCAATACTGAGTTTTAGTAAACGAGATATTATAATAATATTATTAAGAACTAGCCATTATGAATAGTAATATCCAATTTTTGAAATTTTATAAATTTTATCATTCAAAATGGACTTCATTTTTGGATTCAGAATATAGAAATTAGCCTATGGTAAATATTTGGTATTTTTCTAAAAACATTCAATTTTTGTTGAATAGTGAAAACACAGGGTTACTAATTAAAAACTGACTTTTTATTTAAATAATTATTCATTTTATTTAAATTTATTTTAGGTCAAAATTGATACATAATAGCTATATAATTTCGATGTATTTCATTTGAGTAATTTGATAATAATTTTACATATATAAAAATTTTATTGAATTTTTCACCGTCATTTACCCACCTCCTAGGAGAATTTGAAAATTTACATAAAACATAATTATACTACTTCTGTGAGTAGAATTTTGAAAATACGAGAGACATGGTTAATATCAAGGAGTAACATTTGGTTTAATAATATAAAAATAATTTTTGGTGAATAGTAACTGTTTACTTTTATTTACCATGGTAAAATAAAATAGGGAAATTAAGGGTAAAAATGATAGTATTATTACCCTAAAACATGTTCTAATTCTATTGGATAAGTGTAATTCTACCAGAAACAACCATTTGAATAAAATTTTACCCTTTGGGTCCCCTTGGATAAGATTAGGCCACTAATTATTATTTTATATAAAGACGAGTTAAAATAGATAAAATCAAAGTTTAATAACTAAAACATTTTAAATATAGTGTTATACATAAGATAAATTCGACAATAAATATTCATTAGAAAGATAAAACTATTTAATAAATAATTGTAGTTTATTTATAATTTTTAGAAATTAAATAATTTAATTTATTTATGGCACAATGATGATTGATTAATTACCTTATTAATGAAATATTAACATAATAGATGTTATAAATACACAAATAAATGTAATTTGAGACTTTTTATGAAATAAAATAATTTTTTAGGTTAATATGACATGTTATAATTGATTAAATTTACTTTTTTAGAACTAATCATGTTGGTCTGATTTTCAAAAAAATCAATTTCCAAATAGTGTTAAAATTGACATAAAATAGTTTTTTTAAAAAATATTATATTATTAATTGTTATAATATTCTTAAAAATATATGGTTCGGCCAAATGACCTAGATAATGTCATATATATTAATAATTAACCACTTGGGGTTCGTTTGGCTTGTTATAGTAAGTTTATTAAACATATAATGTGAGAAAACAAGAAGACGCTATAAGAGTAAAATTATTCAACTTAGAGTTAAATCTAAATGATAAGGTTAAAATTGTAACCTAAACTTGTCTAAAATCTATTTAATGAGATAATTTCTACCAATAACCACATTAGCTTCTAAATAAATCAATTTTGAGATATTATAAACCGAATATTACTTTGTTTTAAAATAATATTTACAGTTTTTCCAAAGTTTCCCCTCTCCTCCCTTATAAAAAGGGCACCCCTTACCTCTTCTATTCACACACTTTTGAGCCATTAATCTCAGAAAAACTCTGCCAATTACTCTAATAAACATCTATAGTTATATAATTGAGGTTCTGGTCTTCTCAAAAGACCAACACTACTGCCCTACGAAGAAGATTAAAGGAAATGCGTCGAGGAAGAGGTAATCTCTTCTACCGACTCTTCCAATTTTTTTTCTTCTTCTACATCCTCTTCTTTAGTTGTTTCATTATAAAGTAATAACATAAATATTAATAATATAATAATATGTTATTATAAATATGAAACAACCCTATTTAACCTTCTATCCATCCTACAGAATACGAAATCACCGCGCGTGCGTATGTATGGAATACCGTCTCCACGCCATGGTGTAATCATATTTTCCACCACCGCCTTACTTGGATTTCTATAATGGTGTAAAGAATAACTATATATGATTATTATAAAATCATACTGATTATAATATATTATATCAACCACTCCAATTACATTCAATAAATATGGGAACTCTATCATCGCTCGTGCGTACGTACAAATTACCGTCTCCACGACGTGATGAGATTAATTTTCCATGTTAACAATTCAAGAATTAATGAAAAGTATATATAATAAGTAATAATGAAATATATGACATAAATGAAACGATTTTACCCAAAACACTGTTCACACGTACGTAAGGCCTACCGTCTCCATGAACGATGTATTTCTTTCCATTTCTAGATATATTATATATGTGTATATTATGAATATATATTATATATAAATCATGTTTTATATTCTGGAATTAATTAATTATGATCTAAGTAATCATATTAATAATTACAAGTCAAAACACGGATGATAAATGAAACGATTTTACCCAAAACACTGCTTTAACATGGAACTGGTAAATGAACGCATAATATAATGTCATAAGAGAATCAAATATGATAACATAAATATTATTATGGTTATGTTACAAGTTAATAATGTTTTAAAACGCACTATACAGGCGTCTCAGACACATATGGAATAAATTGGATATATGGTAAGGGATAATTTTTCAAATCCCATTTTTATCTGAGATTGCTTATATGTAAGTATTTCCCGGGGTTATATTTTTAATACATACCAATAAAATGTTTTTCATAAAGTTGTTAATATTCTTACATGTATTTTTTATGTCATGTTTACCCCTCTTTTACTTTTACTTTGTGTTATGGATGTAATATTTCTTTTGTTTACCATACGTGGTACTTTTTGACTTTTCCGTATAAAGTACGAGGAGAATGTTTTTTTAACTTATACGGCATGAACAGATTTTTACGGTTTTATAACGCCTTATTTTCCTGAAGATTACTCTACAGTTTTAGTTTAATATTTTCAAAAAAATCCTTTTCTTTTAAAATTTCATGGCATTTTGTGAAAACAAAATTAATTTTGAAGAAAAAATGATATTTTCCTCAAGAATTTCATTTCAAGTGTTTTATCAAAACCATTTTGAATCTAAGATGAATTTATTTAAAATGTGTATGTTTCAAGTATAATGTCTCTATGATTTACATGGTTTCACTTCTATTATGATTAAATTATATCCATTTGTTTTATATTGATTATGTTATGATGGGATGATGTTTATTAAACCCAGTTTATTCTTTGGGTTATGATGAATGATGTATGATTGTATTATGGCACAAGTAAATATGATTTCAATATTAGATGGGTGGGACCTATATCTCCCTCCAATGAATTGGGTAAAGATTTATATATCATGAGATAAAAATGGATGGAACTATAGGGTAATCCGGTTCAGTGTTACATGGCTGAAACGAGGAGTGAACTTGATTTAGAAAGAGACTTTGTCCACTAAGATGGTCTTGACAACAATACCTTGGCTACTATGGAAATAATATCATGTGCTTAATAGTTTTCCAAAAATTAAAGTTTTATTCCCATGATATTTTATTATGATTGATGTTCCATTATGACCTATGCCTTACGTACTACTAAGATTTATTTCACAACTCATGATTTTGATGTGTAAACATTATGTTCTTGTTTTGAAGTTCAAATGTATATGGTTTCTTTTATTTTATCCATGCTTACCATTACTGAGTATTTTAGCTCACCCTTTATATGTTTTCTTTTCCCCAGGATATAAAGAAAGGTTTTAGGTAAGAAAAAAAGTGGAAGATCTTTGTGGGAGATATTGAAGATCTTTCACCAAGATTAGAAGATTATGTTCCGAGTTTTCAAATACACTATACTATTACGGTCTTATGGTGTATGTTTTTCTTATGTATTAGATATTTTTCAAAAGTGATGTAATTTCTATGTACGTCAGGCTTTGGGTCTCTGCAGTTGATATCAGAGGAATGGTTTAGTTAACCTTTGGAAACTAGGATGTGAAAACTTTAGTGATATCCATAGAGATATTTATATAGTTTGTATAGGGATGTACCTAAGGTTAATTATAAGTATAGGTTATAGTCCTAGAATTAGGGTAAAAATCATAGAATTAATCCTATGATATTATATATTGAAGGTACTCCCCCTTTGTTATGTTGTTTTCCCTAGCATGGTTTTTGCCTCTCACACTATTCTTTTTGGGTTTTAGATGATCGCTGGAACCCAAAGGAACCATGTAGATCAATGTAATGGACAATGCAATTATTGTCCTCCTGAACAAACCAATGTTATGGGATATGGAGTGAAAAATCCTATTGCTTACTTACACAAGCTATTAATCATTATGGACTTCCAAATGTGTAGAGAAGGGAACAGTATTCTATTGAGCCCTTAATAAGGAAACATCCACCTTCTTTCAGTGGGTCTTCTGATCCACTTGTTGCTGAACAATGGATCAGTACCATTGAAATGTTATTTTCCATACTTCGCTATTTGGAACATTAAAAATTAATTTAGGATATTTACCATTTAGAAGGTGAAGCAGATCAATATTGGACTCTAACTATGAATACGAGGCCCCGAGATGAAATTGAATCCAGGGAATGGTATGAGTTCAAGAACTTATTTTTCAATAAGTACTTCCCTCGTATTCTTCGAACAAAGATGGAAAAGGATTTCGTTGAGATTAAGAAAAATGATGATGAATCTGTTGGTATATAAAAAGAGAATATTACAAGTCTTTCATGGTATGCATCTTGATTTATCACCCAACCTGAATGTAAAGTTGACCGATTCTTCAGTGGCTTAAAACCAAGTCGTCGAAGGGCATTATCTATAAGAGACTTCAGTAGATATGAAGAAATTGGGTGTTGTGATATCAAGGTAGAAATGTAAGTTGTTGTTACATATTCATCTCATGGTTTTGATAAGAAACAAAAGATGGAGTTCAAGGAGAAATCTTAGAATAACGGTGAATATAATATGAATGTTTCTTTATTCTCAAAGTGTGGAAAGAAGCATGGTGGAGATTTTCTTAAAGGTACTAGAAAATGTTTTAAGTGTGGAAAAGAAGGTCCTATATTAGATGAGTGTCGAAGTAATAGAAAAAGGGTTTCTAATGATGTGAATAAAGAAAATACTACAGAGAACGCACCACCAACACTTCAATTATTCATGCGCAAGGAAATAGGGAATTATTCAAATCAATTCCCTAATCCAAGGGTTAATGATGATAAACGTGAGAAACCTCTTAAGGAAAAGGATAAAGGGAAGTCACATGCGATCACTATTTGTGATGTTGAGTATGAAAATGATGTTGTGTAATTATTAAGTGTTTATGTAATGGTTATTTCAAAATAGTATCATGGAATCTCATTTATGGAATCGTGGAATTTTGGAATATCAATGTATTGGTTTTCAAAAATTATATGGTACTGGTAACCATGAAAAGTGATTGAAATATTTTTGGACAGAAGATGATATTCACATAATGAAGTGATAAAGAAAAAAATTAAATGAGCTCATGACTGATATAAAGAAAAAAGTTATGTTATGGTTTGATTATATAAAATATTAGGATTTAGGTATGTGGAAAGTGTTAAATTCTGACAGCATTCACGTTTTCACTAAGGGTTGATGGGTATTCATTTTTTAAGAGAATACATTATTAAGGTATTCATATGTTTGTAATTTGACCAACATGATATATCATATGATATATGGGGGATAAATGATGGTATTCACATGCTCGGAGATGACATTTCTAGTAATTGTTTTCATTACACTATTGTTGACGCTCCTTTCGTCACAGAATCTAATGATCGGAAAAGGGAATATCTGAGCTCAATGTTATTCATCCTTTGAAGAAAACATCAAAAATCAACAAAGGAAAGAAGAAAGTATCAACAAAAACTGCACCGTGCTAGTTATATCACTGTCCTGCAAGTACACTTGCGCGATGCTCTTGGTTGCACAAGTGACTTGCGCGACCTAAGCGAGAACCGTCCGGTAACCGCCCGGGGTCTTCTCCTGCCTATAAATAGACCCTGTGGGCCCCCCATTCGAGAGGATCTTTTTCCAAAAACTCGGATTGAAGCTCCTGACGCCCAAGTCTCTTCTCAAAGCTTCCAGAACACTTCTAAGGTAATTTCTTACCTAGAACGGAAGATCTAAAGAGAGGGAGGAAGGCCTAAGTGTTGAAGCTCATCAACACTTGCGCACCTGAATGGACAACCCTTAAGGGAATTGGTCACACTTTCGCGCCGCCTTATTCCTTCAATAGAATTTGCGCGTCCATTATCTGGAAGAACCTCAAGGGGATTCTAAAGGCTTTAATAAAGAGTCGCTCAAGTATTTCAATTCTGATTGAAAATCGCGCAAGTACACCATGTGTCGCGCAAGGTATACCTGTGCGACCAATACTTGCGCGCCCACGCAAGACTTGCGCGCCTTTCAAGACATGCGCGCCCCTACCTTTCTGGGTGCCCATCTTGCCCATTTTTTCCCTCTTAAGCCATTTCACCTTTCTTATTCAATATTCAGTCTTCAAGATACTCTTCAAAGCCATTTATGGCATGATTTCTTTATTTGACTTCCTTATCTGAAAGGAATTCGATGTAATATCTCTCAAAACCTAGTGATTTATACATCATTATTTCACCAAAGATAGAGAGTTCGTTCATTCAACCTCATCCTTTAAGATGAGAGAATCCTTAACCTGGGTCTCCTTTTCAGGAATAATCCCCAGTTATAAGTCCTTTAATATGGGCATCCTCCTCAGGAGATAGCCCAAAACCTTAATTCCTTAACTTGGGCATCCTTCTTAGGAGTAAGACCCAATCTCAATTATGGGCATCCTCCTCAAGAGTAAGCCCCAAACCTTAATTCCTTAACTTGGGCATCCTCCTCAGGAGTAAGACCCAAACCTTAATCCCTAACCTGGTTCTCCTTTTCAGGAATAAGACTCAGTCATAATCTTGGGCATCCTTTTCAGGAGTAAGCCCCAAGTCCCCTAACCTGGGCCTCCTTTTCAGGAATAAATCCCAGTCATAATTTTGGGCATCCTTCTTAGGAGTAAAACCCAATCATAAGTCCCCTCCTAATTTGGGCATCCTCCTTAGGAGTAAGCCCCAAGATTAGAGTATTCAAATCTCCATAAAGCACATATACCTTTATGGACCCTGTTCCTAGATTTTCTCCCTAAAAGTAAATCCTAAACCTTCATCTATTTGGGCAGTCATACATACATAAGCCCCAGAAAATTTCTTATGATTGCATCTTTCATTGCACAATTGTCTAATTTTTACCAATACCTCTTGTTTCTCACATCGAGCATGTCTCACGTGAGCTTAGAGTGTAAAAGTAATTATGACATTCTTCTTTGAGCCATCAATCATAAACATCATACTCCATTACTCGAACTACGTGGGTTCTGATTCCTTTTCCAAAACAAAGGATACGTAGGTAGCCCATTTATGGGTTCGATCCCAACTTTGAAATAATCCCTGTCCTTCTGAATGACGATAAACTTCAAGTGCCCCACTAAGTGGCTTTAAAACCATCCTGGTCATCATAATGACAAAGAGACTTTTTATATAAATGTTTTGAAGGATACCATTGACCAAGAATCTCTAAACAGATATAGATTATTATCTATTGATGAAGAACCTCGAATACATATAAAAGATTCTCTAAATTTCTTGCATATTTAATCATTGATTGTTAAAACTAAAGGAAAGCTCATTTTATATTTGGTAATGTAATAAGTATTCACGAACATAACTTAAATCTATAAAGTGAGTTCCGGAGTAGACAATAATTCCCCTCAAAAAGGTGTGATGAGTCCGACTTCCCATCCTCTCGACCAATGCAAATTCCTAAGCCTCATTAGTCCACAAGATAATGATCGCCTACCTTAGGAAAGTAGGTCCAAACGGATGTGGAATCATTGGATGTTTCCGGTTCTATGAACAAACCTGCTAGAAACCGATCGGAACGTTTGAATCTCCCGTCCAGGAGGTCATCCCCGAAATCCGTGTGAAACAAAAAAATGGTGAACCCGACGTGAATCCTTAACCAAGTTAAAGTGATGTTCTTCTTATTTGTTAGGCTCCTTGGGCCAACAAATCAATCATTTACATGTTCTCATACAAAAGATGCAGTGGCCAGATTAATCTTGATTATGTCTGTTATATGGAATAGGCACTCTTTTCTCAAGATCTTCTGCAAGATAGCTTTTCTTAAATTCACCCCTGTGAATATTGCTGCTGTGAACACCTCTACTGTGAGGTCTGCTACTGTGAAAACCAATGCTGCTACTCTTGCTGGAACGTCGTCCGATCTAAGGATGACATCACCAACTCAGCATCTTCAACAATGGGTTTCTAATGCACTGGTTAAGGAGTACCGTCGCAACGGTACTATCCCAACTCTGGAGGCCGCTCGTCAAGCCCTCCAAGTTAACAACTCTACCTGGTCGTCCGGACAATGGTGACCAGCGATCAAGAAGTAGGAGGTGCTGACTACCGTCTCCAACTGTTTCGGGTCAGTATCCCCGGAACGCAATTTACATTCACTCCCTTACTCTGAGGAAGTGAATGAGCAGGTCCCGCAGGGCCTTAATTCAAAAAGACAGGAGTCCTTCTCGAGGGATCCCATCAACAATCTCCGCCAGACACGTGCGGTAGTGCACCCTCAACATGATGAGGGTACCGACTCCAGGCATTCAGCTCAGGTTCCTCGAACCCGAGTAGGCAAGATGAACCGCCAGAGACGGAATCCGATTAATAATGGGCAGGTTTTCATCCCTACCATATCTGGAGAAGTCCACCAACCTAACTTGGTGGCAAATAACGAGCAGGCACAATCACCTGTCCGTTTTAATTCCGCTTTCCAACAGACTCGTCTGGAAGCATCACGCCAATCCCACAAGACAATTCCCGCGGAGTACCATAGGCAGGAACATGCACCTGCTTATACTTCACCAGTTAGTCAGCAGGCTCGTCTGACTACATATGATGGATCTCATCAACCGCGTTTGGCGAAGTGTAATCCGCAGGCACATACACCTACTAATACTAATCAAGACTACCAACAATCTCGCTTGGTAGCGCACGGAGAAGTCAGTCGGAAAGCCCCGACGACAAACAGGAGGCAGACTCAACTCTCTGCCTCCACACTTGAGTACTATCAGGATTCACTGACAGAAAAAGGAGGATAGGAGCAGGCATATACACCTACTCCAAGCCCGGAATGGACGTATATCCCCGTTCCGGCGGCTGAAGTCACCAAACATATTTGGTCAATGCTGAAAGATAATAAGCAAATTCCTGCTCATATTCTGGATGCTTGCCAGGATATCATAACAGCTTCAGCATCATCATAGGGACAGACACATAAATCTATCCCTAGCAGTGGAGTGAAACATCAACGATTCACTCCGGAACAGACACACACATCTGTTCCAGTCCAAGAGGGTTATGGGGCATACTCCCCCATATCATATGGACAACCATGTCAGGCACATACACCTAATTTGAGTGGAGATCGTCAGCCTAACCTGACCATATTTCCTGATCAGGCACATACACCTGCTCAGAGTAACCACTTTCATCAACAAGTGGTTTCTAAAGTGAGTAAGAAGGCATCTAAGAAAAAGATCCATCCATCACAGTCAGGAGATCAAAGTCCAATCTGCAACAAGGCCTTGCTCGATGCTGGAGTTCTTGAAGCCCTCAGACATTTATCTGTCGGAATTCAAGATTCTACTCCCTCAGTTCCCAATAACGGGATCATTAATTTTGAAGGTCTTCAACAGACACTTCTTCATGAAGGTTTGTTTCATGAAAGTTCAGTCAATATTGAAGTTTCTTCTTCAGATGAGAGCCACAAAAACCCTCTGTGTGGTCAGAAGACCAAGGAGCAAGATATTTCATCTTTTTTTGTAACCCATTATGGTGGTCCTCCCCATGATGATGAACTTCACTGTGAAAGTCCTCTCCGCAGTAGTGATTCACATTGCCTGGAAAATACTCTAGTGGATAATGTAGTGCCGAGAAATCCCTCTTATATTGAGGCACGTGAAAATGCGAAACCAGTCATGTCGGATGCTTTATCGCTAACAAGTGAAATACTTTCTCAATCAGAAGATATCCCAGGGTGTAGGTCATTCTCCGAACCACCCCTAAGTCATACATCTTCTAGTTTGATTAATGATCTCTCTACCAGTCTTGTTGAATCCGATGAAGCAACAAGGAAACACCAACTCTGGTAAAAATAGGTAGAAGAATCTTCATTTAATGATAAAGAGGAAATGCTGAACATGAGGAAAAAACTGACAAAAGGTGAATTACCAGTCATGTTTTGGCCTTTGGCTGACTCCCAGTATGACATTCCAAAGATGTTGACGGATGATGGAATCCATGATATTCGTCTCAACATATGGAAGACTCTTTGTCAATTGAAGAAGAAAGTATTATCTTACGGTGATTTTGAAAATCATATTAAGATAATAGAAGGGTTACAACGCCAGATTGACTTGGCATCTCTATCAGTCTCTCGGTATCCGAAGGCTAAAAAGCAACAGAGAACCCTTCAACGTTCATTCCTTGGCGCACTAAGAAAATTGCATCAGTTAATTGACAATGCTCCATCTGATGTTCATATCAGAGGATGGGGTGTTCACAGAGCACTACATTTCACAGTGCTTTCCAGTCAGCAAAGCCCGCCGAAAATGGTCTCATGCAATGTTATTGCCCATGGCCGGCCACAGTCAATGGGATTTGTTCATAATCAAAAGATTGCTCAAGAACAGGCTTCAACTAGTTCCTCTCAAAATCAAGTATATAGAGACCAAGTTGTTGAATTGATCCTACATCAAGCAGGCGAGAATATTGCACAAGCCTTTCGTCTGGAGCAAACACGTCATCAAATGACAGAAGTTTCGGAAATCATCCAATGGTCTGTTGAACCAGGTGATAAAAGTGGATACAGGTTAATGCATCCAGCTAATTTCCGAACTAATATTCGCAAGATCAAGAGAGATTTTAAGAAGATCTCATACATAGCATGTCAAGAGACACCCTAGCTTGTCAGACTGGGGACTTCTCTAACCCAACCCTCAGAGTCAACAAATGGGATTTGAGGAGTTGAGCGGAAGCAACAGGCACATCCCCAGTCCACCGGACTGGGGACTTTTTCAAATCCTCAATCCCTCCCTCAGAGAAAGTCAGTATTCTCTCAATTAGGGAATAAGCCTCAAGAGGAACAAAGAGCCAAGCTATCAAGAGATTTTCTCCAAGTGACGGTTCTCCAAGAAGTTCCTAAGGGATCAAGTAAAAGGAATTCCATGTCTCATCATGGAAATGGAAGAAGACAATATCACAAAAATGATGATAGAAAGGATTCCATGCAATATGCATCCATTAATGTCATAAATGTTGTTGCTGCTGATTCACCAGATGGGGCTCAATCTGAGGGATCAGACGAAGAGGTTCCTTCTCAAGAAGTTGCGCACACAAACCTAAATGAAGAAGGTGTGCGCACACGTAATCAAAGGCTTACCCAAAATCTGGGTATTCCTTCAAGTAACCCACTTCCCCCTCTCCAAAAAGGATCCAATAAGGGGAAAGGAAAGAATCAGGTTACTTCTCACCCTTCCTCTGAAGGAGGTCAATCGATCTCATTAGAGCAAAGGTTTTCACAACAGGAGGAAGAAATGAAAGAATTAAGAAAGTTGAATGCAGAACTACTTCAGAGGTGTCTTCTTCTTAAGAATGCTGAAGTCCGACAGCCGAAGGAATTTGTTGTAACTACTGAGATGGATCAGGAATATCCTCCTTTATCAGTACACCCTCAGAGGTCTAATCCTACGGGTCAAACACAACAACGGTTGGCAGCAATACCATCAGTTGCAGCACCAACCACCACATCTGTTCAAGCTCCATTCATTGCAGCTACCCAAAATCAAGTTCAACCTGATGTTTCTCAAAAGTTAATAACTACAATTGAGTCATTAACAGCTTGGTTAGAAACTATGGAAGGGAAACGGGCGCAAGTTCAACCTGAAAAGAAAGTTTACCCTGAATGGGTAGATTCAATTTCTCCTCCATCCAGTTTTGGAAACCCTGTTTTCCCTAATTTCAATGGATCAGGCGACCCTGAACAACATTTGATGCATTACGTGTCTTGTTGTGATCCTATTATGGGAACTCCAGAGCAGCATGATGCAGTGAAACTCAGATGCTTCGTGCGAACCTTGCAAGGACCAGCTTTTGTCTAGTATACAAGCTTACAGTCCCGGTTAGTCATCAGATGGGAGGATCTTCATCAAAATTTCTTTCTTCAATTTAGCTCTACTTTGCCAAAAACGACAGTTTTCGATCTTACAAACTGCAAGCAAAGGGAGAATGAAAGAGTCTCTGATTTCATTGCTCATTGGAAGGGATTAACGTATTCCCTGAGTTTAGCACTCACTCAGGAGGAATTGTTGCCAATCTGTGTGGAAAATTTGCGTGACGAATTACGCACGCCATTCACCCCTATGAAATACACAGGAGGGTTTCAAGACCATATTTCAATCGCTCAACAGATTGAAGATTCCCTTATACATGCTAAGGTTAAATCTCGTATAATTCCATCAGCTCCAGGAAGGAGAATGGGTAATGCGGAAACTGCTACAGTTTTGCTTAAACAGGAACATGTACCTATTTCTACTTCAAAACCTTCATCTTCTCTAAGGGATCCACCTCCTGAACTCCAACAACAAAGGTTGTTTCGTCCAAATGATCAAAGAGATCAATGACGAAAACAATTTGAGGATTTGAAGAGTAAAACATACTCTTTTCTAAGTGAGAAAGTTCATGGTTACTTCATTTCAGCTCTGGAAAATAATTTGGTTCAATTACCAGTGCCCAAGAGGCCAAACAAGGAAGGAGATGAAGACCGTCCCAATTATTGTCTCTTTCATCAAATGTTGGGGCATCCCATCCAGGAGTGTTTTGTTTTTAAAGACCTCCTGCAAAAGATGTTCGACTTGGGACAAGTCAAATTTAAGGGTTCTTCAGCTCATATAGCGTGTATTACCGCTACAGATCCAGAGGAAGGAAGCGAGTGGCAGGAAGTCAAAAGCAAAACTGCAAAAAAATATGATGATTGGATGGTCAGAAAGACAATCAATCGGACCCATTCCATTTTTCAAACACAATTGAATAAGCCAATTGTGTCTCCTATAAAAGCTGCAGTAAAGCCTCCATCAAAAGACAAATCCTCAAAAGGGCGGTGCAATTCAATGAAGAAAGAGGAATCAGGAGAAGATGAGTATGTATCAAAGCCTAAATTGTCTTTGACTCTGGCAGATTTCATGCCATCTACTTCAAAGCCACGGGCACCGTCCCACCAAACGGCACAACCTAAACAGGCTAACCAGGCAGAGTCTTTATCAGAGGAAGAGTTAATCTTTGGTTCTGTTAATATGATTCAATTAACAGATCCATATTCCAGTCTTGATGAGCCTGAATTCCCTGTATCAAATAAGGGAATCTGAGGAAGTTCTAAAGGTTCAGGATACATGGGAAGACGTGGATCTTTCCGAAGCCACTACTCTAATTTTACCCCTGCTAGCACTGTATATGCAGCAGAAACCCGCGGTAGAGCCCTTCAGCGAGCTCAAAAAGAACAAGAAAGTTCTTTTGCCAATGGCCAACTCAGTTTTGGCACAGTTATTTTGGAAGACCGATTAAAGGTTCCATCTTCTTTATCTCAGCATGTAAATGGATCTAATCAGTCTAATCTTCCAAAACCAAGGATGTTGCCAACTTCAATACAAGATGCATCAGCTTCCAAAGCATCTGCTTCCAAGGTACCTACTAAACCGCATATTCCAATTGGGAAACATAGACCTCTAGATCAAAAGTATGATATATTAAAACACTTGGCCCAAGTACCAGCCATGTTATCAATTTTGGATGCTTTGAATCTATCAAAAGATCTTCGGGAAGCACTCATCGAAGCTTTGTCAAGTCCTCAGGAGTTTGAAGCTGAAATTGCTGCAGCTGAAATCTATCACATAGAGAATAATCCTGCAGAATGCCATGCAGTGATATCTTTTACTGATAAAGATGAAGATGATGTTGTGCATGGGCACATAAAACCATTGTACTTATCTGGCAAATTCAATGGTGTAGATGTTCGAAGATCTTTCATTGACAATGGTTCAGGAGTCAACCTCATGCCCATTCGTACACTTCGTCGATTGGGCCTCACGGAATCTGATTTATCTCCTTCTACCATGATGTTACAAGGATATGATAAAAATGAACAAGAACCACTGGGAGAAGTTACACTCAGAACTCAGTTTGGAGATCTTGTATCCAATTCAGATTTCATGATTGTTGATCAAGACTCAGCCTTCAATATCTTGCTTGGAAGACCCTGGCTACATCAGCATGCAGCTATTCCTTCATCATACCATCAATGTCTCAAATACTGTTTCGATGGTCAAGTTGGAACCTTGTATGGTGATAAGGGCCCGTTCAAGACATGTGAGTCTCAATACATTGAGGCGGAATTTTATCACATGAAGGGAATAGAAAAATCTACAATGAAGGAAATTACCAAAGTTAATGCTCCATATGGTTTGGAAAAAAAATTCCAATAAATCCATTTTCACATGTGAGTACAGATTATGTGTTACCTATCAGTCAAATTGACAAAATAGGCCCAAATAAAAATACTCTTATGGAAAGATCCATAATGTCAATTTCGGTGATCGAGCCAGACAACATGGGAGAAATTGGTAACCTACCAAGCAGTGATGAATGCATAAGTGGTGATGTTTTCATTTCATCTGCTGAAGTCCAACAAGTCTATACTTCGCTAATCAGGCCAGAAGAAGTTATAGCAACACGAGAGGTGAATAATTATGTCGATTCTCAATCCATCATCTCCTCTTTATTTCCCAAAGAAGACCCTTTATCATCAATAGGATCAGAAATGGAAGCTTCTTCTTCAAAATGTGAAAATTTTTACATCTCTTATGATCATGAGAATTTCATTTTTTCATCTACTTTGCACGTAGAAACGGAAGAAATAACACATGATGAAGAGGAAGAGGAAGATCTTAGAGATGCTCCTCCAGCATTTGAAGAGGGTATCTCTACCACTGTGGATGAACGCAGAGAAGTAAATCTGGGTATAGAGAAAGATCCACGCCCCACTTTAATTAGTGCGGTAATGACCCTTGAAGAGAAAGAGATGTATATTTCTTTTCTAAAGCAAAATAAAGATATTTTTGCTTGGAATTATACAGAAATTCATGGGCTTGATCCTGATGTTGCTACTCATCATTTGGGTTTACCAAAAGAACATCGAGGTTTTAAGCAAGCCGCGAGAAGAACACACCCAACCTATGCTTCCAAAATTGAAGTTGAAGTGAATAAGCTGATCAAAGCCAACTTCATCAGAGATGTTCAATATCCCAAGTGGTTGGCTAATATTTTCCCTGTAAAGAAGAATAATGGACAAATTAGGGTTTTCATCGATTTCAGAGATCTTAATCGGTATTCTCCTAAAGATGATTTCCCAGTTCCGATTACAGAACTCTTAATTGATGCGACGACTGGCTATGAAGTACTTTCATTCATGTATGGATATTCCGGATATAATCAGATCCGAATGGCCCCAGAAGATGAGGAATATAAAGCCTTCAAAGCTCCTCAAGGTGTGTTTTGTTACCGGGTGATGCCCTTTGGTTTAAAGAATGCAGGTGCAACATATCGACGCGCCATGCATCGTATCTTCAAACCTCTTTTAGGGAAGTTTTTTGAATACTATGTAGATGATTTGGTGGTTAAATCCAAACAACGTTCTAAACACTTGGCTGATTTGGAAGTCATATTCCACAAGCTTCGACAACATAATTTGAAGATGAACCCCTTAAAATGTGCTTTTGGGGTAACCTCAGGAAAATTCCTCATCTTTGTTGTATGCCATTGTGGTATTGAAGTCGATCCTGAGAAGACCAAATCAATCCTTGGTATGTCACCTCCTCGGAATTTGAATGAATTAAGAGGACTTCAAGGACACTTAGCCTATATTCGGCGTTTCATCGCCAATTTGGCAGGCAAAATTTTACCCTTTACCAAATTATTGAAGAAAGGAGTCACTTACCAGTGGACTGAAGAATGTCAAGAAGCATTTGATGTTCTCAAGAAATACCTCTTGAGTCTACCAGTACTCATTCCACCTGTTGAGGGTAGATCTCTTATCCTCTATGTGACAGCTTTAGAGCGATCATTGGGTGCCTTTCTCACTCAAAAGAATGATGCTGGGAATGAAAATAGTCTCTAATATCTCAGTAGAACTATGCTTGAAGCAGAAACCCAGTATTCAAGTATTGAAAAGTGCTTCCTAGCATTAATCTTTGCAGTTGAGAAACTGAGACACTACCTGCAACATCATGAGGTCCAATTGGTATCTCGTAATAAGCCGCTCAAATTCATCCTTAGTCGTCCAATGCTTACAGGATGTCTGGCAAGGTGGGAGGTTATTCCACAGTAGTTTTACATTCAGTATGTGTCTCAAAAGGCAATTAAGGGCCAAGCTCTGGCTGATTTCCTAGCTGAACATCCTTCAGTGGAAGACACGTATTCAGATATCGAACTGCCTGATGAGGAAGTTTTCTCTATTCAAGAGAGTCCTCAAACATGGTAAATGTATTTTGATGGTGCTTCTAGAAGTCCAACAGGGAAAAAAATGGAAAATCCTAAATTCAACAAAGTTGGTTTAGGAATTGTGGTTATTTCTCCAGATAAGGCAGTGTTACCTTATTCCTTTTAGTTGTGGGAAGGTGGTACCAATAATGAAGCTGAATACCAAGCTCTCATTACAGGCTTGGAGTTAGCGCTTCAAGCACAAGTGGATCACTTAAAGGTGAAAGGTGATTCAGACCTGGTAATCAAACAAGTCAATGGGGATTATGCCATCAGAAAAGAAGAATTAATCCCTTTGTATGATTACGTCAGAGAGTTAATTTCGGAATTCCCTTCAGAACCAACATTTTCTTATGTCCCAAGATCAAAAAATGCTCAAGCTGATGCACTGGCTAATATAGCCACATATTTAGCAGATCCAAATCGGGACGAGACAACCATCTGTATTGCCCACCATCGTGCAATTTCACCTTATGTTCAAGTCAGAACAGAGGAAATTAATGAAATTAGTCCCATTCCTTAACAGTATGGTCATACTACAGGATGGATGTCACCTATCAGGGAATACCTTCAAAATGGAACACTTACACCTGATAGAGCCGAGAAAGAACAAATCCGGCGACGTGTGGTCAATTTTACTCTTTATGATAGCCCAAACCACCTCGAGAAAATTCTATACAAACATGGTTTTGATGGAGTTCTCTTCAGATGTATTGATGGTGAAGAGACAATGGCTGTCATAAAAGAAGTGCATGCAGGAGTCTGTGGTGCCCACCAGTCTGGACATAGACTGTCTGATCAAATTCAAAGGCTTGGATACTTTTGGCATTCAATGATACAATATTATGTTAATTTCACAAAGAAGTGTCATTCATGCCTTGTATATGCCAAATTCATTCATAAACCTCCAGAGTTGCTTCATACAGCTAAATACTCATGGGCATTTTCCACATGGGGAATGGATGTGGTGGGACCTTACCCTTCAGCTACGGCCAAGCAGTTTAAGTACATTCTTACTGCTACTGATTTCTTTTCCAAATGGGAAGAGGAAGTACCTCTCAAAGAAGTCAGTTCTAAATGCATTATTAGCTTCATCAAGTATAACATCATTACTAGATTTGGTGTCCCTCATACCATATTGACGGACAACGACACCAACTTCTGTTCTTCTGAGGTAAAGAAATTGTATCAAGAATACAACATTAAGTCCAACCATTCATCTCGATATCATGCGGCGGCTAATGGCCAGATAGAAGCCTTCAACAAGACTCTTTCAAATATAATAAAAAATATGGTGGATAAAGATAAGGGGTCATGGCCTGATAAAATATTTCATGATTTATGGGATTATCGGACTACCACTCGCAATGAAACGTGGTCGACTCCATATTCATTGGTATATGGAACAGAATCAGTCTTGCCAATTGAAGTTCAATTGACCTCACTCAGAATAGCCATTTGTGATCAGTTATCTACAGATGAGCAATCCCAAAAGTGGTTGAATGAATTGGAACAGTTAGATGAGAAAATATTGTGCACTTTGCACCAGTAGGAAATCTTTCAGAATCGAATAGCACGAGCTTTTAACAAAAAAGTTCATCTTCGTTCATTCATTGAAGGAGAATTGGTATTGGTTCTCAGAGCACCAATGATACCAGGAAAGAAGCCTCCCAATCTTGAACCAAAATGGGAAGGACCTTATTCAATACATAAGGTCTACTCCAATGGAGCGTATTCTCTGATCTCAATGGATGGAGAACACATCACGACACCAACTAATGCCATATTTCTGAAGAAGTATTTTGTATAAACACAAAATATTATTCCTAGAGCCAAAACAGTCACATTGGTTCATATTATGTCCTACATGACACTAAACTGCACCATGTCCTATCTACATGACGTTAAACTGTACAGAAGTTCCTTATTTGTCCGAGATGACATTAAACTATATTGTGTCCTAGCAACATGACATTAAACTGTGTGGCACTTTCATCGTCCAACATGACGTTAAACTGTGTCAGTTCCCTTATCGTCCAACATGACGTTAAACTGTCACATTAGTTACTATTATGTCCTACATGACACTAAACTGTACCATGTCCTATCTACATGACGTTAAACTGTACAGAAGTTCCTTATTTGTCTGAGATGACATTAAACTATATTTTTTCCGAGATGGCATTAAACTATATTGTGTCCTAGCAACATGACATTAAACTGTGTGGCACTTTCATCGTCCAACATGACGTTAAACTGTGTCAGTTCCCTTATTGTCCAACATGACGTTAAACTGTCACATTAGTTACTATTATGTCCTACATGACACTAAACTGTATTGTGTTAAACTATATTATTTCCTAGCAACATGACATTAATCTGTGTGGTACTTCCACCGTCCAGCATGACCTTAAACTGCATCATCCCTGGTCCATGTATATGACCATAAACTATTTGCAAATCCCTTATGTCCAGCAAGACGTTAAATTGTGATGTCCTAACTACATGACGCTAAACTGTATAAAAGTCCCTCACGTCCGGAAAGACGTTAAACTATATAATCATCAAAGGTCCAGCATGACATTAGACTGCACCATCCACGGTCCACGCATATGACCTTAAACTATTCGCACTTTCGTCCAACATGACATAAATGGTGTGTTATTTTGTCCCTGCTACATGACACTAAACTGTGCAGCACCAATAGTCATAACTGCCAGACTTTAAACTGCATAGTCCCTCTGTATGTCCTACATGACATTAAACTGTGCATCGTTAAGGTTGTTATTACCTCTTGTTTCTCACACCGAGTATGACTCACGTGAGCTTAGAGAAAACCTCAACCATAACACTCTCTTTGGGCCCATAACCATGTGTAATTCCCAACAACATTTTAATTTGATCATTGTCCCCAAGAACAACTTGATCATTAATTCATTCTTTAATTGAACTACACGGACTTTGATCCTTGCCCTCCAGGGTGGGTATGTAGGCAGCCTCCCAGGGTTCAAGCCCAAAAATAATCTCTTCACTTCGGTTCACCACCATCTCATATGATGTTGATTTGTGAAACCGCCCCTAGAATCAATATTTTTTTACATTGATTCACTTTCGTCCTTGTTATATGACGTTAAACTATACAACACTTTTGTCTGGTACGACAATAAACGACAATATTCTTTGATCTCCTCACTTGAGAGAGAACTATTATTGACATTGATTTTTCAATCATGTTTAATTTCAAAAAAACAATGTGCATACATGGTAATGCCTAAATTTTTTATCTCAGGTTAAACCATCATTGCACTAAAGTCCCCTTTCACCCTTCACATGTACGAACCAAATTTGTACAAAGGGAATTTCTAGAACTACGTGGGCTTGATTCCCATCCTTATGGGATACATAGGAATGTTCGAGTATCCCTCGAATCCAGCCCCAAGTCTTTTGGGCCTAACCCCAAATTTCACTTTCAGTCCCTTGGCTGAAAAATCCTCATGAAAAAACGCACTGTGTATTCATTATTATGGTCTGAATTCTATGACCCTAAACTAAGATTTCTCATACTTTCGTCCTGAACGACGTTAAACTGCATTTCAAGAACTACGTATGGCTTGATTATCATTCTTATGAGATACATAGTGAAGTACAAGTTTCAATTTAGGACCCAGACACAACATGATTATGGTTATCATTGACCTATGTATCTCTATATACATTGGACAATACCCATATTTATGTGTTATAATCCTAACCTTAAATATTTTCAGATCTTAATAACCCTTTTCATGGCTTCTAGTCACAAAAATTTCAAACTTCTGAGAAATCTTTTGCCAGACTATGCAGCACGTGCCCATAGGTGGCCTTGCATAAACAGTCCACATAACAGACTTGTCAGCCGAAAGATGCTATTTATTTGACCATGCAGCCAATGCCCTTAGGTGGCCCTACATATTTCAACCCCCTAACGGGTTTTGTTAAATAATAGTAACTTCATTGTTGGGAAGAATGCCTATTTTGTCCTTATTTGTCATAAACGGCAGTATGTAGGGATCCGAAAAAAATATCCATCGTTAACATATTTGTCCCATATCCTTTTTCATGATCTGAAAGTATTCAAGTCTATGGTTTACTCTTCTTCCCTACGTTTGGGTCAGACCTTTGTAGGAGTGATATTCATCTAGTTCTTCGATATTCTTTTTTGGAAATATCTTCTCCATATTCAAGTACCTCTTTCCATACAACAAACTCTATACTTTAGAAAATTTGAATCTCCATAAACTTTCACTGGCTTTTAGCACTAGGAAAGTAAATTTCTGGGAGTTCTTTTGCCTGACTATGCAGCACGTGCCCATAGGTGGCCTTGCATAAACAGTCCACATAATAGACTTGTCAGCCGAAAGACGCTATTTATTTAACCATGCAGCCAATGCCCTTAGGTGGCCCTGCATATTTCAACCCCCTAACGGGTTTTGTTAAATAATAGTAACTTCATTGTTGGAAACTACTTCTTCTAATGCCTTTTAGCTCTTTTTCATATCATTCCTCAGATTCAAATATTCTTAAGCCATATTTTACATTTTTTCCCTCATACTCGAGTATGGTAATATGTTTTCAGATAAATTTTCAAGGAATTGAATCAATTTTAGTACATTTCGGTCAAAGCTATTTCGACCTTAAACATTAGCCCCTTTATGTCCAGCATGCATGACTTTAAACTGCCCACAATAGACAAAGGAACTCTGAATAAAAGTCAAGTTCCAGATCACTAAATATACATTTTTGTATGATTTATATAATATTGATCAATTAAAAGGTTCAAAGTTTGTAGGATTATTTGTAATAATCCTAGTAAAAATCAAACTATGCTTACTAGGCCCATTGGTTTAAGTAAATTTGAAGCAGGTAATAAAATAATGCAGGTAAAAATGATTGAAGATGAAAGTATTTTTCATTGATACAAAAGAGTTAGAAGGACATCCAAAGACTGGAGTCTCTTCTCTTTTTCAAGAATTACAAGAGGCTTTCAACATAACACTTCATTTGATTTACGGCATCCCGAGCTTCATCAGCAACCACCTGGAATTCATTCATTCAACTGGATACAAAAAGAGATGCAGTGATACCAGCTCTTCTTAGAACAATTGTAAGAGGATGTTCTTGAGTGCGGTTTGAGAAAATTTTCTGCTGATCAAACAGTGACTCTGTTTCTGTCCAAGAGACTTGGAAGATGGATACATGGATTTGAGAATGGAGCATTGGAAGTAAAGAGCCATTTGGAGAGAGTACTCTTTTTCAGATATTTCTCTAATACCATGTTTGTCTTCTCTCCACCAACCTGTAGTAGAAAAAATTTCAGCCCATGGGTTTTCCATTTTCATATCTGCAAGGAAATGGCATGGAAGGAGAATTTGAATGTTCACACCATTGTTGTTCCTCTTAATGCACAGCATAACTGAAATGAAGAAGTAGTAGCGCAGCTGCATTTTAGGTGTATAGTTGTTTGCATTTGGAACATTGACTCCTTGCAAGTGACCATGACCACATAGAGACTGGTAGATGCTCTGTGGGAAATTAAGATGATATTTCTTCAAGTACTTAGCCAAATCTGGGAGAGTGCTATTGCAGATATCATAGTAATCATGGCCAATGATGTTCGTCATGTCATCTATCCGCTTTCTAGCCAGTTCATCAGCCATTCAAATTCCCTTGGGAACCACTGAATCTGCACAAAAGATGAATAAACTAACTCTTAAATAGGTTTATTTTTCATAAAATTTGTGAACGAAATTTGAAAAATGGCTAAGGCATTAAGTCACGCAAGTCTAAACAATGACGCGCAAGTATTCGTGTGCCGCGCTAGTTTTTAACGCGTTAGTGTAAACTGCGCAAGTACAGATACCTTTACAGTAGCGCGTCATCAAGGAAAACACTAGAAAACAGAGAAACCTGCACGGCTAAGGTGACCTGCGCGGCGAGAGCTCGAAGGTATGAAGTCCAGAAATCTGGATACTTGTACAGAGGCGAGGCCATGTATTTATAGGCCATGAAGCATATCTACGCGCCATACCCAGAGCGCTTAAGGCCTGTGCGACGCAAACTTGCGCGCCGCCCTCTGTGCACTGAAGACTTGCGCGCCCCCCTTTTCCTTTGGATGGATTCGATTTCCTCAGAGTCAAATCCTCATTTATCTCCGGATCCAACTCTGAGGGGGGCTTTTTTTGACGCTCCTTTCGTCACGGAATCTAAAGATCGGAAAAGGGAATATCTGAGCTCAAAGTGATTCATCATTTGAAGAAAACATCAAAAATCAACAAAGGAAGGAAGAAAGTATCAACAGCAACTGCACCGCGCAAGTTATATCACTGTCGCGCAAGTACACTTGCGCGACGCTCTTGGTTGCGCAAGTGACTTGTGCGACCTAAGCGATAATCGTCCGGTAACCGCCTGGGGCCTTCTCCTGCCTATAAATAGACCCTGTGGGCCCCCCATTCTAGAAGATCTTTTTCCAGAAAGTCGGATTGATGCTCCCGACGCCCAAGTCTCTTCTCAAAGCTTCCGGAACACTTCTAAGGTAATTTCTTACCTAGAACGGAAGATCTAAAGAGAGGGAGGAATGCCTAAGTGTTGAAACTCATCAACACTTGCACGCCTGAATGGCCAGCCCTTAAGGGAATTGGTCACACTTGCGCGCCGCCTTATTCCTTCAATAGAATTTACGCGTCCCTTATCTGGAAGAACCTCAAGGGGATTCTAAAGGGTTTAATAAAGAGTAGCTCAAGTATTTCAATTCTGATTGAAAATCGCGCAAGTACACCATGTGTCGCGCAAGGTATACTTGTGCGATAAATACTTGCGCGCCTTTCAAGACTTGCGCGCCCCTACCTTTCTGGGTGCCCATCTTGCCCATTTTTTCCCTCTTAAGCCATTTCACCTTTCTTATTCAAGATTCAGTCTTCAAGATACTCTTTAAAGCCATTTATAGCATGATTTCTTGATTTGACTTCCTTATCTGAAAGGAATTCGGTGGAATATCTCTCAAATCCTAGTGATTTATACATCTTTATGTCACCAATGATTGAGAGTTCGTTCATTCAACCTCATCCTTAAATATGATAGAATCTTTATCCTGGGTCTCCTTTTCAGGAATAACCCCCAGTTATAAGTCCATTAATCTGGGCATCCTCCTCAGGAGTAAGCCCCAAACCTCAATTCATTAACTTGAGCATCCTTCTTAGGAGTAAGCCCCAATCTCAATTATGGGCATCCTCCTCAGGAGTAAGCCCCAAACCTTAATTCCTTAACTTGGGCATCCTCCTCAGGAGTAATCCCCAAACCTTAATCCCTAACCTGGGTCTCCTTTTCAGGAATAAGACTCAGTCATAATCTTGGGCTTCCTTTTCAGGAGTAAGCCCCAAGTCCCCTAACCTGGGCCTCCTTTTCAGGAATAAATCTCAGTCATAATTTTGGGCATCCTTCTTAGGAGTAAAACCCAATCATAAGTCCCCTCCTAATTTGGGAATCCTCCTTTGGAGTAAGCCCGAAGATTATAGTATTCAAATCTCCATAAAGCACATATACCTTTATGGACCCTATTCCTGGATTTCTCCCTAAAATTAAATCCTAAACCTTCATCTATTTGGGCAGTCATACATACATAAGCCCCAAAAAATTTCTTATGATTTCATCTTTCATGGCACAATTGTCTAATTTTTACCAATACCTCTTGTTTCTCACACCGAGCATGACTCACGTGAGCTTAGAGTGTAAAAGTAATTATGAAATTCTTCTTTGATCCGTCAATCATAAACATCATACTCCATTACTCGAACTACTTGGGTTCTGATTCCTTTTCCAAAACAAAGGATACGTAGGTAGCCCATTTATGGGTTCGATCCCAACTTTGAAATAATCCCTGTCCTTCTGAATGACGATAAACTTCAAGTGCCCCACTGAGTGGCTTTAAAACCAGCCTGGTCATCATAATGACCAAGATACTTTTTATATAAATGTTTTGAAGGATACCATTGACCAAGAATCTCTAAACAGATATAGATGATTCTCTATTGATGAAGAACCTAAAATACATATAAATGATTCTCTAAATTCATGCATATTTAATCATTGATTGTTAAAACTAAAGGAAATCTCATTTTATATTTGGTAATGTAATAAGGATTCATGAACATAACTTAAATCTATAAAGAGAGTCCCGGAGTAGACAATAATTCCCCTTAAAAGGTGTGATGAGTCCGACCTCCCATCCTCTCGACCAATGCAAATTCCTTAGCCTCATTAGTCCACAAGCTAATGAGAGCCTACCTTTGGAAAGTAGGTCCAAACAGATGTGGAATCATTGGATGTTTCCGGTTCTACGAACAAACCCGCTAGAAACCGATCAGAACGTTTTAATCTCCCGTCCTGGAGGTCATCCCTGAAATCCATGCGAATCAACTATGAGCATGGACCGACGTATTTTGGATAAGCTTAAGAAAGGAAGGGATTATGTTGGACATAAGACAATATTGTTTAAGGCTAAAACTTTTTTCGATATTATTTATTAAATGTTATAATTTTTTATTTTTAGAAAAAGGACAACCTGCTGGACGACCGACAACACGTCGCATCGGACAAGCCTGTGGGAAACAAACCCACAACCGAAGTGCGACATGCATTTATCACCTACCACTGGCGTACAGGATGTCCCTGGTTAGTAGAAACTAGTTTTATTATATTACATGGTATGATATATGAAGTATAAGTCCATTTTAGGAACCATATACGATAAATATCACTATAGACGGACTTATGTATATTAAATAACTTTTTCTATCCTTTTGGTTGAGACAGATGGAATGACCTATCATTCTATCCCATGATCTTCTAACACTTCATGAAAGAAAAATTCAACTTCATTTCTTTAATAGATGAAGTGGAAATTGTTCAAGGCATAATCAACTGTATGATTTTACAAAAATCAAGTAAGTATTTCTTTTAATTCAACAATTCTTCAACTTTAGGGAAATGATCTTGAAAACAAATAAAATGTTTCCCTAGTGTCCTTATATATTAATAATTAGATGGTACCTTAAATCAACATAATTTAATGGCTTTGTGATTAATGTATTTTTATTAGCCATGTTCTCTACCACTCTTCATCAGAACATGATGGTTAGACTTCTCTTCTGTATCCATATTTTCACCAATGTTGTCCTATGTGGAAACCCATTGCTGAGTTACTTTTAGTGACTATTATGATTCTAACATCACTTTTTTAAAATGAAGTTTTAGTATTCCATTTCTACGATGAGGGTTTCTATGAAAGAAACTTTCAAGTAGTAAACTATTTATAACCACAATGAATTTCGAGGGAGAAATTCATTTTAAAGGGGGTAGAATGTAACACCCCGATATTTTATGAGATATATTATTTTTAATTTCTTTGATGTATTCTATTATACAATACACCAAGATTATCTTGTACTATATGAAACATCGTATTTGTTTGTAGTATAAGCAACACTATTCTTGGCTCGTGTTACACACAATTTCAAGTTCGTTTTGTGGAATTTATTCTATGCAACATTAAGTATAGATTTTTTTTAATATATAAATGAAATAAGTTTGGATTATGTTATATGCAACAAAAAACAAAGCATTCACTACACGCATCTCGGACTTGGCTTACAATACAAGCAATCAAGACCTTCTTCGATAACATGAGTAGTACGCAATACCGAGTTTCATTAAACGAGATATTATTAAAATATTATTATGAACTAGCCATTATGAATATTAATACCCACATTTTGAAATTTTATAAATTTTATCTATCAAAATGGACTTCATTTTTGGATTAAGAATATTGAAATTAACTAAGGGATAATTTTGTCTATTTTTATGAAAACATTCAATTTTTGATGAATAACGAAAACACTGGGTTACTATATAAAAACCATCTTTTTATATAAATAATTATTTATATTATTTAAATTTATTTTAGGTAAAAATTGATACATAATACTTATATAAGTTCAATGTAATTAATTTGAGTTATTTTATAATAATTTTAGATATATAAAAATTTAATTGAACTTTTCACCATCTTTTACCCACCTCTTAGGAGAATTCAAAAATTTACATAAAACTTAATTTTACCGCTTCTATGAGTGGAATATCGAAAATCCAAGAGACATGGTTAATATCAAGGAGTAAAATTTGGTAAAATGGGATAAAAATAATTTTTGTGAATAGTAACTTTTTACTTTTATTTACCATGGTAAAAACCAAATAGGGTAATTAAGTGTAAAAATGATATTATTATTACCCTAACACATGTAATAATTCTATTGGATAAGTGTAATTCAACCAAAAACAACCTTAGTAATAAAATATTTCCCTTTAGGTCCACTTGGATTAGATTAGGACACTTATTGTTATTTTATTTAAAGAAGAGTAAAAATAGTTAAAATCAATGTTTAATAACTAAAACATTTTTAGTATAGGGTTATACATAAGATAAATTCGACTATATATATTCATTAGAAATATAAATATATTTCCTACATAATGGTAGTTTATTAATAATTTTTAGAAATTAAATATATTAATTTATTAATGACACAATGATGATGTAGTAATTACCTTATTAATGAAATATTAGCATAATAGATGTTATAAATACCCAAATAAAAGTAATTTGAATATTTTTATGAATTAAACTAATTTTATAGGTTAATATGAAATGTTAGTATTGATTCAATTAAATTTTTTCTAACTAATAATGTTTTTATGATTTTCACAAAAATCAGTTACCAAATAGTGTTAAAATTGATAGAAAATAGTTTTTAAAACAAATATTATATTATTAATTGTTATTATATTCCAAAAAATATATGGTTAGGCCAAATGACATATATAATGTTATATATATTAATAATGAACCACTTGGGGTTCGTTTGTCTTGTTATAGTAAGTTTATTATCCATATAGTGTAAGAAAACAAGAAGACAGAGTAAAAGCTAAATTATTTAACTTATAGTTAAATCTAAATGATAAGGTTAAAATAGTAAGAAAAACTTGTCTAAAACCTATTTTTTGAGAGGATTTCGACCCATAACCACTTTATCTTCGAAATAATTCAATTTGGAGCTATTATAAACCGAATATGACCTTATAATAAAATAATATTTTCATGTTTTCCAAAGGTACCCTTCTTCTCCCTTATAAAAAGGGCACCCTTCCCTCTTATCTTCACACCCTTTTGAGCCTTGAAGATCAGAAAACCCCTAAAAATTCCTCTACTCAACATCACTAGTTATATCATAGAGGATATGGTCTTCTGAAAATCCAAACTCTAGTGCCCTAAGAAGAAATTTAAAGGTGGTAGGTTGAAGAAGAGGTAATCTCTTCTACTGACTCTTTGAAGTTTCATTCTTCTTCTAAATCCTATTATTTAGTTGTTTCATTATAAAGTAATAAAATAAGTATTAATAATATACTGATATGTTATTATAAATATGAAACAACCCTATTTCACCTTTTATCCATCCTACATAAAACCAAATCACCGCGCATTCGTACGTACAGAATACCATCTCCACGCCGTGGTGTAATCAGTTTTTCCACCACCACATTACTTGGATGGATATAATGGTGTAAAGAATAACTATATATTACTATTATAACATAATACTGATTCTAAGATATTATATCATCCTCTCCAATTCCTTTCAATAAATATGTGAATGATATCATCGCTCGTGCGTACGTACAGATTACCGTCTCCACGACGCGATGAGATTCATTTTCCATGTTAACAATTCAAAAATCATTATAAAGTATATATAATAATTAATCATTAAATATTTGACATAATAATTCCAATGGATTTATATATATATATATATATGTATTTCATCTACTTAATTCCATTCAATTCAATAGGGAAACAAAAAACAACGTCCATGCGTACTTACAGCCAACCGTCTCCATGAACAGTGTATTTCATTGCCTTTATAGATCTATTATATATATATGTATATTCTGAATATATATTATATATAAATCATGTTTTATATTATGTAATTAATTTATCATGATCTATGTAATCATATTAACAATTACAATTCAGAACACTGACGATAAATGAAACGATTTTACAAAAAATGCTGCTTTAACATGGAATTGACAAATAAACAGATAATATAAACTCATAAGTGAATCATATATGATATCATAAATATTATTATGGTTCTATTAAAAGTTAATAATTTTTTTAAACCCACTATACAGGAGTCTTTAACACATAATAGAGAAATTGGACATAAGGTAAGGGATAATTTTGCAAATCTCATTTTTCTCCGAGATTGCTTATACGTATGTATTTAATGGGGTTATATTTTTCATCTATACCCATAAAATGTTTTTAAAAAAGTGTTTAATATTCTTCCATGTATTTTTACTATAATTTTTACCACTCTTTGTCTTTTACGTTGTGTTATTGAAGGAATCTTTTTATTTTTTACCATACGTGGCACTTTTTAACTTTTCTATTAAAAGTACAAGGAGAATGTTTTTTAACTTATACGGAATGAACAGATTTTTATGGTTTTATAACGACTTATATTATTGAGGTTTACTCTACATGATTTCATGAATATTTTCAATAAAATCGTTTTCTTTTAAAATTGCATGGCATTTTTTGAAAAGAAAACTGATTTTGAAGAAGAAATGATATTTTTCTCAAGAATTTCATTTCAAGTGTTTTATCAAAACCATTTTCCATCTAAGATGACATTATTTCATATGTGTATGTTCAATTATAATGTATCTATGATTTACATGGTTTCACTTTTCTTTTGATGAAATGATATCCATTTGTTTTATATGGATTATGATATGATGGGATGATGTTTATGAAACCCCTTTTATTATTTGGGATATGATGAATGATGTATGATTGTTTTCTGGCACAAGTAATAACGATTTCAATATGAGATGGGTGGGACCCATATCTCCCTCCATTGAATTGGGTAACAATTTATATCTCATGATATAGACATGGCTGGAATGGTAGGTTAATCTGGTTTAGTGTTACAAGACTACAATGAAAAGTGAACTCGATTTAGAAAGGCACTTTGTCCACTAAGATGGTCTTGGCAGAAATTCCATGGCTACTGTGGAAATAATATCATGTGCTTAATGGTTTTATACAATTAAAAGTTTTATTACCATTCTATTTTTTCATAATTAATGTTCCATTATGACCTATGCCTTACGTACTACCAATATTTATTTGACAACTTATGATTTTGATGTGTAAACATTATGTTCATGTTCTGAAGTTCAAATGTATATGGTTTTTACATTTTCTCCATGATTAACATTACAGAGCATTTGATCCCACCCTTTGTATGTTTTCTTTTCCCCTGGATATAAATAAAGGTTTAGGTAAGAAGAAAATGGGAAGATCTTTATGGGATATGTTGAAGATCTTTCACAATGATTATACGATTTTGTTCTGAGTTTCCAAAGACACTAAACTATTACGATCCTTTGGTGTCTATTTTTGTTATGTATTAGTTATTCCTCAAAATTTATTTAATGTCAAACTACGTCATGCTTTGGGTCTCTACAAACTACTTATTGTGTTATATGAACTTCATAGTTGTTATCCTTTATAGATGTGCATATACTTGTTTTAATCTTGAAATAAGGTCAACAAAAAACCATACCCCTCTCTCTGGAGGTAACCCATAATATTAATCAAGGAACACATCTCAGAATAAATGAAACGCTATAGGAATTATGGCTGATCATAAATTTTGGTCATCGTGAAAAAAATTGGAAATGGGTTGACCATATACCAAACCCATGATGCTTATGTCCAGTTCAAATTTCATAGGCATCCCATTCTCTTTTATTGAAGTAGTTATCTTCATTATGGGATATAAAAGTCAACCCCAATGATAATAGTCAATTCATGAACAATATATAATTATCCAATCCATACAAATAAATATGTCGAATACCATCATCTCATGGTTGAAAATGATCGAAAAAAATGGTAACTTCCAATCTCATGGGAAAACTCCTTTCAATGGTCTATAATTTCTAACCACAATCCAAATAGAGTATCAAGAGTCATAAATCCTCAAAATCACTATATTCCATGCCAAATAATCTATATTAGTGACATAGATATAAATTAATGAAAATATCCAATGTCTAATAATGTAGATTTTAATGTTGAGGCTGCTATGATCAAACCTTAAGATATAGATGGTTTGACACAGTAGCACTCTGATCCATTTATCCACCCATATAGAGTTTCAAGTAGAATGACACATGCCAATGGAAAACCTCCACATATTACAAAGGCTTCTAACAAGTTATGATGGATTTAAGTGGTGATAGTGGGGAGAATATACACATTGGTGATTAAATAACAACAATCTATCATATATATATATGGGCATAAAATAAATTCCAAATCAACTATAGCAATATTATCCAATATAAGAAGCATAAGTAAACATAAATAGAACAAAAAATAAACAATCCAAACAAACCATATATACCATTTCTAGATAATTAATCCAATATAAATAATATTATACAATAACAAATAAGAGGGTATCCCTTGGATGACCTTTGCACATAAAAATAAATATAATTCTAATACAGAGGAAAAGATAATCAGAAACTCTAGATGATGAAATAACTAATGTAATCCTTCATTCTACCCCATGCCAATTCAATCACTAGGATTGAACTCTATAGCCTGAACCCTAACCTAAATGTAAAGTCATGAAATCTACAAGAATCCCAAAGGTCCCATGATGCGTGTGAGAATGTGTATGAATTGGAAACAACCAACATGTTCCTTCCATATAATTGGGATTGAGTGGGGGACACTAAAAATTATGTAAGATGAGGCTCATGAATTCAAATTAAATAAAAGCTTACCTAGTTCTCAACATCAACTAGGAAGGTATAAACATCTCCAACCAATGACATAATAACAATGGCGGGAAGATCCATAGCTCATATCACATTTCATCACTTAGTAATTTATAGCCCAAGTGAATGATTAGGTTCTAAATGTAGTAAAGTCAGTAGAATAAAAGTTCCAACCTACACCTCATGTCTTTGTCATGTCCCTGAAAACCTGAAATCATTCCCATGAAGAACGAATCATGTCCCTCATAACCATTCTCAGAAGAAACCCTTCTACCCCTTAGACTGAAATCATGTTCCACAATGAAACCTGACATCCTATTAATATCATTGTTTTTTTCAAAGATGAAATCCATAGGAATGGAAAAGTCCATCCTACAAAATAATTATTTATCTGACAGATTCATTAATGAAAACCCTTAGCTACTGACCAAAAACCTCAACATTATCTTCAGATGACTCCTCAAAATCTCCAAGGATTTCAACAGAATGACCCCAAACCATATTTCCTAAGCTATAAATAGAAAAGGCATCATCCAATATGATTGGTCAACCCCCAAACATTTGATTCATCCTATGTGAACAAGACTACCAAAGGAGCATTAGAAAATACTGGTGATCTACAATCACCAAATAGAACCTAAGACACACTAATCTAACACCTCATTCTCTGGTAGCCATGTTAATAAATCTGATGGACAACACCTTACCATATCACATGATCATTTACTTTATCCTGATGGCCTTTATGCCTTAATAAATTACTGATTTACCGAACCAGTGATCAACATCACACAAAATACATATATATTGGTCAATGCCTAGCATAACTCTCACATAACCTCAACATAGATAGCCTACACCATCTCAATACTTAGGACAATACCGTCACCTTCCCACTAAACTCATCACATGAAATTCATATAATTAAAAACAATTCATTTAATATCAATAACAAACTCGAGCCAACTACCCATGTGGTTGATGACCCATAACATAACCACAATAATATAAACATTATTATGGATTTCTCAATTTTGACCCATATGATCATTTTAATTAATTAAATGGAATCTATTAATTTAGTAATGTCTTAGTCAATCAATATAATGACACACTCAATATTGTGCTCTCAAACATTAGAGAAAGAAAAAAAAGGTATACACCCCTACTTCGTTTTGGTAGACACCCTCACATTAGATATTCACCTCTAACATTGATGGATTTAAAAAAAATAGTTTTGGATATAAATTCTAAAAATATGGTAAAACCACTTTCCCAAATTTAGAACACCTTATGGTGAGGAACAATAAATAAATAATCCGGTGGATTCAAGGGATTATTGATATGGATGCAACATAAGTGGAGACAATCAAAAGGGTGTCCGGACAAAGGAGATGGATCAATCCCATGTGGAGGAGAAAAAGAGGTGCACACACACTACTGTGAGTGACTGAGGGAGGAGAAATAAAGGTGAAATAAATAAATAGGGAGCGAAAATAGTAAATTCACCATTTAAATGGGTCACACGATTTGCATGCATTGTTTCCCAAACTATTCTTTAACTGTGACATTACTGATTCTTAGAATCGATGCCTCACAGGGTATCATGTATGGTTAGTCCAAACTTGTGCTGACCATGTGCACTACAGTGAAAATATACTTCTCATTTGGAACTAATCATGGGTATTTGGCATGGTATACTAAAACTGTATGCAACCCTTGAAAATTTCCTCTACTAAAAACTAGATAGGTCTCACATGGCCACACCAATGAACATGTAAGGTTTACCAAAAAATGCTTAGTGAAAAATCTGGGCACCCAGTTTCTCAACATAGGCCTCACAGTTTACCCAATCCAAACACCTTGGCCTTCACACATTGAAAACTAAGGCTTTCAAAATATAATAAAACAAAAACCAAACCCAACCCTAATTCACATGCGGATCATCCAAACTCAACCAAAATAAAGGACTTGGAACTTGAAAACACAGATAATGAATTTCCATTAAAAAATAAAGAATTTTTTCTTCATACTAAACAATAAAAAATTCAAGACAATCATGGAATTTGACATGCTCTAAAAATCAATGATGCTACACTCTCCCCACCATAACACATCTCATATCTGATCTATAAAACAAATCCCAATGATGGTACTGATCATACTCATCTCATTAATATAAACCCAGGATACCCCACTCTAAAGGTTATAGGTCAACTACCTCAAGGGAGTCCCCATGTTAGGAGTTAACTACACTGGATTCATCCCGACCCAAACACAATGAAAACCAATGTCTTATAAACCAACACTCTACTAGAGAGTCCTACCATGATAAATCGTCATTCCTACACCTACTCAGACACTCCAGTTTCATACCTTACTCTCATCAAATCCCCAGACAACCTCGATGCCCACCTCATAACCATGTCACAAAAGGAACCATATAGGCCTATCATCTGAACAGATTCCAAGAAAATTTTTATATCTCTTAAATAAAACAACTATCACATCGCATTGATAACTAGATTCTTATGTACCTCATGTAACCGAAATATCCATTATGCCAAGATTCCAATGAAACTAATAGAATCCTAGTTTCACCCACCTAATATATATTTATAAGTGTAAATTAATCATCAAGATAGATTCCAAACCAATATCCAACATCTAGTCATTCCAAAATACATCCCACATACCTCGTTCACCCAAAAAATACATGACTATATAAAGTTCATGCTAAAGAAGAATAGAAAACACATCTACACCCACAGTGTTCCTCTAACCGTAACTGGATCCCTAACCAACTAATCACATGGAAGATCCATGGTGTTAATCTAGTATAATGTTCAAATGCATGAAGACTATCATCCATGTAGTGTTACGCTCACCACCATCTACTGACCCCACTATTAGGACCCACTTGTTTATCTATGACCTCCATGTGCAGTTGATACTCGGTGACCATCACTTGGTACTGCTTCCATTTTGATCTCAAAACCCAATGTCTACCTTGAAACCTAACTTTAAGCTATCTAAGATGGTTTCTAGTAGATCTTTTCAAGATTCCAAACATAAGAACATGCTCAAAAATCTTTATAGGTTATTCTCCTCGAGTCTGGACATTTCATGTCTTCTCGAACAAGAAGCACACTGTTAAATACCCACTTTGAGGTGTCTAATCTGATTCCCTGGCCTGATAGCCCTCTTGGAACTACTCTCGAACTTATTTACTGCTATGTAAATATATTCTATTTAAAAAACATTAATCCATCACCTGACTCGAGTAAGACTAATCCATTAAGTTTCCCAATGATATGAGTCCCCTCTTCACTACCTCTGAGAATGAAGAAAACATATATATGTTTTCATGCACCCATATAGAATGTTTTAAAACATCTTAAAAACACCTAACAATCAATATGTCACCACCCACCATATAGGTTGCGAAGTGAGACAATACGGTGAACTTTTTTGCATAGTCCATGATAGACATGACACCCTATTGAAGGCTCAATAACTCAAGATATTTATCTAACCTCAACATCTTTGGGATGAAGTGATTGAAAAAAATGGCCTCAAATTTATTCAGGGATGGTCCCCTGGTACTTCTTTCATGAACCTACACTCCTATACAATGCATTGAAGGTCCTCTGATCAAGTACATAGACATATTCATGCTCCACCCAGGAAGCATCTCATGTTTGTTGAAGATCATCTACAATTCCTCAATCTATTTATCTGCTTCTTGGGGTCCTTACTCTCTCTATAATAGTGGTGTGTGTTGTGAATGAAACTCCTAAAAAGATATTCCATAGATGGATCTTCACACTAAGATCCCTCTATCAATACACATGATATGACGTACCAGACTATCTCTAAGTTTGTCATCAAGCGATGAACCAAAAGCTTCCAAATATGGAGGTTTCCCTACACATAATGGAGCCCATACAGATGAATGTACAAGTGGATCATTCTCTTAATAACCCTTTGGGTTTTTATCCATACCCTCACGTATCTCAACATGTGTACACTCCTATAGAACCACATCGTCGCCCTCCTGATGCTCCATTAGATCCCATCCAGGTGGAATCTTGATGAATACCAATACTAGTCTTGAAATCCCATATAACATATATATTGATATATCACATGTAGAAAAATAAATAATAATAATTGTAAAATCAATAAGATTACACATCCCCATCATAACCATGTTACATGACATATGACCTTATTTCACCTCATCCACCCATTATAGATCCAAGTATCATATATGTATTGATCAATCCCCAACATGAAGAAGCTTGTTTCCTCAATCTAGTGGACTCATCATCCAACCTGGGGATCAATATCACCCATGTCATTGTCCCTACCTTCTCCTATAAGATCCAAACACATACACATAGATATATATATATATATATCCCATATCACAAGTAGATTTAATTTTGACTAGTTCCTTTTGTCAGTTGAGTAAGATGCCCCTATAGAAAAGCTAGATAGGAAAACACCGCAACAATTCCATTTTTTGACACAAAAGAAATCCCAACCCTTCTTAGCATATTCCATGTCCCCAACGAAAATTAGGATATTTTATATCATAATAACATGAATATATATATAATTTAAACACCCTATGTTCCTAAAAAAGAATACTCAAACACCCCCATATCATACCAGTTTAAGGGTCCAAAGACCCTCCCATACCATTCTAGGATATGTGTCACATGTCATGAAAAGTAATAATCACATTCCAAGTGTACCAATCGTGGTGGAAAGCCAAGAATCTATAAAATGAGAAATGAATAATAGATATTAACACCATTGTAATCTTGGTCCATTCCCCGTGAATGGGGATGTAGGAACCCTTAACGAGTTTTAAAACACAGTTCCAAAGATATCCTATTATCTAGTCTACCATAGCCTAAACATTAATACCAATCAAGAAACATAAAATCAACATGATATCATTATTAGCCAATAGGACACTACTAATAATCCCCTATTAATAATTTATCTGATACTATTTGTAGGTACCTAATGCAATTATCCACCCAAATAGTGCATTGAGATGAGTTCCATTGGCAATAGGCAAGCCTTCCCATGGACCAATGGCTGTATATTAGTAGTGATGGGGGTAAAGGAGTGATTCTAGGGAGACTATACCCTCTGTTGATGAGATAATATTAGTGTAACATATATATAGTTGGTGAAAGAGAGGCCCACTCAAGACCTGTAATATCTTATAATAGGGGAGGAATAATTAAAGAATCAAAAAAAAAAGTAATCAATCCAAGATAAATATATATATCATTTTATAGAATGCATCAAATAAATGTCACACATTACTATAACAGAAAAGAGGGTATCCCGTGACCAAAATCAATACATAAAAATAAGTATCATGATGATATAAAAAAAATAGAAACAATAAGAGAGTAATGGAACAAAGTTATCTTTCCTTCCATCTTATGTCATCGTAATTACAAGGACCCATCTCAAGGGACTGAACCCTTAACTAAATGTAAATGCAATAAATCTACATGCATCCCAACGGGTCCTTATAGGGTCTGATAATGTGTCTTTATTTCCCTCCACCAATGTGTTCATATCATAAATTTTATATTAATAATTTATCTAAAAAAAGTAAATAAATGTTATAAAATGAATTTAAAATAACTACAAGCTTACCTGGTGCCCAACAGTTTCTAGGATGCGATCACCAACATCAACCAATGCAGAAATAACCCCAGTAGGAGGATCCATAGCACTTATTCCAAGACATCGCAAAAATAATTTATATCCGTAGTGGAACTTTAGATTCTACCTATAGTAATTTCACCCAATTCCAGGATCCAATGGACATCTCATGTCCAAGTCATGGCCCCATCAACTTGAAGGCATGGTCAAGGAATAAGAAAATGGTCCGTCAAACCCCTACCCAAAAAAAATGAAATTATCCTTTGGTCTAATGTCCCAAGGTAAAATGATACTTCTACTCCAAATAATATCATCATCGACTCATATCCTATGTACCAAGGAATGGTGAAGTCCTTCCGCCCAAATAATTCATGGACCAATAGCCTTCAGGATGATGAGCCTCAGCCTCAAACCTCCATCCTCAACACTATCATCCAATAGCTCACCAAAATATATATTTCCTTCTATGGAATGGTCTAGCTACCAAAATTCCTAATCCATCACTATTGGAGGCATCTACACACACGAGTTGTCAAAAAATCCTCAACATCAGAGTCATACTGTGTTCACATGACCCTAAATTGAGAATTTCCCGATACAGATTAGCAACAATCTCAAAACAGAACCTGAGCCACACTAATCTGAAACGTCATTACCCTATTAAAACATCTTTAAAATATATTCCCCATGAAATACCATATCAAATGATCCTTATCCATAGCCTGATAGTCTTACCACCTCAATTGATGACTCTGTCACCAAACCAGTGATCGACATCACTCAAAATACATATACATTGGTCCATGACCAACCTAATAATCACATCACCTCTACACCAATATTCTATGTTATCTCAATCGTCATGGGGATCCCATAAAATTCCCATGAAATTCATCTCATTAAATTCATATAAATAAAAACTATTCAATTAATATAAATAACACACCTGTCCAATCAATTAAAGGAGTCGAAAACCTCTAACTCAAACTCTCATAAATATACATGGTTTAGAAATTCTCATTAGAATCCCATATGATCATTTTAATTAATTTAAATACCATCGTTAATTTTTTAAGGTCTTTTTTGATAAGTATTATGTTGTTCTAAAATCCCCCCACCCCCAAACACTCATAAATACAAAAATAATGGTATAAACCCCAACCTCATGTTGGTAGACACATGCACGCTCGATCTCAGACTCTATATTGTACTGATTTGGAAGAATTCAATGATTTATATATACACCCTCAAAAAAGGTTAAAAACACTCACATATATTTACAGCACTGCATTGAGAGGGAAAAGGAAGAAAATAGGTAATAGGATTCAAGGGCTTAGTGCTACATATGTAACACAACTGATGATGATCAAAATGATGTCTTGATGAAGGAGATGTATAAATACATAGTGGGGGATGAATCTTTAGACCACCCACACTTCTATGTGTGACCAAGGGAGGAGAAAAGAATGAAATGAAGGGAAAACAATAGCAGGGAAAATTGTAATTTAATTCTTGAAAGGGCTCTCTTAGATAGCTTGTTTAGTTTTCCAAACAATGATGCAACCATATGGATACTTCTTCTAAGTATCCATTCCATGACTAGTATCCTTCAATGTTTGGCAAAACTGTGCACCGAATGTGTGTGCTAAAGTTCATAGTTACTATCCATTTGGAACTAAGCATGTCGATTGCACATGGTTTTCCCAAATTGCGCAAAAACAATATTTATATTCTGTTTTAGAAAAAATGTTATTCTCTTGCATGTTCATGCGCCTCCTCCAATATTGTTTTCCAAAATGTGATTAGTGAAAAATGAGGGCACCCAGTTTCTTCATCAAGGACATATAGTTTACCTAAAATGTGTTCCTCTTCTAGTGCACTTAAAAAATAGAGGGTTTCATTCTCTAATAGACACGAAACCAAATAGAACCCCGGATACACTTGATGAGCGTAATCAACATCCAAAACTAATGTCATAGAACAAGAAAATACTTATAATTAAGTTCCCTTAAATGAGAAATAATTTTTTTCTACACTCAAAACTCCAAAAAAATATAATCAGGTGATTAATTTTTCCAATATAAAAAAACCGGATGTTATATACACTCTAAAACATAGGAAAATGATGTACTATGTGTTACTATCTATATACACAACCCTGAGCTATAGCTTGAGATCCATGAGTATGTCTTATATGAGGATTGTAAATTTAATAAGTCTTGATTCGTCAACCATGATAGTTCCTCGTCCTGATCAGCAAAAGCTACCTCATCTTCCTACTTGGAAGAAAGATACTAATCACATTTCATACTTCAAAACTCATACAGATCCTATATTTCTATGAAACAAAGGTTGATTATGAAAAAAACATCAAAATATGGCACATTCCATCATAGGATTGATACTCAATTGTGTCCCTATCTCACTAAGGAGTCATATGAACTTGGATTTCACACTAATGGAATACCACATAATATTTAATCTTTGCATTATGACTTCCACTTCCCTAAAAAATCTCTAGGAAATTCATTTTTCCACTAGAAAAGAAATGGTTGAGCTAAAAACCCAGAAAGATGATGGATAAGAAAAATGAATCAATAAAACATGTGTGAGAATAAAAATCATCATCACAAGATTTGAATAAGATCATTATCAACATAATGAGGGAAACATTGGATTATGGAATATAATGTGGAAATACATCAAAATGATATATAATGTCATAGTTTTCCAATACAGCACATTGATGTGAACAAAGATAGCATCATGTTCATACATAAAATAATCATATGTACAAAGATAGAAACTATTTCATACATATTACAAATTATCTCATGAGATACATTACAATAACTAATGCATTGTAGGGCTATATAATTTTGGGCCCACCCACCACATAATAATATTTACATAATCGAGCATGTCATTATCGAAGCCGTGAAATAAACTATGGAGAAGAATGGGGTTCATAAGAATTTCATAACTAATATATTTATGAATAAACATCAGGGTTTTCAAATCAAAATAAAAAATAGGTTTTCAAAAAAATCATCATTTTTTAAGAAGAAACTACTAAATCAAAGTCAGATATTTGTTTTGAAAACAAGTGTTTGTTTGGAAAATCGTTTTATTTTTCATAAAATCAAGTGTAAAATAATGAATATCCCTAAAATATATAATTAATAATAATTAAATTATATTTAAGGGTTCATTGGTGGATTATTCATACCAAATATGTCATGAAAGTGGGATAACCCAATGAAAGGGAGTTGAGTTTCAGAATCCCATTACCTTATGTATGAATGTATCATGTAATTTCATATATTATCTTGTATAATCAAATTAGATTCATTAAATAAAAAATTCATAACCACATATACGTGAATTTAATTTATTTTAATTTTATTATGTTCATTTATGTCTATTTTGATGATTTATAGTGTTCAATTTTGTAGTTCTAGGAGCATTTACTTTCAACGTGTAACAGTTGATTTACATGTATATAATTATGGATTTTGTAAAATGGGAAAAATTACATAGATGTGAAATTACATATTATTAATTTAATTATATAGGTTTAAATGGTATTATATTTCATTGGTTTTCTGGTATGAGGATGATTCACAAGATAAAACATTATTCATAAATTTTTAGTTTAATTTTGACGATTTGTTTTACAACCATCAACTACTAGTTTCATTTTATTTAATATCAAATATATAAAATAGTTCCATAACATTAAAAAAGTTATTATATAAATATTGAAATAAGTTCACACCATAATACCGGTTCAATGAAATGCATTAATTGTGGTAATGGAAAATGAATCATCATCATCCATGAAGGTTGTAGACCGATACATCAAAGACAATGTATTCATTTTTAGAATAAAAGGGGAAAATAAGACATTTGATGATTTATATTCAATTTAAAAAATTAAATGATAGTATAAATATTATAAGATAGTTATCATTATACTTTTTATAGTGTAGGGGATGTAATGGAAATAAATGAATTGATATTGAAAGAGAAGGATTGGTGATTTTACCTCTTGAATGTTTCCACCTTGAGAACCTCATTAAGGAACCTTAGTTTAGATATTTGTTAAAAATAGTATGTATTGGACATGGATAATTGGATTGGGAAGGTAATTGGGAAAAATTATGCAATCTACAAGGCTTACTATGTGTGAGGAGAATGGGTGGTGAGGGGTGGTATTTACAGGGGGAGGAGAGGGGTGTTTTTTATAATTATATTTATTGTTTTATTTTATTGGCATAAGTGTATCAATAGTTATAGTTTATATTAATAAATATTGTTAATATTATAGGTGAGTTTGAGATAATGGATGCTGCAGTCATCTACACAGCATCAATGAGTCAAAAATGCATGTATTTTTCTATACCATAAACTAACATATTTAACGATTAAAAAATAAACTATTATAGAAAAAAATCAGCCTTACCATTTTTCGATACGTATACATAAAAAATTGAATCCATTTTATGAAAATGTATTTATAATTTTTTGAAATTTAATTTTTAAATAAAATCATCATTTGTTATAAAAATAATGATTTTAATATTATAATAATTTTTATGACCATTTCAAAAATTAATTTTGTTATCATAAAATCATCTTATAATTATTATAAAAAATAATAAAAATTAACAAATCAATTTTTTTTAAAATAATTTTTCTATTAAATAATTCTAAATAAAAATTTACATTTTAAAAAAAATAGCAACATTTAATATATAAATTTTAAAACATTTATTTACTTATACCATGATATAATTATACCATATTTTGATTTATAAGATACCTAATTTTTTATAATTTTATAGGAGAGGTTACTATTGTAATGTTGAGATTACTCTTCCTAATGGTCTTATTACTATTTCAATGGCTGGGTTATTATTCCAATGGTAAAGGTTCCTTAATTTCTATAAATGCCAGTTATTTCAATCTTCCTTTTAATGTTTTTACAGGGATCTCTGTTGATGCATGTTTTTTAGAACATAAGTATAAAAATTGAAATTCCATTGATAAAATTTTTGGTCAATACATGTAAACTGTATTAAAGAGAGATCCTGAAATAGATATGTAAATACCAATAATTCTATGTTAGAGTTTAAAAAATTAAACTATTGATCATTATATATTCTATATAAAATAAACACATGATGAATATGGTATGTGTCTCAACAAAAAATAAAAGTGAGACAAAAACCACTTACCTTAATACTTTTATTCATTAATACATGTTAAAAACTCTTATAAAATATATATGTTTATTATAATAATATTATTTATATATTATATATATATATATCATACCATATATTATTTTTATGAGATTTATTACCCATTTATTAATAATTCAATGTAAATGTTACATTTTGGGTAATAACCGATTTTTTTCATATATGTTTTAATTTGTTATATTTTTCTTCTTAAATTGATAATTTATTCATAATATATAGTATTTTAACCCAGATATAATTATCTTATATATTCATTATTTATATAATTATTGTAATGTAGAAAATTTTGTAATATAAAATGAAATACAATGTTCATGAAGAGGGTAGGCAGAGCAGATGCATGAATTCCATTTCCATTTTCGTCTGAAATTGAAATAATTAATTATAAATGATATATTATAATTTTAAAATAATTTTCCATTCAAATATATAAAATATTTTTATTAAAACCATCCATATTAACTTCTATGTAAAATATGAATAAATGACATCGCTTCGTGTGGTGGTATTCCACCGTACACATGAGCAATGTTATCATATTCCCAGAAATGGGAGAGTGTTTTGGTAAGTGTGATATAATAATTATAAAAGTATTATAATATAAATAATATCATATATAAATAGAAAATCTCTGATTATATTCATCCATGAGTGGAGGTAATGAAAAAACGAATGACATAGGTTCATGAGGTGGTAGTCTTCTAAACAAATGACTATTGTCTTTGTAACGAATTTTATGGAAGTAGAGATATTTGTAGGTATTTAACATAACAAGAAAAAACATATCTATATAGATGATACTATTTTTATTATTGATACAAGATATAATAATAATTTAAGGTGACAGGGGAAGAAATAAAACAAAAATTCTCATTGATGAACTATACATGTTCCTCAAGTATCATCCATAGGTTTGAACCATAATCCTTACTGGGTAAAATTTATTTACAAAGTATATATTACAAGATGATGGGATGGGATTTCAAAAGTTATTTGAGACGGTATTTTCCAAACAGGATTTTTTATGGTGTGAAGTATAGAAAATGGGTAGAGTTTTATAAGTGAGGGGAGTGGCACAGATGATTTTATTTTGAAAGAAATAATTCCACTGGAATTTTTTCCATGTAAATGGACCTAATAATAAAAAAATATATTTAATAGAAGATATTAGATCTAAATTTTTCCTGAAAATGGGGTTTTGATTTTCTTTTTGTTTTTAACCCTTAAATATTTTGTTTTCCCCCGCTAAACCAATTTTTACCTTAACCATGTTACTTTTTTTTTGTTTTCGTAGTATTCATTTTTGTAAAAAATACATTAAAATTATTATAAAATATAAATTATTGTAATTATTAATATGGAATATGTTTATCTATATTACATTAATATATGTTCCAAAATATAATTTAATATAGATCATATAGATGTGACATGAAATTGACATTTTGAAGAGAAAATGTTCAAAACTATACAAAGTATTTATATCAAAATTAAATATTTAATTGATTAAAATGGAATAAATCCTATTAATTTATATATGATTAATCTTTTTTACTTGAAATAAGTTTAAAATTTAATTTATCTTTCTATATAAATTAATCTAAAAGTTAATTATGAATTAAATTTATAAATTTTTCACTTTTAATTATATAGCTAATCCATTTAGAAAATTTAAAAAATAATCTTAATGGAATTTAGAAATTATGATTTAAAAAAATGTTAGTTTTTTATAATTAATATTATAACATTGTTAAAAATTTATTTTATTATATATAAAAAATGTTTTAATTTTTTATAGAAAAAATAATTTTTGAGAATAAAAAGACTTGAATGAAAAATAAGTTCTACATTATCAATAGGTTTTAGATAAAAAAAATCATTATAATTAATAATTTAAATTAGTTATTAATATTCATATAATCAATTTTAATTGATAGGTTATAGAGGTCATGATCGAATAATAATATTAATATAATATCGTGGTTTTATTAAAACTCGGTGTCTTGTGAAACACAAGCTATTAAAGTGTTGAATGATGGGATTTAATAACTTGGATTATTTTTGGTAATAAAAGCATAAAATTGTGTTTTGTGTAATTTAAATTATAAGATAAATTTATTTTATTTGAGAAAATTCACAAAAACATAGGGTGTCACATGAACCAGGGATACAATTCTTATTCATTATTAGAATTGTTTAAAATTAGAAGATATATATGAAACTTATTTATCTTCCATGGGTTATATTATGAAAAAATTATTATTAAAAACACGTATTATTCCATGGTTAATACTATTATGAAATGAAGAAATGATTATGAAGTCTATTTGTTCCATAGGTTATATTATTATGAAATGTTTTTGAAACCCATTTCATTTAAAGGGGTTGTGATATTTTGAAGGTTTTGTGATCTTATGGAACATATAAATATTATTTTAAATATTTGATATGTGAGAACTATATCTCCATCCAATTATTTGCATAAATATTTATATCTCATTAGATATGTAGTGCAGAAAAAGGTATCGAACCCAGTTCAGTAAGTGATTTAGTTTGTTATGTTGGTATTGGAAGTGGACCACAGCTAATATAATGGTTTGTAGAGTAAAAACATTACATTATGATAGCCATGGAATTTATTCTTAAAAACTATGGAAATTAATTTCTATACATATGTGTATTCCAAAATTTCATGTCTTATGCCAATGTCATCCCCTTTCGTCTCAAGTTCTTTGATTCACATAGGATTTATGTCTTATAAACATAGAATATGCATTCCATGAATTATGATTATGATCATTGATATACAGGATATGGTTTTTAAATATTAATATATTGCTATAATAACATTTTTTTATATTATTATTTGGTATCTCCATTTACTACCCTCACCAAGCATATGAGATGACCTATTTTATGTTTTATTTTATTAGGGTATGAAGAAAGGTTTTTAGTAGGGAATGTTGTCAAGAGTACTGAAGGGGATGATATTTATGGGAGACATTGAAGAACTTTCACCAAATTAATAATTTTGTGTTGCATGATTTCAAATACACTAAACTACTACAGTCTATAACAATATGTTTGTGTAGTGGAATGAATATTCATCTAAAAAGAGGCAATATCCATGTTTGAGAAGCTTGGGTCACTATAGTTGGTATTAGAGGATATGATTAGTTAAAGTACAAAAACAAGGATGAGAACTAAATAGAAACTTCCCTAAGGATATTTATAAGTATATTCCATGTGATAGATCTATGAAAAATTATAATGATGTGTCAAATTAAGGGAAAATGTTCTTGAATTTAGTTAATGATAGAGAAAGTGGTTTTCTAAAAATCAGATCCCTTTCAAGATATTAAAATTGGATGTCAATCTAGCATAGAGGTACCTACAGATAGTTACTCTGAAAATAGATCTTTGAGATGGAAATTATCATCACCTGGTATATGAAAATTGGCCCCGCAACACACATGATTTGAACCTAATGGGAGATATGATTTGGAAATACAAAAACATTTTACAAACCGTCATAAAGGATTTAAGTAGATTATGACTATTAATGACCTATGATAAACATATGGTGTCATATATTGAATAGATATTATCATTATTTAGAAACCTTATAAGTTATTTTTCATCATTATGTGGTTTCCCAAAATTAATAGTGTTTTTTAAACTATTCATTTGGTTTTAGTTGGTGGTTTGATCCCAAAGGAATAGTGACAATGTTGAGTATGATGGAAAATGAAATAATTATATTCCTAAGAAGATAAAAATTTTTAGAGATGGAATAAAAAATCTTGATTCTTTTCTCACACATATTTCCTAAGATATTAATCATGTTGTACGCCCAAATGCGAAAGTAGGGGACACCATTCTATAGTGTACTTCATGAGACAAAATAAACCTTCTTTTAGTGGGTCTTTCGATCCACTTATTTTGATAAATGGATTAGAACCACTAAAATGATATTTTCCCTCCCCCAATATCCAGATCATTAGAAAGTCATGTTGGATTTCAACCATTTGGAAGGTAAATCATATCAATGGTGTAATATAATCTAGAAAATGAGGGAACATGATGAAATAAAATCCATGTATTGGGACTAGTTCAAGTTATTACTTTTATGAAAATACTTTCATTTTATTATTAATATGAATATGGATATGATGTTCCTTGAGAAAAATATAAATGATGATGAATATGTTGGTATATAGGAGGAAACTTTTACCTTACATTTTAGGAATTAATATAGTATCATCATCCAACATGAATGTAAGGATGGTCGATTATTCAATTGATCAAAAACTAGTATATGAATGGAATTATAAATAAGATACAAAAGTAACGATGAAGTGATTGTTCAATGTGAATGGTTGAAATGGTGGTTGGAGTTATGTATTAATATCCTGGTTCTAATAAGAAGAGAAAATTGGAATATAATTGCATTTATATAAACCATATAGAGAATATGTTGAGATTTAAATTATGCACAATGTTTGAGGAGAAACGTGGATGAAATTATTTTAAGGGTACTAGGGAATATATTAAGAGGGGAAGGTATGTTCATTAAGAAATTATCATCTGAAATGATGGGATGAAGCTAGCTAATTATTATAATATAAAGAAAGTTTCAAAAAATGCACTACCCACACTCTAATGTATCATATTCGAGTATTTTGGGAATTATGTGAAGAAAACACCCAATAAAAGGGATAATGAGGATACTAATTCAAAACATCCTTTCAAGGGAACTTAGAACCAAAAATATTATGTAATAATGAAGAATGATGTGAATCCTGATAATAAGGGCACTGTAATCTACCCCTCCTTGGTTGGGAATCTCATGCTTCATTTTGGATGAATAATAACATTGAAAATATTATCATTCATCAATTAGTAAAATTTCATGTTATAATATTTATATATTACAATTATGAAATAATCAAATCACATTGGTTTTCAATCATTAGCAGGTTGAACCAAGGCTTCCAACTAATATATTTTTATTTAATATATGACCTTATTCAAGGAATAATGTTTTTGTTATCTTTTGGAAGCATAAATGTTCCTAGGTAATATTAACATATGATTTATTGATACCATGGTGTGTTTATGAGTTTATGGTTTCTCATAATTTAAAATTCATATAAATTTCATTTTGGGGTTTTATGTGATGGGAGTTTATCAAGATTATGTGTAACTTAAGAAACATTTATTCCAATGAAACCCTTTGGATTTTTACGTAGTAAAAAATTTATTTGAGGAGGAATAAATTTACATATATAGAAAATATGATTAAATTTACTAGTAACCATTTGGGTTCATCTTATCTTTGATGTTGAAATAATTATGAGTTCCAGTCGATAATCTTAGGAAGTAACCATATTTTGTTGTTATCAGAGAATATTTCTCTCGGGATCCACTCTGTAGAATATATTTTATTGAAGTGATAAAGTTTCATGGAGAATAAAATTTAATTATATTTTATTAGAATATAGGGTTTACCTTGATGTTATGGAAATGTATTTATAAAACAATTGATATGCAGTTGAGTTTCATCATTGGGTGTCATCCTCAAAAAAATGGTCAGTTTGAGACAAATATTCAAATCAAAAAGTACCTTATAAGATCATGTTCTATGCATATTAAAGGTGGCCAGGATCAATACATTCCTCAATATGAGTCTTCTTTAAATGATATCTATCAATTTTTAATTCATGTGGCTACATATGAAGTACTTTATAAAAGTAACTGTGGAACTCCAATTTACGAGAATGAAGTTGTAGAAATAAATATTTTGGGACCTGAGAAAGATGATGGTATGGAAAAGAAGTCTACATCCATTTAAAAAAAGTAAGGACTACAAAATGTTTATAGAAATGTTATAATGATAATAATTGATGCTATCATAAATTTTATGTTGGTGAGAACGTCCTTCATTGAATTTTAGTATGGAAGAAAAAATGGAATACTAAATCATAGGTATATCAATCCCCATTAAATAATTGATCATATCATGATAGTAGCATATCTTTTGGAACTTCCAACAAACCACTACCATTTATATGATTCTTTCCCATGTATCTCTCATGAAGTGGTACATACCTAATCCATCACATTTACAGAACACAGATGTTGTTCGACTGGGGAATAATATTTCTTAGGAGGAACAACCAATAACGATTCTGGATTGAATAAAGAATGTTCAACAAAATAATACCACTCACATGGAAATTTTTTTTAGTAAAACCAAAATCTGGAGGAATATATATAAGAAATTATGGATGAAATGAGGAATATGTATCCTAATTTATTAATATGTAAGTGATATATTTCGAGGGAGAAATTCATTATAATGGGGGTAGAATTTAGCACCCTGATATTTTGAGATTCTTCCCAAATAAATTTTAATATTTACTATGTTTTTCATTACATTATATATTAAGGTTATATTATGTTACAAGTAAAACTGAGTTGGGATTTCATTATAGGAAACAGTTTTTTTAAACCAAACAAAGAATATTATTAAAATATTATAATTTTATATTATAATTATCACATAACCATTGGAATGGAGTGTATGAATATGATTAAAAAAATATGAAAATATATGGTTTATAAATTTATATAAAATTAATATTTGGTGACCGATTAATTAAAAATTATTACAAAAATATATTTAAAAATAATGGAAATCATTTTTCTAAAAAACATGTTTTATGCAATGAAACACATTTTACCACAATAAATTTATAAAAAAAATTGGGTGAATGATTTTAAGGAAATGTATATGTTTAATATTTAATCAACTATTTAACAATTATATAACGTGTTATCTATAAAAGTGAAAAGAATAAAACTAATTTTATGCTTAAGTACAATATTATTTGAAAAGAGTGTTTTGATTCATTTTTTGGCACACTTATTTTGAAAATAACATTTGAAGATTTTATAAAATTTCTTTGAAAATGTTAATATAATTTTTGAAATAAAATTATTTGAATTATCTTTATGTGAATATTTTTTAATTTTCAAAAAAGTATAATTTTTCTAATTAATAGTGAAAATAATGAATTTTATATGTAAAAATACCCTTTCCTTTAAGTTACTAAAAAAATTAAATTATATTTTAAATTGATTTGAATATAAAATTAGGTCTTATATATATATATTTATTTAATTGAGGTAATTTTCATCAAATTCCTATTGAACAAGGATATAATAACATTGAATAATTTTGAACATTTTCTCCTTGAAATTCAATTTTCTCGTCGCGTTTAGAGTATTAATTTTTAATTTAAATTTTTTTAATTTTTTTAATTTAATTATTAATAATAGATTCCATATTTATAATAATAATAATTTATATTATATAATATGTTAAACTAATTTTTCTATAAATTAATAGTGAAAATAGTAAAAACTAATTAACACGTTTATTGTAAAAATTGTTTTACACGGGGTTAACCTAAAAATATAAGATATAAAATTACCCATAAACTTATATAAAATATATTTAAGGCCATATGTAGACCCTATATTGTAATAGTCTTGATAATTATCTATTTTGGACTATTTTTTCACTTAAAACATGTGGTTACACATTTTTATTTCCAAAATTACAAGTATACCACTCACCTTACCTCTATAAGGACACCCCTCTCCAGACTTCCCCAAACATTAAAAACATTTTGGTTCTTCCATGTACAATAAAAATTACTTCAAAACATATCTCATATCCTCATATTATCCTTATGTTAGGAATTAATCGTTTATTATAAATACTTTTTGTGATAGCCTAATAATGATACTCGAAAAATATTTTTCATTATTCAACAAGAGTTTGTATTGTATTTCTTCCATTGACTTATAATATTCATATAAAACATTGATAATATAATAAAATTCATATTTTAAATAAACTTATATTTTTTTATGTTAATTTAATGACCTAATACCACAACAACTTCCATCAAATGGGTTATGAAATCATCATTCGTGAGTACGACAGACTATTGCCTCATGAACCGATGCAATTCATTTTTTCGTTAACATATTTCATAGTTGGGTATAATGATGTATATAATATAAATATAAATATATATATGATATTTATAAAATAATTATACATATTTTATTATTTTATCATATATAACTTCATACGGTCCATTCCATTGTTGATACCATAACATCATTCGGGTATACAATAGACTACCAGGTCACGAAGTGACGTGTTTTGTTTCCACTAACTCTTTACGAGGAAAATAATAATGGAAAATTTAATAAATATTTCTGATATAAATGGAATAATTGTGACATTAATGACATATTTTTCATTGTGAAATATAATATCTAATATTCTTTCTTACTTTTTCACTCCCTTAAAGATGATAACATCATTCATGATTATGTGAATTACTGTCTTCATGAAGCGATGTGAAACTATCCTTTCATTAACACACCAAATTGATGAGATGTATTAGTATATTTGAATAAATTATATTTTATTTATGATATTATAATCATTAGTTAAATATAAAATATCTCTTTTCTATACTGATCTTTGAAAAATGAAAACCCTTTTCATGTGTATGTACCACCCACCATCTCCAGGATTATGACATACATCGTTCCTCAAAACCATATTTCATGATTGGTATAAAAATTATAATTTATGTATAAATATTATAACTATTTTATTATTATTATTTTAAATATTATTTATGTATGTTCAATTTAAGAGGTCCAAAAAAATTAAAAATAAAAACATACAAGAAAAATAAGTAATTATTACCCAAAACATGATTTTTATAATTAATTTTAAATAAAAATGTAATAATATAACATAAGAAAATCCTATATGGTATGATATATATAATTATGGTTCTATAATATATTTATAATGAAATTATTTTTATTGTATAAGATGTTCAAATTCGTATAAAGGAAGTCGAAACATAAGGTATCCGATTTACATATCACCTTTACTCTTTGGGAGGAAAATTCTATATTCAACTAATGTTTATGTTATGTGTTTTATATAATACCCATGAATTTATTTTATGAAAATTATACTTAATATTATGGTGATTTTGGTATCAAATATTTGATCTCTCATTCATGGGGATTAAGGTTCAAATCTTATCAAAGTGCTAGGGGATTTCTATATCAATTTTCCTTCTTTGTGAGATATGTTTATGTTATGAAACTATCTTTTTTAGAAATAAAATATTCATAACATTTGATAAGTGATATCAAGAATTTATTTACCATTATGATAGTTTAGGTTTCTTTTAGTTATATTTTTTCATGGGTCTTGTGTTTTAATATTATCAATATTGTAAATATTTTATGTTACATTCTCATCATTTATTAGGAATCATTATGGATATGTTTTAGATGACCAGATTTTATGATCCATGTTCATGATTTTTCTTATAATTTTTTTATTTAATGAAAATAAAACTTTTCCATTCATTATTCTATCTTCATGTACTCATGAGTTAAAAAATAATGATTTTAATATTCATTTCATTGAAAACCCATTTTCTAAAAAAAAATATTTTATAAAATTGTTTTCTAAATTGTTTTTATTTTTTTCATGATTTATTAAAGAAATTTTTACAAATATATTAAATTTTTATGAAATGTTTTTAATGTAATATTCATGTCATTTACCAAAAAAATAATGTTTGGGTTTTATTAAAAATGTGAAGGGATTCTATGTTTTAACTTTCACAGCCTGAATAAAATTTTTCACAATCATACTCATTATTTTATATAAGGATTACACTTAAAAATTTAAAGGTTTTTTTCAAATAATATTATTTTCAAAATTATTGATGTTTTAAAAAGTGATTATTAATGTTAATATGTTATTTACCTAAAAAATTGTTTAAATTATTTTAAATATTCATTTATAATATTACTAGGTTATTTTCAATGAACTTGATTTTGAAAATATTTTATATCTTAAAAAGGGTTTTTCAAAGCATATAATTTATTTTCCTTAATAATTGATTAAAATGATTTTAAATTATTTATTTATATTTTTTCACGATTATTATAAAATAAAAGTATTCCCAAACACTTTTTTTGTTTCAAAAAGATATATTCCAAGATAATTTATCTTCCTTAAGAAACAGTCCAAGTGAAATGTCTTTTAAAATAATATTCCATATAAAAAAATTATTTTATGTGTTATTTTATTTTATTTGGGATTCAAATAAAGGATTCCATTATTATTATTTCATTGAATAATTTTCAAGAATATTATTTGGTTACTGGTTTCCCTTCCATGGGTTATACCATGATAAAATTTATATGAGACTCATATTCTATGGGTTATGCTACGTTGAAATGATAAAATTATTAGAAACCTATCTGGTTTTCACTAGTTATGATATGTTGAAATGTTTATGCAATCGATTTCATTTCATGGATTGTGATATAATGAATGCTTTATGATCTCAGGGTAAAAATACATATGATTTTTATTATGTGATGGGTGGGACCCATATCTAAATCCAATGGGTTGAGTAAATATTTATATCTAATGAGATAAACAATGATAGAAAGGGGAGTTAAACTACTTTAGTAAGGGAAGTTTTCCAGTATGAAAGTTTTGGGATTGAACCATGACTACTATGATAGATTGGACAGTGAACCCATTTCACTCTAATAACCTTGTAAATGGTCCTTTAATATAATGTAAATGTTTTTTATGAATATATATATTCCTTAAATCTAAGTATTATGTCGATTTTATTCCCTCTAGGATCATATTATATGATTTAGTGATGATTCTTTTCTTATTAAATTCCAATCACTATTACGCGAGTCTAGATTATGATATTTAATATACATGGTTTGGTTTTAAAATATTATACTCATATTCTCATACCCATATGTTCATGTTTTTCTTTGGTGTATCCCCTGTTTACCATTAATGGTCATCTGAGCTCACCCTTTATTATGTTTAATTTCTATATGTTATGAAGAATGGTTTTATATTGGGTATGCTATGAAGTGTAAAAATGGGGACGATCTTTATGGGTGAAATTGATGGTATTTCTCAAAATTAAGAAGAATATATTCCATGTTTCAAAATACACAAAACTTTTACAATCCTATGTTGTGTGTTTCTATAGTGTAATTAATATAATCTAAAAAGATGTAATATCATGTATGAGAAGCCTATGTCACTATATGAACTACCTATTTAATATCCATCCAATCACTAAGTAACCTGTGGGAACTAAGTACACACGTTACGGTCACTGGCCATCCAGAGTTTCTACCTCACCTACTATACACATCAGGTACCCAATAGTAGTCCTCTAGTTACTGAGTGGTATATATAAAATCAAGATGTCCTAAATTCCATCTCATTCTCCCAGGACAGTCCAATGAGCCCTACCAATACATATAATTCTCAATAATATAAAAAACGAATGAGTTTTTGTAATAATAGATAAAAAATTCTCCTCACTGATTCAGGATTTCGAAAAAAAATTTGTATCAAATATTCATATTATCTCTACCCCGTCATGTAATGCAGATAACACCATACATACCAACTTTTTAGGGTGTATTCCTAAAATTTTTGTGAATTTTTATTTTGGAAGTAAGACCATGTATTTCCATGTTTTCAAGGTAGTTGAATGGATAATAACGGGAGAATTTTATGGAATTATAACTGATTATAAGGTAATGGTTCTATGTGAAAATGATAAATTGAGTTTATAATCATAGAAAAATTAAAAATGTAACTATTGATATTTATTGGGATAAGAAATAAGATAAAAATGATTTATCTCCATGGGGTTTTAAATGTATAATATTCACAACAAAATATTCAAATCAGATTGCAGTATATTGATTTTAACAACATTGATTTGTTTATATGAATTAAAAAAACAAATATTTGTAACTATTGTTCCTTGTTCTAATTCTTCTTCCTTTTATAAATTAATACATACATTGACTCATAGTTTTTTAAAGACAAAAATCATTAAAATTATATTCAATGATATAATTATCACATTTTTCATATTTTTTTATTAATCTATTATTTTAAGGTTACTTAATACCTCCAAGATGTTTAGAGTGATAAATAATTACATTTTTTCTTAACCTAATACATAATAATGTGTAAAATTAAATTTATATCACCATTTAAACAAGACATAAAAACAACTATTCTTCTTACATGATTTGTTAGGATGTCCATAATTAACTATAAGAAATCATTACCCACTTTCAGGTATTTCTCTTATATCTTTTCATTTATTTATTTATTTGTATTTTTTTGGACTCCCATGGATTGACATAATTCACTAGGGAAACTGACATAATGTTTAGAGATTTTTGGTTTTTTGAATTAATGCAGTCTAAGAGTAAATGTGTTACAATATATGTGTGGTTCTACCAAAGCTCAAAGAACACTGATGTTTTGGATTGAGATTTTGAGCCTAAATTGGTATGGTTACTATCTTCTAGGTGATTTCATTAAATTTAATTATTATACATCATGAATGTATTACATCCCTTGTAATGGTTACAATCATGTAATGTCTTCCGAAAATAGGTCATGAAATAGTACAAGACATGAAAGTATTGTAGGCGATGATAAGTTTGTAATACATGTATTGGGAGCCCAAAATATTTCTTGAACTGGTACATTACCTGAATTTATTACATTACATGAATATATTAAATGTTTTGAAACCGTAAAATCATGATTTTTAACCTAAGGTGATGTGTTATTTGTATTTTTTGGGTTTCATTGGTCAAAAAACGTGAAATGGAGTTTCACACAGTGTAATTATCATGTTTTTTGTTTTTTTGGGTGCTGCATAGATGATTATAATTTCATTCAGCCATATGTATCTCTTATCTTGACCTAGTAGATATCCTAGGAAATTTTTGAGACTAAATCTACTTATTAGATTCTTTTTTTGGTGATTGATCATCAAGAGTAGTATTGTGCATTTCTATGGGTAGGTAATCCTTGTGCTTCTTCATTTACATTGATCGAGGTTGCACTATTGTGTTTTTTTATTATATCTATTGATTTGTGATTATAATATTCAATAAAAGTTCTTGATATTTTATAGGATATTCATATGGGGGATCAAACTTGTGTTGGTTGTGGTGTGGAATTCATGTTTCATTGATGTTTTTTCTGTCATGTCCTCTATTCCAATCAAATTTCTTGTTGAATTGATTCTGATATATAGGGATTGATTTTAGGGCCACCATTTTTTTATATGATTTCTAATATGATGGTGAATCCCATTTTGGAAATTTGTGATCTGAGTTTGAGGTAGGTGGTTCTTTATCTACCGTATTTTGGGTGAACTCTATTGTTCTGGTTTTGATAAATTATTTTATAAATGAATTGGCATGATTATAGTATGTGGGTGTAAATGTTTTTTGAGAGATGGTGGGGTTTCCCTAGTTTTGGTAAATGAAAATGTATTTTCAAAGAATTGTAAAGTGGATTAATGAAATGGTTTATATAGAATGGTTTCTACGAAATGGTTTGGAAAATGTAGAACACGGGGAACCATGAGTAAATACGTGCAAGGTTTTCTATTAGTCCCCATCCATTTGTATGTGGTGTCACTTATGAGGAATTCCTATACTCCCTAGGCCCATTGATCTAGGTACTTGATAACCTATTTGGGTGTTCAATTTATGGATTTTTCATATTCCATCTAGGTTACATACAAACATCTAGAGGCTTGATGAATTCAATTTTATATTATTAGGTATGAGTGTCCATGAAATCTTGACTTGTACAAATCATTGGAGTGATTCAACCTATAGTTTTTCAATTTTAATGTTTTAGATTTTAATGTAATGGATTTCATATGATAAATAATGTATTCATTACATTGACTTGACTACTTGGATGATTGTTAAATTATATGAAACTATTTTAGCTAACTTATTTTGAAAATGGGGAAAAATAGAAATTAATTGTATTTTCAGGATTTTAATATAATAACTATATAATTATTTATCATGCCTTTATTCAATTAATGTTTTAAAATGTTCATATTATTGTACAAAGACATGATATAAAACACCTGGGTGGTATGCAATCAATCATGTTTTCTCACTACCGATGCACTACATTAGTGGTGCATAGTCCCTTGTATGTATTTTAATGCAGGAAAAGTAATAACACTACACTGATATGGGGTGTTTTTTATCCCCTAAGTTCAAGAATCTAGTGGTGATATGTTAGGAGGTTACCCAAGCCATTACATGGAGTAGTTTAATTTTTTAGTATTCCTTTGATGTTGGAATTTAAATTTGGAATGTCTTAATTGCTTTTGGGTGGTATCATTTGCGTTGACGCCTTTTAGTTATGATATATTTCGACCTATTTTGATGTTTGAATATTTTATATATGCATATATATATATATATTACATGTTATTACTTTAAGATGGGTGAAATCATTCAATCTAGTAGTTTTTTTTATTCTGGGGTGCTAGTCGACCTCTTATGGGGATCAAGTATTCCCTTTAGGTATGTGTCGATTTTGGTCAGGTACAAGTTCGAGAGGGTATCTAGGCTAGGTTACTCATATTTTGGTATCAGTGGGAATTTTAACTCGAGGTTAATTGTCATGGGATGTCTATTAGTCCAGATATAGGATTATCAGTTCTAGAGAGTTAGGTTATAGTGTGTGTCTAGACAGCTCTTTCCCAGATGAGATTGAAATTTCCATGGGTTGTTGGAATGTGTGTGTCATGTTTTTGGTATTTGATATTTATATTAGTTTTTAATTTCTATTTTTTTGTTTGAACATAGATTATTATCATATTAGATCATTTATAACATTTCAATGTAAAACTATCTGCCTTTGAGATGCCTTCCATGAGTTCCTCCGATGGGTACAACAGATTCTCTTCAATGGATTCACCAATAGATTAAAATACTCTCAAAGAAAATCATGAGGGAAATTTTTGATTTCATTCAAATGTAACACGATTCAACAATGTAATTGTTTTTGTATATCAATGAGCTGGAGGAGAAAGGGATCGATCACAAGAGTTTATGCATGACAATCTAAGGTCATTTAAAGCAAAAAATGATCCTCAAGATTCATAAGACTAGAAGGAAAAGATATTTTAGATATTTGAAATACTGGATACACTTTAGGGAATTATGTTTAGTCTACAGGGGAGATATATTCAGTTCTAGTGAAATTGAGAGGTACCATATTTATTGAATATTCAATAGAAATTTCTTTACTTGGTATAGGTGATTCTTAGACATTTATATCTTACTATATTGTTGATATTATTAAACATAAAATGTATCTCGTTTAATTGTTTATGGAGATAGAGGGAGCTATTGGGAAGAGTAAAGAGTAAGTGTTTCAATGTCCTTTTTTTCTATTGATAGAAAATGTGAAGTCAATCTAAGATTTTATACTTATTGATATAGATATGTTTGATTTCTTCATTAGGATGGACTATATTACTGTTAATATGGCTGTGGTTGATTGTTATCATCCCCATGTATCATTAATTGTTGTTGATGGGAGATCATGAGTGTTTTAGGGAGATCTGGATCAAGGGATTAGTTAGGCAGGACCTTCCTACCCAGAGCATGGGAGTGTGTTGTCAACAATAACAGTTAACCTGAAGGATGATTCTCCTATTATTGACCTTCATACCATAGTTTTGGACATTCCTAATTGTTTCCCACATTATTTATCAGGCCTTCCTTTAGAGAGGGCGTTAGAGTTTACGATTGGCCTGGTACCGTGTACACTACTGATTTTGGTACACCTCTTCATATATGGAACCAACAGATATGAAAGAGATATGTATTCTATTGGATGATCTAATGAAAAAGGTTTACATCACTATAGCATTTCACCATGGGATCCTCTGTGCACTTTTCCAAGAATGTAGATGGGTCACTGAGATTGTGTGTGGACTATCAGATATTGAACTGAGTAATAATTAAGAATGTGTATATTTTTCCTCAAGTGGATGATCTTCTTGATCATCTCAGTGGTAAAAGTGTGTTTTTAAGACTGTTATTTTCCCATGTTATCATCAACTAATAGTTTGGGTGTCTGAGATAATGAAGCTGACTTTCATGAGCACAATTATCCATCATGAATATCTTCTTATGTACGTTGTTCAGACTAAGTCTCCTATAATTTTCAGGGATTCAATAAATTAGATATTTTATCATCATCTAAACACATATTTGATAGTGTTCATGAATGATTTATTTCTTTATTAGATATGTGATAATGGGAACTATCACCATATTGGTTTAGTTATGGAGATCCCATTTATTAAACATTTATACGTAAATATTTCAAAATTTAATTTATAGAACGAAGAGGTGATATTCTTGGGGAATATGATTTAAAATCATGGATTATCAGTTGTTCCGGAGAAGGTGAAGGATATCTTTTCAAGGGAATGACCACAAAAAATCATTACGATTCAGATAATTTTTGGTATTTCTAGATATTATGGATGATTCTAAAAGTATTTCTACATGTTTACAACATCATAAATTTTTAATACTACTAAAGTGGTTGAATTTCTATGGGATTCAAACTTCTAGTCATCTTAGGGAGAGATGAAACAACTTCTAACACCAAATCCTATTCTGATCTTACTAGAAATCGATAGGCGGAACACTATTTTCTGTTATGCTTCTAGTTTTATTTTGGGATGTGTGGATATACATGATGGCCCGGTGGTGTCCTTTGCACCATTCCATCATTTATCTCATTAAAATAATTAAACCAATCATGATTTAGGGCTATCGCGGTTATATATGCACATAAATGATGGTTCCACTATCTTTTTGGCTATAGGTTCATAATATTTTTTGAACATAAGTGTCTAAGTTATATCTTTTATTAGAAATACATGAATCACATATAGAGGAGGTGGGAGGAATGTCTTTAGATTAATTAATTTTAAATTACCTACAACCCAAGGAATGGTAATTTCAATATAGATACTCTTAGTAAGAATATTTCCATTGTATGAGATTTTGGAATCAGATGTAGAGTGGAACATTATGAGGATATTCAATTAGGTTCACATGAAGGCATAAGAGGATGTCTCAGGTATGGTTCTGGATGATTTTAATTTTCATTATCTCTACTTGAGTACATTTAATTGTGTTAGATATATGAGGGAGAGTATAGTGGATTTGAGATAACCTATATTTTTGGGAGACTTTTTTGGGATGGACATTTCCTACAGATGGTATTCTCCATTTCGAGGATCTATTTTTCATCATAGTAGAATTGAGAGTATATATTTTGTGATGCTATCAAATTTTATCATTTTATTTTCATCTAGGAACTAGAAATATATATTAATACAAGATAATATGAATCTATTGGTTGGGTATTAAGCATGACATTACAGATTATGTGTCCTATTGTTAGTCCTACCAAAAGATGACGACAGAGCATATCAAGCCTTTTGGTTTTAGCTAGCCTATTCTGATGCTGGTTTGGTAATGAGATGTGGATTATGTCAGTTTTTTCGATTAACATGGTCTCCCTAAGGGTGGAATACTATATAGGTAGTGATTCATAGATTGACAATGTTATCAAACGTTATTGTGATCAGGGACTCCATAAAAGATGAAGATATGTGTAAGATGTACATATAGGGTATCATGAGGTTACATAGGGATCCTCATAGTATTATTTCATATAGAGATGCTATACATAATATTAGGTTTTGCAGGAATCTCCAATAGGTGATAGGGAGTCCGGTTAGGTTAGGTTCAATTTATCATCCACAAAGAGATGGCAAGATAGTGTGTACTATTTAGTTTCTAAAAGGTACACTCCATGCCTGCATCTTAGATTTTTGTGGATCATAGGATTTCCATCTAGGACTGGTTGTGTTTGATTATAGAAAAATATATCATTGATCAAATTGAATTAATCCCTTAGAGGATTTTTATGGTCACCCATGCTGATCAACTATTTTTTGAAAAGAGAGAGAGGAAGCCTCTTTGGTAGAGATATGACTTATTAAGTAGACATCTATGATAATTCATAATATACGTCAAAATATGTTTATATCTCAGATTCTACATAAATCATATGAGGATCAGTGACATCATATATTGGTGTTTCTATTGGTGACTGATTTTTATTAAAGGTTTCTTCATAGTTGGGTAACCATCGGCATGGAATGCATGGAAAGATGGCTCATAGATATGTTATTCCATTTGAGGCCATTGAATGGTTTGGGTAGGTTGTTCATAAATTAGAATTTCTGATTTAGTATGTTGGTTTTGATGATGTAATCAACATTCCATAGCCATGAAATGCCATCATGATCCCTCTCATTTTCTTTGTTGGGAAGTGTTAAAAATACAGACACAATTTTTTTTTGTAGAATTACTAGTGGAGATCATTGAATCTTCTGTGAAATCCTTTCACGAGATGTCAATATTTTTTTTCAGACTATTATAGAGGAATGAATCATATTCTATGGATAATTGGGAACAAAAGTTATTGATGAGGGTGTAGTGGCCTCACCTATTTTCAGATATTATTCATACACATGACTTCCCAAGGATGAAAAGTCTTATGTTGGGGAGTTTGTAACATCACATTAAACACATTCTAGTATTTTTATTATATCTTTTCATTTACATCTATATTTGGGTGTGGTTTCTAATCCATGAGGATGGAGTTAATTTTCTAGGGAAAATGACCTATAATTCAGGGATGTATGTCTGTTTAAATTGACATAGTATCAGTATAAATGTGATAAAGGATTTGCGTGGTTCTCTTTGAGTTAAAATAGTACCGGTGTTGGTTTGTGATTTTTAATTGAATATGAGAAATTTTTTCTCTACATAGAGAGTTCACAAAATTTATTTATCACACAACATGAATGTATTACATGTTGTCTAATGGCTAAAAATTGTGTAATGGTTTCCCAGAAAACCCCATGAACTGGTATAACTTGTGAAAGTATTACTTGTTGTGAGAAGTTTTAATTCCATGTATTGGGTGCCAAGTAGTCCTCATGAACAAATATAAAGAAGTATAATAATAAACACCATGAATATATTAGATATATTTAAATGGTAAAATCGGGATTTTTAACTAGAGGGGACATGTTTTTAAGAATTTTTTGATTTGGTGGATAACATGATTTGAAATAGGGTTTCATTCAATGTAATTAATCTGGTTTTTGTTTTTAGGGTTTTAATGATGGAATTTTATTTCATTCAATTATAGATTTCTCCTCTCTCAATCTAGGAGCTCTCCAAGGGTATTTTAGAGATTTTATCTTCTTATGGATCACTATGTTTTGTGATTGGTTATTTTGGTTATTGCAGTGAATTTATAAGGATGAGTAATCCTTGTGCTTCTTTATTTCATTGATCATTGAATAACTACCGTGTTGGGTTATAGAATATGTTTAACTATGTTGTTAATATTCTAGAACCTTTATATCTGAATTATGTGATCTTCGTCTAGAGTCTTACCACTGTGGTGGTCATGGTGCAACATGTATTTTTCAATGAATGTTGTGTCATGTTCTCCTCATTGAACAATTTTATTATTGAATTTATTATGAGATGTAATAATTGATTCAAGTACCTACATTGTTGTATTTACATTCTTCCTTCTTGCTGGATCCATTATTGGTATGTGTGACCATAATTTTAGGTATGTTTTTCCATTTATTGCCTATGTTTGATGAAACATATTACTATTTTTTTGATAAATTGTTTTATTAATGATATGAAATGATTTATTTGTGTGTGTGGAAACAAGTTCATGAGAAAATATGGGTTTCCCATATTTTTAATAAAAAAAAGGTATTTTAAATTAATTATAAAATAGACATATAAAATAGTTTTCAGATAATGGTTTTGATTAAATGGATTAGAATGTAGATCACATGGGAAGACATGGGTAATTACGTGGATGATGTATTAATATTCCTTAGTCATTGGGGGTGGGGGGTTCACTAAGAAATTTTTTTACTCCTTTGGTTTGTTGATAAAAGGGATTGAAATGCCTATCATGTGGGTTTAATTTTTTGGTTTTCATCTCCTCTCTTGTATCAATTCATAAATTTAGTTGTTTTATACACACGATTATATATGATAATATATGATTATCCAAGCTAGAATGACCTATATTGATCCTTATAATGATGTTTTATTTCTTTTATTATTATACTATTTTATCTTCTACTCCAATAGATTTTTTATATTGTCTGAAAAATTAATTTCTTTGATTTGGCTGCTTCAGTATGTATGAACTTATTTAAAAATGTTTTACCTCACTAATTTTGGAAATGTGAAAAATTAGAAATTAAATACCACACCATGATTTAAATATAAAAAACATTTAATTGTTTGTTTAACTAGGTTTTTTCAAATTTGGGCATTTATAAGATTTTTGTATAGAGACTTGATATGGAACACTTAAGTGGGATCTTTCCGAGCCTATTAGTTTACACTATATGAACCACATAAATTGTGTGTAGAACAATTTATGTCTTTTAATGTATGGAAAATAAATGTTCCAAACTGAGGCAATAAGGTTCCTATCAGCTAGGTTTGGGTGGTTGCTAATAAAATGTTGGGAGTTCTCTCACACTATCACATAGAATAATTAGTTTTCTATTTTATTTATCCTTAAATGTATTACATGTAATTATCCCTATTCTAACTACATTTTGGTTGTATCATTTTCATTATCTTCTTTTAGTTATGGCATATGTATTTCACTTCCCCTAGTTCACTTTTCTATATAATCATAAATTCCATGTTGTTTCTTTAGGTTCAAAAAAATAAATCCCTCTAGTTTCTATTTGATGCCAATGTGCTAGTATCTAGACGATGTGGATTAGGAATTCCCCTCATGTTTATGGAAATTAAGGTCGGGTACCTTTTGTGAGAGGGTATATGGGTCCGGTTAGCTACATTAACAATTAATTGATTTCAAAATTGGATAAAATTTTAGAAGTAATTATTCAATAATGTCTATGTTTTATAGGTTAATAAAATATTCAAATTACTACACTATGATGAGATCTTTCTAATGAACAAATTAACTTGGTTGCACTATCTCATTAGAATGAACATTAATGAGTTGGCATAAACTCAATGTCTATGTTGATTTTATAGTATGTTGATATTGATTTTTCATACATTCATATAAAACAATCTATTTTAAACGCGGCACTCACTAAGGTGCAATTTTAAATAAGTAAAATATAGAAACACATGGTGAATATTAGGGTGACTTTAGTAAGTCACATATTATCTGGTGATTTCATATATTTCATTAATGATTCTGAGATGGAATGAAATATATAAGTTTTCCATTTTTATACCATATTTCAACAAACAAGTAATACATAATGATTTAGGATATATTAATTTAATTGTGATTAGGATAAAAAAATCAAAAAAATATCCATTAATAAAAGAAATAAAATGTCACGACATATATGGAGAACTCAGGTGATGTCATCATGGGGCGTAATACATCTTTGGTTGAGTCTAGCACTTTATTATGTTGAAATATATAAGGAATTATTAATATAGGGAAATATATATTCAAATAATAAGTTTAAAATTAAAATAATGGAAAATGTATTTATCCAAACATAGAGTTATTTGTTCATGTATTTGATTGAGTGATATTTTAATGTTCATATAAAATGAAAAAAATGATTACCACTTGTAGGTTATAGATTCAATGTGAAACCCTATCTATTATAATATTGATACATATATCCATTATATATTATTTTACATGACTTGCCTATATTTTTAATATGGATCATCTCATGCCTCAATCACTCTTCCCCATATGATAGTGGGTCATAACTATCAACATGAAATTTCCTTCATACATAACGTGAAAATGCCTTAGATAACAATGATTAAGAATAATTATTTCATAAATCAGTAATGATTAAAATAATATATAAACAATAAAAAATTTTTACATTATGGTCCTTTACAAGTGCTTAAAAATACTCATTATAGTAACATTAATGCACTGAGAAAGCCCTAACTATGAATTATCCACCACATTTATTAGAACTAAAATGTGTTGACAAAGTTGTCTTTTATTAGTATTAACATTACACTGATTACATATAAATTTTAGTTTTTATTTTATATCATAGATAAAATCATAATATTATAAATTCTAAATGCTTGTGCTATGAAAAGATATCATTAGCTGTTGTTTTTTACGTAACATTAGACAAAACTATGATAAATAAAATAGAAAAAAAATCAATATTTTAGTCCATAAATAATTTAAAAAAAACAAAAATAATATTTCAATATACTAAAATTTTATTGTATATTTAAAAGTATCAATTACATTTTCATAATAAGTCCACCAATAAATATTTACATATAATTTAAAAATAATTTAACACATGAAGGAGATAATGTTGTTTAAAGATCAACTGTACAATGAAATTATCCAAACTAAAAATTTCAGACCTATAACACAAGATCAACTTGTCTTATTAATACACTTATAATAAGAAAAAAGACTATAAATATATCAATTTATTGTAATGTCACAACAATGAAACAATTAAAAAAATAAAAATTAAATAAATAATGATAACAGATAAGACAAGAAATATACCAAAAATTAATCAATAACAGATAAGATTAATATAAATTAAAATTAAAAATACTAAATTGAATCATTATGGATAGATCACATATTATATTAATAGTTTTTTTTATTTCCTCAGGATAAAAAATAATCAATAATATTTTCCATAAATTTTATCAAAAATCCTAAAACATTTACATAATTTTTCTAATGTGATGTGATTTTTAACTTAAAACAAGGGTTTTATTTCTAAAAATGTTTCTTTGATTATTATAATTAAATTACAAATAAGATCGACCTGTGGATTTTCTATATGTCAGTATTAAATCAATGATTTACGTATTGTATTATCGTCAAAGAAATATATATTTTTTCATTATTAACATTTGATGGACTTTGGATAACATAAAAAAATTTAAAATTAAAAACCATTTTTGATCATTGTGCAAAAAAAGTATTTAAAATTGAAGTTTGATTAAGTTATCATGATCACTAGTTAATCAAAAATAGTTGTGTCAAATTTTTATGAAAATTGATTATCATTTAATTCGATTTAATCAAGGGGTACATATTTGTATATGATAATATATTTTTAATAAAAATGATTTCAACGATTTCAAGAAAACCTAACATCAAATTTTCACATAGTTTATTTCATTAGAGAATAAATGAATTTTCAATTGGTGAAAAAAAATTATTAATTGAATGATATTTTTTCATGGTTTTGACTTTTTTACAAATTATTACAAAACATAATACACTTTTATTCATGATAATTCATTTTTTATCATTCACTTCTATCACATGTTTGATTGGTGTTCAGTTTTTTCATTATAAAATATAATAAATTGGTTATTTTAAATATATTTTTGTTACAAACAGATAATATTTTCAATAGTTTGATTGTTGGAAACCAGTTTTAAATATAAAAAATATATATAATTCTAGGAAAATAAACCATCAAATTTAAATACCTTGTAATTCAAGAAATAAAAAATTAATTAAATACTGGTGTTCTAATGTTTTAAGAAAATATAACATTTTTTCAATTTTCACTATTAATATCATAATAATTTTCAATAAATTATTTTTTATATTTTAAAATCCCATTTAATAATTCAAAAAATTCAACACATCAAATTGAAATATGGTTTGTTTTTACTTGTCAATAATGAAAGAGTGATCATTTTCATATACTTTCGTAATCTTATAAACATGTTTTTATGGTTCTTATCATTTAATAAGTGTTTATAAAATATAAACATATTTTAATTATAAATATGAACCATAGATCATTCTGGTCACATTGTGTGTTGGATGTTTGTGGCCTTTTCTCCTACAAGAAAAAAAAATAATTTGTTATCATTAGGTTAAATATTATAATAATATAGGATCATTAACTTTGTTTTGATCTTTTAATATATATTTATTAGATCATAATTACTATTAATTATAAAATGTCCCGAATAATACTTTTATTCTCATTTCATGTTGTATTTCTATATGGGTTTTCTCTAGTAATAATAAAATAATCAATAATAGTTGTACTAATTTTTTTGGGTAACTATAGATTAATTCTTGGGTCCGATCATTTTATTTTTTCTTTAATAAACATAAAATTAAAATTTTAATCAGTATAGTCAAATAATTTTTATATTGATGTGTATTTTTATATATATTAGATATCATTAAATGATAATTTTCAAATGTTTCACAATAACATGTGATAATATCTCACTAGTAGAATACTAACCTATACCAACGGTTTGGAACCGTTGGTATAGGCCTCCAAACCGTTGGTATAGCCTATACCAACGGTTTGGAGAACCGTTGCGAAGTAAGCCGTTGGGATAGGTCTATACCAACGGTTTTCCCAAAACCGTTGGTATAGACCTATCCCAACGGTTTACAAAACCGTTGGTATAAGTAATATGAAAATCTATTCCAACGGATATAAAACCGTTGGTAAATGTATTTCAAAAAAAATACATGCGCTGGGATTTGATCCCACGACCCCTTGTTTATAATCGAACGACTTAACCACTAAGCTAACATCACTTTTGTAAACATAATTTCATAAATATATATATGTATTATCATAATTATTTAAAATTTAGATTTATATAATGTTCTCGGGTATCAGACCTGGAAGAAATGAAAGAATCTATCCCAACGGTTCTCAAAACCGTTGGGATAGGTCTATCCCAACGGTTCTCAAATGTGTTGGGATAGGTGGAAATTTACAGGGTGAATGTTGGTTTTGGGGTGAGTTTTCCCAACGGTTCTCTCAAACCGTTGGGAAAGGGGGGGTCTTTCCCAACGGTTTGGGAGAACCGTTGGGAAAGGGTCCTCAAAACCCACCTTTCCCAACGGTTCTCTCAAACCGTTGGGAAAGGGGGGGTCTTTCCCAACGGTTTGGGAGAACCGTTGGGAAAGGTGGGTTTTGAGGACCCTTTCCCAACGGTTCTCCCAAACCGTTGGGAAAGACCCCCCCTTTCCCAACGGTTTGAGAGAACCGTTGGGAAAGGTGGGTTTTGAGGACCCTTTCCCAACGGTTCTCCCAAACCGTTGGGAAAGACCCCCCTTTCCCAACGGTTTGGGAGAACCGTTGGGAAAGGGTATATATAAGTGTTGGGAAAGATCCGATTTCCAGTAGTGTCTAAATGTTTCCCATTTTATACTATTTATATAACTAGGTAAAAATGTTATTTTTAAAATAAACATTGGATCATTCTATATATATTGAATATCTTTTTGACTTGTATTTTTTTCTAATAATTATAAATCGAAATATGACAATTGTTCTTAATTATTGTATCACAGAAGGCTTTTTTCTGCTATTTTATTCATTTGAATCATATTTGTGAAATGTTACACCCCATGCTTCCATGGTACAATTCTATTTTAATAATGCAATAGTTTTCTTAGTACAAAAATTCGAGTTCTAGGACTCCACGACCGGTCAAAATAGCCAGTATGAATTGCTATACAAATTTTTTTAATTTAATAAATTTTAATTTTCAAAATGGATATCATTTTGGGATTCAGAATATTAAAATTATCTTAGGGGGGTTTTATTTTATTTTTCTAAAAACATTAGTTTTTTGATGAATAGTGGATAAACAATGCAATATTATTTAAAACCAACTTTTTATTTAAGAAATTATTTATTTTATTTAAATTTATTTTATTTCTAAATAGGTACCTAATACCTATAGATGTTCAATGTATTCATTGGAGTCATTTTGTAAAAAAATTAGCTATTTAAAAATTTATTGATATTTTAAACATCTTTAACCCAACTTCTATGCACATTTGAAAATTTGAAAAAAACATAATTTTACTGCTCATGTGGATTGAATTTCCAAAATTCGAGAGACATGGTTTAATTCAGTTTGTAAAATGTGGTTCAATGGGATCAAATTAATTTTTGGTGAATATTATCTTTTGAATTTTATTTACCATGGTTAAAAGTAAATAGTGTAATTAAAGGAAAAAATGATATTATAACTACCCTAACACATGTCCTAATTCTATTGGATAAGTGTTTTCAGCCAAAATTGACCTTAGGAATAAAATATGATCCTCTTTGATCAACATGGATTAGATTAGGACATTTATTATAATTTTATTTAAAGAAGAGTTAAAAGTGTAAAATTAAAATTTTCATCAGTAAAACATTTTTAATATAAGGTTATACATAAGATAAATTCTACTATAATTATTAATTATAAATATAATTAGATTTACAACATAATTTTATTTTATGAATAATTTTTCGACATTAAATAATAAAATTTATTTATGACACAATGATGGTGCAATAATTTCCTAATTAAATAAATATTATAATAATTGATATTATAAATATAAAAAAATGTAAATTGAGATTTATGATGCATTAAGTGAATTTTAGAGGTTAATTTGACATGTTAGGATTTATTTAATTTACATTTTTGTTGAAATCATGTTTATTTAATTTAAAAAAATCCAAATACAAATTAGTATCAAAATTGACATAAATGTGTTTTTAAAACAAATACTATATAATTAAATGGTATAAAACTTCTAGAAATATAAGGTTTAGACAAAGGAAATATATATTATAATATATTTCATTAATTAACAAATTGGGTTTCTCTTTGAATTTTATAGTGTGTTTAATAACCATTTATTATAATAATACCAGCATACATGTTAAAAGGTATACTATTTAACTTAGAGCTAAATCTAAATGATTAGGTTAATATGGGGACCTAAACATGTCTAAAACATATTAGTTGAGAGGTGTTTGACCCTTTTCTACATTATCCTTGAAATAAAACCGTTTGAGCCATTAGAAATAGAAAATGATTTTATAATAAAATAATATTTCAAGAATTTCCTAATGTTTTCCTCACCTCTCTTATAAAAGTGTAATTCCACATCTCTCAATATCACACCTCCAATTCCATTTCTCTCTACTAACCTCTACTAAAATATCCTCCCAAATGACTCACATAATTATAGAGGCCTTACTTTGATCAGAAATACCACATAAAGATCCATTTTGACAAAATTAAAAGGAACACCCGAAAAAGATGTAATAATTTCATCATCTATTTAAAAGTTTTTTTCTTCATCAACATCATCTTAATTTGTTGTATCTATACCAGAATAATAAATCCAGTACCTTATACATAATTTGATGTTATTATGAATATGTTACACCCATATTCATTATTCTATACATCCTATGAATGACAAAGTCACCTTACATTTTTATGTACGGCTTACTGTCTCCATGTCATAGTGTAGTTTGTTATTCAAAAAATCATTATTTAGATGGGTTTAATAATGATTATAATTTATGTAAATGATAAATATAAATTTTTAATGATTCTTTATATATGATATACCACCAAATTACACATTATCTGACCATCAACAGAATAATATTTACGCTCGTGCGTACATACGGATTATCATCACCACGAACATGAAGAGATTCATTCCCCATTGTAACCATTCAAGAATAATTATCATATTATGATTAAAAATAATGTTTAAATAAATTAATATAATTATGGATATGAATCAAATATATCCTATCCATTATAAACATGTCCTACATAACAACAAATATAAATAAAAATAAATTACTAACAACCCCAAACAATGTTACTACTGAAATTTTATTAAGAAAACAATTTTAGAAGATCATCTAAAATATCATATTTATGTATATGGTTTTTATATAATTCAATAACAATTATTTAACTATTATAAAGGAGTTTACTGTTACCTTGAAAGAGATAAAGTACATGGTACGAGTTAATTTTACAATCTCTTTATTATTCGAGATCATTTATACATAAGTATCTATTATGCCCTCTTAATCATATACATCAATGTTTCTTAAAAATGTATTTCAAAACATTTTTAGTACTTACTAGATTATAAATTAAATTCATTTATACCCTTTTTTGAATTTTTATAAAATGCTTTGAATGAAATCTTTCTATCACTTTATTAACAAGGTACATTATAAACTTTATGAAAAATTGAGGTAAGAATGTTTTATATCTTATATAGAGGGTGAAGTTATTTTATGCAGTTATAACACCTTCTAAGCATCCCATAAAATCATTTTTGAGTATTTTAAAAATAAATTTCACTTTCAAATGATTTAAAAATAGAAAGAGGTATTTCCCTTAAATAGTTTTCATTTCATCAAGGTCAACATCCATTGATGGATTTTACACTTGTTTGAAATTAACTTATTAGGATACAATTTTCCATATTGAATTGAATGTTTTGTTCTATGTTTGACTATGGATGTGATATTTTTATACCATTCATGGTTTATGGTTAAATTAAAAACATTTCGTATGCTTGTTATTATACAAATGTTTATGTTATATTTCAACCTTCTCATATGAAGAATGCATTATACTTAGTAAGTGACTAGGGGAGCCAATTATAGCTCCTAGATACATTGGTAGGTCTAATGTGACAAACTAATATCTTTGAAGAAGGCCTTGACAAAATATTTTTTTTAGTATTGGCACGAGGCCTTGACTATATGGATATGATGTCCCGCATTATGCATTCCATCACTATGAAATTAACTATTGATATTACATGTGATTATTTGACTATTTGAATATCTATGTGAATAAGTAAATGGAATTATTTGACTTATCATTTCCATATTATGATGATGTTTAAGTTCAAATGGCTTTTGTTTTAGTCTTATACATTTCTTTGAATTTTTATTCATATTTATGAAAGTTTCTTCTAAATTGTTATCCTTATTGATCATCTGAGCTCACACCATTCTAATATTTTCTTTTTCCTAGGATGTGAAGAATTATATTATGATTAACATATAGAAATAGGATAATGGGTATGAGTGTGTTTAGAAGGGGACATAATTTAGTTGTTTTTATATTTTATGATGTAATGTAAAACTTTTTTATGTATCTAGTACATACAGTGATACTAAACTAATTGTTCATTTTAGACTTGATAACATGTTATCATGAAAATGTAATATAATAATTCACCATCTCTAGGTAACTAGGGTTGGGGCATTACAATTGGAATCATTGAATGTTTAGTAAAAACCTTGGAAACTAGATTTGTAAAAATTCTGATTAGAGATCATTACCCTATGTTATAATTTGAGGACTTGTATAGAATAAATTCCAATAATTTTGGTAATTTAGGGATTTTATGTATTTTACCATCAATAAATACATCTCTTCATATTATAAGGTAGAGGCATCTATGGAATAGATATACCTAGGAGTTAAAAACACCGACATAGAGTTTCAAGCATGAACTGGTGCATCCGGGTACACGACAACGGGCGTTGCTGCACTCTTGGTTAAGACAATCCCATGGGATATGCTTAAGATAATTTAAATTTTCTGTGCAAACCATTATGAATGATTTATGATTAAACACTTTTCAAATAAATTATATTTTTTATGGATTATATGCATAAACATTTAAATTTATGTTAGGTATTTTACTAGTTAGGAATTATGTATTGTGATTCTTAAACTAATCTAGTGTATGCCATTTTATAGAAATGGAAGATAGTGGATGAAATGGGAATCGATTCAACACATGTAATCCATGTAAGGATTAAACTCATACTAAAGATAATTAAATTGGTACTGGTGATGAAACTGGTGTTTAACATCTTATAACCTTTTGAGGAAAACACACTTAGGTTATGAATTATAACCTTACCTATATAGAGAAACCTGATGTGCAATGTAGAGGATAAATGTTAGACCACTTCATGAAAAAACGACTACCGAGGTTTAGTGGGAAAAAATCCATTTCTAGATGAGTAATTCATATGTTCTTTTGGGAAAAAATTTCATGCATTGGGAGTATCTAAAGGGAAAAATTGTCCGGGTAATTTATCGCCTAACGGGAGATACATATAAGTAGTGTCCATTAATTTAAAACATAAAACAGGATCAATAAGTATAAAATAATTAATGGAGGTATTTTAAATTGATTTTCCTATACATATTCTTTCCTCGAGACCATCGAGCGGATATAGAACGAAAATTTCCATGTCTGGGGAAAAAGGAAGAAGATAATGTCTCAATGTATAAGGATTACATTAAAATCCTAGTATAGGATGCAACATATTATATATGTAACCCAAAGAGTTAGATGGATTGATTATTTGACCGGTTAAAACATTTTATTCATTGAGAAATAGTCTCATAATCCTTCTCATCATACAATGTTATTTTCTCATGTGCTATCAAGATAGAAAAGGAATTCTCTAAGACTTACGACTTTAAAGAAAAGAAAGGGAAGAATAGATCAAGTGAAAATTCTTGAAATTAAAATAAGTTAAATAAGGGAAAATTTTAATTTCCATTCTATAATAAATGTGGGAAGAAACACCCTAGTAATTGCCTGAAGGGAATGGCTGTTTGTTAAAAGTGTGTTGAAAAAGGCCACAACGACTATGGTTGTAAGGGAAAGAAAGAGTCTTTTAATGTTTCAGGCCACCATTGTAGAGAAATAGGGAATTATGCAAATGAATTTTCTAAGTGCCACACAATAATAAATCAAAATAGGCCAAGTGGGAAAGGGTAAGTATATGTGATCACCACTGCTGAGGTTGATGCTCTGAATGACTTAGTGGTAGGTAATTTAATGGTTTCCTCAAATTTAGAAAATGTTTTATTTGAGTAAATATTATCACATCGTTTAATATCTTCCCATTTTTCTAAAAAATTTAGATATTTCCAATTTGATTTAACTGTGAGTTTTTAGTCATTACTCTTAAGTGAAGTATCATTATAACAATGTTTTTTGAATCCATTCCCATTAGGGAAAAAGAATGTGCTTTATCTGCTAATCTCATCGTCATACCAATGAATGAATTTGATATAATACTTTGAATATATTGGATTTTGGACAACGATGGAAAAATTTATTGTATGAAAAATGAGGTTACAATTTTCGATGATGTTAAAAAGTACAATATCTTTAGACCAGAAACATCACTATATGATTATTATCTAGATCCAACCCAGTAACACTACTAAATTAAATTATTAGGGACGAAGAGGGTGAAATAACTATGGGTGAGGAAATGGATGTTCAAATAGAGGACATACCTACTGTGAAAGAATATATTGATGTGTTTCCAGAGGATTTACATGAACATCCTCGAGAATGAGAAAATGAGTTTTTCATTGATTTAATCTATTGTTCGTGGCCCATATCAAAGACTGCTTATAGAATGGCCATTGTGGAATTAGTGGAACTAACGAAAACTATATGAATTTAGTAATAAATAATTTATTTGCGCTAGTGTTTTTCCTTCGGGATCCCATATTTTTTTGTTATGAATAATGATGGATCTATGAGGTTGTGCATTGAATATTAGGAGATCAACGTTATAACAATAATGAATATGTATACCCTCCCTCGCATTGATGATTTATTCGATTGACATCCTGGAGCTCAATATTTTTCAAAGATTGTCCTTCGATCTGGATATCATCAGTTGTGTGTAAAAAAGTAATACATTCTAATGATAGCATATCATACTAGGTATGGGCATTATGAGTTTACAGTAACACTTTTTGGACTGACTAATGAACACTCTATCTTCATGGATCTAAGGAATATTGTTTTCAAGGAATATCTTGATTATCTTTTATAGGTAATTATTGATGATATATTGGATTACTCCAAAAGATATGATCATCATGAAATTCCCATATGCACTATTCTAAAGACTCTTATAAGAAATGAATTATAAGGGAAGTCTAGAAAGTGTGAATTATTGATTCAGGAGATTTAATTTTTATGGCCATATTGTCATTAACGATGTAATCTCTATTGATCCTTCTAATAAAATGGAAATAGAAGAATGGGTAGCACTGATGTGAATGACTTAGGTACACAGTTTTATTTATTTAGTAGGTTATTGTCAGCATTTTGACCAGAATTTCGCTCGATTGGATAACCCATTAACAAAGCTCACATGTAATGGGGTTAAATTTGTTTGGAAAAAGAGTGTGAAGAATGATTTTAAGAACTGAATAAAAGATTAGTCAATTCTATTATCTAGAATCCACCATCAGGGAATGATGTTTTTGTTATTTATGGTGATTCTTCCACGAAAATACTTTATTTTAACCTAATATAGAAGGATATAGTTATTTTTATGCAACATGACAACTAAAAAGTATTGAACAAAACAATCCTACTAATGATCTTAAGTTAGCACATGTAATCTTTGATTTTAAGATAGGGAGACACAATCTGTTGGACTCCTCAAGTATTAATCATGTTTTACGGATCACAAATCTTATTCAACCTAGTTAACTCCTATAAATTAAATCAAATCAGGCGTATTTATGTTTCAAATTTTCTCGTGCTTTAAGAAGATCCATTGTAGTTCTTAATTTATCTATATTTAGTATACTTACTTTATAATATATTGGATCTACTCTCATAATACCTTCTTTGAAAAATGCTTAAGTCTAATCCTTTCTATTATCATCATTACTTAAGTCTTAATAGAGTAACATTAAAAACACTGAGACACCGTAAGTATGCCACTGACTATGTCTTTCTGGCACTGTGAGGAAGACACCGTGAAGCATGACACCGTGAAGCAAGACACCGTGAACAAGACATCATGAACAAGACCCTGTGAAGAAGGACAAAGTGAAGCAGAAATCTTAAACAAGACATTGTGACCGCAAGACACAATGACCATGAGACTACATGACACTCAGACACCGTGATCAATCTAGACACCGTGTGAATGAGACACTATTTCCATGACATACTCTAACACTGTTTCTTAAACTATTTTTCAATCTTTCAATTTAATTTCTAATGGTCATATTTGATGATTTTAATGCAATAACTTATTTAATGTTTCCTTGTAGACATATCATCTGAAAGTACGATGTATGAGGGGAAGAATACATGCATCTTGTTAACTCCAACACATGAATTTCCAAGATAAAAGCGGAGTGTGACCAAGAATCATAGACTGCGATACAAAAAACATAAAGCATGGTCATGAGAATGATAACGAAGAACATATTTAGAGAATGCTTCAAAATAAAGGCCCACTACATGCAACTCAACACTGTTGAAGTACAGACAATGCATATTTGAAGCTTAGAGAACATATTCGCCCTGTTGAACCTTACAAAGAACACAAGCTGAATCGCGACACTCTGTTTTACAGATGAGGACCCAAACTCTACATCTACTTCATCTTAGAAGTCCAAAGCTGAAAATACAAACACTCAGAGCATCTTTAAACCCATCATCATATTTATGCTCTATTGTGTATCTGTTTATTAACTTTTGAGTAGAGTTTGAACCTATAGAAAAACACACTCTGTCTCCTGCATTAAACTGAAGGATACAGGATATCCTTAATCATCCTTTCTCTTACTATTTTGTATACACACAGATAAGTGTGGAAGAGGTCCCTGTGTGGCCAGGACAGTCTGAGTATTGTTGTTAACCCCGATCTAGTGTGTGGATAAAATTTTATTTATAATAACAGCTTGGTGAAAGGTGATCACCAAGTGGAGTGGATTATGTCTTGACAACAGACTGAATAACTATTTTCATATAATCTGTTCTTATTAAATTATTCTTCTCTGTTTTATTGCTTTACTATATAATTCGGATATCTTTAATTTCACATTGATAGATAGTCTTGAAAATAAGTTATAACAGGCTTGTCTGAGAATAATAACTTCAAAAGTAATATTAAAAACACAAATTAAGATTAATGATAATTAATCAATCTTCTAAGAAGATATTTAAATAATCAAACTCTTATAACAGTATAACCTTGATTAACTGGGTCGTATTTAATCTTTGAGGAATCCTTTTTAGAAATACTTTTCTCAGAAATTTTTTTAGTTACTCAATTCACCCCTCCCCTCATGAGTAATCTACTCCGACCAATACTTGGTATGAAAGGATATTTATTATGACTCTATGTAATCTTATTCAAATGTGATTGTAGATGTACTTTAAAGATCTATAAATTTATGTTAATTCTAAATTTCTATCTCTTTTAAAGTAATACTTTTTTATGGATAATTGATTGGAAGGGGCTGTAACCAACATACCCCCATTTTTAATGGAACCAATTATGCTCAATGGAAAATTTAAATGAAAATGCATTTACAGACTATGATTTTTTAAATTTGGTCATCCATTATAGCTTAATACAAATTTCCTACTACTGATAGAATCACTTGGGTTGAACCTACCATAACTGCCTATAATTACTACTATAAAGCTCTGAATGCTTTATATTGTTTTTTAGAGATAATGAGTTTAATAGAATTTATTCTTGTAAGACTGCCCATGAAATTTGGGATACCCTTTCTAACTCACATAAAGAAACATCTAGTGTAATAGAAATGAGACTTAATAATTATACCAATAAATATGATAATTTTAAAATGAAACCTGATGAGAATATTTCTGACATGTATCTTTGGTTCAACGAGATCATCAACCCAATGATTTCTCTTGGTAGAGAAGTCAAAACCTAGGAATAGATCATGAGAATCCTTAGATGTCTACCTGATAGATGGAGGGTAACCTCTATCTCTATTAGAGAATCGTGTGACATCAGCAAACTACCAGTAAAATAACTCATTGGGAAATTTATGATGTATGAGGAAGAGCTGAAAGTCAATAATGAGGGGGATGAACTAAAGAGGAAATATATTACATTCAAGACCACCACCTCTAAGCACAAAGACAATGGTAAACTGGAATATTCATTAGAATGTTTCACCAGTGAACAATCATCATCTGTCAGTGATGTGGAGATGGCTCAAATATCCAGTAGATTCAAATTATTTTACAAAAAAGATGAACTTTTTAAGAAATCCAAACTTCAAGGGAAAATATGACCAAAAAGGAAACTGGGAGAAGGACTGGAAAATAACTAACAAAATTGAGGAAATTATCTACAATGAGTGTAAGAACAAAGGATATATAAAATCTAACTGTCCAAAGCTCAAGTACAAAATGCAATATGAGGACAATAACAGGAGATAAAAAAGGAAATGAAAGAACCTTGGATGGCTTTTGAGGATAGTTAAAGAGACTCAGATACATCACATGATGAACAGGCTAACAAATCCAATATGTGTTTTATGAAAAACACATCTGAGGAAACACTGGACTCTTCTGTACATAACTCATACTTTTCTAAAGATGAATGTGACTCTGAAAAATGACTAATGGTGAAATGTTTGAATATTGTAACATGAATGAAGATAAATTCAATGAACTAAAAGAAAAATATAAATCATTGAAGAAACATCATGCTCTCACTATGAATGTTTAATATGAACTTACTACTAAAAAGGAGAAAAATGCTCAACTGCTCAAAGAAAAAAATTAGTTAAAAATGTATAATGAGAAACATAAGTGTGTTTTAGAAATGTTTACAAATGGGATAAATACCCTTACCCAAATTATAGGAAAACAAATTGCCCCTAAATAAAACAGTGGAATTGGTTATCAACCTGGTAAAATAAATATTGGTAGAACAAAGTTTGTATCAAGATACAGGACATATAGATTTACTCCCAAATCTAGAATTAAATCAAATAATTAAATTCACAATACATGTCCTACTGTTTCATGATTTTCTAGACCAAACACAGATTATTTTTAAAATACATTACAAAATGTTTATAAGAATTATATGAGGAAAATATGGGTTCCTAAAGAACTTATTACAAATATTACCTAACACAAATAAGTATGGGAACCAAAATCAATTTTTTCCTAATCTTTTTGAAGGAAAGCATCATAAATAGATCTTGAAAAAGTCTATGGTATTTGGAGAGTCGATGTTCAAGGCACATGATAGGATACTACTCATCCTTCAAGAACCTGATAATAGTAGATGGAGGACATGACACAAATGGTGACAATTCCATGAGAATGATTATTGGCTTATGCCAAATCGGTAACTCTAACTTAGTTTTAATTTCTAAACTAGTATTTGTTGATGGGTTAAAATAAAATCTTCATAGTATGTCACAATTATGTGATGATGGATTTTATGTTATATTTGAAAATGAAGCTTCTAATGTCTTCAATTTTAAAGATGAATTTTTATTTTCTACATTAATTAATGAAAATGTTTATTCTGTTAATTTAGATTCTTTAGCTTCTCAAAATGATTCACTCTTAAGTGTATTTTATAAAGAATCTTGGCTCTGGCATAATAGAATATTACATTGTAATGTTCACTCCCTTAGAATACTATCTAGAAAAAGCCTTGTTAAAGACTTACCCGAACATGAGTATCCAAATGACAAAGTTTGTAATCAATTTCAAAAGGGAAAACAACACACAGTTTCCTTCAAATGAAAGAAAGAAGTGTCAACTTCTCAACCTCTCCAACTGGTTCACATGGATTTGTTTGGACCATCTGGAGTTTATAGTTTAAATAGAAAGCACTATATTTATGTTCATGTAGATGAATTTTCTAGATATATTTGGAACTTCTTTTTGGCTCGTAAAAGTGAATCCTTCTCTTATTTTACTAAGTATGCCAAGTCTGTAGAAAATATTAGTGAACATAGAATTAGATCCTTAATAAATGATCATGGTTGTGAGTTTGAAAATCTAGAGTTTGAATCCTTTTTCTGAAAAAATGGTTATAATCACAATTTCCATTCCCCTAGAACACCTCTGCATAATAGAGTTTTTGGGAGAAGAAATAGAACCCTACAAATGATTTCTAGAATAATGCTTAATTAATATGAATCACCTATTTATTTTTGGGCAAAAGCTGTCAATACAAAATGCTAAAAAAATCAATTCAGTGTTGATCTGACATATTCTTAAGAGGACCCCATTGGAATTATGGAAGAATAGAAAACCCAAGCTTAGATACTTCAATGTTTTTGGTTTCAATGTCTATATTCTTAATACCAAAGGAAATCTTGACAAAATTTTCATCCCAAAGAAATGAAGGTATATTTTTAGGATTTTCCACAACTAGTAAAGCCTATAGAGTGTTCAATAAAAGAACTAAACGTGTGGAAGAATGTGTTCATGTCAAATTTGATGAAACAGATCCACATGAGCCTAAAACCATCCAAGAAAATCTAAAGGATGATGTATCAAATCTGAAAATCAATTCAAAATCCTCAGATTATACTATGAAAGAATCATTGAAAACATCCAACTCTAAAAATTCAATAGAATAAATTCACAATTAACCTGAATATGTTGATGAACCAGAAATCAATAGTCCATCTTTCCCTAGAACTATTAGTACCCTTAAGAACCATCCCGTGGATGTTGTTGTTGGAGACATAGATATAAGAACTCAAACTAGATCATCTCCTAGAAATCAGGTTGAACATAAAGTCTTCAGGTCACAACATGAACCTAAAAACATTTATGATTCTATCAATGATGAATTTTGGGTAATGGATATGGAAGAAGAACATAATCAGCTTGAAAGGAACATAGTTTGGAAACATGTTGAATGATTGAAGGACAAATTCACCATCGGTACTCAATGGGTGTATAGAAATAAGGTAGATGAAGCTGGTAACATAGTTAGAAACAATGCTATGTTAGTTGCACAATGCTATAGTCAAAAAAGAAGGAATTGACTATGAGGAGACCTTTGCACCAGTTTCCAGACATGGAGCCATCATAATCCTTCTTTCCTATGCTGCACATTTGAATTTCAAAATATATCAAATGGATGTTAAGAGTGAATTCTTAAATGGGTATATAGTTGATGATGTTTTTGTTGAAAAACCCCTAGATTCTCAATCCCAAACATTCCAATTCATATTTTTAAACTATCAAAAGACTTATATGGTATGAAGCAAGCTCCAAGAGCTTCGTATGATAGATATAGTACTATTATTATTTCCAAAGGTTTTACAAATGGAATAACTGATCATAGTATTTTTATAAAACAAATTCTAATAATGTTTTTGTTGTTCAAATTTATGAATATGACATTATTTTTGGATCTTCTAAGAATTGTTTATGTGTTGATTTTTCGAAAATCATGCAAAACGAATGTGAAATGAGTTTAATGGGTGAACTAAAATTATTTCATGGATTTAAAATCATTCAAAATAATGATGGAATTTTTCTATCCCAATGTAAATATACTAGAGATATTATAAAATGTTTTGGATTGGATGGAACTAAAAGTAGTGGAACTCCCAAGAGTCCCACTTGTATGTTGGATCATGATGTATATTGGAAATCTATTGATCAAACCATTTATAGAGGAATGATTGGAATCTTACTTTACTTAAATGTTAGTCGTCCGGACATTATGTTTAGTGTGTGTATGTGTGATCGTTTTCAAGCAAACCCAAAGGAATCTCAATTAAATTCTGTAAAGATAATTTTCATATACATCAAGCATACAGCCCAATCTGGGATTGTTTAATCATAAAGGATAGTTATTTAAATTAGTTAATTATTATGATTCTGACTTCTGTGGCTTCATGTTATATAGAAAAAGAACTTCTAGAACATGTCACTTTTTAGGAAAGTCACTAGTATCAGGGTGTAGTACGAAACAAAATTATGTTGCATTATCTACAACAGAAGCTGAATACATAGCTGCTCGCAGTTGTTGTGCACAAATTTTTTCGATGAAACACACATTACTAGATTAGGGATATCAACTCAGATATGTACCTATAAAATGTGACAACTGAAGTGTTATCAACAAATCAAATAATCCTGTTTCACATTCTAGGACAAAGCACATTGATGTAAGACATCACATTTTGAGAGATCATTATCAAAAAGGTGATATCACTTTGGTATTCATTCGTACTGAATAAACACTTCTTGATATATTTAAAAAACTATTAAATTATGATAGAATAGACTAAATCATACATGAATTAGGCATGATAAATCTCTAATAGATAACATAGTAGTTACAAATTTCAGGTCTTACTGTTCGTTATCTTACTATGTTATACTTTAATATTTCATGATTACTGTTTCTCAGTTACTGTCTGTCATGTTTACTGTCTGACTATAATTTTTTATTATTACGGTCTCACAGTTAGTATTTTATACTTACATTCTAACATTTAATGTCTCACCATAACGAACCCTGATAAGTTCGTTCGTGGTCTCATTGTGAATCTTGTTTACTCTCTCACCTTAATGACCTGACACGTTCTCACTATAAAAATACTTTATGTTTTTTTTTAAACCCTTATCGCAGGAATTTTCCTTCCCACCTTTTTTTATTTTCCCGCATTTATATTTTTGCGATGTTTGGTATTCCAAAATGATTAAAAAAATAATGTATCACTCTATTCATCACTTGGGGATTCTTCTAGTTACTATTTTTGAACCCTTCTTCAAGCCTGCAACACTACTCTCGCTCGAACCTTCAGTGAATTCCAAGAATGAAGTTTCCATCATCATCAACACCTGAGAAGCACATCTTGAAGAAGAAGAAGATTGCACCTAAGCTGACACCCAATGGACCATTAAATCTGAATATGGTAAACCGCGCTGTTGTACATGAGAAAGATATTTTCCCGAAATGGATTCTGTCTTTTATGTCATTGGTAATTAAAGATTTAGAAAAACAAACCTGGTTAGAATGGTTCTTGAAGAAAGATAGACGCATTTACCCTAGGTCAGTTACTCTGGTTTACCGGTATGTTAAATTCTCCTTCAATTTTGGTGATAGTTATGTTGTAAGAAGCTACGTCAATGGCCAAAGAAGCTCATTATATTCGAGGTTAAGGGCGACATTCCTTAGGATACCTTATGAAGGAATCTATGAGGATTATCAGAGAGGAGCACCACCTTCATCCAAATTAATTGATTTAGATGATTCCCTAAAAACCTTATCTGGAAATTGCACACAAAGGAGGGCCATTGCTTCTGAATTTGATTTAGAATCAAGGCATCGTGTCAAGTTTATATAGAATTTGGTTAGTCTAAGAAATGTAGAATTTTTTGTTTTTAAATATTAATATGTGTATTCGATTCACCTCATGAAAAATGGGAATAAGATCAGCCTGTGCAAGTATATCATACACCATATGTGAGATTTTATCAAAATCACATCCAATTCAACTTCTATGTTTTACTCTCAGCTAATCTCACCCATGTTTTTTGACAATGGTATGGTTGGAAATAACGAGGAAGTAATTATGGACTATGATTATGGTCTCTCAAATGTCACTATCAAAAGAATGAAGATTAAATCGAATCCTAGGAAAAAGGAATTGGTGGAAGACAATGATAGAGTTTATGAGAAATTCAATCCTGTGGATTATCCATCTAGACCAAAGGAAATTTCTCATCCTTGTTTGGTACCATATGAGATTGTTGACTATCCTGAAGAAGAGGAAGAATAGGCTGTAGTGCCACCAAGGGAAGCTATTACCTTTGAGGAAGAGAGGATAACTACCCCTCATGTAGTTCTTGAAGAAGATGTCCCTACTCCTAATGAAGCTTCTAATATGGAAATTAAACTCAAGGCTGAAACAGAATCAGTTTTCAATGAATCTGAAAAGAATGACATGGAAGAGCCTATAGTGGGGGAGCAACCTATTTTTCAAGAGGTCAATCTTGAGGAACTACCTGTGGAACAATCTATTCCTGAAATCATACCTATAGTTGTGGAACGAATAGAGCTATCTTTTCAGCTATCTAGACAAGAAATTAATGAGAAACTTAGAACTGAGTATGTGGAATTAGGCAAAGATGATAAGCCTCTGAGTCCTGAGAAGGAGGCACCAGTTGAGGGGGAGAAAGCCCCAAATCTTGAGTCTATTGATGAATCAAATCCAACTCAGTCCTTTCCTATAGACACTCAGTTTAAATATCCCAATTTCAATGTTGTGGATGACTCTAAGCAGGTTACAGCTACCAGACATGATCTTTCCTCTATATTTCATTTGAAATAATTCTCCAATATTTCTCCTGAGAAAGAACATGAGCATGTACCATCACCTACTCCTGAACCCTTAATTGAATATCTATCTTTTGTGAGTAAGGTTGACCTGATGGAATTTAGTTCAACCCACTTATCTGGAGTTGAGAAACTCATGAATACCCAACCTCTTCCTATAACAAATTCAAGTGAGAGAGATGCCTCGCTATTATTGGAGAGAATTATATGAAAAATAAAACCTAAAACGATTCATGGGATTTAAGAAGTAAGAGTTGAAAATAGGATTCTCAGTAATGAAGTCAATACCATAAGAAGTATGGTTGAAGACATGAATAGAGAGATGTATTCGAGATCTGAGCCTATTGCTCCTCCTATAACACCTATTGCTCCTCAAATCCCATATGTTGAGGAGTATCCAATTCAACCATATCTAGCTTCCTTATATGAAAAGATATATGAAAGGAACAAAAAAACAATAAAGGAAATGAATGACAATGTTTCCAATCTTAATCAACTCACTGATGAGTATACGAGGTGTTTTCAAAAGGTGTTGAATCAACTAAAATCCTTGACCACAACTTTCAAAGCATCCAGTCAATCCGTAAAAACCTCCTTGGATAGTGACCTTCTTAGAACTGTATTCAAATAAGAGATTTAGAATGCACTCAGTGGTTTCAATATGGATTCTTTATCTAAAGTGGTCAAGAACATTGATAGAGTTCTTGACAAAGTACAACTCCACTCCCAAAATTATAATGATGCTCAGCAAGAGATTGCTATGAAAGTGGATTTCTACACCAACAAAATATTCTGCATGACCGTTATAAAAAACCATTTCATGTACCTTGTAAAAAATCCGTGGATTTCTCCTGTGACTCAATATTTCAAGACCCATATCTAGAAGCTCACATTGTTTACTCAATTGTTGGACATGTTTATAGAGAACATGGAAGATTATGAAAAAGCCATGTAGTATTGTCGGGAGATCATTAGAGATTTCATAAAACTCATGAGACCCTATCTTCAGGTCCATAATACAACCATTGTGGCTCCAGCAACTGCACCTTTCAATCCTGGGCTGCCTACCATCACCTCTGCCCAAGCCTTAACCACCATGTGTGTTAAACAAGCACTATGTCAGATCAGCCTTGTGATTCTTTATCATCAACTACCTAGATCTTCTACTGCTCCTACCTTGGCTCCCTCAGACTTTCTAGGTCGTCGATTACACTTCTGCCACAACTGCTAAAGCCAAAGATAGGGCCAACCCCTGAATAAGAAGAGTGATTACTCTTTTTTGATTTGGATTCTTTTTCTTTTGTATTTATCCTTTGTTTTGTAATGAACCATTCTTAATCATAATGGAATGTGTATTATCGGCTTATCTTACTCCATATTATTTAATAATCCCAAAAGGGGCGGAAATTTCTATATGTTAGCCATATAAACTTTAATTTTACCTGATTTTTTATCATAAAAGGGGATATTGTTGGAATCCTCATGTATTAATCATCTTTTAATGATCACAAATCTTATTCAACCATGTTAACACCTAAAAATTATATCCAATCACATGTGTGTATGTTTAATATTTTCTCAGGCTTTATGAAAATCCATGAAATATCTTAATTCCTCTATATTTAGTTTACTTACTTTATACAATATTTGATCTTCTCTCATAATACATTATTTTAAAAATTATTAAGTCTAATCCATTCTATTATCATCATTACTTAAGTCTGAACACAATTACATTGAAAAGTCTGAGACACTATGAGTCTGCCACTGGCTATGTCTTTCTTGCACCATGAGGCAGACACAGTGAAGCAAGACACCATGAAGCAAGACACCGTGAACAAGACACTGTGAACAAGACATCGTGATGCAAGAAACTGTGATGCAGACACCGTGAACAAGACACCATGACTACATGAGACCATGACCATGAGACACTGTGACACTCAGACATTGTTATCAATCTGGACACCATGTGAAAGAGACACTGTTTCCATGACCTACTATGACACAATTTCATAATCTATTTTGTTTCCATTCAATTTAATTTATAACAGTCATATTTGATGCTTTTAATGCACTAAAATAATTAATGTTTCCTTGTATATATATCATCAGACAGTACAAGGTACGATGTATAGAATACATGAAACCTATCTACTCCAACACATGCATTTCCAATATAAAATAAGAGTGTGACAAAGAATAATAGAGTGCGATAAAAAAACAAAAAGAAAGGTCGTGAGCATGATAACGAAGAACATACTTAGAGAAAGTTTAAAAGGAAAGTCCCACTGCATGAAACTCGACACTGCTGAAGAACACACGAAGCATATTTGATGCTTAAATAACATCTTCACCCTGTTGAACCTTACGAAGAACACAAGCTGAATCATGAAACTTTTTATTAAAGAAAAGGACTCGAACTCTGAATCTGCTTCATCTTAGAAGTCCAAAGATGAAAAGAAAAACACTCAGAGCATCACTAAACCCATCATTATATTTCTTCTATGTTGTGTATCTATTTATTACATTTTGAGCAATGTGTGCACCTATAGAACAACATACTCTTTCTCCTACATTAAACTGAAGGATACAAGAAATCCTTACTCAAGCATTATCTTACTCTTGTTTATACCCACAAATAAGTGTGGAAGAGGTCCCTGTGTGGCCTGGATAGACTAAGTACTATTTTTAACCCTGATTTAGGGTGTGGATCAATGGTTATTTATATAAACATCTTAGTGGAAGGTGATCACCAAGTGGAGTGGATTAGGTCTCGGCTTGAGGTTGAACCACATGTCTCATATCTACTATGCTGCTTAACTTAGTCTTCTCTGTTTTATTTCTTTACTATATAATTCAAAAATATATAATTTCACTTTGGTTGTTAGTCTTGGATAGAAGTTATAACTGGCTTTTCATAGTTGAATAATTTCAAAATTAATATCAATAACACAAAATAAGATTTCTGAGAATTAATCAATATTCTAAGGAGTTACTTAAAAATTCAAACTCTTATAATAGTGTAACCTTGATTAACTGGGATGTATTTAATATTTGAGAAATCTTTTTAGAAATAATTTTTATAGGAATTTTTATAGTTACTCAATTCACCTCTACCCTCTTGAGTAATCTACTATGACCAACACTATCAGTATAGTGAAAAATGTGAGATATATATCGATCAAAAGATATTGAAGTACATTTTATCATAGAAAGAACTCAATATGGGAAAATGACTATGGATTGATCTACTCAAAGATTATTATTTCACAATACACTAGAAACTAGGGAAGGAAAATAAGGTGTCATATGCTTTGAGTATAACAAATCTTGGAGTTTTGAATAAGATGAGAGTTTAATGGGATCTTATGTTCATGTATCTAGTAAATATTGATATGTGAATAATCATAGAGGGTGAAACATCAATAATTTTTCAAATGGATTCCAAAATAACTTTAGTAGAAATGAAATAATGTTCTCAAAACTGATGATGAGGATTTTCAAATGAAAATTAAAGCTATAAATTGTGGGATATTGGTTGACATCATATATAAATATGGAATTTAGAAATTTGGGAAGAGAGTTTGTGTTCCTGACATACCTGATCTGAAGAGGGAATTGTCGGGTGATGCTCATAGCTCCAGTTTCTTTGTACACACTGGAAGCACTATGATGTATATAGATATGAAGGAACATTTTTTGTTGGACAACATGAAAAGGGATATTTTATATTAAGTGTCAAGATGTATTGTTTTTCAATAGGTGAAGGATAGAAGACAACATCCTAGAATGGTCTTGTAACCTCTTCGTATAACTTTGTGGAAATGGAATGATGTTACGATGGTCATTTTCAATGGCTACCAAAGACTTTGAGAATGAATGATGCACTATGGGTCATTGTTGACCATTTTTCCAAGTCAACACATTTTATTTATATAAGAAAAAATTCCCCAATATAATATTTATTAAGACTATATATTCATGGTGTTATAAGACTTAATAGAGTACACCTATTGATTGTTTATGATCATAATCCACATTTTAAATCAAGATTCTAGAAAAGTGTTCAGAAGGCCCAGGATACTGAACCTCGTTTGAGCACTGCTACCACCCTCAAACTGATGGACTATCAGAATGGACTATTAAAACCATAGAATACATGTTCAGTTCTTTCTCACATCACATTCAAGGAATGTCAGATTAATATTTACCATTTGTAGAATTTTCTTATAAAAATTTCATCCATTCACGTATTCCTTTGGCACCATATGAAGCATTATATGGTAAGAGATGTACCACAAAAACTTTTTGGGATGATGTTGGTGAATGAAAACTCATAGGCCGAGAACATGATGAGGAAACAATTTAAAAGGTTAACATTATCCAATCCCACATCGAATTAGTTTAGTGTAGGAAAAAGTGATATGGTGATCACTGAAGGAAGGGTTTGGAATTTGAAGTATCAGATCATGTTTTCTTGAAGGTATTTACATGAAAGGGTGTTATACAATTCAGTAAGAAGTGTAAATTATGTCCCAAGTACATCAGACCTTTTGCGATTATAGAACTAATTGGATTTGTAGCTTACTTTTTGGAAATGACTCCAAGTCTCTCCAAAGATCATGATGTGTTCCATGTATAATTGTTGAGATAGTACATGTTTGACCGAACACATGTACTCACTAATGATGAAAAAGAATAGGTTCCCAATCTGAATTATTGTGATGATCCAGTCATGATTCTTGATATCTGAGAACAAGTTTAGATAAAAAAGGAGACTCATCTAGTAAATGTTCTATGGAGAGACCATAAGATGGAAGATTCAATGTGGAATCCTGAAGAATATATGATCAAGAACCAAAAAAAGATGTTTATGTATTCTTAATTTATAAATTTCGGGGATGAAAATATTTGAACGAGGGAAGAATGTAACTCCCCAATCTTCCATGGTATGTTTCTATTTGAATAATGCAAGAGATTGCAGTGTACAAAACATATGTTTTAGAACACCACGACCAATATAATGTGTCCCAATAAATAGTAATAAACACTTTTTTAATTTTAAAAATAAATTTTTTCAAAATGTTCTTCATTTTTGGATTAAGAATACCAAAATTAGATTACGGTAAATTTTTGGTGTTTTTCTAAAAATATTATATTTTTTTATGAATAGCGAAAAACCATGCGTTATTGTTTAAAACCATTTATAATTTAATTAATTATTTAATTTATTTAAATATATTTTAAGTATAAAAATATACATAATAACTATATAAGATCAATGCAATTCATTGGATTCATTTTGAAATAAAACTTGATATATAAATTTTGATTGAACTTTTTATTATTTTTAGCCACCTTCTAAGAATATTTATAAATGTGCATAAAACATAATTTTACTTATTTTGTGGATTAAATTTCAAAATTCCTAGGGTCACAGTTGACATCACTAAGTAAAATTATATTCAATGGGATGAATAGAATTTTTTGTGAATAGTAACTTTTGAATTTTATTTACCCTAGTTAAAATTAAATAGGGTAATTGAAGGTAAAAATGATATTATTATTACCAAAACCCATTTTCTAATTTTATTTGATAAGTTTTTTTCAATAGAAATCAAACTTTGGAATAGTACATGTTCTGATTAGATCCACTTAGATTATAATAATACATTTGTCAATATTTTATTTAAAGAAGAGTTAAAAGTGTTAAATTCAAATTTTCATAACAAAAACATTTTTAATATAGGGTTATACATAAGATAATTTTTAATACAAATATTTATGTGAAAGATAAATATATTTCCATAATAAATGTAATTTATTTATAATTTTTAGGCATTAAATAATGTAATTAATTTATGACCCAATGATGATGCACTTATCATCTTATTAATGAATGATTAAAATAATGGTTATTATAAATATATCAATAGCTGTAAATTGAGACTTCTGATCCATTAAATGAATTTTATAGGTAAATATGGAATTATAGGAATGATTTATTTTATTTTCTGATGTAATAATGTTTTGTCGACTTTCACAAAAACCAAATACTAAATAGTTTCCAAATTGAAATAAATAAGTTTTTAAAATAATTACTATTTTATTATATGTTAGTTTATGCCTAAAAATCTATGGTTCGGCCAAAAAACTCATATAATTATATATAATTCATTAATGAACCACTAGGGATTCAATTATAATGTTATAGTACGTTTATTAACCATTTATTATAATAATACAAGAATACATGTTAAAAGCTAAACTATTTAACTAAGAGTAAAATCTAAAAGGAACGGTTAATACGGTGACATAAACCTGTCTAAAACCTATTGGTTGAGATGTTTTAGACCCATCCCTACCTTATCCTCAAAATAAAACCTTTCAATTCCCTTAGAAACTGAAATTGGTTTTATAATAAAATAATATTTCAAGCATTTAAAAACAGGACCTTCAACTCTCTTATAAAAGGGTACTTTCCCTTATCTCAAAATAACTCCTACAATGCCATTTGGCTGTGCCAATCCCTAATCAAATATCCTCACAACTACCCTCACATCCACATAGAGGCCTGAATTGGATAATAATTTCAACCAATGGAGCACTTCTAATCAAATCAAATGGAAGCACCCGAAAAAGAGGTAATAATTTCATCACATCTTTTAAAGTTATTTTTTTCTTCCACTTCCTCTTTCTTTGTTTTTTCTATACCTGAATAATAACTCCAATAATATCTACATAATTTTTTGTTATTGAAAATATGGTACAACCATATTCATTATTCTATCCATCCTATGAATTAAAATGTCATCATATGTTTGTATGCACTGCTTACCATCTCCACGTCGTGGTGTAGTTTGTTATTCAACACTTCATTATTTGGACAAGTATAATATTGACTATAATTGAAATTCTTTATAAATATAACAGTTTAATTATTCTTTATATATTATATAGAAACAAATTACATATTATTTTACCACCAATAGAATGATAATGTCGCTCGTGTGTACATACGGATTACCATATCCACAAAGGCAATGAGATTCATCCCCTATCTTAACCATTCAAGAATAATTTTCAGTTTATGAATAAAAATAATGTTTAAAGAAAATAATATCATTCTATATATGAATCAAATATATCCTATCCATAACATATATTTTCTACATAACAAAACATATAATGGAAAATGAATCAATTAACACCTGAAATAATGATACTACTGAAATATTATTAACAAAAGAATATTATAAGATCATATTTAATATAAAATTTTTGTATATGGTTATTATATAATTTAATAAAAATTATTTATCTATTATACTGGAGGTCAACGTACCCTCGACCAAGGAAAATTACATGGTAAGGGTTAATTTTACAATCTCTATATATTCTGAGGTTGTTTATATGTGAGTATCTTCGAGGACCTCTCTTTCATGCACATCCATTTTTCTTAAAAATATATTTAAATTTATTTTAAATATTTTCTAGAATATAGATTAATGTAATTTATACACTATTTTTATTTTTTATAAAACGTTTAGAATGTAATATTTCCATGTTTTTCAAAACATGGTAATTTATGACGTTTTCGACAAATTGATTTAAGAATGTTTTTTAACATAAATGGAGGGTGTGGATATTTTTCACCATTATAACACCTTAAAAGATTCCCATACATGATTATAAGAGTATTTTTAACATAAATTTCTGGTTTTATAATTATGTTACTTTTATATGAATTCAAAATATGATGAAATATTTCCCTCAAATAGTTTTGATTTTATCTATGTCAACAGCAATTGATGGATTTCAAACATGTTTGAAGCTGATTTATTATGATACTGTCTTCCATATTGTATTGATGATTTTTTGATGTGTTTGGCTGTGCATGTGACCTTTTATACCATTCATGGTTTATGGTAAATGTAATAACATTTCATACTCTAGTTTTAATAATAGTGTTTATGCTATGTTTCAACCATTTTATATGAGAAATGAAATAGACTTTGTTAGTGAAGAGTGGATCCTGCTATAGCCCCTCAATTCATTAGTAGGTCTTTTGAGACAAAGTAGTGTGTTGGAACATGGCCACGAAGAAATCATATTTGTAGTATTGGAATGAGGCCTTGAATATGTGGTTATGATGTCTGTAATTATGCATTCCATTATTATGAAATTATCTATCGATATTACATGTTATTATTCAACTAGTAGAATATAAATGTGAATAAGTAAATGACAGTATTTGACTTATCTTTTCCTAATTATTCTGAAGTTTATGTTTAAAATTCTTTTTTATTAGTCTTATTTATTTTCATAAATGTTTATTCTTATTTATGATATATTCTAATATATTGTTATCCTTATTGGGAATCTGATCTCACCCCTTTATTATGTTTTCTTTTTCAAAGGATGTGAAGAAATATATTGCGACTAATATGTAGGAGTTGGAAAAGGGATATGAGGTTGTTAAAAAGGGGACACAATGTAGTTGTTTTTCCATTTACTAATAAAATTTAAAACTTATGTATGAATCTAGTAATTCCAAGGCTACTAAACTAATCATTATTTAGAGATCTGATCTCTTGGGATCATTCCAATGTTATGTAATAATTATAAAACTCTGGGTATCTAGGGTTGGGGTGTTACATGAAATTTATAAGATAGTAATGATTATAAAAATAAATACGTGACGATAAAATAAAAAACCCTTATTATTTACAATGAAAAATTACATTATGTTATATCATATAATAAGAAAACAAAGCATGTCATAGAAAATACATGTTCAATATGTTTGGAAATATTGTGATTCAATGTAAATTTCGACTCATTTAAGAATGAATATATTTTTTCATCCAAATTTGATTTATTAATAGTATCCAAAAATTATTTTTATTATATATATTGTTATAAAATATTTTAAATACAAATTTATTTAATAAAAATAGAACTATATAATAAAAAAATTAAGGATTTTATATTTATGATGGTTAATGATATATTTATAAAATTTACAAATGAAGATTCTATAAATATAGAAATTCATTTTCTTGACTGTATAAAATATTTAAAAATATTTTAAATTTGTTATCATATATTTTTCTATAACAGTAAATGTTTTTAAATTAAATATAATTAAATTATATAATTATTTTATGAAAAATGTAATAATTTATTAAAATTTACTGACCCCTGAAACCTAAGAGGCAGGGCATTACATTTTTAATTTATCATAGATACAAGCTTCAAATAACAACGGAAGGAATAACTTATAATTTTTGGAAAACAAGATTACATACACGATACCCATGTTGCAATGGGAAATAAAAATTAAAACATGATACATACTAAAATGAAATGGGAAAATTTTTTGAATGATTAATCGAATATTTCTTCTTTATAACCCTGGGAAAGGAAAAAAATTTGGGAGAACTCAAATTTCCAATAAGAAAAATCAAAGAAGAATAAATAATGAAACTATGAGTGAAAATAAACATGGAAAGTAAAAAACTAATAACATTTTCCATTTTAATAAATACATAAGGCATAATCAATATTGAAACATGAAAAACTACAACACGTACCATTTAATCAATAAACTAAGAAAGAAATTAATCCATAGATATTTTAATGATATGATATATTAGATAATAATAATAAATTAATTCCTTATAATGTAAATTATTAAAATTTGGATTTCATGTTTCCCGATCACATGATACCTCTCAAGATATGATATATTAAACTGTTATGTTTTGGACAATTGTTTAATCTCATGAGACTACCGATGCAACGAGAGGATTGAATTAACATGTCCCTATCCAGTAAGGAATGCAACAAATTGTCCCCAACCCATTTATTTAATTTCTAAATAATTCCTCACATATCAAATAATTGATTTAATTAATGAAAAATATGCCTTATCAAATATCTGTATTGAATAAATGTTATAGATTTATCAATAATTCCATAGTTAATCAAATAACTTTCAAAGTGAACACCATTTGTAAATATGAAATACCATTTAGGAAATAATAATATCCATCACTTAGTAATGAGTATATTTATAGAAATATCCAATTAAAAATTATTAAAATAGAGTTATTATCTCAATAGAAGGTTAATGATCACAAAATAAAGTAAGATTCAAAAGAAATCTTTTACCACATGGAAATTTTCAAGCAAAACCCCTAGTGTGAGATAATTAAATGAAAAATATAAAATATCATTAATTATGGGTGAATCATTATATTAAAAGACAAATGGTAAGTATATACACCATAATAAAGTTAATTGGTGTATAATAATACATTACTCTAACTGAAATTTAAATTGAGATGAAAATCATTTACTTGAGTTTGATTATCTATGTGTGCCTTTATTTCCATGAATAATAAGAATATGTGAATTATTTACCTTCATTAGATCCCTTTTCAATTTTATCCTTAATTTTATTTATTTTATTGCAATTTTTTACTAAAATACTCAAAATATTATGTTTATGTTGGGTTCTTTGACCAATGTTACAATTATAGAGACAGTTAGTTGTCTGTATGCATAGGTAATGTTCCGATTTTCCAGCGATCGTTATGGAATAAATGTAGATAAAACTATATATTTTTAAAATTATCATTATATCACAAATACAATTTTATTTAATCATATATACTTATATATATAATTATTGTGATGTATAAGGAATCCCATCATGTTTGAGAGGTGGTAGTCCCCACGTCCATGACTTACGTTATCACTATTTAGTGTGTGAAAAGGGTAATAATGAAACTGAGATATTATGAATAAAAAGGGTAATTACGTCATAAATATCATATCTAATTAATTTATGTTACATTAGTTTAATTAAATCCATCCTTTATACCTTCAATGCATAGTTTGAATGAATCACATCATTTTGAGGAGGTGGTAGTCCATACTTCTACAAACGATGTTATCGTATCCCCAAAAAATGGACCCACGATGTTATGGGAAATCAAAGTATTTAAAAAGTAAAAATACATTATAAATATAATATATTACTTATAAAAATAGTATGTATTTCGTAATTACCGACATTATATGGGGTAAATGAAGAACAAACATTCATCATTTCACGAGGCAGTGGTCCATCATACAGAAAAGTGGTATGTTAATTACCAATGAGATAAAGGTGTGTGTATGTGTAGGTTGATACCTTAAAATAAAAGGTCTCAATATATTTATGATACCTATGTTATTTTGTAACAATATAATAAGAATATTTTAGGTGTTGGATAATGAAAATAAATCAAAATAGCATGAGGAAGAATGCTACCTATTCTTTTGGTAACTCTTTTTAGATTTCACAAAAGTGATTACTGGGATGGATTTTGATCGATGATGACTATTATAGTTTTATGGGGGGATTTTTTGATATTTTTTAAGTATTGGTTGGGTGATACAAATGGATTATGTGGTGTATATAATTTGGATGGTGAGTGCCTTTTTATAGGGGAGGAGGTGTGGCATTCTTTTAATATTTCCAAAATTGAATTACACCCACAGTTTTCCCTGGAAAAGAGGCTCCAATAATGGTAAAAAGATGATAAAATGAATTATAAGGTATAAATATTAAGATCCAATGGATTTTTACTTGCTTCTATGTCATTTTGGTCCTTAAGATTAAGGATTAGTCTCTTTTTATGATAAATTTCCTCTTAATCGCTATAATTGATTTTAATTACATTCAAAAATATTTTTGGTCTGAATATAATTTATCATTATTATAAATTATAAATTATTCTTATTGAATATATTTATTCCATTTTTCTATATTACCATCATATAACTGGAAAAAATTTATTTAAATCTATAACCACAATTTGGACGACAAAGTGAGTTTTAAAGGAAAAATAGTCATTGCTTGATTAGTTTTTATATCGAATTTCAAAGTGAAATTGATAAAAATGACCTAAATTGGATTAAAGTATGTAAAATGTTTCTCAATAAGTTTTAAAAACAATTTGAAATGCAATTTTACATTATAAATAAACTATATGCAATACTAGTTTTGGGAAAAAATTTAGTATTTTTCACTAATTATCCAAAAATGAAACATAACCGAAAATTAAAAAAAAACTCAACCTAAACCACATTTTTATAATTCTTTAAAAATGAAGTTTTTTTACATATTTAAATCGTAAATGGGTAAAAAAATATTTAAAATAGGGGCGCTATTAAATGGCTGTAAAACATCCTTTATAAAAATATAGGTTTTTATGTATAATAATGGGGTTTTTCCTAACTAATAATACAAAATATATTGTTTGAATTTAAAAAATATTATATTAAACTTATAATATGTATTTATATTTATTATATTATCATCACCCAATAATTTTAATTAATTTAATTTATTACGGTAAAACACCTTTATGAGCATAATTTTTTTGATAAAAACATTTCCATTATATTAAACTTGTTTATAGATTATTTTTTAATTAATTTATAAATAATAAATTAGACCATATATTTATATAATCTAGTTAATATTATTAATTACCATAAAAATTGATTTGTAGTTTCTTATTATATAAAATAATAATATTTTTAAGAATATATTACTATTCTGTAAAACTCGATCTTGTTTGTTACGTAAACCATCAATGAAAGTCAGTCTTGCATGTAACAGAAGATAACCTGAATATTCCATGTAGAGAAATATAAAATTTATGTTTCTTATAACATAATAATAACAGCGTTTTTACTAAAAAAATCTAGAAAAATAAATAAATTTACTCTAAAATGAAAATAATGTAATGTCATAGGGTGTTAAATTCTCCCCACCATAAAGTATATGAATATAAATACCTAAACCAATATAATGAAAAGGTCATTGATCTCATAAAAAATGATGATTATTGGACAAAATTTTGGTTTCTTGACTATATTTCCAATAGTTGAGGGATTTGTTCACTCTATAAAAATATAATTAAATATACATTTAAATTTCATAAACACAATATTATCTTTTTGTTTTGACATTAAATACTTATACTTCATCTCTTAGCACATGACTCATCATATGGTAAAAAATTACATTATCCTTTAAAACATCATCCAAATATATTCTTAAAACATTTTATAAATGGATAACTTTTACAAAATATTATGATCTTATAATTTCTAATTAAGTTTAAAAAATTTCTAAAATGTACTTACCAAATAACATGATGTAGATTTTAATCAAAACATACAAAACTTATGAATATTGTAATAATTTAATTTCCATAAAACCATACTGAAAATTATCATGATTCTTATTCCTCAAAAATAACATTGATTACTAGATATATTTATTAAATAAAAAAATGATGTCGACTATATTCATGATAACAAAAAACAATTTGTCAATAAATAATTATGTAGGTCCATTTATTCAACACTTATCTGATTTATTTTATATAATCCAATCATATCATAATCCAAACATCATTGTATTAACATTAGGATCATATTAATGGCTATCTATCCCGTAACCAGGTGTTTTAAAAAAAATATATTCAACTGAATATGTTTTTTGGAACCAAAATGAATATGATCTCAAATCCTTAATAGAAAATTACATTTGTAAAATTCCCATATATTCCATAATTCTTATAACAGTACATCATTAGAAAAATATAGAAGTTACATAATTCTAGAATTTAAACATAATCACATTAATCTTCAATCTTCTCCTATTATAATTAGTAGGACCAAGAATATAAGGTAGATGATTTAATTCTAGAATTTTAGTTTATTATTGAGGAAGTTTAAGAAGAAAATAAATAAGATCACTTTGTGAATGTGGGTGATTATATTTTCCCTCATATTCAAGAAATATGAATCACAATTCATAATAAATTCCATATTATTTAGAATAAATTTTCTATAATAAAAGGTTTATCGGACTCCCCATGGGTCCATAAGGTATGGAATACCATAAGTAGGAAGGGAATCAGATTCCGAATAGATCCGATATATACTTCATGAATATTTTCTGATTTTGGAGGTCTTATAAATCATAGGTAATTGACAAATATTTTATACAATCATGATATATATAAACGTGTAGTGTTTCAAATCATATTTAGGCCAATCATATTTCGACTTTGTAGGAACGAAGGTTGTTTACAAGGTAATGAGAAGTTGTAATAATTTTCAATGTATGATAGGCTATTACATGCAGATCCTTAACATATTCCCAGTCAAGATGTATTTGTGATACTAGAAATGGTTTGTGAAAGAAACGATCTTCGATCTCAGTCTAGCGGTGTGAGAACATAGGACGTATATTTTCTTGAAGGTACGGGAGGATGATTATAAAGAGTGAAAATGAAGAAAAGAGATGAAGTTACTAATATAAAAAATTCCTATACTAGGTATTATATTTTGTAGGTCATTGTAATCATCATAGGTAGAATATTTTTTATTGGGTGTTTTTTGGACCAAAGAAAAGGAAGATAAGTAAATTTTTTGGGGGCCAATTTGAAAACAATGTTGGAGACTGATCGATAAAGTATTCAACCTTTCATCTGGTTGAATTATTTTGGCTATCATTTTGGTATAAATAATGATAGGAAAGAAAGAATATTTTCCTTATCAAGTGGGTGAAGAATGTAAATAAGTACTCTTATTCATTTACAAATATTTTTTTATGTGGTTCAACAGAAATAAGAACACAATTATGTATAATACATATGGGTCATGATCCATTATATATAAGACAAAACCATTTTTTCCTAAGTAGCTAAAACTGACCCATCAGACACAGGCTGAAACAACGATCACTATCGAACTTAGGATCATCAGTCTAAATAAACTATAGAGAAGTTTTCTTGAAGAATTTGAAGAAGAATAAATATAACATTTATCAAGAGATTTGAAAATATAATAATATGTTTTTTTACTTACATCATTCGGTATCAAGCATCATAATAAGAAGATATTTTTTTTTTTCATTTTTCTCATTTGATACAAAGAAACATATTGTAGAATATATAGTATTCCTCGTAATGAAGAAATAAAAAAGGGATGACAAACCATTTAATTAGTGTGGAGAAACATAATATCATGTCTACTATTCTAATTTTTTACAAGTAGGTCTAAAAATCAAATACAGATGATGTATATTTCATTATATATTCATGTTGTATAGAGCATTATATTGATGAAATTGTGTTGGGTAATAAAAATCAAAATCAATATCAATATAATTTTTGTGTGTAATTCTGAAGCGGGGTGTAGTTTTGAAAAGATTTTAGAAGATTTTTTAAAAGTTAAGAATCATTGGAGAATTCATAAATGCATACAGAATTTAAGGGAAATATAAATATTGTTGAAATTGGATGAGATATAAAATCATTTAGAATCTCACCCAAACCTTTTCGTTTCACCTATAAATTGTTGAATTACATTGTACTTCAAGAAATATATACTATTGAAAGAGAATATCAAAATTTATAGGGAGAAGATATTTTCAGATAGAGTGTTACCTAGGGAGATTTCTTGAAATGAGAGGAAAGGAGATTATATTTGATCATATTTGACTGGGAAATTGTATTAGGTTTTCTGAACTGAGAAGAAGATGTTCAGTATTGTTTTAGTGGAATTAGGATAGAACATATTTTTGTTTTTGAGAAATCATAATTGGGAATCAGATGGAAATTAGACCGAGTATTAATTTGAAGTCCATAAACATTACATTCCCACATCATGGTAACAAAGTGAATAATTTTCGTTCAATAACAGATTATTTAATGTTTAACATGAAGAACTGTAAAATGTTTGTTACCAAAAATTTTATATCACATCTCCATAACACTTGAAGCACAAGAACTATTTTGTTTAACATAGAGCTACATGATTGGAAGGGAATATCACAATTTTTTTATTCTGCCCAAAAGGATTTTTTTCTAGTGGATTCTGTGGTATTATATTTTTTATAAACCATACCATATAATTAGCTACTCTTATTGAGTAGTAAACTTTATAATTCTTAAGTTCCTATGGATTTTTATTTGTTTTTTATAAACCATACCATATAAGTAGCTACTCTTATTAGATTTTTATTTGTTTTTTTACATAAATAGGTATAAATGAATCACACCTCACCTAATAGTGATACATCTATATTTATTAGAAAAATTGAAGTAATTTAAGAGATAAAGATTTCCTTTATTTACTAATTTATAATTTTTTGGATAGAAGTTGATGGAGAAACATTATATTGGAAACCATAAAAGTATTACAGTTACTAATATAAGAACAATAATATATTGGAAGATAAAATGATTCTTTATCTTATGTCTATTGGGTATGATGTTCTTGAAGCTACAACAGATGGATTTCCTCCTATTATGATAATGCTCCTCATAAATCTATTTATAAGATAAATATTGAGAATTATGGAAGTTTTATGAATTCATTAGTTTCATTTCCTTTTAAAACAATATTTTTAATAGTGATATGTCATTCCACCGTCAATGGTATATGGGATAGGTTAAAAAAAATATTAGAAGGAAATAAAAAAAGTGATTAATACAAATTAAAAACATGGAGGTTGTAGAATGATTATCAAATAATGGGTGATTATGAATATGATAGGGAATTATTTTCAATTGTAAACGACATTTTCATCACAATCATATGAATTCGTAAAAATATGGAGGATAATATAGTTGTTTAAAATATCTTAAGATTTTTTTCTAACATCCTTAATGCTAACATCTTCTCATTTGAAGATAGAGATCCGAAAACTCTATCTTTGTATGATCATTATAGTACACTAATTATTTATGAAATGATTAGGGAAACATTTATGAAGGGAAAAAAGAATATTTTAGATTTATTTATTTCAAATCATCCATGAAAGAAATGATTATATAGATTCATGGGGAAGGATATGTTGCTAAATCAGACTCAAAACATCAGTTATGTAAAATCATTGATGAGTTTTTATACTTATTTTATAAAAATGTTAGAATAGGTACACCAAAAATAAAAGTTAAACTTCCCTTAATGTTATTTCAATGAGGATCTGTTGGGAACTTTGCAGAAAATTCTATTTAATGAATTAAATAAGATGATAGTGATGAAAATTAAAAATGGATAACAATTTCCAGGAAGAAATATGTTTATAAGTATATAACATTTATCAGAGGGAATGATAGAAAATTATCCAAATATAAAAAGAAATTTTATATATCTAAAGTTGATGAAGAAGAAAATAGTGAACTTGAATCTAAAAATATATTAAGAATGTTGGTTATAATAATTCTATTACAATAGTGAATAATGAAAAATTCAAAAGTAGTTATATTGATGTTGATGAAACCAAATTATATTATCATCTTAAATAATATTTGACACTATTTATGAGGAATATTTATAGGCTTGAAAAAGATATCAAGAACATGAAAAATTAAAATTACTCATCAAAACATTAACATGGTTTTTTCTAATGAGAAAGTCAAGTAGATGGAAGAGATGAATGATTTGAATAAATCTATGGAGAATGAAAAGAATCATTTTGAACATCTGGATTTGAATTATACGGAAAAACAATAAGCTTTGGAACGAGTCAAACTAAAACATTCTAAAGATAAACAGTGGGATATTTCAAAAAATCAATTTTTGAGGTTTGTGAATGATCTGGAAATGATAAATTTGAGATGTATAAAAATCTACTATCAAAGGCTGGGATGAAATCTAGAATTTGTTCTATAAAATGGAAATATTGAAAAGATATCTATGTTTCCAGGAACAACAAAGTCGATAATTCAAATGGTTTTAAAATGTCTGAGACCAAAAAAGTATCTAATAATTCTAATACTGATAATGCTAAAAAGAAATGTTAATTGATGTAGATGGTTTCTAAGAAACATGTTCAAAAATTCTGTTAGTATGGAATTTTTTGGTGTAAATATTATTATTTTAGATAATGCCAGTATTATGGTTGATTGATTCTTTTGAAAAATATGTGTTGTTTAATCCAAATACATTATTAATATCCCACTATATATGTAAATGTATGAGTGAGAGTAACTCCCATCAAAGGAAGAAGTCTTATAAGAATTCTCAGAAGAAAAATGAATGATTGGTGTGAAAATTAAAAATGGGATCCATCCTATAAAATAATTTACTGAATGATCTGAAAAGTCTTGAGACCTTTTCAAAGAATTCCTTGTTTTGTTATTGGCATAACAAATGTTCAATAAAATTTATCAAAATCCAGAGAAGATGAAATAAAAAGGGAAATAAAATTATCTTATTATACTAACAACTTTTTAATCTACAGAAGTAGAACAACCGGTGATTGTTTATATTAAGTGTTCTTCTCATATTAAAAGATATTCAAGTTTATTGAATAATGCAAAATATTTTAATGAAGGAACCGTGGAATATGAAAATGGTGAATATATGATAGTCAAAAGTGTTATATCATCCATCATTGGGAACTAAAAAATTTAAATCGAAGAATTATTTCTATGTTGATGGTATAAAACAAAACATTCTAAGTGATTCAATACATTGAGATGAAGGAATTTTTTTTAATAGACAATATGTGTTTTTTGTGAAGAGTGAGGAAAATATAAATATATATTCAAGATTCTAATATACATAAAGAAACATATTTCGAGTAGGTGAAAAAAAAACTTCAATTAATTGGGAATTATAAAAGAAAATTATTTGTGGAAGGAAAGAATCGGAAACATGTGTCAATGAAACATGAGTAAGTTATCAAATATGGACATTGTATGTGATCTTCTAGATATGTAAATAAAAAAATATTGGTATTGAAATATTTTTTTACAAAGAACAAATTAATAATTTGGTGCATATGATTATTTTGATTTTATAAAAATAACCCATGGAACTTATCCATTATGATATTTGTGGGACAATGAGATAAAAAACTAATGTTTATAAGTACATTATCAATTTTATTGATTAAACTACACACATTACTACTATTAATTATAGGAATCATATGTAAGATTCTTTTTAAATTTTTTCAATTTTAGAAGGAACATTGAGAAGGAATGTGAGTATTCAGTGAATATGTTTAGAAATAATAATTGGATTGAATAAAAAAGAACAATTTTAATGTTCAATTTGGAAGAAAAGAATTGGGATTTATTTTAGTTCATCATACACTCCTAAAAATGAGGGTGTTGAAAGGTGGAATAATAGTCTGGTTGAAATGCTGATAATTATGTCACTTGAACATTGTCTCTCTCATTATTTTTAGATTCAATCTATTATCATTGATGTGTAAATTAAAAACAGATTTTTCTTTGGTCCATGTTCAAATATGACTCCAAATGGAATGTGTTATAAGAATAATCCAACTGAAAAACACATAAGTGTTTTTGGGAGTCCATGGATCATAAATATGATAGGTGGAAACCATGAAACATTTGAGAAGAAATTTAATGATGTAATTTTTCTTAGCTATTCTCTAGAAGTAAGAGGATGTAAATGTTTCAATAAGTGTACAAAAATAATTTTTCATTTTATTGATGTGAAATTCAATAAATTGTATGATGAAGATAAACATACTCAGACATATTATGATGTTGAGACATATAACACAATTTTTGTTAACAATAATCAGAAGGATACTGATAGTGGTATTCCAAATCATGAAGAGGAATCATACTCATATATTTTAAGTGATGAGGATGAAACTCATAACTCTATTCCTCTGTTAAGGAATCAAGTGTAGTATAAGAACACTATGGTGACCAAAATTCAACAAATCATAAAAGATAATATAAAATCTGTTACAAATACTTATTTGTTTTCAAAAGTGGATATAAATTATGTGAATGATGCTTTTGAGAATCTACAATTGGGTTAGGCTATAAATGAAGAGCAGTATCAAATAAAAAATAATAATAATTGGGAACATGGACCCAAGACCAATAATAAAAATATTATTTGTATGAAAGGGGTTTTCTGGAACATGTTGAATGAAGATGGTGAAGTAATAAAAAAATATATGATTACTTTCCAATGGATATTCTCAGATTGAAGGTATTGATTTTGGTTAAAAATATGCACTAATAAAACTTTTACATGGAATCATAAACTTTTTTCCTTTTTTTGAACAATAAAGTAACAAATATTTTCAAATGGATATGAAATCTATATATTTCAATGGGGAAGACAATGATGAAGTTTAAATTAAACAACGATGTTTATTTTTTGTTAAAAAATAAAAAATTTATAATTTTAAGATGAATAAATCGTTTTATGGGATTAAACAATCGTCAAGAGAATGTCATTATAAAGAGGATACTTAAATGCGGGAGATTAATTTTAAAAAAGGAAGAGTTGATTACAATATTTATATCAAGGGAAGTTAGATGTTTTCCCTTATTGTAATTTTTTATGTTGATGATATTATCCTTTCAATGAATGAAGAATGTTGTTGGGAATGATTTCATTAATTGGGGAAAATGTTTGTTTGAGATGACTTTTCTAAGAGAAATGAAATTCATTCATGGATTAAAAATCTTGTAGAATAATATTTGTTAAATTTATCAAGAATTGTATGCTAGAGAACTTATTAAGAAGTTTTTCATCAAAAATTCATAACAAGTTTCCACAAAAATTTAACTGGGAAGAATTATGTGTAATGATAATGAAGGTAAGAATATTTATCAGAAGGAGTTTCATAAGTTTTTTGAAAGTATGCTATATTTTAATACTTAAAGACATGAAATTTTCTATGTTGTTTCCTTATGAGTTTGATTTAGAGTACTCTTAAATAATATCATTAAATTTTTCGAAAACAATTCATAGATATATCAAAGGAACATCAAATTTTGGAATTTTTTATGAAAGCTCATAAAATATTTATTTTCATTTGTATTTACATGCTGATTGGGATTGAATTGATAATGATAAAATATACATATCTAGAAGAGTTTTATTTATAGGAAAAATTTGTCATAGTTTCAATAAAAATAAGAAAAATTCAAAAACTCATATTATGGATGAAGCTGATTATGTTTCTCCTACTAAATCCACTACCCAACATATATGGATAATGACTTAGATAAGAGGTTTTTTTGAAGTGAATTTTCCCTTGCTCTTAGGTTGTGAAAAAAATTATGGGAAAAGCCTTACCAGGAATCTAAAATAATATTATAATTCAGAAAATATTGATATCAAAAATCTTTTTACCCAAGGGCATGTGAATATGAATTAATTGAAGCTAGATTTTGTTCCTACATCAGGACAAGTTTCTTAAAATTTCAAAAAGCATATAATAATTGAACATTTTTATGAGGTGATAATAAACATGAATTTCCAAAATCATTCTCATTAATGTTAAAGTATGGGTTTCTATACCCTCTCTCATATTATATATGTATAATTTTGTCATGTGGGAGTATTTTGTCATAAATATATCCATTTTATATGTTCTAAACATTTTAATGAATGATGTATAAAGGGGGTGTTTTGGGCTAGTTGTTAATTTAGCATGTTAGTGTTTAAACTATTCTAATTGTGTGATGGAGTGGTTGTGGGAAACAAAATGTTTGTTATAATAAAGTGTAAAAAGAATATAAAGGGGTGAATAAATTTGAGAAGAATAACTGAAGAAGTTTTCATGATCACTAATTTCTGATAGTATGGTTTTGAGGTCAATAATTATTATTTCCAACATTGTGTTAGGTCACATTGGATTAGAAATATTAATAATTAATCCAGTACTTGATAATAAAAATTCAATGATTTATGTACCTTGGTTGACAATAAAATACAAAGGTGGGTGTTATTTAACCAAGATGATAAGGAATATGATTGTATTTCAGAATAGTTTTTTCGTTGTCAATGAATATTAAAATGTATAGAAATCACCTCACTTTGAAAAATAGGGTGATTTTATTTTCCATTGTATTTGGTAAATTAAGCTCACAATTCATAATAAAGACCATCATATTGTGTAAATATATTCTGTATGAAAAGTTTCATTGGACTCACCTTGGTTCTAGAATGTGAGGAAGATCATTATAATGAACGTATTCAAATTTAGCATGGATTTGATGTATACCTGATAATGCATGATCTTAGAGTTCTCATAAATAGTTATCATTTGAGAAACATTCTATAAAATATTGATGATTTAATGTGAGAGTTCTTCCTATTGTATTAAGTCCAATAATATTAAGACTTTGTGGGAATGAAAGTGGTTATTTGGAGAAAGAAATGTTATAATACTTTTGATTGAAATTAACATGATGAAATGTTGATTCTCAATGTATTCAAAGTCATGACCATGTGATGATACATGAAGTGGTTTTTGAAATTAATGATCTATGTTCTTAGTCCATTGGTGTGAGATCATCAGATACTAATTTGATTGAAGGATGTAGATGATGATCATAATGAGAGAAATAAAAGATAAGAGAAGATGTTTCTGAAGTCAAATCATTGAATAACAGTCCATCAGATTTCTTATGTCATCATAATTACAAGAGGGAAAAAAATTCACTGAGATTTTTTTGGACTAATGAAAAGAAAAATAAGTAAATTTTATGTATGATGATAAGAAAATAAGGTCATAAAATTAACAGCATTGTAGTCATCCATCCATCCAGTTTAATTTTTTATCACATGTTTTTTTATACAAAATGTTAATAGAGAAAAATGATTTTCCAAAATGAGTGGTTTATGAAAGAAATAAAGAAATATGATTTGTTTTCCAATTTTTTTATTTCATGTGGTTCAAGAGAAAGGACTTTGTTTTCTATTTCAAATGGGGGTTAAGAAACATCTCATCAAAGCTAAAAACATTTATTTGAATAAATCTCAAACTGATCAATCAGATATAATTTTACACTGATATCAGTAAAAGTCTAGGGATTGTCTGTCTAATTAAGAGAAAAAGAATCATTCTTAAAGGGTTTGAAGATGATGTAATAGCATTTTTAATGGTATTTTGAAGTTTGAGTAATATGTGTGCTTTTATTTTTATCAGTTATTATACAGAATATTAATTGGAAGATATATGTTTTACATGTCTAATTTATTTGTATAGAGAAACATATTTATGAATCTGTTGTCTTCCTCATAATGGAGAAATTAGAATGGTAAAATTAATATTTCAGTCCGTGTATAGAAATTTAATTGTATGTCTTTAGTTTTAATTTTTTTGAAAGTATGTGTAAATATAACATTGAGAAGATATATATTTATTCATATATGAAAACAGTACAGAGAATCATAATGAAGAAATCATATAGGAAAACAAGAATTATAATCGAAATCAGACTGATGTTTTTGAAAAAGTCATAAGAGAGTTGAAGTTAAAATAATATTTGAGATGATTTGATAAAATTTGAGAAGCGTATGTGATATCAAAAATGTTTCCAAAATTCAAGGGAAAAAGTAATTTTGTGAAATTTTATTGACCTGGAAAATGTTTTAGAATCCCGACCCAACCTTTTCAGGTTACTTATAAATAGTGGATGTACTTTCTCTTTCCTGATAGAAGTACTCTAGAGAGAGAAGCTTCAATGTTTTTGGGTGAAGATGTTTCTACATTTATCATTACCATATGAATAATCTAGAAATATAAATAAAGGATGGAATGAGTGATCTTGTTTATCTAGTCATCATATTGTGATGGATTATCAGACTATGAAATCTGATTGGGTTTTCCAGACTGTGGATTAAGAATGTTTGAATTGTTTCAGCAGTATTATGAAAGAGAATTATTTCTGAATTGTGTAATCAAACATGGGAATGAAAGAGGGAAATTATATTGCGTATTATTATGATTTCTAGACTAGTTTATTGTCATATTTAGGGTAAAAAAGTGATGAATTATCTTTGAATAACATATTTTTCAAATATTATCATGCAGCCCTCTAAGAAATTTGCTACAAATTATTTTATTACATCTTCGATCTACATGAACAACATGTATTGTTGTACTAAACATAGATCTACATGATTGTAAAAAAATATCAGTCATTGAATTCCACACATAACGATTGATTTTTGTTCTATTTTGTGTAAATAGATTATTTCCAAACCATACCAATGACATAGATACTCTTGTTGATTAGTGAAAATTGTTTATCTTGTGTTCTTGTGTATGTGTGTATTTTTTTCTTCCTAAAGGGAATATATTCATTAATAAGAGTTGAATATTGTTCTAGATATAAGGAAACATAAGTGAATAAAGTATCATTGATTCACCCCTCCCCTCCTAGTGACCATACTATATTTTATTAGAAATTATAATAATATCACAATCTTGATGATGATCTATTATCCTTTTTGGGGTATATTAAATTGATGCATGATACATTGATTTTCATAGTGTCACATCACTTTATAGTGGAAGTTTTTCACATTAGATTTTTTTGATTCCCTTGTAATCACTAACTTGGTGTACTTTTTCTCTACACTTATAAAAAAATCACATTACCTTCACGTAAGTACGAAGGTGTTTCTTCCCACAATTATATAATGTGGGGAAATAATTCTTTTGATTATTCCATTAATTAATCTTGTGACATTCCATCCTCTTATTTTATTTCATCCATTCAATACCATATGACCTAGATGATTCAATACCCATCTCATTATCACATGTTACTATTTCCTCATATGGTGAGATTTTGTTGACATAATTTTCATTCAAAATATTTTCTTAAGACCAGAAAATATATGATCCTTCTTACTATTTAGATCATGTACACATGTCAGGATCAGGTTTTATCAAATATGAACCACTTATCAATGATGAAATACCCTAAATTATTTTATATCATTATAAAATATAACATATAATCCCCAAAACCAAGAGCTTGTGCATTACTATATTCTATTGGCATAGATTCAAGATTAAAATACCATGGGACCAAAAAATTCAAAGGATTGAATTAACATATGACATAAATGAAACTCATATTATATTGGGAAATAAAAAATAAAAAAAGGATATATAATAAAACGAAATGGACTACATTAATGAAATTTTGTTCAAATATTTCTTCATTATAAACTAGGGGAAGGAAGAAAAAATGAGTGGCATATAATGACCAGTAACGGAATGTAAAGCGGAAGAAATAATTAATTGATGAGAGTAAATCAACATATAAAGGTATATAACTGATAACATATTAAAATAAAATAATTGGATAAGGAATAACCAATATGGAAAGGTGATAAAATGAAACTCATACCATATAATAAATAAACTGATAATGAAATGAATTCATAGATATGTCTATGCAATAGTTTCTTGGAAAATAATAAAAAAATTAATTCTAAATAAATTAATTTCCTAATTGTTTGATTTAATTTTTTCCTCGGATCGTTAAGTTACATACCATGGTTTTAAAAATAAATTCTTTTTTCGATAGCATACATGATACACCATATCTAGTTTATATAGAAAACTAAATATTATTATTTAAATGTTACCATTATAACCTAGATGTTTCAATGGAGATAATGAACAATATTAACTTAAAAAAAATATAGGGGTTACACATGTTTATATAGTGACGATTCTTTGTTTGTAAAATTAATTATAAATAAAAATACAAAGTAATTGAATATAAAGTATGTGTTTTACTGAAAAACAATTTAAATGTGAATAATTGTGTTTATAAAATAACCCAATAACTATTTATGGATTATATTAATGAAATAAAATTCAATATGAATTTCAAAATTTTCCTTATACATTTTCTATATAAGATGTAAGAACTAATTCAATTTTATATAGAAAGAAGTATTTTTGAAGAAGGAAATTTTTACTGTCTTCTGACATAGAACCTATTTCAAATCTATTTTATGAAAATTTTATAATTTCTATTTTACAAAATAACCTTTTGATTTGGAATTGGGTTATCAAAATTTACTTTGGTGGAATTTTTGGTTATTTTTTTGATATATTTCATATTTTAATGAATAATGAAGAATACTACGTTTTAATTTAGAAATGGTTTTTTCTTAAAATTTAATAATATTATTATATTATCATATTAAATTTTTTAATATATATTTAGATTAAGATTTAATCACTTAATCCAATGTATGTCATTGGAGTAATTTGTATTTTGAAATTAGATATACAACAAAATTGATAATTTTTAACATCTCTTTTACCTGGATTCTCACCATGCCTGCAAGATTACTGTTAAACATAATTTACCCACTTCAGTGAATTTTATTTTAAAAAATAGAAATACATGGTTTTAATCGTTTTGAAAAATGTGACCGAATAATATCAACTTATATTTTGGTGAATAATAACTTTTGCATTTTATTTACAACATCTATTGTAAAATTTGGTAATTAAACGTAAAACTAATATGACATTATTATAAATTTTCCCTTATACTTGGATGAGTGTGATTCAACATAAATCCTCATTTGGCTGGAATTATAACCATTGTAACATAATTGGGTAAGAATATGACATCTGTTATATTATATATATAGATAAGTTTAAAATGTCATACTAATATTTTAATATGTAAATAATTTTTAATATAGGGTAATGTAAATGATAAATTATAATCTAAATATTCATTTGAAGAATATTTTTGTCTAAATTATTATGATTTAGATATAAATTTTTGACATTAAATAATTGAATTTAATTATGACACAATGATGTCGAATTAGTTGATTTATTAAAGGACAACTAAAAAAATGATACTAATAATATTAAAATAAATATAATCTAAAATATTTTATGCCATAAAATAATTTTATAGATGAATTTGACATTTTATATTTGTGTTAATTTCTTTTTTTTAGTTAATAATGTTTTTTTATTTCAAAAAAGTCAAATAATGAAAATTGTCAAAATTAACAAAATTCATATCTTAAAATAAAAAAATTTCATTAAAAGATATAAAATTTATGAATATATAATATCCATCCAAATAGTTGAGGTATTTATAAAAATTTCATTAATGAATCATTAATTTTTCATTTTTCATGATGTTCTAATTATTATAAAAAACAAATTGTAAATTAATTGATAAAATGGTAAAAGATTAAAGTGATTCAAACAAAAAGATGAATATTTAAAACTTACATAATTTTTATTTGATGTATATATGTTGACCTATTATACTAATATTGTCTAAATTAATCAATTTTAATACATTTGGAATATAAAATGGGTGTATATTAATTTAAAAAAATTTATAATTCCAGGATGGCCCCTCCGCTCTCCTATAGAAATGCACTCTTCTTATCTAGTCCTTACACTTAAAAAACAATATGGTTATAAGAATACATCCCTAAAATGTTTCATATAATCCCTAATAACATTATTTACTCATTATATTGGTCATAACACCATCCTTATATTTTTTAAGGTGTTAATGAATGTTGATAGTCTGAAGGATGGTGTTTTTATTTAAGTGTATTTATTTTATTTCTTTTTGTACATCCTTTAAATATTATGCAACCTTGATGCGATACTAAATCCAATATCCTCAAAATAATGATATTTTATTAGGTTAATATAATCTTCTAAATCCATCTCCACTTCAATAAAATTTGAAACGAATTAATCGATTATGCGTACGTGTGTACTATCTCCTCCATGAACCAATATAATTCTTTTTCCATAACCATATTTCATGACTAGTTATAATTATGTATTTAATATTCATATGTAATACTAATGAAATTTTAATCATTATAAGATAAATAGTATATCAATTAAAATTTTAATTTCCATTCACATTATAATGATAACATCATTCCGGCGTATGTGTAAACTATCATCTCCACAAAGTGATGTGATTAATTTTAATTCACCACGTCACTTTTATGATTTATATAATTAAATTTAAATGATTAAAATTATTTTATTAATTTTATGATAATTATGTAGGATAATATAATAATTACCTTATTTCCATAATGATCAATGATTAATGGAATATTTACTCATGCATATATACTGCATACCGTCTTCATGATTATAACAAACTTCATTTTTCATATCCATAAAAAATTGTTTTATTTGAATGTATAGATAATGTTTATAAGTGATCATTATTTCAGGAATATTACTTTGTAGATTATTATCTTATGACCACATGGAATATTGACAACATACCAAGTTTATTTTCTACTCTAGTACTGAAAATCGAAAAAACATCTAATATGAAGTTAAATAATTATATAATTGACATAACATGGAAATGAGTGATATAATGGGAATAATAAATTTTAAAAATGTTATATATCATGTATAAATTATCCTAATATTTTTTATGGAAATAAATAATGTATGATATGAGTGGGACTAGAGGTTTGAGATTTCCTCTCAATCTCATTTATTGAGACATTTCTAGATGATATACACATTTATTATACTGTGAATTGTATATAATGACCCTTTTACAATACATATCCATATGATAACAAAACTAATGTTTTTTAATGTTTGGAAAATTTTTCTACTTTCATGTGTCTTAGACATTAAATGTTCATAATTGTAGATGACTCTTTCAGTAAAAACATTGTTTCAAATGGTTTCTAGATTTATTATTCTATATTATTATCATTAATGCCCATTTTTTAGAAATGTTTTTAAGGATTTATTTACATGTACTTGAAATTTTTTATAATATTAATTAGTTTAAAACGTTTTAAATTGGTAGAAGACACTTTTATTCAAAATTAATATTTTTAAATGTTATATTTGTGTTTTAAAAATAGATTGATTATTTTAATAACATGGAATGTTTTTTTACATATACGCCATGAATGGGATTTTTTAATTTCTTTTGGATATATTTCATTTAGGTTTATTTTAAAATATTACAATTTTATTTTGAACTATTTTATTTTCATTTATTATTTTGCGACTGGTAAAAATGATATGTGATTTCAATGTAGAAATGTCATTTTCCCTTTATGCATGTTTTGTGTGTTATTATTATGTTATGGTTCTTGGGAATTGATTATGTATATATTTGGTTACATGATAAACCAAATGTGGTTGATCCTATTATAGATCTACAATGCATTTTGTAATGAGATATATTTAAATGATAATGTTTCTCCTAAGAGATTTAGGGAATATATTGTGATGAATATTCGAAATTTACCATTAATGATTCTTTTAGTTTCCAAAGTTAAAATGTAAAAATGATATAGATTCTAAAATTTCCCTATATGATTTATGATTTCTATGTGTTTCCATGAATATTATGATTTCATGTGGTAAGCTAAAGTGTTTGTGTTTTTTTGGGAGAAATGTTTGATATTTTGAAAAAAAATTCATGAGTTTAAAATATTTATTGAGTAATTGTTACATTACTTATTTTTTAACCCTTAATATGATTTTTTTTCTCATGCAATGTTTTTGATATTTTTTACAAATGGTATAAGGATTGTTAAGATAATGTACAGAGATAAGATTATTTTTATGATTTTTTATCTAGAAATATAATTCATGTTTTATTTTAAATTGTTTTTTATTATAAGAAAATGGATAATGAGTATTCTTGACTACATTATAATTGTTCGGTAATGTTTTAATTTTTATGGCATTATTCAATAAAAATATAAACCTAATAATATCCTCAATGTGATTGAATGTAAATTCCTGACTAAAAATAATATTGTGAAATGTTTAAGGTTTAGGCCTTTCAGTTGGAATCAATGGATGGTTTATTAAACATTGGATATCAGGATAATTTCATAAAAATTATGGATATAATCCTGTGTTAATGATTTGTAAGTTTATGATAAGGTCAATGTCTTAAAAACCCATTTTGAGGCTTTATGTTCTGAAATTTTAAGACGATTAACGGTATTTTTGAAGTCTTTTATTTTTAGGGAATTTGGTTTTATTGCATTTTATGATAAAAAATGAAATGTCTGAAATAAACATTGATGTTAAAATATTTTATTGTTAATTTTAGGATTTTGTCATATTTTTTGAGTTTTATATTATTAATATTGTTTTATAAGAAATAAACCCCACATGATAGGTGGAAATCTATTGCATTAGAGAAAGTTCCAATAATCGATCTCAAAATCAATGAGAAACAATGGTGAATTACCTTCCACTAGCCAATTTGATGTCCCTGGTTATTAAGAATATTTATTTTTAGTTAAAAGAGTTGGTGGAATAATAATATGTTTATTTTGGGAACTTATGTTTCATCAAATGGATGTACTTAATATTTTCTAATGATTTGTTGATTATGTGATAAATATTATTTTTGGAAGAAGTTCACTATATTGGGAATCCTATGATCAAGGTAAATTGAATACTATGGGATTTTAATTGAGGAGTAATTGTTAAATTATAATTTCGAAGTATTTATTATTTTAATTGTGGACATATGTAGAATTTTGATATTTGTGGAAATGATTAACCTCTCATGAAAAATATGTGATTAGGTTAATTAATTTTTTTAATATTACATCAAGGGTGGGTGATCTTATTTTTAGATAAATGTTAAAATTTATCTTCGATGACTATGTGATAAAATCCATCTGAATTTTGTGTTTCAATTTTAGTTGGGGATATTTTGAAGAATTTAATGTATTGATATTTTTAGAATGGTTTGTGTTTTACTTTGTGTGTCATTATTGAATTTTTAAGATTAAAAGTAGTTTTTCATCATCCAATGGTTTATTATTTTTAGATAATTTTTTTACTATATACTAATGATATTGGTTTTAGTAAATTATTCCAGACAATACAAATAGATTATTAATCTTTTGAACATTATTTGAATTCATAGATGTTTATTCATCTTAAATACTAATAGTTTGGAGAAAAATATGATCTTAAGGTGGAAACTGACCAATGGATGATTCTATATTATTAAAGTATGTTTCTTTCCTTATTATCTTGGTTTATGAATAAAATGAATTCTTTAACTTTTTGAAAATGATCTTAAAAAATGTTTTGTTTTTACTTATCCTTCTATGAAATCAAATATCATTTAACCCATAACAAATTTATGGTTTTGTGATTCTTAATTTTATCATAAAAGTATTTTCTATCACTATCCATCAGAACCTGATGGTTATTTTTCTCTTCTATATCCTTTTTCTCATACATGGATCTTAGTATGTATTATCTCAGGAGACTATCAAGATTACATTTCTATAAATGATGAAGCTTTATTAATACTTGTTTTGAGGAGAGAATTCAATTAAGGTATTTTGAAAATTAAATCCCTTATTTATTGATTCTGAGTTAAAATTGTGATGATTCAATTTACAAGCGGGGGGGGGGGGATTTAAAATACTATGATTTTTAAAATAAATACTTTGTTCGATAGCATACACGATACACCATATCGAGATTAATGAGACAACTAAATATTATTATTAAAATGTGACCATTATAAGCTATCAATTAGAATTAATTGATTGAAAAATATTAACTAAATAATGAAAATTGGTTTTATAAATTTCTATATAAAGACGATTCATTTGATAGGAAATTAATTAGAAATGAACCTTCAAAAAAATTGAATATAAATGAAAAAATTTAATGAAAAACTTTTTAAGTGTGAATAATTGTGTTCATAAAATAATAAAATCAATCATGTTGGATAATAATAATGAATTATAATTTCAATATGATTTTTAAAATTCTTATTATTATTTTTCCAGACATGATATGAGAATAAATTTAATTTTGGGTATATTTTTTTGATAAATTTCATATTTAAATATATAATGTAACATTCTATGGTTTAATTCAATACCTATTTTTATTCAAATTTATTTTTATTATTATATTTTCATTTTAATCGGGTTTATATAAAAATTATATTATGTTGTTATCATTTAATATAATGTAGGTCATTAGTTTAATATTTATATTGAAATTATATATAAAAACTTCTTGAAATACTTAAACTTCACTTTTTCTTAACTTCTCTCTAGGTCTGCGGTATTAGTGTCAAACATTATTTAAAAACTTTGGAAAATTGAATTTTTTAAAAAGGTCATAAATTATAGTAATAAGTATAAATTATTTTTATAATAAGATTAACATAATTTTTTGTAAATAGTTACTTGAATATTTTATTTACCACAGTTAGGGGAAAATCAGACAATTAAAGGAAAAAATAATATTATAATATTATATAATTACACAAAAAATTTTCCTAATTTCATTGGATGATTGGTTTTATAACTATATCAACGTTAATCTGAAATTGTAACCTTTTGGGACATAATGGAAATAATATGACATTGATTATATTTTATACAAAGATAAGATAAAAATGTCATACTCATATTTTAATAATTAAATAATTTTAAATATATTGCTATATAGAAGAAAAATTATTCAATTAATATTAATTAGTAATATAATATTTCTATCAAAAACATGATAATTTATTTATAATTTTTATACATTAAATAATTATATTTAATTGTGACTCAATAAGGAAACAGTAAAAGATTTATTAAATGTAGAATCAAATAAATGATATTAATAACATTAAAATAAATATAATTTGAAATATTTGATGCCATCAAAGAATTATATGGAAGAATTTTACTTTTTATAGATTTTTTAAATAATTTTGTTTCGATGGAATCATTATTTTTGATTGTGTAAAATGTAAAAAATGAATTTTTGAAAAATTAAAAAAATTCATATCATAAATATAAATTATTTAATTAAATGATGTAAAATTTATAAAAAAAATATAAGGAGAAAATAAATGATTTCTGTGTAAACATTTCATCAATTACTCATTAATTGGTATTTTTGAATTATTAGGTAATTATTTTAACCATCAAAGAGAAAATAACATGATTAAATAGTAGGAGATAAAAGGGGTAAAAAATCTAAGGACTAAAAAATTGTCAAAACATGTCTAATTTTCATTTTATTATTTTATTTTGACCCCTGATAATCCTATATTTCAACCTAATAAATTTTTACACATTTTAAATAGAAAATGAATTTCTATAAATTAAATATATTTTATAATTCCATGAGTTCTCCTCCCCTCTCTTATAAAAGGAACTCTTATTCACTATCCCATACACTTGAAAAAAAATTTCTATCGACCCATAACTTCCCAAAACCATTCCAATAAAACCTCCCCACAATTATGAAGCCTTAATTTATTAATAATTCCCTCTTTATATGTGTTATGGTGTTAAGAAAAGTTGATCATCCGAATGAAAGGTAACATTTTTATTTTTTTGTTTTCATTTTGTTTCTTCTTCAACTTCAATAAAATATTATCCCATAGTATTAGATAATAAATCTTGAATTATTAATATAAATATTTGTTATCACGCTAATATCATTTCTCAAATCCATATCAACTTCCATAAATGGGAAAGTAATTAATATTTTGTGCGTAAGTGTGAAATATCACTTCAACAAACCGATATAATTCGTTTTACAGAAAAATATATCATGATTAGTTATAATGATTTTATTATTTTTCATATGAGATATTAATAACATATTAACCATCATAACATTCTAATATATCACATACATTCTTACATTCCATGAATATAAAAATTATAACCTTGTTCATACGTACGTTTGAACAATCACCTCCATAAAGCTATGTGATTCATTTTTATTCACCACATAACTTTTATGATTTTTTAAATATATTTAAATGATTAATATGATTTTAATAGAGGGCCTCTGAGATTTGGGTTCCCCAATCTCGCGGAGGCTAGGGTTTTCTTCCGAATTCTTATCCTTCCCTCCTATGGTGGCTCTAGTCCTGGCGTATCCTGATCTGGAGCTCGGCATGGCCCGGCGTTGGATCAGGCACTGTGGAAGGGACCGTTGTGTCCGTGGATTCTCGAGTGTGGTGGGGTTGGAGTGGCTCGGTGTTAGCTTTGTTGTTCCCTGTAGTTGCTCATCGACTGCTCTGGAGTGGATCGGGGGAGGGGAGGTATTCCGGATCTGGTATGGTTGGATTTTGATTTTGTGTTTGATTTCCTTTCATGTTGGATCTGGGATCGGTTTCATGGAGATTTGGGTGGTGTCCCCGTGATGTTGTTGTTATCGGCTTAACCCTGCTTGAGGATCTTGTTGCTAGTGGGATCATCCGAAACCGGAGTGATTCGCTCATTTGGAGGTCCACCACCATCTTTTGTGTTATTCTTTACCCTTCTCTGGCAGTCCTCTCATGGATGTTGGTAGCCATCATGGGTTCTTTTCGCAGCTCAGATCCACCTAGATTCAAGCCCATAGTAGAGCTTCTTGGTGGGATCAACTATATCCCCCTCTATAGTGATGATTCTTGGGTTGGATGTTGGGTCATCCAGCCCTAGGTGGTGGTGATACTGTTCCCTATTCCATGGGGTGTCAGCCTCAGTTGTGGTGGAAAGCAGTTATGGTGATGGACAGAGTTAGTGTGCTGATGGGGATGGTCTTGATGGCGGGTCTCCATTCTGGTAGCAGTGACCATGATTATGGTGGTGTTTGTGGGAGATGGAATTAAAAATACATTTGAATTCATCTGTATTAGATGATTCTTTTCGATGTGTGTTGTTTGGTTTATTGGATTTTGAATGGATTTTGGATAATTTTGTTCTTCTGGAGGTTCTGGTGATTTGGCCAAGGTTAGGAGTGTGTATGTTTCATATGTTTCATATGTTATTCGTCAGAGGTCGCGTTGCGGTTTCCTGTGGAGTAGGGTGAAACATCCGGACGGCCTGATATTCCTTGATCTGGTCTGTTCATCAACCATTGTGGATTTTCTCTTCTCGGGACCCTTCTCACTTCGCTGGAGGGTTGGGCAGAATCCGAATGGAGTTTGTGAGTAGGTTTTTGGCTTTGGTCAAGTGCTAACGGTCGCATCGGTGGGCGTTTGAGGAGACCAGTTCTGAGGTTTTTCCAGCTCTCCTGATGCTTGTTTCCCACAGTTCATGGTACCTCGGCCAGTTCTGTGTGACTTCAACTCCAGTGGTGATGGTTTTTCAATTTTAAGGATTGAATGAATTCCATCAACTGTGCTTAGATGATTTTTAGTGGTGAAGTGGTGAATTGGTGATGGGGTGAGGTCATGTATGGTTTCTATCGTTTTCCTTAAAAGTATTTGCATAATAGAAAAAACTATTTTCAGTAATATGATTTTAATAATTATATGATCATTTTGGAAAGATATAATAATAAATACCTTCATTCCTTAATTACCAATGGAGAATTGAAGAATTACTCATGCGTGCGTATGACCTATTGTCTCATTGATTACAACTTTGTTCATTTTTCATAACAATAATTAATGGTTTGATTTAAAATATTAATTAATGTATAAAAGAGAGCATAATTTGATTAATATTATTCTAGATATGATATAATTTTTACCACATGTACTATTCACATTATACCATGTTCATTTTCAACTGAAGTACGGAATATCGATAAACCATCTTATATGAACTTTAATAATTATGTAATTTATATAACATGAACATAATTGAAATAAATCAAAATAATAAACATGAAAAATGTTCTTAAAAATCTATTAATTAACCTATGTGTAATATTTTCTAAAATAAATAACGTACAAGAGGATTCAGATTTGAGGTATGGAATTTCGTCTCGATTTACTACTATTAAGACATTTCATGATGATATGCATCACTATTATTTTATGAATTGTAAATAAAACCCCTTTGAAATTCTATATACATTCTATATCTATACTCATGCAAATTTTTTCAAAATATTTATACTTTCATGAGACCTCTAATTTATATTTCTAAAATTTTAAATGAATCTTAAAAAAACAACATTTTAAATGTTTTAAGGATTTTTTATTGTAAATATTTCTCATTAATATCCATTTTTTATATGTTTTTAAATATTTATTTTTATGGACATGCATTTCTAAAAATTATAATTCATTGAAAATGTTACAATTTTGTATGATACACTTTGATTGAAAAATATTCCCTCTAAATGTTTTAATTGTGTATTTAAATTGGATTGATTATTTCAATAACATGTAACGATTTTTATATATATTCCATGAATGGAATTTATCACATTCATGTAGCTATATTTTATTTCTCTTTAATCTTAAAGTTTAACATTTTATTTTAAAATAATATGTTTTCCTTTATGAGTTCATGACATTTAAAGATAAAATGTTATTTCAAAGTAGAAATATTTTTTATGACTTTTGTGTGTGTTATGATTAAGTTAGGTTTCTGGAAATTTTTTTATATATACGGGTGGTTCTGTGATAATCCAATGATAAGTGTTCCCATTATATAACTCCCATGCATTGGGTAATGAGATGGATTTATATGATAATGTTCATCCTAAGAGATTTATGGAATACACAGTGATTGGTATTCCAAATATAACAATGAAGGTTATTCCATATGTAGTTCTGAAGGTTACATTGTTAAAATGATATGGATTCCAAAATTTAACTTTATGATATAATAATTCATTAGTTTCTTCAGGAATATTATGATATATTGAGTTAAGATAATGGGTTTATGTTTTACTGGTGAAAAGTATGATTTTGTGAAAACATTTTCATGAGTTAAAATATTCAGGGACTAATGGGGTCATTCCTTATTTTATATCCCGTATTGAGAATTTTTTTCATCCCAAGTTTTTTAAATGTTTTCCATAAGGTATAAGTTTGGGTATGTTAATGGAAGTATAAAATATGATTTTTATAATGTTTTTTATGAAAAAACATTCAGGTTTTATTTTAAAATGTTTAAGATTAAGAAAAAATTGATAGTGAGTAATCTTTCCAACTTTGTAATAGTTGAGTTGTTATGTAATTGTTATGGCATAATTCTTTAAAACACTAAACTTGAAAAATATCATCAATGTGAATAAATGTAAATTATTTACTTAACTCAAGATTACATAATTTTTATGGATGAGGACTTAAACATGATTATTTTCCCATTCATAAATTTCACGGTCAACTCATTACTCATATATTGAATAATATATTTAATTAATTAACAACATGTCATAACAAATATCCATATTCAATTAAAGATACAGTTTTATCAACAATTCCATAGTTAATAGATTAAATTTTAAAGTGAACACTCATGGTAAATATGGTACAATTATTTTGAAATAATAATATAAACCAACCATTAATGTTAATATTCAAGGAAGTACAAAATTAAAAATAATTATAATAACGTGATTGGATCATGATAAGGTTAACAATCATAAAATAAAGTATTATTGCCAAGGTAACTTTTTCCTCATATACATTATCAAGATGAAACAATTAGGTGAGATAATTAAAATTAAAAAATAAAATAACATTATGTATTAATGTGTCATGATATTAAATTAAAATGGTGTAGTATATAAACCACAATAAAGTCAATTTGTGTATAGTAATAAATATGTGTCATTGAAATGTTAATTTACACAAATAACCTTACATTGATTCTGACTTATTACATGAGTATTTATATACCTAAATAATATATTTTTGTTAATTCGTTAATTTTTCTAAACTTTTTTAAATTTCTATCATAACATTAATTTCCATTATTACAATTTTTAAACATCCACTTAAAAAATTCAGTTTATGTTTGGTGTTTGTACCAGATTTGGATTACATGTGAAAAATTAATTTGGTTGGTCAAAAATGTTCAAAGAGTTCAATATATAAACATTAATAGAATAATAATCACAATGTAATCATCATATTTTTAAAAAAATTATTGTTTTAAATCCAGTCATGATCGGTGGTAATGAAAAATGTTCTAACATCACAATCATTGAGATCAAATGTCATACGCACATAGGAGAAACCATTCCATTTTTTTAGTTATCCTTATGGAAAGAAGGTAAGTAAAACAGTATCATTACATAATTATAATTATATCGTAAATTTTATTTTATTTTATCTTATATATTTATATTTATACATAATTCATGTTATTTAAAAGGAATCACATCCTGTCCGGGAGGTCGCAGTTCACACGTCCACAACTGACGCTATCACCTTTTGGTGTGTGAAAAAAGGTAATAAAAAAAATGATATATTATATTTATAGAATGATAATTATGTCATTAATATCATATATATGTCATTTATATTACATTTTTTTAATTTAATATATACTTTATATGTTCTATGTAATGTTGGAATGAACGACATCACATTGAGGAGGTAGTATCCCCCACATGCACAAATGATGCTATCGTATCACCAAAAAATGAAAAACATAATTGTAGTGTTACGTAAAAATTAAATAAGTATAAATAAATTATTAAGACCATATATAACATATAGAAATATAATTTACATCATAATACCCACCATGAGAGGTGTTAAATGATGAATGGACAATCATCGTTTCGGGAGGCAGTAGTTCATCGTATAAAGAAATGGTATGTTTGTCACCCATTAGATAGATGTGTGTGTATGTAAAGGTATAAACCATAACATAACCACATATAAGTGTATTTGAGATAATTCTATTATTATGTAATCAAGAAATAATATTTTTTGAGGGGGTTGAGAATGAAAATAAATAAAAATAGCTTGAGAATGGATATTACCTCTTATCTAGGGATGTCATTTTGGTTTACACTAAAGGAAATCCATGGATGGAGTTTCTCTAACAGTAAGACTTATAGGTTTAGGTTAGGGATTTTTGGAGCTTATTTTTTTAGAATTTGGATCATCCAATTTTCTTGATATGTGTAAATAAGTGGTAGGGGCGAGTTCTTTTTTATAGTGGAGGAGGAGTGTCATTTTTTTAATTAATAAAAATGTAATTCAATCCACGTTTTACCTTGTCAAGTTGCCCTAATAATGGTTAAATCATATATAAGTGATTGTATATAATAAATATGAATATAAAATCACTTTTGTATAGGTTTATTGGTCATTTTTAGCATTAAGAATAAGGTTTAGTTCATTGTTAAGAAAAATTTTCTCTTTGTCAAAATAATTAATTTTAATTACTTTTCATAATATGTTTGGTAAAAAAATAGTTTTTAATTATTAGAAATTAGAAATTATTCTTATTCAAATTTTGGAATCGATTTTTATAAATTACAATCACAAAAGTGGTAGAAATGAATTTAAATGTTATCCCGTAGAAGGGGACAACCATGCAGATTTTAAAGTAAAAATGTTCAAAAGTATTATATCGTTCATTAGTTCAATTTAAAAAGAGAAATTGGTTAAAATGACCAAAATTTGGATAAATTATGCAATATTTATCTAATCATGTTTTGTATCAAATCAAAAATATAATTTTACCGTATTAATAAATTGTATAAAATATCATATTTGAAATAAAATTTAGTATTTTTCACTAATCATCAAAAATTGAAACAGCACAAAAAATTACAAAAAATCACAATAATTTTACATTAATGTCTATATATAAACAATTTAGATTATATTTTCATAATAAACTAATAAAATTTTCAAAGATTTTATTTAAATATATGTGCAATTTAAAAGAGGTAAATTTTCCTTAAAATGTAGTTTTTTACATAATATTCAGCTATTTCATATCTTATGAATATAAAATATATTGTAATAATGTATAAACCATTTGAATTAATATATTATTCATATATATATGACATTAATATCACTCTCTAATTACAATTAATTTAATTGAATAGGACAAAATGACCTCATGAGAATATAAAATAGTTTCTTACAAAAACATTTCATATACAATAAATTGGTTATTATATTAATTTCTAATTAATTTTCATCCAATGAATACCTCCATATATTTTCACAAGATAGTTAAACCTATTCATAACCTTCAATTTAATGGAAATGTTTTATCTTATGAAAATAAATAATAATATTTCTCATAATATATAATTATTCTGTGAAACATAGTCTTGCGTGTAATGTAAGCCATTGAGGAAATTAGGTATTTCATGTAACAAAAGTTGATATCATTATTCCATATAGATAAAGAAAAAATTTATTTTTCCTGTAACATTATCTTAAACTGTTTTTCCTTATAATGTTATATAGGGGAAAAATTAAATTTATTTTAAAAAAAAAAATATTACGTCTTGATGTGTTACATTTTTAAAATTTTGGGAGTTTCATAGTTTTATATACCATATTGGGATCATAAATTTCACATGATTATTACTATAGTTTATCTTATATGAAATATGTAGTCTGGTTAATGGTTTGGGGAATATTCATAATTAATGTGAAATCACGAAAAAATATCCAAAAAAATCAATTTTCACTTTCAATGCTCCGGATATATAATGTTACTGTTAAATAAATATATAACTAGATATTATGTGAATTTATAATTAATTTTTATTTTTTTGAATTTATTTTTTAGAATTATTTGTATATATTTATTAAAACTTATTTTTAATTTAGTGTTAATTATTATTATTATTTAATTTTTTTGGATAACTTCTTTGATTATTATTAAATGATATTAAAGTCACCATATTAATTTTTTTGATGTTTTTAATAATAATAATAAAATTAATATTTTTATCCTTTCATGAATAGTATTTATATTATTAATATTATTTTATAAGGTTTTTATTATATTAATATTGTTAATTTGAGAGGGGAAATTATATTAGGAAAATACAACCGCCTCATTTTTCTATGACTCCCTACGTTGGAAGTAAATAGTAGATTCTTAATAAATCATCCACTGTTTAATATTTGAGCATTAGGAAAGGGAGGTAAGGTTTATTCTCCTTCCTTATGTACTCTCCTTCTTCATTGTCATATTTTTTCATGATCATACTCTATTCATTTATATATATATATATATGATCTTTTATGGTTCGTAGGATTTGGTGGTTTTATCATGGAGATGGAAAACATTCATGAATGATGGGGATTTTGTAGATTGTAGCTATAATGGTCCCATATGGTTTTACCACACCTCAGTAGATATCATGTAATAATCTAAAGGATACATGAGTGGGAGTTCTTTATTCTTAGGCTTGATAGAAGGTTTATTTCATTCTCTATAATTTACATAATTGATTAATTATGACTCATATGTGTTTGGGTGTTGTATTATTTCAGTGACTTTCATTTGTTGTCAAAGAATGTATCTGAATACTAAAAAACTTGGATATTTTATCGATCATCAATTCAAATAACATATAACTCTCTACTTGAGTTTTAAAATACAATATTTTTTGCATGTGATTTATTTTTAATTATATAATATATATATTGATGGAATGATATATATATATATTATATAATACAATTGTAATGGATGATTTAAATTATGTTATTCTTCTAAGCTATTTTTAATGAGAAAATATATTATATGTTGTGAATTAATGAGGTAATTTGATGGTTGTTTTGTGCGGGGTTCATATTGATAACCTTGAATCAAATTCGGAATATGAGAACTTGGATGATTATAAAAGTTTTTTTGGATGTAATTTGATTATTAGTGGATTAATTGTTAGTATATGTACATATCATAGTAGTGTTTTGGGGAATTGATTGCAAAAAATAGAATCACAGAGCCATACTATTGTAGAAGGTGTTTTTCATGTTTTAAATGGCCTTTTAGAGGGCCTTTTAGGACATAAATAGAGTAACTCAGAGAGGAGACTACTCTATAAGAGAATTCATTGAGTGAAAGTGGGGTTCACTCCTAGAAAATGTAACGGAATAGGGTATTTCCACTAACTAGTATAGTATTGATAGCATGAAACCCATATTCATGTCATAAAGCATTGATATGAAACTCCTTCTCTAGGGGATTTCTTATAATTTTATCGAGAGACATTTTTTTTGGAACCCCATTGGGTTACATTTTTATTAAATGACTGCATAAAGAGTTGTATAACTCATTGGTTACCCATTTACCTCTTTTAGTTCCCTTAGATCCGGGTGGTTTCAAAATGCTTTATTACACAAATTTTTTATAAAATCTCCTCATTTATTCTCTTTATCCTGCATCAATTACTATTCCTATTTTTGGTTCATTGAACACTATAATTAGAGGGTTAATTTCACTAAACCATGTAAAATTTATTATTCTCATTGGAGATTTCATTTTCATATCATACAGCATGCACCAAGATGAGTAAATTAGGCCTCTAGTCAAAATTTACCTCAATTTGTGTATCAAGGTCTATTTTTTTTAATTCTTTCAATCAATTTGGATGAATATGGACATCTTTTTGCATTGCTAAATTTGGTATTTTTTTTACTTCATAGGTCTAAGAGTATTTTTAGAGTGGAACAAAATAGTATTTTTTGTTTTAATCCCTATAAAATTATTTGGTGAGTTTAGAAGTAGTAATTATAGATATTAAAACTATTATTAAAAGCTTAGTTATTTAATTTTATGTAATTAATTAACATGATATGGCCTTAATGTCTGAGATGCGAATGGATGATGCTTTGGATGAAATATCAGAATGATGGTTGAGGTATGTGTCTATTTAATTATTTTTGTAACATGGTTAATTGGTGATTTTATATTTTTGTTTCATTACTAGTATTATATGCATACATGTCTCATGACTATGTGGTTCCTCTATAAGGTCAGGATAGTCTCATGGTGTGATTATAATTAAAATGAACTATTTATGTTGCTAAAATATTTGACAGTTGTACCCTAGTAAAATGAGTGACCACATAACATTTTTTTGTTGGTTTTTCATTATGCATTGTATTTCAAAGAAAAAAGAGATTTAATTTTTAAAATATACATTAAAAAGTTATTTTTCTTAAATGCAAATTTCCTGGGAAATGAGTGATAAGTTAAAATAGTTTTTAAAATGAATTTAAAAATAGGAAATTAGTTTTCTAAAATCATTATTGAAAGGGTTTTGGTAAGGTGACATTAATGATTATGATGATATGTGACACCTTTTTAAATGGATTAAAAATAGCATTAAACAAGATTTCTAATGAAAATTCCTTGAGGATTGGTTGATTCATTTTAGAATTTTTGGCCTCATATGGGTGATGTACTATTTTCTAAACCTTCTGTTCCTATTGAGCTTCCTTTTTGGTAATTCATGGTTTTTGACTTATTACAATATGATGTAGATTTTGTTTGTAGAATTGTGATAACATCTTTTATCTAATTGACTAGTTAGTATGTATGGATGTATAATATCCTATATTGGGTTGATTTTATTTTTGATACATGTTTTAGATGTAGGATAATTAGTGATTTAAAAACACAACCAATGTGATTAAGTGAGCTATGAGATAGGTTAAAATACCTATTTTATGTTACTTTATTGTGTTGATTGAATTATTGTGATAGGTAGATGATTCCTCTGTGGGAGTGGATCCCAAAGCCTAGCCTTGCTATGAGAATTATATACTGGTAGGGATCCCATGACTGAGACCCGGTATAATTTTTATAATAAACATGGTTTATCCAGGAGGGAGATAGTTTACATGCGCGGTGTAGGGAAACCATGAGTGAGATGTTTGAGCCTGAGATGATGAAGATCAAATTTCCATAAGTGGATGGGATATTATATGAATTAATGACTAAAGCATCCATGAGAGGTATTGTTCGTCCGTGGGAGTCCTTGAGTGATATAATTGACATTGGAATGTTATGGATTACCCTATCTTGCGTGAGAAGCCAGTGACTAGTTGGTTTTGTTTCCTCCCTCAAGTGAGAAGGGATTGTAGGGTGATTTGTATGAGATATAAATTAGACTAAATACAACACATAGTCTTTAGGAATGGGTTTGGATTATAGTATGCAATGAATATACATTATATCACTAGCCGAATTATGTATGGTCAGGTGTCAAGGTGTCCTGGTTAACACATGATGATCTGACATGTGTTCTGATGTGTGCATTCATTGTTATGTTTCCAAGTTGGTGTGTTGCATGGAAAAAACTGAATATATATAAATATATAAATATATATATATCAAGAAGAAACACCTTATCCTGTCAACAAAAATAATTTTTAGGAATTGAGGATTATTTCTTGGATTATAAACTCACGACTACCCTCATATATTGTACCGGTATCTATATATTTTCAGAAACCGTCGTGTTTCCTTTTAGAGAAAATGTATTACTTGGATTTGGACACATGGTTTAATCCACATGTAATGAAAGTTACATAATTAAAATGATGATTATTTGAGGTGGGCTAAAGGCTAGTATACTTTTTAGTTATCATCCATCATGTGCACTAGTTATTGGGATGTTTATCAAAAAAAATGTTTTTCATATTTTTAATATAACAATGTTTATATGATTTAGTTAATTATTCATATGTAATATTTTATAATATTCTATTTTTGACTTCAAAATATGTGGGGCTCCTTGTTTTATGTCTACATGTTTTTTCAATGATTGATCAATTAATGGACGATGCAAAAAATTATATAGATTTAGGAATGAACCATAGGCCTTGTTTTTTTATGTTCTCTACACGACCATTTTAGCCCCTCCTGACCAATTATTATCATCTAGAATATAGTGGGGTGTGTATACATTTAATTATATAGATACCCTACTCTTGGGTTCAATTTGGAGAATTTTTTATAGGGAAATACAATTTGGATGTGTTTTCATATTGTTTTTTTAAATTGAGATCTTCAAATTATACTATACCATATTTGATGTGATAAATATGTATGTATCATGTTAATGATTGTAAATTAACATAAAATGTATTGAAAACTGTTTTCATATATAAAGAAATATTAGGCTTATCAATTTTTTTATTTCACATTTTCAAGATATGTGTATCACCCTGGATTATTTATATTGAAAGAATGTATCTTTAGGATTAAATTAAAAAAGGAGGATTTTATTTTGATTTTTGGACTATTTTATTTATATAGAGTTTAGTTGTTAGAAATTAAAAAATTTATAAGATATTGATGGTTGATAATTATTTTAATCTTAATGAGAATATGTAGGATTTTAAATATGATAGTAAATAAATTTTTCCACTGGTTTAGCCTATATTATGCACAATAATTGAATTCCAATTAATATTCTTAGGTAGAACGAGACAAGTTAGTTTGTAATATTTTATCGCTATAATCAAGATATTTCGATTGAACCAAGTTTCATGTGGACCCTTAAGAGCATTTTGGACATATTCCATTATCATTATTTTTTGGAAAATGGGAGGAAACCATGTGGATTTTAATTATTCCTCTAATTTAATCTAGTCAATGATATAAATATATTTATTATTTTGTAATGGAACATTAAAATTATCTATTTTTAATCAATAAGAGTCTTATGGAAATGTACAACATTTTACTCATTATTTTCAATAATTTTATATATATATTATGAATTCAATTGTACAAAATCATGGAAATCATCCGAATGGGTAATATACTCATTGAAAATTTTCCCAGAAATGGTGTACACATAGTTGCTAAATTTTTTGTTAAAATAATTGGAAGACTATACTCTCGATAAGTGGATGATAAATGGTACATCAGGGAATCAATGAGGAATGAGGCATAGAGATTCAAACCATATTTGAAATAGATAATGTAGTATAGTTATTTTAGTTTTTCCTTGAAATGTACATGAATTCCATTGTGGAATTTTTTTATAAATTATTCTTATGAATTTTTATTTGTGTATTCATATCTCTATATTTATGGAATTATATATTTCCCTTAAAAATTTATATTAACTTATTTTCTGGGGTTATGTATTGTTTTATTTAATTAAATTATTGTTTTTGTTTTTATAGTTGTTTGATTAGAAAAATATATTTTATAGTATTTCTATATTTTTTGGGATAAATTATTTGTAATCATGCTTTTTTTTAAATGGGGGTGAAATAAAATTTTCAGTTATTATTTATACCCTTGACACTTTTTTCAACCCATAGTAATCAATAATGAACTCTATGACTTCTGGAATGTCGCATTATGTATCAACATTGGATATATGTGACGATATGTTATAATTGTAATGTTAAAATGATATTTTATATTCCTCAACTCTTATTTATATATAAATTTATAGGTTTCATAAATGAATTTTTTATTCCATAGCATTTACATTTTATTATATAAACACATCAGTAATGTAGAATAAAATAATATTAAAACATCTTAACATTCATATTATTTTAATATTCTATAAAAAACATTAAATATAGTGTATTAGTAATTAAAAAGGGTCATCATGTGTAGTTGATTTCTTGGATATGTTGGTTCTGATGAAACCTCTGAACAACTAGATGTTATTTCTCTAAAACAAACAAAACAAAAAGAATGAATATAAATTAACTCTCTATAACAATACACAAGAACATAGTTGAAAATCCACACCCATGTATCGACACTATAATGAATAGTTTATAAGAACCAAAAAAATATCTTCTAAAAGAAAAATATTTAAATAATGAAATTAAAAGAAAAAAAATTCACATGGTTTGGACTTTGACCTACATGAACAGGGTATGTTTAAAAACATTTATAAATGGAATAAAAAATGGTAATAATAATAAAATATCATAACATAAAAATTATATATCCACAAAAAATATCTTAACATAGAGTCCAGTTGAAAAAATTTATTTTCCATCTATAATATAAAAAAGTATTCCCACATTGGCATAATCATTAATGGCATCACATTACAAGTTCAAAGGCTACAACCCCCCAATGTCTTTCTTCCAAGGAATAAACCACTTCCCAAATCATCATGAATTTATATTTACACAATATTATGATATTTTTATGTATTTTACATACAAAAAATCGTAAGGGAAGTAATAATTTAACTCAATTATAATAAATTATATGAAATACCATTTCATATCTAAACATAATTATTATAAGTTTCATTAGAAACATTTGATTTCATGATTTTTACTTTAATTTTATGTTCTAGTTATATTAGTATACTTAACATTGTAGCTACTGCTATGTCATTCTCTTCAAATCATCATAAATTAAACATCAAGAAACAATCATTTAGTTATTTTATACTCTTATCTGGGATATAATATTCACATGGATAAACATAATAATATTCATATTAAGAATCATTTTTGACGATTTACTTCTCAGTACTCTACTAGTACCTACAAAAAAACTGATGCACAATGCTACATCCCCAAATTTCTAACTAGATCCTTAGTTTTTATATCTTCGTAATTCCAACCACTATTTAGTATATTTATATTGAGAAAATTTTCAACCAAAAATAATTATGACTAAGTGATTTTTCATCTAAATATTCTTTATTACAAAATGTATTGTCAGATTTTTGGCTATATGGCTCACAATATGAGAGACATGAAGCATTGTTCCAATATAATTACTTCTTTCAATATCTTCCATTATCACCATCAGCTAGATTAAATACTCACCATTTTTCAATAATGAAACATTCTCTATTTCTATTTTTGAATGTATAGCTACGAGTTGGAGATTAAATATCTCACTAGAAATATTTCAATTGTATTTGAAAACATAGCCCGTTGTACTATTTTATATATCCATATCATTAAAAAATTTGATTTTCCAATACCCTGTAATGTTTCATGAAATTTTAAAGGCGGAGAATATGCTCTGGAACCCTTGAGAAACATATGAATACACGTTACGTCATTACAATGATCTCTTCATACCTACATCGAGAATTTTACTACTGATTTATATAAAACCTATTTATGTACTTATACTTTGCATCAATTTATGGTTACTTATCCATTCTTAACATGAACATTCTTACCATGGTTGTGGTAATGGGTTTTACCTCACTTATTCCCAAACATCCTACCATATTCTATAGCTATTCAGATTGAGTGAGGTATTTTATTTCATACATTATGTCTATTATGATCTATATACCAAATATCCATTTATCCTGGCCAGTATCCTTCTTATCATAACTTATTGAAAAATAAAATATCATACCATCATCCCTTTCCTTCACTATACCGGAAATATGCATATCATCAGCATGGAGTGGGTTGATGACGAATCTCACATAATCCTACTCCTTTCGTTTATTGTAATGATCAACACTTCTATAAAAAAGAGTTTGATCCAATGTAATGGAATTGGAAATTCAATTTCACTATCATGGTGCTTCCATAAAAGTATAAAGTCTCTAATTTTACTTTCTTAAAAGATTATGGGTTTGTTCCAGAAAAAGCCATTTTGATATTCTATGTAAATACATTTATTAAAGTCCAATCATTTTAGATATTTACAAGAAAATTATCTACGGTTTGGTACCTTCTTTATCCAATAAAACCACTTGATATAAATAACACAATTCCTAATATTAATTTTTTGTTATAATACATTATTTTGACATATGTAAGGAATCTATTTAATGGTGTACGGTTGAATCCAAGTGTTTTGAGTCATTCGGACTTGCAGTCTTTATTAGGGTCTTGATTTTTCCATCAACCATGAGACGAAAAAGGGAATGTTACATGTTTATCTCAACACATGGATATAAATCCATATAGATATCCATAACGAACTGTAAAACTCATATACATTCAAAACCATTTCTGTTAGAATATCACCTTCTAGAGTTCTCCCATGAGATTCAATAGTCATTGAGGTTTCCTTCAGTTCCGACCATAAAAACACCATTGGAAAATGACTATATTAATGAATTATATCCAATCCCGATGTTATTCATAGAACTAATATTGACATTAAAAATATTGAAGCATCCATAACATCCAAAAATCCATTTACTTGATCATTAGTTTTTTATGATTCTTTGATCACATTAGCAACTAACTCATAGTGTGGTTCCTTCCATAATATCAATTCCCTAAATATTACATTATATATTTTGACAACAATATAAGAGGTATTATTATAGATCAACTATCCAAAGCCTTGATTTCAGAATTCAATAAAGTGTCATTATTTTGACATACCCTCTCGATTATCTATTTTTGTGGAATCAACATGAATGTAGGTTAGTGAATCAAATACATTAATATGGTGATGTTAAATATTTATTCCAAAACACCATGAATTAAAAATATCATTCCATAATAAATATTATGAACTTATATTTAGAAAGTAGGAAATATAGTTAACTAGTTCGTCCAAAAATTCATATAGAACACCAACATGAAACCTCATACCTATAACCCTTTGAACTAAATTATGATCCATCCTTTCCATTACTATTGTTTTTTCAGTGTAACTGATATGATATTAAAAAACATTATTATATTTCAATAGTAGATCCTCTAGGACTACCTACATCAATTTTCGTCACTATTATTAGACCTCACACACTATTTTTACCATGGATTTATTTGAATGAATGTTATAAAAAATTTAACTTATCTTTGAGAAATAACAACAACACCTTCCATGTCACATCATCTATGACTGTAAATGAGTATTGTAGGCATACATTTGATTAAAATAGATCTACCATCCGTAAAATTTAAAGAAAAAACTATAAATAATAGTTAATTGGCATCCTATTTGTTGTTTATAAGGATACATTCTAATATTACCCAATAATGAAATATTGCGATTTCCTATAATCCATTCCTTCAAAGTTTGGTATTCAATTAGTATCTCAAATTTTCATTCCTTTATGTCTAAAATTTAAAAAACATTAATTCATTATGTATACATAAATTATTTTTTTAACATAAATTGAGACTTTTGAAACTCTTCTATAATAACATGTTTTATCCTTCACATCATTTAAAACCACCTTAGAATCAATTTATTTACTTTCCATATTCCTATTGTAATTTATACACAAAAACCTGTATCATTTGATATCTAGTTTAAATTAAAACATTCATTAATATTGGTGTGTACAATACTCCTTGAATCTATAGTAATATTCAATAATTTTTTGGAAGAAAACATCACATATTATCAAAATATTATGTGCACTACCACCTGTAAAAAGTATTATCATTATATTATAGACGTATAATTGTCCATACACCCTATTTTGAATATTGACTAAAATTAATATTTTATGTCAATGATCCAATTATTAAGAGAAATAGTGAAACATAACATAAGGCCACTAGTGAATTTCAATATGGTATTTCAAGATTCATTTATGAATTAAAATATTTTATAATGGATACTTCATTCACTATAGTCATTAATCATATGAAAATTGCTTCCAAAATTCCTAAAAATGGGATCATCTTCTACCGAGATAATAGTTCTTCATCTCTCATTGATTTTCCATTTTTGTAATTTTTATGGGTTCCAATACATCTCATATATTTCACAATATATATGATTTGGATCAATTATTGGATATCCTATTGAATAATATACTTGTTCAAAACTAGATTCCGAACCAAAAATAACATTACGACTATTTTACCTCTAGTCCCAAATAAATGGTAACCATCGCACATCATGATTCCATGATTATTGGTAGTTAAAAAATTCATTATCTTGATATCCAATTCTAGTTATTTCTAATTCCAACATACATGTAATTATATTTATTTCGTGGATGTGATCATCCACTGTATTTACTTATGAAGTTATCCTAAATAATACTAATAAGAAAACAAAATTCATATATCTCAAATATATTTTTAATATTATTCATTATTTCTGAAGAATACTTCCCATATTAGATCTTATAATACATTTTCGGGGAAACGTACATCATGTTCATCAATGGTTCATTATTATCCAACTGTTACCCCTATCAATTCTCTATCAATTTTATCATGTTACTAGTTAACCAAATATAAAGGTACCTATGGGTTAGATAATTTTGAATTTTATCTTCTATAATCTGAAATCCTTCCCATTAAAATTACCTACCGATAATTTACCCTCATCCACTTCCCAAACAACTAAAATTTGTGTAGTCCCACTAAATTTGAAAACATATAAGTTGGATTTAGAACATATCATATTTATCCTATAAGGATGAGGTTATAATGATTCTATAAAACCTATATATGAAACACCTTGTTGGGGGTTTGGTCATCTGAAAAACCTCAAATTATGGTTTGATACAACATGGTGGGATTTATACAACATTTAAACATTTGAATATTATATCTCTAAAACATAAATAAATAACCACGATATACCCATGTTAATAGTGCACCAGAACATTGAAGACTATATGTACCTAGGTCACCAAAATGCATTTAATACTTAAAAAAACTAACCTAAGACCATATTAAAGAGGATGATTGAATAAAAATAATTACATTGAATTTTTTTTACTTGTTTTGGACCTTTCCTAACTCCGTGGAGTGACTGACATTATAATTTATCATGGGATGGTAATAATCATCCAACTAACAAACATTACAAGATATATAACATGTTTACAGATCTTTATATATAAATTTGAGTCCATATGATTCAATTGGATCCTATACCTTTGAAATTCCACTAAAATTATGTCAACAAGGATCTAATTATCTTGGGAATTTTTTCATATAGACAGAGACTTCCAGAACATTAAATCCTCCTCTTAGATAATAGTGTACACATCCATAAAATAAAATAAAAAATATCTTATGTAATATTTTGACGAACCTTATGCATTCACTATACCAAAATAATTATAAGATAATACATATACACAACCTTTAGAATGATTCATAACCATGTCATTTTAATCTTCACACTTTACGTTCAAACATTTCCATGGTAACTTGTGATTTCCTAATTTTGAGTTCCATCATTGGTCTACTTCTTTAAGAAATCTTTATATTGATGTTATCCCCAAACCATCTTCATATGAGTATCATATATTATAATTTTTTAATTAACTCTTCAATTATATTTAACTCATAAATTTGATAATTGTTTTCAAACGGATAAACACAACAACATATCATTGTATTGAATCTAAAAAAATATTTTAAAATTAATTGGATTTATAAACATGAGAACCTAGTTTCCTAAAATAATAAAAAATTGAAAATTAATTACACGTAGAAAAATAGAAATATCATAATGATTATATAGTTTCCCTGAACATTGTATGTATATCAAACAAGTGAACATCCATTACATTCATTTTAAATAATATGGAAACATACCATGATTTTTATAATTTTTTTTTCATCATTGATTATTTTTTAGAAGTAAAATGAGAACATAGAAATGAAAATAATATTATCATCATGTGAGGAGATTTTGTACTCATGATATAAATTCTTTTTTGAAATGAATATTGATAGATCCAAATAAAAATTAATTTTAATTTTTATACATAATAAATATAAAAATTATCATGTTATATACATTAAATGTGGTATATCCTAATCAATTATTTTTAAAATTTTCATTTAAACTATCATGAATAATAATTTTTTGATCCTCTAGGATGTATATTTTTTCTCATACACAATATCACAAGTATCAAAAACTGGAAACAATGTATCAGTAATAACTTGAATTTCCTATATGAATTATAAATTTAATAACGAGGACAATATATATTAGGTTAATTTTTCAAATTCATAAATTGGTACATTTCACCCATGATTTTATTTCACCTTCCATAATTATATACATTAGTTTAAAAATATTTTATTCTTAAAAAAATAATTTAATGAAATATAAGTTTTAAATTACATGTCCATTTATTTTTATATTTATTTATTAGATAAAACATCCTTGATATGAATGTTTCAATTTAATGTCATATTATTTGAATATCAACATCTTAAATGGTATAAGGATTCATTTTTTCTTCAGTTGATTGCTACCTAAATTATCAATCATCCATGGATGATTCCAAATTGTTAATAGAGAATCCTTGGGCCCCACCCCCACCAATAGTAGAGGGTCCATCTTCAACTTCTCTTAAACTATACATTCCCCTTAACCATGAGGTAGATAGTTTGATTAGGTATACACTTATTGATTCCCAATTGGATTTAATGATTAATTAAGTTAGTATAACTGATTCATGTATGTTCCTTGACCTATAATCAATCTTGATCCCTCATTGAAAGATATATAAAGCCTCATTTCTGTTATGTCTTAAATTATTTATTATATTATACCATTTTAGAACAAAAATTTACTTTTTCTATAAGCACATCAATGAATCTTTGGGTTCTCATCATCATGTTTTGGTTTAGCTTGTTGATATTCCATTGATCTTTCATGTGACATCCTAGAACTTGTTCTCCCATATATAACCAATCCCAATTGGACACATGGAATAAAATGAAACTCCTTATATTTTACAGGATGAAAACTATTAGTCACTTACTATTATGATATATTGGAGAGGCAATGGTATCTTAATTATAGTGATACATAGTGGAATGAAGTGGATAAAATAGATGAATTTATAGAATGGAATAACAAAAGAAACCCATCTAGACAATAATAATAATCATATTCTATGATCAATGTAATATTACGATAATACTGTATCTATAAAAAATGAAGATGCACATATGGTAATAATCAAAGATACAATAAATGTATAAAAAATAACACAACTGACCAAAAACTATATTCATCACCATCATAAGTATTGGTATGGCCCTTTTATCCCATAATGTTACCTAGAATAGAAATCAAGTGTCCGTAGTGGTGTGATTCCAATTATTCATTCCAACATATAAGAGGTCTATATAGTTACAAATCAATGATTTGAATTGGGTGCAAGTAAAACATAGTAGGCTACAAAAAATGGTTTGTAATTACAGTCAAACATATGAATAAAATTTTAACAGGGTGAATTATATACATAAATAATGTAAAGATACAAATGAATGTTTTATACAATCCAATATACAATTACCATCTATGCAAATTATTAGTATGAATGAGGATAATAAATATATAATAAGGAAAACCAATTTAAAACCACGAACATTGGTCTCTTTTACATATATCCAAATGTAGACATCTCAATAGTCCTGGAACTCTAGGTCCATGGAAAAGGTGTCCTCATCATGTATGATGTGTTCTTCCATGTTAAACACAATATATACCTGATTTGAGGCCAATAAGATAATAAATGGAGGTTGAGGTCCAAGTAAATTGAGTCGTATCAATGATGTTAATCTAGGGAATCCTAATTTCAATAAATAAAGTTGTTGAATTGTTAGTATCACTCCAAACAATTCATTTAATAAAAAATTGAATGAGTCCAAGGATGGTGTACAACATGGAAATAACATAAATGAATTAGGGAAGCATTCTATAAGTGTCCATGTAATTTCATTGGGAATCAAAGGCTTTCTCATGTCAAGTCACTCCTATAATGTAATCTAAATATATAACCATAATATGTATTATATAAATAATTCACCAAAGGGATATGTTAATGTCCGTTCTATTTATGAATTCAATTTAAATAATTGGACCATTCACTTTGTTATTAATAACGATATCCATGGGAATCATCCATGAAAATTCACAATTCTATTCAATTATATAATAATCTCACTCATGTGTAATAAATGGTCCATGTTTAATACATGCCATATTACATTCCATTTAAATAAATAATCATATGAAAATAATTTTTCAATCTCATTTTTCAATTATTATCTAGTCAATTTAATTTAGTTATTAACTTATTAATGAGTGAGGTGCAATATAGGTATTGAAACCTTTAACAATTGATTTAATTCATTTATAAATTATACTATAAAGCGACAAGCTCCACACACCCAAGGGGTTGGTTAGACATAGTAATTTGATCGAAGCCACCTCAAAGGGTGGTTCTTGTAGAGGTCAATAATTCCAGCCATATCATAGAATATAAAGTATCATAATGAATATGGTCTATGAAATTATTTATGGTTTTAAAAAACTTATATGAAATTATTTGGAAGTAAATCACGTGGGATAATGAAAAAAATTTTAAACACAATGAATTTTATGGAAATGTTATAGGCCACCAACATTATCTTAGTATATAACTCATCATGTGATATCATAATTAGATTTATGAAATATAGAGATAATTTAGAGATTATAAACCAACACCCTGAAAATAGGGTATATAATATGTCATGGAAATAATGTCCAATATGGTGAATAAAAAAGGTAATGAATCAAGATGAATGATAGACTAACTGAGTTTGATTCCCCCCGAACAAAATTAGTCTAATCTATGATCATATCGATGATATAAATAAAATTCTTAAATGGGGAAGGATGAGAATTCTATATTGGTGGAACACTATGTTTCAATGAGAAGAAAAAATGAGGTAAGTGAGTTTAAAGGAAATAGGGGAAAACAATAAAATCAGTATTTTTATTGGGGAAAATATTTTTGCTGCCTGGTTGGAAAAATAATTCACCAATTATGTGGTATCCTAATGTATAGAAGATAAAAATTTCATATCCAAGGAACATGACTAGACAACCCATACATATCATACACGTTCATATTGTCCAATGACACCCTCATGCATGGTTCATGTTCATGGCTAGTTAAGCCATGAAAGTTAACTCTGACATATATTACTGGTCTCATACAACGATGAAAAACCAACTAAAGAGTTTACCTAACAATGTTTTTCCATTTAATGGTAAGTATTGTCGACACATACAATAACTAAAATCCACGATCTATTTATAAACCTCATTTTATTTCTCCAAAAACTATAACTCCAGGATATGAACAAAGCCCAAACATTCCCAAGTCCCTAATAGTAGACATAAGAACATCAGTTTTGATATAAATAGTGTCTTATCCAAATGATTAATGTATATATACCTTATTGAAAAACATGTATCATAAAACCACCCCTATTTATAAAAAATAGTCCCTAATTTTCCCTTCATAGTTTGGTTGATCGACATCAATGAATTACTATATTAAATGACAATGATTATAAGAAAATCACTTCATGGTGTCGTCATATATATGGATAAGTTTCTATCGAAACCATATTAGTGTAACCGACCTACCATGGGGAGAAATTTTCAAGGATCAATGTATGAAACATCATACTACACAAATGATGCATCAACCTATAACTAATCATATTCAGAATAAAATACAGATGAAAGGTCAAAGTGATAATGATAAAGATGAAAATATAGAAAATGTCATACATGGATTGATACCTTGGAGGATGAGATATCTAATAATCAACCAATATGACACTATATAGTTTCTTGATAGGACTGAAGAATCTAGGTGATAAAATGCCAAGATATAAAACCCGTCGATGACCTAATCTAGGAAAAACTCGCATGAATACCCGATCTCCCACCTAAAACTCTAGAGGCCTACTGTGATTATTAACATAATAATTCTACTTATACTATTCTAAAACCATATATTTCTATATTGATTATACTTACTCCCATTCCCCAGAATGAGATGATGTACCAATAATACTCCCTCTCCAACCTATAACCAACATAGAGGTGAACAAAACAACATATCATTGAAAACCTCATACATAGAAATATGAATCATCACATGGAAAATATTATTATAATATAATTCAGAAATTGATAATTTATTTTCCCATGATCCTAAAAAATTAAGGATGCATTCCCTTAGAATATCATCCAACTGTGGTATAGTATTCTTAGACTTATTGTCAGTCACAGTGTGGTATGACATACATAGAAGCGCCTATGATCAAAGAGACATCAGTAACCACTGAAATAACCAATAATTTAACTGAGATTCATTGTCAGAAACTATAGTAAGAGAAGACCAATGAAGGTTTATAATCTCCCATACATATAGTCTTTCAATCTCATCAAATGAGAATGTCCCCCTAAAAGGGAAGAACGTGGTGACCTTAATTATCTTATCCACAATCACCAACATAGTGTCAATTTATTATGGGGATTTCTGAGATCCTATCCTAAGATATATAGTGACATAGTCCAATTTCCACCCAGGAATGGGTAATAACCATAAAATATTATCATTCCACTAATGTTCCACCCTTACATGCGGACATGTGTAACACCGAGTAACAAAACCCACCATATTCTTTATCACTCCAAACCAGCAATACTGGAACCATAAGTTATTTTAAATTTTGATATTTCTAGGATTTCCCATTTTTAATAATTATAATCTCCCACTAATTCACACTGACATTAGGAGGAACCTAGAAAAACCCATTAATATAAAAGATCTCATCCTCATTGATAACCCAAACAGGTAGTGGTTCATCACATGAAACACTTTCTCTTATAACGATTCATTAAGGATCACCATCCTATATAATCTTCACTTAATCTAAAAGTTATTAAGTCATTGATAAGGAAACTATTTTAGTCTTCACTTGATGATTTTTAAATTCTAAATGTATCAAAAAATGAATATCCATCAACTAATATTAATCACTAAATTTCCAAATAACTTGTGTTTGAGTCTGGAATATCAGAGAATTAACCACAACATTTAAATTGCAAGGTATATAAGAAAGGTAAAAATCAAATTATTTAAGTTATTCCACCCATTTTCCCTTTATGAGGTTAAATTTACACTGATGGAAAATATATGTGTGGAATTTATAGCTCACGTACACCATTAATTGTTCCCCCACAATTAACCTCTCCAAAAAAATATATATAAACCACAACTACTTTCTTGAGATCATGTATCTTGAATTTATGCTCTTGTGGTCTCAGTCAGGGAGACCCATATGCTATGACATGTTACCCTTACATATTAATGGTTCCAAGACCAATGCATAATGAATTATAGTAAACTATTCTACCTCTTCCAAGATCAGGATAATTTTGGATGCGTACTATAATCATCATTCTTCTCAACTCCTAAAATTCTTTCTCATAATCTTCAAATCATGTAAAAATGACACCCTTATTATTCAATAATGAAACCAATTCAACAAGGTGTAAAAATATATTAATAAAACCCTGATAATAAATAGATATCCACATGTAACTCTATGTATATATGATTTTCAAAGACTTCTCCAAGGAAACAATATCCATCATCTTCTAGGGATCCATAGTTACTCGTGATTTGGATATGAGGTGACCCATGAATTAATTTTTTTAATCCAAATGTGTATGTTTGTGAGAATAGATGAAATCCTATGCTCTTATATTTTACTCAGAGTGATTTTAAGGTGTTAAAAATGAACATGTTGATTAGGAGAGTAAACAAAGATATCATCCAATAAATTGAAAAAAAAAGTATCTAGATATGATTGAAAAAATTGAATCATCAAAGCTATTAAGGTGATAGGTGAGTTCATTAGATTGAATGAAATAACATGACACTATTACAAGATATACCAACATTATAGTGATGTAAGTGGTAAATTTGAGGGCCTAATTTAAATATGATGAAATCCAAATCTCAAATAAATCATTGATAATAACCTCGTTCCTCAGTGGTAATCAAATAAGACATATATACATAAAAGTTGGTATTAGATCTTAATTGTTAGAAAATTCAACCACCAGTAATTCATACACTACCTATGGGACCCTCCCACATTCATAGAGAAACGAAATGGTGAACCCAAAAGGTAAGTAATAGGTCATATAAATCCATTATCTTGGATGTTCTATAACTACCTATTGAGTTCTAGAATCATCATAGTTGTTATCCTTTATAGAGGGACATATAACAGTTTTGATATTGAAATAAGGTCAAAAAAACCATACATCTCTCTTTGGAGGTAACCCATGATATTAATCAAGGAACACATCTCAAAATCAATCCACCACTAGAGGAATAATGTCTTTTCATACATCTTGATCCTCAAGAATATAAAAGAAAAATGGGTTGACCCTCTACCAAACCTGTGATGCTTATGTCTAGTTCAAATTTTTTAGGCACACCATTCTCCTTTATTGAAGTAGTAATCGTCTTTAGGTAATATAAAAGACAACCCCCAATGATAACAGTCAATTCCAGCTCAATATAGAACTACACAATCCGTCCAGATAATGATGTTGAATAGCATTATCTCATCGATGAAAATGATAGATAATAAATGGTAACTTCCAATCTCGATGGGAAGCTACTTTCAAAGGTGTATAATTTCTAACCACACTCTAAATAGGGTATCAAGTGTCATCAATCCTCATTATCACTCTATTTCAAGACAAATAATTTACATTAGTGACATATATATAAATTAATTTAAATCTCCAGTGTCAAATAATGTAGATACTAATTTTGTGGATACATTGATCATACCTCAAGATATAGATGGTATGCCACAGCAGCACCCTAGTCCAATTATCCACCCATATATAGTTTCACATAAAATGACACTAGACATAGGCACACCTCCACATATTTATAGGTCTTCTTACTAGTTATGATGGTATAAAGGGGTGATAGTGGGGATAATATACCCATTGGTGATTAAATAACAATTATAAAACATATATATATAAATATATGGGTATAAAATAAATCCCAAATCAACTCTAGCAATATAAATCAATATAAAAAGCATAATTAAACAACAAAGGTCCCATGTTGCCTGTGAGAATGAGTCTCAATTGGACACAACCAACGAGTTACTTCCACATAGTTTGGATTAAGTCATGGGATAATAAAAATTAAGTAAGATGAGGCACACACATTCAAAAAAAATTAAAACTTACATAGTTCTCAACATCCATTATGAAGGTATCTCATACTTTGGCCAATGGCATAATCACTATGGTGGGAGGATCCATAGATCATATATCATTCCATCTCTTAGTAATTTATAGCCCAAGTGAACACTTAGGTTCCACCAGTAGTAATGTCACCTGAATCAATGTAAAAACCAACACCTCATGTCCATGTAATGTCACCGACAACCTGAAGGCATGTCCATGAAGAACGATCCTTGTCCCTCAAACCCATTATCTGAAAAAACACTTATTCCCCTTGGACTAACATCCTATGGCACAACGAAACCTGAAATCCAAATAATATCATTGTTTTCTCAATGATGATATCCATAGTAATGGAAAATTCCATCCTCCCAATTAATTCTTTTTATAACAGCCTCAAGAATGACAAGCCTTAGCTGCTGACCATAATCCTCAACACTGTCTTCTATTTACTCCTCAACATCCCCATCGATTTCAACAGAATGATCCCCCAACCATAATTACTAAGATATAAAGACCAAAGACATCATCCAATATGATTGGTCACCCCCAAAAATTTGAGTCCTCTTATGTGAACAATACTAATAAAGGTACATGGGAAAATACTGGTGATCGACAGTCACCTAATAGAACCCAAGACACACTAATCTAACACCTCATTCTCAGAAGAACATGTTAATAAAACCAATGGACAACACGTTCCCATATCCCATGAGCCTTTCCTTTATCCTAATGGCCTTGATGCTTTAATCAATGAAATATTAACCGAACCAGTTATCGGAATCACTCAGAATACATATATATTGGGCCATGCCTAGCATAAATATCACATAAACTCAACACAGATAGCCAAGACCATATCAATACATATACCAATCCGATCACATTCTTAATAAACTCATCACATGAAATTCAAGTAAATAATAAAAATTCATTTAATATCAATAACACACCTGAGCCAACTACCCATGTGGTTGATGACCTATAACCTGACCTCATAAGAATAAACATGATTATGGAATTCCCAATGATGACACATATGATTATTTTAATTAATTGAATGGAATACATTAATTTATAAAAGTCTTAGTCAATCAACCTAATGACACACTAAAAATTGTTCTCTCAAACACGTGTGAAAACATAGAGAAAGGTATACACCCCTCCTAAATTTTGGTAGACACCCTCACATTAGATATTCTCCTCTAAGATTGATGGATTTAGAATGAATATGAATTTAGATATATATTCTAAAAATAGGGTAAAACCACTTTCCCAAATATAGAAAACCTTATGGTGAGGAAAAATAAGAAAATAATTGGGGGGATTCATGGGATTATTGATATAGATCTTACATAACTGCAGACAATCAAAATGGTGTCCAGACAAGGGTTATGGATCAATCCCTAGTGGCGGATAAAAATAGTATACACACACTATGGTGAGTGAATAAGGGAGGAAAAATAATGTGAATGAAATAAACAGAGAGGGAAAACAGTAATTTCACTATTTAAATGGGTCACACGATTAGGATGCATAGTTTCCCAAACTATTCTTCCAATGTGACACTCTTGATTTTTAGAATCAAATCCTCATAGGGTATCCCATATGGTTAGTCCATACTGTGTTCCGACCAAGTGCATTACAGGGCAAAGATACTTCCCATTTGACATTAATCATGGGGCATGGGCATGGTATACTAAAATTGTGTGCAGGCCATGTAGATTCCCTCTACTGAAAACTAGAGCGAACTCAGATGTCCATGCCACCGATCTTATACGGTTTACCAAAAAATGCGTAGTTAAAAATTTGGGGTCCCATTTTCTCCTTGTAGGACTCATGGTTTACCCAAACCAAACACTTTATCCTTCACAGATAGAAAACTAAAGATTTCAACCTTTAATGGACCAAAAACCTAACCCATCCCTAATCCACTTACTAATCATCATGAATCAACAAAAATAAAGGACTTGTAACTTGAAAACAACGATTATTAAGATCAATTAATTGAGAATAAAGTTGTTCTATAGTCAAAACATTAAAAAATTGAAGACAAGAATGGAATTTGACCCGCTCTAAAAATCCATGATGTTACAGTCTCCCGACCATAATACATCTCATCCACAAGCAATAAAACCAATCCCAATGATGGTACTGAACATACAAATCTCATTAATGTAAACCTAGAAAACCCCACTCTAAAGGGTATAGGTCAACTACCTCATGGGAATCCCGATGTTAGGGGTTAACTATCCTGAATGCATCCCGACCCAAATCACAAAGATAACCAATGGTCTATCAACTATCCCTCAACTCGAGAGTCCTCCCATGATGAATCAGGATTCTTGTACCTACTCAGGCACACCAGTGTCATACCTAACTGCCATCAAATCCCCACACTACCTAGACGCCCACCTTATAACCATGGCACACATGAAACCATATAGGGCCCTCATCATAACAAATTCCAAAACAATTTTTATACCTCATAAATCAAAAAACTATCATATCGTATAGATAACAAGATTCTTTTTCACCTCATCTAACCCAAATATCCTCGATTCCCTGATTTCAATGAAATTCATAAAATCCCAGTTCCACACAACTCATATAGATATATAAGTGTAAATTACATATCAAATTATATTCCAAACCACTAACCAATATTTGGATAGTCCACAAATACATCCCATGCACCACGTTCACCAAAAAAGGACATATATATATAAAGGTTATTCCAACGATGAACAGAAAACAAATATATGACAATAGTGTACCCCTAACAGTAACTGGTTCCCTAACCTACTAAGAACATGGAAGCTCTATATTATGAATCTGGTCTAATGTTATACTACATGAAGCCTATCATCAATGCAGTGTTACGCTCACCACCATCCACTGACCCCACTACTAGGTCCCACTATTTTCTCTATGACCTCCATGCATAGTTGAATCTCAGCGACCATTACCAGGTACTACTTTAATTTTGATCTCAAAATCCTTAGTCTACCCCGAACCCTGAATTTCATCTATCCAAGAAGGCTTATTTTCAATCGTATTGTGATTCCAAACCTAATCTCATGATCTACACTCTTTAGAGGCCACTCTCACTGAGTCTAGACTTGTCATTTCTACTCAAACGAGATGCACATTATCGACAACCCACTTCGAGGTGGTCTTCCTGAGTCCCTAGCCGGATATCCCTCTTTGATCTCCTCTCGAACTTCTTCCATGCTATCTAAATATCTTCTATTTAAATAACTTAAATACATCACCTGACTAAAGTAAGACCAATCCATTTAGTTTCCCACATTTATGAGGTCCTTCTTCACTACTTGTGAAAATTAGGAAAACATATATATGTTTATATGCACCCATATGGAATGTTTTAAAACATCATAAAAAACCACACACTCGATAAGTCAACACCTACCATGTACGGTGCAATGTGAGACCACTCAGTGAACGTTGTTGCATAGACCATGATAGAAATGACACTGATTTGAAGGCTAAATTACTCAAGATCACTCTATAACCTTAGTATCATTGAGAAGAAGTTATTGAAGAAAATGGCCTAACATTCATTCTGTGATGGTCCCTTGGTTATTCTTTCATGGACCTACACTTCTCTACAGTGCTTAGCTGGTCCCATGATCATGTACTTAGCCATATTCATGCACTCCCTAGGAGGCATCTCTTGTAGGTTAGAGATCGTCTGGATTGCATCGATCTATTTATTAGCTTCCTATGGCCCAACCTCTCCATGAAATAGTGGTGGGTTCTTTGAATTAAACTCCTAAGAATGATATTCCATTAATGGATCTTCTCACTAAGCTCCCTCAATAAATATGCTGGATATAATGTACTATGACATCTCTAAGTTTATCATCAATACATGAACCAAAAGCTTGAATATATGGAGGTTACACTGCCTATACCTGAGGCTATGCTGATGAATGTACCAGTGGATCATGCTCTTAATAACCCTCTGGGTCCTCATCCATACCCTCATAAATCTCATCATGTGAACCCTCCTACAGAAACACATCATCTCCCACCTGATGCTCTGTTAGAGCCAATCTATGTGGAATAACGATGTATATTAATACTAGTATTTAAATCCCATATAACATATATTTTGATATATCACATGTAGAGAAATTAATAACAAGATTGTAAAATCACTATGATTGCACATCCCCCTTGTAACCATGTTAGATGAAATATGAACTTATTTCACCTTATCAGCCCATTGTAGATCCAAGTATCAAATATGTCTTCATCTATGCCCAACGTGAAGATCCATGTTTCCTTAATCCAATGGAATCTTCGTCCAACCTAGTGATCAATATCACCCATATCATTGTCCCAACCTTCTCGTATAATATCAAGACCCATACACACATATATAAATAAATTTATATCCCATATCACAAATAGATTTCATTTTTTCTAATTATTTGTTTAGGTTGAGTAAGATGCCACTATAGAGAAGCTATGTAGGAAAACATCGCATCCATTCCCTTTTTTACTAAAAAGAAAACCCAACCATTCTTAGTGTTGTACATGTCCCCAGGGAATATTAAGATATTTTATATGATAAAAACAAGAATATATATATATAATTCAAACACCCTATGTTGCTAAAAAAGAATACACAACACCACCTATACCATACCAGTCTAAGGGTCCAAATACCCTCCCATACCATGCTAGGATAAGAGTCACATGTAACGATAGGTAATAATCACATTCCTTGTATACAAATCAATGTTGAAATCCTATTAAATATAGAATAAGAATAGAATAATTGATACTCCCACCATTTGAATCATTGTCCATTCCCCGTTCATGGGATTTTAGGCACCCATACATGTGTTCTCAACCCCAGTTCCAAAAATATTGTGCTTCGTGATGAGTTCCATTGGCCATATACAAGCCTTCCCATATATCAATGGATGTCTATTAGTAGTTATGGGGATAAAAGTGTGATTGTGGGGAGACTATACCCTCTGCTGATGAGATAATTTTGGTTTAACATATATATAGTTGGTTAAAGTGAGACCAACTCTAGAGGATTAATATCATACAATAGGGGGTGAATAATTAAACAATAATAATAGAAAACGTAATTAGTCTAAGCACAATATATATAACATTTTAGAGAATGCATCAATTAAAAGTCACACAATACCATAACAGAAAAGAGGGTATCCTGTGACCTACATCAGAACATAAAAATAAGGAGCATGATGATATAAAAGAAAAAAATAGAAATTATGGAAGGGGAAAGGTCCAAAGTTTTCTTTCCTTCCATCCTATGTTATATCAATTACAAGGACCCATCTCATGGTCCAGAACCCTTAACTAAACATAAATGGAACAGATCAAGATGCATCCCAAAGGGCCCATATATGGTGTGAGAGTGATTATTTATAGGCCTCAACCAATGTGTTCATATCATACATTTTATAGTAATAATTTTTATAAAAATGTAAATAAATGTTAGAACATGCATTTAATATAACTACAAGGGTACTTGGTTCTCAACAGCTACTAGGATGCGATCACCAACATCAACCAATACGGGAATTACTCTAGTTGGAGGATCCTTTGTTCATATTCCAAGATATCCCAAAATAATTTATATCCTTAGTGAACCATCAGATTCTACATATAGTAATTTCAACCAATACCATGTTCCAATGGACAGCTTGTGTGTAAGTCATGTCACCAACAATGAGAAGGCATGGTCAAGCAATAAGAAAATGCTCTATCAAACCCCTAGTCGAATGAAACAAAATTAGCATTCTGTTCCATGTCCCAAGGTAGAATGATACTTGTACTCCAAAGATTAACATCCTCGACTCATAGCCTATGCACCGAGGAATGGTGAAGTCCATCCAACATTATAATTCATGTTCCAACAGCCTTCCCGAGGATGAGCCTTAGCCCCTAACTGACATCCTCAACACTATTATCCTATAGCTCCTCAGAATCACTTTTTCTTTATCTGGAAGGGTCCACCACAAACAATTCCTTATCCATAAAAATAGGATGCATCTACCCACACGGGTGGTCAAAAACATCTCAAAATTAGAGTAATACCATGTTCACATTACTCCAAATAGAGAATTTCCGGATACTGATGAGCAATAATCTTAAAATAGAACCTGAGTCACACTAATATGACACCACATTACCCTAGGACAATATCTCTAAAATATATTCCCCATGACATCCCATATAAATTGAGCCTTACCCATAGCCTGATAGCCTTACCACCTCAATCAATGATTAGTTCACAAAACCAGCGATCGACGTCAATCAAAATATATATATATATATTGGTCCATTCCCAACATAATGATCACAACACATATACACTAATACTCTATGCTATCTCAATCCTCATGAGGATACCATCATGTTCCCCTGAAATTCATCACATTAAATTCATATAAATAAAAACTATCCAATTAATATTAATAATACACCATTTTAAACTACCAAAGTGGCCGAAAACCTCTAACTAAAACAATAATGAATAAAAAGGGTTTAGAAATTCCCAATGGTATCCCATATGATTATTTTAATTTATTTAAATACCAAAATTAATTTTGTACAGTCTCATTTGATAAATATAACGTTGTGATAAATCCTCCAAAACAGTCATAAATACTCAAAGAATGGTATAAACCACATCCTCATGTTGGTAGACACATGAACACTAGATAATAGCCTCCAAATTGGAATAATTTGAAAGAATTCAATGTTATAGATATACACCCTGAAATCAGGGTAAAACACTCACACTGGATTAGAACACCACATGGAGAGGGAAAGGTAGAAAATAATTAATAGGATTCAAGGGCTTAGCACTACATATCTAACACAACCGATGATGATCAAAATGATATCTGGATGAGGGAGATGGATAAATACCTAGTGGTGGAGGAAATTAAGACCCCTAACACTTCTATGTGTGACCAAGGTATGAGGAAAGAGGGAAATGAGGGGAATAAAATAGGAGGGAAACAATGTAATTTAATTATTCAAAGAGTTCGCAAAGTTGGATTTTTTGGTATTAATAACCATGTTGTTACCATATAGATACTTTTTCTGAGTATCCCCACCATGCCTAGTATCCTGCAATGTTTGGACAAATTGTGCACTGATTGTTTGTGCTAATGTTCATTGGTACTACTATTTGGCACTAAGCATGCAGTTTGCACATGGTTTTCCCAAATTTTTCAAAATATACACATATATATATTCCCTTTTCTAAAAAATGAAGTGTTCTCGCATGGTATTGCGCCTCCTCCGACATTGTTTACCAAACACTGATTAGTGAAAAATGAGGGAACACAGTTTCTCCATCAAGGACACATTATTTACCCAATATGTGTGCCTCATATAGTTCACTAAAAACAGAGGGTTTCATCCTCTAACAGACACGAAACCCAATTGAACCCCTCATACACTTGATTAGCATAAGAATAATCCAAATGTAAGGTCCTAGAAGAATAAAATACATATAGCTAAGTTCTGTTAAATGAGAAATACATTTTTTCTACCCACCAAACTCCAAAAAAATTAAATTAGGTGACAAAATTTTCCAATATCAAAACATCGGATGTTATAGACACTCTAAACCATAGGTAAAAGTGGTACTATGGGTAACTATCTATATCCACAACCATGAGATATAACATGAGATCCTTGAGTAGGTATTCTATGATGATTCTACATGTAATAAGTCTTGATTCATCGACCATGATTTCTTCCTCAGCTTGATAAACAAATTCTACCCCATCATCCTACATGGAAGAAAGTTACTAATTGCATTATAGACATCAAAACTAGTGAATATCCCCTATTTCTAAGAAACAAAGGATGATTCTGAATCAAAACACCAAAATATGGCCCATTCCATCATAGGATTGATACTCAAAAATGTCCCTATCACATTAAGGCCTTATATGAGCATGGATTTCACACTCCGGGAACACCACCTAACTTATAGTCTGTGAATTATGAATTCCACTTCCCTAAAAATAATATCTCTGTAATATATTTTTTCACTAGAAGATACATGACATATCCTATAAGATGAAAAAACAATCCATGTTAATTTAGATTCCAGAAAATTACTCTAATAGATAAGGTCCCATTTCACTATCTCAGAAATAGTTGTCAATCGATAGACATTCACCTCTGATCAGTTGTCATTCATAAGACCATCCTAGAAAAATATATCATTTCAAAGCTATTCATAAGTAAGAGTGGGTACAAAATTATGATTCTCTTGAAATGATCGTAATTTCCTATAATGTAAAATTTTAACTAATCTTGAATAATGTACTCCCTATATCGGTAAACCCCCATAGTCTAGGTTAACATTACTTATATAATATAGTCTATAGGTCCCTCAATAAAATTACCCAATGTTGACTTTATTGAGTAATAATGTCCCACCATATCATGGAGCACCGATGAAGAATATATATTATGATATTCATCCTCTAGAGTATCATTATCTCCAAATGATCAATGATCAATATAATAGAATTTAATTATAACTCAATAGCCTGAGTCCAACCGTCGCCGGAGAGAATGGGTGGGTGATATTACTAGATTTCTCTGGTCAATAATGACATTGAGGATATTGGTCATGGGAATCCCTTGATCCCTAATAAACCTTCAATGAGTAGAGAATGAGTTCCAGTTTTAAGTATATTATGCGGTGCAACATGAGGTGTCTCTAGTGGCAATATAGGTTGGTTATGTCCCACCACTACTTGAGCATAGTCATCACTACCCTCCAGGTGCTTGACTATAGGCCATCTTGAAGGAATATATCTAAAACTCCATGAATAGAAATGAAACCCATACATATCGATGTTGGGATGTAGATAGTGAAAAAAAATATATAAGGCCTCACTACCCTAGAAAATAGTATCCCAATCTAGACATAACTATGTCTAGGTCAAGGTTGAAATTTTACATTAAATTAAAATGTTACATTTTATAATGTTCACAATGAATCTTATAGAGGGATATCCCTTTATGTCTTAACAAGAGTATTCATTTAAAATAAAAAATTAATGAAAATGGTTATAATTTAACAATTTTCATATATACAAAATGGCCTAATTTTATGTACATCCATTACTATGTTATAAATACCTACTCTTTTTATGATAGAATTATAATTCCATATAACTATAACAATATTTTTATATTTAGTCTTAGAGTGTAACAAGTACATATATGATAGTTTGATTATTTTTATTTCCATTCAAAATTAAATGAGGTAATAATTTTATAAATTAAAAATAGAATCCATTTAATTGAATAAAATATCATTTTATCCGATGTAAATGAGGTTATAAGGATCAAGCTTTCATTAAATAGTATGTTCTGGTGACATAGTCAAGATAATCATGAAACAATAGTTTAGGTTGATGTAGAAACAATAATTAACAAATTATTTTCCCTTTATACCTATTTTAAATTTTTTAAAATTAACAGGTATAATAATCAAAGCACCTAAAATAATTAATATGAAATTATGATATGAAATATGTATGTCATGGAATAGGCTTGAAATTAGAATCAAAATTGTCTTATGATAATTCATGATGAAATAATCTATTTCCATACTGGAAAAAGGAAAAAAATCGTTAATCATAACCAATGTTATTATTCTTGCACATCACCCAACTGTGAATGTAATGCCACCATAATAGGGAAAATATAGAACAACAAATACAATGCCCGATGGAATGTCTTTTCCCTAATTGATGGGTAGCTTCTCCAAGACATAGATTTTAACCAACTTCTAAAACATCAAACTCCCATATATACCAATGCAGTAGAACAAAATGAAGGAGAAGATTAATCTTTGATACCACATTGTGACATCTCAGACCTACTTCTATCATAAGTAAGAAAACCTAGTTGGCCACATAGCCTTATGTGTGCCTATGGATATACCACAAGATGTTGACTATCATTGATGGTTTATGATGATATAGTGGGATACTATACCCTCTTAGTCAAAATGAAATTCATTCGTAGGTAATTGATGAATTAAAAAATGATAAAATGGATTTTAAAAATAGAATGTAATATAGAAAACAGTAATGAAATAATCCCTTGTCAGTGTTTTATTTAAATGTTGTAATTTCTATAAAAATGAATAGATAAACATACTAGTAGAAATACATAAAATACATGTTTTAAAAAGTACAAAAAGATGAAGAACATTACCCATGACCATCCAGATAACCAAATAGGTCATTTTCTCTAATACTAAAATCTAAAAATAAAATCAAGAATATATAATCAGGCAATTCCGATAATCCCTATAGGCATCCATGATGTCTATATGGGTAGAATTTTATGAATTGAACTGGATGTGAGGAAAAATATTCACCACCACCATAAGTGTCTAATAATAATCCTTCCTACAATTTATAAGGGAAAGGACATCATCACCCCTATCCCAATCGATTTTTCAACCATCATTACTATAAAAATTCATCAACGCTCAGAATGAATATCCTTCGTTGTAGAATATGTTTGAGGCTAGGAAGGATGAGATGTTTCCTAAGTTCAATATTGATCAAGAAGGTGTACTGATATTTTTTTCAAGAGTATGTGTTCCATCTATTCTAGAAATAAAGTAGGATCTGATGGAGTAAGTTCATAGCACTACATTTTCTATACATCCTTGATGCAAAAAAAATGTATAGGGACCTTTGTGATCATTATTGGAGGGATAATATAAAAAAGGATAATGGTGACTACACATCAAGGTTACTGGTATGTCAACCAGTAAAGGTAGAGCGACAACTTTCTAAAGGGGTATTGAAACCACTACCCTTACCAACACGGAACTGGGACAATATAATTATGGACTTCGTCACTGGTCTCCTGAGAACATCCAAAGGAAAAAAAATGTGATATGGGTTATTGTGGACTGTCTCACAAACACTTCCCATTTTATCTCCATTCAGGAAGATTTATATCTTCATAAACTTGCCATGATTTATGTGAGGGAAGTGGTAAGGTTGCATGGAGTTTTACTTTCTATCATATCTGATCATGATCCAAGGTCACATCAAAATTCTGGAGAATTCTTCAACATGCTCTGAGCACTGAATTGAATTTCAGTTCAGCTATCACAACCAAACTGATGTCCAATCTGAAAGTATTATTCAAACAATCGAGGACATATTGAGAAGTTTCTCAATGGAATTTAAAGGTGGATGGGATCAACATATCCCTTTAGTTGAGTTCTCTTACAACAATATCTTCCACTGGAGCATTCAAATGGAGCCCTATGAAGGTCTATATAGTAAGAGGTTCTGAACACCTACTTGTTGGCATGAAGCTGGTGAGAGAAAGCCTCTTGGGCTAGATCTTGTGAAAGAGATTACAGAAAAAGTCCATGCCATCCAACAACACATTAAGGCTGCTCAGATTCGGCAAAAGATCTATACCGAAAACCATCGAAGGGACTTGGAGTTTGATGTTGGTGACAAAGTCATTCATTGTATTTCACCTTGGAATAGGGACACAGGGTTTGTAAAGAATGGAAAGCTCAAACCTAGGTTCATTTTCCATTATTAAATCCTTGATCGTGTGGGAGTAGTGGCCTATCACCTTGCATTTTCTTCAAATCTATCACATGTTCATTATGTTATCCATGTAATCTTCTGGAGAAAGTACACACCTGACCGTTCACATGTACTAAATCAAAATGTTTTACAAGTGTATCATGACCTCTATTATGAGGAGTAGCCAGTGGAGATCATAGATCATCGAGACATGGTTCTACGCAACAAGACAACTCATCTTGTAACAGTTTTGTGGAGGAACCGCAAATGGGAAGAAGCCACATGTGAGCTATAGGAGTCTATGAGCCATAAGTACCGAAACCTTTTCTCATCAGATGGTATGAGATAAAATTTTGGGGGAGAAATTTCATAAGGGAAGAATTATCTAACGACCCGAAATTTTTAATAATATTTGCTTCCAAATTTTTTATGTTATTTTATTTCATACTCAACAATACTATATCAGTTAATTAATGAAGTGAGTATAATTAAATGATACCATTGTGTTTCGACTGTTATATTATAATTAGTCAATATGACTATAGGAATCTAATAAAATAACTTAGAAATTAATGTTTATAAATTCAAATGACATTGGTTAATTAATACAGAAAGAAGAGTCGATGGCATCATCTAGTTGAATCAGGCCAAATGAAGCCCATCTGTCAGATCTTGGGTAGGAGGTAGCATTACTAGAATTTTCCCTGGACTAAGCCCAAGCCGGACTTCAACATGTGAAGCTTGAATGAAATTTCTTATGGGAGAATTTCATGTTGATTGAAATCACCATTTATGCAATGTTGTCTGCGCCGCCCAATGATTCTATCACCATAAAACACATTACACATCAGTACTATACAGGTGTTATAAGGGGCTATGTAACGAAGCCTTAGTCACATTATGAAATCCTTTTGAATAAATAAAATTTTAAATTCATTTTATGGTAAAATTTGTGAATTTCAAATCCCTGGATAAATATAGGATTAATTTATTGATGTTCTTTATTATTGATGAATTATGTAAAAAAGGGGTATTTTAAAATATTTTTTGTGTTGTTTATATAATTATTTATGTGAATTGATTTTCAAAAAATGGCATTCTACAGTTGTGTTCAGTATGAAATTTAGAGTCTAATAAGATCAACTTAATTTTTAGTGAATAGTAATGTACGAACAGTAAGATAACCGTATTAATAGAAATAAATAGTAATGAATTGTAATTCAACCAAAAAATAGTAACTTCATCCATGAATGTTTAAATACATTTTATAAATCATAAAGGTAAAAATGATCATTGTATAAGTTTTGGTATTTTCGTATGTCAAAAATATTTTATTTAAAATTTTATAATAAATTTAATAATTTTAAATGGAAATTTATTTTCATAAAATGTAATCATATATTGTTACTTTATTGTCTTATGGTTATATGATAATTTTATGGGACCTTTATTAGTTCCTTAATGTGTTACAAAAGGAGTTATAGTTTTAAAGTTGTATTTTTAGAATAAATAATGATTTTATTTAAAAAATAAATTAAAATTATTTTGAAATTTATTTTCATAAAATGCAGTCTATTTTTCGAATTCAGGTCATTTATATTAGGTTGGAGTGAATTTTTGGGATTCTACTTAAACAGTTGATTTTTCAGTGAATAGTTAAAATACAGATTTTAATTTATGGTGTTTAATAACATCATTGATGATTTATTAATGATGTAATCATGATGTAATCATTCTGGTAGACTTTTGAATAGCATAATATGTTGTGAGATGTCCCAAGTGGACAATACCATGGGAATACACCCTGGGAATGCCCATGGTATTGCAAATATCACAAATGAGGATTCCCTTGGAAATTAATTAAATATTACCTCACTTTTTCTATAAATACCAATCCATTGCCTCATTAATTTCATTCCAAAATCCCTCTCAACGATGTTTTATACTTTTTACATCCCATGGAGTCCTCCCAATGTGCCCCTAATCCCCCCATGGTGTCAACCTTCTTGATTTCGTTGTTACTCTTCCAGGTAAAGGAATCATTCACCCTCCTCTTTTAAGTAATGTCTTTATGTTATGTCTTATAGTTCCATTTTATTATGTGGGGGCTTGTTATTATTTATCTTTACTACATTAAATGACATTTCCTAATTATGAGAGACCCTATTTTTGTTTATCAATTTATTTTATGAATTTTTATGTGATGATGTTAAGATGCCAAATTTTTTGTAAAAGAAATCACATCTTCTCTCTCCTTTCATGTTTCATTTTCATGTGACATGACATTCATATATACATATCATGTTATTATCTCTATATTATTCATCCTTAAAAATTTATTATGTGTTATTTATGAGTGTTTCACCCTTTTACTCTATCTTTTTAATGTTTTCTAAAATGATGTTATGTAGCCCATTTGCTGGAGAATTTTCTTCATAAAAATATCTATCTTTTTTCCAATAAGTTCTCTTATATTATTTAAGTCGATAAAAAATATAATTTCATGTCTAGGGGTAATCATATATACATAATATTAATCTAATTGAATCTGTAATTGACATATATATTACCCTCACTCCCATGCCATGTGTTATAAATGACATAATGATCTTATTTTTAAGTACTTTTTTAACGTCACGATTTTGACATGAAACCAATTTCATGGATTCTATTTGGGTAATTTATGAATTGTTTGATTATGATCTATGTCTATCACATGGATATAAATACATATTAAGGGTTCATACTGATATTTCTCCAATACTATGGTTAGTGAATTTATTCTCTAGAGATGACAAGTTTCCTGATACCATGGTGAGTAACATAATTAATTTTTTATGACATCGTGGGATAAACGTTGAAGATATATTCATGAATGTATAAATGAAATTTTGTTTCCACAAATTCAAGTTGTGATTCATGTTATTTTAATTATGATATTCCACTTTTTCCATTTCTCATGTCTTATGGTTTTCATCAAGTCCTTGATGATATCACAAGTAAATTGAGTCCCTTGCTTTCTTTACTAGGCCTTCCCCTCACCCTATTCTTTTGACGTATGTATCCAGGTTATGAGATGAAAAAAAATTTCATAGTATGATCTTTTCAAGAAGATTTTCATGGGGATTTGAAATAGTGTTTTATGATTTCATGTTTTATTGTTCCTGATTTTCATGACACTGGACTTTAAAGATCATCTCTTTGAAAAATGTAATAAAAAGTTATGTAATAAAAAGATGGGATTCAATACCAAAAACTCGTATCAGTGTATACATGAGATCATTTCAGCCATCATTAACATATATTTTTGGAGATTTCATCTTAACGGTGGGTTTCAAGTTATATTCCAATGTCCAAAACTATTCAAATATAACGAGAATTCCAAAAAATAATTGAAATAATAAAAATTCAAAATCCAAATCAATTATGTTTGAAAATATTAGATATAAGAGAAAAATTGTAGTGTAGGGGGTGGTGATCTACCCTTAAAAAGGGTAATTACACAACACATTAACTGAACATATCAATTCATGTGTATTTTCAAAAAAGAATCTTTTTTTATAACAGGTGGTGAACCACTTCCACCACCTTCCTCCACTTCCCCACATTTGTACGCTTCTTCAAGTACCACTACCCGCCTAGTCCAGTAATCAAATCAGGTCATCCTAAAACAGGATTGGATTGTTGGGGAATACATATTCGCACCAATTACACCTTGTCCTCGTGCTCATGCCCCATGGTAGATCCCCGGGCAGACAGACCTGGTTCCTGTAGGGTCCTACCATGTCGACCTCAGTCATCCCATTATGAGTCCTAAAATGGAAAAAAACCAATTTCTATGGGTCATCCAGCCATATAGGAGACCATAAAATAATAAAATTGAAAATATAATAATATTTTTTGGAATTTATTAAAAAAAATCCTATATCATGAATTTTAATATTTAAAAAATTATAATTAGATTAAGTTATTTTTTATTTTTTTTAAACTCTCAGGAGTAAAACTTATTAAAGATTTAATTTAATTACTCGTTATATTCATTTGGTATTATTTGGATTATTAACAGACAAATGTATATTTTAAAATTATAATAACTTTATTTAATTATTTCAATTGAGTAAATTTAGATGAAAATCGATTAAAAATGATATAATGGGCATTATATTCCTCTCTCATTATATATATATAAGGGCACCCATATATAAAATTAATGCTATTAATTTTTATTTCATGTTATCGTGTTCCACATGATTGTATGTGAGTATACACATATTATTATGAATTCAAAAGCAGTTATGAACTGTTTCAATATTAGTGATGTTTGAAAAAAGATGTGAATTTATTATAAATGGGTGAGAGATGCAACACAGGTCATACATGGAACATGTACTCAACCTCTAAGGACATGATTTATCCATGTATCCCCAATGGATCAACCAATAATATATTCTCATGATCAGTCACATTATTTAATTATATACAAACTATTTATTATTATGGTTAATGTATGTTTTAACATTGATTAATAAATGAGCATGCATTGAAAAATGGAATTAATACTTGATAAATGTTTTTCTATTTAATTCATTATTATTTTTTTGTGTGAGTTCACATTGTAATATAATGTTAAATAGAAAACAATTTCATTCATCAAGTAATAACAAAATCAATCAAATAAATATAATTTCGTAATGCATTAGGTCACATTGAATTAAAAAAACCACATGTATGAGGTTCTCATCAACCCTAGTTGAGGATACCTTACACAACCAGAGAATTATTATAAGAGAAATAAGTTGGCTTCAAAATTTAAAAACAATTTAGTAGAAAAATATGAATTTTTTCATCTTTTGTGGAAATGAATTGAGTATATAATATTTATAATTCTATTGTTTGGGAATCCATTTAACTGTTCAAGGAGTTGTGAGTCAATGTGGTTGGTCAATCAAAAGTCTACATTTAAATTCATTGAGTCATTGTGTAATAATATATTAGATTACAAGGAGTGGGTTTAAGGATCCTTGCAACAAGAATACTTATGTAACAGGGTATTCGTGAGTCTACTAGTGATGGAAACATTTAGTTTATTATACAATAGGAAATATTTATTGATTTAATTAATCAGTTATATCTAATCAATAATCAAGTTAATGTAATAATAATATAATTTTTCTCCATTGAGATAAAATGTAAAACACCATCATCTATTCAATAACACTACAATAAATGCATAGTAAACTGAATATCCTGAGTGATAATAAATTCAAGGATGGCTATGGGTTCTCTGAAAAAAGTACTGCACCATGAGAGGAATCTCTATGTGGTGGAATATGATCTTAATACTGACTCCACAATAGGAAAACAGATGGTGGATCATAATAACTTATAGATGAATTTTTATTATATAGTAGAAGTAATGTTAATTATGTTATCATATATTTCCAATGAAATAAAAAAAATCATGGGGATAACGATTCAAATAAAATAAATCCTCATTTCTAAGATATTTATTAAGATAGAAATATACAAGATGGATATGTGATATCAAGAGCACTATATAGGGACATGATAGCAGAAGTGAATTTGGTGTGGCTGCTTGTACTAAATACGTTTGTGTACTTTATGATATATGAATCCTTTGGATGTATGTTGAATTAATAACTAGAAACTAATATCATTATGAAATATTTACATAAAAATATTTTTCATTTTATTATAAATTATAAAATAAATAAAAATATAATATAGTACTAGGATCAATTGGGTTTACATCACTAATATGATAAAGAGATAGAGAGTACCAACTCTTAATTCCTAATAGTGAATAAGAGAATGAAGACAAAGGATAAGTTTTCAAACGTTAATATTAATCAAAACACCAATGCAATACCTTTCCAAGAACCAATGATAATAGGGGAGCCAAATTAATATGATGATATCTTCTTTTCATATGGAATTAAAGCTCACTAGAAGAATAATTGAAAAAATATGATAAATTAGTAAGGTGAATATTATACCCCAGGTATGCTTTTCTTTGAATTGAATGTGTCTATTTCTACATTTTGGGTAATGGATAAGAGATGTAGCTCACACATTTGTATTCAAATATAGGAACCATATAGATTTAAGTGGATTGAAATTCATGAAGTGGATATTTGAGCTTCATGTGGTGTAATATTAGCATCATTAGTTGTTGGAGATTACCATCTCACATTGCGTAATGTTTTTTCTGTTTTTTAATTATTATTATTATGAACCTTCCATTACCAAGAAAAAAAGCCTCATTGTGGAGATTATAAACTATTTGTTTTATTTCATGTTTATATATTTTTATTATATAATTGTATTATATATTGAGGTATATAATATTTTAAATATTTATTGTATACAAATGAACATGAAATTCTTGTTATGGATATTAAGGACAAATCCAATGAAAATAGATTATACCCTACCTTCCTATGGAACTTTAGGATAGTTCATGTAAAAAAAATTTAATAAATATAAATCTCACACTGGTATTTATATTCCATTTATTAAAAACACTCAGATGTGTTTTACTATAATTTACATGGTGAAATGACTAAATCCCCCTTTAGTGAGAATGGATAATGATCCACATAACTTTTGGAGATGATTTATTTTAACGTATGTGGTCAATTTATAGAAGATTAAAGGGGTTAGATTCCATAATTTATTAATTTTAATGATTACTGTAGTATTTGTGATGATATATAATTAATTATGTATATATTAGATTCCTTTTAGATGATTAATGATTATCATAATGTAGATGAATACCATCTTGGTAAAAGGATTAATGAAAATTGATCAGACTGATGTGAAGTGTATCTGAACGAAACATTCATTGATTAGTTATTGGAATATGGGAAAATATCCAAACTCTTTCCACCTCATTCATCTCACTGGAATGAGGTTAGTGGAAGGAGGAAGAAAAAATTTAAAGACATGGTAGGATTGATGATTATTGATTGAAATATACCATCATTATTTTAAGGGTATTAAATACACTCTATGTAATATATGCACGAGCCAATACTGAACAAAGTATTCTATGGAATTCATTTAGAGATTTGGCACGGAATGAATCCTAGTATGCCAGGAATACATGTGTAAAGATGTGAGCATTTTCCAAACTACAAATAGGAAAAATTTAGATTCTCTATGTATGGATTGTTTGTTTTTTGGTTATCATAAGTAAAATAAAGGATATTACCTCAATAACCCTTCATATAGAATAATGTTAAGTTAAAAAATTCCATATTTCTAGAATAAGAACACATTTACATTGGAAATAGTGGGATCATGATCTACATTAATGTGGTCAATGATCCAAATTCAAGAGAGTTCTAGTCGAAACTATTTATAAAAGGGATAGTGGGAGGTGAAGATGTTCCCACAACACAAGTACATTATTGGAATATAAGAGATGTTATATAACTAGAGAGATATGGTTTTATTTTCACCAATTTTGGAGAAATATTATTATAGATAATGAAGAAATTCTATGTTATATGAAAGGTGTATACGGAAAATATGTTAGTAAATGGAAGAAAAATCCATGAATTTTGAGATCCATTTCATATAAAAAAAGTCATGTTTCTATTTTTATAGATCCTACAACTAATTTAATAATTAATAGGTCAAAATGGGTTTGTAATAAAAACCTGTATATTGATGTTAATGTAATTATATATAATTCATGAATTTTTGAAAAGGGATTTTGGAAATGTCAAGGCATATAGTATAATGAAGCCATCCAACAAGTTATGATGATGAAATCAGTCAAAATATTACTTTCCATATAAATCTTCCACGATTATGAAATTTGATAAATTGATGAAAAAACATAAATTATTAATTGGAAGTTGGTTGAAGGTGTCAATATAACTCAACCCAAATGGTTCATTATGATAGAGAGTCCTAATAAACTATTAAAATCTTAAAAGATCCATTTATGCATTGATGCAATAATAACAATCATGGAATGTTCGTTTTGATGAGTTCATAAGAGAAACAGGTTGTTTCAATAATTAAATCAATCAATGAGTCTATAAGAATGTTGGTGGGTATGCTATCTTTTTAATTATATAATATGTGTACACCATATTACGTATGGGAAGCAAAGTTCATATATTACCATTATTCAATAATTGTTTAAATAAATTCTTATCTATGGAATAATTAGGTGAATTTTCCTATATCATAGTGATCAAGATCTATCAAGATTAATCTCAGTGGATTATTGGGATATGTCAAAGTAAATGTGTTATAAAGGTACTAAAACAGTAAAATATGGAGAAATCCTACATAGGATTGTTTCCAATGTCACATGGTATCAAACACTCTATGAAAATGTTTCAATAAACACAATAACAAATAAAATAACATATTCTTCAATGGTTGGATCTATAATGCAATTCATGTTATGCACTAGTTTGATGTTTCATTTTTGTTATGAATAGGCGAAAGATGTCAAGATAATTTGGGTGAGATATAGTAATAAATCATAAAAACTACCCTGATGTACGTAATGCATACAAAGGATATGTTATAGGTGTATGTATTGGAGGAAGAATTAGTAATTAAGGGATGACCATATTCTAGTTTATATATAGGTCATAATTATTTCAAATCGTATAAAGGATCAGAAATTTTATTGAATGGTGGGGTGGTGAGATGGAAAAAATCAAAATAAACCATGTATTGTCATGGATTCTATATAATAATATGAGTATATATCTAATTCTAATATTGTCATCGATTCCATAGGAATTCATATATATATTTTTTATATGGTTGTATACCTAGCATTGTGGATCCTATTTTATTTTATTGTCATAACACAAATACAGTGGTAATCTCCATGGATCCCATGTCATAGAAATGGATAAAGAATATACTTTAGAAGTTTCCTTTCCTTAGGTATTTTACTAAAATAGTTTAATTAATATTTATTAGTGTACCTTAAATGATAACATGGGTGATTCTACCTTTGTAAATCCATATTAGAGAAGAATATTGATCCTCCTGTAAGAGATAACAGGTTGATAGTTTTTAGAAATTGACTATAGTGTATGTGGGAGTGTTGTGAGTGAGTTACCTATATCCAACTCATGTATGCACTTTGAAAACTACTACATGTCTAATGTTTTATTTATACAATTTTATATTTTACCATTCCACTATTGAAACGTTTTCATCCCCTTTATTCATTTTATTTAACCAATAATACAAGTTTAAAAAAATAGTTATAGTAATATCTTGATATAAGGAGAACCTTAATATAATAACACAATATTTTTAAATATTGTTTATATGGTATCAACATATCACGATGATATGAATCTAATGATGTATGACTATCAGGTTGTGGGAGCTCATAAGCATTGATACTTCTTCTTTGGAAGATCACACTTGGTGATATCCAATTGAATATATAATGAAGATCGATCGTTCAATAGGGAAACCACCTGTTATAGGTGTAATTTGTAGTCCCAAACTATTAACACATGTATTGGCTTCAGGACATGAGATTATTATCAGTCTGTTCCATTTTGTTTCTTACTTTGTCTTGGGAAAAACCCATGGCATTTATGTCTTGGTGTACCATCATTCATTGAGTGTGCCATTTTTTGGTTTGGAATTGATTGATGGATGAAGATATAAATTTTAACTTTTGAAAGAGAGTGAGATATCATGTTTTATTGGACAAGATGTTGTTTCATTTGTTAAATCCATGACCATAATAGAAGAAAGTATGTTTGTTTAATATGTTCAATGGGTAATAAAGAAAAAAGGATGAAGAATTTTTTTATCCTTTTCTATTATATATTGTGAGATAAATAGATTATATTCCATGGAATGTGTTCATAAAAAAGTATATCATTACTATAACTATGATTTACATCTTTAAGGGCCTTGATGGGTTGCTGGAATCCACACCTGGTTTGTTAATATTACTCACTCATATCATGATAAGGACCTAGAGTGTCACACACTTAGAGTATTGAAATGTCTATATTATTATTATTATTAGTAATTATGAACATAGTGGGACACACCATGGGTTCTGGATGATGTTCAATATTGAACAATTGTCATTATATATATAAATTAATGTTATTCGTGTTTAGAATAATTGGTATTGAATTTATTTATTTATAGTGTTCACAAGTGGTACTATGAATACGTTGAAAAAATAACTATTGAATGACTATTATTTTAATATTAAATGTCTTTTTAATGATTGTGAGAATAACGAGACATCTTAATGGAATTGTTTTATTACATAATATGTTAATTATTTTACTAGTAGGTGATAAAAATATAAATTAATATTATTTAATATTTAATAAGTAATAAGATATCATTTACGTATCATTCAGTATGAAAAATATATTCAAGGGATATAGATCCCTTTTTTGGTATTTTAACACTATTATTTAAGTATGTGGAATATCTATTTTGATGGTCTATTAATCGAATGTAATTTGAGATTTCCTCTCATATCTCCAACAATGTATTAACAAATGAAACTCATTCTATGAATTGATCCATATTCACCATTGCAGATTGTAGGTATGTCATAATAATGATTATTTAGATGTTGTTGAGTAAAAAAAGATTCCTTATTAATTTCCCATTTATCTATTTTTTGAAAATCAAAAAAAATTTATCTTAAGGAAAATTATATATTTTCTATGAATTCTTTACATAATGAAAATTTCTCTAATATATAGAAATTTGCATCCTTATCTTTTTTTTCATTGTTCATTTCATAATCTCTCAAAATCTAACAATTATTTTTACTAAATCTAAAATTTGGGTTCACATCTAAATCCTCAGAATCGTATAAATCCTTAGATACAGAGTGTTCCAAAATTCAGAATCTGAAAACCAAAAAATTCCAACTCTGAATTATTTGAAATTTTGAATCTGATTTCAATTAAATTTGTATTCAGGAATATATGATATTCATATTTCGAATTATCTAAAATTCAGACTCTGAATTTTATGAAATTAATACTCCAAATTCATCAAAATTAGAACTCTAATTTCCTCAATAATCAGATTCTGAATTCCTCAAAATTCAGACTCTGAATTCCTCATAATTAAATCTCTGAATTCCTCAGAATTCATACTCAGAATTCATCATAGTTGAGATTACGAATTAAATGGATTTGAGACTCTAGAATCTATAGAATTTAGATTCTTAATTCTTTGTAAAACCAAATTTGAATATCCTTGTCTTATATAATCTGAATATTTTTTTGTTAAAACTCGAACATATATTTTTCCTTAGACTCTGAAATATACATTTGATTATGTAACTTTATTTTTTTATAGTAGTTATAAAATGATGTCATACAATCTGTTTCTAATTAACTATTGTTTGTGTGACACATGTATAGGTCCCTTAGAGATTAAAAAATATGACCATTAGAGGAGGTAGACGGCCGTTGATGTTGTTCCAATAAATAGGATCTCATTTGAACAAGCTCATCGAATGTTAATCACTCTACATATTGTATACTGCTAAATTGATTTCAATAGAGAGGGAGAGAGACTCTCAATATTTGTGTATATTGAACACCTTGGTCATCCTTCATCATGCAACTCTAATTGTTTCTAGGTATAATTGAGGGTTTCATGGGATATGAATATAGAGATTCTGACTACCATAATGTTTGAGGACATCTGGGGATAAGAAGATAGAGGTGTTGACTACCTTAATGATCAAGGGATTGCAGGGGTAGATAGAATGATTAAGATAGTCATATAGAGGGACCACCCCTGTGTGGGTAAGACAAAATTCATTTAATGTATAAATCAAAGGTCTTTTATCCAAGGTTGATGAATACCCTACTATTTGGGTTAAATTTTTTCATACATTTTACTTGTCTAGATTCATGTTTATTTCTACTATATTTTAATAAAGGAAGAATGTATAACCTACTTATACTTTTATATTGTTTTATCTTCTCTGATAAGTAAGATTCTAAACACATTAAGGAAGAATATTTTCCTTGTAAATTTTTGTTATGTTTAATTTCTCGAACCATATTTTTGGAACATAACATGTTTATTTAGTATAACTAAGAGAGGTCTGGTGAATATACATTGTATAAATTTGTTAGACATAGTTTTACATAAGGTTAAAAAGAATGTTTTTAAATGTACAATTCACCCCCATCTTATAATTAAGAATCAACATTTCATATTTTGATCCTACAATTGGTATCAGAGTAGGTATCTTAAATACTTATATTCTCATATAAGTTTTCTTGCTCATGGTTTTCTTGGTTATAAATTTTTTTGCTTAAAATTTCTTTCTTATGTTTTTTATAGACTATTATATTTGTTTACAAACATTTTCTATTAACATATTTTTCTGGAAAGATACTTTCTTATTGGATGGAAGGAATGACTGTCATTTAGATTGAAAATCTTAACCCTAACAGACTACATATTTTTTATGGTAATTAATATGAGCACTGGAGAGACATAATGAAGAGTATTTATTATCATTAGAGTGGATAATTTTTTCATGCTTATAGGAGATTACAAAATTCATGACAAGAAAGTCAAAACATTCACCAAAAAAGAAAAGATATAATATTAACTAAATTACAAGGTTCACAATACATTGGTGTGTTCTATGATGAGGAATATATATAGAAAAATGTATTTTTATGAAGTTGCTAACTGTATTTTAAATAATCATTATGTTAATCATTTTGGTACATCTAATGTTATAGAAACTAGAAGATCTATTCTAACAGTAGTGGAAAAATGTATTTCCATGTCAGTTTTTTTTACATTTTGACATTGTTTTTTAACTGACGTTAATATAGTCGACGTAAAATATGTATGTTTCAACGTGGTTTTTTATTAACCGATGTCAAAAATCATTTCCACGCGGGTCTTTGGCATCGTTTTATATAAAAACTGACTCCAAATTTGAGGGCCTCAGGGATCTTTGGCCTCAATTTTTATATAAACTGATGCCAAAAATCAGTCCTAGTGGTTCTTTGGCATCAGTTTATTTTAAACCGACTCCGAAATTCATGACCTCGGGGGTCATTAACATCAGTTTTTTAGAAACCCGACGTCTAAATCTGGCTTTTACATGAGCATTAACGTCGGTTTTTGATAAAAACCGACATGGAAAATATGCTTTCTAAAAAAATATTTTACACATTAGTTTTCAAAAAAACCAATGTCAAAACATTGATACTATGAATATTGGAATATATATAGTGTCCCAAGCTTTGATTTCACTGGTTATGGAGCAAAAATGGACTAACGGATCAGAAGTTATGGTCTCCGTCAGTTGTACCTCTTTATGGGTCGATCGATATAGCTTTCTTCGAATAATACATGAAAAAAAAGAAACAAAATTTATATTCCAATTGAACAAAAAATTTAATTAATGATTGAAACTAACATTAATTCTTTTATTGGGACATTTTAATCGATATGTTTTTTATCATTATTTCAATTCGTTTTAAGGGAGAAATCACGCGGTAATGAAAATAGTGAGTGATAAAAACATTTTCCAAAAAAATAATGAATCTTATGCATATGTTTTATATTTTTTATCTCGATTAGAAGAATCATTCATCATCATTATAAAAATAATAATATTTTTAGTGATATAGGAAACAATAAAAATGAAACTAATTGATGAAAAGAAATACCTTGTACAAATCATCGATTAAAGAATATTTGAAATATTGATTGTATCAAAGATGTAAAAAATGATTAATGAATGAGGATGAGATTTTATATAGTGTAAATTAAAATTTCTTGAGGGGAATTTCAATAAAATTTCAGCAGGATTTTGAAAATAGGAATGCTCGTTTGGAAAAAATTGAAATATCAAAGTCGCATATTTGAAATTTTACATTTAACGTCGGTTAAATATATAAATTATGATAAAAATATTCTCATGTTGGGTTATTTACATAGTTTTTTGAATAAATGTTTAAATAAAGTGTCTTTAAACATCGGTTATTTGTAAAATTGACGCCCTAAAGGGTCGTTTAATGTTGGCTTTTTAAAAAAACTGATGCCAAAAATCATGTCATATAATATTGAACATCCAGCATCCATTACTTTTGATTTGTAAGTCTTTTGTAAATCCACTACCTATCAAATGGATGGTTGGGAAATTATCTAAAACTTTTATTTTGATCTTTGGCATCCGTTTTTTGAAAAACTGATGCCAAAAAGGGACTTTTAACGTCGGTTATTAAAAAAACCGACGCCAAAAATGAAGTCCCATAGTCTTCACCTTAAAACATCCATAGATTTTGATCCGTAAGTGTGTTTTCACTCCATGACATGTCAAATTGAAGCTTGGAAAATTATATAAAACGTTTATTATGATCATTGGCATTGGTTTTTTGTAAAACCGATGCCAAAAAGGGTATTTTAATGTCGATTATTAAAAAAACCGACACCAAAAATCAAGTCATATAATCTTCAACTTCCAACAACCATAACATTTGATCCGTAAGTCCGTTTCCACTCCAATACCTGTCAAATTTAATCTTGGGAAATTATATAAAACTTTTATTTTGATCTTTGGCATCAGGTTTTTGTAAAACCGATGCAAAAAATGGTCTTTTAACGTCAGTTATTAAAAAAACAACGCCAAAAATCAAGTCATATAAACTTCAATTTCCAACATCCATAACATTTGATCTGTAAGTCCGTTTTCTCTCCACGACTTGCCAAATTGAATATTTATAAATTATCTAAAACTTTTATATTTATTTTTGGTGTTCGTGTTTTGTAAAACTAATTCCAAAAAGGGTCTTTTAACGTCGGTTATTGAAATAAACCGAAGCCAAAAATCAAATCATATAATCTCAATCTTTAGATTCCCATATCATTTGATCTGTAAGTCTGTATTCACTCCACGACCTATGAAAATGAATCTTGGGAAATTATCTAAAACGTTCATTTTGATAATTGGCATCAGTTTTTTGTAAATCTAAAGCTAGAAATGGTCTTTTACCGTCGGTTATTGAAAAAAACCGATGCCAAAATTCAAATCATATAATCTATGAATTCTGAAGTCTATAACTTTTGATCCGCAAGTCCATTTTCACTCCACAACCTATCAAATTGAAGCTTGTAAAATTATCGAAAACTTTTATTTTGATATTTGGCATTTGTTTTTTTAAAACCAACATCAAAAAAGGGTCTTTTAACGTCGGTCTCTTAGAACCAATGTTAAACTACCAACGTTAAAAACAGTGGTTCCACTAGTGTAAGAGCAGAATATCATGGATTTCTATTTCATTAATGGGGACCAGTATGTAAGGTTCAACAATTTTTTATCAAAACAATCAATAGTCTAAAATCTAAGGATGAAAACGGTCATGATGATGAAGCTCTTGTAGATTAAATTATTGATATTATGCCTAATGTGTAGGAATCTAGGAGAAAAACTATTAATGGGAATATAAAAGTATCTGGAATTGTTCTTGATGAGAATTTTGGAACTCTTGTACAACAGGAGACAATAATGATAAGAGATGCTGATATAAATAAGAAATAGAATGGAAATGAAACTATAACATTTTTAATACTAAATCCAAGACTCCTAAAAGGGTTATGAGATCCAAGTCGAAGAAAGTTACTATTTTATCTCAATTGGGTGAAAGTAAAAATTATACGAATGAGCTAGCTAATATTTCTAAAAGTGTGAACAAGATATTTGGAATGAAATAATTTGAGTATAAATATAAGAAGAAAGAAAGAAAGGAAATGAAGGTCTCATAAGTCACTTGCTTTGAAAGTAAAATAGAGGGGCATATAATGCACAATTTTCATATAGTTAAGAAATAGGATACGAAGGAAAAAAATTATGAGAAGAATTGAATGAATTATTGAAATTATATGGATAATAAGGTCTTAAATGCTAATAATACATAGAGAGCCAGTGGTGGTGACACATATGATGAATCATCCGGGTTTAAATATTCTAGTCAGAAGAATCTTGGATTACTAGCCAAACTACCCACTGCAAATTGTTGTCTAATTGATAAGGTATAGAAATATGAATCTATCACTAATGTGTCTTTGAATGAAAAATATTCTGATGATACATATTATGAGTCTTCAGATGATGAAATTTTTTCCAATGAAGATAATACTTTACCTTAATTTTAATATGTATGTAGGTTTTCTAAACATCTTGATTATGATAATTCTAAACTAAAAAAAAGATAATAAATAAAATTCTAGAATATCTATTATAACTAAAGAAGTATCAGATCATTCTAAATATATTGATGAAAAAATTATGATTTAGAAAGTATTTAAAAAAACCTTTGAGGATGCTAATTTAAGAAGGATAAAATTTCTAAGTATCAAAAAAATATAATAACTACGAAAAATATTTTACAAGTAATCTGTAGTTCTAAAACTAATATTTTTGAAGATAAGAACATTGTTATTAAAGTAAATTTAGAAATATTTTCCTTAAGTAAATTCCTGTCAAACATTATCTCTAGTAACCAAAATTTTGACAATATGTATTCCCAAATTCATATATTAAGGAATCGTTCTGTTTTGGGTTATACCTATTCTAATCCATTTTTTTAGTAATAAATATTTTTTCCTCAAAGTACTCAATTTTGTACTAAATGTCAGTGTGGTGGAATTTGGAAAAAAAATCCTTCATAAAATAAAACCCAATCATTAGGTTTTCATAAAGCTTATTTTTCTCATAAAACGTGCATTAATAAAATCATACATTCTGAAATTTTGGGATCCAAGTATGTTTGGATTCTGAATGACTAACTCTATTATTTTTCGGAAAACAAAGAATGTACCAACCACAATACATCGTACATGTATTGTGGATGATCCTGACATATGAATTGAAAAAAAACAACTTTGAAAATATTATCAAGATGAAAGGTGGAAAAGTAACATTCAGATATAATTCTCAATGAGAAATTTCTGGTATATAAAACATTGTTATTTTTAGAAAAACATTTATTGAAAACGTTTTATTTTTAAATTGTCATACGCACAACCTTATTAAAATAATAATATTATGTGGTAAAGGTTACCAGGTGAATTTTAGTAATGATAAATTATTAGTACATAATTTTAAGAAAGAGTTTATTCATTCCACCCATAGGTACGAGAATGTCTATACACTAAACATAGAAGACCTTTGGATCCAAGATCCACCAAGAGATAGTGCTGTGTAAGAACAATATTGGTTATGGAATAGAAGGTTATGACATTGTAACCATAGGAACCTATGAAAACTCTCGAATAAAAGACATGTTAAGGATCTACAAGATCCTAGATTTGAATTTTCCAAAGTTTTTGTTCTTTTTCAATATGGAAATAAAAAAAACCAAGCAATAAATAGATTTGTGATGTCTCAACTTGTGATTCATTGCAGTTATTTCATATAGATATTTTTGGTGCAACATAAACTACTAGCTTTGGTTACAAATATTATGTACATTTCATAGTTTATGATTAAATCGAATTTACGTGGGTCTATTTTCAAGTAATGAAATATGTTGCTTTTTCTTAATTCAAAATATTTAGATCCCAAGTTAAAAATTTTAAAAACCTCCCTTTGATAACTATTCATCGAGATCCTGGAGGAGAATTTCAAAATCATGATTTTGAATCTTTTTGTAGGAACACATTCATTTCTCATAACTTATCATCTCCATGAACTCTTCAATAGAATGGTGTTTTTGAAAGAAGAAATCAGATTCTTAAGAGTTAAATAGAACCATGTTGAGTGAATATTCTATTGCTAAACACTTTTGGGCAGATGATGTAGGTACTATTTGTTAAACTATAAATTGAGTTTTGATTAGACCCTTTTTTAACAAAACCACTTACAAATTATGGAATCATATAAAACCTAGACATTACTACATTGAAGGTATTATGTTACAAAGTATTCATTCTGAATACCGAAGATAATCTACATAAAATATCACCTATATCCGATGAATGAATTTTCATAGGCTACTCCACAACCTCTATGGATTAGAGAGCTTTTTTAAAAAAATACTACTTCTGTTGAAGAAACATTACATGTAAAATTTTATGAAACTGATTCTTTTATTTTAAAACACAACCAACCTATATCTTCATATGTGTTTTCAAAAAATCATTATCAACACTTGATAGAAGATCCTTTTAATAAGGAAAATGTTCTAGTGAATTTTTCTAAAACATTTACCCTAGGAGATTTCATACTATATATTGATAAATATCTTTTATAAAACCCATATTACTGGTTTCAAAAGAATCATCCAAGTGATAGTATCATTGATGAAATAAATCAACCTTTATAGACTATATGTCCTATAAGAAATCAAGTAGAACATATAGAGTTCTTTTCTTAAATAGAACTAAAAAAACACTGATGATGATTTTAGGGATGATGATTGGATTAAATCCATGCATGACGAGCTAAATGTGTTTGAAGGGAATAAAGTCGGAAAATTGGTTAAAAACATAAGGAAACCTCAATTGTTAGAGTAAAATGGGTTTTCATAAATAAGTGTGATGAGAATGAAATCATTGTGACAAAGAAAGATAGATTAGTTTCTATATGCTATAATCAACAAGAAGGAATAGACTATGATTAAACCTATGATCTAGTAGCTAGACATGAATCTATTAGCATTTTACAGGTCTTTTAAAAATTCATTAATTTCAAACTTTTTCAAGTGGCTGTTAAATGTTCTTCCCTTGAGGTATATGTTCAAGATGAAGATTTTGTGGGTCAAAATCTTGATTTTGATGACACAAAATATCTTGACAATATTTTAAAACATACCAAATCATTATATGGACTTAAACAAGCACCCAGAGCCTAGAATGATATACTTAAATGATATTTGTTACAAAAAACAATATTAAGAGAACTGTTGATTCAAATCTATTTATAATGAATGGTAAGAAAAATGTTTTTTATTTTTCAAATTTATGTTGATGAAGTTATATTTGGTTCAACTCTGCAATCCTTATCAAATTAATTTTCAAATCTAATGAAATATGAGTTTTATATGAGTCTTATGGGTGAGTTAACATTATTCATTGGTTTTAAAATTTACCAAAATGTAGAAGGAACTTATATATCTAAACATAAGTATATTGAATATCTTATTTAAAAGGTATTGATTTGACAACACTAAGAGTATAGTTACTCCCATTGGTACCTCAATGTCTCGGGATCTTGATAATGCTGGGAAACCTGTAGATCAAACATCATATTGAGGTTTGAAAATAATTTTACTATACATAATAGGTAGTCATCCAAACATAATGTTTTTGGTATTCATATGTAGAAGATATCAATCCAGTCTTATGAAATCTCATTTAAAATCAATTAATGTAATTCCTTTCTATTTAATGGGAACCATAAATTTTGACTCTTTTATTCTTATGTCAATGATTTTGTTTTATAATTCGTTTAGGATGATCATTTTGGTGGATGTAGAATTGAAATGAAATGTACATCCATAACATTTTATTTCATTGACGATTCATTAGTTTCTTGGTCAAGTAAAATACACCACTCAATACTACGTTCCAATGTTGTAAATGATTATATAGTAGTTTGAAGATGTTGTGCTCATGTTTTATGGATGCAACAAACACTCACAGACTATGACACGAGTTTTACGAAAACAAAAATAATGTTTTATAACACTACATCCATTTCCCTATGAAAAAGTGCACATCACTCCCACGAAAAACTCATAGATATTAGGCATATATTTCATAAGGATCACACTCTAAAAGTAGATATCATTATTCCGTTTATCGTAATGCAAGATCAACAAGATGATTGTTTTAAAAAATCCATATCCATTGATTGATTTGAATACATAAAAAAAGTTAGGACTTATAACCATAACATAGTATTTAATATTAATTTTTTTTTGAATCACTATATCCCTACACTAATAAACTCCTTTTCATATAGGGAGTACATTTATCTCTTAATAAAATATTTTTATAACCAATCATTTTTGTAATAAAAAATTTCCAAAATCAAAATTTCATGGATTCTAAAGTTCTTCAAGAATAATTTTTCCCATTATTGATATTTTTCCTAGAAATATGAAAGGTATGCTTCCTTACATAAATTTTCATAATAATATTTTTATTTTTTGGTATTTTTATATTGATTTAATAAATTTTTTTGAATTCAATTTCTTTAAATACGAAGATTTATCTAAAAAACCTCCAAGGACGAGAATCCAAAAAAATCTTTCTTCAGTTTTCATCTCAACTGTCACATTCTAATCATTTTTTTCAACCATTAGATCAATCTGAGAATATGAACTATCACCTCAACACATATATAATGGCCCGTTGAATGGTTGTCCCACATCAGTTTTCAAGATCTTGTGTGCCGATGTTCTGTTTCTATAAATAATGTTTGTTTAGAATTTTCTAGTTTGATCAAATCCAAATTTATTTGGATGGATCCTTGCATAACAAAATGTTGTTAGTTAAGGAAATTTCTTGAATGGAAGATCTACAATGACTGGTTAGTAGATCCGTAGTGTTTCTCTACATATTATTATCTCATTTACAAGAATATGAAGTGGAACATCTGGGCAAGTCTTTTTGTATCGTAACCATAGGCAAAATATCCAGTTTATCCATAAATAATGGTATAATTTTATGAGTCTGTATGTTTTTTCTTCAATATGGGAATGATATGTTTTCTTTTAAGAGGTATTGGAAAAATTATTCCATTTCCTTTAGTTTGGATGCAAGCATAATCAGAATTACTTATGTGGGTGAAGTTGATTTCTACCCCAACAAGCTATCAAATGTTTTTGGAAGTTTTGATAAAGAGAAGGCCATTGGGTGCCTTGGTTTATTATGGGTGAAGACACTGATTATTAATCATCTCCCTAATTTTTTTTTAGATTCAATAGATATGGGTTCATGTAATTATAATATGGGAAAATGTCATAAGGGTACCTTGATAAAATATGACATCTACATTCTGGATTTTCTAGTGAAACTCAAGAAGATTAATCTAGTGATGTATGTCTTGATTAAAATTATGAATATCAATAATGGGACCCTGAAATCGCAAAACCTAATGTATACTGTTATTCGTTCCATGATCATAGTCTTCTATATAGATTCTTTCAAAATTCCATGTAGTTATAACCATGTAATTCTATGTTTAGGTTGTTGAGTAATGATACACAGAGAAGGATGAATGATAGCATTAACAACACGTTTGGAGAGTTTAATGACTTGTATGAACATGATGTAAAAGACTTAACCATGAAGCATAAAGTAGGTTGGACATCCCAAAATGGTGGAAATAAGATAAAGGAGAATGAACCAGAAGTCAAAGGTAAAATCCTACAGTTCATGGAATCCAATTAGTACCTCCAAAACCCAAGAAAAAAAATAATTTTCTAGATGAAGTTATTTCTATGTGGAGATAAGATAAAAAGAATAAGAAGGAACAAGATCCTTGGTTTGGCTTGAACCTACTTAAGAAATTCCAATGAATCTTAAGTGTTCTAATGATTATGAGAATAATGAAAAATATAATAATTAAAAGAAGAAGTTTTTTTAGGATGAAGTAGTTCAAGATATTCTCAAAGACACCAAAAATCCTTTGAAAAAATCCATGTACCAGAATAGTTTTTAAGAGATTCACTTCCAGTGACTATGGGAAAGAAAATGGTTCTTCTGAAATCTTATAAAGAGTACTAAATTGTATAGGAAGACAATTTGGATGAAGAATAAGAAGAATGATGTGGTGACACAGATGATATGATAAGAAAATTTATATAATATCTTGAGAAGAAGTGTAATTCTGAAAAAAAAATTATCCAGACTTCCCAGACCGAATATAAATAACATGTTACCCCAATAATAGAAGAAGATGGCCAGGAATAAGTAATCAAACTATCAGAAAAAGAAGGAAGAAACAATGAATTTTTTCAACCAGAGGACCTGCTGGCAAATGATGAAAATGAAACGTTTATGGAAGGTAAGAAAGTCTATTTCTCATATAGTGAAAATGAATCAAAGAAGGCTATTGATATAATTTTGAGTGTATATAAAGGAAAAAATGTGTTAGATGATACCCCTAAGAAGGTCGTGGTGGATAAGAGAGTTCTTGGTGGATCTTTTAAAACAAAAATTGATGAAATTGAGAAATAATCTTCACCAACACGAGAATCTGATTAAAAATATTATTCTTTATGTCTATTTTTGGGGTTCTGTCTCTAATGAAGTTGGTTAACAAAATTCCCCTAGTTCTAAGTATTGATTCGAGATGTCAGATTCTCCACAATTAATTTAATCTGAAATCTAATTCTATTTCCATTCTTATGAAAAAAAATCTAGGCTTAAGGCTGATTGTAAATCATTATACATATGGTAAGATTCTCATAGAAGGTTGTGCAAAGGAATTAATATGTGGTCTTAGAAGACAATTGAAGAGCTAATAATCATTGACGACATTCAAGATAATGTGAAGGATGCTTTCGAAACTGAAGATATCAAGATCAAAGATCTTACTGAAAGTTTAAATGAGATGATCATTCATTAAAAAATAGCATAGATGCAGGAAGACAAGTATCTAAATGGAAAACATTATTAGGTTTCATTGATTATAAAAAGCCAAAGTGATCTCAAAATCGATTTTGAAGAAATGATCATGAAGCAAGGAGAGATTTTGAACATAGAGGGAGAAATTTTTAAGGCTCAAGAAGAATTGATCAAAGCTTTGGAGAAGGAAAATGAAGATTTGGATCAACTCGTACAAACTTTTGAAGAAAATCATAAGATGAATATGAAGTTTAAGAACATTTTCAAAAATATTATGCTGAAGGAAAAAAGAAAAATGATTTTTTCAATAAATTTTTTTTAATTAAATTTCTTATAAAAATTTGTTCCAATCAAAATGTAAATTTTGGTTGTTCTTCATATGTTTTTTTGTAGAGTGATAATATTTTATATACTATATTTTTTCCATTCAACTTATTCCTTTTCAAAAATTACAAATGTGGATAAAGGAATGAAAAAATATAATAAGTATCGAAGGGAATTATTTATCTAAGGGGGAATTTTATCATAGAAGATTTATTTATGCTAGAAAATGAAAATTATCTTTATGGAATTCAAGAATATGATCCATAGGGATTTCAAAACCTAAGGGGGGGTTAGTAATATTCACCATGATAAATACGTGAAGGGAGATATGATTTTTTGTTCATAAATAAAAATTCTAGGTCCTTAAATTCATTTTCGTAAGGATGTCTGTGATATACAAAAAATAAGATTGTTGATTTAATAAGTATTCATTATATGTTTTTCATTTCTCTATGTTTTGAATATCACAAACACTTTACCTTAATGAAAATTATATTTTTTTCCCATAAATTATTTTCAGAAGGAAAATTTTCCTTCTATGGGAATAATTTTGTCTTTATATTTTTTTCATTGTTCATTTCATAATATCTATAACTCTAACTAATATTATTCATAAGTCTATTATTGGGTATTAAATCAAATACCTATGAATCCTATAAATCATTCGATATAGAGTGTTCTGAAATTCAGATTCCGAATTCTTTGAAATTTAGAGTCTAGATCCAATGAAATTCAGACATCGAATCCTATAAAATTTGGACTCAAAATTCTCGGATATTAAGATTCCAAATTCTCTAAAATTATGATTCTGAATTCTCTGAAATTCTGATTTTGAATTCTATAAAATCCAGACTCCAAATTATATGAAATTTGGACTCTAAATTCATAACAATTCTGGCTATGAATTCAACAAAATTTCGACACCAAATTTTTAAGGATTAAGGCTCCGAATTCCTTAGGGTTATGATTAAAAATTCACTGGAATTCAGAATTTTGTATATATATAATTTAGATTCAAAATTCTATATAAAACAGAATTCGAATATCCTTGCTTCAAGACTAAAAAAATTTATTTTTGTAAGACTCAGAATTCTATTTTTTCTTTCGACTCTAAAAATTATATTTGATTAATTAACTTCATTATACATAAACATGTTATGAAACAATATCATACAATGTTATTCTAAATAACCTTTTTTTAGTGACACATATATAGATCCCCATGATATTCGATGAAAAATATGACTGTTCAAGAAAGGATTTGACCATCCAAGTTGTATTAATTAATAGCCACTCATTTGAACGATCTTATTGATTTTTGATCACTATAGAGATTTTATTCTGGTGAAATTATTTCTAGATATAGAGACTCTTATTCTTTGTGCATAATAAACACCTTGTTCAGATTCCTTTGCACGAAACTGATTGTTTTTTATTACAATCTATGGCTCCTAGGGATAGGACGACAGAGGTTCTGACTACCATAAAGTTCATGAACTTTTGGGGATTGGAAGTCTTAGGTGTAGATTAGCTTACGGATCGAGTCATTGTGGGGATTACAAGACAGAATTTGATATTTTCATCGATTTCATATCCTGGTGTGGGTAATATGGAATTTCTTGAAAGTATAAATCATGGTACCATTATCCAAGGATTTTGGATACCCTACAATTTGGATTATAGGATTTCATACTTGTTATATGTTTTGTTTCATGTTTATTTCCACTATATTTTGATAAAGGATGGTAGTATATTATTTTTATAAATTGATATTTTTTATGTACTCTGATAGTTAAGATTTTACATGCATTAATCTTGAATATTTTCCATGAAAACATTCATTATGTTTCATTTTTAGAATAATATTTCTAGAACGTAGCATGTTTTTTTAGTATAACTAAAAGATGTCTTGTGAATTTACCTTGTTTATCTTGGTCAAAAATAGTATTCCTTAAGGTTAAAATTTAATTTTTTTTAATTTACAATTCCCCCCCTCTTGAAATTGAGCATCTAAATTTCATTTTTTGATCCTACATATTTCAATGTAATTATTGATTCTCAATTATATCACATACATATTGATGATCATTGTATCCATAGTCATTTATGGTGTGTGTGGATAGTCTAAATTGATATTATGCAGTTTAATTTGAGTAAATATCTTTGTCAACAAGAAGTACTCGATCACACCATGAAATCAAGAGAGGTAATAAATAGATTTAGTTTTATTTTTAAATAATTTAACACAAGATCCTTGAGTTTTGTAAAAATATTCCCATCACCAGATATGATTTTGTTACATTATACAAATGATGAAATATTCAAAACCTCATTCTATAAAAATTTCCTACATGATCAAGTTCAACTAGAAGGATATTTTTTTTGTAAAATTCTTAAATGATGGAGTTGGTATATAATGTTTCGTTCTATAAGGTTATTAAAAGAATATTTAAATGAAATTAATATACTTTTATGATATTTTAATATATGATAGTATAATCTATAAAATTTTCCCTGAATTTTTCCTTGTATTCCTAAAATACTCTAGGCATTAGATGCACAAATATTACAGAAGAATTTTAAATTATGAATGGAATCAAAATGAATTCATAGTGTCTATATTTTCTCATTAATGTTGTATTGTTCACATATTCTATCATTAACCAAAATTTATTGTATCCATATCAATGATCATTTTTTTAAATGTAGAAACCTCACCCCCTGTATCCTAGATATGATGTCTAGTACATAACATTTACATTAGATATATAGAACAACCCCCCGAAGTGCTGAATAGTTTATTAGTATTGGTTAAATAGTTATATACATGAATTTTATATTAATGTTGAAAGAAAAAAAGTATAGAAATTATTTTATTTGATAACTCAATTATTCCTTATATAGCGTCCCTTCATATCAATCACAAAAATGTTCCTTGTATGCAGGGGAAAATAAAACATAAGAAAGAGTTAATATTAGATTATATGTAATAGTAGCTTACAATAGATGTTATTAATTAATATGGTGTAATCAATATGGAAATGTAAATAACATAAAAAATCACATTTAATAAATAACATGAGTATAATATGGTTGTAATAAATTTTGGGAAAATAATTCCATATAAATATCACATGAGCTTGAAACTGCAACCATGGATATTCAAAATAATAAAATAATCACATGTAATATAAATTACTGAATAAATAATGATGGAATTCAAAATTTTGGACATCTAATACATAATTTCATGGGATTTTTACTATGAATATAGATATAAGGGAAATTCATTATCCAAAATCTAGTGTAGTTTGTCTCAAGAGACCCACCGAGGCATTGAGGTGAAATATTAGGCCATTCCAATACTAAAATAGTAAATTTCATTCCTCATATTAAATGGGTGAAACAAAATCAACAAGAATATTTTTATTGAAAAACTCACATATGAAATGTCAATATGTATCCCAATCACTAAACATTATCATAATCCAACCGTAGTAAAATAGTGAATTGTAATAAAAATGCGCATAATCAATCAAAAAAATATCGTCAACTATCCATTGAAAGAATAATTATGATTTTAATACAAAATACAACTAGTTTATCAAAATTATAATTAAGCTTTTATATCATTTGTATAGAAATTTCATAAAATTTAATTAAAAACATTTTTCTAGGAAATATATGTTTATCAAAGAAAATAACATTTAAATAAAGAATCAATATTTTAAAAATTATTTAATTTCAATATATCATTTTGATAATTGTTAAATATGATTTAAAACATTGATTGGTAATGATTTGGGAAAATTATATTTATTACATAGATGATAATATATATATTCCTTTCTTATTGTTGGAAAAATCCAAAGGAGACATTTTTTTTGAAAAAAACATGAATATTGTTTTTAAAATATTATTTAAAAAGTAAAAAATGGGTAAAATATTCATTGATAAATAATTTGAAAAATATTAAAAAATGAAAATATTATTCAAAAAAATTATTAGGATGAAAATTTATTCTCGAAGATTTAGAAAATTACAGCTGGACTGTCCAAAAAATATTTTCTCAAGAATATTAAGTACAAAAGAGTGAAAAAAATGGTACTAATATTTTGAAAAGGTCATTAATAACCCGAGGAGAATAAAAGGAATTGATTTTAATATAGATACATTGAATAATTATCATATGTAAATCATAAAAAAAACAATCCTGGATAATGATGAGATTGTGAAATAAACCTTTATAACATTTGTTACTTTTGAATAACATGCCCTATGAAGGAAATAAAAGAAAATGAAACATTAAATAATATAAATATATATATATATTCATGATATAAAATTTCAAATTTTAAGTATATTTTCCACACAAATGAATTAATTGGAGGACCTCGAATATATCTCCCAGAAGTAAAAGTTGCAGAGAAACCCCAAACCCATCTCAAATTTACTTCATATGTGTCCATAAATACTATATAATTATTTTAATAATGTTATTAATTTATAGTAGAACCATAAAAATATTTATAATATCATATTTCATCCATTTATAACATTTTACAACCGATTTCATAATAATAGTTCTTTATTGTCATTGTTTTGGGTATTAATTTCCTTGTTTTCTAATGACTGTTCTATCATGAAATTTACATTTCTTGCCTATAAGATATATATAAATATAAAATCTCAAGAATTATAATAATTTTATAAATATCATATTTACTAAGTATAATTTTTTATAATGATTTATGAATGTATTAAAATAAAAAATATTCACTTTGCTTTGTGGAGCAGGTAGGATTTAAGTACACCCAAGCAGTGATATCATTGCATTAATGAGTAAAAGGTAAGTAAGTGGGTGATATATTATGTGTTCAGAATCAATATCATCTCATAAATGCCACATATATTAATTAATCTTATTTGTAAAAAATTCCATAAAATTAAAAAGTCAAAATGGAATCACATCAGATCATATGTCAGCAGTCCACCATACATATGAGTGACATAATAATATTTGAAACACATAGGAACATAAAAAGTTAAGTGTGATATTATAATTAAATAATTATAATAATATCATTAATATACTATAGATACGGAAAATACATAATTATATCCATTATTCAAAAGTTGTTATGGAAAAATAAATATATCTATTCATGAATGACTGTCTACCGTACACATGATCGATAATTTCATATTTGATTTGATGGAAGTATATATTGATTAAAATTATGAAATCAACATAATAAAATCTCATTATATTTTATTTGTTATAATTGGAAATTTAAAAGACACAATTGAAGGAGGAAAATTAATATTGGAAATTAGTGAGCATTATTATGATAATTAGCTTCTATAATAGAAACCTCGTTTGGATCTCCTCTAAAAGAAAACATGTATCAAATTTTTGGAAGACTATAAGCACTAGAACATGTATAATTACTTTTTGGAGGTATTATTTAAATTTTTGGTTAAGTTAAATTGCTTTACGGGTGTGAATATGTGATGGGAGGGAGTTCCCCTTTATAAGTGTGAATGGGGTACTTCATAGAAATTACCCATAAATTTCCCAATGGAATACAAAATTAAAAATCCTTTCACGTAAAAAAGCATCCAAAGAACATCATTGTCAAATTTAGGTCATATTTGTTGGAAATATATGCATGAAATATTATTTTCACATTTTGGTTTGTCATGTTAACAATTATCTTAAAATTTTGACCCCATGGTTAACCCATTTTTATGTTAACCATGATAATTAATTTCTACTATTTTACTATTAATTTGTGTAAAAAATAATGATTAAATTATTATATAATATAAATAAATCTGATTCAAAATATGTTATCAATTTTTTTTATTTAAATTCATATAATTGGAAGAGTTTATTTTAAAATTATACATTCAATGTTGACGAAAAGGATGGGTTTCAAAGAGAAAATTATAGGATGTACATAATGGTCTAATATCAAAATTCAAAATGAAATTGAATAAAAAAATATATTTGTTAAATAATAAGAATATATATATAATATTACTTATAAAATCATAAAATATAATATATCTTTGTAAATAATTAAAACTAAAAGGATGTTCTTATTAAAAAAAATTGTATTTCTCAATACTCATCAAAAAATATAACATTTGAGAAAACATCCCAAAAATAAACCCAAGCTAATTTTTAAATGATTATTTAAATTATTATGATTATATTATGAAATAAATTTTCTAAAATAGAAAAAATTTAATTTTATAATATGTGTGCAATATGTGACGAAACCATTTTGTTTGAAATGTATAGTTTTTTATATAAATTTTCTTTTACTTTCAGATGAATATTATTTTATTTCGAGTCAATATATATGAATTTAATATATTATACAGCTGTGTAAATAATATAATTTCTTAATTTGGTTATTACTATTCATACCCTTCATCATAATGGATTGGTTATAATGGTCATGTTTTAATTGTAATATATTAAGAAAATATCACATATCATTCAAACCTAGTGTTTCTTGCATCCAAATATTTAAAATCTATTGAATTTATTTATAAAAAATGCTTCCTAATGTATTATGGTGTTATATTCTCTTCCATGTTTTGTTATTCTTTTCAGACCCTAACTTTTAAATTTATTTTAATTTTATTAATACTTGGCTCTCAGTTCTCTCATCGAGGCTCAAGTTTAATTTGGTGTTAAATTTTATGAGGTTTTTTATTTTTGGAGTGTTTCAGGCTGGAAAACATGCATCTCACGGTTAGAGGTAATTACGTGGTCCACCTTATTGACCATTTGATTACCGAAATATTAAAAACAAATAAATTTTTAAAAATTTTAAACCTCAATAATAATAATAATAATATTTTTTGAAGTCATTGTGTTATAATTATTAAATTGTGTTAATACTATTACTTCTAAATTGATATTTATGGTATAGTTTTTAAATTTTGTTATTATTATTATTATTATTATTAATGAAATGAATTAAATGTAATTAATTTGATATTATTTTTATTTTTATATTTTTGGTTTTATTATTATTATTATTTTCATGTTATAATTATTAATATTATTCGAATTACTATTTTTATATTATTGATATTACAATTATTATTATTATAATTTTAATTTTTTTAAGGAAAATTATTTTAATTATTATTAAAAAATTTCTATTATATTAATGGTATTAATATTTCTATTTTTATTATTTTAATATTGTTATTTTTATTATTATAAAATAAAAAAATAAACCCTAAACTACACCTGACCCTAGCCAGCACCGACATGCAAACCTCCCAGAACAGCCTTTCTTCTGACAGTCTCCTTTGCACTGGTCTGGCGCCGCTGCGACAGCCCTTCCCCGAAAACCCTTTCCATTGTTATAATTCTATATCAATTGTCATATTTTTTATTTGATTTCACTAACCCTAATCATGGGGTCTTAATTGGTGAGTTTTTATCATTGTTTTGGGTGATCAGTTAGTCTGTGACATCTCGATCTTCCTTCCATTAGAGTTATATTTTTTCGACACATCATTTGAGGTAGGTGGTTCCATGTATTAAATTCATATGGAATTAATTTATGTTTTGATTTTTAATTAAAATAATAAATTTGGTTTGCTCGTCTATGGAACGCATGTTAATCTTGATTCAAAATTTTGGAGTTATTTTGGATTATCAAAAATAGGTTTCCAAATACATTTGTGTGCAATTTCTATTTATGCCACTAAATAATCTAATTTTAAATCATAATTCTATTCTAATGTGAAATTGGGGGTTTTGGGTGAATTCATTATCCCATGTTATGTTGTCTAGATATTGATTTTTGTGCATTTTGTTTGGCGTACATTTTTGTAATGGTCATTGTTTGTTTCTGAAACTGTTTTTGGGTATATGGTTTAGGAATTTCATTACTATGATTTTGTGTTAAAAATGTTTTTAAACGGGGTTGATCATATTTTTAAAATGATACCAAAGGTTGGATTTAGTTATAAAGTAATCGGTGTTTATGTGGATGTGATTATAAGGTCTCTTTTGTTGCATTGGTGTGCCATTGCATGTTGGAACACCCATGGGTTCCCTAAATACACACATGGATGTGTTTTAAAATTAAGATGGTAATTTAAAATTATGTTCTTTTAATACCTTGGTATCTAGAATGGATCGTTGGTTTCTATGTGGTGTTGGTCCCTTTAGGTTAATTAATTAATGCATTGGTGGATCCTTGGTTTTGTGAACACACACATACATAGGGACATATGTGTATGTGTTTATATATATTCTTTCCATATATTATCTCACGGGATGGGGAAACTATACATTTTATTAAGGTTATATGTATATATATGTATGGGAGTTTATGTGTGTGCTCGTGTGGGTGATTTTTTTCAATAGCATCTTAATCCTATGTGTCTCAGATTGTTACACTTCCTTTGAAGGTAGGTACGTTATTCGCATTCCATTAATATGAATTCCATGGTTTGTTATAATATTTTTAAAAAAATTTGTTTTCATATTCATTTGGTATTTATATTTTTAGACACAAATATGTGTTTGGTGAAATGGATTTCACCTCTTGGAGATTGGTTTCCGACAAATTTTCAAAACATGTCTAAGACTATTTAGAATTTTTTTATTTTTCAAGGTGTTAAGTGTTTTAGAATAGTTGACTAAAAGATTCCTATTTGTGAATTGTATTTAGTGAAACAAAAAGGAATAGGTTAAATGTAATGTCTAAAACATGACTTGTTAGGCACCTTGAATCATTGTATGACATTTCAATGACATGAAGACCCATTTGGCACTTTTTATGTGTGTTGTGGGTTTTTAACCATTAATTGAAAATCTATTTTCAAGGTGAATTTTGTTTGGCATATTATAATGGTATTTTGGAATGATTGTATTAAAGGAATAGTTTGAAACTTAATGTGCTTTGGGAAATTGTTGAAAAGTATATGTGACATGACGACCCGGTTGGAACCTTAGTTGATATGAAGTGTAAATATTTATACCTAAACTCCCACACACATAGAAATATATATATATATATATATATATATATATAATTGGAATCTCTATAGGAGGGATATCCCTTTATGGGTTATCGTATAGGGAATCTGTGATTGCGGTTGGCAAGTGCGGTGAAGGCAGAAAAGGTGAGTCACACGTGCAAGGTCCTCCTAATTAAACAACATTACTATTACCACCTTGGGTTCCTGAGTTTCTTTTAGAGGGTCAGGTGAAGTTAAGGATCAACCCCGATTAGATGAGTTGGTACCACATGGATTTTTTGTCAGTTTAGATAGGTTGTTCCACCAGTGAGGCCAGGTTAGGGACGCCATTTGGTTATTGACATACAGGGTTCACCATACACAGACTGGTGGTTACTAACCGAGTACCTCCATTGATCGATCATGAGATGTTTAGGAAATTACCATGGTTTCATACTAGTATGTTCCTAGATTCATTAATGCAACTTTTGGTTATTTTATATCATGACCCTTTTACTTTTTTATTGATAATAAAGAACCTGCGTTGGTAATAGTTGGATTTTAAAACAATTCCTTGCAATGAATAATATGATTTGTTAATTGATTTAGAAAAAATAAAGGAAAAAATCGTGATTCTCTTAAAATTAATGGTTTGATACATATTTTTTTTAAAAGAGTGTAAAACCATACTCTTATATATCCTATGAGGAAATTAGAAATAAATTATTTCATTTTATAGGTTGGGAATCCAGTGTTGTTTATTTTTTGAATTCTTACTGAGCATCTCTGTGCTCACGCCTATTCAATCTATTCATATAAAGGATCAAATATTTGTTTCTGGTTCCATTAGTACTGGATATATCATGGAGAGAACTTGGTTCTGAGTTTGGTGGTGACCAAGTTGGTCTTGTGGAGGTATGTGATGTTTACTCATTTTTATTTCCACTAATAGTTATCATTTTATTATCATCCTATGTTTATTTACATGTAACTTATTTATGTATATATCATTCCCGCAAGTTAGTTGTGAATCTCAAAAATAGATTCCATCATGTGGGGCATGAGAACGGCCTTTAATCCTTGTCATTGATTGGCTTGGGTAACTGGTTCATGGTTTATTTGGTATGGTTCATGCGAAAATTGTATTAATGGAGGACCATGTTATTTATGGTCTTCGGTAGATAGAGATTAAAACTATTGGGACTTGGGAGGTGGGTACATGTAGGGCATCATGAACCCTTGATCGTGTTAAAACATGATTCACTAGGGGTAGTCTGGGAAGTGATTCAATGTCCTTTTATAGTTTTTCTTAGATTAAAGGATGACAATAGAGGTGACCTGGTTTCAAGTTGTGATTTCACATGGATTAGTGACCCATGTTATATCCAAGTGCCCGGTTTATGTTCCTCTTGGTGTTATTTCCTACTTGGGGCATGGATCACTACCATGTCACAGAGTTGGACATATAAACTAGTCTACCTCTCTGGTAGTTTGGTGTAAGTGGTGTTTTTTCTTAGTTTTGGATGGTGTGAGTGTTATTTTTAAAATGAAAAATAGTATTGATGTGATGATTCTTTATTTTAAATTTTTATGGGATTGGTAAAATTTGCTTTAAATAGATTTTTTTTAGATGAAAATTGGGTAATTATTTGATATTGTTATACAAATGTAATGGATGGACACATATGTGATAGTTCATGGGATATCATGGGTGCTTATTTCAAATTAATGTAATCAACATGTTTTGTAATGGTGTTTTTTGAAACAAATTCTTTTGGATGTCTTTAAATTTGTTTTGTTTTTGAGCTGGTTGTTTTTTGATGAAGGAAACTTCATTGATGTTTGTTTGGATTGATATTGGGTTTGGCTATGTGTTTTATATGTTGTTCAGAAAATGCAACTCAGAAATATCCCTAAGTGTTCTGATAAGTTATTACTAATTATGCTCCATCTCATATGTTTCTAGTCTTTCATACTGATTAGGGTTTATTAGAGGCATCGTAGTTGCTTGAAGCGATTTCATGAATCTTTAGGGTGTTAGGAACCCCTGATGTTGTCAGAGTGCGGGGGGTTTTGGGTATGTTCGAAGGTCCATCTCTGAACGAATGAGAGTTTTCTTCCTCGCCTTCAAAAACTGAAGGGATGACATGGGATGTCATTAAATATTTTGTGATCTGATGGTTCATACCCAGAGAGGTGAAGAAGAATAAATGGGAAGACCTTATGCACATTCAACAGGTATAATTTATGGTGAAGACTTATGTTATTCATTTCAAGGAACTTGTGACCTTTTATCCGGAGGTAGCATTAAATGATTTTATGAAGAATTATTTCTTTATCCGGGGACTTCGTCCAGAGATTTAGAGTGGTTCCTCCATTCTAAAGACCATCATATCAAGAATATGGTGGATGATGCATTCCTAGCTGAGTTGGTATCCAGAGTGTAAATGGTTGGAAATCCTATGTAACTAGTTTCTCGTTATGGTTTCTCATCTAGAGGGTAGGGTGTTCCAGATGGACCTACTTCTATAGAGTCTTCAATTGAGGTTCTAACTTCATGTTCATGGTCCTATTCAATGGTGTTCTATTAGTGTGGTTTTAAGGGCACACATAGTCAAAATGTCACATCCCTCTAAAAGTGATCTATTGTTGAGATTGTCTTGGTCATCTAGAGATGTTATGTAGGAAGCATCACCTGAAGAAGATGTTGTGTCTAGATGATTCTAGTTCCTGAATTTGTGGTAGATGATTCTTCAGTAATCAAATCCCCAACCATTGGTCATGGGGTGAATCTTGTGTGCATTCACGGGTTTCGTATAGTGTGAAACCTTGATTCGGGTTTTCGGTTCCATTTTTGGATTGGAAAAAATAAATACGTTTTGTTTTTTTACACTATGAATTTTCTACTATTATTATATGTCCAGCATTTCAATATGGAAATCTGATGAACTAGTTATATTGTAATCCAACAGTTCTGTTTTTTCTGATTTCAGTTTTAGGAATGGTGATTTTTTTATTAAAGATTGACCGGCCCTTGAATGTGTTGATCACTGTTTAGATATGCTTTTTTGAGATGTATGTGCATGTTGAAGAACTGATGATTGTCGTTATGCTTGGGTTCATTACATGGGTTACATTTTTCTCGAAGGGTTTCATCTAGTGATAGGGGGTTGTATGGGTTGAGGGTTCCATGTTTTTGTTGAGGTGTTGTTTCGCTCATTCTATAGATATTATTCTGTATCGGTAGAGAGTTAAAATGTTGGCCCCCTTCCAGTGGTGGTATATTTGCGAGTTATGTTTCCTCGCTAGTTGATTACTTATGGTGGGGATAACCTCCGTGTGTTCTCTTATTCTATTGTGTTTTGATTTCTTTCTGTTTCTATCTGGAATTGATTCATGTTCTACCTATTGTTCGATAGGGTGAATATATAGGATAAGAAATTGATTGTGGTTTGGAGAATTATCACAACCTGAATTTTAAATTTATTATTATTTTATTATTTCTTGCCTCTAGGTTCACTGGTTGAGGCTTTGGTTAAACGGGGGTAATTTTTTTGAGAATTATCATTTACTATGGGTGTCAGGCTAGTGCATGGGAACCATACGGTTAGCGTTAAATGTTTGGTTGGCCCTAATGACTGTGTGATTTCCCAAATCCTAAAAATAAATAAATTTTAATTTTTTTATAACTTTATAATAATAATAATAATAACAATTAAAAAATTGTGTAGATAATCAAAATATTATCTTTATTAAAAAAATTACCCTATAATATTTGAATTGGTTTTAATATTATTTTTTTTAAATTTGTTTTTAATATTTTCATTTTTAATATAATAAAGAAAATACTTTTAATTTTATATTTTTATTATTGTGGTTATATTATTGGTTTTATTATTATTATTATTATTATTATTTTACTATTATCAATGTTATTTTAATTTCTATTTTTGTACAATTGATATTATTATTATAATTATTGTTATTGTTTTTAAAAAATGATTATAATTTTTTATTAATTTTTTCTTATTATATTAATGGTACTATTATTACAATTGTCATTATGATGATGATGATGATTATTATTATTATAAAATGAAAAATCAATCCCTAAACCACCACCACACCCCGCCTTTGCACTGTGTTTTGCACCAAAACCCCTATGTTCTTTTTCCCACACGTTAAATGCATTTGGATAGCCCTCACTGGCCATACCTCCACTTTCCACCTTCCTCCAATGCTTAGGTGCCTCCCTGACATCTCAGAAGTTGTCCACAACACGTCCTCCCTCTTGGCACTACACCAGACCGCCACACCTCCCCTCTCAGCAACTGACCTGCACATGACCCCAACCAATAACGAGGTACCAAACTCCAAGAACCAATTTTCTTCTGGTGGCCAGCTCTTCGGTACATTGACACTTTGTGACACCCCCTTGTAGACAATTATCTCCTCTGGTATATTTATATGTTAATTTTTTGTATTTTTTTCCTTTAATTGGCCAAAACCTTATCAAGAGGTACTTATTTTTGTGTCTTTCTTATTATTTAGTATCTGTGATTTGTACGCGACATCCCACTCTTCCTTTTGTTGGATTTATTTTATATCATCACTTTTTTTTAGGTAGGTGTTTCCATGTAATTCTTTTTTATGGAATTCCTTTGATATTTGATATTTTAATTAAATTTATAAATTTGGTACTCACCTCTATGGTACACATTTTTTAATTGATATAGATTTTTGAAGATGGTTTGGTTTGTCAAAATTATGTTTTCCAACCAATTTGTGAGAAATGTCTAGTTATAGAACGTAATGTGTCTAGTTTAAAAAATAATTATCATCTATTGTAAAATTGGATGTTTTTGGTGGAATTTTTATCCCATGTGATGTTGTGTGGATATATTTTTTTTTGTACATTTCATTTGGTGTACATTTTCTTAATGGTATTCGTATATTTGTGAAATTGGTTCTGTTTTTGTGTTATAGTAATTTCATACCATGGGTTTGGTAGTAAAAATGTTTTAAAATTGATTTATGTTTTTAAAAATCGGTTGGCCATGTTTTCAAAATGATATGAATGGTTGGATTTGATTGTGATACAATCAGTGTTTATGAGGATGTGATTTTCATGTCTCTTTAGATTCATTGGTTTTTCATTGTATGTTGGCAGAACTATGAGAGCACATAGTGCACATATGAATGATTTTTCAAATAAAGAAGGTATTTTAAAATTATTTTTTATTAAAACATTTTTCTCTTAATTGGTTCATTGATTTCTAATTGGTGTTGGTCCCTCTAGATTAATTAATTAAATATTTGGTGGCTCTTGGTGGTGCACAATCACACACATACATAGGTACATATATAAATTTGTATATATATCTTCCATTCACATATTCCCTCATGTCATGGGAAATATTTTCATTTGATTATGTTTATATATATATATGTATGTATGAGAATGTATGTGTGTTCTTCTATAGGGAATTTTTAGCAAAACCTTCAAGTGTTGAATTGTCTTGGATAAGGAAACTTTATTTTAATGTAGGTACTCAATGTCTACGCCTTTAATTTGGATTCTATGATTTCATAGAATTATTTTTAAAATTTTTGTTTACATATTTATGTGGTATTTTTATATGCAGATACACTTATGTGTTTGGGGAAATGGATTTCCCCTCTTGGAGATTCATTTCAAAAAAATTTGTACAACATGTCTATGAATGTGTACAAATTGAAATTTAAATATGAAGGTGTCTTAAATGTTTTAGAATAGTTGACTAAACTATTCACAGTTTTGATATGTATTTTTTGAACAAAAAAATTGGTTAAATATATTGTTTAATAATTGACTTTTTAGGAACCTTGATGTGAGGTTTGACAATTTCATGACATGATGGTCCTTTTGGAACTGTTTAAGTGTGTTGACTGTTTTTAAAATGGAAATGGATATATCATTACGAAGTGAATTTTGTTTGGAATATTTATATGTAATATTGGAATGATTGTATTAATGGAGAGGTTGGCATTTTAATGTGCCTTTCGAAATGGTTTAAAAGATGTTGTAACATGATGACCTGGTTGGCACCTTTATTGATATGGTGTGTAATTGTTTACATACACTCATAGATATATATATATAACTAGTGAACACCTTTATATGAGGTATATCCCAATATGGCTTATCACATAGGGTGTCCGTGTTTGGGGTAGACAAGTGTGGTGAAGGCAGGTAAGGCGTGTCATTCGTGCAGGGGCCTACTTCTTACACAACATTACTATTACCACCCTAGGTTCCTTAGATTCATTTTAAGTGTCTAGTATGGTTTCTGATCAACCCCGATTAGATGTTTTTGTATGTCCTCGATTTTCTATAAGGCAAGGAAGGCTATGCCACATGTCGGGCCTTGTTAGGGAAGCTAGTTGGTTATTGACTTATAGGCTACACCATACGCCGACAAGTGGTTACGAACCGAGTACTTCCAAGGACCACTCTATATATTTCTACGAATTTCCCATGGTATCATACTTGTATGTTCTTTCATTATTTTATGTCACATTTGGTTATTTTAACTCATGAGACTTTTACTTTTATTTTAATAATAATGAACTTGTTTTGGTATTAGTTGTATTTTAAATTCATTTAATGAAATGAATAATACGACTTGGTACTTTATTTAGGAAAATGAAATAGAAAAGTTGGTTTTCATAAAAGTAAAATATTGTGAACTATTTTGTTAAAGGAGTGGAAAACCATACATTTATATAACCTATGTTCAAATTAGAATGAAAGGATTCCATTTTAGAGGTGGTGGAATTGGGTGTGGTTTATTTTGGCATTCCAACTGAGCATCTCAGTGCTCATGCATACTCTCTCATTTCAGATGCAGGTTTAAATTTAGGTTTCTAGTTCCTCTAGTACTAGATCACTATTGGAGCGAACATGGTTCTATATTGGGTGGTGACCTAGTAGGCCACATGGATGTATGTACAGTTTATTATTTTTTTCTTCTCAATGATAGTTTTCATTTTATTATCTACAAATTTTTATTTACTTTTGTTTTATTTATGGTAAATATCATTTCCATGTGTTTTTTTGATGTCTGGAACATGTTTCTAGCCTATAGGGATTTAGGATGTCCTTCAGGCCTTTCCACAGACTGGCTCAAGTTAGCGGTTCAGTGTAGATACAATATGGTTCAAGGAAAAATTTATTAAAATAGGCCCTTGTTATTTGGGTTATCTGATAGATGGAGATTAGAACTATTAGAAAAAGGGATTTAGGTACGAGAAGGGAATCATGAACCCTTGCACGTCTTGAACCTCAAGTCATGGGGGGTAGCCTTGGAATTGAATCCATGTACTGTTGTAGTTTGTTTTAGATTGATGGATGACAATAGATATGAACTCGTTTCGTGTTGTTATTTCTTATGGAGTAGTCACACATGTGATATCCAAGTGACATGTTCATGTTCCTCTATGTTTTATTGACTATATAGGGCATGGCTCACTACCATGTCCCGTAGTTGGGCATAAACACTAGTCCCCATCTTGGATCGTTTTGTGTAAGTGGCATTTTTTTTGTTCTAGTTGGTGTAATTGTGTTTTTTAAAATGAAAAGGATTGTGGACATGATGATTCTTTATTTTAAATGGTTTTAGTATCGGTAAAATTGTTTTAAAGGGTATAGTTTAAGATTGAAAATGTAGTAATTTTCTGAAATTTGTAATGAAATGAAATGGATGGACATAAATGTAAATGTTTTTATGATTTACTGGGAATTTATTTGAAATTATAGTCCTGATTTTTTTATAAAGCTGGTTTTTTAAAGGGAATCTATTGGATGTGCTTATATTTATTTGGTTTTTGAGCTGGTTGTTTTTAGATTAAAGAATCATCATTTTTTTGTCATCATGATATTTGTTTTTGTTATGTGTATTATATGTTGTTCTAAAAATGATGCTTAGAATGGTGACTAATGTATTGGTTAAGTCATTCCCTAATTTTGGTACTTCTCATATGTTTTTTTCTTTAATCATAATTTGGGTTTGTTAGAGGATGCTGATTGACTTGAAGATGTTGAGAGCATCTTTAGGGTATTGGGAACTCCCAATGTTGTTTGAGTGCATGCCATTTTGTGTTTTTTTGAAGGTTCATCACTATATGAATGGGAGTTGTTTTCCACACTGTTAATGACTGTTGGGATAATGTGGGAAGTCTTTAAATATTTCTTCTTCTGATGGTTCATACTTGAAAAGTTGAAGATGAAGAAAAGGGATGAACTTCTTCGCATTCTACATGTCCAATAGATGGTGAATACATATGTGGATCATTTAAAGTAACTTGTGTGTTTTTATCTGGTGGTAGAATCATGTGATTTGATGAATAACTCTTTATTCATAAGGGTTTTTTTCTAAAGATCAAGGAGCATGTCTCCCCTTCTATGGGTCGACATTTCGAGAAGCTTGTGGAAGAGGCATTCTTAGTGGATATGGTCTCTATAGTGCATATGGTTGGAAATCTAGTATATCATGTATCCCATGAAGGTTCACCATCTAGTGAGTTGATTTTTATGAAGGGAAACATTTCAAAAGAGTCCTCTATAGTGGTTTTTTCCTACTAGTTCATTATATTGTTCAATGGTGTTCTATAATTGTGGGCGTTTAGGACACCCAAAGATGCAATGTCGCATCCTTCCGAAGATGTTCCATCTTTGTTGGTGTGTTGGTCATCTAGAAAAGTGGTTCCAGAAGAATTTTCTGTGAAATATGTTGTGATATGAAGATTCTAATGCCTGAATGATAGGAAATATAGGCTTCAACAATCACAGTCGCAACCATAGGTCTTTAGTAAACTCTCACATGCAGTCAAGAATTGCCGGGGGTGTGAATTCTCGATTCTGGTTTTGTGTTCAATTTTTGGATTAGAGAATTTAAATACTTTTTGTTCTTCTTTATCTTCTTTTAATGTTCTACAATTATTTTAATTATATCATTTAAATATAGATATTTGATGAACTTGTTCTATTGTAATCCAACTATTCCTTTTGACTGATTTTTTATGAATCATGATTTTTTATTAGTGTTTTTGGCCCTTGTATGGGTTGATCTCAGTTTAGTTGTGCTTGTTTTGAGATGTAAAATCATGTGGAAGAATCAATGTTTGTAGTTATACATGTGATCACTACATGGGTTATGTTCTTCCCATAGATTTTTATCTAGTGGGGGTTATGTGTCTACGGTTTAAAGATTCCCTAGAGGTGTTGTCTCGCTTGTGTTATGGAAGTTATTTTTGATCATATGGGAGTTACCGCATCGGACCACATCCTAGGGTGTTATGTTTAGGTGTGAAATTTATATCCCAGTTTAGTATTTGTAGTAGGGAGAACTCACTCATGATATCCAATTCACTTATTTTTTGTTTCATTCAGTTTCAATCGGTCATGGATTCATGTTCTCTCTATCGTTCGAATTTGTGACATTTAGGGGGTATAATGTGTCTCTGGTTGGAAAAATTATCACACACCAAATTTTAAATTGTTTTTTATTTTAATATTTATTGGCTTTGGGTTCTCTTGTTGAGGTTCAGGTTGAACTCAAGATTAAAAGTTTTTATAATTGTTATTTTTGTGGGTTTCGGGCCGTTGCTCGGGAACCGAACTGTTAGTGGTAAATGTGCAGTCAGTCCTGATGACCATGTGATTACACAAATAATAAAAATACATAAATTTTATAAATTTTTATAACATAATAATAATATTAATATTGTATATATAATCATAATATTAGAATTATTAAAATGTTGTAATAATATTATTTCTAAATTGATATTAATAGTTTTATTTTTAAATTTGTTGTTATTATTATTATTATTAATGAAATAAAGAAAATTTCATTAATGTGGTATTATTATTATTTTTATATTATTGGTTATGTTATTATTATTATTATTATCACGTTACTATTATTAATATTATTATAATTACTTATATTATATTATTGATATTATTATTAATAATATTATTATTGTCTTTATAAAAATGATTATATTTATTAAAAAATTATTGTTATGTTAATGGTATAATAATAATAATAATAATAATTATTATTATTATATGAAAATTGAAACACTAAACAGTACCCCCTTCAGGATGAACAATACTCCCAGACCCCTATGTTCTCTTCCAAGAATGTTCTGCACCTCTAGCTTGCCTATACCAGCCATCCATCCCCTTGACGCCTTCCTCCCATTTTCTGGTGCATCCCAGACATCTCGAACTTCCCTGTACTCCTCCCTCCTTACGCTTTAGCAGACTACCACACATCCTCTCCCGACAACTGACCTGCAGCCGACCCCAACCACTGGTGATGTCCCAACCTCCCAACACAGCCTTGCCTCCAGTGGCATATATTGTGCTACTCCAGCATGCATAAAACACCCCCTCATAGACAAAAATATTCTATGGTATACTCCTATGTCAATTTTGGGGTTTTTTTCTTTAATGGGACAAACCCTAATCATGGGGTCTTTATTTTTTTTCATTTTTTCCATTATTTAGGGCGCATGATTAGTCTGCAACACCTCACTCTTCCTTACATTGGAGTTCCATTGCGCCCATACATTATCTTAGTAAGATGTTTCCAATTATTAATTTCATAATGCATTCATTTGATTTTTGTATATTTATTAATTTATAAATTTGGTTCGCACCTCTATGTCACCCTTGATTAAAATGAAATATAATTTTTGAGATAGTTTACTATTTTGAAGATAGGTTTTGAAACCAATTTTTGTGAAATGTGTAGTTATGGAACCTAAGGTGTTTATTTTAAATGATAATGATATTATATTTTAAAATTGGTGGTTTTGGTAAAATTTTTATCTTATTTGATGTTGCGGGGATATTCATTTGTTGTGAATTTGGTTTTGTGTACATTTTTGTCATGGTATATGTTTATCTTTAAAATTCATTTGGTGTGTATAGTTTAGTAATGGCATAGCTTGCCTTTTATTGTAAAAATGTTTTAAAAATGGGGTTTTCATGTTTTTAGAAAGATATTAAAGGTTGTATTTTGTTTTGAAGAAATCTTTTGTTTTTGTGGAAGTGATTTTAGTGTCTCATTAGATACTTTTGTGTTCCATTTCTTGTTTTCACCCCCATGGGTGCACTAAGTGTAAACATGAATGTGTTTTCAGATGAATATGGTATTTTAAATTTATATTCTTTTAAAACAATTTTATATTAAACAGTTATTTGATTTCAACGTGGTGTTGGTCCCTTTAGGTAAAATAATTAATGCTTTGGTGTCTCGTTGGTGGTGTGCGCGCAGACACACACACAGGTACATAGGGGTATGATTATTTATGTCTTCCTTGAACATATTCCATCATTTCATGTGGAATATGTGCATTGAATCAATGGTATATATATATATATATATATGTGAATGTATCTGTGTGCTGGTGTGGGTGATTTTCATCAAAAGTAACAAGAGCCAATGTGTCTCGGCTTAGTCCTCTTCCTTTTGAGGTAGGTCTTCAATTCCATAAACTTTAATTTTAATTCCATGATTTCTAATATTTTTTATGAATATGTGTTTACATATTCATGTGGTATTTAAATATTTTGATACGTATCAATTTTTAGTGAAATGAATTACACCTCTTAGAGATTGGTTTGCCTCTAATTTTCATAATTTGTTTAAGCATGCTTAAAATTTATTTCAATTATGAAGGTGTCCTATGTGTTATTGAATAGTTGAATACAAAATTCCTAGTTATGAATTGTATTTTGTTATAAAAATTTATTTTGTTAAATTTATTGATTAAAACCAAACATGTTAGGAACCTTAATGCATAGTTTGGAAATTCAATGACATGAAGGCCCGTTTGGCACTTGTTAAGTGTGTTTTATGTTTTAATCTGGAATAGGAAATGGAAATCCGAAGTGAATTTGGTTTGGAATATTTTTATGATATATTGGAATTATGGTATTAATGTCTCAGTTGAAAACATAATGTTATTTGTGAAATGGTTTAAATGATTATGTGGCGTGATGACCTAGTTGGCCCCTTGGTTGTTATGGTGCATACAAGTTTATATATATTTATGTATATATATCTAGTGGGAACCTCTATTGGAGGGATATCCTATTATAAGTTATTGTATAGGGTTTTTTAGGGTAGTAATTTGAGGTGACCATAGGTAGGATGAGTCAGGCACACATGGCCTCCTACATACACTACATTATTATTACCATCATGTATTCATGGGTGTCTTTTAGAGTGTCGACTAATGATTTCTAATCAACCCCAAGAATATGTTTTGGTACAACCAATATTTTATATTAGGCTAGGTAGGATATGAAACAAGTGAGGCCAGGTTAGGGAACCTAGTTAATAAATGACTTAGGGGATTCACCATATTCCAGTAGGTGGTTACTAACCGAGTACTTCCAGGGATCGCTCTAGGGATATTTTTGAAATACCCATGGGTGCATACTAGTATGTTCTATCATTCTTTTATGTCACATTTTGTTTTTTGATCTAAGGAAAAAATTTCTTTTTTTATAATACAAAACCTGGTTTGGTTGTAGTTATATATAAAATGAATTCATTGCAATGACTTATATAATTTGTTAATTGATTTAGAAAAATGAAATTGAAAAAAGTGAGTTTTTGTAAAAAATAAAAGATTGTTACATGTTTTTCTAAAGGGATAAATAACCATACTTTTATATATCTTATGTAAACATTAGTAGGAAATGATTTCATTTTAGCAGTGGGGAATAAGGTTTGGTTTATTTTATCATTCCTACTAATCTTCATCATACTCACGCCTACTATATATTTTTAGATATAGGTTCGACATTCTGTTTCAGGTTCCGTTAATATTGGTTCTCTCTAGGAGCGACTAGGTATTGAGTTTGGTGGTGACCTAGTAGTTCATGTTGAGGTATGTGAAGTTTATTCATTTTATCCTATTTAGTTTTTTTAATATTATTTTAAGTATTTGTTAATTTACTTGTGTTTTATTTGTTGTAAAAATTGATCTCACGTGTTTGTTTTGATTCTAAGAATTAGTTTCCAGCTGGTGGGGAATAAGAATGCCCTCTGGGACATACCTCAGAACGGCTCAGGATACTGGTTATAATTCGACCGAAGATAATTCCTGACCTGTTTTGTATCATGCATGATATCAAGAATGATGCTCCTATTTTAAAGGAAAACCCACAAATTGAAATGGGTTAATAAAACAACTTCTAATAACAGACAAAGGAAATTATATAGGTTATATACAATAACAAATTTTTAGGTTTATAAGAAAGAGAAATATGGTGGACAAAGAAGATATTGACATTAATGAAATGAGTAAATAATTAAAGATAGTGAAAGAGCTCATTGATGAAAAGAAAGATAATTATTAATGGAATGTTAAGAACCAAAAAACCCTATATTTTTTACCATTTAAAATAGTACCTGTTCAACATAAATTAAAAGTGTTTTTTAAAAATATTGTTTCAATATCATTTTCTTAGAGTTTAGGAATTTCTTTACCATATTGAATAATTATTTTGGAAAAAATAATTTATATATTTCTATTTCGAAGGAACAATATCATTTTTGGTTATTCCTAGATCATTTTCCACTACATTCCATCTCACAAGAAATTAATATCCAATATATTTTTTTATGAATTAAGCACTAAAATTATCTTTTAATGGATCATAATATCCATAAATGTGTCATAAGTAATTTCATTAGTTTTTTATATTTTAAAAAACCAATATGGTTATCATATGTTATATTATATAATGCATCAATCTCGAAACCAAAATAATAAAAACAATTGTTAAAATTTAATATGTATCTATAAAATGGATTAACTAAAAACTAAACCATATTAATCACGACATCATGAATTTCAATTGTAGGTGATAAATTATTATTTTACTTCAGTGGTGGTTTCATGCCTTATAACCTTTTCAGATGTATCAGGTTGTCAACTAAAACAAGTGTTGTCCTTTTTATAAATCCATATTAATATATTTCATATTATTTAATGAAAATTTATTATCCCATTATTAACTCTACATCAAATATAAGATAATATTTAATGTTTATAAAACCTTAACAAAACCACATTATCATTATCACCTCTACATCTAGAAAATATTAAGTTTTATACTCACTAAATCAGGCCTCTTCCTATATGTTTAACAAATTGTGAATAAATATCCATGGTTACATTGAACACATAGATTCAAATACTTAGAAAATAATAATTCAATACCATCCTTATGCCTTTCATAATTTATATAAAATTAATATTTTTTATTAAAAATACTCTTATAACATAATTCATGAATCTAATCAAAATAACATTAATCATTCCAAGACATATGTAGTAATATAATAAGCATGATCATTATATGTCATCTTTTTTTGAAGAATAATCAATTGAATCTTTTTGAAATGATTTATGTAGATCCACATATTCTTATAGTGGTATAAATTTACATTGGAATACTCTTTCTTCAATTAATATCACGATCATGGTGGCCTTTTTCTCTATACATGAGAAAAAATATTTTTCCTTTTAAGCGTGTTCCAAAGTGTCTACATCCCAAAGTTTCACATATTGGAAAATCCGTGTTTCGATTATTCCCTTTATAATTATTTTTCATTTTCACCTCTTATTCTAGTGCTTCCCTTTGATTCTATAATACGTGGAGAATTATTTCTTTATCTCGATAATACAAGATAATATATCATCATATGATAAGACATTTTGGGAGACTAGATCCATTGGAAGAATTATCTTAATAAAACCAATTAAATAGTTATTTTTCCAATTTTGATTATGTATGTATTATGCATTATGACTATTTAACCATGTATGGTTGGCATTGTACTTAGAAACTTTTTTATATTCTTTCTATCATAGACTGAAGAAATATATTTCCATATTCACTTATTTCTCATTAGGAGAATATTTTTCTAGGATGAATACCTTGAAATCCTTCAACTATATTCCTAATATTCCCTCTTCATCGTTATGGTTTCCAAATAATGACCCCATTGATCTACATAACTTGATATATAATAAAATTTCCTGAAAAACGTATCATTTTCTTGGATATTAATTGAGTGAAATATCATCTCTAAGGAAATTATCCATTTGTTAGTGAAAAAGGGTTTTGTTGTCCCAAAGAACGGAAATGTTTTATGAAACATGATGTGGTCTAACATAATTACACCAAATATTTGATCATAAGACTTATCCATGTGGGATTGTTTATTACATATAACTAGTGTGAACTGCTCTAATACAGATATCATTTATTCAGTACCATATCCATATTCAATATATTTTCTAGGGGAAATACCTACATGGGTAATGTGTATCAATATAATTAATATTACTTCTATTAGACTCCATATATAAATAATTTAATACACAATATTGGATCATAACATTTTGGAATATAGATTATAACCTAGAATCTATTTAAACACTTATAATAAATTTAAAAATTTATGCATAGAAAATATCAAAATCATAAACATACATTATTTGGGATAAATTTATTTTCAACCCGTTCATAAATGATTGTAATGAAAATATGATTTATCCAAACCATATCCCTTAATAGTGTCAAATATGGTGTGTAGTATGGCCTGTTGTTATTCACCAAGTGATGACCGGGTCCAACCCAATGCACCAATTTTGAATTTATTAACCCTAGGAATATATGAGCTAGAACCACATCCACTTTTTATATCAATATAGAGATGTACTTCCTAGTAATAAACCACATAATATTCTCATTACCAAAGCATTAAGATGTTAATTTATATATATTATCAACATATATCATACTGTTATTTTCTCGAATAAATATTTTCTAAAGTGTGGTTCTGAAGGATTCTACAAAACATTGTATAATACAAACTATATTGATCCCAACCCCAGTATCTCGGTGCCGATGTGTACATTATTAAATTGGAATAAGATATTAGGATTCCCATATCAATGGACCAAAAATTTTAGTAGTCTTAATAACTAGATACATACTTTTAATTAATTTACAATTGGAATACAAAAATTATTTTCTTTTAGAACACCATACTTCCCCATATAGTATCCCTTAATATGAATCCATAAACACTTCTAGTATCCTCTATAAAAAAACAAAATAAAGGGGTGATCCCAGATGCCTAGTAAGGGTATGTTCACAATGAAATCTATGAATAAATAATGAGAAATTAATATGGGAGTTTAATTATTAGAAACACATTCAATTTAATCAATAACGTGTGAATAATATGTGACGAAAACATAATTATCAAATAATTACATATAAATAACCACGCGAGCATGGATAACTAACCTTGGATATTATAAATAATATAATAATCATATGTAATATGATTTTATGAATTCATAATGATGGATTTAATAATGTTGAAAATAAAATAAATACAATTAATGACCTTTACCAAGCCACATAAATAAATGGGTAAGAGCTCATCCAAAACCTAATATAGTTTTTCACATGAGACCTACCAATGCATTGAGGGGCTATAGTGGGCCCCATCAATTAGTTACTAAGTCTAATTCTATACTCAAATAAAATAGCTGAAACACAATCAACAAAAATATTCATATTTAAAACAAATAAGTTATCTTCTAATACTTACCCCAATTGATAAACATAATCAAAAACTACATAGAGTTAAAAGGTGACCGGTAATAAAATTTTACACCCTCAATCAAACTAATAATCTACCATCCATAGTAAGAATGAGTATTATTTAAATACATCAGTTCCCTAGTGGATAATAATTACAATAATGGGTCTATGTCATTGATTTATTTATGTAAAATGAAAATGTTATTAATAACAATTTTTTTAAATAACCTATTATCTTCGATTTTTTTTAAAAACGACCATTGAAACTTTTGAGAATATAATTTTTTTAAATAAAAGTGATAAAATAAAAAAAATAAGGTGCAAAATATTGATTGATCATGATGGGAGAAAATTCCTTTCATGTCATATATTTCAAAAAAGTATTCCTTTCCCATTTTCAGTAAAGTCCAAACAGACCTTATTTTGAGAATTGGTACGATTAAAAAAATCATTTATAAAAATAGGAGAATAAAATATATTTTTTACAATGTTATATGAAAAAAACACACAATTATATCTTAATAAAAAAATAATGAATAATTATGAGATCATGAAATAAACCCATACCAATTTGGTAAATTTATAATAATAATATACATAAAAGAAATAAAATAATCTTAAACAACAAATAAAATGGATATAAATATATTGTTGATTAAAAATTTTAATTTATATTTTTATAAACTAAACAAAAAATAATTGGTGAATATGGAATATATCTCCTAAATGTAACCGTGAGACGAGAAACACATAGCTCATGTATGAATTCCGTCAAACCTATCTGTTGCTCTTATGTTATGAATTGAGTAAAGTATTTAATTTATTACAGAACCATACTCATTTTTATAATATAATATATGATCATATTATAACATTTAACACCTATTTTTTAATAATATTTCAACAATTTCATGGTTTTGGGTTTTAATTTCCATGTTTATTTATGCATGTTTTGTGGTGAATTTTATGAATCTAGTGAATATGATATATATATATATATTTTATCCAAAATGGTACTAATTTTATAAACAAAATTTTTTATCATTATAAAATTTTTTATAAACATTTATTAAATTTTTACATGTAAAATCAATCCCATTGCTTCATGGAGACAGTGGGTCATGTGTACGGATGATTAAGAATATCATTCTCTTAATGAGTGAAAGTGTAATGAATTGGGTGATATATTAAATATTTACAGTAAATATAATAAAATATATATCATATATATTCATTAATTTTATCCTTATAACATTACATGTAAAGTTCAAATGAACAAAAATCACATCACTTCACAAAGCAGTATGCCACCGTACACACGATTGACATTATATTATATGAAAAATAATGGAATATAAAAAGTTATAAAAGATATGAAAATTAAATAAGTATAATAATATCATGAATATGATATATATGTGTGGTAAATCCATCATTATACCGGGAATTCAAATGTAGTTATTCAAAATGAATTACATCAATTCATGAGACTGTTGTTCGTCACACACATAATCAATGATTTCGTTTCAAATTTGATGGAATTGGAGATGGATAAATAATATTCCATCAACAAAATAACATTTCATTATATGGGATGTAATGGTGTTATTATTTTTTATGTTTAAATATGTAATTTATTTTGGAAAATGAAGAAGGAAATTGAAAGAGACTTGTTAGGATAATTACTCACTCTAAGAGAAAACTCATTTGGTTCTCCCATTATGGACTGTAGGATTGGTCTCTTGGGATGAACAAAAGCTCTAGAATATGTATAAAGATATTTGGGTGATATTTTTTATGGGTTTGGTAGAGGATAATTTCTTACATTGTGTAAATAATTATGTGGAGGAAGTTCACTTTTATAGTTGGATAAAGGGAACCCTCTGAAATTATGTGGTAATTTTCCAAATGAATAAAAACTAATAAATTTACTCGCACGAAAAAAGATTCTAAAAAACCAAAGTATATAAATTATGATAGTATATGGTGAAAATATTTCTATCCAATAAAACGTTCACTATTTGGTATGTAATCTTAGTTGTTATCTTCTTAGTTTATTCCCACAATAAACCCATTTTTACCTTAACCCTTGTAATTAATTTTTATTGTTTTCACTATTAATTATTTTTAGATACAAACATGAACATAATAGATAATAATTTTATTATTTCAAATATGGAATATAATTTTTATAATTCCATACTAATATGTTTCCTAATTCAAATTAAAACTATACACACATACGTATTGGAAAATCTATTTTTCAATGAAAAAATATCATAAGTATATAAGGTTTTAATATAATAATTCAACATGATATGGATTCCAATTAATTAAAAAATATTTATTTTAAAAATTTTTTATCAAATTTTATTTTAAAAAAATTAAAATATAATTTAACTTTTTAAAAAAATTAAAAAAATACATTCTCTTTAATAAATCTACATTGTAAAAAATCCATTAAAAAGTAAACAATTTCTTAAAATTTAGAAAATATCAACCTTTTAAAATTTCGAAATGATGATTTAAAAAATGATTTTAATTTTATGAAATTAAATTTCTAAATTTGTAAACAAGTAATTTAATCAAAGGTGATCAAGAAGAATCAAAACTGGTTTCTTTGAAAAATAACATTTTCATAAGACATTTCATTCACAGTCAAATGGATATTATTTTATTTAAAATAAATTCATATCCATTATATATATTTTTATAAAATTTTAAACCATATATTTTCATAAATTATTTATTACTATTCATACCTTCCAACTTTACTTCTAAGTAATATAGGTCATGTTTAAAGAATAATAATTTAAGAGATTATCATGCTTCTCTTAAAACCAATATTGCATGAATCACAATCAATATAATAGAATGAATTTATTTAAATAGTATTTATAGTAATGTGTCAGAATTATATATTGTCTTATAACATCAATTTTTTGTATCATGCATTCTATCAGACATGCATTTCATATTTTACAATTTTCTTGGTGTTATAAAATTAGTATTGATCCCCTATAAGTAGATTAAATAGATAATCAATACAGGATAGGGGATACATCATCTTGATGTGTATCTTTTTACGTTCATGATTCTCAATTCATAGATGAAATGATCCATACTACTATATTAAAAGGTGTACTTATTCTTCTAATTATGAATCACATTTGAATATAAAATCCATTTTATGTTTTTTATGGATGTTTTTTCTTAAATTAAAGAAACTTGATTAGATCTATTTTATATAGAGTATTTGATATAGGATTAACACCATGTATAGATTCTATATACAAACCAGTCTCATAATTTGGGGGAAGATACTTAAAACCATACAGATATATATTTACATATTCCATAGAAATAGTAATATTTATGATATTAGTTTTTTACCCAACCATTTGGGATATATACCCCCTTTGTAAGGCAACAATACCCATACAATTGAATTTAAATACATAGGTAGTTTATAGTCATACCTTTTTTTGATAACCAATTATGGGATGATATTTGAATATGAAATGTAAAATCCCCATTACAAAAATTTATATTATTCCCATATATGGTGATCCAATCCTTACCCACATTCAAAATAATTTTTTAAATGATAATAATATGATTTCTAAGAACATTACCCAAATGTAAATAGGTGGAATGTTTTCGACCTATGGTGAAATTATCTCACCATTTGTTGTTTTTACTAAAAGTTAAGTGTCCCAATATTGGGGTGATGAAATATCGATTTTAGAAAACATACTATATATAAATGAGTGGGTAGAACTATTGTCAAATAAGAAAATTTATCATCTTAAGTAGAAGATGAGTATACCTTTCAACACATCATTTTTGTGACCAGTGTTCATAGTTCTGATTGCATAGTATTTCCATATATCTATTGGATTTATATGATAATAATGTTAGTTATCACTATTAACTATTAGTTTTTTTCATTTTTTATAACAATTTAAATTTCATGATAATTTAATCATTTGATTGTGGTTAGTGCATTCTTGTTTCACGTTGTTTTTTTCCTTTTAATTTGTTTACATTTTCATATCCCCTACACAATCTTGTGCTCGATGAAGATCTCTTCCACACTCAAAAAAATTACCTGTTATGGGGATAAAATTATCACCATGCTTCTTACCACATTTTTGGAATACACTATATCAATTATTCTTCCTTATATAAGATTTATTATTTCAAGAGTATCCCTGAATCAATATTTTTCCCTTCGTATCCATGAAACCATTAAAATTATTGGAGTATCAAATTTTTATTTATAGATTGGGAGAATTTAAAATAATTTCTACATAATGAAAAATTACCATATAACCAAATTCTCCAAGGGACTTATATTCAATCCACTCAATAAATATTTATCCATTCTTTCATGTTATATGATTAAACTAGAATCATACCATCAATGTCTTTAAAATATTTCAACATTGTTAGAAATGGATTTATAACTTATTTTTCATCTTAAAAATTTTTCATTATCTTTGTTTAAAGCATTAAGGGAATGTATTTATTGAAATATAGCTTTTTAAATTTTTCCCATCCCATGGATTCAATTTTATACTCTTTCCTATTATTCTTGATAATATTCCAAAAAAATATCTGATTCACTTTATAAATAATACATGTATAAAACCTCCATCTCACGCTTAGATAATTGGAGATAAAAAATGCATTTTCAAACACATCGAACCAATATTTGAAAATTATTGGAATAGAATAATCACTAATGATGGATGTGTGTTTCTATATGAAGGAATAATTTTATAATTATAATATATTTGTTCATTTCGGGGTTCAAAGTGGTTCAAATTATTGTTTATATATTTAGAGTGTTTGTATATAGTATCGATAATATTTTTTATTCCTATTCCAATTTAATTCATTTTTTCATGAGGAAGGTCATTAAATTTACCAACACATTCATTGTTAACTTGATTCCTCCTTGATATATCCATCAACTGAAACCCAAATGATATATATGAGAATATAATAATAATATGATTAAACAAACATTTAATAAGTAAAATAAAACCTCGTATGTATTAAAATATGATCAATTCATTTTAATATATAATATTTGAATTTTATGAAAAATTATATATTTCATTTTAGGTTTTTCATCTTTTCCTTTATAACCAAATACCTAAAAATGACTAAAACATTATTTGATACCAACTTGGAACCCCGTACACATTCACTCAGATATGTTTTAAAAAAAATTCACATATTATTTTTTATACTAATTGAGAAAAATAACACAAAAAATTAATACCTTAAACATTAGATTCCAAATTTTAAAATTCCATCAACCATATAATATCACATTCCAATGATATAAATGATTAATTTATTTAGAGATTGGGAACATGAACATTTTATTTAAAAATGATTTAATAATTTCCTAAAAATAATCCTCACATGAAACACAATTTTTATATATATCATATTTAATATACATTAAAATAAGATTGGGAATAGAAAAAATATAAAATTTTATGCTCAGATCACCAGTAATGGTAAACATTGGATATATCCATCCTTGATCGTAAGTGAGCATAAGATGAGAATGTTTTAACGAGACTATCATTACATTAAATAACCTAACAAAAGTGTATCATATTAAATAATTCATAAATTGAATCATGTAATAAAGATTTTTGTGTAAAAATGATCCATATATCAACAATCGTGATCCATGATAACATCAAAAAATATGGTACAAGAGTGATGCATAAACATATGAATATTAATAATAAAATAATTAATGTCTATACACTAAGACATTCATTACAAATTGGGATTAGATAATATAAATCAAAATTTATAGTAGGCTTGGTTTAACCACTCTTATATATATTGGGGTTGGGATAACCATTCATTCACACATGGGCTCTGGTTAATTGGAATGGAATCCTTTTATGATCATAAGATCTAAAACATTAAATAATAAATAAGAGTATTTTGAAGTACCATGCTATCATATCAAGATTATACATGCATATCGTTGACATAATAACATTAGAGGATTCATAGATCTTATAAAGCTTAATTAACCCCTGATAACGAAATTGTTTTCTTGGAAAAATACTCAGAAAATCATCATAGAAAATCCAGAGAAATTAGAAAGATGGTATGACTAGATAAATTAACCATTGAATAATAAATATACATAAATGATGTTGACATTATTTAAAAACACATTTATATAATAGTAAAATATATTATTTGACAAACTGGGTAAATTTTCATTTCAATTTGGTAACAAAAAAAATAAAATCAATGAAAAATGGGAATAACATTTTTCTAGAAGATCAAAGGAAAATTAAAATAAATCATAATAAATAATAATAGTCATTAAACAAGAAAAAATATTTAATGTATTAAACAATATAAAAATTATTTCTTTTTTTAATAAAATATAAAAAAACAAGCTTGTAAGAAACCGGTTTCTGCTGTGAAAGACATTGGAATATTCTTGATGATATTCCAGAGCAGCGCCTTCAGACAGCATGTGTTCCGATCCCCAGAGAAGCCGAAATTAAATTTTCAGTGCGTTCACACTGGAAACCCCAAATAAATGTGATAACTCCTAAACCGTTATCCGGATTAGGGATCTGAGTGTAGGGATGGGTCCGGAATGGGGTTTTTACCCTATGAACGACATAAAACATTTTGGCGCAGGATGTTTGGACCCCTCGCTCGCTTTTGGAACGTTAAAGGGACAAATTAATTAATTAATTTATTCTTTTAATGGTGAAACTCAATTACCTATTAAACGGTGGCTCGGATTGGAAAACCGAGGGCACCGTTGAGTTCGGAGAGTACCGTTTACCCTAGGTGGGGTGTATGTTTTGCGGGCGCGGCGCGTCTGTGAAATATGGTCCCAGGGGCGTTTTGGTAATTTGGAGGACTCATGCGCTAAGTTTAATTACATTTCAATGGATTCTCATAATCAAATTCTAAGACCACTATTGTGCTCGGGAGTTGGTGTTTACCCTAGGGGAGGCTTATCCTCGACCCCATCGAGGGTTTCGGGCGGAGGATAAATTGGGGGTTAAATTAATTAAATTTTAATTAATTTATTCCTTATTTAAACCCTAATCCCACCCCTCTTTTTCCCCTTCCCCACTGGAAGAAGTGCTCGACCAATAAGTAGAAGCTCCACCTCTCCTCCACCAAATCCGGCGAGGCGCGACGGGAAGCGTTGGGCGAGCCCAACAGGTAGGAGGTTTTGGTTTACATTTTTATTTCCGGAGTTTCATTTCAATTTAATTATAGCATCATATTGCCATTGATTTTTGCAATAAAATCCCATAATCTTTTAGTATAATTTGTGAGCTACCCTAATCATCTTTCGGATCGAAATTCCGAGTTCAGAGGTGACAACTGTTGTTCACTAAAATCCGTGGGTTTTCGGAGTGTTTTCCTGCCGGATTTGGGAACTCCCGTAGCGGCGGCTCCCCTCTGCAGGCGGGGGCGGAGCAGGCTACGGCGGCGGAGGTCGTGAATCACAGGTGGCGGATGGCAGGGGGTCAGGGGTGTCAAGCGAGCACAATTCCTGGTAGTGGGTTCGGCCGCAGGGCAACGACGGTAGGTCAAGGCGCGCGGATGGCGAGAGGCGCACCAGCAGGGTAGTCGGCCATTGGAGGGGACTCGAGGGAGCAAGGACCCGCATGCGGCGGGTCCTATTAGTGTGACATGGAGACGGGCTTCGGCCGGTCTTCTGGAAATAAAACCAGACCCAAGGCGGGTCCGGTTCGGTTGGAGTGGGTTGCGGCTAGCCGGCCGTGGCGGATGGGACAGGGCCGTCCGGGGTGAACCGGCCCGATTGGAACCCTTATATTCGGGGGGGGGCGTAACTTCCAAACGGCATGTCCGTTTGAAGCACCGTCTATGGAAGTAGATCTGTATCAACCAAACGGTCTTTTGGAGATGGTTTCGGGAATTTTTAGTTCCAAAAACGAGGGGCCTCGATAGCATGAATCGTGCGTTATGTAAGTTTGTCATTTTTTCGGGGAACTCGTCTTGGACGGCGCGGACGCGCGTGACACCTGTTTTAAGCACTTCAGCGGTGTTTGGAGCATGGCACTAGGGCGAAGCTTCCCAGGATGGTTTTGGGCACTGAAGTCATAGTTGGGGCGTGGGCCCCACGGCTCATCCTTTGAGCTATGTGCAGCATTTTGAAACTTTTTCATTGGACATCCGTTCAGGGCGTACGAGCAGTCGATTATGTGTGTTTTTCAGAGGGCATTGCATTGGCGCAGTCTTCCCGCTTTAATTCCGCACAATGGTGCGGGACCCACGAGGGTTGTTTCGGGAGTTGACAGTGGTTTTCATCTTTATCACCGGGTGTCCGTTTTGGACAGTGATTAGTCAAAATTGTGTACTTTTTTGAGAGGATCACAACTATGCGATCTATCCGTTGAGTTTCGGGACCGGGATGCAGGTCACACGTAGCACTGCTCGTGTGCGGTGTGCAGGAATATATATTTTTCTCCAGATATATATTTCGCTCAAGTGAGCAGTCTTTTTGATGTGTTTTCCTGAAGAGATCACAATGGTGTGATGCACCCGACTGTTTTCGGGGCCAAGGCTCGAGATCATGGGACGTCGTTCAGGTCTGAGGCGGTGTTGGTGATTTTTTCGTTGGATATCCATTTGAGGAAAGTAAGTAGTCTATCTCGCATGTTTTTCCACGAGGATTACAATAGTATGATCTGTTTGGTTGGGAGGAGCCTCATACACGATCTTATTAAATGTGGAAAATTGAAAGGTGCCCTGATGGCAGTTCTTCTCACTGTGTTTGCAGAGGACCCTTAGCGTGTGTTGCGTGCACTCCCGTGTGAGTGAAGAGATGTGGTTGGATGTGCCTCAGCCAATGAGGTGGCAGGTTGGAGTTATTACGTCATGCCTTCGCTTTGACGTTGGGTGCCATGTGCACGATAGACTTTGGGCTGGAACGTGGTATGCTCTGGGAGTATACGGGGACGCTTGGAGGTACAGGTGGTTGCTTGTACCTGAGAACATTTGTGCGCTCAGTTGGGGTTGACTTGGGGCCACACGTCATGTGGGCCCCATGTGCATGTCATGTTATGCTTTACGTACTTTTGACCTCTCACGACGTAGAGGGTCCCTCTATGCTCGTTTGTTTGACCATTAGGGTGGATTTTCCCCTTCATTTGTGCTCGTTTTTTTAACAGATGGGTGGAGTTTCCACTGGCCTGGTGCACTTTTTTCTGACCAGCAGGGTTGAGTGGTCTCCCCCTGGTCTTGTTCTCGATGGTTTGGCCGGCAGAGATGGTTTGGTTCCTCTGTTTCTTCAGTTGTGAGGGGTTTCAGTATCGTGCCCCTTTCACCAGACTGAGACACCGTTTGCGACAATGGGAGTTCGTACAATATGGGCATTTTCACCACTTTCTGGGGTGAGTTGACTCAGTCCACTTTGACAGTGAATCTGCGGATTGGAGCGGGATCACCTTGTGAGTCCTGGGGAGTTTCTCCCTTTGCTTTGTGTTCCCTGGTAGAGCTCTTGTGGATTCGGTGTGACCAACACTTTACGCGGGCACCGATCCTCTACCCAGGAGGTTGTTACAAGCAGGGCTGAGGTTGTTTCCAACAGGGCTGAGGTTGTTTCCAGTAGGGATGAGGTTGTTTCGAGCAGGTCTCGCCAGTGGGTTACTATCCAGTAGGGATGGCCAGTACAGCGGTGTTCACCGAGAAGTACCATCTAGTAGGGATGGCCAGATCAGCTCCAGGCATACCTCCAGTGGGGTTGGGTAGTGGTCCCCGATGCTGGGCTTACCTCTATCTGGGCAGGGTAGTGGTCAACGTTGTCGGGCTTACCTCCAACTGGGCTAGGAAGTGGTCTCCAATGCCGGGTTTCCTTCAGCTGGGTTGGGCAATTATCATATCACCGACTTTAGCTGGGTCACCCTCCAGTGGAATACCCTGTTACGGGATTGGGCAGTGTGGCACCCGTCGACTTTCTGGGTCTCCCTGGAGTGGGAACCCGTTGACTTCCAGGGATCCTCTAGTGGGGCTGGGCAGGTGGCCGCCTGTCAACTTTGAGTAGATCTCTCGACTGCGGGGTAGTGACATGGTGTGGTTTGACGTTCCCCAAGAACTATCAAGTACGAGAAGATTTTCCCCCACCGAGACGCGTCCTTGTTACGCGACCTAAAACTGTGCGGGCGAGTCAGGGCCGCGCAAAGGTGATAGTGTCGATGTGTGGTGGTTTATTCCCTTGAATTGTAGTTCAGGGCAGACGTACGGGATGTTGGGAATCGATGGTGTTACTTCTGGGACTTTTGGCAACTCACTTTTCATGGGATAAGCTACTGGATGGAGATCCCCTTACGACCTTGTTCAGGATTCTTTTTGAGCATATGTATTTGTATATACCTTGTTCTGGTACCCACTTCTTGGGTTTGGTTACTCTCCTTCCAGGTGAGACTAAGACGTGCGGGGTATGCCACGTGCTTTCCGTGTCTAGCTTCTCGTGGTTCGACGTGTCTAGTCTTCTGATATAGGTAGCGAAGACTCGACGAGAAGTTCAGCATCTCACCATTTCCAGATCCTTATGTATGGACGAGTCTACCTTATTGCCTCTTGTTAGGTTGAGATGGACTCTTTACTGTACTCCTTACTTCACTCTCGGTTGTACACCTTTAATTTTCCATGTTCTCTCTACTGCTCACCCTTCGGTACCTCTTTTGTTTCTCCCTAGAGCCTTCAGGGTATCCTACTGAGTTTTTTTATACTCAACCATATTTGGGATTTTCCCACACGTGGTGTGCCCTTGAAGATTACGAACAGGTTGGTCGTGACGTGAGAGGAGCTTAGGATCCGGGAGCTTGGACCGCGTGCAGTGGTCGTAGTCGGGTTCAAGGTGGGGAACCCTTCCTGTGGTTTCTTTTGTTTTACATATTTCCGGGTTGTGTCACTTTTGTTTGGGTGCATGTTTTTTCCCTTTTCTTTTCAGTTTACCTTCAGCTTGTACTTTGTACTATTTAGAGGTCGATGCAGATATGTGGTTTATATATTTATAGTTGTTTCCCTTTTCTTTTAATTTTTACTCTACACTTTTTCCTTGCGTGTGTTGCGTGTGTGTGTAATGGTACATAGGAAAGGGCCTTCCCGAGTTGTTGTGCCTTCAGCGCTGGTCGCGTGCCCCTGGCCTATGGAGGCGGGCTTGGGTTAGTTGCGGCTCGAGCCCGGGTAGGGTCGGGTCATGAAAAAGTGGTAACAAAGGTGGTTCGTTCCTTGGGATGATGTTCAGATGTCCCTAAAATAAAAATAATTAGTTGGGATATAGAGAAACGGTGTTAATGTCTCTCAAGAGTGGCTCCAAGGCCAGGGAGTCGAGTTATGGTGCGGCGGTCGACGTATCAATTCACCAGGACCTTGATGACCCGCTTGTCAACTCGGCATGCTGAGACACTTATTGCAGGGAAACAATTTGTTTTAGCATCACATAGTATTGAGTCTTTGACTGTCCTTCTTGAGTCAGCTCCCCATCATTGTTATTGGTATGTACATATATGCTCATCTGACTGCGAAACTCCTTGATAATTTTCAGGATGTCTCCATGAAGACAGCCACCTCGGATACCATCTTTGGTGAGTGAAGATGTCCATGTGAGCTATGAGGGCACAGTCCAGGACCCATCATGCGAGCCCCTTTCTCCGGGTGGGCCGGTAACAGCACCCCCACCCGTTGAGCAGCAGGCAGTTTCTACAGAGCAGGCTGAGCTTGAGCGCAGGTTGAGCGCGCTCCGTGAGTTCCAGCGGCAGAGACTGCTGAGTTTCAGTGGTGAGCCAGACCCTCATGCAGTAGAGGTTTGGCACGTGGTAGTGGTTTTCCTTTTTAGGCGTGTGCAGACACCGACAGATCAGCGAGTTTCTTTGGTAGCCACCCTTTTTCGTGGAGCAGCTTGGCGTTGGTGGAGTCAGGTGACTCTGTTTCTTGACGAGTCGTCGCATTCATGGCGCAACTTTCAGTTTTTGTTCCATGAGGAGTTTTCCCCTCCTACTTTCACTCAATTCAGATTCAGGAGCTCCAGCAGTTTCATCATGGAGGGATGACGGTGGCCGATTACGCGGCTAGTTTTGCACACTGTGCATGCTTTTACCCAAACTTGGTCCGTGACGACAACATCCGAGCGCGGAAGTTTGAGAAGGTTCTCCACAAAGAGATTCATTCTGTCATAGTACCCTTGGGAATTCCCACATATGTTTGGGTGCTAGACCAGGAGCTGGTGACATAGAGCTTCATGTCACGTTCTGGAGTTGGTGGTGGCAGCAGGCATGTTGGAGCCGAGACGTCTGCCGCAGCTAGTGGGTGTCTGCAAGAAGAACCTCGACGCAGGTGGATTTTTGACAACCGGACTCAAGGGTGTGGTCGTACACCATAGTGGAACCGGAGGGCACTAGTGTAGCCTAGAGTGAGTTGGTTCTATGCTTGTTACAGGTGAGGTCACTTGGCATGAGACTGCTCGACCCGAGTTGCAGAGAGCTTCGGGCTGGCAGCAGGTGCACCACCACAACGGAGGAAGCGTCGTGATCGGAGTAGTGCCCAAATATTTGGTGCTAGTAGAGGAGAAGGAGGAGCTGGTAGTGGGGGAAGACATTACGAGGTCTTCCCATCACCACTAGGTGGTCCACGACAGGCTCTGGGAGCTGACGGTTGAGACCTAGGATAGCCGCGAGCTTTGGATGTCTACTATCCTACAGAGAATGAGGCGATAAGATGTACGATCTAAAACTCTTCTACCTTTTTTCAGTATAATTGTTAGACTCTATGTGTGAACTTATTTCCTCCATTCTCCTTGTTTGATGTGTTACCAGTGTGACGTGGGGCGTCGGGTGTAACCTTGTGTTGGTAAGGTAAAAGGCATGGGAACTTTTTCTCTAGTCGATGGTGTCAACTCCTTCTCCTTTTGATCCTGTAAGAGAGCATCTGTTGTGGAATATTGCATGACTAGGTATCCTTGGGTGTTCCACCATATGAATATTCCGAAGGAGGGAATCACCGACCCTTGTTCCATGTGCAGGCGGTGATTCCAGTCGCAGCGTGTGACGCAGAGGTTCGACCGGGGAGGTGAGCTACCCCCGAGGGCCTTCAGGCCGTTTGAGACCGTGCAATGGGATGGAGAGGTACCCTACTGCCTTGCCCTAACCCCAAAGTCTGGAGTGGGTGCACGACCTCGTCAAGGGCCGACCTCGCATGAACGGATCAATCCTTTGGTCTCTGTGCGGTGACGTAGAGCTGTGTGTGGGTTCTTCTAGGTATGGGAAAGCCTGGTGTGGGCTTAGTACACTGTGTTTCTCCCTAGTTTATCTTTTTGGGGACGAAAAACTTGAATGAGTGAATGCTGTAAGAACCTGGTTTCTACTGTGAAAGACTTTGGAATATTCTTGATGATATTTTAGAGCAATGCCTTCAGACGGCATGCGATTCCGAGCCCCGGAGAGGCCGGAATTAAATATTCAGTGCGTTCACACTGTAAACGCCAAATAAATGAGATAATTCCTAAACTGTGATCCAGATCAGTGATCTGGGTGTACATATGGGTCTGGAATGGGGTTTTTACCCTAGGAATGACATAAAACATGTCGGTGCGGGATGTTTAGACCCCTCACTCACTTTCGGAACGTTAAACGGATAAATTAATTTATTAATTTATTCGTTTAATGGTGAAACTCATGTATCTCTTAAACTGTGGCTTGGATTGTAATCCTGAGGGCACCATTGAGTTTGGAGGGTGATTTTTACCCTAGGAGGGGTTTATGTTTTGCGGGCGCAGCCCATCTGTGAAAAATGGTCCCAGGGGCGTTTTTGTAATTTTGCAGCCTCGACCACTAAGTTTAATAACATTTAAACGGAAGCTCAGAATCAAATTCTGAGACCACCGTTGTTCTCATGAGGTGGATTTTACCCTAGTTGAGGCTTAACCTCGACCCCGTCGAGAGTTTCTGGCATAGGATAAATTGGGGGTTAAATGAATTAAATATTAATTAATTTCTTCCTATTTAAACCCTAATCCCATCCCTCTCCTTCCCCTTCCCCCTCTGTAGAAGTGCTCAACCAAGAAGGAGAAGCTCCTCCTCTCCTCCACCAACTCTGGCGAGGCGCGGTGGGAAGCGTCGGGTGAGGCCCAACAGGTAGGAGGTTTTGGATTATGTTTTTATTTCCGAACCTTCATTTCAATTCAATTATAGCATTGAATTTCAATCAATTTTTTCAATCAAATCCCATAATCATGTATTATAATCTTTGAGCTACCCAATGCATCTTTCGGATCATAAATCCAAGTTCTAAGGTGACCACAGTTGTTCGCCAAAATCATCGGGTTTTTGGAGTGTTTTCCGGCCGGATTGGGGAACTCCAGCAACGGCGGCTCCCCTCGGCAGGCGGCTGTGGAGCGGGCTACGGTGGTGGAGGCCGCGACTCACAGGCGGCGGATGGCCAGGGTTCGGGGGCATCGGGTGAGCACGACGGCAGGCAGCGGGTTCGGTATCAGGGTAGCGGCGGTCGACCGGGGTGTGAGGACGTTGAGCGGTGCGCCAGCGGGGTCGTCGGCCACTAGCGGCGACTAGAGGGAGAAAGGACCCTCATGATGCAGGTCCTATTGGCGTGATGTGGAGACCGGCTTCAGCCGGTCATCTAGGAATAAAACCAAACCCAAGGCGGGTCCGGTTCGGTGGGAGTGGGCCGCGGCCAGCCGGCCGCGGTGGTTCGGACTGGGCCGGCCGGGGTGAACCAGCCCGATTGGCCCCCTTATATTCAGGGGGAGTAACTTCCAAACAGCGCATCTGTATGACGCGCCGTCTACGGCAGTAGATCCGTATCGACGAGTCGGTATTTTGGAGATGGTTTTAGGAATTTTTAATTCCCAAAACTAGGGGCTTCGGTAGAACAACTCGTGCGTCAAGTAAGTTTGACGTTTTTTCGGGGAACTTGTATTGGACAGCGCGGACGCGTCTGACGCCCGTTTTGAGCACCGTCAGTGGCGTTTGGACCCTGGTACTGGGGCGAAGCATCCCAGGATGGTCTCAGGCACTGAAGTCGGAGTTCCTGTGGGCCCCACGGCCCGTCCTTTGAGTTGTGTGCAGTGTTTTGTAACCTTTTCATCAGATGTCCATTCGGGGTGTAAGAGCAGTCGATTTTGGGTGTTTTTCAGAGGGCATTGAATTTGCGTAGTCTGACCACTTTAATTCTGCACAATGGTGCGGGGCCCACGAGGGCTGTTTTTGGATTTGACAGTGGTTTCCAACTTTATCACCAGGTGTCCGTTTTGGACAAGTGATTAGTCGAACTTGTGTACTTTTTCGAGAGGATCGCAACTGTGTGATTCGTCCGTTGAGTTTCGGGACTGGGATGTAGGTCCTACATTGAACCGCTCATGTGTGGTGTGCCAGAATGTATCTTTTTTTTCAGATATCTGTTGTGCTCAAGTGAGCACTCTTTTTGACGTGTTTTCTTGAGAAGATCACAATGGTGTGAAGCGCCCGACAATTTTCGTGGCCGAGGCTCGGCATCATGGGACGTCGTTCTGGTGTGAGGCGGTGTTTGTGACATTTCCATCAGATAACCGTTTGAGGCGAGTAAGTAGTCCATCTCGCGTGTTTTTTCATGAGGATTACAATGGTATGATCCGTTTGGTTGGGCGGAGCGTCATACGCGATCTTATTAAATGTGGAAATGTGGAAGGCGCCCTGATGGTGGTTCTTCTCACCGTGTTTATAGAGAACCATTGTCGTGTGATCACGTGCACTCCTGTGTGTGTTAAGAGATGTTGTTAGTTGTGCCTCAGCCTATGAGGTGGCAGGTTGGAGTTGTTACGTCACACATTTGCATTGACGTTGGGTGCCATGTGCACGATAGCCTTTGGGCTCGAACGTGGTATGCTTTGGGAGTATACGGAAACACTTAGAGGTACATGTGGTTTCTTGTACCTGAGGATGTTTGTGAGCTTAGTTGGGGTTGACTTGGGGCCACACGTCGTGTGGTCCCCATGTGTATGTTGTGTTCTACTTTACATACTTATGACCTCTCACGATGTAATGTGTCCCTCTATGCTCGTTTATTTGACCAGCATGGTGGAGTTTTCCCCTGGCTTTGTGCTCGTTTGTTTGACCAGCAGGGTGGATTTTCCCTTGGCCTGGTGCTCTTTTGTCTGACCAATAGGGTTGTGTAGTCCCCCTAGTATTGTTCTCGATGGTTTGGATGGTAGTGATTTTATGGTTCCTATGTTTCTTCAGCTGTAAGGGGTTTCAGTATCGTGCCCCTTTCACTGGACTACGACACCATTTTCAAATACAGGATTTTGTATAGATTGGGAGTTTTCCCCACTTTCTGAGGTGAGTTGACTCAGTCCGCTTCGACAGTGACTCAGTGGATTGGAGCAAGATCACCTTGTGAGGCCTGGGGAGTTTCTACCATTTCTTTGTGTTCCCTGGTAGAGCTCTTGTGGATTCGGTGTGACAAAAACTTTACGCGGGCACCGATCCTCTACCCAGGAGGTTGTTACTAGCAGGGATGAGGTTGTTTCCAGCAGGGCTGAGGCTTTTTCCAACAGGGCTGGGGTTGTTTCTAGCAGGGCTGAGGTTGTTTCGAGCAGGGCTCGCCAGTGGGTTACCATCCAGCAGGGATGGCCAGTACAGCGGTGTTCACCGGGCAGTACCATCCAGCAGGGATAGCCATAGCAGTTCCAGACTTACCTCCAGTGGGGCTGGGCAATGGTCCCCGATGCCGGGCTTACCTCCAGCTGGGATGGGTAGTGGTCCCCAATGCTAGGCTTACCTCCAGCTGTGCTAGGCAGTGGTCCCCGATGTCGCGTTACCTCTAGCTGGGCTGGGCAGTGGTCCTATTGCCGAATTTAGCCGGGTCTCCATCCAATGGATTACCCTGTTACGGGACTGGGCAGTGTGGCACCTGTCAGCATTCCAGGTCTCCCTGGAGTGGGAACCTGTTGACTTCCAGGGATCCTCTAGCGGTGCTGGGCAGGGGGTCGCCTGTCGACTTTGAGTAGACCTCTCGACTACGGGGTAGTGACATGGTGTGGTTTGATGTTCCCCCAGAACTCTCAAGTACGAGGAGATATTCCCCCACTAAGACACGTCCTTGTGACGCGACCTAAAACCGTGTGGGTGAGTCAGTTCCGCCCAAAGAGTATAGTGTCGAGGTGTGGTGGTTTAATCCCTTGACATGTAGTTCGGGGCAGACGTGTGGGATGCTGCGCATCGATGGTGTTACTTCTGGTACTATTGGCGACTCACTTTTCTTGGGCTGAGCTTTGGGATGGATATCCCCGTAAGACCTTGTTTGGGATTCTTTTTGAGAATATGTATTTGTAAATACCTTGTTCTGGTACCCACTTCTTGGGTTTGCTTACTCTCCTTCCAGGTGAGGCGAAGACGCGCGGGGTATGCCACGTGCTTTCCTTGTCTACCTTCTCGTGGTTGGACGAGTCTACTCTCCTGCTATAGGTAGCAAAGTCTCGACGAGATGTTCATCTTCTCACCGTTTCCAGCTCCTTGTGTCTTGATGAGTCTACCTTCTTGCCTCTTGTTGGGATGAGCTGGACTCTTTATTGTACTCTTTACTTCACTCTCGGTTGTACTCCTTTACTTTTCCATGTTCACCCTACTTCTCACCCTTTGGTACCTCCTTTGTTTCTCCCTTGAGCCTTTGGGGTATCCTACTGAGTATTTTTATACTCACCCCAGCTTGGGATTTGCCCACACTTGGTGTTCTCTTACAGACAACAGGCAGGTCGGTCGTGACGTTATAGGAGCTTAGGAGCCGGGAGCTTGGACCGCGTGCGGTGGTCGTAGTCGGGTTCCACGTGGGGAACCCTTCCAGTGGTTTCTTTTGTTTTACCTGTTGGCGGGTTGTGGCACATTTGGTTGGGCGTGTGTTTTGCCCCTTTTCTTTTCAGTTTACCTTCAACATGTACTTTGTACTGTTCAGAGGTCGATGCACATCTGTTGTTTATATATTTATAGCAGTTTCCCATTGGTTTTATTTTTAATCTACACTTTTGCATTGAGTGTGTTGTGTGTGTTTGTAAAGGTACTTAGGAAAAGACCTCCCCGAGTTTTTGTGCCTTCGACGATGGTCGCCAACCCCTGACCTAGGGAGGCGGGCTTGGGGTAGTTGCGGCTCAAGCCCGGGTAGGGTCGGGTCGTGACATGGCTATATAAAATATAGTAAAAAAATTCGTTTTGAAACTTTTGTTATAAAAATAAAATATAGTAAAAATTTACCATAATAAATCATTGATTTATAATTATGATAATTATTAAAACAATATAAATAATTGATATATATGGGAAAATTATTCCCAACCATAAGAAATGATAAGGTTAGTTCCACATAAGAGCATACAATTAGTATGATACTAAACAAAGTTAAATTGGAATGATAAGTAGAAATGTAAAATATTGAAATAAAAATAACATATGAAATTATACTGGTGTTAGAGAATAAAATATATATCTTTCCCAAGTATGAATTTAGATATTAATAATAACTAATTGAATGCGATGTTGGAAATTTAATAGTTATCTCAAAATTCTATATAATCGAATGTGCTCTAAATTACCTATATAATACATTTAGGATAAATATTAATAATAATAAGAACCATATTCATTGTTAGTTTACTTAATTCCATAAATTTAATATTTATTATTAGCCATATTATATTTTTTTATTTAAATTAACATTTTTATGTTAACTATTCTGTTACCATTTCATACTTTGATTTGATAATTTTTGTTCTTGAGAATTTTTCATTCGTTCATCAACTAAATAATGTTAATGAAAATATAATATTTTTCATATAGTTATGATGTCCCGTAACCATTTCATATAACATATATTGGTGAATTTCATAGAACACTTAAAAATTAATTTTTTGGTTATTTTCAATTTAATAATATTATTAAATAAATCGGTATGTATACCAATGAATATTTCAATTAAGAAATTATAAAAATATAATAACTCCATTAATATAATATATTATTTCTAAAAATAATTTTTTCTTATTTATATATTAGATAAATATCATAAAATTTATCTTTTATGTGGTACAACCGAACAAAACATGAATATGTTATAACAATTAAGTGAGAAAAAACATTCTAATAAAAAATATTGTGTATCATTATATTAAATATTATTGTCGGAAGGATGTGTTTGGTTTTGGAATGATAAAAATTCCACATAACATTCATTTTTTTAATTATAAACCAATCAACGTTTTTATTTGTAATGAACTTGACCCGAGTAGCCCAATGTCAGTGGATAATTTAATACCTTTTCATATGATACAAGATATTAGATCACAAATGACCAAATATTTTAGTAGTATTGGGGAACTATATATATATGTGTGTGTGTGTGTACTAATACCATATTACATTCAAATAAAATAATTGCAACATAATTTTTTATCAAGAATATCATTATTTATATTAGAATATCCTTTCATATAATTCTCAGTTGACATCCTGGATTCATAAGAATGGAAAAAATAAAGGGTGATATCAAATTCTTAGTAAGAACTTGTTGACACCCACAAATGGGAATTGAGAAACATGTAATGGAATAAATACCCAATGCATGGTTATTATTTTTTTTTAAAATAACGGAGTAGAATATTTCTGGGGGGCTGATTCATGTGGATCATGTGGCATACTGAAGGATAAGAGATCAGATGGCCTGGAAGGTTATGTAGAAAAATCATATATTATGTATGATATTCTTATGATCACATGAATACCAATTGAAAAAATATCATATTCTTATGAGTTTTTCTGGAAAAGCATTGATGATCATGTCAAGGTTTCCAGATGAGTTCCACTAATCCGGTGACCTCTTAATCAATAGACGCATGAAAATCACCAAAACCCCTATATAAAATAATGTAGTAAATATGGAAGACTCCTATGATGGAGAGGTACATTGAAATTCATTATAAATTTTTATGTTATTTAAAAGAACGAATTAATCCCCCAGGTGACATAACCAAATTATATCATGAGTTCATTTTGGAATGTCAAATTCATTATGTGAAGGACCTCAAATAGCTTTATTCAATCAAGAATTCCCTCCTGATCCCAAATTAGGAAGTAGGATTGTGCGTGACAAAGATTTCAAAAAATTAGATGATATTACATTGATCACATGATGCATGTTGTTGTCGAGATGAAAATGTTCCAGAAAAAACATGCTCAACATCACTAGATACCATATAATTGAAAAATAAGGAATAAAATAAAATAGGAAAATGTTGAATCCTTTCATGAGGGGGTAGTGATGTTATTCAAGGAAAAGTGGAAAGGCACTCTGAGTGATCTCCATTATTCCTAAGAAGGTACTATGATATGCCAAAATGGTCATTTGAAGACCCATCGATAAGCCAACATGACATCACGAGCGGCCCCCAAAAATGCAAATTGATCTCATGAGAGGACCTTGACATGCCAGTTTATTCTCATGGAAGACCCTAGAAAACTATTCTTTGACCACACTCGAGAATTTCAACTAGCTTATTGATATCACAAAGGCTCATAGGCTTGTCGTCTCTATTGTACAACTACTATTTAACATGACAACATGGTTATGGTAAATCCCATTGATTGGAAGGGGACCAATAAACATGGTGATGGAAGAATGTTCTCAAGGTTTTTGTTTTAATGTGATGTAATAAATGAATTAGAACATGATCATTCCATGATCATGATGAAAAATATATCTCCACCAATTCCAATTTCATATTTTTGAGGTATTCACCTTAAAGGGAAGAGTATAACTAGTGTGCAGAGGATAATAAAGTCCACCCCTCAACCCAAAACACAAATAATATGATGGTGATAGATTATTAGTAGTATATGAGAGGGATTATTAGAGGATATATTAATGAAATCACAATGATTTTTCACCAAATAAAATATGAGGAATGGCTCAAGGGATTACACAAAATTAATATGTGCTTCACATGATCTCTATAATGATCACATTTGGGGCATTCAAAAGGCCAAATAGATCTTGTGAAAGAGATTATACATGTCGAACATGTTATACAAAATATAAATAATCTATGTCTTGAAAAACCGTGAATCACATATGAGATAATGTCTAAAGAAGACTAAAAAATATGAATAACTTAAAAAAAATATTACACTAACCTTTTCTTGCTTCACATGACTGACCCACATCATACAAAAACACCATAGAACATCAAACAAATCATACGTAGTCCTTTTGAAATGTCACCCAGGTCATGAGATATCCCTAAGACATATCACCCATGACACCATACAACACTAGGATATGTCTCCCAATTGGTGAAGAAGCACCAAGAAATATAACTAAATTTTTTAGAATACTTTTGTCATGTCACTCATGCCTTGTGAAGTAATCCAACCATATTGGTCATGTTATGTGTAATAACTATAATATATCACCGATGTATTGTAGAGTCCTTCATACATGTTTTCTAGGTCAGGTAAAGTCATACATCAATATCAAAAATGTCCTGGGACACACTCCAAACATTCCAAACATGTCTTTCAACGTCCTATAAACATGGTACCAATGTCACATGACACGCTAAAAAAGCAATATAGGTTATGTGACATCCTCTATGAATGCCATATAGGACACGTGATGTCCACCGGACATTCCATCCATGTTTTGTGACATCCTCAATACATGTCCTTTAGATCATGAGGCATCCTCCAGCCCTGCTATCCATATCATTCAATGCCATCCAAAAAAATCACTTGGATAATGTGATTATCAAAAAAAATGACCTCTAGGCATCCAAGACATGTCCATACATCCTCAGATATGTTATATAGGAACCCTATTTAAATATGTAAGACAATTAATAAATGTTAAGATGATAATTTGGTAAATGCTAACCTTTTTTAGTTGACATATTCAGGTCTACCCCCACAATGAACAATGAGAACTCTAATTAATATACAAAATGACATATATGATACCTTAATAAGGTCCTCGTTATAATTATAATCTTAATTTTTGTATGTCCTTCTATGTCTCTGACACTAAAAATGGTGGGGGGGGGATATCATTTGGGTTTATCTTCATTTTTCATCTATCAGTTGTTTTGGAAGTTGAGTCAAATAATTATAAATATGATTCCTAATATAAGTAATACACATAGGATGCCTTCTTAAGGTTTGAAATCCATATCAAATACCCCATAAGTAATTCCTAGGACATAAGTCCTAAATCCATATATAATGAGACTAATCACATACTATCTTTTATTTATAAAAACTGATCATCGTTAAAGTGGGCTTATGGATTTACAATGATCATATCATTCACATCACAAATAAACTCATCAAGGGAAACATTAGTGTGTAATCCCCATTATATGGACTGATATGAATTCCCTAAGACAAGGGAATCCACATCATGGTAAGTCCTATGGGAATGATAAAAATATAGAGACTATAATTCCTATTAAAATGGGATATGTATGAAATTTTATGTAGTATTTAGATCAATTATTGAATCCTATGTGCCATCATATATGTCTTTTCCACACGATGATAAAAATAATGAAATAAAAGAAATAGGGGTGTATTGATTCCTATTTTCAACAGGATACAAAGGATGCCTTATAATGGTTTTATCCCAACATTGAAAAATCAATCACCTTCTTGGATGGAAAGAAACTCTAGACTGGCTGGTTATATGGCATAACAATTTAATCATATATCCATTTATATTCAATAGTAGTATACATATGAATAACCTTAGATACAAACCTAATATCTCATTAATATAAACCCCTTTACACAAGAAAGGATCCAACACATGATCATTTTGTAAGGGTAATCAGTCCTATTTTAGGATTTTTAAAATATTATCAAAGAAATCCTAAGTCAATAAGTGTGCCCCAGAATAAGAAAAATTCTACCCCAGGGTTGCTATGGGTACAACATCCAAAACATTCAATAAATTTCATTTCTTAAGCCTCATTGGGCCTAAAACAACTATTACATCTTCAATATAGAATTATGCTTTTTACATTATTATGGATATGGAATCCATTGGTAGTTTCTAATAAATTAATATGGTGAACTTTGAGAAAATGAATATGAAACCGTACCTAAAACCCCAAAATCAACCCAAAAAAGTAAAATATGTAGGTAAACCCCTTATAATGACATGTAACGACAGAATAGCAGAATCATTATTGGCACTAGGAACCTTATCTACTAAAACTAGGACACCAAGCATTCTTTATGGAAAACAAAAGTGGAAAATGGTTGGTGAATCAATTTAAATATGACCTCAACATCATGTGTTAAAAAAGAAATAAATCCATGTTATCATTAGACAATATTGTTCCTACTACTCATCATTGACGAGTGAAACAAAAATGGTGAACTGATAGTGAATTTCATTAATAAATACAATGATCAGTATACAATATGTTACGCTAATTTATTTTGAATCTCTTACTAAAATTAATGTGGCATGCCCAATGTGAAATCATATGTAAAAATGGTTCCAATGAAATAATTCCATCCTCACTACTAAAATATCATGCATGAAAAAAGGGGAAAATTAAAATATGAAGGGAAAATTATTTTACTGGTGTATATATGATTGAAGATATATTTTGTCGTCCATTATGAAATGTACGATGAACTTGTTCCTTATTAACTGCATGACTGCACATTCTTCACTCAGTAACAACACCCCGATAATATATTATGTCTTTATCTAGTGGTTATTCTGAGTAGCAGATACAGTTTCAACCCTTGTGGGTAAGAAATGAAGATCACCCCTTGAACACTTTTAGATTCAGGTAAAGAACCTAGTGTTTAGGGAATATCATTAATGATGTAAGATATTAACCCTCACAGATGTATTAAAGGGTCCTTAAACCCGAAATTCAATGAGTATTCATCATCAAATGTAAGCAATGATGAAACTATAACATTATGTTACCATTTCCAGAAACTATGGAAGCTTATCCATGGATCATGATAATCAAAACCATTGGTATCTATGAAAATTGGTTAAAGGATTAAAAAACAGCTCAATTCCCATGCAGCAGCTACAGTGGAATGCTCTTGCCAGCCACTATTAGCAGTCTCATCCCACCTGTTCCCCAAACTAGATTGTTTAGACCACTATTCAACACATTTCTATCCTAGATACATATTTGTGGTCATCAAGGATGCCGAACAAGATGTATGATTTTTTGGATAACCGAATGTGGGATCATTTACCCTCTTCCGATGGAGAATCCCATAAGTATATTTCAACAGAGGCCATCATGAGGAATTATATCCCTACATCATCAGGTTTATTGTACACATGTATTTGTACAAAATTAATAAGGGAGGATCATATCCTTACCACCACACATGAAGCCCATCAGAATATTCCAATGACATAATGAGGAAAAGAGTGGGATTATATACCTATTTCAATTATCGATTTGTGTAAATGCATATTATATATAGGAAATGTGATGGCCTACATTCCTTTGGACACTTCACTAATGTTTCAATTCATTATTGAAATAGATAATGAACAATGATGAACTATTCCATTACTGGTACGCATACTAGGATATGAACATATTCTAATCCTAATATCCATAGGATCACAACACCATTATAAATACTAATAAGTGTCATATATAGAGAAATAAAATATTATTACTCCCATACTAGAGGATTATCGATACATTATAGTAAAAGATGATGCACCAGATTGGGGCTATATTCCCATTCAAAACTAGGACCACAAAGATAGAGTGTTACAAGCCTTAAGATAGGGAAAAATATCAATTAATGAAATACCATCACATTAATCCAATGTCATTGGACTCGTAACATATTTCTATTCCATTTGGGGATCACCATGTAAGAGTGTGACATTCCTTAGGACATGTGAACATTAATTTTGAAAAAATTAGGAGGTATAATCATTTGAAGTATGATAGTGCTCATATTTCAATTATAAACAGGGCTCACCATGTGGGGGAAACACAATCCTCATGATAAGATCATATACCTGCGATCTATGTTACTCAGTATATTCTAGTATATCATAGATGATATGTAACACCCCAAGCTTCCACGGTACACTTCTCTTTCAATAATGCAATTGCTTGCATTGTACGCAAGTTTGAGATTCTAACACATTGCGACCAGTAAAAGTAGCTGTTATGAATAGTAATACCCACTTTTTGAAATTTTATAAACTTTAGTATTCAAATAAGACTTCATTTTTGGATTTGAAATATCAAAATTATCCTAAGTTGAATTTTTCATTTTTTCTGAGAACATCCAAATTTTTATGAATAATGTAAAATACTAAACTTTAATTAAAAATAACTTTATTAACCTAAATAATTTGTAGTGATAAATTATATTATTTAGTAGTTTAAAAGTATAATATAATATATTTTTACCATTTTAACCAAATGTGGTCATTAGAAATAAATTCACTTTGAAATTGGACATAAACAATTATCAATCTTATGATTGATTTTGTTTCTTAAAAACGTGCAATTTATTTTGCCAACGGGAAATAATTATAAAATTAATTAATGAAACTTATATGTTTTGAATTTGGTAAAATAAAAATCATATTTGAATTTGGAATATCAAATATAGTTTAGGGTGATTATTTTGTATTTTTCTGAAAAACGTCAATTTTTGATGAATAGTGAAACCACTAAGTGGTAGTTAAAAAACTGATTTTTCGGTTAAATGAAATTTTACCACTTCTGTGAATTTAATTTCAAAAATCCGACATACATGGTTATTATTTTAAAGTAAAATGTGGTTCAATGGGATGAATTTTTTTGGTGAATAGTAACTTTTAAGTTTTATTAACCGCGATTAGAGGTAATTAGAGTAATTTTAGGTAAAAATAATGTTATAATAATATTAAATTACCTTGAAACATGTCCTACTATTATTTGATGACTCATGGCTGACCAAGAAAATCCATTGGTCAATTTTTGGGAACCCATAGAGCTAGTTGGGTAAGATAATGACATTAATACCTTTTATTTGAAGAAAAAAAATGTCACAAACATGTATTGTTTTACTAAAACAATTTTCACAATGTGTTATACAAGTTATAATTTAGATAATATATATCCATTGGAAAGATAAATAAATTTCTTACATCATGGTAATTTTTTTATAATTTTTAGGCATTAGATAAATAAATTTATTTATCACTCCATGATGATGCAGCGATTACCTCATTAATGAACGATTTAAATAAAGTGAAATTATAAGGTAAACTCTAACACGTAAACTTCTCTAAAGCCTATTGGATGGGTGGATTTCGAACCCTTACCTCCTTATTCATGAAATATATCATTGTGGGTCCTTTAAAATCCGAAAAAAATTCATAATTGTGTAACATTTCATAACTTTCCAAGACTACCCCTCCTCTCATCTTATAAAAGGCCCCCACTTCTACCACCTTATTCGCACATTCAAAGCCATTTCGCTCGGCCAAACTCTGCCCATATACTGTCTCAACTTCTCTCTATTACTCCTAGAAGCCTCACATTGGGCATAAGTCTTCCCAAGGAAGCCTTCGGCTCAAATCAAAAAGAGTTACCCGATTTTTAGGTAATGTATTCTCTTATGTTCTTTTATTTTATTTTGCTTCTCCAAACCCTTAAACTCTTTTTATTCATTTCTTTTGTAACAAAAACAGTATCTTAAATATAATAGAATGTTTTTATGAGAATTATTTTATTTAAACTTACACACACCTTCATCTAATGTTTAAAGAACATACTGTTTCTGTGGGTGGCGAATTACTACCTCACGAAATGATGATTGTTCAATCATCATTTAAAATCTGTCATGGGGGAAATTAAAATGTCACTATATTTATATATGATATATATTTTGATTATTTTTTCCTTATTATTCTGTATTTTTCATTTATTTCCTACCTTTATGATTTCCATTATTGGTAAACACAATAATTTCATTTTAGGAATTGTGGACTACCACCTCCTCAACGTGATTTGAATCGTTAATGCCATATGTGGGATAAATAATTTATGGAGTAAATGATATTATATATGATATTATACTGGAATTATAATATACCATTATATCATTATTATTTTGTTCCATGAAATATGAAATAGAAATGAATGTAGCGTTCATGCGTACGTAAGGCTTACCGTCTCCATGAATGGTGCATTTCATTTCTTACCTCTAAATATTATGTAATATTATAAATGCAAGTATATACTAGATATATATGATATATATGATATCTACATCATGAATATAATTATGGATATAATTGATATTTTACCACATCAACAACTTGTAATTATAAGAAGTTTATTTTTGACTCAAGTACCAATGATCGACAAAACAACTGTTATTAAATTAAATGACTGAATAATGTTCACAACATGGTAATAAATGATGTAGTAGGAATAATGAACTTGAAAAATGTACTTAAAAAATAGATATTAACTCTAGTTTATTATTCAGGAGATTAAAGAACAATCGAGTCAAGTCGGACACGAGGTAAGGGACTTCGTCTCAATCTCCTTTATTGAGGCATATTTTGTTTTATACACAACTTTCCTTTATACAGTGTATAAACCCCTTTGACTTTTTATTTTATTCAAAAGTAATATTTTTATACAAAGTGTTTTTATTAATGACAAGATAATTTTTTTGTCTTACATATGTGGCGACAACGACTTATCCTCCCCCGTGACCATTATTTGAGTTTCGGCTTCCTCTACAAGACATAATTTTTTTAAATGAAAAATACATACCATATTTTAATTTTCTTTTATTTTAGTATTGAAAATGGTTTTGATAATGTTTTTATTATGTCAATGTGTCGTATTAATATCATTTGATTGAAATGTGGAAATGTTATGTTTCCTTTATGCTTGTTTTATGTGGTACGATTATGTTATGTTTTATGACATGTTTATACCTTTTAATATAGAGAATGCATTGGACTTAATAAGTGACGGGTGGAGACCGTTATAGATCCTCGATGCATCGGTAGGTCTCTGAGACAAACTAGTGTCTTTCCATGAGGCCTTGAAAAAGCCTTATTTGTTGTCTTGAAACGAGGCCTTGGCTACGTGGTTATGATAGTCTGGCATTATGAATTCTATCATTATCAAAGTGGTTATTGATATTTCATGTGATTATTCGACTAGTAGAATTTCCATGTGAATATGTAAATGGAATTTCATCAATTTATTTTTTCCATATTATTATGAAGTTCATGTTTAAAAGGATCTTGTTTTAGTTATACATTGCCTTAAATATTTATGTTTATTTATGAAAGATTCTGCTATATTGTTATCCATATTGAGCATCTGAGATCACCCATTTCTATGTTTTATTTTCCCAGGTTGTGAAGAAATATTTTATGACTGACCAACAGGGATAGTCTAAAAGGGATATGAGTGTGTACTATGGAGACTATGTTACTGTGATTTTTCACATTATAGTGTATTCTAGCATTTATGAATGTATCTAGTGTTTCCAAGGCTACTAAACTAATCAGTATTTTGAAACTTGATATTTTGTGATCATGCCAATGTTATGTAATAATGCACCGACTCTGGGTAACTGGGGTCGGGGTGTTATAGTTGGTATAAGAGGCAGTTATGTACTAACCTTGGAAGCTATATTTAGATAAACTCTGATTAGAGCACATAACCCTAAGATAGACTTTGAGGATTAGTATGGAAGAACATCCTAGAATTTTGGTATTATAGAGATTTTGAGATTTTTCTGAGAAATACATCCATGTCTGGATACGAACAGGTAGAGGCAGCTCTGGAACAGATTTACCTAGGGGTAAAACCTGGAAACACTACTTTGAGCTAGACTTGAACGGGAACTGGTGCATGAAAATGGGCTTTGCTTCATTAATGGTTACAACACTCCTAGGGGACATTCTTAGTATAATTCTCAATTTATTTAAAAACCATTATGAAGGGTTTATGAGTATATACTTCTCAAAGAAAACATTTTTTATGATTATGGATTATATCCATAAATATTTCAATTTATGTTAAGTATTTTACAAGTATGAAATTATGTATTTTGATTCATGAACTGGTCTAGTTTATGCCATTGTTTAGAAATGGCGCCTAGTGGAAGGAATGAAAACCGTATCAATGCACGCACTCCATGTTGGGATTTCCATCCTGCTCAAGATAATTATAATGGAGTTGGTGATGCAACAGGTGCTGATCAGCTTATCACCATACTGGGACAACTCACTCAGGTTATGAATAATAACCTTACTCGTATGGAGTACCCTGATCTGCAACGTGGAGGATCAATGTTAGATCGCTTGATGAGGAAAAAACCACCAACATATAATGAGAGTACAAATCCATTAGTAGCTGAGAAATGGATAAATTCTTTAGGGAAAATATTTTATGCCTTGGGGAGTACTGAAGGGGAAATGGATAACATGGCAGTTTACCGCCTGAATGAAGATGTTGATCAATGGTGGCCATTGATTCAAAACACAGAAGAAGATGATTAGGTATAAAATATTGAATGGAGGGACTTTAAAGAGATTTTCATAGAAAAATACTTTCGTCATGACCACCGAGCGGATATGGAAAGGCAATTTCTGAGTCTGAGACAAAATGAGGATGAGAATGTCGCAATGTGTGAGGATAATATTACAAGGATAGCGAGGCATGAAACAGATTATACACATAACCCAAGAAGTAAGATTGATCGTTTATTTGATGGGTTAAAACTATTTCTCCATCGAGCCTTAGTCTCATATTCTTTCTCGTCGTATGAAGATATTGTCTCATGTTCTATCAAGACAGAAAAGGAATTCTCTAAATATTATTACAATATTTTAAAGGACGAAAAGAAGAGAATGGTAGAACAAGAGACAGATAAATTGAAAAAGGGAAAGAAAGATTTTCCATTATGCGACAATTGTGGGAAGAATCACCCCCGTACTTGCATAAAAGGAATGGGAGTTTGTTATAAATGTGTAGAAAAAGGTCACCAGGCTCGTGATTGCAAGGGAAAGAAATAGGGTATCAGTGTTGAATGTTAAAATTGTATGGAAATGGGGAATTATGCAAATGAATGTCCTAAGCATCAGGGAATCTTACCTCAGAAATGGCCAAGGGATCAAGGCCAATATTATGTTGTTACTACAGTTGAAGTGGAATAATTAATGTATTGGTGCTTTTGGACTCAAGGATTATATTCTGGTTATAAGAATAATGTGATATATATATATAAGGATTGTACTTTAGTACTTGTTGTATTCATTAAGTTTTTAATATGATGAAGGTAATAATATTTTTAGTATGTGATAATAAAAGGAACTTTACTTTGTTTGGGGAATCTGATGTTAAAATTGATTTTGGAATTTAGAGACCTTTTAGAGAAAGTCTGGACCGCGGTATTTTTGATAACTATAATGGTTGGAATGGATTAAGACGAGCTTTGGATAGTATTATGTATGTTTAAAACATTTCTCAAGATTATTTTTTGATTATTATAATACTATAGTTTTAGGAAAAGGACAACATGCAGGTCGGGGGATAACCCATCGCATCGGACAAATCTGTAGGAATCGAACCCACAACCATAGTGCGACATGCCCTTATTACCTACCACTAGCCTACATGATGTCCTGGTTATTAAAAAATAGTCTTCCTAATCTAAATGGTATGTGTTAATATTTGGAACCATGTATGATTAGTATAAATATAATATTTTTGTAGTTCTATTGTCTTTTTGAGTGAAAGATGAGTTTGTGGTAGAAATTAGTTGATGGTTGAAACTGTACTTGTCAAGTATATATATATATACCTCTATATTATTCTATGAATAAATTAATTCATAAAATTTTGGAAAGGGATATTAAAAAAAATGTGTTATCCTAATACCTTATGTTTTTTTGAACTGATGATAATTTAAATCACAATAGATTGAAGGATTTTAGGCCCTCAATTTTACACTTCTTTGTGATTTATGACCTCAATCACTCCCTAAAAATATTTAAATTTTCCCTCTGATTATTTGTCTCTAATTTCCACCAATTTTCTCCTAATCGAGATCATAATTTGGTGGTGACTTTTTCCTTTTCCTTTACCACTTATTAAGGCTATATTTTATTAACCTTATTTCTGATGTGGGGTTTCCACAAAGGTACTTTCTACGTTCAACCTTTTATTTTCGAAGAAAAATTTAAAATTATGAGGATGAAATTTATTGAAGAAGGGTAGAATGTAACACCCCAAGCTTCTATGGTACACTTCTCTTTCAATAATGCAATAGCTTGTATTGTACGTAAGTTTGAGATTCTAACACATCACGACCAATCAAAGTAGCCATTATGAATAGTAATAAACACTTTTTGAAATTTTATAAATTTTATTACTAAAATTGAACTTCATTTTTGGATTTGGAATATCAAAATTATCCTATGTATAATTTTTCATTTTTTTCATAGAACTTCCAAATTTTTATGAACAGTGTAAAATACAAAACATTAATTAAAAACCACTTTCTTACCAAAATAATTTATAGTGATAAATTATATTATTTAGTGGTTTTAATGTATAATTAGAATATATTTTTACCATTTTATCCAATGGTGGTCATTAGAATTAATTTCACTTTGGAATTGGACATAAACAATTGTCAATCTTTTGATTGATATTTTTTCTCAAAACATGCTATTTGTTTTGACAACGGGAATTAATTATAAAATTAATTAATTAAAATGATATGTTTTTAATTTGGAAAAATATAAATCATCTTTGAATTTGTAATATCAAATATATATTAGGGTGAATTTTTGGTATTTTTTTGAAAAACGTCATTTTTTGATGATTAGTGAAACCACTAAGTGGTAGTTAAAAAACTGATTTTTCGGTTAAATGAAATTTTACCGCTTCTATGGATATAATTAAAAAAATCTGACATAAATGGTTATAATTAGGATGTAAAATTTTGTTCAATGGGATGAAAATAATTTTTGGTGAATAGTAACTTTTTTGTTTTATTAACCGCGATTAGAGGTAATTTGAGTAATTTGAGGTAAAAATAATGTTATAAAAATATGAAATTACCTTAAATCATGTCCTACTCTTATTGGATGACTCATGTCCGACCAATAAAATCCATGGGTCAATTTGTGGGACCCCATGGAGCCACTTGGGTAAGATAATGACATTAATACCTTTTATTTAAAGTAAAAATAAAAATATCACAAACATGTATTGTTTTACTAAAACATTTTTTACAATGGTTTATAAAATTTATCCTTTCGATTGTAAATATCCATTGTAATGATAAAAATACTTCATACATCATGTGAATTGTTTTAAAAATTTTAGGCATTAAATAAATAAATTTATTTATCAAACCATGATGATGCAATAATTACCTCATTAATGAACGATTTAAATAACATGAAAATATAATGTAAAATATAAGACGTACACTTGTCAAAAGCCTATTGGATGGGATGATTTTGAACCATTATCACCTTATACTAGAAATATATCATTGTGGGACCTTTAAAATCCGAAAATCATTTCATAATAATGTAACATTTCATAACTTTCCAAGAGTGCCCCACCACTCCTCTTATAAAAGGCCCCCACTTCTACCACCTTATTCACACCATCAAAGACATTTTTCTCGGCCAACCTCTAACCAAATTACTCTCTCAACTTCCCTCCATTACTCCTATATGCCTCACTTTGGGATGAAGTCTTCCCAAGGAAGCCTTTGGCTCAAATCAAAAAGAGTTACCCAATTTTAAGGTAATGTCTTCTCTTATGTTCTTTTGTTTTATTTTGCTTCTCCAACCCCTTAAACTAATTTTATTCCATTATTTTTTAACAAAACAAGTGTCTTAAATATTCAAGGATGTTGTTATTATATTTATATGATTTACACTTACACACACCTTCGTCTAATGGTTAAATAACATACTATATCTGTTGGCGGGGAATTACTGCCTCATGAAACGATGATTGTTCAATCTTCTTTTAACACCTATCATGGTGGAAATTAATAGGTCACTATATTTATATGTGATATATATTATGTTTATGTTTTCCTTATACTTCTTTATTTTTCATTTATGTCATACCATTTTGATTTCCATTATGGGTACACGAGATAATTTCATTTTAGGAAGTGCGGACTACCGCCCCTCAAAGTGATTTGAAACGTTAATGAAATATGTGGGAAATATAAAGGATGGAGTAAATGATATTATATATGATATTATACTGGAATTATAATATACCTTTATATCATTATGATTTCATTCCATTAAATACGAAATTGAAATGAATGTAGCGTTCATGCGTACGTATGGCTTACCGTCTCCATGAACGGTGAATTTCATTTATTACCTCTAAATGTTATGTAATATTATTAATTCATGTATATTCTAGATGTATATGATATATATTATATCTACATCATGAATATAATTCTGGATAAAATGGATATTTGACCACATGAACAACTTGTAATTATAAGAAGTTTATTTTTGACTCAAGTACCAAGGATTAACAAAACGACCGTTATTAAATTAAATGATTACATAATGTTCATAACATGGTAATAAGTGATGTAAAAGGAATAATTAACTTGAAAATGGTTCTTAAGAAAGTAGATATTAACAATAGTTTATTATGAAGGAGATTAATGAACGATCAAGTCATGTCAGACACGAGGTAAGGGACTTCATCTCAATCTCATTTCATCGAGGAATATTTTGTTTTATACACAACATTACTTTAAACGGTGTATAAACCCATTTGAATTTTACTTTTATTCAGAAGAATATTTTTATATGAAGCGTTTTTAGTAAACAAAAAAGGGATTATTTGTCTTACGTATGCGGTGACAACTACTTCTCCACCGCCGTGACCCTTATTTGAGTTTCATCTTCCTCCACAATCCATAATTTTTTAAAATGAAAAATAAATACCATGTTTTACTTATCATTTATTTTGGTATTGAAAATAGTTTTGATAATGTTTTTATTATATCAATTTGTTGTCTTGATGTATTGTGATTGAAATGTGGAAATTTTATGTTTCCATTATGCATGTTTTATGTGATACTATTATTTTATGGGTTATGATATGTATTAACCTTTTCATATAAGGAATGTATTGGACTTAATATGTGTCGGGTGGAGCCCACTATAGCTCCTTGATGCATCGGTAGGTCTCATGAGACAAACTAATGTCTTGGTACGAGGCCTTGACAACACTGTATTTATAGTCTTGGAACGAGGCCTTGGCTATGTGGTTGTGATAGTCTGGCTTTATTAATTCCATCATTATGATTGTGGTTATTGATATTGCATGTGATTATTAAACTAGTAGAATATCCATTTCAATAAGTAAATGAAATTACTTTATTTTATTTTTTCCATATTATTATGAAGATCAAGTTTAAAAGGATCTTGATTTAGTTATACATTGCCTTAATTGTGTATGATTATTTATGAATGTTTCCGCTATATTGTTATCCATACTGAGCATATGGGTTCACCACTTTATATGTTTTATTTTCCCAGGATGTGAAGAAATATTTTATGACTAACCTATAGGGGTTGTCTGAAGGGGATATCAGTGTGTACTATATAGCCTATGTTATTGTGATTTTTCACTTTTTGGTGTAATGTAACATTTATGAATGTATCCGGTGTTTCCAAGGCTACTAAAATAATCAATCTTTTGAGACTTGATCTTTTGATATCATGCCAATGTTACGTATTAATGCACCGACTCTGGGTAACTGGGGTCGGGGCGTTACAAGAGAGGATCGTATCCTTAATACCACAAATGAAAAATTGCACCATAATACTTCAGAGTCATTACAAGAGTAGTTCTATATCCCTTGTCCCATTTTTGAGGTCTATCAGCATATTCTAGTTGTAGTTTCATATTTGAAAAGCTTTTACACCCTCACCTTTTCTAGGGTTGACAGATTTAATCTGGTATCCCTCCACTAGAAGACTCATATTTTTACCATAAACAAAAAATACCAGTGGAATACTCCACCATATTCTCTGTAGTGGGATCACATTACCACAAAATCTGGCAGTCATTAACATATTCTTGTAACCATTATTGAGTAGGCTCACATCCATCCACAACTGGAATAGGTTGGTACAAAAATTCTATCCATGATGTTGAACAAGGGTCATATCCCTATCATACTCGATGTTAGTGTCATTGATGTTATTCAATGCATAACTGGAACACCACATTGTTACATATACTCTTTAATTAAAAAATATGGAGATCATTACTATGATATTACTAAAAATGGTAGTTCAGATATGGGTTTTAGGGACTCTACTCTTGATTTCCACCCTACTCAACCTCCCTACAATGATATCTCATTTGGAAAAGGAAATCCTCCAATTTCCATACACCTCAATATAGTGAGGTGATGAGAAATTATAAATTCTTATATAGAGAGGTGGTCTATGAACAAGGGCTACCTATTTATTGTTCCCCATCAACAACCAAAAACCCAAAACCATGGTCACCATGAGACCCAGAGAATAAAACATTGTGCTTTAACTAGGTGTATTCAAGTAAGTCCAATGAAGAGGATGATTAAAATAATTTATAAATAGAGTAATATATAAAAAAACTCCCAACAATCTTATCAAATACCCTAACATCGGAATATGTGACCTTATATGATCAAGATAAGGAGTTTATTCCTTACATACACGAAAATATGTGGGTTACTCATCAGTTATTGATGTCTAGACACCTCACATATCTCGGATACGATGGTCACCTTCATACCAAATACATACTCTATTTTCAAGTGGGCATTGCTACAATCTCCAAGGAACATGGCACAAAATCAGAATAGATTAGTATAATTCTATAACCCACTTGGTTCCATTTCACAAAAATAATTCATAAATTGATCGTCAGAGCTTCATTGGGTTTTTTGTATCTCTGGATGGGGAATTAATGGAGTGTTTCCCTTTACCACACCCTTGGAAGAGTTAGAATCCCTAGACATATAATCTTGAAATATCAAATCCTATGGGTAAATTAGGTGACTATGTAATGCCCATTCTAGCTGGTCAAAACAATATAATTCCCTCTCTCTAAAAATAAAAATATATAAATAATTGTGGGAGGGGACTGCCTAACGATTAGTAAAATGTGGTGCTCAAAACAATATGAATTCATTTCAGAGGTGGAAACCAATGTAGTGACCAACCAGAAAAAATACCATGTAAAATGGCAACTATTATAGGATGTCATTGCAACGATCTCATAAATGATCAGAATTTTGTAACATCAAAGAAGGTTTTTTCGCAGCTTTCATTGTAGCTATATAGGAGTGAACCCATAAGTCAGGGTTGGGGGAATATATAACACATCCTCTACAACTTGGGTCATCTGTCACTGAGTAGTTTCAAGACATATCTGGGGTCATTACAAACCAAACCCATCCCACAAGGATTGGGGCATTTTTATCTTAGCAGAATTACCATGTTCACCAAACTCTTAGAGGAAACTGAATAAGTAATTTTTAGTTCGAAATGAACCCCGTCTCATAGGTTTGGGGAACTTATGTCTCAATTTCCATACTAGGATTCTTAAAATCCTCGATCAGAGTCATCAAATACCCAACAACAGGACGGAAAATTTCCAATGGGGTCCATGAATAGCCCCCATCCCATAGAGAAAGGATAATTTTTATCATTATCAAACCCATAGAAGTAATTTTTATTCTCTGAATTGGGTGGTAAATTTCAATGGTCAGAATACCATCCATTCATCCAATCATAAGACACAACCTTCCAATTTGGGTCCCAATCGAAAAACCTGACTAAAAAATCCCTCAAGGTTACTAGTCACTGACCTAGACAAGAGGAATGTATGGTGAAGACAGTCAAACCCAATAATGGTCATAAGAAAAAGGACCAATATGGATAGATGTTAGAAAAAAGATCATGATGCATGTATTGCAGAATCACCATAGTGTATTGAGTGTAATGGTAAAAATACTATTTCCTGAAACAACTTAGCATTTTTATCCCCTTAATATAAAAATATTATGGTTATCAAGATGAAAATATAGAGGAGCACAATGTGGAAAACATACCTTAGGAGGAGGGTGATTTTGATGCACCAACTAAGGTTACACACATATATAATAAATAGAGAATCCAAAACGTTGCACCTCCATATACTGAGATTCCACCTATATGGTGGAATACTCACAATGATACTGAAAAATGTGTGATATATCTCAATTACAACCAATAATAACAAAAATACCTTCCATGAAGGAACGGTTGGAAAAGTTTGATAATTAGATACAAAGTCTTAGACAACTAAATACAGAGATATCTATGAAAAATATTCACACTAGGAAACATCTTCAGATGATACAAATATCCCTCCTCCCACACATCAGGAATGAGCCAATCATCCTATAAGATAATCTTCAAAGCATAAACCATCTATCTATTCGGGATGATAGATTACATAATTGAGGATGTAGAAGATGAATAATACTTCCATCCATTAGAGAGACAACCCCCAACCACTGCCTTGGAAATCATTCTATCATTTCACGAATTGAGAATTAGTGGGAGAAAAAAATAGATACACTCTATTTAGTCTTTCCTTAACCCTATAGAGGGGAGATAACATAGATAGTTGAAACTCAGTAACTTCTTAAAGAAATTGAATCTATGACTGCTCTATTTGAATACCTAGAAGGAAAAATTACACCCTTATATAAATAAAAGAAACCATATCATGAATGGATGATCGATACTTTCCCCCAACAAAATATCATAAATCATAACTTCTCAAACATTAAAGGTGAAGGAGATCCTGAAAATCAAGTAACACATTCCTTGTGCTAATGCAGTATGATGATGGGCCCTTGATATCAACTAGAGGTGAAAAAGATGAGATTTTATTTAGTCTCTGATAGGGGAAACCATCATTTTGTAGGACATCCTTCCAGGAAAATCTAGAGAAGGATGGTAAGACATTGTCCATTAATTCCTTTATCAATTCATATATATAGTAAAGAAAATGATAATTTTATACCTCAAAAACTACAAGAAATTTGAAGATTAAAAGGATTTAGACTTCCCAGTTAGATGGAAAGGGTTAAACTATTAACTAAGTATCCATATCTCACAAGATAAATTTCAAGATATCTGTGAATGAAAAATATTCGGAATGAACTACAGACACCCATGTTTTTGGGGGAAGTATCTAGTTGGATTTCATATGTTTTACAAAACATCACAATGTTTGGAATATTCTATCCAATATATGAAATCCAAATCCTGGGAAATTCCATATGAATAGGTGAAAAGTGTCTATAAGACATATATTTCTACTGATACCCTAAATGAAATAGAATTGTACACTAAATCACCATGTTAGGCTCTAAATCACCGAACACCTCCAAACAAGTGGTAGTAATAACAAAATAAAATTTAGATATATGTTAAAGGAGACCAATGTTGTAAATTTTTTGAGAAAATGAAATAATAAAGAATACTCTTTCTGAAATGATAAGGTCAATATTTGTTTCAATTATTCATGGTAAAAAATCCCACTGATGATTCCACTACCTAGTAACCCTATCAAGGTCAACCTCATTGATCATTATGACCACTTCCTTTTCCATAAGAGTTTGGATCTTACCATCTACGAATGTTTCATATTTTAAGAATTTCGCCAAAGCATGGTCAGTTATGGATATGTGATGTTCAAAAATTACCTATCATAAGTGACTTGTGTTAGGTCCACTGGGATGGATACCCTAAGAGGGGGTGGGGAATCATGGTACGGAAAATTAAAACAAATTCCCCTTTTCATCTTCCTTTGTTGTTAGGAAAAAACACAGTTATCTCTCGCCTTCACATTGTAGATGAATGAATCTTAAAGAAAGCACATGGCATAACAATTTACTTGGTTCACCCTCATTAGGATATGTCCAAGGAGCAAACACTGGCACTGTGTCGATGTATCAAATGTACTATAAACGCACTTCTTTTTACAAGTTCGAAGCAGAATCACTGTCCCTCCTGGTTTACATCCGCTCATAATTTGATAACTCACTACTCCCTCAATTGAAGTGAGCATAATTCTTCTTTAGTGGATTCATTCATAGTTTATACACATGTAGGTCTCTTCATTATCACTAATTAATGTATCCTACACTATTTTTATATGCTCAATTGTTATCGAAATTTCATCAACTGATGAATTCCCCTTTTCAAATAATCACAAGGAAACACACTTTGGATATACCATCTCAAAGCACCCTACATTGCGAAGCTCCCAATTAAGTATTTCTCAAACAAGCCTTTGCGAGGTCCCTATCTTTTCACAAAGCACAAACCTTCGCATAGTTCAAACCTTCACAAATCTCATGCCTTCACTAACCATAGGATGTCATGGAGCTCATGTCATCGCAGAATACCTTCATTCACGAAACTCCCTGAACCAACGTAGAACACACCTATTTCGTAGATCTAGATTAGCTACCGAGAAGCTTCGTCTATTCACGAAGCACACTACCTTCACCAACCAACTTCGTGATTCGAGGGAAAATGATTATCTTAAAAAACACATTTCTTTTCTCAAGGGGTCGAGGACTATTTATAGGCTATTCAACCGTCCCTCAAACCTTTTTCTGGAATTTAGCACCACGTCATCTTAAATAGTGAAGCTCTAAAATTTCCACCAAAATTCACTCTATTTCTCAAAGCACCCTCTTCTTCACAAAGCACCATGTAAATTTTCAGATCACAGAGCTCATCGTAATCATAGGGAATTCTATAAATTCCTTCATGCCTTCATCACGATGGTCTACTCTCAATGCCTTCCACCGACATAATTCTCTTTAATGCTTCTATTCACGAAGCTCATGGTAATCGCGAAGAGCACCGTCAACATTCTTAATGTCTTTGTGAAATCCACATCCAGAATCCAATCATCACTAAACTCCTTACTTTTCCATATTATTATGATATCATCAAGGAAATTCAGATTTTGCGATGCTCACCAAACTCCAAATTTTGGACACCAAAAATTGGAAAATATTGGAAAAAACACCATAATGTATCACTTCTTTTATACCACCTCCCAATCATCCATTCCTTTTTTATGGTTCATTTTAAATAGATTTTAAACTACTTCCATGGCCCTTGACAATTCACCAAGGAAACCTACATTGTCAACAATCATAATCATCCCAAAAAAGTTGCCATGTTATCTTGAGGGATTTTTGCCCAAAAACATGTATAATCATCCACTAGTTATAGAATAGGGTGATTGGAATGAATGTATAAACATGAATGGATTTTTTTAAAAAAAAATATTGACTATAAATGTAGTTGACCGAACTCAAAACACCCTGGGAGAGAAACATCAAAAACCCACAAAATTATTGCAACCTAAGAACATCAAATTGAATACTCCTCATAGATGTTGATGTAATCATCATATATAAAATGTGATAGATAATGAAGAGTCGTATTATAATTATCTACATTCTCTAACACTTGGAGAATTATTTACTACTACATTTTTCATGGGAACCTCCCCATACAATGAAACCATCATTGGATGTAGATAAAATCGTTGGTTCTATTAATATAATACACCAAACAGACCACTTACTAAATTATGAATACGTCTCTGATTCTGAATCCCCCATATCTGATCGGGGACCTAGAATCTGTAGGCACATGAGTTGAGGATACATATGACAACATGGGAATGATTGGATATAATAACTATATCAGAACTAGATAGAGGATTTATATGCACCCAAAAACCATTGGAATTCACTATATCAATCCCAAATGAAACCTAGTGGTTTCCTAGATCCCTTTAGAAATTGTTTTTGACTAGTCATCTAACATGATGATCTAGAATGGGTACAATTTTATAATTAGCCCAGACCAAGGGGAAGGATGTTGTGACCTATGCCATTAGAAGTAGAATCTCCAAAAACATATTAAAAATAAATTGGACCATCTACCTCAAATACCTCATCTCATGAAATGAATATTAAGGATCATACAAAATATGGGATGTGTCGATATTTTGTATAAAAATACAGCATTATGAAAATAATTTCGCGATTCCCTAACAAACACTCAATTATGGATGTTCTCCATCATTGAAAAATAATATCTAAATCAATAAATTTCCTAATGAGTCCTTAAAAATTCAAGATAAAATTGTTTACATCTAAGGTTTCTCATGTGGAGATTATTGATTTAGAATTACATGGCTCTATCATGTTTATAGAGTAGGATCATAATGAAGTCATCTAAGGACACATAAGAACCCTATATGTTTCTGGAAAACTCAAAATCATCAACATGTAAAGGGGTATGATTGGAAATAGTTATAGTAACCACCTTATTCTAATTCGGACAGCTTAATGACATTGATATTATGATGGGGACTTAGCTCCCACAGAGATAACCATTCAAGGTTATTATAAGAGAGCGAAAAAATCATTAAATTTTTTTGCTCAATGTCTAGTTTTTGGATCTAACATCTATCATTTAGTACATGGTTATCTAGAATGACACAACATATATTGTCTTGTTTGGACGGAGAAGGATTCACATTCACATGAAAACTCCATCAAAATTTCATCAGTGTTTTAAATACCAAATTTTTTGGATGGTTAGAATACTACATGGTGGAAACACAACATTATTGTCTTCTGGATCCATATACAGTGAGATATATTTCTATAAAATGTAGTCCAAATAACCAATGGTGGATAATGATATGTTAGTTTCATCACTCAATGGCATGGGGATCGCCTCTTCGAATCCCTGGTGTATATTCAACAACGACTATATGCTATCCACAATCCTAGTTAAGGAAAAAGACCAAATATTAGATGCCCAAGCTACTCCTATCCCTAGTGATAGTGTAATAAGATGTAATCATCTCCAGAATCTCTCTGAAATTACTCTAGAAAATCCAGATGCTAATGATTCCTCCCATGGCCTATATCACATTAACAATAATAGAGATATTCCATGATTATTTTCAATATCTAAAAATACTTCTAATGATGAAGAGATTGAAGCAGAATAAGATGGCCTCAGGAACACACCTCTTGCATTTGGGGAAGGCATATCCCCAACCATCAATGATATCACCTAGGAAAATCTAGTAATATAAGAATACCCATGACCTAGAATGATTAGTTGATTCATGTATGTTGAAGGGAATGAAATGTAAATTTTATTTCTAATGAATCATAGATATGTAAAACCGTGGAATTATAAAGAAATACATGAGATGAGACCCGATATGGCCATAAACCACCTAGACTTACACAATGGCCACCAGGATTTCATGCTAACTTTCAGGAGGATACACCCCTCTCATGATAATAATGTAGCGTCATAATTTAACAAAATAATCAAGTCCAACTTTGTTTGTGGTGTGAAATACATAATATCGATCACCAAAGTTGTCTCTATAATGAAAAATATTTTGAATATTATATTTTGAATCGATTTCATAAATCATACTCAGTAATGATTGAATAAGGATTTCCAATTACGAATTTGAGAACTCTTTATTGGTATAACTACTATCTTCCAAGACATATCTTTTATTCAGGGATATTCAGTGTAAAATCAAATAAATATGACCCCAATTATGATGAATATGCTTCCTTTAGATCAACCTAGGTAATATTTTTTCTATCAAGTCATGCCTTTTGGATTATAAATCATTGGTGCTTATTATCAAAATTCCATGCATCATATTATTATGTAATTATTATTATGAACTATTTAATGTAATATTGTTGATATAAAAATCAAAACATGGTATCCAATTATCACTTCATGGATATTCATACAATCTTCAACATGATACTGCATCAATGTTGGATATTAAATCTGTTGAAGTGTGATTACGGTGTAACATCAGGGAAATCACATGGAATTATGGAATGCCACTATGGAATTGATGTTAACATTGATAAGAATAGTGAAATAATAGAATTTTTTACCTTCATAATATTTAATAAATGGGGGTTCTCCTATAAAATGTCACATATATTCATCATTTCATAGCTTACCTGGCATGAAAACTCCACCATCTCACCACGTTGATGAATATGGGAGTCACCAACATATGGGATGATGAATTCCAAGAATCCATTGAGATTTTAAATTAATACATTTCCACCCACCAGTCGTGATGCTTGTAGTGGAACAGAATCCCCATATCCTATATGTGGTAGCCATGTAATGATCACTTAGTGTTTTCACTACACAAAAAAATGATGCAGGGAATGAGGTTAGTGTCTACTACCTCAGATGAATGATTCTTTCAACTAGGACAATATATAAGGTTGTTGAGAAGTAATTATTGACACACATATTAGTAGTGAAATATTGGATTCATTACTTCCATATCCAAGAAGTCCTATTTCTCTCTCGTGTTGACACTCTCAAGAACATCCCTGGCTGTCTTATGAAAACTATACATTTGGCCAGATGAGTATTTTTTCAATAATAATATGAAATAAAATTATTCTCATGGAAGGTAATGAATGTGAAGGACTTGGTTGATTTCCTTATGATACATCCCTAAATATAAGGCATAGAAGTGGACACTGATGTGCCGAGAAAAGAGTTTTTATATTCCCATGTCACTCGCTAAACTTGGATGAAGTATGTTGATGGTTCCTCCTAATGTCCTATTGGAATGTATATAGAAAACCCAAATCTCAATACATATGATCTGGAGATTCTATTTGTTTCTCCAGAAAAATAAATTTTCAATAATCATTCTCAATGTTTGAAGGATTTTATAATAATGAAGTTAAATACAAATCCCTCATTTTTAGTTTGGAACAATCTCTTAAGATGAAAATATTCAAAATCATTATCAAATGGGATTCATTGGTAGTCAGAAATCATATCAACATAAAATATTCCATCAAAAAGAAAAAATTGGACCCTCTCATTTGGTATGATATAGTAAATATGGATGACTTCCCTTTGAACCATCATTTAATCATATATATCAATCAGAAACTGATTATTCTAACACATTATCTAATATAGATACAGGCTTGGATAGCCCTTACCATGATGAAGTTGGTTTATGCTTCACACACTAATGGATGGTCTCATATTTCATCATCTGTGATATTGTGGTAATCAATCTTGTTAACACAAACTACAGAGTGATAGTCTGATATCCACCCTGGGATGGATGGAGACTATAATTTATTCTCTTAAAAAGGGACTCTCACATAGGACAATGATAGATGCGATACTAATCGATGTACATACATAAAAATTACTTTTTTTGATGAAGCACATGAGAAAAATTACTTTTATAGGTGATTTTTCTTTGGAATCCTGCTCAGAGGCATAATATAAAGAGATATTATTGTCATCATGAAATAATTCCATGTCGGCTCTTATGGAATCTATTAGGCCAGGACCAGACTCTCCCACCAAATCAAATGACTTGGCTATAACTGGAATACAATGATTCATGACTTCATGGAATTATCTATATAATTCAATGAATATTAGATTCTTACAAAACTCATCCATCAACACCTATAATTTCAACACATATCTAAATATTCATTCCTAATTTCCATATAGGGAATAGATGTGGGTCTATATCTTTAAGACAAAGCTATGCATCCTATGTACATCCTTACTTCTATCGAATTATTTTACAAATTAGTTAAGGAAATAACTCTAAAATTAGTTGGTAAAAAATACATCATCCACTTCATGAAGTCTAACTTCATCACTAGATTTGTATTTCCTCACAAAATGTTGATATTCAACAAAACGAAATTATGTTCTACCAAGTTGAAGAAATTGTAACATGAATAGAACATCGATTCGAACCTTTAATATAACTAAAATGTAGTAGAAAATAAACCAATAAATTAATCTAATAAATCACTCTCAAATATAATCCAAAATACAGGGAATAATTACAAGATGTCATAGAAGGACCAGAGCCCCAATGCTTTATGATCCTAGAGTACCACCAAACACACTACTACAAAAGAATACCCTTATTCATTTATGTATGAAAAATAAGTATATGTTTCCCATAGAATCATAGTTTATATCACTATAATTAGAAATCTATAGAAAAATATAAGATAATGAATAATATCAAAAGTGGCTAGATGAATTGGAAGATATTGATGAAAAAAGTTCTCATACACTACAAATCCTTAAAGTCAACTTAAATTAGATCATATGATCCATCAATAAATTTTTTTCCTCCATTAATTCAATTATGGATAAATATTATTGGATCTTAAATCTTTAAATATTCGTGGAAATTTGCCTCAAAATATGTAACCCATATTAGAATCGCCTTTATTCGTATATAAATCTATTCTAATGGGGCATACTCATTGGCCATATTGGAAGGTGAATGCAACCATCTCCCCAAAAATTAAATGATTCTAATGAAATAGTTTTCATATCTAATATAAAATCATTTAATGTTCTAACCAAAAAATGGTAAACTAATGTTGGTTATCCTAACCACATAACATTTAACTTTATAGAGGATGTGTTTGCCACATGAAATTAAACTACATGTAAAAAGTCTTTCTCAAATGAAATTAAGCTTCATGATATATATATCCATATAGTATGATGTCAAAATATATAGTAGAAGTTGTATTATAAGACACTAATGTTTGTAGTGACTTACTTTCTTACCAAATTACATTATACTGCACTAAAAACAACACTTCAAAAATTACCCATTCCACATGAGATAGAACTTTAAAAGGTTGAAATGAAGTGATCCCATCCCTATGTATGAGTCATACCCATAGAAGAAATATCTCCATTCCAATACTATGTATGTCTTTATTTCAACTATTACATGATAGTTAGTGGTTCCCATATCCGGAACTCTAGTTACAGCCGCAATATATTCACCCCATCCACTAGACATTATAATTTGTGACAATGTATTGAACAAAAGATATTAAAATAGAGACATACTCTATATAGTTTGAATATTATTTCTTGAGAATATAGACTAGAAATCCTCGTACCAAAAATTTGGGATGAATCTTATGATATGATTTCTAGAATAACTAGACAACGTTTGAAGGCCTTCATGACATTTTATTCACATTGGGAAACCATCATTCATTATCCATGACATTAACCTTACTAGTTGTCTAGAACTACATATTAATTTATTATCATTAAAATGATATATTTAGGGACTCCTAGATCCTATATATTGAACCTTCCCCTACACGATACACGGTTCCTTTATATTTCCTTTTAATCAAATATTTGTGGTGAATGAAACCTTTTCCATTCCATGTTTCTCAAATAATTTAAAGACCAAATGGGATTAGGAATCATGGTAATGAATTCCCTTCATGATCAAGATATATTATCTCTTGAGTGGGTTAGCATGGTCAAGGATGAAATTCTTTAAATGTGACCGCAAAATTCCTTTCTACATGGTCCTATTCAATACAATTGATATCTCTTAAATGATATAAAGCTACAAATTATCTTGGACATCTCCCAAGATGACCAATATCATTTGTATTTTACCCCACTAGAACTCCATTCGAAAACATTGTGTGGCCTTATTTGTATCATCAATGGATACATAGTGATCCTCAATCTCCAATCATGGGTTCATTTAATATATATAATAAGAAAAATACCCCCTCTATGTATGGGTCAAATCATGGTGGAGTGTTTCATGTTGAATAAATACATGAGGAATTATTACTATCATTATGATAATGTAAGTGATACCTAGATCATGAATCCGATGGCAATCTAAGACAATAAATTGGATCAATTCCCTTCTCTATACATTGGTTCGACTTGTGTGTATATTTTCCTATCCAATAACTATAGGTGGCTTGATGTTTGTCATCACAAGATACACAGTGACTCCTAGATATCCAATCCTAAGTCCACCCATAAAAATCAATGGAAAAAATAACCATCTTCATATGAGTTATATATATATGGATTGTTTCATATTTAAGAAAAATGTGTGACATAATTCCTATAATCTCAAGATACATAGTGCTTCCCAGATCTTCAATCTAGGTTATATCCACAATAATCAATGGGGATAATTCCCCCTATCTATGGGTCTTCATGGAATGTTTCATATTTAAGAAATACGTGTCTTTTGATTCCATTAAACACAAGATATGTAGTGATTATCATATCATCAGTCCTAGGAACTAATAAAACAATCAGTGGGAACAGTTACCCACCTTATGTATGGGGGGTGAACTACATAGAGATTTTTCCATTCAAGAAATTCATTTAGATTGAATCATATCCTCACAACATATGTAGTGGCACTTCGATCATTAAAATTGGGCCTATCCGAAACAATAGAGAAGAATAATTCCCCCCTTTTCATATGGGTCAAACCTATTTGAAGAGATTCCAACTGAATAACTTCAAGAATATCAATTCATGTAATCACAAGATATGTAGTGGATAACAGATCATCAATATTGGATTAATTGACAATAATAAATGATAAAAATTCCACCACTACATGTGGTTCAGACATATGAAGGTATATTTCATTCGAGAACTATGTTTGTCTTGATTTTGACCGTCACAGGATACATAGTGATAGTTGGATATTGAATCTTGGGTTTATCCAGATAATAAAAATTAATAACAATGCACTTATAATTAAATTTTTTATAAACCAATGCAATGAGGCATCAGATACCCACTCTCGTTCAACAATTTCAATTACCATTGTATCCCTTGATTCTCATACCGAGAATGCCACATTTGAGCATAGGGAACCGAGAAAGATACATTGGATGATGTGGCTGAGATATATCTCTAATTGTAAGAACATATACTATTTTAATGAAGTTAAAATAAAATAAAATCATATCCACATTGAATAGATCATAAAATAACCATATACCTCAATTTAAAGATGGTCGAGTCATAAAATCACACCCTATCAATGGACAAGTTATAACTACATAAAAAAATTCTTTCACATGGGATAAATCAATGCATGAAAGAGTTATGAAATATGGTTACCAACTAATGATTATTATTAGAGATAAAATATTCTTCCAACACCAATTTTCCACTAACCAAAGAGATTTTCCCCTATGAATATATTGTTTAATTTTTACAATGGTAACCAAATACGTACCACATGAAATTAAACTAAAAGGAATGAATTATCTAGCCAAAACATGATGTTAAACTCAAATAAAATTCCATATTATTTGAAATTAAAATAAATGATAGATATGTGACCTTTATATGATGTTAAAATTTACAATCTATTAGCCACAACATTCCTCATCAATGGACCACATTATATTGACCACGATTAACTGGAGAACATGTTGTTTAGATCATATTTTATGGTCCACAACCAAAAAATCACACATCATGTATTGAGTGCACTTGGTTGTCACAAATCATCAATGGCCCTTGTAATGGAAAAGAAAACTCTATATCTAACCAAGATATCAATGCATTAGGGATTTTAACAACAAGACAGATATATTTTGGATATGATAGAAGTGATTTATAATCATTGGTATCCTAATGTAAATGTGGAAGAACTCAATACCTTAGGTTGATTTAGGACATCATAATCATGTTCGTCTAATATCATCAGTCATGAACTAAGAACCTTGCCTCGGGATTTACATCATTTTCAACTCCTTCTCAAAAAGATGTTGGACCACACCAGAACTTCGGTATCCTAAATAGAATGTTATTTGAAATTACCCTAATAGAATTACCATCTACATCATGACCATAAACCTCATTCACATTGGTCAAAGCTATATGTCCTTACACATTATTCCATTATGTTCCAAATCATAAGACCCTAAAAATTCCAATAAAAGAGAGACAACACTTGTCTAGTCCAAAAACATCACAAAGTGAGGATGTGAAAATGACAAGTATTTTCTTTATGAACCCTTAAACTCCAATTATTTGGAAAAAGATAGATTTTAAATGAATTTGGCATAATTCTCATAGTTCCCACTTTTTGGCCCTAGTACAATTTGAACCATGATCACTAGACCTTATTGTCCATTAATAATTTTGAGTAATGATTTGATACATCTCATTTCTATGATAACATGTTCATTAGGACGATGAAAAACTATTTGGGTGCTCTAACCATTACTGAATATTATATCTTCCACAAAAAACATGGTTCTTGGGATGTATGAGATGAAAAAACAAGTTACTTGTGTTCATATACTTCTCTTAATACCCCACAGATCATGGGATTTCATGATCTTGTCTCTTAGTTATTCCATACAAGTAACATGGATTAGTCTTTCCAAATAAACCCATGGATCCATAGAATTCCCCCTTATATCCAGGGGTTATTTTCATTACAATGTGGTGCATTAAATGCTACTTCTTTCACCGTTGGTGGACCTGTACCCAATAGTTAACACCTCCAGTTTAATCATATAATCCTAGATCATGATTTACCTTCCCAATAAATAGAATATTTAATAATATTCGACATACTCAAATTTATAATACAGTGTATTATAACTTTTCTCAAAGAATGAATGAGAGACACTATCCAAGAATAATTTGATGGAACATATCCCATGAATCAAATCCAAATGGCCCGAGGTCCAAGCCTCTCAACCTAAACCTCAAATTCCCTAGGGTTCTAGAACTATTCCTTGGATAAATTTTGATACACTTTAAAATTATCCATCTTGATGATATAGTATACAAAAATCATTGATTGGCCTTCGAAAAGAATGTGGATCCATTTTACTATACCATGCATGAAATTCCTATGGGATCTGGGATAAGTGTTTCTGAGCTAAAAACTATAAGAATATCCTCTTTCAAAGTAAGGAAATATGATCCTCACGAACCTTGATGAAACCATTATAAAACACAACAACTTAGTGTGTTTAGTTAATCTTTGGTGTGTTTACCCCATTCCATAATCCTCGATTTTAAATTTTTGGTTATAAATTACAACAAACTTTAATATAACTATCTTGGTGGACTCATATTAGTTAATATTTTATCATCAACTTATACAATCACCAAAATATTTTACAAACCTTCGAATGAAGTGGGGACAACATGTTTGACAATGATAGAAATGACATAGAGCAATGGCATATAATGTAGAGTCATGTACTGTTTCCCTAAACTAACTCCAATCATTTTGAGTCCCAAAAACACTTTATTGGAACACAACAACATTGGGTGTTTTGATCCATCACCCATATCGCTTCCCCATTCTATATTCAACAATTTTTTTTGGAATAAATACATTAAATTTAATAATATTTTAATTTCCTTACAATTTAACATTAAACTACATGAATGAAATCAATACCACAACATGTTAAACTGCATGTAAGAAATATTTGTCACATGATGTTAAAATTCATGATATAGGTTATTTCCACATGTTATTAAAATTCATAGATAAAGGTACCATTTAAATGGTAGTAGTAGGTCAGAGATGGAAGAACATAAATTACAGCACAATAACAATTTAGTTTAGAAGACATTAAAACATCTAACTAAAAGAGAAACAATTATCACCAGGTTGAAAACCCAAAAAATGGAATCCATGTAAAAATTCAAGTATTTTATCAATGGATATTCTATTTTTTTTATCATACAATATTCACCATTCATATATTGGAAATTGAAAAAAACCTATGATGATGAAAACTATTAATAATTAATCCTGAGAAAAATACAAGTCCAAACACATTAATATTTCACATATATGAATATTATACTATAGTTTGTGAAATGTAAAAAAACTAAAAAAATAAAAATATTTTAGGTATCATTACTTTTTCAAAGAAAAAATAAAGATACACTTATAATTTCGATTGTCTTATGAAAAATTAGATCATTATACCTTTGAGAAATATTTTTTTCTTAAATTATACTTATTAATAAATTTATAGGAGGAAAACAAGAGCAGGAACATAAATGAGGAATCTCATATTGTTTGGAATTATTAAAAATTAATTAAGAAAAATATATTATGGTTTAATTATTAAAATCCTCGAACATAGTTTTACATGATATTATAAAAACATTTGGAATAATTGATGACCTATGTGACATATGATCAATGAAATGAAATGCACATCATGAGTAAAGGAATGATATACAAGGAAATCTATATTTTGGTTGATTTATTCATTTATAAGATGTTTAAAAAAGATTCTCCCAAATTTATAATTTCTATAAGGAATCCATCAACATAAAAAATGACATTAGACTATAACAAAATTCGATCAGCTGAATTTTTTAAATCAGCCATAATTTGGGAATAACTGTAAATTGAGCATTCTATTGTCGTCCAACCTCTTCTTCCACTACTGCCCAAGGATGAAGTGTCTCAATTAAAAAAATATAACTCCTCAATTCCTTTGTGTGTAGTCTCAAATGAGGATAATTGTGATGATCTATTATATTATGAGTGATCTAATAAAACCCCTAGTTTGGATGTCGATGCCTTTAAGTCATCTATATGGGCATGTAACTTATATATTATCTATTTTTTTTGCTCTATGAAATCCGATGCATCCATAATTTACTGTGTTAGTGAAAATTTATAATCAAAACTAAAAAAACATCTCTATACTATCCAATTGATTCTTAGTGAGGATAATTTGTCAAATGATGTAATATAATGGATGGCGGTAAAAGTCACTGACCCCAAATTTTAAAATAGCTAGTGAAGACATTCCCCTTGGTCATGAATTATTTTTGAGGATCTCTAAAGGATCAAGATGCGTATCAATATCAAGATTAGAGTAAATGGTGCCTTGTCCTATATATAATTTGAGGTATGTATATCAGAACATGGAATGGTATGATAAGATGACTATGAATCAAGAGAGGATGTTTCTTGTTATATTCTCTCAAATGATACATCTTATGTTGCTCGATCTGAAGGACTAAGCCCCAAAATAATTTTTTCCCACCAATGGGTAGTTTATCACGATGATAGAAATACTTCATGGGAGGATCTATGAAGTCTTGAGTAGACACCATTTTTTATATTGAAATATTGGTAAGTGAAGCATATCCTTTATCCAACTGATGGATTATTCTATTTAAAACACCAGCCGAGTAGGATTCCACGAAATATTTGGATTAATTAAAAATAATATGAAAAGGGTTCCAATAGGAGGAGAATAATATCATTATATGTGTCTTCACATGCCAATATAATCCAAAATTGTCAGATAAGACTTAGATAACTCTCTTTCCATATGCTATCTAAGGAGAGAGAGGAGAACCCCTTTGGATTGAACTAAATTGGCCAGTGAACCGATAAGGGGTATATGGATTGGAAATAATTATCTCATCAACCTGGTTTTTGAGAACCGCATCCCAAATGGAGATTTATTGTGTCCATTAATTAAGAGATCCACTGTCATTATCCACAATTGGGCTAGATGGAGTTAAATAAGTCATGATGATGGTATTATTATACCATAACAACACGTTAGCGACCTCATAGGTGCCTCAAAACATTGCATTAACACTATAAATATTCAACTGTTTATTAAAGAATATAGCACCAAGGATCCTAGTTGTTTTTTAATAATATTAACTATGAAAACACTCTCTTATCTGGTTAATAAGAGATAAAATAAGAATAAAATAATATAAGAGAAGTTTAATTATTGAATATGGACCATGATTTGGTAGAGAAATGTAAGAGTTGTTATGAATTGATTTATATGATTACCCTTTTCTAGTCTATATTTCATCACTAGAGCGCCGATAAAAATTTTCATCCATGCACCAAATACAGGAAATCCAACCATTAAAAATCATGGATAAAATTCCAACCATCCAATGGCTTGGGGATGCCTCATGTACCACCTAGAATATCCATGTGACTTACTCTATAGCCCCAAATAACCCTTAATATGATCATATACATTCAAATCCCTATTGAGTTGGGCATTGATAAGGGTGTATAACTGTTGGATAAGTTCTGATACAATAGAGAATCATATTTATATTGTCCTTAAAGGAAACTTGTGATTATATATTTATATCATTCCTTAACATATGCATTGTGATGGTGAACATGTCTTTTTACAAGTGCAATGTTTTTTTGGGTTCTCCTAAACATACTTGGTAGGATGAAACTCATCATAAATCTCCTCACGTTGAGATATCCATCCCAGTTGATAAATTATGAAGAGGATAATCCCTATCTCATTTTTGGAAAGATGAAAAGAATTAATGCAAGTGAACCAATCTCTAATAAACTTTTGAATCTGTTCCAATTGATGATTCAAGCTGAATGGATAAATCCATTATATCTTATAAAGAAGAATAGATTGTTGTTCGTTAGAAAATTTTATGTATATTTGTCTATCCTAAAATAGACAAGTCCATTCATTAGGAAAAATAAAAACCTTTTTGTAATTTTGATATGGACTTGTTTATTCTTCTCTGATTATTCATGAAGGATATATGTATGCTGGAATTACATTGAGAAATTGGCTCGTAGAAAAAATGAACCCATCTAGACCTTGAGGGGTGTTCATCAGCATATCAGAAAACCCCTAGGATTGTAACAAGATTAATTGACTTACATCAAAAGTATTTATTTGAATATATTCAACGAAATATTATTGACAGATAGATGGATGATTTTAATCAGAAAATTAAATTCGAACATTATTCCACCAACTAAATCCACACAAAGGAAGATGTTGTGATAAGGGATATATATGATGTTTAGAAGAGATAAGCATTTTAAAAGCATGAGGGTCAAAGTACACATTATTCAAAGGGTTATAACTTTCATTCTCAACAATCATGGAATTTTTATTTTCTCTAGTGGAAGATGTATAGGAACTGAATTCCATATGTATTGAAAAAGGAAGAATATGTTAGGTTAGTGAAAATCACATAAAATAGGGGCCTGAATCCAATAAAATCATGAACATTGCATGAATCATGATGGTATTCATGATCTCATAACCTAATTTAGGTCTTGGGAATCACATGACCCACATGTAATCTACTGATCACATGCCAAGTTATAAGGATTGTGAGAATTTGACCCAGACATGGTCACATGAACCAATTAACAACCATGTAATTATTTTACCAAGACCGAGGATCATGAATGACCTACAATAAATTCATGTAGTTGAGGATCTGGGTTAAGGATCAAGAAAATTATTGAGGTGTAACTCATGATTCAGTTGAAGAAGAAAAAAGTAAAATCAATAGTTTGATCAAATCATGTGAAACATTCATTCAAAATAGATCTCTTGATTAGTTCTTCTAGAGAGGTCTTCTGAAAAGGTTCTCATGGGGTGGTCTTACAAAGGAATAATGCAAAGGAAAAAATTGATAGATATTTAGAAATATAAGTCACCAGTTAAATGATCCACCACACTCTCTCATATATATATATATAATTCTTTTTATAATAAAAAAGGTCACCTATAAGACAAAATTTCTCTAAGAAACCAAACAATGGAATCCTGATGGTCTCCTGTGGGAATTTACATTCATCTGAACGAAATCATTTTCTATGTAGAAATAACTCATGGGGGGAGTTGTTGACACCCAACAAATTAGTTTTTAAATATATATAATAGAATAAATAATCAAATTATTCTTATTATTTTCTTTATAAAATAATTTATTATGTATCATATTTTCATGGTAGCATAATCACACAGATCACATGAAAAATATAAGTAATTTTCATAACATGACTGTAGAAGGTCATTTAGATAGATCATTCAATACTATTGATATTCTTTTTATTACATGAATCCCCTCAACCAATCAATCATGTTTTCATGAGGGTGTCTTGAAGAGAAATGAATAATATACATAGGCTGCTAGAAGGGTTCCTTTGATCGTGATACTTTTCAATCAATAGACACCATGAATTCATCCAAAACCCTTTGTAAAATAACATTGAAAAATTATAAGACTTTATGTCATAGAGAATCACATTGACCATCATACGACATGATTATGTGATTCATAATCCCCCACATAGCCACAAGGTGGTAATAAACCTTGTCGCATGAGATCATGTTGGTGTGTCACCATTATCTTGCCAGGGGCCATGGAAATGTCTCTTGAGTCATTTGATTCCAATAAAATAAAAAAATATGAATTAATATTTTTCACGTCAATGATCACACACCATCATGAGATACAAAATTGAACCCGCGATGCATCAAAAACAAGATGAGTGAATTTCCCTGACAACACACACGTTACATTAGAATATCCTCTATCCATATGAATATAATGAATAAAATAAAATATAATAAGGTGGAATATTATTGTGAGTGGTGGATGCACTGATCTTCATGAAAAAGGGTCTAGGTTTCCCATGTGATCACAATTGATCTAGGGAATGACCATTGACAATATATCTCTAACATGTGAAGACCCCTCGTGAAGCCAGTTTGATCTCATGAGTGGCCCCTAAAAAGAAACATTTTACTAGTGAGTGGCCCTAGATAAGACATATTAGTGTCATGAAGGATGGTAGAAAATCATTCTTCAATCACATGACATCCTTTACACAGTTCCCCGGATTTTACAAAGGATATTAGGAATAATGGCTTTTGAGTGAAAAGACCATATAGTTTGACAATGTGATTTTGGAATATTTTTTATTGGATGAGGTCTAATTAACAAGGTTATGGATGCATTTAACCAAGTCCAATATTATCATGTGAGGCCATGGATTACCCATGGAAGGATCATGTATAGAAAATGATGAAAAAATCCCTCCACTAAGTCCATCTCATATATTTATGATTTTTTCACATAAGAAAACATATAATTGGGGTGTTGAAACCTAAAAATTACTCTCTCTTAGAAAACAAACATAGGCACACAATGTTAACTACTGTGAAGGACCATCGGATTTGACATCTCTGTGTAATAAGTAACATGATAGAAAGGGTTTTCCACTAGAAAAGATTAAGGGAATTACTAGTGGGATCATGTGACATTAATATGTGTTTCATTTGATCTAACTATATATCAAATGGAGGTATTACAAGAGAAAAAATAATTTGATTGATTTTACACATGTCAAAAGGTTAATTCCAAACCTACATATTATGGCTCTTAAAAAACCTTGAAGAACATATGATGTTAAGACTGAAAAAAACTAGAAAAGATGAAAGACATATAATATGAAATATATTATAATATTTATATTATTTACTTGACCATCCTAGTAAATGGGGAAACACGAATTCATGCCAACAAATTCTTTAGGAGTCTTTCAGACATGTTTCCCAAGTCTTGCAACAACACCAGGACATATCACCCATGTAATGTAGAAGCAACCTAGAATGTAACCAAATTATTTCTCTGTCTTATTTACATGTATCTAATTTGATTTTAAGTACTATTTCCTTACCATCCAAGTCACAAAAAATCCCTAGGATGTGTCACCCAAGTCTTGAGGATTCCGTCAACCATGTATCCCATGTCTTGCGATTTCATCAAACCATATCGTCCAAGTCACGAGACACCCTCTAGACATGAAAATAATGTCTTGGAATGTACTCTGGACATTCCACCAAATTTATTAGACACCCAAACAAAATTTCATTTATATAATGATACATCCTTCAAATATTCCATTTTGTTCGTGTGACATCCTTCAAACATGTCATCTAAGTAAGGCGACATCCTCAAGAATTGTTGGCTAGGTCATACGATTTTCTCCAGACATGATATCAGTATGAAGCAATTTAATATATAAAAGTCAAATACATCATGTGATTATCTTTTTTAATTTATACTAGGAACTAAGGACGTCTTTATAAATCCATAGCCATGTCATAATGGTATTCTATACATATAATTTATACAATCAAGACATGATTGGTAGATACATTGGGACAGGATAGCCTTATCCAGTGGATATATTTGAGGATACCCCCACATTGAATTGTGATTACTATGATTCATATCCAAAAAATGAATATGATAGATGTCTTTATAATGCTCGATCTCTAATGGGAATCTATATTATTGTATGCGCCTCCATTTATCCGACACATGAACCCCTTGAGACCCAAACTCTATTTTGGGTTCACCTCCATTCATCATCCACCAATGGGTTTATAAGTATAAATAAACTATGAGAACAGTGATTCCTAATATAATTACAACATATATGATTCCTCCTAAAAGTCATGATCACTATTTAAAATATCCCATAAGGGATAAATCGGATCATATTTCATGAATCTATAAGTGTTGAGATTGATCAGTTTCTATCTCTTTAAAATCTAACAATGAATATATCACATAGGCTTAGGTATTCACAATGACGATATCATTCATATCATCACCCCTATCCATGGAAACCACAACAAGTATGACCCATATTGTATCATGATATAGATACCCCATACAAGGTAGTCAACCTCTGGTAAAGTCCCAAGGGTGAGATCAAAAAATTGTAGGTATGATTCCTACATTAACGTGAAACATGTGAAATTTTTGTAATGATTTAAAACAACAAAAATTGACTAAGAATTATCATATACTTATTTTCTATATGATGTTAAACATCACTTTTAAAATGAAATACATGTTTTTTTATTCCCATTATAATCATGATACGTAAGACACATCATAAAAGGTTCAATATCCTCATTGAAATTCATTTTCCTCACTATTTGTATGTACACTCTAGATTGGATATCTATATGCCTTTAAAATAAAATTAACTACCCTTTTCAAATAAATAATGGGAAATGGATGAAGAAAAATGGATACATATATATGATATCTTTAATGTAACCTCATTAGATATGGAAGGATCCCACACTTGATCATTTTGCAATGATAACTGAACCAATGTCATGATTAGAAACATATTGTAGAACATATATCGATTCTTTAAAAGAGGGTAAACGAATGAAATCCCCCCCCCCAAATGGTTGTGATGAGACCTACCACCCATCCTCTCATCCAATGTGATTTCTAAAACAAATTTTTTTTCTGAACCCCAAATTGACAACCTAACTTGGTAAATAAGAACTATACATTGTTTTGGAAGTGGGAGCCATTGCCCGTTTCTATGAAATGAAATTTGTGAACCAGGAGTGAATGACTATGAAACCATCCCTATAACCCCACAATCAACCCGAAAAGGGTATAAAGATATTAAACCCATTATAATGGCATGAAATGAAAGAATTATCGAATCATTATTGTCCTTAGGAACCTTGTCTCCTAATACCGGGGCACTACACATTCTTGGAGTGGAAAAATGGTGCACCTGATGTGAAATAATTTAACCATGAAAACTACTTTATAGGTTAAAATGAATCAAAAACACTATTATCATGAGACCATATTTTTTATACCACTGATCATTTCTGAGAAAAAAAGAGTAACATAAATGGAAAGCTAACATGATTAAATAAAGCATGATCAATATGAAATAATAAATATTGAAAGTTAAATATATGAAGAAATATTAAAAATAATAAATAATCTGATTATCATGATTAGATAAGTCATAATAAATATAGAAAGGTAAAAAATTAAACCGGTATTTCATTTAATCAATAACTTGATAATGGAATGCACCCATGTATTATTTGCAATGCAATAATTTCATTGATAATAATAAATGAATTATTGTTGTTAGAAATTTATAATATTAGATGTCATGATATTTGGAAACATTATTATTAGTGTTAATGATATATTTGTTCTTACATTCTTCCTGATATTTACTCAAAAAATACACAATATCAACTCAATAATTTTTGTGTTGAGCTCGAGGTCGAGCTAATCGAGAACCTCGTCGAGTCAATTACAAGTCATGATATGGTATTATTTAGAATATCATAAGAATATTAAAGAAATAAAATAATAAATATATATTTAAAATATATATCCCTAGCCTCCTACCCTTTCTCTCACACTACACCACCTCTTTCCCCAACCCGATCTACTATATTTCTTCACCCTCCCTTGCCCTCACCTCACCCACACACTCAATCGAGTCAATAGAGAGACCATATACACATCTCCTTCCTCTAATTATTTCCCCCTATACATAATATCCTCACTACCTACCTCCATCACCCTCACTCTAATATCCTCACCATCAAGCGAGACACTTTATAGTAGCATGTCCCTCCCTCACACTTGAGCGACCTCGCCATCGCCACCTCTCCCTCTTTCACTATCAAATCCATCACCACACCCTACTCACTCCCTAGACATGATTGTGCCTATTTCCTCCCCCTCCATTCTATCCAGTGACGACATACTATCCTCCATAGCCTCCTCTATTTCCACATGTGGTCAGCATATCCCCATTCAAATACACTTACACTTGATGGTTCCAAGTCCCCTACCACAATTCGTTTTCCCCTCTTAGTATTATGATTCCCTATTTGAGATATTAAAAATGTCTTGGTAAAAATATCATTTCCCAATATCTATATTTATTAATTATATTATTCAACTCGACGTCATTTTTTTGATGCATCCCTTTTTTATTTAAAGGTTAGGGTAAAAATAGTGAGTTGTTTTATGAATTTTACATTCAGGTTTTTGATTTTAATGTTAGCTTAAAAATAATGAATTTTTCAAAAATATTTATTAGGATTAAAATACTAAAATGAATTTTATATTAATTTTTGTGTTCTTCATCTTTTATTTTTATAAATTTATTACAACTAATATTTAGTGTTCATAAAACTATAGGTGATTTTGAATTCATAAATGGAGATTTTTTTTCATAGTGTTTATCATATTATATTGAATTATGGATTTATATTTGTTGAATTATTTTCTGTTTTTATTTGTTATATATGTTTTTTTATAAATTAATTTTTTTAAATATATTTTTCAAAAAAACATAATTTTATTACAGGTTTTACATTTATTGTTTAATTTATTTCTTTTTCGTCAATTGAAAATTTATTTTTCTAATAGGCATCAAATATTTTTTTTGTTTCTAAAAGTTTTTTTTTGAAATGCAGGGTTTTAATGAAATATTAGATTAATATTATTTCAAATGAATTTGTTTTTATCAATTTAAATGAATTATTTCTGATAGCTTCGTTTTTTTGTGGGTTTTTAAATGGGGTTTTTAACTATAACACAATGTTTAATTACAATGAATGATTAATTTCATTAAAATAATATCTTGTTTTTCAATTGAAATGTATTATTTTAGATTTTTTTTGAATTTGTATTATTTTTCAGAAAAGATTTTTTCTATCAATTTAAATTAATTTTTTCTATGAAAAATTGGTAAATTTTTTGGTTAAATGAATTTAGTGTTTTTCAATTGAACCATGTGGTTTCTAATATGTTCTGATTTTGTTTCATAAAATGATTCATTCCCAACTAAAATGTAATTATTTTAATAAAATAAAACTTATTATTTTTTTCAAATCACTTATTATTTTCATTTTTTATGAACCTAACTTTTTAGATAGAATTTTTTATAATGAAATATGAATTTTATGTGACATGAAGAAAATAGAAAAAAGAAAATATAACAAGACTTTTATATTTAAAATTCTATATATGTCAATCAAATTCCATCATTAATATATTCATTGGAATGACCAGATAAAATCATATGAGATCCAAACAATATGAAATGAAAATGAAAATGAAAATGATGATTAAAATATTGCTTACAATGATAGCTGAAATAAGGATCTATGTGACAATGATATTGTTTTATTGAATTTTGAATAAGATTATGTTAGTAAGAAGATGTGGAATTTGTTTTCTATTTGCGTAGAATTAATTAATGCTTGTCTTCCATATGGTTCTAAAATTTTAAGATTATTCATTATAAGATTAAATTATCTTTAAATACAATTAAAACCAAAATAAAATTTTGGAGATATTTTAGGACATTATTGAAATGGAAAATTTATCAAAATCCACAACAATGGATCAATTTGAAACATTCTAACATCAGTGGAAGTGTATAATTATTTCATGATCTAACAGATGTAATTTTTTATATGGAAAAACAAGGATATGGTTCTAACTTCATACATTATTGATATCAATTAGAGATTAAAAAAGAACAATATATTTTATTCCCATACCTCTAATATGATGTCGTGGTGATATTTATTATTTCATTTTCAAATGTTTGAAGGAGTGGAAAAATGAAAATAAAATAATTACAATTTCTTTTGTTAATTCATCAAAAAATGATGTTTCTATTAGATTGATCATATATTCAATTTATGAAATATAAGATTAAATAGTGATGGAATACTGTTTTATGTTAGATGTTTTTCTCATATTTTAAATATCATGGTTCAATATAATCATTATGTGATTATGCTTGTTATAGAATAATTCCATGAAACTGTTAACTACATCAATCAAAATTTGTTAAGATTAAACTTGTTTTCTGTGATAGAACAACTATTGCAGTTTCCTCCTAGAAAATTTATATTTGAATGTAGGACTTATTTGAATTCAACATTAGAAATGTAACCAGTTGTGATCATATTAAAATAGGTATTTCCTTGGATTGAGGAATGAAATCCTCATTTAAACTAATTTCCAAGTGAGGAAGATTTATAAATTTTGGAATTTTTTTTTATATTTTGGATGTTTTTAATTCTAAGACTAATATTATCACTGGTAGAGATTATCCAAATTCAAACACGTATTTACTGAACTATAGTGGATAAAAGGGTTTTTGAATAATAAATAAACAAGTGATGATAATTTTATATAAAAAATTGTATGTGATATGAAAGAATATATTTCAAAAATATTGGAGAGTGTAATTTGTTGATGTACAATACTGCAATATTAGATCCCAAAGGCAAAATGAGGGAGATTTGTTTTGTCATTTGTATCCTGAAAATTAATGGCAGAAACATATTTCTCATGTTTTTTAAAATTTTCAAGAAATTTTTGAAAATTACACAGAAGAATATAAGGGGAATAGTGAAAGAAATTATATTTTTGTATTGGGTAGTGATGTTAGTAGATGGGATGTAGTACTATCTACTTTGGGATGGTCTGAATTTTGAAGTTACGTGATATCTGTTAAGAAAATTTATAAAAAAAATATATTTGGACATTTATTTACAAAATGGACACTTCATTTGGGATAGGGATTATGATGAATTTTATGCATTATATTGGTGGTGGAAAAAACTATAATCTACAAGATTTTTTCTTAGATTACTAATGATATTAATTCAATTACTATTAAAAAATTTCTTCAAAAGAAATATTTAATGCAGGGAGTAAAGTTATTGACACTTATCGATTCTCATCATCTCCAAAGATAGTACAAGAATTACTTTGAGGAGGATATTGGTGTCACAATCATCAAAATTTGAAAAAAAAATATTGTAAATTAATATACTTTTTTTTGTTTTGAACAATAATATATTTTATTTTTATGTTTATTTTTTCATTCATACAGAAGGAAAAAGGGCAATTTACATTCATCTAATGATGGTATGTTTTAAAAAAATATCATCGTTGGAAATAATTTTTTGGTATCCTTATTATCCTTTATGAACTTCTAACTATTTATAATTATTATTGTTAGTGACACCTAAAATTGATGTTTATGTCAATTTTGTAGCCATATCTATATATATTCTATTCAACTCATACCATATAAACTTGATTCATAAATTTTTTAGTCTATGATTCAAATATTTTTTAATAGTACCTGGTTGTGAAAGACATACAATTGTCCCATATTGTATTTAGTTTTTGTAAAATATTTTTTCTATTTATTAATTCTATTTAGTAAATAGTCATTCCTCACAAATACAATTATCTATTTAGTTTAAATATGGTGTTGTGGGAAGTTTATTATTCATTGCAACACCCGTTTATATTTTTTCAAAATGGTTGTGTTAAGGGGAATGGTGTTGCTGGATTTTTTAATTCATTCCTACATTAGTCTTCAATTTTAAATAGTTTAAAAAAGTGTTTAGTTTTAAAATATTTTTTATGAAATTATAATCAATTATACTCATAATCAGTTATAATGGTTCATTTTTATCAGTATTTATTCCCTTTTGTTTTTTCAATAATTATAACTAATTCACTCATATTTATGTATGATTACTTTTTTATTTATTTTTTCAATTGGTTATGGCATTTTTAGATGCGAGTAGAGATAATGAATGGAGTCAAGGATGTGTTCTTTTGGTGCACACATTTGAAGAATCCAATGGTGATGATGAATGGAGTCTAGGTGACATTATTTTAATTTTCACTTTTTAAATAATGATGCAGATCTTCATATGTGTTAGGTGTTGAGGATGAGCTCTTTTTTTAAATTTTTAGCAACATGTCATCCTTACCAACTCTGTACAGGATCCATTATCATTATTTTGTTTTTTTGATGGATATTAATTAATATTAATAGAATCAAATTTTTCATAGCTTTTTTCACGATAATGGGATTAGGTTTTTTAAATTTTTATTTTCTCTTTAAATATTTTATTATACTGTAAAATATAAATATTTTAATTGTTCTAAAATATTTTATAGTCGATCTCATGTTCAAGATCGTGCTATGGGACAATGAAGCTCTAGATATTGGAAAATAATGCTCAAGTAAAAGTACTAATAATGATAATTAATTTAGTAATTCTTAATTTATAGAGATCAAGTATCTCGTTTGAATATAAGATTCATCTCAAGCATTAAAATTTGTGTTCGTATTTGAATTACGTAGAAATTGAGAAAAAATCTCACATGTCAAGGTTAAATTTTATTGAATGTGAATTAAAATCTATAATATTGTTTTTGATAATGTTATTATTTTACAACCAACCCATTTTAATATTTATATTATCATATATGATCCCTTTACAATATCACTTCATCTGTTCGTTAATAATTATTCATTATTACTATTGTTTCGGGTTTTAACTGTATTGTTATCTCATCTGTGTTTTTTCATGAATGTTTCGATTCGTGTTTATGGAATATAGTTACATAATATTATTATGGGTATTAATGATATAAATTTAATTTTTTATCTATAGAGAAATTTTAAGAATGTTTCTTTAAATGTAATTATATAAAATGAATTGCATCATTTCGTGGAGATAGTAATATATACACATGCACGAGCAACAATATAATTTTTTATTGGCCATAAGGGTAAGGGATTGGGTGATATATTAATTTAATATAAATAATATATAATAATATATATCACAGTTATTCATTACATTTATTCTTATTACATTTCAAGTAAATAAAATGTGAAAAAACTAGTTACATCTCTTTGCGAGGTGGTAATCCACCATACACAAAAGCAATGTTGTTGTATTTTATACATAATAGAATGAAATAAGTATAATATGATATTATAATTACATAATTATAATTATATAATAAATATTATTTATTTATATGTATATATATATATAATAAGTCATTCACTTTATCTATCCATGAGAGGTGTTCATGGTGAACAAGTTATATGAGTTCGTGAGGCGGTAGTCCACCGAACATGAGAATAGTGATTTTCTCCAATTTGATAGATTAGATATGGGTATAAGATATTCCATTAACATAATAAAATCTAATTATATGGTTTAAATTAGTGTAATTATATTTTAAATTTTTATAAATAACTGAGTTTTTTAAAATAAGAATGAAAAAGAAAGAGATTCATTAAGACGATTACATTATCATTTAGAAACCTCATTTTGATATCTAATAAGGACACCAGGGTTGGTTTTTTGGAATAATAGTATCTATATAATGTGGATTGTTTTTACGATGAGTGGTTATTGAATGGTTTGATTGAGAAAAATGTATTTATAGGTGTAGATAACTGAGGGTAGAGAGTTGCCTATTATAATTTAAGAGATGTGTGATTCTTATAAATACCCAAAAATATTAAATAATAATAATTTAAACTCATCCCATGTGCCTCAAAAATCAATATTTTAGTATATTCCACAAATAATTTATTTTAAAACATGTTATTCTTTATCCATTATGTTTACTCACCTTTACCATAATTTTATTCACTATTTTAGTTAGTTTCTCTTCCTTAAAAATTTATAATTTCTAGAATAAATAAATTATCCTAATTATATAAATTATTTCTACTTGTTATAAATAATAATTTCAATTTATAAAAGAAAAAACTTATGTTTGCCGAAAAGTAATTTTATCAAAATAACATGTTACATGAAATACTTAGTTTTACCATTTACCTTCGTAAAAATGATTTTCATCATTTATGGATGAATATAATTATAATAAAAGGAACATTAGTCTATGAATAGATTGTGGTTGTTACATTTCTTCTTATTCATATATATTCTAGGAGGATATTATTTTTTGTAATTTTAAATTATATAATAATATATTATTTATTATAAAATAATAATAATGTCAATTTTGTCACATTTTATTTAATTTGACATTAAAACATCATGGAAATGGTGGAATTAGAATATATTATTTTAAAAAATATCTATCTTGTTATATTTTTATAAAAAATATAACTATTGTAATAATATAATTAATAAATATTATTTGAATCATTTTTATAATATTTTATTTTTTTATTTTTTCCAGAAATAATTATTCTGTTTGCATTTCTTTATGATTTGAGGACATTATATAAATAAAAAATATAAATCTAATTAATCCCATTATATAAGATTAATGATGAAAACAATTTCCATTAATATTTTTTCACATCCTTCCATTTCCCTATGTGAACACATAATTAGAATTTAAATTCAAGGTAGTGAATTTTTTTTCATTATAAATTTATTATATTAGTCAATTTTATGGAGAGGTTCCCCAGAATAAATAATAGATGATAAGGTAATAATGGTTGGAATATGGTCTATTAATAGAATTTAGACAAGTATTTGATCCATTTTAACCCTTATCTTTTATATATTAATACCAAAAAACATGTTTTAACATTAACAATGATAACATATTTTCAATTTTTTACTAATCATTACAAATAAAAATAACATTGTGTCCTGGCCAGAGACACTAAGACCTACATAAACAGTATAAAACTAATCCAAAACTACCACAAGACTACCTATATAGGCTAGGGTCTTGAGAAAATCGCCAAAATTCAAAACATTAATGGAAGGCCTTTTCCAAAAGAGCCTTTATGCATTATCCCAACCATCTCTATGCAAAAGTGTTGATGAATAATAATAAAACACAATGAAATATAGAGTTATGAAACTATGCATGAAATAGACTCTTGCTAATGTAATTGTGTAAAATAGTGAAATCTTAATTTCTAATGGAAAAAATATATTCACATCCATAAAAGACACCACAACATGAAAATAGTGGGAATATAAATAAAGCAGAGAGAGCCCGACTGCCGATATCCATGCATAGAGAACCTTATATGTTCAAATAATAGCATGTATCTCTATTCATAGGAAATTCCTCTACTGACCTATCCATCATCTATATATGAAAATATATATGCCGGAAAAAATATGTGTGGATGAGTATATACATACCAAGTAGCAGAAAGTGAAAATCGATGAGGGAGTAATAAAAACCCGATAAAGTTGTCTTTTCATATTGAAGAAAGATGGAAATGATACAATATGAAACATATGTGTATATATATATCTGTTCTCATATAAGAAATCCAGTCAGGAGAGAAATAATATCTCCATCTCACGACCCATGGTAGGCCAATGAGTCTCTATGCAATTTAATAATTCTCTTAAACAATTCCCAACATCTCGCATGAATAATGAAGTAATAGGTTGGTGGATCCACACCACACCACTATTCCGCACATTCAAGTGGTATAATATCACATTAGAGCACCAACACCCGAGTTCTTCATGTGGATTCCACTCATAAGGTTGAGGACCCATTCCATAGAACAAAAGGTGGGTACCACTCGGTAGGTAGAGGAACCATGAACTCATTCAAGAGGATGGTACCGCTCATTTGGTAAATGACCCATTCCATAATACAATAAGAGGGTACCACTCAGTAGGATGAAAAACCATGACCTGATATGATAAGAGGGTACCACTTAGTTGGTATAGGACCCATGTCATGATACCACATGAGGGTACAACTCTGTAGGTAGGGGACCCATGCCCTGATACAACATGAGGGTACAACTTATTCGGTAAAGGACCCATTCCTTGATACAATTTTAATGTACCTCTTTATAGGTAGTGGACCCATTCCGTTACAAAAAATAGGGTTCCAATAAGTTTATATAGGACCACTTCCACAAGATAAGAAGAAATCACCATTCAAACAAATGTGATCAGAATAGGGGACCCACACCCTGGAACAATAGTGGGATTACAAATCCTTGACTCTCTATAATGATTCTTTCTGATCCTTTCCATAATTGAACACCACCTAAAGATAAATTAATCTCGTAACATATTTCAATGTATCTCAAAAGACACTACTATGTATACCATATTATTCTATTGGAAAAAATATATATAGGCTATACGTGGACCGAAATCCGATTCAAAACAGAGGATATATGGGATGTTGATATTTCATAAAGAATTACGCAATTTTTACGGGGGTACACATGTCCTGTGAAATCCGCTAGCATATTGGTTCCGTTCTTTTCAATATATGGTTCACTAGACATGTAGTACTACCCCACATGTATGTGAACTACCTGGCATGTCTTGGCCTCTGAGGGCCACGACGTGTGCTCATGGCCAAGCTCGTGTCTATCGAGATGTGCCCATGTGTCTGACCATGTATGTTATTGTGTCCTCTCTATGTAAATTTTGGGCCAAAAGAACAATGTCACACTATGTATGGGGTTCCCCCAAAATGTGTGCAACATTTCTCACCTAATGACCCCTACTTCCATAGACAAGGGACTACACAACATGTGTTCTTCATAGTACATGCCATGTATTTGATATTTTTATAGAAATCTTGATCCATCTTGTGGATCCTATATCCATCATTCCTACTAATGAATCTACCCAATTCTCCCTTTAATTTCAGAAAAATGGAGGATTATGATGTCTTCCATCAATTTCATAGTATTTGGTGGCCGAAAGTTGGAATATATCTACCTGTGGGACTCTTTTATTGTGTATCAAATTCCCCCCAATCCATTTCCTACTCCGCCTCAGATCTTGGATCCACGAATCCATCACCACCACCTGGAATCCATCATGACATGTTTGTAAATCACTGATATGGTTATTATTATAAGGACCAGACCTAAAACATTACCTAATATTGAATGAAAATAATAATTCACATTGAGGATCTTTTCAGGATAAGAGTTTTAGATAATTAGGACATAACTATTACATCTCAAAAGATTACAAAGTAGACACTTCTACCCAGTATCTATTTTTTTCATAAAATAAAAACTCTTGAAAAAAATTGTCATGTCTAGTACCATTTTTAAGACAACATGACTTTTCAATGATCTCATCCCTGGCCATAATCCACATTATGTCCTATGAAAAACATTTCAAAAACATGGGATGAGCATAACAATCTCAGTATGGGATACCCAAAGAAGAAAAAATATTAGTTTTTTTAAACAACCAGTAAACCCTGAATACTTTAATATAAGTGATAATTTTCACCTTTATGAAGTAGTAAATACTCCTCATTGAATAAAATATCATTACATACCCTTTTGTAACCAAAATATTACCATAAAACACATATAAAGAACACATAACATATAAAGGTATCTTGGGACATTAACATACATAAATGGAATAACCATACGACTGACATACACACATATCACTAAATGGAATAGCCATACATTTGAATTCCATACCCAAATAATTGGTGGTTATAATGTAACCACCCATCCTGGTATTCACAGAACCACCCATCATATGGTTTATCAAATAACCACCCGTCAAATGTCCAAGTACCATTATAAAATCATAAGACATAAAAAAATATAAAGGAAAAAAACATTTCCTCATTTCAATCACAATATATCAATTCAATATATTTACATATAAAATCTATTATAAAAACCATTTTCAATAACATAATACATAAAATAGTATATGGTATTTATTTTCTTTTAAAAAAATAATGGCTTTTTGAGGAAGCCAAAGATCAAATAATACTCGCGGCGGCAGAAAAGGTCGTTGTCACCACTTATGTTAAGAGAAACATTCATTTTTTTCATTTAGTAAAATTCTTTGTAGAAAAATATTCCCGTTGAAAATTAAAGGGTGATTAAACATCGTATAAAATAAATTCGTGTATTAAAACAAAATATGCCTCAATGAATGGAGATTGAGACGAAGTCCCTTACCTCATGTCTGAGTTGACTCGATCGTTCTTTAATCTCCTAAATAATAAACTAAAGTTATGTTCTACTTTCATAAGAACCTTTTTCATGTATATTATTCCTTTTATATAACTTATTACCAGGTTATAAACAATATGTAATAATTTAAGTTAATAATGTTTGTTTTGTCGATATTTGGTACTTGAGTCAAAAATGAACACCTTATATTTACAAGTTGTACATGTGGCCAAATTTTCATTATATATAGAATGATATTCATGATTTGGATATCATATATATCATATATATCCAAAATATTTATTTATTTATAATATTACATAACATTTAGAGGTAAGAAATGAAATGCACCGTTCATGGAGACGGTAAGCTGTGCGTATGCATGAACGCCACTTCCATTTATATTTTATATTTAATGGAATTAAAACGTAATGATATATAGTATTATTATAATTCCAGTATTGTATCATATAAAATATCTTTAAATATTTCCCTTATAAATACCACATATGGTATGAACGAGTCATATCACATTGATGGGGCGGTAGCCCTCACTCCCTCAAATGAAATTTTCACGTTTACTCAACATTGAAACCATAAGGATATGATATAAATTGAAAATAAAGAATCATAAAGAATACATAAAAATAATATATATCATATATAAATACAGTTCCATCATAATGGCCACCATGAGATGGTATTGGAGATATTTGAACGATCATCGTTTCGTGATGCGTTAGTTTTCCATCCATAGAAACATTATGTTATTCATCCATTAGATGGAGGTGTGTGTATGTGTAGTTCAAATCATTATCATAACAACATCCTAGTATATTGAGGATACTGGTGTTGTAATTATATAAAGGAATAAAATGAGTTTCGGTTTTGGATAAGTAAAATAAAAAAACAATTTAAGAGAAATTGTTACCTTTAATTTGGGTAACATCCTTTGGTTTGAATCAGAATGACTTCTTGAAGTTACTTAATCCTATGATAAGGATTCTAGCAGGAGGAGAGGGATGTAGGGATCTTAATTGGGAAGAGATATGATGAGCCAAATGGCTCGAGAGGTGTGAGGAATTGGTTAGAATTGGTTTTCTTTTATAAGGGGGAGGAGGTGCTCTTTAGGAAAGTGTGAAACTATTATTTTATTATATAATGATATTCGGTTTCTAATCGTCCAAAAATAATTATAGTCGAAGATAAGATGACTCATGGTCGAAATAAAATCATCGAATTGGAATTGGAGAGGTTTTGTATAATATTTTAACCATTATAATCTTATTTATTTAAATCATTTATTTATGAGGTAAATACTGCATCATTATTGTGTCATAAATAATTTAATTTATTCGATATCTAAAAATTATAAAAAAATTACTGCCATGTAATAATTTTTTTTATCTTTATAAATAATATTTATAGTAGAAAAAAGTACTTATATAACACCATAATGAAATTAATTTACTAAAAGACTTTTGTTTATGTCATTTTTTTCTTTACATTAAATTAAATAATCTAAAGTTTCATTATCATTCATAAGTGGCACCATGGGGTCCCAAAATCGACCCAAAGATGGAAATGGTCGGATATGTATCAACCAATAGGATCATTACACGTTTAATGGTAATTTTATATTATTATAATAGTATTTTATACCATTATTTACCTGATTTTCCCATTAACCACGGTAAATAAAATATTTACTTAAGTAAATATTTAAAATATCTAAAAATAGATGTTACCTATTTACACATTTTGGGCCTCCTGATTAAAAATATGGAATCCATTTTTCCTAATTTGAAACACAATAGTGTCATAAATTAATTCAATATTAATTCCAGCTGTCAAAACAAAAAATGTGTTTTTATGAAATAATAACTATCAAAAGATTAACACTTTTTTATGTCCAATTTCAATGTGAAATTAATTCCAGTGACCAAAATTTAATTAAATGGTAAAAAGGTATTCTAATTAAACTTTTAAACCAGTTAAAAATAAAATCTATCCATATAAATAAATTATATTAAAAGGCACATTTGAAATAAAATACAATATTTTCACTATACATTAAAAAATTAACTTTATTTGAAAAATCCCAAAAATTTACACAAAGTAAATTTTGATGTACTCATTCTAAAGAATAATTTTATTATCTTAATTATAATGTATTAATGTGACCAAAACTATATTTAAATATGGTTCTCCATTAATATGTGGTAAATCGACCTTTTAATGTATATTATGCTTAAAATTAGATTCATTCACATTTTAAGCATCTAAAATTTTATTGGATAAATATAAATACATTTAACAATATTGTATAATAATATCATTGTTTTTTTGTTCATTCCCTCCAATACAATGTCTAGGAGGTTACTACTATTTAAAATAATAAAATTATATTATTAGTGTGCGATGTAAGATTTCAAAGAAACCCGTTGTTGTGTATCGTGTACGCAATCGAACATAGTAACCCCTTTAAAGTAAAATTAATATTTAATTCATTAATATTAATAAATATGAAATTATCTTATTCTTCATTTACCTGGTATGTTACATCCTTCCCCCCTTTTAGAATTTACGTCCTCAAAATTTTTATTCACTTATCAAAATATATCTGGTTATTTATCCCTCAAAGCATTTTCAGATTCCCATGTTGCCTCTTCAATCATATGGTTTTTTCCACAAAACCATTACCTGGAGAATTACATTTTTTAGCAACACATTCTATCTATGGTAATGAATCAGAACTAGTTGTTCTTCATAAGAGAGATTTTCTTCCAACTAAACAACCCCTGGGTTCAAAACATGAGATGGATCTGGCATATACTTTCTCAACATTGAAACATGGAAAGCATTGGGTACCTGGGACAAACTCAGATGTAAAGCCAGTTTGTATGCAACGGATACAACTTTCTCCCGAATTTCATAAGGTCCAATGAACTTCAGACTCAATGTACCCTTCATACAAAAACATATCACACTTTTCCATGGAAAAACATTGAGAAGGACATGATCACCTACCTCAAAAGAAAGATCCTTTCTCCGGTTATCTGCATAACTTTTATGTCTGCTCTGAGCTATTCTCATGTGCTTCTGAATCAACTGAACTTTCTCTGCCATCTCATCTACAAATTCTAGTCCCATCAGCTTCCTTTCACCTACTTCATCCCAAAAAAGCTGGAATTTGACAACGCTTTCCATATAATTACTCAAATTAAGCAATCTGCATACTGGAAAAAAATTGTTATTATAAGAATATTTGATCAAACAAAGATGTTGGTCCCAACTTCCCTGATAATCCATAGAGAAAGAACATAACATATCCTCCAATGTCTGAATTGTTCATTCTAATTTTCCATCTGATAGAGGATGAAAAGCGGTACTAAAATTAAATTTTAGTACCCAATGACTTATGAAGGACTTTCCAAAAGATAGAAGTAAACTTCATATAACATTAAGATACAATGGAGAGGGTAAATCCATGAAACATGACTATCTCTTTAACTTACAATCTATAATTTTGATCTATGGACAATGTATCTCGAATAAAAACTAAATTAGAAGATTTAGTCAGTCGATCAACTATAACCCAGATTGCATTATTACCTCAAGATGTCTTTGGTAATACCACAATGGAGTCTATGGATATATTTTCCAATTTTCACTCTGGCACTGGTATAGGCTGAAGCATCCCTTTCGATAACTACCACTCTACTTTAACCTACTGAAGAATCAAACACTTTGCAGTAAAATCAGCAATATCTATTTTCATTCCATCCCACCAGTAATACTATTTTAGATCTTTGTACATCATAGTACTTCTAGGATATACTGAAAATGGGGAACTATGAGCTTCACATAACAACTCATTCGTCAACTGTGAATCACAAGGCACACATAATCTCTTTCCAAACCTAAAAAAAATCATTATCAATGTTAAAATTAGGAAACATACCCTTCTGAACCAACATTACCTTTTTCTGTAACTCACTGTCTTCTTTTCGTTCTTGATTTATTCTTATGATTGTGATGATGTCAATGACACATGATACAAAACAGAATTATTTCCTGCACCAACAAATTCTATGCCAAATTTCATTAAATCATAAACCAAATGATCATGTTCCAAACGTAGCATGGTTAATGAAGCATTACTCTTTCGACTCAAAGCATCAACCACATTATTTTCTTTTCCTGTATGTTAACATATCATTCAGTCATTATCCTTGATTAATTCCAGCCATCTCCTCTATATCATATTCAATTATTTCTGAGTGAGTATATACTTTAAACTTTTGTGGTCATTATATATTTCACATTTTACTCCATAAAAATGATGCCTCCAAATTTTTAAAGAAAAAACAACAGCAGCTAATTACAAATTAGGTGTAGGGTAATTTAACTCATGTGGTTTCAACTGATGTGAAGCATAAGAAACTACATGATCATTCTTCATTTGGACACAACACAGTCCTTTCAACGAAGCATCAACGTAGATAACAAACTCACCATTTTTAGATCGCAGTTCCAAAACTGAATCATTCACCAATCTCTTTTTCAATTCCTGAAAACAATCATCACATTCTTTTTTCCAAATAAACATGACGCATTTTCTAGTTAAAATAGTCATTGGACTAGATAACCGTGAAAATTTTTCAACATAACTCTGTTAATAACCTGCCAAATCAAGAAAACTATGAATCTTGGTTATATTAGGGGGTCTTGGCCATTATTTAACAACTTCTGTTTTAGCAGGATCAGCAGTTATGCAATTTTTTGAAACAATGGGACAAAAGAATGAAATTTGTTGTAACTAATACTCACACTTGCTGAATTTCCCGAACAATTTCTTTTCTTTTTTAGTTTTCAAGATGACCCTTAAATAAATTACATATTCCTCATTAATTTTTGAATAAACCAAATTATCATCTATGAACCCTACCAAAAACCTATACAAGAACTCACGAAAAATTCTATTCATAAAATCCATTAATACAGTAGGTGAATTGGTTCACCCAAAAGGCATAACTACAAATTCATAATGGAAATATCTAGTTTGAAACAAGGTATTCAGAATGTATGCTTATTTTACTTTCAACTAATGGTACCGCAACCTCAAATCAATATTCTAAAAATAATGATCTCCCTGGATCTGATCAAATAAATCATCGATATGAGGAAAAGGATACTTGTTCTTAACAGTGATGTCATTCAATGCTCTATAATCAATGCAAAGTCTCATTGAACCATTTTTATTTTTAAAAAACAATAGAGGAGCATCCCATGGTGATGTGCTAGGTCGAATGAAGACTTTATCTAATAAATCCTTCATTTTCTTCTTTAACTCTAAAAGTTCAAATTGATCTGTTCGAAAAGGTTGTTTTGAAATTTTCTTAGCATCAGAAACTAAGTCAACAGTAAATTCAACTTCTCGATCAAGTATTATATGAGGAAACTCATCAAGAAAAACATCAAGGTAGTCATTTACCACTGGAAGATCATTAATCTGAACAGTCCATTTGTTATCAACAATATGTGAAAGGTAACATTCATTTCTATCTTTTACCAGTTTTTCAACTTCCTAATATGTTATCAAAACAAGGGTTCATTCTTGTACACAAACTGAAAATCATTCATAAAAAAACCTCTTTATCTCTGTATTCAATCTTAGCATGATAAATAGAAATCCTATCCATGCCCAAAATAACATCAAAATCCACAAGATAGAAAACAATAAGGTTTGGAGGTAGATTCTTTCAGCACACAAGGACCTGAATGTTTATATGTTTTATTTTTGTCACAAAATTTATTCCAGGTGTTTTAACCATAAGTTATGTATTCATATCTTGAGATGGAATACCCAATTTACTAGAAAAAATTTCAGAAATGAATGAGTGTGTAGACCTTGAATCAAAAAACACATTGGCATAATCTGAACAAACAAACAGTATACCTGATACACTTCATTTGATGGCCCATCATATAATGAAGTGGATGCAAAGGATTTCACCACCACTTTCTTCTTGTATTCTTTCTTCTTTCCCTCATTTGTTTTCTTCTCTGGACACTCATTTGCATAATGACCCATTTAATTACACTTAAAACATCTTACCGATGGCTTTTCATTGCATTCTTGATCATCTTCATTACAGTTACGAGCAATATGACCAGACTTACCACACCAGAAGTACATTCCAGACTATGATAAACATTCTCCGAGATTCTTTTTACCACACTTCTCAGATGATGGATATTTAGTTTTCTTTCTTCCAGGATTTTTTGGTTAATTATTCCCGTTTTCATTCCAACTGGACCTCTTATTCAGATTTTTGTCAAAGAAAACCTGGTCATCTACCAATTTCCACCTTCTCCGCACATCAAAAAAAAATTTCATAAATTTTGAACTCACGAGAGGCTAATGCTCTTCGATATCATGGCTTCAGTCTGGATTAAAATCTATTTATCTTACTATCACGATCTCGGATGAAATTTGGTGCATACCTTTCTAGTCGAGTGAACATTGCTACATGAGAAGCTGTTGAGTCATCCTCCTGCTTTAATTCAAGGAATTGTTTTTCCATCCTAAGACAGACCACCTTAGAGAATATATTTCTCGAGAAACATACCTTTGAATTCATCCCAATCAATAGAATCAATATCCTCTCTATCCCTGATATTTTTCACCAACGACCACCAATGATCAGCTTCACCTTAAAAACGGTAAACAGTGAGGCTGTGATATTGATGTTCTGAATAACCCATGACCTCGAAAATCGTTCCCAATTCTTTAATCCACCCTTCTTCTAGAACTGGATGGGATGATCCTCTAAATGATTGGGATGGTAACTCAGGAAATGCTCCATAACAGACATGTTCATATATTGTTGATCTAGATTATCTCGTGCATGGATTCCACCACCATTTATAGCTTGAGTCAGTGGTGGCATCACTGTAACAAACGATTCCGTTCCGAATCTGACCATCTCAGGTTGTTGTTTTGGAAAGATGTATTCCTCCTTATGTTGTCCCAATATAGCTGCCATGTTTCCTCTATAGAAAAACATTCTGAATATAGAAATATTTTATCCCAGGTATCATGGTAATATATAAATACTATATTATTTAAATATTAACATAAACAACTTTATGTATATTAATTTAACAATACCCCAACTCCTAAAGTTATCTAAACTGGCCTCTGATACCAACTATAAGTTCACAGCCTTAAACATTATATAATATTGAATTAAATGAATAATTCATATTGATGATATTTTCATGTTTAGAGTTTTAGAGAATTAGGACATAACTATTACATCTCAAAAGATTATAAAGTATACACTTCTACCAAGAATCCATTTTTTCATAAAATAAAAACTTATGAAAAAAAGAGTCATGTCTAGTTCCATTTTTAAGATAACATAACTTTTCCATGATCTCATAATTTACCCTAATCCACATTTTGTCTTGTGAAAAACATTTCAAAAACTTGGGATGAGCATAAAAAGCTCTGTAAGGGATACACAAAGGAGAAAAACTGTTAGTTTTTCAAAAAAACAAGTAAGCCCGGAATACATTAAAATAAGTAATACTATTGACCTTTATGAAGTAGTAAATACTCTTCACTGAATAAAAGATCATTACTTACCCTTTTGTAACCAAAGTATTACCATAAAACCCATATAAGGAACACATAACATATAAAGGTATCTTGGGACATAAACATACATAAATGGAATAACCATAAGGTCGACTTCCACACATATCACTAAATAGAATATCCATATGGCCGACTTCCATACCCAATTCATTGGAGGTTATAATGTAACCACCCATCCTAGTATTCATGGAACCACACTTCATTTGGTTTATCACGTAACCACTCGTCAAATGTCCAAGTACCATTATAAACTCATAAGGCATAAAAAAATATAAAGGAAAGAAAATATTTCCACATTTCAATCACAATATATCACTTTAATATATTGACATAAAAAACCCATTATCAAAACCATTTTCAATACCAAAATACATAAAAGAGTATATGGTATTTATTTTCTTTTAAAAATATTACTTCTTGTTGAGGAATGCAAAGATCAAACAATACTTAAGGTGGTGTAAAGGTCATTGTCACCACTTATGTTAAAAGAAACATTCCTTTTTGTCATCTAGTAAAATGCGGTGTAGAAAAACATTCCCATTGAAAAGTTGAGGGTGATTATATAGTGTATAACAGAAAGTCATGTATTAAAACAAAATATGACTCAATGAAATTAGATTGAGATGAAGTCCCATACCTCGTGTCACGACCCGCCCTCGGGGTCCGTGCTGTGACTACCCCAAGCCCGCCTTCCATAGGCCAGGGGCTGGCGACTAGCACCAAGGTGTAAATCCCAACAAAAGGGAAAGAATTTCCTTTGAAAAGTAAACAAGAACCACAGGGTAAGAAAGCGGAAAAGTAAACACTATGTAAAAACTGTACAAGCTGTGCTGAAAGTAAAAAGGGGCTGGAAATACAAGACCAACTGTAAAGTACAACTAAAGGGAAAAACAGCAACTGGAAAGAAAAGCCGCAGCGTCGAGCCGTCCTATGGAAGTCCCACCTGAAGGGTGGGTACAGATAGCCTCCACAGCTCCTCGGTCCAGCTGTCCGCTCCGAGTACGTCTCGCACAGTGGTCCACCTCTAGGTACTGTCCTGCTCCGCACGCCTCCACCACGATCAGCGTTGTCCGTCGTCTGCAACCAACACAACGTAGTGAGGGCAAAGCCTGTGCAGGGGTGAGTATAAGCTACTCAGTAGGGACCCTAATACCCCCGAAGGTCTCCCGAAATACACAAAGGATAAACCACAATGGAAAGATACAATCACGAAGTAACATCAGACACGGCTTAGGTATATTCCCTTACATATACCTAAGTCATCAATTCCCGTTCGGCTCCAACGTCCGAGCCCAAGCACAACCCAGTCCACATAGGAAAGAAAACGTATACCCACACAGGATAGCTCAACGCAATCCACAAAGGAGAGTAAACAGTAAATCCACACAGGATAGCTCAACACAATCCACAAAGGAGAGTAAACAAAAAATCCACACAGGATAACTCAACACAATCCACAAAGGAGAGTAACAGAAGATTCAGCTCACACAGGTATACTTTTTCGGATGACGATAAAGATGATCAATGATCCATCTAAGTCATCGGACCCACGAAGGATCGATAGGAAACTAACCCACACAAGACCCACACAGGATCGGGCCCATACAGGACCTGTAGGCGCTGGCTTACACAGAATCGCTGAGCACTGACCCACACAGGATCGGACCCACACAGGATCGGGCCCACACAGGATCGGGCCCACACAAGACATGTATAACTGATCCACGCAGGATCCCTGAGTGCAGTAGTCGTCACAGTCAACTGAGGATCTCTGCACAGCCGTCACCGCAGTCCACTTAGGATCTCTGCACGGTCGTCGGCAGAGTACACAAATGATCTCTGCACAGTCGTCGCTGTCGAAGAAGCAGTCGCAGCTAGCTCTAGGGTTCCCGCACACAGCAAGCTCGTTCGAGAGGGTCCGCTCCACGAGCTGAGAGGCTGATACATCAACTGACACAAAGTCCGAAGTTGATGTATCCAAAAGATCTGTATCGTCAACAGCAACTCAACGACGTAGACGGCGCGTCAATCGGACACCCGGTCTGAGAGTTATTGGCTCTTTCGTCCCAGGGGCTCGGTTGGTTTTTAAGGCAAAACCAACCGGACCGTACTCTATCTGCATCCAAACCTCAGGCGGAGTTTGCCAAAAGATCCGTCTCACAAAGAGGAAAACAACAAAGCTGACGGCACGTCAATCGGACGTCCGTGGATCAAGATATGAATGTTTCCATTCCAAAGGCCCGGTAGGTTTCGTGTACGAACCAACCCGGCCGAACTCAAAGTATTCTAAATCCTTGAGTGCGATATACCGAAACGACCGTCTCGATCCAAGGATCGTGTTTCCGCTGACGGTGAGTAGTTTGGAGGCTCGTAGCTCATGTTACGGGCGTTTGAAAAAAAGGGTCCGTGGACGGGGGTCCGGGCACGGGCCGACCCGGCCCGACCCCCCTGGGTCGGCCGAACCCGGTCCGACGCGGTCCGACCCGGTCCGACCCGGTCCGACCCGGTCCGACCCAGTCGAACCGGTCTAGTCCGGCTAGGGCCGGTCCAGCTCGGCTTGGCCGAGCGGCCGAGCGGCCGACGCGGGGGGAGCCGCCACCCCGCGTGACACCCCCGCGACACCCGCGGGGTGTCGGCCAGACAACCGGACGCGGCTGAAGCCGCGTCCCGAGTGATGCGGGGGGGGGGGGGGGGGGGAGCCGCCGCCCCCCACGTGACACCCCCATGACACCCGCGGGGTGTCTCCCTGGCGGCCGGACGCGGCTTCAGCCGCATCCCGTGAGCGTCGCTGCCGCGGCCAGTGCCGTGGCGGTCTCGTCCGGCGGCGCGCCGGGCGCCGCCACCCCCGGACGCCGGTGCTGCCGTGCCGGTGACCCGCACCGCTACCAGCTTCCGCGGGCCGCCGGAGTCGCTCTGGTGGCCCGTTTTTCTTCCCTTATAAGCTGTTGTCCCTCCCGGGATCCGTTCTTCACTGCGGAATCATCAAACATCCGTTGCGGCACGTTCCGTCATCACCCGTCAATCCGCATAACAACGAAAAATGACGGAGGGTCGTCGGGTCGTGTTCGTTTGGCCCGCACCCTCCGCGTTAGTGATAAACAACGGGAGGAATAATATCAACACATGAATTCTACAATTTTAAGGGAATAAAATTGTTCTTCTGTCCGGGTTCTTCATCTTTGAATTGAAATAACACGAAAACAAGGGAAATTCCAGAAACAAAATCCCTACCTCGAAATCGTCGTCGAACGCACGTTCTTCGCGGAATTGCTCGTCGCGGAAGGAGGGGATCATCGCGTCGTCACAAAAAAGGTGTAGCATCGTCGTGGAATCCGTCGTTGAGTCGGCGAACTCAATAGACCAAGAACGACAGATTTAATTTAATTAATTAAATCCATGTTTTGGTAAAGAACCACAATGGAGATTAAAAAGAAAGTCTGGGACTCTTACCTCAAGCAGCCGATCGAAGATCCGTCGCGGAGGAAGAGACGTCGCAGAAGAACGTTGCAGGAAGGGAACATCGGCGTCGCAGATCACGGCGTCGTGTCGTCGATTTTCTGGTTCGGCGTTCTTCGCATTCTTCACATTCTTCGCGTTCTTCGCGAAGGAGGATGAAGGTTCAAGGATCCTCTCTCAATGAGTAATCCTCCAAAAGATAGGTTGGTCTTATTTTATTATTATTCCAACAAACAAAAGAGGGTAAGTAATGACCCATCAATTCATTGAAATAATTCAATGAAAGAAACAGCTCATTTAATTTACGAAATAAACCGCCCAATTAAATGGTCTGTTAAGAATTTAAGAAAACGCGTCAGTTGACTTTCATAATGACGGGTTTTCGCGGGTGCATTACTTAGTGGAAAGAAACGGTGGGGCTCGTGCGGGACCCACCTCACAAATATCTTACCAAGGGGGTAGGATATTTCTGGATAGCATCCTATACGGATCAACTCAGTTTAAGCCGTCTTTAAGTGGCTTCAATTGGCTTCCAAGTGGCTTAAGTGAAATAAAATAAAGTTGTCGTAAAATTATTTTATTTCATAAATTTAAGCCCAAAAATTAAAAACCACACCCGAGCAATCGCAACTCTAGAAGAGGCGTTTCTAAGCGAATACCGGCGCTGCTATTTCATCAGTGCCCTTAGAATTCGATTCCGGGCATCGGTTCAAAGTTAGATAAACCCGCTCGTTCGTTCACTGAACGTACCCGAGCTAAACTTCGGAAAATGATTTCAGGCACACCGGGCCTCGGAATCAGGTGCCGTCAGAAACTGTGCTCTTGAAAAAATTCCAAAAAAAATTAAGAAAAAAAATTCCTTGAAATTTTCTGGTATTTACATTACTGCCACCTCAGGGATTTACGTCCCCGTAAAGATACATCATAAACTAGGGAAACAAATGTGGGTACTGAGAACGCATCTAAGCCTCCCGCTCCCATGTGCTCACCTAGAGGTTCCCGTGCTTCCATCTGATGTGCACAAGTGGAATCGATCGCCCAAATAGGACCCACTCTCGTCGATCCTCTATCTCCACCGGGACCTCCGTAAAATTCGCCCCATCATCCACATATATCTCCCCAAGGTCAATGATGTGTGTCGGGTCGTGCATGTATCTCCTCAGTTGAGATACGTGGAAGACGTCGTGCACCCGGTGCAAATGAGGTGGCAGATCCAAGCGATAAGCCACCTCGCCAGCCCTGCTGAGGACCTGGAAGGGTCCGATGAAGCGTGGAGACAACTTGCCGCCTCGGCGGAATCTCCGCAAACCACGTCGAGGTGAGACCCGCAAGAAGACATGGTCGCCATCCTCGAACTCTAGTGGCCTCCGCCTCCTGTCAGCATATGACTTCTGCTGGCTCTGAGCTATCCTCATCTGCTCCTGGATGACCTGGACCTTCTCTGTCATGGCCCAGACCATCTCTGGTCCCACAAGTGCTGACTCCCCAGGGTCTTTCCAGCACAAAGAAGATCTGCAAGGTCTTCCATAAAACGCCTCGTATGGTGCCATCCCGATGGTGGAGTGGTAGCTGTTGTTGTACACGAACTCCACCAAGGGTAGGTGGTCCTCCTAGCTACGACCAAAGTCGAGGAAACATGCACGGAGCATGTCCTCGAGAGTCTGAATGGTCCTCTCCGTCTGACCATCCGTCTGAGGGTGAAAGGCGGTGCTCAGACGTAACTGCGTCCCGAACGCCTCCTACAACCCCTCCCAAAGCCGGGAAGTAAAACGAGCGTCCTGATCGGAGACGATAGTCTATGGAACACCGTGAAGCCGTACAATCTCCTGAACATAGAGACGCCCCAAGCTCTCCACTAAGTCCTGCTCTCGGATGGGTAAGAAGTGTTCCGACTTGGTGAGTCGATCAATAATCACCCAAATGGAGTCGTGACCTCTAGATGTGCGTGGAAGTCCCGTCACGAAGTCCATAGATATGTGGTCCCACTTCCTCTCCAGGACCTCCAAAGGCTGTACCAAGCCTGCTGGTACCTGATGCTCTGCTTTCACCTGCTGGCAGGTGAGGCACCGTGAAACGAACTCTGCCACAGCCTTCTTCATGCCTGGCCACCAGTGCTGTCGTCTGACATCCTGGTACATCTTCGCCACTCCAGGATGTACCACCAAACGAGAAGTGTAGAACTCTCTCAGCACCTCCTCTCGTAAAGCGACTGGTACCAAGGTACATCCTCTGAAAAGGATTTCGTGCTCTGCTCCAAGGGAGAAACCATCAGGTGCCTGTCCCGAGGATATCTGCACACGCCGCCTCTCACAGTCAGCATCCTCACGTTGTGCCTCTCTGACCCGCTGCAGAAGCGGGGGAGAGACGGTGAGAGACTGAGAGAAGGCTGCTCCATCTCTATCCACGAAGGATATCTACAAAGCGGCTAGCTTCTCTGTCGCCTCCTCAAGTAACTGGATGCCCGTCCTCCTGTTGAGGGAATCGGCTACCACATTCCCTTTCCTATGAGTATAGACTATCTCAAAGTCATAGTCCTGGAGGAACACGAGCCATCGCCGCTGTCTCAGGTTCAGGTCCATTTAAGAGAAGATGTACCTGAGACTCTGGTGGTCAGAAAAGACTGTAAAGCGCTCGCCCATCAGATAATGCCGCCATATCGTCAAAGCGAAAACCACTGCTGCCAACTCCAGGTCATGGGTAGCATAGTTCTGCTCATGCGGCCTCAACTGACGTGATTCGTAAGAAATCACGGCCCGCTCCTGCATCAGGACACACCCGAGTCCGGTCCCTGATGCATCTCAGTAGACTATGTATCCAACCCCCTCCTCAGGCAACCTCAAGATTGGTGCGCTGGTCAATCTCTGTCTCAGCTCCTGGAAGCTCTGCTGACATCTGTCTGACCACACGAAGGGTTTCCCCTTCTTCGTCAAAGCTGAGAGTGGCGCCGCAACTCTGGAATAGTCTGGCACGAATCTCCAATAGTATCCGGCTAGGCCCAAGAAACTCCGCACCTCCGTCACGCTCCTGGGTGGCTCCCAAGCTAGCACTACCTCGATCTTCACGGGATCCACTGCAACTGCCACCTCAGAAATGATGTGCCCCAAGAAGTGGACCTCACGTAAAAATAACTGGCACTTCGAGAGCTTTCCGTAAAGCTGGTTCTCTCGGAGTGTGTCTAGTACAACCCATAAGTGGTAGGCGTTCTCCTCCTCCGTGGTCAAGTACACCAAAATGTCGTCGATGAAGACCACGAAAAATCGATCAAGGTATGGCTGGAAGATCCTGTTCATGAGGCTCATGAACACTGCTGGATCATTGGTTACACCGAAAGGCATAACCAAGAACTCATAGTGGCCATACCGATAGCTGAAGGCCGTCTTCTGCACATCCTCGTCTCGAACTCTTAGCTGATGATAGCCTGACCTGAGGTCTATCTTCGAGAACCACCGTTCTCCCTTGAGCTGATCAAAGAGGTCATCAATCATCGGTAGCGGGTACTTGTTCCTCACAGTCACCTGGTTCAGGCGACGATAGTCGACACACAGTCGCAAGCTCCCGTCCACCTTCTTGGCGAACAAAATTGGGGAAGCCCAGGGTGAAACACTGGGTCGGATGAACCCCATGCCCTGCAAGTCCTCCAACTGTACCCCAGCTCTCGAAGCTCAGCGGGGGCCATCCGATATGCTGGAGTGGATATCGTGGCTGTCCCAGGGTACAGGTCAATATAAAAGTCTACCTCTCTGTGAGGAGGTTTCCCTGGAACGTCGTCGGGAAAGACGTCCGCATACTGATCCACCACTGCAGGAAAACTGGAACTCCACACGTCAACTGATCCCAGGATAAGGCTAGCCAACTGATGAGTGATGGGTTGTCCTCTCCTCTGCGGGAGTCCATCATGTGCTACTAAGGCTCCCTTCTCGCCGGTGAAGGTGAACCTGCTCCCATCGGTGCGCACACATCACACCTTGCGCCTAATGTAGTCAATCTGTGCATGTACCGTAGATAACCAATCCATGCCCAAGATGATGTCGTAAGGCCTCGACACCGCTACAAGAAGATCCCAGCCGAAGCTCTCGCCTCCTAGAGTAAGATCACATTGTCGGCACCAGTTCGTAATCATCGAGTCTGCTCCCGTAGGAGTCTCTAGCAGTAAGGATCGAGCCAACGGCTCTTCGGAATCCCCGAGATCCGAACTAGGGCAGCGACTATGAAAGAGTGACTCGCTCATGTGTTAATAAGAACTGCAGAAAAGGTGGAATAGACACAGATTGTACCTCAAATCATCTCTGGCGCGCCGTGGTCGTAGGCCTCCGCTCCCTGGAGCTGTGCCTGTCTCTTCCCGCAAGCTCCCTGTGGTCGGGGCAGGCCTCCTGGTGGTGGTGGTGGCAGAGCCTCAAAGCGTCGCCCACCCCCTGCTACTCGGCCAGCTCCTCTGCCTCGTCCGCCTCCTCCCTGCGGACCACCACGGTCGACCCTCTGCCTCTTCCTGGGTGGACCCTCAACCGTTTGCTGCTCCTCGGTACGGCGGGTCGGGCAGTCACGAGCCATGTGGCCCTGCCCGCCGCACGAGTAGCACTGCCTGCCTCTCGGAAGGCTGGCCCTGCGCTGGGTGCCCCGCACCGCTGAGCCAGTGTCCCGAGGTCGTCTGCCGGAAGGCCTGGTCTGCCTGGAACCCTGAGTCATCTGTTAACTACCTGCTGCAGAAGACTCCGCTATCTGCCACCCTGCGGTAGGTCTCGCTGTGGACTCAGCCAGGAAGCTCTCGATCAGAAGGGCTCGCTCTAGCACTCCTGCCTGGGCCGGGATGCTGAGGGAGATCAGCGACGCCCTGATCTCGTGTCTCAAACCTTGCTCGAAGGTCCGGGCCTAGAATAAGGGGTCCCGTACCATGTCTGTCGAGTAGCAAGAAAGTTCGGTGAACCTCGACGCGTACTGGGCGACCGTCAAGCTGCCCTGCCGCAGTTGAAGAAGCTCTTGAATGCGCACCGCACTGAGGGTAGCCGAGCCGAACTCTGAGCAGAAGAGGCTCTCGAAGTCCGTCCAGAAGAGGGAGTCCTCATCATGTACCTAGAGCATCAAGGTCCACCATCGCCCTGCTGCTGCGTGTAGTAGGCTCGCCGCGAGGATCACCATGAGGTCTGCTAGTGTCCTCACTAGCCTGAAAACTCGGACGACTGCCTCCAGCCAGTCCTCGGCCGCCTGGGGGTCCGTCTCCCCATGGAACCTGGGTGGTTGCTGGAACTGGAACTCGTGCAGAGCTCCTAGGCGTCGTGCATCCTCAGCGGTCGGCGCTGGAAGCATCGGGGGCTCGGCGGGTAAAGGTATCGCTGGTGCCTCTGCTGTCAACGGGCCCTGTACCGAGGCCTCGTCACTCAGCGGGCTGCCGTCGCGCTCTACTCTCGGAACCCTAGCTGGCTGTCATCGTGGGGCCATCCTGAAAAGGAAACAAGTGTGCCACGGTCAGAACAGTATACCTGGTGAGCTGACACAAGTAATCACAAAGAAAACATGAAACACACATGCAATCAATGTTTTCGTGCATTAAGTCGGAAATCAGAAGTCAGGGTCCTGGTGTACGAATACGTCGGCCGCCGCACCAACATTGGACTCCCTGAACTGATAACCACACTCAATACACTAAACACTATTGCCTCACATAGAAGAAAGATCAGATTCTGCGGTCGAACCGACCACCTCTGATACCAATTTGTCACGACCCGCCCTCGGGGTCCATGCCATGACTACCCCAAGCCCACCATCCATAGGCCAGGGGCTGGCGACTAGCACCAAGGCGTAAATCCCAACAAAAGGGAAGGCATTGCCTTTGAAAAGTAAAGAAGCACAACAGAGTAAGCATGTGGAAAAGTAAACACTAAGTAAAAACTGTACAAGCTGTGCTGAAAGTAAAAAGGGGCCGGAAATAGAAGCCCAACTGTAAAGTACAACTGAATGGAAAAACAGCAACTGGAAGGAAAAGCCGCAGCGTCGAGCCGTCCACTAGAAGTCCCACCTGAAGGGTGGGTACAGAAAGCCTCCACAGCTCCTCGGTCTAGCCGTCCGCTCCGAGTACGTCCCGCCTAGTGGCCCACCTCCAGGTACCGTCCTGCTCCTTACGCCTCCACCACGATCAGCGCAGTCCGTCGTCTGCAACCAACACAACGTAGTGCGGGCAATGCCCGTGCAGGGGTGAGTATAAGCTACTCAGTAGGGACCCCGAGACCCCCGAAGGTCTCCCGAAATCCACAAAGGATAAACCACAAAGTAAAGATACAATCACGAAGTAACATCAGACACGGCTTAGGTATATTCCCATACATATACTTAAGTCATCAATTCACGTTCGGCTCCAACGTCCGAGCCCAAGCACAACCCAGTGCACACAGGAAAGCAAAGGTATACCCACACAGGATAGCTCAACGCAATCCACAAAGGAGAGTAAATAGTAAATCCACACAGGATAGCTCAACACAATCCACAAAGGAGAGTAAACAGTAAATCCACACAAGATAACTCAACACAATCCACAAAGGAGAGTAACAGAAGATTCAGCTCACACAGGTATACTTCTTCGGATGACGATAAAGATGATCACTGATCCATCTAAGTCGTCGGACCCACAAAGGATCGATAGGTAACTAAACCCCGCAAGACCCACACATGATTGGGCCCACACAGGACCTGTAGGCGCTGGCTCACACAGAACCGCTAAGCGCTGACCCACACAGGATCGGATCCACACAAGATCGGGCCCACACAGGACCGGGCCCACACAGGACCTATAGCACTGATACACGCAGGATCGCAGAGTGCAGTAGTCATCGCAGTCCACTGAGGATCTCTGCACAATCGTCGCCGCAGCCCACTGAGGATCTCTGCACGGTCTTCGCCGGAGTCCACGGAGGATCTCTGCACAGTCGTCGCTGTCGAAGAAGCAGTCGCAGCCAGCTCTAGGGTTCCCGCACACAGCAAGCTCATTCGGGAGGGTCTGTTCCACGAGCCGAGAGGCTGATACGTCAACTGACACAAAGTCCGAAGTTGATGTATCCAAAGGTTCCGTATCGTCAACAGGAACTCAACGTCGCAGACGGCGCGTCAATCGGACGCCCGGTCTGAGAGTTATTGTCTCTTTCGTCCAAGGGGCCCGGTTGGTTTTTAAGGCAAAACCAACCCGACCGTACTCCACCTGCGTCCAAACCTCGGGCGGAGTATTCCAAAAGATCCGTCTCACAAAGAGGAAAACAACAAAGCCGACGACACGTCAATCGGACGTCCGTGGCTCAAGATATTAGCGTTTCCACTCCAAAGGCCCGGTTGATTTCGTGTACGAACCAACCCGGCCGAACTCAAAATATTCCGAAACCTTGAGTGCGATATACCGAAACGTCCACCTCGATCCATGGATCGCGTTTCTGCTGACGGCGAGTCGTTTGGAGGCCCGTAGCTCAAGTTACGGGCATTTGAACAAAAAGGGTCCGTGGATGGGGGTCCGGGCCCGGGCCGACCCGGCCCGACCCCCCCTGGGTTGGCCGAACCCAGTCCGACCCGGTCCAACCAGGTCCGACCCGGTCGGCCCGTTCTGGCCTGGCCATGGCCGGTCCTGCTCAGCTCGGCCGAGCGACAGACGCGGGAGGAGCCGCCACCCCGCGTGACACCCCCGCGGCACCCGTGGTGTGTCGGCCAGACAACCGGACGCGGCTGAAGCCGCGTCCCGAGTGATGTAGGGGGGAGCCGCCGCCCCCCGCATGAAACCCCCGCGCCACCCGCGGGGTGTCTCCCTGGTGGCCGGACGTGGCTTCAGCCGCGTCCCACGAGCGCCGCCGCTACGGCCGTTGCCGCGGCGGTCACATCCGGCGGCGCGCCGGGCGCCGCCGTGTCGACGACCTGCGCCGCTGCCGGCATCCGCGGGCCACCGGAGTCACTCCGGTGGCCCGTTTTTTTTCCCATCTGTGCCGTTGTCCCTCCCGGGATCCGTTCTTCAATGCGGAATCATCAAACATCCGTTGAGGCACGTTCCGTCGTCGCCCGTCAATTCGCATAACAATGAAGAACGACGAAGGGTTGTCGGGCCGTGTTTGTTTGGCCTGCACCCTCCGCGTTAGTGATAAACAACGGGAGGAAAAATATCAACACATGAATTATACAATTTTAAGGGAATAAAATTGTTCTTATGTCAGGGTTCTTCATCCTTGAACGGAAATAACACGGGAAAAAGGGCAATTCCAGAAATAAAATCCCTACCTCGAAGTCTTCACCGAACGCACGTTCTTCGCGGAATTGCTCGTCACGGAAGGAGGGGATCGTCGCGTCGTCGCGGAAAGGCGTCACATCGTCACGGAATCCGGCGTTGAGTTGGAAAACTCAACGGACCAAGAACAAGAGATTTAATGTAATTAATTAAATCCATGTTTTGGTAAAGAACCACAAAGGAGATTAAAAAGAAAGTCCTAGACTCTTACCTCAAGCAGCCGATCGAAGATCCGTCACGGAGGAAGAGACGTCGTATAAGAATGTTGCAGGAAGGGAACGTTGGCGTCGCGGATCACAGCGTCACGTCGTCGATTTCCGGGTTCGGCGTTCTTTGCATTCTTCACGTTCTTCGCGTTCTTCGCGAAGGAGGATGATGGTTCAAGGATCCTCTCTCAACGAGTAATCCTCCAAAATATAGGTTGGTCTTATTTTATTATTATGCCAACAAATGAAAACGGGTAAGTAACGAACCATCAATTCGTTGAATTAATTCAACGAAAGAAACAACTCATTTAACTTACGAAATTAATCGCCCAATTAAATGGTCTTTTAAGAATTTATGAAAACGTGTCTGTTGACTTTCATAATGACGAGTTTTCACGGGTGCGTTACTTAGCGGAAAGAAACGGCGTGGCTCATGCGGGCCCCACCTCACAAATATCCTACCAAGGGGGTAGGATATTTCTGGATAGCATCCTATTCGGATCAACTCAGTTTAAGCCGTCTTTAAGTGGCTTCAAAGTGGCTTAAGTGAAATAAAATAAAGTTGTTGTAAAATTATTTTATTTCTAAACTTTAAGCCCAAAAATTAAAAACCACACCCGAGCAATCGCAACACTGGAAGAGGAGTTTCTAAGCGAATATCGGCACTGCGATTTCATCAGTGCCCTCAGAATTCGATTCCGGGAACCGGATCAAAGTTAGAAAAACCTGCTCGTCCGTTCACTGATCGTACCCGAGCCAAACTTCGGAAAATGATTCCAGGCACAGCGGGCCTCGGAATCAGGTGCCGTCAGAAACTGTGCTCTTGTAAAATTCCAAAGAAAATTAAGAAAAAAAATTTCCTTGAAATTTACGGGTCTTTACAATACTCCAACCTCAGGGCTTTACGTCCCCGTAAAGATACATCATAAACTAGGGAAATAAATGTGGGTACTGAGCACATATCTGAGCCTCTCGGTCCCATGTGCTCTCCTGGAGGTTCCTGTGCTGCCATCTGATGTGCACAAGATGAATCGATTGCCCACGTAGGACCCGCTCATGTCGATCCACTATCTCCACCGGGACCTCCGTAAAAGTCGCCCCATCATCCACGTCTAGCTCCCCATGTTCAATGATGTGCGTCGTGTCGTGCACGTATCTCCTCAGCTGAGATATGTGGAAGACGTCGTGCACTCGGTGCTACTGAGGTGGCAGAGCCAGGCGATAAGCCACCTCGCCAACCCAACTGAGGACCTGGAAGGGTCCGATGAAGCGTGGAGAAAACTTTCCTCCTCGGCCGAATCTCCACAAACCACGTCGAGGTGAGACCCGCAAGAAGACGTGGTCACCATCCTCGAACTCTAGTGGCCTCCGCCTCCTGTCAGCATATGACTTCTGCCGAATCTGAGCTGTCCTCATCCGCTCCTGGATGACCTGGACCTTCTCTGTCGTGGCCCGGACCATCTATGGTCCCACAAGAGCTGACTCCCCAGGGTCTGTCCAGCACAAAGAAGATCTGCAAGGACTTCCCTACAACGCCTCGTATGGTGCCATCCCGATGGTGGGGTGGTAGCTGTTGTTGTACGCGAACTCCACCAAGGGTAGGTGGTCCTCCCAGCTGTGACCAAAGTCGAGAAAACATGCGCGGAGGATTTCCTCGAGAGTCTGAATGGTCTCTCCATCTGACCATCCATCTGAGGGTGAAAGGCGGTGCTCAGATGTAATTGCGTCCCGAACGCCTCCCGCAACCCTTTCCAAAGCCGGGAAGTAAAATGAGCATCCCGATCGGAGACGATAGTCGATGGCACACCGTGAAGCCGTACAATCTCCTGAACATAGAGACGCCCCAAGCTCTCCACTGAGCCCTTCTCTCGGATGGGTAAGAAGTGTGCCGACATGGTGAGTCGGTCAACAATCACCCAAATGGAGTCGTGACCTCTGGTAGTGCGTGGAAGTCCAGTCACGAAGTCCATAGATATGCCATCCCACTTCCACTCCGGGACCTCCAAAGGCTGTACCAAGCCTGCTAGTACCTGATGCTCTTCCTTCACCTGCTGGCAGGTGAGGCACCGTGAAACGAACACTACCACAGCCTTCTTCAGGCCTGGCCACCAGTGGTGTCGTCTGAGATCCTGGTACACCTTCGCCACTCTAGGATGTACCGCCAAAGGAGAAGTGTGGAACTCTCTTAGCACTTCCTCTCATAAAGCGACTGGTACCATGGTACATTCCTCTGAAAAGGATGTCGTGCTCTGCTCCATGGGAGAAACCATCAGGTGCATGTCCCGAGGAAATCTGCGCACGCCGCGTCTCACAGTCAGCAATCTCACATTATGCCTCTTTGACCCACTGCAGAAGTGGGGGAGAGACGGTGAGAGACTGAAGGAAGGCTGCTCCGTCTCTATCCACGAAGGATATCTGCAAAGCGTCTAGTTGCTCTGTCGCCTCCTCAAGTAGCTGGATGCCCGTCCTCCTCCTCAGGGCATCGACTACCACGTTCCCTTTCCCAGGAGTATAGACTATCTCAAATTCATAGTCCTGGAAGAACTCGAGTCATCGCCGCTGCCTCAGGTTCAGGACCTTCTAAGAGAAGATTTACCTGAGACTCTGGTTGTCAGAAAAGACTGTAAAGCGCTCGCCCATCAGATAGTGCCGCCATGTCTTCAGAGTGATTACCACTACTGCCAACTCCAGGTCATGGGTAGCGTAGTTCTGCTCATGTGGCCTCAACTGACGTGATCCGTAGGCAATCACGGCCTGCTCCTACATCAGGACACACCCGAGTCCGGTCCCTGATGCATCACAGTAGACTATGTGTCCAACTCCCTCCTCAGGAAACCTCAAGATAGGTGCGCTGGTCAATCTCTGTCTTAGCTCCTGGAAGCTCTGCTGACATCTGTCTGACCACATGAAGGGTTTCCCCTTCTTCGTCAAAGCTGAGAGTGGCACCGCAACTCTGGAAAAGTCCGACACAAATCTCCGATAGTATCCGGCTAGGCCTAAGAAACTCCGCACCTCCGTCACGCTCCTGGGTGGCTCCCAATCTAGCACTGCCTCGATCATTGCGGGATCCACTGCAACTCCCTCCTCAGAAATGATGTGCCCAAAGAAGTGGACCTCACGTAACCAGAACTGGCACTTCGAGAGCTTTCCGTAATTCTGGTGCTCTCGGAGTGTGTCTAGTACAACACGTAAGTGGTAGGCGTGCTCCTCCTCCGTGGTTGAGTACACCAAAATGTCTTCGATGAAGACCAGGACAAATCGATCGAGGTAAGGCTGGAAGATCATGTTCATGAGGCTCATGAACATTGCTGGAGCATTGGTTACGCCGAAAGGCATAACCAAGAACTCATAGTGGCCATACCGACACCTGAAGGCCATCTTCTGGACATCCTCGTCTCGAACTCTGAGCTGATGATAGCCTGACCTGAGGTCTATCTTTGAGAACCACCGTGCTCCCTTGAGCTGATCGAAGAGGTCATCAATCCTCGGTAGCGGATACTTGTTCCTCACAGTCACCTGGTTCAGGCGACAATAGTCGACACATAGTCGCAAGCTCCCGTCCGCCTTCTTGGCGAACAAAATCGGGGAAGCCCAGGATGAAACACTGGGTCAGATGAACCCCTTGCCCTGCAACTCCTCCGACTATACCCACAGCTCTCGAAGCTCAGCGAGGGCCATAAGATATGCTGGAGTGGATATAGGGGCTATCCCGGGGTACAGGTCAATATAAAAGTATACCTCTCTGCGAGGAGGTAGCCCTGGAACGTCGTCGGGAAAGACGTCCACATACTGATCCACCACTGCATGAAAACTGGGACTCCGCACGTCAACTACTCCCAGGATAAGACTAGCCAACTGATGAGTGATGGGCTGTCCTCTCCTCTGCGGGAGTCCATCCTGTACTGCTAAGGATCCCTTCTCGCCGGTGAAGGTGAACCTGCTCCCATCGGGGCGCACACATCGCACCTTGCGCCTAATGCAGTCAATCTGTGCATGGACCGTAGTTAACCAATCCATGCCCAAGATGACGTCGTAAGGCCTCGACGCCACTACAAGAAGATCACAACCGAAGCACTCACCTCCTAGAGTAAGCTCACACTACTGGAATCAGTGCGTAATCATCGAGTCTGCTCCCGTAAGAGTCTCTAGCCGTAAGGATCGAGCCAATGGCTCTGTCGGAATCTCTGATCTCCGAACAAGGGCAGCAACTATGAAAGAGTGACTCGCTCATGTGTCTATAAGAACTGCAGAAAGGGTGGAATAGACACAGATCGTACCTCGAATCATCTCTGGCGCGCCGTGGTCGTAGGCCTCCGCTGCCTGGAGCTGTGCTTGTCTCTACGCGCCAGCTCCCTGTGGTCGGGGCGGGCCTCCTGGTGGTGGTGGTGGTGGCAAAGCCTCAAAGCGTCGCCCACCACCTGCTGCTCGGCCAGCTCCTCTGCCTCGTCCGCCTCCTCCCTGCGGACCTCCACGGTCGACCCTCTTCCTCTGCCTGGGTGGCCCCTCCACCGTCTGCTTCTCCTCGGTACGGCGGGTCGGGCAGTCACGAGCCCTGTGGCCCTACCCGCCGCACGAGTAGCACTGCCTGCCTCTCGGAAGGCTGGCCCCACGCTGGGTGCCCCACACCGCTAATCCAGTGTACCGAGGTCGTCTGCTGGAAGGCCTGGTCTTCCTGGAACCCTGAGTCATCTGTCAACTACCTGCTGCAGAAGACTCCGCTACCTTCCGCCTTGCGGTAGGTCTCGCTGTGGACTCATCCAGGAAGCTCTCGATCAGAAGGGATCGCTCTAGCACTCCTACCTGGGTCGGGATGCTGAGGTAGATCAGTGACGCCCTGATCTCGTGTCTCAAACCCTACTCGAAGTTCCGGGCCCGGAAGAAGGGGTCCCGTACCATGTCTGTCGAGTAAAGAGAATGGTCGGTGAACCTCTCCGCGTACTGGGCGACCATCAAGCTGCCCTGCCGCAACTGAAGAAGCTCATGAATGCGCACCGCACAGAGGGTGGCCGGGACGAACTCTGAGAGGAAGAGTCTCTCGAAGTCCGTCCAGATGAGGGAGGCCTCATCATGTACCTGGAGCATCAAGATCCACCATCGCCCTGCTGCTGCGTGCAGTAGGCTCGCCACGAGCATCACCATGAGGTCTGCTGGTGTCCTCACTAGCCTGAAAACTCGGACGACTGCCTCCAGCCAGTTCTCGACTGCCTGGGGGTCCGTCTCCCCACGGAACCTAGGTGGTCGCTGGTGCTGGAACTCGTGCAGAGCACCGAGGCGTCATGCATCCTCAGTGGTCCGCGCTGGAAGCATCGGGGGCTCGGCGGGTAAAGGTATCGCCGGTGCCTCTGTTGTCAACGGGCCCTGTACCAAGGCCTCATCGCTCGGCGGGCTGTCGTCGCGCTCTACTCTCGGAACTCTAGCTGGCTATCATCGTGGGGCCATCCTGAAAAGGAAACAAGTGCGCCACGGTCAGAACAATATACCTGGTGAGCTGACACAAGTAATCATAAAGAAAACTTGAAACACACATGCAATCAATGTTTTCGTGCATTAAGTCGGAAATCAGAAGTCAGGGTCCTGGTGTACGGATTCGTCGGCCGCCGCACCAACACTGGACTCCCTGGACTGGTAACCACACTCAATACGCTAAACACTATCGCTTCACATAGAAGAAAGATCATATTCTGCGGTAGAACTGACCACCTCTGATACCAATTTGTCACGACCTGCCCTCGGGGTCCGTGTCATGACTACCCCATGCTCGCCTTCCATAGGCCAGGGGCTGGAGACTAGAACCAAGACGTAAATCCCAACAAAAGGAAAGGAATTTCCTTTGAAAAGTAAACAAGCACCATAGAGTAAGAAAGCGGAAAAGTAAACACTAAGTAAAAACTGTACAAACTGTGCTGAAAGTAAAAAGGAGCGGAAATACAAGCCCAACTGTAAAGTACAACTGAAGGGAAAAACAGCAACTGGAAAGAAAAGCTGCAGCATCGATCCGTCCTCTGGAAGTCCCACCTGAAGGGTGGGTACAGATAGCCTCTACAGCTCCTCGGTCCAGCCGTCCGCTCCAAGTACATCCCGCCCAGTGGTCCACCTCCAGGTATCGTCCTGCTCCGCACGCCTCCACCACGATCAGTGCTGTCCGTCGTCTGCAACCAACACAACGTAGTGCGGGCAAAGCCCGTGTAGGGGTGAGTATAAGCTACTCAGTAGGGACCCCAAGACCCCCGAAGGTCTCCCGAAATCCACAAAGGATAAACCACAAAGGAAAGATTCAATCACGAAGTAACATCAGACACGGCTTAGGTATATTCCCATACATATATCTAAGTCATCAATTCCCGTTCAGCTCCAATGTCCGTGCCCAAGCACAACCCAGTCCACACAGGAAAGAAAATGTATACCCACACAGGATAGCTCAACGCAATCCACAAAGGAGAGTAAACAGTAAATCCACACAGGATAGCTCAACACAATCCAAAAAGGTGAGTAAACAGTAAATCCACACAGGATAACTCAACACAATCCACACAGGAGAGTAACAGATGATTCAGCTCACACAAGTATACTTCTTCGGATGACGATAAAGATGATCACTAATCCATCTAAGTCATCGGACCCATGAAGGATCGATAGGTAACTAACCCCCCAAGACCCACACAGGATCGGGTCCACACATGACCTGTAGGCGCTGGCTCACACAGAACCACTGAGCGCTGACCCACACAGGATCGGACCCACACAGGATCGGGCCCACACAGGACCGGGCCCACACAGGACCTGTAGCACTGATCCATGCAGGATCGCTGAGTGCAGTAGTCGTCGCAATCCACTAAGGATCTCTGCACAGTCGTCGCATTAGTCCACTGAGGATCTCTGCACGGTCGTCGCCGGAGTCCACGGAGGATCTCTGCACAGTCGTCGCTGTCAAAGAAGCAGTCGCAGCCAGCTCTAGGGTTCCCGCACACAGCAAGCTCGTTCGGGAGGGTCCGCTCCACGAGTCGAGAGGCTGATACATCAACTGACACAAAGTCCGAAGTTGATGTATTCAAAAGTTCCGTATTGTCAACAGTAACTCAACGTCGCAGACAGCGCGTCAATCGGACGCCCGGTCTGAGAGTTATTGGCTCTTTCGTCCCAGGGGCCCAGTTGGTTTTTAAGGCAAAACCAACCCGACCGTACTCCCCCTGCATCCAAACCTCGGGCGAAGTATGCCAAAAGATCCGTCTCACAAAGAGGAAAACAACAAAGCTGATGGAACGTCAATCGGACGTTCGTGGCTCAAGATATGAGCGTTTCCGCTCCGAAGGCCCGGTTGGTTTCGTGTACGAACCAACCCGGACGAACTCAAAGTATTCCAAAACCTTGAGTGTGATATACCAAAATGACCGTCTCGATACAAGGATCGCGTTGCCGCTGACAGCGAGTCGTTTGGAGTCCCGTAGCTCAAGTTACTGGCGTTTGAACAAAAAGGGTCCATGGACGGTGGTCCGGGCCCGGGCCGACCCGGGCCGACCCCCCCTGGGTCGGCCGAACCCGGTCCAACCTGGTCCGACCTGGTCGGACCGGTCTGGACTGGCCAGGGCCTGTCCAGCTCGGCTCGGCCGAGCGGCCGATGCGGGGGGAGCCGCCGCCCCGCGTGACACCCCCACAGCACCCGCGGGGTGTCGGCCAGACAACCTGACGCGGCTGAAGCCGCATCCCGAGTGATGCGGGGGGGGGGGGGAGCCGCCGCCCCCCGCGTGACACCCCCGCGACACCCGCGAGGTGTCTCCCTGGCGGCCGGACGCGGCAGCAGCCGCGTACCGCGAGCGCCACCGCCGTGGCCGGTGCCGCGGCGGTCTCGTGCGGCGGCGCGCCAGGAGCCGCCGCCCCCGGACGTCGGCGCCGCCGTGCAGGCGACCCGCGCCGCTGCCGGCTTCTACGGGCCCCCGAAGTCGCTCCGGTGGCCCATTTTTTTTCCCGTCTGCGCCGTTGTCCCTCCCGGGATCTGTTCTTCACTGCGGAATCATCAAACTTCCGTTTCAGCACGTTCCGTCGTCGCCTGTCAATCCGCATAACAACGAAGAACGACGGAGGGTCGTCGGGCCGTGTTCGTTTGGCCCGCACCCTCCACGTTAGTGATAAACAATGGGAGGAATAATATCAACACATGAATTCTACAATTTTAAGGGAATAAAATTGTTCTTATGTTCGGGTTCTTCATCCTTGAATGGAAATAACACGGGAAAAAGGGAAATTCCAGAAATAAAATCCCTACCTCGAAGTCATCGTCGAACGCACATTATTCGCGGAATTGCTCGTCGCGGAAGGAGGGGATCTTCGCGTCGTCACGTAAAGGCATTGCATCGTCGCGGAATCCGGCGTTAAGTCTGCGAACTCAACGGACCAAGAACAACAGATTTAATTTAATTAATTAAATCCATGTTTTGGTAAAGAACCACAAAGGAGATTAAAAAGAAATTCTGAGACTCTTACCTCAAGCAGACGATCGATGATCCGTCGCGGAGGAAGAGACATCGCAGAAGAACGTTGCAGGAAGGGAACGTCGGCGTCGCGGATCACGGCATCGCGTCGTCGATTTCCGGGTTCGGCGTTCTTCGCATTCATCATGTTCTTCGCATTCTTCACGAAGGAGGATGATGGTTCAAGGATCCTCTCTCAACGAGTAATCCTCCAAAATATAGGTTGGTCTTATTTTATTATTATGCCAACAAACGAAAACGGATAAGTAACGACCCATCAATTCGTTGAATTAATTCAACGAAAGAAATAGCTCATTTAATTTACGAAATAAACTGACCAATTAAATGGTCTGTTAAGAATTTAAGAAAACGCGTCAGTTGACTTTCATAATGACAGGTTTTCGTGGGTGCGTTACTTAGCGGAAAGAAACGACAGGGCTTGTGCAGGACCCACCTCACAAATATCCTACCAAGGGGGTAGGATATTTATAGATAGCATCCTATCCAGATCAACTCAGTTTAAGCCGTTTTTAAGTGGCTTCAAGTGGCTTCCAAGTGGCTTAAGTGAAATAAAATAAAGTTTTCATAAAATTATTTTATTTCTTAACTTTAAGCCCAAAAATTAAAAACCACACCCGAACAATCGCAACTCCGGAAGAGGCGTTTCTAAGCGAATACCGGCGCTGCGATTTCATCAGTGCCCTCAGAATTTGATTCCGGGTACCGGTTCAAAAGTTAGAAAAACCCTCTCATCCGTTCACTGAACGTACCCGAGCCAAACTTCGGAAAATGATTCTGGGAACACCGGCCTCGGAATCAGGTGCCGTCAGAAACTGCGCTCTTTTAAAATTTCAAAGAAAATTAAGAAAAAAAATTACTTGAAATTTACGGGTCTTTACACCTCGTGTCCAACATGACTTGATCATTCTTTAATCTCATAAATAATATAGTAAAGTTAATTTCATTTTGATTAAGAACCATTTCAAGGTTATTATTGCTTTTCTATCACTTATTACCATGTTATAAACATTATGTAATCATTTATGTTAATAATGTTCATTTTGTTGATATTTGGTACTTGAGTAAAACATGAACAACTTATATTTACAAGTTGTCCATGTGGTCAAAGGTTCCTTATATCCATAATTATATTCATGATTTGGATATCATATATATCATATATGTCCAGAATATGCATGTATTTATATATTACATAACATTTAGAGGTATGAAATGAAATGCACCGTTCATGGAGATGGTAAGCCGTACGTACTCATGAACACTACTTCCATTTCTATTTAATATTTAATGGAATTAAAAAATAATGATACATATTAGTATAATAATTCCAGTATTCTATAATATATAATATTATTAAATTGATCCTTTATACGTACCACATATGGTATGAATGAGTCATATCACTTTGAGGGGGCGGTAGTCCGCACTTCCTCAAATGAAATTATCGTGTTTATCCATAATGGAAACCATAAAGGTATGATATAAATGGAAATTAGTGAAGAATAAAGAAAAAATAAAAACAATATATATCATATATAAATATAGTCCCATCATAATGTCCACCATGAGAGGTGGTTGGAGATATTTGAACAATCATCGTTTATTGAGGCCTTAGTTTTCCCTCCACAGAAACAATATGTTATTCATCCATTTGATGGAGGTGTGTGTAAGTGTAGTTGAAATACTTCTCATAACAACATCCTATTATATTTAGGATACTGTTTTTGTTAAAAAAATAAAGGAATAAAAAGATATTATGGGTTGGAGAAGTAAAATAAAAGAAAACAATTTAAGAGAAATCGTTACCTTTAATTTGGGTATCTTCTTTGGTTTGAAACAAAAAGACTTTTTGAACTTCCTTCATCCTAATTTAAGGCATCTAGGGGGAGGATAGGGATGTAGGTAAATTAATTGGGCAAAGGTTGGATGAACCAAATTGATTGAGAGGTGTGAGGAATTGGTTATAAGTGGGTTCATTTTATAAGGGGGAGAAGGGGCTCTATAGGAATGTGTGAAAATATTATTTTATTATATAATTATATTCGGTTTCTTGTGGTCCAAAAATAATTATAGTTGAAGATTATATGACTCATGGTAGAAATAAAATCATCCAATAAGAATTGGATAGGTTTTGTATAATATTTTAATCATTATAATCTTATTTATTTAAATCATTTATTGATGAGGTAAATACTGCATCATTATTGTGTTACAAATAATTTAATTTATTCGATATCTAAAAATTATAAAAAAATTATATCATATAGGAAATATTTTGATATTTCTAAAAAGTATTTATATTATAAAAAAGGACTTATATAACACCATAAAAAAAATTAATTTTCCAAAATACTTTTGTTTTTGTCATTTTTGGCTTTACATTAAATTAATTAATCTAAAGTGACATTATCATTCATAAGTTTCTCCATGGGGTCCTAAAATCGACCCAAAGATTCCTATGGTCATATATGTATCAAAAAATAGGATTATTACACGTTTAAAGGTAATTATATATTATTATAATATTTTTTCCCCTTATTTACGTGATTTCTCCTTTAACCACGGTAAATAAAATATTTACAGAAATAAATATTTAAAATGTCTAAAAATAAATGTTACCTATTTACACAATTTAGGCCTCCTAATTCCGAATATTGAATACATTTTTACAAATTCAAATCACAATAGTGGAATAAATTAATTCAAAATTAATTCTTCTGGTCAAAACAAAAAGCGTGTTTTTAAGAAATAATAAATATCAAAAAATTAACACTTTTTTATGTCCAATTTCAAAGTGAAATTAATTCCAGTTACCAAAATTGGATTATATGGTAAAAATATATTATAATTACACTTTTAAATCAATTAGAAATATAATCTATCCATAAAATAAATTAGATTAAAAGGCACTTTTGAAATAAAATAGAATATTTTCACTATTCATTAAAAGTTATCTTTATCAGAAAAATCCCTAAAATTCATAAAAAGTAAATTTTTATGTACCCATTCTAAATAAGGATTTTATATAGTCAATTATAATGTATTAAAGTGAACAATACTATATTTCAAAAGGGTTCTCCATTAATAGGTCGTAGATCAACCTTTTAATGTAAATTATTCTTAAAATTAGATTCATTCGCATTTTAAGTCTCTAACTTTTTATTGGATAAATGTAAATACATTTAAAAATAATGTATAATCAAATTGTAGTTTTATACCTTCATTCCCGCAAATAAAAATGCTAGGATTTAACAAAAATTTAAAATAATAATATTATATTATTAGTGTGCAATGTATGATTTCAAAGAAACTCGTCGTTGCGTATCTGGTACACTATCGAACATAGAAACCCATTTAAAGTAAAATTAATATTTAATTCACAAATATTAGTAAATATTAAAATCTCTTATTCTTCATTTAAATGGGATGTTATAATTATGCTCACAACCACCAGAAATCTGGGGGTCTAGTTCCTCTTAGACTCCCTCAATAATGTCGAACTAAGGCAACAAAGACAATAATGAATAATGTGAATAATAACTAATAAAAAAAAGAAAAAAAAGGTAAAAATATATTTAGAAAATTTTTGTTGGAAAATGACCACATATTGGGGATATTTTGGGGGGATACCAAAAAATATGAGAATAATATGATTTAAACTACATAAAATATAGAACAAGTTCAGGAGAATGTCATGAATTACTAGAAATCAATAAGAATAATTCAAACTATCCATGATTAATTAAAATGGGAGGAAATAAAATATATAAATTTTCCAACATTGGTATTCTGACATTTTTGGCATAGAACACATTCACTAGAGACAAGGATCCTCCATAACATTTGCTTCTTATCGTTTAACATTGATCCGATCACCGATTGTCATCTGATATCGAGTCACTAATGATGATTATCACATCACTTTTCAATCTAATCCTAGGGTTTTTTAAGTAACCGAGTAAAAAATTCATATGAACACACATATATATCATTTTATCTATTTCAATTAAATTAATAAATATTAATAATTTATTTTAATTTCATCTCATCCACAAATGGTTACATAATATGATCATACTTCTCCAACGAAATTTTGGTGGTTCATAAGGCGAATCCCACAATACATATTCATCAGTGGAGTACGATTTTTGATCACATACACTAATAAGGAGATATTCCATTTTATTGAGAAATTATGCACATGGGATATAATATATATTTAATATTCAGGGAAAATTATTTCAAGGATCACCAGGCTTTGAATCATACATCATCTTAAAACCTGGATCTTAAAATATTTTATAATATATTTCAAATTCATAAGATAGAAAAAATATTTTATAAATTACTTTATTATTCATGATTTTCATCACTAAAAAGAAAAAACATAAATTAAATTTGGGGATACTAAGCTCACATCTGGCTCTCTCACTACCATGAGATCTCCAACCTTCACCCATACAACAACAAAACACAAACCAAGTGAATGATCTACCCTCAAAAGATCCTATGATTTTGATACCCAATTTCCATTGGGTAATCTGTAAAGGTGTCTCCATCATCGATTTCTATCTCACTATAGTCTATATCATTTGTATGATCGTCCTCATATCTCCACATCCCTAACACAAGGAAGTAATCATGAATCTATCTTCAATTTTTGGTGTAAAGAGAGGTAATGATTAGCGTCACCAAACTTCTTCTAAATCATGAGTGGATTTATGAACAGTAGGGTTAACAATTCTCCCAAGAATACTATCCATAATCCTCATCATTGGTATATTATCTATAAAACATGGTCACCCTGACGAAACATGAATTACATACATTGTTAAAATTTATATTTTTTCCCCATTTTTATGCAATTCTCATTCTCATACAGATCACATATAACATCTCTCTCATCTCTTACACTATCAATTCCCCCAAGAGAGATTCCACACGGATCACAGTCTAATATAAGGGTGACCTTTGAGGACTCTTGTACAGGGCCTCTAATGTTTCCATGATGGTGGTAAAGTGATAGATTTTATTATATGTAACTTATTCTAATTTTATGTGATCCCCATAGCTCCGGTCGATGTCTGACATGTAGGCCATCAACATATCCTCGAGTAACTGGATAGTGACCACATTTTGTCCATTTATATGGGGATTATAATATGTACTCATTTTAAAATTTGTCTTGAACACCCTCAATAATCATATTCACAACCATGATGTGAACTACATATCATGATCATATAAAATTATTGATGGAACCAAATAAAAACAGAATATATGCTACACATACAATATCCCAATGATCTACACTAGACTATGCTCCATGATAGAAAGGATGGGTGTCTACTTACTATATTGTTCTACTATCACCCAAATGGTATTATGAAATATCACTATCAATGGAAGACCGATAAAAATTTCCTTGGTTATTCACTCCCATTTCCACATTGGGATCTTAAGGTAAAAAAAACTATCAAAACTGGGTTCCTAGCCTTAGTATGATGTCATGTAAGACACTAATAGACGAACGAAAAAATTACCCCCTCATTATATCCCATAAAAACTACCATTGAAGTACCATGTACATCTTACCAACACTAGGATGTGTAGAAAATAGACATGACTGAAGGTCCATAATCACCTCCTATCAGGTCATGATCATAACCCCCATACCTATGTTGTGAAGTGTGGATCAATTAGCTCTTTTATAGAATCCATCCATTGAATTTCACAAGAATATTACTTCGTGTAGGACCTCAAAGTCAATTCCTCCCAACTTTCCCTCACATGTTGGAGAATTAGAGGAATAAACTCCATCGAATGAAGACAAACTACACCTACCTGATCTACCAGGTTTAGATTCAATGAATCCAACAACTTAAACACCTCCTCTACTAGTGGTGAATATGAAATCCTTCTAAGAGAATCGACCACCACATTACCCTTCCCAAAAAGTATTGAATATTTCCAAGTTATTGTCCTGTAGTAACTTCAATCAGTTCCTCTAGATCAAATTTAGATGTCTCTGTATATATACATACCTGAGACTCATATGGTCAGAGTAATCAACTATGTTCAATTACGAATTATTGTTCCTCTATGTAAATATAGTGAATACTACCACTTCCAACTCGTGGTCATGAGTCACATAGTTCTTCTCGAGGGGTCTCAACTAACTCATCCCATCTGGGATCATTTCCTACCTCTACATCATCTCAAAGAAATTCCCACCTCTAGAGGCATTGGAAATCACTATGTAGTCCATTATATGCTCTGGTATTCTCAAAATTATAGCAATAGTATGCCTCATCCAAAAATCCTCAAAGGTTCATTAGAACTGCCCTATCTAGTTAAACGACATCCCATTACATATCAGGATGGTTACTGGGGTTATAATTCAAATTAATTATTCCATGAAGATCATATTTTACCCCCAATATATTTTAAAAATACTCATATATGAAACACTCATGGGTGACTCCCAAGAAATAACTGATCCAATATATGATATGTCCAAAACTAATCTTCTATCAAAAATGACATTCTATAGATATGAGACCACGTAGATCTTGAAGTAATCATTGAGAGATTACCATAAATATAGTGATCTCAAAGCAAGTATAAGACTATTTTTTTGTGTTACATGTCCATCTCCTCATTAAAGAGTAAATGATTATATCCTCATTGATGAAAACAACAAATTAGATCATGTATGGATAGATATTTCAATTCATAAGATTGATAACCATAGTGGGAGAATTTATCCCCAACAAAGACATCCCTAGGAACTCATAATGTTTTTAGTGACATTGAAATTCCACCATTAGAATATCATCCTCAAAAATCATTATCCAGTGGTAGAAAATATTGAAATAGATTTTTGGTAAACATATCATGCATCACAGCTAATCAATTATTTATTCAATCCTTGTAAAGGGTTACTTATTCTCTATCTTTGCCTTGTTTAGGTGACATAATCAAGACAAAATTATAGGATCCCATTTTCCTTTTTTTATCAACAAAATTGGATATGCCCGAGAAAACACACTGGGAATGATAAAACCCACCAATTAATGGTCCTCCAACTGCACCCTCAGCACTAAGAGAATAGTAGGGGCCATATGATATGATGAGGAATATACCAGAGTGGTAGTAAGGATAAATTCAATGTAGAACTCCATATTCTTCCATAGAGGTAGTCCCAAAATTTACTCGGGGAATATTTCCATATAATCTAACATGATTGAAGGAAACCATATTATCGAAGAGCCCACTAATCATAGGGATAAATGTACCATATAACAATTAATGGGTTGGTCCTTCTTGATATTAAGACCAATTTGATATACAATGATATCCCATTATCCCATAATTGAGAATCTAATATCATATATCCTATGGAATAAAAATCATCTATGGTGATATTATATCTAGGATCATACATTGTGGAAGTATTCAATACACATGATGATTTCATATCATATCCTCGCCATTAGCAAGAGGACCCACGTGAAACTCTCTCTCTTATGTTATAACTAACATTTTTTGTAGATAAATGATTTCACAGAAGCATTTCCTTAAGGAATCATAAGCCAAATATAATGGGATAAAGTCTTATATGGGTGACCTATCACCCGTACTAAGAGGAATGAGATGAATGAATGACTCGTGACAATGTTTACTAGTGCTGATGAAAGAGTATAATAAAAATCGACCATACCTCTAAAAATATCATGATATTCCTGGCCATAAGCCTCTATATAATGCAACTCCTTGTGGCCATAACCTCCAGCTCCCTAATCCGGACATGGACCTACAGGTGGTAGTGATATGAGTATCACTTAACAATATCTAACAACAATGTATCCTCCTTCTAGAGACCTTCATACCACGATAGTAGATTTTCCTCCAAGGGCGATACCCTAGCCTCGTCTGAGAGATCTTTGATCTTGGTGTTGCCTTTATCATGGAAGTCTATTGGCTACATGTCTACCATCCTCTGCATGTCGGTTCGAGATTTCATGTTCAATGTTACCTATCTTGTCACATGCATAGAATCACCCCTCTCTAAGAAATCATAGTCCTCTATGCAGTCCATGAGTACCATGACCATGTGATAGAGCCCAACCATCAGATGGTTTCCTATTTCAAGACCCTACTAACCCGTGCTTACAAACTGCTAGAGATGAATCAGCCCCCTAATTCCCACATCAAGCTCCAGCTGCCTAGTTCCCCTCATAGAGGATTATATCTTTCAATAGTTCTTGATATTTATCTTCAGTAGATGTTGGAATTCCTAGGGGTACCTCACTATCACATATATATATATGAGGAATCCCTTATCCAAAATTAGCACCTAAAAGTAACTATCTCAAATCATGTCGAGGGAGTACCTTGTAAAGTTATAAAACCTTGTAGAATTCTCAACAATGATCATCCCTACAAGATGCAGCTCTGAGTGACCCAGAATATAAACAATGTACATACACGAGGTTTAGTAATCGTTAAGAAAAATCTATTGTAATTTTAATGTAGAAATTTTCACCCCATCATGTGTCTGCATGATGAGACTCCACCAGTTCCCCACTACTCAATGGAAAAATAGGGTTTTTAGCATAACCACCCGATTATATGGGGTCTACAGAATTTTGAAAACACTAATCAGAAACATCATACAATATTCTCTACTACCTTGGGATTTGACTCACCACAACCCTTAATATCCTTTAGAGTTTGAGAAAGAAGAGTGTGACAACTCAAAAAACATATTTATCTTACTTTACTGGAATTATAAATTTCTATAAAGGTGTGTGTGTTGCTGCATACTTTTCTTGAAGAATGTTCTCTAAAAAAATCCATTGAACTGTGGCCCCATCACTCATCATATCATCATCAATATCTTGAATTGGTAACTAGAATAACATTCAATTTAGATAATCCTATAAATTTATCAAGACACACCACGATTCAATGAGAATATATATATTGGCATCTTACATAAGGAGGATAGTAAAATGACTCAATATTTTATGTATCATGCACTAATGTTCCCCATGACCAATGTATTTGTATACAGGGTTGAGAAGTATGTAGTCAGATTAATAGTGAAAGGATACATCAGCCAATGCACCAACATTAGGTTCCCTTGAATGAAAGCGGATTTCAAGACATGTTGATACTCTTTAACTAAATTCACAACCAATCCTCCAAAGGGGGAAACCCTCTATGAAAATTCCCATGGTCGAACCACCTATGATACAAATCTCCCAAGGCCCGAACTCTCGAGGCTACCTAACTGACATAATTCTGATGTGAAACTACAATAATCCACCCACCGTAGGACAAGGTATCCAGATAGTTTCTAAATGAAATAACAAAAATGTGTGGAATTTTCCTATAGTATGTATACCCATTCACCAAACCATATCAATACATATGTGAAGAGTAATATTAATAAATGAAAATAAAATCATGATTAAAAATCATGCTTGTAATAGATACAAGGGAATACAAACATGTTATGTAGTGTAATATGAATATTAAAGGAAAAAATACTCACCCAACATGAAAAGATGTCTGATCCTAAAAATAATTGGAATAGAAAGAAATCTACGAGATCTGAAATCCTGATATTCCGGACTTGACAATGTGGTCAAATTCACACATGTATCACTAGGATCCACCAATTCCACCACTAGCCACTCCGTTATTTTTCAAAAGACATGATATTTGTGGGAAAACACTTTCATGGGGGAGTATATACATACCCATTAAGATTCCTAAAAAAATAAAGAGGGATCAATAAAAGACAAGAGGGAAGTAGTCATCCCATCCCAAAGAGAATGGGATACAAAACACAATGACAATGAAGTCTGTATATATATAGGTACTCATATAAGAAGCCTAGTTGTGAGAGAAAGGAGGTATCCATCTCACAATACGTACCTGGACATTGAGGAAACCTATAACTCCAAAATTCCATCATTAGTGGCCAAAATCTTACATACCAAAATAAGTAACCATTTAGAGGGCATAAAACTCACCACTTTAACACATTGATGAGAATGCAAAATCTCCATGTAGAGGTCTCACTCCCTACTGGATCAGTGGGATTCCACTTAATAGTAGATGAAAAATTCGTTAATATAACTAAATGATACCAATTTTTAGGTGGAGGACACATTTCATGATTCATCAGGATGGTACCTCTCTGTAGGTTGAGTAACCATTCCCGAAAATTACTAGAGGGTACCCCTTAGTATGTAGATGACCCATACCCTGCTACAATAGGAGGTTACCTCTCTATTGGTAGAGGACCGATTCCCTATTAGTGTAGTGGGGTTTCCATCATTAGAATGATTAATCATTCCCTGATATGATAGGAGGGTACCAAAATATCGTCTGGGGACCAATGTTATGGTATAATATGTGGGTATCACTCTATTTGATATGGGTCCATAACATGACCCAACAATGGGATAGCCTATTGTAGGTAGATGACCCATTCCCTAATCAAATATAATGGAACCACTTAGTTAGTAGAGGACATGTTCTCTAATACAATAGGTGTGGGGTGGGGGTTACCACACAAAAAATGATGAGGGGTATGGGGGAATCAATCCCTAGTATGATATTGGGATTGCCAGCCCCAAACTATCTTGAATATTCATCCTTGATAATTATAATACTTGAAAGTCTCTTTATGATGAATCAATCTTGTAACAACTTACATCATATTTTAAAACCCAATATGTGTACCACCATTGTTTTATATGTTGAAATACAATCTGAGTAGGATAATCTTGGGTCAAAATCTATGTCAAAACAAAGGATATATTTGTGGTACAAGTTTCATAATGAAGTAAAAGGATTGTAAGGGGATCCAAATGGCATGTGACATCACCTAAAATCCTAGATGTGTCCTCACAAATACATGGATTTCTACCCATATAGTAATACCAGATATGTAAGAGTACTAAATGGAACATCTTGATCTCTATGGGCTGAGCTGCATTCTCATAGCCTTGCCCATGCCTATCATTCCATGTCTATGTGTCAATTCATGTCTGTACCCATGTACTCATGATGTATACATAACGACACTAGTTTTAGGCCACAAGTCATGTGGGGTTCCACATGACGTGTGATACCTTATCACTTGGAAACACTAGCCTACATATATTGTGATCTACAATGTGTCTATTCACCTTTGTACACATCCTGTAGTTGGGTTTCTTACAGAATTTTCTACCCATCACATGGATCCTAGTTCCACCATTCCCACCAATAAACCTCCCAATTCCACCTTTTATTTCACCAAAATCATGGATAATGATTCTGGTCCTTGATTTCACAGCCTTTGGTGGAAGTAAATCAGAACCTAACCTCTCATGGGACTCACATATCACATCCCGCAAGACTCATATATCGTTTACATATATGATTTGGATCTAGGATACATGAATCCATCACTTCAAGCCACAATAGTACTAAATATTTACAAAACACACTAATCTGGTCATTTTTCGGACAAAAACAATGAATCCATGTGTCCGGTAATGCTCGGACCTTCCCGAAAATGTCGAATCGTTGCATCGTTGGACAATGATGATGACTGTGAAGAACAGGTGGGGGAAAGATGCAAGAATTAAATTAAAAAATTCAGTATCTAAGATTTATTCTCTATTGATCATGGATTTGGAATATCTGTAGTAATTAAAATGGAAAAATAACAATTATTTGATTCAAAGAATTTAAATTATATAATGGAATCTAGAAAAATATTGAAGTCACCTAAAATTTAAGAAAAAAAATTAATTCATGCTTGATTAACTAAATATGGTGTAAAAAACAACTTTAACTACCATATCAGTTGGATGATTCTTCGTGTATAATTCAATCTTCAGTGAGAAGGATGATCAAATAAACTCAATACCTAGTGAATCACAATCATCTGATTTGATGTTATCATATCATCTCAAACTACCAATGAATGTTCTCAGAGATACTCTCAAAAACATAACTAGATTATGAGACAAACCCTAGTGAAATTAAATAATGAATAATTTATTGAAGATTATATTTAGGTCAATTGAATTAAAATAAAAAAATTAATCAGATATTTTAATTAAAACATACCTTCCAATAGAATACTCATCTGAAAATCAGACACCGACCATCTTTACATTACGCATATGGTAAACCCCATCTTCCAGCTTCAACGTTGTTATCCGATTTTTTGATTTAGACTCCATTTAGGTTATATTAAATATTGTTTCAAAAACATTGATTGTGTGATATAAATTATATATATTATCATTATAAAATTAATCTTCGGTTCACCATGTATTAGAATCTTGCATCATCATTTCATCTAGCTCATGAAATATTTGTTAATATATTTTAAAGTAAATCATACAAAAAACAGAGTCAGTAAATATTATCCTTATTATGAAATATTGATATATTTTTTGATTCCAAATATAGAATCATTTTTATATGATCCCATTCCAAAATGTAAAAATTTAAACTTTAGGGGAGACCAATAAGAATGATGAAAAATGGTTTCTTGATGAGGTAATTTTCACATGTAAATAATTTAATATCAAAAATAAAAATGGATTTCAATCCAATGAAAAATATTTTATTTATTATAATATAATTTTACTAATCACAAATTTAAAAATAGTATATATATATCAGAATTTAACTTTTAAATTTATTAAACAAAAAAAAGATTTCAATGAAAACAACTATTATCATGTATTCAAAAAATTATTTTTATTGAAAAACATCTCAATAGTTATCTCTAAAATAAATTTGACATGCCCATTTAAAGAAATGATCATCTACTAAAATAAATTTTTCTAATGAGGTAAAAATTAGTTTTATTTGATGTGTAAAAATTATGAGGAGACCACTATTCATAAAAGTATAGTTTTTTAAAACATTTCATTTTCATTAAAATTTTTCTCACATTATATCTAATAATTTGATATACATTGAATTTATTGTTTACATGTATAGATGATAAAATATTCAAAATTTAGTTATCCCTATTCATTTTATTCATTTTAATTGCTAGGTTACAATGATATAATATATTAAAATTCATTTAGACTCACAGTTTTCTGTACTATATAATATAAAAGATAAAAACATTAATTAAATCCATTTCACATATCGTTTTATCTCTGTGTTACATGTCTTATAATCTATTGAACAAAATTTTATTATTTAATAATATATATTTGTTATATACTACCCACCATTGATAAATTTCATCCTCAAAATTTGAACATTCAGATGGAAATAAAGGCTTTCCTGAATGAAAATATATTTTCTGAAAATTCACATTATATAAAGTGTACAGAAAACATCTTCATAAATAGGGAAATTGAAATATAAATGACATCTTGAATAAAACATAACAAATTTTCCATGTGGATATCATTGGTGGGATGTGAAAATAAGGACACCTGAAAAGTCATTAATAATTATGGAGCATAATATAGATCATTGATCACATTAAATTTAATATTGAAGAGTTAATTGATGTCCAAAAAAACATAAATATATGATGAGTAACAAGACTATTAGATTCATCAGATATAGAGATAATTTGATTACATTTTTTATTCCAGACCATTTTAATAAAATCAAAAATTCCTCTTACTATCAATGAATGTAAGGATATATACTCACTTGTTATATTTCTATTTTATAAGGACAATTTCATCCTTTGGTTGTGATTTAATTAATTTTAACTTTATTTATTACTAAAATAAATGAATTTACACTAAGTTATTTATATTTCAAAATAACTAAAATTAAATTTTAAAAATTCAAATGATTCCATGAAATCATAAAAACAAAATTGACTTAGCATTAATGATCGTATTGACCTTAAATGTTATCAATTCTTTTAAAAATATATCTATAAAGTGTAAAGGCATTATTCCAAAAATAATTTTTACTAAACCAATAATTATCCAAAGAGTTGTTTTACTATAAAAGTAACACACATTACAATAAATAATTTTTTAATTACATTATCCAAAACATAAAATTTAAATATATTACATTAAAATCTTCCTCAAAATTTTACTTATCAACTGAAAAAATTAACTTTTATCCAAGGAAATTCATTATAATTTTTTATTAAAATTCTTCTTTAATGGGTTTTAAATAAAATGTGAATTATCCAAAGAATATACCCAAGGTGTTTTAAACCATGTACCTAGTAAGGACCCATGTAGTATACCAGGTGATCATCCAGTCAAATTCAAATGTTCTCCACTCAGAGTTATTACCCATAGGTACAACTATTCTAGAACCATGTCCCATTATAGTATCTAGAAAAGGATAAATTTCAATGAAAACCCACATATTATATTCTTCTTTATATATTAAATATGTTCTTTATACATATCTTCAATATATATAATAGAGTTATGTTATCTAATATGTGTGATACTAAATCTAGTTCCCATGGTTTCGAAAAAACATTCTGGTATTCAAACTCTAATGTACCATAACCCAGTAACCTAGATACAGTGGTTACATTACTACATTGGCATAAGATATAAGTGATTACATCCCAAGAAACATAATAGTTTAATTTTCATAGTAAACTATATTCATATATGGTTCCCATATTACATTTTAATATACAAATTACTATTTTTGTTTTATAATATCATTATTCTCTCTACCATATCCTTGCATATCATTTATAGTAAAACACTGTGATTCCAAGGATATAATTCAAAATAAGGGTGAACTAAAATTCTAAATAAAAGTTACATAAATTGGAATATATCATGATTTAATAAATAATTTTAAATAAGGAATAATTTTATAACCATAAACCCACACTCCTAAATTTGGTGCGGAAATCATCAAAATTATATTACAATCATTAATGTTGATTAAAGAGACCCAATTTTTTTCACCCAAAACCTAAAATATAAAATGATATATTAGATCAATTAGATTACAAATGTTGTTTTATGTTTAGAGTTTTAGATAATTATGATAAACTATTAAATAAACACTACTTATGTCTCTAAATTATCATTTTCCCACTAATGCTAACTTCTCTTATTTCACATTATGTCATCATCATTATCAATGTGAAATCATTAAAAAAATAATTCTTTCGATGTCATTTTTGATAACAATGGGGAAATGAAACATAATAAGGGTGATTTTAAATTCTTAGTAAGGTTTAATATTTTTATTAATAATTGAATGTCAACAATGAGAAAAAGATGTGTATAAGGGTATAATGACATAATCACAGTGTATAATAAAATCTTAAAAGAACTCCTACCAAAAAATAACTGAATCCACAATCATGAAACGTAGAATAAGGATTTATAAAATGATTTTTTCTGGAGAATAAATAATCATGAGCCTTGTGATAACAATCTGTATCGAAGGAAAAATTATAAACCCATAAAATGAATTGAGAACACATATTTGTATCATGGAAATACATCTTTTCAGAGACCTTAAAAAAATGTTATAATTAAAAAAATTCTTTGGGCTACTTCCAAAATAATTATCTATAGAAAAAAATCATTTCCCAATGCATTAAATTAAAATTTGAGAACCATAAAACTATAACTTATGTCGCGCTCAGCCGAAGCTATCTGTGTGCACCCATCATATATAATTTTACATAAAAACTAGATGAATAATTTTAATAGTTCATTAATTATATAATAAAACTCATAAGACAAACTTTATTTTTTTAGCAACATGATTATCCCATAGAAAATACATTGGTCCCATGAAACTCCCTTTGAAAAATGATTAACCCGAGGAAAATAATCGTGCTCTATAACAATCTATTTGAAATAATATTTATCTATGAAGAGAAAAAATAAGGTTGATATCATTAAAAAATATCACAATTGGTGCATAAGTGATAACATGTTTTTTTTAACATTGAATAAAGGGAATATAATAAAAATAACATTAAATGATTTTTTAGGAAATTAACATTATCATATTGAAAAATAAATTCTTAAAAAACAAAATATCACAAAATATTGGGATAATTTATTTCATTTAAAAACCCATTAGAAAAATATAAAAGAAGTATTAAAAATAATTTAATACATTTATTAAGGATAATATACATTCTATTTTTGAAAACATATTTAGATACTAAAGCATTTTGAAAATAATTTTCAATCAATATAACATAGAAAACATATAAAAAATGGTTTAAAAATAAATTAATAGTTTTATTTATGAACATATCATTTCCAATTTGAAAAAAAGCTTTTTAAAACATAAAACAATTTAAAAATATTTTTCTTGGAAAATAATATTGATAACTTCTAAAGGAATATTTAAAAACATAGAAAAAATTTCTTGAGGATAATAACCTTTCTAGTTTGAAAGACATTTTTTAAAAAAATGTAATTATTTAAAATTATATTCTTTTAAAATTACCTTGAAAAAAATTAAAATGAATCCAAAATGTTTTTTATAAAATTTCAGGTGGAAAATACACTTTAGTTGTGGAAAAATACGATTTTTAAATAATTTTCTTTGAAAATGACCCTAAAAACTAATAAATTGTGATTTAAAAAAATAATTTCCTTAATGGGATGAAATTTCATTAATTACCAATTTGTTAACACAAAGGATCCATTCAAAATTTTGATAAATCCCAAAGGTAATTGTTTAGAAAATTACATAAATAATGTATTATAAAAATTATATAAAAATTAGAAAAAGGGAAAAATGTTCATGAATTATTAATTTGATATTTTTTATGACATTTTTTAGAACATTTATAGAGAACAAGGTTATAGAAGAAGAATAGTTTTTCACTGATGAGATAAATAAAGATGATATTTCATGAAAAAAATATTTTGAACTCTTGAGTATTTAATGAGATGAAAATGAAGGGAGAATATGTATTATTGTGAAATATGGATTTTAAAAAATATTCATGTGTTTCATGAGAGTCAGATCAAAATATTTTATCATCACAAACATAATCCTAAAAAATCCTAATAAATAAGGATATTGTAACAAAAAAACATTACCACTTCGGAAATTCTAAATATTATGAAAATGATGAAATAAAATTATATAAAACATAACAAATCATTTAAATAAATATATTAATGATATAGAATAAAAAAATATCATATATATTAACCTCATAAATGAATTAAGCTACATAAAAAAATGTATGTGTAAAAGATGACAAATTGATACAAAAATCTATTACTGCTTTGGTAACATTGAAATATATCCTCCATGAAATATAGATCCTAAAATGGATATGTAAATACCCATAAGTTTCAGAATAATCATCATGAAATACATTCATTGGTAGAATATTCAACATATAAATAAATAGGTCATGAAAATGGCATGTGTCTCTCAAATGTAAAAAGTGAGAAGGAAATCCATTACATCAAGTCAAGAAGTTCCTTGTATATACATTAACTCATGTATAATTAGATTAAATAAATTATTTAATTTCTTAAGAAAATAATGCATTTTTAATAAATTATATAGAAACCATTTATTTCCTTATTTTTAATAACATATTTATATATTTAATCAAGTAAGACCACATTGACTGTTTGGAGGACATTCAGTTCATTGTTTCAAAAGAGACATGATGTGTTGACTCTGGTAAAAGTGGATGTTATTTAAACATATAAATAATAATATTCATTATGTAATTATCATATTTATTCTTCGATTATACTTTTAAAACCAATCAGTTTTTTTAATATGAAAATTGAACTACGTTACCATTGTGGAGACGGTAGGTCATAAGTATGTAGGAGTAACATTTCTCATTTTCAATGATCATTTTAGAAAAAAGATATTTATTATTTTATTTTTTATATAATTATAATAATATCATAAATAACATTTAATTAAACTAAACATACTTATATAAATCATTTATTTGATGTGTTAATGAAAATAGAATCACATCGCTTCGTAGTGATGGGAGTCCACAAGTACACAAACACTGTTAAAATTTATTATGGTAAAAAATAAAATGATATTATATATATATATATTGATAAATTTTCCTCAATTATAATTATGATTTAATTAATATCATATTTTTTTAAAAAAATATACTTATTAATATACATGTACAAAATTAGTGAAACACAAATAATATCACTTTGGGAGGAAGTAATTTGTCGTACACGGAAGTGACATTATTGTATAATCCATGGATAGGAATGTAAACATGTATATATTATATCATATCCCCATATTTATAAATATTTATTGAATATCATATATATAATTTAAATTCATCATCAATTAAATCCTTGAGAATAGATGATGGAAAATGGATGACATTGGTTCGTGAGACAATAGTTCTCCGTACAAACAAATGATGACACAAATCCCATTGGATACAATATGGTACTTATTTAGGTTATAAAATTAAAATAATAACATAAATTTTTATATAATATTATTCTTTTCATATTAAAATAGTTGAAAAAAATTTCAGCAGTTGGAAGATGAAATATAGAAAAAAAATCATATCAAGAGTTTTAACTCTTATCATACAAAATTATTAGATTTTTTACTAATGTATTCATAAAATGAACTTATTACCAAATAAATGACCCTAGTATGAGGTTATTTATGTTGGGAAGCGATTTGGTCATGTATTTTAGGATCAAGAAGGGTTTGAATGTCTGATTTAGGGAAGAGTGGGGGTGACCTTTTATAAGTGAGGTGGGAGAAACCCTTGTAATTTTTAAAAGGAAAAGGGTGTACAAAATTTTTTTACTTTCTTAAAGGTTCCAGAAAGTATTATTCTAGAGAATTAGAAATTATAAGGTCGAAATATTAGCATAAAATAGTTTTAAATTTTTATTGGTCATATTGACCTTATATTTTTAGTTTAACATCCGGTAAACCCGTTTTCACCTTAACCGTGGTAACTTTATTTCTCCTTTTTACTATAATTATGTTTGAATGTTATTTTGAACATTTTAGATATTATAAATTATTATGATTAAAAACATGGAATCCATTTTACCAAATTTAATTGATATATGTTGAAAAATTCAATTTAAAAAAACCAGCAGGAACGGGGAAAAAGTGGGTTTTTAAGATGTGTATTTTATTAGCGAAAGACGACATTATATTAACACAGTGAATAATTATAATTATTATATAAATAATAAATAATACTTATTTATAAATAATATAAATATTTAATTGAAATTATTACATATTAGGTGTTGTTTAAATTATTTATATTGGAGAAACATTATGCACTTTGAAATAGTTTTTAGAAAAACACTATTTTTATATTAAATAACAAACTGATACAATAATAATATATTATTATTTTAAAATAATAATGGGTTTTTCTATAATTAATTAATAATTATTTTATATTAAGTAATACTGAAAATATAATTTATTTTAAAAATTTATTAATTTATTGTAATGAAATAACATTATTTTTAAATATGTATTTACCTTTATTATGGATAAATCATTATTTTCCAAAAATCTCATAATTGCAGAGAAAATAAATATTTATATTATTAGTTAAAAATTAAATTTCCTTTTATCAAATATAGATTATAAATTTACAAACAATTATCTATCCTATTTTTTCAGTAAATGAAATAAATATCATTTTGGAAGAAAACATATTTTTGAAGAAAAAATTTAATTTTCTAAAAATTGATTAATTATTTTGCAACATTTTAAAATTAATTATACTGAGAAGGAAATAAATATATATATATATATTTATATTTCATAATATTTTTAACACTCTTGATACCCTATGAATTAGTATATGGGTTATAACGATTATGTATTTTGAGTGACGTTAATGCTTGTTATTGCATGTTAAATATGCTATCAAACATGGTTATCATTCCTAAAATCATTGGTTGTTACATCCTCCCCCATTAATAAAGTGCTTCATAATAATTAGAAATTAATCATGGTAATCAATGGATGGATATTTTAAAATACCTTTTTGGGTAACTCACATCATATAAAGGGGTAATAAAACATCAACCTGATATGATAGAAAATGATGCAAGTAGGATATGTGGAAAAACAAACACTATGTTTTTAAAGACGCGAAAATATGAGGGAAGTGAATATTTTGATGTGGAATAAAAAAATAATTCGAAAATAATGAAATGGACTGAAATGGAAAACTGATCAAAAAAATGTGAATGATCAAGAAAATGTTATCAACCATAAAACCCTAAAACAAAGGGGTGAAAATAGTCATTTATGTCATCATAAATGGTGGTAAAAGGAAAAAATATTGTTTCAATATCATTTTTTGAGAGTATGAATTAATTTTACATCTATAATAATATCATTAAGTCATATTCATACATGTTGAGTTTCATTTTATTCTTTTTAAAATTTCAACAATAATGTCATCTTTTTGTCGAAACTATGAGTATTAAAGATGAATATTTAATTAACGAATCACTAAAAATAAAATAATAAATTACACATAATCATAAATCAGACAAATAACTATTACACTACTATTTTTACAATAAAAATAACTACAATAAATATAATATGGTAAGTGAATTCCTAAAATGAATAAAAATTCTATTGATGAAAGAATAAATTAATCTCTAAAATTAAAAATTAAAACCCACAGATAAAACTAAATCATTAATAAATTACCTCAACATTAAGAATTTTTTTACTATAATGGAATATCATACATTTCATATTCAAAGCCCAAATATATTGTTATTTCTTATGTAAAACTAATCATTTATCCCATAAATAAATTTTTAATCTCATGGTTAACGATATGATAAAACGCATGTCATCAATATACAAGATCATATAAACACAAAATATTATCAATAATTTAAATATTATTTGTTGAAAATTTATGTGAATACAATATCTAAACAATGACATTACAAATTCATCTACCTAATAAAGAATAACATAAAATTCAATAAATAACTTTAAGATCTCATCGGTAAAAACATAAAAGGGGGGTATAAGTATTTGAACTTCTGGTCATCCTTTAACATATAGACCTGTTGATTCTATCAATAAATATTAATATAACCACCCTTGAAATATTCCTAATCTAAAATTTTATATAAACCATTCCTATGATGCTAATTATAATAGCTATAAACCCACACTCTTGGAATATGTGTGGAAATCATTGACATTGCATTTTGATCATTGAAACCGAGGAACGTGACAAAATTTTCACCACACAAAAGAGACGATATAATAATGAAATATTGTGTCACTTAAATTTTCAAGTACCTTTTATGGTTAGAGTGTTATATAAATAGGAAATATTATTCCATAATAATAAATAATTCTTTAAATAACCATTTATTCTATTTAACCATGCTATTTTATCATTATGTCATCATCATCATTTGTATAAAATCCTTTTAAAGATAAATCATTCTAAATCCTTCTTGATAAACTAGGGAAAATGGAACAAAATAAGGGTGATTATAAATTCTCCATAAAGGTAATCTTATTGATTAAAAATTTCAATTCCTCATCGATAATTGGATGTGAATAAAGGTATATTTACACAATAATGGTATATGATACAATCATAAAATAACTCATACCCATCAATACCTAAATCATAAATAATTAAATATGGAATATTTATTTATAAAATTAATAATTAATAAGAATCAATAATCATGAGCCATGTGATATTAATCTTGATCAAAGAAAACATTAAAATCCCATGTAATGTCTAGATAAAATTTGTTATTATCTTTGAATATTATCATTATTTAATCATTGAAAAATAACTATAATTTAAATAACCATATGGATGAATTGTTATATAATTTTCTATAAACATTTATAATTATCCAATGCATTATAGAGCTATTTGTGACACTCGTCATATAAAATACATTAGGATCACCTAGTGTTGTAAAGGCATAACCATCCTATAAAATATATTGAAACCACAACTAGAATAAGTCACTTAAATCAATCATATTAAAATAAAAGATCATAAAAAACATTTGTTCTTTTTATACCATGATTAATTGATGAAAAATAATTGGGTTCAAAAACAATCTATTTAAAACATGATTAACCCACCGAAAAGAAATGGGGTTCATAATAATCTCATTGAAACAATTTAAATATATCTAGAAAAATAATTAGGATGGTATCATTACAAAATATACCCATTGGAGAATATATAATAATAAGGGTGGTTGAATTTGATGAAAGAGAATACCACTAAAAAAATTTGGGGAAAATAACCTATTCATTTTGAAAATTCGGTTTTCAAAAACCTGAAATTCATAAAATATTCTAAAAATACATTTCATTGAAGAATCATTCGATACATATAAATGAGTATTTAAAAATAATTTCAAAAAATTTATTGAGGAAAATATCTTATCCTTTTTTAGAGAACTTTTTGAATTTAATATATATTAAAAATAAATTTCTTTTAAAACAACCATCAAAACATATTAATAAATATTTAAAAATAATTTTACACATTTATTAAGGAAAATCATCATTCCATTTTGAGAAATATTTTTTAAAATATTTAACATCATAAAAATACCATTGTTTGAAAATTATTGTGAAAACATATAAAGTAATATTGAAAAATCATTTAATTTTTTGAGGAAAATATCGTATCAATTATTAAGAATATTTTTTAAATTAGAAAACATTTTTAAATTACGATTCATTGAAAAGAAACATGAAAACACATAAGGTAATCATTAAGATAATTTAAAACTTTTACTGAGAAAAAATATCCTTAACTTTTTAAAAAAACATTTAAATCAAAATAAAAATTAATTTACTTTCATTAAATAAAATTGAGAACTAAATAATTAATATTCATATTAAATTATGGTAATGAAATTATGGAATTTCGTTCATTCTGTGCATTATTACACAAGGATTCAATTCATCTTTTTGCTAATATTCAAAATGGAATTCCATAGAAAAAGAAATAAATATACATTAACAAACATTATTTTAAAATTGATACATGGTTAAGAATTTCATTAATAAATAAATTTATAATTTAAAAATTATTTTCAAAAATACTGTTTAGATAACACTCTTTTGGAAGAAAATCCATTTTTAACTGAAAAGTGAAATATAGAAAAATTTTAATAAAAATATTATTTTTAACTCTTTCGGTCATAAATAGAAAAATAATAAAGGGAAACTTGTATTATCCTAACATAACAATAGGATAGTAAAATTATTGTGTTTATTCACAGGTTTATAATAATATTTTATGATTGTAATCATAATTATAAACAATCCCAATAATATATTATATTGAAACATATAATATTTACCACTTTGGTAACATTGAATTGTAATCCCCCTAAATCTATTAAATTAAAAGAAACATAAAATATCCCTAAAATAAATTTATTAAGGATATAAAATTCCAAATTTCCTATATATTCACCTCATAAATGTAGATAGTTGTATAAAATACCATATACCCCAAAGAAGACAAATTGAGACAAAAATTTCTTATTACTTCGGTAAATTTTAATTGTAGACCCTATGACGGACAGATAAAAATATGGATATGTAAATACCCATAATATTTAGGATACTCATAATAAAATTAATTCATGGGTATTTTATACACCATATATATAAATAGTTCCTGAATATGGCATATGACTCACAGAAGTAAAAAGTAAGAAGAGAATCTCTTACCTCAAGTACATACATTTTTGTATATACATTAACTACTATTTAATAAGATTAAATAAATTATTTTATTCACTAATTTTTTTAATATTTTTATTAATTTATACAAAAAAAATTATTTTAATTATTTTTAGTGACATTTTTAAATATTTAATCAACTAAGTCCACATATGGAGTTTGGAGATTGCCCGATTAATTATTTCATGAAAACACATGTCTGTGGACTATTGTCAAAGTAGCCATTATTTCAAAATATCAATAATAATAATAATAATATTTTTTTATCATATTTATTCATAAATTGTACTTTTCAAACCATTTATGAAAAATATTTAGGCAAAATGCACTACATTACGAGAATATAGACGGTAGACCATACAAACACTTGAGTAATATTTCCACATTCCAATAATAATTATGGAAAGATTATATGTATTATTTTATTTTTATATAAATATGATTATATCATATATACATTAAATATACTCATACAAACCATTATTTTGATGTGGTGATGAAAAAAGAATCACATCGCTTCGTGGGTGTGGCAGTCCACTCGCACATGAATAATATTGTCATTTATTAGTGTATGAAAAACTTGATAGGAAAAATTTTATGAATGATCCTGAGGTGGAAAATTAATGGCATTTTATCTTGAGGTGGTATTCAACTATACACATGAATGGTGATTTCATATACCATTTGAGGGAAGAGGAGAGGTATTTGTGTTATTTCATTAAAAAAATAAAATCTCAGTATACTAATTATAATTTCATTGTTGTATTAGAATAATTGAAGAATATTTTATAGAGGTGGAAGAAGAAATAACAAAAAAAATGCACAATCAAACCTGACACATATTATTTGGAAAAAAACCTTAGGTAACCCCTGAAATCCTACTTATGATGGAATTTATAAGGACCCGTCCTAAAACATTACATAATCATGAATTAAATAAATAATTCAAATTGATGACCTTTTTAGGATTAGAGTTTTAGAGAATTATGATATAACTATTACATCTCAAAAGATAATAAAGTAGACATCTCTACTTAGTTTCCATTTTTTCATAAAATAATCTCTTAAAAAGAAACAAGAAAAATTCCATGATTTAATCATCATGTCATTCCTTGATATCATTCATGACCTTATTCATCTTTAACTCCTGTGGAAAACAATTCCAAAACATGGGATGAGCATAAAATGCTCGGTAAGGGATATAAAAATATGGAAACAAAACATTAGTCCTTGTATACATAAGAATCAATGAAATCATTCGTTAATCATAAAACTTAATAACTTTAACATACCTCATGAAATCATATAATTTATGAATTACTCTTAGATATCATAAGACATAAAGGTAACTTGAGGCATTCATAACATTCTTACATAGGGAGTAACCCTAAAGGTTATGATTGGAATCCCTATCGCAGTATATTCCCTAAATCTAATTGGTGAAACCTTAGAGTGTAACTCCTTCACATTACCCAATTCATTAGAGAGCTATATCTGGATCACCCGCCCCTAGTTTATCATGGAACCACCTGACATCATAAATAATGCCCAAAAACAATAACATAATCGTATATCATAAAACATGCATAAAGGAAACATAAAATTTCCATATTTCAATCACAAGATATCAATACAACTCATTGATATAAACAAAACACTATCAAAACCATTTTCAATACCAAAATAAATGAAAATTAAAACATAGTAATTATGTTTCATTAAAAAAAGTTATGTCCTGTAAAGGAAGCTGAAAATCAAATAATGGTCACGACGGAAGAGAAGTCATTTTCGACACATAGGTTAGATAAAAAAACATTCATTATGTCGTTTAGTAAAATGTTTCGTGTAAAAATATTCCCTTTGAATGATATTAAATGTCAAAAGGATTTTATACACCATATAAAATAAATTCGGGTATAAATCAAAATATGCCTCAATGAAAGGAGTTTGAGATGAAGTTCTGTACAATTATGGTATCCTTAGATTAAGGATAAATTAATTACATAATTATGTCTGAAAAATAAAAATAAACTCAATATAAATGGATATTAAGTGTAAAACATTTATAGGTCATCCACACATATTCATATCATGACATAATCAAGAAGTAGATGTTTAACCCGAAGAATTGAAATTGGGATAAGAAGTTCCCTTATAGAAATCCGACATCCAAATGGTGTCACTTTAAAATTATGAAAATGAGTTAATGAGAGATAAAGAGGGTATATCATAACTTGGAAATAAAATTTACAGCAATAAGGGTATATAAGAACACATCCCAACATTAAGAAGATGTAAATTAAAAGACATAACAAAAAGAATCTTTTTAAAAAGAGGAGGGTGAAAGGTTTCCTTACCGATTTTGGTAACTTTCGAAACGTACACCCCATGAAATAAGGATTATAAAATGTTGATGTAAATAACCGAGACTAAATGTATATTACACAAATATTAGAATAATGGGCAGTACATACACCACTCAAAGTAGATAGTGACAAATATACCATGAATCTCTCGGGAATAAAAAGTGAGATAAAAACCCCTTACTTCATTGTAATAAATCAAGTCATATGACCATAAAAAATAAGAACCAAATTAATCACATAATAACATGAATATAAATATAATGATGATAATATATATCAAATTTTTGTACACGATACACCACATGAAATAAATTATTGGCAAATAATGGAAATCTCATGGAATTAAAAGTGAGATAAGAAATCCCCTTACCTCAAGTTTTACTTGTCACGTTCCTTAATTTATATCCCTGAATAATAATATTTTTTCAATTTATAATTTATTAAGTACATCCTTGATTGTTTATTATTCAATTCATATCACATATTATCATGTTATAATAATTAATTAATTATGTGAGTTCATATCATACGTTTTGTCGATGTTCAGTACATGAGTCAACAATGAACTTGTTTGAAAAGAATTTTCCATGTAGTTATATGTACATCATCTACAAAATGGTATTAATTATTTCAATATCATATATATCCAGTATATATTCATTTTAATCTATTCCATAACATTTGGAGAAAAAATTGAAATTCACTATTCATGGAGATGGTAGGCCGTACGTATGCATGAATGCTATTTCATTTCATTGTCATATTAAAGGAAATAAAACTAATTGAGAGATATATATTATAATTCCATTATATTATATAGGTAAAAAAATATCATTAATTAAATTATTTATAAATTCCATGTTTGGCATTAACAAGTCACATCACTTGAGGGGGCGGTAGTCCACACATCCTCAAATGAAATTATCGCAGTTCCATATCAAGAAAAGCATAAAGATGTGATTTAAAAATAAAATTCAGAAGAATATAGAAAAACAAATTCTATATATATCATATATAAATATAGTGACATCATAATGTCCACCATGAAAGGTGTTAAAAGAAGATTGAACAATCATCGTTTCTTGAGGCAGTAATTTGCCACCCACTGAAACAGTAGGTTCTTTAACCATTGGACGGAGGTGGGTGTAAGTGTACGTAGAATCCTTATCATAAATTCATCATAGTATATTTAGGATAAAAGTGTTATTATGGGATGAAATAATAAAAGTTATTGGTGAGTGAAGAAGGAAAATAAAAGAAAGAGACTCGAGGGTAGACATTACCTATAAATAGGGTAACTCTTTTTTATATGAGGCAAAGGCTTCCTTTGAAAGAATTCTGCCCAAAGTGAGTCTTCTAGAGTAAGAGAGGTGTTTGGAAAGATAATATGAGTATAGGTTGGATGATACAAGGTCTTGAGAGGTCTGAGTAAATGGGTATATGTGGGGGCCTTTTAAAAGATGGAGGAGGGTCACTTTTGGAATGTCTTGAAATGTTACTTTATTATAATATGGTTTTCGGATTTTAAAAGTTCCACAATGATATATTACGAGGATATGGTGATAAGAGTTATAGTTCCTCCCATAAAATAGGTTTTAGAAAAGTTAATGTCTTATATGTTACCTTATCATTTCATTTTATTTAAATCGTTCATTAACGAGGTAATCACTGCATCATCATCTTGTCATAAATAAATAAATTTATTTAATGTCTAAAAATTATAAAAAAAATAATTATGTGGGAAATAATTTTATATTTACAATGACTATTTATATTCTAATAGATAATTAATGTAAACTAAAATAAAATTGTTTTACTTAGGATATACAAATGTTTGTTATATTTCACTTCTTTTTAAAAAATAAATTCATAATTGTCACAATTACACCCATGTGACTCCATGGGCCCTCAAGTCCAGTAAAAAGCTTCCCAGGGTGGAAAAGTACTCAAAAGAGAAAATTAGGACACTATTTGTGGTCATTTTGTATTATTATGATATTATTTTGTTACCCTTAACAACCAGATTACTAATTAATCATGATAATTAATGATAATTATCGTCATTACTATTCATAATTTCCAAAAACAAAAGAGTATTATTTACATAATTTGGACCTTATGATTCGAAATATGGAATCCATTTTACCAAATTACAAACATATAAATTTCAGTAATTAATTTAAAAATAATTCACATTGTCACAACCAAAGACGAGTTTTTAAGAAGTAAAATTTATCAAAAGATTGACATGTTTTTACATTCAATTGAAAAGTGAAATTACTTAAAATGAAAAACACTATATTAAGTGATAAAAAAATAATGAAAAAAGAATTTAAAACCATTTTAAAGGAAAATATAACTATATAATTAAATTAGATGAGAAATCAATTTTGAAGTAAAATGCAGTATTTTCAACTATTCATTTAAAATGAACATTTGTCAGAAAAATAAAAAAAAATTATCCAAACTAAATTTGATATTCCATATTAAAAAATGAGATCCATTTTACTGAATTAAAAACATATAATTTTCATTAATTAATTTTATAATTAATTCTCGCTGTCAGAACAAATAGCGTGTTTTTAAGATACAATATCTATCAAAAGACTGAAACTTGTTTATGTCCAATTTCATTGTGAAATTAATTCCAATGAGAACCATTGAATTAAATGGTTAAAATATATTCTAATTAAAATTTAAACCCAATTAAAAAGATAATCTACCCATATAAATAAATAATATTAAAAGGAGTTTTTGAATTAAAATACAACATTTTTCACTATTCATTAAAAATGAACTTTATCGGAAAAATGAAAAAAATATACACAAAGTACATTTTCATTTCCCGATTACAAAAAATGATGTTATTTTGTCGAATATTAAATAAAAAATTGACAAATAGTATTTTTAAAAATGATTCACCATCATAAGGCGATTAATCGACCTTTTAAAGAATATTATAATATTTATGCTTAAAATTGGATTCATTATTTTCTTAAGCCTCTAACATTTATTGGATAAATATAAAAACAATTAACAAACATATATAATAATTTTGTAGTTAGTTCTATTCATTCCCGTCATTACAACGACTAGGCATTAAATTCCATTTAAAGTAATATTATTATATTATTATTGTGCAACGTAAGATAAAAAACTCAATATTGTGTATTGGGTACGCCATAGAACACAAAACCTCCTTTAAAGTAATGTTAATATTTAATTCATGAATATATAAAATATTCATATTCTTTATTTACCTGGGATGTTACATCCTTCCCCCTTTTAGGAATTGTGTCATCACAATTTTAAAATTGGGCACAGAAACATCAGTGAAATCCCCACATCAGAAAATGAGTAAATTAAACTATCACTTTAAAAGAATTAAAGAAAAGTACAAAGGACACCTTATAAAACAAATACTATGATTCCATTAAAACATGGATATGGAGAAGAATTAATTCCATCCTGTTTTGGGGGAGAGTGATAGAAAATATGTCTAGGAGAAGTTTATCCTCTAGAAAATCACAAACATGGGATAAGTTAAACGATATTTGATTCCCCAGTAGGAAAAGTTAACAGACAACATTTTTGTTTTAAGTTACATTCCATTAAAGATTTTATTTCAGAGCTTAACTAAATCATAAGGAAACATATTTACTGGTCATGTATACTTTCAACTCTTACTAGATTTTTTACACAAACTCATATTTTCTCCAAAAAGTTGAGCATTTAGGATGAATTTTTCACATTCAGAGCGCTATAATCAACTTCTTGAGAATCACCTTATCCAGAAAAGATGATTTATATTTCTCATGTCTTTAGACCTGAACCAAAACCAAAATCATTAGTACAATTTCAGATAATCAACAAAAGGATTATCATTTATAAAAATAAATACTACTCTTAATCTCTAAAATTCAACAAAAAGAACCCAAGGTTCAAGAAAGACCATTAAATAAACAGCTATCCATAAAATTCATCAAAGTAATCCAAACTATTATTTCAACCCAAATCTATGAAAAAATTAATCCCATTATCCTCCAAGATAAATCTTAACATATATCTCCGAATAACATCAGTTACTCTTAATGTCTCATACTGAAAAATAATTAACCTAATCACATATCATCCATGATAGGTTAATATTGTAATAGATAACCCAAAATCAACTTATTTATGATTCATAAGACCATCTAACTAAAAATAATTAGTCATACTAACCGGGGACTCCACGTAGTGCAATGGTAGGAGATAAATACAAGTCGCACATTGGTTGTGGGTTCAATTCCTACAGCTTCGTCCAATGCGGCGGGTTGTCACACAGTTTGCGTGTTGTCCCTTTTCAAAAACTATATAATTGAATAACATTCCCCAAAATGAGAAAAATTCAAAAAAATAACCATAACATATTTTAACGATAAAATTTATTTAATAACATTCGTTTTGCATTCCAAAATCTATTAAACAGTAATTGTCTATAATTGAAGGATCATATAAACCCAAATAGTTCATTATAATTAGATACAAAATAGAATAGATAATTATTCATTGAATATAATTTTCATATATCAAGCATCAGGGTTACACATACTATAAAATTTCTTCTAATGTAATCTCATCATGAAAAGAGCCTTAATAATTTTAAGCATTTCACCATCCTAAAATCTACCATAACTCTTGAATCTCATACATGTTGACTTCATACTCATTCAACATTATTTATGATCCATTAACCATTCCTTTCCAACTTATTCTGAAATACTTCTTTCCTAAAAACAAAATCATCAATCATATCATAAGATTCACTAATAGGAAAACATATGTTACGAAATAATCCATACCTATCATTGGTCATGTTCAGTTTCTTCATCATCAATAGGAATGGAATTAGGTATTGGTAAACAAATATGTGTACGATCCTGGTGATCCCATTCCCAAAACTTCTTCATAGGACATGTGTTTTCATAATGAACATGCACACCACATTTAAAAGATTCAATTAGTCTTTCAGAAAGAACGACATTCACTTTCCTAGAGTCAACTAGATGCTTCCTTTTTCCATGGTAGGTTATTGCTTTATGACCTCCATTTCCACATCTATAACATCTTTCTGTCACATTAAAAAAAATTCTTATTTGTTTTTTTCCAAATATTTGACACATTGGTTCTTGAACATACATACCTTTATGATTATTACCTGAACTTATGTAGAGATTTGTTTCCCTAATATATGATTCCTTATAAAAATCGCTATGTTTTGTGTGGTAAATAATGATTTTAGACATTTGGTTGAGAATAACAATAAGAGTTTTCCTTACAGCACCCATATCATTCGATTTCTCGTTCGGAAAACCGTCACTTTTTTGTTCACATACACTATTACATTAGTGCGTACTAAATCCAGCCATTTACTAAAAACAAAATGGTCAGTGTGAGTATATCAATAAAATCATCATATAATACTAAGATTTATTTATTCATGTTATCTTAAACTCATTCACCTTATCTTAAGAAAACTATGACTCTTTCTGAAATTCAATCCATTATGGTAATGTCACTTATGCTTAACAAATACCCTAACCTCTAAAGTTATCTAAACTGATCTCTGATGCCAACTATAAGGACCTACCATAAAACATTAAAAAATCATGAAATAAATGAATAATTCACATTGTGGATATTTTATGTTTATATTTTTAGAGAATTAGGACACTACTATTACATTTCAGAAGATTATAAAGTAGACACTTCTACTTAGTTTCAATTTTTTCATAAAATAAAAACACTTAAAAAAATAAACATGACTCATTCCATGTTTTAGATAGCATGTCTTTCGATGATCCCATCCCTGAACCTATTAATCTTTATGTCATGTGGAAAAAGTTTTAAAAACATGGGCTGAACATAATATTCATAGTAAGGGATTTTAAAATACGGAAAGAAAAAATTAGTCCATGTATACATAAGAATCAATGAAATCATACTTTACTCATAAAACATTTTCACTTTAACATACATCATGAAATATTATTATTTATGAATAACACATTGAAATAATAAGACATAAATGTAACTTGAGGCATTAATAACATAATTACGTAGGGAGTATGATAAGAACCCATGTTTTTAAACCGGATAAAAATATGAAAGTTTTTGAACTTTTTCTTCTATCAGCGGGTCAGTTTTTAATCTGTGCTTCAGAACGAGGTTATGAGTGTTGTAACTATTTAAGACGGTGATATCAGAGAATGCGTTGTTGATTAAATCATGCAGGTCAGCCTTTCGAGATACACTGGGCTCTTGGTAGTGGGAAAACTAGTTGCACACGGTCTATCAGACCCTGCGAGTCAAGCCGCGTGATTAAATCCAGATTTAAAGAAAAATGGGATTTATGGGATTTAATTAAATAATGTGAGATGGGAATTATATTTAAACAAATTATGTTGGTGAAATTAATTTTTGAATGTTGTGATTCACTAATTACATTCAGTTAAAAATAATTTAATTAATTGATTTTTAATAGATGGTCAAAGAAGTGTTTTAATTTATTTGGAGAGTTTTATTTTAATGGAGGTTTTGGGGTTAATCTAAGATTTTAATGATAATAATAATAATAATAATAATAATAATATGTTTATTATTATTATTATTAAATTATGAATTTATTGTTTTCATTTTTTCCCTTTTATTTATTTATTTTTTTCTTTCAAAGCGGAGGCCCCCCTTTTTGGTCATCTACCTTATATGAGGAGGCCCTCCCATTCAACCCTTAATCGGACGGCCTCCTATCCCTCCTTCCATGTAGCGTGAGCTCCCTCCTCCTTCCACAATGTGCAATGGCTCCCTCCACAGCAGGTGCCTCCCCTCTAGGCCAGAGCTCCTCTCCCCCAGCGAACATTTGGTGCACCGTGCGAGACCCGGCTCACCCTCCATGAAATGCGTGACCTCCTCCATTCCACAAAGGATTTCTCCAAGTTTCTTTTTGTTTTAGCTCTATTTCTTCAAGGTATGTCTCTTGGATTTGTCATCCCACATCTCTACGTCGATTTGATTCGTTTTCGGCATCTGATTGGGATTCGACTGAAACCCGCAGTTTGGGTTTAACCCGGTTGTTACGCTCTCCATGTTTTAGAATGTGTGGTGTTTTATCATGACCTGTTGGTCCGTGTTCTGAAGACAACTGTCGAAGGAAAGGTGGTCCGAGTTGATTTTACCTTATCTCCGTTGTTTCGGGTGAGTTTCTAAAACCCGCTAATTTGGTTTGCACTGCTTAATTTAAAGGCTTATTAATTTATCCGAGTTCATGAGGATTATTTTGAAGTGATATGGTATTTTATGTAATCATATTTGGGTGTGACTACTGTTTTTATGTTGTATGTCATGCTTGGAGTACGCGTGCGCACTTGTGGGGAAGCACCCGTGGGCGAACTACTACTTTGAGTTAGAAATATTGGCTGCCCAATTTATTGAGGTAGGGTCCCTTCCTTTTGTCTATTTAATTTAAATAATGCATTAATTTATTACTCAATGCATTTTTATTATATTTAAAATTAATGAAGTTACGTATTTAAATTAATTCTTGTTTAAATTAATGTAGTTAAGTTCTTAAATTAATCATAGATTATAAGTGGTAAATGTAATAAATGTTTGTTTCATGACAAAGGTCATGGTTTTATAATAAAACCCCTCTTCTGAGGTGTGTTTCCTTCAATCTAATAAAGTGGTGATAGAATTTTATGATTTCCTAGATTATTGCTTGAATTCTTTATTTTGTTAAGTGAACGAACGAGTTTTAAAAAAAATGTTAAATATCACTAAATGAATTGTTTGATAATGTCATGTAATTTTTTCTAATAAAACTCTTCCAATGGAGGTGAGATGTCTTCCAGATAAAAATGTAGTAGTAAATTTTTATGGTTACCTTCTTAAATGTATTGTGACTCTTTACGCTTGGCATTATAATTGATAAATGACATGATTGTACATGTCCCTTACTAGTTACCTCAAAATGACGTTGCGTCTTGAAAAATAATACATGAGCCAAGACATCTCCTATGTTCGTGGCTTAGCACGAAGTTAGAACTTTTGGTGTAGGGTTTCTACCCTCTTCCCTTTACTTTGGCTCTTATGTCATGCCATGTCTTGTTCCTCTTGTCGCAACCTTTTAGAGATTCCTCATTATCTCTCATTAAAATGATTTGGTGGTTTTCTCATGCCCATTATGGCCTTCGTTTATGGTGAATCTCATCCTAAGTGCTTTCCTTGCCTCTTGGCCAACCCTTTGGTTGTGCCCCACCTAAATGCCCATTTTTTCTTGTTCTTTTAGTTATAAATTTAATGTGATAGTTTTAATTGAATTAATTGCTTGAAAATGTTTTTAATATTGTACCATTTAATGTCATTATTCACATATCATATAGGCATGTTGATGACATGGGATTTTTATTACCTTCTATTGCTCGTGAATGTTCTGGAATGTTGATCAAAGATAATTAATTATCAGAATTAATTATGAAAAGTTGAGATCTGATTTTGATAATTAAATGTGAAAAATTAATTATGAAATGGGAACTGTGTGGATTGATTAATTAAGTGATAAATGATAATAAATGAATGAGATTTTGGGTCCTAGACAAGCCATATTACACCGATTTAAATGCTGGATTTGGACATGGTGTTCCTCCCCAATGGTTATCCATGCTTGTGATATAGGGTTATTGACATGGTGATTGACCCTAAATAATTATCTAGATGTTAGACATCGTGATCTACACCAAATTTGATATGGGGTTTTAGACATGGCGATTTACACCAGATGAGAATTGGGGTGCTTGACATGATGTTCAACACCAAGAAGATGATAATAATGACTTATGAAAAGAACGACAGTTTTGATTAAAACCCGAGTGAAATGTGATCAAATAAAGGAAGGTAAGAATGAATGGATTTCCAATAGGAGTTGAAACTCATGGGGAATGATAAGTGAATAAACATAGTATAAGTGAGAAAGATGATAAAAAGTATTTTATTATTATTATTTTTTATACTTGAAAAAATGTACTTGTGCTGTTTTGAGAAGGTTCTTATTCCAGTTATGGGCCGAAGCAGGTATTACCGTTAGGTGCCCCTTTTGAAACCTATACGGGCATTGATTCTTAATATCGTACTGTTATTGTTTGGATATACCTGCACACTTTTTAATTATATTTCATTGTTCAGAGTGGTCTAGACACCAGTGGTTCAGGCCTACTGAGATTTATTTCTCCCACCCTACTCGGGCCGCCATTCCACTAGGGTACCCGAGTAGATTCTATTTGGATTCATTACCTTGTTTTTGTTGTTTCTTGTACTTGGAGTTAGGAGAAAAGGATCGACCTAACGCTCAGGATACTCATGGAGATCAACCTTGGGGTTTGAGTGTTTTTTTTATTTACTTATGAATTGATGTGTAAGCATGTTGTGTTGTTTAATGCTTCCATTGTATCATTATCATGTCATGCATGCATCTTTTATATAAACTAACGTTAACCAATTTTGTTCAATATTTATAAATGATAATGTTTTCCACTTATAATTTATTATTTACACTGCTTTCGTTGTTGTTGTAGTTTGTCCATTTTTTTACTTAGATAAGAGGGTATAGTTTCCCCATTGAATTCACTTACAACCTCGCCGCTAGTTGTCAACCTCTGGCGTAAGGGGAGATGCACTTGAGGTCATGTTGCGAACCGACTCAGGTGACTGTATCAGGGTCGACCCGAGTTGGTTCGTGACAAAGTTGTGTCAGAGGGAGGTTACTTTTCGCTTGTCTTACTATTTTGGGTTGGGTGATGAGAGACTAATAATGTTTCAGCGCTTGGTTAATAGTCGTTTCTAGGACTGATCACCCCACATACGGGAAATGACCAAGGGGCCAGGGCTGAGAATTGATGTTCCTGGTGTTTGTGGTTATAGTTGATGTGATTTCAACTTGGGTGAATGTTTTACTTTCCGCTGTGTATTTTTTTATGAAAATGATTTGAAAAATTGGCTTGGCCGGATTTGGAAAGGAAATGACATTGCAAGATTCATATTAGGCACTTATAGATTTACATGTCATGCATATGTGTCCTGCCATGTAGTTGCATAAGTAGGATGCCTGCTAATTTTTATTGTGTGCCTTGAATATATTTCATTCCTGGATTTATTTAGAAAACCTCTTTAGGAAACATGTTTTGGTGATAGTTAACATGTTTGGGTGATAATATTTCCTGTTTTTATCTTGCTTGTGTGTCATGCTATGTGTTATATCATGTTTTTGTGATTTCATCTTGTTGCCTTCTGTTAGCTGTTTGTAGTGGCTTGTTATCTTGCTTATAAACGCTTGGTTGCTTTGGCTGAAGTTGATGGTTGTGACTACGATAGAACTCGTTCTTGGTTTTAAGGTGTATGGGCTCCTTATAATTGGGAAAATTGTAAACCATGTTTTTGAACTTTTTAAATGATGACTGCTAATGTTTAAATGTTAAATGTTAAATAGGAAGCTTGTTACAACTTTCCTGTTTTTCCCATGGGGCGTTGTTTGAAAACCAAGTACATTTTTGTGAAATAGTAGTTGTGGGTTTGTTAAAATCTTCTTTCAGGACAATAAAGGTTGAAATTAACTAATTAAATGGATAAAATGGAAAGGGGATTTTGAGCCTAGTAATTATTATTTTGTGTGACCAAAAGATAGGTTCGACGCGTGTGCTTCATATGAGACTAGCCTGTGCAAGGTAGTGCCCTTAGAGCTTGAGTTTCGTTGTTTTTGGTGTGAGCTTATGATGTCGTGATCGTAGTTCTAGGAACGTCACCCGTGTGATAAAGTGTTTCAAAAATAGCGTGATGGTGAGTGGCGAGTTCTTGTGATGACTTGGACACTCCTAAGGTGGGTAGTGTCGCATGAGTGTCAGTTTACGTGACGGTACTTCCTTGGTAGCTTGACTTTGATAATGTTGTTGGTGTGCACAACGTTTTTGAAACCCTGTTAGTGTGGGAAGAGTTTCAGTGGTTAAGCATGAAGAATATGAATGCCTTGGGTGGTATAGGCATCACAGTTTGGTCTGACTGATCATCTCAGCAGCATTTGTTTGATCTTTGTGTACTCATCTGGATGAGACGAGCATGTCCCCCATCTTTACATCATGTGGGATTCACTAATATAGGGTCAGTTATGCGCCATGCTAATGTTTAAAAGATGTGGGTTTTTTCGTGATCTCTTTCTGGCTTTTGGGTGGGATGCACAGTTTCTTGGAGTTTTGCTTCATGCTGAGGCATGATAGTTTTGTAATATCCTTGCGAAGGCTTTACTAGAGAATATAATCGGAGGTCATGTATGGACTTCGGTGTTCGTGTGGTTGTTACCAGAGTAGTTTTTAAAGCACATCGTCAGATTTAGGGTGAGTGGGGTTTTTGGTCTGTGATGTCTTTCAAGGAAAGAATGTGTGGCCAGTTTTAGTTGGTCGATCGTGATTCAACCATTTTATTTGGTTGAGGTCCTATAATGGCCTCACATGTAAGCTCTTCTTTGATGTTTCAGTTGTAACGTGAGCCTTGTCTAGAGTTGTAAAGTCTTAAGTGTGGTTTTCTTATAAAATGCTTAAAGGTTCATTGGGCATTTGAAACACAATGAGACCGGTTGAATGAAACTACAAGACCCTTGTAGGTCGAGTGATGTTTTCATTATATCCTGAAGGATTCTCTAGGATGAGGATTTTTTAACGTGGGTAGCTTGTTAAGAAACCATGTTTTTAAACCGGATAAAAATATGAATGTATTAGATTTTTGTCTTTTATCAGTGGGTTAGTTTTTAAACTGAGCTATAGAACAAGGTTGCAAGTGTTGGAACTGTTTAAAGCGGTGATATCGGACTGCACGCTGTTGATTAAACCATGTGGCTTGACCTTGAGGAATCACTGGGATCTTGGTAGCGGGCACACGGGTTGCGCACAGTCTGTCAGACCAAGCGAGTCAACCCGAGAGATTAAAACTAGATTGAAAAAAATGGATTTATGGAATTTAATTAAATAATGTGAGCTGGGCATTTTATTTAATAAAATTAAGTTGATGAAATTAATTGTTGAATGTTGTGTTTCATTTATTAAATTCAGTTGAAAAGAATTCAATTAATTGAGTTTTAATTGATGGTCAATGAAGCGTTTTCATTTATTTGGAGATTTTTATTTTAATGGTGGATTTGGGGTTAATATATGGTTTAAATGATAATAATAATAATAATATGTTTATTATTATAATTATTAAATTATGTATTTATTGTTTTCTTTTTTCCGTTTTAGTTATTTATATTTTTTATTTCAAAGGGGCGGCCATCCTTTTTGGTCTTCTACCCCACGCGAGGAGGCCCTACCCTACAACCTTAAATTGGTCGGCCTCTTCCCCCTCCTTCAATGCAGCATGGGATCCCTCCTCCCTCCTCAAGGCGCAATGGCTCCCACCACGGAAGGCACCTCCCGTCATGGCCGGAGCTCCTCTCCCCCAGCGAACCTCTTGTGCACTGCATGAGACCCGGCGCACCCTCCCTGCAATGCGTGACCTACTCCCTTCCGGTGAGTATTTATCGAGGGTTCTCCTTGGTTTAGCTCTGGTTCTTCAAGGTATGTCTCTTGGATGCTTCATCCTACATCGCTTTAGTGATTTGATTTGTTTTCGGCGTCTGATTGGGATTTGACCGAAACCCGCAGTTTGGGTTTAACCAGGTTGTTGCGCTCTCCTTGTTTTTGGCTGTGTGGTGTTTTATCGTGACCCTATGGTTCGTGTTCTGATGACCGCTACCAAAGGTGAGGTGGTCTGAGTTGATTTTCCCTTGCTGTCGTTGTTTCAGGTGAGTTTCTAAAACCCGCGAATTTGGTTTACACTGCTAAATTTGAAGGCTGATTAATTTATCTGTGTTCTTGATGATTATTTTGAAGTGCGATGGTATTTTCCGCATTAATATTTGGGAGCGACTACTATTTTTTGGTTGAGCATCAGACTTTGAGTACTCACGCCCTTATGTCAAAGCATGTGTTCATGAACTACTTCTTGGATTTAGGAAGCTTGGCTCGGCCAATTTATTGATGTAGTATCCCTTCCTTTTGTCCATTAAATTTGAAGAATGCATTACTTTATTACTCAATACATTTTTATCATATTTTAAATTAATGTAGTTAAGTTTTTAAATTAATTGTTCTTTAAATTAATGCAGTTATGTCCTGAATTTAATCATTTATTATAAGTGGTAAATGTAATAATTGTTTGTTTCATAACAAAGGTCGTGGTTTTATAATAAAACCCCTCTTCCAAGGTTCGTTTCCATCAATCTAAAAAAGTATTGATAGAATTTCATGTTTTCCTAGCATATTGCTTGACTTTTTGATTTTGTTAAGTGATTGAACAAGTTTTAAAATAAATGATATATATCACTAAATGAATTATTTGATAATGTAATGACATTTTTTCTAATAAAACTCATTTAATGGAGGTGATCGGTCTTCAAGATAAATAATGTAGTATTAATTTTTTATGCTTACCTACATAAATGTCTTGTGACTCTTTATGCTTGACATTATAATTGATAAATGACATGCTTGTACATGTCCCTTACTTGTTACCTCAAAATGACGTTGCTTAATGAAAAATAATAGTTGAGCGAAGGCATCTCCTAAGTTCATGGATTATCACATAAATAGAACTTTTAGTATAGGGCGTCTACCCTCTTCTCTTTACTTCGGCACTTATGTCAGGCCACGTCTTCTGCCGCTTGTCACAAACACTAGGAAATGCCTCATTATATCTCATTAAAATTCATGGGTGGTTTTCTCATGCCCATTGTGGAATTTGTTTATGGTGAAGCCCGTCCTGAGTGATTGCCTTGCCTCATGGCCACCCCATTCGGTGTGCCCCGCCTAAATGACCCTTTTTCCTTGTTCTCTAATTTGTAAATTTAAAGTGATAGTTTGACTTGAATGCCTTGCTTGAAGATGTTTGTATTCTTGTACCATTTAATGTCATTAATCACATATCATAGAGGCATGTTGATGCTATTTTCTTCTATTTACCTTCTATTGCTCGTTCAAGTTCCAGAATATTGATCAAAGATATTTAATTATGAGAATTAAATATGAAATGTTGAGATTTGATTTGGATAATTAAATGTGAAGAATTAATTATGAAATAGGAACTGTGTCAATTGATTAATTAAGTGATAAATGATAATAAATGAATGAGATTTTGGGACTTAGACATGATGTTCTAGATAGATTTAAAATCTGGGATTGGACATGGTGTTCCTCCACAATGGTTATCCAATATTGTGATATAGGGTGTTAGACATAGAGATCTATACCGAATAATTATCTAGGTGTTAAACATGGCGATCTACACAAAATTTGATATGGGGTGTTAGACATGGAGATCTACCCCAAATGAGAATTTGGGTGCTTGACATGATGTTCAACACCAAGGGAATGATAATAATGATTTATGAAAAGAACGAGAGATGTGATTAAAACCCGAGTGAAATGTGATCAAATAAAGAAAGGAAAGAATGAATGGATTTCCAAAAGGATTTGAAACTCCTTTGGAATGATAAGTGAATAAACATAGTATAAATGAGAAAGATGATAAAAAGTATTTTTTTTTATGCTTGAAGAAATATACCTGTGCTATTTTGCAAAGGTTCTTATTCCGGCTATGGGTTGAAGCAGGTATTACCGTTAGGAGTCCCTTTTGAATCCTGTGCAGGAATTGATTCTTTATATCGTACTGTTATTGTTTGGAAATACCTGAAAACTGTTTAATTATATTTCATTGTTCAAAGTTTTCTAGATACCGGTGGTTCTTTCCTACTGAGATTAGTTTCTCAGACCGTACTCTGGCAGCCATTGCACTGGGGTACCTGAGTCGATTCTATTTAGTTGCAGGACCTTGTCGTTGTTGTTTCTTCTACGTGGAGTTAGGATTAAAGGATCGAGCTAATGCTCAGGATTCTCATGGAGATCTCCCTCGGGGTTTGAGTCTTTTTTATTTACTTCTACATTGATGTGTATGCATGTTGTGTTTTTTACTGCTTCCAATGCATCATTAGCATGTCATGCATGCGTCTTCTATATAAACTGACGTTCACCAATTTTCGTCAAACTTTATAAATGATAATGTTTTCCGCTACTTTCTTATTGTTTACACTGCTTCCACTGTTGTTGTAGTTTGTCTATTTTTTTACATTGATAAGAGGGTATAGTTTCCTCCATGACATACCTTACACCCTCACCGCTAGTCGTCATCCTTTGGCGTAAGGGGAGACGTGCTTGAGGTCATGCCGTGAACCGACTCAGGTGACTGGATCAGGGTCACCCCGGGTTGGTTCGTGAAAAAAGTGGTATTAGAGGGAGGTCGATTTTCCCTTGTCATACTATTTTAGGTTGGTAGACAAGATACTAGGAATGTGTCGGTGCTTGGGTAATAGTTGTGTCTGGGACTGATCACCCCACATACAGGAAATGGCCAATTGGCCAGGGCTTGGAATTGATGTTCATGGTGTTTGCGGTTATAGTTGATGTGATTTCACCTTGGGTGAATGTTGAACTTTTTGTTGCTTATTTGTTTATGAAAAGGTTTTGAAAATTTTCCTTAGCCTGATATGGAAGGGAAATTACATTGCATGCGTCACATTAGTCACTTAAAGATTCACATGTCATGAATATGTGCCATGCCATGTAGTTGCATTAGTAGGATGCATGCTAATTTTGATTGTGTGCCTTGAATATATGTCATGAATGGATTTATATAGAACACCTCTTGAGGAATAATGTTTCTGTGATAGTTAACATGTTTGGGTGATAATATTCCATGTTTCCTATCTTTCTTTTGTGTCATTATATATGTTATAGCATGTTTTTGGGATTTCATCTTGTTTCCTTATGTTATCTATTTGTATAGGCTTGTTATCTTGCTGGTAAATGCTTCGTTGCTTTGGATGAAATTGTTGGTTGCGACTATGACATAACCCATTCTCGGTTTTAAGGTGTATGGGTGCCTTATAATTGGAAAAATGGTAAACTGTTTTTTCAAAAAATTTAAAAGATGAATGTTAAAGTTTAAATGATAAAAGTTAAAGATGAAGTTTGTTACAACTTGTACGTTTTTTCCCGTGGGGCATTGTTTGAAAACAAACTACTTTGTTGTGAAATAGTACTTATGGGTTTGTTAAAATATTCTCTAAAATTTTTAAAGGTGGAAATGAACTAATTAAATGGATAAAATGGAAAGGGGATTTTGATCCTAGTAATTCTTGGTTTGTGTGACCAAGAGATAGGGTCGATGCGTGTGCTTCGTAAGGGCTAGCTCGTGAAAGGTAGTAACCTTAGAGATTGATTTGCCTTGTTTTTTGTGTGAGCTTATGATATGGTGATCGTGGTTCAAAGAACGTCACCCGTGCATTAAAGTGTTTCAAAAATAGCACGCTAGTGAGCGGCTAGTTCTTTTGACGACATGGACACTCCTATGGTGGGTAGTGTCACATGAGTTATGGTTTACGTGACGGTACATTCATGGTAGCATGACTTGGATAAGGTTTGCGGTGTGTGAGATGTTTCAAAAACTCCATTAGTATAGGAAGAGTTTATGTGGTTAAACTTGATGAATATGAATGCCTCGGGTGGTATAGGCATCATAGTATGGTCCCACTAATCTTCTCAGCAACCTTGGTTTGATGTTAGTGTACTCTGCTGGATGAGACGAGCATGTGCCCCATCTTGACTTCGTCTTGGATGCACTATGATAGCATCGGTTATGCGCCACACTAATATTTAAATGTTGTGGGTTTGTATCGTGATCTATTTCTTGATTGTGCGTGGGATGCACGATTTCTGGGAGTTACACTTCATGCTAAGCAACTATAGTTTTATAATAGCCTTGTGAAGGATTGAAATGAGAAAATCATTGTATTTCATGTAAGGACTACTGTTTGCGTGTGGTTGTTACCAGAGTAGTTTTTAAAGCACATCGTTATATTAAGGGCGAGTGGGGTTACGGGTCCGTGACGTCATTCGAGGAAAGCATGCATGACCAGTTTCAGTTGGTCAAACGTGATTCGACAATTTTATTTGGTTGAGGTCCCTATAATGGCATTATATTTAAGCTATGTTTTGATGTTTCAATCATAATGTGAGCGTTGGCTCGTGTTGTAATGGCTTATGTGTGGTTTTCATATAAAATACTTAAAGGTGAAATGGGCGTTGGAATCGCAATGCGACCAGTTAAATGAAACTACACGAACCTTGTAGGTCGGGTTATGTTTTCTTTGTTTCCTGAAGGCCTCTCAGGGACGAGAAGTTCTTAAGGTGGGTAGTTTGTTAAGAACCCATGTTTTTAAACTAGATAAAAATATGAATGTTTTTGAAATTTTTCTTTTATCAGTGGGATGGTTTTTAATCCGAGCTTTAGAACGTGGTTCTGAGTGTTGGAACTATTTAAAGCGGTGATATTGGACTATGCATGGTTGATTAAACTATGCGGGTCAGCCATCCATGATACATTGGGCTCTTGGTAGAATGTATACAGGCTGCGCACGGTCTGTCAGACCGAGGGAGTCAAGCCGCGCGATGAAATCCAGATTAAAAAAAATGGATTTATGGAATTTAATTAAATAATGTGAGCCGATAAATTTATTTAATCAAATTAAGTTGGTGAAATTAATTTTTCACTGTTGTGTTTCATTATGAAATTCAGTTGAAAAAAATTTAATTAATTGAGTTTTAATTGATGGTCAAAGAAGTGTTTTAATTTATTTGGAGAGTTTTATTTTAATGGATGTTTTGGGGTTAATATATGGTTTAAATGTTAATAATAATAATAATTTGTTCATTATTATTATTATTAAATTATGAATTTATTGTTTTCATTTATTTTCCTTTTATTTATTTAATTATTTTTCATTCAAAGGGGTGGCCCCCCTTTTTGTTCTTCTCCCTCGCGCGAGGAGGCCCTCCCCTGCAACCCTAAATCAGTCAGCCTCCTCTCCCTCATTCCATGTAGAGCGAGATCCCTCCTCCCTCCTCAAGGCACAACAGATCCCTCCACGGCAGGCGCCTCCCATCTCAGGCCCAGCTCCTCTCCCCCGGCGAACATCCTGTGCACCTCGCAAGACCCGGCGCACCCACCCTGCAACACGTGACCTCCTCCCGTCCGTGGAGGATTTATCCCATTTTATCGTTTGTTTAGCTCCGATTAATCAAGGTATGGTTCTTGGATGCATCATCCTACATTTCTCTAGCGATTTGATTCGTTTTCGGTGTCTGATTGGGATTCAACCGAAACCCGCAGTTTGGGTTTAACCCTGTTGTTTAACTCTCCTGGTTTTAGGGTTTGTGGTGTTTTATCGGGACCCATTGGTCCATGTTCCGACATCTTCCGCCAAAGGTGAGGCTATCCGAGTTGATTTTTCCCTACAGCCATTGTTTCAGGTGAGTTTCTAAAACCCGCAAAATTATTTTGCATAGCTTAATTTAAATGCTAATTAATTTATCCGAGTTCATGATGATTACTATGAAATGTGATGGTATTTTCCGCACTAATATTTGGGTGCGACTACTGTTCTTATATTGCGCGTCAGACTTTGAGTGGATGCATGCGCTATTGTCGAAGCGCATGTGCATGAACTAATGCTTGGAGGTATAAAGCTTGTTTTATACAATTTATTGAGGTATGATACCTTTATTTTGTCCAATTAATTTAATGAATGCATTACATTATGTGTCACTTCATTTTTATTATATTTTTAATTAATGATGTAATGTCTTTATATTAATTGTTGTTTAAATTAATGCAGTTAATTCCTTAAATTAATCATAGATTATAAGTGGTAAATGTAATAAATGATTGTTTCATAACAAAGTTCATGGTTTAATAATAAAACCCCTTTTCCAAGGGGTTCTTCCTTCAAGATAAAAAATGTAGTAGTAAATTTTTAGGATTACCTGCTTAAATGTCTTGTGACTCTTTATGTTGGACATTATAATTGATAAATGACATACTTTTACATTTCCCTTTCTGGTTACAAAAAAATGACATTGCTTCTTGAAAAATAATAGACAAGCCAAGACATCTCCTATGTTCATGCCTTATCACGTAATTAGAACTTTTAGTATAGGGCGTCTACCCTCATCCCATTACTTCAGCGCTTATGTCATTCCAAATCTTGTGAAGCTTGTCAAAACCTTTCGGAGATTCCTCATTATCTCTCATTAAAATGCTTGGGTGGTTCGCTCATGCCCATTGTGGCCTTCGTTTATGGTGAAGCCCATCCTGAGTTCTCTCCTTGCCTCTTGGCCACCCCTTTGTGTGTGCCCCACCTAAATGCCCCTTTTTTCCTTGTTCATTAAGTTATAAATTTAATGTGATAGATTGAATTTAATGCCTTTCATGAACAAGTTTGTAATATTGTACCATTTAATGTCATTAATCACCTATCATAGAGAAATGTTGATGACATGTGCTTTTGTTTACCTTCTATTTCTCATGCATGTTCCAGAATGTTGATCAAAGTTAATTAATTATGAGAATTAATTATGAAAAGTTGAGATCTGATTTAGATAATTAAATGTGAAAAATTAATTATGGAATGGGAGCTATGTCGATTGATTAATTAAGTGATAAATGATAATATATGAATGATATTTTCAGTCCTAGACATGTCATTCTAGACCGATTTAAAAGATGGGTTTGGACATGGTGTTCCACCCCAATGGTTATCAAAGCTTGTGATATAGGGTGTTAGACATGGCGATATACACTGAATAATTATCTAGGTGTTAGACATGGAGATCTGCACAAAATGTGATATGGGGTGTTATACCTGGCGATCTACACCAAATGTGATATGGGGTGTTAGACATGGAGATCTACACCAAATGAGAATTGGGGTGCTTGAAATGATGTTCAACAATAAATGAATGATAATAATTATTTATGAAAATAATGAAATATGTGATTAAAACCAGAGTGAATTGTGATCAAATAAAGAAAGGTAAGAATTAATGGATTTCTAATAAGAGTTGAAACTCCTTGGAAATGATAAGTGAATAAACATAGAATAAATGAGAAAGATGATAAAATGTAGTTTTATTTATTATTATTTTTCTTATGCTAGAACAAATGTACTTACGTTGTTTTGATCAAGTTCTTATTCCGGCTATGGGCCGAAGAAGGTATTATGGTTAGGTGTCCCTTTTGAAACCCGGACAGGTGTTGATTCTTTATATCGTACTGTTATTGTTTGGAAATACCTACACACTGTTTAAATATATTTCATTGTTCAGAGTGGTCTAGACACCGGTGGTTCCGACCTAATGAGATATATTTCTCACACCCTCCTCAGGCGGCCATTTCACTGGGGTACCTGAGTAGATTCTATTTGGTTTCAGAACTTTTCGTTGTAGTTTCTTGTACTTGGAGTTAGGAGAAAAGGATCGAGCTAAGGATAAGGATGCTCATGGAGATCTCCCTCAGGGTTTGAGTCATTTTTTATCTACTTCTGGATTGATGTGTAAGCATGTTGTGTTTTTTACTACTTCTATTGTATCATTATCATGTCATGCATGCATTTTCGATATAATATGACGTTCACCAATTGTGTTCAAACTTTATAAATGAAAATATGTTCCACTACTTCCTTATTATTTACACTTCTTCTGCTATTGTTGTAGTTTTTCAATATTTTTTTTTACTTTGATAAGAGGGTATAGTTTCCCCCTTGACTTACCGTACGCCCTAGCTGCTAGTCGAAAACCTCTGGCATAAGGGGATACGTGCTTGAGGTCACACCGCAAACCGACTCAGGTGACTAGATCATGGTCTACCCGGGTTGGTTCGTGACAGAGTAACCATCATGTTTACATTTGGAATAACCATCGCAGTATATTCCCGAAATCTCTTCGGAGAAACCTTAGCGTTTAACTCCTTCGCGTTACCCAATGCATTATAGAGCTATCTTGTGCTCACCTGCCCTTAATTTATCACGGAACCACCCGACTTCATAAACAATTCCCATGAACCATAATATAATCATATCACATAATACATCGATAATGGAAACATAACATTTCCACATTTCAATCACATGATATCAATAAAACTCATTGATATAAACGATACACTATCAAAACAATTTTCAATACCAAAATAAAAGAAAATTAAAACACGGTATTTATTTTTCATTAAAAAAATGTAATGGCTTGTAGAGGAAGCTGAAACTCAAATAATGGTTATGGCAGCAGAGAAGTCGATGTTGCCGCATACGTAAGAAAAAAAAATTCATTTTGTCGTTTAGTAAAACCATTTGTTAAAAATATTCCTTTTGAATGAAATTTAAAGTCAATAGGGTTTTATAAACCTTATAAAATAAAGTCGTGTATAAATCAAAAGATGCCTCAATGAAAGGATATTGAGAGGAAGTCCCATAATAAGACAATATCTTTAGATTAAGGATAAATAAATTACATAATTATTTGTGAAAAATATAAATTCACTCAATATAAGTCCATATTAAGTGTTATATAATCCGAGTTCATCCCCACATATTCATAGCACAACATAATCAATAAGTAGATGTGTAACCAGATGAATTGAAATTAGGTTATGGAGTTCGCTTAAAGAAATTCAACAACCTAATGGGGTCACATTAAAATTCATAAATTGGGTTGATGGGAGATAATAAGGTCATATCATCACTTGGACATAAAATTTACAGTAATAAGGATAAATAAGAATATATCCCAACCTTAAAAATATTTAAATTAAAAGACCTAACAAAAAGAAGTCTTTTAAAAAGAGGAGGGTGAAAGGTTCCCTTACAATTTGGGTAACTTTCAAAACGTACACCCCATGAAAGAAGGATTATACAATGTTGATGTAAATACCGATGGCCGAAATTATATTACACCGGGAGTAGAATAATGGGCAGAATATACACCACTCAAAGGATATAGTGAAAAATATAGCATGAATCTCACTGGAATAAAAAGTGAGATAAAAAACCCTTACGTTGTTGTAATAAATCAAGTCATATGACCAAAAGATAATAAGAACCAAATGAATCATAGAATACAATGAGTATAAATATAATCATGATAATATATATCAAATAGAAGTACATAATAAAACACATGAAATAAATAACTGGCGAACAATGGAAATCTCAGGGAATTAAATGTGAGATAAGAAATCCCCTAACCTCAAGTTTGACTTGTCCTGTTCATTTCTTTATATTACTGAATAATAAACTTTTGTTAATTTATAATTTCATAAGGAATTCCTTTAATTTTTATAATTCAATTCATATAACATATTATCATGTAATAATAATTAGTTAATTATGTGATTTTATATCATACATTTTGTCGATGTTTGGTACATGAATCAACAATGAACTTTTTCAAAGAAAATTGTCCATGTAGTTATATGTAAATCATCTCCATAATGGAAATAATTATTTAAATATCATATATATCCATTATATATTCATTTTATTCTATTCCATAACATTAGGAGATAAAAAATGAAACGCACAATTCATGGAGACTATAGGTCGTACGTACGCATGAACGCTACTTTCATTTATTTGTCATGTTAATGGAATTAATACTAAATGAGATATATATATATATATTATAATTATAGTATAATATATATGTTATATAGGTATCATAATTTAATTAATTACATTCTTTATATTTTCCATTTTTTTCATGAATGAGTCACATCACATGAGGGGGTGGCAGTCCACACTTCCTCGAAAGAAATTATCGCAGTTCAAAAATATGAAATGCATAACGATAGGATTTAAAAATAAAATTCAGAAGCATATAGAAAAAATAAATACCATATATATCATATATAAATATATTTAAATCATAATGGAAAATGTTAATGGTGTTAAAAGAAGATTAAACAATCATCGTTTCGTGAGGCAGTAATTCGCCACCCACAGATAAAGTATGTTCTTTAACCATTAGATAGTGGTGTGTGTAAGTGTAGGTATAATTGTTATCATAAAATCATCCTAGTATATTTAGGATACTAGAATTATTATGGGATCAAATAATAAGAAGATAGTGGTGAGTGAAGTAGGAAAATAAAAGAAAGAAGCTCGAGAGAAGACATTACTTCTAATTCAGGTAAATCTTCTTGATTTGAGTCAAAGGCTTCCTTGGAAAGACTTATGTTCAAAGAGAGGCTTCTAAGAAAAAGAGAGGGATTTGGAGAGATAATATGATCAGATAATGGATGAGTTAAGGGCTTGAGAGGTGTGGGTAAATTGGTAGAGGGGGAGGCATTTTATAAGATAGAGGATGGCCACTTTGGGAATGTCTTGAAATGTTACTTTTTTATAAAATGTTTTTCAGATTTTAATGGACCTACAATGATATATTTCTAGAATAAACAGATAAGTGTTCGAAATCCACCCATCCAATAGGTTTTCGACAAGTTTATGTCTTTGATTTTTCCTTATCTTTTCATTTTATTTAAATCGTTTATTGATGAGGTAATCACTACATCATCATGGTGTCATAAATAAATTTATTTATTTAAAGTCTAAAAATAATAAAAAAATATCATGATGTAGGAAATCTGTTTAGATTTTGAATTATTATTTATAGTCTAAGATATAGTTTATGTAAATAATATTAAAATTGTTTTTCTTAGGATATACAAACCCTTGTTATATTTATCTTCATTTTAAAAAATTATGTCATAAGTGTCACCATTAATCCCTTGTGACTATATGGGCCCTAAAGTTAGGTAAAACCATCCCATTGTCGGCCATGACTCAAAAAAGAGTATTTGGACACATGTTGGGGTCATTTTATATAATTATGATGTTATTTTGTTACCCTTAACTACTCGATTACTAATTAATCATGATAATTAAAGATAATTACCCTCGTTACTATTAATAATGTCCAAAAACAAAAGAGTCTTAATTAAATAATTTGGGATTTATGATTCCAAATATGGAATCAATTTTACCAAATTCCAAATATAGAAATTTCTGGAATTAAATTAAAAATAATTCTCGTTGTCACAACCAAAGACGGGTGTTTATGATGTAAATTATTTCAAAAGATTGACATGTTTTTACAAAAAATTGAAAATTGAAAATACTTCCAATGAACAAAACTGTATTAAGTGATAAAAACATAATTAAATTACACATTAAGACTAATTAAAAATATTATAAAACTATATAATTAAATTTGATGAAAAATTAGTTTTGAAGTAAAATGCAGTATTTTCAACTATTCATTAAAAATGAACATTTGTCAGAAAAATACAAAAAATTTATCCAAAGTAAATTTTATAATCAAAATTAGAAAACGTTTTCCATTTTACCAAATTCAAAACATAGAAGTTTCAATATTTAATTTTATAATTAATTCCCAATATCAAAACAAATAGTGTGTTTTTAAGAAACAATATCGATCAAAAGATTGACCCTTTTTTATGTCCAATTTCAAAGTGAAATTAATATCATTGACCATAGTAGAATAAAATTGTAAAAATATATTCTAATAACAATTTAAATCCAATAAAAATTATTATCTAACCATATTAATAAATTATATTAAATGGATATTTTGAATTAAAATACAACATTGTTCACTATTCATTAAAAATGATCTTTGTCGGAAAAATAACAAAAATTAACAAAAAGTACATTTTTATGTCTTGATTCTAAAGGAGGATTTTATTTTTACATATATAACATATAAAATTGACAAAAAGTAGTTTTAAAAAAGGGATCCCCATCAAAAGGTGGTTAAACGACCTTTAAATGAATATTATAATATTTATGCTTAAAATTGGATTCATTCGAATTTTAAGCCTCTAAAATTTATTGGATAAATGTAAAAATATTTACCAAACATATATAATAATTTTGTAGATAGTTCTATTCATTCCCTTCATTACAACGGCTAGGCGTTTACTACCATTTAAAATAATAATATTATATTATTAGTGTGCAATGTAAGATAAAGAAACTCATTCTTGCGTATTGCGTACGCCATCGAACATAGAATCTCCTTTAAAGTAATATTAATATTTACTTCATGAATATTTTAAAATTTCATATTATTTATTTACCTGGGATGTTACAGAATTGGGATTAAAAAATCATCTAGGTCATGGGTATGGAATTAAATATGATATTTGAGTGGGTAATTTTTTATAAAAGGTATTTTACAGTGTCAATAAAAGAGGAGAGGTGTTGAATTAATATAAGTGAGGTGAGTTGAACACTATTTAATATATGAAAAGAAAATGTTGTATCAATGTATTAATAAAGAAAAAAAAGAAAAAATTGGATAAAAAAGTGTGATTATATGTTGCCTCCCTATATCATTTACGGATGAGACAATTTGACTATATGTGACCTCCCTTGATTGTTAAGGGATGCAATAGTTTGATAGACGTACATTTTTAGAATCCATGTGGATGGGTCAAGGTAACTTGATGGACCTACCTATTCATGTAGTAATGGGTCATAGTACATAATGAGGATAAGAGATGAGTAAAAGGATAGATAAATGGGATATATATGCTTATCGTTCTGAAATACATTCTTTTAACAAATGTGGAAAACCATGTTGGACCATGGTTCATGGAATCCTCATTCCCACATAATCATATAGAAGGTTCTATGCTTATTTTTGTAGCTATTTTACATCATTTCATATAATTCAACATGAACCGATACAATTTTTCTATTCTTTCAATTGTGGGTCCCTACTATTTTTTATTATCACAACAACAAGGATATGTGGGTGCACATGGGACCATTGTTATATATGGATTCAGATAAGGAAGGGTCCCCTATTATGAATGTTTTACATGAGGAGTATTTTGTTTGAGGTAATTCCATGATAGAATTGGGATTAGTTTGTGAAGATGAAGCATTATTAATTATTCTCTTTATTATTTTATATAGCACTGCCTCATGTTTCCATATTATTACATGTTGTACTAGATAATTTAAAACATGGGTTATTATTACATATTTATAGATCCTCATTTTATTACTGTAGTTTAAAATGATTATAGATTATCAGATTTTTTTACATTGACGACTTATCTATTATTGAGGAAATACTATTTTTATTTCAAAGCATAGACCCTCACCACTAGTCAGTATCTTCCTCTGGGTGGATAGTCCATTAGGAGATCCATATGGCGTCCTCATATTGAGATTTGTGATATCGTTCGGTGTGTCACTATATGATTCATGGGTCATTTAAGTGGTTATATGGGTTTGAGAACATGGTTCTGAAGTACAATTGAGTTATTTCTAGTGTAAATGACACTGTTTTACGTAATTCATGTATAATTTGAAGGTGTAAATCTACATGACATAACTGATGATTATTTAATAATTTTTATTAATTATTAGTGATTTTTTATGTAACACCCCAAGCTTCTACGGTACGCTTCTCTTTGAATAATGTGATAGCGTGTGTTGTACGCAACACCGAGTTCTAACACACCATAACTAATCAAACTAGCCGTTATGAATAGTAATACCTACTTTTTGAAATTATATATATTTTATATTTGAAAATGGGCTTCATTTTTGGATTCGGAATTTCGAATTTAGCCTAAGGTGAAATTTTGGTACATTTCGGATAACTTTCATATTTTGATGAATAGTGAAAATTACTAAGTTTTAATTAAAAACAACTTTTTTAATCAAAATAATTAATAGTGATAAATTATGAATTTGAGTGGTTTTAAAGTATATTTATAATATATTTTTACCATTTAATATAATGTTGGTCATTGGACATAATTTTACAATTAAACCGAACATAAACGAGTGTCAATCTTTTGATAGTTATTATCTCTTAAAAACACGCTTTTTGTTTTGACAGCGGGAATTAATTTTAAATTAATTTCTGCCACTTCTATGTTTTGAATTTAGGAAAATGGATTCCATATTTGGAATCAGGATGCTCAAATTGTGTAAATAGGTAACTTTTATTTTTAGACATTTTGAATAATTACTGCGGTAAATATTTTATTTACCATGGTTAAGGGTAAATCCGGTAAATAAGGGTTACAAAATAATATTATAATAATACTAAATTACCCTAAATCGTGTCTTAACCCTATTGGTTGATACATGGTCGACCATGGGAATCTTTGGGTCTATTTTGGGACCCCATGGATCCTCTTGTAAGTGATAATGACACTTTATTTTAATTAAGTTAAAATGAATACAAAAATTACACAAGCATATATCTTTTAGAAAAACAATTGTAACATAGGGTAATATATGTTGGATTTTAGATTATAAATATTAATTAGAAAGCTAAAAAGATTTCCTACATAATGATATTTTATTTATAATTTTTAGACGTTAAATAATTTATTTTATTTATGACACAATGTTGATGCAGTAATTACTATAATAGTGAAAAATTAAAATAATTGATATTATAAATACCCAAATAAATATAATATGAAACTTTTAATGAATTAAACTAATTTTCTAGGATAATATGATATATTAGAATTGATTTAATTGACTTTGTTCGAAGTAATAAATCTGTTATGAGTTTCAAAAAAATCAACTATTGAATAGTGTCAAAATTGACATAAAAGAGTTCTTAAAACAAATATTATATTATTAATTGATATTAAATTCCTAAAAATCTAAGGTTCGGCCAAGAGACTTATATCATGATAGGTGCATCATTAATGTACCACTTGGGGGTCTCTTGGATGTATATAGTAAGTTTATTAACCATATTATATAAAAATACAAAGAGACATTGTAAAAGTGAAACTAATTAACTTAGAGTAATACTTAAAGATAAGGTTAATATAAGTACCCAAACCTGTCTAAATTCTATTGGTTGAGTGGTTGTCGACCTATCCCCACCTTAACCTTTGAATAATATGCTTTGGATCCATTAGAAACCGAATATGAATTTATTATAAATTAATATTTCTAGCTTTTCCAAAGGTGCCCCTCACCCCTCTTATAAAAGGGCACTCCTCCTTCTCATTTATTCACACCTTCAAAGCCTTTTGGTTCGGCCAAAATCTGCCCAAATACTCTCCCAAAATCCCTCACTACAACCTAGAGGCCTTAGTTTGATCAGAAAGCCAACCTAAGGAGCCCTTTTGATCAAATCAAAAGGAAGAACCCGGAGAAGAGGTAATGATTTCACCACCCTTCTCCAAGTTCATTTCTTCATCCACTTCTTCTTCCTTTGTTCTTACCATGCTAAAATAATAACTCCAGTATCTCACATATACTGTGATGTTATTATAAATATGGTACAACCATATTCAGTATTCTATCCACACTTTGAATAACATGTCACCATACGTGCGTACGTACGGACTACCGTCTCCACGTCGTCGTGTAATTGTTATTCAATATAATATTATTTGGATGGGTATAATAATGATGTGTAACTCATGTAAATAATAAATATAACATGTTAATGATTTTGTATATATTATATACCATCCATTTATATATTATTTTAATATCAAAAGAATGATATTGTCGCTCGTGCGTACGTACGGACTACCGTCTCCACGAACGCGATGAGATTCATTCTACATCGTATCCATTCAAATATAATTATCATTTGATGATTTAAAAATGATGTTTAAGGACTTGATATCATTCTGGATATGAATAAGATACAACAACCATGGCTTATGTAACAAAACATATAAAAGAAAATGAGTAAGTTAACTCCCGAAACGACGATAATTCTAAGATATTATTAACAAATCAATGTTAAAAGATCATATATGATATCATATTATTATATATGATTATTGTATAATTTAATAACAACTATTTCACCATTATACAGGAGGTTAACCTACACCAACCAAGGAAAAGTACAAGGTAAGGGTTTACTTTACAACCTCTTCATTATCCAAGGTTGTTTATACGTAATAATCTACTGGGATCTCTTTATAATCCACATCCATGTTTCTTAAAAATGCATTTCAAAACATTTTTACTATTTACTAGAATATTAGTTAAAGTCATTTATACCCTTTTTGACTTTTATAAGTGGTTTATAAAGGAATATTTTGGTCGTTTTCAAAACAAGGTCCTTTTTAACCTTTTCGACAGAATTAAGGTAAGAATGTTTTTTTAACTTATACGGCGGGTGCGGATATTTTCCGCCGTTATAAAATCTTCAAAGCTTCCCTTACAATCTTATAAGAATATTTTCAAAGAAAATGTTTTATTTTATATGGATCTTAAATTATTTCAAAATAAAAGGAGATATTTATTTAAAAAGAATTTTGATTTCATCTATGTCAACATCCTTTGATGGATTTTAAGATTATTTGAAGTTGATTTATTATGATACAAAACTTCTATATTGTATTGAAGGTTTTGTGATATGTTTGACTGTGGATGTGCTATTTTTATACCATTCATAGTTTATGGTGAAAGTATTGACATTTCATATGCTAGTTTTAATATGAATGTTTATGTTATGTTTAAACCTTTTCATATGGGAATGCATTGGAATTAATATGTGACGGGTGGAGCCCGCTATAGCTCCTCGATGCATCGGTAGGTCTCATGAGACAAACCAGTGTCTTGGCACAAGGCCTTGACAAAATCGTATTTGTAGTCTTGGCACGAGGCCTTGGCTATGTGGTTATGATAGTCTGGCATTATGCATTCCAACATTATGAAAGTGGTTATTGATTTTTGCATGTGATTATTCGATTAGTAGAATATCCATGTGAATAAGTAAATGGAATTATTTCATTTTATTTATGCCATACCATGATGAAAGTTCATATTTAAAAGGCTTTTGTTTTAGTTATACATTGCCTTAAATGTTTATTCTTATTTATGAATGTTTCCGCTATATTGTTATCCTTACTGGGCATTTGAGCTCACCCCTTTTCTATGTTTTATTTTTCCCAGGATGTGAAGAAGTAAGTTATGAATGAACTGCAGGGATTTTATGAGGGGTTAATAGTGTGGATTGTGGAAACATTATGTTGTTGTAGTAGTTTTTCATTTTATGATGTAATGTAAAACATATGAATATATCTAGTGTTTCCAAGGCTACTAAACCAATCGGTCTTTCGATATTTGATCTTTCTTGTGATCATGCCAATGAAATGTAATAATGCACCGACTCTGGGTAACTGGGGTCGGGGCGTTATAGTTGGTATCAGAGGAAGTTTAGTACAAACCTTGGAAGCTAGATTTAGATAAACTCTGATTAGAGCACGTAGACCTAAGATGAACTTTGAGGATTAGTATAGAAGAACTTCCTAGAATTTTGGTATTGTAGAGATTTTGTGAGTTTTCCAAGCAATACATCCCTGTCTGGATACGAGCAGGTAGAGGCGGCTCTGGCACAGATGTACCTAGGGGTAAAACCCGAAAACACCGCTTTGATCTAGACTCGAACGGGAACTGGTGCACGACAACGGGCCTTGCTGCAATCTTGGTTACGACACTCCCGGGGATATGCTTAGGATAACTCTCATTTTCTTTACAAATCATTTTTAAGGGATTATGAGTATATACTTCCTCAAAGAAAACATTCTTATGATTATGGATTATATCCATAAATAGTTCAATTTATGTTAAGTGTTTTATAAGTATGGGATTATGTATTTTGATTCATAAATTGATCTAGTTTATGCCATTGTTTAGAAATGGCGCCTAGTGGAAGAAATGGAAACCGTATCAATGCACGCACTCCATGTAGGGATTGCCCTCTTGCTCAAGATAATTATAGTGGGGCTGGTGATGAAACTGGTGCTGATCAGCTAATCACCATACTGGGACAACTAACTCAGGTTATGAATAATAACCTTACCCGTATGGAGCACCCTGATCCACAGCGTGGAGGATCAATGTTAGATCGATTCATGAGGCAACAACCACCAACGTTAAATGGGAATACAAATCCCTTAGTAGCTGAGCAATGGATATTTTCCCTAGAGAAAATATTTCAGGCTTTGGGGAGCAGTGAAAGGGAAAAAGTTATCATGGCAGTTTACCGCGTCACTGGAGATGCTGATCAATGGTGGTCATTGATTCAAAATATGAAGGAAGATGATGAAGTATCAAATATGGAATGGAGGGAGTTCAAAGATCTGTTTTTAGAAAAATACTTCCCTCGCGACCATCGAGCAGATATGGAAAGGCAATTTCTGAGTCTGAGACAAAAGGAGGATGAGAATGTCACAAAGTATGAGGCTAACTTTACAAGGTTAGCGAGGTACGCTGGTGATTATATTCGTAACCCAAGAAGTAATATTGATCGTTTCTTTTATGGGTTAAAACCATTTCTCCGTCGAGCGTTAGTCTCACAATACTTTTCATCGTACGAAGACATTGTCTCATGTGCTATCAAGACCGAAAAGGAATTCTCTAAGTCTTATGACTTTAAAGCAAAGCAAGAGAAGAAGAGACCTGCTGATCAATCTGGGAATGGAAATAAGGGGAAGAAGGGAAAGGATGAATATCCATCTTGTGGTAAATGCGGGAAGAAACATCCTGATACTTTCTTGAAGGGAATGGGAGTCTGTTACAAGTGTGGTGAAAAAGGCCACCAAGCTCATGATTGCAAGGGGAAGATGGAAGCTACCAACGTTCAGTGCTACAATTGTAGGGAGATGGGGCATTATGCAAATGCATGTCCTAAGCGTCAGGAGAACTTACCTCAGAAAAGGCCAAGGGATCAAGGCCAGGCTTATGCTATCACTACTGCTGAGGTAGAATATCCGAAAGACGTGGTGGCAGGTAATTTAATGGTTTCCTCAAGTTTAGAAAATGCATTATTTGATTCTGGATCATCGCATCGTTTCATATCTTCCTAGTTTGCTAAGAAAATTAGATATTTCCAATTTGACTTAATAAGGGAGTTGTCAGTTAAAACTCCTAAGGGAAGTATCGTTGCAACAAAGTTTTGTGAATCAGTCCCCATTAGAGCACATAAATTTTCTTTATCTGCTGATTTCATCGTCATACCTATGATTGAGTTTGATATAATCCTCGGTATGGACTGGCTTTCGGACTATGATGCGAAGATTTATTGTAAGAATAAAGAGGTTACGATTCTTGATGATAATGATAAGGAGCACCTTATTTTTAGAGCAGAATCGTCACCACCTAATTCTTATTTAGATCCACCCCCAGTAGCTCAACTTAATTCAATTATTGGGGAGGAAGAGAATGAAATAACTGTCGGTGAGGAAAGGAATGTTCAAATAGAGGATGTAACTGTTGTGAAAGAATTTGTAGATGTATTTCCGGAAGATTTACCTGGACATCCTCCAGAACGAGAAGTTGAGTTTTCTATTGATTTGATTCCTGGATCAAGGCCTATATCGAAGACCTCTTATAGAATGACCACTGTAGAGTTAGTCGAACTAAAGAAACAACTAGAGGAATTGAGTAATAAGGTATTTATTCGCCCTACTGTTTCTCCATGGGGAGCCCCTGTTCTTTTTGTTAAAAAGAACGATGGATCTATGAGGTTATGTATCGACTACAGGGAGATCAATGCTATAACGATAAAGAACAAGTATCCCCTACCTCGTATTGATGATTTATTTGACCAACTGCATGGAGCTCAATACTTTTCAAAGATTGACCTTCGATCTGGATACCATCAGTTGTGTGTGAAGAAGGAAGACATTCCGAAAACAGCATTTCGAACCAGGTACAGGCATTACGAGTTTACTGTAATGCCGTTTGGATTGACTAATGCACCCTCTGTATTCATGGATCTAATGAATAGAGTTTTCAAGGAGTATCTCGATGAATTTGTGGTGGTATTTATTGATGATATATTGGTATACTCCAAAACCTACGAAGATCATGAAAATCACTTGCGCATTATCTTGAAGACTCTGAGGAGGCATGAATTATATGGGAAGTTTAGCAAGTGTGAATTCTGGCTTCAGGAGATTTCTTTTCTTGGCCATATTGTCTCTAAAGATGGAGTCTCTGTTGATCCTTCTAAGACCAAGGCAATACAAGAATGGCCAGAACCTACGAGTATAACTGAGGTACGTAGTTTTATTGGTTTGGCAGGTTATTATCGACGTTTCGTCCAGAATTTTTCCCGATTGGCTAACCCATTAACGAAGCTCACACGTAAAGGGGTTAAATTTGTTTGGACAAAAGAGTGTGAAGAATGTTTCGAAGAACTGAAGAGAAGATTAGTCAATGCTCCTATATTGACTCTACCATCGGGGAATGATGGGTTCATTATTTATAGTGATGCATCGAAGAAAGGACTTGGCTGTGTCCTTATGCAGAATGATAGAGTTATTGACTATGCATCATGACAGTTGAAAATTCATGAACAAAACAATCCTACTCATGATCTCGAGTTAGCAGTAGTGATCTTTGCTTTGAAGATATGGAGGCACTACCTCTATGGTGAAAAATGTGAGATTTATACTGATCAAAAGAGTTTGAAGTATATTTTCTCACAAAAATAACTCAACATGAGGCAAAGGAGATGGCTTGAATTACTCAAGGATTATGATTGTACGATACACTACCACCCAGGGAAGGAAAACAAGGTGGCAGATGCTTTGAGTAGAAAAGACCATGGAGTTTTGAACAATATGAGAATTAAAAGGGATCCAATTTTCATGGATCTAGTGAAGATGGACATGGGAATAACCAGGGAAGGTGAAACATCAATGCTTTTTCAAATGGTTTCCAAACCATCTTTACTAGAAAGGATTAAGAGTTCTTAGACCGATGATGAAGAATTCCAAAAGAAGATTAAAGCTGTGAATGATGGTAGATTGAGAGACTTTGTGTATGAAGATGGAATTTTGAAATTCGGGAAGAGACATTGTGTTCCCAATATACCTGATCTAAAAAGGGAATTTCTGGATGATGCTCATAGTTCCAATTTCTCTATACACCCTGGGAGCACCAAAATGTATAGAGATTTGAAGGAACATTTTTGGTGGGACAACATGAAGAGGGAGATTGCTGATTTTGTGTCAAGATGTATGGTTTGTCAACAAGTGAAAGCTGGAAGGCAACAGCCTGGAGGAGTCATGCAACCTCTTCCCATACCGGAGTGGAAATGGGACAATGTTACGATGGACTTTGTCATGGGGCTACCAAAGACTCCTAGAAGGAACGATGCAATATGGGTTATTGTTTATCGTCTTACCAAGACAACACATTTTCTTGCTATAAGAGAAGATATACCCCTGGAATGTCTAGAAAGACTATATATTAATGAAGTTGTGAGACTTCATGGAGTACCCCTATCGATTGTTTCTGATCGTGATCCCCGTTTTACTTCAAGATTCTGGAAAAGTCTTCAGAAATCCCTGGATACTGAACTTCATTTCAGCACTACTTACCACCCTCAGACAGACGGACAATCAGAATGGACTATTCAAACCATAGAAGACATGTTGAGATCTTTCTCACTTGACTTTCAGGGTATGTGGGATCAATATTTACCTTTGGTAGAATTTTCCTATAACAATAGCTTCCATTCGAGTATTCAGATGGCACCATATGAAGCGTTATATGGAAAGAGATGTCGTACACAAACCTGTTGGGATGACGTTGGTGAATGAAAACTTGTAGGCCCAGAACTGGTGGAGGAAACGGTGGAAAAGGTGAAAGTAATCCAAAATCACATCAAAGAAGCTCAAAGTAGGCAGAAGAGCTATGCCGATAATCGAAGGAAGGATTTGGAATTTCAAGTCTGTGATCATGTTTTTCTGAAGGTATCTCCGTGGAAGGGAGTCATACGTTTTGGTAAGAAAGGTAAATTGAGTCCCAGGTACATCGGACCTTTCGAAATTCTAGAACGAATTGGGGTTGTAGCTTACCGATTGGCAATGCCGCCAAGTCTCTCCAAAGTTCACGATGTGTTCCACGTATCTCTATTGAGGAAATACATGCCTGATCCGACGCATGTACTCACCTATGAGGAATTAGAACTGGAACCCGATCTGTCTTATTCCGAAGAGCCCGTCAAGATTCTTGATACGAGAGAACAAGTGCTGAGAAACCGGACGACACGTCTGGTAAACGTTTTGTGGAGAAACCATAAGATGGAAGAGGCAACGTGGGAACCTGAGGAACTTATGATGAAGAACCACCCGAGTCTTTTTATGCAGTAATACCCTAGAAATTGCGAGGATGCAATTATTTGAAGGAGGGGAGAATGTAACACCCCAAGCTTCTACGGTACGCTTCTCTTTGAATATTGTGATAGCATGTGTTGTACGCAACACCGAGTTCTAACACACCATAACTAATCAAACTAGCCGTTATGAATAGTAATACCTACTTTTAGAAATTATATATATTTTATATTTGAAAATGGACTACATTTTTGGATTCGGAATATCGAATTTAGCCTAAGGTGAAATTTTGGTACATTTCGGATAACTTTCATATTTTGATGAATAGTGAAAATTACTAAGTTTTAATTAAAAACAACTTTTTTAATCAAAATAATTAATAGTGATAAATTATGAATTTGAGTGGTTTTAAAGTATATTTAGAATATATTTTTACCATTTAATATAATGTTGGTCATTGGACATAATTTTACAATTAAACCGAACATAAACGAGTGTCAATCTTTTGATAGTTATTATCTCTTAAAAACACGATTTTTGTTTTGACAGCGGGAATTAATTTTAAATAAATTTCTGCCACTTCTATGTTTTGAATTTAGGAAAATGGATTCCATATTTGGAATCAGGATGTTCAAATTGTGTAAATAGGTAACTTTTATTTTTAGACATTTTGAATAATTACTGCGGTAAATATTTTATTTACCATGGTTAAGGGTAAATCCGGTAAATAAGGGTTAAAAAATAATATTATAATAATACTAAATTACCCTAAAACGTGTCTTAACCATATTGGTTGATACATGGTCGACCATGGGAATCTTTGGGTCTATTTTGGGACCCCATGGATCCACTTGTAAGTGATAATGACACTTTATTTTAATTAAGTTAAAATGAATACAAAAATGACACAAGCATATATCTTTTAGAAAAACAATTGTTACATAGGGTAATATATGTTGGATTTTAGATTATAAATATTCATTAGAAAGTTAAAACGATTTCCTACATAATGATATTTTATTTATAATTTTTAGACATTAAATAATTTAATTTATTTATGACACAATGATGATGCAGTAATTACTATAATAGTGAAAAATTAAAATAATTGATATTATAAATACCCAAATAAATATAATATGAAACTTTTAATGAATTAAACTAATTTTCTAGGATAATATGATATATTATTATTGATTTAATTGACTTTTTTCGAACTAATCAATCTGTTATGAGTTTCACAAAAATCAACTGTTGAATAGTGTCAAAATTGACATAAAAGAGTTCTTAAAACAAATATTATATTATTAATTGATATTAAATTCCTAAAAATATAAGGTTAGGCCAAGAGACTTATATCATGATAGGTTCATCATTAATGTACCACTTGGGGGTCTCTTGGATGTATATAGTAATTTTATTAACCATATTATATAAAAATACAAAGAGACATTGTAAAAGTGAAACTAATTAACTTAGAGTTAATACTTAATGATAAGGTTAATATAAGTACCAAAACCTGTATAAATTCTATTGGTTGAGTGGTTTTCGACCTATCCCCACCTTAACCTTTGAATAATATGCTTTGGAGCCATTAGAAACCGAATATGATTTTATTATAAATTAATATTTCTAGCTTTTCCAAAGGTTCCCCTCACCCCTCTTATAAAAGGGCACTCCTCCTTCTCATTTATTCACACCTTCAAAGCCTTTTGGTTCGGCCAAACTCTGCCCAAATACTCTCCCAACATCCCTCAATACAACCTAGAGGCCTTATTTTGATCAGAAAGCCAACCTAAGGAGCCCTTTTGATCAAATCAAAATGAAGAACCCGAAGAAGAGGTAATGATTTCACCACCCTTCTCCAAGTTCATTTCTTCTTCCACTTCTTCTTCCTTTGTTCTTACCATTATAAAATAATAACTCCAGTATCTCACATATACTGTGATTTTATTATAAATATGGTACAACCATATTCAGTATTCTATCCACCCTTTGAATAACATGTCACCATACGTGCGTACGTACGGACTACCGTCTCCACGTCGTGGTGTAATTGTTATTCAATATGATATTATTTGGATGGGTATAATAATGATGTGTAACTCATGTAAATAATAAATATAACATGTTAATGATTCTGTATATATGATATACCATCCATTTATATATTATTTTAATATCAAAAGAATGATATTGTCGCTCGTGCGTACGTACGGACTACCGTCTCCACGAACGCGATGAGATTCATTCTCCATCGTATCCATTCAATTATAATTATCATTTGACGATTTAAAAATGATGTTTAAGGACTAGATATCATTCTGGTTATGAATAAGATACAACAACCATGGCTTATGTAACAAAACATATAAAAGAAAATGAGTAAGTTAACTCCCGAAACGACGATAATTCTAAGATATTATTAACAAATCAATGTTAAAAGATCATTTATGATATCATATTATTATATATGATTCTTGTATAATTTAATAACAACTATTTCACCATTATACAGGAGGTTAACCTACCCCAACCAAGTAAAAGTACAAGGCAAGGTTTTACTTTACAACCTCTTCATTATCCAAGGTTGTTTATACGTAATAATCTACTGGGATCTCTTTATCATCCACATCCATGTTTCTTAAAAATGCATTTCAAAACATTTTTACTATTTACTAGAATATGAGTTAAAGTCATTTATACCCTTTTTGACTTTTATAAGTGGTTTATAAAGGAATCTTTCGGTCGTTTTCAAAACAAGGTCCTTTTTAACCTTTTCGACAGAATTAAGGTAAGAATGTTTTTTTAACTTATATGGCGGGTGCGGCTATTTTCCGCCATTATAAAATCTTCAAAGCTTCCCTTACAAGCTTATAAGAATATTTTCAAAGAAAATGTTTTATTTTATATGGATCTTAAATTATTTCAAAATAAAAGGAGATATTTCTTTAAAAAGAATTTTGATTTCATCTATGTCAACATCCTTTGATGGATTTTAAGATTATTTGAAGTTGATTTATTATGATACAAAACTTCTATATTGTATTGAAGGTTTTGTGATATGTTTGACTGTGGATGTGCTATTTTTATACCATTCATAGTTTATGGTGAAAGTATTGACATTTCATATGCTAGTTTTAATATGAATGTTTATGTTATGTTTAAACCTTTTCATATGGGAATGCATTGGACTTAATATGTGACGGGTGGAGCCCGCTATAGCTCCACGATGCATCGGTAGGTCTCATGAGACAAACTAGTGTCTTGGCACAAGGCCTTGACAAAATATTATTTGTAGTCTTGGCACGAGGCCTTGGCTATGTGGTTATGATAGTCTGGCATTATGCATTCCAACATTATGAAAGTGGTTATTGATTTTTGCATGTGATTATTCGATTAGTAGAATATTCATGTGAATAAGTAAATGGAATTATTTCATTTTATTTATGCCATACCATGTTGAAAGTTCATATTTAAAAGGCTTTTGTTTTAGTTATACATTTCCTTAAATTTTTATTCTTATTTATGAAAGTTTCCGCTATATTGTTATCCTTACTGGGCATTTGAGCTCACCCCTTTTCTATGTTTTATTTTTCCCAGGATGTGAAGAAGTAAGTTATGAATGAACTGTAGGGATTTTATGAGGGGTTAATAGTGTGGATTGTGGAAACATTATGTTGTTGTAGTAGTTTTTCATTTTATGATGTAATGTAAAACGTATGAATATATCTAGTGTTTCCAAGGCTACTAAACCAATCGGTCTTTCGAGATTTGATCTTTCTTGTGATCATGCCAATGTTATGTAATAATGCACCGACTCTGGGTAACTGGGGTCGGGGTGTTACATTTTATGCGAATACTATATGTATTATTCACCTATCCATGAGTGTGGATACATTGGGATTGTGTGTTCTCAAGTTGTACGATGAAATTATACATAAGGGATATGGGTATAAAGTAACCTGATATTATAGTTATGAATTATTATACAAAATTTTGTTATCATGGAAGATGATATATGTAATATGTTCCTTGAATTTGGAATTTTAGTGATATTCCTTAACAATGACCTCTAGTTTAGAACTATGAGGATTGGGATGAGCATTATCTAACAATATAAGAGAAAGAGGCCAATTTTTATGAGACATATTTGTATTAAGTCTCCTTGAGAGAGTCTTCATTGGGTTATTCTATATATAGAATATAAGTCTTTGATATCTATGCATACCATATATGATTTTGGATGATCATTACAATTAAAACATACGAATCTCTCAATGTGTTAGGGTGGTCCAAATGATTACATGGTTTGGATCAAGTGTTCAAATAATATCATTGATTAGAATTAAAATATACCAAAAAGGATGGTGAAGAGTTCTATTTCAATTTTCTGTGGAATAAAAAATTATAATAGTGATTCTATATTATATGAAGACCATCATGAGAGCCTAACCAGGTAGTGTTGATAGGATTTATTTTTTGAGAAGAGAGGTATTACGATGTAGTTGGATAATGTGTCTTGTTTGTCTATTTATCTTATTCATGAAAAATATTATATGGTGAATTATGAAAAAAATAAAATAAAATATCTACATTTTTTTCACCCATGGTTTTGCGTGATTATATTTCTATGGAGTATATATTTAATGACTGATTGAGATTTCTAATATAGTTTTTGGTTATTATTTATTTGTGGATTCTTTTTTGCATATATGAATATGGAATTAATTATTTTTTAGTATATATTATTAAGTTTTATTTCATGGTATTCTAGTAAATCTTCATGATCTAAGAGTTTTTTATATATCATTAAGAAGATGTGGTTTTTTAATTAGAATTAGAGTAGTGATGGACAAGAAAGTAAAATCCATAAGTAGTATCATTCCCCACGAGTGAGGATTCCAACAAAAATTTATCACTGAGCTTAAAAGGATTATTTTTTATCATAGTTATGTGAAACATATTTATTAATTAATTCATGTAAGAGGAGTTTTCTATTAATTTTCTTTTATTAGAGTTCATTTTAGTCAGTCAGTGTGCATGGTAAATGAAATGTTTAGGAATCAATCAATTACACCAATCACACCACTATATAATTGAAGATAGGATTATCTAGAATGGGAGTGGAAGTGTTTCGGTTTTCAAGGTGTAGTGGAATTAAGGTCAACATGGTGCTTCTCATCATAGAAGTTATTCGAGAAGAGTTTATGGTAGAGGCTTATTGTCGATCATGGGGTACTAGTTTTTCATGATATTATGATGTTTTATTGTCGATCATGGGAAAGGGCCTAGAATGGGACAAGGTATATTTTTTGTTGACATCCATTTTTATATAATTTTTAATTGTATCATGGGTATCACAATGGATTATATATTATAATATTAATTATGAACTAGGTTTATTATGGAGTTTTTGTATTAAATAATGGATATTGGTAGAAAATTTAGGATATCATCAGAAGGAATTGAGTGATTTTTGGGGCGTTCTATTTTAATTAGAAGTTATTGGAATCAATGGAATTTCATTAATATAAATATTAATTATTATGATGTGAACTATTTAATGAACTCTTTTATTCGGTATTGAGAACACATAAATTTTTATAGAAGAAATGTATCCATTACCACCTAATTTCATGATTGATCTATCAATATTAGGAATTGATATTTGTTTGTAGGTTACATAAAGAATAACCATCAAATGATGGGGACAATTATTTTCTAGAATTCAATAATTTTTTAAAGATACATGTGATAGATAAATGAAATGGTTGTCACATATTTAAATGAATTAAAATTTTTCTCATAAGTAGTTTAGAAGTTTTGTTCCCCAATATGGAATTTTAGAGTTTTAGAATGAATTGAGTTTAGGTAATAAATCCATACCCATTCTCCCATATAAGATATCTATAGAATATCTTAGAGATATGATGATTTATGTTGAGAAACTAAAGTCAAAAAGAAATTATTTTCTAAACATATCCACTTAGGGGGATCTTATTTCATTTCCCAAGAATGGATATATTAATATTTTTATATGTATATTACTGAAGGTTGAACTATGTAGTAATAAATAATTGGTTTCATAAACCATATATAGATGAGCTACTCAATCATCCAAGGAAATCCAATTCATTATAAAAGATAAATTTTTTATTTGGATATCACAATTTTTATTGATTCCAGTAAAGGTTCCCTATACTATTTTTTACAAGAATATTTTGAATGTATGAATTTCTCATGGTACAGTTAAATTTAGAAATTCATTAAGAGTGTTCATATCCATGATGAATATGTTATACATTTTTTACTTAGATTGAGTAATTTTTATATCTGATAATGATAATTTAGTTCAATCCTTGTTAGGGGAGTATCATTCTAGAGAATTGGATATCATTTAGGTTGTCCTAAATGAGAATGGATTTTAATATAATCTCATGAAGTTAAATTTATATATTAAAATGTTATGGTAGTTAGAAATAAGATATCATAGAAAGTTATTTCAGTTGACCCCAATAATTCCTTGGTTATCATTTATATAATGTATCCTCTATAGAATAATATCATATATAGATGCTTAGTTTATCTCTTAAATTTTGATTGAATTAAATTATGTAATTGGATAATTATGTTCATTTTATCACAACATTTCATCCTCATATTGATGAATAATCTAATTATACAATTTCCATTATAGGGTAATTTAATTATTCAAAATTCTAGGTTTTTATATTCCATTTGAGGGTCATCATACCATCAGGAATTTTTCAAATAAAATAGTTTATTTTTGATGATTTAGATGGAAACAGTCATGGTGGTTTTTAAGACGATGTTTTCCATCACTATAGTAGCTATAGAGCACATGAGCCTCTGCCCGATTGGTAAGGACTCCTTAAGTGCATCCATGCGACCCGGGTTCAAATCCAGGCGAAGGCATAATTTTCGGGTTACTGTAGCAGGTACTGAAGATCGACTGTGCAATACTGTAGAAGGTACTATAGTGGTAACTGTAGCAGGTACTTTTTGGCACTGTAGAATTTGTCCCTGAGTCCGTTAAGGCCTTTGGGCCACCTAGGCCTTCGGGTCAGTAAGGCATTCGGGCCACCTCATGGACTTCGAGCCACCTTTAGTGGAGATGCAAACCAGACAACCATCGAGGAACAAGCTCAACAAGGAGGATGAGAAAAAAAGCATTCTCCACGACAAAAGCTAAACATATTGTAAGAATGAGAGGGTATGACACCATCCATTGGGACTAGCCTGTACATACACGAGAATTCCTACCCAAACAGCCATGCGAAGTTGGAGAGTTGATTTCACGATGATGATGCTGGGGAGGAGTCGTTCCAATTAGTTAGTATGGGTTCAATGTAATGTCTGAAAGACTATGGGAAATGAATTCCTTTGTTGCGTATGGTCGATGTAATAATTACACATACGAGCCTTGTAATGGTTCCACCTCACCTCTTGAAAGGTTTATTATAAAAAAATAATAAAAAATGAAGGCCTTCAGGCCATTGGATGGACTGTCGTAGCTAGAGGTAGGGGAGTCATCTTTTTTTGAAACAGAATTTTATAGTATATATTTAATTATATTAAATTTATTATAATTTTATTAATGAACCCATAGAGAAGAAAATGATCATATTCATATTGGTGTCACAATCCATATTATTTTTTAGTTGTGTGATCATTTATTCAGGAGAATGTAGCCCCATTTGGAAAACATATAGACTCATATTATAATTACCCATACTTTACCCAAATTAATATTATAGCACAATTGAATAATATTCATTAGAAAATATTAAAAATCCATGATTGGACTATGTAGGTATCGTGTCTTCAGAAACTGGAAAAGTTAAACAACTTCTTCATATGACTAATTCATTGTCTCCCACTTATTTCATCATATCTCGACCCCTTTTATACATATGTTACCTAATACCATTATTCATTATAAGAGGAAAATAAACATTTTAAAGGGTGATATCAATGCTTAAAAATGATAATTAAGAGTGATATCTGTCTTATCGTAAACATAAAATATAAGAATATATCATTTGAAAATTTCAACCTACATATAAAAGATCATGATATCATTCATTGGGATGAATCATAAATTTTCATAAGAATAAATTAATATAATCCCAAAAGACATAACATAAGGCTTGAAATTTTGTGGCATACAAAAGATCATTTAAAATCATTTCATATTAGTCAAGGTCAATTGAGAAGACCATAATACCAAACAAAATCAATTACTGAATCTAGTTCACTAATCGTTCAATCCCTCCGCTACTATTCCTCGATCATTTCCAATTCTTGCCATGTATATCTCATGAGATATAAATATTCATCCATTGAATTATAAGGATATATAGGTCCCAACCATTTCATAATTAAATTATTATTATGTGAACCATAGTTACATAAATCAATCTTCATATCCCAAGGAATAAAATGTGTTTCATTAAAAATCAATCCACCATAACATAATCCATGTAAAACAAATGTAATTTATAAATAAAATTCTATAAAAAACACAATAATATAGTACAAAAAAGAAGGGTGTTATACTTGAAACATAACCCTATTAAAAAATTACATCATAGATGGAATAGTTTTTGATATAATAATAGAAATTATTTCTTCAAAAAATATCCTTTCTTCACAAAAAAGTTTCTCTACTCAAAATGCTGCACTATTTTAAAAGAAAGCAACTTACTTGAAAATAATCATGAAATAATATAGAGTAATATTATTGGAAATAATTTGTTATGAAAATGTTAATAACCATTAATGTCATATAATTTATCAAAACATCTTCTTTGTACTTTTTCTAGGAAAGTCAAAATGTTCTTCGTATCGAAAACTACAAATGATTCCTTTGATAGGATTTAATAAAAATTTTCTAAGGGATAAAATTGATTGTAATTATTTTATTAAAATATAAATAATATTTTGGAATTAATAATTTGGATACATGGACTTGGATGATCAATATACCCCAGTAAATTCTTATATATAAAAAATCTCAAATAATAATGAAATTGAGAAATAATCTATTACATTAGTTATGAATTACATTTTATGTTTCCAAACCTTCTCAATAATGATTTATATAATGTCATTTAATTATTTAAGAATCATAGTCCTTTTTAAGATATCATATAGATCACATTATTATTTTTCTGGTAGTAACATTATTACTCATCTATCATGTGTCAACTTCGTTATTTTCTTAAAAATGATTTATTAGATAAATTATTGTTCCTATTCTTAGAAAATAGTTATTTCATTTAAATAATTAAATTTTGTATTATATATATATATATTACTTATTCATTCCATAAATTTATGTAATAATTTTTTAATGAAGATCGTATAAAATGAATTATTTCGCATCGTGGAGATGGTAGGTCGTATGTATGCATGAGCACCGTTATCATTCCCATTATTATTGAATAGTATTGTAGTGGATGGTTTTCAATATTTAAGAATCAATATCATGATATTATAATAATATCTAGTTATTATTTTTATTATTATATCTATCTATGAATGGTGTTTTTGAATAACAGATTACACCGTGACATGGAGGCAGTATGCCATAAGAACGCACACATGTTGATTTTGCATTTCCTAGGATAGATAAAATATATAATGTAGTTGTTTCATAATCATAATAAAATATCATTATAAAAGTGATACTAGAGTTATTAATTTATAATGAAAAAAATAATGAATATTTAGTATAATAAGAAATAAGGTTGAATGAATCGTTTGAGAGGATTAGCTCTTGTTCAATGTGTTCCCTCTAAATCACATCATAATGAGCTAGAGTTGGTATTTGATGAAGACCAGAACCTATAGAATGTAACTAAGAAAGATTATAAAAGAAATGGATAGGGGATGGTTGATATATAAGGCTAAAATTTAATTTCATATGTGCGGGTTGAGGTTCCCTTTTATAATTGATGTGAGGGGCACGTTTGGGATCTCAAAAAATATTAGTATAATATAAAATCAAAACCCAAAAAATACCACAAAATGTCCATATTTAAAAGATGAGACGATATAGGGTTGTAATATAACAAAACAATAGGTTTTAAATGTATTTATGTAAACTAATACCATATCATTTTATCTAACACATTTTTATTCTATTTTATATTTTATTAAGGTACCACATATTTCAATATTAAAATTTTGAAATGTTTAGTTATTTTATGTCAATTAAACCCTAAAAAATAAATTAGAAAATTTTAGACAAAATTGTAGTTTTTATACATTTTTTAAATTATTCTATTATATTTATATGAGGTAGTGGTCAACCATAAAATTAATTGGACATATTAATTATCCAAATATATATTTATATTAATATACTTATTAATATGTATTTGATATTTCTCTTAATAAAAAAATTACTTCAACATTTTTGTGTAATTATTAATATGATTATTTTTAGATTAAAAATAAAATATAAAAATATATGGCAAAGAAAAATAAAATATAATCCATAATAATTCTTATAATCAAATATATATACTGTAAAATTCATCATTAAAAATTTTATACATATTAAATATTGAATGGGACAGGTATATCATAACTATATAAGAAATAATATAAGTTTCATAATATATTATTTAAGGCACAAATGGTCAATAAATCTATCATTTTATGGTTATGGTAGAGATATAATCATCCAGTCATATTTTTTCAAGTTTTTGGATATTTTAATTGTTATTATAACTTTAACGATAAATATTTTATTAATTTCTAAAAAAATTCTAGATCATTATAGTAAGGTCTATACAGTAATTCGTTATTTCTTAAAAATTTCAAATAATTTATCAGGATAAATAAATAAATTTTATATTTAAAATTATTATATATAATTTAATTTATATTTATTATGATTTTATATTATAAATGATAAAGTTATTAAAATTTGAGTATGAAATATTTAACATTTTGATTAATAATATAAATAAAATGTTATAATCTCATCCAAGTGGCTTCAAGATGAAAATTTTTTGACCCAAGGATAATTTATGACACAAAAAAACTCATCCATTTTTTTAGTAAAATAGTTGTGGTAATTTCATAATATTATTTTACACTTAATTACATGAATTACCATTCTAACTGTATTTAATAAAAATAACTACTGTTACTATTCATAATGCACAAAAATAAAAGATACTTACATTATTTAGAATTTATGGTTTACAATATCATATCCATTTAAAAAAATGGATAAAAAGAATTTGTATTGATTAATTTAAAATTAATCTCATTGTAAAAAAGAGAGAACATGTTTTAATATTTAAAACCTTACAAAATATTGATATGTTTTTACATCTGAATTGAATATAAAATTAATTATAATGAAATACATTATATTGAATGATAAAATATATTATCTTTCTATCTTAAAAACATTAAATATTATTATATAAGAATATAAATCATTTTGATGAAAAAGAAATCCATTAAAATTTATTTTATTATTTTTTTCATCAAAACATGAATGTTTTCAAAAAATATCAAAATGTCATACAAAGTAAATTTTTATATTCAGATTCCAAATAAAATGTTTATTTTCTACTATAGAATTTATTAACATGTTAAAATCATAATTTAAAATATGTTCTGTATTAAAAGGGGAAAATTACCCTTCTGAAAAATATAGGGTTTTATATATCAAAGAGGGTGTATTCATACCATAAGAAAAAATATCTATTGGATTTATATGAATTTTTTTAAATATATAATAAATTATTTAATTAATTTCATTTTTAATTTTAAATAAAATAAAAATGATATAAATATATAATTAATTTATATTTATCATTCACAATACATTTTTATAAGATAGTTACATTTATTCCAGCTAAACTAGTTAATAGTTTATAATGGTCCTTCTATAATGAGGGGGTTTTGCGGTTCATTTAAACTCACGATTTCATACAATGGAAGCAATTGAAATATTAATATTATTTAAAATATTTCATAAAAACATTCATGTATTACATTCTACCAATATTAATCTGAATTTTACCCTCAAAATTATTCATTTGGAAACAAACAAAAGGGGATTCTTTTACCTCATCACACACGCTAGTTCCCATGTATCTTTAACCAATTTGTGGTTCTTCCAAAAAACATTAACCAAACTATTGATCTTTTATAATAGAACTTTTTCACACTCATCTCAAATCTATATTAGTCGTTCTTCATAAGAAATATATTCATCCCATGGAATAAATTATGTGTTTACTACTTATAAAATAATTAGGTATATACTTTATCTAGAGAGATACATGAAACCCATCATGAACATGAGTGATATTCGAGGAAATCTCTAGTCAGTATGTTTTTTCCCAACATGGTTGCTCATTTTAAAAGAACTATTATAACATGGGATTAACTTTCCCATCATTCAAAATCATATTACTCTTAACTAAGCAGATATTTGTAGAATCACCTGGTCACACACTTCAAACTATAGGTCTTTTCATCAGTTATTAGTATATAATTGTTTTCAACTCAAAAATTCTCTTACATGTTGTTGAATAGATCTTCACTTTTCTTCCATTTCATCAACTAGATCATGTCCTAATTGATTTAATCCATCAACTTCATCCTAGATAGTCTGAGTTCTTCACATCATTATATAGAGGGGTTCATAATGAGCAATTTGAATTCAATAATGAAAGATATTTATATAATAATATTCCACCAGAGGTAGGTGATGATACTAACCACCTCTGGAATCAATAGAGAAATATCTCAACATGTCTTATAGAGTATGTATTTTCTATCCAACTAACCATCTATTTGAGGAAGATAAGTAGTGAGGAAACATAACTCTGTATCTAGAGTCGATCACCTAAACTACAAGGAAAACCTCTGATTCAAACCTAATAAAATGGATAGTGGTACTCCATGTAATATTACCGCTTAATTTACATATATCCCAACAAGATAATCAAGTGAGAAATCATCTCTAATTGAAATGATGTTTGTCGATTTCAGAAAGTGATAAACTATAACCCATATAGAATTATGGAATTTCGATGTTATTGGAAGGATGAAGAAAATATCCATATTGGAGTTTTACAATTTACATTTTGGTATAGGTAATGATAGAAACATCCCCTTATATTTTTTCCTTTCATCGTTAATTTTATTAAAAAATAATCACCGAGTGACATATTCAGCAAAATCATTATTCATTCCATCCCCCAGAAATACAATTTTTGGTTACTATATATTTTTTGCGATATCATGATGAATAATGAATTATGAACTATGATCCTCATCAAATATATTGTTATATAATTATGTTAAATCTGGTACTTGAACCTTAATATTCCATTATAAACAATGTTTATTTCAAGATAATTTGTCATCATGTTTTGTAGCTCAACTTCTTCTTTCTACACCTCCTTAGTCTTCACTTCAATAGATGGGTTAACATTAATTTGAGAAAGGTAGTATTTCTCCCCTTCCATTATAATTACAAGATCAATCCTATAAAAACCAATAAATATTGGAACTTTTGGGATCTCTATCATGGATCGGCTAGTACTGTAATTTTTACACAAATCATCTACCACCTTTTTTTATTTCATATGGTTATAATGTATTTAGAATTTGTAATCATTAATAAACTCCATCCATATTCTTTGACACACATTCTTCTAATTTTGTGTAAATATATACTTCAAATTTTTATAATTAGTATCCATATCATACCATTCACCATAAATAAAATGACTACATATCATTAGTGAATATATTACAACAACTTACTTTAAATCATGTATTCTGTAACTTTTTTCATGAATTTTTTTATTTTTTTGATGTCTAAGATATCACCATATCATATTCCTTTATAAAACAACCTATACCCTTAATAGATTCATCACTATAGATCACGAGCCATTTTCCACTACATTGTAGTGTGAGTACAGGTCAACTCACTAACCTTATTTTATACTCCTTGAAATTCTTTTCACATTCCTTTATCCACACAAACATAACTTTTTTCCTAGTAAACATAGTGAGTGGATTAGATAGTCGTGAGAAATAGTTCACCAAACATCGAAAATATCCACTAAAAACAAGAACAATCTAAATCAGAGTTACTGTTTATGGTCTTAGGCAACCATCAATAAAATCTATTTTTTATAGATCCATATATATCCCCTATATATAGAATATGTGACCCATGAATGAGTCTTTATGAAGCCAAAAAAAACTTGTTAAATTTTTCATAACGATTATCATTTTTAATAGTCATCTGTACAATTATCAATTAATATTCATGGTCTTCGTTGATCACCATATAGACATGAATACCATCCCTAGATAGTACCACAAAATGATCAAAATTGTTTGGATGACAATATTAAATAGATTGATGCAGATTACATTAGAATTTGAAATACCAAAAGGAATCACTATATATTCATAGTGTCCATACCCTATACAGAATTACATATTTGGTATATCCTCTATCTTAACCCTTATTTAATTATATCCTGGAAAAAGATCAATATTGAAAAATCATTGATCATAGTGTAGTTTTTCAAATAAGTCATCAATGTGTGGAAGTAGATAATTTTTCTTTATTTTGATCTTGTTAATTCATCGATATTCAATGAAGAGTCAAATTGATCCATATTTGTTCTTAAAAATTAGAATAGGTGCACCCCAAGATAATACACTTGTGAATATGAAGACCTTGTCAAAATTCTCTCTGAATTTCTTCTTTAATTATTTCAACTCAATTAGGGCCATTATATAAGGTGTTTTGAAACATTCATAGCACCATATATAAATTATATTAAAACTCAAACTCATTATCCAATTCAATACCTAGAAATTATTTCCTAAATATATAATCAATCATTTGTACAATGGTAGTATTATTAATTATGAATATATCCCAAAAAATTTGGGATAAGTAAATTAGATTTATAAGAATCCGAAGCCACAATATGAAAGATATTTCTACAAAGAGGTTATATTAATTCATGCAGCGATAGATGATAACAAATTGATTCGGAATATGGAATGAAACATCCATTTCGTGGAAATTAATAAGATCTCCATAAATAGACATACAATACATTATATTAATTACATAAAATTCATGTAAATGTAGGATCACAATATTTGAATGACCACATTCCCACAAACATCAAATGGAAAAGAATTATAATATTTTTATGCGACCATTGTTCCATTAAGAGTTTTAATTGCTATATCAATATCTACTAGTATAAGTAATGTAGATATACCGTTAAAATTTTATTAAATATAATTATGTGGCTGGATCCAAAATTGTATAAACCATTTTATTCATTGGGTTGGATTTTATGTGGGCCTTTCAAAACATCATTACAGTAGTCCACACCACCGACATTGATCGGATATGACATGCCTTTTTCTTTGGAAAAAAGAGTTTTCTAGCGTTGATTATCATCAATACACCTTGGATTAGGGTACTGATTGGCATAATTATACACTTCCTTGTACTTGTAACATTGATGTATAGCAAGTTTATTCTATGTATAATTTTATATATTCGCATCATTAGAAATATTTTTCTGATCACGTCAGTTTTCAATTAACTTATGTCCTTCTTCTCCACAATTAAAATCATTTTCAAGTCCCATTATGATAATTTCCTCCTGGTTTCATTCAACACATTTGGTGTAATGGAAAACTCATCATTTTATTTTAAGTGTGGTATTTAGATATTCCCTTCAAATTTTTTTTCTCTTCTTATGAATCCCATAGGACTGATGGGTTATGCCGATCTCTATATAAATATTGAGAGAACATTGAATGATTTTCTAAAAACCATTGAAGTCCCTATTGGATAATTACCTTAGGATTCTTAGTTTTTATCCACTATATAATCGATGAATTTTATGTTTAGTTTGGATAAAAATTCCAAATGCATACCTTGAATGTCATGTAAATATTTTCATCGTATTTACTAATTACTTCCTCATCATTTCACTTATGTTCAAGTAACTCCTTCACCATATATGTATGATGAATATGAAGACAGAACTTATTGAAAAATAATTTATTGAACTCATCACTATAAATGAATTCAATTTCATTTATTTTCTTTGTATTCTTGATAAGGTTCCACCGTTGATTAGATTAACCTACAAAATGATATACTATTAAGAGGAATTTATCATCAATTGAACATCGAGGAGCTGAAAATATCTTTTTAGTTGAACGGATCCACTGTTCTTCCACTAGTGGATTAAATTTCCCAATGAAAGATGGTGGATGATTCCTCATGATGAAATAAAGATAATTTTATTCCCTTCATTGATCGTTTTGAAGTCCTTCATGATTCATTGCTTGAGAATGTTGTGTGAACATATCTACGAGATTTTTAATACCATCTCCCAAATCATTTGATAGCTCAGGACGAAAATCATTGTATTAAACATCACATTCTAGATTAATGCAATTCTTATGGGTTCCATCCATTGACTACAATCAAGAATAATAGTTTGAGAAACACTAATCATAATTGAAAAAACAAATAATTATGAAGAAAATTCAAATTTAGGAAACTTTGGAATTTATACTATGTTATACATGATCATTTATAAAGAAGTAGGATTGTAACCTACACGTAGACACATCCTTTGGGTTTTTACTATGGTTTTCATGTTATATTTTCTAATGTATAACTATAGCTTTCCTCAGATACCATCTATAACAAACCATACATTACATAAATTGATATTACATCAAAATAAAAAAATATTCAATACAAAATATAACAAATTCCAGAGAGGATATTATAGGTATAATGTATTTAGAATCTAGGAAACATAAACAACTAGTTCATAAGTAATCTTCTATATATTCCACTTATTTCTTCATAACTAAACCCCTTTTAGAAATATTATACTTAATACCCTTATTTATGAACTTTGTAAAAGAATCATATGATTAGGTGAGCTAAAATTATTAATAAGGGTAAAAATGGGATAACAAAATCATATAATAAGTATAATACATATGAATATGTCACTTAAAAATCTTATCATGCATAGGAAAGACCACGATATTATTCCATGCGATAAATCATAAAAGATCATAAAAATCAATGAAGGTAATCTCAAAGGTCGTAACATAAGACATGAAATTTTCTAGTACACAGATAAGTATAAAAAATAATTTCATATTAGTCACGGATCATTTCCAAGACTATCATATAGACAAAGTCCATTACTAAAACAATATTACTCCTCATTCTTGTAATGTACTACAGAATCATGATCATTTCCCATAACATACATGTGTATCATGTGTGATATAAATAATTTCCCAGTGTATTGGAAGGAGATATAGGTCCCACGTGTATCATAATTAAATCATTTTTATGTGTTACACAATAATTTAAATCATTCATCACAACCAAAGGAATAAAATGGGGTTCATTAAACATCATTCCACCATTACATAATCCTTGTAAAAATATGTTTTTCATAAATATCATTCCATAATAAAAAAATAATCTTATAAGAAACCTAAAGATATCATTATTGAAACACCTCCCTAACTAATAATTCCATCATATATGTAAATTAATTTTGGATATAACACTTGATATTAATTGTTCAAGAAATCATTATTTATTCTTCAATTTTTTTTTCTCAAATTGATGCTTTATTTTACAAGAAATCCTTTTTTGAAAACAAATTCGAAATAATTTATAAGAAGATTCATTGAAATTAGGTGTTATAAAAATTTCAAAAATCATTTATGTTGTATAAGTGAAAATACATTCTCCACATACATTTTATAGAAAAAAATGTAACTCATATCAAAAAATAAAAAGATTTCAACCATTCCATTTAATTAAAATATACAAACAAGAAAAATTTACTCTAAATTTTTTTATAAAATAGAAATAATATTTTGAAATATATAATTAGAAAGCACGGATATTGATTATAAATATACCCTATTAAATTCTTATGTATAAACAATCCCAGATAATAATGAGATTGTGAAATTATCCCTTAATTTAGGTCTTATTTTTTTGTTTGTATACAAAAATCATTTATCATGATCTAAATAATGTCATTTAATTATTTTAAAGTCATATTTAATTTTATTATATCATATATGATCATATTATCATCTCTTTGTTAGTTATATTACTACTCATCCTTCGGGTTTTAAATGATTTGTTTTATTATTCAAGTTTTCTATTATAACATATTGTTCCCCTACTTAGGTTATAATTCTATCATTTGAATAATTATATTGAATAATATATCTCATATCTATTCATTTGAATCATTTATATAATCAATCATTAATGGAGAACATGTATAATGAATCACATCATATCATATAGATAGTAGGACTTATGTACGCATGACCGAAGATATCAATCCCATAATTATTGAACAATATTAAATTCGATAGTGTATTATATTTTAGAATCAATATCATGTTATAATAATCATATATAGTTATTATTTCCATTATTATACCCATAAATTTAATGGGGTGGTGAAAAAATATGACACCATGGCGTGGAGATGATAAGTTCTACATAAGTATGTGTGGTGATTTTGGTTTTCAAAGTATGGAGAGAAGATGGAATATAGTTATTTCATAATCATAAAAAATATATTTATTCAAGCGATATTGGAGTTATTATTTTATAATGAAACAACTCACTAAGTGGAAGTAGAAGACGAATGATGATATAAATAATCGATAGAGTATATTATCTCTTATTCTACATTATCCCTCTAAATCTCCAATTAATGATATAGAGTTTTTCATTGAAGAATCCAAAGACCTCAATAATGTAACTAGGGATGTTGATAAAGGAAATTTTCTGGTGATGGAAAAGCATGAAGGATTAATTTGAAGTGAATAGGTGGGGGAGGAGGTTCCAATTTATAATGGGAGTGATGAGATTGTTTTGTATATCCAAAATTATTAATTTAATATAAAATCAAAACCCATCAAAAAAACACCAAAATATCCCAATTTCAATGATTTTATGATATATTTAACTTTATCAATGTATATATTTTAGATATATTTTACTATCAATTTAAAAAATATCATTTTTATTAACACTAAGTTATTCAATTTAATTTTTAACTGTGGTAACGAATATTTCTATTTTAAAAGGGTATAATATTTCATTATTTTAGGAAAATTAGACCATAAATAAATAATTTATAACATTTATTAACATATAATAATTATTTTATATTTTTAAAAATGTTTTATGTTTTTTAAATAATTAAATAATACATTATTTTGATTAATAGTCAATTGTGTCAATTTTGACACTATCCAATTCATTTATTTTAAAAAAATTTAATATAATAATTAAAATCCAAAAAAATATTTTATTATATTATTAATAGGTCATGGTTACCTATAAATTTCGTTTTAATTTTTTATTATTCAAAAAATATATTAATTTTAAAAAGAATTATAATATTTATATGATATTTAATTTAATAAAATAATTACAACCGTAGTTGTTGGTAATTATTTAAAATGAATATTTAAAAAATATTAAAATACATAACTACGAAGAATAATTATCCTCTTTATTTCATAATAATACTTATAAAATAATATATATTATATATAATCTAACATTAAAACTACTTTAATAAATTAAACGTGAATTTGACATGTTTATCATTACTTTAATAAAAATATTATTAGTGTCATAATATTTTTTATAAGGAACCAAATGATAAATTACATGTCCCTTAGATGGTTATGGTCTATATATACACACCCAATAGGATTTGGTCATGTTCTTCGATCTTTTAAAGGTTATTTTAAAATTAATCATATTTATTTTATTGATTTCTAAATATTTTACTCATCATTAAAGTATAAGTTTTTATGGTAGTAATTTATTTCGAAAAAATTAAAAATAAATTATCTTGTTAAATAAGAAAATCATCTTTAAAATGAGTATATATAATCTAATTTATTGTCTGTTTAATCTTATATTAAAAATGATATAGTTATTAAAATTAGAGTAATACATATTTAACATATCTTTAAATACAATAATTTAAATTTTCTAATCTCATCCAAGTGGATTCCAAAGGTCACTATTATGAGACAATGATGAATTAGTTCAAAAAACACTAATAAAAAAATATTATGAGAAATGTTAGGGTAATTTTTTAATATTTTTTAACCATAATTACACAATTTAACTTTATAATGTATTATTAAAAATTAAGGTAATTATAATTAATAATGCCCAAGAAAAGTAAACTTTTAAAATAATTTGGCCCTAATGATTCCAAAATTGAAACCAATTTTCAAAAATAAAATCACAATGGTTTCTGTAATTAATTTAAAATCAATATCATTTTCAGAAAAAGAGAATAAGTTTAAAAAGATGAAATATTATAAACGATTGAAATGTTTTTACATCTGAATTCAATGTAAAAATAATTCATATAAAATAAATTATATTGAACGATTAAAATATATTATATTTATACATTAATACCATTAAAAATTATAATATAACGATATATATTATTTTGTTGAAAATAGTTCTTTTCAATTAATATTTTTTTTTATTTTAACTGTTCTTTAAATCTTGAAAGATAATAGAAAATATTAAAATTCATCCAAATAAAAATTTTATATCTTGATTTCAATGAACACTTTTATGTTTCCATAAAAAATTATTTAATTTATCAAAATCTTAATTTAAAAGGGGTTATCCATTAAAAAGTGGAAAATCATCCTTTTGAAAAATATAAGTATTTATATATCAAATATGGTTTATTCATACCAAATGACAAAATAATTTATTGGAGGAATATCAAAAATATTTAATTAAATATATAAAAAATATATTTCATTTATTTTATATACTAAATATAAATAACTTAATTATATTAAAAATATTATTTCAATTTATATTTTTCATTATCGATACATTTTTAAAATTTAGATATACTTATATTTGCTAACATAATGGCTTGGTTAAAATGGTCATTGTATACTAATGGTTTATCACACATCGTGTAAAATCAAGATTTCATTCAATTCTTGATATTATAGAAATAAATAGTTTTGAAAATTGCTCATAAAAACATATAGTTGTTACATATATGCATATCAAATTGGATCCCAAATTCATGGGAGAGTTGGTAGTTATTGAGAGTTTTAGTAAAATGAAATATTATTTATCTCGTACGGAGAAAATGTTTGATTCATGATTTATCCAATATGTCTAATCTTTAGAGATTTCATTCATATCCTTCTCACATGATCTACAAAGACAATGTAAAACTGGAGTCTAATGTAAAATTTATGGAATCCAAAATTTTATAGTATACTAATGAAATAAAAATTATCATAGGATTATGGTCATCCACGTGTGTGTGTGTGTGGTCAAAATATAGAAATATTTGGGAAGAGGATTGATAGGGATTAGTGTGTATCTAATTGCAGTAGGAATACTTTATTTTGTGGAAGCATATTAACGATGAGATAAAATATGGAAGAGAGTTTTTCATGACCCATATATATTAAGATATGATTTTGTTTATATGTTTCATAAAATAATTTATATTCTAACCTATTTCACCAATATAAGCTATTAGAGGAGGATTGTGTTCAGGTTTCAAGAGAATGAACTTGTTATAAATGTTATTTAAAGGAGAAAAACATCTATAAAAATTAGTGTGAGAGGCCATTAAACATTTGGAGTCCAAGATAGAGGCAACATCCCATTCAATATGGGGATTTGTAGAGGTGAACCAGAACCCTAGTTTCCCATAGTTTTTCTAGTCTTGTATTAATGGTATTTAAATATGGTATTTCCAGAGTTCTTTAGGAAACTAGATGCCCTTTTTTGTAGGTTTATGTGGTAATATGTTTCTGGTTTCTGAATTTTTTCTAACACTATTATTCTACACAATACATTAATAATTCATGGACTAGCCACTCTCTCCCATTTGCAAATTTGGATCTACCTCCTTCATCTCTTGTTCAAACGAGGTGTTGTATGTTCTTATGGACTACAAAATAAAATTCAATTCCTTAACTCATATATACTAATGATTTTTTATATTATTTATACATTTCTACAAAGGAATCCACAAGTTAGTGAATTAAGAATTGTTTTCTTATTTCCACTGATTATGTGTGAGTCATATTATAATAAATGACGAGTGGTGATCTACATAGAGTATGTAGGTGGTATCAAGAATTTCCAATTAGATTATATAATTATACATGTGACATGTTATGTCTATGTCATAATGGAAATATTAATATGGCCTTAATTGAACCCCAAAATAAACTTTTTGTTACTATTATTACCTAAAATGAATAGTTTATCTCATGTGTTATCCCTTAAAAGATATTAATGATCCTTTGGTCACAGATGAGGGAGTCTGTGATAAACCATTAAATATGGATTCAATTTGTGGTTTTCTTAATATATTATAAAATATATGACCTTCATATGTTCTAATAAGTATCCAATATAAATTATTGAGATCATTTATGCATGTGGCCAACTAGTATTATTTATTGTTTTTATGGTGTTCTAGTTAGGTTATAACTTATTGTATTGTTATAACATATAAATTGGTGATGGTTTCACACTATTAAACTATTTGGTTTATGGTATTTTTCACTATGTATATTAGATAGGTATAGAAGGTTTTATGTAAAGACCGTAAACATTCAAGAATATTTTTTTTTCTTAATTTCTTTGGAATTTTATGAGACTGCGGCTTCTGACGGCTCCAGATTCTGTGGCCCGGTGTGCCCGGAATCAATTTCCAAAGTTTTTCTTGGGTATGTTCAGTGAACGAACGAGCGGGGTTTTTTTATCATTTGAACAGGTGCTGGGAATTGAAATCCAAGGGCATCGATGAACTCGCAGTGATGGTAATTACTTAGGAAGACCTTTTCCGAAGGTGCGTTTGCTCGGGATGAGTTGTTTAAAAGTTGAGGTGTAAGTGAAGAATAAAATAAAATATGTAATCCAATTTTATTTCTCTTCTAAGTAGATTTATCCTTTGTGTGGAAGTTGGGTTGGTATCTTCCCTTGGGAGAATAAAGGAGAGGTGGGTCCCACACGAGATCCCTCCTTTTCACATTCCCCATAACCCTTGAAACTCCTCCTTAATGTTGTGACTTTACCTCTTCTCTTTTATTAAATGCCAACACACTCTCTACTCAAATAATTGAACACATTAATTAATTGAATTTGTTTTGAATTTTAAAAGTGTTGGCATGTGTGAATAAATTAAGACAAAGTCTTAATTTATTTTGGTTGATGGGTTGTGTGGGGAAACGGAGGAGATAGAACTCGTCTTCTTCGTTGGAGAATTCGAAGAACGTCAAGAACCCGAAGAAGAACGATGTCACCGCAAGGAGTGAATGGCATGCCGTTCTTCTTCCCTCTCCGCAGCCGGTGAGAGACACCTTCGTCGAAGAACGATGACGCGCAGCATCCTTCATCGGGCGAACACCGACAATGCTTATGGAGCCATGATCCGCGAAGCCGTCTTCCGTGACGCCATCTTCCGTGACGTCCTTTCCCCGTGACGACCCTATTTTGGCGACCCCATCGAAGTAGGGGTTCATTACTTTTTGTCCGTGAAATAACCCTTGGCGTTCTCCGTCATTACTTTTTGGGCCGCTTGATATCAACTTATCGGGATGAGGTTAGACCGCACAAACACGACCTACTCTCCTCCCCCTTTTGTTGTTGTGTTGTTGCGGTTCGAAAGAAGGTGGCGCGGTGCAACGACACCGCACGGAATCATGGAGAATTGCGGAAAAGATGCGCGGCGCCATCTCGCCGCGCTGTTGAGGCCAAAAGAACCTGCGGCTGGAGTCGAGCCACAGTGAAGGGGTGCGGCGCTATCGCGCCACGCTGGAGAACCATGAAGACACCACGGTCGGAGCGGGGCTGCGACGGAGGGGTGTGGTGCCGTCGCGCCGTGCCGGTCGGACAAGGCCGCGGCTCAAAGCCGTGGCGGTGCAAGGCGGGGCGACCGGAACCGCCGGCCGCCGGCTCCTTGGAGGGCGGGACCTCGGTGGATCCAGTGGTGGAAACACCGACCAACCGGACCGGGCCGACCGTTTCAGGGGGAGACCGAGGGGAGAAACCCCGGCTGGCCAAAGGAGGGGCCCCACACGTGGGGGTCGTAGTTACTCAAACAGGGGGTAACCCCCCTTCCGCTCAGCTCAGTGTGGCCGAGCTGGCCACGAGGGCTGCAAGCATCCACCAGGAAGGGCTGGGCCGCGCCCTTAAGGGCTGGACCCGAATTCAGTTCGCGTCGCCCCGGTTCGGGCCAACCCAGGTGGGGTCTCGGGCTGTGTCAGTCTGGGCCCAAAAACCCCCTAAAAATGGCAGGTACATTCTTTTGCCCATATCTTGGGTTATGGACCTCTGATCGATGCCCTGTCAGTTGCGATGAGATCCTTGGATTGAGGAGGTCATGTCAGAATATTACACACACGATTTCAGAGATCTTTGGGTACGGCCGGGTTGGTTCCAACTCGATACCAAACGGGTCCGCGGAGCGGAAAAACTTATAACATGAGCACCGGACGTCCAATTGATGTGCCGTCAACTTTTTTGGATTCCCTTTGATGAGACAGAACTTTTTTCATACTTTTCCTGAGGTTTGGACGCAGTTGGATATGGGCCGGGTTGGTTCGCACATGAAACCAACCGGGCCCCTGGGATGAAAAGACTAATAACTCACAGACCGGGCGTCCGATTGACGCGCCGTCTGTTGCATTGAGACCCCTATGAAGAGGCAGTCCATTGAGATACTTCTCCATGGAACATTTTTATACTTGGAGTATAGACATGTAGCTCGTGGAGCGGACCCTCGCGGAGACGAGCGTACGGAGTACGGAGACCGTGTAACTGGATGAGACCTGACGACTGTTTGACCGACTCGACTTGATGTGACTTTACTAGCCCAGTGGAAGGAGCAATACTATGTTTGGGTGTAGAACCACAGAGAACGGAGAACCTAGTAGCAGGCAGCAGACCTGCGGTACTCGACAGGAGGAGTACCTCTGTAGGCTATGAGGGGGAGCACTACTGTGTGAGGTGGCAGACCCATGGTAGACGAGCACTAATTTCTGAGGTGGAAGACCCACGGTACTCCAAAGGAGGAGAATCTCAGCAGTCTAAGGTTTGTGAGTGGTACCTCAGAGTCCTGACATGATCACTGTACTTGTCAGAGATGGAGCTCTTCAACAGTTACGGTTTCGATAATGAAAATCCTGGTTTGAGCTGAGTCTATGACCTTTTTGTTTTCCTCATGATTGAGATGGGTCACTTGATAACTTAGGTATATGTATGGGAATATTCCTAGGTAGTGGTTATCCGTTGATTACATAACCTTTGTTTTTCCTCATGATTGAGATGGGTTACATGGTAACTTAGGTATAAGTATGGGATTATACCCAAGTAAGGGTTATCTGTTGAGATATTCTTTTATAGTTATCCTTGTTCGATTTAGTGAGACCCTGAGCGTCTCAGAGTCCCTGCTGAGTATCATATACTCACCCCTACATGGGCTATGCCAGAAACTCATTTTGTTGGTTGTAGTCCACGGGCAGTGCTGACAGGGGCCGAGTGTTCAAGGACTGGATGGTACCCGATGGTGGACCTCACGACGAGTCAGTATCCAGAAATGGACTTCACGAAGCGACTATACTCAGAGGAGGTTGATGGGTGAGAATGTTGTGGAGGATATATGTACCTACCCTTTATGTAGGATCCGTGGTGGACGAACCAGGAGCTGCGCAATCTGTACCAACCCTTCAGGTAGGATCTGTGGTGGACGATCCTGGTGCTGCGCTATCTGTACCTACCATTCATGTAGGATCTGTGGTGGACGACCTAGGAGCTACTTCTATTTCTTCCAGCTAATTTTCTTTTCTGTTGTACTTCATTCAGTTGTAGCAGTACATCCATTTGGGTTTGTATTCTGTCCCATTTACTTTTCAGCATTTTCATTTATACTTATTGTATTACCTCCGCTTGTAATCTGTGGTGATTTGTTTACTTTTATAAAGGAAATGCCTTCCTAGTTATCGAGATTTACTCTTTTGGTGCTAGTCGCCAGCCCCTGGCCTATGGAAGGCAGGCTTGGGGTAGTCATGTCACGGGCCCCGAGGACTGGTTGTGACAAATTGGTATCAAAGGAGTCGGTTCTACCGCAGAACTCAGGACTGATATTTTCTTTCTGTGAATAAATAGTGTTAAGGGTACTAAGTTTGGATTTCAGTTCAGGGAGTCCAGTGTTGGTGCGGCGGCCGATGTATCGGTACACCAGGACCCTGACTACTAATTTCTGACTTAGTGGACAAAAACAAGGATTGCATCTGTGTTTCAAAAGTTTTCATTAAGTCATATCAAACAAGGTCAGCTCTTTAGGTTTAAATCATTTGACCGTGTCACATTTGTTCAGGATGTATCCACGCAGTCAGTTAGTTGGAGTTTCCGAGAGAGTACTTGATGACAGCCCACCATGCCTCGAGGCTCTGGTGAAGGGCCATTTTTACTATGTTGGCACCCTCAGGTAGTGTACCAGCAGCACCACCACCTGTTGGGCAACAGATTCCACCAGCCATACTAGCAAACTGTGCACACTGGCAGAGCACCTTGCACGAGTTCCAGTAGAAGCAGCCTCCGAGGTTACGAGGCGAGGAAGATTTCCAGACAGCAGAGCACTGGATGGAGGCAATTGCTAGAGTTTTCTTCCTAGCTGAGACATCAGTAGAGTGAATGGTGGACTTGGGTACTAGTGTTTTCTAGTGAATGACCATGAGGATGGTCCGCATAGTGATGAGTCTTCTGTATGTGGACCTATTCCTGAGATAGTGCCTTTGGGCAGTGTGCCAGATATACATCACTACCTGTTGGTCAGCAATTACAACCAGCGGTACCTATATGTGACACATGTAGACATACTGCCTTACACGTGTTCCAACATCAGATACCCTCATGTTCTGAGGCAAGACCGACTCCCAAGCAGATGAGGACTGGCTTGAGGAGGTGGCTGAGAGTTTTATAGAGCTTATATAGCTTCAGTAGAACGACATGTCGGTAGCTGAGAATTCATCGGGGTGTACCAAACCATTCTTGGTACTTGATGAATGCGATGTGATCAGTGTTTCAGGGCTCGACATCTGAGACAACACCTTTTCTCTATGTATTCCTACTTAGTCTAGGGTACTAGAAAGAACCATTGTGGTTGAGAATTCTTTTGCTGAATGGATGACGTCAGTGAAGGTTAGCATTGGGAAAGCTGGAAACTGGCTCCAGTCTCGGAGACTTGGGAGTGTAAAATGTTTCAACAAGAGAAAGTGTTAAGGGCATATGAATCTGTAGAGCAGAAAACGTGGAAGCAGATCTTAGAGAGCAGCATGGGGTGGTGAACATTTTGACATGTTTCACCCACCTGCCCTTGTAATTACCACTAGGCTCAGGGAGCTGGGGGCGGGGGAAATAGTAGCTGCATGCTGTCAAGGAGTGCGACCGAAAGGCTCTAAGGATGAGTCAATGTACTGACTGTGTCTGCTACTAGTTGTCGTAACAACAATACATTGATATGAATCATTCCTTCCTTCCACGAATCATGTCCATGGCCTGGAGTTTCCGGTATGTAGTAGACTTGACCCTCACGTCTGGGGATACCTTTGGGAGGAGACTCGATAATCACACTTATGTCGACAGTGTGATCTAACCCACGAGGAGAGAGCTTCAGTTGTAATCTCTTGGTGGTAGCGTCAAGGCCTTAAGATGTTGGTCTGAGTATGGATTGGATCCACAGTTCATACACATATTGACTGTATGAGGCCAAAAGGTTGTGGTTTATCTACAACGTTGGGATGTTGTTTTCCTTGGTTGGCGAAAAGGAAAACCCAGGAATCATAGGATGTAATCATGCATAAGAGGGTGAATTCGGTCACACAGGAGATGGCCAAACTTACCTTTGTGCTAGGATTCTCCAGAGTTTCGGCACCACTTCTAGTAGAGCTGATAGGAGGCCTCTAGAGTTCAAGGATGATAACCACGTCCTTATACGGGTCTCACCTCGACGAGGTTTACGGAGATGTAGCTGAGGAGGCGAGATATCTCCGATGTTCAACAGACCTTTCTAGGTCCTCAGCCGGGTAGGCGATGTGGTTTACCGCTTGACCATTCCACCTCAGTTGCACCGGGTACACAATTTCATCCTCGTATTTTAGCTAAGGAGATAGGTGCATGACCCTTCACACATCGTCGACCTCATTGAGTTAGACGTCGATGACGGGGCGACCTTGACAAAAGTTCTAGTGGAGAATGAGGATCAATAGGAGTAGGTCCTACATGGATGATCGATTCCTCAGGTGTGCTATCACTGGATTCTCGGGAACCTCCAGGAGAGAACATGGGAGCTTGAGGCTCAGTTGTGTGCTCAATACCACATTTGTTTCCCTAGATTGTGTTATAGCTTTACGGGGACTTAAAGCCCTGAGGTGAGAGTAATGTAAATTGCCAAAAATTTCTAGGAATTTTTTTTTCTTAATTTCATTGGAATTTTACGAGACTGTGACTTCTGACTGGACCTGATTCTGAGGCCCGGTGTGCCCAGAATCAATTTCCGAAGTATATCTCGAGTACGTTCAGTGAACGAACGAGCGGGGTTTTCTAACTTTTGAACCGGTGCTCGGAATTGAGATCTGAGGGCACCGATGAACTCGCAGTGCCGGTAATTGATTAAGAAGTCCTTTTCCGAAGGTGCGTTTGCTCGGGAGGAGTTGTTTAAAATTTGAGGTGTAAGTGAAGAATAAAATAAAATTTGTAATCCAATTTTATTTTTCTTCTAAGTAGATTTATCCTTTGTGTGGAAGTTGGGTTGGTAACTTCCCTTGGGAGAATAATGGAGAGGTGGGGCCCACACGAGCCCCCACCTTTTCACATTCCCCATAACCCTTGAAACTCCTCCTTAATGTTGTGACTTTACCTCTTCTCTTTTAATAAATTTCAACACACTCTCTACTCAATTAATTGAACACATTAATTAATTGAATTAGTTTTGAATTTTAAAAGTGTTGGAATGTGTGAAAAAATTAAGACAAAGTCTTAATTTATTTTGGTTGATGGGTTGTGTGGGGAAATGGAAGAGATAGAACTCATCTTCTTCGTTGGAGAGCGCGAAGAACATCAAGAACCCGATGAAGAATGCTGTCACCGCAAGGAGTGAATGACGTGTCGTTCTTCTTCCCTCTCCGTAGCAGGTGAGAGATTCCTTCATCGAAGAATTACAACGCGCCACATCCTTCATCAGGGGAATGCTGATGACGCTTACCAAGCCTCAATCCGTGATGCCATCTTTCGTGACACCGTCTTCCGTGACTTCCTTTCCATGCAACGACCCTCGTTTGATGACCCCATCGAAGTAGGGGTTAATTACTTTTTTTTTTCATGAAATAACATTTTCCGTTCTTTTTCATTATTTTTTGGGCCGCTTGATATCAACTTATCGAGAGGAGGTCGGACCGCACTAACATGACCGAATATCCTCCCCCTATAGTTGTTGTGTTGTTGCGGTTCGAAAGAAGGTGGCGCGATGCAACGACACCGTGCAGAATCAGGGAGAAATGTGGCAAAGATGTGTGGCGTCGTCGTGCCACGCCGTTGAGGTCGAACAAACCCGCGACCAGAGTCGGGCTGCAGCAAAGGGGCATGGCGCCGTCACGCCATGCCATAGTACCACGAAGACACTATGGCCGGAGCTGGGCCGCAGAGGAGGGGAGTGGTGCCGTCGCGACACGCTGGTCGGACAAGGCCGCAACTCAAAGCCGCGGCGGTGCAAGGCGGGTTGTCCGGAAACGCCGGCCACTGGCACCTTAGAGGGCGGGACCGCGGCCTGTCTTGCGGTGGCAACACGGGCCAACCAGACTGGGCCTACCATTTTAGGAGGAGACTGGGGGTCGTAACCCCCGACTGGACAAAGGAGCGGTCCCCCACGCGGGGGCCATGGTTACTCAAACAGGGGGCAGCGTGAACCCCCCCTCCACTCAGCTCGGCGTGGCCGAGCTGGCCACACGGGCCACGAGCGCGCACCAGGCAGAGCCGCCCAAGCCAGGCCAGGCCACTCCATAATGGTCTGGACCCAGACCCAGTTCAGGTCACCCCGGTTCGGGCCAACCCAAGGGGAGTCTCAGGCCGGGTCGGTCCGGGCCCAAAACCCCCGAAAAACAGAAGGTACGTTGTTTTGCCCATATTGTGGGTTACTGACCTTCTATTGATGCACTGTCAGTTTAGATGTGATCTTTGGATCGAGACGGTCGTTTTGGTATATTACACTCAAGGATTCGGAGAACTTTGTGTACGGCCGGGGTGGTTCCAACCCGAAACCAACCGGGCCCGCGGAGCGGAAAGGCTAATAACTTTAGTTTCAGACATTTGATTGACATTCCATCAACATTTTTGGATTTCTCTTGATAAGAAGTATCTTTTGGAATATTTCTTCTAAGGTTTGGATGCATTTGGATATGGCCGGGTTGGTTCGCACCTGAAACCAACCGGGCCCCTAGGACGAAAAGGCTAATAACTCATAGACTGGGTGTCTGATTGACGCGCCGTATGTTGCGTTGAGACCCCTACGGAAAAGCGGTACTTTGAGATACCTCTTCGTGAGACTTTGTGATACTTGGATTATTGACCTGTAGCTCGTGGAGCGGACCCTCCCGGAGTCGAGCGTACGGAGTACGGAGACCGTGTAGCTGGCTGAGACCTGACGACTACTTGACCGAATCGACGTGGAGTGACTCGAATAGACCAGTGGACGGAGAAATACTTGGTTTGGGTGCAGACCCATGGCGTACGAAGCACCTGGTAGTAGGCAGCAGACCTGCGGTACTCAACATGAGGTGTACCTCTGTAGGCTATGAGGGGGAGCACTATTGGGTGAGGTGGCAGACCCATGGCAGATGAGCACAACTTTGTGAGGTGGATGACCCGCGAGACTCGACAGGAGGAGCATCATAGCAGTCTATGGTTAGTGAGTAATACCTTGGAGTCGTGACAGGATCACTGTACTTGTCAGAGACGGATCTCTTCAGCAGTTACGGTTTAAATAATGAAAATCCTGGTTTGAGTTGAGTCTATGACCTTTGTGTTTACCTCATGATTGAGATGGGTCACTTGATAACATAGGTATATGTATGGGCATATACCTAGGTAGTGGTTATCCGTTGATTTCATAACCTTTGTTTTTCCTCATGATTTAGATGGGTTACTTGATAACTTAGGTATAAGTATAGGCTTATACCTAAGTAAGGGTTATCTGTTGAGATCCTTCTTTGTGGTTATCCTTGTTGGATTTAGTGAGACCTTGAGGGTATCGAGGTCCCTACTAAGTATCGTATACTCACCCCTTCATGGGTTGTTCCCGCACCTTGTTGTGTTGGTTGTAGTCAACAGGCAGCACTGACAGTGGCCGAGTGATCGAGGACTGGACGGTACCCATAGGTGGACCACATGACGAGTCAGTATCCGGAGGTGGACTTCACGATGAGACTATATTCGGAGGAGGTTGACATGCGAGATCATTGTGGAGGATATCTGTACCTACCATTCATGTAGGATCCGTGGTGGACGATCCAGGAGCTACGCTATCTGTACCTACCTTTTAAGTAGGATCTATGGTGGATGATCCATGAGCTGCGATTTCTATACCTACCCTTCAGGTAGGATATGAGGTGGACGACCTAGGAGCTGCTTCTATTTCTTCCAGCTGATTGTCTTTTCTGTTGTTCTTTGTTTAGTTGTAGCTGTACTTCCAGTTGGGTTTGTATTCTAGACCATTTACTTTTCAACACTTTCTTTTGTACTTAGTATATTACTTCTTCTTGTACTATGTGGTGTTTTGTTTACTTTTATAAAGTCAATGCCTTCCGAGTTATCGGGATTTACTCCTTTGGTGCTAGTCTCCATCCCCTGGCCTATGGAAGGCGGGCTTGGGGTAGTCACGGCAAGGGCCCCGAGGACGGGTCATGACAAATTGGTATCAAAGGAGTCGGTTCTACCACAGAACATAGGAATCTGATATTTTGTTTCTATAAAGAAATAGTTTTAAGGGTAGTAAGTGTTGATTTCAGTTCAGGGAGTCTAGTATTGGTGTGGCGGCCAATGTATCCATACAACAGGACCCTGACTACTGATTTCTGACTTAGTGCATGAAAACACTGATTGCGTTTGTGTTTCAAAAGTTTTCTTTAAGCCAGCTCAAACCAGGTCAACTCACCAGGTTTAAATCATTTGACCATGTCGCATCTGTGTAGGATGTCTCCATGCAGTCAGCTAGTTGGAGTTTCCGAGAGAGTAGCCGAGGACGGCCCACCAAGCATTGAGGCTCTGGTGCAGGGCCCTTTTTACTATGTTGGCACCCTCGGGGGGTGTACCAACATCACCACCACCTATTGGGCAGCATATGCCACCCGCCATACTAGCGAACTGTGTATGCTGGAAGAGCACGTTGCATGAGTTCCAATAGCAGCGTCCTCCAAGGTTACGAGGTGGGGAAGATTCCTAGACAACAGAGTACTGGCTGGAGGCGATTTCTAGAGTTTTCCACCTAGTTGAGACATCAGTAGAGTGCATGGTGGACTTGGATACTAGTGTTCTCCAGTGAATGACCATGTGGAAGGTCCGCATAGTGATGAGGCTTCGGTATGTGGACTGATGCCTGAGATAGTTCCTTTGGGTTGTGTGCCATCTATACATAACTACCTATTAGTCAGCAGTTACAACCGGCGGTACCGATATGTGACACATGTAGACTTACTGCCTCACACATGTTCCAACATCAGATACCCTCATGTTCCACGGAAAGACCGACTTACAGGCAGGTGAGGACTGGCTTGAGGAGGTGGCTGAGAGTTTTCTAGAGCTTATACAGCTTCGTCAGGACGACATGTCAGTAGCAGAGATTTCATCGGGGCATACCAAACCATTCCTGGTACTCGATGAATGCGACGCGATCGATGATTCAGGGATCGGACATCCATGCCAGCACCTTTTCTCTATGCATTCATACTTAGGCTAGGGTGATAGAAAGAACCTTTGTGGTTAGGAATTATTTTGCTAAATGGATGCAGTCAAGGAAGGTTAGTAGTGTGAAAGATGGAAACTGGAACCAGTCTTGGAGACTTGGGCGTGTAAAATGATTCATGAAGAGGAAGTGTTAAGGACAGATGAATCTGCAGGGAAGCCGACATGGAAGCAGAGCTTGGAGAGCAGCATGGGGTGGTGAACATTTTGACATGTTGCAACCACCAACCCTTGTAATTCCCACTAGGCTCAGGGAGATGGGGGGTAGGGGAAAGAGTAGCTACATGCTGTCAAGGAGTGTGACCGAAAGGCTCTGAGGATGATTCTATGTACAGAACTGTTTCTTCTACTAGATTCCATAACAACAAGACATTGATATGAATCATTCCTTCCTTCCACGAATCATGTCCTAGGCCTGGATTTTCCGGTAAGCTGTAGACTTGACCCTCACGTCTGGGGATACCATTGAGAGGAGACTCGATAATCACACTTACACCGAAAGTGTGATCTGACCCACGAGGAGAGAGTTTCAGTTGAAATCTCTTGGTGGAAGCGTCGAGGCCTTATTATGTTGGTCTATGTATGTATTGGATCCACAGTTCATACATGGATTGACTTTATTAGCAAAAAAGGTTGTGGTTTATGTAAAAAATTGGGATGGGGTTTTCCTTGGTCGTCGAAAAGGAAATCTCATGCAGCACAGGATGGAATGATGCATAAGAGGGTGCATTCGATCACTCAGGAGATGGACAAACTTACCTTTGTTCAAGGATTTGCCAGAGTTGCGGCACCACATCAAGCAGAGATGACAGGAGGCCTCTAGAGTTTGAGGATTAAGACCACGTCCTTATACGGGTCTCACATCGATGAGGTTTACGGGGATGTAGCTGAGGCGGTGAGATATCACCAAGGTTCAACGAGCCTTTCTAGGTCCTCAGTAGGGTAGGCGAGTTGGTTTACCACTTGACCTTTCCACCTCAGTTACACCTGGTGCACAATTTCATCCTCGTATCTTATCTAAGGAGATATGTGCATGACCCTTCACACATCGTCGACCGCAGGGAGTTGGACCTTGATGACGGGGCGACATTCACAGAGGTTCTAGCAGAGAACAAGGATCAATAAGAGCAGGTCCTACGTGGATGGTCAATTCCTCAGGTTCGCTTTCACTGGCTTCTCAGGAACCTCTAGGAGAGCACATGGGAGCGTGCGGCTCAGTTGCATGCTCAGTACCACTTTTGTTTCCTTAGATTGTGTAATAGCTTTACGGGGACGTAACGACCTGAGATGAGAGTAAAGTAATGACCCAAAAATTTCAAGTAATTTTTTTTTTCATAATTTATTTGGAATTTTACGAGACTGTGGCTTTTGACGACACCTGATTCTGAGACCCGGTGTGCCCGAAATCAATTTCTAAAGTTTAGCTTGGCTACATTCAGTGAACGAAGGAGCGGGGTTTTCTAACTTTTGAATCGGTGCTCAGAATTGAAATATTAGGGCACCGATAAACTCGCAGTACCGATAATTGCTTGAGAAGACCTTTTTCGAAGGAGCGTTTTCTTGGGAGGAGTTGTTTAAAATTTGAGGTGTATGTAAAGAATAAAATAAAATTTGTAATCCAATTTTATTTTTCTTTTAAGTAGATTTATCCATTGTGTGGAATTTGGGTTGTTAACTTCCCTAGGTAGAATAAAGGAGAGGTGGGGCCCACACGATCCCCCTCCTTTTCACATTCCCTATAACCCTTGAAACTCCTCATTAATGTTGTGACTTTACCTCTTCTCTTTTAATAAATTCCAACACACTCTCTACTCAATTAATTGAACACATTAATTAATTGAATTAGTTTTGAATTTTAAAAGTGTTGGCATGTGTGAATAAATTAATAAATAGTCTTAATTTATTTTGGTTGATGGGTTCTGTGGGGAAATGGTGGAGATAGAACACATGTTCTTCATTGGAGAGCACGAAGAACGTCAAGAACCCTACGATGAACGCCGTCACCGCAAGGAGTGAATGACATGCTGTTCTTATTCCCTCTTCGCAGCCGGTGAGAGACGCCTTCATCGAAAAACAACGACGCGCCGTATCCATCATCGAGCGAATGCCGACGACGCTTACGGAGCCTTGATCTGCGACGCCGTCTTCCGTGACGCTGTCTTCCGCAACGTCCTTTCCCCGCGACGACCCTTGTTTGACGACCACATCGAAGTAGGGTTTAATTAATTTGTGTTCGTGAAATAACCTTTTCTGTTCTTCATCTTTATTTTTTGGGCCACTTGATATCAACTTACCGGGAGGATGTCGGACCGCACGAACACGCCCGACTCTCCTCGCCCTTTTTTTGTTGTGTTGTTGTGGTTCGAAAGAAGGCGAAACGACGCAACGACACCACACAGAATCATGGAGAAATGCGGAAAAGATACGCGGCGCCGTCGCGCTGCGCCAGAGAACCACGAAGACACCGCGTCCGAAGCGGGGTCGCGGAGGAGCGGCGCGGTGCCGTCGCGTCGTGCTGGTCGGACAAGGCCACAGATCAAAGCCACGACGGTGCAATGCGGGACGACTGGAACTGCCGGCCGCCGGTACCTCGGAGGGTAGGAACGCAGCGGGTCACGCGGCGGCAACACCGGCCAGCCGGACCGAGCTAGACATTTTAGGGGGAGACCGGGGTTTGAAACCCCATGATGGCCAAAGGAGCAGCCCCCCCACACAGTTAGTCAAATAGGGGGGCAGTGCCCCCCCCTCCACTCCTCTCAGGGTGGCCGAGCGGGCCGCGAGCGCGTGCCAGGCCGAGCCGCGCCCCCCGAGCTGGGCCGTCCCCTAATAGGCCAGACCCGGACCTAGTTCGGGTCAACCCGGTACTGGTCGACCCAGGGGGTCTCGGGCCGGGTCGGTCTCGGGCCCAAAAACCCCAAAAAACGGTAGGTACATTCTTTTGCCCATATCATGGGTTGTGGACCACCAATCGATGCACCATCAATTGAGATTCAATCTTTGGATCTAGACGGTCGTTTCGGTATATTGCACTCAAGGATTCAGAGTACTTTGGGTACATCGGGGTTGGTTCCAACCAAAAACCAACCGGGCCCGCGGAGCGGAAATGCTTATAACTTGAGCTCCGGACGTCCGATTGACATGTCTTCGATATTTTGAATTCCTCTTGATGAGACGGAACTTTTGGCATAATTAGAATTTGGTTTCAATGTAGTTGGATACGACTGGGTTATTTCGCACACGAAACCAACCGGGCCCCTAGGACGAAAAGGCTAATAACTCACAGACCGGGCGTCTGATTGACGCACATTCTATTACATTGATACACCAATGACGAGGCAGTCCTTTGAGATAATTCTTAGTGGGTCATTGTGATACTTGGTGTATCGACCTGTAGCTCGTGGAGAGGACCCTCCCAGAGATGAGCGTACAGAGTATGGTGACCGTGTAGCTAGCTGAGACCTGACGACTCCTTGACCGACTCGACTTGGAGTGAGTCGACTAGCCCAGTGGACGGAGTACTATGGTGTTTGGGTGTAGACCCACGGCGGACGGAGTGCCTGATAGTAGGCAGCAGACCCGCGGTACTCGACTGGAGGAGTACCTCTGTATGCTATGAGGGGAAGCACTACTGTGTGAGGTGGAAGACCCATGGCGGAGGATCACTACTTTGTGAGGTGGCAGAACTGCGGTACTCGAGAGTAGGAGTATCTCATCAGTATAATGTTAGTGAGAAGTACCTCAGAGTCATGAAAGGATCACTGTACTCATTAGATACGGAGCTCTTCAGCAGTTACAGTTTCGATAATGAAAATCCGGGTTTGATCAAAGTCTATGACCTTTGTGTTTACCTAATTATTGAGATGGGTCACTTGAAAACTTAGGTATATGTATGGTCATATACCTAGGTAGTGGATATCTATTGATTTCAAAACCATTTTTTTCCCTCATGATTGAGATGGGTTACTTGATAACTTAGGTATAAGTGTGGGCTTATACCAATGTATGGGTTATCTGTTGACATCCTTCTTTGTGGTTATCCTTGTTGGATTTAGTGAGACCTTGAGGGTCTCGAGGTCCCTACTGAGTATCGTATACTCACCCCTGCACAGGCTATACCCGCACCTCGTTGTGTTGGTTGTAGTCGACGACAGCACTAACAGAGGCCGAGTGTTCGATGACTGGACGGTACCCAGAGGTGGACCTCACGACGAGTCAGTATCCGGAGGTGGACTTCACAATGAGACGATACTCAGAGGAGGTTGACGGGTGAGATTGTTGTGGAGGATATTTGTACCTACCCTTCAGGTAGGATCCGTGGTGGACGATCCAAGAGCTGCGCTATCTGTACCTACCCTTCAGGTAGGATCCGTTGTGGACGATCCAGGAGCTGCGCTATCTGTAGCTACCCTTCAGGTAGGATTCCAGGTGGATGACCTTGTAGCTGCTTCTATTTCTTCCAGCTGCTTGTCTTTTCAGTTGTACTTCATTCAATTGTAGTTGTACTTCCAGTTGGGTTTCTATTCAGGCCCATTTACTTCTCAACACTTTCTTTTGTACTTAGTGTATTACTTCCGCTTGTACTCTGTGGTGTTTTGTTTATTTTTATAAATTCAATGCCTTCACAGTTATCTGGATTTACTCCTTTGGTGCTAGTCTCTAGCCCATGGCCTATAAAAGGCGGGCTTGGGGTAGTCACAGCACGGGCCCCGAGGACGGTTCGTGACATTTTATGTGCGATAAAAAACCAAATTCAAAAATTTGTTTGTTATTAGAGGACATAGAACACCAAAATATGAAATATATGTGATGTGTTTTTTATGGTTTAATTATTCTTCCATGATTAATTATTATCATTAATAGATAAAAACATTCATTTTTTATCATGATATTGTGTATGATGAAATAGACAATTTTGTGAATATTATGTAAAATTAGTGATGTCATATCAAATATTAATTTTCTTATGGAATGTGTAACTATTCCAAATTTTTATTTCCATGGAATGGTATGAGTTCCCCACTTACTCTGAGAATCTTATAGTCATATAATAGATAAAAACATTTCCATATTATAATTTAATGTGTAGGATTATGTGTCAACATGGCCATTGAATTTATATGGTTATGGGGAGATATTCCCCCATGTAATTATTATTGTTAATGTATATGGATGATACACAAACATTTACATATTATTGTTAAGGTGTATGTTGATAAGTCTATTTGGAGATTATACTATTAAATGAATGGACTAATATATCCACATGGACATTATATTAATATTGAAGTGTGATGATATGAAAACATTACCTCTTTAATGTTACAGTCATCATATGGTATACCCACTCATCAGTGATAAAACAAAGGGTCAAGATGATATCCCTATAGGCCCTTGATATTGATAATGAAATTAAATGTTTTTCCAAAATTCTATCATAATTTTTTATTATGTGATGTTATGAAAATTTATAAAGATAATTGGTTGATATGAGATTTTATAATTTTTTTGTTTTAATGATATGAGAAACAATGTGCACACACTCGTGTTTTTCATTCTTGGAATGGATATTAGGAATAATTTATCCTTAATATAGTGATCCAGAAGTTGTTTTACCAACCCTTGGATATTATATAAGTTATTTTCAGACAAATTCTGGAATAGGACAAGGAATGTATGATCACTCATTGGGTGACATGTTGGAACACAATGATATATTTATAATTAGAATAATTGTTGACCATTATGAAAATTGGTATACAATATCACACATGCTATTATATATTCAATATATGATTAATGAAACTGTTAGTTCTGAGTTACGTTGTTCTACTCACAACCTTTATGGTCATATTGGTTCATATTTAGAATTTATATTTACAATTGAGGGCATGGGGAAGGGATTTATCATTAATAAGTTAGTTATATGGATGGTTGGAGTAAGATATGGGACAATACAAGATCTTAGACTAAATATTTGTTATGAATATACTTTTATTTTTTCATTTTATGTAGTATTGTGTATGATCAACCCATGTGGTGAGGATATTGTATATATATATATGATTATATCAAAATAAATTATTTATTGATTTTGATATAGTATGTGGTATATAATTTTTATTGTATTCAAATTTCTATACATCCCATATCATGTTTTCATTATGGTTAATGATTATTTATTGATAGTTTATTTGTAATTAATGTTACCCTACTCTATCGGTATAGTATACTGAAGATAATCATTGACCTTTATTGTTATTTGAAATCATATATTGTCATGAAGAAATTATTGATGTTATATGAATTCTTGGGTTGTTTATCAATTATGATGGATGAGCTGAGGCATTACACATTGTATGGTTTCCAAATTTTTAATTTATTTTTAAAATATTCTTCTGGTTTTAATTACCATAAAAATTTCATTATTCATTTTAATCCAATTTTATTTTTATGGTAAATAATTCCATTATGATTATGTTATAACTATTTACACTTGTTATATAAGATTGGTGATCGATGAACAATCTTGAGACCATGTTGTGGTTTGATTCTTGTATAGTGTTTTGGGAATTCAAGTCAGGTCACTATCAAATTATATAAATGTATATATTTAAAGTTTATTGTTATAAATTTTTGTATTAATGGTTATTTTTAATGAAAAAAATAATTTTGTATTGATGGATTGGAATTAATTGAATGTTTATGATGAAAAGTTTTCATTCTAGGATTTCTTGTAAAATGAGTGAATGAATGATCACAATAAGATTTTTCTCCATTAATTTATTTACGACCATGATGGGTTGAGATGGGAAATATTATTTTTATCATATTATACATGGAAAGAGTTTAAATATATACGACATGCATTTTTTGAAAATGATTTCACCACTTCGAAGATGATGTAAATATGGGTTCAAATCACTCTGAAATGTATTGGTTATTATAAATAATTGGTTTACCATTTTCAATTATTTCATTGAAAAGGTTTTACCCATTTTGAACCCTCCTAAGCCTACAATAATCTGACATTCCACCCCTAATGACACCTAAAATTTTCATATGGCTTGAGGAAATCCCCAAGAATACATACCATACTAATGTGAGGTTATGAAAATCAAACTTCTAAATAATGACACATATCTTGGAAAAAAATTATACTATTGAAAAAACATAATTAAAAAAAATATAGTGTAACATGCATTAAAAAATTAAAAATATGAATAATTTATCCGAAATAAAATCGTTTAAATGAAGAAAAAATATAGGAATATTAAACTCATATTGAAGACCAACAATTAATAATTGAGATAGATGAACCACACATCACATCATCATTCACCGTTCAGAAATATAAAATTAGATAATGTAAATAAACCATTTAGTTTTATTCCCCATCTATTTACCTATCCCATTCCAAATGTTATGTATGTTTATTCACTAGATAATCCTTTAGTACCCCCATGGGGGTGAAGTACCCAAGCCTAGTGAAATCGTATAATGTTCGTTGACTTAAATAGTGATCGGTTCCCATCCTAGTTCTCAGGGCCAGGGGTTCGAACCCCAAAACAACTTCACTTATTTCTCTTTAAAATTCATTTTATGCATTATATCTAGTGAATATAAAGACAGAATCCAGGGTCATGTCTCCTCCTACTAACAGATCCCAAACAAGAGCCTGTGGTATGAAGTAACAACATACTCCTCTTCTTAGTCCAAGTTCTCTATGATGTTGGGGGCTAAAGAAAAGAAGCCAATGTTTTAAATACTTTATTTCTCTTATGAAACACTTGGAGATTAGAGAAAAAAGTTATCATAAAATGCTAATACTCTATGATTCTTGGATACAATATACTATTGGTGGATTTCCTTTAGTAGAAATAAAACACATCCAAAAATCAGGAGTTCTCCTTCATGTTAGTGCTACATAGCTGCAATCATGGTGATCATGAGAATGGACATATTTTTATTTTCTATAACATTTCCATTTAGTTTATGTTTTTTTATATTTCAATCATATATCATAAATTTTTTCTCTCTGTAGTTTCAAATACATTATTTCCTTTTTTACAATAAGTGTTATGGGATGGAGAAGGAGATTCTTTGGTAGGATCCTGACAATTTAAACTTAATGGATAAAGCATGGTTCGCAGAAATTGATTTCAATTAAATTCGTTTAACATAAAAGGTGAATGGTGGATGTGTTTACCTATTGAATGATAAGAAAGACTTCAGCATCTTTACATCTCTCAACTACATCTTACACATGGGATATATGGGGAAAATTATTCATGGTGAAATAAATTGAAAAAAAAACATCATATATACTAAATTCATGATGATTTATTGGGTAATTTCAGTCTATATACACATTCCCCAATTCCAAGGATTATTATTATGTTAATGTGCTATCAGATCACTCCCAACTTCTAATTAGTTTTACTAGAAGTAGAGGATTGGATGGGAATTTTTCTTCTCAATACTATGGTCGTCATACCCAAATTATCATCGAGAAGCCTATGAGTCTTGTGATAAGGATATAAATGAATGGTCATGGGTTAGATTTTATAGAAAACTAAATCACCTGATGGAGGATCTAGGGTTGAAGGATTCCAAAAAGCGTACCCATTTTTTAGACATGGATATACTAAAGGTAGACATAGAAAAGGTGCATTTAGTCCAAGAATATTGATGGTATGATGATCCTTTTAAAAACCATGATTTCATGATGAATCACATGGGTGAACTACTTATATAATAATAATGAGATATAAAGAAGAGGTGAAGAGTGACTTGTCTTAATGAGGGTGATGTATATACAGACATTCTATAGTCATTCATCATGGAAAGGAAGTCATCCATCATTCCATACAGTCTCATTGAAGATGGATCTTTAAAAAATGGTCCACATGTGGTTGGAGGAAAGGATGTGTCCAATTTTAGTTGAATACTTACTAATGTTGATCCTCAAATATATCAATGATAACCTCAAGTACATGAAATGCTTTTTTACATTGTTCCTCAAGTGGTTTATAATGATATTGTCAAATATTTCTAGAATTTTCCATATGAGGAGGATTTATGGGTGTCTATTATAAATCCCACCATGATTCCCATTCTAAATGTTATAGATATGAATTTACATAAATATAGAATTAATATGTTTGTGTGAAATTTCCCTTATAATTTCCAATACACATTCCTTAATGGAATATTATCAGTGCACCATTTTGAATGGATCTATGATGAACACAAAGGGTTTTCTAGGAAGGTGTGTACATAAAATGGTTTCCATGAAACTATAATTGATCAGTGATATATATAATAAATTTTGTATCTCCAACATCACTATAAAACTAGATATGTATAAATATTATAATACGATGGACTAAAGATTCATCTTCGAGGTTATGAGGGGTATTATATTTTCGGAGGGGTTGATTGATCATTTATTTTGATGGATTTATTCTACTTGGTTCTTGGTAACTTTTACATGGAAAATATATAGGTTCTTCAAGATAGTCCAGGTGCCTAGAAAAGGAGACCGAATATCCCCCAATGTCTTCATTATGATATACGACTCATTTAATTGATATTTAAATAAGAACATACATGAGGGCCTAATTTTTCTTTACCATTGTCGACCAAAATCAATGGTGTTTCTCATCTATTAGAGGTTGATGAATATTAGACGGTAATCCATTGAATTTAATTTCCCATGGAATATTATAGATCCATGATCTCTTCTCTATAAATCTATATCTATAAATATGAAGGAATTATTTTAAAAAAACACTAACTGAATCTATAACTATAGAAACCGATTCATCACATTCTTTTAATAAATCAAACTGGTTAATTGTGTCCTAACCTCTATAAACATGATATCATTTTATATCATAATATATCATAAGATAGTGATGAAAATTATAGAGAACACTGTGACCACCTTCATCTAGGATGACCATGGGGAAGGAAATCATAATTGGGCATTAAGAATAAAATGACCAAGGTGGATGATTTTGTAGGATATAACGTGAAAAGTATTTTAGAATGAATAGGATTTCATCAAGATCAGATGGCCTTTGACTTCTTGGAAGGAAAATCATTATTATAATGTTTTATCAAAATGAAATATTGGGTGTTTATATAAAAATATGGGGTATGGAGTTATAGATTATGGGGAATAATCACACAAAAGATCCTGTTTCACAAAAAGCACTCACATTGTATTGTGGGGAATGACCCATTAAATTTTTGGAAGGATATATTGGAAGGAAGTTTTATGGTATTTTGTGGGCTATAGGTTTCCATATATCTCCATCTCAAAGTATTTTAGGTGTTCTTACTTCATTAATTACATTCCCAACCTATAGTAAAAGTAGGTGTTTAGAATAATTTTTATCAATAAAGATCATGAATGTTTTCTTATTACAACCTGATTGACAGAACACATATCAAAATATTAATATTTTCATGAACTGCTTTCACACATTCATCATGATGCATGGGGAAGAAAATATATGGTATAATGATATATCATCTAATCTTTGTTTCCTTGTTTTGAAAATCCAAAAACAAAATATTCATACAGATTAGGGGGTGATACTCTTACTAGTATCCATAGTTTCCATGTGAATATTTCTCCATATACTTAGAGGGTATATAGCCTATCATATTTTTTGGAAGTATTTTGGGAATCCAAGATTTGGTCTTCCATTAGAGGATTTAGTTGCCTAAATGTGTAGGGTATTTATTGTGATAAGTTTATTCCATAATTGTTAAAAGACACATATAATACTATCCATGAGTAGAATGATAGGTATCTACAATTATTGGATGGGTTTTTGAGTATCTATAATGAATGTAACAAGTACCGATATGAAGAAGATCTTAGTACACAACTGTTGGTGATGGTCTGGGTGTATTCTATGGAAGATGAGTTTATTATTCTCCTTAAATAGTTGGTGTTATCTCCATATTTACATGTTATATTTGTGGGTGTGTAGTCAGATCCTATGGATTAAGGATGTTCTCCAAAGGAAAGATGGGCATGGGGGTTCCCTCTTAATAGTGGACTCATGTTATATATTGATTTTTAAAAGATTAGTGGATATATATGGGAAGGTTGAATTGGTAATTGATAGGCTGGTTGTTTCATTTTTGTTTCATTTATTTACTTGTTAGAGGGAATTCACTCCTATAAAAAGCTTCTAAAATTCTCAAAGGTCTTGAGTTGTTCATTTATCAAAAGTTGGAGGTTCATAGGGCTAAAACTGATTCCTCTATTATACATATATCAATACATAAAGAAATCACTACAAATTTTACTATCACATATTTAGTCTGAAGATGAATAATTATATTTAATAGTTTCTAGAATTTTTATCACACATCGATGGAGGGAAATGTGGCCACTAATTTCATAGCTTCATAGGGAACTCCTACCAACCAGTATATTATCGTCAAAAGTGGAGGGTCCCTTACCCTAGTGTGTGTTATTATTTTCCAAGATAATTCCTTGTGAATCCATTATTTCATAACCCTTTTAATTTTTTTGGTACATTTCACTTCTTTGATTAAAAATATATTTACATTGAATGGATGATTGGAATAGACACAACAAATGTGGGAATAAGATCCATTAATTTGTCATTGTAGATATATCTAGTAGGTTTTTTAGAGAACACAAGGGGAAACCAAAAATAAATTTATTAAAATATGTTAATATATGATATTATTTAAGAAAATATGTAATGAAGTTTATATAGGTCCTTATTCATCAAAAAATTTCTCAAATGAATCCAAATTCTATAATGGATCCCAAATCACTTATAACAATACTAAACACAAAGCCACTAAATAATGTTACTTCTGTTACCTCAATATCACTACTCAGCATTATTGGGAGACTCTTAAAATGATGAAGAGTTGACCTAAATAGAGGGGTTACAATACTCTATGGGGGTGTCAATACTCATTATGTTTAATGTGAATCAAAATATAGGGTTACATATTCCATATGTAGTAGACTTATTCCTTGTCACTAAGGAAGTTAACATACTCTCCTATGTATATTGTAGACCCATAATCTATAATGGTAATTCTTATAGCGGTTAAAAACACAGTACATTTTATAATCATATTATCCACTATAAATCATTTTCTCTCAGAGAACATCTATCCAAAAATTATCAAATTCATTGAAAAAAATCCTTTGATAAAGAGGTGTTCTATAAGTAAATTCTTATACTGACTATTCAGGTATCCAAAACCAGCAACATGGTGTAAGATAATATTAATAATCTAGAAAAATATAGTACACTACTTGTAGTATATAGTTCCAAATTTGTATGAATTAATAGTAGATAGAAATATGGAATTATAGAAAAGATTATATGAGGTTTACCTATATGATGAGTACTAGTAACACATATTTTGGGTGAGACCCTAGATAGAGGTACATGTAAGACGTTGTAGAAGTTATTATCATATATCATAATACATGCATGGAAATCATGGAAGATTATTTATTAAGAAACATGTGATAGTCATTGTTTACTATAGAAAAATAATGTGGCATCTTGATATATTGACAAGACCGGTTTAGGGTCAGACATCCTTGTTGTTTCAGATGCCTTATCCTAGGGAGTACATAGAGCATAGACTAAGCCACTCGGTCTGAAGATACATAGACTATGAAACAATTTTACACTCTATTTAATATTTATCAAGTTTTTAAACCTTAGTTATTCCATATAAAAGTTACATGATTTGTGACTTGGTAGCTTTCACACCAAATAGTCTTGTTTATTAGACCCAGAGTGCTCAATCCTTTACATTTCACAATTTGAAAACTATATTCTTCATCGACCCTAGTTGTGAAACATGATTCATCTGAACCCAAAACCCTTTGGGATTATACAACAAATTTTCATATCCAAATATATCCCATATCATCACATATTTTTATCATTGAATCATTTATCAATGATGAACATAAATTTTATTTGGTATTCCCCTAACATTCCACTAATTTACAAATCGAACATTAATTACAAATCATATACTCATAGAAGAATCATATATCAATAGTTGTACTAAATTTGGAAAAATAAGGATGAATAATATATGAATTATGGTCAGTGGAATGGCTAAAGACCCATACAGGTTCACAATCATTGTATATAAATAATTAAGATTACCAAAAGTGATGAAAATTTTCCCAGATTAGAGATGAAAATATATGAATGGAAATTTTTTGTACATAATGTTTCAAAAAATAATTTATTATTATATTAATGAATTGTGGTTATAATCCGACCAATTTTTTTAGTTATCAATAATGATAAAAGAGGAATTATATATGATCGAACTCCAAAGATAAAAAAAATCATCATTATCATAATCTAGATATATTTTCTCATTAATCAGTAACATGATAACATATAAAATTTAATTTGGTAATTTCACTTTCATATTTCCCAAAAAATAATCCAAATTATCAATAATGTATTGCAAATATTTTTCCTTTGATTATCTTACATGCTATCATATCAAATCAATTATAGTAATTATCTATTAATTAATATTTTAGTGAAATTATATTTTTTAAATACATGATGAATGTGGTGAATATTTAAAAAAAATTTATGTTAATGGATAAATATGCATATCATCAATTAGTACTACTCAAATTTGTGTTCATCATCACCTAAAATAGTAAGAACATGAAGAAGATGAAGAACATGAACGTCAACATAGTGATTTGAGAAGAATAGAATGAAATGTTCTCAATGTACCTCTCTTTGAAAATGGGAACAAAACAAAAAAACCACAAATAGTTAATTATAACCAATATTATGGTTAGTGTGACTAATAAAAATTAATTTAAATAAAAAAATCATTCGGAGACCCAAACCCCAAATATAAAAGTTATCGATGTCAAACAAAAAAATCAAATATATATATAAACATGGTGTTTTAATTTCATATCGAGCATCTTTTGAGGTTATATTAATTATTCAAATTCACATAAATAAAAATATTATTTATAATATGTTATTATTCCTTAAAATATCTAAATTTAAAAAAAAAATAGTTCTCGAAACCCATTTAAAAATATTGTTAAAAATATTCAAAAGGTAACATTTTAAAAAGCACATGCCAACACATCCTCACCACCTTCAAGGTTCTTAATCCTGAAAAGAATAATTCAACTAATAGAGGTGTGGGAAAGGAGATAAAATTAGATTATCCTATTTTTGTGACATATAATTAATATTTTGATGTTATTATAAGACAAATACTAATAAGATCATGCAACTAGGAAGGATATTGTCCCACCAATCACTGATTTCCATTGAGTACACTATAATGATAGTATGAGCCTTTTTATCTAGCCTATCAATATTAATAATGCGTGATAAATCATTCACATACTTCCTCACATGAGATATGATGAAAAAGAATGTCCCAAATACATATTTAGATTATGTTCCTGGAGACAAGTGACAAGTTCCATGACAAAGAAAATCTAAATTAATTTGATAAATATTAATGATTTTTTAATTTAAATAATCATCCTCAAAAGACACTATGTTGATACTTTATGGAAGACATAATCTCACACGTCCAAAAAGAATTATCTATATATTATATTTGATAAGGAATTTCATTCTCATTAGGGTTTCAATGTATGTTACTATATTTGGTATACCTTCACTTATAACATCCACAACAGTTGCGTGCCCATGAGATATGGATTTCCATTCTCTATGGACCACCTATAGGGATGCTAGAATAGGGACATGTATTTTTCCATATTAATAATATAGTTTTAAAAAATAGAATGTATTTTCCATTAAATAATTAACTTATTCAATATATTATATCACACACTACAAAAAATTAAAAAAATGGTGATATATTTTATTAATACATTTAAAGTAAACATTAATATATTATGAGTATAAATTGGAAATTTTCATTAAGAAAATTACAACAAGAATAAGTCCTTGGGTAAATAAAATTATAATAAAAATATTTATTATATTAATTATAACATTTTTAAATAATGATTGTTTATGTAATAATATAAATTAACTAATCAAATTTAATTATTATAAGATAAGTAATTAATACGGCATGATGAAAATCATTTAATGTTAAATGTGATATTTATTCCATAAAAGTTTTCTAATGTGTTTTTTATTTTATCTTAATAAATTAAAATTGTCCCTTCTAAAAAATGATTCTGGTAATATGTAATAATTTAATTTGTAGAATATTTTTCATTGGTAATTTATTTGAAAAATGATTATGAAAACTAAAATTTAATTAGACAGATTTACCAAAAAAGTAATTTTTCATTATATTATTTACCTTAATTTAAATGTTAAATTTATGAATATGAGTTTTATTAAATGAATTTTATTTTTTAATTCACCATGTCATAATTACTTGAGGGTGATGTTCTATAATTTTTCTATAATGGTTATTTATTAGTTGAAAAATAGGTATCATATTTTAACATAACAAACACTTTTATAAAATTATCATGATATAATACTGACATAAATATTTATTAAACCATTTTTATATACCCAATAGTTGTTTATGAATTTAGGTAAAATCATAAAAAATTTATTTTGAATTCAAAAATAATTTTTTGACATTTTCTAACACGAGGTTTGTTTTATTTTAAAAAAAATAACAATTTCTGATCCAGTTGTTTAATTTTTATTTATAAGTGCACATTAGTGTTTGTATTAGTTTTAAAATCAAATAAATCAACATTATTTAATCATAAATGATAGAGAAAATATTATCAATAAATTTTATTTAATTCCAATGTTTATAATTCCAAAACCGATTTATTCTAGTAAAATTTTCCATTTTTTATGATTTCTTAACTATTTTGAGCTTATTAGTTAAAATTACATATTTTGGATTTTTAAGAGTTCAATATTATTTCATTATTTTGTAAATAACATTATATATATAAATAAAAAATCTTAAAAATATTTCCTTTTAATTTTTTATGCATTATGGGGTTTGTTTAATCCTTTTGGCCCAAAAGGATAATTGACTATATAGAATCTCAAAACATGCTCAAAATTTGGGTGTTGAAAACTATTTATAAAATGATAAAATTTTGGTGTTGGGTCCATATCTCGTGCATTGTGGGAAAACATAGTCTATGATTTAGTAGGTGGATGATAAATAGGATATCAGAAAAACTATTATTAAGGATCTCACAATTGAATATGTCGTTTTCATGGTCATTAATGTGTGGCAAACATGATATGTATAATGTGGTGGGTCTTCCTAGGTATACAAATTTCTCAGAGTAAAATGGCCATAAATCAATCGAAACATGTCCAACCACTATGATATTTTTATGGTAGATGGAAAAATAATTTATGAACTATGATCATGAAAGATGAAACACATGATTTTTTCATTGATTGGGGATTATACATGGAATATATAGAATAAAAAATATGCATATAAAATATAGAGAGCTCCTTCCTCTCAAAGCATTCCATTCCATTCATCTCTTTCATTCCATGATATAAAGAAATATTTATCCAACAATGGGACACACATAAACGTATTCTTCCTCCCCCAATAATTTTTTTAGTATTTTAATGTATTATTTATCACAATTATTCTATATTACTTTTCTCATAGAAGATAAATATTTTTAAGTGATGAGGGATGTGGGAGTTTTCTTATTGTAAGGTTGAAGTCATGCTGCTTAATATAAAACTCTACTTTTTTATTGGATTATCAATATTTTTATTGGTGTAAAGCTCTCTTAATTATATTTTATTTGGGTTTTTTTCATTGATTACAAATTTTTTGGATGAACTTTAGACTCCCTCTACCTAGTTCAATATGTCTTGGTTAGGCAGATTATGTCAGGTGGTGAGTGTTTAGAGATCGTCAGAACATGTGTTCAATAAGTGAATTGTTTCTAGATTTCTAAAAATAAATCATTCCTTATTGGGGATTTCCATAACTTGTTGGGAATGGTTTATGACCTTTCATGCTCACATGAGTGGTTTTCATTTCTTTATTCAACTAGGGGAGACTAACAACTCGATGGAGGAGTCATTCATTTAACATTCAATATGCAGAGATGGGAATTTATTTTTTTGAACATGATGACATTGAAAAAGGAGATCCTTCCTATAAACCTTTACTCTATTGATTATCTTTTTCAATATTTATTGCTTTCATTATTTTTTAATCACAATCAATTTCAAAATCTAAATCTAAATCTTTCCCAAAATTTAGAGATGAATTGTTCTTTGTGCACTATTCTCCTAGAGACTACCTAGGGTTATCCTAAAAACTATAATTAGATAATATTAAATTTTTTTCACACCCCATGATAGGTAGATGTCAAACATGTTGTTGTTTCTGGGGAGGTAATGAAATAATCTATTTTTAAATTTTTGACTATTAAACGAAATAAAACAAATAAAACAAATCATTTTCCATGATGTGTCCAAATTGCTTTTACTCCCAATGGAATTCCTTCACACAGGTGAAACTTTAACAAGAGGAATATTTTTTTGGGTACAATAGTTCACAATTAATGGATCATCAAGATTCAATTTGATGGTCTATGGGGAAATATTGGAATGTTAGTCGAATATGTCCATCATACCCAAGAGATAATAGTGTGTAATCAACATATAGATGATTAAAAAGATATTAATGAATTATCGAAAGATTGTGAAGAAAATATTTTTATCCCAATTCATTCCAATGTAATTAAGAACATGCTGGAATAATGTTCAGCACACATCCATTGAATTTAAAATATAAGGAAGATCCCGACTATCTGCCTTCATCCATTAAGAATCAACTCCAATAGGTGATTTCCAATGAATAAGAGACTTATGCCAAACAAATCCAAGGAGATGATATTTATATGTACTCATTATAATCTTATATTTATTAGATTGAATTGATAATCTCCTATAATTGTTTTAAATCATCAGATTCATATATCACATTCATTTCAATTGTGGATAAAGTGGATAAAAAAGAATATTCACCCAATGGAATACGTATGGAGATCCCTGGCCATGGTGAGAAATTATTGGATTGATTACATGAGGATATAAAAGTTGAATTTGATAATGAACCTAGTAAAATGAATATTTAATTTTAAGAATTTGAATATGATATTGATACATAATGATTTAATTTTTTTCAAAAGGATTTTCACAGTGAAATTCCTTTTGACTATACAATTGATGCAACATTCCTTGAGAAACCAGAAAAAGGTAAAGAAGAGGTCGTTTAGGTTGAAATTATTAAATCGGTGGACCAATACTATATTTTACACCACCATAAATGTTATTATCTCATTCCCATGGGGGTGTGTTTAACATAATATATCCATGGTTTCCTCATCAGAATGAAATAAGTCCATACTAGAAAGAATATTTTTGTTGGTTCATGATCAAGAAACATCTCCCACCATTAGAGTGGGGATAAAAAAATAGGACATCCAATATGGTTGTAGTCAAAACCTTGGGCCTACTTGTGTCATTAATCCACGATCTATCAATATTTTCTCATTCCATTTATACTTAATTTTCTCCCAATAAATTTTTTATGTTTTCTTATATAAATTTTCGTATAGTTTTTTAGTGTTCATTATTTAGGAGTTTAACTCATCATTGCGCTACTAATACATCAGGATCTACCTCTATTTTACATTTTCTTCCTTGAAGTTATTCATTTTTAAATATTCTTATATGTTAAATTCATTTGAATTCATTAAGTACATTTCATCAATTATATCTAGGGTGGGAACATTTATAGTTTAAGTTTTTCATATGGTTATTTTTCTATTTTCTTATATATGAAATATATATTTTTGTGTTTTCTTAAAAACAATTTTGTGTGTTTTAAAAACGTCACAGATTAATGGATTATCATTTCCATTTTAGAATCCAATGTTAACTGGTGAACCAATCCATTCCGTGATACTGAGTTTAGATGAATTGTGAAAATGACATCATTTCACCATCAAATATTTTGGAATTTTATGAAAGGTACTATGATTTTTGAATCACATTCCATATATCAATATCATTATTTTTTAAATAACTTACTTATGAGGATTTTAAACCATTTTCTAATATTATTTTCATTCACGTCACTTCTTTTGAAATCCAAACCATACATTATTTAACCAGAATTTGGTTTATTTCTTTCAAAACATGAGTATTTGAGGTACAAGTTTTTTAAAATATTGATGGAATTTTTAAATCAACCTTTACAAGAAAATACTTCTCATTATGGAAATACTTTTACATTCAATCATAGTATCCCCAATAATCCATGAAAGTTCTGTTAGTTTAGCCTCATTACAATACAATGTTTCCAATCCAACCTACTCTTGATGTGAAATTTCATGATCTAGCTGAACTTAAGTGTGGGGGAAGATGTATTCTGTTGTGAAACATCTTTTAGTGATACTTTTGGTTGGAAATTAAAAGAGATGATTTTTCTTCTAAATAATTCATTCTGGTAATTTTTTTTCCATTATATAGATTTCATGATAAATGATAGTTTTCCTTTCTCAGGGTGTCCAATAGAGAAATAATGTTGTGTATATCTAAACTTTTTATGAAAAACAATGTTTGAGAAGACTTATTTTTTGTGGTAAAATTATAAATGACATGGAAATTCAATGATTTTTCATAATGATGGATTTTATTTTTTTATAAATTGGATAAAAACATTTCCACTCATTACTGAAAATTAGAATCATGGAATTTTTGTTAAAAAACCGTCAAGCCCCATTATTCGACCATTGAATTTTTATGACTAAATCCTAAAAAATTGTTGCCATAGAACAACCCTTCATTTTAATCATGGTAAAATCATTTTCTTGAATCATATATGGTATATATTTATTAATTTATCAATCCTATCTTGACCATTGGATGTGTTTGAATTCGAATATACTTATTGAAAAATAATATTTTTGAGATGGAAGAAAATTCAAATAAGGTGGGTGTATTTTATTCACGGGATGATATATGAAGAGGATATATATTAAATTATATAAATGGAGATATTTAAATAGTGGAATATCATAATCCATGATATCTTTTCGTTTGTAGGTATATATTGGTAGTTCTTAGGGTTATGCGTTTTTAGTATGATTGGATATAATTTTGATGTTTACTTATCCTAGATTCAATGTGATAATTGTGGGGGGAATTGATAATGAAATTGTTTTCAATAATTTTTGATCTATTTAAATGTTTTAAAGCCTACTAAAAATTAATTTTAATATAAATTTCCACATTTAACGATTTTAGTAGTATATTGAGTATAATCATCCAAATGAAATATTTTGGATATTTACTGTTATAAATTATTTATACATTTTATCCATAATGTTTGGTATATTAATAAATTTTTTTAATTTATTCATTTTTACATTCATACATATCTTGGCTTTCTTTTCATTCTTCTAGACCAAAATCCTAATTGACAATATGGGTGCTCAAAACAAGCTCACAAGTTGGTCCTTGTATACAATTTACCAAACTGTCTATTTTTAGTGTTAGGTTCATATCTTGTGAATGGGGCACCCCAATACACTGAACAGCTATGGGTAGATCACAAATACGGTTTGGAAGAACATTTATGAAGTCACTCATGAGTGAATAGGTATTTTTTTGTGACATTAATGCATGATAATCTGAATATGTTAAATGTGAATGGTTTTCCTGGGCAGAATAAATTATCAAAGAAAAGTGGTTAGAACTCCCTCATAGAATGTCCAAATACTCTTAAATATCTAGTTAATATTCACAAGTAATTTCTGAAAATCTTTAATGAAAGACTAAATTACTTATTTTTTTCATTAATTTGGGATTAAATACATCATGATTCAATGTAAAATTATACTTATAAAATAATGAGAGCTTATCCCTCTCAAAACATTCCATCCCACTCATCTCATTCCATCTAAGACTCTGAGGAGTATAACTCCAACATGGGTCAACACTCCAACAAATTATTCCTCCCACATCTCTTTTTATTAGTATTTTAATTTATTCTTTTTATTCCCCATTCATCTATATTACCATTCTCAGGGATGAGTTCCGATTTTGAGTGATTGGGGAAGGGGAAATTTTTCTTTAATAATGTATTTGTATTGTTCTTTAACAAAACTCGGTCCTTTTATATTGAAATATATATATTTTAACTAGTATAAAATTATATTAATGTATTTTTTTTATTCATTTATTGTACTTGTGGTTCATGAATATTAAACTCACTCCGCCTAGTGCAATTGGATTCGATTGAGTAGATATTGATAGTTGGTGAGTGTCTAGTGATCATTTTAATGTGTTTGCAATAAGTTATTTTTTTCAATATTTATAAGTAGTGAAAATTACTAATTGGGACTTTATAAAATTTTTTATGAATGATTTATGAAATTTCATGCACAGTATAGTGGTTTCATTACTTCCTTCAATCGGGGATGGCTGATAACTCGACAGAGGAGTCATTCATTTGTCATTAAATTGGAAGAGATAATAACTAATTTTTGTGACCATGATTAATGTGAAAAAATATATACTACCCCAAAATTATCACACTACCCATCAATTATGTACAAAATTTATTTCATTATTTATTTTTAAACTCAGTCAATTTAAAATTCAACATCTACTTCTTTCCCAAATTTAAATGACTAATTATTTTGTGTGTACTCTTCTTCTAGAGAATACATAAGGTTATCCACTAGAATATTCTTATATAATATTAAATATTGTTTATTCGCAACAAACAATCAGTTTTCATCCAAAAAATAAATAAGATGTAGGAGTTTCAACATTGATGGGGAGAATTTCATAACACTTTTTGATATCATGCATTATTTTTAAGAGATAAAACTCATCCTTAAGATATAAAAAATAATATTTTGAGATCCTTCCAACCATAATCTTTATAGTCATTTGAATCATTATTTCAATTCATCATTATTTTATGTGATTTTTTATTCATAAGGTGGAAAACTAGTTCATTTACAAGTTTATGGATAATAAACATGTTATAATAATATGAGAATAACTATCGCTGATTATTATAATTATAGATTAGGGGAAATATTCAAATTTTTGTTAAATCATGGAGTGTCCTGTTTAAAAATAATAAATTGGGAATATTGAATGAATTACAAGAGATGTTCTATCATTTTAAAAGTGGAAAAGTAAAATGCATGAATTGATTATTTCTTTGAAAAAGAAGAAATTGAATTGATATTTTATGTGGATTTTTGAATGTTTGATTTGACATTATTTTTTATTATTTTATTACTTTGGAATTTAAATATTTGTGACATTATCATCCTCTGAATTCAATGTTGAAATTTTATGCATGATTACAAGAAAGATTTATGTATTGGGACATTATTGAGCTAATATATTCCACATTTTTATATGAATTTAATTTATTTAAACCCTCCAAATTTTATCAATATGATCTTATATGAATCAAATTTAGATTTATGGTGTGTTTTATAAAAAGAATTTATATTTGTCAATTTTTGTATTTTTACATAATTTTATCACAAGGGAATTATGGGCATAAAATTGAAAATATTAATCCAATTTGATTAATTATGTTATTTAGGTAATTCATACATTTATTTTATTTAACATTATATTATAATCTGAGAGTTTATTAGAATATATAATGACCCTACAAAATCATTGAAATTGGAATATCATCTGTGCGGAAAGAGTGGATCCCACCTTCATGAAAATAGTATAATTTAGGATATAGACCCCCCAATTGAGGTGATTCCACCTAGATATGATGTATAACAGTAATACATGTTCCCAAATTAAATTAAATTGAGGATGGAATCCATTAATATTTAAATTCAATGAAATATATTGAAGGACTATTCTAGGATATCTTGGCTATAAAAAGTCATTGTCAATTAAAAATACACAACTCTATTGTCCCATGGCCAATAAAGCTGAAATTTTGGGGGTGAATGAAAAATATACTTATAAAAAACATTTATGAAGGATGGAATGCATGAATCATACATTTAAAAGTATCAAAATGTGCAATCATTAAGATTACATATTATGAACTATTAATGGATGAGTCTTACTCCTTAAAAATAATTTAATTACACTGCATTCCGTTCCCCCCACGGTACCATGGAAGAGATCTACACCGATGGTGGATGGATAAAAATATCCCACTTTTCTTCGTCATTTAATTTCTTTTAGTTGTCATTTTTAATTTAAATTCCTAATAAAATCATGCTAGGTTTTTATTTTTGTTTCTCCTTCCACCCAAACACGCTCCATTCAACTCCATATTTTATCTCCTTTTTTTATTTTCTTCTTCTCATCCTATCCTCCAATGACATATGAACTGAAAAAATGAGGGGTTAACATGAGGTTGGAACCAGGGGAGGTATGTGGAAATTTAATTTATGCTATAGTATAATTATTATGTTTTATTAGGTTTTTTGTAACACTTGGATGTTTTAATGAAAAAAATTATCTAATAAATTATAATTATTCAGTAGCATTCATTACATGAAATTTTGACAATAAAAGAACCATGATACCATATTAGTATAAAATGACAATTTTATCCTAGTTTTTTGGAAATTGGGAATAAATATAACCATATTTTTAAAATGAATGATGAAGACATTCAGTACACATTATTTATGAAAAATATAGTTCAATTATATATTTGTATTTTTGTATTAACAAATTCAATGAATTAATATGAGTAAATTATATTAAATAAATATTTTTTATATACCTTAAAAAATAATTCTAATATTCATCTAATAGTTTTTTTTCTAGGGTATTAATATACCTTATTTGATTTATAATAACCTATATTTTTTTTTCAAAAGGGTTATTTTCTTATTTTTAATAGATAACCCCTTTTAAATTAAGATTTTCACCCATTAATAATTTTCATGTGAAAACATAAACATGTTTTTTGGAAAAAAGATTTTTTTTAATTAATATGAATTTTTAATATTTTTGGAATAACTTGAAAATTTCCATGAATAACAAAAATACAGAAAATTTTAATTGACGTTTTTTTCATAGATAAAATTTATATCATTATGTTATAATATTTAAGGGTTATAAAATATAAATAGAATATATTTTTGTCATTGAATCTAGTTTATGTCATTATAATATATTTTACATAAAATTCAGCTGTAAAAACATTTCAATAATTTATAGTGTTTTAAATTTTAAAACAAGTTATCTATTTCTGAAAATCGGAATAATATGAAATTTATTACAAAAAAATTTCTGTTTTTAATTATTAAAAATTGATTCCATATTTGGAATTATTAGGATCAAATTATGTAAATATTGTTTTTTTGAGAGTTATTCATAATAACTTTGATAATTTTTATTATTACGGTAAAATGGTAAATATAGTAATTAAGGGTAAGTATACTACTATCCTAACATTTGAGTTAATAACATTATATGATTTTTTTTGACCTAAATCTTCCTTCCTTCAAAATGGTGTGTTTTGGAAGTCAGGTGGATGTGATTAGGATATTTAATTAATATTTTTTAAAAGGTAAATATGTCTCAATAAATTATTAATAACAAAATCAGAAATTATATATGGTTATATAGAATATAATAATTCATAAAAATTATTAATTGAAAGAATTTTATTTATATATTATTTAAATTTATTTTTAATTATCGTAAATAATCAATAACCTTAATAATATATACATTGGGGATGTAAAAAATAATTAATTGATATGAGATCAATACTGAATTTCTTATTAAAATAAAGATAACCATTAAATGACCCAAACACATGAAAAAATTTTATTGGTTGTGTAAATCACTACCATAACCATCTAATGGTCGAGTTAGTGACCATTATAACCTTATATGAGGGATTGTGACACTTATATTATTTTATTTAAAGTAATGTTATTATTGTCACATTTATAATTTCATAATTATAACATTTTAAATGCTGGATTTCCCTAAATACAAATTCGACTAACTTTTTTTATTAAATATATTTTATTTATATTCATAATATTGTTTTAATTTTTATTTTTATTCAATAAATATGTATATTGTATAATTTCACAAAATTGATGTAGAAATTATATTATTAATTGAGATAACAAATAATTGTTATTAAAATATTAAAATAAATATAAATTGGGATAATTAATATATATTATGATTTCATTGGTGACATATAACTCTTAGTTATATAATAAAATAGTTTTCTTGAAGATACATTGTTATGTTATTATTTTTATAAAAGAAGGAATTGAATAAGTCCAAAATTGACACTATTTATTGTTTATCACATTAATGTTTTATTAAATTATTTATAAATCATTAAACATTTTTTAATATATAAAATAAAAATTATATGGTCTAAAATGTGATAATATATTTATTTATGGTCTTATTAACATCAAATATGTAAACAAGACACCCTTTTTATATTGAAATATTTGTTACCGTAGTTAAAAATTGAATAAGATAATAAAAGGTTAATTAAATTTAAAAGCATTAAATTAACATAAATAATTGTACCAAATTTATATTTTGATTATATATCAACATAATCTATTCTAATATTTTAATTTAGGTCATTTAGGAGGGTTTTTAGTGTAGTTTTCATTCAATTATAAATTAAGATTTTTGGAGATCCCAAATGTGTCCCTCAGCTCAATTATAAATTGGACCCTCCTCCATCACCACTTCACATCGAATTGAGCCTTCAATATATGAAATCCCAAATCATGATTCCTTCCAAACATCCCTAGTTACATTCTATAGTTTTCTAATTCTTCAAAGATCATATCTATTGCCCAAAGAGGATATTTAAAGGAAGCACGTTGAAGAATAGGTAATCTCCTCTATTGATTCATTCAAATTTCATCATTCTTCTACATCATCTTCATGATTTTTTTCATTATAAAGTAATAAATACTATTTGAAATATATAAATATATTGTATTATATTTATGAAACAACCATTTTCCAGCTTCTATCCATCGTATGAAAAAGGAAATCCCCATGCATGTGTACGTACGACTTACCTTATCCACGCCGGGGTATAATCTATTTTTTCACCACCACCTTATATAGATGGGCTTCATAATGGAAATAATAACTATATATGATTATTATAGAATGATATTTATTATGAAATATTATAAACCATTCACATAAATATCATTCTACAATTATGTTAATGTCATATTAGCTCGTGCGTACGCACGACCTACCTTCTCCGTGATGCAATGTGATTCATTATACATAATACTAAATAAAGAATTACTACATAAATATATATAATGAGTAAATAAGATTTATAAAATGTTAATATAATTTTATAATGATATGAAGTTGGTTTATGAAGGAGAACCATAAATTATTTGACAAAACATGGATATGAAAATGAAGCAGTTAACACCCAAATAACAAGTAATAATGAATTGTTATTAACAAAAAAAGATAATATGATTATATATGATATCATAAAAATGAATATGATTCTTAAATAAGTCAATAAAATTATCTAAATCAATATAAATGAAATTAATATACAAACAATGGCAATCGGACCTATGGTAAGGGATAATTTCTCAATCTCATTATAATGATCTATTATTTATATGTATGCTTGTATCAGGGTATATTTATCATCCACAGACATGTTTTATAAATTTTTAATATTATTTATATTAATATAAAATTATATAATGTCAATTTTACCCATTTTTGTATAGTTATTAAATTTTATGAAATGAATCTTTTTTATTTATTTGATATGAGGTACTTTTTGACTTTTACAGAACAAGTATGAGGAGAATGTTTTTTTAATTTGTAAGGAATGAATATAATTTTACGCCTTCATAAAAAGAAATTTATATGACACATACTCTACATGTTTTCATGTTTATTTTATAAAAAACAATTTTTTTGTAAATATCAAGGATTTTTGTGAATATAAACTTTTTTCGAAGAAATAAATATATTTTTATAAAGAATAAATTTCTATTGATATATCAAAAGTTTTTACATATTAGATGAAATTATTTTATTGGATTATTTGTAAAGTATAATATATTTATTTTTACTATGATTTTATTTTGTTAATTATGGAATAATAATTATGAAATCCATTTTCTTTACTTGGATTATGTTACAGTGGAATGATGTTTAATGAAACCCATTTTTTTCTTGGGTTATCATGAATGATTTATTTTATTGTGGAACACATGAGAGTGATTTAATTATGACATTGGTTGGACCTATATCTCCCTCCAAAGCCATGGGTAAAATATTTTTCTCTCATGAGATAGACATAGCCTGTATGGGAAATTATATCAGTTTTGTAATAAATGGGTGGAATGAGGAGTGATCTCAATTCAGTAATGTAATTTGTCTACAATGATAGTCAGGTAAATGATCCTTGAATAATAGGAAATGATTTTCCATGCTTATGTGTATTCCAAAAAACATCATGTCTTATATTATTACTTCTAGGGTTTTGTTCATTGATTCAAAGGAACATTCATTATTTATCTCGTGGCATGATATCTTGATCATTAATATGTAGGATAGTATTTTAAAATGTTATGTTCTTATGTCTTATAATTATTATATATTTGATATGTCCATGTTTTACCCTAATTAATAATATTAGTTCACCCTTTCATATGTTTCTTTTTTATCAGCCATAAAGTATGGTATTAAGTAAGATATGTCAAAAGGGGTCTAGTTAGGCATAATTAAGTGGGAGACAATGGAGATGTCTTATGAACTAGTTTTTCTATGCTTCCCAGTTTCTAAAAACACTATACCTACACATTAATTTTTTTTGATTTGTTATATTTTATAATGAATAATCAATAACATTGATATAATATCAATGTATGTAATTTATGGGTCATTATATTAGTGAAGAGAAAGAGTGACATGCGTGGGTGTGGAGATAATCCACAATGACAATGAAAAAAACTCATATTTATTATAATAATAAATCATTTTCCTCCCTTCTTTGAATACAATATCTTCATACGATAGAGTTGAGCCATTTTGTATATGAAATTTCATATGATGGAGTGAGGTCTTCAAAGTAGTAAAACTCTTGACCGAGGTGTTCCTTCAACATTGATTATAGGAGGAGATAATGTTAATATTTGTAAATGCATTTAATATTTAACACCATTTATAAAATAATTGTAATTCATGAATGAGATCTCACAATTGAATTATCAATCCTAATGTAAACACCATTAAGAAGAATCATATAACCTAAAACCCAAAGCATAAATTATATGTTCTTTATTCAGAAATTACATGTAGTCATTGCTTGTTAGTTTTATCTGCTATTTAAATTATTTTACACTACCTTCCTAAATTAAATAAACAAAAAAAAATAATTAGTTTATGTGAATTATATTATGTGAGTAAATATCTTAGAAATACACTCAAGTGAGATAACCCTGGCCAGTACCTATTTTCCATTACAAAAATAATTTTTTTCCACATACTACGACATGAATGTTTATATAAACCATTAAATTTATTGGTGATGAATTTTGTATAGGATCATGGTTTAAATATATATTTTCTTCTTAAATATTCATTTTCCAAAAAAAAAGGTTTTTATTGAATTATAGGTACTTATATTAAAATAAATTTTAGTATCCTCTTAAAATTGACTATTAAATAAGGGATTATAAATATATAATTATATCATTCAAATTATTTAATACTATAAATTTAACATTTTGACATAGAATTGTGTTACCATAACAAAAGTTAGACAGAAGTATAAGGGTTTAATTGGTTAAAAAGGTTAACACTATGTGATAAGGGAAAAAATCAATAAATCCTATATATAATTTTACTTGATGATATTATTTTTTCTTACAAAATACTATTATTGAATTTTAGTTTCCATGGTTTTAGTTTCCCATGAGAAATAAATTTATATTATATCAAATTTAAGATTATTTAAGAAAGATTCATTTCTATCACATATAAAAGGTTCCAATCATAGCCTAAATTCATCATGAAATTTTAAAACCTCATCCATCAACTGTAGTTTCTTTTTTTCATGAAAATTTATACCTAATGGGGTTTAAGGATAAATATATTGGGGAATAACCAAGGAAGAGATAATCATCTTAATAATGTTCATTCATGTTTCTCATTATTCCTCCTCAAAAAATATTTTACCCATTAAATTATAATATAATTTTAATATTACTATATTTAATTATTATTATATTTTTCTAAACAAAATAATCCCAATTACTTCCATCCAATAAAATTTAAAACATTACTCCTTCATATATTCTAACAAAAAAAATCCCTTAACGACATATTTAGTTTATCATCATCCCCTAACATGGAAGGTTTTGATGTTGTATTTTATAAATAAATAGGATATATATGAAATAATAATGATTGTATAGGTATATAGTATTCTTACCTTTATTTAATAGTTATTAATTAGAAAATAAAATATTCATTCATGTTTTGTGTTGACTACCACCTATATCATTGACATATCTGATATTTTATTCACCACCTTGCTTGGTTAGTAAAAAATATAAATATAATGATTAAATATGATATTTTTATTACTAATCGTATTTTTAAAAGATAATTTTCTATTAAAATAATAATACTAACAAATAATTCCCATCATAAAATTCTATCACCTAATATGAATTTATCGAGACAGTTTTTTTAATGTTAATATTTTTGTTTCAATATAATAATATTTAATTTTTTCTACTCGAATGATAATTAAAATATATCTATAAAACATGGGAAATTAAAAAATGATGATCATTTTTCATGTACTAGAACCGCTATGGTGAAACAAGCATGAGAAATATAACACATGACATAAAATACTATATTTAATAAATAATTTTTAATAAATGGGAAGTTGGATATTCTTTCTGAATGGTATTTAGTTATTTAATCAAAAATAGTGTTTTAAAATATTACAATAATTAAATTATTTTTATTATATAGTATTCAGGATAATTTTAATATAAGAAGAAATCCATGTTAATAAGTTTCCATCTCAGACATCCATATTTGATCCGTATTTCGAATTAAAAACTTATTTCTATTGTATAGTTATTATAATAGAACATTGAAAAAAAATCATGAACTAATTTTTAATATAAGAATTTAAAATTTCATTTCATGTTCATTTTTAGGGGTTTTTGATTCATGTATTATAATGTCTAGATATTTTATGTGTCTCATTTTCAATTTTATGAGACATGTTTCATGTTGAGCACCATGATTTAATTTATATGGTGCAATTATAACACTATGAATATATTTTGACATATTATTTAATTAATATAATGGGATTTATGGAACCATATTATGTTTTCACATTCATCAGATGTGAATTTTATAGTTACCCATGTTTCAAGGGTTCATTTTCTAATCTCACTTTTAATCAAGATTGTTTATGTTGTAATTTCCATTATGATAATTGTAATGTACATATCATTTAAACCACTTATTTCCCCAATAATTTAATTATTTATAATTTTTATAGTATTATTTATATATATTTTATTTTCATTTGTACTCAAAACCAAATTAAATAGTGTTTAAATGATAATCTAACTATAGTGTTATTTTTTGGCTTCAAATATTTTTCATCCATGTTTATTATCAGTATTATGCATTATGAAATTTTTTTTATATGATTCAATTATTTTAAAATTTTGAGATTTTTTAGGAATAAAAATAATATGAATATTATTAATGATTTCATTAAAATTCATTGATGACTTTATTTATAAAAATGTTACGATAAATCAATTTTAAAGATTTCAACATTATCCAGTTCCCCCATAGTTATAACCATTATTCACGATTTAGTTTTCTTTTAACATTTTTATATTTTTAGAATGAAATATATATTCCAAATATTCTATGAATTTTTACATTTTTATATAAAAAGAAAAGAAACTTAATTTTTGAATAGTAATAAAAAAATTTATTCTACATAGGAATATTTTTATCTTCCACTGCACATTTAAATTTTTTAGGAAAACATTCTCTTCATGATTTCATTATTTTAACTTATTTTAAAAATAATCATTGGAAATTTTACTTGAAATTAATTAAAAAGGGAACAACATGGGATTTGTAACTCTATTGATTCAATAATGTTACAAAATCATTGAAGGATTGTTTTTAAAATTTTCACATATATTTTGTTCCCAATAACACAAGGAAATTACATTTACAATAAGGGAAAAATTCATTATTAATTGATTGTATCCTTACCCAATTTAAGATTTATGTTATATATATTATTTTTTCATGTGGTTTACTCTTCTATTTTTTGGATCCTTGTGATTTTTTTCTCTATCACTTGGGATGTCACATTTAACTTAATTTTATCTCCTTCATGTATATATGAATTATTATAATTGATGTATTTAAAATTGTTTACTTCATAGACTTTTACATATACTCATTAATCTATATTTTGTGAATACCCATTCATATGTAAATATGATTGGAAAGAGATCATCATGAATGATAGGTAATCAATTGAAGAATAAAATATTAATAATCTATATATTTATTAATTTTGTAAGGATGAGTATTAATTATATAATATGATAAATTGAAATTTTATTATATAAAAATAGATAGTAAGTAATTATCATAATAGGTTTGTTATCTATTATATATTTTATTCTGTCATTTTCATGAAATGAATACATTAAAATATTTCATGTGAGTGTTAAGGACTATAGTTATATATCCACTTGATGTGTTAGGTAGGTATCATGAGACTTTCATGAAATTGTTTTTCAAGGTGTTTAACTTCACATTTAATTATAATTTCATTTATAGGTCTTTATGTTAAGGATTAAATTGTTGATAATGTCTTGGTTGATGTTGTGATGAAATATATCATATTATTGATGATGTTCTTGGATAATTCCAGGATGATACGATGTTTTATATTATACATTTAGTCACAATACATATTGTTATTGATATCGATTTGATATTTATATTATTTTGTTAAAAATAAATATATTTCAAGACATTGTTTTTTATTATATAAAACATCTATTGATTTTTTATTCATCCACATAAATCAATTTTCATTTCTCTATAAATGTTTCCATAGTACACAATCCTTATAGATAATTTTAACTCACCATAATTATCATTACATGCCCATATGATTTAAATAAGTGTAATATATATGTTATATCTAGAAGGTTATCATATGTGTGAAAATTTTTAATTGTATGGGGAAGATATGAGTTTTTTTAAGTAATGATTTTTATAATTCTATAACGGAATATATATATATATATATAAATACTGTGTATGAAAGTGAGATAGTGATATTTTTCATGTAATTTTGTATAGTTAAAATGGGGCCTCATTAGTTGGTTTCAACCATGTTGGTAAAGAATATGTTTTTAGCACCAGATCTGGGTGTATGAGTCCAGTGATTCTGAAAAGATGTAGCAATTATTGTTTAAAAACTATTCTAGTGGTATGTTGTCATCCAAATTCATATCAAAATATAACACACTATCAAGGACCATATACTTGATAACATGAATATTTTCATATTGAACATATGTATTGGGGTGTAAATTCATAGTCAAACTTAACTAAGTCCCAAAAGTCCCCTATAATTTCCAATATAATCAGTATGTAAATAGAACATTATAGTGTAAGACAATCTTTTATGGTATCCTATGAAATAGAATAATCTCATATACATAAAAGCATCATTAATTTCCTACAATATATTCTTCCACAATGAGAATAAAATGATTCAAAATCATCATTAAATAAAATATCATTGAGAAATAATTCTGAATCATTATTTATCATGGATGTGGATTCATAGAATCCAAAAAAAACTCTATCACACTCCCACTCTAGAATATCTAGAGGTTGGATCAAGCCTATGGAAATATGTTTCTCAACTATAACCAGTTAATATTCAAGGAATGTTGAAATGAACATAGAAACACTCCACTGCATTCCTAGAAACATAAACGGAGACTTACAATATTATTACATCTTTATAATTCCTAGAGGTTTCACTACATTTTATTTTTGACACTCCAAAATTAAACTCCACATGTATCTATATAGAAATAGGTCAGACCAAGAAACATGATAATATAAATTTTATGAGTATCTAAATTATTAAACTCAATATAATATATGATTTCATATAATATAATAATAAATATCTGAAAGATATCACCCTTTATTTGTTGATGATTTTCACAATTTAAAAATATGAGAAAATGGTAAAAATAACCTCTTATCTATAAATTAAAACTGTAATTAGACTATATGTGTAAGTGACATATCTATTAGCTAAGAAGAAGGCTTCATAACAAGGTAATATACCACTAAGTTCCCCCTCCATAGAGTATAACCTATCTCAAATTTATATCCCCATTATAACACTATCCATGTACTCTATAATAAAATAATGTCCATTTTTAAAAATATTTTGATAAAGATGTTATGATTCATGAAGACAAGATAACACTCATAGCGATGATAGTGATTCAATATTTTAAAGTAAATAAAAAATAAAATTATGGTACATTTTTTCAGTCAAATAATTTATCTTGTTTGGTCCACACTAACAAGACCCATAATAAATAATTAATGATATCATCATTAGTATGAAACAAATCCAAAACTATGAAGCACAATATGAATCCTAAAAAAAATTCATTCCCCACGAAGTCATATAACCAGATCATTATTCGAACACTTATAAAGAATTTCAAAATATCTTTGCAAATTCTCAAACAAGACAAAATGCTACCACATTAATTTAAGTGAAGTAATATTGGCTACAATCTATGATAATTACTCTATAAATAATTAACAATAACACTCTAACCCAAGGAATTTTGATACCTTAGTTACTATATTATATTATAGCTATGTTAATAATGGTTTTACATTAACATGATTAACTGAAACTTCACACACTAAAATTTATTCCCCTCGAAATAAACCTAAAAAATACATAATTTATGATTCAAGGGAACTATATATAGTTTATTATAGTGACACATAAACATTGTATTTGTTATATATTCCAAATGAACTTATATTTGGTGGTACCCAACCTTTACATCAGTCTTAAAGAACAACTTTAAATATTTTAGTTATTTGGATAGATCATCTACAATCAAGATAGTTTATTTATTGTTTTTTGTCACCTAATTAAATCATTTATAGTATTATAAATGAATCCAAAAACTACAATCGTTATTGGTAAATAGAACCAAATATTTCCATTTTTACACATTGGGTCTAATGGGACCATTCTAAAAATATTTATCCAACATCACCTTCATCTCCCTAATCGTAGTTCGGGTCATCCAAAAATCTATTGAAAATATTTTTTTTATTCCAAAGGTTCATGTCGATTTGAAAATAATGATACTGGGGAGGAGGAAACCTTAAAAAGTCCTTATTAAAAAATTAAATTTTTTTATTCAACAAAAAGAATAATATTGTCTATAGAATTTGGGTCACACAAATACATGATCACAAACTAATGGGTAACTAGTTGAAATTTCATAATAGATTAACGTTTTCATATCATCTGAGGCTTCCACTTTATAGTTAAGGTAATCCTCAAAAATCTATTCAATGATATATAAACCATAATTAATTGACATATTCACATTTATAAACTATTAATAAAAATTACAAGATTATGAGGACATCATAAGGTCATAAATATTCAATAATGATGCAAAAAAGAAAATATTTCTCTCTCGGGGAATTATCGCCCATAGAAATTAAAATAGCAGAAGTATGATCTCCTCTAAAAAAAGTATATAGTAGAACTTAATGGTATGTGGGATATATTAGAATCTATAGATCAGGAAAAAACAATGAAATTTAAAATGAATGACTCACACAAAAATTGATTACTATGTGTTCCAATATAAATAATATTAAAATTATATATCAATCTATATTTTCGGTTATATACTCAAATCCATCAATTATTTGTGTCTGAATACCAGCCTAACCTCAAAAAAATATATTCATACATTATATAACATGTGGTGGGGGTGGATGTATTGGACCAAAGAACTTTCCACCCCGTGAAATTATCACACTACTGTCTCCCCTATAAAAACCACTTCTAGGTGGGCTACCCTATCCACCTCGAAGAGGACATTAGTCTTTGTATTATATGTTTTATGGGTTCAATATATAGTCCCTCATTGGATATTATTGAATGATCATGTACTTGATAAAACAAAAACATGATGTCATATTCTACCACAACCAATATTTGATTTATCTCATAAATTGGTGGAACCAATCTGAGATATTTTTTTCCTTTATTTGAGGCTATGATATCAAATTCACCAGCCTAGAATAACATAATCCTACCAAAAAGCACCGACTAGATACTTCTTTTAAATTCACTACAAAAAAATACCCACATCTATCACCTTTTTGTGACTCTTCGAAAACAATATTGATTACCAAATCCCACTACAAAACTCTAATGTTGGTGGGAATAAATGAGGGAATAATTCCATAATGAATATTCTAACTAATTCCACAATTAATACATCACGATGAAAGATATAAAATGTTAATTTTACTCTGTATGTCTCTCATAAGTTCCCTAACTCAAGAATCATACTATGAAAATTTCATGAAATATTTCTAGATTTTAAGAATCACTTAGAATCATATGATACATGACATTGTGGAATATCAATCCTCTGAAAATAAAACTAAAACATTAACTTGTGTAGGGTATCATCATCATGAGGATTTTTTCTCAATAATAAGTAATAACCTAATGTATCATGGTTACAGATCATGAAAACAAACATCATATTGTTTTCATGTGTCATAACTAGATAAATTTTTTTGAAACTAACTCTGACTACTACTTTATTTCATATGGAAAAATATCCCCTCGGATCCTAGGATTCCATTATCTATTGAATACATGAAGTGTGATCAACCCATAGGTATTTTCATCATAATCTACAGGGGGCTTCCGTAATCACTATAGATAGGTCTTCTTCATACCTAATAGTTGACAGATTAACTATTTGATATATTGGTGGGGGTATCACCAATATTTTCAATATATGTTTGCAATAATTGTCTATTAATTGTTTTACTACTAGATATTGGATCCCTTGAATGATCCCAACATGACCATAGCTCTAAGATTAAGTTCCCTGTAAATAGGGTAGAATCCACTCATAGATAAGACGAACCCATAATTGCTATTATATATTTGTATGATCTAAATCATATAGATCATGAATGATAACAAAACTAACACACCATACGATGCATGTGTCATCCTATTTAAACCCCACAAACAATGTATTTTACTTTTGATTTGACTAATATATTATCAAAGTTTTTGTAAATGTATATATCACCCAAAAATACTAACTGATGGGTTCCCTCATAAATTAAATAATTTCAAGACAACGTAACACAATTAGATATGTATCAAAAACCATCCATCATAAAACTTACGAGTAAAATCTCTGTTCTTAATAATAATAAAACATTGATTTCATTTGGATATTACTCAAACCCCTCATGGGATTTCATTATTCATTGTGATCTAACCCAATACTACCTCTAACAAGATTGGGGGTGGAGAAAATAATTTTGAAGACATGTCACACATATGGGATGATATAGAATGAAAACATATATACAACAACTCATCTATAATCCAAAAAGATAATATTGTATGCCCATATAAATATGTATATTTTGTATATAATGCATGATAAAACTAAAACAATCCCAATAATATAAAATAAATCATATCCATAAAATGAGTAAAAATTAAATGTATTGATAAACTCATGTTAATGATTGTCCTTGAGAAAATGTTTTAGATGTACTTGATGTAACATTAATACAGATGGTTTCACCTTTTACAATAGAAACCACAATGGCAGTCAGTGCACCAAATCCACCAGCTCCAAGTACATAAAAATCTCTACAAAAATGGGTTTGATATATATAGACAGACATGTGTGGGGAAAAATCATATTCATGAGTTAGTATAAATTTATGTAGTGGGTATACCAAGTACATAAGGTAATATGACATAAATATAATAACACATGATAAAATATGATATAGCTCATGGAAATTGGTAACCAAAGCCAAGTATGACTTTAATCTTCAAAAATTATCACAATAGAAACCATTAGAGAGAAAAGATCTTATATTATTTAGAACACTGGTAAACCAAAATAATTGAAACAATCTATCTTTCACCAATTCTACATTTTATGTTTATATTAGGAGGTTACCATGAAATCACTGAATCATGAATGTAATTCACGGGGGTACTAAACACTATTGACAACCCGCAATTAATTTTGAATAATAATGATCATTTAAAGTGGTTACCTAATTTATAATTTGGGGACTTTTGACTCATTACTAAGGTAAATTACCTACTCCATTATTGGCATATAGTACCAATGATTCAAAATAAAAAAGCCTTTAGACATTATTAACCATGTTTATGATCCAAAAATATATCCATATTCTAATTATCATATCCTCAAAGATATTAAAATCCAAATAAAAACATTCCATACATTTCAAACAATTATATGACATCAAATTAGATGTATATTCATTATGCAACAAAAAAATCCATGTTATAACCTTAATGACTTCGTGACTTTAGAGACTATATACAAAAGCTTATAGTATTGGGAATGATGTTCAATATTTCCCACAAAGAACATTTATTAGGTATATCATAATTAGAAAATTATTCCTAACATGGGAAATGAAAAAAATAAGAAAAAGTGATCATAAATTCTCAATAAGGAGAAATATAAGGGAGGATAATCAATGATCATACATTGTCATAAGATAAGCATAAGGGTATGAGATAATTATCATAAATAAAAAAGTGCATTAAAATAATTAATAGATCGTAAACAAGAGTCATCTCATAAAAATAAACATAACAAATGAAAATATTCATAATAGTTTGGAATTATCAATAACCAGTTATGATCCATGAGAGCTTAACATTATTTTGGGAATGTGTTAAAAAAGCTTATAATACTATGAAAACGTATTAATTGAAATATGATAAATAAATATATTATTTACATAATGCCCAAACCATAAAAAATGTATATACATTAATCTATACAGACACATAATCTTGGGTATATGAAACCTAGTTATAATCATTATCTTATGACCATATAAACTAGGTCCATAAATAATCATGTGGACATGAAAATGTAGACCACATATAAAATTGAGAACATGGAATTAGGTTCATGCATAAAATTTTTATCTCATGAGTTATCAATCATCACCCAATTAATTGGAAGACTATAGAGGAACCAACCTTCAAAAAATCATAATCCATTCATTTCTATAACACATGATCTTGAGAACATTTGACATTTCATCATAACATAACCCATAGAAACAAAAACTACTTTCATAAACATCTTTTCAACATAAAAATAAACAAACCACAGAAATAATAAGGGTGGTATAATTGAATAATATCCCTACTGAAACATGTTTACCATAATATAATGTCAACATAGATGAAAATTCTGTTAAAATACCACTCGAAATATTATTTTTATGAAAAAACACATTTTCATTTTGAAACCACTTATATAAAATAGAATTATTTCAACATTATTGTGAAAAACAATTATTTTAAAAAGAACCTTAAGATACTATAAAATCATCTTATAATTAATGAGTGGTCATGAGGATGGGAAATATTGTTCATGTACTATACATTAAAATAATTATTCCATTTATGTTTTTAGTTACACGTAAAAATTTCCGCATTAATAAATTAAAAATTGTTTCCTTTTATTTTTTCTATAGATTGTAAAATATGGGTAAAAAGGAAATTAATAATCAATTTAGAAGCGCAAAAATTATTTTAATTTTTATAAAATCATGGACATGGATGATTAGTGGATTTCGACAGAATACATAAATATAGTACACCTTCCATAAAAATATTATTTTAATATAACATGTAGAAAAAGAGTTCAAATTGAAATTAGAACAGATAATATTACCAAATAACCAGAGTATAAGTGAATTACATAGATTCATCAAATATAGTTGATAAAATTTCACTATTGGAAACTTAATCATAAATAATACTAATAATCAACGAGATTGTTACATAAATCACTTAATACATTGGTAATCTCTGAATCCATACATCATGAAAGAGGGAACTATTGAAAAGTTATTAAAACAAAGAAAATATTGATAATAAACATATTTTAAATTAATGGGTTTTATATATACCTCAAAAAATATACAAGTTGCCAATATGGAACATGTCTCACATAAATAGAAGTGATATGAGAAATAACCTTATCTCATATCATACATTCCTCATAAGCACCATAAGTACATGTGTTATAAATATATATATTATAAATATATAATTGAACCACGTACATACATTTAATATGAAATTTTACTTTTTAGAAAATTTGAATACACATTTACTAATAATTCCTTATTTATGTCATCATTTGTGGGAATTAATGGTTTTTTTTTCATGAGAAATTTAGTTTGGTAGTTTTAGGACTTATACATTGATTATGAATCTATTTCAAAATAAATCTCCCAATTTCTAATAAAAAAACCATGAAAATGAACCCATCATTAGAAATAGGGTTATAGGAACATGAGAAAAACAAGGAAAACCTAAGAGTAAGAGAGGAGAATCTTATACAACATGTTCTATATGGAGAACCACCATGTAACAAATTCAACTACATTTGGAGAACCATAAAGGGGGAACAAATCCCCTTGTAGAGTTTCCATAGATGCACATGTTTAAGGTGTGATCTTTTGGTTGAAGCCCCAAATTAAAAATAAGGTGATGTTTCCATAGTTACCCATCCATTAAAATCATCATGGATAACTGAGATAGTTTTCCAAATTATTCATAAACTGTGCATCAACCACTATCTTAAACCCCCAGGATAGCATATTTTTTCTCATATGATTTCAATAAATTTTTATAGAATGTGCACCTCCCTCATTCCACCCTATATAAGGAACATTTCCTCTATAACATGGCGTATACAATTTCTAAATTATTCCAAAAAATTGTTCACCCTATAAAATTCCCAAATAAAACTCAAAGACTCATCTCGAAACACACCATGTAAAGGCGGAAAAAAAGATCATTAATACAAATAAAGATACACCATGATGTGTAACATACTCATCCATACTCTAGTAAATAACGAAGTAACTCATTTACATAACATCATGATCAATATTAGAAATATAAAATAAAAATTGAAGGGATGAAGATAGAATAAAAATTCACCTCTTATAGATAAACTGATTCACCAGATGAATCTAGGGTTTTAAATATATAATTTAAAGATTGAGGGGTACCATGTATAGAGTGTGGAGTACAATGGAAGTCAATAAAATTGAGTTTTTGAACCCTATTTTGTTTAAAACACAATCAACCTCGAACTCATTATGGTGGTTTTGGAATAATTCCTTATCATCTCATTCAATGATGGGTCTAAACTTTCCTCTATTTTTAGTTAAAATCTATCCCAAACCTCTAGTGTTTGTTTTACTATTTTAAAATTTGGTCAACCATATTATTGATATGACAATACCTAAAATAGTATTGTTAAAATCTACACAACTCCCTAATAATATCTAGCCTGATATAGTAATTACCCTCGATAATTCCAATATACTTGAAAAACCCAACCGTATCAATAAAATGTCTTTACTTAGGAGTGGTTCACCCTTAATGACCATAACGATAATTAAAAATTATACTCATTATACACTATTATTAATCAATAATAATCTTATAACCACACTAAATAAAATGGGATCATAAATTTGACAGACAAACCCATGATTTATATAGTCAATCAAATATATTAAATGAACCTTGACTCCACCAAGTCTCAAAAAATGGCTATATGACCATTGATAAAAACACTATAAAGGCCAAAAAATACCCATATACAATTGAAAATAGTTTATTAATAGCTAAAAATCCTACACAAAAATATCCACCTTTGATCCCCCCACCCAACATCTCCTAGACACCACTAACACACTGAGAACAAAAACTAAAGGTCATTGAAACGCAAACCATATCTTTACAGAATTTTAAAATGATTCTTATATTTAATAACTAAAAAACAAAATAAGTGGAAGCCAAATACTATTAGAGAGTTAATATAACCATAAAATTATTTATAGACATTTTGAAAATTCTTTGAAAATGGTATGAGCCACAATTATAAAACCCAAAGACATTAGATTGTATTAATATCATTAAATATATTATTCAACAACACATCATGTGCATTAAATCAATCAAAATAGAGTAATAATTTATTAAAACCAAATTTAAGAATCATTAAATTATAAAAATAAAATTTTAAAATAATTAATTTTACCTATATTGGTTATTGATATGAAATAATTGTGAAATAATTTAATGTCTTATAAGCCCAATTTTGTAAATGTACGGTTTGATTATATTTTATATTTTTATGGAATTGATGAATAAATAATTTAATAATTTTTATTTTAGTAAATTAAATTAGTAATCTAATTTACAATGTAAAATTATCATTAGGTTGTTTTTTACTATTGTTCTAAAAAAAGGTTGATTTTTCAATGAATAGTGAAAATTTATATATTTACAAATACCATAAATTTTATGATTTCAAAATGATGTAAGGAAGATATAAAATCGAAATAAACATTGGATCTAACAAATTTAAAATAATAGAGTATAATAAATATTTTAAAAACTTCATTATTAATTGGTAAAAAATTAATTGTTTTATCAAAATAGTTATTTTATTCTTATAAAGAACTATTTTTAGATCATTTCCACAAATATCATTTTTTTGAAGTTCCATTAGATTTTATATTGATTATAATGATAATGTAAAATATTAATTTTTATAGTAAGACAATACATTCATATTAAACATCACTAATAAATACTGTTTTACTAATATATGTATTAATATATTTATACACATAAAAATAATTTTATTTTTCTTAAACTTTCTTCTTTGTGTTTGGGGAACTTATAATAAAATTAATTTATGTAAATTAAAGAAATTTTATCTTAAATAAATTATTCCCTATTTTGGATTATAATATTTAAATTATATAATATTTTCAAATTCTTTTTTATTCATATTGAATTGATACCATTCTCAAAATTTTCCCCACTATAAATATTAATAGCTAAATAAGGTGGTTAAACTAAGGGAAAATGCATCAAATATATTTTAATATATTACAAATATGTTATAATATTGTATATAGAAAATAATTTATACCTTATTTTAAATTATAAAACATTGGACACACCTTCCATTAGAAATTATTTATTATATTCAAAATGACTTAATATTTATATGGTGCTGGTCCTCTCACTTAAAAAATGGAACCCCTTATACTTGTCTCTCCAGCATCATAGATAACTTTAGCTCATAAAATATATAAAAAATTATTTTTCAAAAATATAAACCAATTTCATAGATGTTCTAGTCTCGAAAAAAGACTAATTTTATAAGGCATAAGGATTAATCCAAAGAGGAGGTATAAGTGTTGACCAAATTCATTCAAGAGTAATTCTTATTATATTTTTTTAAAATATTTTTTACCTCACCAAATATTATTTATTATGTAAATTTAATATAAATATTTTATTTTGTTTATAGAAAAAAAAAATTACATACTTTCTATTATAGGAAATGTAAAAGTTTTCTCTTGTGTGTGGGGGGATTATTACTTGAATGAAGCGATGCATTTAATTTTTCATCACCAACTTATATGGATGGCTAAAATAATGAATTTTATGAATATATACAATATATATATGATATTTAAAATATAATTATTATTTTAAAAATATTATAAGTTACATCATTTCCTTCATTAATAAATGTTGAAAAATGCAAAAAACTGTTATCCATATATGCAGACTACTACCTCAATGAAACAAAATATTCAATTTTTTATTATAACCTTATATTTATGGTTTTATGAATGACAAGAAAAAATAATTATGAATTTCATAAAATCATTATTTCATTGGAATTAAAATTTAGTCCTAAATTGATTAATATTAATATTAAATGATCATCAAATGATTTAAAATTTAAAACATGTTTATATGAAAACTTTGAAATAATTGAATATTAGATTTATTTTGAATTTTTATTATTTATATAAATCCTCATTAATATAATTTATCAATTTCATTGAATGTTTTTAAAATAAATAATCTTCTCTAAATTTATTATTATTATTATACCAAAACATATCTTTACTCATTCTGTCATTATAACATGTTTTTTTTTTGGGTAGATATTACCACCTACAGGTAAAATGTTACAATATTTATGTCATTAATGATTATGGAATGTTATATATTAGTAATAGTATCTTGAAATGAATAATTTATGATGTTTTTAAAATACATTAATGGTAATATTATAATTTATATTGATTAATAAAATCAATCCATTTAAGAAGACTTTTATTCATAAAAGAAATTTATTTTTATTTATTTATAATTATTCATCACCGTATGTTCTGTGAATTATCCACATAAAAAAACAATAATATCTTATACATATATTAAATCATAATTAATATTATATATCTATTTGAGAAATTATGTTTGTTAAAGGATCAAAACAATATAATCGAAACATGAATCATATAAATGAGAATTAACACGTAAAATTGGGTTTTAATAATGTTTTTTTATTACATGGTCTGTAATATTTTATTAATAATTACATAAAGAATTTAAAAAATAAATAATGTCTTTTTAGGTTTATTATAATTCAAATATTATTATTAAACATTTTATTACATGCTTGGCCATGTTAAAGTCGGAGGTAAGTGGTTTTTAACTAAATTTACTTTAATTTAGTTAATTCATTTCTCCATTGAATATGTTATGAAAATATTATGTTTATTTTTAATTATTATTAGTGTATGTCTTTTTTTAAATTTTTTATATTTATTTACATTTTTTCAAAAAATCACTTCATTGGTTGATTCCCAAATTAAAGGATATTATCATTGTTATAGTTCGTTGCTGGAATCACACCTCCTTGAGACATGTTATATATATTATGTAAAAAATTATTTTTTTTATATGGTGTAATTAATATCACATGAATTTATATTTTTATATAATTTTAGAGATATCATGGGTTTTTCTAAATCATAGTATGTTCCTTTATTCATTGAATTTTTATTTAAATCATTATAAAAATTTAAAATGTTTATTGCCTCAATCTTTTTTTTGAAAAATGATTTTCATGGGAATAAATATATTAATTTATAAATTTTATATAATCCATTTTTAATATATAATATAATTAATATATTTATAATAATGAAATTTTGAGTTCCATTTTATGTTATTTCATTCAAAATGGTTTTTCATTTTCAAATCCATATGTTATTTTTCTTCAAAATATTGGATTAAATGATCAAAACTATTTATACCTCATATCAATGTTATTAAAATAGTTATATGATTTTTTATATATAAATAATATATTTAATAATGTATATTATAAATTTTTATTAACATTATTATGAAATAATTATACAGTGTGATTTCAAATATTCTACATATGACTCAAAGGTGGGATTCATTACAAGAGTGTGAAAATGAATTTTTTATTACATAATAAATAATAAATGTATTTTCACAAATTTATGTACTTTAATAACAATTAATATTATTTTAATATTTAACATGAGTTTTAAATTGATAAAATTACTTCATTATTATATGGATTTATGTTTTTTAACAGATGGACAAAATAAAAATAACATTTCATCATGTTTTCAGAAGTATATTTCAAATGATTTTTAAGTGGTGTTAACATCTACAAAATAATGGTTAAAATATTATTTTAAATCATAGGGGATATATCCCAATTATTCTACCATACTTCTTTATGTTGACGTATTATGATTATATTTTATGGAAATTGACCTAAAATTTACTTCTTTATCACTGTTTAATCAAGAAACAAATGAATGTGGACTGATTTTCTGACTATAATGTTGAAATTATATTCATGTGATTGTTTCATATATTATTATTCTTAATAATTATAGCGATGAAATGTGAGGTTTAAGAATATCTCTCCAATGAATTTTGTAATGTATTAGTTTTTGAAGATTAAATGTTGGAGTTTACAAGTTTGGTTTCTCCTATTGAAATGATTCTATCAAAAAAATTAATTTGATTTTGAATATTACATCCAAAGATATATTCATGGTGTTTCTAGGATTTATAGAATTTATAAAATATCTATTGAACAATTTTTTATTTCACAATGCTCCTGATTGTTTACTCATGTGACTTTTATCATATGCAACACCAAATCATTATTATATAACTAAATGTTTATGGTTGATGTTTTATGGGGTATGAATGTCATATTATATTCACTATGATTAATATATTTCACTCATATGATAAATATATTATCACTTATAATCCTTTATTACTCTTTCCATTTTTAACATTATTGAGTGTGTGAGATCACTCATCTTATATTTACATTTCCCCATTTTATGAAAATAATTAATACATATATTATATCATGAATTTTATCATGAATAGAAGTATTTTGTGGGAGATGGATAATTATTAATATGTAATAATAAAATCATGTTAAAATGGAAATAATCCCCATTTTATTATGAATCTATGGGTTTACTTATTTATTTTTTTCACAAATTATATAAAACTATAAAAATAAAATGTATTTGTTATAAAAGGGGATAAATTTTGGTTATTGAATTTGTAAATATATATTGTCATGTTATGGTCAATTATGTTGGTATCAAATAAAATATTTTAATAATTTGTTTTATCAGAATATTTAAGAGTTTTGTTTTGGAAGTACTGATGTAGTTGTTATGGAGGGGGTGTGGCAAGAAATATGACTGGTGCTTGTAATGATACTTTTTAACACTTGGGCCTTTAGGTAATTCCCAATTATGGTTTTTTGTATGTAATTTATTTTATATGGGTCCTTTAAATCATGTTTTATATATTTGGACATTTTTCACATAGAATTCTATGAACATGGGCCTTCGGGGCATGTACAGGGTTTCCCCTCTACAGAGTTTCATAGGGGATTTCCGTTTTGGTTTTAGTAATAATGGATTTAATGTAAAAAAAATTTAAAAATAACTTTATATACTATCTAGGGATATAATTTTTATGGTTTATCGTATATTAAAAGATATATATACATTTTTTTTCTTTTAAGAGATATGAGTTTAAGATTATTAGAGATATTTTGGGGGGAATTTATTAATTCCTAGAAGAATACACAGATAAGGGGTATATAAACCATATTTTTATCATGTGAATGACTATGAAGGATTATTGGGTATCATTGAATTGTATTTGGGATAAAATATTTAAGGTAAATATGAAATATATTGATAATATGATCTTTGATATTGTGGTTTTTTAACTTTATAGATACCCATGAGGTTAAAATGGGATTGCTTAATTTAGTTGTTAAATTACTTTAAAAATGTTGTCACTATATTTTTTTGGAACATTTTAGGAATAATTTATATTATAAATTTTATTTAATGTTATCAGTTTTATGTCAATGTAATAGATATCATTTGTGGATTAAATATTTAGTTATCTTTTCAAATTAAATATGAGGTTGTTTTTTATATCATGATAATTTAGTTTATATTGGGGAATGTTTAATATATTTAAAACAATTTATTATTAGATTATATACATTATATTTATTTGAATTTATGGGTGGGTAATTATCATTGGGATTTATGTTGAGTGGCTATTGTAAGAATATGGGAAAAATTATTTATTATTATTTTTATAATATACTTCATGTATATTTTTTTTATTTTTAATGTCTGTTTTTTGTTTAATGAATTATGATCAACATTGAGTGTTAATTTGGAAATTTTTATAAGTAATGTATTACCTTATCATATGATGGTTAATTTATATTTAGTTTTACATTATCATTACTTTTTATAACCATTTTTTGTAAATTTTTAGAGATAATAGAAAAAAATTCAACCATTTTGTGGGTATAATGATCCATTAAAAGTTATTTTTAGTGATACAAGCCTGAAAAATTTAGTATGGATTTTCCTTATTCAAAATTTTATATAAAGAATAAATGGAAAATTTCTCAAGACACGACCAAAGGATGAAATAACACAGTTGTTATGGATGAAAACGAAGTATGTATATTTTATTTTAATCTATATATTGATGATAAAAAAATTATTACACTTATGTAATAGGAAGATAAATATATCATGTCATATATGTAAAATATCACACATCTATCTAGTTATTCTCTATAAAATAATTCAAATAGATGAGTCTCATAATGGTATATCCATGGTTTCATTAATATTTAATAAATGAAAACTTTCATTGTATTATTATATACAATGATGTTATTTTTATTATTAAATATTAATGACGCAGTTTCCAAAAAACTATTCAAAAGCGGTAAAATTAACTTCTTTACTCAAATGTATATTTTTCATCCACACCATATTTATTCTCATTTCCTCTCTTTAAAGTATCTATTAATATGAATAATTTTAAAAACATACTTTGAATACTTCATACAACCTTGAAAATTGATTCATCAAATTTTTTATCTCTATTTCAATAATACATGATCTAGAAATTTAAATAATATAATTTAATGGGGGTTGAATTTAACTACATAAGACATTTGTTTGTACTATTCAGTACATTTATTGTATAATACAATGTGATATAAAAAAAATTAACTCATTTTAGAAATATTTTATTAAATTTAAATTTAAATAGAAATAAATTATTAATATAAGTTGTGTGATAAAATAAATTAAAACTCATTGGAATATAATATGATAAATGTTAAAGAACACATAAAGATTAAAAGGATTATCTTTATCTTAATGTGTTTTTTGTTTATATAATTTAATTCTCATTAAAAGGGAAATTTTTTACTCCCATATTTTTAATTACATTAAATGAAATAATATTATACATGAATATCATAAAATTTTTAGTAGGGGGATTATATGTGATTTTTCATAAAATATTATTTTTGAGTGCATAATGAATAAATTGGCTTTTACAAAAAGACATAACAATTATGAAATCATATTAATGTAATAAATATCTAAAAATTTATAATACCATTTTATAAAAAAATAAATATTTATGGAGTATAATAAATATTTTAACAATAATTTTTGAATACGGAACCCCATGAATAGATATTTGGTACCAAAGTTACATTTCATTCTAATAAGATAATTTTTTAAATTCTTACATTTAATAGTGTGGTCAAAAGGTTATTTAATGTTTTTAATGACAATATCTGTGAGGAATTTAAATTTTTTTCTAATAAAAAAATTATTGGGATATCCACTAGTCAAGATTCATCATCATAAATATGTATAAATTCATTTTGACACATAATAATAATTTTTTTATATGGACTTTGTGAGGTTTTTGGAATTTCATTATAATTGATTTAATCTACTCCATGAAATTTAATATTCAGAATAATTTTTCATATTTTGGATTAGTATATAAATGTTTTTTAATATGTTTGAATTAATTTTCAGTCATAACAAATAGTAACCATGGTAAATGTTTATCACCATTTGAAAAGTAAAAATCTATTATAAAGGGGTTAAATAATATATAAGGCTAAAAATATACTGAATTTTTTTTATAAATATGATTGAAAAATAGCAAAATACCTTAAAATATAATATCATTGTAATTGTACTAAATTGGATCCATTTTCAATGAGAAATAAATTTATTATATTTAAAACATTGTAATATTTATAAGTGTAAAACTCCTCACACATATAAAATGGATCCAACTCTAATAATTTATAAACACACATTGATAACCTTATACAAACCATTCAATAAAATAATACCATCTAAAAATCCCAAATAATGTTATAGAGATATTTTTCTCAACAAAATACTAATCCTGTCATGGAAATTATTAAATAAAATGGAAGATATCCAAATATTAGATATAATTATTTTGTAAAATCAATGGTGTTTTTTCATCTTATACAACTTTCAATCTAATTTAAATATAATAATATAATTATATAAGTATATATAATATGATAAATTTTAATTTTTTCATGGGAAAAGTATTTCTTAAATCATTTTCTTCCCATGAATAATTAAAACCATAGTCGTGCATATGTTTATTCTAACGCCTCCAGGATGTGATGTATTTCATTCTTCATCACTACCACACATGTATATTTATAATGATGAATTTAATGATTATATATATGATATTTCTGAAATAATTATGATTTTATAAATATAAATTATTCCCTCCTAGGAACTTCCCACTTCAATAAAGGTTAGAAATATTCAAGGAAAATTGAACATTTACTTATAGAGGATGGTTTTTTTTGAGGGAAAAATTTATTTATTAAATTTAAGGGATTAATAAATTAATGTTATGTTTTTATGTAAGGATGGTGAGGTCATCTTGTTTATGGGTAACATTAGGTTAATATGAATGGGTTCCTCTAAAAATCAGCAATGTAGGAAATATTCAATGTCTGACACATTAGGACATTCCATGAATCATCATAGCTAGGATCCGTTTAGTTTATATCCAAAAATATAAAAATTTGAAATCATGATTCATTTCATGAAGTATTTTTTTGAATTATTATTATTCTTTTAAGATAATTTATTTGTTAGGAACCCTAATTTATCTATCCTCTAAATACCATACTAGGATTTGGATGTGAATGGGGGGTTTTTCTCTATGGGATTTCCTAAAAATTCATTTCTTCACAAGTTAATGTATCATATTTTGTGATGGATTCCTATTTGTATGTTTTTTTTCATATATTAATATTATGATCATTTTACCTCTAAATATATATTGATCATGTCAAAATTACAATTTTATAGGTCAAATGGAAAATCAACCAGATCATGATGGAATTTTCTTAGGATGATAGACAACTTGATCAATATTGTTAGAAGTTATCCCATAATGATGAAAGAAAACCGATGGAGGGTATTTTTTTATATTTACGTCAAGTGGATGAACACTACCTCGTATCCGAAGATAATTATATTAAATATACAATTTTTTTCATTAAATCGGTTTTGCATAGAATAATGGTAGATCTGTCTTGTGGGCCTTCTATGGGTGTCTGGTCCTAGATACAGTAAGGTTGTGATTGTCATGACCCGATAAATAATTGGGCTAGGGTTGATAGTACCATAAGTCCTCTACTAAATTCATGGGTTAGTGATACACATTGAAAGGAATATCCTAAATTGGATCCATTTTCCTAATGTACATGTACATACACACATGACCATATCAATATGGAAGTGATGTGGAATAATAATAAAAAGATAAATAGCTATAATTTTATCCAAATATGAAAACCATTAAGGTGTACAATTGTACAACAAAGATAAATGATTTGTTAAGGGAAAAAATAAATGTGTAACCAAAATATGACCCAAAAAAAAAAGTAAAGTGAATGTCTGAGAGATCCCATCACTTGTCCAACAAGCTATAATAACTGTATGATATACCAAGAATTGTGTATCCCTCAAATCATCTGATGTGATTAAGGACCTATACTTTTTCTTCATAATACATTAAATGTGTTATAAAATACAATAAAAGGTTGAGTGTATGCATACCCAAATAGGAACCCCATAAACCAAGAGAGGTAGTTGAAAGAGACACAATAGGAATATATAGATAGTTATCAATGAACAACACAACCCAAAGAATTGATGAAAACTCATCCAACCAAAGGGAGAACTGCACATCATATAGGTGGACTAAAATTCGCATCTCTATAACCAATACAAATAGAATATTAAAATCCATAATCATAGACATAGATAAATATATATTATCAGTAAAATAATTGCAAATTAGGGAGAAAGGGGATCTATATCCCACAACTCAACCTAGGAAACTAGTCTACATCCGTTCTAAAAATCTATCAATGATTCCAAATTCCTCACATATCTATAGATAAATAATCATACAGAGGCCCAATCCATTCTATTATGTCATGAAAACCGATTGGTAAAATAATCCAAGTAGAGTACCCACACCCTAATGTTTATGGCGGTTCAACTCTAGATTTATCCATAGAGGACCCACACCCTGATTCTTCTACGGTGGGGGGTTTAATTTTGTTTCAGAAGGACGCATGCCCTATCTGATAGGGGGTTCCACAAAGTAGATATCAGACCCACATCAATACTAGTGTGGTTTCCACTTTATAGATAAATTACCAATTCCATAATCTATCAAGGTGGTTCCACTATAGTTTCCTGACGAGATGATTCCCATATGATAGGGGGATCCAAATACTAGATAGATGGCCCATTCCCATAATGATTGGGGTTCCACTCTATACGTCACTGGTGATGCTTTTCTTGTTCACTGTCATTGTTGGGTTTTTCCTAAAAAAGTATCATGGCCAGAACATCCCACGGGGTATCCCAAAATCCACAACGGAGGACACCATCATGTTCTTCATGGAAGAAAACATAGGACATGATTCTCTTTTGAAAAAAAATATTAGTTTAAAAAAATGAGATATGATAGATTGATTTTTCTAATAAAATAAACTAAGGGGTGCACGGTGTGTGTGGGAACACATATGGCATGTAGTCCAACTCAATTTCATAGTTTTACCCTGTATAGTACACAAATAAATTTGAATATAGGACTACATGGGTAGTCCATTACACTTGGGGTCCTATAAATGTTCATTGGAGATGTACATGTACTCATCCCTTGTCTATGCACTTTAGTATATGACATGTCTATCCACATATGTTTCCACCCATATCCATGTACATTTCCATGTTCTTCAGCACATTGTGTTTTCCTAGCTATGAACATGGTGGTGTACTCCCTGAGTACATGATGGGGAACTAGGAAAAATCAACCAACATGTGGTGGACCTAAGTAGTGTGTGAAACATATAAATCACTAAAACCCTAGCGACATCATCCAGGACCTCAGATTATGGTTGTTCTTCGAAATACACAAAATTTATTGTAGATTATTCCAAAAATATAGATCATCACCAACACATCAAGACCAGGTTTATCCACATTGAGTCAAGACTCACAGTCTCCATAAAATAGTAGATCTATATATTTTTCATAGTTTTTGGCCATATGGTGGCCGAAAAGTCGTACATGTTGATTAGTCGAGGTTGGTCAAAAGTCCCTCATGAACCTCCTCATGCCATAAAATAATTCTATTTACCTTCATCTGTAATTTTGATTAAAATTCAATGTATAGATCACCTATAACTAAACACCCACTCCCCCCACAATTTCATCCATTATTCATTATTCTATTTGTTGCATGTTGTTCTTCCCCAGATCTGGGGGTCTGATCAAGCTTTTCACCACCCAGGGACATCGAACTAAGGCCCCATGTTCCAATTAGTGATGAATAATGGGATAAAATCACCCCAAAAAGGTTATAAAGTTTTTCCATTTTTTTCTTTCTAACAAACATGAACAAGGATATCACGGGTGAGAAACAACCTATCAAAAATATAATTTCAAAACTCAACTATAAGCAATGTCCATCAATAGGCACAAATAATAGGAAGAGATGATATATATAAATAATGTTAATAAAAAAGGAATAAAAAAGGAATAAAAAAGGAATATTTTTATCTTATCTAGTGATTGGATTGTTTTTCAATAAAAATACACCTTCCAACAATTTAGAGGAGTCGTTGCGTTCACTGCGCTTCAAAATTCTCTGATCTATATGTTCTCCATCATTTAATGCGAAGTAGGAGAAGAACGCTATGTAATATGCAAGGGTTTATGTGCTTAAAAATGGGAAAATATCTATATAATCACACTTATAGATGAAATATGTTTCCTTAATTTTATTTTTTATTTAAATTAATATTTTAATTAAACTAGTAAATATACATCCATTGGACGTTTTATCTGAACTTCTTGTGACATCTTATTTTAGGTCACACCTAGGGTAGAAATCACATTTTTAGGATCCACTATGGTATTATATTTTTTTATTATTTTTAGTTTATGAGTAACCCATTTTTATTTATGAAAATTTTAAATCATAATATAAAATATACATACCATTCTTATAAAATTAATTTCGGGCACACCGGGCCTTATATTTTCATTACATCTCAGTACGTGGATCTAAAAATATAAATAGAGATATATAATATTCATTCAAGAAAAATGATAAGTCTTTAAATAATTCCCTCCATCAATATTTTCATTCATGAAAAGAACAAACAAAACAAATATCTCGGGATAATGGGCCTGCCTCTATCTCTCCCTCCCATATAATCTCTGATTTTTGCCTCCAGGCTTCCAAAACATGAAAATCAGGTGTATGTTGTATCCATGAAGGGTCTCCTCCCATAGATCCTCAATCTATACTAGGTTCTCCAAATAGGTGGCTCCAAACATGATTTATGTCTCTCCCTATTAGATGAAATGTGTAGGGTTCTTCACATATCTTTTCACCTACAACACATATATGACGATGTGCCCCCTCTACAAATATTGGGGTTGGGATAGGTGTTAAGAATCCTTTCAACACACTACAATGTCTCTAATGGATTAATGAAAAAAGGGGATAGTTTTCCTCTTCATCTTAATATCCACAATAATCATCATGGGGGGACTATATGAAAACAATGGTCTCACGAAATGAAATGAATGGTCCAATGATAGAGGTTTTCATAATATTTATTCCTCTTATGTACCATACTCTACCTCTCATAGATAACTCAGACATTATCCATCCTCAAATATAGCAACATTGGAACCACAAGAGACACCTATGTAATCTCTATCCAACACAATGGTGACCCAGGAGGGTCTCTTTACAGTGCCTTAGAAGGTTCCATCCAAGTAGTAGAGTTATATTTATTATTTAATGCAAACTATACCAAGGGAAGTTGACCCTATGTGTTCTGAGTAATTTCCAACATGTAAGCCCCCAAAATATCCTACAACACCTAGATAATATGCTCATTCTTCCCATCTATCTGCCTGTGAAAGGTTTTAATCGTCATATTTTCGGCCCCGAATGAATCCTACATGTATCTTTACAATTATGAAATAAACAACACATCACAGTAGTAAACAATAATCGAGGGAACCCCCTAAAGCTGAACTATCTTTATTATGTACATCTTCACCAAACTCTCCATAGAAATCTTCTCCCTAATAGAATGAAATTTTTCTAAATGGATGAGTTATTCATCGATCACCCAAATAATTTCATGAACCTTCCCAATCCATGGATGTCTTATCACGAAGTATATGGATATTTCATCCCACATCCACTTAATCATCTCAAGGGGTTGTAAGGATCTTGTCGAAACCTGTCACTCATACATCACATGCTCACATGTTATGAACCATGATACATACACAACCGCACTCCATATCATGTTGAATCACCAACAAGGTATCTTCAGGTCTTTGTACATCTTCCCCACACCAAGATGAACAACCATGGGAGAAGTGTGTAACTCTTACATCACCTCCTCCTAAATCATGAATGAGACCACCACCCATATCTATAAAATGATAACATGATTGTATCATTTAGAATATCCATATGGTGAATTCCCTATGGATATATATTCATTAATGACCACATACATGATGTCTCTAAACTGGGACCATCTCACACACTAGAGGAGGAGAGTATTCCACACTATTTACTATATAAATGCTTCACGCTCATAATTGTTTTGGGTCAACTGTTTGTAAGCCAACTACATAGAAGATTCCAACACCAATATAGTGTCGGTATTTCATTAATGGAAATCATCTAAAATGTTTCTGTTATTTAGATTATAGACTATATTTAATTTATTCTCTTAAATAATCTTCCACTATTGATGATATCTGTATTTCATGTATCTTTACATGAACATGTACTTGAGACTTTGATTCTCTCAGTAAACCATAATGTACTCCCCCAAAAGATAGTGCCTAAACAACTGCAAGGATAAGACAAACACTACCAGGTCTAGGTCGTGAGTCACACAGATATGCACATAGGGTCCTAATGACCTTGACCCATATTTGATAAATTCCTACAACTGAATCAACACACAGATGAGCCCTGGTGCAGAGGCATCACAATAGACTAAATACTCCACTACCTCCACTAGTTGTATCAGAAAAGGATCACACAAAATCAACATCCTAAACTCCTAAAAGGATCTTTGGAAATACTTAGTCTATGAAAAATGTAAATGATTCTCTATCAGGGTTGTCAATGTGGATGCAATCCTAGATAATTCCCCAAAAAACCTTCTACAGTACCCCACAGAGCCATGAAAGCTCCAAACGTTTGAAACAATATTTGTTTGATAAAAATAGAATACTAAATTTATCTTCACTGGTTCTACATATAAACAATACATATAAATTACATTCCCCAAGAATTGAACCATGTGAAACCAAAATTGGTAATTTGAGAGCTTAACATAATGATTGTGCTACAAAAATTTTTTAGGACCACTCTAATGTGATATTCATGATCCTCCTTTGATGAAAATTTTATGACTATGATGTTAATGATGAAAACCAAAAACTGGACCATGAACCACTAGAAAATATTGTTTATGAAATACATAATCATGGGGGGGATTGAACACACCAAAAAACATCATTTGAAACTCATAGGTTCAATAGAGACATTAGAATGCTAGATTTAAAATAACAGCTTTAAGAACCCACAATTGGTGGTATCCAAACCCAATATAAATATTAGATAACCATCTTCTACCTTGAAACTAGAAAACGAGGTTAAAAATATTTGTGAATAGATAATTTTTTTATTAGGGATTGGTTCCGCTGATGATAATCCATGCGATTTCCTAAGATCTTATCTTCATTTTTTAAAAAAAGAAACCATATCTTCCTAGGGGAAAAAGCAAGGAATGTTAATAAACTTTCAAAAAGGAGTCCCAACTATAAAAAATTCTCTCTTGTCCAAATATGGGTCATCTGATATTGCATAGAATATATTAGAGCTGTCATGGGATGCAAGTTGATACAAAACCACATCCCACGCCTCAGAGTTAGTCCTAAAATGTAAACTGAAAATACATCACTATAATCATTCATGACTAATGGAATTCATATTCTGGTATTTTCTACTACTCCAAGGGCTATAGTAGATAACATATGGGCAATGTTATATAACCTACTACTCACAGAACCCACTCATCCTACCCTAAAATATCTCTTTCCCATATAGTTGAATTGTTCCCCATATGTGAGATGGAAATTGGTTCATCTATGGTGATAATAAAGTATATAATGGATAATGGAATAGATATCCATACCCAATATTATATCATAAGGTTCCATATTGATGACCAAAAGGTCCCATGTAAACCTATATCCACAAAGCGATTGCTCACCCTCTCAATAAATAAAAAATATAGAATAATAAATCCTTATAAGAACATCAAGGTATAGAATATAGAACAAAAATTCTACTTGAAGATTCTCTTAGACCATGAGTATATAGATGATTTAATGACTCAAAATAGTGTCAAATGAAACAGATGAAAGTGTACATAATACACCGCTCTAACTTATAATCATCATTTGTTTCACAATGTCATAAACCTCCATAGCATGCACGTATCGACAACCCCAATCGTCAGCTCCCTAAACCAGACTTGGTTTTCCTAGTGGTATTGATTGAGGGATCTCATACAATCATCGACTAGCCACATCTCCTCCTTATGCTCTCCTATATTTTCCTCCCTTGGATCCTCCTACCCACTCCTAAGTGATTAATGATCACGATGTTGTTTCTACCATGAAATTTTTTCTACTATTAGAATATGCCCCTCAACATGTATTCATAGTAAGTTATGTTCTTTGGAACCTCACCTATCACAATGATATAAAATCCCCTCTTTGGGATTCATAGGACCTCTACACTACCCCGGACCAGATCCTTGAGTTTGATCAAGGGGGGACTCCTACATCAAGATCCTATTCACTATAACATGTAAAATTTTACTGATGACTCCACACTATAACACGGAGTACCAGCTCAAACATACTATAATTATTCTAATATGAATCTATATATTAACATTTTTCACTCTAATAACCTGACATAGGTGGGGATACACATGGGAACTCTGCTGGAATGGATCAGTTTATGGTGTTTGTGCTCTAACATCCATGCTCTGAATTGGCCATTGTGGATAATGTTGAGGGAGTACCGTATAATGTCTTTGAAACTCATCACATACTCGACCACTTTCATAACTCCAGGTGATAGCTCATGAAGCTCCTAAATCTGAAATTTGTATAAAAAGGTAGAGAAATATTCACGAAAAAATTTATGCATGATGTCGTGAAAAAATGTGTTGACTCATCTTGAAATTAGGTCACAAGAATCTCCCAGTGCCCAACATCATTGTTAAAAAAGATATCTACTAGTGATATCACTGGATCAATAAGTGTATAGATTAACCAAAAAACATAGACCAATGAATCAATCTAGTTCTCTAATTCTTAGGGATTTGGATTTCCACAGATCCTTAGTGGACTCTAGAAAATAAATTCACGTAGTATTGTACTCTGGCACACATCATATTCTTTCCATAATGGTATGTTTTGATTATCAAAAAGTGAGGATGATTCTACCTATCCACCTTGAGGTTGGATAGCATAGGATATACCCTGAACTGAGTGATCATCGCCTATAAAACTGTCATCCCTATCCAAAACTGTTAACTTGGAAGCCTATAATCACCAAAATAATAATGAAAATTATCATAATTTACATTGGTCATATGACTATATATATATATATAATGTGGTGATAACTGAATAATAATAGTCAATGTCTCTATCCGATATGATGCAGGTTTCATTGATCCTAACAACTAATGTTTTTGGTATGCCGAGTCTACAAAAATGTACTCAATGTCCTAGTGAATGGATGCATTGGACACCTATACAATCATTGGGATCCTAGCCCGTGATCCACACTTGAGAGACTTCGTATCTATTTCCAAAATCCCAAAAATATCCTCATATGTTGACTACACAAAAAACCATCCCAAGGAATGAAATTCTATAATACTAATATGTCATCAACGAACCCTAATTGGGGCTCAAGATGCAACTAGCACAAGCCTTCCTCCATAGGCCAAGGGAGTTGTGACATGTTCCAAAAAGAATATCTAAAATGGGAGGCCATTACATAATGTACCTATACGGACACAACCAAACTTATCAATGCACAAATATATAGAAATTATAAAATAATATGAAACAAATATAATGTAATCTAATAGTGGAATAATACTAGGGTGAACAGGAGTATGATAGTGAAAAATAAAGTTAAATGAGAAAAATAAATTCAAATCTAGAAAATGTATAATCATAAAAAAGTAGAAAGGAAAATTATTTGAGAGAATATATATTAATCTCCCAGTCATGATCAACATATGTGATCCAAAACACCATGTATTCTTAATTTATTCATAAGTCACCACTAATCTATCCATCTACATCATAATACACAAAACATGTTGGAAAATATCATTTTGGGGGTGAGTAAATAAATATTTATAAGGGCTCCCCAAAATTTGTTGTGGGAGATGAAGGAGACAAAATATATATAAATAGACAACAAACTGGGATCTAGTCAACCAAAAATAGGAAAGATGCCTCATCTAAACACTTGGAGATAAACACATTTTGTAGGTGGAAAAAACACCTTGTCCCTACCACCTATATAAATATTGTAGTAAAATAAATCAACATAAACACACACAAACAAATATATACATATATATATATTACAAGAAAATTAAAATCAAAATAGGGAGAAAGGGGATCTTCATATCACATATTACCACAAGAATAGAGTCTCCATCTGGTCCAAAAGTTTATCAATGATACATGACATCTCCAGCGTCTTCCAAAATATAACCATGTAGACATCCATGCCATGCCACTATTCCACACAGTTGAGGGGGAATAATTTCCTAGTACAAGACACCCTCACTAGTGTGTCGGAGGGGGGGTTCCACTCAATATGTATAAATTGAAGAACCATGTTGTGATTCATTAGAGGGGTTCCACTATAAATGTTGAGGACCCACACCCTTCTGTTTCAGGGGGTTACTCTATGTAGTCATTATGACACATCCCTTATATGATTTGGGGGTTCTAATTAATAGATAGAGGACCCAAACCAATGATGATAGATGTTTCAATCTCTAGGTTGAGGTCATCTGCCTTGATCCATCATATGGTTCCACTCATGTGTTCCGAATAACGATACCAAATTTGTTAGGGGGTCCAATAAGTATATTAACGTCCCACAACCAAGTGGATTTGGGGGGGGGTTCAAATTTTTAGGGAACTAGTGATCCTCTACCTAATAAATATTTTCATCGAGTTCTTCCAGAACAAGTGTCTTCTTTGGGACATTATAATTAATAAAAAAAGACAAAACAGAGGGAACCATCTTGTTATATGAGGAAAAAACTAAGGATTTACAACATTTGCGACAAAATATACGTTCAAATGAAGGATATATGAGAGATTTAAGTTTATTCAAAATGATCCATGGGGTAGATGGTGTGTGCGGGTACCCACACAGTATGTGGAGCTACTCCATCTCATGTATGTGTTCCTTATAGTACATGGATCACTTTCTATGTATGGATACATAGTTTGTGTGTGTTTTGGGGTAGATGTGTGTCTATATCATGTATTTGAGCCTCCCAAGAACCCTACATATGATCCTTTTAAATGTTTGTGTCCCCATCCTATGTTCGTGTAATTCATTAGATGGAATGTTCTTCCATATGGGTGTCCACCAATTTTTGTGTACTCTGATACTTGGCATGTGCCTTTAAGTGTTTATGTGTGTGTACTCATAGTGTATATACTAAGCCTCCAGCATAATGTCACATGTATTTTTGTGATCCCACGCATATTTTGATACTTATATATCGCTGAATCCCTTTCCACCAAAGCTAGTGCTCGACATAGTAGGTGTTTTAGAACAACCTGACATGTAGTTGTGATTTTTCTAGAAATATATATCCCTGACCAGAAATATTGTTCTTGTTTACCCACTTTGAATCAAGACTCTAATTTACCTAAATTCAGTGGATCTCACCATTTTTCAACATTTTTATCTATTCCATCGCCAGAATGTGGTGCTCGTTAATCCATCAAAGATCTTGAAAATTACTACATGAACCTACTCATAGAGTGCACATATTTCATCACAACTCATCTATAATTCAAATTCATATTAATTGATTCAATCATCTATAAAATGGAAACCACTCAATTTCATCCTTGATTTGGAATTTAGTTTTTCATATTCGATTATTCTTTGAATCTATTGTTATAATCAGCTTGGTACCACCCCACAACATTGATTCGAGCCCGCATAGTCCAATAAGAAATGAACATGAAGAATCGAGGTATAATAGAACCCAAAAAGGTTTTTTTAATCATTGGCTAATTATTCATGTCTGGTGAATATGAATGGGGAAATCTAGGGTGATAATAAACAAATAAAAAATATAATTTCAGTGTTCAGGGAAATGAAAAGTCCAACAATTGGTGAATATCAAAGAATGGGATGGTCTTTAACAATCACTATATAATAAAATGGTGTAAATAATGAATTGATGTCCCTTACCTATATATATTACCATTCATCATCGAATAATACTCCGACTAATGATTGAAAGGAGTCATTTCTTTTTATTTATTTATATGATATGATTTATAGATTCATCACCATCCAATGTGATTCTCCAACAGAAGGAGAAGAATAATTATCTCAATTCTCCTTGGGTTTATTTGGGTATCCATGGGTAAACCTCTATAGAATCTTGCAAATCAATGAAAAATTTTGTCACATTTTTTTGAATCAATTAAAATAATCTTTTTATTATTCGACTAAACATACCACCAGTGGAAGTATTATATTTATGATTTATCCCATTTTAGATAAAAAATTGTTCATAAATAATATAAATATATATTTAAAACTTTTATAAATTTAATTCTACAGACACTAGGCCTAAAAATTTCTTGCCATATCATCACATGGATCATAATACACACACACACACACACATATATATATATATATTAATATATTACAAGGAAGAAATTCTCCTTATATAGTGACACCTTGAAATGTGTTCCAAAAATCATTCCTTATACATTGGTTCCATGATTACTAGTATAATTGTAATTAATTATAATAACATTTTTATTATTTATTTTAAATATTTTAGAATGAGATGAACTGTGTTCTGATTTATTGACCCTAAATGGACATGGGTGACTCAACAAGGCTATCGAGCTATGCTAAAACTGGAGTTTTCTTCATTGGAGGTAGGTGGTTCAGTGTAAATTAGCCTATGGTGTTATTTTTAGTTTATTGGCATGTAATATGTGGTCTCATAACCTTTCTGCAGCTAACCATGAGACTCATTTCAAACATTCAATCTATAATGGGACCCCATCAAGATATTTTAATTTGATTTTATGATCAATTAAAATGATGTTCCGAGTTCCAACCCAAATTATTTATTTAATGTACCATATTAATAGATTAATTGAATGTTTTTTATAAAAAATCAAGGTACCAATGGTTATGTAGAACCCTGTGTGATGGATTTTTTCATAGATATTGATGGTTGAGGCAAGAATGGACATGAATTTACTAGATACCATACTAATAATAATTTGATTTATGATTTTACACATAAGAGTATGTGGGTATCATCGTAGACCTCTGAATATATTTCATTATTGTTGGAATAGAGGAGTATGATACATTCAATCATGGAATGATGTTTAATATTTCATATTTTATCAATTTATTACAAAACTGATTGTTCTCTGAATGATGGAAACTATTACAAAATGAGGAATTGTACTTCTTGAGGGGTGAAAATTATATTTTTATTATATGAAACACATTAACTAATACTCATCGAATGATCATTCTACTGAAGAGAGGAATGATCATCTAATTTTTTATATGAAATAAGGGACTTGTTTTACAAATAGGGATAATTCTTAAAAACAGGGGATCCTATACTATTTTATGGAATTTTCGGATTACAACATGGCTAGATGGATACGTAAATATAGGGTGTGATTTTCACCATAAATGTGTTTTGTGTGTGGAGTAATTCTATAATGTGGATCAAGTATTTTACTCAAATGTGGACAATGTAACATGGTATCACATAAAGGGGTGGTCATTGTTCTTAAAAGTTGGTAGTGTTACATTATGTGACCTATGTGACACACAACTAATTTTGACATTCTTCTAGGACATAGTTGACATAGTTATATTCAGGATTTTTTTGCAATATTTTAAGTGAAACAATTGTCAAATATTGTTGCTATATTTTCTTACTTGTGAATTGGGGATTATATTGTATGTTTTTATATTCATTTATTACCTTTTTTTCTCTTTCTTCTGATTATATAAGATAGAAATACCCTTTATAAACTAGTGATGTACATAACCAATGTTATGGTCTCCTATTATGTTTTAGACACACCCTGATAAGGTGGACATGAATCTTGGGTACCTAAGTTGAAATCAATTATTATAGGTAGATTTTGGGACGATTCATATATTTGAACATTGATAAGGATAGATTAAAATGTCTCTTCATACTAGGATAAGTTGATGATAGATTTATAGAGCCTCTTATAAATTTTTTGTACTCTTTATATGTATATGTGATCATCCGAGTGGGAAATAAACTGTTATATTTATAAGGATCGTGATTTTTTATACTATTGGAGCACATTTATAAATATATATATATTCCTTTTTTTATTCATTCCCCTTAATTTTTTTATACTTTTTTCATATTTGGTTTTTTACTATTATTGTGTAGTATGATTGATGGTTTATCACCCCCATGACATTATAGAGACCTTGACTATTTGTCACCAGCCTATAGTGTATGGGGTGTCATGGTCAAGGTCATTTGTCATGTTTTCTCTAACCCATTGAGTCATTTCAGGGTTCTAAATAATGGTACAAGAGGAGTCCAACATATTTTCAAAAATTGGGGGGGGTTAGTAGTCCGATGATCTAGAAATGTGTTGATTCTTATGATAAAATGCATCCTGGTGTGTCACAAATTCCATTTAAAAAGGTAGTATATGTTACCATGGCATGTGATTCATGATCATAGTTTATAGTTGTAAGGGTGTATATGATTTTACCTAATGTGATTCCCATGTATTTTGAGGTTTTTGATTTCATTTAGATTTTACCCTGGGTTGTATTGGTTGGAGGAATCACCTATATCATACATGGATCAGAGGATCTACATGACATATATATTTCATGTGTGTGATTTTAATTTTGAAAAAGGATTCATCTACATAGTGCCAACATCTTTTACTATCAATTCACACATGTATTCATTGTGAAATTCCATCATCTAGACTCTAATAAAAGAGTACTACTGAGAGAAGTTCATGTGATACTATAGTGTGTTTCACCTGGGCGATGATGGAGGTGATGAAAATGATGAGTATAATGATGTTTATTGTGTAAAGGATGAAGTTCGTAATTTTATAGGTGGGTTATAAAACTTAATGTGGTTATTTATAGATTTCTAATTCCTTAGTATGAACCTAGTGAGTGAATAATATGGATTTGTCTGGTAGATTGAGGAGCTAAATATAGTCTATATGAATATTTACATTGAGTACATATTGGAATCCTTTTAATCCCAAGATGAAATCCTTGACTCTCGACCAACATAGTGTATTGGAAAATCCATCATCATATATCCATTGATATATACCCATATGATGATCCTTGAATAGTTACCAGAAAATAACCATTTTATGTGTTTTTATAGCAACATGTGGCATTATAAATGTGACTATAGTTACAATAATTTTGGTTTCTTAAACGAAATAGTGGTAAAAAATTAACCATATTTCATATGAAGGTATAATCAAGGTTTATTTCATTGGTAAATTTTCAGTAAACAATAATCTATGATTGTGAAAAAACCAATGGTGGTTTAACATAAAGGTATAGAAATAATCCATGCATACCAAGAGTATGGAGAACGTGGAGTTCTAGTACTCATTTGCAAGGTTGGATTCTCAAGTCTTCGAATCTGGTGTCATTGGGAGTATAAAAAGGCTGTTATGGTCCTATTATCTAAAAATATAACTCTTATTGGATGCATAGTAATGATATTAGGTCGTTGGGCCAATATGGGTTAGGGAGTGGGTGGATTGATTATGGCTTGAACTGACACCCATGTGATTAGTGGTGTTGGAGTAATCTTGATAGAATTTTGTTTGTTAGATAAAAAGTGCATTATGATTTATCAGTTTACGGGTTCTAGCGACATGAAGTGCATAAAAAATAGAAAGGTGAATGAGTTCGACATGGAGTTCTATGAACAATAAAAATTTGATCAATTTTGATTAATTAGGGATGTTATGTTACAATGTTTAGAGAGCCTTAATTCCAATTTTTTTAGATGGTGGTTATTTGTGTATATGGATGACTATGTGAAGTGGGGTAGTGAGCTAACCATTGGGAATAATCGTGGCCCTATAAAAGAATGCCTAAATGGTTGTGATTGTATAGTACAAAAAAATTTGTTCAGGTCCACCCATGATAATATCAACCGACATGTTTAGTGACAATCTTATAGAACCTCACATCCAAAGATTTCCCAGGTGGAAATGTTTCTATTTTGGAAGATTAAATTGATAATGGATCTGGGTACCAATGTGCAGTCGACCTGTGTTTTCAACTACTATAGATTCCATGGATCAAAATGGAAGCCTACATAATAAAATGAGTCTTTTATAGGGTGAGGGTCATAACATTAATTTATCTTCGATATAATTACAATCATGTTAAGGAAGGATTATTGGATACAGTGGAATTCATCCTACGTATCAACATGTATGTTGTGGTTTGTTGTTTCACATAAATTGTTTGATTAGATGGCCACGCTTAGTCATCATGTTCATTAATGACTAGTGAAGGGATTGGTTAAGTAATTGAACATTCTAAAGTGATTGTATATATACTCTTATAGTGGGGAGAATCATCTTGGTCAAGTGTGAGATGACCCTCTTGTGGTAAGGTTCTTGTTATTGTAAAAGACATTCCATTGTATGTTCTATGTTACTTTGATAAGTATATGGTGTAATGTAATCATGAATATCTTGTTCCATAATAAAGGAATAATGTTTTATTCACATATAGTACATGATAATGGTATGATGTGGTCTTTAGACACCGGTGGAAATCGATGTGAACCATAAGGTAACCATATAATTAGTGAGTTCAGGCATAATATTGATCCTTGGGAATAGTCTATATATTTTGTGAAATAGCTAGGTGAAGAATCATTCAAGGTCAATGAAAAGTTTTTTAAGATATTGGAATTTTTTTATTTTGACTATGTGCTTTAAGGTATCCAAATTGGTGGTTTTTTGAATAGTTAGTTGTTTTTTCCAGGTACCATTAAAGGTAGCTATCTAGAAGAAAACCAATGGGTTTATATGTATAAACCTGAATAAAGAGGGTTGATACTACATTAATATTATTATTTTTGGTGGGAATGCACTAGCTATAATATGTTCGGACCTTACAGAGTTGTTTAACTTGATTCAGGTTATACATTGTTGGTAGAGACCTGTTGGTTCTCTTCAAAATCATAAATGAAGTTTTTATATCAACATTTAACCCGTGATTTGGTTTGTCATTTTAGTGTAGGTATTATAGATTCATCGAATAGTTATGTTGGTGAATCCTTTGATGATAATTTTCCTGGCATGTTTATGAGGGGAAACCTAGATTCTTCACATATTTCCTGGGGTGACCAAGGTGATGGATATTTAAAATGTTCCTTTTGGGAAAAAATCTTGAATATCATGGGAATGTGGTGTCATGGTTAATAGAATGATTGATATCATATGTATTGGGTTTTTTTAGAAATTACTTGTTGTTGGTAGATATTTCTCTAACATGAATCTCCATGTAATCACCGAGAGATCTATGAAAAGTTGGATAAAGGTGGAAAACTAGCATTCTTGCCTCAGGTTAGACATGGTGGTTGGGGAACAATGTAAAAATAATAATATATAACATTTCTATAAATTTACTGCAGTGATTAATTAATATTATAGGTATGAGTATTCTGTTTTGGGGAAAGCTCTGTTCTAGGAATCGGACATCTGGAAGCAAAGTCTTAAGGTGGTTTCACCATAATTTACCTGAAATACTGGTTAAAATCATGAAATATAAAAGTGATTGGTGTGTTTATCATCTTCTATGTTTTCATGTAGATGACACAAAAATATTATCTCAACTTCTAGTGTTCCACATTAGGGATACACATTGAGTTTGTGATGGTCTTTAGTGTATGGGAACATGTTTTGGTTAGTGATTTGGTATTCGGGGTTGGAACATAGGGATATCCTTGTGCTTGACATGGTTTTCCTACTACCACAGTATCTTAAGGATGGGAGGCACTATGGTGGGGATATTGAAATAACTGGAATCATTATGAGCAGGTACATCCATATGAAAATTGATCTTTTCCTTTTAGATGATGGTCGTTTTTTGGAATGATATCTCGAGTATATAATCTCTAGTTTTGAATAACTTAAATATATTATTTTTCAGACATCTATATATTTCATGTGGTCAAGGTGTGACTTTAGGTAAATCTAAAGAGTTCCCTAAAATAACATGGTTTTTTTGGAAGTATTCAAGGCTTCTCACAATGCACCACACTTTGAATTATCTTGGCTAGGATCCGTTTAGTTTATTCATCAAAATATCATGAGGTGAAACACTCTTTAACTACCTAAACATCTAATTGATTTTATATTAAATGTTTTAATTTTGAATTATTTTTCATAACCCTAATTATTCATTCCATTAATTTATATATGTTGGTTTAGATCAAAATTAAGGGTTTTAGGATCCAAGAGGTCATGCAACATTTTTTATTCACCAACTAAATTGTAGAATATTATAATGAATTCCTTTTGGTATGTACTAGACCATGAAATCTATTTATTTTCATTTTACCTTCGAATTACTTTTGATAATGAAATTTTATTATTATATAAATAATATGGAAAAATTTACCAAATGAGGAAGGAATTATTCAATGTGATGAGAATAATAATCGACATAATGATAGGGAATCCCATAATGAGAAACACATAATATTGTTCGGATTTTCATTGAAGGTACATCTAACAATTAAACTATTCTAGTAGTTCCAATTTAATTATATAAAATTATCATTTTTTAGTTTGGTGTTTTTAATTTTTTTGTAATTATGTCTGATGTTTGTTGCGAACCATTCAACTGAGTTTTTTCACGGTCTCTTCCAGGTGATGACACTCAATAAGTTTTTTTAAAATTTAAGACCTCACCTGTGGTTATAATCTTTATTTATTTATTTTATTTAATTATAAAAGGAGTGTAATTAATTATTTTTAATACTTTGTCATGATTATAACCTCATTGAGATTGATGATGGTCAAAAGGACTTCAACGGCATGGAAGAAGTTGTCAATCATTGCAAGACTAAGAGTTAACCTCATTTGAGGTTGGTATTTTTTGTTAAAACTCCTATGATATATAAATAAATGTATAAAAATTTGATATGTTTCTTCACCAACATTGAGTGGATGACCATTATACGATTTTAATACTAGGAAACAAAAATGGGACCCCATACTGATAATTTACTGTTTGGTAAGATCATTTAAAGTGAGATAACATGTTCCATGATTATTTATATAATTATTCTTATTCAATAAATAATTAATTTTATATTCCTAAAAACCCAATAATGTGGAATGATCCACCTAGAAATTTGTGTGCCAGATTTTTTCCTAGCCTTTGATTACCATGGTCTGATTGGATGGGTGTTGACTATATAACTTATTGTTGATACAATTTTTGAAACATGATTACATGAATCATGAAAGGGTACCCCCATTGACCAATTCATTCATTCCATGCATGTGTATTGAATTAAATTTGGTAAATTATAGTATTGTCATATTTTTTTATCTAACATCAATTATTATTGTATTTAATGGTTAATGTTTACAAAAAAGATGGGTACTTTTTACAAAATTGGTATTAAACTTCCAGAGAGGGAGAAACTCATTTGATTTTTCTTTGAGGGGAATGTACTGCTACTCGAAGGGGGACCATGATTCCCGATCTGGGGAAGATCATATTATTTTTATCGGTGTTTTAATTGTACTATGGATAACTAGGTCATCAAATATGGGGAGTCTATTTCCCAATAATTGTAACACCAAATAACCATTATATTAGGTACAACCTGGGCCTCATCTTTGTTTTACCCTCTTTTGAGATTGGGCGAATACCTATAATTGTGATGTTAGAGATTTTTTGGATTTTATAATTTAACTAGAAATTTATGTAAAATAAATGAAGATACCCTATTTTTTAAATGGGATACACACCAAGAAATTTTTGTGGGGTATAATCCTTTAAAGGGGATTGATTCTCTGATTGATTACAAGTTGTGAATGGGGGTTTCTTGTTGTGAATGTTTTAAATGATGGATTTTTATTCCAAAAAGTTTATTTTTTAGAATATTTGCACACCATGGATTTCAAAATGTGGAACAATATTATGCGTCATAAAATGGATAGCATCTAGTTATAAAAAACATGCTTTATAGTTTTTCTCGGTCCTTTATTTCCAGTCTCATACAACCTCGACTTAGTGTCTCCCAATGATTTTTTGAGATTCTCCTCTCTATCTAAATATATCTATTTTACATTCATCCTCTATTGAGATTATGGTGCATTACTCTAGGTATGTTGTCTTCCCATTTCATTATTTCTGTTTATCATGATAAAACTATTGGGTGATGTGTTTGGAACTATTGGGTTAAGATGGTGTCTCATCATGGTTTCTTCTATATTTATTGTGAGATCTTCTTCCGGAGGCCATTTCATGGTAAGTTATGGTGTGGAGGACTCCCGTTCATGAGGTATTTCTTTTTTTCCTTAAATTATGAGACCATTTTTTCTATATTGGATCAATCCTATCATTTTGGGGTTTGATTCTAAATCATTCATTGACATTTTTGGGATCAGTTGATTTTGAATTTACATTATTGTAGTGTGTGACCCAAATTCATTGCTAAGTGGTTCTATCACTAGACTATGATTATGGATCTTGTTATTTAACATTAAAAACAAATTCATAATGAAGGATTGAAATTATTTTTCTGTTTGGGTTGATAATATATTTGTATGAAAATGGTTTTTACCGAGTTATTGATAAATGGGATAAAAATGGGTTATTTTTTATGCATTGAAATATTATTTTAAATGATATTGAAGAGTTTTTAAAATGGTTTTAATTGAAATGAAATGAATTTGGATAAAGAGAAATTAGTTTACCATCAGCACAAAGGTTGATGGTTTATCTTACAAACATTGTCCATTTTTCTATGATTATAAGTGAGGATTATGTTGGGGATTTACTATGTTTCATAGGACCATTGTTCTAGGGGATGATATTAAATTTTTGGGGGGGGTTTACTCATGGGGTATTCCTCTACTTCCTTGGCACATTTGTCTTGGAACAGTTTTGTTGAATTAATTATTATGCTATAATAATTATATAGCCTGGACATATAGTATTCCATGGTGTTGTGATACCTTTTCTTTTATTTTATATTGCTGCGATTTATGAGTTGTCCTTGATATTCATGATTATTCTTGTGAAATTTTTTTTTGGAAAATTATAACATAAATTGAAATAAATTATTTTATTTTAAACTATGGAAAATGGAATTGTTTACAATGTATTCTATAAAACATCTTTACAACTTATCATGAAATGTTCTTACACAAAATGAGTATACAAGAATTGTTATATAGAGGTTTTTTATAGAAAACATGGGTGGAATCCAACTGAGATTATTACCACATTCCCAACCCATTTTTTTGTGTTATTTAGACCATTTTATGTCTTTCAGTGTAGGGAATGTCAAGGAACAACAATTTTGCGGTGAGGTTCATGTTAGCTGGTTGTGTAGATAGTGTTGTAATGGTTGTATTTTTTCCTTTCCATCATTAATAATAGTCATTTGGTTTTGTAACTTTTAATTTGACATGTCCTTTGGAGTTTTTATATACTTTATTGTTCTTTATTTCTTTTTTTTCTTATAGTTATGGCATATATATCTTGTTCGTATTCCGTTTTTCCATTTTTTAGTACTTATATTCCATGTGATCGATGAGGTTGGGAGAAATCTATCCCTCGGTTATATTGTTCGATGTTTGGGTTCAAGTATCTAGATTGTGGGGATCTTAAAATCCATTCATGTATGTAATGTAATAGGATGGGTTCTAGGTTTGAGGGAGACCCATGTAAGTTCATTACAATCTAGTATTTGAGGAGGACATTCATCAACAATCATTATATTGAGACATCTGTTATAATGGAGATAGTATTGTTAGGACTTAAGAGGTTTATGTCGATAAGTACCAGGCCATATCATATCACTTGGAGACTAAAGTTTCCAAGGTATGATGGAATATGTTTCTCTAGGATGGGAAAAAAATCCCTCAAGGCATTGTTGTAAAAGTTTTGGGTGGGTTGTGTAAGTTGACAAAGTGGGCTTCAATGTTTTATTTTTTGGCAAGGTGAGATTCTATGTTCAGTTATTTGAAAAATGGGGCTTCCATAGTAATTGTTCAGGTTCAAGGGATGTTTTTGACAATCCATTGTTGATAGAAGATCCTTAATAATGGAATGGTCAGTCTAGATGCAGTACAAAATGAGCAGATTCAAGGAGGCACTGTTCTCCATTGTTTAGAATATTTTGGGCCTGAAAATCAGAAAATAGAGAGATGGGTTTTCCATGAAATGTTAGAGTGGCTAACAAAATAGAGGAGTTCATTTTTTCTCAGAGGATTTTATTCAATATTAGAAGATCAAAAATTGGAATAGGCATGAGGTGCATGAATATTAGGGTGGTGCGTGAAATGCAGTGTTGCACGGAAGATGTGTTTTTCATGATCGATGAGGATTACTTCCTCAAGGAGGGGTTTTCACATTGGGGTCATATTTTGTTAGATATATGAGGTGACCCCCCTAATTTGGAGTATCCCACAACTTAGATAGTATATGAGATCTGGTGCGTGAAATATTAGTATGAAAAGGAGTTGCGTGTTAACGATATGTTTTTCGGTAAAGTTATTGTTTTTGAATAAATAAAAAGTTATGTGTAGAATAATAATGTTGAATATAAAATTGGTGTTTTCAAGTAAATAAATGGTTTCACATAAAATAAGGTTAGTGTTCATAAAATATGTTTCTGTGCGTAAGAGAGGGGTTGTGAAAATAGTGTTTTTCGTGAAAAATCATGGAATTATGCGCAAGGCCCAGTGAAGGTTGCACATATAAATTGGGGTTTCCTAGTACACATTTTGCAAAGTCATAATCATCTACAGGTGAATGTTGGACGTCTACAGTGCATCTATTAATAGTTAAAGTTGCAGATTTCATTAGTGATAATGAAGGAATCTACATGTCCATAAACTGGGATTGGATCCCTTCTATGAGTAGTGAGCGAAGGAAGAGGTTGAACATGACCCTTTCCACCGGCAATGAGCCAGAGAAAGAGGAAAATGGAGTGACACTTCATAATACAGAGATAAGTCTATAAATTATTGTAAAGGTAGTGAGCCTGGGCATATAAGTTCTATAAAAAATAGCGTATTCATTATTGGAACAAGAATTAGTGTAATTGGTATAGTGGAACCTCATGGTTGTATGCTCCTTGGACGTAGCCTAGTGTGGGTGAACCAAATAAAAATTGTTTTGTCCCAAGCATTATTTACATTTTGTTCATACACTGTTATGGGAGAAAGGGATATGGGAATTTTTTTAGGAAAGAACATGATCAAACGGGGTTGTAGTTTCAATTAGTCAAACCCAAATTCGCCCCCTTCCCCCCTCTTAGGGTTTTCAGCCTTGTGGACCCAACAATTAGAATTTGAGAGATGGTTTATTTTATCTTATATGATTTCTCATACTTAGTTCATCTGATTGTTGTTGTCATATATTCAGTCATCTATTATCTCGGTGTGCCATGGAAATGGGTATAACATCATAAAAGAAGCGTAAGTCGGGTGGTATCCCTCAGAGTTGAAGTATCTGTAGAGATTGTGTGATTCAGTTAAAGGAATCATGTAGTGATCAAAATGATGATTGGATAAATTATATCATGAAAATGTATACGCATTCAATGATGCTGATGGAATGAGTGAAGAACATGATATTCCATGTTATGACATAACTACTGGTGATAAAGATGTTTCAAGAAGACCAATAGTTGATGTTTTACTCAAAGAAAAGGAATTGGATCATAAATTTAATGAAGAAATTAAATATAAATATATTCAGATCCGAGAACTATAAACTGAGATAAACAATCTAAGTGGTTGGAATAAATGGAATAATGATTTAGCTACAGATCTGATGTTGAAGAATGATTAAAAAGGTGAAGAACTGCAATAGATTTTTGCGATGGTAGAAAATTAAAAATGGGATGAAAAGGGAAATATTCTAAACTCGGATAAAATTCAGAATCTGCAAGACAAGAATGATGATCATGTTACACAAATATATAAATATGTTCATTAGAATAAAATACTTCAAAAAGATAATTTGTGCTTTAATTATTCTATTATGCATGTAAATTATATGCTAATGGAGAAATCTGGCATGATAGATATGATAAAAAAGGAATTGGAAGAGAAGATGAGAAGTTAATAGAATATTAGAATAGAACACATTTCTCAAGTTGAATCAGGTGATACGAATATTTAGTAAATGGGGGATGAAATAGAATCAGTCAAGAAAAAGATGGAGAAATATAATTCCAAAGACAAGCCCAGGCTGAAGGATTCCTTTCAATTACTATTAGATTATCCTTCATTAGGTGATGTTGAAATGAAATCCAAATATGCTACATTAGAGGAGATGCGTGAAAGGATTGTATCAACTAAAAAACCATCTATTTTGGGATGATTTGGAATTAGATATGATGATCCCACTTCTATTCATGATAGAAAGAGAACAATGAAAAGCACGAGAGATAAGGAAAACCTTGTATGTGATGGAGATAGACCTAAAAAAGATTTTATATGAAATAATGGAATCATGTGCTATTTTTCTGCGATTCAAGGTCATACATCAAGCTTTTGTTCAGAGGCTCAGGATGAATTTAATGCTATGAAGATAGAAATTTTTCTAAACCTGATAATGAGAGGAAGCGCCACGAAAAGTCTAAATAGAACGCCTCTCATAATAAATAATTCATCATATTTAATTTCTGTGGAAAAATAAGAAACACCATGTTTATGTGTAAGGAAGTAGAGGAGATAGATTTCAGTAGAAGAACTCAGATTGCATCAACATCTCAGTAGAAAAATAATGGAATAAAGAATTCATTGAATTTAAGATGTTTCATTTGTTTTAATTTTGGGAATTATTATAGATAGTTCCCCAAGAAGAATAACGTGAAGGAAAAGGAATCCCGAAGGATATTCTCGTCTCTGTTGATGCTTAATGAGAAGTCCTACACTAGAAGACAAAGTGGTAAATTGAAAAATAGGGTTTCTACCTCAGGGGAATCACAAGGAGATAAATGAAAGGTGTATCAATAACCTTCTCTGTCAAAGTCACATGATCTCTTAGGTAGAGAATGTAAACATACCTAGAATATTATGGGGAGATCTACTCCACTTGTGATTAAGAAGAGTGCTTGTTAAATGGGAGACTCACCGCCAACACAATAGTGTGTAGTGAATCAGATATCTGATAAGAGAATGATGAACAGAGAATGCATTGCTAAATTCTCATGTCGTGTGCCCTAGTGAGAAGTGGTGGGGAGAGGAAGATACCTTCGATGGTGGATAAAGCAAGGGAAGATGACAAGAAGATAGATTCCTACACAGAGAAGGAAGGAAGGAAAGTGGAAAATTGATGGACAATCAAAGACAGAAATGTTTATCATTGTGCTTAAACCCCCACTACAGGAAAAATGGCTTTTGCGACGAGCCTTTACCGATGGGAATAAATCCCATCGCAGAAGGTCCGTCCAAGAGGTTATTAGTGAAGGGGGTAATGACCCGTCGCAAATAACCAACTATTTGCAATGGGATTTCATCTCCCGTCCCAAATAGTTGGTCGCAGATCGTGCGCCAAACCGCGCGATGGTTATTTACGACGGTGAGATCCCACTGTCGCAAATACTTATGTACTTGCGATGGGCCCCGTCGCAAATAACCGGCGGAAGTTTATAACTTTTTGCGACGAGATTTCATGCCGTCGCAAAAGATACTATTTGCGACAGGATACCCGTCGCAAATACTTCCGTCGCAAATAACCTAACCTATATATACCCCCATCTGTTTTCCTCTCATTCCTCTCAAATTTTAGATCCTATTTCCCTCTAAACTCGGATTTTAGAGAGAAAATTATTCTAAGTTAATTTTTTTTCATGAAGCTATTTTTAAGCCGTCTGCATCAATAGAAAATTAGTCTTAAAGGTATTTATGTTTTTTTAATTTATTATTTATTTCATTTTTTATGTTAATTTTTTTATTATTGATTGGTTGTAATTAAATTAAATTAAAATTGTTTTGTCATTAGTGTTTATTTGTACCAATAAATTGAAGTTTTTTGTATTAATTTTTAATAATTAGTAAAAATTATTAATTTTTAACAATAATTAGTAATGTATATAAATAATTTGTAGTAATTAATAATAATTGGTAGTAAATATCAATAAATTGTAATAAATAAGAATAATTAGAAATAATTAAGAATAATTTGTAATAATAAGTATAATTAGTAATAATTAGGAATAATTAGGAATAAATATTCAAAATTAGTAATAATTAGAAATAATTATGAATAATTAGCAATAATTAGGAATAATTAGCCATAATTAATAATAATTAGCAATAGTTAGTAATAAATAGCAATAAATAAAAATAATTAATAATAATTAGTAATAAATTGTAATAATTAGTAATAAATTGTAATAATTAGTAATAAATTGTATAAATTAGTAATAAAAACTAATAAATACTAGTAATTACAAATAAATACTAATAATTAGGAATAAATACTAATAATTAGGAATAAATACTAATAATTAGGAATAATTAGCAATAATTTTAAATAATTAGCAATAATTAATAATAAATAACAATAATTTGCAATAATTTACTATATTTACTAATAATTTGCATTAATTAGAAATAATTAGAAATAATTAAGAATAATTAGCAATAATTAGAAATAATTAGCAATAAATAGAAATAATTATTAATAAATAGAAATAAATATTAAAAAATAGGAATACTTAGTAATAAATATGAATAATTAGTAATAATTATGAATAATTAATAATAATTAGGAATAATTAATAATAATTAGAATTAAATTGTAATAGTTAGTAATAAATTGTAATAATTAGTAATAAATTGTAATAATTTGCAATAATTAGCAATAATTAAGAATAATTGGAAATAATTAGCAATATATAGAAATAAATTGAAATAATTATGATTAATTTTAAATAATTAGTAATAATTAGAAATAATTAGCAATAATTAGTAATAAATTGCAAACAATTGGTAATAAATAGAAATAAATATTAGTAACTATGAATAATTAGTAATAATTAGGAATAATTAGTAATAATTAAGAATAATTTCGTATAATTAGGTATAAATAATTATAATTTGTAATACTTACTAATAATTAGAAATAATTATGAATAATTAGCAATAATTAGGAATAATTAGTGATCATTAGTAATAATTAGATATAATTATTAATAATTAACAATAAATTACAATAATTAATAATAATTAATAATAAATTGTAATAATTAGTAATAAATTGTAATAATAATTAATAAATTGTAATAATAAGTAATAAATACTAATAATTAGTAATAATTATTAAGTAATACTAATAATTAGTAATATTTATTAATAAATATTAATATTTAGAAATAAATACTAATAATTAGCAATAAATAGCAATAATTAGGAATAATAAGCAATAATTCGAAATAATTACCAATAATTAGAAATTCATTGTAATAATTAGCATTAATTAGTAATAATTATCAATAATTAGCAATAATTAGCAATAATTTGAAATAACTAGATATAAATAGCAATATTTAGCAATAATTAAGAATAATTAGCAATAATTAGCAATAATTAGCAATAATTAGAAATAAATAGCAACAATTTGTTATAAATAGAAATAAATATTAATAAATAGGAACAATTAGTAATAATAAGGAATAATTAGTAAAAATTAGGAATAATTTGTAATAATTTGAAATAATTAGTAATAATTAGGAAGAAATACTAATAATTAGTAATATTTACTAATAATTAGGAATAAATACTAATATTTACCAATAATTAGTAAAATTTAGCAATAATTTGAAACAATTAGCAATTATTAGTAATATTTTGAAATAATTAGTAATACATAGCTATTATTAGAAATAATAACTACAAAATACTAATAATTAATTATAATTACTAATAAATACTATTAATTAAGTATAATTAGTAATAATTAGAAACAATTAGGAATAATTAGTAATAATTAGAAATAATTAGAAATAATTAGCAATAATTATTAATAAATATGAGTAAATTTGAATATTTTTTCATAATTATGAATTATTAGGAATAATTAGAACTAATTAGAAATAATTACAAATAAATACTAATAATTAGTAATAATTACTAATAAATACTAATAATTATGAATAATTAGGAACAATTAGCAATAATTATGAATAATTAGAAATACTAAGAAATAATTAGCAAAAATTAGCTATAATTAGCAATAAATAGGAATAAATTGTAATAATTAACAATAATCAGGAATAATTAGGAATAATTAGAACTAATTAGAAATAATTAGAAATAAATAGCAATAATTAGGAACAATTAGGAATAATTAGAAATAATTATTAATAATTAGCAATAATTAGGAATAATTAGTAATAAATAAAAATAAATTGTAATAATTAGTAATAAATTGTAATAATTAATAATATTTAGTAATAAATATAAAAAAATAGTAACAAATAGTAATAAATAGTAATAAATATTAATAAATAGTAATACAGAGTAATAAATAGTAATAGTTAGTAATAAATAGTAATAGTTAGTAATAAATATGAATATTTATTTATAAATAAGAATAATTAGTAATAAATAAGAATAATTAGTAATAAATAAGAAGAATTAGCAATAAATAGTAATAAATAGTAAAAATTAGTAATAAAATGTAGTAATAAGATAGGAAAAGTTAGGAAGAAATTATAAATTTTAATAAATTCCAAGTACCTGGCACAATTTCTAGTGGATTGATGACACTCATTTTGCTCAATGACTTTTCTCATTTCAACTCTCACCAACTCAAAAAAAAATATGAAAAATGTGTTCCTACATAGGTATATTCAATATCGTATACACAACATTGGATATGAATTAATAGGATCATATTTTTTTTAATGTTTTCAGGTGGTGACAGTTGAAAGAAGACGATTCATCGATGAAAAGGGGGCTCTTTTGTCCGACGACTCATTTACTTGCATCTTTCTCACACAGAAATCTCATTGAAGAATCTTTTCAGAGGTACGTATATTCATTCTTACGAGAATGAGTATACGTACATCAGACCAGATTCTTCATTATGATTTTAGTGTGAGAAAGATTCAAGTAAATGAGGTATCGGACAAAAGAGTAGCCATAAATCCACTATAAATTGTGTCGCCTTTAATTAATGGTGATTATTAAGAATTGGAAGTAACTATTTATCTTTTTTTTCAGATTTATTTTTATAATTTGAAATTATTCAAAAGCATTGATGATTTTATATTTTTTAGAAAAATATGTAACAAGTAAGTCGACATCAGTCATTATTAGATGTTCACGCTTGGATAATTTAGTGCATAAATCCAAATGGTTCTTGTTTAAATCCTGTATATATTGAGGGTGTTGAAGATTTCATTGCATTTGAATCATCAAAACAAGAAATTGTTTCAGAAGGCACTATTATGTGTCCTTGTAAAAAATGTGCTCTGAGAACGTATGACACACTTATCAAGGTTAGGGGACATCTCTTGCGGACTAGTTTTCAACCAGATTATGTTTTTTGGTATCAACATGGTGAAAAGAGTTCCAAATAAGATACTAATAACTTGTTTCTAAATCCATCACATTTCCATAAATTAGTACATGATGTTAGAGGTCCATCTGTTCGACAAAATGAATCTCACGATGACATTGATTTAACTCCTAAGTTGGCACCATCCGAATTTTCGGAGTTGTTGAGGTCTACTAAGGATGAATTATATATTGGTTGCAAGATAAAAAAATTAGAAGTGATTGAAAAATTTATTGCTATTAAATCAGATAATAAAATGTCAAACAATTGTTTTGATCAGATATTTTCTTTGGTTAAAACATAGTTACCTAAAGGAAATGTGTTTCCTGTAAATTACTATGAGATCAAGAGGTTGGTTTGTAATCTAGGCATTAGTTATCTAATGATTGATGCATGTGAAAATGATTTTATCTTATATTCAGGTGAAGATGTGTTGTTGGATAGTTTTCCAACATGTGGATAATTGACGTATAAAGAAGATCAACCAGCGAAGTCTGGATCGATTCCTGTAAAACAGTTGAGTTATTTCCCCCTTACACCCAGGATGAAACGTTTATTTATGTCTCATAACATAGTGTCAATGATGTCATGGCACAAAACCAATATTTCAACCGGTAAAAGATTGAATAATCCATCTGATGGTGATTCATGGAAGCATTTTGATCATCTACATCCGTCTTTTTCTTTTGAAGATCAAAACATGTGATTGGGGCTTTCTACTGACTGTTTCTATCTGTTTGGTTTTTATGGTAGTTAGTATTGATGTTGGCCTATCTTTATAACTCCATACAATCTACCTACATGGATGTTGATGATGGAACCATATATCTTTTTAACCTTATTAATCTTAGGAATTCTGAAAAAGAATATTGACATTTATTCGAAACTATTGATTGATGAGTTAAATGAATTGTTGAGTAATGGTGTTAGTACATATGATGTTGCTGCGAAACAAATTTTCACATTAAAAGGTGCATTGATGTGGACAATTAAGGACATTTTGTCATATGGAATGTTATTTGGCTAGAGTACACGTGGTCCAAAATCATGTCATTACTATATGAAAGACAACAATCCATTTATGCTCATCAATTGAAAAAACCTTACTATTTTGAATTTCATTGCCAATTTCTTCCAACCGATCATCATTTTCGAAGGAACAAATCTCATTTCAGAAACGGAAAAATTAAAAGGGATGAACCCCCAAAAATGATCTCAGGTACAGAGTTAAAATCAGATGTAATTTCATTTCCTCCCATCACATTTGGGCCAACAATAAACCAAAAGAAAATTCATGGCTTTGGGACAGAACATAATTGGATAAAACAAAGTATTTTTTGGGATATACCATATAGGTCTGATTTGGTGGTCCGCCCCATGTAGGATGTTGTGCAAATTGGGAATAACTATTTTGATTATTTATTTCATACAGTTTTGGATAAACTAGGTAAGAGTAATGATATTATAAAAGCACATTTAGTTCTTGCCCAAATTTTTAGGTGACCGGGACTTGAACTATTCAAAAATGTCAAATCATAGAGCTTAATGAAGCCAAAAGAACCTTAAAACAGTCCAAAGAGATTCGTTTATTATTTTTTCAGTGGATTGAAGATTTGAGACTTCCATATGGCTATGCTTCCAATTTGGGAAGATGTATTAAGAATGGTCATATTTCCAGATTAGAATTCATGATTTTCTTATTATAATGGAAAGGATTATGCCGATTGTATTTATAGGTTTGTTTAATTATATGTTTTGGGATTTTCTAACAGACATATCATATTTTTTTCAAAACATTTGTCGAGTGAAAACTGACTACGATGCTCTTAGAAAACTCGAAGAATATGTTGTTGTAATTATATGTAAACTGGAAAAAATATTTCCACCTGCTTTCTTTAACTCAATGGGACATCTGATATTATATTTTCAACATGAAGCTAAATGTGGAGGTCTAGTATAGTTTTGATGGATGTACCAATTCAATAGATGCATGTAGAAATTGAAGAAAAAAGTACGTAACAAAGCATTAGTTGAAGGCTCCATTGTTGATTCTTATTTGCAAGAGAAAATTTCTTTTTTATACACTCACTATTTTTAAAGTGAATATCCCTCAAAAAAATCACATGGGATAGAATGAGGGAAATTTTAATGATAAAATGGAAAATCATTTATCATTTTTTAATCTTCTAAATCTTGGCTTCAGTGGAGTTCAAGAACGATGGCTTTCAGACGATGAACATCACAGAACTCATACATATGTTCTGCTCGACTATAAAGAAATGACAACATTTGTACTGTGAGTGCATATATCACTTATAATATAATTTCTATTACAATATGTAAACTTATTTTATTTATAGGTTATATAATATTCATATCAAGAAACAAGTTCCACAAATTACCGCAGTTGTTCTTGAAGAATGCCGAAAAAAATTTCTAAATGGATTCAAATGCTGGTAAGATAAAATATTGACGGTTTAATATAAATTCAGTTTACTATATATTATATTGATAATTGTTTTACAAATTTTCAGGTGTCTCAACATGCTTATTCAATTTATAAGAAACTGTGTATATTGATTAACCCACAATAAAAAATGTTTAAATCTTATAATGCATATTTGGTGAATTGTTTTCTATTTCATACAAGTCCATTTGGGGAATAAAAAAAACAATGAATAATAGAGTTTGTTTAAGAGGATTGCATCATAGAGAAACTGATGTTGACTTTTACGGTACTTTGGATGAAATTATTGAGCTCTGTTATCTTGGAAAAAATTACATAACAAGGTTTAAATATCAGTGGATGGATACTGAGAGAGTCTTCCATGTTCATCTAACTCATGGAATCACCGATATTAAATATAAAAGTATTTTTTCTGAAAATTAACCATTTTTACTGGCTCAACATGCGCATAAAATTTATTATGCAAAGTACTGTGCTACTTCAAGTGACCTTGGTGATTGGTTGAGCATAATAAAATTAAAATATCAGGAAAATCAATTTACTCAAACTGAATATTGTTCTGTTGAAGGGGAATAAATTGACATTTTTTATGAGACTACTCAAAATCCATCTTTTTAAAAAATAAGCATGAATATCGATGAGGACACCCCATAATTAGGGTTCAATGGTAACAAATATGTTAATGATGTTACAAATAAAATTTAAATGACAAGGGATGGTGAAAGTGAAACTCATATGGATATTGATGATGCCAAGGAGGAATATGAATACATTGACATCATTAGATATGAAGATGATGATGATGGTGAACATTGACACAATTAAATGCTGGTTATTATCATAACTGATATATATATAATAGTTATTTTCAACTATCTACTACAAAAAATCATTTTGTGTTTCAGATGGAATTTTATATATTACATGAGATAGAGGAGGCTGAGCTACATTTGGAAGAGGGGATGTGGGATCATCTGACCCTCGACCTATAGGTGGTTCAGGAGGAATGCAGAGGGGGTGTGGTCTTGTGCGATTGGTGATTCCTGACCCTATCCCCGAGTGACGTCCACATCATGGCATTGATCCACACACACTGAGGTATGGTAACATGTATATTTTAGTTAGATTTCATTAATTTATATATATATATATATATATTAATTGTTTGAATATTTATTCTTTTTTCATAGTTCTGAAAATGTAGCTATTGGACAGGGGAACACTATCATGCATAATTATTTTTCTCTACCATGGACCACATGGGAACTTATTCCCATTTATGTGAAGATCATCATGTACAATAATTGGCAGGTACATAAATAAATAATATTTTTTTTTGAAATTTATTTTATTAATACCTTGATATTATCATCTTTTGTAGGGTTTCTGTTGTCCCATCGATGATAGCATATGTGAAGATATCCATGTAGCATTGGATGTGGCTATGCATGAGCGTTTGCGTCAGTTTTTTATCAATTTGAGAAATATGGCCATTAAGAATGTAGGAGAGATAGTATTTGATGAGTTGTGTAGAGCACACCGACCAGAGTACATTACATCTCTAGTTTGGGATGGATTATGTGCACACTGGTTGGGTGATGGATTTCAGAGGAGGTCTTCATTGGGTTGGCAGAACCGGGGGAGACAAGAGGTGACACATCGAGATTGTAGTCATACTTTCAATACACAAAGAGAGCATCCGGTCACAATTTTTTTTAAATATTTTATATATCGTCAAATACAAACATTTTATTTTTTATTCGTAAAGGCAGTAGAGCATCCCAATATTATAGAGTATGATGTTTATCGGAGTATGTTTAGTGATCCATCCAATAGAGAGATTAGAGGTGATCTCTAGCGTTAGAGTGTGGTTAGTATTATTTTTTCAGTTTGATAATTAACTGCATATAATATTTTCAAAATTTTAATTTCAAAATGGAATTGAAGGAGTTATATGAGGCAGTGACTTTTCAGACACATGCTATGGGTCACGACTAGGTGACTGATCAGACCAGTGCCCACCATTTGGGCAAGGCAACATGGATGTAGGTGTCTCAGTATGGCTTTGAGAAGGAATCAGTAATTGGCATCGGCTCTCATCTGACTCCTGGTACTTATTATGGTACTGCTGCGATGTTTCCATCCAGCTCGAGAGGAGCTCATGGAGAGGTGTCATCTTCTGGCTCACAGTATCAGGAGCAGTCCTGAGCTCAGAATGACCTTATAGAGCGTTTGCAGAAGCAGTAAGAAGAGATGCGACAACAGGAGCAACAAAATCACGAGGAGGAGATGCGTCGATGGCCGCAGCAGCAGCAACATGATTAGGAGATGCGTCGATGGAATTAGTAGCCTCATGAGCAGATGAAGAACATGCGCCGTCTGACTCGTAGTTTAGGGATGGAGTTTCCTCCACCAGCTCCATTAGCTCCTCCACCTCCTCTAGAAGACGAACCCTAGTGGTTTTTTATGTAAAAAGCATTTGAATTTAAATATGTTGTAATATAAACTATTTACATTTTATGTCTATTATATCAGTGAAATTATTACATGATTTAATTTTTAATATTTTTTGATTGTTTTTGTGAATATTGAAAATTTTATTTTTTTAATTTTTTATTATTTTAATAACAATAATATTATTTTTTCATTAATCAATTTTTTTTTTAAAATATATTTTTAGTATTAGATTTTTTAATATTTTTTTATTTTACTAATAATAATATTAATAATAATATTATTGTATTATGATTATTATTATTATGTTTTGTGAATATTGAGAATTTTAATATTCTACTTTGTTTATTATTTTAATAATATTAAAATTAATTTTTCAATAATCATAACAATATTTTATGATTTATTTATATTTTGTTGTGAATATTGTCAATGTTAATATTTTTTGATATTTTTTATTATATAAATAATATTAAAATTAATTTTTCATTAATCATAATAATATTTTATGATTTTTTTTATATTTTGTTGTGAATAATGAGAAATTCAATATCATTTATTTTTTTATTATTTTAATAATATTAAAATTAATTTATCAATAATCCTATTTTTATTAAATTTATTTTTTAAAAAATTTATTTATTATTTGCGATGGGATCTGTTGCGACGAGATCCAATTGTAAATAGTCTAAATAATTTTTTCTTAAAAAAATGTATTTGTGACTGGATTACGGGCTCGTCGCAAATAGTATAACAAAATATTTTCAAAAACCATTTGCGACTGGATTACGGGCCTGTCACAAAAAATTATTTGTGACTGGCCAATCTCGAAAGAGCATAAATATATATATAGTATATAATCAGAGACATATTTGCGATGGTGAAGTTTCCCGTCTCAAAAAAAAATTATTTAGGACGGGCCTGTCGCAAATAATATTTTTTTGGACGTTGTTTTCTGCAACGGCCTATTTGAGATGGGGCCCTATCGCAAAAACGTATTTGCAGTGGGATACCGTTGAAAATAACCCATTGCAAATACGTTGAATTCTAGTAGTGACCAAATTATGAGAAAGGCCAATCATAAAGAATCTACCTATAGAAAAAATCACCATGTGGGTAATGAATGTGTAGTCATATGGCCTACGTTGTTGAAGTTGGCTAGGAAGCTAGAAGAATCAAAGAAGGGGTGTGATACACTACAAGAAAGAATCATAGGGTTGGCCAGTTAGGATCAACCACAATCCTCAGCTTGAGGATTCAAAAAGATTCCCACTCCCAATGTGTATAACTGATATTAACTGATGATCAAGTGTTTCAGTTTCAATGAAAGAAACGATCATTGGGGAAGTGTAATCAAAATATTAAAATTAGTGTTGTGATGTGATGTAAAATGTCTACTGATTCATAATAGTTACCAGATTTAATGAAGGAATCTAAATGAATTCCATGATAGAGGTTAATGTTATATGGATGCATGACTTATGTTGAAGTGATTGAGCACAACAAACAATGATTATGTTATAAATTTCATCTCTTGTTTCCTACACTGAGTTCCAACTCAGTAGGCTTAGATATTTGGTTGATAGGTCATTTCTATTTGGTGAATTATCATAATGATGATCTCTTTGATGTAAATGAGATGGAGAAGATTCTCAAAACTACAATCTCATGTGAATAAATTATGTAGGAGAAGAATCATTTTATGGGTCTAAACAAGAATCCTTATAACTTGAAGAGCTAGACATCATAGGGGAATAATTATTTCTCCTAATAAGATGAAATTTCTCAAAGGGATATGATAGTTGATGGAATTACATTAGAATAGAATGAATCGAATAATTGAATCTCACATATGATATCTGATTCGACAAGTGATATTACACAACAGTTATATCATTCAAATATGCCTCATATGGTTATGTTCTATAGAAAGAGGAGATGATATGATAAAGAGTCTACATTGATTCTAAAATATATATTAAATATATACATGTATGATATAGTAGATATAAGTTTCATAGAATATATATCTATCAGTATCATGCCAAAGTTCAGGTTTTAGTTGTCTGCATAGAGAAGATGGATTACAGTGAAGAAAAAACATTCATGCATTACATGATTATTTATATTGTTACAACAATGTGGTATCAACATGGTATTATTAGGATACCAATAATCTGTGATAGAATATAAAAAACAATTCAACATGATGCTGAGAAAAGTAGTTGAGTGAAATGAAATGTCATAGTGGAAATATGATTGTTGAATGTAATGAAGTGGTATGAGAAATAGGGTGATAAAAAGTGGTAAATTATGATATTGAAGAAAATACAGATAATGATCATGAGGATGTAAGGCCTATATCTCCAAACATGAAAATTATTCAAGATGAAATTAATAGGTAGAGTATCATTGGTTATTAGATGGTCCCAGTGTAGACGATGACGACTGGAACTCTACAACAAGCATGACAATTATCATAGGTAGAGCCGAAATGTTTTAAATAATGAACTGGTGATGAGAGATGGTTTCCAGATATGAATGAAGAACATGACCTAATTGAAAAGAATAAAAAATGGGAGATTTTTTCAAGGCTGACAGATCTAATTAATATTTTCTATTACAGTGACAAAACTCAGCAACAGTTCATGGGAAACACATATGAAAATTAGGTTGGATTAGTAGATGATTGAAAATAAACATCAATAGAAGAATTATATCTTGGTGTATTGTGTATTTCATGAAAAATCAAGAAGCATGATTTCCATTCTTTGAGCTCCGCAGAAGCTGATTACTTTTCCACCACTCAATATTGCATGTAGTTATTGTGGATGAAGCATCATCTTGATTACATGGGCATGATAGTGTACACTTTGATTAGAATTCAGTGTCACAACTCAAGTGCTATAAATCTCATAAAAAATTATGTTCATTTCTCTAGGGAAAATAACATTGAAATAAAGAATTTTTTTCTCAAGGAAGAGGATGATCAAGTAATCTGGAAGCTAGAGTATGTTCCTATAGAACTACTGGTTACAGACATTCTAACATGGCATTACCCATGGATGCCATTGAAAGGAGTCGATTGGATTTGGAAGTCTAGTCGACTCCCTACACATGAAAAAGTGTGGATATTGGGAAATCCTCCCCTATCCCCGAGGTATGGTGTGTTTTCCTTTCAATTCAAATCTATCATATTTTCTTTATTTCAGTCCAAAAAAGAGTGACCTCTGTGTTCATTGAAAAGGGGGTAGAAATAGTTACTTTTAAAGGGGGATAAATTGTATCTATATAAGGTAGTCAATGTCTTTCTCAATGACACGGGTAGAAGAAGATAGGTGGTGCAACAAGACAAGGGGATTTTATCATGATTGGTGGAGCACCTTGTGGTGTTAGAAGAGGTCGGCCAAAGCATATCTGGTAAAACACAAGAACCTAATTTGTGATGAAGGAGAGTATTAAATATGACGATGATAGACGTGATAAATCAAATAATAGATACCAGGACAACTAATGATTTTGATCAAAGCATAAGAGTAGTGTTTAGATTTTTTCAGAAGGATTCCCGAAATTAAAAATTCAAATATGTTTTGTATTAATAATTGTTGTATGAAATTATGAGATTCATTGATGAACATTTCATTTACTCTTTCTTCTCACAAAGAGCATTACTCATGTGGGCTTAGTTTATGGGCTTAGTGAATCATTGATCTATATCTGAATCGCAAAAGTGTAGTGGTGGATGTAGCCATAATGTGGTATCATTTTATGAAAGAGTTGTCAACAAACCCAAAGGGGGATATTTTTTTCCAAATATCCCTCAGGGCATCATTGATAAATTCTGGGGTTGGTTCTGTTTGTTGAAAAAGTGGACTTCGATGATTAATTTGTTTATAAAGGAGGGTTTTTGTGTTCAGTTTGTTGAAAATGGGGGCATCCACAATAATTTTTAGAGTTCAAGGGATGTTTTTTATAGACCATTATTGAAAAATAATCCTTGAAAAACGAATGGATAGTCTGGAGGTGGTACAAAAAGAGCATATTCATGGGGGTGGATTTTTCAAGTTTTTGGAATAAATTTGTGCGAGATAATCAGTAATATGAGAGATGTGTTTTCACAAAATTTTAGTATGGTTGGAAAAATAGAATAATGGAGTGGTGCACAAAATATGATGTTGCATGGAATATGTGTTTTTCGTGCTCGAAGAGGATTGCATGTTCAGTGAGGGATTTTCATGTAGGGGTCGTATTTGTCTTTAAATATGAGGGGACCCCCCTCATTTGTAGTAGCTCAATACTTAGGGAGTATCTGAGCTATGGAGAGTGATATTGGAGTACACAAGGGAGTTTCACATAAGATAAAAGATTGCGCATAAATGAATTGTGTGCACATAAGAAGAGAAGGTTGCACATAAAAGAATATAGTTGCAGGTAAAAGAAGTTTTTGCATGAAATGAAAAGGTTGCATGTAAAAGAAGTTTTTTGCTCAAAAAATAAGTGTTTTCAAAAAATAGAGGTGATGCACAAGAAGAGTATTTCGTGCAAATCAGTGAATTACGTTCAGGGCCCAGTGAAAGTTGCATGTAAAAATTGGAGTCTCCCTATACCCTCCGTGAAATGTGAGATTCATCTACGATTGAATGATGGACGTAAACATAGAATCTATCAATAGTTAAAGATGAATATTTCATTAAATATAATGAAGGCACCGACAAGTCCTTTAACTATTAGTGAATGCCTTTCAATTCTAGTGAGTTAAGGAAGAGGAAGAAGGTGACCCTTTACACTAGTAGTGAGCTAGAGAAAGAGGCAAAGGTAGTGACACTTGGGAATGCGCTGAGAAGAACCTAAATCACTATAATGGTAGTGAGCCTACTCATAGAATATCTAGCACAAATAATGTATGAATTATTGGCACAATCCTTAGTTAAATAGGTACAACGACGCATCGTCATTGTGTGCTCCTTGGATGTAGGTGAGTGTGGTTGAAACAAGTAAAAATTGTTGTGACCAATGCATTATTTACTTTCTGTTCATATACTATTATGGAAAAACCGGATAAGTGAATTTTTTTCACGACAAAACAAGAACAAAATGGGATGTAGTTTTAATTAGTCATACCCTGATTCACCCCCAGGGTATTCAGTCTAGGGGAACTAACACTATAGAAATTGGTTTTAGTTTTAAAATTTGGGTTTCTACTTATGTGTTTTCATGTTTGAATAGAGATTATTTCTATTTTTTGATCATTCTTATGATTCGGTGTGCTATATTGTTCTGTCACTACGTCTTCTAAAAGTTCCCCAGAATGGTTTACCAAATGAACCTCATGAAAATCCACCTAAATATAATATTCTCATAGAGACTATTATATGGTTATTCAATTCTTTTGACTATGATGTTCCATGATTTCAGAACATAGTGTTTTAGTAACATCCATGAGCTAGAGGAGATAGAGATCGATCACACGAGTTCTTGAATGAGAGGCCACCATCCATTAATGCAATGACATAACCTCAAGAGGTGGAGGATTAGATAAATAATATCTATCCAATCATCAAAATTATAGGGGAAAATGAGAACATCAGGGAAAATATTGAAACATTAAGACATGTGGGGTTCACCTAGTAGTGGTGGGAATCTATAGTCCATGAAAACCCACATGTGTGCGTGGATTTGAATGGTTTCAAAACCCGATTATTTTTGTAGTTTTTTCCATAGTACATGATGCAATAAAATTATATAGAGTTCCTATATTTAAAATAGGGGGATAATTTTGTGTTGCTATACACAAACCATTTTATCAAGATTTACTATTTTTCTCTTAACGTAGTGAATAATGACCATTTGATGGTTTAAGTGTAACTATAGGGTTTTCGACGAGATATCATTTTGAAGGTGTTCATGTAAAAAAAATCTGCTTATTCGGTGAGGGTACAAAGAGTTATTATGGAAAATTTTAATATGGCATGCATGGTTGGGTTTTTCCCCTCATCACATCCATTTAGTGATAGATTTTTGTCGTGCATGGAAAGAAGAGGTAGTGGAAGAATCATCTCAGTAGTAGCAGAGGTGGGTCCTAGCAACCATACTCTTCTACACAATCTACCAAAGTGGGTAAGGTGCCTCCTAATTGATATGATTGGGTTAAGGGAGGAAACACCTGAAATTATTTTAATATGACCATGAATTTGTATAGTAGAAATGGATGAAATGGTAACATATATCGCTTCTATCTGGATATGACTACACATTTTTATGGTTAGGGTTCGTCAGATCCAAATGCAACTATAGTGCATTTAGAAGAATCAAAGACTGTAGGGATCCTACCATCGGCCTCAAGAGTGAATCAATTTCATACATAATATGAGTGTTTAAGAGAAGTTAATGGATGTCCAAAAATAGAGAGAATTACGATCCTTATTTCTTCTTTGTAACAACTTATTTATTTGATACCGATTCCTCCCACTCATTTATATCATAATTTTTTTTGTTTTCTTAATCATCAAATATAAATTTTATCCTATGAAATGAATTTTGTGACACCTCATGGTGAGAGGATATATCAAGGGTTAGAGTTACTTCTTATTCACTAACAATACCTGATATGGAGTTGGTCTGGGATTTTCTCTTTCTTGATCTTGATATATTTGACAGCATAATTGGTAAGGATTGGTTTGACACTCATCGAGATAAGGTTGATTTTTATCATCGATGAGTTTCATTTCTTGCTACTGATGGGAGATCACTTGTGTTTTTGGGGGATTAGGATATAAGGTATAGTTATTCATGACCTTCCAACCTAGAGCTTTTTCATTTTCTCTCTGTTGTTGGGATTCATCCTGATGGTGTTTCTTCTATCTTTCATTATCATGTTGTTGTTCAGGACATTCTTATTGTTTTCCCTAATGGAATCTATAGTCTTCTCATAGAGAGAGGTTTATTTTATGACTGAAATGGTTCTAGGAACTTAGTGATTATCGATTCATTATTATCTTATGCACATAGGTGAGCAGAAAGAGCCCATGATTCAGTTGGACAATCTCTGGGAAAATGGGTTTTTTCTCCATAGCGTTTCCCCTCTAGGAGCCATAGTTCAGTATTCCATGAAATATGATCGTTCACATAGGTTTTGTATGGAAAATAAAAAGTTGAACCAGATAATGGTTGAGAGAAAATATACTTTTCCCCATGTGGACGAGTTTGTTGACTAGTTAAACGGGGAAAACTAGTTTTCAATTATTGATATTCAGTCATTTTATAATAATCTTAGTGTTCGGAAGTTTGATATACCAAAGAGAGTTTTCATAAGTAGGTATGTAAATTTTGAATATCATGTGAAGCCTTTTGGTCTAACTAATGCTTCTAAAGATTTTATGGATTTTATGAATGAGATATTCCATCAATATCTTGACACTTTTGTGGTAGTGTTCATGGACGATATTCTGGTTTATTAGAAATTCCAACATGAGCATAAGCACCATCTGAGTTTGTTTCTGGAAATTTTTTGAAATAATACTTTTTATGGAATGCATTGAAAATGTAGTGTCTAGATTCCAGACCTTATGTTCACGGGTAACAAAGTTTCTGAGAATGGCTTATTTTTTGATCCAGATAAATAAATGGTTGTTTTCATGGAAGGAACCTCTAATATTCTTTGAGATATGAAGCCTCATTTGTATTTATGGATACTACAGATGGGTTGTCATGGTATTATCTAGGATGACATAAACTTTGACTACAATTTCCATGAAGGAGATGAAATTCACATGGTATTAGATGTGGAAGTCTTCTTTTGATGAACTGAAAATATTTCTGACATTAGTTCCTATTTTGATCTTACCTGAGCCCAGTAAGGGGTATGTGGTGCTTTTTAATTCTTCTAATGCTAGTTTTGGTTGAATTATTTTGAAGGATGATTATGTGTTGTCTTATGGCTCTTTTCAACTTCAACCACATGATAATTTTTACCCCACTCAAAATTTAGATGCTCCTGCTATCATGCATGCACTAAAATGAGGGACGCGCTATCTTTTTTTGGGTGAATTTCTTAGTCTTCTCTCATAATAATATTCTGAGTTATATCTTCACACAAAATGAAAGTAATATTAGACAAATGTGTTGGGTAGAATAACTTTAGATGCTTGAATTCGATATTTCATACACCATGTGGAAGGGAGACAATTCTTATAATACTATTATCAAGAATGTACTTTTTAGGCTATTTTAGAATCAAGCAAAGAGTGGAAGCTTATTTGGATTTTCAATTAGTTTCACATGGACTCCCAAGAGGATGTTTCAGTTACGGTTCTTACTAGTGATAAGATATCATTGTGTCCCTTAAAAACTAATTTTCAGATTATATAGTAGGATGATGAGTTTAGTAATGATTGAGAATGCCTTCTTTCCGGGGAGAACATTTCTGGTTGGCCTATTTCATCAAATGGTATTCTCCACTTTTGGAATCGGGTGGTCATAATTATATTTTAGTGAATTTTTGTCTTATTGGATTATCATAAATCTTCATGGGGAAATCATCCAAATGATAAGAAAATGTATTATGACATGAGTTGAATCTTATGGTGGCTGAGTAAGAAGTGTGACATTGTAGATTATGTGACCCACTATTACATCTTCCAACAGATAAAGGTAGAGTACATGAATCCTTCTTGTTATATTCATCCTCTGACAGTACCAATCAGGATGTGTGACGACGAATCTAGGGATTATGTTTTTGGATTAACACTAACTCCAGGATAGAGGAATTCTAACTGGGTGGTTGTTGATTGGATGATGATGTCTGATAATTTCATTCCGATCAATGACACAACTGAGGGTGATGATATAGGTAAGCTGTTTGTGAAGGAGATTTTGAGGTTACATGGGAGTCCATTTTTTGTTGTTTTTGATTGGGATTCTAGGATTACCTTGATGTTCTATATTAGTCATAAATTTTAAATGAAAAATCCTAATTAATCCAACCATACCACACATAAAACAATATTCAGTCGAATCGTGTAATTCAGATAATGAATTATATTCTCTATGCATGTTTCTTGGATTTCAGTGGATCGTAGGATAGCCATCGTGGGACGGTTGATTTTCATTATAACAATATCAATTAGTCGAAGAGAAGAATGGATCCCATAAAGGAACTATATGGTCATCCATGTAGATCCCCTCTTTTTCTGTATGTGGATGGTAAATTAGATTTAGTTATATACAGTTTGGTTCACATTTTGGTAATGTATATTAATGATGTTCATCGATGTATAATAACAACCTATAGTTGAAAAAATTATATGTGGATATGTGGCATCGACATTTGGTATTTTACATAGGTGATTGGGTTTTATTGAATTTTTCTCCTCATTTGGGTCACTATTGACAGGTTATTATGTAAATTATGAAATGTTGGATGTGAGATATGTTGGACCATTTGAGGTCACTGAACTTCTCATACATGGTTCATATCAGTTAGTATTTTTGGTTCATTTGATATGAATTCATGGTGTTTTTTATATATCTTTGCATTAGAACTATCACTTTTATCCCACTCATGTTCTTAGTTTAGAGGAAATTGAGATAGAATTGGATGCTTCTATTCATGAGAAACCAGTTGACATCATTGACTCTCAAGAGAATGTCTTGCATGGGAAGTTGATTCCATTGGTCAGAGTGATATGGGAACTAGGATAAGATACTCATGAAGCGTTGGAACATGAATTGTTGATGAGGGGTAGTGGAATCATCTTTTTACAGGGTTAAAGTCATCCACATGACATTATAAGGATGTAATGTATTTATGTTTGTTAGTTTGTAACATCCGTTAAAATTTTACTAGGTATGCACTTGCCTAAATCGTGGTTTTCCCTCTTTTTTGAGATTCAGAGGATAACTATAATGGTGATGATATAGATTTGTTGGATTTTCTTCTTTAACCAGCTTTTCTTATTCAATGCATGATGATTTAACAACATTTAAATGGGTTACACACCATATAAATTTTTCTAGGTAAAATACGTGAAATAGGATTCACACTATGATAGATTAGACATTGTGAATGGTGGTTTCTTGTTGGGATGGTTTTAAATAATGGATTATTAATATATGGTGATAGATTTTTTAGAGATTTTTAAAATTTCGTTTTCATGATGTGTATCTATATATCACATTATTAAATGAACCACATCTAGTTTTGAAAAATTTACTTTGTATTTTTTCTATAACCTTTCATTCCATACACCTTCAACATAAACCTAGAGGTCTTCCCATGAATTTCCGGGAGGGTCTGATCCATCAAAATCAATATGATCAACATCTGATATCTATACTGATTGTAGTGCATCCCTACGAGTATTTTTTCTTAAAGATTCTTCATTTACTTTGATCACGATATCACCATTGGGTGGCATGTTCTGATCTATTATTTTATGATGTGGTTTCATCTTGGTTTCTTCTAGTTACATTTTGAGATTTTGTTCTATAGGCCATTTAATAGTTAGTTGTGGTGAAATAGACAACGGATTATGAGGTATGTGGTGTTTTACTTTTCCACAAACACCATGTTTTCTATATTTGGTGAATCCTGAGATGTTGAGATTTGATTACTAGGCCATCATTGGTGTTGTTGGGTTTCATTGATTTTTTTATTTCCATTACGGATGTGTGTGACCCATGATATAAGTTAGGTGGTTATATCTTTATCCAATGATAATGGATCATGTCTTCTGTCTTTATGAACTGATTCCTAATAAGTTATTTGTATTATTTTTGTGTGTGTGAGGTATAGATTTTCCAATGAAAAATGGTTTTACTAGGTTATTGATAAATTGAATTAATATTGGGTATTTTCAAAGCATTGAAACATGATTTGAAATTGTTTGAAATGGTTTATAATGGATTGAAATGAATATTAAATAATATAACATAAGTTACCATGAGTACTTTGGTAGAAGGGTTAACATGGGCCTCACATCCATTGTTTTGTGATTATCAAGGGGGGTTTTCTTGGAAATTTTTTTACTTTTCCAAGGCCTATTGTTAAAGGGGACCAACATTGACATTTTAATGGGGTTTATTCTTGTAGTATATCGCTTTTTCAGAGGCATGTTGTTATAGGAAATATTTTTTTCACATGAATATTTTGTTACGAGTCGTATGCGGCCTGGACATGTATTATTCTTGTGGTTTTTGATACACATTCATCTATTTTGTTTTTCTTTGCTTTTTGAGTTATCCTTGATTTTCATTATTATTCTGGTGAAAATTATATTAGAAATGTGCATTGAAATTGATATATCTACTTTTATTAAGAACTATAGAGAAAGGATAGTGTTTTCACGTTTTCTATAAATCTTATTTAATTATTATAATTCCATTTTTTACATAAAATGAGAATAAATGAATTGTTATACAAATTCATATTATTGAACACATTGGTAGAATATTACAAATCATGTTATCTTACAACCTCTTTGTTGGTGTGTAGACATTTTTTTCTTCTATTCAACGGAAATTCATGGCGCCACATTGAGGTAGCGAGGTTCATGTGAGATGGTTGGGAATCTGGTGGTGAGATGGTGGTAATTTTTCTATGCCATCATCTGGAGTAGCTATTTGGTTTTGGTCCATTATAGTTTGAAATTTCGTGTAGATTTTTTCTACATCCATTTTTTCCCTTTGTTTTTATAATGTTATATAATATATATTTCGTTTGTATACCATTTTCTTATTTATCTAGTACAAATATCTCATGTGTTTTATCAGGTTGGGAGAAATCATTCTCTCTGTTCGGTTGTTTAATTCCAAGGTTCTTGTTTCCCGCCCTATGGGGATCCAGAACACCCTTCAGGTATTTAATGAAATGGTTTAGGTACCGAGTTTGATGAAAAAATGGCCCAGTTCATAAAACTAATGGTGGGGTGGGTGGTTTCATTCCTTACGGTGGACCATTCACATTCATTATAGGTGGATAGAGTTATAAGTGGGTTCCATATTCATATGAAACCACATATGATATTCAATCTACATTTAGTTGAAACAAGTATGGTTGGGGTTCATTGTAGATTATTTAAAAAAATTCCACTAAACCCGTGGATGTGTGTTTTCAAAAAAGTTTATTATCAATTTAATGCAATGTTTTTGCATTCATGTATTACATATTTATTTTCTTCTCATCTTACATCATTTTTGTACAATTCATATACTGGTCATATATGGAACCATATATTAATTTTTTTATTACCCTCATACGATGATAGTTTTATGAATATAATTAATAAAAAAATTTAATATTTATAATAAGATTATGGTTTTCTAAATAAAATTTTGTCATTATATTAATAATATTTGAAATAAATTATCATCACAATGTTTAACCACTTAAACTGAGTGTACTGAGAAATATTAAAGTAATAAACACATACCTTTCCTTTTAATTTATCTATATTTATATACAACTTGTTAAATTTAAATTATCAAATGATATAATTTTATTAATATATATAATCATATTAAATAGTGGTAATACTAGGGAAAAATATTTTATCCTTACTCATTTGGTTGTTAAATCATGATCTTTGGGTCATTTTTTACCAACTACATGAACCATGAAATAATGTGTATGTCATGAATGAAAGTGGAATTTTATATACCATTTATATTATGTAATAATAATTATTTTTTTATTTTTAAAAAAATAAATAATTTTAATATACATATTTATATGTATACATAAAATCAATGCATTTTTTGAATTAAAAAAAATAAAAAATTGTATTTTTTAGCTTTCCATGTTTTTTAATCATTATAAATTCCATATAATATCTGTGGAAATCATGAATCATATCAACAAAATATATAAATTCATCATGAATATTATATAGTTGATTAAAACATGAAAAATTTGCAATGAAAAAAACTACCAAATAGAATCATGCATATGAAATGATACATTTAACACATATACAATTTTTTTCAAAAAATAATTGCTTTTAAATGGGTGATAATTAATTATACTAAAATGATATCATGTATGATGAATATAAATATGAGTAATTTTATATTAATATGTAGTATAAATTTATTATATAGGTGGTTAGAATTTATATTATGAAGTAGATGTCAGATGTAATGTGATTTTAATTTTAATTGTATTTCATTTGGTTATATCACTTCTTCACTAACTATGTTGTGCTGATATTTTATATGGTATGAAATACGAATCTTTTATTTTATATTTCCAATTTTTTATGTGTATTCATGTTTTTTCAACTCAATACCTTCGTGTGTAGATTCTAACATCAAATTATACAATATTGGTAAGGGTTCTTAGTGTCAATTTCAATTTCTTGAGATATGTTATATGTTTTTTATCTTGAATTATTTTATATGGTGTACTAACAAACAAATAATGGAATATAAAAATTTATTTCATGTATATCATGGGTTATAAAGACTCATATTCTGTTCATTTAATCAATGGATTTTGGTTTAAAGGATTACCATTGTTATAGGGGTCTCTAACATCAAAATTCCTTACATGAGAAATGTATTTGATTGATACACATATATTCATGTATATAATTTATATAATTTATATTTGGAAAGTAATATCCTGATTTTCTTCTAACTAATGAAATTTTTTTCCTTTCCATGTTATGTTTTTCAAATGTGGATTTTCCTTGAAATTTTTGAGAGGATGTTTTTGAAAACATTTTTTAAAATTTTTTAAAGTCTATCCCATCCAAACACATTTTCATCAAGTGGTTTTTTTTGGAAATTTGTAAATATAAATAAATATTTAATAAGAATATTTTATGATAAATTCAAATTACTGTAAAAATTATTAAAATAATAATTTTGAATGATTTTTTATTTCACTATATTTTTGTTATCGTTGCCAAGGTGTGAACAATGTTGTTGTTAATGTGTAATACATGATTTTTTTTCCATATCATGTACAATCATTATTATTTTGAGTATTTTAGAATTTCTCATGGAATATAAATTAATAAAATTTCACTATTTTCCTATTATATTTTACATTTTCCAATGTTTCTAAAATAAAATTACATTTATTTTTTATTGTCAAGATTAAATTTTAAATTCTTTATAAAGATTTTTTATATATGTTTCAAATTCATTTTATGATTCTAATAAATCCATTGGTATATGGTATAATTAGTCAATCTATCATATTTTTATGGATGAATTTTGATTAGGTTTTAAATAAAATTAAACTAAAACCTATTACTTTTCCATAGGTTAATCAATCTGTGAAGAAAAGATAGTTTTTTAGTTTTGTTTTATGCCAAAATAGAATCATGATGAGTTTTTTTCCGTTTATAATTCTTGTAAACTATATATAATGATGAGTGATCCAAATATATTGCTATCCAATTCCTTAATAAATGAGTCAGTCTTCAATGATATAATGTTGAAGATAACCATTTATCGTACACATAATGAATGGGTTCTAAAATATATCTTAATATGTTTCTAAATATGATACCCCAAGATACCCACTGGTTTATTCTAAGATAACTCAATGCTCTAATAGTTCAATTATTGAATTATATAATTCACATCACTCGTTATTTTTACATTAAATGAATTTTTATATAAACTATTCAATTATTTATTCAATGAATAATTATTTACAAATCATGTTTCATTGTTTATGAATATCGCATTATTTTAAATTGTTGTATATTCTCACACCCCTATACTCATATTTTGTTCACTTATGTTATTTTATTTTTAACTCTCACATTTAACCATAGTAAGAGTATAAGACCACTATTATTTTGATTCTTCTTCCACATGTTATGAAGAAGAGTAACACATATATTATATGGTAATGGATCCCAAAGTTGATAATTTTAATGGGTTATTTTATGTATTTTTATAGAATAAGAAAATATTGATATATAGAAAAATGAATGTTTGATGAGATATATAAGGCTTTTTCAACATAATGGTTTTCCTAGATCTCTAAAACTCTAAACCTAAAATTTAATGGGTTTATATATATCCCAACATCAGTTATTGGGTTTTTAATTAGGTATTGTCAAATTTGGGTCTCACTGGTTGTTATTAAATCTAATTCTTAAAGAATACATTTTTGGCACAAGATCAACGAGCACTGGTTTAGTTTGTTTTTATAATGACATATATTGTATATTTTGGAAAACCAGAATAAAACATAAAATCTATAGAAGATACCTCTCAAATATTAATGTAACTATTTAGGTAAAAAAAGAACCATAAACCACCATGAATCATAACATATCCCTCACTCAACAAATAATCATATAAAACCTATTTCAAAATTAATTCAAATTAAAAACAACATCTTAAACTTTTCAATACATTGGGAAAAAACTATAATTATTTTATAAATATAAAAAACTCCCATTATGTTAGAAATATAAATCAATACAAGATTTTTACAAATGAACAGAATCAATAAATGGAGTTCTTAGAAATGGAGTTGGATTACTATAAGATGAATTGACCCACTACGTAGTCATAGCTAACAACCAATCTATGAATATGAAGTATGATTAACCTTGCGAAATTCATACAGATGATGATCTAAAACATGAAAATGGAAATATATTAACATAACAGACATATAAAACCCCAATCTATGCATTCCAAGGGTTCGAAGCCATGGTCTATCTGAAAAAGATCAAATCACCCAATTCAGACATGAACCTATAGAACCATAACAAAATTATTTATTCATTAACATAAAAACTGCATGAGAGGGGTCTTTATAAAAAATCCCACCTTAGATAAACCCTTTACACTGATATATGTTTGATCTATCACCCCCATATGAGACATAAATAAAAAAATATGAAGAATTTATATGGATCCCTAGAGTCACCCTCACATTCCAAGTTATCTAAAATCATAATTTATATATTGGATTTTATTCCAACTATAGATTACCTAACAAAATAATACCACAATTACATTAGTTATAATGAATATTTAACTACGTACATTCCAAATACCTTATTAGTTGTGGTATTTACAGAATTAAAAACACTTATTAGCTCAAAAAACAATTTTTTTTGTATAAAATAAATATTTATCCAATTATATATGATGATACTTAACATTTAATTAACCTTAAATTATCCCAAAAACACATCTACACATGGTATCCTTTATAACATGTCTTGTCCATTTATTTTCTGTATTGCTTGTGGAATTGAAACACTCTTAAGGGGTGGTCATAGATGGTCAGTAAGGTAAACAATTAAATAATGCTCTAAAAACATAATAGTGGTATAAACAATATGGTATGAATAAAAAATATTAATTATTCATCAATTTATTGAAATTGATATTATGTTATATCCTTGAAAATAAATAAAAATATGGATATAGATAATTTCAATTCAAACCAATGAAATGGAAAATTCTAAAAAAATGATGTCAAGGCCATGTTCCAAGACATTATATAGATATGAGGAGTGGTATAAAACAATACCCTATATTCATTTTCTCATGAGGCTGGTTGATTTATTGAGGGACACAATGATTTATATCCCTACCCATCAATTGATTCAGTCTATTTCATTAACCATTACTATCAACAAGGAATTTTATACCCTTCCATAAGGATCCTCTAGTAGAATGAAAGAATATCTATAGATAAAACTACTGTTAAAAAATTTATTAAAATAAAAATACGACATAATAGTAAAAAATTAATATGAATATCAAAACATCCGAAAAAAATAAATCATCTTTCTTTATAGGTGAACATCATACACTATATAATTTGTAAAATGTAATTTTCACACTATATTGGGGAATGAGTATTTGGATAAGTAAATTATAGAATAACATGATCATAATCCATCCCAAGAATGAAGGTGGATGGTTATAGAAGAATTTATCCTAGTGAAGAAAATATAGACTAGATTCGTGCAAACATAAATGAGAAAAAGCCACATTAAATAATTCATTAAATATTATCTTAAAAGAATGTATCGGGAATAAAACTATATTTATATTATATGTTAAATCCAAAATATGAATATATATATATATATATTAGATAGTATTTTATGTAGTATGATCCTATTAAGGGTAAATATTTCTAAAAATAATAATGGAGACAGATGTAAAAACAAAAAAAATATTTATAGAATATTTTTTATATTAATGTAAATTAAAATTTTACACATCACATTCATAGGATACATTGGAAAAAGGTGAAGGAGTTTTTTGAAATATTCTATAAAAATTAATCACTAATATTGGTGCCTTGAGAAGACATAATGATTTTCTTTTAGAAAAGATAAGAGGAAGATAAAACATATGAAAGTTAAAGGAAGTAATACATTTTATTACCTTAAAAAATATATTTGTTCAAAAAATACACTATTACAGGAGAAAAAGAAATTAACTTGTATAAAAGTGTCAAATTAACAGAGATAGGTTAATAAATTACCATTTAATAAAATATTTTAGTAGAAGAACATGACCACAGAATATAAAGGTTCATGATGAAAATATATAATCAATGGAAAGTAGTGTTTACTTATCAATATCCCTTATGAGAAACTTACTCCTTAAGAAATACTTAATAAAGGGATATTATTTGGTAGAAATGTATATATGAAAATATTACATAATATGATAAAATTGTATAATGTACTTAACTTATATTAAAAAAAATTATTGTAAAATACTAACTAATTAACGAAAATTGAGTGACTAAAAACCCTACAACTAGATATGAAAATAGAGATAAAAGAAAATGCCTAAAATAGTTGTAAATTTCATCAGTATTATCAACGAAATAAAAAAATGGTATGAATTAATCTATGGGATTGAAAAATACTCTTTATAAGAAACACAGTGCACTACATAAACATTCCTCAAAGAATTAATGTCTAAGATAAAGGACAATTATAGTTTGAGTTACATTTGAATCAAATCCCCTAGAAATGGAAAATTAGTATTAGACTGAAAATAACATGATTAAACCAAATTCACGATTTCATATCTATAATATATATTATATATAAAAATTAAATGAAACTAGGTTCTTAATACCAAACATGTCTTTAAGAGATGAATTTGAGATGAGAAACCCTACCTCAGTCTGGATTCATTCCACAGTGGTACCGAATGCCCTCAATAATTAATTTGAGTTCGTGAATTACATATAATACATAATTTTTATGAACTATAACAATTCATAAACCTTATTTACAATCATTATATTTATTAGTTATAATTTATATATTTTCAACACAACGTATACATAATCTTGGTCTATTTGAACATGTTTCATAAAAGAGGTTTCTTCATCTATTATTCTTTTTCAATTTCCATCACTAATATATTATCAATGGTAATGTAATTAATTTTTTAAGATATATTATATGGAAATAATTTTATTTCGTGGTTTTATTGGTTATGATCTATGAAGATAAAATCAGTGAAGAACTTGTTATAGTGATAATTAATGGATTATTAATAATTTGTTAATTAATTGGATAAATGATTATATTAACTTACATGAATTGTGATTTTTTAGATATATATCATATTATGAAAATAAAAAATTTCTAATTGTCATCCATTATATAAATTCTTGGTATTGTTCAAGTGGTTATTTAAACTGACCCAGACATGAAAAATACCATTAGTAATGGATGATTATGATGTTGTTTGGTTGCAATATCATTATATGAGATGAATGATTATATTATTATTTAATATTAGAGTGATATTTAAAAAATTTCATTATTTATATGTTTTTTGAAACATTATATAATATCATTTCATATAAAGATGATATCATTCTCTCTTAGTTCACTTGTTTTATGTAGTCAAATTAATGATCATCATTTTTTAGCAGATCACTCATATGTTCCTCAATTTTTCATTCTATAAACTATATAAAGACATAATATCTATCAATTAAAATTATTCTCCTGGCCATTCATATAATGAGTTTATGGAAAGAAAAATATAAATATATCAATCCCTGGAGGTCGTAGTCAACACATAATCATGGATGATGATTTCATATCCCAACAAATAATGAAACTACATAATTTTTTCATCATTTATGAATAAAAGTGTCATAAATAAAATAAATATTTATTAAAGTATTTATTATCACTGTCTATATAAGGTGGTTTTGGAAATTAAAACAATTCGTTTTATAGAAGTTGAAGCCCACACAAACTCTTGAACATTTTTTCCACTTTTCGTAATGATTTGTAGATAAAAAGTGGCTAATAATTTTCCCCCTCTAAAAATAAAGTTAAGTGTATGGACAATAATTATTTCATTAAGAATTTATTATAAAATTATAATTGTAAAAGATAAATTTAAATCAATGAAGTAATTAAAAAATTATTAGTCACTAGGAACAATATGAGAATTACATGGAAGATCCCTTAGAATGGAATAAGCAGTATAATTTTTTTTGACCAAAAGATCAAAATAGAGAATGGTAATTATAGGGTATAGAAAAAGGGTTGATTTTCAGGGAAATTTTATTTTTAGACTTGTATTAAAGGGGTTTTATAGAATCCCCTTTTATATGTATGGAGAATGGTATTTTTTTCATTAATATTTCAACATTATATCAAGTCAGGATTTGTTAAGAATGATATTTGGTTCCAAAAATAAAAATTAATTGACTGTATAATAAGATAAGTTTGAAAAAATCTTAAATAATAAAATAAAAAGTTGTTTTAAACATTTTATGCCAACCACCCTTAAATTATATCATTTTTGATTGATGATTTTGATAGGGTAATTTTTTTTACCAATGGTAACTGAATAGTTAATCCTAAAACTATGATGGTTATTATAAAAAATATTATAACTGTTAATTCAAAATTATTAATCAATTTTATTTTTTCAAATTTCAAACATTTTTTCAGATTATTTTTTGAATTATCATTTTAAAATATATGATTTTTTTTGAAAAATATATATTATGTTCTAAATTTTAAAATATGGGATTTTTAAATATTGATGTGTAATACTTCATAAAAAATAATGAAATTTTTTAAAATGATATTATTCACAATTTTCCAAATAATAATTTTTTATGAATTTTCCAAATATTAATCGTAAGAAAATGTTACTATGATGAATAAAAAACTAATTCAGAAATTTTAAAAATCAAATTACACAATTTAGAAAATAAACCTTTAAATAAAAAGGTGATATATAATAAAGACATTTTTTGTTGGAAAATATCTTTTTAAGAAGATTTAAATTTAAAAACATATTTCCAAATATTTTATAATTGAATTACTATAATCTAAATATTTATGTAATTTTTTTAATCATTAGTCACATGATTCTTGAAATAGAAATTAATTATTTATAAAAATAAATTTCTATGAATAGAATGATCATATGATTAATTTTAACAATTCTAATCATCCAATATTGATATTAAATGTGACATTTATTATAATTATAATTACATTGTAAACTGGTTAATCATATTCATTCATTCTAATTCAATAGTTATGTTTTAACAATATAAACATATAATAGTTTTTTTATTCGGTGTAATGTGTGGAGAAATTTATTCAAAAAAGGAATTATTTACTTCTAATTATAAATTTATATTTTTGGATTTCACATTTTCCACCCTTTAAAAAAATGATTTTTGTAATTAAACTCATAATATTAGAGTAAATTCATAGTGAACTCATAATTAACCATTCACAAATATTATGTCATGTATTTATTTAGTATGTGGAATGATATTTATCAGTATAAGGAATTTAAAAATGGTTCTATCCCATTAATAATTTATAATATAATATTAATATGGGGAAAAGATATGAATTTATAAGGAATATATTCCCCAAAACCCTAAATACGAATTATATGATAATCACAACCTGGTGATTTTATATACAAATTAATATCTAGAAGATAGTGAAGACTTAAATAACATAGTAATGTAAAGGTTCTAGTTTTAAATCCCAATATCTGCTAAATTAGTTTTAGTTTTATCGGATTTTATTTTTAAATATTGTCAGTTGCGACTATATCCCCCATTATCCTTGGGATTTCACCGCTGAGTCACCTAGTGACCATATCGGTTTCAATTGATGAAAACAAATCGAATCTTTTATATTTCACATATATTAACAAGTATTAAAAACATCATCTCCACATATATAGTATTTACCTAGGTAGCATCATGAAATTTTAAATTATTAATTTGTTTAATTGATATGAATATGTTTGATTGCTTCATCCACACACAACACTAAACAAAAAAGAAAATACAATATATTTAGATAAAATATATAAATTTTTTTATTCACATTGAAACATAGATATTAAATTAGAGGGATTTAATATGAGTAACCAATTTATGAAATATGGGTATAATGAAAATAAATCTACTTTTAATACTATTGAAAATCAATCATACACAAGACCAATGACCTTATTTATATATTTTATTTTTGGGTAATTAATCATTTTTCTAACATGGTTTGGTTGAACACTTACATGACATGGAGGCCTAGAATTGTTATGCATTGATCATCACTCAGTGGCCCAAGGAAAAGATGCACAAAATATTTAGACCAATAATCATATTTTTCCTTTGATGTTGTAATATCCTGGACCTCCAAAGTCAGTTCCCTTTTTCAAAATACAGTGTTTGGGGTGTTCCGAGATAAATTATTGGCCCATTTAAGGAGTTTAAAAATTTCCATTTTTCTATCGGTGTGTGAGGCATTATTGAGTCGCATTGGTAGCTCAGCATCGGTAACATAGTGAATCAGTTACCTAGGGAGTTGGTGAAACATGGTGTTAGTGACTTAGGGCATTAGTGACTTGGGAATTGGTAGGTCGTGGCATTGGTATGTCGTGAGATGGTAGGTCAAGGATTTGGAATGTCGAGGCATTGGTAGGCCAGGCATCAACGAGTGGCAGTAGTGAGAGGCATCATTTAGTGGTGTTAGTGAGTCATGTCTAGGGATGAACATTGGTAGCTCTTCTATCGGTGAGTAAGGAGTTAGTGAATCACCAATTTGTGAGTTATTTCATGTTTTTTCCAGTTTTTCCAGTTTATTCCATTAAACATATTCGTTGATGTTAAATGAATTAAATGCCATATTTAATGAGTTTTTGGGCCATTTAAAATGGTCTTTATCTTCTAAAAACCTGAATCATCCACTAATACTCAAACTGAATTGAGTTAATCATGATATAGATTTAATGGAAATTAAAATAATTTCCCCATTCATATAGGATCAAGACATTATAAAGCCTAAATCTCTCTTTGTTTAACCCTTCGTCTTTTACTTGGTGCACTGTGAACCTTTTGTCCCCAAGGAATCATGTGCCTGTGCTATAACGATCTATTCCATTTTTTCTAGAGAGTCTTCCCTATTACTTGTGTGACCCCATTGTTTTGAAAAAAGTATGGATTTTGGATCGTCTGATGTTCCAAGTAGGGATGTCCTTCATCTAACTTTTAATTGTGTATCATGTGATGTGGTTGTGATCATGTCCCCATGTGAATATGCTTGGACCACATTTATAGAAGGTAATAAGAAGTAATAAATAAGGGGTTTGGAGTATGATGATAATGATCAGTTTTTTATATACGTTATCCTTAATCCCAATCATATTTTGTAAGGGTTGTATGCCTTCTAAAAAGCATGGTCATTGGTGGTGTCTATTTTCACACCTGTATGATTTTTGAATCACTACTACATGAATTTGATTCTGGTTAATCATGTATAATTAATTTAATATACGGATTCCACATGATCAAAATTATTCAATGGTCACCTATATTTTTTCATGTGGAATTAAAGAATGAGTGTAGAAATATTTGAATAATCATTTCCTTTTAGGTGAGATTGTGGGCTGAGTGTGGTTCTGTTTGGCTTGATTCTGTGTTGTTCAAGTAGTGTTCTGGCAGGGAGTGTGGTTGCAATTATGGAGTGGTAACAGTGGTTTAATGGAATCTTAGGATGAAATATTTATAAATAATGGAATGGATGATCTTTTTTTAGTGGGACTACATCTGGGTAGTGGTTAGGCTGCGGGGTAGTGGGAGTTGGTTGTGTCATGTTCATGTTTATGGGTGTGCTGGGTGTGGGGTTTTGGTATAGTGGGGCTACTGAATGTGGTAGTACTGAGGTGTGTCAGGGGTTTTAGTTTTTTAAAAAAAGTACAAGGGGACATTAATTTGAAGAATGATTTTCACAGTGGTTGAACGGGTGTACATGAAAGGGGAGTGTGATGTGGAATAAGAAGATAGTTGATTTAGGTTTGTTATCTAGAATTTGGTGTCTTTCAAGTAGCAAGGTTGATGAGGATAGTTTAAGAGGAATTATTTTGAGGATGAATGTTTTTACCTTTCATTGATCATTCTGTCAGAGTTTCTAGAAACTGCTATTTTATGAATGGGTGTTAGAATGGGTTCTTTTACCTTGGTCCTTCTTTATTTTTCAGCTTTGGCCAAAGTTGTTATGGTTTATTTTCCATTAAAAGATTGCAGTGTTTAGTATTTTCAAAAGTAGTGATGGAATAAGCTTAAAAATAGATATTCAAAATATAAAATTGGTTAAATTAATTGAATGGGGGTTATGTGTTGAGTTGTGACTTATAGTGAAGTGGCATTCAATTATTGAAATATGTAAGTGACTGTCATTTGTGGTGGTACATGCATATAGGGTTGGTAGGAAGGGAAGTTTTGGGGTGGTTAAGCTGTTGGTTTGAAATCCCATTGGCTGGTCGGGCTATTTTGTACCTAATATTAATCATGTAGTTCTTTTTGATTTCAATATACACCCCACCTATGTTGAGCACTTTGATTCGAACAACCTCATTGTAATGGGGAATGGTGTTCTTTCCCAACATCCCAGTGGGAGGATGGATTTATAGTTCATGGGTATTCATGAAAACCACTTCTAGTCATTGGTATTCCTTGACTCTTCGCGCAGGTTTTTGTGTGGCTATGAGACCCAGGTGTTTGTAGGTGAGGTGTTCTTCCCAGGTTTATTCGAGAAGAGTTTTGTGGTGATTCATAGGTTTGTTTGGGATGGTATTGTGATTTTTGGCCTAGTAGTGTACAAATTATATGTGATGTGGTATGTGGAATATGTGCGTGTGGGAAGGTTGTGACTGTAGGGTATTTTGGAAGATCGTGGTTGGGTTAAGATATTCACCGTTAGCGATTAACAATTAAATGGTGGGGAATGGTGCCGGGTACCCAAATATTTATGTGCATACTACATTACATGATGTGCGTTATTTGGATAACATGCCTTTGTGAGGTAGGGGTGGATAGTATACATTGTTTGGTTCTTTTTAGTTTCATCAATTTTATCATAGGGTCATTATTATGATTCTTCCTCTCATGCATGGGTGACATTGGAACATAGTATATTTTTATTCTCACAAAATGCATATAAAACAATTTTCAGGTTTCCATGGTGACTACATGGACCATGATAGACTTTGCTAGCTCAGATTCTAGGGAAAATTACCATTTCCCTACTTAGTTTTATTTCCTTGTTACATATGTCAGAGTTTCATATTTCATTTATAGTAGTATTTATTAAACATAAATGTGGGCTGGATTTTGTTATATATATATACATGTCTTGGTGTTGATCAAGGATAATACATCATGTATTCTTATCTTGGTTTCTATAAAAAGGGAAATGGCTCCAAATTTAGAGATATTTATATAAAAATGATGTTAGTTTCCACCCTCGACATGTTGTAGGTGGGATTCGTGGGTCATTATATCTCATTCTTCTTGATGATTGAAGGTCTTGACAAATTGAAACCCCTTCCTTCGTCCAGAAGAAGGTGGGTCATGATGAATGGAATTATAGTTGATAGTTGAGATATATGATGAAGTTTGGAGTTAATCATAATAAGGATTTCATGGGTTGTTAGGGAAATGGTGTCAGTTGACCTCGATGCATGACATAATCTAGGGACAACCCAGTGGGGCACACAATTTTAGGTACCCCTTGATCTAATGCTAGGAATCTGATATTACTGAAAATTAAAGTGAGGATAGAATGATTATTGCGAAGAGATCATATGAAAGTCTCCTTCTTCACGATGACATGTGTTCTTGTTTTTTTGGGGGTTTTCAAGAAATTAAAAAAATGAGTTAAAATGAATCCAAAATAAGTTCCATACTACTCAGGCATTAGAAATTCTTGTTTTCCTTTCAACTATGGAACACAATCATCATCCATGAGTGTCTTAAGAAGTAGAGGCTCAGTAGGCCAATCCGGTTGATCAGTAGGGATTATATCCAGAGGAAGATGGAAATTAATGGCATAAGATGCTTTGTTCATTCTAGTGGAAGGCATATGGAATGTACAAGAATATTTTCTCAAACATGGAGATGGATAGATTTCTTGAGGTGTTGGTAATCACTTTTCATCATCATCCTAACTCTAAGAGAGTACTGGGTAACCCTAGAAGTGATCTAGATGAGGGGGGTTGCAAGATAGTGGTGGAATCATTACCTCAGGGAGATGAAGGATAACGATGTACCACAGGTCGATATTGAGAAGGGATTCTGAGTGGAATTCATTTCTTCAACAACAATGTTTAATAATCCACTGGAGAAAATCTTCCTACAGTAGGGTAGTATATCAGTGCAAGAGTTGGGGATCAAGTTCAATGATACCCTTCATCATGCTTCAGATATCATTTTGAATGAGGAGTCCTAAGAGAGATACTTTTAAGGGTCCCTTTTCCTTCCATTTAGTATGTTGTCACTCCCTTCACCCTACCGACATACATAGAGTTTCATAAGAATTCTATAATGGGAGAAATGACTCACTCATGAGGAGGAATAATGTGAGAGGGAATCCAACCGAGTTACTCAAAGGGTAAATCTATTTCCAGTTGGTATTCGACATTTGGACTATCCAGCTTTTGACTAGTGGGGAGCATACCCCATTATAAAATAGTTCTGACCTTATAGTACCCGTCCATTTCCTATGAGATTTGGAATGATGTGTTTTTCTTGTAGAGGTTATGGGAACCATCACAGTTAGTGCATAGCTCAAGCTAAATATTGTGGAGGTGGAATGGTACAGCACTTTCCTCAGTAGTAGTTGTCGACCATGACATTTAAGCATTAGGTACAATAAGATCCTACTCCACTGAGGGATATTGAGTAGGAAGAGGCCAACCTGAGAGCATTTCATAGGGACCTTAACTAGATCATCGATGGGGAGGACGCCAATAGTAGTAGGGAAGAGGATATAGGCTCAGTCTGTTTCACACCACAGAGGAAACAATTACAGTATAGCCATTGAGCGTTCGATGTAAGATTAATGTTTTCAATACTCTTGATTTCCCCATGTTCGATTTTGGATCATCAAACTCCTTCATTTAAACCTCTAAGACAAAGCTATGCGACTAGAAATTGAGGTAATATCTTTTCCCATGGGGTTGAGTAAAACATTTAGAGGTCAATTGAGATTACTTTATGTTTTCCAGGGATATATACTAATATTGGGGGTACATGAGTCTAGTAGAGATCACTTATGACTACAGATGCAAGAATATAATATCATCAATGGAATCGCATGGTTGTTTTTCGTGCTTGTTTTCATCAACTAATTCCAAAGGATATTTGTGTAGTCAGATATTGATGGCCATCATGTGGCATTATTTTACGAGCAGAGTTGTCTGATGGGAAGTCAGTTTTTGGAGCATATTTTTTCCTTGATGGCTGAGGTGTTAGTTAAATTAGTGAATGCAGTGATGGTGGTGGATCCTATAGTTTTTTGGGTGTTCTCATATGTTTCTACTATTGATGATGTGACTCTACCCCCTTGACGTGATGTTGAGTTCGGGATAGACTTATTTCCCAGTACTTCTCACATTTCTATGGCTCCACATCAGATGACACCTTCTGTGCTGTAAAAGATATAGATTAAAATTGATGATCTTATGAAGAAGGGATTTATCAGGACCAATGTGTATCAGGGGGTGCTCTGCTCTTGTTTAATAAGAAGTAAGATGGTGGGTTGACTCTGTTTATAGACTACCATTGGTAGAATCGTGTAACAGTCAAAAACCACTATGCTCTCCCAAGAATAGACAATGTTTCCGACATGATAAGGGGACCTTGTTGGTTCACTAAGATTGACCTGCGGTCTAGTTATCACAAAACTAAGGGTTAAGGAGAATGATATCCTAGAGACTGCTTTCAGTTGAACATATGGGCACATTGAGTTCATGGTTATGTTTTTCAGTTTTTTGAATTCTATACCCGTGTTTATGGGTATTATGAAATACATATTTCATGAGTTCATATACTAGTTCTTCATTTTATTCATTAAGAAAGTCTTGATATACTAAATGTCTATTTTATAACATACTGATCATATAATGACTCTCCTAGAGGACCATCGACACCACCAGATCTATTTATATTTTCCCATGTAAATGTTTTTGGTCCTGAGAGTTCCACTTCTTTAGTAATGTGGTGTCTAATCATGGTTTACTATGGGACACATTGATGTTTTAGGCTATCCTTTAGTGGGAAACACTAAAGAATTTGGTATAGGATTGAAGTATTCTGAGTCTGGAAGGCTACTACCAGAGATTTGTACCTGATTTTTATCGATTGGTAGCTCTGTTGATGGGATTGATAATAAAAGAAATAGATTTTATGTGGATAGAGATGTGTTAGGCATAATTAGACCACCTAAAGGGGTTGTTGGTCAGTTCCCTAGTTCATAGGATTCTAGAGGAAGGGGAAATGTTCGAGGGGTTTTTTGATGCTTCTCATCACGGATAGGGGTGTGTGCTGCTATAGCAGTGGGGAGTGATCTCTTTTGGGTCTAGTTAGATGAGTTCACATGAAATAACAATGACATCCATGATCTAGATCTTTCAGTGGTTATTTTGTCACAAAACTGTTGTGACATTACCTCATTGGGGAACTCTTTTTTGTCTTCACGAATTACAAGAGCATGAGGTACATCTTTTCCTTAGGATATTTTCAATTATAATATCCATGGAGGATGGAGAATTTATAGGATTTCGATTTTGAGACCTACTGCTCCTCATAAATGTGGAATATTTTGGTTGATAATTTGAGATGGATGTCGTCGATAGAAGTGGTGCATGAGTCTGAGGACATTTGGAGATAAATAGATATGAGGGGTGCCTTACAATTAGACGAAGGAATGGATGGAGGAAAAGGATGTCTGTTACAAATGATGGTTCATTATTCTCTATGGATTATGGTCTAAGATTATAAATGGGTAAGGTATGGGGGAGAAGTAATTCATGGTCTCTTTTGATGGGGTGATGCTCTGGAGGGACGGTCAGGGGATGGTAAAAATTGGATGTTGTTCCATGGGGAAAAAAATTTCCAATGAAAATGTGAGAGGGAATTCCCTATGAGTTTCATATATTGCCCCAAGTGATATACATGGGAGTTTCAAATATGTAACATGGCTTGAAGGAACAATTATGGTCTCGTAGGATGAAGTGAGCATTGACAAAGTTCGTGAAAAAAGTGCTTGGTGTGCCAGCAAGTGAAGGATGAGCACTATGTTCCCATTGCTTTGATTCAACTCTTATATATCCCAATGTGGGAGTGGGATGAAATCTCAATGAATTTCATTATATGAATACCTAGGGATCAATATGTATGTGATTAAATCATTTTTTTATCCCTCAGTTATGCCTCAACAATTCCTCCCACCCTTATACTGATGGGTAGCCAGAGGGGACCACCCAGACATTGGAGGATAAGTTTCAAGAAATTTTTTTTACATTTGTGGGTCTTTGATGTTATATTTTCACTTGGTAGAGTTTTCAAAAAATAATATATATCACTCTTACATTTTTATGGTTCTATTTGATGATTGATACAGAAGGCCGTTTTGTTCTCCATTATACTGAACAAATGTTGGGGATGAAGTTGTTCGTGGTCCGTATGTGGTGTAGAGTATGACAGAGAGGGTATAGAATTTCCTAGAGAAAATAAAGGAAACAATGGGCTATAAAAAGTCAAATAATGATCTTATGAGAAGTATATTGGAGTTCTAGGTTGGGGACCACATGTTCTTGAAGGTTTCCTGTTGATGTGGGTAGTAGAGGTTTAGAAGAGGGAGTAATATTTCTCCCAGGGTCGTTAGACCATTCAAGTTGTTGGTAGGAGTGGGATAGGTGTCATACAAATTGGAGTCACCACCATAGTTGATAAGGACCCATAAAGTCTTTCATGATCCTAGCATCGGTGATGTCATCACGATGACTCCCATGCCATTGATTTGGTGGATTTTGATATAGGGGATGTTGAAAAATTTGTGGGGAAGAAGATAAAGACAAATGATCATCAAGATTAGGTGGTTCATTCATAGACCATTCCCTTCAACCATATACTATTTAGGACTGGGTTACTGGAGGGGATTACATGGGAGCGGGAGATGCAGATGTGTGCCAAGTACCCAAAGTAGTTTTGAGTTTTTCTTTTTTGTTTGGATTTGTGTAGTGCTTCTTGACACTTGATGTTTATGAAATGAGTTGTTTTCTTATTCTGTAATGTCTGATAAATTATTAACATGTTAAAAAGGGGGATACCTAATTCATAATCGATGTGAATTAATTGAGTCGTGATTTAACCCATTTTGGAAATTTAGTTCTACCAAGATAAGATGTTATATTGTCATGATAGAAGGAATTATATAATTCATGGTTTTGGAATGTTGGGATTTGATTGGTTAATCTTGTGGATATTTGGGTTTTCAAATGTGGTAGGAGGTGTCTTTGTATGTTGTGGTTTCACTCCAACTTTTGAACAACACATTGTGCTTTATCCATTAGAGGTATCTTGCAAGGTGGTTGTTTGGACCCCAATGTCTTCAAGGTTTAGTTTTGAATCCATGGGCGAATGAATTATTTTCATTGGTATCAGATGTAATGGCCGAAATTTCCTTGATCCATTACTTTTTCAATATCTAGTGTTTGGGGTGTCTTGGGAGGCATTAGTGGCTAATTTCATGAGATTTTCAAAGTTTAGTTTTTCATCAGGGAGTTATGGATTAGTGGGTTGCACCGATTTCTCTGCGTCGAATACTCAATCCATCAATGACTTAGGTACTTGATGATTTAGGGCATCAGTTACATAGTGAATTAATTGATCGAGCTTTAGTGGTTTTGGGTGTTGGTAGGTCTGGTGTAGGTAGGTCAGGCATAAGTAGGTTGAGGCGTCATTAGGCTGAGGCATCAGTTGGTCAATCCATTGGTAGGTCGAGCATCAGTGAGAGGCATCAGTGAGTGGAGTTGGTTAGTTTTGTTGATGGCTTAGTGTCGAGGAACCTTCTATCGGTGAGTCCAGAATCGGTGAATCACATTGGTGACTCACCCATCTGTGAGTCATTTCCATTTTTCCCAGTTTTACATTCTTATTTGATCTTTTGATGCATCATTTCACATTAAATGAGTAAAAATATGTATTTATTGAATTTTTGGGGCATTTCAAATTGTACATATCTTCCAATAACCCGAAGCTTCTTTTAACACAAAAATCATGTGATCTTGATCGTGATATTTCTTTAGTGGCCTTTAAAAAATATTCCCTATAGAATAATAATATGACAATTCTAAAGGTGAAATACTATATTCCTTTGAATCCTTATACTTTATCTCAGTGCGCAGAGAACCTTTCTTCTCAGAGGAGGCGAGTTCATGTGCTATTGTAGTTTGTTTTGTTCGGTCCCCATGATTCTTCTCTCCTATATGAGTGACACCCAGTTTGGGTATAAGGATGGATTGTTGGTTTTCGATTGTCCCAAGTACATATCTCCTTCATCTCTCATTTAATTGTGTATTATATGGGGTGTGTGTGATAATGTACCATTGTGAATACGGTTGGACCCAAATTTAAAGAATATAATTAGAAGTAAAAAAATAAGGGTTTGGGAGTACTATGATGATGATCAATTTTTATTATATGTTATATTTGATACCTATTTCGTTTTAAGGGTTCAATGACTTATAAAAATCATTTCTATTAGTGATATCTGTTTTAAAACCGATATTATTTGTGAATCATTTATATAATAATTGGAATCTTGTTAATCACATATATTTGGTTTATAATATGGATTCCCCATGATCAAACATATTATATGATCACCCATGTTTAATAAAATGGAAATAATTCATGAGTGCTTCTAAATTTGATTAAACCATTCCATGTTTGTGTGGTTGTGTGATGTGTGTGGTTCTATTCAGATTGTGTGTGTAAAGTATGTGTGGAGTTTTGTATGGTTGAGTGGATAAGAGTTTGTGATCATACGAGTGGGGTAATGTTATCTCATACAAACATGTTTCTTTATTGTGTAATGGATGAGCTTGTTATATAATTAGACTATGTCTGGGTAGTAGATAGGTAGTGGGGCTATGGGACTGAGCTGTGTCATGTCAATGTTTAAGGGTGTCTTGTGTGTGTTGTTGTGGTGCAATGGTGATAGTATTTGTAGTACTAATGAGGATTTTTTTTGGGGGGTGGGGGGGGGGTTTACATATTTATAGGAAGGTCTGAGTGACATGACTTTGATGAAAGATGGTGGTAGTGGGTGAATGTGTGTCCTGAAAAGGGATGTGTGCGTTGGAACTAAAAGATGGTTGAATTTTTTTTATGAATGTGGAGTATTTAGTGTTGCAGTGTTGTTGGGGATGGTTTTGGATTGATTTTTTTGATGATGGATGGTGTCACGTGGTGTGGGGATCTCTCTTGTGGTTGTTAGAGACAATTATTTTTTGAATGAGTGTTAGAATGGGATCATTTAACGTAGCCCTTATTTCAGGTTTGCATTTGGCAATGGTTGGAATGGTTTCTTCACCTTATAACATTTTCAGTTTTTGGTATTTCCCCGTGTACGGATAGAGTAAATAACAAAATTGATAATGCGTAGTGAAAATTGGTAAAATGAATTGGATGGGGGTATGTTTCGAGTTGTGACTTATAGTGAAGCGACGTTCATATGTCAACTAATGGAAGTAACCATCTTTCATGGTTTTAAATGAATTTAGGGATGGCAGCAAGTATTGATGTGGTGTGGGATGGTTGTTTTTAAGAAACAATATGTGGTGGTATGTGTTTGGAACCAATATATATAAATGTAGTTCATTTTGATTTCTATACAGACCCCACATGTGTTGAGAACTGTGTGATGAACTCCCCCTATGTTATTGGGGAGGGTTTCCTTACCCAAAATCCTAGTGGGAGGATGGATGGATGGTTATTGGATCTCTTATGATCCTTACTCTAGGCATTGGTATCCCAAGACTCTTTAGGGGGGTTGTTGGTTGGTTGTGAGGTCCAGGTGTCTTTGGGAGATTTGTTCTTCCCATGTGTCTTATAGATGAGTTTGGTGGTGATTCCCAGGTGTTATTGGGATGTGGATTATGTTTGTGGCCAACTTGTTTTCATGAAGTATGTGATGAGGTATGTCGACCAAGTGTGTGTGGTAAGGATTTGACATTGTGTCTTGTAGAAATGAATGGAAGCATCAGGATGATTTCCCTTTGGTTTGAGAAGTTAACCAGTGGGATGTTATGGGATGTACCGAAATATCAATGTGCTTACTACATTATTTTACTTGTGTTATTTTATGACTGTTCCATGATGAGGTTTTGGTTGATATTATACAATGTTATGTGCTTTTTTGTTTCCATTCTTTTATCAAAGGGTGTTATTATTCTTCTTCCACTTGTGTAAGAGTGACTTTTTTCCCTTCTTAGTATACTTTTATGATCACCAAACACATATTAAACTATTTTCTAGTGTCCAAGGAGAATATATGGAATGTACTGGACCTTATTATCTCATAAATTTGGGATAGTATCTATGTTATGGATTACTTTTATTTATTAGGTACTTACTTATGTTTTTTCCTTGTATTTCTTGTAGTTAAACTTAACCATGAAAGTGGGATTGATTTTGGATTCATTATATATATGTGTATTGGAGTCGTATGAGGTTGATACATCTTATATCATGACCTTGGTTAGTATTAAGATACAGATACCTAATTTTTTTTTGATATTTCTATAAACTTGGGGAAGGTAGTCACCCTAGGGCCTATTGGAGGTGTGATTCAGGGGTCATTATCTCTTATTTGCCTTTAGGAAGAATGTTCTCAACATCTTGTTATACTTTACATCATATTGAAGATGGAGTGTCATGATAGACAATACTAGGATACCATATTTTTAGAGAATAATGACATGTGTTTCCCTATATTGACCTGTATGGATCATAGTACCAATGGATAAAGCCATAACATCTCTTTCATTTCCAATATGGTTAGTTCTGCAGGAAGATTCCACATGCTCAAAATACCAACACTCTAGACTACATCTATGAATATTTTATACACTATTGTTGCATGTGTGTGTCTTGCACATAAATTTCATCGAGTAGTGCTATAATATCCCACCAATGAAAAGACCACATTAAATGGTTAATGATTCTCACCATTTCCATGTATTACCATCATTCTACTGACTGGCTCCCATTGGGGAACAATCTTTTTCACTACCAGTTCCATCAAATTTGAAACCTCCCACTAATGCAGATGGTGCTAACATTGACATGTCTAATATCTACTGAGGATCCATCTTATTTTCACCTCTCCTATAACATCGCCCACTTTCTTCATGGAATCCTCCATCACAGACTCACTTCCATTGACTCTAGAGGGATCTACCAACCAACATACAAAACTATTCCCTTACTGTCATCCTCCACGAATGAAAACACAAAAATTTGTGAAAAAAAAGTTTTTATTCTAGGATTTTTTGAGGATGATCATGTGCCTTTCCACTCGGCCTCACCCCAACTACATTGAAATAAATTTAATATAATTGAAACAACTATGGAAATAAACTTATTTTTAAAAACCTATTTATCGAAAATTTAAATTTCATTTCAAGAAACTAAGTATACTGGGATTAAAAAATACTAAAACAAATTAGTATGAATTATATATTAAAAATATATTAGTTAGTAACTCATAGAAAATAAAAATAAATAATAGTTAACTTTTGAAAAATAAATTTTCCAATTTTAATTCTTTACAACTATATTTTTGGATTTTATTAGAAAATTAATGTATAAAATATTATAAATTTCATAAAATAGATTGAACATGTTTTTTATGATTATACATACTAATATAAGAATAATACCAATTTAAGGTATTTGTTTTAAGAAAATTTATTTTACATTAAAAACACTATATTTACAAAAACATATATATTTTATAACATTATATTTATTTATGAACGAAATTGAAATTTATGAAAAGTTTTTTAGAAATATTATGTTATTTAAATGTTATTTTTTGTAATTTTAAAAAAATTCTTTAGATTTACAAAATCATATTAGATATATTAGAACATAATTTACATTTCCTCAAATTGTTTTAATGCGTTGTACTTTTTTTCAAAATTAATTTTTTTTTTCAATTTTAAAAATAGACACTAATGAAATGGATTGAAAATTTTGAAAATTTGGATATAATATTCCTAATAATGACCACATTATTTTTAGGTATATTGATATAAGTTACCTTAGTTAAAAACTAGCTACCACTTTAATAAAAAAAATTTAAATACCATAATTAAAAGGTATAAAGGGATTAAAACTTGATAAAAAAATTTGTATAATTGAGTGGATTATTTTTGGATTAACCTTATCCATTTTCAAATAAATTATTTCAATATTTTAGGATTTACATGACATGTGTAACATGTGATAACTTTATATTATGAAGAAATATTTATATGAATTCCATTACCACCACTTATAATGTGGGCCTCTCACGACCCATTCATGAACTAAAAATCATTTTATTATAGTATCCCTACCCTTTCTTCCTTCCCAGAGAATAATATACCAATTTCTTTATATAATGTTCATAGTTGACTAGCCTATTCCACCAATTTACAAGGGATATTCCATGGGAATATGAAAGTTATAAATGTGAGTAATTTTTTTTGAATAAATTACGTTTTTCTTTTTTGAAATATAATAATAAAATCCAAAGGTAATTGTATTGAACCGACCTTAAACATTAAATAATATAGTTAATTCAATTAGATTTCACTTTCATAAATTCCCAAAGAACATTTTGTTTTTTTTAGGGAGTTTATACATAAAATCATACATAAAAAAACATATATTACCAAATAGACACCTCTACTTAATATACATTTATTCACAATATAAATATTTTTTTTGAAAAAAAAAATTAGTTATGTAAAATATATTCAAGGATTTTAACTTTTATTATTTATTTCTTTCTTCCATCCATAAAACTTGTGACAATTTTTTTAAAAAACTGGGATGAGCACAAAAATCCCAATAATGGACAATAAAAAAAAATAAAACATTAGTCCATGGATGAAAACATCTTCACAAAGTTATAACTAAAACACATAAAACACATTTTCATTAGGTTACCTTATGAAAAAAAATAATTCAGACAAAACTAAAGAAATAATACATAAATAAAAAAAGGTATCATGTGGAAATATTTTCATATTACTATTAAATATTAATTATCTATTCCAACTACTCATTGGTTAACCATCCTAGTTTTGCGTGGAATAACCATCATAGTATATTCCATATAATCTCTTTAGTGAAATATAACCGGTTAACTTGGTAACATTACCCAATGCATCAAAGAGCTATAACAAGATCATAGAAGCGTAATTTATAATAGAACCACCCCCCATCATTACATTTTCCTAGAATAATAAAATTATCATTACACATTTATCATTCATAATAGAAACATTTTTAAGGAAAATAAATTTTCCATTTTGAAATCTCATTTCATTTTTATGAATTTGAACACTTATAAATGATTAAAATATATATTTAAATAATAATATAAACATGTAAAGGAAACATAAAATTAATAAGGCTTCATGAATCTGGAAAATACACATATTCCATTGAAGTAAAAACAAAATCATTAAAAACTGTGTGGTAACGTGAAAATAGGATTTTTATAAAGAATTTATCTCACCTTATGTAAAACATCATTCCGTACATGTACTTAATTTCATGGATAATAATCTTATATTAATTAATTACTTAATTAATATCCTTTTTTACAAATATTTAATTCATTACCATTGTATTATGTTCATTTATTGTCATTTATGTGAGTTATAAATATCTGAATCATCGTTCAAGGAGAATTCATTTCATGGATTTATGGTCATTTCTCTTGAGTATAATTATTTGTGTTCTTTGCAAATGGACAAAAAAATCAAGAAGTGGAAAGAAAATGTAATAATATATTACCGAAATTTTTAATTATCCTAGGTATTTTTTTTTCTGATATGTGGGTGATTCATTAGATTGGATTTTAATGATAAATGATTGGTTTGTTTTGTTTTGTTTTTTAACCACTATAAACTAGTTTGTTTTTTTATATTTTTCATATAAAATAGATCTAAAACAATAAAAAGGGTATGATTTGAAAATTTAAATATGATTTAAACCTTATAATAGTTTTATAACTGGCCTTGAATGCGATAATATAAATTTAAAAATCTTTATCCCTGAAGGTGGGGAATCGACATTTTACGGACGATGTATTCATTATAGGATAAAAAGAGAATAGAAGAGGTTTGATGTTGAATATTCCATTAATGTAACAAAATTAATATATATAAATATATATTAATATAGTGTTATAATTCCATTTTGAATAGTGTAGATGAGGTTATGGTTGAATGAAAGAAATAATTAATGAAATAAATAAAGAAGGAAATAATCTTAAAAGGTAAATAATGGATGATTTTACCTCTTGAATATTTTCCACTTAATATATTCTTTAATGAACATTGTTTTCCTATTTTGGTGACACCAAAATTTATTGGATTGGGAAGAGGAATGATAAAGGAAATTGTGAGGATAAGAGGTGGTGAGGGGTGGTTTCTATATTGAGATGAGAGGGGATGTTTTGTTTATTTTATTCATTTGTGTTTTATTTTACCTCAAGACTAATTTTTTTTCGATTATTATGACCAATTATTGTAAATTGTATATGTGATTTTGAAATAATGGGTTATTACATCATTAATGAAAGTGAAATTCACGGGTATTAGATAAATATTAAATACCCCAAATTATGGTATTTTAGAATTAAAAAAATCATCAAATTATGAAAAATACCCAATGAATAACATAAACATTTTTCTATATGTATTATTTTAAAAATGGACAGAATTTTTGGAAAAATAATTTTATTAATATGGGTAATTTAATTTTTAAATTTTTATGACACAGATTTTTCATTGTAATTTTATTAATTATTTGGAAATATTACGAGTCTACGAATTTTGATGACACAAGATTTTGATGCCCGAAGTGGCCAAAATAAATTTTCTAACATTCTTTAAGAATGATTTGTTATCATGCGAGTGGGAATTTGTATCTATTGAACTGGTGCTCAAAATTTAAATCTAAGGACATCGTTGAACTCGTTGCTCCGTTATTCGCTTAAGGAGACCTTAACCTCAACCACAATAGGTCGATAGGAGATGTAGGTTTTTGCGCTTTTCATGAAATATTAAATAAAATAAAAATATTTTATTTTTAAAATATCTTCCCACCTCTCCTTTTAATTTTTGGTTGCGGGAACCATAAGGGGGTGATCAGGAATTTAATACTTGGCATTAAATGCCTAGTTACACAAAATGTGTAACCACCAAACCCTATATTTAATAGGATCCATTAATTCTAATTAAATTAATAACCTCTTAAATTAAGAGTTATATTATCTCTTAACATGGGTTGGATTTTTTTATTCATTTGGAGAAAAGAGGAGGAGGATCATTAGGCTCCTGACAAAGGATGTATCCACGTAGCATATAATAGAGGATCGATGTTCAGGAAACCTGTGTAGCTTGTGGCGGGATGAAGAATGTCGACATGTCATCTTCAACTACAAGCACTCTCCAATGATTCGAGGTAGGATTTTCTCTTGATTGCAATTTAATTTAAAATTGATTAGATCTTCTTGAGCTACATGATACCAATCTAACGCAGAGGGTGTTGGCCAAACAGACACAACCTGATCACTCTGATACCCCATGGATTGATGTGTTCCTCGCTGGAATATTGTAGAGTTGAGTGGAACCCAACCACGTTGGGATAGATGCGAGGGTGATGTCCCAAGTCACACAAATACTCCTTCCTATTGAAGAATGGGACAACAGAGCTCACCCAATGATCCGCGGAAGTTCTCCTGTGACCGGTGATGGCGGCCGACACCGACAGGGTATAGGTGGCAGTCAACACAGCAGCCTTCCAAGATGGAAGTGGCGGTACAACCACACCATCAGAGGAGGCCATAGTGTGTCAGCCGCAGTGGAGGAGGGAGGCGACCAACATGCCGTGTTGCAACATGAAAGTAGGGAGGCCCGCCTCCACACTTCCAGTAGATGAGGAGGCCATGGCTATCAAGTTGCAGTCACACACTAGGGCATTCGGGCCCAAGCAGACCACTTGTGGAGAAGTAGCACCATCAAGCCACTTGAAGGGGAGCCAGTCAAAATATCGATCAGCTACATCACGCCAAGCAGGAACCTCTTTAGAGAGTCCCAAATGCAAGCAGGCGGCGCCACATGGCGTCGCCGTGTATTTCAGAACCACACAACCCTTGTCATGTTCGGGAATCAGGGGGGCTCCCTGGGTATCATCTAGGGTAGGCTATACAATGGCGGACCACACCTAGTCACGGGCCCCACCGAGTGGGCCGCCCCAAGCGGGAAATTCCTAGTGGTCCCCACCCACTGGGCCGGGCCACACACTTTGTTGGCCGCTGCAGACCTAGACCGGGTCAGACCGGACCCGGGCCCCATAAGACCCAAATACGCCTTTTTGGACATATCTTTTGAACCCGGTGTCTATTTCATGAATCGTCTACATCTCTAGAATACATGCATAAAGATGGTTATTTTGGTATAATCCACTGGACTATTGGATAAAATTTGAGTACAACTGGGTAGGATTAAACTCAAATCCAATTGGGCCCTCGGAACAGAAATGCTAGTAACTTATAGACTGTGTGTCTGATTGATGTGTCATCTGTCACAATGGTTACCCAATGATGTGATAGACCTTCATGATACATCTTTGTGGGACTTCGTGGTAGTTGAAGTATCGACTGATGGCTTGAGATGCAGATACTCACTGAATCAAGCATGCATAGTGTGGGAACTCTATGGATTGATGTAAATAAAGAACCTTTGGATCCTATGTGGGTGAACATATACTGATCTTGTGTGGGTCATCATCAGATCCTGTGTGGGTCATCTTCTAATCCTGTGAGGTTCACCTTCAGATATTGTTTGGTTCATCTTCGGATCCTGTGTGGGTCAACATCTTCATATCATGTGTGAGTCATCATTGATCATGTTTTGGTCAAAAACATACCTTCTTGATGAATTAATATTATCTATAAATACAAATAATCATCTATAATTCTGTACATATGTTAAACCTAGTGTGATCTGAGTCATTACAGTTGTGGTACACATCCATGTGGTGATACATTCATGGTATTCTTCACTGTGGTGTTACCTTTCTCATAATTACCTTCATGGTGTTACCTATGTGGTATTCATTCCATCGTGGAACTTCTGTGATTTTGGATGTAGAGTTGGGACTCGTGTATCCTCATGAACGAGATGTGAATACATTATAACATAGGTATATTAATGGGTATATTCCTATGTAGGTTTGATAGTTGTTTTCATTCTTTGTGATTATGGTATTTCTTTGTGGTTTATCCTTTGTGAATTCTGAGACCTATGGGGGTCTGGAGGTTCCTATTTATGGTTGTTATACTCACCCCTGCATGGGATACTCCCGCACCTTTATGTGTCCCTTACAGATGTTGGACAACATTGATTGGGGCTAAGGGTGTCATAACTAGAGGCAGCTCGGAGGTGGACCGTTAGACGAGATGAACATTGGATAGACCATTCGAGAGTGGTACCTACCCTTCTGGTAGAATCCTTGGCAGGTTTTCATAAGAGATGTTTTCAGTTTTACTTGTACATTCCAGTTGGGATTGTATTCTCGCCCCTTTAATTATTGTAATCACCATATTTTCTATATAGTTTACATTATGCTTGTATCTTACTATGTGCATGGATTGCATGAGTATACAGGTTAAAAGGTAATGCCTTACCGGTTTTAGGGACATGCCTTTCTGCTGCTAGTCGCCCGTCCCTGGCCTATGTAAGGTGTTCTTAGGGTAGTCATGGCATGGGTCCCAGGGAATGGGTGGTAAAAAATTGGAATCAGAGGAGTCGGTTCTACTGGAGAACTTGGAATATGATATTTTGATTTGTCAACAATGTTATGTGTAATGAGTGTGATTTTGCGTTTGGGTAATACAATGATGGAGTGGCAGCTGACATATCCATACACCAGGACCCTAACTTCTTATTTATGACTCAATGAATGAGAACATTATTTGCGTGTTTGTTTTTGATATATTTTCATTTCATACATTTTGAGTCAACTCACCAGGTATAACTTATTGAATGTGGCATACCAGTTTTTTTAGGATTCCTCCATGCAGATCGCCAGCTAGGGTTCTAGGTAGAGTGCGTAATGAAAACCCACCGAGCGATAAGGCTTTCAGTGCAGGGACCCCTTTTGGAAGTTATACCATTAGGTGGTGCTCCAGGATCATCACTACCAATTGGGTAGTTGATTCCACTAGCCCCAGAAGCAGAGGGTTCACACCAATTGAGTACATTGCATGAGTTTCAGTGCCAGAGGCCATTGTGGTTCTGGGGAGAGATGGATCCACAGGCTGCTGAGGACTGGATGGATTTGTGGCCAGAGTTTTCTGATTGGTAGGGACGCCTGTCAATTTTATGGTCATCCTTGTAGCCGGTCTTCTTCAGGCAGTAGCGGGGAGATGATGGAACTTGATGCTCTAGTTTCATGATGAGGCCACTCTCCTCTGTGTAGACTTCAAGATAATTTTCAAGGTAGATTTCATCCCAACAACTGTACGATCTATCCATATACAGGAGTTTATCCACTTTTAGTAGGGCAGTATGACCATGGCTCAATATTACGTGAGGTTCAACGACCTCTCGCGCTACACTGCTGACATGTTGTGAGTCCCTTTCTCTGGGACCCGTACCTTTGAGTAGGGGATCAGATAGAAGATTAGAGATTCGATGATTTCTCTCAACATCCTGAAATAGGCTGGGGTTATAGAGAGAGAACTCTTACTGGAGAGTTTCGTTGATGAGAAGCCAGTAGTAGTGACACCCACAACCAGATGTCCCATAGCTGAGTCATCACCAGATGGCATCAGACTGATAACACAGAGGTCCATGAGGACCAGACCTACTGATGTACAACCACATGATAAAAAGTCATTTGCGTGTGGTTCTCGAGACAAATTTGGAAAATAAACGAGTAGGCAGTGCCACTTGTGTGGCGGTCAGTGTCACATGGCTCGCGACTTCCTGACCCACTATATAGACGACCATTAGATGATCGAAGGTCTGCAAGGGAAGAGTAAAATATTTGATTAAGAAGGTTCCCTGGTAGAAGGCGGATGTGGAAAAGGGGATGGCTATGTATAAGGTGGTGTGTGGTGAATCAAGGATCAATAGCCACCTCCTCTTGGTGGTCCACCCCGACCATAGGGAGTAGGTGGATTGGGACGTGCTTAGCTCCAGGCAGCTGAGGTCTATGATCACGACACTCCATAGATGATACGAGGTATGATGTATGTCTACTCCTCCTTAACTGTGGTACATATAGACATAGGTTCCAGTCACTTTTTTATTTCCACAACCTCTTTCGGTGCTCAGGGATCTTGATGGGATTGTTGGCTCGATCCATATGGCTAGATAAACCTATGGGAGAGGATTTGACGAGTACACACGGGTACAGTCAGTGTGGGCTTACTATATGAAGAGAGATCTTTTGTTAGGATCTCCTAGTAGTAACTTCAAGGCCTTACAATGTCTTCTTGGTTATGGACCGGTTATCCAGAATCCATGCTCTGAATGACTGTATTAGACGTAATGTTAGGTGTGTCTGCACCGATGGGACAAGATTTTCTATCACTGGTGAGAAGGGAACCTATGCAACGCATGATGGACATACCCGGAGAAGGGTGCAGCTAATCACACATCAGTGGGCTAGCCTACCCTTGACGCGGTTGATGTTGAGAGTCTGAGCTATCCTGTTGTGGTGGACCAGTACACTGATGTTTTCCCAGATGATGTATTGGGTCTACCTCCTCTTAGAGAGGTGGGCTTTTTATCAAATTATACCCCTGGATGACACCGATATCTACATTAGTATATCAGATGGCTCCTGAAAATCTTCGAGAGCAACGAGTATACTGGTGGACTTGCATAACAAGGGGTTCATTAGGCCTATTATTTCTACTTGGGAAGCCACAATTTTGTTCACCACAAAGGTAAATGGGTGTTTGGGACTCTATAAAGACTATCGAAGCATGAACTAGGTGACCATAAGGATATATTGCCCAGTAGTGCTCATGGGACTCATGAACATGATCTTCCAACCATACCTCGATCACTTTGTGGTAGTCATCAGCGATGAAATCCTAGTATAATTAGCTATAGTGGAAGAGCATTACTATCACTTGCAGATAGTTATGGACACACATCTAGAGAACCATCTTTATGGTAAGCTCTCAAAGTTCTTTTTCAGGATTCGAGAGGTTCACATCCTAGGACACATATTCTCGGAGGCTGGAGTTCCAGTGGATACAATGAAGAATGTGGTTGTTTTTTCTTGGGAGCCACCTAGGAGTGTGACGGAGGTGCGGAGTTTCCTGGGTTTTCTTGGATACAACCAGAGGTTTCTTCCATACATATCTAGAGTTGCAATAGCCTTATCTGCATTAATGTAGAAGAAGAAACCCTTTGTGTGGTCAGATAGATGCCAGTTGAGTTTTCATCAGCTGAGGTAGAGACTAAGAAGTTACCCCATCTTGAGGCTACCAAAGGAGGGATTTCGATACATAGTCTACTGTAACACATCAGGGATGGGTCATGGGTGTATCCTGATGAATGATATAGTAGTGATTGCCTATGGTTATCGATTTCCAATTTAGAATGAGAAGAACTACTCTATCCATGACCTAGATTTAGCAGTAGTGGTCTTCGTCTTGAATATGTGGTGTCATTTTTTATTGGTGAACGTTTTATAGTTTACTATGATCACACTGGTCTCAAGAATATCTTCTCTCATAAGGACCTGAAACTGAGACATCAGTGTTGTAATGATTTCCTCCACAACAATGACTTCGAGATAGTCTATGATCTTGGAAACGGGAACATTATAGTAGATGCACTCAGAAAAAGATATGGTATATAGTTTCAGAGAAATGCGATGGAGGAGCTGGCCACTTTGCAGATATCTTACCTTGATCGAGATGGAGCAGCTTATCTTCAGTCTCTAACAGTCACTCGAGAACTCCTTCAGCGAGTCAAGGAAGCACTGATTGGGTATACTGACTGTGAGGCTCAACGTCCTCAAGTATCCACAGGATAGTCACCTGAGTGATTTTCTTATAGTGGGGAGCACGTCATCCTATTCAGAGGGCATACTATGGTACCATTTATTCTACAGGGGGATGTGTTGAGGGAGTTTGATACTTCCCCTCTAGTGGTACATACATGAGTTTTGAAGATGTACGAGGACCTTTGGCATCATCACTAGTGGTCAGGAATGAAATAAGCAATAGCAGAGTTTGCTTCATGTTGCTTCAGTTGACAGCATGTGAAGGTCGATCATTAGGTTCCTGCAGGCTTAGTTCAGCCACTATTGGTGACATGGTGGAAGTGAGATTGAATTTCCTTGGACTTTGTGACATGACTCCCACACATGCCCATGGGACATGATTCCATCTGGGTGATCATTGACCGAATCACCGAGTTGGACCACATCCTATATATTAGAGAGCGGTGTTTAGTAAAGGGCTTGGGACACATCTAATAATATGATATTTATTGCTTCATGGAGTTCCCTTGATGGTTGTATTAAATCAGGATGCACATTTTACTTCTATTCAATGGAAGGGGTTGCAGGAGGCTTTTAGGACTCAGCTTCGATGGAGCATCACCTTTCATCCTCAGTGGGATGGTAAGACGATGTAGACCATTCAAACCATTATGGACATGTTGCAAACTTGCGTCCTTGATTTCTATTAGGGAGGATCACATCATGATTATAGAATTCACATAAAATAACAGTTATCACTCCACTATCAGTATGGCGCCATTCGAGGCATTGTTCGGGCAACCTTGTAGATCACCTTTGTGCTTGACAGACAAAGGGGAGTTAGCACTAATGGAAACAGAGATGGTATGATCTACCATGGATAAGGTTCAGATCATTTAGGCACGGATGAAGACTACACAGAGTAGGGAGATGTCTTATGATGATAGGATATAGAGACCTCTGAAGTTCGAGTATAATTACCATGTATTTCTACAAGTCTCACTCAATGAGGTTTGTGGTGATTTTTTATGGGAGGAATGTTTTCTCCATTGTTCATCAGACCCTTTCAAGTCCTCATCTGAGTTGGAGAGGTGGGATACCGCTTAGAACTTCCCCCGTAGTTTCACCAGATTCTCGAGGTTTTCCACATATCCTAAATGAGGATGTACGTGCGCGATCCTGTACATATATTTGACTAGGGAGAGTTGGACATCGATGATGGGAAGACTTTTTTGAGAGGTTCCAATAGATATTGAGGACCAACAGGAGAGAGTCCTTATTAGTCGATCGATACCTCTGGTGCATGTATGTTGGAAGTATTGGAACCACTAGGAGATCCTATGGAAGCATGAATATCATATTCATGCGTAGTACTCCCACTTGATTCCCTAGTTTGGGTTATGGATTTCCGGGATGCAATGCACTGAGGTTGGGAGAATGTAAAGACCCATATTTTTCCATGTAATTTTCTAATTACATGGAAATATTATGTGTCTGTGAATTTTGATGGCATGTGATTCCAAGACCCGAATTGGACATGATGAATTTCCAAACATTATTTATGTACATTTAGTTAACATGTGAGTGGGAATTTTTACCTTTTGATATGGTGCTCATAATTGAAATATGAGAACACCATTGAACTCATAGCGCCGTTATTTGCTTAAGGAGTACATAAAATAAACCATAGTAGGTTGAGAGGATAAGTTGGTTTTTTCTCTTTTCATGGAACATTGAATAAAATAAATATATTTTATTTTTAAAATATCCTTCCACCTATAATTTTAATTTTTCATGGTGCGGACCACAATAGGATGGTCAGACATTTAATACTGGGAAATAAATGCCTCATAACCAAAAATGTGTAACCACAAAACCTTGTAATTAATAGGATTTTTTAATTATAATTTAGTGATTCAGCTATTAAATTAAGAGTTATATTACAACTTCCCTTGGGGTGGATGTTTGTTTTTTGTTACTGAAAGGTGGGGAGGATGTTGAGGTTCCTTATGTTGAACGGATCTACCGAACAAAGAATGAATGACTGATGTTTGAGCAATCGTTGTAGATTGTTACGGGAAGACGAATGTCGACCTATCATCTTCAGAGCACTCTCCATGGATTTGAGGTATGGTTTTATCTGGATTGTTCCTCATTAATTATACGTGGATTCAATCTTCTCGAGCTACATGATATCAAACGAATGTGGAGGGCGTGGGAGAAATGAACACAACCTGATTCTTCCCTCTATGACAGACCATACCCCGCCATGCGCCACGCTTAGCGCCCCCACCCCTTTGCGGACGGGGCCAGACCCCGGCCCCACTAAACCCAGATAGGCCTTTTTTCTATATCTTTAGAAATAGGTGTCTGTTTGACAAACCAGTAGCAGTTCCAGAATCCTTTTACCAATATGGATCTTTTGGTATACTTCCCATGAGTAGTGGATAATTTTTGAGTATGGTCGGGTTGGATCGAACCCAAATCCAATTGTGCCCTCAGAATAGAATCACTAATAACATACCGACAGTGCGTCTGATTGGCGCTTTGTCTATCGCATTGGGTCTCTTATGACGTGACGGACCTTGGTGATAATTATTTGTGGTAAATAGTGGCTATTGATGTATAAAACTACGACTTGATGAGAATATCCTCTCAGAATCAAGAGTGTGTAGTGAGGGAACCCTATGGTTGGTTGTACATGAAGAATCTTCGGATCATGTGTGAGTCTGCCTCTATAGATCCTGTGTGGGTCTTCTTCAGATCATGTGTGGGTCATCTTCTTATCCTGTGTAGGTAATATTCAGATCCTATGTAGGCCATCTTCAGATCCAGTGTGGGTCAGGATCTTCGGATTCGATGTGGGTCATCATCAATCATGTGTCGGTCAACAACAATGCTTTTAAACGAAGTTAGATGATCTAGAAATATATCGAATAATTTATACTTCCTTACTTATGTTATAAATTATGTGAGTTGAGTCTTTAACTTTATGGTACACTTCTGTGTGGTGATATCTTCATGGTATTTTTATTTCTGGATTTACTTTTGTGGTACATACCTTCGTGGTGTTAACTTTGTGGAATTCTTTTCATCGTGGAAGAACTATGGTTTTGGCCAAAGAGTTGGGCCTTGTGTTTCCTAATGAATGGGATAGGAATACATGATATGTTAGGTATATTTATGGGCATATACCTATGTAGGGTTGACTATTGTTTTGGGGATTTGTGATTATGGAATTGCTTTTTGGGTAATCCTTTGTGGATTCTGAGTGACCTTCGGGGTTATCGGGGTCCTTACTGAGTATTTTTATACTCACCCTTGCACGGGCTGTGCCTGCACCTTGATGTGTCCAGTCCAGATGAAAAATAAAATGGATGTAGGATGAGGGTTCCAAGACTGGATATTTCTCAGAGGTGGAAAATTAGACAAGATGAAACGTGGAGATGTACATTCGAGAGCTATATCTAACTTTCAGGTAGAATCCTTAGTAGGATTTCACAGGAGCTGTTTTCAGTTTATCTTTTACTTTCTATTTGGTATTGTATTTCATCCCCTTTACATAATGTACTCACCCTATTTTCTATATAGTTTACCTTGTGACTGTATCATTTTATGTGCTTGGATTTCCTGATATTGTAGGATAAAGGGAAATGTCTTCCCAGTTTTTGGGATATGCCTTTTCGATGCTAGTCGCCATCCCCTGGCCTATGGGAGGTGGGAAAGGAGTTTTCATGGCATGAGTCCTGAGGAATGGGTCGTGACCATATTAAACAAATCCTTTATTTGAAAATATCAATTTTAACATTATTACTAAATTTATGATTCTTTGGAAAATTAATTATGGTTTCATAAAATTATTTCATAACCTAAATAAAACAAAAAATTATTTTATGGATATATTTTATAAAAAATAAATTAACATTTTAATACTTATATTAATTATAAAATTTTAAATAAACATTTTTGTATTAAAAAAATGACACCTGATTTAACCTTTTAAAACATTTATTTAATTTCTCCATGATTTAAATTTATTATATTTTAATTTCTGAGATACATAAATTTTATTTTTACATTAATAAGTGAGGTAATTAATTAAATGGCTAGATTACTTTTCATAATGATCACATTACTATTAAAATAATCGAGTTCATTTACCATTAATATAGATTCCTTAATTTATATGAATACTTAATAATTTTTATTGAATTTATGTTTTTAAATCCATAACAAAAAAAATCATTCAATATATACCTGGGTTATTATATTCCCCCCCACATGTTAAACGTGAATCCTCATTTTTTTTCATTAATTAAAAAATTTAGGATTTATTTCTCTCATAACATTTCATATTCCCATATTGCTTCTTGAACAATGAGGGATATCTGTAACATCTTTACAAGGTGAATTACATTTTTTCAAAATAATTTCTCTCCATGGTATTGAATCTGAATAGGTTTTCACTAACTAGATAGGTTATCTTCTAAGTGTACTACAATGGGGTTTAAAACATATGATGAATCTAGAAAATAATTTCATATAAATGAAAAATTGAAAACATTATGTACGTAGGATAATTTGTTCCAATGATACTCAGTATTTAATTGATTCAACATTTTCTAGGATTTCAAAGGGCATAATTAATCATGGAAATTTTTTTCCCATATCACTAAAACACATGAAACATTTCCATATTGAGTCTTTGAGAAACTCATGAAACAAATACTATGAATGAATGATATTTCCTCCAGTTATCTACGTATATTTTATTCATTCATTGAGTTTTCCACAACCATCACTAAATCAAATAAACATTAATTCCCACTTCCTCTAAATAATAATTCCCCAAAAAAATTCTATCCGCTAATTATTCAGGAAAATATAGAGTTCCACACCACCTTCCAAATAATTAATAAAATGGAACCATCTGTATAATGGAACAAAAACTATTATTATAATAAACCTCATCCAAATAATGACATGTAACATAACATTCTTGGTAATCCATTGAACATTATTAATCCATATCATACATTGTCTAAATCATTCACTCAGATTCTTCATCATATTAAGGAAGAAATGAAACACAAAAAATTAATACAGTTACAAATGATTTGAAAAGGCCCTTTTTAAAAGATTGAAGCGAACATGAGATCATGATCATACAAAATAGAGAGAGGAACACAATGTAACCTAACTATCTATTTATTGTATTATCCAAAAATATGATATAATGTCATTATTTCTCTAATAAGAAGAAAATATTCATATTTATTCAGTCGATCAAAAATACCCCAAATACCATTGTTTCAATTAAATGTTATTGATAATTCAACTATGAAATCAAGGAATATATTTTAACATTTCCACTCTAGCACTTGAAAAGGATAAATCTCCCCTTTAGTACTTTTTGCTGTTAATTTAACTATTGAAAATTCAATCATCTCATGGTAAAGTTAGAAACATAACTTTTCATTATATCACACTAGTATTACTCTTGTTGGTCTATATACATCTTAGTGATTTGAAGATGAACTAAAAATATGGAACTTTGGTATTATCATAATAACTCATTCTTCAACTATGAATCAAAAGGTAGAAATAACCTCTTTGAAAATATTAAAAACAATATTTATTAATGTTAAATTTATAAAACATACAATTCTTAAAAAAAATTATACCATTTTCTAAAACTCAGGGTATTTCATATATGCTTTCATAATTCTGTCTGATAGGTACAACGTCACTAAAACCTGAAACATGAGATAGGAATTTCCGGACCCAATAACATATAATCCAAATTTCGTAAAATCATTAACAAATGTTCATGTTCCAAAATTAATGTAGTTAATGTAGCTTGATGTTTTCAACTCAAGTCATTCACCAGTTTTTTTCTATTCTAGTATGGTAATTGATAATTTAATACTGATCCTTTTCTAGTTCCAGTCATCGTCATTCCCTCATGTTTAATTACTTCTAATTGAATATATATTTTAATCTTTTATGATAAGTACATATTTCAAACTTCTCTCCATATAATTTATGTATAAATATTTATAATTTTTAAAGCATATATACTAATTCTTAATCATATTTGGGAGAATTTAACTCAAGAGGATTCAATTTACATGAGATATAATCAATTACCTGATCATTTATTATTAGAAAACTTCTTATTACATTTAAATAAGTATCACTATATAAAAAATCTTCATTTCTTTAAGGTAGCTACAAAATTTGATCATTCACTTATCTCTGTTTCAATTCATGAAACAAATCATCACATTCTTCCATCCTGATAAATTTAATCTATTTTCATATTTACATAGTTATTGGGATAGATAACTATGCCAAATATTTTTACAAACCACAAGAAATTTACTTATAATCTAAGGAAATTCGCAATATCAGAAACATTTTTAGGTCTTTTCCATTCACCAACCACTTCTTATTGGACTTTATCAACTATTTTTCTATCTTTATTCACAATGTAACTGAGTAATGAAATATTTTTTATCTGTAAACAAAATTTTAAAAAATTTCTACATAAATTAATTTCTTTTAGTCCTTTTTGATCAATAATAAAATGTTAATCCTGATTATCCTAAATTTTCAAAAAAAAATCTCATAAATAAAACAAGAAAAAAACAATCCAAATATTCAAGGAAGACTCTATTCGTAAGACTCGTAAATATAGTAGAATAATTTTTAATCCAAAGGGCATAATAAAAATCTCATAATTCCTATATCATGTAAAATTTTATATTTTAAAAACATTAATCTCCCTCAACATTAGCTGATGGTACATGCACATCAAGTTAATCTAAAAAAATACTATGATCCCATTATTTTATCAATGAATTGATCAATCTGAGGAAAATGATACTTAATATTAATAGTGATTTTATTCAATTATCTATTATCAATAAAAATCTCTATAGGACCATATTCGTTTTTAATAGATAAATAAGAGAACCCCATGGATAAGTTAGCATATGATTGAAACATTTATCTATAAATTGCTACAATAACTTTTTCAATTCAAGATGTTCTACTCGTGGCATATAATAATGGGTTTTTGAAATAGGGTTTTCATTTGGAACTAAATAAAAAATAAACTAAACCTTATAATAAGATATAATACCTGTATACTCATAAGAGAAAACATCCAAATACTCAATTAGCACTAGAAAATTGTTAATCCAAACAGTTCCTTTTTTAATAATATATCATTGATAAAATTAATTTCCATATTTTAAATGATTCCAAGATTCCTAAAATGTTATCATTTGTGTTGGTTCATTATTTTCTACAATCTGAGACTCTTACTAGAAAAAAATTAACTAAATCTTTTGTCAATCTTCACATTGTAAATAATAATCGAATCCATACCCAAAATAACTTTTAATTCTACCTGAGGAAAGACAAAATGTTTTTCAAAAAAAAAAATTCAAAGCACATCAACATGAATTTTATTATAATATACTTTTTTACCTTATTATATTTCCTAGTTGTTTTAACCATATGTTATGGATTCATTTATTGAGATGAAATTTCCAATTTAGCAGAAAATATATTAGATATGAAATTATCTGTAAACCCTAAAACAAACTAGAAAACATAAAAATATAGGTACAAAAATAATGTGACAAATATCAATTCATTATACGGTGCGTAATTAAATGAATTAGTTGAAAAGTATTTAACCACAACATTCCTTATAATAGTATGACGGATTTTCATCATTTGGGTTCCTCTTTGAAAACTCGTTTTCATACGGATCCATCTAATTACATTGAAATCAATTTACAATCAATATATCAGAATTTTTCTTACGACTAACGTGACATTTTTCATTGTAACTACAATAAATTTTCTTAAACATCCAATATTGAAAACACTATGTATAATTGAAAAGAAATTTTCCAATATTTTTTAACATAATTCATGAAAGCTAAAAACATTATTTTTTTACTATAAAATTAATCTGATTCAATCTTTCCATTTTACGTCTACTTCATCATTTTTTTTATATCAAATAATACATGAACATAATAAAACTTAATTTCTCCCTTTTATTTACATTATAAATGTTTTTATAACTTTTGAATTAATAAGATTCTAATTCCTGTGGATATTTTGGAAACAAAACTGATTAAAATGATTTATTTTACTATCAATATCCAAGATAAAATATTGAACATACCTTTCTAAGCAAGTGAACTTTTATTCACATGTAGAAACTGGATCATTGTCTGGTATTAATTAGATTAATTTTTTTTCAACCCTAATTCGAGTATCCTTAGAGAAATATTTCTCATAGATTATTTGGAATTCATCCCATTCTAAAGCATAAGTCTCTTAACTATCCCTGATATTACTGACCATTGACCTCCACTGGTTAGCTACACCTTTAAAACAATATATAGAAATACTACCCTATAGATCGATAAACACCCCCAATATCAAAAATATTTTTTGTATTCAATCTACACTTTAGTACCAATGGGTTAGAAGAACCAGTAAATGTAGGAGGGTGTTTCCCCATAAAATAACCCCCCACTAACATATTACTCTGATGTTGATCTAGATAATATTGTTCATGGATTACAGTACCATTTCAATCCTTTATCAGAAGATCCATTACTATCCAAAATTGTTCAATTCCAATTCCCACAATTCTAAGGTGAGGATTCAAATGTATATCTCCCTATCAATGTCATTTTACTTTATCTTCCCTATTTATTTAGATTTGAACCATTGTGAACAGACATATTTTAGATGAAACAACATGGTAATTTTTAAATATATATCATTTAAACTTCACTATAATGTATAAATCAATTATTGGTATTCTATTTTAATAATACTACCCCTTAATTTTTTCTAAACATTGCATATAATCCAATAATGATGACCCAACCATAAACATTACATAATCCATTTAATCTAATTATAATTCCCATTAATACATTATCTGAGATCATTTATGTTTATCGATTAAAAGAATTATGAAATAATATCATGCATATATAAGAATATATTGAAACATAGAAACATATACTCAATATCCATTTTTTACGATATAAAACATTTAGAATAATACATGACTTATATAAGTAACAAATAAATATGACTTAAAACATAAATTATTACTTTCCCTTACTCATATATAAATCCTATATATTTTTTTAAAAATTGAGACGAGAAAATTAGTATTAATAAATGACATAGAAATGAATAATGAAATTAGTAGTCCATGAATGAAAGCATTTTCACAATGTAATAACTATTACACATAGAACATAAGATTGTTTTTCCTAAGATAAAAATTCATAAGTTTCCATTAAAACCATAGAAACAATAAATAAATAATAAAAGATAACTTTTGGAGTAATTTTACAGTAAATATTAGATATAAATTTTACCTCCTGACTAGTTATGGAGTGACCATCTTGGTTAAACACATAATAACCATTAGAGTATAATCCCATGATCTCTTAGGAGAAACATATCCAATTAACTCGATACCTTTACAAAATGAATTGGAAATCTATAATGGGATCACCCACCATCAGCTTATTTGAGAAACACCTATCATTATAAAAATTACCAGAATTATGAAATGATAAAAAAACATAATTCTTTCATAAATAAAACATTCTTTAGGGAAACAATTTTTCATTTGAAAATAAATTTTCGTTTTTTAGAATCCACACACTTATAAATGAAATAGATATATTTGGATATAAACTATTAAATGAAAAATAAAACAATAAGGCACTATTAAAGTGGGTAAATCTAATTTTCTATTTATTCTATAGAATATTAGTTTAATAAAGATATTTGTAACATGAAACCCAGATTTTTAAAAATATTTTTTTACCTTATGCTAAAAATTATTTTACATTTGATTGTAATTTCCGAGATAATAAAGTTATATTCATTAATTTATTAATATAGATGAATTTAAACATATATTTTATTTATTACCATTATATTATGTTTATTTTTTGGATTTATAGAAGTTATAGATATCAAAATCATTGTTCCATGTGTATTCATTTCATAATTTTATTGTCAGTTCCCTTGAGTTTAATTATGAGATATCAACTCAAATGGATAAAAATCTCTAATATTTGAAATAGATGGAATTAATATGTTCTTATAAGTTTAAATGATGCCATATATATATATATATATCTTATATGATGATGATTCATTAGAATTAATATTAATGATATTTGTTCGGTTTGTTTTGGTGTGTTTTCTTACCATCCCAGAGTCCTTTGTGTTTATATAATATTATTTCTATAAATTAGTTACAAAACATTAAAAAGATAAAATATACATATAAAAATATTATTTAACCATCATAATATTCTTATGAACATCATTGATGGTCGTAAAATAAAATGAAACTCACCATCCATGAAGGGGGTGAATGGAAATGTCATGGATGATGATTCAATTTTTTAGGATAAGAGGAGAAGAGAAGAGGATAAATGATTGATATTCCATTAACACAAAAAATTAAATTATTTATATTATAATGGCGTTCTTATTTATGTTTTTATAGGGGTGGGGAGGATAGGGTATAAATAATGATAGAAATAAATACATTTATTAAAATTTTAAAAGAGATAGAATAGAGGAGTTTTCCTCATGAATATCATCTCCTTGAGAACCCATTTATGAAACTCGATTATGTTCCTTTGGTGAGACCATTAGGTATTGGATTTGGGGGAGAGTCTTGTTAAGTTAATTGGGAAGAATATATAAAATCTTATTGTGTTATAATATGTGTGGTGAAGAGGTTACGAGTGGTGGTATTTATAGGGAGAGAGTGGTGTTTTGATTATTCTATTAATTATTTTATTATTTTCGATAAATATTATAAATAGTATTGATTCATATGATTATGTATAGTATATTGTACATTTGAGTTATAATAATTGGGTTCTTACACCAGAAATGACTCAACAATTTATGTATTTATCTTACAATGTTAAAGACCATAAATTACTATATTTCACCAGTCACAAGAAATTAAACTATTTCATAAAAATCCAAAAAATACCACTATCCATTTTTGACATTTATATTTAAAAAATGGTTTTTATTTTTTGTAAATAATTTTCTAAATATGAGAAATTTAATTTTAAAATAAATTCATTACTTATATTAAAAATAGAGATTTTAATATTATAGATGATTTTATAATTCATTGAAAAATTTATTATAGTGTCATAAAATTATATTTAAATTTAAATAAAAAAATATTAAATAATGACTTTTTTTAAAAATATATTATATTATTAATCATTATATTAATTATAAAATTAGAAAATAAATATTCATGTTTCAAAAACATTCTAACACTTAAATAATTATATTTAAAACATTTATTTACAATTTAATTGATATAGATATATCATATTTTCATTTATGAGAAACATAAATTATATTTACACTGTTATAAGTGAGGTTATAATTCTAATGGACATATTATTATTTCAAATGGTCACATTTCCATTCCAAAAGACATGTTACTATTACATTTGTATAGATTCCTTAATTTTATTAAATACCACTTATTACATTACAAATTTATCATAAAGTTTACTATTTAATTATTGAATAAAAAAATATTATAGAAGTTCCTCGGATTTTAGTAATAATGGAAAAATTGTTGGTTGTATTATTAATTTTCTAATTCTATGGTAACAATCCATGATCACATTTTTCTTTTCTATTAAAAAAAACAACCTTGTAGTTCATAAGTTTTGAGGACTATGATATCCCTAACGCAACATGTTTCATTTTCATTAAACCAATTACTTGTATAGAATAAAATTAGAATTAAATAACCGGCTATTATATGTTTATCATGTTTGTTTCTATAATTTTTTAAAAATATTTCTCCTTTATCCCATTCTATGAAAAATGAAACAACCAACCACATGTACTTGTAGATTACCACCTCAATAGAATGATTCATTTTATTCCACTTTTCATCATCACCATACAAGAATGGTCATGAAAATAATATCAAAGAATTAATATTATGGTTATGATATCATTCAGGTTTTGGTATTATAACATGGATAAACTAATAATGTTTTGACTGATAAAGTATTATTATAAATTTAATCATTTAAAATGAGCAAACTAAGAGGAAAACAAATCATTCATTCTATGTATGAACTTATATATATATATATATCATATTTATAGTTTTTTTTAATTATGATATTTCAAACTAATAACCACCAAATTAGATCATTATGACTATGGTGTAATTATATTACAACAAATAATCATCTAAATCACAAATTAATCATGGTCGAAATATGTTTGGGTAGGTTTATCCCCCTATATGAACAATAATATGAATTTATATCATTGATTACTATGATAAATTAATTATACCTATGTTATGTTATAAATATATAAATAATTTATTTTTTTTCTATTATATTCATATCATCATCAAACTCATTAAGTTAGAAAGCACCTTTAATTCATTAAAAGTCACTCAAACGTGATCCTTGATGATTTTATCTTCAAGGACCATAAACAAAACAACCATTGAACATAATTATGGATTTATAAAACATTTTTTAGTATCTATTATGCTACTTTATATTACCTAAAAGTAATTTAAATTCATTAAACAATTTACACCAAATCATTTTTTACAAAACTATTACAATGTGATAAAGATTAGTTACACCCTGTATTAAATATAAGATAAAACTAATATATATTTATAATGACTGAAAATAATGAGTGTATGTGGATATAGTTATGAATGAGGAAATTATATATATATATTTATATATTTAATTATCAAACGTTAAATATTTATAGTATTTTTTGGTAGTGAAGAATGAATTCTATCCCAGGTAAGGGTCATTATATCAAATTAATCTCATTGAGAAATATTTTCTAATATTAACAAAATCTCATTTATATGGTTCACATAATACCTATTTATGATATCGTATCATGTATTATCTTTTAGGATTTATATTTTAATTTCAATTACACTCCTTCACTTTTAATCATTTTTTATAAAATTTTAACCCATGACGCAATGGTTTTCCAGGTCCCAATTTTGATTATTAATGACATGTTAAATGATATGAAAAATGTTTCCTTATTATAATGTCCTATTTATTTACAAAAAGATTAATTTTTTATAATTATTTTTATTTTAATTCATGACATATATAATAAAAAAATTAATTTATTCAAATTATTTTGACTCATTTTTCACCCCAGGTGTAAGAGTTTTTAAAAAACTAACTTTTATTTATTGAGTCCTGATCATTAAAATAAAATAAATATATTTTACTTAGAGAAATTATTCCCTTTTATTTTGTTATAGGGATTTTTCCATTTTTGTAATTATTTACCACATAAACTCATTTTAAAATGTTTAAGGATACATTGAGTTATTTTCCCATAAGGGTTACTAAAAAATATCTTTTATATTTGTTTAAATGTTTAATCATGAACCTTACTTTTCCATGATTGGGTTCTCAATTGATACTATTTTATTATTTGGTAATTTAGGATCATCTTAAGAAAAACTATATTTTTAATAAAAATTAATTTTTTTAAACATCTTAATATATTATTTTTAAATGAAGTTATCTTTTAAATAGATAAATGGGTACTTCCTTTAACATTAAAATGTATTGTAATCCTATCACTATTTCACTATAAAACACTGTTTTTATTTTGTAGAAGTCATTATTGGATATTTTTTTTTAAAATTAAAAATTTTCAATGGGTTTCAAGATAACTTTCGAAAATTTACCTTTCAAAGTGACATGTAAAATAATATTTTACGTCAATGTGAATAATGATTTCTAAATGATATTACATGTTTTAACATACATTTCTATTATTATTTTAAAAAGGATTTACCCTAATGGGAATTAAAGTTCTCGATTAATCATCCAATATATATATTTATTATAATTTGTGGGATTGAATGCAATGAATAAAAATTCTCATATCTCGAACACTTTGTTTGTGATATTGTTCCATGAATTTTTTTTGAGGGTGTTTTCAATTCCTGACAACACCCACCAATGTTTCCATTATAGAACTACTGATATGTTCTTTTGAATGAATACAAATTCATTTTATTTATTCCATATGATCATTGTCCTCTATCATTGTGGTAACCATATAATCATTACCCAATATGGTGTTAAGATATCATTTCATATATTCCGTTCAGAGGATCTTTACCCTTTACAAATAAATATTTATCAACATGGGGAAAACTGTTGGTGTTTTTATATAATTATTGATATATATATATAAGATTACTATCAAGTTGACTATATATTTTTTGACCACCCACATTTTCAATCTGTACTGGTTATTGTCATGTTATACCCTTTATTGACATGAGGAAATTATTAATATTATTTATGATTATTGACACCTAACATAATTTGATTATGTATTGAAATTTCATATCATTCATAAAATGGATATCTATGTGTTTATTTAGTAATATGTTCATTAGATAATGGTAATAAAAGTATTATTGAATACTATGGTAAAGACATTAGTCATATTTATGTGATTGGTTGGGCCTATAATTATATATATTGTGGGGGAATCTATAGGAATTTTGAAACAAAACAGTTAGGTTTTTTGTGTATAAATATTCACATAATAGAATAATGTATTTTGATAGTTCCATGAATATATGTTTTTATGGTCTATAATTATGATTTATATTAGTATGAGGTCTACATTATTTATATTCTTATATTCATTTGGTGTCATGGATATATCACGGTCTCATTTATAAAATATTATGAAATTATTCAAATAATTTATTTACACCATTATATGTATGAAATTATTTTGTTTCTAATAGATTCCATTATATGTTTCCAATAAAATAAATTGAACTCATCCCTTTATTTTGTTCATATTCTCTAGTTTTTGAATAATGTAGTACAAATGATATGTTTAGAAGGATTGAATGTGTGAAAAAATTAATCGAGGATGTTGATGACACCATTTGGATTATGTAATTTCATATATAGAAGAAAAATATCCATTAGTGGAGAAAGAATGTTGTTTTTCTAGATTATTATTATTCATATTTATTTAATGTTTTAAAACTAAATGGTCTTGGATTATATTTAATGAAATATTTTCATTATGTAAAATAGTGGTGAGATACTAATGACTATGAATATATAGTGGGTATCAATTCTTATATGTATTTTTTGTGTTTATGGATCTAGAACATAAAGTGAGAGTTCGGGGTCCCACAACTGGTATAGGGAATATTTTTAGATTAATTTTGAGATTATGATGATTTTTATGATAATTTAATCATTCCAATGTTTAGGCTCTTAAAAATTCAAAATATATAGAAAACAAACATGGATATTATATTTCTTAATGTTAAGGAAATAATGAATATTTTATTAGGGATTTGTATAAGAGAGAATTATTTAATACCCTTTGGATATATGTAATAGAGAATTATAAGCATAGTATAACACCATAAATTGAGTTTTTAAGTAGATATTGTGTGATTTTTCATGAAATTATATCCATTTATACATACTATAAATAGATATAGGCTCGATAATAGATATATGTAGTTTAAATAACCTATAAATGGTTGGATTTGGTATTAACTCATTCATCACATGGTGCATAACAAAGAGTCTAACTTCATACTTGGCTGGACCCACCAAGGGGATATTATTTGATTAATTTATATTATCATTATGAACCACAATGATCGATTTGAATATTTCTATGATAGATACCCGTATAGAATGGTGACCTTGGGAATCAAATATTAGATACTAGATATACAAATGATATGGTATATATTAATTGATATTTCATTTCCTATAATATATATAAACTAGAATTTCAAAGAATATATTTCATAGATTTTTATGATCTATAGAAAATTAAAAAATTTCTTGGAAATTTGGCATCTCTATATTGAGGATTGTGATGATATTTATAAGAAAACCCAAATCAATGAAACATAGTTTGTACGTAAATATTATTTTTCAAAATGAGAGTGATATATGTTAAAATGAGTATGATATATGTTTCATTATTATAAATATAAAACAAAATGAATGTTTTATATTGCAAGACAACAATATATGAAATTTTTTATGGGTATATTTGGATAGTTGTCTTATAATGATCATCACAAATGTTAACACTTATGGTTTTAGAAATGATTAAATTTGTAAGGAAAAAAGATAAAAATGGATGCCATGGGAAATATAAATACAATCGTAATGAAAAACATGTTAGGATAAGGTTATGAGTGAGAGACCATATTTTTATTTAAACAGTATATCATGAAATATGATTATCAATGGGAATATATTTTATTTCCCAAACTCAATAAAGAAGAGTATTATGGATTCTCATGAAGGATAATGTGAAAATGATAATGTCATAATGATGATTAAATTTACTAATTTTAGAAAATGGATAAATTAGCACCGGGGAAATTTCATCATATGGAAGTTTAAATTCTATTTATGTATAGATAATGATCATTAGTCTAAAATGTTTGATGAAAATATAGAAGATGCAAAAATATAATGCATCAATTACAAAATTTTGGTGCACAATGCGACTTAATGTCCCAATACAATATACAATGATTGAAATAGTTACCATAAATTATGTGACCAAGGATAACCCTATGAAGATGTTACTTGTGTATCAAATAGCATGTTTTAACACTTTAATTTAAATAGTCATATTTCATGTTCACTTTTTATGAGATACTATATATTTATTTTTAAATAAAAAAAACTTCTTGTATGATTATCATAAAAATAATATTCAATGATTTAGGCATTTCCCCTTATTAATATAGATATTAATCATTTTTTATAATGTTATCTATATTTTGGAATAGGTTGTCACTATTTTTAATGACATTATAATATTTTTTTTATAAATATCATTTCACTTCCTAAATAAACATATGATCATGTAACACTTTATGGATAATTATGAGTTCCAAATATAAGATACATTGATTATATGATTCAATTTATGAGAATAAAATAATTTCATGAGAGAGAATGTAACACCCTAAAAAAATAATATATGATTTCCCTAAATTTGGAAAATTTGTTTGATAGCTTTATCCAAACCCAAAACTAAATTTAAAAAAAACCAAGATACAATTTGATAATATATAAATATTTATGTGTCCTATTTAGAACATAATTATAGAATTAGAGAGAGTGAATATGAATAACCACAATATAAAATATAGGTATAATAAGAATAATTTATACTTTTAATACTAATGGAATTATTTTAGTATAGTTAAAAATTATGAAAATTATTTTTATGTACAAAAATATTTCAATCTAAATTTGGAGTTTTACTTCTAGAAAGAATATATATAATGATTGAAAAATAATAAAATATATGTACTATAAAAATATATTATTTAAAACAAATATATAATTTATTTATAGTAAATAAAATGAATAATAATAATAAATATTTTATGAAACTATTTTTCAATTTAAACAGTTCGCCATTTTATTTTCAGAATTAATTTAAATATTGACCAATCTAATTTTTGAATGTTAATTTAAAAAAATTATTACAATTTTTATATTAATAATTATGATATATTTTTATGTTTAATTTTTGTGATTATTCTAAAAAGATATATTTTTAGTTTAAAATACCATGTTTACAAATAACATTCATTTTTTGAAATTATTAATATTTATTTATGAAATAAAAAATCAGAAATAAATATTATTAGAAATTAAAATAACTTTATATGGGAATTTACCATTTAAAAAATGTTTCATTTAATTTACATAACCATGTTTTTTATTTTAGAACATAATTAATACTTTCTCAAAAGTGTTTTTAATACTTTATGAAATTTTATTTTGAAATTAAATTTTTATTAATTTAACAAATTAATTAAGATGAAAAATATTTCACATGATGAATAATTTCTAATGAATTTTTTAATAAGTAAAAATTTAATTTTTAGCATAATAATTGTGTTTACATAGGGAAAAACTTGTTGCTATATTAAAAGATAAATGGTTAGAGTAATTATATATGGGGTAAATGGATTGAGAAATGATAAAAAAAGATAATAATTTAGTGGATGAGGTTTGGATCATCCTTATCACTACCCACTAAATTATTTCAAATTTTTTTGATACAAGAATAATTTATCAAGTTCCCCCTTTATATAATGTTGAAATATTGATCTTAATGCCATTGTTACCACTTATATATGTGTTATCTATCCACTCATTAAAGGAACATAAAAAATCACGATTTTCTCACGATCCCATTGAATATTTCACTACCCATAGAATACTCATTCACTATCGTGACATTCTGGTCCCAAGAAATTATCCCATTACATTAATTTTGAATAGATCTTGAAATGAAACATCAATGTTCTCAATATGTGTAATAAATTTTTAATTTTCATATCTCTTCTCTTTTTTATATTCAAAATGATGGTTTCAAATACACATTTAATGACATCACTATTGGGATATATACAAATATATATTATAATATGGTAATAAAATTGATCACCTTTACTGTTTTCTATTACGTGAAATGATATAGAAATTTCTGTGTTTTGTGAATTACCATATCAACAACAGTAAATGATTCATTTTATTGTAATGGTTTTGAAGGATATTATAGAATAAAAATTTAATGAATAATGTTGATATTTATATCATGTTAATTATTATAAAACAGTAAACCATATGTCTCTTTTCCCTAAGTCTATTGAAAAAATTTATTGACAACCATACATATGTGGGGACTACCACCACTATTAGTGATATATTTAATAATTGATTGTGGCTAATTCAATTATTTAAAACTACAGAACTAATTGTAAAATAGAATTTTATTTCTAATTAATGAACTTATAAAAATTTTATAATCATTAATATTATTTCAAATTTTGATATATCACACTAATAGTCCCAAAATCAGATTATTATTATTCATTTATAATGATATTTTTACAAAACCATCTCACAATCACCCAATAATCATAGTTGGTTCATGTTTTGGTTCTTTCAAAAACATTATTTAATAGCACCTTGAATTTTTATCATGGATTAATATAAGTACATAATTACTTCTATAATATTACATAAATATGTAAATATTATTTTTAGGTTACATCAACATTTATATGAGTTGTTATAGAAACAACTTTCCTTTATTAACAATCTCTGAAACATCATCTTCACTGATTTTATCATCATGGATCACAACCAAAACTAAAATGAAATAAAATTATATATTATAAAATAAATTTAAATTTTCATAAAAAAGAACTTATAATATCAAACTATGATGTAATTTTGAACATTCAATAATACCAACACCATTTTTAAGAAAATATTAAAATGTGATGATGATTACTTGTCATGAACCAAATCTAATCGCCACTAAAACCAGCACAAAACCCAGCTCGTGACAAGGCCCAAAGGGCGTTATTTATACCCACCGGCTGGAACAAGTTCTCGGGTATCATAAAATGGGAATTGGGAATGATTTACACATGTTTATAAACATAAAACCACAAATGAATCCAATAAAACGAATCTGGATTTTTCAAACCAAAAAAATGTTTTACAAAAATTCAGAATTTGATTTACATAGTCTAATACAACTCACCAGGATTATAACAAAGGTACAAAACAAAAAATGAATAGACCAAGAACCTCAACATGGCCAGAGGCATCATTGTCAAGCCAACTCCACAACACAACATCATGAATGGACATTGAAAACCCGAACTCTTGGCACAAACTTTGTACCCAAACCCGCGACAAAAAAAATAACCAAGTCAACTTACATACAAGGGTGTAGGTAGGTTGTGAGCCAAAGCCCAGTAGGATACCACCACTATGCAATTCCATGTGATAAACATTCAAAGATAAAAAGCATGCATGTTTTCAAAAACATGTAATTTCTAGTTAAAATTTCTAAAAGATGCAACTAAAAAATCAGTTTTCAAGTGGTACTATTTAAAGAATCATCAATTTTAAAATAAATTCAAAATATACTATAATTTTCTGTCCAAATATACGGTATGACGATGGTAATACTAAAATATCTAACGAGAATAATAAATTGGAAATGACCCCTAGGAACTAGCTAGATGTGGGTCTGAGGTACTTTGTATCTCGGTGAGAGTAACCAAAAACAAATATTTGTTCTCGGGCACGTGCCACTATTAGGGAACATACCAATAACCTAGTGGTCCCCAATAATCAACATCATAGTTATGTTATATTTGTAAGAGTTAATCTTGCTAACTGAAACTGTGGCCAAACCCCACGGATTCACTAGCATACTAGTACACGTCCACCCACCAAGATACACGGGTTTTCCTTTTGTTCTCCAAAAAGTTCATCTAGATAAGAAATATAGTTTTCAGATGAAAATATCAATTCCACATCACACATTAACCAAACAGCCCCATGTACATCACACAAGTCACAAATTCCACTTTTCATTCAAATGCATTTTGAAATCAAACTCACACCAAAATAGCCCATAACACTTTTTGCATAAATTTAACAATCCAACACATCCATTAAAAATATTATAAAGTCCCTCCAAATATTATAAACATAATATAACATCCCACTGACATGTTTGATAAAACCCTTTTTATAAAAAAAATCCATTTTTCACATCGCAGTCACACAAACAGCCCACATCATGTTCACACCTCTTTCACATTTCCGTAAATCCATTATACATTTTTATAAAACATTTCCAAGAGGATAAACATCACACGACAGAACTATTCACATTGAAAATGTTCCATTTTAATGTATAAAATATCCAAAATAATCTTCCAATATAGTTTCTCATCTTACATAAATCATTAAACAATTCAAAACTTTCATAAAACAATTCTAAAGAGTGTAGCAAATCTATTCACATAAAACCCATGTCAAAACCATATTTCAAGGACAAAATCACACCAATGAAAATTCAAAACAGAATTGGAAGCCCCAAAAACTTTTATTAAACTATCCCCAAGTTTTATACAAAAACCTCAAACAATACCACAAAAGATCCACATGAAATGCACATGTTTTCAAAATCACATTCAAGAAATACAATATGGTTTTACTTCTTACACCAATAAAAAACCACTTTAAAACCTAATGGCACTCCAATACCCTACCAAATTTGAATTTTCATCCCAATAAAGATTTATTAAACCAATTTCATATGTTATAAAACACACCCAAACAATACCTAAAGCGTTAAACATGAAAACACCCAATTTTAAGCTAAAATGTAACTATAAAAATAAATGTTTAACCAAATACAACAAAAATAATTTTCCCACAACAAACTGCACATTAGGAACATGCATAATAAGTAATTCTGGCAAACTAACTCATCTAGAAATGATTACACATATAATCACCTACCTTTTAAGTCAAAACCCTCAAAACAGTGTGTGAAACATCAACCGCACCACCACCGCACCTCAAAGAGATAAATCAAGCCATATAACAAAATATTTGACCAAAAAGACACCAAATCCAACCCTAGGTTCGAAACACAACTTATAAACTTGAGGAACTTCACGAATGGGTGAATGAAACCCTAAGGAATGGGAAGAAATCAAGGAAAGAAACACTTACTTGAAACATCTATAATCAAACGAACCAAATACCCCAAAATTTGAATATCCAAACAACCAAACATGAAATGGAGGCTCTCATGGAGTTTAGAAGGTCATGTGGGGACTAAAATGGGGGGAAAAGAGAAAATGAAAATAGTTATGAAAGAATTAACTTACCTTCTCAAATCTGGACGATTTGAGGAACCCTTAGAAGTTTTTCCCTACTCCTCGAAGAAAATAAGGTCCAAAGTAGAAAAATGAATAATGGGGATGAGTCTCGGGATTTTGGCATCAGTTGGAAGGTGGAATCACAAGAATACAGTAATATATGAGTAAGTTATTAAAGAATTAAAAAAATAAAAACTTGAAATTGATCATGGGTTGGCCCAATTCCAAATTAATTCACTCAAACCAAAAATGGTAATGGGTTTAAAAAGGGTCCAAATGGAGATGGTGATTTCAATACGTCATAAGAAGAAATGTGGGAAGTGGAATGGATGAAAAATGTAAAGAAATGAAGGAGTTCTAAAATAGATAAAAATAGTTTTTAAATCTGGACTTGGGCACACAGTTTGGCCCAAATTTTGAAAACCCTCCATTTCCACCCAAATGAATGGAAAACCCAAAAAACAAAGAATGAATGGAGATTAAATGAAAAAATAAATTTAAAAAAATTCATGGATGTTACAATTCTCCCCACCATAAAACATTCTGTCCCCAGAAAGCCACAGAAAGGCCAAATACAAAAACCAAACCCAACTGATAAACTAAGAAGTAATTATTTTCCAAGATTCACCCCCAAAGGCCAAAAACTCCTGTGATCATTTATGGAAGGATTACTCTCACAACCAAAACATACACCACATTCCTAAATCAATAAATAACATTGAAGCTTTATCCATAATGATAACTGCTCAAACACAATCTGAACAATACTAAATCAATTTACCTAAACAAACATCAACATCGAACAATGTTACACATACCCTACTATAACTACACCATTGGGCTCAATCCAATCTCAATGTTTAACCAAGGAAGATGTAGGTAGTTAGATACATCTTAATGACAATACTTACATACATGAATAGACCATGGAAAAAAATATGAGTTACCTGTATGAGGAGACACCAATTGGCTCCCCACTATAAGAGACAACTTAAATTTCTTCCTGAGACAGAACCATGACACTAATTAGGGGAGGCCTGAAAATACTCTCTAGTACATGGGGTATAAATCCATTATAAATTTACAAAATAATATGCATGATACCCATGGTGTGTCTCCCCACCACAAGAACCTACCATCTTAACCAACTGGCATGGGTTGACACGAAAAGACCCCCAAAATTTAATGATTTGGGAAGGCTTCACAGTTAGTCCACCTGGTTTTGGAAACCGTTCACTAAATGTGTAGATCATTATTTCCACATGGTATCCTAGCACATGGTCACTACTAATCATGCACAAACTCCATGCTCAGCCTGTCTAGAAAAATTTCAAACCATTATCCAAAGACTCAATGGATACCGAAGGGGGGGATATTGGGTGATGACATGGGTACAGGGCCCTCCACCTATATCCAGCGAATGAGAACAATAGAAGAAATATGATGACACCATAGGTTTAAACTCTTCCAATCATTCATACTATGGATAGGACTTTGTACAAGGGTTTAAACGACACTGGGGTTTCCACTGACTATGCACCAGCTTCTCTCTAGGACGTTGGGCTAGAGCTCAAAATATTGAAGCATCTCTGGCCTTGCCGTTAGGCTGTGGAAACCCATGTGTGGAACTTCTTTTTTTTCGGTGCCACAAGCAACTACACAGCATACCATGATGGGTTAACCAAGACATAACACACTCTATAACTCAATTTACCGAAACCTGACATTTCATTGAAACAAGGGATTAGAATATTCACAAACACCGCACCTTGTTTCTTTTGTTGAGAAACAGTAGAAGGGAAGGACATGTATAAAAACCCTCCTCTAAGATAGAGTATTTTATGTTTTTCCCAAGGGATACATACTCCCAACATAATAGAGAACCTCAGAGGATTTTGCAGCCTTCACCTTTACAGACAAATGAGCACACACCATCACAATGTGTCATCGAACATGACCTTTGCGATTGATAGAAACATTTCATGGAACAAGACCTTATTCCAAGTCCCTAAACAAAAGATAAGTCCAAAAAGTGGACATAGTATCCTCTCATGTCCAAAATCACAAAATTGGGGGTTTAACAAGAACTCCTACTTCAAAGAAACTATAAAGAACCCAGAGTCCCTCTTAGACACCATCGAGACACTCATCCACACTAACAACCCCAAAACACTTCCACCTTTGATGTATCAGGAAACTTAAGAAACTAAGGTCTCTTTCAACCATCCACAAGCACTATCCCACTACAAGAGGATCCAAAAATCAACGAAATGAATGGGTGCAGACTCAATCAACAATGATCGATAACATATTCCTTATATTGATCAACTGGATGATTTTCCAATGGAGAAACAATACGGGTTTCACATCAGCTGTGCATTTACCCTTAATGGGGGTGTACCTTATCCCATAAGAGAACCTAGAGACCCAAAAACGCTGGTCTATTGGTCAAAACATTCCTCAAACCAGATCCAAACACATGTAGGGAACCACCATAAAGGTGTCCAAAAACATATCATTGAAGAGGGTATTAATCTATCCTTCTTCCCAACTTGTCATCCAAACACAAACCCAAAACATGATTTGAACAAGAGGGGTTCATGGACTCAAAACATCCCACAACATAAACATTTTCCATAAACACATAATACACACCATCCCAAACAATTCAACAAGACATTATGTTTTTCTTTAAAAACATCTCTTTGAAAACACACAGTTCAATGGTTAGCATATACACCAATGGTACCCCATGGGCCTCACACATGCATGTTTCTATGCCACACTGAGCACCCTCCACATATCCATCCTGGAACTCATCCAGTATTTCCATCAACCATCTATCATCCCATATAACCCCATGTATGTGGTCACTCATGAAAATAAAAAAGGATAAAATAAAAATTCATTCAACTTTTCAAAACCAAAATGGTTAACCAAGAGATCCTTTTTCTCTAAACCGCTAACCACAAGATCAAAATAAAAATTCACATATTATAAAACATTTCATAAAGACACAAACATTTAGAAAAAACTCACTTTCATGTTATTCACATGAATTTCAAAACATCTCATTCCATTGAAACACCGATTTATTTTTTAGAAAACACTATAGGAAACACTTTTTCAAAACCAACTTCAATATAGTTCCTGATTTCAAAATAGGTATAACCAGACCATATTTTAGTGAAAAATAATTCTGAATATTCATTTCAACCAATTCATAAATCTAACCATTACTTTATTTTAAAATCATTTCACAAAAACATTTTTCTTTTCAACACCAAGTCACTTTAAAACCAAAGATCCATGATTTTAAAACTAATGAAGAGAAGACAATGTGAGAGGAAACTAGTTTCAGTGGGTGACTTGGAAATAGGATTGGCAGCCATATTCTAATCACTTCACTGTCATAGAGAGTGTTCTAGGGAATATCCTCCGCTCCACATGGCTTTCCAGGCCCTGCGAGCTAACAGAGACCATTAACCCAACTCATTTTTAATTTCCCTTAATCATCATTAAACCATGAAAACCAAAGGACTTTGAAAGGTCCCGAAATCCCCTGGAGACTTGAATCATTTCAATAGGTGTGGTGATTATCCACACTAATCATAACCTAAATGCCATGTCCTGACAATCCAAACTCCATACTATCCCGACAGTTCCCCAAATAACATTACCCAAAGAAAGCAAACCTCCTTTGATACCATTTTTTCACGAAGCGAATCTGATCCCCACCAAACCCGGCAACAAACCCCACCCATGAAAATCCCCAAAGGGAATTACTAATCCCCATGGGATAGAACAACTGCCCGGGTATCCTAAAAGGATAATTGGGAACGATTTACCAATGTTTATAAACATAAAACAACAAATGAATCCAATAAAACGAATCTGGATTTTTCGAATCAAACAATGTTTTACAAAAATTCTGAATTTAATTAAAATGTATAAAACAACTCAACAGGACTATAAAAATGGTAAAAAACCAAAAATGGACAGCTTGAGAACCTCAACATGGCAAGATGCCTCTCCCTCAAGCCATCTCCACAACACTACATCATGAATGACCGATGAAAACCCGAACTGTTGGCACAAGAGTTGTACCAAAACCTACGACAAAAAAAAAACCCCTGTCTACATACACCCAAGGGTGTAATTAGGGTGTGAGACAAAGCCCAGTAAGATACCACCATTATGATATTCCTTGTTATAAACATTCAAAGATGAAAAGCATGCATGTTTTCAAAAACATGTAATTTCTAGTTACAATTTCTAAAAGATGCAACTAAAAAATCAGTTTTCAAGTAGGCCAAATTAAAGAATCAACAATTTTAAAATAAACTCAAAAGATACAATATTTTTTCAGCCAAATATATCGTATGTCGGCGGTAAGTATAAAGGATCTAATGAGAACATGAAATAGGAAATATCCCTTATGCACTAGCTAGCTGTGGGTCTCAGGTACCTCGTATCCCGGTTAGAGCAACAAAAAAAAATATTCGTTCTCATGCATGATCCACTAGTAGGGAACATACCCATAAACTTGTGTCCCCCAATCATCATCATCATAGTTTAGTTAGAGTTTTAAGCGTGAATCTTTCTATGTGAAACTGAGGCCAAACCCCACGGATTCACTAGCATACTAGTACACGTCAACCCACCTAGGTACCCAGGTGTTCCCTTTGTGCTCAGACAAGTTCAACAAGCCAAGAAATATAGTTTTCAGATGAAAATTTCAGTTTCATGTCACAGATTAACCAAACATCCCCATGTACATCACACATGTCACAAATTCCACTTTTCATTCAAATGCATTTTGAAATCAAACTCACACCTAAATAGCCCACAACACTTTGTACATAAATTTCACAATCCAACACATCCTTTAAAAATATTATAATGTCCCTAAAAATATGGTAAACATCACATAACATCCCACACACATGTTTCATAAAACTTTTTTAACAAAAAAAATCCATTTTTCACATCGCACACACACAAACAACCCACATCACGTTCACACCTCTTTCACATTTTAGTAAATCCATTAATCATTTTTAGAAATCATTTCCAAGAGGATATATATCACATGAATGACCTATTCACATTTAAAATGATTCATTTGAAAGTATAAACAATTCAAAATAGTCTTCCAATATGGTTTCACCTCAGACATAAATCATTAAACAATTCAAATATTTCATAAAACAATTCTATAGAGTGTACCAAAGCTATTCACATAAAACCCATTTCCAAACTGTATATCAATGAAAAAATCACACCAATGAAAATTAAAAATAGAAATGGCAGCCCCAAAAACAATTATTAAACAAACCCCATGTGTTATAAAAAAACCTCAAACAATACCACACAAGATCCACTTTAAATGAACACGTTTTCAAAATCACTTTCAAGAAGTACAATAAAGTTTTACTCCTTATACCCATAGAAAACCTCTTTAAAACCTTATGGCACCCCAATACCCTAACAAATGAGAATTTTTATCCCAAATATGATTTATTAAACCAATTTCATATGTTATAAAACAAACCCAAACAATACCCAAAGGGTTACACATGAAAAACACCCAATTTTAAGCTCAAATGAAACTATAAAAATAAATGCTTATCCAAATCAAACATAAAAAATTTTCACCCCAAAAAATGAAGATTATGAACATGCATTATATGTAATTCAGGAAAACATACTCATATAGAAATTATTTCACATGGAATCACATACCATTTATGTTGAAACCCTCAAAACATTGTGCGAAACATCAACCGCACCACTGCCGCACTACAAGGAGATAAACCAAGCCCTAGACCACCAAATTTGACCAAAAAGACACAAAATCAAACCCTAGGTTCGAACCAAAACATATGGACATGAGGAACATCATGAAAGGGTGAATGAAACCCTAAAAAATGAGAAGAAATCAAGGAAAGAAACACTTACTTGAAACATCTTTAATCAAACGAACCAAATACCCCAAAAGTTGAATATCCAAGCAACAAATCCTGATATGGAGGCCCTAATGGAGTTTTAAAGGTCATGTGGGGACTGAAATGGGGGAAAATAGTGAAAATGAAATGATTTATTAAATAATTAACTTACCTTCTCAAATATGGACGATTTGAGGAACCCTAAGATGTGTTTCCCTACTCCGCGTAACGAATAAGGTCCAAAGTGGAAAAATGAATAATGGGGATGAGTCTCGGGATTTTGGATTCAGGTGGGGGTAGAATCAAAGAAATAAATTAATATATGAGTCAGTTATTAAAGATTATAAAAACAATATAAAATTGGAAATGGCTCACAGGTTGGCCCAATTCCAAATTAAATAACTCAAACCCAAAATTCAAATGGGTTCAAAAAGGGTCGAATTGGACCTGGTGATTTGGATAGGTCATAGGAGGGAAATTGGGAAGTGGAATGGATGTAAAATGTTAAAAATGATGGAGTTATAAAAGAAATAAAAATAATTTTTAAATTTGATCTTGGGCTCACGGTTTGGCCCAAATTTTGAAAAGCCTCCATTTCCACCAAAATGAATGGAAAACCATACAAACAATGAAAGAATGGAAATTAAATGAAAAATACATTTAAAAGAATTCATGGATGTTACAATTCTCCCCCCATAAAACTTCCTATTCCCGAAAAGCCACCTCATGGCCAAATACAAAAACCAAACCCAACTGATAAACTAAAAAGTAATTCGTTGCCAAGATTCGACCCCAAAGGCCAAAACAAGTCCTGTGATAATTTATGGAAGGATTACTCTCACAACCAAAACATACACCACATTCCTAAAACAATCAATCACATTCAATATTTATCACAAATGAAAACTCTGCAAACACAATCTGAACAATACTAAATCAATTTACCTAAACAAACATCAACATTGAACAATGTTAGACATACCATACTATAACTACACCATTGGGCTCTCTCTAATGTCAATGTTTACCCATGTAAGATGTAGGTAGGTAGATATCTTCGAATGATAATACATACTTATAAGACAAAAACAAGGAAAAAATATGAGTTACTCATATGAAGAGACACCAATGTGCTCCCCACCATAAGAGACAACTAAAATTTCTTCCTGAGACAGAACCATGACACTAACAGGGGGAGGCCCTAATAGACTCTCTAGTATAAGGGGTATACATCAATTATAAATTTCCAAAATAATATGCATGATACCCATGGTGGGTCTCCCCACCACAAGAACCAAAAATCGTAACCGACTGGTGTGGGTTGACACGAAAAGACCCCAAAAATTTAATGATTTGGGAAGGCTTCACAGTTAGTCCACATGGTTAGAAAAACTATGCAATAACTATGCAGATCATTATTTCCACATGGAATCCTGGCACATGGTCACTATTAATCATGCAAAAACTGCGTGCTTAGCCTGTCTAGAAAAATTTCAATCCATTATCCAAGTTCTCAATGGAAAATGAAGGGGGGGGGGGAGATATTGTGTGATGACATGGGTATATGGCCATCCATATATTTCCACCGAATGAGAACAATAGAAGAAATATGATGACACCATAGGTTTAAACTCTACCTATCATTCATACTAAGGATATGAATTTGTAAAAGGGTTTAAACGACACTGGGGTTTCCCCTGACTACGCCCCAGCTTCTCTCCGGGACCTAGGGCTAGAGCTCAAAATAATGAAGCATCTTCGGCCTCGCAGTTAGGCTGTGGAAACCCCTGTGTGGAACTTTTTTTCGCTGCCACAAAAAACTACACAACATACCCCGATGGGTTCACCAAGACATATCACACTCCATAACTCAGTTTACTGAAACATGACATTTCACTGAAACAAGGGATTAGAAGATGCACAAATACCTCACCTTGTTTCTTTCGGTGAGAAACAATAGAAGGGAATGAAACGTATAAACACCTTCTTATAAGATAGAGGATTTGATGTTTTTACCAAGGATTACTTACTCCCAACATAATAGAGAACCTCATTGGATTTCACGAACTTCACCTTTATAGTAAAATGAGTACACAACATCACAATGTGTCACCTAACATGACCTTTGCGATTGATAGAAACAATTCATGGAACAAGGCCTTTTTACAACTCCCTAAACAATAAACAAGTCCAAAAAGTGGACACAGTATCCTCTCAGGGCCAAAATCCCAAAATTTGTGGTTTAACAAGAACTCATGCTTCAATGAAACTATAAATAACCCAGAGGCCCTCTTAGACACCATCGAGTCACTCATCCACACTAACAACACCAAAACACTTCCACCAACGATGAATCAAGAAACTTTAGTAACTAAGGTCTCTTTCAACCTTCCAAAGGAACTATCCCACTACAAGAGGATCCAATAATCAATGAAATGAATGGGTGTAGAATCAATGAAGAATGATCGATAACATATTCTTTATATGGATCAACTAGAGGATTTTACAATGGAGAAACAATATGGGATGCACATCAGTTATGCATTAACCCTTAATGGGGGCATACCTTATCGAATGAGAGAACCCAGAGACCCAACCAAGCTAGTCCAATGGTCAAAACATGCCAAAAAATAGATCCAAACACATGCAGGGAACCACCATAAAGGTGTCCCGAATCATATATCAGAAGTGAGTAATAATCAGTCCTTCTACCCAACTTTCCATCCAAACAGAAACCCAAAACAAGGTTCGAACAAGAGGGGTTAATGGACTCAAAACATCCCAAGACATAATTTTTTTACAAAAACAAATAATATACACCATCCTAAACAATTCAACATGACATTATGTTTCTCTTTATAAACATCTCTTTGAAAACACATGGTTTAACGGTTAGCATATCCAACAATGGTACCCCATAGGCCTCACACATGCATGTTTCTATTCCACACCGAGCACCCTTATCACATCCATCCTGACAGTCATCCAGTCATGCCATCAACCATCCATCATCCCATATAACCCAATGCATGTGGTCTCTCATGAAAATACACAAGGATAAAATAATAATTCATTCAACTTTTCGAAACCAAAACGGTTAACCAACCCATCCTTTTTCTCAAAACCGCTAACCACAAGATCAAAATACCAATTCACATCTTACAAAACATTTCAGAAAGAGACAAACATTTAGAAAATAAATCACTTTCATGTTATTCATGTAAATTTCAAAACATTTCATTCCATTAAAACAACCTTTGACTTTATAGAAAACACTATAGGAAACACTTTTTCAAAAACATCTTCAATATAGTTCCTGATTTCAAAATAGGTATAAGCAGGCCATTTTTTATTTCATAATGATTATGAAAATTCAGTTCCACCATTTCATAAATCGAACCATTCTTTTATTTGAATATCATTTCACATAAACTTTTTTATTTTTAAAACCATGTCACTTTAAAACCAAAGATCTAATATTTCATTACTAAAGACTAGAAGACAATGTAAGAGGAAACTTGTTTCAGTGGGTGACTTGGACATATGGTGGGTGGCCATATTCCAATCACTTCACTATCATAGAGAGTGTTCTATAAAATATCCCCAGCTCCACATGGATTTCCAGGCCCTACGAGCTCACAGAGACCATTAACCCAACTCTCTTTTAATTTCACTTAATCATCTTTAAACCATGAAAACCAAAGGACTATGAAAGGTCACAAATTCCCCTGGATACTTGAATCATGTCAAGAGGTGTGGTGATAAGCCACAATACTCATAATCGAAATTCCAAGTCCTGAAAATCCTAACTCCAGACTATCCCGACTGTTCCCCAAATAACATGACCCAAAGAGAGCGAACATCCTTTGATACCATTTTGTCACGAAACGAATCTGATCGCCACCAAACCCGGCAGAAAACCCAGCATGTGACGAGGCCATAAGGTTGTTCCTGATCCCCATGGGCTGGCACAACTGGCTGGGTATCCTATACTAAGAATTGGGAATGATTTACCAATGTTTATAAACATAAAACAACAAATGAATCCAATAAAAGGAATATGGATTTTTCAAACCAAACAGTGTTTAAAAAAATTCATAATTTAATTACATAGTATAAAACAACTGACCAGGACTATAAAAAAGGTACAAAACCAAAAATGTACATCCCAAGAACCTCATCATGGCAAGAGGTTTCGCCCTCAAGCCATCTCCACAACACCACATCATGAATGACCTGTGAAAACCCAAACTCTTGGCACAAAAGATGTACCCAAACCTGCAAAAACAAAAATAACCAGGTCTACATACCCCCATGGGTGTATGTAGGGTGTGAGAAAACGCCCATTAAGATACCACCACTATGATATTCATTATGATAAACATGCAAAGATGAAAAGCATGCAAGTTTTAAAAAACATGTAATTTCTAGTTACAATTTCTAAAAGATGCAACTAAAAAAATCAGATTACTAGTGGGACAATTTAATGAATCAAAACATTTAAAATAAATTCAAAAGATACTAAATTATTACAGCCAAATATTCTATATGTCGGCAGTAAGTATAAAAGACCTAATTATCACATGCAATAGGAAATAACCCCTAGGCAATAGCGAGCTATGGGTCAAAGGTACCCCGTATCTCGGTGAGAGTAACCACAAAAAAATATTTGTTCTCATGCACGAGGCACTAGTAGGGAACATACCCATAACTTAGTGTTCCCCAGTCATCATCATCATAGTTTAGTTAGAGTTGTAATCGTGAATCTTACAAAGTGAAACTGAGGCCAAACCCCACAGATTTACTAGTATACTAGTATGCGTCCACCCACCTAGATACCTGGGTTTTCCCTTTGTGCTCAAACAAGTTCATCAAGCCAAGAAATATATATTTCAGATGAAAATAACACTTCCATGTCACACATTAACCATGTATCTCCATGTACATCACACAAGTCACAAATTCCACTTTTCATTCAAATGCATTTTGAAATCAAACTCAGTCCTAAATAGCCCACAACACTTTTTGTATAAATTTCACAATCCAAAACATCCATTAAAAATTTTATAATGTCCCTCAAAAGATGCTAAAAATCACATAACATCCCACTCACATGTTTTATAAAATCCTTTTTATAAATAAAATCCATTTTTTCACACCACACTCGCACAAACAACCCACATCACATTCATACCTCTTTCACATTTCAATAAATCCCTTAATCATTTTTATAAATCATTTCAAAGAGGATAAACATCACATGAAAGACCTATTCACATATAAAATGGTCCATTTGAAAGTATAAACAATCCAAAATTGTCTTCCAAAATTGTTTCACCTCTTACATAAATCATTAAACCATTCAAAACTTTCATAAAACAATTCTAATGAGTGTACCAATGCTATTAATATAAAACCCATTTCAAAACCGTATTTCAAGGACAAAATCAATCCAATGAAAATTAAAAACATAATTGTAATCCCCAAAAAAATTATTAAACTACCCCAAGTTTTATACAAACACCTCAAACAACACCACAAAAGATCCACATGAAAAGAACATGTTTTCAATATTACATTCAAGAAGTAAAATAAGATTTTTCACCTTAAACCCACAAAAAACCTTTTGAAAACCGAATGGAACACCAATACCCTACGAAATCATAATTTGCAGCCCAAACAAGATTTATTAAACCAATTTCATATGTTATAAAACACACCTAAACAATACATGAATGGTTACACATGAAAAACACCCAATTTTAAGCTAAAATGAAACTATAAAAATAAATGATTAACCAAATACAATATAAAAAAATTTCCCACCAGAAACAGCATATTAAGAATATGGATAATATGTAATTTAAGAAAACTAACTCATCTAGAAATGATTACTCATGGAATCACCTACCATTTATGACGAAACCCTCAAAACATGGTGTGAAACATCAACCGCACCACCGCCGCACCTCAAGGAATAAAAATACAGCCCTAGACCACATTATTTGACCAATAAGAAACAAAATCAAACCCTTGGTTTGAACCAAAACATCTGGACATGAGGAACTTAACGATAGGGTGAAAGAAACCCTATGGAATGGGTAGAAGTCAAGGAATGAAACACATAATTGAAAAATCTTCATTCAAATGAACCAAATACAGCAAAATTGGAATCTCCATGCAACCAATCCTGATATGGAGGCTCTAATGGGGATGAGATGGTAATTTGGGGAATGAAATGGTGGAAAAAGAGTGAAAATTAATAGATTTATGAACGAATGAACTCACCTTCTCAAATTTGGATGATTTGAGGAACCCTAAGAAGTTTGTTCCTACTTAGCGAGGCAAATGAGGTCCAAAGTGCAAAAATGAATAATGGGGATGAGGAAATGTTTTCTGTCTTCTAGTGGGGATGTGGAATCACGAGAATACAGTAAACAATGAGTATGCTATTAAATAAATAAATAAACAATTCAAAACCAGAAATGGTTCACGAGTTGGCCCAATTCCAAATTAATTCACTCAAACCCAAAATGCTAATTGGTTCAAAAAGGGTCCAAATGGACATGGTGATTTGGATAGGTCAAAGGAGGAAAATTGGGAAGTTGAATGGATGAAAAATGTTAATAAATTAAGGAGTTATAAAAGAAATAAAATTAATTTTAATATCTGGAATTCGGCTCACTGTTTGGCCTAAATTTTGAAAACCCCATATTTCCACCAAAATGAATAGAAAACCCCAAAAACAAAGAAATAATGGAAATTACAAGAAAATTGCATTTAAAATAAGTTATGGATGTGAAAATTTTCCCCACTATAAAACAATCTGTCCCTGGAAAGCCACAGTAAGGCCAAATAAAAAAACCCAACCCAACTGATAAACCAAGAAGTAATTCTTTGCAAAGATTCACCCCTAAAGGCCAAAATAGCTCCAGTCATCATTTAAGGAGGGATTACTCTCCCAACTAAAACATACGCTACATTCCAAAAATAATCATTCACATTCATGCATTATCCCAAATGAAAACTCCTCAAACACAATCTGAACAATACTAAATCAATTTACCTAAACAAACACCAACATCGAAGAAAGTTACACTTACCCTACTATGACTACACCATTGGGAACTCTTCAATCTCAATGTTTACCAAGGATGATGTTGAGAGTCAGATATCTCCAAATGATAATACTTACATCCAAGAAATTATCATGTAAAATAATATGAGTTACTCGTATGAAGAGACACAAATGGTTTCCCCACCATAAGAGACAACATAAATTTTTTTCCCGAGAGATAACCAGGACACTAACAGGGGGAGGCCCAAACAGATTCTCTAGTACAAGCAGTATACATCCATTATAAATTTCCATAAGAATATTCATGATACCCATGGTGGGTCTTCCCACCACAAGAATCAACCATCATAATCTACTGGTGTTGGTTGACACGAAATGACCCCCAAAATTTAATGATTTGGGAACGCTTCACAGTTAGCCCACATGGTTTGGGAAACCGTGCATTAACTGTGCTGATCATTTCCTCGACATGGATTCCTGGCACATGGTCACTAATAATCAATCACAACCTGCGTGATCAGCCTGTCTAGGAAAATTTTTAATCAATTCTCCAAATACTTAATGGAAACCAAAGGGGGGATGATATTGGGTGGTGACATGGGTACAAGGCCCTCCACCTATTTCCCCCAAACGAGAACAACAACAAAAATATGATAACACCATATGCTTAAACTCATCCAATCTTTCAAAATTATGATATGACATTGTACAAGGGTTTAAATGCTTCTGGGGTTTCCCCTTACTACGCGTCGGCTTCACTTTGGGTCCTAGGGATGGAGCTCAAAATATTAGAGCATCTTCGGCCTCACAGTTAGGCTCTGGAATCCCATGTGTAGAACTTCTTTTTTTTTCGTGCCACCAACAACTACACCGCATACCCCGATTGGTTCACCAAGACTTAACACACTCCACAAATCACCTTACCGAAACCTGACATTTCACTAAAACAACAGATTATAAGATGCAAAAACTTCGCACCTTTTTTCTTTTGGTGAGAAACAATAGAAGGGCAGGACACGTATAAACATCCTCCTCTAAGAAAGAGGATCTGATGTTTTTCCCAAGGGATACATACTCCCAACATAACAGAGAACCTAAAAGTATTGCGCGACCTTCACCTTTACAGTCAAATGAGCACACAACATCAAAATGCATCATCGAACATGACCTTTCCGATTGATAGAAACAATAAATTGAACGAGACCTTATTCCTAGTCCCTAAACAACAGACAAGTCCAAAAAGTGGACATAATATCCTCTCATGACCCAAATCCCAAAATTGGTGGATTAACAAGAACTATTGCTTCAATAAAACTATAATGAACCCAGAGGCCCTCTTAGACACCGTAGAGACACTCATCCACACTAACAACCCCAGAACACTTCCACCTTTGATGAATCAGGCAACATAAGAAACTAAGGTCTCTTTCAACCATCCACAAGCACTATCACACTACAAGAGGATACAAAAATCAATGAAATGAATGGGTGTAGACTCAATTTACATAGATCGATAAAATATTCCTTATATTGATCAACTGGAGGATTTTCCAATCGTGAAACAACACGGGTTGCACTTCAGTTGTGCATTATCCCTTAATGGGGGTGTACCTTATCCAATGAGAGAACCCAAAGACCCAACCAAGATGGTCAATTGGCCAAAAAATGCCTCAAACCATATCCAAATACATGTAGTAAACCACCATAAAGGTGTCCTGAAACATATCTCAAAAGAGAGTACTAATCGGTCCTTCTTCCCAACTCATCGTCCAAAGACAAACCCAAAACATTGTTTGAACTAGAGGGGTTCATGGACTCAAAAAATCCCACGACATCAAAATTTTCCAATAAAACATAATATAAACCATCCCAAACAATTCAACAAGACATTATGTTTTTCTTATAAATCATCTCATTGAAAACACACAGTTCAACAGTTAGAGTATCCATCAATGGTATCCCATGGGCCTCACACATGCATGTTTCTGTGCCACATCGAGAACACTCCGCATATCCATCTAGAAACTCATACAGTCATGCCATCAACCATCCATCATCCCATATAACCCCATGCATGTGGTGTCTCATAAAAATAACAAAGGTTAAAATAATAATTCATTCTACTTTTCAAAACCAAAACTGTTAACCAACACATCCTTTTTCTCAAAACCACTAATAACAAGACAAAAATACAAATTCACATCTTACAAAAAATTTCATAAATACAAAAAAATTTATAAATGAACTCACTTTCATGTTATTCACATAAATTTCAAAACATTTCATCCCATTAAAACACACTTTTATTGTTAAGAAAACACTATTGGAAACACTTTTTGAAAACCAACTGAAATATAGTTCTTGATTTCAAAATATGTATAAGAACACCATTTTTCATTTCAAAATAATTCTGAAAATCCAGTTACATCATTTCATAAATCTATCCATACCCACTTTATTTGAAAATCATTTGACAAAAACTTTTTTCTTTTTAAAAAAATGTCACTTTAAAACCAAAGTTCCATGATTTCAAAATTAAAGAACAGAACAAAATACCGGATAAAACTAGTTTCAATGGGTGACCTGGACAGGTGATTGGCGGCCATTTTCCAATCACTTCACTGAAATAGAGAGTGTTCTAGAGAATATCCCCAACTCCACATGGCTTTCCTAGCCCTGCGATCTCACAGAGACCATTAACCCAACTCTCTTTTAATTTCCCTTAATCATCTTTAAACCAAGAAAACCAAAGGACTCTAAAAGGTCACGACATCCCCTGGAGACTTGAATCATGTATGGAGGTGTGGTGATCATCCACAATAATCATAACTGAAATTCCAAGTCACAACAATCCTAACTCCAGACTATCCTGATTGTTTCCCAAATAACATGACCTAAAGAGAGCGAACCTCCGTTGATACAATTTTGTCACGAACCAAATCTGATCACCACCGAAACCGGCACCAAACCCAGCTAGTTACAAGTCCCAAAGGACTTTCCCGATCCCCAGTAGCTATAACAAGTTCCCGGGTATCATAAAATGAGAATTGGGAATGAATTACACAAGTTTATAAACATAAAACATCAAATGATTCCAATAAAACGAAACTGGATTTTTCAAACCAAACACTGTTTTAAAAAAATTAAGTATTGAATTACATAGTATAAAGAAACTCACCAGGACTATAAAAATGGTACAAAACAAATAATGAACAGCATAAGAACCACAACATGGCAAGAGGCACCTCCCTCAAGCCATCTCCCCAACACCACATCATGAATGACCGGGGAAAACCCGAACTGTTGGCATAAAAGTTATACCCAAACCTGCAAAACAAAACCAAGTATACTTACACCCAAGGGAGTAAGTAGGGTGTGAGCCAAAAACCAGTAGTATAACACCACTATGAGATTCCATGTTATAAACATTCAACGATGAAATGCATGCATGTTTTCAAAAACATGTAATTTCTAGTTATAATTTCTAAAAGATGCAACAAAAAAATCAGTTTTCAAATTAGCCAATATAAAAAATCAACTCATTTAATATAAATTCAAAAGAGAATAAATTTTTCCATCCAAATATATTGTAGGTCTAAAGTAAGTATAAATGATATAATGAGCACAATCAATAGAAAATAACCCTTAGGCTCTACCTAGCTGTGGGTCCTAGGTACCTCATATCATGGTGATAGTTACCACAAAAAAATATTCGTTCTCGTGCACGAGACACTAGTAGTGAACATACCTACAACCTATTGGTCCCCAATCATCATCATCATATTTTAGATAGAGTTGTAAGTGTAAATATTTCTATGTGAAATAGAGGCCAAATCCCATGGATTCTCTAGCACACTAGTACACGTCCACCCACCTTGATACACGAGTTATCCCATTGTGTTCAAACAAGTTCAACAAGACAATAAATATAGTTTTCAGATGAAAATATCACATCCACATCACACATTAACCAAACAGTGCCTTGAATATAACAAAATTCACAAATTCCACTTTTCATTCAAATGCATTTTGAAATCAAACTCGCACCAAAATAGCCCACAACACTTTTTGCATAAATTTCACAATCCAACACATCCTTTAAAAATTTTATAAAGTCGATCCAAATATACTAAACATCACATAACATCCCACTCACATGTTTCATAAAACCCTTTTTATAAACAAAATCCATTTTTCACATCGCACTCACACAAACAACCCACATCACGTTCACACCACTTTCACATTTCTATAAATCCATTAAATATTTTTATAAAACATTTCCAAGAGGATACACATCACTGCCTGAATGGCCCAAAGGCCTTTATTTTTATTGATTTTTTGATAACACCCATTTCAAGGGATGAGGGGGAACCCTTACAAGGCCCGTAGGCTCCTAGATTACAAGGCCCATAGGCATTGGAGATTACATAAGCCAAAGGTCTTAGGGAAATCAACCAGACTATCTACAAGGAACTGCACCTCCCTAGCATCTGCATCATGATAGTAGCTCTCCACCTTTGAATTACCATCTGGCTAGGCTTCCCATTCAAGCACAGGCTGGTACCGATGGCATATCCATACCCTCTCATTCTGAAAATCCATTTGGCTCTACTTTGGTGAGTACACCTACACTAAATCCTATTCTGGGGCTTCTCCATTTTATGTAGTGTGTCTGGGGCCTACATTCAAGTGGCCCAAAGGCCTTGGGGGGGATAAAGCTTTATGGTGACCCAATGTCCTTGGGAATCAACTTGCCCGAAGGCCTTGGGTGGCCCGAAAGACTAGCACGACCTAAGGACAAAACCGGTTGCCTGAAGGGCCAGATGGATGGATAGTTTCGGCTTTCTATAGTACTGAACAGTTCCCCCTATAGTATTTCTACATTACTACTATAGTACCCATAAAAAATGCCTCCACCCAGATTTGATCTCGGGTCTCTTTGTTGAAACTAGGGAGTCCACACCAACAGGGCTGAGGCACTTTTTCCAGAGGATACACATCACATGATAGACCTATTCACATTTAAAATGGTCCTTTTGAAAGTATAAACAATCCAAAACAGTCTTCCAATATGGTTTCACCTCTTACATAAATCATTAAACCATTCAAAACATTCATAAAACAATTAAAATGAGTGTACCAAATCTATTCACATAAAAACACATTTCAAAGCCATATTTCATGGACAAAATCACACCAATGAAAATTCAAAACAGAATTGGCTTCCCCGATAACATTTATTAAACTACCCACATGTGTTATACAAACACCTCAAACAATAACACAAAATATCCACTTGAAGAGAACACATTTTCAAAATCACTTTCATGAAGTACAATAAGGTATTACACCTTAAACTAATTAAAAAACCACTTTAAAACCTAATGGAACACCAATAACCTACCAAATCAGAATTTTCTGCCCAAAAAAGATTTATTAAACCAATTTCATATGTTATAAAACATACCCAAACAATACCCAAAGGGTTACACATGAAAAACACAAAATTTTAAGCTAAAATGAAACTATAAAAATAATTGGTTAACCAAATCCACATAATCAATTTTCGCACCACAAACAGCATATTAGGAACATGCATAATAAGTAATTCATGAAAACTAACTCATCTAGAAATGATTACATCTGGAATCACCGAAATATTTTGTCGAAACCCTCAAAGAATGGTGTGAAACATCAACCGCAACTCCGCCGCATCTCAAGGAAGTTAAATCCAGCACAAGACTACAATATTTGACCAAAAAGACATCAAATGAAGCCCTAGTTTCGAACCAAAACTTCTGGAAATGAGGAACTTCAAGATAGGGTGAATGAAACGCTTTGGAATTGGAAAAAATCAAGAAAAGAAAAACTTACTTGAAACCTATTGAATCAAACGAACCAAATACACCATAATTTTAATATCCAAGCAACGAAAAGTGATATTGAGGCTGTAATGGGGTTGAGAAGGTCATGCAGGGACTGAAATGGGGGAAAATAGGGAAAATTAAAATATTTATGAAAGAATTAACTTACCTTCTCAAATCAAGACTATTTGAGGAACCCTAATAAGTTTTTCCCTACTCCGCGATGCCAATGAGGTCCAAAGTGGAAAAAATGAATAATGGGTATATGGCTTAGGATTTTGGATTTAGGTGGGAGGTAGAATAATGAGAATAAAGTATAAAATGAATATGTTATTAAATAATCTAAAAACAATTTAAAACTGGAAATGACTCACAGGTTGGCCCAATTCCAAAATAATTCACTCAAACCCAAAATTTTAATGGGTTCAAAAAGGTACCAAATGGACATTGTGATTTGGATAGGTCATAGGAGGTAAAGTGGGAAGTGTAATGGATGAAAAATGTTAACAAATGAAGGAGTTATAAAATAAATAAAATTAATTTTTAAATATGGAATTGGGCTTATGGTTTGGCCCTAATTTTGAAAACCCTCTATTTCCACCAAAATGAATGGAAAACCCCAAAAACAAAGGATGCATGGAAATTAAATGAAATATACATCTAAAAGAAGTCATGTATGTGACATTACTTATTCCCATTATTGAAAATTGTTATAATGTAACTAATATTTATATATATTTAATGATTTTAAATTATGAATATAAATGATTATAGATATGATAATTTATCATATATATATTTATTTTATGAAATAAATTTAAGGATTCAGGAAATCTGGTGCATGTTAAGGACGATGGAGGACCAAGGTATGAGTTTTTATATGATATTATTCTTTTTGAGACATATTTCATATGATAATACATATTTAATTTATGTCATGTATGATCCCAAATTTTAAAAATAATATCATTAATGATATTTTAATAATTTTATTTTATGTTTAATTACGAATTCCCTCTTTTATGGGGTTTGATTAATGAGTTATTCAAGCCACAGAGTTATTCGTGGTCTCAATTATGATTCATTGAGAGAATTTATATGCTATAATCCCTATATAATTTATATGTTGTCATTATGAGTTAATATAACATTATTTTTTTATACTTCTTTTATCTGTAATGCATGGGTTAAATAATGGAAAATCATGTTCTTTTCTGTTAATTTCATTTGAAAAAAATGTTTACTATTTTTTATGTGTTTTTTGTAACTCAATCTTTTAACTCGGAGGAATGATAATTACATTTATATTATTTCCTATAATTTGGTTAAAATATGATTTTATGTTGTATTATTTGGTATTATCTCATTATATACATTTTTACCACGTAAACAGCTTCATACATGTTTAGTGCTTCATGTAGTATGTTTCCTATAAGGGATAGTGATAACTGAAATATTTGTTACTTGAGTTATAATATTTCATCTTGATATTTTTTTCTAGGATTGATGCATGAAACCTTGATATTTTTCTTTTGGTAAATTATAATCCAATTTGGGAATATTAATTAATAAAAAAATATTTTTTACTATTATTACAATTTTTTTTAACAATGGTATCTACAATGAAATAAAATGGAGGTTTCATTTAACATTCAAATTTTTTCCCTTCCCATCATCATTTATCTATAATAAAATTTATGTGTATTTAATTCTCCATTATTGGATATTATTTTTATGACTATCTTTCTTCAAATAGTTTTATATCACTTTTTAAAAATCTATATTTGAAAATGATATCTATATATGATTTTTTGTAAATGTTTAAAATGTTTTATAAAATATCATTAATGTTTTAAATACCATTCACATTATTATTTTGAAAATTATTCATCTTAATGGGTTTTCTGTTTCATGATTTATTCTCTAATATATATATATATATATATATATATATACATATATAATATCATTTTATGACCAGAACATGCAGTATCAAAAATACCAATTCGAAATCATTTCATATATGATACTGTTCAAATAATTATTATTGGGAGTTATTTTTTCAATTCAATCAACAACCTACTATGTTTCTTCTTACAGTGGGGATATATTCTTTTTAAACAATCCACGTTATTTCTCTTTATGCCTTATAATATTGTTAATTTATCATTGACTTAACCATATAGTAAATACAGTATATGGTGTGTGCATCTCATTTTAAGCATTTAGATTAAATGGTGTTCAGTGGGAAAGAATATTTATTTTTTGAAATTGGGAAATTTTTTGAAATATATATATATTAATAATCTAATATGGAATATTTTTGGGATGTTGTATATTCATTTTTTTACAATCCATATTTTATTTCATGATTTGTTATGAACATGTTATACTTTTTATTTAATTGGGTATTGATATTCATGATTGGTTTTCACTAATAATATGGGTTTATTAAGTATTTAAATTAAATATAAATATTTATACGGGTCACTATGTTTTTATTCAATAATTGGTCCCTTTGAGTATGTTATGAAAAGACATGTGGTCTCATAAGGTGAATGAATTATAATTAATCAATTGAAATTCGAGGCCCATAATAATATTTCACTTCAATGAATCAATTGTTCTCACAAGACCAAAAATTTTGGGTTTTTATATATACTTTGTCCTCTAACATGATAGTTTATGGGAAAAGGGAATTGAAAACAAGTTTTTGACGCTAGGAATTATGAATTCAATTAGAATGAGAACAATGTTGTTGATCATTATTCTTTCATTTATTTTCATGGATATATAATTCTCTCAGTTTTATATTATTGTGAAATTATTTATAAAAATTATTTTTTTCAAATTTTCAATCCCATGATTTTTCTTTTGACAACATCATTTATAATTTTTCTTTCTATGAATTTCATATTACCACTTAATAATGTTTTAATTCACAATGATATGATGAAAAGAAGTAAAACTGATATGTTTAGAAGGATATAACATGGCTAATAATTTTTATAGATGTTGAAGAATCCATATTCTTTTAGTATTTTATAATAATGATGAAGAAACATTATGTGAGAATGGAATGATTTTTTCAAGTAAATGATTTTTCCTAAATCAATAATGATAAAAACCTAAAAGTTCATATAAATGTATGTAATGAAATATATTCTTATTGTAATGTTATTATAGGATAATAATATCTCAGAATATATAATTTCTTTAAAAACATATATATAATTTAGGTGTTTGTGGCACCAGATCATGAGTGAGGGTATAAGGAGTCACAATGTGTATCTTTTAGGAAATTTTTAGTACAATATTTCCAAAAACATTGAATTGTAAGAAATTTAATCTTCTTTTATTCATCTTCTTTTTCACATAAATTTCTATGAAATTAAATCTGTAACGACCCAAAATTTCATTAATGGAAAATCCCTCTTGATCCAGTTAAATGTTTCTTTATGTTTTTATAAGATGTCAACTTCTTTAGTTTAACGTTAAGATTTGTGACCGTTACTTTTGTAGCCGTTGAACAGTGATCATCTGGGTAGTTTAAATATAAGGCTTTAACGAAACCGTTTTTACTCAGACAAAGGAAGCGATGGCCTCATCCAGTAGAATTGCCCCTTACGAAGCCCATTTGTCGGAGCTCGGAAAGGGGGTGGCGTCTTTGGGCTTTGCCCTTGACAAAGCCCAAGCTGAGCTTCATCAAGTCAAGCTCGAACGTGATCGTCTACGGGAAAAATGGAAGTTTATAGAGATCACCACTCGAGCGATGTTATCCGAGCAACCCCAAGAGTCTGTCACCATCACACACCTTACCCTTAGGTCTTATGCGGCTATTTTAAGGGGTTATGTAAAAAATAAGTAGAACCATGTTCATGTACATTATTTTTTGTATATAATAATAAATATAATTTCTAGTCATTTTTGATGCATTGTAATTAGTTTTTAAAGTACAAATGATGTTTTTAGTTATTATTTAATTAAGAATTATATTTTATTAAATTAAAGGATTTTTGAATTAAATAATATTTTAATAAAATATTATTATTAATATTAAATTAATTTTTATTAAATATAAATTATCTTATAATTTTATGAATGCAATTAAAATTTTTATTAAGGTTTGAAAGCCATTTCTGTCAAAACCCGTGAATTTTTATAAATGTCGGTTTTTTTTAAAAGAGAAAATTCACATATTTAGAAAATTATTTAGATAAAATAAATATTATTTTTGGAATCAGGACGTCGAAATTATCCAACGGTGAATTTTTCATAATTTTCTGAGATAGTCAAATTTTTGGGTAAAAATTAAATACCATTTAAATATATAATGTGTTTTATGACATCATAATGACCCAATGGTGATGTAATAAAATACCATAATCCTTATGTTCGGCCAATATGTGTTTTATCATTAAAATAATAAGGTTTTGGGTTTGTTTGACTTACTTTTCAAAGCTTTAATGGAGCCCTCAAGACTTATTCAACACTTTGCCTTTTTTAAATTAATTTCCATGGGAGTGTGACTCACCTCCACATAAGCAACCCTAATTTTTTAATAATTTCGGACCTTGGACTTGTAAAATATTGTTTTCCTCTTTCCTTTTACAGAAACCATGGGCAAATACCATGGGATGGTTTGTGGTTTGGATTATTTTAATATAAGGGGTCCCAAACCTAAATAATAAAGATTTCTCTCATCTTTCCTATATAAACCCACCCAAGCTCCCACTTCCTCCTCACCCAAAGCCCTTGAAGTTCGTCCAAACTCTGACATACTCTCTCTAGAATCCTCTCAAGGTTCCCCAAGCTACCAAGAAGCCTCTTACAAGCCTCTCTCTAGCCATTGGAAGCACACTTCCAAGTAAGGGTTTTTTCTTCCTTTCTCATTTTTGTCAATTTTCTTTAAGTTGTATTTCCCTTTTAATTTCATTTATGAATGTTGGGGTATGGTTTATCACCTCTCCCATACTGCCCTATTATTGTTTGAATGATGGGAGACCCCTTTCTCTCTCATTAAATGCCTCCCATGTACACCCGTTACTATGACGAAATTCCGAAAGGAACCTTTTTCTCCTCTTTTATATTCAAGCAATACTTTGGTATCATGAATCTAAATTCCTTTTCAATTGTTGGGACATGTATCTATATGACCTTCTTACTGTCCATTACATGTAAATATGATGAGGAACCCCTTTCTCTCTCATCAGCTTTTTTTATGAATTCTTATGTCACGCCGTTACGCTGCCGAAATCGCACCGATTTTCTAAGCCAATGTCTTTGTGTAGTGAATACCATGCCCATTTCTCCATCAAGGGTATTCACCTTTTTGCACATTTACATATTGATTATAAAGTTTCATGTATGAATTCCACATTCCTTTATCGTGTAATAAATGATTATGTTTTATGAATCCATGTTTTATGATCCATGTGGCACACTTATGCATGAAATGAAATGTTTAAGAAGGGTGCGCCCTGATAGCGCTCCAATGCATTGGGTAAAGTAAAGTATCATGATACGTCATGTGCAATGAGTGTTGACTCATGCTAATTCAAGTGCAACGAGGGTTTACTCGTGCTTCAAGTGCAATGAGGGTTTACTCATGCTCCATGTGCAATGAGCCTTGGCTCATGCTAATTCAATGTTAAGTGTTGTTGCCACATTTCCATGTTATGATTATCATGCTTTATCATGCCTTTATGTTCATGTCTCTATTATGCTCTATTGATATTCCTATTTCCTAACATGTATTGTACTCCTCATGTTATTCATTATGTACTCCCTTACTGGGCTTTATAGCTCACCCTTTTCTTATGCATGTCCTCAGGTTATCCCATGCGATGCTAAGTACGAAGGAATGTAGTGGTCATGTAAATGAAGTTTTCAATAAGGATGTTGTATTTCAAGTTTAAAGTTTTTATGTAATGATCCTAAGCCCCAAAGACACTAAACCTCTCGATATTCTTTGTTGTATCAAGTGAAGTTTTATGTAATAAAGCATGTTTAAGTTGCAATAAAAGCAGGGTTGTCATAGTTGGTATCAGAGGATAGGTTTAGTTATTTTTGGGATTAGGAAACCCTAGTAAAGCCTTAGATACAAGACTAAGCATAATAAAAACATCCCTAAGTTTTGGTAAATACTAAGTAAGTGTTTTATCAAACAAATACATCCATGTCTAGATACGAGCAGGTAGAGGCGGCTCTGGCACAGATGTATCCTAGGGGTAAAACCCGAAAACACTACTTTGAGCTAGACTCGAATGGGAACTGGTGCACGACAACGGGACTTGCTGCACTCTTGGTTACGACACTCCCGGGGGATATGTTTTGATAAATTCACAATCTTAGTATGAACCCTTATTAAGGGAAAAATGCCCCTAAAAATATATGTTAGAAGGAAGATCATGAAAAGCCTGAATTGAATCCTATAGACTCATGAGTTAAAGAGATTAAAGTTTATTTATAAGTCATCAACTTTTGTCTTTGGATTACCCTTTATGTGTTACCCCTAACTTTCCTTTTATTCCAGCCAATGGCCGGTAATAGGAGAACTCGGGCTAACAACCGTTGTGAAGATCAGTGTGATGACTGTACTTATGAGATGCCCAATCCAATGGGAGCGGGAATCGCGAACTTTGTCACGCTTCTCTCTCAGCTAACTCAAGTTTTGAATAGAAACACTGGTCAAGAGGAATGTTCAACCCCCCCTAAGAAAGAACAAGTCGCTATTGAAAGCTTCATGAGACAAAGGCCTCCAACTTTTAGTGGATCATCCGATCCCACGATTGCTGAACAATGGATCAACTCCATTGAAATGATATTCTCTATCCTCCAATGCTCTGAAAAAGAGAAGGTTCTCTTGGAGGCTTATCATATGGAGGGTGAAGCTGATCAATGGTGGACGTTGATCAAAAATACGAATCCTGAGGAGGAGATCGAGGCTTTGGAATGGAAGGTATTCCGGAAGATGTTTTTCGATAAATATTTTCCACGCACCCTCCGTCTTAAGATGGAAAGGGACTTCCTTTCCCTCAAGCAGAAAGATGAGGAATCTGTTGGAGCGTACGAGGCAAACTTCACAAGGCTTGCACGATACGCTTCCGGCTTTTTTGTTACCCCCGAATGCAAGGTTGACCGCTTCTTTGGTGGGCTGAAGCCTAGCTTTCGGAAAGCATTAGCGATCCGTGACTTCGACAGCTATGAGGAAATTGTCCGATGTGCCCTCAAGGTTGAAATGGAGATCATAGAATCACAGGGGTATCATGGGGACAAGAAGAGGAAGGTGGACTTCAATGCTGGTGGTTCGATGGATAAATCCAACGGCGCTAAGAAATTCCATCACCCCACTTGCCAAAAGTGTGGAAAGAAGCACCCTGTAAATTGCCTTAGGGGGACAAGAAAATGCTTCAAGTGTGGAAGAGAAGGGCACCTAGCTGTTAACTGTCAGCAAGAAGGGCAAGCGGGTGCGACGGAGGGGAGGAATGCTCCGTTCGAACCTCAACGCATTGTTCAATGCTTAAAATGCAAAGAACCGGGTCATTTTGCGAATCAGTGCCCTAATCCAAGGGTTATCGGAGGCAATCAACAACCTCCAAGACAGCAAGGAAGAGATTTTGCCATCAATTCTGCCGAAGTGAACCCCGACAACGAAGTGGTGACAGGTACGCTAGTTATTCATTCAAGAATAGCGAACGTACTTTTTGATTCAGGTTCTACGCATTCTTTTATATCTTAAAAGTTTAGTAGAACAATCCCTGCACCACCACAAATCATGGAAGTAAAGATGTCGGTGAGTACGGAAAATGGGGCAATCATTGCATCCCATGAGTATAAATCCTCCCCTGTTATAATCTGTGGATTGAATTTCCCAGCGAACCTCGTCATACTCCCTTTGGTGGAATTTGATGCAATTCTTGGCATGGATTGGCTTTCCTTATATAGAGCCAACATAAATTGTCGGGAGAGGGAAATCACACTCCATATGGAGAATCAACCCCCGATTCTTTACAAGTGTCAGGAAGAAGATGAATCTCCTTTAGCTCCATCATCTCAAGCATGGATATTACTGCCTTATGAGCACGCATATCTGGCTCAGATGATTGACTCCAAGGAAGAAACCATCCTTGAAGAAATTCCTATTGTGAGGGAATTCGCTGAAGTATTTCCCGAGGAACTTCCTGGTCTTCCTCCAAGAAGAGATGTTGAGTTCTCAATTGAACTTATACCTGGGGCGCTACCAATATCCAAGACTCCATATAGGATGGATGTGGTTGAGCTTGAAGAACTGAAGAAACAACTACAGGAGAATCTGGATAAAGGGTTTATACGCCCAAGTGCATCACCATGGGGTGCACCAGTCCTCTTCGTCAAGAAGAAGGATGGGTCAATGCGGCTTTGCATCGATTATCATGAACTTAACAAAATCACGATAAAGAACAAGTATCCTCTCCCAAGAATCGATGACTTGTTTGATCAGCTGCGTGGAGCACAATACTTCTCCAAGGTCGACTTGCGGTCGGGATATTATCAATTAAGGGTGAAGAAGGAAGATATCCCCAAGACTGCTTTTCGTACAAGGTACGGGCACTATGAATTCATAGTAATGCCTTTTGGACTCACCAATGCTCCAGCAATATTCATGGACTTGATGAATAGAGTCTTTAGAGATTACCTAGATAAATTTGTGGTAGTATTTATAGATGATATTCTAATATACTCCAAAACCAAGGAGGACCATGAGGAGCATTTAAGAACTGTACTGGAGACTTTGCGCAAGGAGAAGCTCTATGCCAAGTACAGCAAGTGTGAGTTCTGGTTGAAGGAGGTCTCATTCTTGGGCCATATCATCACAAGAAATGGGATATCTGTGGACCCCTCCAAAATAGATGCAATTGAGGGATGGCCGAGGCCAATATCGGTAACTGATATCCGTAGCTTCTTGGGGTTAGCTGGATATTATCGACGATTTGTGAGAAACTTCTCAAGATTGTCCATCCCTCTTACCAAGCTAACTCGAAAGGGAGTAAAGTTTTCTTGGAGTGATGAATGCGAAGAAAGCTTCAAAGAGTTGAAAAGGAGGCTTATCACTACACCTGTGCTCACTTTACCCACAAGTGGGGAGATTTTTGTGGTATTCAGTGATTCTTCGAAGAAGGGCTTAGGATGTGTGATGATGCAGAATGATAAAGTGATATCCTATGCCTCAAGACAGTTGAAAATCCATGAGCGAAACTATCCAACGCATGATCTGGAGTTGGCGGCGGTGATCTTTGCCTTGAAAAAATGGCAGCATTATCTCTATGGAGAGAAATGTGAGATATATACTGACCACAAGAGTCTTAAATATATATTCACACAGAAAGAGCTTAATATGCGCCAGAGAAGATGGATAGAGCTCATAAAGGATTATGACTGTTCAATACATTACCACCCTGGGAAGGCGAACAAGGTGGCGGATGCCCTAAGTAGAAATGATCCAGCAATTCTATCAATGATAAGAATTGAGAAGGATCCAATCTTCTTAGACTTGATGAAGATGGACGTGGGAATCATAAAGAAGGGAACATCATCAATCATTTCACAAATGATTGCTCAACCATCTCTTTTGGAAAGGTTAAAGGATGCTCAAAAGGATGATGCGAGAATCCAAGAAAAAGTGGAAGCTATCAAAAAGGGAAAATCCTCAGAGTTTAATGTTAATGAAGAAGGAATTCTGCAGTTTGGGAAAAGACTATGTGTCCCATCAATTTCGGAGCTGAAGAAGGAACTTTTGGATGATGCACATAGTTCAAATTTCTCTATTCACCCAGCGAGCACAAAGATGTATCGAGATCTCCGAGAAAACTTTTGGTGGGATAATATGAAGAAGGAAATCGCCGAATATACATCAAAGTGCCTGGTGTGTCAGCAAGTGAAGGCAGAGAGGCAGAAGTCTAAGGGGATGATGCAACCATTGCCCATACCAGAATGGAAATGGGAGAACATCACCATGGACTTTGTCACTGGACTTCCAAGGACATCCAAAAGCAACAATGCAATCTGGGTTATTGTGGATCGTCTTACAAAGACTGCACACTTCATTGCTATTCGAGAGGATTTCTCTTTGGATCAACTGGCACGGATATATATCAGGGAAGTGGTACGGTTGCATGGAGTACCACTATCTATTGTGTCGGACCGAGATCCAAGATTTACCTCTATGTTTTGGAAGAGTCTTCAACATGCTCTGAATACTGAACTGAACTTCAGTACGGCCTATCATCCTCAAACCGATGGCCAATCCGAGCGGACTATCCAAACACTTGAGGATATGTTGAGAGCGTGCTCAATGGACTTTAAAGGAGGATGAGATCAACATCTTCCTCTAGTTGAGTTCTCTTATAATAATAGTTTCCACTCGAGCATCCAAATGGCACCATATGAAGCCCTATATGGGAAAAGGTGCAGATCACCGGCATGTTGGGATGAGGTCGGTGAACGTAAGCTGCTTGGACCAGAAATGGTCGAAGAAATGGTGGAGAAGGTGAAAACCATTCAGCAGTATATCAAGGTAGCCCAAAGTCGACAGAAGAGTTATGCAGATAATCGTCGACGAGACCTTGAGTTTAAAGTCGGAGACATGGTGTTTTTACGCATATCTCCGTGGAAGAAGGTCATGAGGTTTGGAAAGAAAGGGAAGTTAAGTCCAAGGTACATCGGCCCCTACGAGATTCTTGATCGTGTTGGGGCTGTGGCCTATCGACTATCACTTCCACCTACTATGGCCAAGGTGCATGATGTCTTCCATGTATCCCTCTTAAGGAAGTACATACCAGACCCTTCACATGTACTCTCTTCTGAGGTGGTACAATTAGAAGATGATCTTTCTTATGAGGAGAAACCAATGAAGATCTTGGATCGTAGAGAAAAAGTTCTATGAAATAAGACAATGCCCCTCGTCAAGGTGTTGTGGAGAAACCACAAGTTTGAAGAAGCAACTTGGGAGTCGGAGGATATGATGAAGCTAGGTTACCCACATTTGTTTTAGTGTGGGAAAAGGAAAATTTCGAGGGCGAAATTTATTAAGGGGGGAATGTTGTAACGACCCAAAATTTTATTAATGGAAAATACCTCTTGATCCAGTTAAATGTTTCTTTATGTTTTTATAAGATGTCAACTTCTTTAGTTTAACGTTAAGATTTGTGACCGTTACTTTTATAGCCGTTGAACAGTGATCATCTGGGTAGTTTAAATATAAGGCTTTAACGAAACCATTTTTACTCAGACAAAGGAAGCGATGGCCTCATCCAGTAGAATTTCCCCTTACGAAGCCCATTTGTCGGAGCTCGGAAAGGAGGTGGAGTCTTTGGGCTTTTACCTTGACCAAGCCCAAGCTGAGCTTCATCAAGTCAAGCTCCAATGTGATCGTCTACGGGAAAAATGGAAGTTGATAGAGATCACCACTTGAGCGATGTTATCCGAGCAACCCCAAGAGTCTGTCACCATCGCACACCTTACCCTTAGGCCTTATGCGGCTATTTTAAGGGGTTCTGTAACAAATAAGTAGCACCATGTTCATGTACATTATTTTTTGTATATAATAATAAATATAATTTCTAGTCATTTTTGATGCATTGTAATTAGTTTTTAAAGTACAAATGATGTTTTTAGTTATTATTTAATTAAGAATTATATTTTATTAAATTAAAGGATTTTTGAATTAAATAATATTTTAATAAAATATTATTATTAATATTAAATTAATTTTTATTAAATATAAATGATCTTATAATTTTATGAATGCAATTAAAATTTTTATTAAGGTTTGAAAGCCATTTCTGTCAAAACCCGTGAATTTTTATAAATGTCGGTTTTTATTTTAAAAGTGAAAATTCACATATTTAGAAAATTATTTAGATAAAATAAATATTATTTTTGGAATCAGGACGTCGAAATTATCCAACGGTGAATTTTTCATAATTTTCTGAGACAGTCAAATTTTTGGGTAAAAATTAAATACCATTTAAATATATAATGTGTTTTATGACATCATAATGACCCAATGGTGATGTATTAAAATACCATAATCCTTATGTTCGGCAAATATGTGTTTTATCATTAAAATAATAAGGTTTTGGGTTTGTTTGACTTACTTTTCAAAGCATTAATGGAGCCCTCAAGACTTATTAAACACTTTGCCTTTTTTAAATTAATTTCCATGGGAGTGTGACTCACCTCCACATAAGCAACCCTAATTTTTTAATAAGTTCGGACCTTGGACTTGTAAAATATTGTTTTCCTCTTTCCTTTTCCAGAAACCATGGGCAAATACCATGGGATGGTTTGTGGTTTGGATTATTTTAATATAAGGGGTCCCAAACCTAAATAATAAAGAATTCTCTCACATTTCCTTTATAAACCCACCCAAGCTCCCACTTCCTCCTCACCCAAAGCCCTTTAAGTTCGTCCAAACTCTACCCTACTCTCTCTAGAATCCTCTCAAGGTGCCCCAAGCTCCCAAGAAGCCTCTCACAAGCCTCTCTTTAGCCTTTGGAAGCACACTTCCAAGTAAGGGTTTTTTCTTCCTTTCTCATTTTTGTCAATTTTCTTTATGTTGTATTGCCCTTTTAGTTTCATTTATGAATGTTGGGGTATGGTTTCTCACCTCTCCCATACTTCCCTATTATTGTTTGAATGATGGGAGACCCCTTTCTCTCTCATTAAATGCCTCCCATGTACGCCCGTTACTATGCCGAAATTCCGAAAGGAACCTTTTTCTCCTCTTTTATATTCAAGCAATACTTTTGTATCATGAATCTAAATTCCTTTTCAATTGTTGGGACATGTATCTATATGACCTTCTTACTGTCCATTACATGTAAATATGATGAGGAACCCCTTTCTCTCTCATCAGCTTTCTTTATGAATTCTTATGTCACGCCGTTACACTGCCGAAATCGCACCGATTTTCTAAGCCAATGTCTTTGTGTAGTGAATACCATGCCCATTTCTCCATCAAGGGTATTCACCTTTTTGCACATTTACTTATTGATTATAAAGTTTCATGTATGAATTCCACATTCCTTTATCGTGGAATAAATGATTATGTTTTATGAATCCATGTTTTATGATCCATGTGGCACACTTATGCATGAAATGAAATGTTTAAGAAGGGTGTGCCCTGATAGCGCTCCAATTCATTGGGTAATGTAAAGTATCATGATACGTCATGTGAAATGAGTGTTGACTCATGATAATTCAAGTGCAACGAGGGTTTACTCGTGCTTCAAGTGCAATGAGGGTTTACTCATGCTCCATGTGCAATGAGCCTTGGCTCATGCTAATTCAATGTTAAGTGTTGTTGCCACATTTCCATGTTATGATTATCATGCTTTATCATGCCTTTATGTTCATGTCTCTATTATGCTCTATTGATATTCCTGTTGCCTAACATGTATTGTACTCCTCATGTTATTCATTATGTACTCCCTTACTGGGCTTTATAGCTCACCCTTTTCTTATGCATGTACTCAGGTTATCCCATGCGATGCTAAGTACGAAGGAATGTAGTGGTCATGTAAAGGAAGTTTTCAATAAGGATGTTGTATTTCAAGTTTAAAGTTTTTATGTAATGATCCTAAGCCCCAAAGACACTAAACCTCTCGATCTTCTTTGTTGTATCAAGTGAAGTTTTATGTAATAACGCATGTTTAAGTTGTAATAAGAGCAGGGTTGTCATAAAATCCATTTATTTATTTGTGAGTTTGTGATTTCAACTATGTTGACGTTTTTAATAATAATTCTTTGTATCCATCTTGATGGATTTTTCACTCATGCCCTTATCTCATTAGGTTGTTAATCAAGATAGTTAATGAATATTTTATCAAAACCATTATTAAATTGGTTCCTAAATTCTTAATCCAAATAATTTCAACATGATTGATGATAAATATAATATAATTCCAACATATAACCATATAATGATTTAACTTGCAGATTTTTCACATTACATCACTATCTTGATAGCCTATAGTTCATTCTAATCAACCGGTTTTAGCCCTGGTTCAACCAATATATCTCTTATATTAACCTATATCATTAATGGTTCAAAAATAGTAACTTTCATTTTCTTTCATTTCTAATTACCATGATATTACCTTATATAGTGATCTCACACTACCATAAAAATTCCAAAAAATATTCTGGACCAAATAAAAATTTAAATCTATTATAAAACACCATGGGTCTTAAAATAAATTGAAATTAATGAAACTTTGTTTTATGTAGATATTCACAACTATTCTGTAAACATAATTTTTCAAATTCTATGTCTTGAATTTCAAACAAATATCACCTACTATTGTGATCAGTAAGTTATTTGAGTCTGAAATAACCAACTTGATTTTTACTAAACAGTAACATACCCTTATTAATAGTAATATGAATAGGAATACAAACCTAATTATTAGTAAATTGTATTATTATTTTATTTTTATAAGGATTTATTATAATGTCATCTTGGTTATATTTTAAATGTTATATAAAAGCAGTAATAATTTTAAAATTGAGATCTATTTAATAAAATATGATTTTATTTAAAAATTTAAATAATTATATTTTAAAACTTATTTTCTAAAAATTGATTTTAATTTTGAATTTCACACATCAAAACATGTCTTGGGTAAGTGTTGGGTATTTTTCATAAATTCTTTTATTTTTTATGAATACTAAAATATGGTAAAATACCGAATAATCAAATTATCTGTTAAATACACTATTTTTGACCTCATGGGTGATGTAAGACAACTTCATTCAAACTCAAATGAACTTATTACTAATTGGGTTCACATGAATCAATACAATTCATAATCTTGTGAAACAATTATAATAATGATTAAAATAATATAAAATCCCTCCTCTACCCCACTATAAATACCACCCTCATCCCCATCTTCCTCACACACCTCTCAAACCCTGATAATTTCCAATTTTTTGAAAAATCCCATACTAATGGATCTTCCCCATATCGAAGGCCTTTTTTCCCACCTAAAGGCCAAAACCAAGGGCACTGAGGATGATATGAAGGAGAATAGATCAAAAGATAAGAATCCACTTCCTTTTTTTCATGTGTTTTATTTGTAATTCCTATCATTTTTATACTCTATTCCCTTCAACTTATCCAGGAGATATGAAATCTCCAAAGTCATATATATTTTTTATTTTTTCATGTTTAGTTAAAATATTCATCATCATTCTTCATCTCTATCTTATTATAAAAATAAAAACATCGTCTATGATGTGCCGATTTTCCAAAATAGTGGAAGATGTGTTTACAATTTTGATCAATTACTTCAAAGAAAATAGTAAAACCATTTTAATTTGAGATTAAAAATGAAAGGTTTATTTTTATACTATTTTATGTTCTAGAAAGAACTTTTATTCATGACATTAAATTATATAATGAATAATGTTCATTATTTTTGATGAACCGAAAAATGATCTAAAATATTATCATTAATGTTTTATCTAATGATCCATAATCATGTGTGATAAAAAATTGATTTTTAGTATCATTAAATATTTTGGAAAAATATAATTTCCAATTAATTCCACTTATATAATTTATTTTCTATATTACAAGAAAATAAAATACAAATCGACCTTGAAAAGCATGTAAAGAACACTCCCAAAATAATGGAAAGAAAAAAATACTAAAAATTAATAGTTGAAATGATGTTATAATATGATCATATAATGTTTTTAAATAAGAATATGTTTATGTAAGATATTAATAAAACTCAGTATACCATTATTCATGATGATTAAACCTATTTTAAGTAAGAAAAACCTAATATAAGGTAATTCTTTAATACAATTCCAATTATTTAATTAATATTCTACTTCACTAATTGTGTTGTTTTAAGTTCAATTAGGTGAATAATTTTTTTATTATGTTTTAGTATGTCTATTTTAAGTTTTTAAAAATATTCATTTATTTTTATTGATTCTGATATAAATTATATGTTATTTGTAAGGGTATTTTTTATAAAAACATCGATTAGAATTCTGTTTTAGAAAATTCAAAAGAAATGTATTTATGAAATTATTCCTTTTGTATAATTATGTTATGTTTCATGGGAATTGAATATGATGAAGGGTGGGACCTAGATGTCCCTTCAATTCATTGGGTATGTGTATGTTGGAGGCTAGTCATATTGTTACGCCATGTGTAACTATGATGGTTACATAATAAGTTAGCTGTGAGGGTTACATTATAAGGAAGGTGTGAGGGTTACTAATCATATGGTAGCCATGATGTTTAGAAAACTAATTACTTAATCTCCCAATATATCTTTATGGTTCTATTTTATGTTCATAATGTTTTGTTGGAATCTTGTTTTTTCATAAACTATGTATACATGAGGGACTAGTATATATTATTGAAAATTATTTCATGAGTTTACAATTATTCATGGAATAAGGTTTTCTTTTCTTATTTTTATATCCATTACTGATATTGTTTTCTCATTCAATGTTTCTAAATGATTTTTATAGGTTATAAGGATGTGTAAATAAAATATGGAATCCATGTTAAATTTTATTATGAATTTTCAATGGAATCATGTTTTATTTGAAACATTTTACTTTTTGGAATAAATGGATTCTGCTTTTGTGGTATCAACTATATAATAATGTGGAATATTATGTATGTGTTATATTACGATTCTTTAAATCTGTAAACATGATAATATTATCAATATGAAATTGATAGAGTCATATAAAACCAATCCGGATTATGTAATGTAAACTATTTGGGTCATTATACCATTACTCTCAAAATACAACATATTATTGATAATAGAATGAACATATCAACTAAAAAGTACATTAACTTTGGAGTTATTATATTTCATTCTATGTTATTCGAAGAAACATTACTAAATCGTTATATAACATAATAATATTCAAATATATCATAATGATTCATATATATAATCAATATTAAACAATGAATATCCTCCAGATGTGTAAAAAAGGTTTCATGTTTGGAGTCCATTTCATGAACTATGATACATTAATGTTAATATGAAATCCAATTTGTTTTGTTTTATTAACCATAGGTATATCTATTCAAAATTCTATATCTAGTTGTAGTATTCAAAAATGGACTTTTTCCTCAAATAATAATAAAATATATACATTTCAAAAGCTTTGTAGTTTTATATGACACATAGAACTATCACTTATACTAATGCATATGGATTTCATTAATGCGGCCTTATCATAAATGCCAACTAAAAAGATAATGACAAAATTAATGTTAAGGAATATATTATAATAATTTTATATATAAACCATTAAAATTATGATCCATACAAACTGATAAACCCATTAATTATTCTCAACAAACATCCAAATCTCAAAAATTATCTAAACTATTATCTTATACGCATTGTATTTCCCCAGACCCAAAAAAACATATCAGAAGCCAAAAAAACATACATTAAATACTGGATTTGATACTAGGTATAGATTTATGTACATAACTATCCCATAAATGCATGAAATATATAAAATATTACATTGAACACAATAACAACATCGTTAAGATTTAGAGAGTTTGATTAATAAGACATAAGATTATATGAAAATTTCATTGTTGCTTATATCAATTAATTTTTTTATATTTTATTAAAACCTAATAAATTAAAAATGAGTAATTAAAATCTTGCACAAAATCATACATACATTATATAATCCTAAACACGTCACATTTACTAATTATTTTGAATACATATGGAATGAAAACAAAAGAATGTGGTGATCTCAAATGCTTAGGAAGGGAAAAATGTTATTTTATCCTTAAAAAATATAAGAATGGAATACATAATATGGATGAAAAAATAATTAGAAAAATTCCATAATCTACTAATACTAATAGAATGATATATCCATGATTATAAAGGAATACTTAGATAAAAAAATTAGTGATCAAATACTAAAGGAATTCATAATACTAGACACTAATAACTTGTTCACAAGGCCTCATTCAGTGAAATTATATGGATATGTTGTTAGGTATAGACCAAAAACCAGTATTTTTTCCTTATGAGACATGTTGATGAATCTAGTGGAAACATATTGTAAATCCCTAGAAATCACATGAGTAATTCCAATCCATTTTTAATAAAAGTATACAAGACAGTTCATACCATTCCCTAAGGACCTTTTGGTGGAATTAATCCATGTCTATCCATATAATAAAGAAGACAAAATGTAATTTCATAATCATCCTGAATTAGTGGTGATTAATCATCATGAATTTCAATAATTACCCAACTAATAAATAAACATTCAAAATCAGTAAACATCCTATGATTTTAATTTTTTTAAATGAGATTTTGAACCCATTTACGGTAATGAGTATACCATTAAGACAATAATAATATAAAATTATCTAAATATATACAGATAAAGTTTGTATGTGGTTTTAAAATAACGTATTACTATTGAAATAAAATATACATATAGGGTGTTGACAGAAAAGAAAACACATTAAAAAACAATTCCTTCAATGGTATCCCAAAAGAGGGGATCAAGAATGTAATTGTTTGATAATGTGACTTCAATCCATCAAATCATAGACACATTAGAGGTAAAATTATGAAAGGTAAGCCCCATTACTATAAATCCCTTTGGAAATAATAATGTAAATAGAAACAGAAACATAAAATGTATTATAGAAAATATTTTTAACATTTATGTAGAAGACAAATTTGAGTGTCGATTTCAAAGTTAAATTTGAAAATATTAAAATTTTTAAATCATTTAATTTAAATAATAACATAAAATATTGGTGTATCAACGATATAATAATTTTTTCTTGGATAATTGAGTATTGAAAGAAAAAAATTATGAAGGTGAAAAGAAATCAAGTTTTTATTATTGAAAACATACATATTTTCAAAACATAGATTATAAGAATAGTAAAAAAATTATTTTATATAAAAATATATGAATTACATATAGATGTAGAGAATATACCATATAATAAAATAGTATGCTATAATAACCCTTTATTGTCTTTAGTATGAAATTATATAACCCAGTTAAATGAGATTGGAGTTACCAATATATATTATGTCAAACGTAAACCATTAAGTATGAAATATTTCATAAAATTGGTTTTAGGTTACAAACATTTAATCAAATAAAATACCAAAAAATTCAATAAAATATTATAATTCATCAAAATCACATCTCAATGAATTATAAATCATTACGGAAAATCCTTACGAATGGGGTAACTACTGAGTAAAATCCCTTTGATGAAAAGGAATTTATTTTTGATTAGTATCTCTAATGAATAAAAATATACAGTAAAAAAAATTCATCATTGGGAATTTTATAAAACATTAAATGTAAAATATTGTGAATAAAAAATCATTTCTATAAGAATTAATGTTTGAAAGAAATAACACGTGCACCTTGAGTAATATTTTAATAGAAACCCCTTGATGGAGTGAGATTGATATTGATTGGAAAATACCATTATTAGAAGTTAATTAATGATTTGATATTTTTAATTGAAATTATTTACACAATGAAATAGAAATTATATTTATATTATCAAACATGTCTCATAGAGACGAATTTAAGATGAAAATCCTTATCATAATACAAATTCATTTTTCACTAAAACCAAATTTTTTAAATATTTAAATTATATTCATGAAATATATACCCATCAAACATATCCAAAACTATAAAAATTTATAATACATATTTATAATCAGTCCACATGCACAAAACCGATATATATATAAATAAATTATTTATTTGTTACATAATTTCAACATTGGGTGTTTGTAATACTTATGGATTTGGATTACAATTAGAAAAGAGGTGTTGGTATTTATAATTTTTATAAATAAAATCGCCATTAGGAAATATAAGGTTCCTTAATAGATGTTCCATGATTTTTTATAAATTTAAAATTTGATTTGATGGATTATTGGGTAATGATATTAGATGGTAAAATCAATGATAATCAAGTTTCAAAAATTCTAAATGAACTTATGTTAATTTGTTAATTAATGAGTTAAATGTTGATATAACATTATAAAACCCCAAAAACCCTTCTTTACATTTTTCAATCATGATATACCTTTTAATATGATCTTGTAGTCATATATGACATTAATTTATAGTATTCTTCAATTTTTTAGTTAAATTGACCAAAACATGAACCTACAATGATTACTGGTTGATTATGTGGTGGTTTTGATATAATATCATTACAACATATGAATAATTGTAGAATATATTTATTATTAAAGTGTTATATCATAATATTAATTGTGTATAAAGGAAATATAATTTATATATATTAATTACATAGAAATAAGTGAGAATTTAGTTTTTTAAACACTCATTTTAAATTACTAAATTAAAAATTATATATAAATTTTAATATCTATAATTTGTTACCAAAGATAACATAAATGAACCACTATGGTATCATATATATTCTATTTATTTATTAAATCCAATATCACGACCATACATTTATGTAGTCAATGAAACAAAAAACTAAAATCCATCATTTTATAGAGGGAGTATTCTACACGTACACATGAATGCTGATTTTGTTTTCCATAAAAAAGAAGAAATTTATAATAAGATTTATTATTAAGTAATATAAAACAAATAATAAATATCATAATTATTTTTATAAATTATAAATTTGTATCCTTCGTTTATGGTGGTTAAATAAAATTAAGCATCACTTTTTGTTGTGGATGTTGTCCACTCACACACACATGCATAACAGTTTTTTATTTTATTAAGGGAAAAAGATAAAAGGTGATGACTGATCATTCTCAAAGAAAAATAAAATTATACATATTAGCAATATTAATTTCATTAGATTGTAATTTTAAAATTATAATTTGTGTATAAAAATAAAAACAACAAGATAGGTAATAATTATTACTCATATTGGGAACTTTGATATTTCCCGACAAGATCCCACAGAAATAGATCCTATAAGCTAATATCATGTCCCAATATGTTCAAAAGACAGATATAAACTTATATGTTCTGGTAGAATTTAAGGATTTTAGGGGGAAATGAAATTATTATTGTTTTATATGATGTGATGGTTATATTTACCTTTATAAGTAGTGAGATTGTAATTTTCTAATATATTTCACATTAATTTAATGGGATCACATAATAAAAACAGTAAACATGCTTAATAAATTGAATATAATTGATTCTATGGTGATTTATGTTCTATAATATTTTATACAATCAAATTAATACAAGTTTTTAATATATTTAAAGACATTTAACACTTGAATTATTATATTTTTCGTTCTATCATTTAAAGTAGTAACTAGTTTTTACATCTAGTATCACAATAAATATGCCTAAAAATAATTCCCTTCTTATTAGATAACATGGACTAATGATTTGAAAATTTAAATACATTTTATTTAACTATGTTTTTAATATTGATATATTTTAATTTTAAAATTTTGAATTCATAATATATTAAATTAATTTTATGGAATATATAACTTAATTAAAAAAATTCCAATTTGGATTTATAATGATTTTAAAAAATTATTAAATACAGAAACAAAATGAATATATTTTTAGAGAAAAATAATTCATTAATTTTAATTTTATACTAATATATATATAATTTCTCAATGTCATGTTACTTCTAAAACAGTTAGTTTCCACTATTCCCTAAAAAAATAATTCTTTTAGTAATATCTAATATTATTAATGTAATAAAAATATTATTATGATGAATCATGAAATAATTTCCTTTTTTTAAGTTAAATTCAAAATTTATTAAATTCAACATTTAAATAGAATATATTTATATAAAGGAAATTATTTATAAAGAATCACAATTTTTTAATATATTAGCCATTCTTCTTCATATTTATTATAAAATAATACTTAATGTTTTAATATAAATTTATTAATTTAAAATATATTTTATCTTTATTAATCAAAAGCTTATTTAATTTGGAATGAATATTTCATAGAAATTAAATATTTAGTAAATTTGTTTTCCAAGAATAAAATGATTTTATTTATTATTTTAGCTATACTAATTGAATTTCATTTGTATTAAAATCTAGCTTTGTTTTATTTATAAATATTTCAAAAACCTTTTACTCCTATTCATTCATGATAATTCAATTCCTTACAATTAAACATGTGAAAAAATCATAGTTTTTTAGTTTGGTTTTTCTTATAGACAATGTTATTAAACTAATTAACTTATGTATAAGTAATAATATGTTAAAATTTAATGATTTTATAATTTAGCAATCTCACACCTCAATGATAACTCAAAATTTTTTTGATCACCCTTCGTTTTGGGTAATAAAACATGTAAATAAACATATCAGATCCAAAAAATTATTTTAAAATCTATGTACTCCCTCATATGAGGAAAAACAATTTAGGATATTTATAAAATAATCCACCTGCGGTTGAGAAAAGGAATCCTTGTTGAGATATAACAGAAAATCCTACCCTGGAAACCAGTTATGGTTTCAATGATTCATCTTCTACAAGATTTGATTAACATGATAAAATAGTTCATTCACTAGAGGAACTAATAACTAGTAAAAGGTCTCTTCTAACTCATATGAAAAATTAATATCATTTAAAAACTCCCAGACATATGTAATTTTGTTTCATTGAGTGACATAGTCATTCATCTCACTACAACTCCCACATCACACTATTTCATGATTACACTTTCATCATCCTATACCCAATATCTATTAAAAATTCTAAGGTAATAACATCACATCAACATCAGAAAAAAATATGGATATCATAAAACACATAGGGAACATCAAAACAATATATTAAAATGTCATTTAATAGCAATTTACAAGATAATATATTAACCTCCTCAACTATATCTTCATTATAATAATTACCTATCACTACCACATCATTACATCCCATATCGTTTATCCACCATGAAACCACCACAACAACAAAAAATACACCACAATACCTATTTCTTTTCAACAATAATATACAATAAAAGAATAACATATCAAGAAATCACCATGAAAATTCACCATCAATTCATTCCATAAAAATTATATCTTCCCAAACATTATAATATTTCAACAAAGAAAGTAAAAAATTTAAATTATGATGAGAAAAAAATATATAAAAAAATTTTGGATAGAAAAAATATAACTCAAAGAAATTCTTATCTATTCCTTTTAGTAATTTGATGTAATAATCCTTATCTTTTACGAAATGACCAAGATTAAAATTTCATTAAATTGAATTTTTATTAATTTTTATCATATTATACACGTTAATAAATTTTTTTAAACATTATTTTATATTACACAAAAAATACACATGGATAATCCTACTTATGCATTATTATTGATGTTCCTAGAACAAAATTAGGTGTACTTTATGAAACCTTTTATTAACTGTTTTGAATATTAATAAATGTATTATCACATCATGATTACTCCTCTATGTAAAATATTATGTGATAATGTCACCTGAGAAACTATTTCACTAAACAGTCATTGTAGTTCCCCACATTAATGATGACCCTGATGTACTACGACGCTATTATTAAATATATGTTATATAGCCAGATGATGTTATTTTATGGACAAAAATGGTACAAACTATTATGTGTAAATAATAGTAGGACTTTAAGTCTCCTTCTATTGGTGTACACCCTTGGTAATATCGAGATGGATCATATGAAAATGGGACCTCCCAGTTGGAAATCCACATTTCTATCTATCATTGGATGTTCCTATCTACAGACATCTATATTAGTACTCAGACATTATATTATTGTTAATGAGTATTATAATCCATGTAATTTGATGTATTGATGAAAACCTTGATGAATGATAATAATGATGATGTAGGATATGTTTAGATAATCATGAGTAATATTTCATTAATGAATAATATGAGTAAGGATTTATCCCTTTTTTTCTTTAATGGATGTTAATATCTCAATTCCTTTGATAGAAATGATATAGAAAAAATAAATTCATGTAAAAGGTTTTCTAGAGGCTTTTTCTTATTATGTAACACGCAATAAAGAGTCATTGTGCACATATGATGATGGAACCTACATGAATCCTAAATAATTTGAGATATTCTGATAAATTGTATACATTACAAAGTAAGAATCCATATGGGGAATTATGTCCTTATGACATTAACATCTTTCTCTATGCGTTATTTTCCATATTAAAAGACAATAAAACCAGAATTTAAGATTCTTCATCTAATTCCACTGAGAAAGAGGCCAAAAAGGGTCAAACACTAAGTGTATCCAAAATCTCAGTTAAATCATATATTATTATTCATTATTTAAAAAGATGAAAAAATATTTTTTCCAAATGTGGTCTAATAATTATTTATGTTTTCTTTAGAGAATTTATTCTATCATTAGTTATTTGTGATAATGTAATATTAGTGGAATAGTTCATGAATATTTCTTTTTCTATTTAGTGAATATAATAATATTTATTTATTAGTAAATAATGCAGTAATATTTATTTTAATAATAAATATTAATTATTCAGGACCTCATAAATATGTTTTGGGAACAATGGAATGAGATTAAGGGTCTGTTGAGAAATAAAAAATATTGAATATTACATGATTAAATAATATTTAATTTTATTCTGAAAAATAAGATAATGTTGGGAAATAATAATTATTATATTATTATTTATCATGGGGTTTTTTCTATGATGAAATAATCAATTACGGTCACTTGTGAAATTATTTAATTTTAACACTAGATATATATAAACCTAGTTATGTTATTTTCACAAAAATTAAAATCCATTTTTTGGGCTATGCATAACAAAATTGGAGAATTCTCTGAATCCCTTGATATCTCGCTTCATTTAGATCACTCTCATGAATGATGAGCAATCATCCTCCACTAGATATCACATGAAAAATGGGAAAAATTATCATATTAATTAATGGAATATGGGGTATGCATAAGTATATGAGATGCTATAACATGAAAATTCATTCGGTGATGACTAGAGATTTGTGGAATATGTGTGGATTATGGATAGATGTAATATTCACTTTATTCATACAATGAAATGATGGTACATCGATGATCTGTTACCAAACCCATAAAAAAGATAAAATTCAACCAAGGAAACTATTAGTAAATTAAATTAATTATAAATAATATGTTATTATCCTCTTTCTCTGGTTTTTGTGTGATTCATGTTGTCTTTATTCATTGGTTCAATTCCATTGAACACAACATTTATCAACATGATGAACGCAGATTTATCATTGAACATGGGAAAAATATATTTTGTGCAACAACCATCGCATGAATCTTTTCTAACCAAAACCAAGATGAGGTATGAAATTAGCGAGATAATTATTTAAATATCATTAGTGGTTTAGGAATTTTAATGTTGTTCTTCAATTCATGATTAATATTTATTTTAATCCCAATAAAAATATTTTCTCCATCATCCATTTATCATACATCTAGTCAATAAAATTAATTATATAAATAAACAAAAAACAGTGATCATGTCTTATGGTGATGTGGAATTTTCTAGAATAACACGAGAGTACCAATTGTGTGGTTGTGGTCAATAAATCATGAAATAATTTATAAATTAATTCAAAATGTGGGAATTGATTACATGTGAAAAATTAAATAGCATACATTAAGTATTGACCGGGTGAGGGTGGTTCACGATCAACCATAGATCATATTCTATTGCCCACGTACCCAACCTATAGTCCCATTGAGTCACATATAGGACATGTATTTCAATACATTAACTACCTGACCGATGACATTATAATTTGGTGATCACACGGTGTGTATCCCATTGGTAACACAGTGTGATCCATTTTTGGAGGTATGATTTACCTTGCGAGTCACTAGTAATGTTGATTAGATAGATGATGAAACATATAAATGTTGTGTAACTCACTTTTACATGTTTTGTACTTATTTCAAAATACCCCGATTTAAAATCTATTTATTATAATATGTAAAAATTGATACATGTTCATTTGTGTGGTCATTATGTTGATAGTAAATTCCATGTGATTGGTTTTAATATTAATATATATATATATGAAATTAATATTTGGTTAATGATGAGATCAATATATTTTGTATGATTCCTATTATAGTTTTTACTCTATGATCATTAAAGCATAACACATGATAATAAAAATTTGGTAACTCATTTAATTAGTAATCGACAAAACACCTCATGAATGTACGTGATAATTCATGTATTACAAGTGTGAGAATAGAATAAATTATAAAATTATAATACTCATTGTGTAGATTTAGATAGGTATTGTTCATGTTTTCTCTTAGGTACATTTATGTACAGAGTTAATTTTAAAGACATTAATTTAAATTGTATAAAATTATAATAGATGAGAATATCAAGGAAATTTAGTTCTTAATTATGATTAAAAATTTTATTGATATATTGGGATAATTAATTGAATTGATAATGGTTTATTTATCATAATAATGACTTATAATTTAATTCTAGTTTAATTAAATGTTTAACTTTTTTCATTCATGTAGATAATCAATGGAAAAGAATAGACCTTTATATGATGTTAGTTTCCATTTAATTTAATATTAAATTAATTTTTTGAAATGTGTGCCTTCTCTTAGTTTATTATGTGGGGCCTATGTTCGTATGTTTTCTTTTATGTAAACCATTTTCCTCTCACCTATGTGGGAGTAAAAGTATATATATTCGATGGATCTCCCAAGCTAGTGTAGGTGGTTCAAGATAGGTTTAGGGGTGAAACCGAACCAAGAGAGTTACCCTGGTGGATAGTTGTAATGCTATGACACAAACTTTAAATGGTTCATTTTTCACTCAGGTCAACCATTTTTTATCAACCACTTGATAAACATACCACTATTTAAATATCCCAATTGTACCAGCTAATTATTTTATTTCATTCAATTTCATGGTTATTTATGACTATATTCTTTTGTCTTGATCACATAAATTAATAAAATTAATGAGCATGAAAGATCAAATTTAAATAAATTATCTTATGCCTAAATATTATCTACAACATGTTAAATCACATAAGTAGATCCAATTAATATTAACAAGAATTTTATAAAAACAATAATTTAAAATTTATGCATATATTGATAAAATACCTCAAAAAAATTATGTCGGTAGAACAATCCCCTATATTGGTAAAGATCAATGCATAGTTTTATGTTCTTGACTGACCAATGTTGGGGTGATTTTAGTTATTTGGGAATTCTAATATGATTTTATGGTTCAAATAAACATTGTATACATCATGATTTAAATGAAAATTAATTATATGGTGTAACTAAGAGGAAAATGTATAGGAAATCCAAATTTAGGATTTTAGGAACTGGGAGTCTGCTCAACATATCAAGGGACATTGAGTAAATGTTTTTGGCCTTTGTAATGGATTTTTAAAACCATTTGAGTTTCATGACACGCCAATATTGGGGTAATGAGAAGGGGAATATAGATCTTTTGCACTAGAATATCGATGAATAAAGATATTCTGAATCTAATGGTGTGGGCTATTTGTATTCAATAAAATATGGGAGTGTATGAAATTGAATATTTTTTTATTAATCTAAAATTTATCAAAGAATGGACTAAATTATTCTCATCATATTTGTAACACGTAATATAAATGACTTCAAATAAATTACTACAATCCATATATGATAAGGATTACCTTCTCACATACATAATTTTACCAGAGGGGAGGAGTTTCTTACATGACATCCTTTGTCATGAGAAGAAATTATAAGTGCTTGAAGAAACTATCCTAAGGAAACTAGAAATGAGAAATGTTATGAAGAGTAAAAATTCTTTAAGAATGATTTTAACAATTCCATAGATATTCAGTGATTACAATTGTCATCAATTTCCAATGATATTTTGAAGCAACATGTGGATATGGATGCATATATATTGTTGTCTCACCATCGGGATCTCTATCATGAGATGGAGAGATAAGTAGACTATGAGATCTTCAATGCTTTTTTATAACTAATCATTGATATTCTGCAATAGTTGGGCCTCATGTAGTCAAATTTAGTGGGTAAAATAAATGTATTGACATATTAGGTATTAAATTCATTGATGAGTTGCATACAAGCATCATGCTTTTCTCACTACACAAGACATTCAACATTTTTATTTTCAATATCAATATGGGAAATAATGAAACATTTCTTTCAAATCAACTTAATTTGATTATCCTAGTGGATATGGACAAGGGGTTTGATAAAATTTTGGTCCTTATGGTGAATAATAAAATGGAGAATAATGAAAAGGGAACAAAGTATTGAAAATAGTCTATATATTCTGATCACTATCCTTCCCTAAAGAGGAATATCTAGTGACAATGAATGAGAAAGGCGGTAATATGTTTTACTTGTGTAAAATTAGATGACTGGATGATGAACATCCCCAAGATGAAAGTGTATGATAAAAGCTCACTTGTAATTGATTCAAATCTTTCAATATATACACATTGGGTATTAGATGGGTCTTGTGGCACTCGCATATATATCCAAATATTGGAACCAAGTAATTTTACAAATATTTCTAGAGGATTGGTGGATATAATAGATTCCAATAGAGTAAGGATGGATTACCAAGACCTTGGTGACTACCACATTTTGTTGACAAAATGTATTATTTTTTATTTAAATGACTGTTATTATGTACCATCAATTACAAAGAACATAATTTAAGTGTCATCCTTAGATATAGATGTGTTTGTTATCAAATTTTATATAAAAATTGATTATTTTATAAGGATATCATATGTTATGGTATTTAATATTTAAATAATGGTATTTTGGAATTAAATTATGAAAAAAAAGTGTGGAAAATTAATAATGAATCGTTTTCACACGACTAATATAACACCCAACTATGGAATCCCTATTTTGGTCATAGAAATAAGAAGTGTTTAACCAATCTATGTAAAGATGGATATTTATATTTTTATGTGTTAAAACCACATAAAGGATGTCATAATTATATATAAAGAAAAACAACCAAACCAATATTTAGTGGACATGGTGTAAGGGCCACATTTCTTCTAGGAATGGTACACAATGATGTTTTTCAACCATTTCAAATATAATATAGAAGTGGATACTAATAATTAATAACTTTTACTAATGACTTCAGTAGATATCAAAATGTCTACTTGATGAGGTATAATCCATAGTCCTTAGAAAAATTCATGGAGTTAATAAATGGAATAGATAATCAACTTGGAAAGAAGATGAAGAATAATTGATCGGATCATGATAGTGAATATGTTAACCAAAAGGTCATCAAATTTATAAGTGAGTTTGGGATTCTATATCAAATCACTCCACATTACCCATCATAGTGGTATAATGCTTGCGAGAGGGGGATCAATAACTTGTTAGTCTTGGTAAGTCTGATAACGAGTCATGTAGATCATCTATTATGCTTTTGGGAACACTCATTACAAACTGTGATATGCACATTAAATGGAGTACCAACTAATGTGGAAAATGGATTTAAATTCACATTATAGAGTGTAAAGAAAACAATTTTGTCTCATAAACTTGTATGGTGTTGTGAGGAGTTTTTAACGAATTATCATGAAATAAACTAGCACCCTAGGGGACATAGTGTTTATTTATAGTGTATCCCAATAAAGCAATGGGATACTACTTACCAAACCCATTAGACATGATTGTTACTATCATCAGACAAGATGTATTTTTTGAGAGGGAGAACATATACAAATGGGATAGTTGGACTAATATTGAAAATGTTGAATTTGATGATCAATATACATAAGAGTTGGTACATGAACAGATTCAATTTTTCCCCATGGGAGAAGTATTTCCTGAAATACAAGAACTTCGTATGAGTTTATGAGTGATAAGAGAACCGGAGAGATATGGTTTTCTATAAACCAAAGATGTTGATTCATTATTGGATAAAAACAATTATCCTCTATTCTACAAGGAGGTATTATAGAGCTCAAAAGCTGCAAGATGGAAAGACTCCCTGAATCTTGAAATGGATTCCATGTATCATAACCATGTTTGGGTTATGGTTGGTGAACCTCTTAATGTACGTCTTGTGTTATGAAAATAGGTATTCAAGAGGAAATTGGATATGTAATGTAATGTAAATATCTCTAATGTACAGGTAGTGGATAAATGGATTAAACAACGTTAATTTATTGATTATGATAGAACCTTTTCAGGTGTTCTAAATTAATATCCATCAGAATTATACTTTCTATAACATCTTCCCATGACTATGGAATTTGGATGATGTGTTTCGAAATGTCATTATTTATTGGAAACCTTTAAGAAGATCTCTGTATGACTCAACCAGAAGGGTTTTTTACTCCATGTAATGTCAAAATGAATTTTAAGTAATCATGATCCATTTATGAATTGATGAAAGAATCCCGATCCTGAAACATTAAATTAGATTAATCGATAATTGAATTTGGTTTCATTAAGAATGAATGCATGGAATGTGTTTACAATTGGATTAGTGAAAATTCCATTGTTATCCTAGTAGTATATGTTGAAGAAATATTAGTTATTATAAAAGATATACTAGTCTTTTTGTTTGTCAAATATTGGTTAATCGAGGGTTTCTCTATGAATATCTTTGGAGAAGAAGCACATATACTAGAAAAAAATACCATTCGCGATATATCCAAGAGACTTCCTAGACTATGTGAAAGTAAATATGTTGGCCAGATAATAAAAATATATAGTATGAAATAGTCCAAGAGGGTTTTGGTTTTTGTGTAACATAGTTTTCATATTTCTATTAAAATGTGTCATTAGACACAACCTGAGAAAGATAGAGTGAGTAAGAGCCATTACACATCAGCAATAGGATCAAAAATGAATACCAAGATATAAACTAGACTTGATATAACCTATGCATTGAGAATGGTAGGGTGATTTCAAGAAGATCACAAAGAACTCCATTGGATTGCTGTTAAGGATATCTTTATGTTTCTAAGAAAATATAAGGATATGATATTGATGTTTGATGGAGATGAGGATATGGTCATCATGGGTTATAATCATTTAGGTCTTTAGATTGATTAGGGTTATCTAAATATGAAATCAGGAAAAGTTTTCTATCTCAAAAGATGAGTTGTGCGCAGGAAGATATCAAAGTAGCATGTTTCCATTGATTCTACTATGGAGTGCAAGTATATAGAATCTTCAGTTGTATCCATGGAATCCATTTTAAATTATATCCTTGTCCAGAATCATGATGTCTTACCTATATGTAATGATCCAATTGAATTTTATTGTGATAACACGATAATGGTGACACTTGAAAATGAGTGAGGTTAACACCAACAAACAAATAACATACTCTAGATGTATCACCTCTTGAGGTATTTTTTTTAGTGGGGTGAATTTTTACTGAGCAAATTACCCATGGAAGGGAATTTTAGAAACCCCCTGACTTGAGATCTATCTCAGAAGAATCATGAGTATCTTTTTATAACATAAAAAATTAAGGTTCATTGATGTTTTCTCTAGAGAAAGTGTAAGTCTATTAGAGTAGGTTCACTAAAAAAACCTCATTTGTAATTTATGAAAACTTGTATTCATAGTTTTGAATATTAAAAAAATTCTTATAACATCATGTTTGTTATTCTGCAGAACATAATCTATATAATTCCATGAGAGTAACTTTCTCACTAAATGGTCAAAGAATTTCCCGGTTATGATGAGAACCCAAATGTTCTATGACACTATTCTTAAATATATTTTCTATATCAAGATTATTTAATTTGATGGACAGAAATTTTACATGCTATTAAGGGGGGGAGACTGATAGTAATTTGAGGCACATTCTCATGGTGTATTCCCTCTTTAATATCCAGAATTATATAATGATAATGGGACCCACCAGTCAAAAATAAACATTTACATGTGTATTCTTATTCTTCTATGTATAGAACTTTGTATAGGTTGTTAGGTATTAGTATTATTATTATTGGCTTTTATGAGTCACGTACATTGATGTATTGATGAAAACCACAAACATATATGTTCACAGTGAGGTATGATACATTGGGTGTGTCACAAGTAATACTACATTACCGAGTAATAAAATAATTGATTTATCCCTTTTCATCTTTAATGAATATTTATATCTTAGGCTATTTGATGGAAAGGATATAACATAGATAAATCTATAGCATATTTTTCGATATGAATTTTCTAATTTTAAAATATCAAATAAAGAGACATCAAGCACATTGGTTGACTACAACAGCACGGAACCTTATGGATATAATATATTATGATAATGGGGTCAAATTACATAGTAAGCATTTATATGAGGTATTATTCATTGCGACGTTAAATTATTTATCTTTGGGGTCCTTCATGTGTAACAAGATGCTGACTTTGGACATTAAACTTCTTTGTTTAATGCCATTGAGAAAGAGTCTTAGAGGACCACACAGTTAGCGTATCGAGAATATCAGTTAAATAATACATATTTTTATTATTTAAAAACCTGAAAAAATATTATTCCTACAGGTGGTTTAAATATTATTCATGTTTTCTTGATCTTATATATTCTATCACCAATAAATGAGAGTATGTAATTTCAAAAAATATTTATTAAATATTTATTTTCTATTTGGTGAATATATTATTTATTTATAAAATTTAGAATAATGGAGTGATATTTATTTAATAAAAAATTGTCTTGATTCATGGTCGAATGAATATTAAAGTGGAATGTAAGATAGATTTTAATGGTCCAGTAAGAAATAATAAATATTGAATATTATTATATTATATAATATTTAATTATATTTTGAAAGATAAGTGGATGTCGAGAAATAAAAATATTTATATTATTTTTTAACATGAAGTTATTTATAGGATTAATGATATAATTAAGAAATTTGGTCAAAATATTTTATATTTACCCTAGTGTAAAATAAAATGAGTTATGTTATTTTTCTCAGAAACAAAAATTAATTGGTTTGGGTTGTGAATAATATATTTAGATTATACTTTTTAGCCCTTAAGATATAACTTCTCTATGATTTCACAAAAGAACAGTGAAAATAGTCTTCTAGAAGAAAAAAGAGATCATTTTGGATATAATTCCCATAACAATAAAAGGAAGATGACACAAGTTCAATGATATGCTATCCATGCAACTGGAAATTCCATCAGTGATTTCTGCAGATTCATTGATCATGTGTGGATCCCCTCTTGAGTGAATATCTACTAGATTCATGCAATAACACAGTGGTTCATCACCTATCTATTACCAGATCTATAAATGGTGAAATAATTCCATTAAGGAAATTCATATTTAATTAAATTAATTATAAGTAATATGTGAGGATCCTCTCTCTCCAGTTCCAGTGTGATTCAGGATGTCTGTATTATTTGAATCCAATCCATTAATCACAATGTTTATTTTCATAGATATATCTGATTAATCAATGAGAACGGTAAAAAGAAATGCCAGGAAATATCCATTGCACACTTCTTCTAAAATATGAATGTATAATGACTACATGATAAAAAATTATATAATCATATTATAATAATGAACAAATGAATTCAAATTATGTAACAATTAAAAAGTTGTTATCTCTAAATATTTGGTTGAATGTTCTCAAAAAAACCATGCTTTATAAAAGATATAATAGTTTTTTATATTCTAATATCACAAATATAACATATAACATAAGTTGCCAATGGATTTTATAATAAATCACGAAAAAATTCATTCAAATTTTGAAATTATCTTCAAAATATATTGTTTATATTATTTCCTTATATAACATGTTTTATTATGAAATTCAAAAAATATCCCTCAATAATGAATATAAAAATTTTAACGAACTATACAAGGATTGTGTCATTAATAATGGAATTTAATGATCATAATAAAATATAATTATAATTGTTCTTCCATAATTATAAATATAATTTCTATAATATAGTTTACTATTATTTATTAACGATGCTATAAAATTTCAATTATATATTCCAATGAGTTTCATAATTTTTTATTACTAATAATTATAAAATACTGAAAACATGATAATCAATATAAATGGATAATAAAAATTAGATCAATGTTTCAGAAAAATATGGATTAATACATGAAAAATACACAGAAGGTTCTTCAAGGACATATTATGATATTTTTAAGCTAAAAATGACTTTTCCAAATGTTTTTTTCTATTTAACACTATTTCATTTTTCCTAAACATAATATAATTATTATATAAAGATAATAATGAGTTATCATCAACTAAAAAAATTAAGAAATAAATTCCTAAGTAAAATTCATTATGTTTTTTCAAAATCCTATGGTAATTTTGATACATGTTTCTCCTTTAAGAATATAATACATAATGGTGATCAATTAATCAAACCATTTTTTAGGTTTTATAAGTACTTATATTAGGTGAAAGAAGGCCAAAAACATATGTTTCACACATCATATATTGAGCTCAAATGCTTCTATTTTTCTACCAAACCCATGAAAAGGCAGTTGTAGTAAACATCAAACAATATACAAAATCATAACTAAATCATTGATACACCACTACGATAACTTATAACCATTGGAAACCCCTTGTGGGCTAATATTAAATATAAGCGAGAGCCCTGAATCCTACCTATAATATGATACATGTTTCTTACTATAACATGTAAGTATGAAAACATAAAAACTAGAGGAATTCCAATCATAACCAATTGATTATAAAACATATCCATCAATAAAAAATAAATTATTTCCATTAAAAATATAATTTCCCCATAATTTAAAATTCATCATTACAAGGATTTATATAATCATTATGAATTAAAATAAAAGAATGAACTAAAAAAACAAAAAAAATTATTTATTTGAGATTCCAAAAAATAAAACTCCAATACATATTTATCAATCTTAAAAATAGTTAGAAAACTATCGAGGAGTGTCAAATTGGGATTAGTCAATAAGAAAATTTCAGTAAAAAATTTAGAATCCATGTGAAATAAATATTTATGTATATAAATATGTGTTATTAGATAAGAAAAAACATAAAACAATAGTGAATATAAAATATTTACTAATAATAATAATCTTAAATCATTTTGTTATATCTCAATAAACCCCAAATGACTCTCATTTCTACAATATAATTAACCATTTTCTTAATAAAGCATCTAATCCATCAACCAGTCTAACCTTGTATTCATATGTCCAAGAAATAAAAAATGTGAAATATCATCAACTATGAAAAAATTATAAAAAATTAACCACAATAGGGCCCCTAAATTAACAAAAAAACTATTTACATTTAGTTCAATGATGTTCAATATTAAATTTTTTTTCATACAGTTGGACAATCACACATTATATGACTAGGAATAGAAGAAAAAAAATTAATAAACCCAAACCACCAACCATCTATTCAAATTAAAAACAAAACAGCATAAAAATATCCACATACTACAATATTCCATTCACAACCAATAAGAAAGCCCCAATACATTACCAGAAAACACCCTTCAATCAATATCATATTTTGTAAGATAATGAAATAATAATGGGAATCAAACTCATTCTCTCCACATTCCATATTCATACCCCAAAAAATACTTTATGATAAGAACATCCTCACATTATTATTTGATAATAAAAACATGATTGAAATCAACCACAAAACCTCATAATTATTCCCACATCCGTTAAGATAATTTAGACTATATGAAAATTATAGGCACTATGTATTATATAAATTAATCCCATGAATTAAACCATGATCAATTAAAACACATTTATTTGTATATAAATTATGTCCTTTGAAATAAAATCCCGTGAATATATGTTATAATCATAAGACAATATGACATATAAAATTCCACCAAAATATTCCCCAATATTACATTTATAAAATCAAAACAACAGTATCAAAAACATATGAAAAACATATATTTTGTAGATAAATCAAAAATATAATAACTAAAATAATACAATAAAGGATTCGATATAATAACAATGCCACATTTGTATAACATTTCATAAAATCTCATTATTTTCTATTTATCATCCTCTATAAGTTAATAGTGCTCTGATTTTCATCTAGCTCACTAATTCCAAATTATCCTCCACTTATTTATTTCCATTTTATTTTTATTATGATATGATATTAAAATGTATTTTATTTAAAAATTTTATTAATTTTTTCATCTTATATTGACCATCTATGTTTTCATAAACACTATCTGTCAGACTCGATAACTAATACCAAAACATATATCCCTTAATAATTATCACCACCACACACAAAACTATACAAAACCATTTAAATGAAAATTTGTAGTAAATGAAATAAGAAAGAAAACCCATCCCAACCATTATCACATTAACTATCGACACCTCACACCTTAAAACACCCATCTATACCCACTTATAATAATCTACTTTATTACCCCTTAATTTTTAGATGCCTGAAACATATTAAATCATGGAAAATCACTGAAAAAATTACAATTATCGATATTTTAAGGTAAGAAACCAAAATTTCCATCACCCAACTTCACTATTCAAATAATGAAACCCCAACCATAAATACCAAATGTTAAATCAATCATCATTCCAAATAATGTAACACTATATACTAAAATATTCCAATAATGCATGAAAAAATATAATTTTATAACAACTAGAAAATATAATTTCTCCAAAAAGTCCAAGACAGTTACCTTAATCAGAAAAAATATACATCTCTAAAAATATAGATAAATGTCACAAACCTCGAACTATGTTTTTCAATAGGTTAAATTAAATAACAAATGACCTATACCTACTATTTTATACTCTAATTTTCATATTCATAAATTTAATTTTTTTTCAATATTAGAGTAAAACAATTCATAAAATCACAAAAACATCTTTTGAAACCATACTAATACAACTCAACCAAGAACAACAAAAAATTACTACAATAATCAATACCAAATAAGTATCAAACAAGAATAATAAATAATAACAATAACCTCTTGGAGTCGATACTTCTTTATTCCCATTTTCAATTTTGCCTTCATACAATAATACGACTATTAACGCAATAAAATGTGTAAAAAAAATCAAATGACCAATTAGAGAGATGATTCGTGACAATAGGTTCTCCCAATTCCAGAACACTAATCCAATTATTATCTTCACTTGAGCTGATCTTCTATCCACAATCACCAATATGGAATTGATGAATCATCAAGAAACCATAATTAATTAACAAGATATTAAGAATATTGGGGAAATAATATTAATATATCATGACCAGTTTGTGAAGAATAACATTATAGGTGACATTATTAATGTTTTGAAAGAACTTACCTCTTCCAAAGATTTAGTGATGAAATAGTACAAATAAAATGAATAATGGGTTGTAAAAATGAAAAATCAAGAAGGATTCACCATGGTACATAATAAAAAAAATATTGTCAAAACCACATTGAAATTACATGAGACACTAAAAAAACCAAAAACAATAATAGAACAAATAAGAGTGAGAAAAGGGTAGATAGATATTGAAGAATAGGAATGAAAAAATAACCTCAGATCAGTGAATAGTTAAAATTCAAAAATCATGTGTTTATAATCTACAATGGAAGGACTAAAGAGAATAAAATGAAGATATGAGGACATCTAGAGTTTATGATATGTAATTAAATTTGTAAAAATGGATAGGATGTCAAATAATTATACAGAAAAATCAATTGACCTCCCCTATTATTTGGTTGATTCATAAATGACTACAATGAGCTTTATACATTTTAATCTAACATCCCATAACTTTGTAATTTTTATATCCACTTGTACAACATAGTTTCTTTTACCTTTCCCAAATAGGAATGATCACCATCATGATGTGGTTGTGGAAAATATAGATACATTGAACGCCACCAGAACTACTATTAATGAAACATCATTATAGATAAGACTTGTCGTATAATTTTAAGCGTACCTAAAAACCCCACTAAAACAATAGAAACATTATAAACATTATATGGTTATACCACACCAAAAATAAGGGTATTAGAAAAGCCTATTAAACTGAGATCCACCATGTCAAGGAGAACTACTATAAAATTATAACATTGTGGAATGGGAATTTTGAATCCATACTGCACTTTCGCTCAAAATAGTACTATTTCCCTAATCAAAACACCTAAATAAACCCCAAAATAGCCATAGAAACGTCTAAACGTGGTTTGTATCCCTACAAAAGGAAAAATATGCTATCCCCCGAATAATCATCTCTAATATTCTTCACAAAACCCCATAACACCCATAAATTAATATTTTATTACATGTGAAACCAGTTACCTTATAAAGATGGTATTTGTAAACAATAATATATTAGAGGCATATAATAATAGTTATTTTATATAATTACCTAAATATTAAATGTTTTATAACTAAATATTGGAAATTAATGTTATACCTCTTCAAGGAAAAAATATCACACTTTGGCACAACTATGATGAATGAATTTTTATTCGGGACTCCATTTAAAATATACTAAATATTCAAACGTGTGTGAGTAAATATCATATATTTAGTTGTTCATTTTTTAGGAACTTAATAAAGAATAGAAAAAAATATTCACCGCCATGATTATAGATATTATCCCAAGTAATTTTTTATAATGACACGAGTCACTCCATTAATAATATGTAATTGAATGAAATAAATTATAGGAAAGTGAAGAGACCCACCTAAATATAGTTGTTAATATATGTTTGGATTATATATATCTCTTTTGGGATATATTTTTGGGATTATAGTTTATTATATCTATTATTTTCTTAGTGGATTCATTGATTTGATTATATATGGAGATCCTATTCATAGGTAAGAATAGGGAAATGTTGAAATAAATTTTTAACTTTTTAAATCATTTTTCGAAGTGATTTTATTTTTGGGAAATAAATTATTCTGGAGTAACTAAAATATGATAATCACTCTAAATTGTTCAAAAAATAGAATACTATTTATATTTATAGGATATAGTGGAGTATAAAGTGATAATGATTAAATTTAATGAATAAAATGAATATTATAATTCATTCATTCTTCAAATATATTGTATTTTCAATTCACTACATACATGTAAGTGGGAGAATTCATACAGGATCAGAAATGTTTTTGAAATAATATTTACATAGGGATTTGAAATGGTTTTCTTATCAAAATACTGTTAGTTGTTCTTGATTCACTAATGTTATGTTATCAATGACACAAATTGTTTTACACTAATGGGAATAGTACAAGTAAGTTGTCGCTCCACTGGGAAAAGAAGTTATTTTTGACTTGATTATCTTGTTTTTACTAGATTTAGGGATGTGTACGAAATTGAGAGTCGACATTTAATGATCGAATGCATACGTGAATGTGATTTAATTTTTACAAAAAATAACATTAAGGATAATGAAAAACACAATATTTTGGTTTTTTGCAAAAATGGAGGCAAATGCGTTGGGGATGTGGATTTTTCAGAGGATGTTTATTAAATCAAATTGCTTATGAGGTTGTGTTTTTCATGATATCCCAACACTCAGGTTTCAATTGTAACCACGTTCCCTTGGTCTGGTAATCTTTTCCTTGAGCAGTGGAAACGCGATCCCTTGTCCGGTAGTCTGTGATTGACAATTGTTTATTTAGATTAATCCATTTGTGAGTTAGCGAAAACATCCAATGATAATGAAAGTATTCATCATTATTTGTCTATTGAATCCCAAAAAATTATACACTTTGTCTCGATAAACTTTTTCCTTGATAAGATGAAATTATTTAAGAAGAAAAATAAGGGAAAAACAGAACAAATAAATCATAAAAAGTAATCCATATTACAACTCATTCATTACCCACATCCAAAACCCATTGGGTGTTTAGTTTCACATAGAAGATATGATAAAACCAAAACCCTCAATACATGATGTGGTCATCACAGAAACCTATAAGAGAGATTTGTTTTGTAGTAGAATGGTTGAATTGAGGAGTAGTGGAATGAGGGTATCACGACAATAGGGTAGAAGAACTTCCTTTCATCAGATATTCTTCAATGAATCTTCAAACCAGAAGTCAAAGCCACTATTTATTGAAATCAAAAGTAAAAAATTTGTATTAATAGTACACACCATGTAGTCACATCAATGTTCTTTTCTCATCTTTTTCTCAGCTGGTGGGTGACCTAACATGCATTCATTGACATGGAACATGGCGTAGCCTAGTAATTGGAGGTACACTGTGTGTAGCACCTCCAGACACATAATTCACTCTCATTCATCATCCACCAATAGCTTGTAGAAGTTCCTCACAATGTGCAGATTGAAGTACACAATGTGTATCAATCAGCTGGCATCATTAGAATGTAGAATTCTTCTTAGTGACCATCCATTTCTATAAGATCATACAAGGTGTGTATATGCAGTACACAGTGTGTGCATGCTTCTTGAAACATGTGCATGTACTTGTCCTAGGCAATCCGTGTTTGACTCTTAATGTACACGGTGTTTATATATGTACATGCCGTGTAGTGGGGAATTTTTACTTAATTTTCCCTGAGTTCCGATGTTTGGCCTAAAACCCATTGAAAATGAAGAAGATCACACAAATCCATGTATTTTTACACTAATTAGATGGTATATGTTGAATACATGTTCTTATATTCAATGAATTAAATGGAAATGTAAACCCAAATCAGGTGCATCAAACATCCCCACACATATTCATTTTCTCTCCCACGAGAAATTATCAACATCTGATTAAAGGATTATATATTTTAAAAGGAAGTCCTTCAATTAATCTAATGGGTAAATGATAGAGTCATAAGGGAAAATACTAAAAATGTACAAAACAGTTTCAATTCATATGATATTAATATCATACTTCATATATAATCCAATTAACTACTTTTATCATCCTTTAAACACACTTTTCAACCTTTCAAAAATAAAAAGACACTTGATGATCTAATTCCCGAATAACATACTCAACAGTCAAGATATTTTAAATCAAAGTCATGATTAATGAATGATATATACACACAATCTATAGGGTTGAAATAAATCTAATTATCTACATCATAATGTTGATTTACAAAAGTCACTAGTGATTTTCAATAAGGGTCATATGTATTTGTGGTTGAAAGATTGTAGGTAACGATGTGAAAAATAAAATCTAAGGCCTGAAAAGGGAGGCTAAATTAATTAAATAATAATACATGATATTCAAAATAAATCTCAATGTCATATAATCCTCAACAAACACTGTCAAATTCTCTCATCATCACCATCTCCCTTAGTTAGGTAGGGTTCCCAAAAAACAATTGAGTATAAGGTCCCCTTGAATATATCATTTTTTTTGTTTTGTTTTTTTAGATAGAGGGGGATAGGTAGAAATTCGACAACTATGGGTTTGGAACCCATTTTCCCTAAATGAACAAGAGGATCTCCCCCACACATAATTTCATGACGATTCACAATAATGTGCCATGTACTTCCAATTACCTCTATTATGATCATGTGAATAATCTTCCAATTCAAAAAAGATTTATGGTAGGAAGGGAAATATGATTCTAATATGGATTCTTATCAATGTTATTCATATTTTCTAGTGGCTTATCAAAGATCAAATGTAGAGTAGATCTACAGATAAATGGTTTCAAACAATTGAATGCCTTAATAATTTTAATTTAATTCAAAAATTCATCATGTATGAAAAAAATTGTGAATATTCTAATAGTTAGGTATATATTAAGAATTTATCAAGAAATAGGTTATTATAAATAATACAATTATGGGTTTAGAATAACTCTTAGGAGTGGTAAAATATAAAGAGTCAATGAGGTTGTGACGTGAATATAAATGTGTAGTCTTATCAATTTCTTTTTCCAGGTATTAGAAGATGCAATTTAAAATATATCAGCAATAATTTTAAAACACATAATAACCAAAATAAGCATGAAACCTTTAAAAAAAATTCTATTTTAGCATTTCTATTTATAAATATTAGTAATCAAAATATCTTCACATTTTCAAATATATATTCCAATAATGATGTCTCCAAGATGACAATATAATAATAGACTTAGGTTGTCAAGAGACGTGCCCCCTTACTTTATACTGCACTTCGTCCACCATGTGCAACAGAAAGGTGGAGAAAGCATTGTGGGGACACAATAGTGGAATAGGGAGAGGGGAAGGAATAGAAAATAGTAAAACGTGATTGAAAAAACAAAATAACGAAATCCTGAAAAACAATACCCCCTCGTGTCTAGGATAAGGAAGACGAGAAGTGGTTGTTAAGTACAACCCAAAGTGTGCCGGAATACCTGTGTTGGTCATGGAGTGAAAAAACTACCAGAATAAAAAAATAGTGAACTGGGGGTTTAGGTGTGCCTGGATAGACTATTTCATTATGTTGGATCTCTATTCCACTCTATAGTGTGACGATGTGGGCTTACTCTATTGGGTTCTTCTCAGTGTTATTTATTAGTGTACTGGGAAGCATCTCCAAGAGTTGGTTTTCTAGCTATCTAATTTGGATCTCCACGGCACAAATGGAAGACTCATGATTCTAGAATTTGGTCATAGTAGTAGATATAAATTGTTTCATGATATCCTCATACGTTGAGGTGTTCTCCTGCAGAGGTGGATGTGCTGCTGGTGGAGGAAGTGGATGATGCACCTGTTGGGGCAGAGGGTTTTGATACTGTTTCTATCGGTAGTATCCATACTAAGGTTAAAGTTTACTTGGGTATTGGATATGATGTATGGGTATACCGTAGCTGGGCATTCATTGGGGAAGAGGATTCTACTGCTATTGGCCTCAGTGAGTGTTCTGCTGATCACGACATGCCATGTTCTGGGACTTCCGGTACTAGTTCGGCCCTCGATTTTATACAACCCAACTCACCTCACTCATCAAAGAGAAAAATGTAGGTCTTTGTAATTCTCCCATGATGTGGTTATCACCATATTCATAACACACCCGATGGTTTTCCACATCTACTAGGGACGTACCCTTCATATTTAGCGCATTGATATTTTTCGACACAACATCAAACTGGGTAGCAAGCATAGTATTAGAATCTATGTTGTGTATAAATCATTTTTGAGTTCCATACATGGAATACCAAAAAAGATATTGGAAAAAATGTATTCTAGAAGTTCAAAAAGCTCTTTGAGGGACATCCTCATAAATGTACCCCTAGTAGTGGCATCCACCACAATCATTGTGTTCGACCGCCTTGACAAAATCGAATCACTGGGACAATGTTGCAGGTATCTCCCGGCACTCAGGACCATTAATGTCTAAAGATGCAGAAAACTAAATAAAATCATTAAAAGTAGGAGTGTTGACCTAAAAGATAGTGAGTGATAGTTTATTCCCAAAGAGATCCTCCAAATCTCCTCAGATACCCAGCTGGTGATGTAGTCTTCTGTCGAGATATCAAATGCCCATTAAGACCGGACGGTGAGAGAAGATCCAGACTCTTTAATGTTCAATGTCTATGACTAGGAACTACATTCAAGGATAGGGGACACCCATAGGGGCCTGACCATGTGGTACAATAGTAGTGGATGACTCTCGTGGAGGAGTGGCTGTAGGAGACGAAGGCTCTCTAGATGTGGTAGCCAATGATGGATTGGTTGTGACTGGGGAGGGCTCAGTAGAAGTGGCAGCTGGTGGTGATGAAAGGGTGGTGCTCGAAGGCTCTATGGGGGATGATGGAGTAATGTCACTGGGGCCAGCATCGGCTGAGGTGGTGAGTGATGACTGGATGGACAGCTGAAGAGGCGGGTATACCTGAATATCTGGAGCTGGTGTCATCATAGGATGGAGTTCTATCTAGCGAAAAGTGGGCCTCTCACGCTTAGTAGTGGAGGTGGGCCACTTCTCAAATGAATGGTCTCTGTCCACCATATCCATAAAAAGAAAAAAACCCAACACAAAAAAAATAGTAAATAACGAAAAAGATGATAAGTTGAGAAAAGTATAATTGTAAAAAGTATAGGAAATTTAATCCCAAAGTACATGACGTGTAGTGAATGAAAGTCAGCATCATGTGTTCTCTAGGTTGACATGTTGTGTGGACATGTACTGTCCTTATAAGGATACACAATATATAGACAAGAGCCGTGCCATGTTCGGGAAAATGGGTCCTTGATCTGTGGGTGCTAGACATGGCCTATCCTATAAAAATGGTATATATTGTGTCTAACAAACATTAACATCATGTAAACAAACATGGTGTGTCTCGCCATGTGAAAAATGTACCCAGGCATGATTCTGGATGGTACACAGTGTTTACCGAACATACAGAGCGTGCAATTCCAAATATTTAATTTTATATTGTGTGGCCATGTACAAGACAACATGATATGTGTTCTTGGTATCATGCCCATGTGCTGTGGATGATGAACCGACATCCAATAAAAAAACACCCTAAATGCTACAAGAACTGGGAAATAAGGAGTTTCTAATGGCATACCATATGTTATGATCACAATGGCGACGAAATCAGACCCACAAATGGAGGAAATACATGGATTTGGGGGAGGGAGGCCGTTCGACATCTAGGAGAAGAAAAAGGTAGGGGGGCTCATGACACGGGCTTAAGTTGAGTGGGAATGACCTTTATAAACATGCTAGATGATGTGTACCAGGACCTACAAGCCATGTATGAATTTTTTAAGCAATATATATATATTATAATTATGTTAGTAAATTATATAACTATAAATGATAACAATTAAAATTGAAAAGGAACATATACATATAGTTATTTACTAAAAATAAATCTATACATGTAAGGTATCAGTAGATACATGTCGTGTGTTCAAAAATTGAAAAAAAGTAAAACCTTTAGTCTGGTGCTTGGGGTGAGGATCGAACCAGTGATCAACCATTTCGAAAAGAATCCCTCAACCACTGGAGAAATGTTTGTGTTGCTGCTCATATCAATTACATAAATATATTTAATGTACAAGGAATATACTACACAGGAGAAAGAAAATGCACGGTGTGTGGTTTTTAATTAGACCAAAGGGATGCAGTGGGGAAATTAGTTGATTTTGAACCCGGGTCTTTTGGATCTAGGGCCAAACTCTTCCTAACTTCCATATTCACCTCCATGTTTTAATTTATTTAGTAAATATTTTTAGTTTTTAATGAAAACATTGCACACACGAGGTACATAGAAATGCACACTGTGAGGTTTTAATTAAAAGGACAAAATGATGGAAATGTGGTGGTTGTTAGGATTCAAATTAGGAACTTTTGGAATGGGGTTATGACCCTAGAAAGTCAATCCATCCCCATCATGAGTATTCTTATAATAAAATATATATAAAAATATATAATATGAAAATTACTACACATGCAGTGAAATAAAACATCAGAATAAAAAGGAGGAAATCTGTGCCGAAGGTAGGTTGGGTTAGATTCGAACCAGTGATGGCTCAGATAAACTCTAGTGACCTTACCTTCGACACTGAAATAATCCATGTAAATTAAATAGTTAATCGATATATTTATAATATTATGAATATAAATGAAAAGGAATTAGTACATGCCATGTATATAGGTGGTGCACGATGTGTATCCGAAGGGTTTCCTCCCAGGAGGTGCCTTTGTTTTAGGTCTTTGGATCGATTGAGTTACCTCTAATTACTTGAGATGTATGGTGCAAAGTTTTCTCATAGTGTCATCTATATGATGGTATGTCTTCAGTCTCTATACACTAACCTTGAATGATTCAACATCCTCTCCAGAAAGTTACACCACCCTAGGATAGAATACTCATATAGATCGAAATAGTCCCAACCATCTTCACTTTAGATTTCCTGTAAATAATTGAATATGGGAGTTTAAAAGGATTACATGATCACCAAGTTGGAACAATTATCAAGAAATCATCTGGTCGTGGATTGATCTCATCTTCACTATTTAGATCCTTCCATTCTCATATTCCACCAATCATATTTTTTCTTGTTTCGACAGTGGGAACATTTACTTTTCTTCACCATCCATCAAATCAAAATTTTGGACCTTGATGGCCCAGTAATCTCGATGATCCAACTCTACTGGTAAATTCCAAGGATTTTCATAGATGAGGCGGAATAAGGACAAACCTTTGGGTTTCTTGAAAGTGGTCTAATATGCCCACAAAGAATTGTCTAGCTTCTTGGACTAGTCTTTCCTTGAAGTGTTCATAATTTTCTCCATAATATTCTCCATCATTTTCTTGAGATCATCTTTATAGAGCTCCACTTTTCCACTAATGTACAGTTGATATGGCTTCTTTATTTGATGGTTCATGTCGTACTTTGAAATTTCTCCTCTCATCAATGTGTTGTTGAAGTGGTTCCCACTATTACTGATAAGTATACTGGGTATATTGAACCTATTAAAATGAGTTTCCTTAAAAATCTTACAACCACCTTGGAAGTGTCGTGTGTTCTAGTTGTGTGTTAGATCAACCCGGAGACGTAGGCGACCCAGAGTAGGATGTAAGTGTTCCCGAATGTTGGGGGGAATGTTACCATTATATCTATTCCCAAATTCTTGAAGATCTCAACCTATAGGATGAGTTGTTTGGTCATCTCAGCTCTAAACCCCAGATTTCCTATTCTTTGGAATATATCGCAACAGAGAAAACAGGCTTGGGAATCTCTATGCTTGGTGGGCCAGAAAAACCCAGACTGAAAAATCGTTGCAATAGTACGGGCTAGATCATGTTGTCCCACAACTGGTGAGGCATAAAAGAATTCCTGGACTCCATAAACATCAGTTTCGTGGATATAATGTCATATCACACTATGTCCATAGGATCCTAACTAAAGAAGATCTTCCCAGAAGTGCCTCTTGAAATAAGAGAGAAACCACTTCATATGAAGGAAAGAGAGTTCCGGGTGGATGGAACCTATAAAAAAATAAGAAATACCAGTATACCAGGGTCTAGGTGAATCATTGACTGAAATGAAGTTCATGTTAGGGAAATCCCCCATGATCTCTCGATCATTCACCTAATCCAAAAGTGGAAGCTCCTGTAGAGAGATATGTTCAGCCACAATGTTCTCGCAACCTTTCTTGTCTCACATCTGTATATAAAATACTTGCAGGAGTACCCATCAAATCAGTCCTGGATTTGCATCCCTCTTGCTCAGTATGTACTTGAGTGATTCATGGTCATTATAAACAATAACTTTATATAGCACTATGTAAGAACAAAAACTGTGAAAATCGAACACCACCACCAATATCACCTTTTTTATGGAGTATAGTTCATTTGAGCCTCCTTGAGAATCCTACTAGCATAGTAAATGGGTCAGAAAATTCAATCAAGCTATTGGACCAAGACTTCTCTTACTACGTAGTTGCTGTCATCACACGTCAATTCCAATTGTTCTTCCTAGTTTGGAGGAATCATTACTGGATCTTCGGTCATATGCCGCTTCAGGTGCTCAAAAGCTTTGGTGCATGGATCATCAAACTCAAAAACCAATTCCTTGGTATGAATTTTGGTGAGGGGATGGTATATCTTTTAGATTTTGCAGAAAAACCTCCTATAGAAACCTATATGCCCATGGAATCTACAGATTACTCTAACAGAAGTCAGAATAGGAATTCATGAAATGACAACTATTTTTTCCGGGTATAACTCTATCCCTATTTCTGAGATTCTATTTCCAAGTAGAATTACACTCTTCCCCATGAAATGACACTTTTCCTAGTTTAATACTAGCTTAGTGTTCTCACATATTTCTATAATCATCTCAAGGTTCCTCAAGACCATGGGGAATGGTTTTCTAGAAATCAAAAAATCATCCATGAATACCTCTTGGATCTGTCCTGTCATGTCATGGATGATAACCAACATTCATTCCTAGAAGTTAGAATAATCATTAGATATTCCAAATAACATCATTCTATAAGAAAACGTACTATAGGGGCCAGTAAATATGATCTTATCTTGATCCTCAGGAGAAATGGAAATCTAATTGTAGCCGGAAAAGTAGTCAAGGAAGTAGAAAAAGTTGTTCCCTGCTAGTCTCACTATAATTTGATCCATTAAGGGTAAGGGAAAATGATCCATCATCATGGTGTCATTCATATTTTTATAATCCAAATAGACTTTCCTTCACATGAAAGTGCATGTGGTGATGAACTCATTCTTATTATTTGATATCATAGTGATACACCCCTTTTTGGGTACCACTTGTAGAAGACTCACCCACAGACTATCTGTGATGGGGTATATGATGCCTACATCCAATAACATGATTATATCCTTCTTCACAACTTCCATCTTGGGGGGGGGGGGTTGGGGAATCATTGTGGTAGCTGATATTGCTTCACTTCTTCGAGCAGCACCATGTGGGTGCAAATTGTAGGTTTGTTTCCCATAAATATGGAACTATCCACCTAATAGCATGCATGCTCATCTTCAAAACCCATAGAAGTGCATCCTCATTCTCTTGTGATAGTGTTGCACTATATATGACAAGAAGAGCCTGATGGTCTACAAAATACCCATACTTCAGAGAAGACATAATATGCATATGTTCTAGTACATGTGCCTTAAGAATCAGAGGTACAAGTGGTTACTGTAGAGAACCAAAACTTGACGTAGATGGACATTACATTACTATTGCGGAATACTTGATACATAATAAACACAGACACACAAGGACTGTAATAGTTTAGTGTATTTGGAAACATGGAATTTAATTATCGAGACCCGAAGATTGACGTACATGGACATTACATTACATTAGCGGAATACTTAATACATAACAAAAACAGACACACAAGGACCTTAATAGTTTAGTGTCTTTGGAAACTTGGAACGTAATTTTCTAATCATGGTGAAAGATCTTTAACATCTCCCATAAAGATCTTTCCCTTTTTTTCTTACCAAAAACATTTCTTTATATCCTTAGTTCCGATTTGCTTCGTAAGTGTCTGAACCTCCTCTTCTTTGAAGCACCTCTCTGAGACCTCCTCTTAGGGCACTAAAATTGGTCTTTGAAGAAGACCAGGACCTCTAGGATGTTTCTATGGAACTGGAGAAGAGAATTTGTCAGGTTTTTTCCGAGCATGATGGCTCAATGTGGTGTGTGGAAGAGAGGGAGCAGGTGCCCATTTATAAGGGAGGAGAGGGGCACCTTTGGATTTCTTAAAAATATTAATTTATAATAAATCTATCCCCACTTAAAAACCTCCAAAAATGACTCATATGTGATAATTAGATGGGATAGGGTTGTAATATCATCATCCAATCGAATTTAGACATGTTAGGAATTTATTTTAAACATTATCAACTTTATATATCCTTATTTAATCAATTTAATTTTATTTATGGTAATAATATTTTGAATTTTAAATTATAACAAAAAATTACTTGTTGGTTGTGAATTTTCCATAATTTGTTACTTTATAACATTATAGACCATTTAAATTTAAATATATAATTTTTAAATATTTTTGTGATTTTTAAACAATTTTATAATATGTTATTTTTATAACAATAGTGTCAATTTTAACACTATTCATTTATTTGAATTTAAATAAAATATATACAGAAGATATGTTCGAAATAAAAGCATTAATAGATTCATAAAAGGTCATATGTATCTATAAAATTAGTGGATCGCATTAAATAGTTCATATAATATTTATTTTATTATTTTTAAATCCATTTATTTGGTTTATCTCTTAATAAAATAATTACTACAACATTTTTGTATAATTATTTAATATACTTATTTCTTGCATAAAAATTAAAAATAAATTCCTCTTATGAAGATAAATCTATTAACTTTCACAATAATACTTTTACTCGAATTTATCATCTTAAAATCACAATATTTAAATTGTTATATTTATTAAATTATGAAGGTGACAACTTTGGAATCATTTAAAATAAATTAATATAAGTTGCATAATTACATTTATAAGGCTCAAAACGTTTATATATTTGGTCCTTGGATGATTATGGTGTAGATATACACTACCAAAAAGTTTTGTTCAGGTTTGGGGGCCTTTTAATGGGTATTATTATTTCAATAAAAACTATATTACTTATTTTTCACTTAATAAATAATTTATGTATCATTAATGTATCACCATTAATGACAATTTTTTAATCCCTAAAAATTATAAATAAATTATCATGATGTGGATAATTTTATAAGATTTCTGTAGACCATTCATTTTCTATGTTTCATGATGTGTATCACTAAATTATAATTATTATACTTATAAGATTTAAGAAAGTGACATGTTGTCACATTCTTTGGTTTTAATAATAATTAAATTATTTTCATGGACAAAAGTTCATTTAATGAATCTAATCAGACCCTTAGGTGATATGGGTCTACTTTTAGTCATCCAATAGAATTTTGGCATGTGTTAGGGTAATTTTATAATATTATATTTAAACTTAATTACCCGATTTTCCTTTTACTATGGTAAATAAAATTTATCGTAGTTGCTATTCATAACTCCAAAAAATAAAAAGTAGCTAATTAACATAATTTGGATCCAATTATTCCAAATATGGAATACATTTTTCCAAATTCAATACACAAAAGTTGCATAAATTAAATTAAAATTAATCTCGTTGTCGAAAGAAAACATGTTTTTCTTTAAAACATTGCAAAAGATTGAATTGATTTAACCTATGAATTTAATGTAAAATCAATTATAATAACATACATTATATGAAATGGTAAAAATATATTCTATTTATACTTTAAAACCATTAAATATTATAATTTAACCATATAAATTATTGCGATGAAAAAAATTGTTTTTAATTAAAATATAGCGTGTTTTTACTATTCATCAAAATATGAAAGTTACCAGAATAATATGAAAATTTTATCCAAAGTAAATTTTTATTTCTTGATTCCAAATAAGAATTTTATTTTGTAAAATTGAACTTATAAACATGTCAAAACTAGATTTAAAGTGGGTGCACCATCAAAAGGAAGCAAAACTGCATTTTTTAAAAAAATACTTATTTTACCCGAATAATTTATTTTGTTCTTATACCATGTTCTAGAAAATGTGTAAGATGAATATTAATGTTATAAAATTCAAAATTTAGTTAATACTATTCATAACATCTAGGTCATAATAATATTATAATAATATATCTTTGTTTTGGAAAACCCGGTACTGCGTACAACACCCGCTATCGAGGAAGGTCGTGATTGCGTGTAATGCAAGCCATGTCAGGGTTGCGTGTTGTGCAAGAATCCTTCATTGTTTCATATAATAGAATCCAACCATATTTCATTTATACATTGAATATATATATATATATATATATATATACTCAATGTTGCGTAGAATAACTATTATCAAAATTGTGTGTAACACGATCCAAGAATAGTGTTGCATATACTGGAAGCTAATACGTTGTTGCGTATAGCGCAAGGTAATCTTGTTGTATCATACATCACAAGAAATTAATGAAATTAAAAGAATATTTTTCTTAAAATCTCAGCATGTTACATTCTAACCCCCTTAAAATGAATTTCGCCCTCGAAATTCATCGGGGTTATAAATGGTTTACTACTCGAATATTTGTTTAATAAAAACCTACATTGTAAAAAGGAATACCAAAACATGGCTTTAAAAACTAACGTATGAAATGTAACGGTTACCCAAATTAACTCATCACTGGGTTTCCATGTAGGAGAACATAGGTGAATATATGGATATAGAAGAGAAATCTAACCATCATGTTCTGATGGAGAGTGGTAGTGAATATGGCTATGGAAAACCCAGCAATCACAAATCCATAAATTTCTGATGATCTAAGGTACCATCTAATTCATCAGATATAAGTTCACTGGGAAATCATTTTTGGTTTTCATGATCATTTCCCTAAAGTTGATGAAATTTTAATTAGAAGAAACACTTTCGTGATTTTGGTACAGTCTCATCGTTGGTCATTCTTTGGACAATTTCCACTTCATCTCTTAATGAAATAAAGTTGAATTTGTCATTCGTGATGTGTTAGCAGATCATGTGATAGAATGATGGGTCATTCCATCTGTCTGAAACAAAAGGTTAGAAAAGTTATCAAAAAATACATAAGTCCTTCTATAGTGAGATTAATCATATATGGTTCCTAAAATGGACTTATAATTCATATATCAAACATCTTAATATAATAAAACTAGTTTCTACTAAACAGGGACTTTCTTTGGGCCAGTGGTAGGCGATAAAGGCCAGTCGCACTTTGGTTGTGGGTTCGATTCCCCGAGCCTTGTCCAACGAGATGGGTTGTCACCCGTCCTACAGGTTATCCTTTTTCTAAAACTACATTACAATAAAATACCATCAGTAATATCGAAAAAAATTCTATCCTTAAACAATACTAACTTATGTCCAACATAATCCATTTCAATCTTTAGGCTTATCCAAAATACTGCTGTCCAATCTCATATTATAGTGAAAATTATTACCAATGAGTTCATACAACAAGCATGTTAATTCCATCGTTGATCCCCATATATCATGAGATATGTCTTGTTGGTCACATTCCAAACATTCGAAGGCCTTAATCATGTATTCTTTTGAAAAAATGAATACCCATTGAATCTTAGAGAAAACATGAGTGCTGTCAAAAGATAACTCTATTCACATACCAAAACCTTGAACCATGATATAACTATTTCCTTATATCAGTCATGAGCTCATGAATACTATCAAACATTTCATTTTATCATTTTCCCTTTATTATGCACATATCATCTTTTTCTAACAATATCTCAATCACTTTCCATGGTTACCGGTAACATAAAATTATTAAAAACCAAAATAGACCAATACATAAATATTCCAATATTCCACGATACTATATACAACATTATTTTGGAATCCCATTACATAAACACTTAATCATTCCACCACATCATTTTCATATTCACCATCGCCAATAGTGAGCACATGTGACTTCCCTTTTTCCTTTTCCTTAAGTGGTTGCTCTTGTCGATCATCACTAACCCTTGGATTAGGGAATTTATTAGCATAATGCCCCATTTCCTTTCACTTGAAGAATTGAAGTGTTGGTGGTCCATTATCTGCAGTCTTTTCTTAATTCACATCATTTGAAACCCTTTTTTCCATTACTTAGACACTCAGCTACTCGATAACCTTCTTTTCCACACTTAAAACATTTTCTAGTCCCTTTTAGACAGTCTCCACCATGCTTCTTTCCACACTTTGAACATAAGGAAACATTCATATTCTTTTCACCATTATTATGGGATTTTTCCTTGAACTCCATATTTCGTTTCTTGTAAAAACCATGAGATGGATATGTAACACCAACATCCATTTCTACCTTAATACCACAACACACAATTTCTTCATAGCTACTGAAGTCTCTTATAGCTAATGCCCTTCGAAGATTTGGTTTTAAATCACTGAATAATCGATCAACTTTACTTTCAGGTTTGATGATAAAGACAGATGCATACCTTGCAAGCCTTGTAAAATTCACTTCGTATAAACCAACAGATTCATCAACCTTTTTCTTTAGTTCAAGAAACTCATTCTCCAACTTTGTTCAAAGAATACGAGGGAACTACTTATTGAAAAATATGTTCTTGAACTCGTCCCATTCCATGGACCCAATTTCATCTCTTGGCCTCGTATTCTTGATAAGATCCCACCATTGATCAGCTTCACCTTCCAAACGATATACTGATAAGATGACTTTATCATGTTCAGAACATTAAAGAACTGAAAATATCATTTCAGTGGTACTGATACATTGTTCAACTACAATTGGATCAGAAGACCCACTGAAAGAAGGTGGACGTTGCCTCATGAAGGACTCAATTGAATATTGTTCCCTTCTCTACTCATTTGTAAGTCCAGAATGATTCATAGCTTGTGTAAGTATAGCAATAAGATTTTTCACTCCATCTACCATAACATTTGTCTGTTCAGGATGACAATCATTACATTGTCCATTGCATTGATCAACACGGTTTCTTCGGGTTCCAGCAATCGTCTAAAACCCAAAAAGAATATTGTGAGAGGCAAAATTCATGCTAGGGAAAACAACATAATAAAGGGGGAGTACCTTCAATATCTAACATCTTAGGTTTAATTCTAAGATCATTACCGTAATTCTAGGACTATAACCTATACATATACTAATCCTTAGGGACATCCCTAGACATACCTTAGAAATATATCTAGGGATTTCACTAATTTTTTCGCATCCTAGTTTCCAAATGTTGACTTATCCTTTACTCTGATACCAACTGTAGATACCTGAATCTTGACGTACATGGACATTACATTACTTTAGCGGAATACTTAATACATAACAAAAACAGACACACAAGGAACGTAGTAGTTTAGTGTCATTGGAAACTTGGAACGTAATATTCTAATCGTGGCGAAAGATCTTCATCATCTCCCAAAAAGATCATCCCTTTTTTTCTTACTTAAAACCTTTCTTTATATCCTTAGGTCCGATTTGCTTCGTAAGTGTCTGAACCTCCTCTTCTTTGAAGAACCTCTTTGAGACCTCCTCTTAGGGCACTAAAATTGGTCTTTGAAGAAGACCAGGACCTCTAGGAGGTTTCTAGGGAAGTGGAGAAGAGAATTGGGCAGGGGTTGGCCGAGCTTTAAGGCACAATGTGGTGTGTGGAAGAGAGGGAGGAGGTTCCCTTTTATAAGGGAGGAGGGGGTCACCATTGGAATTCTTAAAAATATTAATTTATAATAAACCTAAACCCACATAAAAACCTCCAAAAATGACTCATATCTGAATATTAGATGGGATAGGGTTGTAATCTCATCAACCAATCAAATTTAGACATGTTAGTAATTTATTTTAAACATTATCAACTTGATTTATCCTTATTTAATCAATTTAATTTTATTTATGGTAATAACATTCTAAATTTTAAATTATAACAGAAAATTACTTATTTGTTGTGAATTTTCCATAATTTGTTACTTTATAACATTATAGACCATATAAATTGAAATTTATAATTTTTAAATATTTTTTTGATTTTTAAACAATTTTATAATATGTTATTTTTATAACAATAGTGTCAATTTTGACACAATTCATTTATTTGAATTTAAATAAAATATATACAGAAGATATGGTCGAACTAAAATCTTTAATAGAATCATAAAAGGTCATATGTATCTATAAAATTAGTGGATCACATTAAATAGTTCATATAATATTTATTTAATTATTTTTAATTCCATTTATTTGGTTTATCTCTTAATAAAATAATTACTACAACATTTTTGTATAATTATTGAATGTACTGATTTGTTTCATAAAAATTAAAAATAAAATCCTATGATGGAGATAAATCTATTAAATTTAATAATAATACTATTACTCGAATTTATCATCTTAAAATCAGAATATTTAACTTGCTATATTTATTAAATTATGAAGGTGACAACTTTGGCATCATTTAAAATAAAATAATATAAGTGTCATAATTACTTTTATAAGGCTCCAAACGGTTATGTATTTGGTCATTGGATGATAAAGGTGTATAAATACACTAACAATATGTTTTGGTCTGGTTTGTGGGCCTTATAATGGGTATTATTATTTCAATAATAACTATATTACTTATTTTTTACTTAATAAATAATTTCTGTATCATTAATGTATCATTATTAATGACAATTATTTAGTCCCTAAAAATTCTAAATAAATTATAATGATGTGGATGATTTTATTAGATTTCTGGATTCTATTCATGTTCTATGTTTTATCAAGTTTATCACTAAATTAAAATTATTATACTTATAAGATTTAAGAAAGTGACATGTTGTCACATTTTTTAGTTTTAATAATAATTAAATTATTTTCATGGAAAAAAGTCCATTAAATGAATCTAATCTGACCATTAAGTGATATGAATCTACTTTTAGTCATCAAATAGAATTTTGGCATGTGTTAGGGTAATTTTATAATATTATATTTACCCTTAATTACCCGATTTTACTTTAACTATGGTAAATAAAATATACCGTAGTTACTATTCATAATTCCCAAAAATAATAAGTAGCTTATTAACATAATTTGGACCCACTGATTCCAAATATGGAATCCCGTTTTCCAAATTCAATACACAAATTTTTCAGAAATTAAATTAAATTTAATCCCGTTGTCGAAAGAAAACATGTTTTTCTTTAAAACATTTCAAAAGATTGAATTGATTTAACCTATGAATTTAATGTAATATCAATGCTAATGACATACATTATATTAAATGGAAAAAATATATTCTATTTATACTTTAAAACCATTCAATATTATAATTTATCCATATAAATTATTGTGAGGAAAAAAGTTGTTTTTAATTAAAATATAGTGTGCTTTTACTATTCATCAAAATATGAAAGTTACCAGAATAATATGAAAAAAATTTCCAAAGTAATTTTTTTTTCTTGATTCCAAAGAATAATTTTATTTCGTCAAATTGAACATATAAACATGTCAAAAACTAGACTAAATGTGGGTGCACCACCAAAAGGCAACAAAACTACATTTTTTGAAAAAAATACTTATTTTACTCAAAAATTTTATTTTGTTCTTATACCATGTTCTAGAAAATGTGTAGGATGAATAATAATGTTATAAAATTCAAATTTTAGTTAATAATATTCATAACGGATAGTTAATAATAATATTATAATAATATATCGTTGTTTTGAAAAACCCGGTATTGCGTACAACACACGTTATCGAGGAAGGTCGTGATTGCGTGTAATGCAAGCCAAGTCAGGGTTGCGTGTTGTGAAAGAATCCTTCGTTGTTTCGTATAACAGAATCCAACCATATTTCATTAATACATTGAATATATATATATATACACTCAATGTTGCGTAGAATAACTATTATCAAAATTGTGTGTAACACGATCCAAGAATAGTGTTGCGTATATTGCAAGCTAATACGGTGTTTCATAGCACAAGGTAACCTTGGTGTAGTATACAACACAAGACATTAATGAAATTAAATGAATATTTTTCTTAAAATCTCGGGGTGTTACATTAATATTCTAATCGTGGTGAAAGATCTTCAACTTCTCCGATAAAGATCTTCCTATTTTGTTTTCATACATAAAACCTTTCTTTATATCCTGGGGAAAAGAAAACATAAAAAGGGTGAGCTAAAATGCTCAGAAAGGGCATGCATAGAGAACATAAAACAATCCATAAACATTTTAATGCAAAAGCTTGAACATAAAATATAAACATCAAAATCTTGAGCAAGGACATAAATCTTGGAAGTACGTAAGGTATATATCATAAAGGAACATAAATATTGATAAAATAAAATGGGAATATATAATGTAATTGTGGAAACCATTCCGCACTTGTTATGATTTCCATAGTAGCCAAGGCATTACTGCCATGACCATCTTAGTGAGCAAAGTTCATTTCTGAATCGAGTTCACTCATCATTCCAGTCATGTATCACTAAACCGTATTAACATACCATTCCATCCATGTCTATCTCATGAGATATAAATCTTTACCCAATGCATTGGATGTAGATATAGGTCCCACCCATCTCATAATGATATCATTCTTACGTGTGCCACAACATAAAAATAAATCATTCATCATAACCCGAAGAATAAAATTGGTTTCATAAACATCATCTCATCATAAAATAATCTATATAAAACAAATAGATATCATTTCATAATAAGAGAAGTGAAACCATGTAAATCATAGAGACGTTATACTTGAAACATACACATATGAAAGAATGTCATCTTAGATGGAAAATGGTTTTGATAAAATACTTGAAATGAATTCTTGAGGAAAATTACCTTTCTTCTTCAAAATCATTTTCTTTTCACAAAATGTCATGAAATTTTAAAAGAAAGGTATTTTTTTGAAAATATTCATGAAATATTTTGGAGCAAGAATCATGAAAATAAGGCTTTATAAAACCGTAAAAAATCCATTCATGCCATATAAGTTAAAAAACATTCTTCTCATACTTTTTACGGAAAAGTCAAAAAGTACCTTGTATGGTAAACAAAAGAAATATTTCATACATACCATGTAGTAAAAGTAAAAAATGGGTAAAAAGGACTTTAAAAATACATGATTCCATTTTTCGAAAATAGGTACATGAATTATAAATATAACCCCGGTAAATACTTACAAATAAACAATCTCAGATAAAAATGATATTGGAAAAGTTATCACTTACAAAGATATTTTTTTAAATAAAATAGATCAATTATGTGAATTCACTATAAGGTCACATAAATATTTTATAAATACATGATAAGATATAAAAATTCATTTCTCACATAATCAAAGAATGACATAAACAAGAAAGAGACGATCAACCCAAAGAACATAAATTGGGTTAAGATGTTCCCTTACCTCGTGTCCGACTTGAATTGATCGTTATTTAATCTCCTGAATAATAAACAAAATTTAATTTCTACTTGCTTAAGAACCTTTTTAATATTTATTATTAATTTTATATCACTTATTACCATGTTATAAACATATTGTAACCATTTAAGTTAAGAATGTTCTTTTTGTCGATATTTGGTACCCGAGTCAAAAATGGACTTATTAAAATTACATGTTGTTCATGTGGTAAAAGGTTAATTATATACATAATGATATTCCTGATGTATATATGATATATATCATATACATCCAGCATATACATGTATTTATAATATTACATAACATACGGGGGTAAGAAATGAAATGCACCGTTCATTAAGACGGTAAGTTTTACGTACGCACAATCGCTACTTTCATTTCTATTTCTAATTTTAATGGAATTAAAAAAATGATACATAGGTATATTATAATTATAGTATAATATCATATATAATATAATTAACTCTATCCTTTATAAATCCCACATAAGGCATTAATGAATCACATCAATTTGAGGGGGCGGTAGTCCGCACTTCCTCAGATGAGATCATTATAGTTACCCACTATGGAAACCATAAAGGCTTGATATAATTGTGGATTAAAGAAGCATAAGGAAATCATAAACATTATATATATCATATATAAATACAGTTCGATCATAATGGCCACCATGAGAGGCGGTAGGAAAAAATCAAACAATCATCGTTTCGTGAGGTGTTAGTTTGCCATCCACAGAAACATTATGTTCATCATCCAATAGATAGAAGTGTGTGTAAGTGTAATTATAATCCTTCTCATAACAACATCCTAGTATATTTAGGATACCTGTGTTTTTACAAAAGAATGGATTAAAAAGAGTTTAGGGGTTGGAGAAGTAGAATAAAAGAAAACAACTTAAGAGAAACTGCTACCTTTAATTTGGGTAACTTCCTTTGGTTTAAACCCAAAGGGACTTCTTGAAGTGCCTTCGGCCAAAGTTAAGTATTCAAGGGGGAGTAAATAGATGTAGAGATCTTAATTGGGAAGAATTTTGGATGAGCCAAATGGCTTTAGAGGTGTGAGGAATTGGAAATAATTGGTCTCTTTTTATAAGCGAGAGGAGGGGATCTTTAGGAAAGAGTGAAAATATTATTTTACAGTATAATGATATTTGGTTTCTAATTGTCCTCAAATCATTATAGTCTGAGATAAGATGACTCATGGTCGAAATATAATCATCCAATCAGAATTGGACATGTTTTGGATAATATTTTAATCATTATTATCTTATTTATTTAAATCATATATTAATGAGGTAAAAACTACATCATTATTGTGTCATAAATAATTTAATTAATTTGATGTCTAAAAATAATGAAAAAAATACCAAGATGTTGGAAATATTTTTATATTTTTAATGAATATTTATATTCGAACGTATGACTTATATAACACCATATAAAAATTAATTTACTAAAAGATTTTTGTTAATGTCAATTTTGTCTTTACATTAAATTAATTAATTGAATGTTTCATTGTCATTCATTAGTTGATCAATGGGGTCCCAAAATCGACCCAAGGATGTCCATGGTCGGAAATTTATAATAAAATAAGGTTTGGACAAGTTTTAACGTAATTTGGAATTATTATAATATTCTTTTATCCTTGAATTACCCTATTTACCTTTAACAGAAGTAAATAAAAGCAAAAAGTTACCATTCACCAAAAAATATTTTCATCTCATTGAACCACATTTTAGTCTTTGACATTAATCTTGTCTCTCAGATTTTTGAAATTCCACTCACAGAATCGGTAAAATTATGTTTTATGTGAATTTCCAAATTCTCCTAGGAGGTGGGTAAAAGACGGTGAAAAGTTCAATAAAATTTTTATATATCTAAAATTATTATAAAATGACTCCAATTACTTGCATTGAACTTAAATAGGTATTATATATCAAATTTAACCTAAAATAAATTTAAATAAAATAAATAATTATTTAAATATAAAGTCGGTTTTTAAATAGTAACCTAGTGTTTTCACTATTCATCAAAAATTGAATGTTTTCAGAAAAATACCAAAAATTCATCCTTGGATTATTTTGGTATTCTAAATCCAAAAAAGGAAGACCATTTCGAAAGATAAAATTTTTAAAATTTCAAAAATTGGGTATTAATATTTATAACGGCTAGTTTATATAACATATCGTTTTTTAGCGAAACTCGGTATTGCGTACAACACACGCTATCGTGGAAGGTCGCTGTTGTGTGTAATGCAAGACAAGTTAGGGATGAATTTTGTGGAAGCTCATTTTGGTGTAGCATACAACACAAGAAATTAATTAAATTAAAAAACATATTTTTCATAAAATCTCGGGGTGTTACATTCTAACCCCCTTAAAAGGAATTTCGCCGTCGAAATTCGTCGGGGTTATAAATGGTTTACTACTCAAAAGGTTATTTAATAGAAACCCACATCGTAAAAAAGAATTCCAAAACATGACATTAAAAACTAATGTATGAAACATAACAGTTACCCAAATTAACTAATCACTGGGTTTCCACATAGGATAAAATAGGTGAAAATATGGATATGGAAGAGAAATCTAACCATCATGCTCTGATGGATAGTGGTAGAGAACATGGCTATGAAAAATCCAACAATCAAAAAAGCCATAAATTTGTGATGATCTAGGGTACCATCTTATTCATTGGATATAAGGGCACTAAGAAAACATTTTTGGTTTTTATGATCATTTCCCTAAAGTGGAAGAATTTGAATTAGAAGAAATACTTACTTTATTTTGGTATAATCTCACTGTTGTTCGTGCGTTGAACAATTTTCACTTCATCTCTTTATGAAATGAAGTTGAAATTGTCTTTCACGATGTTTTAGTAGATCATGTGATAGAATGATAGCTCATTCCAACTGTCTCAAACATAAGATAGAAAATGTTATATACATAATTCCATCTATGGTGAGATTAATCATATATGGTTCCAAAATGGACTTATACTTCATCTATCATCCTACATAATAAAATAAAACTAGTTTCTACTGACCAGGGACTTCTTGTAGGCCTGTAGTAGGAAATGAAGGCATGTCGCACTTCGGTTGTGGGTTCGATTCCCACAGCCTTGTCTGACATGACAGGTTGTCTCCCGTTCTGCAGGTTGTCCTTTTTTTCTTAAAATACAATACAATAAAATTCCATCAATAATATTGAAAAATTTCTAGCCTTAAACAATAATAACTTATGTCCAACATAATCCATTCCAATATATAGGCTTATCCAAAATACTATTGTCCATTCTCATATTATAGTGAAAATGATTACCAGAGAGTTCATATAACAAGCATGTTAATACCATCGTTGATCCCCATATATCATAAGATATGTCTTGTTGGTCACATTCCAAACATTGGAAATCCATAATCATGTATTCTCTTGAAAAATGAATACCCATTGAACCTTAGTGAAAACATGAGTGTTGTCAAAAGTTAACTCTTTCCACATACCAAAACCCCAAAATTATATATACTCAAACCTTGATATAACTATTTCCTTATATAAGTCATGACCTTGCGAGTACTGTCAAACATTTCATTTTATCCTTATCCCTTCATTATGTGCATATCATCTTCTTTCCAAAAATATCTCAATAACTTTCCATGGTTTTCGGTACCATAAAATTATTGAAAACCACAATAGACCAATACATAAATATTCTAATATTCCACGATACTATAAACAACATTATTTTGGAATCCCATTGCATAAACACTAAATCATCCCACCACATTGTTGTCATATTCAACATCACCAATAGTGATCACATGTGTCTTCCCTTTGTCCTTTTCCTTAAGTGGTGGCTCATGTCGATCATCAATAACCCTTTGATTAGGTCATTGATTAGAATAATTCCCCATTTCATTTCACTTGAAGAATTTATGTGTTAGTGGTGTGTTCTCTACAGTATTTTCGTTATTCAAATCATTATCAACCCTTTTTCCATTACATTGACACTCATCTTCTCAATGACCTTCTTTTCCACACTTACAACATTTTCTAGTCCTTTTAAGACAATCTCTATCGTGCTTCGTTCCACACTTTGAGCATAAGGAAACATTCATCTTCTTGTCACCGTTATTCTGAGATTTCTCCTTGAACTCCATATTTTTTTTCTTGTCAAAACAATGTGATGGATATGTAACACCAACTTCAATTTCTACCTTGATAGAACAACACACAATTTCATCATTTCTACTGAAGTCTCTTATAGATAATTTCCTTCGAAGACTTGGTTTTAAGCCACTAAATAATCTATCAAGTTTACATTCATGTTGGATGATAAATCCAGATGCATACCTTGCAAGCCTTGTAAAATTCGCTTCGTATATAACAACATATTCATCATCCTTTTGATTTAGTTCAAGAAACTCATTCTCCATATTTGTTCTAAGAATATGAGGGATGTACTTATTGAAAAATAAGTTCTTGACCTTGTCCCATTCCATGGAATCAATTTCATATCTTGGCCTTGTATTCTTGATATGATTCCACCATTGATCAGCTTCACCATCCCAACAATATACTACTAAGATTACTATATCATGTTTATAACATTGAAGAACTGAAAATTACTTTTCAGTGGTACTAATCCTTTGTTCAGCTAATAATGGATCAAGAGAACCTCTGGATGAAGGTGGACGCTGCCTGATGAAGTATTCAACAGAATGTTCCTCCATACTTTACTCGATTATAAGTCCTTAATGGTTCATATCTTGAGAAATTTGTGTGATCATGGCTACAAGATTTTTCATTCCAGCTCCCATAACGTTTGGCTGCTCAGGGGGACCATCATTGCATTCCCGTCACATTCATCATTAACACAGTTCCTTCATGTTCCAGCCGTTGACTAAAACCAAGAAGCATAGTGTGAGAAACACTAATAATAATAGGAAAACCACATAATCTAGAATAAAATTTCACACTTAAAGTCTTATCATAGGTTACTCATGGCCATTTCTAAAACACTAATATTATGTTCAATTCTTACACATATCCTTAGGGTTCTTACTAAGGCATTCACATCCTAGTTTCCAATGGATGACTATACCTTTCCTTTGATACCAACTGTAGAGACCCAAATCATGACGTACATGGACATTACATTACTTTTGTGGAATACTTTATACATAACAAACACAGTCACACTAGGATCATAATAGTTTAGTGTCTTTGGAAACATGGAATTTAATCTTCTAATCGTGGTGAAATATCATCAACTTCTCCCATAAAGATCTTCCCCTTTGGTTTTCTTACCTGAAACCATTATTTATATCATGGTGAAAATAAAAAATGAAATGGGTGAGCTTAAATTCTCTGTAAGGGTAAGCGTAGAGAACATAAAACAATCCATAAACATTTGAATGCAAAATCTTGAACATAAAATCTAAACATCAAAATCGTGAGCAAGGACATAAATCTTGGAATTACGTAAGGAATATATATTAAAGGAACATCAATATTGATAAAATAGAATGGGAATAAATCATGTAATTGTGGAAACCATTTAGCACTTGTTATGATTTCCAAAGTAGCCAAGGCATTGCTGCCAAGACCATCTTAGTGGACAAAGTCCCTTTCTGAATCGAGTTCACTCCTCATTCCAGTCCTGTATCACTGAACCAGATTAACTTACTATTCTCGACATTTATATATCATGAGATATAAATCATTACCCAATTAATTAGAGGGATATATAGGTCCCACCCATCTCATAATGAAATCATTATTACGTGTGCGATAACATAAACATAAATCAATCATCATAACCCGAATAATAAAATGGGTTTCATAAACAACATCTCATCATAACATAATCCATATAAAACAAATGGATATCATTTCATCATAAGATATGTGAAACCATTTAATTCATAGATACATTATACTTGAAACATACATGTATGAAATAATGTCATCTTAGATGGAAAATGGTTTTGATAAAACTCTAGAAATGAATTCTTGAGGAAAATATCCTTTCTTCTTCAAAATCCTTTTCTTTTCACAAAATTTCATTAAATTTTAAAGAAAATGATTTTGTTGAAAATAGTCATGAAATCTTATGGAGTAAGCTTCATGAAAATAAGGCTTTATAAAACTATAAAATATCATTTCATGTCGTATAAGTTAAAAAACCTTCTTCTCGTACTTCTGCCAGAAAAGTCAAAAAGTAACTCATATGGTAAACAAAAGAAATATTACATACATAGCATGTAGTAAAAGTAAAAATGGCTGAAAATTAATTTAAAACTATATGAATCCATTTTCAAATAGCAGGAACATGGATGATAAATATAACCCCAGTAAATACTTACAAATAAACAATCTCGGATAAAATCGAGATTGGAAAAGTTATCACTTACAAGGAACTTTTTGTAAATAAAATAGATAAATTATGTGTATTAACTATAAGGTCACATAAATAAAGTATAAATACATGATAATATATAAAAATTCATTTCTCACATAATCAATGAATGACATAAACAAGAATGAGAAGATCAACCCAAAGAACATAAATTGGGTTAAGATGTTCCCTTACCTCGTGTCCGACATGACTCGATCATTATTTAATCTCTTGAATAATAAACCAAAGTTAATTTATACTTGATTAAGAACCTTTTTTAAATTTATTATTCCTTTTATATCACTTATTACCATGTTATAAAAATATGTAACCATTTAAGTTAAGATTGTTCGTTTGTCGATATTTGGTACTTGAGTCAAAAATGGACTTCTTATAATTACATGTTGTTCATTTGGTCAAAGGTTCATTATGTCCAGAATTATATTCATGATGTATATATCATATATATCATATATATTCGGCATATACATGTATTTATAGTATTAGATAACAAATGAGGGTAAGAAATGAAATGCACCGTTCATGGAGACGGTAAGCCGTACGTACGCATAAACGCTACGTTCCTTTCTATTTATTATTTTAAGGGAATTAAAACATAATTATACATAGGTATATTATAATTACAGTATAATATCATATATAATATCATTAACTCTATCCTTTATAAATCCCACATAAGGCATTAACGAATCACATCAATTTGAGGGGGCGGTAGTCCACACTTCCTCAAATGAGATCATCATAGTTACCCACTATGGAAACCATAAAGGCTTGATATAATTGGGGATTAAAGAAGCATAAGGAAATCATAAACATAATATATATCATATATAAATACATTTCGATCATAATGTCCACCATGAGAGGTGGTAGGAGAAAATCAAACAATAATCGTTTTGTGAGGTGTTAGTTTTCCATCCACAGAAACATTATATTCATCATCCATTAGATATAAGTGTGTGTAAGTGTAGATAAAATACATATCATAACAACATCCTAGTATATTTAGGATACCTGTGTTTTTACAAAATAATGGATTAAAAAGAGTTTAGGGGATGGAGAAGTAGAATAAAAGAAAACAACTTAAGAGAAAATGCTACCTTTAATTTGGGTAACTTCCTTTGGTTTAAACCAAAAGGGACTTCTTGAAGTGCCTTCGGCCAAAGTTAAGGATTAAAGGGGGAGGAAATGGATTTAGATTGCTTAATTGGGAAGAAGTTTGGATGAGCCAAATGGCTTTAGATGTGTGAGGAATTGGAAATAATTGGTCTCCTTTTATAAGGTAGAGGAGGGTCTCTTTAGGAATGAGTGAAAATATTATTTTATAATATAATTATATTCGGTTTATAGTGGTCCAAAAATAATTATAGTCGGAGATAAGATGAATCATGGTAGAAATATAATCATACAATCAGAATTGTACATGTTTTGGATAATATTTTAATCATTATAATCTTATTTATTTAAATCATTTATTAATGAGGTAAACAATGCATCATTATTGTGTCATAAATAATTTAATTCATTTGACGTCTAAGAATTATGAAAAAACTACCATGATGTAGGAAATCTTATTATATTTTTAATTAATATTTATATTCGAACATATGACTTATATAACACCATATAAAAATTAATTTACTAAAAGATTTTTGTTAATGTCAATTTTGCCTTTACATTAAATTAATTAATCTAATGTGTCATTGTCATTCATAAGTTTCTCCATGGGGTACCAAAATTGACCCAATGATGTCCATGGTAGTCCATTACTCATCCAATAAGGTTTGTAGAAGTGTTAAGGTAATTTTGAATTATTATAATATTCTTTTGACCTTGAATTACACTATTTACATTTAACCGCAGCAAATAAAAGTAAAAAGATACTATTCACAAAAAATTATTTTCATCTCATTGAACCACATTTTAGTCTTTGATATTAACCGTGTCTCTTGGATTTTCGAAATACCACTAACAGAAGCGGTAAAATTAAGTTTTATGTGAATTTCAAAATTTTCCTAGGATGTGGGTAAAAGATGTTAAAACGTTCAATAAAATTTTTATATATCTAAAATTATTATAAAATGACTCTAATTAACTACATTCAACTTATATATGTATTATGTATCAATTTTAACCAAAAATAAATTTAAATAAAAAAAATTATTATTTAAATAAAATATATGTATTTAAATAGTAACCAAGTGTTTTAACTATTCATCAAAAATTGAATTTTTTCATAAAAATACCAAAAATTCACCCTAGAATAATTTTGATATTCCGAATCCAAAAATGAAGCCCATTTTGAAAGATGAAATTTATAAAATTTCAAAAATTGGGTATTAATATTCATAACAGCTAGTTTATATAACATATAGTTGTTTAGCGAAACTTGGTATTGCGTACAATACACGCTATCGTGGAAGGTCGCGATTGAGTATAATGAAAACCAAGTCTAGGATGGATGTTGTAAAAGCTCCTTTTGGTGTAATGTACAACACGAGACATTAATGAAATTACAAATAATATTTTTCATGAAATCTCAGGGTGTTATAGTTTCACCTTTTACAAATCTAGAATATTGGGTATAATAACATGTTGTCATTAGTTGATGCCCTGGCCTTTTAGTAATTGTAGGTGAAATTGTGCTTCATCAAGTGGAATGTTTGGAAAAACCAAGTCCTCTAAGGGGAAAGAACATACCATATCCTATCCTTTTTTGCTGAAGTGACAATCCTTGGTCGTCACTGCATAGTAGCCCTCATGCTCTGACAATGATTCTTGCATGATAGCTTTGAAGACATTGTAGGAGACTATTTTGTCTCCAACTCTGAATATCAGCTTCCCCTGGTGTACATCGATTATTAAATTCCCACTGCCCATGAATGGACTCCCCAGAATGAGAGGTGCCTCATGGTCTTTTTCCATCTCAGGGATGATTAAATATACTAGGAGGATTAGCCTGCCCACCATGACCCGCATGTCATCCCTATCACCATCATATATTTGATGGATTATACAAAAACCTGAAGGGACACTCAGTTATGATTTTGATAGTTGATCCCTATCTTCTTAAATACTCTTTAGGGAATGAGGTTGACGTTGGCCCCTATGTCGCTGAGGGCCTTCCCAAACTCACAAGGTCCAATGGTGAATGGGACAGTGAAGCTACATGGATCATGGAACATGGGAGGAATCTAATGTTGTATGACTACTGAGAACTCCTTGGTCAGTCCAATGGTTCCAAAATCATCCATATTCCTTTTTTTGTAGAGGATGTCCTTCATGAATTTCACATACGTGAGCCTCTGTGTTAGTGCCTCTGCAAACGAAATGTTGATGTGTAGTTTCCTGAACACATCCCTGAATTTCTGAACTGGTGGTCTAGCTTTCTATGCTTCATTCTCTCTCTGAACTGAATGGAATGCTCGAAGGGTTTGACAATATCTTTTATTTACCCCATAAATCCGTTTTCGGTGGTTCATTGGTTGATGAGGGGTCTGTAACTATACCATCATTATCAGTAGGGAGTGTATGTGCACATTGTTGAGCTAGTTCCTTCTATTGTGTGTCTTTTTCACTTCGTAGTGAGATCACATGGGATTCCTCCCTCTGGTTCTTCTCAGTGTTACCTGGTAGTTCACTAGGCTACCTCCCTGATAGTTGGTTTTTGAACTAGACAATTTTGGTTCTACATGCATTGAATGGAAGCCTACTGAATCTAGCATCTAGTCTCAACAGTACATATAATCTTGTTCTTGAGATCCTTTAAACTTGAGGTGTTCTCCTGCAGATGTACTTGTTCCATTGGTGGAGTTGGTGGTTGTCGTAGCTGATGAGGGTGAGGTTTTTGATACCCTTGATTCTTGTAAGATCCATGCTAGGGATTCTGTTGCCTTAGGTAATTTCTTAGATACTTATTGTGATGGTAGCCAGACAGTCTCTACAGCGGAGGATTCTGCTGCACTTGGTCCCATCCTTTGTTCTGTTGGTCACACAATGCGGGATACTGGTACTTCTTGTACATGTTAGTCTCTTGGTTTTGAGAAACATAGCTCACCTCACTTGACAAAGATATGATTGTAGGTCTTGGTCATTCTCACATGATGTTTTTATCACCACATTTACTGCACGCTGGATGGTTTTCTACATATACATGGGGCGTGCCCTCCATATTTAGCACATCGATCATTTTGGAAACATCGTTCAACTGGGCTGCAAGCATTGTACTAGCATCGAGGTTGTGCATAACTCAATTTTCAGTGTCCCACTCAAAATTCCACTTGTATATATTGGAAGACATGTCTTTAGAATTTAAAAATTCTCTTTGTGGGACTTCATCATAATAGCACCCCCATCTACACCATCCACCACATGCACTGTGTTTTTCGTTAGTCCTCCATAGAAGGTCTGGACCTGCATCTTGAGTGGGAGTCTGTGGTGTTGGAATTTGTGCAACATCTCCTTGAAACACTCCCTTGACTCATACAATGTCTCTGAGTCGTGCTGCTAAATGTTGTGTATTTTTTTCCACAGAGTCACCATATTCTAGGGTGGGAAATATTTTGACTGGAACGTCGGGTCTAGCTCCTCCCCAGTGAGGATATATCGTTGTGGCAATCCTTTTATACAGTCTATTTCCATATCCCTTAGTGTGAAGGAAAAATGGAGAAGAAAAATGGCATCTGGGGACACTCCGTTGTAGAAGTACATGTCACAAACCTCTACGAAATATGAGTGATGGGCATTGGGGTCCACACTTGGAAGGCTACAGAACGGAAATATGTTTTAGATTGGTAGCATGATAGAAGGCTTGATCTCTAAGTGTTGGTCCCACACTATACAAAGAAAGAAGACTGTGTTAGCACCAAAATAGATGGTAGACTATACTCAATTAGAGTATGACGTGGAGGTGGCTGCTGAGGGAGTGGAGGCGGCATGTATTGTGGTTCCCAAGGGGTGATGTACGACCACTAACCTGGATTTAAGAATGGAATCCACTGTGGTTGGAAAATTTTGGAGATTATGCAGGCTATATCCTGGATCAGGTAGAGCTTGCTAGTTCCGGTTTTCATCCAGACCAAATAGTTGTCCAGCTCTATGGAAACCTATTGGATCTCTTTCTTCATTCCGCGCCATGGGATTGTTTTGGTTGTGATCATCAATGAGTGCTCGTCATCACCTAAAATAACTCATTTCGATCCCTCGGTCAATTTCGAGAAACTCCGATGACTCATCATCCTTGGAACGAGTGACATAGCCGCTCATACACCTATGAACCAGATCTATACTAAAAACAAAATAAATATGAGGAAGTTGAAATATAAATAGAAATATGATTAGAAAAAAGATATTTGTGAATTTTTAATTTTTATTTCCACTAAATTTGATACTAACATGATTTAAAAAAAATTAACTCTATCTTTTCTTGGAAAAGACACAAAAATTGGGATGTCGTTTCACCAAAGGTATGTTATTAGTGTCTAAAATTGATTTAACCTAATGAGTATAGTACCAGTAAGGGGTCCATCTAGAGGGAAACAAAGTAATTTTTTCATGCTATTCCTGTTTTTACATGATTTAATTAATTGTTCTGAATTTAGAGTCAATTTTAAATGTTTGGTTAAAAAGTGTATTGGGCATTAATTTCTTATAAAATTACGTAAAGGAAAATGAAAAACATGGTAATTTGGTTTTAATGGAAATATGGAGGGAAATGAGTTGGGGATATAAATTTTTAAGAGGTTGTTTATTTAATCAAATTTATTATGAGGTTGTGTTGTTAATGATAACCCAACACTATGGGTTTCAATTATAACAAGGTTCCCATGGTCCGATAATCTATGCCTATAACTGAGAAAACTGATTCCCTGGTCTAATATTTAGTGATTCAGAATTATTTATTTAGATTAATTAATTTGTGAGTTGGTTAAGACTTCAAATGATCATGAACGTATTCATAATTATTCTTCATTTGAGTCCTTGAAAATTTAGCCCTTGGTCTGTCTCAATATTGTGAGTTATAAGAAAAATGATTTAATAAGAATAATAAGGGTTAAATAGAACAAAAAAATCATAACAATTAATCCCAATTATAACTCTTCCATCACCCAGAACTTCCACATAATGTGTGTTTTGTTACCCAAAGAAGAAAAGTTGAATAAAGAACCTTCTATTACTGATGTGGATATCAGAGAAACATCAATGAGAGATGAGTATTGTGGTAGAATAGTGGAATGACAGACTAGTGGAATGAAGGTAGCATGACAAAAAGGAAACATAACCTCCTTCCTTCAAATCATCTCTAATGAAACTTCAAACCAGAAGCCAATGCCTCTATTTACAGAAAAAAAGTACATGGATTATATCAAAAGTACACATTGTGTAGTCTTGATAACAACCTTTTTTCATCTTTTTATCCATCAGTGGGAGACCTATAAAGTCGTCTTTGAAATGGAACACGACGATGCCTGGTAGATGGAGGTACATGGTGTGTACTCTCATTCATCGTCCACAAACTGCTTCTAGAGGTTCTAAAAGACATGTAGATTTATGTACATAATGTGTATCAGTCTGCTGGCAACATGGGTGTGTACAATTCTTCTCAACTTCCAACCATTTCTAGAAGATCATACATAGTTTGTATATGTTGTACACGTCCTGTACAAGTTTCTGGAAACATGGTCATGTACTAGAACTAGATAATATGTGTCTCATTCTGAATGCACACAATGTGTAATTATGTACATGCCATGTAGTAGGGAATATTTTCTCATTTCCCACCTGTTTGTGTGTTTAGACAGAAAACCCCTAAAAACAAACAAGATCACCAAAATCAATGTATTTGTCCACTAAGTAGTAGGTATCTGGTGAAAACATGTTCTTATTTTTAATAATGTATTTGGAAATGTATACAAAAATCGGGTCCATCAATTAGACTTCTATTTTTATTAGATACAATGAACATGAGGATTGATCTAGAGTTTTCAGAGAAGGAATATGGTGGAATGATTATTTTTGAGTATGAAATAATTTTGTAGATTATGTTCAACTTGTATTGGAACTGATAAAAAATGATATCCTAAATCACGATGATTCATAATATTTCATCAAATTTATAATAGATACAACATGATTTTTAGGATTATGCCAACTATGTGGTGGTAAAGAATCAAGTGGTTATGATAGATGTGACATGATCGATTTTAATTATAACACTGTGATATTTTATGAGATAGATTATTATTAATTTCATTGATGTATTGTGTTGTACGCTACCCTAAGATTATCTTATAATATTTACAACACCATATGAGCTTATTTTATACACAACACTATACATCACATGTGTAACACGTAATTTAATGTTTTTTTTGACAGAATTCATTTAATGAAACAGTGTGTATAGATTATGTTCAATGTAGAAATGATCTATGATTGTATTTTTTTATACGCAAAACCAAATGTAGAAATAACTAAATTCAACAATGACTTGGCTTGTATTACAATCTAGAGTGACCTGTATCGATTGCTTACATTTACGCAATAATTAGTTTCACTAAACAAAAATATATTATTACTATATTATTATTTAGTGCACTATAAACTGGCCATTATTTATAGTATTTACCACATTTTGAATTTTATATAACATTAAAATTCATCGTATTTATTTTCTAGTATATGATATAAGAATAAATTAATTTTTTTGGATAAAATCAGTAATTTTTTAAAAATGTAGTTTTGCATCCTTTTGTTGGAGCACCAATTTTAAATATAGTTTCAAAAATTTTGTTTATTATATTTTTAAAAAATAAAAATCTTCTTTTGAATCTAGATTTCAAAATTTATTTTGGTATAATTTTTGGTATTTTTTCTGATAAAATTCAAATTTCAATTAATAGTGAAAAATACTCCATTTTAATTCAAACTTGTATTTTCATCAAATTTATTTATATATTTAGATTATCATTTTGATTGGTTTAAATTATTAATAGATTTTTTTTATTTTATTCCAATTTTGTTCATTTGAAGTAATTTTACATTTACATTGTATATGAACACATTCCAATATATTGATAGATATTATTTCATCAAAACCAACTTTCTGGTTTTGGATACAAGAATTAATTTTAAAGTAATAAATGAAACCTCTATGTTTTTAATTTTTAAAAATGGATTATATATTTGGAATTAGTGAGTCCAATTATGTTAATAGATTTTTTTATTCTTTTTGATGTTATAAATTTTAACTATGTTAGTTATTATTTACCATAGTTAAATTCAAATCTGGTAAATTATGGTTACAAACAATATGATAAAGATAATAAAATTACTATAACACCTAAAAAATCATATTGGATGAAATAAAGTTGTACAATATCACCTAAGGGTTGAAATTGAATAATTTATGGAACTTTTCTCCATGAATGTGATGTTTTTTTGGGGGTAATGGTTTAATCAAAGACCAGAGCACAATTTATTAATAAACAAAAAGGATTACAAGAGGAAAAAACATGGGATTTTTTTACAATCTCTATCAAAAAGGTATAGTAAGTCAGAAGGAATAGAGTCCATCCAAGTCATGCTTTGATGAACTCCTTTGTTTGAAAGAGCATCAGCAACAGCATTCGCTTCCCGGTAGGAATGAGTAGCTATATAGTCCATCCCATGGAGAAAATTCAGACAATTCATCCAACATGTGGTAAGTGTCCAGGCCAGATGGCTGTTGTCTCCATGAATGTGATGTAAATATAATAAAAAAAACAATGTTACAACCTGTCACCCTCTTATCTCTTATAAGTATATTTATTTTAATGTTTTTCTAAATTTTATAAAACATCAAACATAAATAGTCTGAAGAAATCTAATTAATCTATATACATCATGTAAATTTATTTATAATTTTTATAGAGTAAATAAGTACCATTAAAGATGACATTATAATGATGTATATATTATTTTCTTTATAGAAATATCAATTAAATTGTTTTCAAAATTTTAAAATAAATAAAACATGAACTTGTTAATTTTCTCTAAGAATTTTCAATGTGAAATTGTCATGTTAGGATTGTATTAAATATTTAATTTATAATTTATCATCTATGTGGATTTTTTTTAAAGTCAAATAAATGAATAGTGAAAAAATTTGAACTATTGAAATTTTATAAAAATAACATATTACTACATTAGTTGAAAATCACAAAAATATTCAAAAAATAAAAAGTTAAAATTATATGGACTAAAATATCATAATTTATTAAATTATGGATAATTGTTAACACATAAGTAAATATTTATAACAATTTATTCATTAAAATATTATGACCATAATTAAAATTTAACAGATTAAATAAGGATAAATCAAAATGATAATGTATAAAATAAAATAAAACAAATAAATTAATTTTATTGGTTGAGAGTATTTAGACTCAATATCATATTAGATTAGATATAATCCATAAGGAGGCAGTCTAATCAGAAAATTAATTTATATTAATATAATAGTTTTGGTACTTCCAAAGGTGCCCCTCGCCTCTCTTATAAAAGGGAACATCTTCTTATCTTTTAATCACACATATAATGCCATTTTTCATGGCCAAGACCTACCCATTTCGTCTCCTAACATCCATCAAGTCATCATAGTTTCCACACATTGGGTTGAAATCGCAAAAATAGAGTTCATTGGTCAAAATCAAAACGGTGATACTCGAAGAAGACGTAATTGATTTATCACCTCTTTCAAAATTCTTTTCTTCTTCTACATCCTGATATTATGTTGTTACTATAATAATGTAAAAATTTAAATAACTTATACAAGCTGATATTTTATTATAATTTTGGGACACCATTATACCTCATTTTATCCTTCCTACAAGTAACAATATCACCATGTGTGCATACATTTGACTTACCATCTCTATGTTGTTGTGTAATATGTTATTCAACAATACTTAATTTATATGGGTATAATGATGAGTATAATGGATTTAAATAATGAATATAACTTTATAATTATTCATTATAATTAATAAAATATCTAATTATATACCATTAAACCGTTGATTTAATAATATCATCGCTCGTTCGTACGTACAACCTATAGTCTCCACGATGTGATGTAATTCATTTTCCGCGTTAACCCTTCAATAATGATTATAACGTATTTATAATAAACAATCATGAAATATATTTCATAATAATTATACTGGATATATATATATTTCATTTAGTATCTTCAATTTTATTTAATAAGGCAAGGGAAACATCGTTCATGTGTACGTACGTTCTACCGTCTCCATGAACGGTGTATTAAATTTCATTTATCTATCAATTGTATATATTTGTTTATGGAATTTCTATGATATAAAAATAATTTTTTTCATTTTGGATGAAAATAAATCCCGATCTCTGTACTAGGATCATGAATAACAAGTTAAAACACGTATGATAAATAAAATGATTATTACCAACAAAATTTCTTTAACATTGATTGCATATATAAAAAGTTAAAATAATGTCATATGTGAATAATATATGATATCATAGATATTATAATTGTTCTACTTATAGTTAATAATATTTTAAAACCTACTAAACAAGAGTTTTAGACACATATAGATGAATTCAGTCCTATGGTAAGGGATAATTTCGCAATATCATTAATTTCTGAGATTGTTTATAAGTAAGTATTTAAATGGTTATATTTATACTCCACATACCTATTTACTAAATATATAATATTATATCATTTATTATACTTGTTTTTAAATTTAATTTTAACAATTGATTATTTTTTATTAAATGGAATGGAAGGAATATTTCTTTAATTTTCAATAAGATGTACTTTTTGACTTTTCGAGAAAGAGTACGAGAAGAATGTTTATTTAAATTATATGACCGGAAAAAATTTTTATGTATTAATAATGATTTATTACAATGAAGATTCCTCAACATTATTTCAAGTTTAATTTCAATTAAATTATTTTATATTAAATTTCACATCACTTTGAGAATTGAAATCATTTTTGAAGAATAAAGGACATCATCCTCAGGAATTATGTTATGTGTCTATTAACAATTATTTTCTATCTAAGATGTCATAAGTTTATGATTTTATCCCTTTTATTACTTTGATTTTTTTTCATTATGATGGAATTATTGGTATGAAATCTATTTATCTTATATGTACCATGTAATGATGGAATGATGCTTATGAATCTCAATTTCGTTTCTTGGGTTATGCTATGGTGAATGGTTTATGTTTTTCTACCACATATAAGAATAATTTCATTATGAGACGGATGAGATCTATATCTCTCCCCAATTCATTAGTTAATGATTTATATCTTATGATATCGACATGACTAGAACCACAATTAAACCCATATTAGTAATACATGGCCCAAATGACAATTAAATCTAGTTCATTAATACATGGATGGAACAACATGTAAATGAGGTTCAATAATAGGTTGTTGGAATGGAATGTAATCCTGATTCATTAATGGACTATTTCCACTATGATAATGTTAGAAACAAATCCTTGGAAACTATGGAAATCATATTATGTTTTTATTTGTTTTCCACAATTCCATGTTTTATTCGAATTATATTTCATCAAGGTTAATGTTCCTTTATCATCTATGCCTTAATTAATTCCAAGATTTATTTCATGAATCATGATTTTGATATTTAAACCTTATATTAAATTTTTTACATTATTATGTTTATGGTTTTTTATGTTCTCATTTTGTATCCTTAATAAGGCCTGAACTCACCCTTTTTATGTTTTCTTTTCTACAGGATATGAAGAATGATTTTGTGTTGGAAAATAAAAGGGGAAGATAATAATGGTATATGTTGAAGATACTTCACCAAGATAGATAATTTGGTTCAATGTTTCCAAATACACTAAACTAATTTTTTCATTGGGCGTATATTTCTAAAATGTTTTATATATTTTGCAAAAGAAATGCAATATAAATATAAGTTATGCTTGGGTCGTTACATATGGTATCAGAGAAAAGGGTTAGTTAACCTTTTGAAACTAGGAAGAGAAACATTTAGTGAGATCCCTAGAGATATTTCTAAAGGCTATGTCAAGGGGAGTCATAAGGATAAGTCATGTAAATGTCACAATCCTGGGGTTTTCTGATAATACTTGCTAACATTGGGATAAACCATAAATATCATAGATTGAAATATTATACGTAATTTTTCATACATATGTGTTTCTAATATATGATTTGTATTTCCGAAACTTTGTTTTTTTTCAATGTAAATTACAAGAACTACATAGAAAATAGTTTTCCATTGAATGATTCAAATATATAAATTATTTTCATTATGAAGATAGATTTACTAGGTTGAAATATCATGAAGAGAATAATGTTGATGATATTAGTATTCGTCATACTAATGAGGATAATGATATTGAAAACGATATGTGAAAGGAATGTGATGTTCTTAAAAAAATTACATTTAACCTAAGATGCGTGTGGTTGAGAAACCTTAAGACGTGATTCATATTTTATGAAATATGAAGTTGTCAGATCCTATATTCTGGTTGAAGAATAATGGTGGATGATTTAGTTATAAATATTTTGGAATTCAAAGATTATGTTATATGAATCATGAAATATATAAGTGTTTTAGTATAACTGTTTAGTTAAGGATTTTAATAGATATGAGGAATAATTATAAGGATCTATAAAGTCATTTAAGGGTATGGTGATATTCTTGGAAAACATTTGATTAAGGTAAAGACAAACTATAATATATATCATATGTTATGGTAATAATTTTTAGATAAAGATATGTTGTATTTGAATATGTAAATTGGATGATACTAGTTTCTTGAGAACAAATTATGGATTTGTCTACAAAAAGAATTATGCCATCCTGGATAAAGTATAAAACTTTTCGGGACATAAGGAATATATTTAATATGTTCTGGAATAAGGAAACAGGCATGTTTTACATAAGGATATCTGGTAATTTAGGTTGTTACCATGACTAAAGATAATACATATTGAAGGTGTTATAATTTTTGGAATGTGACCAACCAGAGACTCCATATGAGATAAGAGTGATCAATGTTAAGTTGATTTATCTAACCTCATTCTAAAGTATTATATTTTATGTTTTTTTGGAGAATTTTAATTTTATTAATTTATGGATAGTATAAGATAGATTTCATTTGAAGTGTGTTAGATTAATTTATTATCTCACTACAGGTGAAATTATTCATATATTATTACATGTGCTAACCATTTTGTTGAGATAAATTGAATTACATATCATTGTACTACAAGATATTCTAACACATCCGGAATTAAAAATTCAACTTAATTTTAATAAATAAGAGATAATTTGAGAATTGTTCAAGGACTGTACAATGTTGATATTGAACCAAAATCCTGTAAGTATTTATTCTCATTGAAAAATCATTAACTGTTGGGAAATGATATTGAAAAACAAAAATGTTATCTTAGTACCTTATAGTCTAATTAATCTGATGGTCCCATAAATAATCACAGTTTATTGGCTTTATAGTTGTTAACTTTCTCCAAACCTTATTCTCAATCACTATCCATTATAACTCGATGGTTAGATTTTTTTTTCCTATATCCGTGGTTTTTATATACGGCATATTTTATCTTATTTAGAAACCAATTTATGAGATACTTTGGGAAACTGTTTTTTATAATTTTATTTTTAAAATGATGTTTTAGTATTTCTTTTTATGATTTTGGTTTCCTTTAAAGAAACCTTCAAGTTTTAAACCTGTTATAACCCCAACAAATTTAGAGGGAAAAATTCATTTTATAGTGGTTATAATGAAAAAAACCTAAGATTTTATCACAATAATACTTTCATTTTCATCAATTTCCAGTGTTTTATGCTACACTAGGATTATATTGCACTATATGAAACACCACATTATCTTTCTGTATATAAAACAGTATACATGGCATCTGTTACACACAATTTCAAGTTATTTTGATAGAATTTCTTTTGCGCAACAATCTATATATATTTAGTTCAATTTATAAATGGAATAAGATGTGATTATGTTCTATGAAACACCAAATGAAGCATGATCTAAATGAAACACTTACTTTTCTTTCATTACACACAAGAGAATCCTTCCCCGATAAATTTCATTGTACACAATATCGAGTACCACTAAACAATAATACATTATTAAAATATTATTATATAATGGAATAAAAACTGGCATTTATGAACAGTATTAAGCACATTTTTAATTTATATAACACTAAAAATCATCACATGAATTTTCTTGAACATTATATGAGAAAAAAATCAATTTTTCATATGAATGAAGTATTTTAAAAAAATTGATGGTTTTCCACATTTTGATGGCACACCAAATTTAAATATAATTTCTCACACTTTTATATATTCAATTTGTAAAAAATAAACATATTTTTCGTAATATGGATGGAAAATTTTATTTTGGTTGAATTATGGGAAATTTTTTGGCAAAATTCATTATTTATTTAATAATGATAAAATGAACTTTTAATTCAAAACAGTATTTTCATCTAATTTGTTTATATAGATAGATTATCTTTTTAATTTGGATTAAAGTGTAATTGGAATATTTTTTATAACATAATCTAATGTTATTCACTGAATGTAATTTCACATTTAAATTATATATAAACTCATTTCAATCTTTTGATTGTTTTTACATCTTGAAAGTATACTTTCTAGTTCTGTAAATGTGAATTAATTTTAATTAATTAATTCTACGTATGTGTTTTGAAATACAAAAAATGGATTCCATGTTTGGAATTAGTGATTCAAAATTATGTTAATAGGTTAATTTTTTTTATATTATGATTAGTATTTACATTAATTTTTATTTACCATAGTTAATGGATAATCTGGTAAATTAGGGTAACAAACATTATGATTAAGATAATCAAATTATCGAAACGTCGACAAAAATCAATTAGGAGGAAATAAAGTAAACCAATATCACCTAAGTGAAGGAACTGACTCATTTAATGGATGTTTTTCCATGAATGTGATGTAATTAAAATTAAAATAACTAAAGTGACAACATGTCACTATCTTATCTCTTATAAATACAATTTTTTTAATGTAGTTATAAATTTGATAAGACATAGAACATAAAAAGTTTACTAAATTATAATGAAGTTATATAAATCATGTAAATTTATTTATTACTTTTAGAGATTAAATAACTATCATTAATGATGAAAAAATAGTGATGGAGAAATTATTTTATTAACAAAAAAATAAAATTAGTTGGTTGAAAAACCATAAAAGGATTATAATATGAAATAATTAATGTTTTCCACGAATTTTATAGGTTACTATGACATTTTAGGAGTGTATTAAATAAAGTTTTTAGAATATAAAATCTTTTAACTCTTTATTTTATTTCAAATAAATGAATAGTGTCAAAATCGACATTATTGATATTTGATAAAATTAACATATTAGTACACTATTTAAAAATAAGAAAAAATATTTAAGAATAAAAAAGTGAAAATTATATGGTCCCAATTTTAATTTAGTATCCAATATTAGATTATCTACAAAAATGAAGTTAAAATTTACAACCATTTATTATTTAGAATATTTTTAACACAATTAATATTAAATAGATCAAATAAGGATTATCCAAAATGATAAGGTTTAAAATAAATCAAAACCTGACTTATTTTATTCTTAAGAGTATTTTGAACCAAAAATCATCTTATCTTTGATATAATACACTTTCATTAATTTGAAATTAAATATATATTAAATATTATTTAATAGTTTGGGAATTTCAAAAGGCACCCCTCCCCAAACTTATAAAAGGGAACCTCACCATCTCTTCTAATCACACCTCTAAAGCCATTTTTATTGGCCAATACTTATCGATTTCCACTACCAAAATAAATAACTTCATCCTAGAGGATAAAATTTAGGCCTAAATACATTTTTAGGAGACCTTTTGTGCAAATCAAAAGTGTGATAGTCAAAAAAGTAATTGTTTTATTACATATATCAAAATTATCTTTTTCTTCTACTTTCACTTCTTATGTTGTTCACATTATAATGTAATAAATACAATACCTTCAATATTTTGAGATGTTATTATAAATATGGGACAACATTATACCTCATTTCATCCATCCTATGAATAACAATATCACTATGCATTGGTACGTACGACTTACCATCTCATTTTCATGGTGTAATTTCTTATTCAACAATACTAAATTTGTATGGGCATAATGATGAGTATAATTGATTTAAAAAATGAATATAACCTGATAATTATTCTGTAATATTAATTTACCATCAAAATCTATACCATTTATCCATTTAGTGAATGATATCATCGCTCGTGAGTACATATGGTTGACTGTCTCTACGACGTGATGTGATTCATTTTCCACGTTAACCGTTAAAAATTGACTATAATGTTCATATAATAAATAAGAATTAAATATATGAAAATATAGTTCTATTAGATATATATATATATTTCATTTAATTTCATCCATCCAATTCAATAAGGAAAGGAAAAAATCATTCATGTGTATCTACGGCTTACCGTCTCCAGGAATAGTGTATTCTATTTCATTTATTTTTCTATCATATGTATTTCGATACTGAAAATTAATGATATATAAATAATTTTTTACATTCATGAAGTAATTAAATCATTATCTATGTACTAAGATAAATAATAACAAGTTAAAACACATACGATAAACAAAAAAATTATTACCCAAAATGTTTCTTTAATATAGAATTGTTAAACAAATGGGTAATATAAAGTTATAAGTGAATCATATATGATATCATAGATATCATTGGTCCTCTATTACAAGTTAATAATATTTTTAAACAAACAATATCTAATTTCATACATATACAAAAGAAATTGGATCTATGGTAAAGGAAAATTTCACAATCACATTATTTTTTAGGCTATTTATACTTAAGTATTTACTGGGGTATATTTATCAACCTAATTATTGTTTAGTAAATATATAATTTTATTTAAATTTTTATAATATAGTTTAATGTCAATTTTACCAATTTCTCTATTTTTATTAAATTGTATGTAATAAATCTTTTTTTCATTTTCCATAAGAGGTACTTTTTGAATTTTCTATCTACAGTACGAGAAGAATGTTTTTTAAACTTATACGACATGAACATATTTTTATGTTTTAACAATTCATTATTTCCAGGAATCATCCTCTATATTATGTGTTGTTTAATTTCAAATAAATTATTTTATTTTAATATTTATCAAAATTTTGATAATAGAAAATTATTTTGATGAAAAAAGTATATTTTCCATAAAAATTTAGCTCAAATATTTTAACAAAAATATTTTACATCAAATATTAAATGGGTAAATGATTCTATTGCTATTATTAATTTCACTTAAATTTTTATGATGACTTTTTTTATGAAATCCATCTATATTATATGGACTATGTTATGATGGAATGATATTTGAGAAATATTTTTTTCCCTTGGGATATGCTCTGGTGAATGGTTTATTTTTTGTGTTAATTTTATTAATTATTTAATTATGAGATGTGTGATACCTATATATATCTCCAATTAATTGTGTAAATATTTATATCTCATGACATTGAAATTACTAGAATGATAGGTAAATCGAATTTAGTAATACAGTGATGGAACAAAACATTAATTTTTTTTCAGTAATACATGGCTAGAATGACAAGTAAATTATATTTAGTAATACATGTGTATATTGGTATGTAATTATGGTTCAGTAATAAAAATTTTCCATTATGATGGTTCGGGCATCAATTCCTTGGAATCTATGGAAATCATATTTTATGATTATTTTTTTCCACAATTCTATGTTTATGCCAATTTTATTTTATCATGGTTAATGTTCCTATATGATTGATGCCTTACGTACTTCCATGATTTTTTTCAAGACTAATTTTTTTGATATTTAAGAATTATGTTCATGTTTTTATAATATAATGTATATGGTTTGTTCTATGTTCTTAATGATTACCCTTACTGAGCATTTGATATCACAATTTTTATGTTTTCTATTACCTAGGAAATTAAGATGAATTATAGGTAGGAAAAACAAAGGGGAAGATCTTCTTGAGAGATGATGAAGATCTTTCACCATGATAAAATATTATGTTCAATGTTTTCAAATACACTAAAATAATATGGTTTTGGGGAATATATTTTTATAATATATTTTTTACTCTGCAAAAGAAATTTAATATGCACGTTTGTCATGCCTAGGTCATTATTTTAATAGGGAGTTCATTTTTCATCCTTAAACTATTGGTGATAATAATTTCACATAGAATTTTATTTAAAATTTTACATACCATTTGCATTTTATTTACCATAACATATTTGTGAGATTAGATTCATCTCAGGGGATATGTCAACATGGGTGTAATCAGTGTGGTATCATAAAGCATCTAAAATAGATATTTTCTAATTGAACCAATATAAAAAATCAATTTATGAATCATGGAATCATGTGAGGTATATGTAGGGAACATATTATTGGTGAACGTATAAATATATATATGACAGATTTTGATTGAATAAAGAATGATATATATGGGTCCTAGGTGATAAATAGAGATTACACTCCATAGGGATAGATTTAAATCATATTCCCATGTGAGTATTAAATTTTTTGTGAATATGATAATTTTTTTACTTTAGTGATGATTATTCATGGAGTAATATCAAGGATTCCTAAAAATTAATTAGATTTAATGTTTTATATTTAATTAAAGAGAGTCTATATGAAGATTGAGATTTTTTTATGTTCAATGTAAAATAGTTGGATGATGAAATAGATTGAAGAAAAAGGGTAGAAATGTTCAGAACACAATGGAATTTATATTTTATGTATGTTTGATGATACATAAATTCATAATAATTTTTCTAAGGAGTGAATATTAGAAGTTAAAATGTTGACATGATTATGAAAATGAATTGATTATCCAATGTTATATTAGTATATGAATACAACATTAGGGATGAACATGATAGATCTTTTGTGTGTATATGGATTGACCATATGTAATGATGAAATAACATTTGGAGTATGAAACTTCCACGATGAATAATTCAATATCGATATTCCATAACCCATTTATTTTTCATGTGTGTTATAAAATTTAATAGATCATTCTTTAGTATAAGGATTGATCATGGTTGAAGATAGAGATTTCGTTAGAAGCCCAGAGTCATTCTCTATGTGGATGATAAGGAATGAATGTCATCCAAAGAGGATATATAGAAATTCTTAATAATGTAAAAATTCAACAGATTTACATATTGTAATTTCCAATTTTTCTCAATTTATATTATAGTATATTTTAATTCATATCTGAACATACATGTTGTAAATTCATGCAATATAGAAATATTTAATGTCATTGGAGAATATGTGTGAGGAAATGATTTTACACATGTAAATAATTAACTAGTTTAACTTAAGAAATATATGTATATGGAGCAACTAATGTAATAGAATTCATGTGACAAATGTAATTCACATCAATGGTTAATAATGATGTAAAGGATTATATCCTTACATAATGAGGGAGGGTTTTTGAAAAATCAATTTTTTTTACATATATTATAATGAGTTCTAAAGTGAAGGTGGAAATTATAAAGTGAAGATAAGAATAATATATTCCCTCACTTATCTGGTATGAAAAAAAGGATAGAAAGAGACATAGATGGCCAAACAATGGACCAACATATAAAACCCCATCAGGAAGGTCATACTGATGGGACACACCCATGCATGGGTTTTCAAATGGACATAAGTGTATGGATGTCTGAGATAGAATTATTAAGTAGGGATTTGGTCCACATAATGATTGGAGGAGAGAGAACTAACATGGGATAATGAATGGTTGGGGTCAGTGTCCTCTGTATAAGGACCCAACCTTAAAAAATTACATAATATTGAATTAAATGAATCATTCACATTATGGAAATTTTCAGGTTTAGAGTTTAAGAGAATTAGTCCATAACTATTACATAACAACTTCAATTTTACATGTAGACACTACTACTCAGTATCCATTTTTCTCATAAAATAAAAAATATTAAAAATAAACATGTCAAGTTCTATATTTTAGATTGTATGGCATTTCCTTAATCCCATCCTTGACCCTATTCATCTGTATGTCCTGTGGAAAAAATTTCCAAAACATGGGATGAGTATAAAAATCTCAGTAAGGATTATAATATAAGTAAGGAAAACATTATCCCATCAATAAATACAAATCAATGAAACTATACATTTCAATCATAACATACCTTACAAAATCATATGATTTATGAATAACACCCACAAATATCATAAATCATAAAGGTTCCTTATTGTATCCATATCAAACATACATTGTAGATATCACATCTACAAAGTTAGTTACTCATGGAATACCCAGAAAAGTATATTCCCTAAATCTTTTAGGAGAAACATCATGTTTACCTCTGTCATATTACCCAATCCATTGGAGAGCTATCTCATGCTCACTCACCCTAGGTTTATCATGAAACCACCCGTATACGTAAAAAATGCCCAATAATAATAACATAATCATAACATAATACATAAGTATAACGTTAAGATAACATTTCTACATTCCAATATATCAAATCAAGATATTGAAATAAACCATGCTTTATCAAATTGTTTTCAAAACCATTTAAAAAGAGATTTTTAAATCATAGTGTCCAATACCACATTGATTCTGTTGAATAAATTTTCATTTGAAAATGTTAATTTCCATATAAATAAATCCTTAAAACCATTTTATTAAAACATGGACATTAATGATAATTATTTGGAAGAATATATCTCTAAAACATTTAAAATGATATTTTAGTTAAAGAGTTTTGAATAAAATGAGAGATGCTTGAATACAAATAATTGAGGAATAATATTTAATCAGAACATTTTAATATCATTCAAATAAATTGATTCATGATATAATATGCCAAAGGACATTATATGAACCATATAACTGTGAATTGGTGTATAACAACATTGAAGTCTCAATGGAATGTAAATTGAGACGAGATCCCTTATAAATACGGTATCCTTAAATTAAGGATAAATAAATCCCATAATTATCTGTGACTATTATAAATACATCCAATATAAGTGGATATTATTTCTAAAACAATATCTTTTCATTCACACATATTCATAGGATTACATATTCCAGAAGTATCACTTGAACCCAACAAATTGAAATTGGGTTAAGAAGTTCCCTTGTAATAATTCGACAGCCTAACGATGTCACATTAATAATAAGAAAATGATTTGATGAGATAAAAAGGGTATCTCATCACTTAGACATAAAATTTATATAAATAAGGATTTATAAGAACATATACAAACATAATAATATGTAAATTAAAAAAAATATCAAAAAGAAGTCTTTTAAAAATAGAAGGGTGAAAAGTTCCCTTACTGTTTTGGTATCATACAAAACAAAGGCCACATGAAAGAAGGATCATACAATGAAGATGTAAATAATAATAAATTAAATTATATTACACATTGAGTACAAACATGGTAATCACATACACCACAGAAAAGGAAATAGTTGCAAATATAGCATGTATCTCATGGGAATAAAATGTTAGATGAAACCCTTTACTATGTTGTAATCAACTGAGTTGTATGAAAAAAATTTAATAACCACCAAATGAATCATAGAATACCATGAATATAATGAGAATAATGATAATATATATCAAATTTCATTTCAAATTACTCCACATTCAATGAATAAGTTGTGAACAACAGAAATCATATAGAATTAAAAGTGAGATAAAAAAATCCCTTACCTCGTGTCTGACATGACTTATTTGTTCCTTGTTCTTCATGAATAATAAAATAAAGCTTATTTATACTTTCTTAAGAAACATTTTAATTATTTTTATTCCTTTTATATCACTTACGATAATGTTTTAAACATTATGTAATCATTTAAGTTAATAACGTTCATTTTGTCGATATTTGGTACTTGAGTCTAAAATGAACACCCTATATTTACAAGTTGTCCATGTGGTCAATAGTCCATTAAATACAAAATGAAATTTAATATTTATATATTATATATATCCTATATATCTGATATATATATATATATTTATAATAGTACATATCATTTGGAGGTAAGAAATTAAATGAACCATTAATTGAGACAGTAAGTCGTACGTACACATGAACGCTACTTTCATTTCTATTTATTATTTTAATGTAATTAAAACATAATGATACATAATTATATTATAATTCAATTATAATATAATATATAAGATCTTTAACTCCATCCATCAAACGTCCCACAATTGGGATCAACGAGTTATGTCACTTTGAGAGGGCGGTAGTCCGCATTTCCTCAAATGAAATTATCACGTTTACCCATAATGGAAACCATAAAGGTTTTTTATTAAAGAAAAATATAGAAGAATTTAGAAAACATAAACATAATATATATCATATATAAATATAGTTTCATCTTAATGGCCACCATGATAGGTGGTAGGAGATTATAGAACAATAATCATCTTGTGAGGAGTTAGTTTTCCATTAACAGAAATATTATGTTTTTCATTCATTAGATGGTGGTGTGTGTTAGTGTTGTTCAAATAAATAACATAAAAACATCCTAGTATATTGAAGATACTGGTGTGGTTATAAAATAATGTAATAAAAAGATTTTAGGGGTTGGAGAAGTAAAATAAATGAAGATGTTAAGAGAAATAGTTACCTTTAATTTGGGTAACTTCCTTCAGTTTGAACCAAAAGGACTTCTTGAAGTGCCTTCATCTTAAGGTATGGATTCTAAGAGGAGTATAGGTATGTAGGGAGATTAAATGGGAAGATTTTGGACAGGAATAAATGCTTGATATGTGTGTGAAATTGGTTATATGTGAGTTATTTTATAATGGAGAGGAGGGGTTCTTTAGGAATGTGTGATAATATTATTTAATTATATAATTAAATTCTGTTTTAAATGTCCAAAAATCAATAATTTAGAATATAATATGACTCCTCATTGAAATAAAATCATCCAATAATAATTTGACAGGTTTTGGATGTTATTTTAATATTTATAATCTTATTTACTTAAATAATTTATTAATGAGGTATATACAGCATCATTATTGTGTCATAAATATTTTACTTTATTTGTTGTATAAAAATTATAAAACAAATACCATGATTTAGGAAATCGTTTTAGCTTTCCAATGAATATTTATAGTTGAAAAGATAACTTATATTACCCCATTTAAAAATTAATTTACAAAATGATATTTGATTGTGTCATTTTTTCCTTTACATTCAATTAATTAATCAAAAGAGTCATTATCACTTTTAAGTGGCTCCATGGGGTCCGAAAATAGACCCAAATATTCCCATGGTCATCCATGACTCATCCAATTTTGTTAAGACATGTTTTAAGATAAATGATTTTTATTATGATATTTTTCTCCTTGAATTACCCTATTTACCTTTAATCGTGGTAAATAAAAGCCAAAAGTTACTATTCACAAAAAATTAATTTCGTCTTATTGAACCAAATTTTACTTAATAAAAAAATGTATTTTGGATTTTTGAAATTAAATTCATAGAAGCGGTAAGATTTCATTTAAATGAAAAAGTCAGTTTTTTAACTTCTACTAAGTGGTTTCATTATTCATCAAAAATTGAATTTTTACGGAAAAATAAAAAAAAATCAGCCTAAGAAATATCTGATATTGAGAATTAAAAAATGATTTATATTTTAACAAATTCAAAACATATAAGTTTCATTAATTAATTTAAATCTAATTCCTGTTTTCAAAACAAATAGCGTGTTTTTTAGAAACAATAACTATCTAAAGATTGATACTTGTTTATGTACAATTTCAAAGTGAGATTATTTCCATCGACCAAACATAGATTAAATGGTAAAAATATATTCTAATTAAACTTTAAAACCAATTAAAAAGATAGTCTAATAATATAAATTAAGGATACTAAAAGTCATTTTTGTGTCAAAATACAGTATTTTTCAATATTCATTAAAAATGAACTTTATTAGAAAAAAACCAAAAATTTAACCAAAGAAAATATAGTTGTCCTGATTCTAATGAAAAAATTTATTTTGTCAAATGGAACATATAAAAGTGACTAAAAATAGATTTAAAGAGGTTTTGTCATCAAAAGGTAGTAAATCGACCTTTTAAACAATATTAGAGTATTTATGCCTAAAATCAGATTATTTCTTATTTTAAGCCTCTAAAATTTATTGGATTAATGTAATAAAAATTAACAAACATTTATAATCATATTTTAGATAGTTTTATTCATTTCCCCTAATACAACAGCTAGGTGGTAACTACCTTTAAAATAATCTTATTATATTATTAGAGTACAACGTATGATTTCAAAGAAATTCGTTGTTGGGTATCAAGTGCGCCATCGAGCATATCAACACCTTTAAAGTAAAATTAATATTTAATTCAAATATATTATTAAATATGAAAACTTCATATTCTTTATTTACCTATGATGTTACATCCTTCCCCCCTTTTATAAATTGTGTCCTCGTAATTTTAAAATTGGTCTTAGAAACCTCATTGAAAGTCTCACATCGGAAAAGAGTCAATAAAACTATCAATTTAAAATAAAATAAGATAAGTACACAAGTCACCTAAGATAACCCATACTATGATTATATGTAAAAAACATGGATATATAAGAGATAAAAAATGTTCATGTTCTGATGGAGAGTGATGGAAAACTTGATTAGGAGAAAGTTAAGCACCAGAAAAATCACAAACATGTGATAGGTTCAACGGTCAATGATACCCTAGTAGGAAAATTTAATTAAAAATGTTTTTGTTTTATGTTACATTTCATAAATTTGAGGAATTTATTTATGAGCTTAACTAAAAATAGAAGGATACATACTTACTTGTCATGTAGAATTTCATCCTTTATTAAATTTCTACCACAAACTCGTCTTTTGTCCAAATGTTGAGTATTCAAAATAACTTGGTCACATTAAAAGTGATAGAATAATCTTCTAGAGTATTAAATAATCCACAAAATATGAATTATATATTTCCCATTTCATTATACATCATCCAAAACCAAAACGTTTAGTACATGATCAGATAAACCCCAATAAGGATAAGCTTTTACAGAAGAAAAACTACTCTTTATCTCCAAATTTTGTCTAACAATACCCAAATTTCAAGAATGACCCTTAAATACACAATTGTCTATAAAATTCATCAAAATAATCAACACTAATATTGTATCCGAAAACACAGAAGAATATGAATCACATAGTCTTCTATAGTAAATCTTAATATTTATCCCCAAAACATCGACTACTTTTAAGGTCTCATATTGAAGTTTAATTAACCAAATTACATATTCCCTATGATAGTTTAATCATTTCCATAAATATCCCAAATCACCATATGTCTACAATAAAAACATGTATTCTTCTAAAAAAATATTCAACCATTATTCCACAATTGAAATCCCATAGCATTTTATATTCCACAGGCACATAGTGTTTCCTCAAAAGAGAGAACATCTTCCACAACATCCTTTATCACTTTATCACTAAATCATTTTTCTATACTATGTATATCCATTTGATAAAACATATGTTCCAAAAATTATCTTATTCTTGTTCCAAAAAATCATTTTACTAAAATAATAAGTCATACTAACCATGGAAATCATGTAGGCTAGTGGTAGGGAATGCACCCTTGCTGCCCTTTGGTTGTGGGTTCGATTGCTATTGATTTTCTGGATGCGAATGGTTGTCAACCATCCTATGGGTCTTCCATTTTAATGAAATCAAAAATAACCCTAACATGTTATAACCTCAATGGTTTCCTTATACCTCTAAATTTCATCCTAATTCATTATGATCTCAACATCTTAATTATTGATGTCTTATTTCACAACCATATGATAAAATAAAATGATCCCCAAAATGATGAACATCATACCTTGATCATGGAGTCCATTTGGTTTCATCATCATATTGTTCACATAGGTAGAAGGTCTATGAATTGAAAAAATGATTTTGAGATCCTTCAAAATCATTTTCCTCCTCCATCCAAATACACCTTGAACAACATGGGTCATATCGGTATTCACAAAAAAACAGTATTAGAAAATAATCATGTATGACATATAATTTAAAAACATCTGATAAAACATGATTTCAAGAAAATAGTCAGACTGATGTTGAGTTCAAACATTCAATTAATGGTCCTTTTAAAATAAAATAGGTATGTTCTGAGATACTATGTTTTAAAAACGGATATAAATAGGTTGTTCAAGGGTCTCTTTCTTCATCACCTTTTTAAAAAACTTAATATACTTCAAAAATCTTGTGAAAAAATAAAATATTTGAAAATTCCATGATAATATTTACCTTTATTGAAAATATGAGAATATTGTGAAAATAGAATTTCTCTAAATACAACCCATGATCCATGATGATAATGAGTTATAGTAGAGGTGTTTGATATCTCCAACAACTACTTGCAAGTGTGTTGTATGCTAGAAATTTTTTCTCAATCATCAGAACATGACATTGCAATAATTATAGCATGCATGTCACCAATAAAAGATAGGAATGTCATTTAAGATCCACCTCCTTCCATTTGTAAGTGACTTTCCTTGATCTGAAAAAGTTTTAAAATAATGATTATTCTAAAATAATCGACATAGTTACTAACCAAGTGTCTAACGAATACTCTTAATCCCTAAAGTTGTCTAAACTGACATCTGATACCAAAAATAAGGACCCATCCTTAAAACATTACATAATATTGAATTAAATGAATAATTCACATTGAGGATATTTTCAGGTTTAGATTTTTAGAGAAATAGGGAAAAACTATTACACAAAAACATGAATTTTACATGTAGACACTACTACTCAGTATCCATTTTTTCATAAAATAAAAACACTTAAAAAGAAACATGTCCAATTCCATATTTTAGACAGCATGAATTTTCCTTGATCTCATCCTTAACCATATTCATATTTATGTCTTCTGGAAAACATTTCAAAAACAAGGGATGAGCATAAAAATCTCCGTAAGGGTTATAAAATAATAAAGGAAAACATTATCCCTTCAATAAATAATAATAAATGAAACTATACTTTTAAATCATAACTTAACTTACGAAATCATAAGATTTATGAATAACACAAAAAAAATAATAAATCATAAAATTTACTTATGGAATCCATATCAAACATCCATTGTAGCTATCTCAGATTCATAGGGTGTTACACTTGGAAAACCCGTCATAGTATATTCCCTAATTCTCTTAGGAGAAACATCATGTTTACCTCCGTCACATTACCCAATGCATTGAAGAGCTATCTCGGACTCACCCTCCATAGGATTATCATAGAACCACCCGTATACATAAATAATTCCCAATAATAATTACCTAATCATAACACATAACACAATTATAAAGTTATGATAACATTTCATCATTTTAATATATCTAATGAAGATATTGAAATAAACAATGCTTTATCAAATCATTTTCAAAACCATTTAAAAAGTTATTTTTTAATCAAAGTGTCCCATACCACATTGAGGCTTTTGAATAAATTTTCATTTGAAAACATTAATTTCCATTTAAATTAATTCATAAAACCATTTTATTAAAACATGTAGATTAATTATAAATATATATAAGAATAAATTGTTAAAAAATTGAAAATGATATTTTAGTTAATTTTTTTTAATAAAATGAGAGACGCTTGAATACAAAAAAAATGAGGAATAAAATTTAATCAAGACATTATAATATCTTGAGATTAAATGGATTCATGATATAATATGCCAAATAACAGTATATATACCATATAAGATTTAATTTGTGCATTACAACATTTAAGTCTCAATGGAAAGTAAATTGAGACGAGATCCCTTATAAAGACAATATCATTAAATTAAGGATAAATCAATCACACAATTATGTGTGACAAATACAAATACACCCAATATAAGTGGATATTAAGTGTAAAACAATAAGAGGTCATTCACACATATTAATAGGATGACAAATTCTAGAAGTACATGATGAACCCAATGAATTGAAATGGGGATAATAAGTTTCGTTTTAAAAATTTGACAGTCTAACGACGTCACTTTAAAATTAAGAAAATGAGTTGATGAGTTAAAAATGGTATATAATCACATGTAAATAATGTTTACATCAATAAGGATATATAATATCATATCCCAACATAATAATATGTAAATTATAAGACATAACAAAAAAGATGGCTTTTAGAAAGAGGAGGGTGAAGGGTTCCCTTACTGATTTGGTAACATACAGAACATACGCCAAATTAAAGAAGGATAATACAATGATGATTTAAATACTCATAAATGAAATTATATTACATTAAGAGTACAAATGTGGGCAGCACATACAACACACAAAAGGAAATAGTGGAAAATGTAGCATGAATCTCACGGGAATAAAAAGTGAGATGAAACCCATTACCAAATTGTAATCAACTGAGTCGTATAGCCAAAAGTTAATGACCACAAAATGAATCCAAAAATACCATGAATATTATGAGAATCATGATAATATATATAAACAAGAAGTACAAAATACACCACATTCAATAAATAAGTGGTGAACATTGGAAATAATACGGAATTAAAATTGAGATTAGAAAATCCATTGCCTCGTGTCCAACTTGGCTTGTTTGTTCATTGTTCTTCCTGAATAATATACTAAAGTTAATTTATACTTGCTTAAAAACCTTTTTGAAGTTTATTATTCCTTTTATTTCACTTATTAATTTGTTATAAACATTATGTAATCATTTATGTTAATAACATTCATTTTGTCGATATTTGGCACTTGATTCAAAAATGAACACCTTATATTTACAAGTTGTACATGTGGTCAATATTCAACTATATCCAGAATGAAATAAATTATTTAGATATTATATATATCATACATATCATGTATATATTTATATATATTAATAACAGTACATATCATTTGGAGGTAAGAAATGAAATACATCGTTTATGGAGACGGTAAGTCGTACGTATGCATGAACACTACATTCATTTCTATTTATTATATTGATTTAATTAAAACATAATTATACATTAGTATATTATAATTACAGTATAATATCATATTTTATATCATTAAATCCTTCTTTTATACATACCACATATGGCATTAACGAGTCATATCACATTGATGGGGTGGTAGTCTGCACTTCCTCAAATGAAATTATCACATTTACCCATAATGGAAAACATAAAAGTATGATATAAAAGAAAAATACATAAGCATGAAGAAAACATAAATATTATATATATCATATATTAATATAGTTTCATCTTAATGGCCACCATGATTTTCAGTAGGAGATAATAGAACAATCATCGTCTAGTGAGGCGTTAGTTTTCCATACACAGAAACTGTGTGTTCTTCACCCATTAGATGGAGGTGCGTGAATGTGTAGTTAGAATAATTATCAAAAAACATCCAAGTATATTTAGAATATTTTTCTTGTTATAAAATAAATTAAGAAAAAGAGTTTCGGGGTTGGAGAAGTAAAATAAAAGAAAATTAAGTTAAAAGAAACTATTGCCTTTAATTTGGGTAACTTCTCTTGGAATGAACTAAGAGAACTTCTTGAAGTGACTTCTACCTAATGTAAGGCATAAAAGTGGAGGAGAGAGATGTAGGGAGATTAATTGGGCAGATTTTGGATCAGCATAAAATATTGAGAGGTGTGTGGAATTGGATTCAAGTGATTGATTTTTATAATAGGGATGTGGGGCTCTTTAGGAAAGTGTGATAATATTATTCTATTATATAAGGATATTAGGTTTCAAAAGGTCCAGAAATAATTATATTGAAATATAAGATGAGTCATGTTCGAAATAAGTTTATCCAATAATAATTGGATAGGTTTTGGATGTTATTTTAAAATTTATAATAGCATATATTGAAATCATTTATTAATGAGGTAAATACTGCATCATTATTGTGTCATAAATAAGTTAATTAATTTTTGACTAAAATTTTTAAAACAAGTACCATTATGTAGGAAATAATTTTAGATTTAAAATTAATATTTATTGTCGAAAATATGACTTATATTACCTCATGTAAAAATTAATTTACTAAAAGATATTTGATTGTTTCATTTTTTTCCTGTACATAAAATTAATTAATCTAAATTGTCATTATCACCTGTAAGTGGCTCCATGGGGTCCCAAAATCAATCCAATGATTCCCATTTTCGTCCGTGACTTAACCAATAATCATAGGAAAAGTTTTAAGGTAATGTTTTATTATTATGATATACATTTTACCGTGAATTACCAGATTTACCTATAACCGCATTTAATAAAAGGAAAAAGTTACTCTTCACCAAAAATTATTTTCATATTATTGAACCACATTTTAATTACTAATAACAACTATGTATTCCGTATTTTATAAATTCAATTCACAGAAGTGGTAAAATTTCATTTAAATGAAAATGTCTGTTTTTTAACTACTACTAAGTGGTTTCACTATTCATAAAAAATTGATGTACTTCATAAAAATACCAAAACTTCATCCTAAGTTATATTTGATATTCCTAATTCAGAAATGATGTCTATTTTACCAAATTAAAATCATATAAGTCACATTAATTAATTTTAAATTAATTCTTGATGCCCGGAAAAATATCGTGTTTTTAAGAAATAATAAATATCATAATATTAATACTTGTTTATGTCCAATTTCAAATGAAATTATTTCCAATGACCAAAATTATATTAAATGTTAAAAATATATTTTAATTACACATTAAAACGAATTAAAATGATAATATAATCATATAAATAAATTAAATTAAAAGGCACGTTTGAATTAAAATATAATATTGTCACTATTCATTTAAAAAAATGAACTTTATTAGAAAAATACAAAAAATTAACCAGAAGTAAATATTTATGTCCCAAATCTAAAGAAGAATTTTCTCTCAAATGTAACATATAAAAGTGACCAAAACTAGATTCAAATAGGGGTTGTCATCAAAAGGCAGTAAATCTACCTCTTAAAGATTATTAGAGTATTTATGTTTAAAATCTGATTTTTTCTTATATTTAGCCTCTAATATTTATTAGTTAAATGTTAAAACTGTTAAAAACATGTATAATCATATTGTAGTTAGTTTTATTAATTCCCACCGATATAACAACTAGGCATTAACTACCTTTAAAATAATATTATAATATTATTTGAGTGCAACATAAGATTTCAAAGAAACCCGTTATTAGGTATCAGGTGCGCCATCGAGCATATCATCCCCTTTAAAGTAAATTTAATATTTAATTCAAAAATATTGATAAATATGAATACTTAATATTATTTATTTACATGGGATGTTTCACTCTAACACTATTCCAACTTGATTATCTTGTTGTGGGAGGCGTATACTTAATAAGTGAATAAAAAAATCTACAAAAATTATTGTGGGATTATCTCGGCATATTGGATAATACGAACTTTAACTAAGTAGAAAATATTCAATAAAACCATGAAACATACTCATTGGTCACAACTTCATCACCTCAGAAACACTCTCTATTCCCAATCTATCAAACATGTCATTTAAAAGCCCAATTATCATCAATAGAGTGGCCCTATAGAATTCCAATTTTGACTATTGATGGCATGGATTTCAAGATAAAACATATATATAATAATAAGACTAACCTGGAGAATTAAAAACAGAAAAATGAACCGATTTATTCCATTGGGAGACTCGGTTATCCAATATGATGGAAAAAATTGTTTTGAGGGAAGTGATACATCATAGAAAATTTCCCCTACATCGTTGTTTCCCTATGAATTTTTGACTACACTGTGGTCATCCAAATGCACTGTTGAACTATGAAAATTGGTACTTGTGAGGATTATTGATGATAATGACGTTTTCTTATAGTTCATGTGGCTGTACTATGACAACTATAGGCCAACAATTATAGCATAGAGCTACATTGTCATAATAAGTGCTTCATCGGGGACTAATTTGATGAATAATTCATGGGAAAAAATATTAGGTAGGCACTCTACAATAACATGGAGGTGCATAAAATGATATTATTATAGAATTTATATTCGTAGGATGTTACAATATAGATTAATATGTTGCACCATGGTATTTTCATTAGCTTCCAAATTGTAATGAACTGGACAATAGGGAAACTATCCATGCCTATGGGGTCAATTCTTTTGAAGCCTAAAATACATGATGTTTTAAGGGATTTATATATGGGTTTTGTATATAGAAGGAATAAATATGGGAACATAACACATAGAAGCCTCCCCTATAAAGTATGAGCGCAAGCTCTACGATAAAACAAGAAAATTTTCATGGAGGTCACATGCTCTGAAATTCAATTTAGAAACATGTAATTGTTATAAAATCATTCAAACACTTAGAAATGGGTTAAGTGGTACATTTTTCATAGGTTTTATTAATATAAGTGAAATTAAAAAATGAATAAATTTTATGGAGTAGAGGAATTAATAATTCAAAATAAAGATAATTATATCCATAAATAGAGGACAACTGTATAATCTAGTGAATTGAATGACAAACTTAGTGAGACCCAAACATCAATGTAACATCCCAAGTAAGTAATGAATAATATATATTTTTATCTATGTCTAATAATGATTAAGATAGTGTTTTAGAGGCCTAAAATGGAAGTAAATCCAATCTTAATCATGGAATACATTAATATTCTTAAAAGATTGTTTTACTGCCTTTTGATGGAAAACCCTTTTTTAAATGAAACATTTGACAATTTTATAATATCTATTTGTCAAAATAAACATATCATTTATTATTGGGACATTGAAATTAACATTGGATAAATTTTTGGTATTTTTCTGACAATGTTCATTTTTTAATGAATAGTGAAAAATACTGCATTTTACATCAAAACTGCTTTTTCATTTAATTTAATTATATGGTTAAATTATCTTTTTAATTGGTCTTAAAGTGTAATATGAATATATTTTTACCATTTAATCCAATGGTGGTCATTAGGATTAATTTCACTTTGTAATTGGTCATAAACTAATGCCAAACTTTTCATAGATATTGTTTCAAAAAAACCCGCTATTTGTTTTGACTACGGGAATTATTTTTAAAAAAATTATTTCAATTTATGTGTTTTGAATTTGGTAAAATGGATTACAAATTTGTAATCATAAGGTAAAAATTATTTAATCAATACTCTTTTGTTTTTTGATATTATTAATAGTAACGACATTAATTATCTTTAATTATCTTGATTAATGAAAAATCGGGTAGCTAAGGATAATAAAATAATATCATAATAACAAAAAAACCACAAAATGTGTCCTAAGGATACTGGTTGTATCATGGCCTACCATTGGATGCCTTTTGATAAACGTGGGGGACCCATGAATTCACTTTTGTGATAAAGTGACCTTTTATCTTTTTATTTTTAAAGAATGTTAAATGTAACAAAGAATGTATCACCTATGTAAAATATTTTTAATTTTGTCTACATAAATGCTCTTTTGGACTATAAATAGTAATTGGAAAGATAAAAATATTTTATAAATCATAGTATTTGTTTTATAATTTTTAGACATTAAATAAATTAAATTATTTATGACATCATGATGATGCAGTGATGAGCTCATTATTTGACGATTTAAATAAAATGGAACGATAATGTAAAATCTAAGACCTAAACATGTCCAAAACCTATTTTATGGATGGATTGAGAACCATTATCACCTTAAACTCTAATTTTATCAATGTGGGACCTTTTTAATCTGAAAATCATTTTCAAATAAAGTAACATTTCTTTACTTTCCAAGAGTGCCCCTCCTCTCCTCTTATAAAAGGCCCCCACCTCTACCACCTTACCCACACTTCCAAATCCTTTTTCTCGGCCAACACCTGCCCAATTTGTCTCTCTACATCCCACTATTACTCCTTGAAGCCTCACTTTGGGCAGAATTCTTCCCAAGGAATCCATTGAGCTCAAACCAAAGGGAGTTACCCGATTTTAAGGTTATGTCTTCACTTGAGTCCTTTTGTTTTATATTGCATCTCAAACCCCCTAAACACTTTTATTCATTTCTTTTGTAACAACTACAGAATCTTCCATATTCTAGGATGTTGTTATAAGAAGGATTCGAGCTACACTTACACACACCTATATCTAATGGTTAAAGAACATACTGTTTCCGTGGATGGTGAATTTATGCCTCCCGAAACGATGATTGTTCAACATTCATTTAACACCTTAAAAGGTGGCCATTAAGATGACACTATATTTATATATGATATATAATATGTTTATGTTTTCCTTAAGATTCTGTATTTTTCATTTTGGGCATACCTTTATGGTTTCCATTATGGGTAAATGTGATATCTTCATTTAAAGAAGCACGGACTACCGCCCCCTCAAAGTGATTTGATTCGTTAAATACCATATGTGGGACGTATAAAGGATGGAGTTATGATATTATATATGATATTACACTGGAATTATAATATACCTTTATATCATTATGATTACATTCTATAAAATAAGAAATATAAATGAAAGTAGCATTCATGCCTACGTACGGCTTACCGTCTCCATGAACGGTGCATTTCTTTTCTTACCTCTAAATGATTATGTAATATTATAAATGCTTGCATGTACTAGATATATATGACATATATGATATCTACATCATGAATACCATTCTGGATATAATGGATTCATGAACAACTTGTAATTATAAAGGGCTTATTTTTTACTCAAGTACCAATGATAATTAAAACGACCGTTATTAACATAAATAATTACAAAGTGTTCATGACATGGAAGTAAGTGATATAAAAGGAATAATGAACTTGAAAAAGGTTCTTATGCAAGTAGAAATTATCTCAGGTTTATTATTCAGGACATTAAAGAACGATCGAGTCAAGTCGGACCCGAGGTATGGGACTTCGTCTCAATACCCTTTCATTGAGGCATATTTTGTTTTATACACAACCTTCTTTTATAAAGTGTATAAACCCCTTTGACTTTTACGTTTATCCAAATGGAATCTTTTTTTTATACGAAGCATTTACTAAATGACAAAAGGGAATGTTTTTGTCGTATGTATGCGGCGACAATGACTTCTCCTCTGCCGTGACCATTATTTGAGATTCGGCTTCCTCTACAGGCCATACCATTCTTTTTAAAAGAAAAATAAATACCCTGTTTTACTTTTCTTTTATTTTGGTATTGAAAATGGTTTTCAAAATGTTTTTATATCAGTGTGTTATATTGATATCTTTTGATTGAAAGGTGGGAATGTTTTGTTTCCTTTATGCATGTTTTATGTGATACGATTATGTTGAGGTTCTTGGGCATTATTATGAAGACGGGTGGTTCCGTGATAAACTAAGGGTAGGTGAGCCCGATATAGCTCTTCAATGAATTGGGTAGCGCAAAGGAATGAAATGTTAAGGTTTCTCTGAAGAGATTTTGGGAATATACTGTGATGGGTATTCCAAACGGAACCAAGAGGGTTACTCCCTACATAAGAATGTTATGAATGCCTCATGTTACCTTTATGTCTTATGATTTCTATGATTTATTCATCATTTTATGAGGTATGTTAAAGTGCATATGTTTTATGGGTAAAGTATGATTTCATTCTTATGTATATATGTACCCATGTTTCCTTTCCATATTTTTATAACCCATACTGAGCTTTTTATGCTCATCCCAAGTTTTTTTGAAATGTTTTCACAGGTCAAGGGAAAGGTACATGATATGATGATAGTGTCAAGGAAGAGTCAAGTATAAATCCATGTTTTATTTTAAATATGTTTCCTTTGATGGAAAAAATGAATATTATCTTTATGTAACCACTTTGTTTATATGTGGAATGTAATGCAATTTTTATGATCTAATTCTCTAAAACTCTAAACCTGAAAATATCCTCAATGTGTAATCTTGTAATAACTCTAGATTAAGTAAGGTTTAAGGCTGGGGCCTTATAGTTGGTATCAGAGGTCGGTTTAGATAACTTTAGGAGTTAGAATTTTATTAAATGATTATCCAAAAATATTTTGTTTATGGTCAAATTGAAATGATATAGAATTTTAAGATTACCATGTTGCTTCACATAAGGTATTTCTGTGATAAGAATGGTTTTCCATAGAGAAAAAAAGTAGCTTTTCTGGGAAGGCATACAGAGGGAAATGACCTTTCAAATTATTATCCTGAGATGGTCAGAATCAGAACTAAATAGTTTGTTGTAGTGATGGCTCAGTTGACTCAGGTGAGAAATGCTGGTTGTTTTTATTGATGATATTCTGGTGTTTTCTAAAAGTAAATATGAGCATGAAAGACATTTAAGGGTTAATTTTCAACCCTTGAATGAAAATAAATTGTAAGGGAAATTCTTCAAGTGTGAGTTTTGGTTGCAAAAAATTTCTTTCCTTGGGCATATTGTTTCTAAAGATGGAATAACTGTGGATCCTGCAAAAACAAAGTTGTTGAAGAATGTCCAAGACTGACAAATGTAACCTAGATCCAGAGCTTCCTTGGTTTGGCAGGCAATTACCGAAGGATTGTTAGAAATTTTTCAGGGTTATCTAGTCCAATAACTAAGCTAACTCGGAAGGGTGTTAATATTATCTGGAATAGAGAATGTGATGATTGTTGAAAATAAGATTGGTGAATGATCCAGTTTTGGTACTTCCTTCTAGGAATGGTGAGTATGTAATATACAATGATGATTCATTGAAAGTACATGGTTTCATCTTAATGCAGAATGATCAGGTAATTTCTTATGAGTCACGACAGTTGAAAACTCATGAGGTAAATTACCCTACACATGATTTGGAATTAGCTGCTGTTGTTTTTGATTTAAAAAGTTTGACGCATCATTTGTATGGATTAAAGTGTGAAATATATACCGATCACAAAAGATTAATGTATATATTCACTTAGATAGAATTGAACATGAGACAAAGGAGATGGCTAGAAATAATCAAGAAATATGATTGTAAAATTCATTACCATCCAGAAAATGCAAATAATGTGGCTGATGCTTTAAGTCGAAAAAGTAATGCTTCATTAGAAATGTTGCATTTGGAACGTGATCCTTTAGTTAAGGATTTGATGGACTTTGGCATGGAATTTGTTGGTGCAGGATGTTCTTCTGTTTTGTTTCAGGTATCAGTGAATTCTTCTGTACGTACAACCTACTATTCCCATGAATAATATAAATCATTTTTCTATATCAAACACAAATTAATGACCAAAAATAAATATTTAATAAATATATATGATATTTATATCATTTATATAGTCATATAGATGATTTAATATTCTAAATTATAATTACAATAACTTTAAATCTAAATATCTCATTAAAAAAGAAATATTTAACACCCTAAAAAACAATAATTTTATAAGGAATTATCAATAAAATGGTGTTCGTTATTATTAAATATATAATATATGATATTATAAGTATACAAATTATTCTTATATATAATTCTAATAATCGTAAATTTATTATTCAATTGGTTAGAGTTCTTTTCAATCAATTGAATCTAGAGGAAGTAGTTTCTGAACTCACTCTTATTTCCTCAAGAAATAAGTCATATTCCCCACTAAATTCGTTATTTTAGGTGTACATACTACCCATGAATTTTTTGATGGTTTTTTTAATCAATTTTATAGATATTACAAAATCCATCTTTTTTACTATTTAATGAGTTTTTTTCTGAGATTATTAATGTCATATGGGATTATTATCTCTAATTTTCTTATTTATGAGATAAGTTTTTTTATGTTGCTATCATCTTTCAAGAGGTTCTTATGAAACTAATTTTCATGTTATATCATGAATATTTATTTATATATATATATTAATTATATATACTTTTCATGTTGATGTTACTATTTCATTGTGTTATGATTCCAATGTTATGAACGTATTAAGGGTTTCATGTGACAACCTCATTGTATATCAAGATTTCTTGTGATTAAGATTCCAATGACCTAATTTCATTATATACCTATAGTGAATCTCATATATTTTATTATCCTCCTGTAAAAGAAATAATATTCATGGAATTCTTCCAACTTACTCTCTTTGGTACAAAACAAATTATTGAAAATACTTTTGAGAATATCATTATTTAATTCCTCTTTGGTTGGGATTATTCTTCGTAAAAGTTGTTGTTTTATTTAATATGATTTTAATAATTTTATTTAAATAATCATATTATTGTTAAAATTAATTTTTAATCATTTTCTAATCTTTTTAAAAAGTAATATACGGAATATTCATTTTTTTTCTAAATGAGATAAAGTTTACTTTTTGCAAAAAACATTAATAGAATTATTATTTTTATTCACACAACATGAATTATATTTCCCATAATCATAACTGCTTAAAGATTTTAAGAATACATTAAATATTTACATGGTTCTTTAAATTTAATTTTTTTCATAATATATTTATATTTTTTATATTTTTAAGTAGTGCTTGAAAAATTAAAAGTGATTTTTCAAAAATAAATTCAAAGTGATATTATGATGAATTTTTTTTGATATCGCCCTTTGATTTTTATTATGACTGACTGGGTAATTGATCTATGTATAACAACATTAATTTTATAATAAATGGTGTATAATTATTCTATTGATATATTTATCAAATTCATATATTTCTTTTGGGTTATGTTATGATGTAATATTAATTTTTTTTATCAAAAAACTTTTATTACCTTTTATTATAATATATAATGAATGATTTATGATCATGGGGCACATAAATGAATGTATTTTGATTTTTTGGTTGGTTTGATAGAATTATATACCACTAAAATAAATTGAGTAATGATAGATATCTCATGAGATAATTAGGATTGGAATGGCTAGTGAACCAAATTTAGTAAGGGTCTATGTCCACTATGATTATCATGGTAGTTAACCCTGACTAATGATATGATTAAATGATGAGTGAACACAATCCAATTTTATATTATTATATGTGAGTCTTAACAAGGTTATTGATTTTTATGATAATTTTTAAGCCATCAACCTATGTATTATGATAATTTTAATCTCTCATGGATCATATTTATTTAAACCTTTGTGATTCATGTTTCATAAACTACAATGGTTTATTTCATGATTCAATATTATGATATAGGTTATGTAGGGTATAGGGTTTCAATTACAATGTTCATGTTCTAATACCCTTATGGTCATGTTTTGTTAATGAGATCATTGATTTCAACCCAGTATACCCCTACAGATAATTTGAACTCACCCTTTCATATGTTCTCTTCACTATAATTCCCAATGATTTCCACACCTAAATATATAATCATAATAACTGAATATTTCAAATATTTTACAAATACACATTCTAGGAATTAAAGGTTTAGTTTCATTACAGAATTGATATGTGATGTGATTATTTCATTAAATGACTTCAACATTCCCATCAATGATCATACCACATATTACCATTCATTTACATACCATTCAAAAAACATTTCTTCATAACATGAGGAAGCAAAACATAATAAAACTTCATCTCATAGGCTCAATAAGGTTAAATAAGGAATATATTAATGATAACGTAAATGTAAAATGATCACAAATGTATTAGAACATGATATTAACAATTGAAAAACCATACATATCCTACCATAGATAATAATCTTGAATTATTATATATATAATGGAAATTGATATCATATAAATCAAAAAGGAATCAATAAACATGAACCATGAGTCAAATTCATTATCATAGGACATAAGTTTATAAAATACCCAAAGGAATATGAAATAATGAACATAGAGAAGGATCAAATCCATGAATATCATAGTGGATTAGGTTCACTCCACATTCCATTATATTCATAGTCCCAGGTTACAACCATGACTATTATAGTGCACATATTCAATAAATGTATTCTGTTCACTCTACATTCTAGTCCTAATTATCTCATGAGATATCCATAAATACCCAAAATGTTAGAGGGATTGGGAATTCTAGGTCCACCAAACCAAAAATCATTATCAATTCATATGTGTATCTTGGGATAAATAATAATTCATTATATATCATAACTTGTGGATAATATATGATTTTTATAAATATTTCAAGGTTTCATCATAAAATAAAAAATCAAAACTAAAAAGTGCCAAAAAAAATCTATTTAGAATAATCATAAACCCTATAGATAAATTATAATGATTTTATCCTCTTATAATATTCACAATAAATCCTATGAAACATACAATGATGTTATTATTGATGAAAATTCCATAAAAATATTACTTGGAATAGTTTTTTTGGAAGAAAACTTCCTTCTCAAATATGAATTAAGTATTTAAAATCTAAAGAAAATCTAAATTATTGATCAAAATAATTAATTTGACTTGAACTATTGAAAAAAATAAAGGAGGAAAAAAATATTTGAGTTTTCAAGATGATAAAAAATTATTTTCATGCCATGTATATCAAAACAAAGTGTCCTTTCACATTATTGGTAAAAAGAAAAAAGTACCTAATTAATAAAAAAGAATATTCATTTTAAACAATTTTTCAAAAAAATTAAATCATTTAAAATTAAATATAAATAATTCTATGAGAATATTTAATACATTCAAAAAACATTTTCAAGAATACATGGACAAGGATAAAAAATATTCACGACCAATGAGGAAATTAAATCTATTTTTCTTAAACACATTTTATCAATAATTTATATATATTATAGGAAGGTAAATTAAATTATTAATTGAAAACTACTGGAACAAAAAGATGATAGGAAACATCATGAGTTACTTGAGATTACGATAATGACATTTCATCGATTGAAAAAAAATCATAAACAATCCTAAAAAATGAGATTATAACATAAGATAGTTACAACAGTGGTAAAATTTGAATCAAAAGCCCCTTGAATGAATAAAATATAATTAATATATAAATAAAATAATCATAAGTAGATTCATGATATAAGTTTTATAAAGGTATATATATATATATGTCATTAAAGTATATATTTAGATACTAAAACAAATGACCCAATGAATACAATTGATGTTGAAAAACCACTAAAACATTACTAATATTTGAATTAAAGTCACCTAGAAGAGAGAAACATATATGGATTTATAAATATCCATAATATTTATTAATATAATCATAAAATAAATTAATAGGTAGTATATATTCAACATAAATTATATAATCATTGAATATGGCATACGACTCATAGAAATAAATGTGGGATGATTAATCCTAACCTCAGGTACTAATCATAAAACACTCTAAAAACATATATAATAATGTTAAAATTATTATTATTCTATAAAAAATCATTTAACTACATATACTATAATATATGTTCTAATTATAACATTTAATCATCCATTTACTAAAAATTCTTAATTAATTTAATCATTTACAGGTGTTAAATGTTTATTTTTTCAAGTGTGTTTTTTTTCATGAGTTCTGTTCTATATATGGATCCATAATATCAAAAATATTATTAATTATATAATTATTATATATATTAATTTAATATATATATTTCAATTAAACCATAACATGTAGTGATAGGAAAATGCTTAACATTGTTCATGAACATGGTCGGATAAAATTAATCATGAATTCTATTTAACTTTTTAAAAAAAGAAGACAATAAAGATATATAATATTTTATAATAATAGAACCATAATTATATCATTAATAACACATATATAAATTAAATTTTCCCATATTTCCATGAAGTTAAAATGGAAATATTCGCATCGATTTTTGGATGTGGTAGTCCACAAATACACAGGAGTGAAAATGTTACTTTCCAGATAATGTGATGTAAGATTTTAGATATGATATTATAGCTCTAAAATATTAATTACTCCATAAATATACTATATTAACTATGAACCCATCATAATAAAAATCCATTAAAATGGTGATGGAATGTGGTTTTTTAATTGAACGTTGTTGTTGTAGTCCCCAAGTATGCATGAGTGGTAATTTAACATCTCATTTGATAGAAAAGTGGTTTAGTAATGATGTATATAAAATAAAAATAACATTTAATTATATTTATAATAATTAATTAACTATTTTTTAAGCATATAATAGATTTGGATGTTGTAGAAGAAGAAATAAATTTAATGTGATAAGGTAATATGACTGTTTATTCTTCGATAGGCCTCCATTAGTTAATTTCATAATAAAACATTTAATGGTATTATAAAAATAAAAATAATTCATTTATAGTAATGTTTATAATATAATTTGGTCATTTTGGTCATGATATTTGGTTCCATATGGTGTATGTATGAAACATACAAGACCTGGGAGCCACTGAATCAGTTACCCTAACCGATCCATCACATGGCCTCAGGAAGGCTTCCCAGTACACTAGAGGTTGTCGACTAGCAGTGAGGGTCTAATGCGTCATGTCGGGAGACTATAACCTCATTTCTAGAGTAAGCCACATCATAACACAATATTAATAGAAGATTAATATGAATCAAATAATAATTATACAAGTCAAAAATCTCCCAACAAGGTTGAAACCATAATTCAACATTGACATTGAGATAACATGCTAGTAGTTCAAATTGAATATAACATAAAAAATAAGACCAATAGCCAAATCCCCAAACAGGTTCAGACTCTATGTATGGATCATTATTTATGTACAACCTAAACACATCTCAAAATCCTTGGGTAGGGCCTTTTCCCTTGTCCAAACCATCGTCCAAGAAATATGGTCTGGTACCCAACGACTACTCGAGTTGGGTGTGGGTAAAACAATTTATAGTCCACCACCAATGGTGTCTACAAAATATAAAGTCTAATATATATTTAATGAAATTAAAAATTAAAAGGTATGTAATAATGGGATAGTTTAGGTACAATTCATTAACAAGGTTAATTTAATTAATGCTTAGCATTTATCTCTAATTTTATTAACTATACCATTTTTATTACATAATCCATTTTTTAACACATGTTATTTTGGTTTGGTATACATATTATTTAAAGTAGGGTATAAAGAAATCAATAAAAATTTATAGGGGAAATACATCAAGTCCCTATCTCACATGGGATACACATATCACATCAACACATTATGCTCACCCCAAAAACTCAGTCCAAGTGGAATGCCACCATTAGGGGAATAGAGCCTCTATCCCATTCCCAAACACATGAATTTTTATAGCAGATTTAAGAGACCCAGTCTACCTCGACCCATGGGCATAGGGCCCCAAGTCAATACCCATCTCTAAAAAACCAAGTTCACATTATTATTTATCCAATAACCACAACCATTCCATAAAACAACCATTCATAAACAATACCATCGGATATCACAATACATTAAAACAACATGGGATTTAATACTACGTCATAAAACATTAATAAATTTACTATTTATAGTTTATAGACATTTACCAAAATTCCCATTCTCGTGCTTCAACCAAATATTTGAATTCAAAATCAAATACACCATATAAAATATTCTTCAATTACCAGATATTATCCCATTTATCCCATTTACCATTTCACATGAATTTACCCCATATGTATTTCAGCATCGATTCTTATAATACATTGAACAATCACTTTATCATATTCAGTCCATTATGTATGCCCCATAATTTCCAAAGTATTTACTCATGCCAAATTCATGAATTCCCCTATGCAACCATTTACATGACTCACTTCACTATCCATTTAAAATTTAAAAAGCTCACCATTTAAGATTTAATAGTCCTCTTTAGTATTTCAACATAATTCATAAATCATTCAACACAATCCAATTTAACCCAATTATTCAAATTAAATGCATTCTATACAAACTATTATAGAATTACCTGAAATCATAGCCACAAACGTCAACATTATAGTTATAAATAAATATACCACATATATATATTCTACATGGGTATCACATTATCACTCAAAAATCCTTCATTTATCCATACCATTTTCTATGTTCGTGACTGCCTGTGCAACCCATTGGTTGCCATGAAATCGTCAATTCATCCTCCTTGAATCCCACAAGGACCATGAGGGTCTCGTGAAATTATTTAGACACCCATTGTACTAAACCATAATAATAGTAACAAATTAAGACCAGATAAAGGCAATATTTGAACACACATACCCAAATCTATAAAAATCTATGTAATGTAACATGTAGATGAACTACCAAGATATGATGATGAACACACTATTAATCATTGAATTAGATCTAGACTCAACCACCCATTGAAGCGTCAACCTAAATATCTCATAAAAGAATTGTATTATAGTATCTGATGGAGAGGAGGGTGAGATACAATCTCTAAACCAAAAAGAGAAGGATGTGTGGGATTAGCCATACCCAGATCATCGATCTAGAACTAACGGTACCCCAAATGAGAAATAATTGAAAGTAAATCACCTATTGGAAGATTTTGGATGCTTTTATTGTCACTAGGGTTCAAGGGAGGATAATTGGATGAAATTCTAGTTTACATATAAAATATCATAATGGAATATACATACTTTTCTCAAAATTTACGGGACATTCGGTTTACCCTCATGATTTTCCCAAATATTTGAAACCAATGTAGATGCTAATATCGGAAATCACCCCCATCACACAGTTACATGGGATTCCTACACGGTTTGGAATAATTGTGAACCATGTCCCAAAACTCCTTTTTCTTCCACATTCATATCCTGAACGCCCAGATCATCACCAAGACCTCTCAAGAACATTGGAAACATTTATTTCGACCATAAGAATGGGAATAAATATAAATATAAACAAAAACACACCATAAAAAAAATTGAAGACCATAAAACCACCCCACTTTATAATAGCTCATCCCCAATACAATCTTTTAAGAATCACTAATTTTCTATAACTAGATAATATTCCACTATACCTGCCTATCAAGTCCAATTTTCCAAGTTTCAAATTGCACATCACAATTCACACTATTCATGGATCAATGGAAAAAACTATCCCTGTAAGTATTCCTCACCACAAACACCGTAGAAACCAAAAAATACTTAACAATACATCAAAATTAACCATACCTAACCACTAAATCCTCTTAGTGAAGACATAGGAAACAATGCCTTATTCTAAGTAGGCGTAACTTTTCAGACAACATCATCTCATCGAGAGGAAAAAACTTGAACTCCATCTCTCTGATCTTGTTTACAAGTCTTTACCAAATCACATGGAATCACATTCTTCTATTTTTAATAAATATAACATTAACCAAAATTTATATCTACCAAAGGTTAACACAGGATCCTTTCAAAAAAATTTCCAAACCTACGTCAATTCACCACTATCGAGGATTGATCAATAGAATCTGAAATCAACTTTCAAATCACCTAACATGTCCAAACTCACCCTTCCTGATCATCCATAGTGAATTAACCTACATTGGGTTATACCCACATCATCAAATCCATTTAGGATGACATCCCTACACTATCCATTTTAGGATAAGATCAATTGACCTCACTAAAGTACATCGTCATTTCAAAAAATTCACTTTCTGCCACAAGATGAACCTGGTTGTGGGCCACTCTCACCACACCCATTCATCTTTACCATCTCAATTTTGACATCCCCAGAATGGCTTGTCCTAGAACACCCCTTCCAATTATATTATAATACCCTATTGTCACCTTATAAAGTTACTTATTGGCTTGATGTTTATCATTATCATCCCACATTCCCACTATGGTTTTTCCATAAATTCAAGTAAAATTCCACCATTAAAACATTAATTCCCTCCAAAATTTCATTAGGATTCACATTCAGTATGACACCACATCACTCGGACAAGTTTTCCTCAACATCAAGATATTAAAACCCTCCAATGAAAAAATAATTGTGTCTAACCCTGATCATCATTGGAGTTATGGAAACCATCCTAACTTGCCATAACATATTTTCTTATACAACTATACCCTTCAGAAACATATGGACAAACATCCCAATAATCACATTGAACCTCCATGATTACGAAGCTAACACATGGATCACCAGTCACCACGTATAAGGCCCGCTTGGCCTCTTTGAGGAACAAAACTTGCACCCCACAGGTTCCTCCTTTGCATCTAGTGACAATATATCAACTCGATGTTCACCTATCCACATATGAGGCTGATTTACCACTCCCCAAAATAAGTGTGTCATTACCATTTATAAACATGAGGTATTCCCACAACTGTGACATACACTCGATCACAATCGGAACCCCAAAACATGAACATGGTTATCTATCTTTTTCCAAAAACAAGAAAGACAATGACACCACATGCCCATTCCTGGATTCTGTGAAGGTAACCAAGGACTTTTTTCGACATCCAGTCCATCCCGAGGACCTCACCTAAAGCCATAAAGGGTGTACATCCCATCATCATTCTCCAAATATAAGGATAACATGCACATAAACTCCATGATGTCCCTCACCCAACTAAACACCTTTAAATCTCATAGAATAAATCCAAAACATCTCTATAAACCTTGGATGATTTCATGATATTGAGTAGGATCATCACTAAATGTTGTAAACTAAGAAGATTTCAAAGAACCCCACCACCAATTTTTCCACTTCTGATGTTGAATAATACGACACCATGACCTGCCAAGGACATTAGAACCCCCTTCAGAATACTTCTCATCAACACATAACCACCACTGCTCTTGTGTTATTTTTTACATGTCTCACCATCTACCCATTCCCAAATCATCAATCAGTTGCGAAACAATATTTTATTTGGCATAACATCCCCCAAATCACTTTTTTTCATCTGATTTGTCCTTAACAACTAACAGCATAAGCATTACAGTCTACCACACCAATCAAACCAATTTTCTCCCACAAATAAACCTTAAACTATGTGTATCCCATTTCCCACTTTCTTACCCAACCATGTAAATTGGTTAGTCTATCTCACCAGCCCTGAGGTGGCATCTGTGTCTCTCCCAACCTGCAAAGCATTTATAATACCATGTTTAGACACATAACCACCCCCCACCTAGTGTGTCACCATCATGCGAAATCATATAACCACACTCCATACTCCATTGCCTTTTTAGATCGAGTAAATCATCATGAATTCTTAATCATCATCCAAACTAGTGTGCCAAAAATCCATACGATACAACACTTATAAAAAAACCTTACCTCCTATCTCAATAACAAGGGTTATCTTATAAATTATTCACACACAACAATAACATTTACTAAAACATGGTGGTACTTAGTATGGATCGACACCACCTATGAAGCTTCTTCCACACTTTATATTCCAAGGTACCTGCACCACTGGGCTAATCTCCCACGATTTCTGCCCTGATTTTTTGAAAATATGATATCATAACCACAACATGAGTGGCACTTATAGAAATTAACCATCCTACTTACACCTTTAGGAAAAACCCGAACCATGTAACTGTATGAGTCCCAAAATCAAATTCCAAATCATATACATGTGCGATAGACATCCAAAAGCACTATAAACCCCATCCAACTTATCTTATAGGTCACCATGATGGTTGAATGATAGAAAATCCCTAAACTATAGTCACTACTAGGAATAGAAAATAGTAATCTCTAAACAAACCATATATTATGGAACAAACAAAATAATTATTTTGAATGAAACTCTCAGCCTTGTCTCGAGGCACACTATACATTGCGCAGTAAAAAACCATTTACTCTATGCTTCGTATAAATGGGGTACACATTCATCAACACTACGAGCAACACATCCTCTTTATGATTGAAAATAAACTCTTTATTTTTCTACTCACAAGGTCACCAATAAATGTTAACCATCCTAAAGGTCCATCATACACTCTTTATTGTCACGAACCATGAGTGTTTCCTCAATCGCATTACCAGACAACACCTCACAATCCAATGACCACAACCCCACCAACGGTTCCCTAATCACAATACTTAGGAAATAACATATCTATCAAGGCCTAAAAATACTAATCCAATGTATTGATCTAGAACTCCCCCACTATCTCAAACCACACATACAAGGGTCAAACTGATAACACAATAAAACCCAACTTTTGGACTAAATCGTTATCATTTTAAACTCCTCATTCACTCAATGCTTCAAAGATTGACTAAATAGATTAAACCACATATGTAAATGATCTCATGATATCAAACATAAACAAACCATTCATCATACTAAATACAAATGGTTATAATCCCAGATAGAACACGACCCTCCAGCATACATACTATAGGTCATGATCAACATGGTGTAACCAAATTACTAAATCCTATGTCTTCTGTCAACACCTATTCAATCAAATTTCTCTTTTACGATGTGATCCTTTTCTGTTAGGCTCATTTCATTTTTCAAAATTCGATAAACTCCTCATTTTAACTCATTTAAACGATTTATTATGAAAAATTCAATAAAACCTTTTACTATCATTATTAAATATATTTCTTTTAGACACAAAATCATCCATTACAATATTTCACCACCAAAAATATAAAAACGGACCTAACATATCAATATAAACGATATTACATTACTATTAATTTGCATTATTTTCATTCACACGCATTCAAAATCAATATAAGGCATCATTTTCTTCAAAATTGTCATGGAAGAAAAATGTATTATACTCTCTATGACTAGAAAACCCATCTCGTGTGTGTTCTCAAAATGAGGCATTCCAACTATATCCTTAGGTGTCTAAATTGATGAATGAATGAACGACCTCATGCCATTACAAAAAATGAGAATAATATCATAAATCAATCCAATAACACAACTTGTGCATCAACCATTGGTGAAATATCATTCAACTATAACAATACACATTAAGAAAAATAATTCCCCCTGGGTGACTAGGTTTTTTCCTTCATACATGGGTTAGCTACTCCCATTAATGAGTCCAATCAAAGGGATGAAACTATCCTAATATCCTGTATACCATCACTAAATAGTATAAAGATAAAAAAATACATCTGATACCACAATGTAACATCCCCGTCACAGGAGCTACTAAATAAGGGCACTGAGCTGAGTCATCACATGACCTCAAGCATGACTCCCCATATAATAGAGGTTTCCAACTAGCAGCAAGGGTCTAATGAGTCACATGGGGAGAATATAGCCTCTTTACTTGAGTAAGAAACATCATAGCACAATATAAATATTGGAATAATATGAAACAACTGATAAACATTGATGTCAAACATCTCCCAACTAGGTAGAATCCATTATTCCATATTAACAATTTCTTGAAATACTATTTGTGAAAAATGAATAAAACCAAAAAAAATAAGACAAATGGACACATCCCAAAACACGTCATAACTATATGTTTGGATCCTTCTCCATGTACATCCCAATAATAACACAGAATCCTAGAGTGAAACCTATTAAAATGTATAGACCAGCAACTAAGAAATCATATCTGGTACCCAATGACAACCCGAGCAGGGTGTGAGTAAAAAACTCAGTTGGACACGACCAACAGTGTCTACAAAATATACATTCTAATTGAAAGTGAATGCATGTAAAAAATAAATTATATGTATCCATGAGACAGTTCAGGTACCATTCATTAACTTGTTTAATTTAATTCATTCTTAGTATTTATCCACAATTTCATTTGTTATAACATTTTAATTTCATAATCCATTTTTAACACATGATATTTTGTTTACGCATACATATCATATTAAAAAAGGTCTAAAGAAAATCAATAAAAATGAATAGGGGAAATAAGTCATGTCCCTATTTCAATAGGGATAAACATATCACATAAACACATTGTCCTCCCCATGAAGCCACAGTCCAGGTTTAATGAAACCATTAGGGAAATAAATCTTATGTCCCCTTCTCCAACCCTTGATTTTTGGGGGTGGTGTTTAGAGCCTCTGTCTAACTCGACCCAGTGGCGTAGATCCTAAATTCTATACCCACTATACCAATGAATGTTCACATGATTATTTATCCAATCTCCACAACCATTCCATAACACAACCAAGAAAAAACATGCCATTAGAGTTTGCAATACATAAAAACAACATGGGAATTAATACCATGTCATAACCCACTAACACATTTAAAATTTACAATTTGTAGCCATTTATCCAATTTCCCATTCTCATGCCTTAACAAATTAATGGAATTCAAAAATCACTATTACATAGCCAATATTCATCAATTTCCACATATTTACCCATTTAGCACATTTACCAGTTCACAATCATTTACATCTTATGGATTTCCTGTTCGATTATTATAATATAGTGCATAATCACATTATTGCATTCAGCCCACTAGGTGTTCTCAATAATTTACCAAGTATTTACTCATTCCACATTAATCAATTCCCTTATCTAACCATTTATATGTCTCATTTCACAATAAAATTCCAATTTAACAGGATCAACATTTCATATGTACTTTTCCTAATTAGTATTTCAACATAATTTATATACCAATTGACATAATCCCATTTAATTAATTTAAACCACATCAATTCATTATAAACAACCCTTCATGCAATGACATGAAAACCTACGAACCAACATAAATATTCCATTTATAACTAAATCAACAATTTATACATGTTATACATGGGAATCACATTACCACTCGGCAACCCATCATTTAGTCCTACCATTTTCTTGGTTAGGGAGTGTCAGCGCACCCCATGGGAACCCATAAATTGGTCATGTTAACCTCCATGCATCCCACAGGGACCATGAGGGGATCAAGAATTCATTCAGCCAGATGATTTACCAAAGTATACTCAAGGTAACCAATACACAACAAGAGAAATCAAAATCTCGATACACATGAACAAATATATAACAAAACGATGGGATATTATATTTAGACCACCTTCCAAGATTTCGATGATGGATGCACTCTTAATCGTGGCATATGATACAGATTCAACACCCCTTCAAATCCTATACCAAAATATCTTTGGGAAATAATGTTTTTAGTGCATTGATTAGAGAGAAGTATGCGATGAAATCACTAGGCCAAAAAGAGGAGAATGAGTGGGATTAGCCTTACCCAAATTAATGATCCACAATTTACCCTAATGGTTTTCCAAACTATGTGTAGAACATGTGGATGCTACTACTAGAATTCTTACCCTTTCACAGCTACCTAATATTCCTTCACATTTTTCACTAACCATGCACAAACCGTGAAACATTACTAGAAAATCCTTATTCTTCTTCTTTCATGTCCAAAACCACTAAAATACCCTCGATCCATCTCATGAACTTTTGAAACACTTATTTGGACCATAATAAAGGGACTTAATGAAAATATAAATGAAAAAAAGCATTTGAAAATTTTCGGATGCTACAACATCCCCACATAATAAGGGCTCATCCTCGAGCCTCTCTTTCAAGAATCACTATGCTTATGTAACTAGGGATTATTCCACTAGGTCTACCTACCCATTTCTATTTTCTTGGTTTCTAGTTGCACATCCCAATTACCAACAAACACGAATCAATAACACAAACATTCCATGATTTTCTTCTTTACCACAAACACAAAAAAAACCAAAAAATACTCAATGATATATCAACATTAACCAAACCAAAACACTAAATCAACATAGAGAAAACATAGTAAAAAATACCAAATTAAAGGCATAATGAACATTGCACACAACATCAACTCATCATAGACGAGTCAATTGGAACACCATCAGTCTGATTCTATTTACAACTCTTGACCAAAATCACATAGAATCATTTTACATTATTTTACCCAACTCAAATGGTGACCAAACAGTATATCTCCCAATAAATAATGCATGGTCATTTCAACCAAATTTCCCAACTTACATCGATTCAACACTATCAAGGAATGATCACCTAAATCACAACTAAACTTCCAAATCCCCCGATTGGTCACAACTCACCATGCCTGGACATTGAGATGAAATCACACTAAATTATTATCCAACCACACCATCAAAACCATTCGTGAGGACACCCCTACACTATCCATTTAAAGGAAAAGATAACAATGTCTTCACTCTAGTATAACTTCATTTAAAAAACTCACTTTTTTACTGTAACATGAACCTGGAGGTGGGTCACTATCACCAAACCCATTCATGTTTACCATCTCAGGATGGACTACCACTAATTGGCTTGTCCTAGGACACCCACCATCCTTTGATGGAATGCTACACATTTCTCAAATTTCCATTGTTCTTATTGGCTTGATGTTTATCCTAATCATCCCACATTCCTATTGAGGTCATTCCTTGAATACCAGTATAATTCCATCCACATAGCATTACTTCCCTCCAGACCATTGTCAGGATACACAATCGGTATAACACCACATCACATGGACAAGATTACCTAAACGTGAAGATGTTCAAAAAAAACCTAAGGAAAATTACCCGAGTGAATCATCGATCTTAAATGGAGTTATACAATGAAAAATATCATTCCAAAACAAATAGTTATATTAAAAAACTCCTAAAACTTCATCTCAAATATCCCATGCTTCACAGGAAACCACCCTGAGCTCCAAGACAACATTTTTCTCATCTTCCACCACGTCTAGGTCCCACATTGCCTTTATAGGGAACCTAACATGCACCTCATAGGATCCTCATTGGAATTTCATTTTCGCTACATCAACACTATGTTTGATGCTCCAAATCTAGGATTATATTTTTCATCTACAACATAGGAGTATATTTACCTATTCTCTCTATAAGGGATTAAAACCACCATTTATTACAATTGATCACAAGATGAACCCAAAAAAATTGAATTTTATATCCAGTTTTTTACCAAGATAAGAAATCGATCGTCTCCCGGTGCTCATTCTTGGAATCTATGAACGACATCCATGAAGTTTGTCGAAATTAAATCCATCCTAAAGTCCTCCCAGAAGGGCATCTTGTGTGCCCATCCCATTATCAAGATCGAAATATAACAATTCCATATGTGTAATCACAATGATTCACCTCCCCCAACCAAACACCTTCATGCCTCTGGAGAATATAGGTAGTACTTTTCAACATACCTGAGATGATATAATGATATTGGGCAGGATCAACACTAGAGTATGTATGATAAGAAGTTTAAAAAGAACACCACAACCAACTTATCCATTTCTGAGGTCGAATTACGGGACATGATGGCCTTCCAATAATCTTATCCCCCTCTATCAAACATATTTCATCAACACTTAACCATTAATTCTCTGGTTTAATTTCAATAAAAGTATCACCAACTCCCCACGATCAAATTTCCAAGCAATCATGAACCAATGTTTCAGGTGACACTACATCCACCACAATGCTCGAGTTCTTCTGATGCATCCTAGATAGATAACAACCGATGAGAAATGGTCTACCACACTAGTTAAACAAATTTTAACATACAAATCAACCTTAAAATATTAGTATCCCCTTGTCTACTTACATACCTAACCATGTATCTTGGTTAGTCGGGCCCATCATCCCTCCGAATGCCGCTGCATATCACACAAAAAAACATCCATGCAAGCAAGTTTATCCATGTGACCACCCTAACCTAGGGTATCACCATCGAGCGAAGGTATATGAACATGCATCATCCACCATTTAATTTTTTTCGAAAACAACTTCCGGACATCCATCAATCATCATCCAAATTGTCCAATTTGTCAAACATACAATACCATCCTTCCAAAAAAACCATAACTTAAATCACACATAGTAGGTATCCCATATGAAAGAACATGGCACATAAATACCATTTACAGGAACTTGGTGGTTTATAGTATGCCTCGAAACCTCCTATAAAGAATCTTCCTCATTTCATATTAGAAGGTACCTAAAGCACAAGGATGACCTCACATGAGGATTCCTTTCATTTTTGGAAAATATCATATCATAACTACAACTTGATTGGTAACACAAGCCATCAACTGTAACACTTATCCCACTTGGAAAAAATTTGTACCATGCAACACTCTGAGTCCCCCTATCAATGTCGGAAACATATACATGTGTGAAAAACATCCCAAATCACTAGAAACCATATCAATCCTCTCTCATAGGACACCTTGAAGGATGAATGATACCAACTCCCTACACTGTAGTTATTACATGGAATATCCAATGGTCCACTATTTCCAAATAATACATATCCTAACACGAACAAAGAAATGCTCATGAATGGTACCTTCACCCCAGTTCTGGTGCACATAGTTCATAGCTCACCAAACAACCATTTACTCAAGGATCTATATCAATGTATTACACCATTAATGGAACTACAAGATGAACACCATATCCAGGATTCAAAAAAAATAATGTGACTACTCACAAGGTTAATTGACGCAGACACCATTCTCATGGTCCAACATGCACAATGTATGGTCACAAACAATGGGTGTTTCCTCAACTGCATTACCTAATAACACGTCGAAACTAAACCACCAAAACCCTACCAAGGTGTCCTTAAACAAAACTACTAGTACATATCATAATCATCAAGAAATCACTATCTAAATTCATAGTCTCAAACTCAAGAACCCCCACTTCCCCTAACCAAAAATACAAGGGTAAAATCGTTAACAAACAGAATACCCACTTCTGATGTTAATCATTATCATTTAAAACTTCTCGTTCACCCGACACTTTGATGAATGACAAATAATATTAAACAAAAGATGAAAATGATCCCATGAAATCAACCATAAACAAACAATTATTTATACTATATTCAAATCATTATCATAAAATTTATAACACTACTCATTACCATACCTAACACAACACATGGTTTTCATGGGGTACTCAATTTACTAAATAAAAAGTATTCTGTCAACACCACTTCAAACCACTTCTTCTTTTACAACATGATCCTTTCCAATTAGGCACACTTCCAATTTCAAAACATGAAAAAATCATCATTTTAACTCATTTATACGTTTCATTTGGCCAAATTCATTTATAAATTGTCACCATCATTATGAAATATTTTTTATTTTATACAACGAATCAACCATTACAAATTGTAACATCCTAAAATTAGAACCCATACATAACATTTATTTATATGGGACATTTATTTAATATTAATTTTCTATTATTTTTATTTACCTACTTGAATTTATATTTTTGGAATAATTTACATAAATTTATTCATTGAAGAAAAATGTACTCTACTCTCTATACCCTACTCACTGATCCAATGTGTGTGCCTATTATGATGAATGCCACCTATATCCATAGGTGAATAAAATGATGAATGAATGAAAACCCACAACCATTTAAGCAATGAAAAAAATATCATAAATCAATCAAGTCAAACAAATTTTGAATCACCCAATGGTGAAATAACATTCCATTGTATCAACACACATCTCGAACAATAACTCTCACCCAGAGTGACATGGGTTTTCCCTTATACATGGGATATCTACTCCATATCTCATGCTCATTACCAAGGTCCAAAATTGTCCTAATCACTAGTTATCCATCCCAAAATAGTATGAATTGACATTGAATCCCTCTAATACAACTTTGTAATATCTCGGACCCGGGTGACACTAAACCAGTGCCCTGAACAATGTAGTCACATGACCGCAAGCACGCCTCCCCATATTCCAGATGTTGACAACTAGCGGTGTGGGTCTAAGGAGTGATGTGGTGAGACTATACCTTATTTAACAAAGTAATACATAGAATAACATAGAATATATATTGGAATAATATGAAAAAATAATTATTATTATAATAGTCCAACATCTCCCAACTGGGTAACATCAATAATTCCATATTTACAATGTCATGAAATGCTAGTTATGCAATTTTAATAAATCCCAAAAAATAATACAATCGACCAAACCCTAAAACATGTCTTGACTCTTAGTCTTGATCCTACTCCGTGTACATCCTGAGCCCAACATAAAATCCTAGAGTATGGCCTTTTTCCTTGTCCTGACCTACATCCACGAAATCATCTCTTGTACCGAACGACGGCCCGAGCAGGGTGTGAGTGCAGAAGTCAACAGGCCACCACCTATAGTGTCTATAAAATTTCTAGTCAAAATGATAGTGCATGAAAGTAAAAAATAATTGTAATGTCACTAAAGAATAGTTTGGGTACCATTCATTAACAAGGTTTATTTAATTTATGATTATTATTTATCCCCAATTTCATTTGTAATACCATATTTATTACATAATCCATTTCTTTAACACATGCTATTTGGGTAAGGAATATATATCATATAAACAAGGGTCTATGGAAATTAATCACAATTCATAGGGTAATTAAATAAATTCTCCATCACGATAGGGATACCTATATAACATCAACACATTGTCCTCATCTCAATGTCTTAGTACGGGTTGAACGCAACTGTTGGGGGAATAGAACCTCTTCCCCCTTCTATAACTCATTCTTCCTTTAGGTGGAGTTTAGAGATTCAGTCTAACTCGATCCATGGGCATAAAGCGTCATGTCAATACCCTAACAGACCAAGCCATGTTCATGTTCTATATTTATCCATTCACCACAACTATTAATTAACCCATCCAAGCCTAAAAAATTCCATTTGAGTTCATAATACATTACAAAAACATGTGTATTAATACCATGTCACAACAAAATAATACATTTACTATTTAACATTTCTTATCTTTTTTGAAAAATTAGTTGTCTAATTCTTTAACCCCTTAAATGAATTCAAAAAACACTTTTACATATCCTATATTTTCCTAAATTGCCACATATTAACCATTTTATCCCATTTACCATTTCCCAACCATTTACACCTTTAGAATTTTAGGTTCGATTATTATAATTTATTGCACAATCACATTATGACATTCAACCAATTAGTATGAACTATAATTTTCCAACTATTTAAACATTCCACATTAATTAATTATATTATGAAACTAGAGGCATGTATCATTTCACATTCCTTTTTCTATTTGAAATCCGTAATAGTTCATATATACAAGTCCTCTTTGGTATTCCTACATAATTCATATACAATTTGACAATATCCTATTTAACCTAATTAACCCACTTCAATACATTCCAAACAACCCTTTATGAAATTACCCAAAAACCTAGGTATAAACATCAATATTACATTTATCACTATATGAAACATCTAGACATGTTCTACATGGTAATAACATTATCAATCATCAACCCTTGATTTAGCCCAACCATTTTCTTGGTTATGAAGTGATGGCGCACCCCATGGGTGGCCCTAAAATGGTCAAGTCATCCTCCATGCATCCCAACTAAACCATGAGGGGTTCTTGAAATAAATTAGACACCAAATTTACCAAATAAAACACAAGATAACTAATACACAATAAAATAAAGAAAAAATCTCAACACACATTCAGAAACCTATAATAAAACTATGAGATATAACATGTAGACCACCTACCTATATTATTATAATGAACACACTCTTAATCAAGGACTTCGATTCAGAATCAACCACCTGTTGATTCCTCAACCAATACATCATCTCTAATGAATGTTTTTTGAGATTTAGATGGACAAAATGAAGTGATAGAATCCCTAAAACAAAAAAGAGAAGAATGAGTGAGATTAGGATTAACTAGATCTTCGATTTAGAAATAACAACACTAAAAATGACCATGAATCGAAAAAAATAACCTCTCAGAATATCTTGGATGCTCAGATCAATTTTGGGCTTCAAGGGTGGTGAAATGGAAGAAATCCTGAGTTGGGTATAAATCCCATAATGCTAGTTTTTAATTTTTTTCAAAACTACAAGGATACATGGTTTACTCGCACGGTTATCAAAACAGTGTGAAAATTGTGTCGATGTTATTGTCAGAAGTCACCCCTAGAACAGTTACCAAGGATTCCTACATGGTTTTCAATAACATTTCTCAAACCATGCAATAAACTCAAAAACTCATTTTTCATCATCTTTCTTGTCCCAAAACCCCAAAACACGCATGATCCATATCTTGAGAACCATGAATACATATTTTGACCATAATAAGAAGCTTAAAATGAAATATAAACAAAAAACACTTGATGAATAATCCTTGAATATACAAATTATGACAAATCATGGGGTTCTTTTTATAATGGAGGGAAAGAACTCATATGGAATTAAACAAAATATTTGAAAATAATATATGAATTTTTATTTGAAGGTGAAACCATGTGAACATAATTTTGAATATAATATAGGATAATGTTTACATCCCTTAAAATAAATCACATGGTTAATTTTTATTTTGAACGTTATCTATTGATTTTATTCCATAAACAATTTAAAACTTAATCACAAAATTGACATTTTCAATATAAATGGGTTATTATTATTATTAAAATATGAAAATTGTAAAATAAACGTAAAATAGATTACATTTAATAAAATTTATAAAACAAATTATCATTTTTAAATTTATTTATAATTTCAATATAATTTAATAAAATATTATCTTTCAACAAAATTATTTATGTTATTTTTACAAAATTTAGTTAATTTAATTTTAAAGACATCTTATTGACCAATTTATTAGAATAGAAACGCTTTAATCCTAAATTATAATATATTATTAACTTTAAAATTATTTTTAAAACAAAATTATTGAAAAAAAATATTGATTTTGATGATTTTGAAATGACATATATTTATTTTTATACTATTCTCACTAGCACTATGTCAACGTTGAGTATGAATTTAAGGTAATTATTACATCTCTGAAGATTAAAAATAAATTATGATAAAAAATGAATATAATATTTTTAGAATTAAAATTTCTATTTATTTATCAAATATTCATAACAAAAGGTAAACATTTAAAATCAATTAAAATAAAATGAGCAACATTTCATAATTCTCTTACCTATAATATTATAATTGTCCATATCAAGTAAAAATGATAGCAAAATAACCTATATTGTAATTTTGGGTATATATATAGGCAAATTAATCCCATAAAATTAAATGAATCGATTTTTCGGGTTGAATATTTGTCCTTATTTCATGGTTTTGATAGAAATTTACCCATTTACCATAATGAACGTGAAAAATATTTAACAAGGATACCATTTATAATGATAATAATTAAAAATAAAACATTTACCCTATTGAACCTACTCATTCCATAATTAACATTTAATTTTCATGATTCTATATATATTAGTAAAAAAACAATTAATATAAAATCTTAAAACATAGAGAACAGTTCTTTTTAGAAAAAATGCGATTTTACAGACAAAAATCAACTTATATGAAAATAATTAATATTAGCAACTCAAATGGATTTAATTGGATTATTATAAATTAAATGGGTAATTTTATATAACAAAATGAAATAAAAATATAATGGTACTTCTATATTAATTGAGTTAATTAAAATTGATTAAAGTATTTGAAAAATTGGTATTTTTCACTATTAACTGAAAAATCAATCATTTTAGAGAAATCCCCAAATTTAAACCTATGATATTTATTAATTAAAAATTCCCTAATAATTGATAATATAATCAAATTAAAAAAATTAATAGGTTATGTAATTATTTTTAATTTATAGAGAAAATGAAATACATATCATTTTTGAAACATTCAATGGCTTCACTAAAAGATTAGAAAGAAATAGAAATAATTAATAAAAATAATTTAACTGAGAATGAACATATATTAAAATTTATGTTTACACATATTCAAACCCACCAATTTAATTGATAGTTTTTATTTTTAATATTAAAATAATATTTTTATAATATACATCAATATGATTAATTCTTGTTGTTGGGTGTTAAACACTCCCAGGATTATTATTTTTGCGTGTTATGTTACATCCATTTAAAAAATTACTCACTCATAATTTTTTCATGATCATCAAAGGATCATATTGTGCAGTTATATTTAGTGAAAACCCACATATTATATAAGTATTATATAGAATACTTTGAGAATGGGATGTTAGAAACATACATGTAACCTAAAATATCACATAATGGGCACCGATATGGGAAGAAAAATAGTGGGATGTTAAATTTTAGAAAATGTTGAGATAAATATTGTCCAAGGTCTATCATAGAGTGATAGAGAATACGTTCATGAAAATCATCATAAGAACAAGTCCAGTAGTGAGTGAGGGGTGAAAATACCACAAATTTTTCCAAAATAATGTTAAAAGTATAAGATTTTCTAAAGAATCCTTTCCAAAAATTGATTGTTTTTATTACTATCATGATATTAAACACAATTAAAATTAAATAAATTATTTCTTTATATATCAATAGCATAATTTCCGATTATATTTTTGTGCTATTATGAAGTTCCACATCATACCATACAACGTAAAATTTATAATAATGTTTAATTTTCCATGAATATAGATCTAAAATTAAAATTTAATAGATATTAAGGACCATATAATAATAAAAAGTAATTCCTTATTTATTTATATGATTAAAAAACATAATTTTTTAGAATATGTTATCTAATACTAATAAATATAATACATTAATATCTCAAATTTCAAAAATAATCAGCAATGATACACTTAATACATTACATATATAATTAACCCTATCAATCCTATAAAATATTTCTGAAAAAAATAAAAACATTAAATGTTATTGATTTTATGACATATTATTTTTGAAGATAAACATTACCCTTTATCCTAAAATAACTTCATATGTTTAATAATTTCATAAACCAGACACATGAATACCATGATCATATATTCTCTTAAGACATATTGAAAAATTCACAAATAATATAAATCACCATAAAATCTCAAGGAATTCAAAAATGATTCCAAAAATAAACTTTATACGTATTCTAGAAATACAATAATAGACTATTTAATATATTCCAAAAATCCCAAAATGCACTAAACATCATCAAATATGGCTAAAATAAATTTTTGATCAAATAAAAAACCAATAACATGTTTCTCAATACCAACATATTTTGTTCATCAAGGAAAATAATCTATTTATCCCAATTAATCATTATAAAATGAATGTTAGAAACTTATTAAGGTTACCCCTCCCAAAATCTCACATTATCTAAAAAATTCATATTCCCATTAAATGAAAATTTTGGGGTGTTTGTATCACTGAACATATGTTTTTTAATATTTAAATAAAAAAAAATTTAGATAAATATGTAGATGTTTAATGAATATTTTAAAAAATACAATTGATTTAATAGTTCCATAACATAATTATTAAATCCCAATACATAAAAACTTCGACAATATGAGTTCAATAATTATAATAAAATAAAACATTCCTTGGTATAAGAGTTAACCCTTGTATTATAACACATAATATCATAATCCTTAACTTCCCCACATAGAATAAATTAAATTATTTGTAAACATCATACTAAATTAAATTCATTTCAACATAGAAAAAATCTTCCCCTTCATTTGAGATATTCTCCAAGGTTCTTCTTCAAACAATCATGACCTGATGAAAATTTAAAATTCATATCTTCTTTATCATTACAAATAGAACATATAAATATATCAAATTTCCTTTTATTTTTTTTTTGTTTTGTAAATAACGAAGGCTTTTATTATTAATCCTATTTGATGATAGCTAATTATTAAAAACAATACGTATTTTAATTATAGATACCATATCATTGATTTTATTTGGAAGAAAATTATTTCATTACATTTAAAATTATTTGTAAACTCTATTTCACCGAGTTTCATATAATTTCTGGAAATAATCATAAGGAGAGAAAACATAATTATAGTGGAAAAAAATAATCTAGAAAAATAAATTATAGGACATATAATTCATGATAATATATTTTCATTATATTAAACCTATATTTTATCCTTTGACATCAATTATCCTCCTATATTCGAATACCTCATATTTCTTTATAATGAAAATTCATATTAACCCACGAATATCCATTTAACGTATCAAACCATGTGTGTAGTAAGGTTATATTCACATATCATTATATTGATGGATGAGATAAACTTGACCAGCTATATTAAGAGTTAATACCTAAATATTCATCTATCTGAATTCCCGGACCACTTGTATTATCATGATAGGGATTTGTCTCATAATAAACCACATTATATCCACCCCCCAAAACATTTTCATATTTTCATACCCATAGATTAGTCCATCTGGGTTTCTATGAATTTATTTAATAAAAATATATATTTATTAACTAAAATAGTTTCTAATACAAACAATATCAACCAACACTTTTCAAACTTTTAATATTAATTTATTTAGATATATTATCAATGTATGAAATGTGTGGGTTAATCTCTAAAATAATTATTAAATCTAACGACACATATTAACACTAAAAAATTATTAAATTTATTGAAAATTCAATGTGGTAAAATTTTCCTCCTAAGAGAGTATTGATTTTTTCACTAGATCGAATATGTGATTAATGTGGTGATAATGATTCTTATAGGATTATCGAGGATTCATTTCAATCAATTCGATTTCATGAATCATATTTTACTGTTTAATGACTATAACATTTTGGAGGATCTTGCATGATCTATGTAAAATGAATCATGTTTATATAACATGTTGTGGATAACTAGAAAAATTCACTATAATGTTGAATTTTTATGTGATAATTGAGAGAATATTTTTAAATTCCTATAACTTCTGTTAAGGAGGATATACATTTCATCGAAACTATAAAAATTTTATTTTAAATAATTTAGAATATAATATTCAATTAGTATTAAAAATCACCACAAGGGATAAAAAAATAAGATTATTACAATCATATATAGATCAAATAATAGAAATGAGAAAAACCTTCCATGTGTATGGAAAAATAATGAATAAATAATCAACACTGATATTCCATGAAAGATGATATTCCATGAGAAGGAATTTTTTAATAATACTATATAGATAATATATGGAAATAAGTATTGAAAATGATTGTGGATGGATCTTCCATGATAACCACATGGATGTTTTTTCGCTGGTTGAGAATACCTGGATGTTGGATGTGGAGGTTCTGAATCTATTTTGAGTGAATTATGTGTTTTTATAACTCCAGATAATGTAATTTACTATGTATTAAAATTTATATTGTATTTATTTATACAACATAATATATTTTACTTGTTTCATGATTATTATCAATGGAAGGTCATGTAAAATAAGTGAATATGCATGTGAGAATGCTAGTGTATATGTAGATTCAGAATGTGCATAAAAATGTATATATATAGATGAAATGAACCATGTTGAAATATTTAGTCAATATATGGAATTAAAATAATCATTTGAAAATGGATTAAGGAATTATATACTATGTATAGGATAATAAATTTTTCCAAAAATATTATAATAATATGTTTTATGTAACACCTTGTTATTGTTTTTCAGTTCTCCCTTGGTTGCACATTATTCATTCATGGTTTTTAGTTTTTGATATAAATATGTATGTTAGATATATTTAAGGTTTTTACTCTTCATGTAGTGTTTACATGTGGTTTATTGGTAATCCGGAAAAAACCATGAGTCTCATGAAGTGTAATGACCCAATGTTTCATTAATGGAAATCCTTCTTGATCTAATTAAATGTCGCATTATGTTTATATAAAATGTCAACTTCTTTAGTTTTATGTTAAGAATTTTGACCGTTGCTAATATAGCTGTTGAACAGTGATCACATGATTAGTATAAATATAAGACTTTAACAAATCCAATTTACTCAGAAAAAAGAAGCGATGGCCTGGTCCAGAAGAATTGCTCTATACGAAGCCAATTTTTCAGAGCTCGGAAAAGAGGTGGAATCCTTGGGCTTTTCTCTTGACCAAGCCCAAGCTGAGCTTCATCATGTCATGCTCGAACGTGACCGTCTACAGGAAAAGTGTATGTTAATTGAAATTACCACTCGAGTGATGTTATCTGAGCCACCCCAAGAGTCTGTCACCATCGCAGACCTTACCCTTAGGTCTTATGTGGATGTTTTAAGGGGTTATGTAACAAATAAGTAGTATAATGTTCATGTACATTATTTTTTGTATATAATAATGAATATAATTCCTAGTCATTTTTGATACATTGTAAATAGTTTTTAAAGTAAAAATGGTGTTTTTAGTTATTATTTAATTAAAAAATATATTTTATTAAAATAAGGGATTTTTTAATTAAATAATAATTTAATAAAACAATAATATTATTATTAAATTAATTTTTATTAAATATAAATGATCTTATAATTATATGAATGCAATTAAAAATTTTATTAAGGTTTGAAAGCCATTTCTGTCAAAACCCGTGAATTTTCGATAAATGTATGTTTTTGTTTTAAAATTGAAAATTCACATATTTAGAAAATTAATTAGATAAAATAAATGTTATTTCGGGAATCAGGACGTCAAAATTATCCAACAGTGAGTTTTTCATAATTTTCTGAGACAGTAAAATTTTTGGGTAATGATTAAATACGGTTTAAATATATAATGTGTTTTATGACATCCTAATGACCCAATATTGATGTAATAAAATACTATGATCTTTATGTTTGGACAATATATGTTTTAACATTAAAATAATGTGATTTTAGGTTTGTTTGACTTACTTTTCAAAGCATTAATGGGCCCCTCAAGACTTATTCAACACCTAGCCTTTTTAAATTAATTTCCATGGGAGTGTGACTCACCTCCACATAAGAAACCCTAATATTTTAAGAAGTTCAGACTTTGGCCTTATAAAATGTTTTTTTCATATTACCTTTTCGAAAAACCATGGGATAAAACCATGTGATGGTTTGTGGTTTGGATTAATTTAATATAAGGGGTCTCAAACCTAAATAATAATGAATTCTCTCAACTTTCCTATATAAACCCGCCCATGCTCCCACTTCATCCTCACTCAAAACCATTGGAGTTCATCCAAACTCTTCCCTACTCTCTCTATAATCCTCCCAAGGTGCACCAAGCTCCCAAGAAGCCTCTAGAAAGCCTCTCTCTAGCCATTGGAAGCACACATCCAAGTAAGGGGTTTTTCTTCCTTTCTCATTTTTGTCAATTTTCTTTAAGTTCTATTACCCTTTTAATATAAATTATTAGTGTTGGGGTATGGTTTCACACCTCCCCCATACAGCACTATTATTGTTTGAATGATTTGAGACCCCTTTATCTCTAATTAAATGCCTCCCATGTACACCCGTTACTATGCTGAAATTCTGAAAAAAACTTCTCCTTCTTCTTTTACATTCAAGCAATAATTTTGTATCATGAATCTAAATTCCATTACAATTGTTGGAACATGTATCAATATGACCTCCTTACGGTCCATTACATTTAAATATGATGAAGAACTCCTTTTTATCTCATCAACCTTTTTTATGAATTTTTATGTCAAACCGTTACGCTGCCAAAATCGCACCGATTTTCTAAGCCAATGCCATTGTGTAGTAGATAACATGCCCATTTCTCCATCAAGGGTATCCACCTTTATGCACCGTTAATTATTGATTACAATGTTTAATATATTAATTCCACATTCCTTTATCATGGAATAAATTATTATGTTTTCTGAATCCATGTTTTATGATCCATGGGGCACACATATGCATGAAATGAAATGTTTATGAAGGGTGCACCCTTATTGCGCTCCAATGCATTGGGTAAAGTGTAGTATCATGATACGTCATGTGAAATGAATGTTGAATCATGATAATTCAAGAGCAAATAAGTTTTACTCATGCTTTATTTTCAATGAGGATTTACTCATGCTCCATTTGCAACGGGCCTTGGCTCATACTAATTCCATGTTAAGTGTTGTTGCCACATTTCCATGTTATGATAATCATGCATTATCATGAATTTATGTTCATGTTTTTATTATGCTCTATTTATATGCCTATTGTCTAACATGTATTTTAATCCTCATGTTATTCCATGTGTACTCCCTTACTCGGTTTTATAGCTCACCCTTTTATAATGCATGTCCTTAGGTTATCCCATGCAATGCTAAGTACGAAGGAATGTAGTGGTCATGAAAAGAATGTTTTAAATAACGATGTTGTATTTCATGTTTTATGTTTTTATGTAATGATCCTAAGCCCCAAAGAAACTAAACCTCTCGATCTTCTTTGTTGTATCAAGTTAAGTTTTATGTAATAAATCATGTTTATGTTGTAATAAAATGCTGGGTTGTCACAATTGGTATCTGAGGATAGGTTTAGTTATTTTTGGGATTAGGAAACCCTATTAAAGCCTTGTATACAAGACTAAGTATGATAAAAACATCCCTATGTTTTGTTAAGTACTGAGTAAGTGGTTTATCAAACAAATACATCCCTGTCTGGATACTAGCAAGTAGAGGCGGCTCTGGCACATATTTATCCTAGGGGTAAAACCCAAAAACACCGCTTTGATCTAGACTCGAACGAGAACTGGTGCACGACAATGGGACATGATTCACTCTTGGTTACGACACTCCTAGGGGATATGTTTTGATAAATTCACAAGCTTAGTATGGACCCTTATTAAGGGAATTAAAATAAATGCCCCAACGAATATATGATAGAATGTAGATCATGAAAAGGCAAGATTGAAGCCTATATACTCATGAGTTAAGGAATGAAAGTTTATTTATAAGCCATCAACTTTTTTATTTGTATTACCCTTTATGTGTTACCCCTAACTTTCCTTTTATTACAGCCAATGGCTGGTAATAGGAGGACTCGAGCTAACAACTATTGTGAAGATTAGTGTGATGACTGTACTAATGAGACACCCAATCCAATGGGAGAGGGAATCACGAACATTGTCATGCTTATCTCTCATCTAACTCAAGTATTGAATAGTAACACGGGTCAAGAGGAATGTTCAACCCCCCTAAGAAATAACAGGTTGCTATCGAGAGCTTCATGAGGCAAAGGGCTCCTACTTTTAGTGGATCATTCGATCCCACGATCGATGAACAATGGATCAACTCCATTGAAAAGATCTTCTCCATCCTTCAATGTTCTAAACAAGAGAAGGTTCTCCTGGAGGCCTATTGTATGGAGGGTGAAGATGATAAATGGTGGATGTTGATCAAAAATATAAAGCCTGAGGAGGAGATCGAGGCATTGAAATGGAAGTATTTCCGGAAGATGTTTTTCGATAAATATTTTCCACCCACCCTCCGGCTTACGATGGAAAGGGACTTCCTTTTCCTCAAGAAAAAAGATAAATAATCTGTTGCAGCATACGAGGAAAACTTCAAAAGGCTTTCATGATACACATCTGGCTTTGTCGTTACCCCTGAATTCAAGGTTGACCACTTCTTTGGTGGGATGAATCCTAGCTTGCAGAAAGCATTAGCGATCAGTGACTTCGACAGCTATGAGTAAATTCTCTGATGTGCCCCCAAGGTTGAAATGCAGATCAGGGAATCACAGGGGTATCATGGGGACAAGAAGCATAAGGTGTAATTCAATGATGGTGGTCTGATGGATAAATCCAATGGTGCTAAGAAGATCTAGCACCCCACTTTCCAAAAGTGCAGAATGAAGCACCCTGGAAATTCCCTTAAGGGGACAAGAAAATGCATCAGGTGTGGAAGAGAAGGGAACCTAGCTATTAACTGTTGGCAAGAAATACCCACGACTACAACAAAGGATAGGAACACTCTGTTCATACCTCAACGCATTTTTCAATGCTACAAATGCAAAGAATCAGGTCATTTTTCAAATCAATGCCCTAATCCAAGGGTTTTCAGAGACAACCAACAACCTCCAAGGCAGCAAGGATGAGATTTTGCCATCACTTCTGCCGAAGTGAAACCCGACAACGAAGTGGTGATTGGTACACTAATATTCATTCAAGAATAGCAAGAGTAATTTTTGATTCAGATTCTACAAATTCTTTTATATCTCAAATGTTTAGTAGAATAATCCCAGCACCACCACAAATCATGGAAGTAAAGATGTCGGTGGGTACGACAAATGGGGAAATCACTGCATCCCAGCAATATAAGTCCCACCTGTTATAATCTGTGGATTTAATTTCACAGAGAACCTCTTCATACTCCCTTTGGTGGAATTTTATGCAATTCTTGGGATGGATTGGCTTTCCTTATATAGAGCCAACATAAATTGTCGGGAGAGAGAAATCACACTCCATATGGGGAATCGACCCCCGATTCATTACAAGTGTCGGGAGGAAGATGAATCTACTTTAGATCCATTATCTCAAGCATAGATATTAAATCCCTATGTGCATGCGTATCTGGCTCAGATGATTGACTCTAAAGAAGAAACCATCCTTGAAGAAATGCCTATTGTTAGGGAATTCACAGAAGTGTTTCCCGAGGAACTAGCTAATCTTCCTCCTAGATGAGATATTGAGATCTCAATTGAACTTATACCTGGGGCCCTACCAATATCCACGACTCCATATAGAATGGTTGTTGTAGTGCTTGAAGAGATGAAAAAACAACTACAGGAGAATCTGGATAAAGGGTTTATACGCCTAAGTGCTTCACCATGGGGTGCAACAGTCCTCTTCATCAAGAAGAAGGATGGGTCAATGTGGCTTTGCATCGATTATCGTGAACTTAACAAAATCACGATAAATAACAAGTATCCTATCCGAATGATCAATGACTTGTTTGATCAGCAGCGTGGAGAACAATACTTCTCCAAGGTGGATTTTCAGTCGGGATATTATCAAGTGTGGGTGAAGAAGGACGATGTCCCCAAGACTGCTTTTCGTACAAGATACATGCACTATGAATTCATAGTAATGCATTTCGGACTCACCAATGCTCTAGAAATATTCATGGAATTGATGAATAGAGTCTTTAGATATTACATTGACAAATTTGTGGTAGTCTTTATAGATTATATTTTAATATACTCCAAAACCAAGGAGGATCATGAAGAGCATTTAAAAACTGTACTAGAGACTTTGCGCAAGGAGAAGCTCTATGAAAAGTACAACAAGTGTGAGTTCTGGTTGAAGGAGGTATCATTATTGGGCCATATCATCACAAGCAATGGGATATCTGTGGACCCCTCCAAAATAGATGCAATTGAGGGATGGATGAGGCCAACATCAGTAACAGATATCCGTAGCTTCTTGGGGTTAGCTGGATATTATCGAAGATTTGTGAGAAATTTATCACGATTTTCCTACCCTCTTACCAAGCTAACTCAAAAGGGAGTAATGTTTTCATGGAGTGATAAATGTGAAGAAATCTTCAACGAGTTGGAAAGGAGGCTTATCACTACACCCATGCTCACTTTACCAACAAGTGGGGAGCTTTTTGTGGTATCCAGTGATGCTTCGAAGAAGGTCTTAGGATGTGTACTGATGCAGAATGATAAAGTGATATCCTATGCCTCAAGGAAGTTGAAAATCCATGAGCTAAACTATCCAACACATGATCTTGAGTTGGTGGTGGTGATCTTTGCCTTTAAAATCTGGCGATATTAACTCTATGGAGAGAAATGTGAGATATATACTGACCACAAGAGTCTTAAATATATATCTACACAGAAAGAGATTAATATGGGCCGGAGAAGATGGATAGAGCTCATCAAGGATTATGACTGTTCAATCCATTACCACCCTGGGAATGCGAACAAGGTTGCAGATTCCCTAAGTAGAAAGGATCCATCGATTCTATCATTGATGAGAATTGAGAAGGATCCAATCTTCTTAGACTTGATGAAGATGGATGTGGGAATCAAAAATAAGGGAACATCATCAATCCTTTCAAAAATGATGGCTCAACCATCTATTTTGGAAATGTTAAATGATTTTCAAAAGGATGATGTGGGAATTCAGGATAAAGTGGAAGCAATCAAAAAAGGTAAATCCTCAGAGTTTAATGTTAATGAAGAAGGAATAGTGCGGTTTGGGAAAAGACTATGTGTTCCATCAAGTCCAGAGCTTAAGAAGGAACTTTTGGATAATGAACATAGTTCAAATTTCTATATTCACCCAGGGAGAATAAATATGTATCAAGGTCTCTGAGAAAACTTTTGGTGGGTTAATATGAAGAACGAGATCGCTGAATATACATCAATGTTCCTGGTGTGTCAGCAAGTGAAGGAAGAGAGGCAGAAGTCTAAGGGGATGATGCAACCATTTCCCATACTAGAATGGAAATCAGAAAATATCACCATGGAATTTTTCACCAGAATTCCGAGGACATCCAAAGGAATCAATGCAATATAGGTTGTTATGGATCATTTTACAAAGACTGCACACTTAATTGCTATTCGGGAGGATTTCTCTTTGGATCAACTGGCACCGATATATATCAGGGAAGTGGTAAGGTTGCATGGAGTACCACTATCTATTGTGTCTGACCGATATCCAAGATTCAACTCTATGTTTTGGAAGAGTCTTCAACATTCTCTGAATACTGAACTAAACATCAGTTCGACCTATCATCCTCAAACTGATGGCCAATCCAAACAGACTATCCAAACACTTGAGGACATGTTGATAGCATGCTCAATGGACTTAAATGTAGGATGGGATCAACATCCTTTCCCGGTTGAGTTCTCTTATAATAACAGTTTCCACTCGAGCATCCATATGGCACCATATGAAACCCTGTATGGGAAAAGGAGCAGAACACAAGCATGTAGGGATGAGGTCGGTGAACGTAAGCTGCTTGGACCAGAAATGGTCGAAGAAATGGTGGAGAAGGTGAAAACCATTCCGCAGCATATCAAGGCAGCCTAGAGTCAATAGAAGAGTTATGAAGATAATCGTCGACAAGAGCTTGAGTTTAATGTTGGAGACATGGTTTTTCTACGCATATCTTCATGGAAGAAGGTCATGAGGTTTGGAAAGAAAGGGAAGTTAAGTCCAAGTTACATCGGCCCCTTCGAGATTCTAGATCGTGTCAGGGCTGTGGCTTATCGACTAGCACTTCCACCTACTATGACCAAAGTACATGATGTCTTTCATGTATCCCTCTTAAGGAAGTACATATCAGACCCTTCACATGTACTCTCTTCTGAGGTGGTACAATTGGAAGACGATCTTTCTTATGAGGAGCAACCAGTGATGATCTTAGATCATAGAAAAAATGTTCTATGAAATAAGACAATGCCCCTCGTCAAGGTGTTGTGGAGAAACCACATGTTTGAAGAAGAAACTTGGGAATTGGAGGGAATGATGAAGCTGAGTTACCCACTTCTGTTTTAGTGTGGGAAAAGGAAAATTTTGAGGGCGAAATTTCTTAAGGGGGGAATATTGTAACGACCCAAAGATTCATTAATGGATATCCCTCTCGATCTAATTATATGTCTCTTTATGTTTACATAAAATGGTAAATTCATTTGTTTTATGTTAAGAATTTTGACCGTTGCTAATATAGTCTGTAGAGACCCGAAGCTTGACGTACAAAGAAATTACATTACTTTTGCGGAATACTTATTATATAACAAAAACACACACACAAGGACAGTAATAGTTTAGTGTCTTTGGAAACTCGGAACGTAATATTCTAATCATGGTGAATGATCTTCAACATCTCCCATAAAGATCTTCCCGTTTTTTTCTTACCTAAAACCTTTATTTATATCCTGGGGAAAAGAAAACATAAAAGGGTGAGCTCAAATGCTCAGTAAGGGTAAACAAAAGAAAAATCACATCATTTTCATAAGAACATAACATTCTGGAAATCCTAACCTACAAAAGAGATCATAATATCATAACATGGGACAAATCATAGTAGTAAAATGTAATCCCAATAATCATAACATAAAACATGAAACTTTGTTGCGTACACACATACTCATAGAGAATCATTTCTTATTAGTCAAGACTCATTGCCAAGACTATCTTAGTGGACAAATTCCATTTCTGAACCGAGTTCATTTCTTGTTTCAGTCCTGCTTCACTGAACCGGTTTAACCTGCCGTTCCATCCATGTATATCTCATGAGATATAAAATCTTTACCCAATGCATTGGAGGGAGATATAGGTCCCAACCATCTCATAATGATACCATTCTTATGTGTTCCACAAAATCATAAACCATACATCATAGCATAACCCATGAAATAAAAATGGGATTCTTAAACATCGTGACATCATAAAAAAATTCATATAAGATAATGGAATTCATAAAAATAATTCCATCACAACATAATCAAATCAATGAAATTATAGGGATAGAAACAGAACCCTTTATTATCTTAGATGGAAAATAATTTTGATAAAACACTTGAACTCCATTCTTGAGGAAAATATCCTATCTACATAAAAAACACTTTTCCTTTCTTACCATGTCATAAAATTCTAAACTAAAAGAAGTTGATTAAAAATGAACTTGAAAACTTTTAAAGGAAGATTCTTGGAAGTAATTTTTAAAAATTCATTCATGCCATATAAGTTAAAAAACATTCTTCTAGTATTTTTGTCGGAAAAGTCAAAAAGTACCTCGTACAAAAAACGACAAAAGATTCCTTTCATATCTTTTACTAAAAACTCACCGAAGGGTAAATTTGGATATAAACTATTGTAGAAGGATATAAATATTACATATTGAGAAAACATCGATGTGGATGATAAAATACACCCCAGTAAATTTCAAAGTATAAACAATCTCGGATAAAAATGAGATTGTGATATTTTCCCTTACCTTAGGTCCGATTTGCTTCGTATGTGTCTGAACCTCTTGTATAATGATTTAAATAATGTTATTGACTTATTCCAGAATCAAACATATTTTTATGATATCATATATGGTCATATTCTTATCTTCTTATTAGTAATATTTCATTACTTTTTGTTATTCGGGTTTTTATTACTTTTTGTTCTAATGCGTGTTTTGTCGAATAAATTCTTATTCTTATCTTTTGGTTATAGATACCTCATTTCCAGAATGGTATTAGTGTAATATATATCATATTAATTCATTCAATTCATTTATATAATCATAATGCAATGAAGATCATGTAGAACGAGTCGCATCACATCGTGGACACGGTATTCCGTACGTACGCACGAGTGATGATATCGTTCCTATGATCATGAAATTTTATTGGAGTGTATGTATACTATTTCAGAATCAATATCTCTTTATAGTAGTAATATATAGTCATTATTTACACCATTATACCCATCCAAGTAAGGTGGTGGTGGAAAATAGATTACACCACGGCGTGGAGACGGTATTCCGTACGTACGCACGCGCGGTGATTTCGTTTTTCGTAGGATGGATATATGGTTAAATAGGGTTGTTTAATAGTTATAATAACATATCCGTATATGAGTGATACTGATTTTATTACTTCATAATGAAACAACCTAAGAAGAAGAAGTGGAAGAAAAAAAAAGTTGAAAGAATCGGTAACAGACATTACACTACTAAAAAAACCACCATTAGCGACCGCCAATGGCGGTCGCTATAGGGCTCTAGTGGCTGCCCAGCGACCGCCATTGGTGGTCGCTTATGCCTCGTCACTATAGTCCTATAGCGACCGCCAATGGCGGTCGCTATAGTGAATTTTTTTTTAAAAAAAATGTCCACTCAAATAAATAAATATATATATATATATATATTAAAAAAATAACATATTTACTATTAAGTACAATATTTCAAATATATATATATATTATATTTTAAATGTTTTAATATATATAATATTAAATATATGTATAATATCGAATCATTGTGCTATAATAATTCAAAACCCCCGATTTAAGAAATGCTATCATTTCAGGTTTTTCGGAGCAATTTTGCTCTGAATTCGACCATCGCACGCCGTTTTGGTGTTTTATGACTCTGGAAACGCGTTTCTGGCAGCCGCGGTCAAACAGAACCTCCGATTGACATTCCGTCTCTCATACCATTTCACAATTCACGCAACGGATGTTGTCGTGCGGTTTCGTGGCATTCGGAGGTCGTTCGGGTGGTTTTGACCCCCCAACGCGCCATTTCAGCGCGCGTCGAGCTGCTGAAAACGACGCATTCGGTCGTGCCGCGTGCACCGCACATCCGATGGAAGTGCTGGCTCCTCCTGCATCTCAGAAATAATATTTCTATCATTCTCATGTGGTTTACGGTTTTTCGGGGCACGTTTTCTCCGAATTCGACTGCCGCACACCGTTTTGGTGTTTTATGACTCCAGAAACGCGTTTCCGGCCGCCGCAGTCAAACGGAACCTCCGATTGACGTGCTGTCTCTCCAAACATTTCAAAATTCACCCAACAAATGTTTTCGTGCGGTTTCGTGGCATTTGGAGGTCGTTCAGGTGGTTTTGACCACCCAACACGCCATTTCAGCGCACGCCGAGCTGCTGAAAACGACGCAATCGGTCGTGCCACACGCACCGCACGTCCAATGGATGTTCCGCCTCCTCTGGAATCTCAGGAATAATATTTCTAACATACGTGTGCGGTTTCAGGTTTTTCGGAGCACGTTTGCTCCGAATTCGACCGCCGCACGCCGTTTTGGTGTTTTATGACTCCAGAAACGCGTTTCTGGCCGCCGTGGTCAAACGACACCTCCGATTGACGTTCCGTCTGTCCTACCATTTCACAATTCATGCAAAGGATGTTTTCGTGCGGTTTAGTGGCATTCGGAGGTCGTTGGGGTGGTTTTGACCCCCCAACGCGCCATTTCAGCGCGCACCGAGCTGCTGAAAACGACGCATTCGGCCGTGCCGTGCGCACCGCACGTCCGATGGATGTGACGCCTCCTCTTGGATCTCAGTAATAATATTCCTATCGTTCTCGTGCGGTTTCAGGTCGTTCGGAGCACATTTTCACCGAATTCGACCGCCGCACGCCGTTTTGGTGTTTTATGACTCCGGAAACGCGTTTCCAACCGCCGCGGTCAAACGAAACCTCCGATTGATGTGCCTTCGATCAGACCATTTCACAATTCATGCAACAGATGTTGTCGTGCGGTTTTGTGGCATTCAGAGATCATTCGGGTGGTTTTGACCCCCCAACGCTCCATTTCAGCGCGCGCTGAGCTGCTGAAAACGACGCATTCGGTCGTGCCACTCGCACCGCACGTCCGATGGACGTGATGCCTCCTCCTGCATCTCAGGAATAATATTCCTATCGTTCTCGTGTAGTTTCAAGTTTTTCGGAGCACGTTTGCTCTGAATTGGACCGCCGCACGCTGTTTTGGTGTTTTATGGCTCCAAAAACGCGTTTCCAGCCGCTGCGGTCAAACGACACCTCCGATTGACATGCCGTCTGCCTTTTCATTTCACAATTCACGCAACGGATGTTGTCGTGCGGTTTCGTGGCATTCAGAGGTCGTTCGGGTGGTTTTGACCCCCCAACGCGCCACTTCAGCGCGCGCCGAGCTGCTGAAAACGACGCATTCAGTCGTGCCGCGCGCACCGCACGTCCGATGGACGTGCCGCCTCCTCCTGCATCTCAGGAATAATATTCCTATTGTTCTTGTGCGGTTTCAGGTCGTTCAGAGCACATTTTCTCCAAATTCGACCGCCACACGCCTTTTTGGTGTTTTATGACTCCGAAAACGCGTTTCTGGCCGCCGCGGTCAAACGGCAACTCTTATTGACGTGTCGTCTGCCAAACCATTTCAAAATTCACGCAGCGGATGTTGTCGTGCGGTTTCGTGGAATTCAGAGGTCGTTCAGGTGGTTTGACCCCCCGACGCGCCATTTCAGCGCGCGCCGAGCTGCTGAAAACGACACATTCGGTCGTGCCGCGCGTAACGCACGTCCGATGGACGTGCTGCCTCCTCCTGGATCTCAGGAATAATATTCCTATCGTTCTCGTGCGGTTTCAGGTCGTTCGGTGCACGTTTGCTCCGAATTCCTCCGCCGCAGGCCGTTTTGGTGTTTTATGACCTCAGAAACGCGTTTCTGGCCGCCGCGGTCAAACGGCACCTCCGATTGACGTGCCGTCTGCCTGACCATTTCACAATTCACGCAGTAGATGTTGTCGTGCAGTTTCGTGACATTCGGAGGTCATTCGGGTGGTTTTGACCCCCCAACACGTCATTTCAGCGTGCGCGAGCTGTTGAAAACAACATATTCGGACATGTTGCGCGCATCGGCTGTTGTCGTACGGTTTCGTGGCATTTGGACGTCGTTCGGGTGGTTTTGACCACCCAACACGGCATTTCAGTGCGCGCCACGCTGCAGAAAACGACACATTCGGACTTTCCGCACGCACCGCACGTCTGATGGATGTGCCGCCTCCTCCTGCATCTCAGGAATAATATTTATATCGTTCTCGTGTGGTTTCAGGTCGTTCGGAGCACGTTTGCTCTGAATTGGACCGTCGCATGCCGTTTTGGTGTTTTCTGGCACCGGAAACGCGTTTCCAGCTTCCGTAGTTATACGACACCTCTAAATGATGTTTTGTCTAGCCGACCATTTCAAAATGCACACACTGGCTGTTTTCGTACGGTTTCGTGGCATTCGGAGGTCGGTTGGGTTGTTTTGACCACCCAACGCAGCATTTCAGCGCGCGTTGCGCTGCTGAAAACGACACATTCAGACGTTCTGCGCACACCGCACGTCCGATGGACGTGCCGCCTCCTCCTGCATCTCAGGAATAATATTTCTATCGTTCTCGTGCGGTTTCAGGCCGTTCGGAGCCCATTTGCTCCGAATTCGATCGCCGCACGCCGTTTTGATGTTTTATGACTCTGGAAACGCGTTTCCGGCTGCTGCGGTCAAACGACACCTCCGATTGATGTGTCGTCTATCCGACCATTTCACAATTCATGCAACCGATGTTGTCGTGCGGTTTCGTGGCATTCAGAGGTCGTTCTGGTGGTTTTGACCCCCCAACGCGCCATTTCAGCGCGCGTGGAGCTGCTGAAAACGACGCATTCGGTCATGCCGCATGCACCGCACGTCCGATGGAAGTGCCACCTTCTCCTGCATCTTAGGAATAATATTCCTATCGTTCTCGTGCGGTTTCAGGTTTTTCGGAGCAAGTTTGCTCTGAATTGGACCGCCGCACGCCGTTTTGGTGTTTTATGGCTCCGGAAACGCGTTTCCGGCCGCCGCGGTCAAACGTCACCTCTAATTGATGTGTCGTATGCCCTTCCATTTCACAATTCACGCATCGGATGTTGTCGTGCGGTTTCGTGGCATTCATAGGTCGTTCGGGTGGTTTTGACCCCCCCAACGCGCCATTTCAGCGCGTGTCGAGCTGCTGAAAACGACACATTCAGTCGTTCTGCGCGCACCGCACGTCCGATGGACATGTCGCCTCCTCCTGTGTCTCAGGAATAATATTCCTATCGTTCTCGTGCGGTTTCAGGTCGTTCGGAGCACGTTTGCTCCGAATTCGACCGCCGCACGCCGTTTTGGTGTTTTATGACTCCGGAAACGCGTTTCCGGCCACCGCGGTCAGACGGCACCTCTGATTGACGTGCCGTCTACCCGACCATTTCACAATTCACGCAACAGATGTTTTCGTGCGGTTTAGTGGCATTCAGAGGTCGTTCAGGTGGTTTTGACCCCCCGACGCGCCATTTCAGCGCTCGCCAAGCTGCTGAAAACGATGCATGCGGTCGTGCCGCGCGCACCGCATGTCCGATGGACGTGCCACCTCCTCCTTCATCTCATGAATAATATTCCTATCGTTCTCGTGCGGTTTCAGGTTGTTCGGAGCACGTTTGCTCCGAATTCGTCCGCCGCACGCCGTTTTGGTGTTTTGTGACTCCGGAAACGCGTTTCCGGAAACCGTGGTCAAACAGAACTTCCGATTGATGTGTCGTCTTCCCGAACATTTCAAAATTCATGCAATAGATGTTGTCATGCGGTTTCGTGACATTCGGAGGTCGTTCGGGTGGTTTTGACCCCCCAACGCACCATTTCATTGCGCGTCGAGCTGCTGAAAACGACACATTCGGACGTGCTGTGCGCACTGCACGTCCGATTGATGTGCCGCCTCCCCCTGCATCTCAGGAATAATATTTCTATCGTTCTCGTGCGGTTTCAGGTCGTTCGGAGAATGTTTGCTCCAAATTGGACCACCGCACACCGTTTTGGTGTTTTATGGCGCCGGAAACGCGTTTCCACCCGCCGCGGTCAAACGGCATCTCTGAATGATGTGCTGTCTGGCCGAACATTTCAGAATTCACGCACCGGCTGTTATCGAATGGTTTCGTGGAATTCGGACGTCGTTCGGGTGGTTTTGATCACCCAACGCGGCATTTCAGCGTGCGTCGCGCTGCGGAAAACGACACATTCGGTCGTGTCGCGCGCACCGCACGTCCGATGGATGTGCCTCCTCCTCCTGCATCTCAGGAATAATATTTATATCATTCTCGTGCGGTTTCAGGTCATTCGGAGCACGTTTTCTCCGAATTGGACCACCGCATGCCGTTTTGGTGTTTTATGGTGCCGGCAACGCGTATCCGGCCACTGCGGTCAAACGACACCTCCGAATGATGTACCGTCTGGCTGAACATTTCACAATTCACACATCGGCTGTTGTCCTATGGTTTCGTGGCATTCGGTGGTCGTTCGTGTGGTTTTGACCACCCAACGGGGCATTTCAGCGCGCGCCTCACTGTTGAAAACGACACATTCGGTTGTGCCACGCGCACCGCACTTCCGATGGACGTGCCGCCTCCTCCTGCATCTCAGGAATAATATTTATATCGTTCTCGTGCGGTTTCAGGTCATTCGGAGCACGTTTTCTCCTAATTGGACCGCCGCACGCCGTTTTGGTTTTTTATAGCACCGGAAACACATTTCCGGCCGCCGCGGTCAAACAGAACCTCTGAATCATGTGCCGTCTAGCCGACCATTTCACAATTCACGCACCGGCTGTTGTCGTACGGTTTCGTGGCATTCGGAGGTCGTTCGAGTAGTTTTGACCCCCCGTCACGCAATTTCAGCGCGCGCCGCGCTGCTGAAAACGACACATTTGGTCGTGTCGTGGGCACTGCACGTCCGATGGACGTTCCGACTCCTCCTACATCTCAGGAATAGTATTTATATTGTTTTCATGCGGTTTCATGTTGTTCGGAGCACGTTTGCTCTGAATTGGACCATCACACGCCGTTTTGGTGTTTCAAGGCGCCGGAAACGCGTTTCCGGCCGCCGTGGTCAAACGGAACCTCCGAATGACGTGTTGTCTGGTCGACCATTTCACAATTCATGCACCGGCTGTTGTCGTACGGTTTCGTGGCATTCAGACGTCGTTCGGGTGGTTTTGACCACCCAACGTGGCATTTCAGCGTGCGCCGCGCTGCTGAAAATGACACATTCAGTCATGCCGCACGCACCGCATGTCTGATGGACGTACCGCCTCCTCCTGCATCTCAGGAATAATATTTTTATCGTTCTCGTGTGGTTTCAGGTCGTTCGGATCACGTTTTCACTAAATTGGGACCGCCGCACGCCGTTATGGTGTTTTATAGCGCCGGAAACGCGTTTCCGGCCGCCGCGGTCAAACGGAACCTCTGAATGACGTGCCGTCTGGCTGAACATTTCACAATTCACGCACCGGCAGTTGTCGTAAGGTTTCGTGGCATTCAGAGGTCGTTCGAGTGGTTTTGACCCCCCGACGCGCAATTTCAGCGCACGCCGCACTGCTGAAAACGACACATTCGGTTGTGCCGCGCGCACACGCACGTCCAATGGACGTGCCGCCTCCTCCTAAATCTCAAGAATAATATTTCTATCATTCTCGTGCGGTTTCAGGTCGTTCGGAGCACGTTTTCTCCGAATTGGACCACTGCATGCCCTTTTGGTGTTTCATGTCGCTGGAAACGCGTTTCCGGCCGCTGCGGTCAAACGGCACCTCCGAATGATGTGCCGTCTGGCCGACCACTTCACAATTCAGGCCCTGGCTGTTGTCGTATGGTTTCATGGCATTCAGACGTCGTTTGGGTGGTTTTGACCACCCAACACGTCATTTCAGCGCGCATCACACTGCTGAAAATGACACGTTCGGTCGTGCCGCACGCACCGCACGTCCAATGGATGTGCTGCCGCCTCCTACATCTCAGGAATAATATTTATATCATTCTTGTGCGGTTTCAGGTCGTTTGGAGCACGTTTTCTTTGAATGGGACCGTCGCGCGCCATTTTGGTGTTTTATGGCGCCAGAAACGCGTTTCCGGCCGCCGCGGTACGGCACCTACGAATGACGTGCCGTCTGGCCGAACATTTCACAATTCACGCAGCGGATGTTGTCGTATGGTTTCGTGGCATTCGAAGGTCGTTCTGGTGTTTTTGACCACCCAACGCGGCATTTCAGCGCGCGCCGCGCGGCTGAAAACGACACATTCAGACGTGCCGCATGTATTGCACGTCCGATGGACGTGCCGCCTCCTCTTGCATCTCAGGAATAATATTTATATCGTTCTCGTGCTGTTTCAGGTCGTTCGGAGCACTTTTGCTCCGAATTGGACCGCCGCACGCCGTTTTGGTGTTTTATGGCGCCGGAAACGTGTTTCCAGCCGCCGTGGTCAAACGACACCTCCGAATGACGTGCCGTCTGGCCGATAATTTTAAAATTCACGCACCGGCTGTTGTCGTATGGTTTCGTGGCATTCATAGGTCGTTCTGGTGGTTTTGACCCCCCAACGCGTCATTTGAGCGTGCGCCGCACTGCTGAAAATGACACATTCGGTCATGCCCGCGCGCACCACACGTCCGATGGACGTGCCGCCTCCTTCTGCATCTCAGGAATAATATTTCTATCGTTCTCATGTGGATTCCGGTCGTTCGGAACACATTTGCTCCGAATTGGACCGCCGCACGACGTTTTGGTGTTTTATGGCGCCGGAAACGCGTTTCCGGCCGCTGCGGTCAAACGGCACCTCCCAATGACGTGCCGTCTGGCCAACCATTTCACAATTCACACACCGGCTGTGGTCGTACGGTTTCGTGGAATTCGGAGGTCGTTCGGGTGGTACGGGGGTGCGAGGGGGGGGGGGGGTGTACGGGGGGCGGGGGGTGTACGGGTGTGCGGGGGTCTGTACGGGGGTGCGAGGGGATGTACGGGGGTGCGGGGGGGCTTTCCGGGGGTGCGGGGGGCTGTACGTGGGTGCCGAGGGGGGGGGGGGCTGTACGGGGGGGCGAGGGGGGGGGGGGGTGTACCAGGGTGCGGGGGGGCTATACGGGGGTGCGGGGGGCTATACGGGGGTGCGGGGGGGCTGTCCGGGGGTGAGGGGGGCTGTACGGGGGTGCCGGGGGGGGGGGTGTCCGGGGGTGCGGGGGGGGGGGGGGGCTGTACGAGGGTGGGGGGCTGTCCGGGGGTGCGGGGGGCTGTACGGGGGGTGACGGGGGGGAATGTACGGGGGTGCGGGGGGCTGTACGTGGGTGCGGGGAGGGGGGGGGGGGGGCTGTACGGTGGTGCGGGGGTTGTACGGGGGGGGGGGGGGGGGTTGTACGGGGGTGCAGGGTGCTGTACGGGTGTGCGGGGAGGGCTTTACGAGGGTGCGGGGGGCTGTACGGGGGTGCGGGGGGCTGTACGGGGGTGCGGGGGGGGGGGGGGGGGGGGGCTGTACGGGGTGGCGGGGGGTTGTACGGTTGTGCAGGGGGCTGTTCGGGGGTGCGGGGGGGGGGGGGGCTGTACGGGGGTGCGGGGGGTTAGAGATTTTAAATACACGCCGTAGATAATATTAGCTATTATATAATAAACAAGAAAAGAAAGAAATTATAAGTACACAACCTTCTAATTTAAATTAAATGAATAAATACAGTACATCAATGTCAACCCCACCAGACAAAAAACATATCTCGTGATTATATGATGCGTCACACATTGTCATCACTGCTACCTCCTTCTGGTGGTTCAGGGGCCTACAAAAAATAAACATTAAAAATGTTTTAATAAAAAAAAATTTAAATTAAATAAATAAATACAGTATATACCTACGTCGTATGATCCCCTGCACCATCAGCTCGACGCACATATTCCCGCAGTGCTCTAACCTCAGCTGTCAATTGCGCATTTGCCTCCTCGGAAGCGCGTAGCCGTGCCTCAAAATGTGACATCTGCTGTGTCATATGAGCAACAGCAGGACCGACAACCGCAGCGCGTGACACTACAGAATGAGGAATCCTTGCTCCATAGGTCAAACTATAGCGATGCCTGTCCCGACCGATAATGCGATGAAAGATCTCATCCTGTCGCATGGGAAGCTGTCGTTGGTCCTCTGACATATGTTCTAACTCAGCTTCAAATTGAGCCTGTGAAATATTTAAATATATATAAATATATATATGTTAATATATAGATTTATGTAATTATTGGTAAGTACATACACTTACTATCAATGCTGCAACCTCTGGATCATTGCGATCACGAGTCCTCATCCACACCGACATTTTATCAGTTGCTGCACCTTGCTCTCGCAACTGTATATTAAAAGAATATAAACACCAAACCATATTAATTAATAAATTAAAAAATGAATAATATATACCTCATGTCGGATCTGATACACGTGACGAGTCCCGAGCCTGTGAGGTGGTCCCTGCAACGCTCGATTCTCAGAATGGTGTGTTGACACCTCCTACATTCAATTCATTCAAATTTCAAACAAATCACATATTATTGAAAATATATATACACCTAAATAATTAATATACAAACCGCAACACCATCAATAGACCAATATGTATCCAAGTCACGCCACTGAGCTGGGAGGACACCTCTCAGGACTTTTTCGAAAATGTCTAGGTTACCCACATTTGGTACCCAGTGGTCCCTCTTCACTTTGCCTTTATAATATTTCCACATCTTAAGGCATTTGCTCATACACACGGGCCGAAACTCTTCAGGGCATACTTTCAAATTTTTCTATAAATAAAATAATCAAACATATTAGTATTCTTTATACATAGAAAATAAAGTCAAATGATTTTCATACATGAACCTCCCTCCATAGACGATCTAATGTGTCCTGAGGGATAGAAGCCCAGTCACACGTGGTCAATGGAAATCGATGTGGGTCACGTATGATATGACCCAGCTGACGAATAAATGCCGGGGAATTCGGTCCCATAGGATGAAAAACCTCATCAAATGAAACATCTATCGTCGTGTCGGAATTTCATGATAATATGCCACAACCAGGGCCTCTCCCGCGAGAGGAAGAAGCAACCGAGTCTGATCCTGTTGAAAACAATTTTATATATAAATTGACAAATGTTATATATATATATATATGTATTTCAATTACATAAAAAATATAGACAATGAAATTCAAACATACCTCGACCCTGAGACGTAGATGCCTCAGATGGATGATGTGGATCTTCTGCCTCTTCCCCTAACATGTCTGCAGTCATAAAAAACATCAGTAATGAGTCCAAAGTGTTTAAAAGATAAATTGGATTGTTCTTAAAAAATCAAACTTGTACAACTGTTAATAAAAAAATGGATTGAATAATTAGTTGTGAATGAATTTTAAAAAATCAGAAAGTTAACAAAACAGATATACAAATTATGTACAAAACCAGTCAATGCATAGCCAAATTTCAGATAGAACTAATAAAATTTCAAGCAGCACATGAATCAGATGAAGAATAACTCAAAGGGATGATACACCGACTACAACATCAATAAATCAAAAGTAAAAACAACCTAAATATTTATGATTGAATTAACTTACAAAAGTGAGGATTAAAACTTATAAAGATTTATAAAATGATTAGATAATTTATGATATCCTAGGACATTCTACTGAATAGCGGGAAAACAATTATACCTTTCATTAAGCATGCAAATCGACCGTTTCTCCTTCAACAGCCGCTCTGACCCAATAAATATCTTCTTCACGTTGAACTATTATATGTTGATCAAGTTGTTGGTAAACAAACGGAATAGTCTCGTGTTCATCTTCTTCAAATAAAAACACTCCTCGCCGAGACATTTTGACAACAACTTGCCAACTTTGATCCGAAGGCAATGTAACGAAGAATACTTGTTCCGCTTGAGAGGTAAAAATGAAAGGTTCATTCTCAAATCGTTCATTATTTCTGTATAACATATAGTTAAAATTTACCAATGAAAACTGATATTGATCGACTTTACATCCACGCACTGGATCAACCCAATTACACTTTAACAATATGGACTTCAAACCGTGTGTGTATACAACTTCAATGATGTCTATAAATTGACCATAGTAATAACCAGAATCGACAAAGTGAAAACCGATGCCATTGTTTTGTGTTGCTCGTTTGTCGTCAACATCTTTAATGCGAAATCGAAAACCATTAGCATCAATAACTTTATAACGACGATCCGTTATAGATGGACCCTCATCCAGTTGGATAAATACTTCAGGTAGCGTGGGGTCCCCTAACTCCCTCAGCTTATGAACCTACATAATTTATAAAAATCAATACTAATATATGCAGAAAGAATTAGTATAATACTTCACTCATAATGAAAATCAATTTATACATACATAATCCTTGAACCAATCATGAAATGATGCATAATGAGATTATTGAATTTTCAACTCAGTTGCACGATGCATATCTTCTTTTATCTCAATAATGTGTTTCCTAAAAATGATAACGCGATGTTTAAAAGATCATCTTATGCAAACAAAACATGTAAAAGTTATACAAGCACATTGATAAGATACTTACTGCATTAATGGTGCAACTAATGGAGTATTGAACAAGATATATCGATGTGCCTGTATCCACTCGATGTTGTCCATATCAAATGTGGTTCCTTCTCCAACTGGACCATCATGAATCCAAGAGGGCTTATCTAATTTTGTTTCAACATCCATAAGATATTCTGCACAAAAGTTAGTACACTCATCCATCAAATAACAATTGGCTATTGATGCCTCTGGACGAGCTTTGTTGCATACAAATCTTTTCAATGTACTCAAATACCGTTCAATAGGATATATCCACCTGAATTTCACTGGACCAACAGCCATTACTTCATTAGTTAGGTGCACTGTCAAGTGGACCATAACATCAAAAAATGAGGAGGGGAAAAGGTTCTCAAAGTGACAAAGTGTAAGTACAATTTGGTCCTACAAACTGTTTAAATCACTCATTAGTTGATTTATTAAACAAAGCTGTCTAGTGAAATTACTCATATCAATCAATGGATGAACAACATTGGGGGATAAACAATCACAAATTGCGATTGGAATCAACTACTGAAGTAATATGTGATTGTCATGACTTTTCAACCCTTGCAATGTCTTGCCCGTCAGATTCAAACACTTTGAAATATTAGAAGAATAACCATCAGGCACCTTGACCATCTTCAAAATGGAAAGAAATGTATCTTTCTCCTTTGTAGTCATTGTATACTGTGCAGTAGGCATATATTCCATCTTTCCCTCAGCTAACTGTAAAAGAAACTGTTTCCTTAAACCCATTTCTTCCAAATCACGGCGTGCATTAACATGGTCCTTTAATTTTCCACTGACACCTAAAATGTTCCACAATATGTTATCACAAACATTTTTTTCAATGTGCATGACATCCAAATTATGCCTCAACATGTTAGTTTTCCAATACGGAAGACTATAAAAAATACTTTTCTTTTTCCAATCGTGACTGCACTGCCTACCCGCAGCACGAATATTACGTACTGGAGGAGCCATCAAATCCTGAATTTCATATACCGTGCAGATGTTTTCTTCCTCAATATGCGATAACATTTAGACTCCTGTCATGATCTTTGGTGCTGGGCTGAACTCTCTAGAACCATCAAATGCCACTCTGTCCTTTCTGAATCTGTGCTGAGGAGGGAGAAAATGCCAGTGACCCATGTCTGCCCATTTTTTGGAATGTTTAAGCCATACATATTTTTTACTTTTATCGCAACAAGGGAAAGAAAATTCCCCTTTCGTACTCCATCATGATAAATTTTCATAAGATGGGAAGTCATTGATTGTCTACAATAAAGCAGCATGTAATTTGAACATTTGATTCATTTCGCAGTCATAAGTCATCACACCATCGCCCCAAAATTCATTCAATTCATCAATCAATGGATGAAGGTAAACATCAATCTTATCCCACGGACTTTTAGGTCCATCAATAAGAGTGTAATGTAATATAAATTGTTGCTTCAAACAAATCCAAGGAGGAAGATTATATGGATCCAACACCACGGGCCATGTGCTATGAGTTTCACCAACGATAGACTTGAATGGATTGAAACAATCTGCTGCCAATCCTAATCGGACATTATGAACATCTTTAGCAAAGTCGGGATGTCTCTTATCAAAATCCTTCCATGCATGAGAGTCTGCCAGGTGGGTTAACATATCACTTTCATGAACTCTTTCTGCATGCCATCTCATTAAATTAGAAACTTTAGATGACATAAAAAATCTTTTCAGCCTCAGTTTAAGGAGAAAGTAACGCATTTTCTTTACGAAAATCGGTTTCCCTTGTATCGCAATCTGACTTTGATGAGTATTATTTCCCCTGATCCCTTTCCACCTGGAAGCACCACAAACCGTCCAAATATCCAAATGGGAAATTTCATTTCTAAACAACATACAGTTGTTTGCACATGCATCTATGGTCTCATATGTAAAACCTAAGTTCTCTGTCAACTTACGAGCATAGTAATACGACTCAGGAATCTTAGCGTTGACAGGAAGAACTTTTTTCAATAAAACCAAAAGCATGTCGAATGTTGTGTCTGACCAATTATTCAAAGTCTTCAAATGCAACAACTCCATGATAAACGACTGTTTATTGTAATATGTACATCCAGGATATAATTCTATTTTGGCATCATCAAGTGCTTCATAAAACCTCCTCGAATCACGATCTTCACCAGAGAGAAGATTTATCTAACTGGTCTCAAGATTTTGGATGTCAATGCCTTCAAGATCAAACCCACGTACCATTTCAGTAATCATTTCATGCATTGGATCAGTCATCCTTGCATCAACATCCATTTGAGCTGCATCTGTATTTTGAGAATGAACATATTCTTCTCCATGACGAGTCCAACTCTTATAATTTTTCAGAAATCCATTAAATAAAAGGTGATCCCTCACAGTATCTTGTGTGAATTGATATATGTTAGCACATTTTCTACATGGACAACTAATATAGTCACTTTAAAATCCTCTCATGAAGTCAATAAACTGCATAATGCCATTGAAATATTCTCTAGACGTTCGATTTGGAAGATCAATCCAACTCTTATCCATAATTATATCTGTATAACAAACATTTACACAATTCTTATTACATTTACATTTTTCAAATCAACTATATTTAAAATAAATATTAATCATTTGTTTATGAACCATTGATAAAATAATAATGTAACTAAAAGCCCATGTTACCTGATTGAGCTAAAAACGTGAAAGGGAGGGTAGCCGAAGGCGGTGCAGCGAGAGAGAGGAGGCAGCGAAGGGGAGCCGTAGCCAAAGGCAGTGCCGCAAGGGAGGGGACGGGCGGCAGTGTCGATGGGGAGCTGGAGGAGAGGAGGCCGTGAGGGGACGAGGGATGGGAAGCGGGGGGGGGGGGGGGGGGTTGTCTGGGGTCAGGGGGGCTGTTTGAGGTGTGGGTGGGCGTTCAGGGTGCGGGGAGCGGTCCGGGGTGCGGGGGGGGGGGGGGGGGGGGGCTGTCTGGGGTGCCGGAGCCGTTCGGGGTGGGGGGGAGGGCTGAGGGGGAGGAGGCCGAAGGGCGGAGGGCGGATGGCGGAGGGCGTGCGGCGGGGGAGGCTAGGCGGCGGGGGAGGCGGGGCGGAGGGGGAGGCCGGGCGGCGGGGTGGCAGGGGAGGCCGGGAGGCGGGGGGGGGGGGGGGGGGCGTCGGGGTGGTGGGTGGGGAGGCCGGGCGGCTGGGGAGGCCGGGAGGCAGGGGGTGAGGGCGGCGTCAGGGGGGGGGGCGACGTGGGGGGGGGGTGCCGTCGGGGGGGGGGGGGGGGGCGATGGGGGGGGAGCAGGGTTCGATCGAGAGGGGGGCGCGAGGGGGGGGGGAAAAAAGGCTCGGATTTTTTTTTATCAAGGCTAGCGAACTCCATTGGGGGTCGATATTAGATATCTAGAGCGACCTCCAATGGCGGTCGCCCGATTCTGGGGGGGCTTCAATGCCCCCTTTTCTAGTAGTGTTACCTCTTCTTTGAAGCGCCTCTTTGAGATCTCCTTTAAGGGCACTAAAATTGGTCTTTGAGGAAGAAAAGAGCCTCTAGGATGTTTCTAGGGAATTGGAGAGGAGAATTTGGATGGATTTGGCTGACCTTGAAGGATCAAAGTGGTGTGAGGATGAGAGGGAGGGGGTTTCCTTTTATAAGGGGGGAGAGGGGCTCCTTTGGAAAACTAAAAATATTATTTTATTATAAAGTCATATTCGGTTATAAATAGCTCAATTTTGATTTATTTATAAGATAAGGTGGGGATGGGTCGAAATAATCTCATCCAATAGAATTTAGACAAGTTTAGGTTTCTATTTTAACCTTATCATTTATATTTAACATTAAGTAAAATAATTTTACTTTTACCGTGTCTTCTTGTGTTCTTATACTATAAGGTTAATAAACATACTATAAGCAGCCAAACGAATCCCAAGTTGTTTATTATTAATATATATAACCTTATCTATGTAATTTGGCAAAACCATAGATTTTTAGGAATAAAATATCAATTACTAATATAATATTTGTTTTAAAAACTATTTTATGTCGATTTTGACACTATTTAGTAATTGATTTTTTTGAAAATCATAACAGAATTATTAGTTCTAAAAACGTTAATTAAATCAATAAAAACATGTCATATTAACCTATAAAATTAGTGGAATTCATAAAAAATCTCAAATTATATTTATTTGGGTATTTATAATATCAATTATTCTAATTTTTCACTATTATGGTAATTACTGCAACATCATTGTGTCATAAATAAATTAATTTATTTAATGTATAAAAATTATAAATAAAATATCATTATGTAGGAAATCTTATTAAATTTCTAATTAATATTTACAATCTAATTTATCCTATGTATACCCCTATATTAAAAATTTTGTAGTAAATAAACATTGATTTTAACTCTTTTAACTCTTCTTCAAATTAAATAATAATAAATGTCCTAATCTAATCCATGTGGGCCTAAATGGTCATATTTTATTCCTAAGATTTTTTTTGGTCGAATTACACTTATACAATAGAATTAGGACATGTTTTAGGGTAATAATAATAACATTTGTACCCTTAATTACCCTATTTACTTTTAACCGTGGTAAAAAAAGTAAAAAGTTACTATTTACCAAAAATTATTTTCATCTCATTGAACCACATGTTACTTATTGACATCAACTGTGTCTCTCGTATTTTTAAATTCCATTCACAGAAGCGGTAAAATTATGTTTTATGAAAAATTCATTTTTTTAACTACCAGTTAGTGTTTTCACTATTCATTAAAAAAATGAAAGTTTCCCGAAAAATTCCAAAAATTAGGCCTAAGATATATTTGATATTATGAACTAAAAAATGATGTCTATTTTAACAAATTAAAAACATATCAGTTGCATTAATTAATTTAAAAATTAATTCCCGTCGTCAAAACAAATAGCGTGTTCTTAAGAGATAATAACGATCAAAAGATTGACACTTGTTTTTGTCTGGTTTAAATGTGAAATTAAATACAATAACAAACATTGTATTAAATTGTAAAAATATATTATAAATATACTTTAAAACCACTAAAATTAATAATTTATCACTATTTATTATTTCGATCAAAGAGGTTGTTTTTAATTAAAATTTAGTGATTTTCACTATTCATCAGAAAATGAAAGTTATCCGAAATGTACCAAAATATCACCCTAAGCTAATTTAGATATTCCGAATCCAAAAATGAAGTCCATTTTGAAAAATAAAATTTCAAAAATTTCAAAAAGTGGTTATAACTATTCATAACAGCTACTTTTAATAATATTTTAATAGAATATCGTTGTTTAGTGAAACTCGGTATTGCGTACTACACATGCTATCGAGGAAGGTCGCGATTACGTTTAATGAAAGGCAAGTCAATACTGCATGTTGTGCAAGATCCTTTTGGTGTAGCGTACAACAGAAGACATTAATGAAATTCAAAATAATATTTTTCATAAAATCTCGGGGTGTTACATTCTACCCCCCCTTAAAATGAATTTCGCCCTCGAAATTCGTCGGAGTTATAAATGGTTTACTACTCAAAAGTTTCTTTAATAGAAAACCAAATCGTAAAAAGGAATACCAAAACCAATCTTTAAAAACAAAATTATGAAACCTAAGTATTACCCAAATAAACAAATCACTGGGTTTCCACATAGGTGAAAATATGGATATGGAAGAGAAATCTAACCATCATGTTCTGATGGAGAGTGGTAGAGAACATGGCTATGGAAAAGCCAGCAATCACAAAGCCATAAATATGTGAAAATCTAAGGTACCATCTAATTCATCAGATATAAGAGCACTAAGACAACATTTTTGGTTTTCAAGATCGTTTCCCTAATGTTGATGAATTTGGAATTAGAAGAAATACTTTCGTGATTTCGGTATAGTCTCACCGTTGGTCGTTCATTGGACAATTTCCACTTCATCTCTTAAAGAAATAAAGTTGAATTTGTCATTCGTGATGTGTCAGCAGATCATGTGATAGAATAATGGGTCATTCCATCTGTCTCAAACAAAATGTTAGAAAAGTTATCAAAAAATACATAAGTCCATCTATAGTGTGATTAATCATATATGGTTCCGAAAATGGACTTATACTTCATATATCATACTTCTTAATATAATAAACCAAGTTTATACTAAATAGGGACTTCCTGTAGGCCAGTGGTAGGCGATAAAGGCCAGTCGCACTTCGGTTGTGGGTTCGATTCCCACAGCCTTGTCTGACGCGATGGGCTGTCGCCCGTCCTGCAGGTTGTCCTCTTTCTAAAACTACATTACTATAACATCCCATCAATAATATCGAAAAAATTTCTATCCTTAAACAATACTAACTTATGTCCAACATAATCATTTCCAATCTTTAGGCTTATCAAAAATACTGTTGTCCAATCTCATATTATAGTGAAAACGATTACCAAAGAGTTCATATAACAAGCATTTTAATACCATCATTGATCCCCGTATATCATGAGATATGTCTTGTTGGTCACATTGCAAACATTCGAAGGCCTTAATCATGTATTCTCTTGAAAAATTAATACCCATTGATTCTTAGTGAAAACATGAGTGCTGTCATAAGTTAACTCTTTTCACATACCAAAACCTCAAACCATGATATAACTATTTCCTTATATCAGTCATGAGCTCATGAATACTATCAAACATTTCATTTTCTCCTTATCCCTTCATTATGCACATATCATCTTTTTTCCAAAAAATATCTCAATCACTTCCCATTGTTACCGGTACCATAAAATTATTGAAAACCACAATAGACCAACCCATAAATATTCTAATATTCTATGATACTATATACAACATTATTTTGGAATCCCATTAAATAAACACTTAATCATTCCACCACATCATTTTCATATTCAAAATCGCCAATAATGATCGCATGCGACTTCCCTTTGTCCTATGCCTTAAGTGGTTGCTCATGTCGATCATCACTAACCCTTGGATTAGGGCATTTATTAGCATATTGCCCCATTTCCTTGCACTTGAAGCACTGAAGTGTTGGTGGTGTGTTCTCTGCAGTCTTTTCTTTATTCACATCATTAGAAACCCTTTTTCCATTATTTCGAGACTTACCTGCTCGATGACCTTATTTTCCTCACTAAAAACATTTTCTAGTCCCTTTAAGACAATCTCCACCATGCTTCTTTCCACACTTTGAGCATAAGGAAACATTCATCATCTTTTCACCATTATTCTGAGATTTATCCTTGAACTCCATCTTTCGTTTCTTGTCAAAACTATGAGATGGATAAGTAACACCAACTTCCATTTCTACCTTGATATCACAATGCAAAATTTCTTCATAGCTACTGAAGTCTCTTATAGCTAATTCCCTTCGAAGACTTGGTTTTAGGCCACTGAAAAATCGATCAACTTTACTTTCAGGTTGGATGATAAAGCCAGATGCATACCCTGCAAGCCTTGTAAAATTCACCTCGTATATACCAACAGATTCATAATCCTTTTTCTTTAGTTCACGAAACTCCTTCTCCATCATTGTACGAAGAATACGAGGGAAGTACTTATTGAAAAATAAGTTCTTGAACTCGTCCCATTCCATGGACTCAATTTCATCTCTTGGCCTCGTAATCTTGATAAGATTCCACCATTGATTAGCTTCACCTTCTAAACGATATACTACTAAGATGACTTTATCATGTTCTGAACATTGAATAACTGAAAATATCTTTTCAGTAGTACTGATCCATTGTTCAGCAACAAGTGGACCAGAAGACCCACTGAAAGAAGGTGGACGTTGCCTCATGAAGGACTCAATAGAATATTGCTCCCTTCTCTGCTCATTTGGAAGTCCAGAATGATTCATAGCTTGTGTAAGTATAGCAATAATATTTTTCACTCCATCTCCCATAAAATTTGTTCTTTCAGGAGGACAATCATTGCATTGTCCATTACATTGATCAACACGGTTCCTTCGGGTTCCATCCATCGTCTAAAACCCAAAAATAATAGTGTGAGAGGAAAAAATCATGCTAGGGAAAACAACATAATAAAGGGGGATTACCTTCAATATCTAACATCTTAGGTTTAATTCTAATATCTTTAGTGCAATTATAGGACTATAACCTATACTTATACATAACCTTTGGGGCATCTCTAGACATACCTTAGAAATATCTCTAGGGATCTCACTAAATTTCTCGCATCCTAGTTTCCAAAGGTTGACTAAACCTTTCCTCTGATACCAAATGTAGAGACACGAAGAATGACGTACAAGACCATTACATTACTTTTTCGGAATACTTATTACATAACAAAAACATAAACAAAAGGATCGTAATAGTTTAGTGTCTTTGGAAACTCGGAAGGTAATCTTCTAATCATGCTGAAAGTTCATAGACATCTCCCATAAAGATCTTCCCCTTTTTTTTCTTACCTAAAACCTTTATTTATATCTTGGGGAAAATAAAACATAAAAGGGTGATCTCAAATGCTTAGTAAGGGTAAACAAAAGAAAAATCACATCATTTTCATAAGAACATAACATTTTGGAAATCCTAACCTGCAAAAGAGATCATAATATCATAACATCAGATAAATCATAGTAGTAAAATGTAATCGGAATAATCATAACATAAAACATGAAACTTTGTGGCATACACACATAATCATAGTGAATCATTTCTTATTAGTCAAGACTCATTGTCATGACTATCTTAGTGGAGAAAGTCCATTTTTGAACCAAGTTCTTTCCTCATTTCAGTCCTGCTTTACTGAACCGGTTTAACCTTCCGTTCCAGTCACGTCTATCTCATGAGATATAAAATCTTTACCCAATGAATTGGAGGGAGATATAGGTCCCACCCATCTCATAATGATACCATTCTTATGTGTGCCACAAAATCATAAACCATACATCATAGCATAACACATGAAATAAAAATAGGAATCTTAAACATCGTGACATCATAAAACAATTCATATAAGATAAAAGAATTAAAAAAAATAATTCCATCACAACATAATCAAATAGATGTAATAATATGGATAGAAACAGAACCCTTTTTATCTTAGATGGAAAATAATTTTGATAAAACACTTGAACTCCATTCTTGAAGAAAATATCCTTTCTACTTCAAAAACACTTTTCCTTTCTTAACATGTCAAAAAATTATAAACTAAATGAAGTTGATTAAAAATAAACTTGAAAACTTTTAATGGAAGATTCTTGGAAATAATGTTTTAATAATCCATTCATGCCATATAAGTTAAAAAAACATTCTTCTCGTACTTTTGTCGGAAAAGTCAAAAAGTACCTCGTACGAAAAACGACAAAAGATTCCTTTCATATCTTTTACTAAAAACTCACCGAAGGGTAAATTTTGATATAAACTATTTTAGAAGGATATTAATATTACATATTGAGAAAACATGTATGTGGATGATAAAAAACACCCCACTAAATTTCAATGTATAAACAATCTCGGATAAATATGAGATTGTGATATTATCCCTTACCTTAGGTACGATTTGCTTAGTAACTGTCCAAAACTCCTGTATAATGATTTAAATAATGTTATTGAATTATTCCAAAATCATATTTATTGTTATGATATCAAATATGGTCATATTGTTAGCTTTTTATTAGTAATATTTCATTACTACTTGTTATTCGGGTGTTTATTACTTTTTGTTCTTATGCTTGTTTTGTCGAATAAATTCTTATTCTTCTCTTTAGGTTATAGATACCTCATTTCCATAATGGTATTAGTGTAATATATATCATATTAATTCATTCAATTCATTTATATAATCATTATGAAATGAAGATCATGTAGAATGAGTCGCATCACATCATGGAGACAATATTCCGTACGTATGCACGAGTGATGATATCGTTCCTATGGTCGTGGAATTGTATTGGAGTGTATGTACACTATTTAAGAATAAATATCACTTTATTATAGTCATATATAGTCATTATTTACACCATTATATCCATCCAAGTAAGGTGGTGGTGGAAAGTAGATTACATCACGGTGTGGAGACGGTATTCCGTACGTACGCATGCGCAGTGATTTCGTTTTCTGTAGGATGGATAGATGGTGAAATAGGGTTGTTTCATACTTATAATAACATATCAGAATATGAGTTATACTGATGTCATTACTTCATAATGAAAAAACCTAAGAAAATAAATGGAAGAAGAAATAAAGTTGAAAGAATCGGTAACGGACATTATCTCTTCTTTAAAGCGCCTCTTTGATATCTGTTTTTAGGGCACAAAAATTGGTCTTTGAGGAATACCAGAACCTCTAGGATGTTTCTAGGGAAGTGGAGAAGAGAATTTGGAATGGTTTGGCAGATCATTAAGGCTCAATGTGGTGTGAGGAAGAGAGGGAGGGGGTTCCCTTTTATAAGGAAGGATAGGGGCTCCTTTGGAAAACTAAAAATATTGTTTTATTATGAAGTCATATTCGGTTTTAAATAGCTCAAAATTGATTTATTTAGAAGCTATGGTGGGGATGGGTACAAATCCTCTCGTCCAATATAATTTATACAAGTTTAGGTTCCAATTTTAACCTTATCATTTAGATTTAACATTAAGTAATATAATTTTACTTTTACCGTGTCTTCTTGTGTTCTTATACTATAAGGTTAATAAACTTAATATAAGCAGCAAAACGAACCCCAAGTTGTTTATTATTAATATATATAACCTTATATATGTCATTTTTCTGAACATTAGATTTTTAGTAATAAAACAAAAATTACTAATATAATATTTGTTTTAAAAACTATTTTATGTCTATTTTGACACTATTTTGTAATAGATTTTTTTGAAAATCATAACAGAATTATTAGTTCGAAAAAAGTTAATAAAATCAATAATAACTTGTAATATTAACCTAGAAAATTAGTGTAATTCATAAAAAGTCTCAAATTATATTTATTTGGGTAATTATAATATCAATTATTCTAATTTTTCACTATTATGGTAATTACTGCATCATCATTTTGTCATAAATAAATTAATTTATTTAATGTTTAAAAATTATAAATAAAATATCATTATGTAGGAAATGTTATTATATTTCTAATTAATATTTAAAATATAATTTATCTTATGTATAACCCTATATGAAAAATGTTGTAGTAAATAAACATTGATTTTAACTCTTTTCACTCTTCTTCGAATTAAATAATAATAAATGTCCTAATCTAATCCATGTGGGCCTAAATAGTCATATTTATTCCTAAGATTGTTTTTGGTCGAATTAAACTTATCCAATAGAATTAGAACATGTGTTAGGGTAATAATAATAACATTTGTACCCTTAATTACCCTATTTACTTTTAACCGTGGTAAAAAAAAGTAAAATGTTACTATTCACCAAAAATTATTTTCATCTCATTGAACCACATATTACTTACTGACATCAACCGTGTCTCTTGGATTTTTGAAATTCCATTAACAGAAGCGGTAAAATTAATTTTTATGAAAAATTCATTTTTTTAACTACCAATTAGTGGTTTCACAATTCATCAAAAAATTAATGTTTCAAGAAAAATTCCAAAAAATAGGACTAAGCTATATTTGATATTATGAAATAAAAAATGATGTCTATTTTATCAAATTCAAAACATATCAGTTTCATTAATTAATTTAAAAATTAATTCCTGTCGTCAAAACAAATAGCGTGTTCTTAAGAGATAATAACTATCAAAAGATTGACACTTGTTTATGTCTGGTTTAAATGTGGAATTACATCCAATGACCAAAATTGTATTAACTTGTAAAAATATATTCTAAATATAATTTAAAACCACTCAAATTAATAATTTATCACTATTAATTATTTCGATTAGAAAGGTTGTTTTTAATTAAAATTTTGCAATTTTCACTATTCATCAGAAAATGAAAGTTATCCGAAATGTACCAAAATATCACCCTAAGTTAATTTTGATATTACAAATCCAAAAATGATGTCCATTTTGAAAAATAAAATTTAAAAAATTTCAAAAAGTGGTTATTACTATTCATAACAGCTAGTTTTAATAATATTTTAATAGAATATCGTTGTTTAGTGAAACTCAGTATTGCGTACGACACACGCTATCGAGGAAGGTCACAATTGCGTTTAATGCAAGGAAATTAAAGGATGCGTTTTGTGAAAGATCCTTTTGGTGTAGCATACAACAGAAGAAATTAATGAAATTCAAAAGAATATTTTTCATAAAATCTCGGGGTTTTACATTCTACCCCCCTTAAAATGAATTTCTCCCTTGAAATTCGTCGGGGTTATAAATGGTTTACTACTCGAAAGTTTCATTAATAGAAAACCACATCGTAAAGAGGAATACCAAAACCAATATTTAAAAACAAAAGTATGAAACCAAACGGTTACCCAAATAAACTAATCACAGGGTTTCCACATAGGTGAAAATATGGATATGGAAAAGAAATATAACCATCATATTCTGATGGAGAGTGGTAGAGAACATGGCTATGGAAAATCCAGAAATCACAAAGCCATAAATTTGTGACGATATAAGGTACCATCTGATTCATCAAATATAAGAGCACTAGGACGACATTTTTGGGTTTCAAGATCTTTTCCCTAAAGTTGATGAAATTGGATTTAGAAGAAATACTTCAGTGATTTCGGTATAGTCTCACCGTTGGTTTTTCTTTGTACAATTTCCACTTCACCTCTTAAGGAAATTAAGTTGAATTTGTCATTCGTGATGTGTTAGCAAATCATGTGATAGAATGATGGTTCATTCCATCTGTCTCAAACAAAAGGTTAGAAAAGTTATAAAAAATACATAAGTGTAACGCCCCGACCCCAGCTACCCAGAGTCGGTGCATTAATTACATAACATTGGCATGATCACAAGAAAGATCAAATCCCGAAAGACCGATTGGTTTAGTATCCTTGGAAACACTAGATATAATCATAAAGTTTTACATTACATTTCAAAGTGAAAAACTACTACAACAACAATGTCTTGATATCCACACTATTAACCCCTCATAATATCCCTGCAAGTCATTCATAATTTACTTCTTCACTACCTGGGAAAAATAAAACATAGAAAAGGGGTGAGCTCAAATGCCCAGTAAGGATAACAATATAGCGGAACATTCATAATAAGCATAAACATTTAAGGCAATGAATTACTAAAACAAAAGCCTTTTAAAATTGAACTTCAACATAGTATGGAAAAAATAAAAATGAAATAATGCCATTTACTTATTCACATGGATATTCTACTAATCGAATAATCACATACAATATCAATAACCACTTTCATAATGTTGGAATGCATAATGCCAGACTATCATAACCACATAGCCAAGGCCTCGTGCCAAGACTACAAATAAGATTTTGTCAAGGCCTTGTGCCAAGACACTAGTTTGTCTCATGAGACCTACCGATGCATCGAGGAGCTATAGCAGGCTCCACCCGTCACTTATTAAGTCCAATGCATTCCCATATGAAAAGGTTTAAACATAACATAAACATTCGTATTAAAACTAGCATACGAAATGTCAATACTTTCACAATAAACTATGAATGGTATAAAAATAGCACATCCACAGTCAAACATATCACAAAACCTTCAATACAATATAGAAGTTTTGTATCATAATGAATCAACTTCAAATAATCTTAAAATCCATCAAAGGATGTTGACATAGATGAAATCAAAATTCTTTTTAAAGAAATATCTCCTTTTATTTTGAAATCATTTAAGATACATATAAAATAAAACATTTTCTTTGAAAATATTATTATAAGCTTGTAAGGAAAGCTTTGACGATTTTATAACGGCGGAAAATAACCGCACCCGCCGTATAAGTAAAAAAAACATTCTTATCTTAATTCTGTCGAAAAGGTTAAAAAGGACCTTGTTTTGAAAACGACGGAAAGATTCCTTTATAAACCTCTTACAAAAAGTCAAACAAGGGTATAAATGAATTTAACCCATATTCTTGTAAATAATAAATATGTTTTGAAATACATTTCGAAGAAACATGGATGTGGATGATAAAGAAATCCCAGTAGATTATTACGTATAAACAACCTCGGATAATGAAGAGATTGTGAAATAACCCTTACCTTGTACTTTTCCTTGGTTGGGGTAGGTTAACCTCCTGTATAATTGTGAAATAATTGTTATTAAATTATACAAGAATCATATACATTAATATGATATCATATATGATCTTTTAACATTGCTTTATTAATAATATCTTAGTATTATCGTCGTTTCGGGTGATAATCGATTCGTTCTTCTTAAATGTTAGGTTACGTAAGACATGTTTGTAATGGATAGATTATATCTTATTCATAATCAGAATGATATTAACATTATTTTTAACCCTAAAATGAGAATAATACTTGAATGGATATGATGGAGAATGAATCTTATCGCGTTCGTGGAGACGGTAGTCCGTACGTACGCACGAACGCTACTTCCATTTAATTTTTATTTTAAAATAATCAAATCCAAATGATACATAGGTATATTACTATTTCAGTATAATATAATATTTTATATATGTTACTTAAGTTCATTAACACCATCCTTTATACGTTCCATGTGTGATATGAACGAGTCATATCATTTTAAGGGGGCGCTAGTCCGCACTTCCTCAAATGAAATTATCGTATGTATATACAACATGAAACGAATAATGGTATGAAATAAAATGGAATTAAAGAAGCTTATATATCATTAATATCATATTTAATTACAGTTCCATCATAATGGCCACCATGAGAGGTGGTAAGATGTATTTGAACAATCATCGTTTCGTGAGGCATTAGTTTGCCATCCACAGAAACATTATGTTCATCATCCATTAGATGGAGTTGTGTGTATGTGTAGTTTGAATCCTTCTTATAACAACATCCTAGTATATTGTGGATACTGGTGTTGTTACAAAAGAAAGTAAATAAAAAGAGTTTGGGGGTTGGAGAAGCAAAATAAATGAAAATAATTTAAGAGAAATCGTTACCTTTAATTTAGGTAACTCACTTTGGTTGGAACCAAAGGACTTCTTGAAATGATTTCTGCCTAAGGGGAAGCTTCAAGGAGGAGGAGAGGGATGTGGGGAGCTTAGTTGGGCAGAGTTTGGACGAGCCAAGTGGCTTGAGAGGTGTGAGGAAAAGAGAAGGAGGAGTGCCCTTTTATAAGAGGGGTGAGGGGCACCTTTGGAAAAGCTAGAAATATTAATTTATAATAAATTCATATTCGGTTTCTAAAGGCTCCAAAGTTGACTATTCAAAGGTTAAGGTGGGGATAGGTCGAAAACCACTCAACCAATAGAATTTAGACAGGTTTGGGTACTTATATTAACCTTATCTTTAAGTATTAACTCTAAGTTAATTAGTTTCACTTTTACAATGTCTCTTTGTATTTTTATATAATATGGTTAATAAAAATACTATATACATCCAAGCGACCCCCAAGTGGTCCATTAATGATTAACCTATCATAATATAAGTCTCTTGGCCGAACCGTAGATTTTTAGGAATTTAATATCAATTAATAATATAATATTTGTTTTAAGAACTCTTTTATGTCAATTTTGACACTATTCAATAGTTGATTTTTTTGAAACTCATAACAGATTGATTACTTCGAACAAAGTCCATTAAATCAATCCTAATATATCATATTAGCCTAGAAAAGTAGTTTAATTCATTAAAAGTTTCATATTATATTTATTTGGGTATTTATAATATCAATTATTTTAATTTTTCACTATTATAGTAATTACTGCATCATCATTGTGTCATAAATAAAATAAATTATTTAATGTCTAAAAATTATAAATAAAATATCATTATGTAGGAAATCTTTTTAGATTTCTAATGAATATTTATAATCTAAAATCCAACATATATAACCCTATGTAAAAATTGTTGTTCTAAAAGATATATGCTTGTGTCATTTTTGTATTCATTTTAACTAAATTAAAATAAAGTGTCATTATCACTTACAAGTGGATCCATGGGGTCCCAAAATTGACACAAAGATGTCCATGGTCGACCATCTATCAACCAATAGGGTTAAGACACGTTTTTAGGGTAATTTAGTATTATTATAATATTATTTTTTTTAACCCTTATTTACTGGATTTACCCTTAACCATGGTAAATAAAATATTTACCGCAATAATTATTCAAAATGTATAAAAATAAAAGTTACCTATTTACACAATTTGAACATCCTGATTCCAAATATGGAATCCATTTTCCTAAATTCAAAACACAGAAGTGGCAGAAATTAATTTAAAATTAATTCCCGCTGTCAAAACAAAAAGCGTGTTTTTAAGAGATAATAACTATCAAAAGATTGACACTTGTTTATGTTTGGTTTAATTGTAAAATTATGTCCAATGACCAACATTATATTAAATGGTAAAAATATATTCTAAATATACTTTAAAACCACTAAAATTCATAATTTATTACTATTAATTATTTTGATTAAAAAAGTTGTTTTTAATTAAAATTTAGTAATTTTCACTATTCATCAAAATATGAAAGTTATCCAAAAAGTACCAAAATTTAACCCTAGGCTAATTTTGATATTCCGTATCCAAAAATGAAGTCCATTTTGAAATATAAAATATATATGATTTCAAAAAGTAGGTATTACTATTCACAACGGCTAGTTTAATTAGTTGTGGTGTGTGTTAGAACTCGAGGTTGCGTACAACACACGCTATCGCATTATTCGAAGGAAAGCGTACCGTGGAAGCTTGGGATGTTTCATTTTAATTTTTTTTTTTGATGTCCCCATTTAGTCAAAAAGTTTAAAATATTGTATTTAAAAAGGGTTCACTATTAAAAGTTGATAAAAGTGCAATAATGAAAATGAATTTGTTCTTGCATTATATCTAAGAAACTCATAATATGGATTCTAAAATTATAAGGATTATATAAAGTTTAAAATTTAGATAATACTATTCATAACCTCTTTTGAATGGATTTTTTTTTGTAATTCATGGTGTGATTGAACTCGGTGTAGCGTGTAGTGCAAGTTATTGAATTATTTTGAAGAAATAACACACTATGAAATCTTGGGGTGTTACATTCTCCCCTCCTTCAATAAATTGCGTCCTCGCAATTTTAAATTGTTCTTCGAAAATAAAAGGTTGAAAATAGAAAATATCTTTGTGGGAAAACCCACATCGGAAATTTGGTTACTAAAATTTAGTCTTAATATGAGGAAAAGAGAAATGAAAGGGTCACCACCAAATTATGATCTCGATTAGGAGAACATTGGTGGCAATTATAGACATATAATTGGAGGAAAAACGTAAATATTTATAGGTATTGATTGAGGTCATCAATCACAAACAAGTGTAAAATTGAGGTCCTTAAATTCATCAATCTATGATGATTTGAAATACCATCGGTTCAACAAAACATAGGGTATTAGGATAACACATTTTTGACGTTTCAAAATATCATAGTTGAAATCCCACATCGAAAAATGAATTAATGAGGCCTCTATTTTAAACAAAGGGTGGAAAGTATGAAGATTACCGAACATAACACATACTAGGGTTCCATGTAGGAAAATATGGATATGGAGGAGAAATCTAACCATCAATTATCTGATGGAGAGTGGTAGAGAACATGGCTATGAAAAGGCCAAAAATCCCAAAGCCATAAATTGGTGATGATTTAAGGTACCATCTAGGACAACATTTTTGTTCTAAGTTCCTTTTATTAATGTTGAGGAATTTATTTATGAGATTGGATAAGATCATAAGGAGATATACTTACTTTATAATTAGAGTTTTATCCATTAATAAATTTCTACCACAAACTCATCTTTCACTCTAAAAGATAATAGAACGTAAAAATTCTATTTACACTATTCATATAGGGTTCCAAAATAAACGAATTTATAATTCATCTACAAGATCTTTTAATAAAAACTACATTATTTAATCCAGGACATCTCGTGGGCCAGTGGTAGGTGATACACCCTTGTCGCCCTTCGGTTGCGGGATCAAGTCACGCAGCCTTGCCGGACGCGACGGGTTGCCGCCCGACCTCCGGGTTTTCCTTTTATGGTAATCCAAAATAATCCAAACTAGAACTATCCAAAATACTTCTGTCCAAACTCACAGTCCACCATTTATAAGGAAGGTAAACATAATATAGATCCTTTTTACCCCGTAATAGCATATGAATACCTTCATCATGTATTCTTTTAATACACTGAAACATCCCGAATTACCATATTCCTTATTGATTACATTCATGCTCCCTTATTTCATATAGAAAGCTGGATATACTTCATTAATCCAAAAATGTTTTAAACCCCAAATCATTAATCAGTTCCAGGGTAGTCAAGAATATCCAATATAATTTATCCAAAACAATCACATATTATTCCAAAATCACTACCTCAGTATCAGAACTATATTATGATTTATCATTCTCTTAACCATATATTTTCCAAAAATTTATTCTGCTATTGAGTCACTTTTCATTGTTCCACACAATCTCAAGTCCTTAATGAAATAGTACTGCAGTACAATCCTTATATACTCCATAATTATTATAACAAGTACATTGTTGATACAACACTCAGTTGACATAATCAACATAAGAACTCTAATCATTCCTCTTCATCTGTGGTAGTATCATAACTTGATTATTATCCAATAACATCATTTGCGGCATATTCTGATGACTGGGACATAGGTTCGCGTAGTGTCCAAACTCCTTGCAAATGAAGCATTGTACATTTGAAACCATTTTCTTACCCTTGCAGTCACGTACTTTGTGCCCTTTTCTTCCACACTTATAACAAACTCCCATTCCTTTCAGGCAAGTTCCAGGGTGTTTCTTTCCAGAGTTACCACATATGGGAAAATTCTTTTTTTCCCTTTTCCCTTTATCCATCTTTCTCTCTTCCATCCTTTTCTTCTCTTGATTCCCTTCAAAGACATAGGACTCAGTAAACTCTTTACTTATCTTATCAACACATGATATTATTTCTTCATATGATGATAATACATGGGAGACTATTTCTCTTATAAATTCTAGCTTAAGACCATGAAAGATATGATCCTTCCTTCTCTTTGGATCATGTGCATTGCTGGAGTCCTCATTCCTTCTACTGGGCGCCATTTCTAAACAATGGCATAAACTAGATCAGTTTATGAATCAAAATACATAATCCCATACTTATAAAACACTTAACATAAATTGAACTATTTATGGATATAATCCATAATCATAAAAATGTTTTCTTTGAGGAAGTATATACTCATAAACCCTTCATAATGATTTGTAAAGATAATGAGAGTTATCCTAAGCATATCCCCCGGGTGTGTCGTAACCAAGAGTGCAGCAAGGCCCGTTGTCGTGCACCAGTTCCCGTTCGAGTCTAGCTCAAAGCGGTGTTTTCGGGTTTTACCCCTAGGTACATCTGTGCCAGAGCCGCCTCTACCTGCTCGTATCCAGACAGGGATGTATTGCTCGGAAAACTCACAAAATCTCCACAATACCAAAATTCTAGGAAGTTCTTCTATACTAATCCTCAAAGTTCATCTTAGGTCTACGTGCTCTAATCAGAGTTTATCTAAATCTAGTTTCCAAGGTTTGTACTAAACTTCCTCTGATACCAACTGTAACGCCCCGACCCCAGCTACCCAGAGTCGGTGCATTAATTACATAACATTGGCATGATCACAAGAAAGATCAAATCCCGAAAGACCGATTGGTTTAGTAGCCTTGGAAACACTAGATACAATCATAAAGTTTTACATTACATTTCAAAGTGAAAAACTACTACAACAACAAAGTCTTGATATCCACACTATTAACCCCTCATAATATCCCTGCAAGTCATTCATAATTTACTTCTTCACTACCTGGGAAAAATAAAACATAGAAAAGGGGTGAGCTCAAATGCCCAGTAAGGATAACAATATAGCGGAACATTCATAATAAGCATAAACATTTAAGGCAATGAATTACTAAAACAAAAGCCTTTTAAAATTGAACTTCAACATAGTATGGCAAAAATAAAAATGAAATAATTCCATTTACTTATTCACATGGATATTCTACTAATCGAATAATCACATGCAATATCAATAACCACTTTCATAATGTTGGAATGCATAATGCCAGACTATCATAACCACATAGCCAAGGCCTCGTGCCAAGACTACAAATAAGATTTTGTTAAGGCCTTGTGCCAAGACACTAGTTTGTCTCATGAGACCTACCGATGCATCGAGGAGCTATAGCGGGCTCCACCCGTCACTTATTAAGTCCAATGCATTCCCATATGAAAAGGTTTAAACATAACATAAACATTCGTATTAAAACTAGCATACGAAATGTCAATACTTTCACAATAAACTATGAATGGTATAAAAATAGCACATCCACAGTCAAACATATCACAAAACCTTCAATACAATATAGAAGTTTTGTATCATAATAAATCAACTTCAATTAATCTTAAAATCCATCAAAGGATGTTGACATAGATGAAATCAAAATTCTTTTTAAAGAAATATCTCCTTTTATTTTGAAATCATTTAAGATACATATAAAATAAAACATTTTCTTTGAAAATATTCTTATAAGCTTGTAAGGAAAGCTTTGACGATTTTATAACGGCGGAAAATAACCGCACCCGCCGTATAAGTAAAAAAACATTCTTATCTTAATTCTGTCGAAAAGGTTAAAAAGGACCTTGTTTTGAAAACGACGGAAAGATTCCTTTATAAACCTCTTACAAAAAGTCAAACAAGGGTATAAATGAATTTAACCCATATTCTTGTAAATAATAAATATGTTTTGAAATACATTTCGAAGAAACATGGATGTGGATGATAAAGAAATCCCAGTAGATTATTACGTATAAACAACCTCGGATAATGAAGAGATTGTGAAATAACCCTTACCTTGTACTTTTCCTTGGTTGGGGTAGGTTAACCTCCTGTATAATGGTGAAATAATTGTTATTAAATTATACAAGAATCATATACATTAATATGATATCATATATGATCTTTTAACATTGCTTTATTAATAATATCTTAGTATTATCGTCGTTTCGGGTGATAATCGATTCGTTCTTCTTAAATGTTAGGTTACGTAAGACATGTTTGTAATGGATAGATTATATCATATTCATAATCAGAATGATATTAACATTATTTTTAACCCTAAAATGAGAATAATACTTGAATGGATATGATGGAGAATAAATCTTATCGCGTTCGTGGAGACGGTAGTCCGTACGTACGCACGAACGCTACTTCCATTTAATTTTTATTTTAAAATAATCAAATCCAAATGATACATAGGTATATTACTATTTCAGTATAATATAATATTTTATATATGTTACTTAATTTCATTAACACCATCCTTTATACGTTCCATGTGTGGTATGAACGAGTCATATCATTTTAAGGGGGCGGTAGTCCGCACTTCCTCAAATGAAATTATCGTATGTATATACAACATGAAACGAATAATGGTATGAAATAAAATGGAATTACAGAAGCTTATATATCATTAATATCATATTTAATTACAGTGCCATCATAATGGCCACCATGAGAGGTGGTAAGATGTATTTGAACAATCATCGTTTCGTGAGGCGTTAGTTTGCCATCCACAGAAACATTATGTTCATCATCCATTAGATGGAGTTGTGTGTTTGTGTAGTTTGAATCCTTCTTATAACAACATCCTAGTATATTGTGGATACTGGTGTTGTTACAAAAGAAAGGAAATAAAAAGAGTTTGGGGGTTGGAGAAGCAAAATAAATGAAAATAATTTAAGAGAAATCGTTACCTTTAATTTAGGTAACTCACTTTGGTTGGAACCAAAGGACTTCTTGAAATGATTTCTGCCTAAGGGGAAGCTTCAAGGAGGAGGATAGGGATGTGGGGAGCTTAGTTGGGCAGAGTTTGGACGAGCCAAGTGGCTTGAGAGGTGTGAGGAAAAGAGAAGGAGGAGTGCCCTTTTATAAGAGGGGTGAGGGGCACCTTTGGAAAAGCTAGAAATATTAATTTATAATAAATTCATATTCGGTTTCTAAAGGCTCCAAAGTTGACTATTCAAAGGTTAAGGTGTGGATAGGTCGCAAACCACTCAACCAATAGAATTTAGACAGGTTTGGGTACTTATATTAACCTTTTCTTTAAGTATTAACTCTAAGTTAATTAGTTTCACTTTTACAATGTCTCTTTGTATTTTTGTATAATATGGTTAATAAACTTACTATATACATCCAATCGACCCCCAAGTGGTCCATTAATTATTAACCTATCATAATATAAGTCTCTTGGCCGAACCTTAGATTTTTAGGAATTTAATATCAATTAAAAATATAATATTTGTTTTAAGAACTCTTTTATGTCAATTTTGACACTATTCAATAGTTGATTTTTGTGAAACTCATAACAGATTGATTACTTCGAAAAAAGTCCATTAAATCAATCCTAATATATCATATTAGCCTAGAAAATTAATTTAATTCATTAAAAGTTTCATATTATATTTATTTGGGTATTTATAATATCAGTTATTTTAATTTTTCACTATTATAGTAATTACTGCATCATCATTGTGTCATAAATAAAATAAATTATTTAATGTCTAAAAATTATAAATAAAATATCATTATGTAGGAAATCTTTTTAGCTTTCTAATGAATATTTATAATCTAAAATCCAACATATATAACCCTATGTAAAAATTGTTGTTCTAAAAGATATATGCTTGTGTCATTTTTGTATTCATTTTAACTAAATTAAAATAAAGTGTCATTATCACTTACAAGTGGATCCATGGGGTCCCAAAATTGACACAAAGATGTCCATGGTCGACCATCTATCAACCAATAGGGTTAAGACACGTTTTGAGGGTAATTTAGTATTATTATAATATTATTTTTTTAACCCTTATTTACCGGATTTACCCTTAACCATGGTAAATAAAATATTTACCGCAGTAATTATTCAAAATGTCTAAAAATAAAAGTTACCTATTTACACAATTTGCAAATCCTGATTCCAAATATGGAATCCATTTTCCTAAATTCAAAACACAGAAGTGGCAGAAATTAATTTAAAATTAATTCCCGCTGTCAAAACAAAAAGCGTGTTTTTAAGAGATAATAACTATCAAAAGATTGACACTTGTTTATGTTTGGTTTAATTGTAAAATTATGTCCAATGACCAAAATTATATTAAATGGTAAAAATATATTCTAAATATACTTTAAAACCACTAAAATTCATAATTTATCACTATTAATTATTTTGATTAAAAAAGTTGTTTTTAATTAAAATTTAGTAATTTTCACTATTCATCAAAATATGAAAGTTATCCGAAAAGTACCAAAATTTAACCCTAGGCTAATTTTGATATTCCGAATCCAAAAATGAAGTCCATTTTGAAATATAAAATATATATTATTTCAAAAAGTAGGTATTACTATTCACAACGGCTAGTTTAATTAGTTGTGGTGTGTGTTAGAACTCGAGGTTGCGTACAACACACGCTATCGCATTATTCGAAGGAAAGCGTACCGTGGAAGCTTGGGATGTTTCATTTTAATTTTTTTTTGATGTCCCCATTTAGTCAAAAAGTTTAAAATATTGTATTTAAAAAGGGTTCACTATTAAAAGTTGATAAAAGTGCAATAATGAAAATGAATTTGTTCTTGCATTATATCTAAGAAACTCATAATATGGATTCTAAAATTATAAGGATTATATAAAGTTTAAAATTTAGATAATACTATTCATAACCTCTTTTGAATGGATTTTTTTTTTGTAATTCATGGTGTGATTGAACTCGGTGTTGCGTGTAGTGCAAGTTATTGAATTATTTTGAAGAAATAACACACTATGAAATCTTGGGGTGTTACAATAAGTCCATCTATAGTGTGATTAATCATATATGTTTCCTAAAATAGACTTATAATTCATATATCATACTGCTTAATATAATAAAACTAGTTTCTACTAAACAAGGACTTCCTGTAGGCCAGTGGTAGGTGATAAAGGCCAGTCGCACTTCGGTTGTGGGTTCGATTCCCACATCCTTATCCGACGCGATGGGCTGTCGCTCGTCCTGCAGGTTGTCCTTTTTCTAAAACTACATTACTATAACATCCCATCAATAATATCGAAAAAAGTTCTATCCTTAAACAATACTAACTTATGTACAACATAATCATTTCCAATCTTTAGGCTTATCCAAAATACTGCTGTCCAATCTCATATTATAGTGAAAACAATTACCAAAGAGTTCATATAACAAGCATGTTAATACCATCGTTGATCCCCGTATATCATGAGATATGCCTTGTTTGTCACATTCCAAACATTCGAAGGCCTTAATCATGTATTCTCTTGAAAAATTAATACCCATTGAATCTTAGTGAAAACACGAGTGCTGTCAAAAGTTAACTCTTTTCACATACCAAAACCTCAAACCATGATATAACTATTTCCTTATATCAGTCATGAGCTCATGAATACTGTCAAACATTTCATTTTCTCCTTATCCCTTCATTATGCGCTTATCATCTTTCTTCCAAAAAATATCTCAATCACTTCCCATGGTTACCGGTACCATAAAATTATTGAAAACCACAATAGACCAATACATAAATATTCTAATATTCCATGATACTCTATACAACATTATTTTGGAATCCCATTAAATAAACAGTTAATCATTGCACCACATCGTTTTCATATTCAACATCACCAATAGTGATCACATGTGACTTCCCTTTGTCCTTTTCCTTAAGTGGTTGCTCATGTCGATCATCACTAACCCTTGGATTAGGGAATTTATTAGCATAATACCCCCATTTCATTGCACTTGAATCATTGAAGTGTTGGTGGTGCATTATCTGCAGTCTTTTCTTTACTCACATCATTAGAAACCCTTTTTCCATTACTTTGACACTCAGCTGCTCGATTACCTTCTTTTCCTCACTTAAAACATTTTGTAGTCCCTTTAAGACAATCTCCACCATGCTTCTTTCCACACTTTGAGCATAAGGAAACATTCATCATCTTTTCACCGTTATTCTGAGATTTCTCCTTGAACTCCATCTTTCGTTTCTTGTCAAAACTATGAGATGGATAAGTAACACCAACTTCCATTTCTACCTTGATAGCACAACGCAAAATTTCTTCATAGCTACTGAAGTCTCTTATAGATAATTCCCTTCGAAGACTTGGTTTTACGCCACTGAAAAATCGATCAACCTTACTTTCAGGTTGGATGATAAAGCAAGATGCATACCTTGCAATCCTTGTAAAATTCATCTCGTATATACCAACAGATTCATCATCCTTTTTCTTTAGTTCATGAAAATCCTTCTCCATCATTGTACTTAGAATACGAGGGAAGTAATTATTGAAAAATAAGTTCTTGAACTCGTCCCATTCCATGGACTCAATTTCAACTCTTGGCCTCGTATTCTTGATAAGAATCCACAATTGATCAGCTTCACCTTCCAAACGATATACTACTAAGATGACTTTATCATGTTCTGAACATTTAATAACTGAAAATATCTTTTCAGTAGTACTGATCCATTGTTCAGCAACAAGTGGATCAGAAGACCCACTGAAAGAAGGTGGACGTTGTCTCATGAAGGAATCAATAGAATATTGCTCCCTTCTCTGCTCATTTGGAAGTCCAGAATGATTCATAGCTTGTGTAAGTATAGAAATAATATTTTTCACTCCATCTCCCATAAAATTTGTTCGTTCAGGGGTACAATCATTGCATTGTCCATTACATTGATCAAGACGGTTCCTTCGGGTTCCAGCCATCGTCTAAAACCCAAAAATAATAGTGTGAGAGGGAAAAATCATTCTAGGGAAAACAATATAATAAAGGGGGAGTACCTTCAATATCTAACATCTTAGGTTTAATTCTAAGATCTTTAGCGCAATTCTAGGACTATAACCTATACTTATACTTAACCTTAGGGGCATCCGTAGACATACCTTAGAAATATCTCTAGGGATCTCACTAAAGTTCTCGCATCCTAGTTTCAAAAGGTTGACAAAACATTTCCTCTGATACCAACTGTAGAGACCCGAAGAATGACGTACAAGACCATTACATTACTTTTTCGGAATACTTATTACATAACAAAAACATACACAAAAGGACCGTAATAGTTTAGTGTCTTTGGAAACTCGGAATGTAATCTTCTAAATCATGGTGAAAGATCTTCAACATCTCCCACAAAGATCATCCCCTTTTTTTTCTTACCTAAAACCATTATTTATATCCTGGGGAAAAGAAAACATAAAATGGTGAGCTCAAATGCTTAGTATGGGTAAACAAAAGAAAAATCACATCATTTTCATAAGAACATAACATTTTGGAAGTCCTAACCTGCAAAAGAGATCATAATATCATAACATCGGATAAATCATAGTAGTAAAATGTAATCCCAATAATCATAAAATAAATCATTAAATATTGTGGCATACACACATAATCATAGATAATAATTTCTTATTAGTCAAGACTCATTGCCAAGTCTATGTTTGTGGACAAAGTCCATTTCTGAACCGAGTTCACTCCTCGTTTCAGTCCTGCTTCACTGAACCCGTTTAACCTACTGTTCCAGTCATGTCTATCTCATGAGATATAAAATCATTACCAAATTCATTGGAGGGAGATATAGGTCCCACCCATCTCATAATGATACCATTCTTATGTGTGCCACAAAATCATAAACCATACATCATAGTATAACACATGAAATAAAAATTGGAATATTAAACATCGTGACATCATAAAACAATTCATATAAGATAAAGGAATTCATAAAAATAATTCCATCACAACATAATAAAATCAATTTAATAATAGGGATAGAAACAGAACCCTTTTTTATCTTAGATGGAATTGTTTTTGATAAAACACTTGAACTCCATTCTTGAGGAAAATATCCTTTCTACTTCAAAAACACTTTTACTTTCTTAACATGTAATAAAATTCTAAACTAAATGAATTTGATTAAATATAAACTTGAATAATTTTAAAGGAATCTTCTTGTAAATAATTTTTTAAAAATCCATTCATTCCATATAAGTTAAAAAACATTCTTCTCGTACTTTTGTCGGAAAAGTCAAAAAGTACCTCGTACGAAAAATGACAAAAGATTATATTCATATATTTTACTAAAAACTCACCGAAGGGTAAATTTGTATATAAACTATTTTAAAAGGATATAAATATTACATATTGAGAAAACATGGATGTGGATGATAAAAAACACCCCACTAAATTTCAAAGTATAAACAATCTCGGATAAAAATGAGATTGTGATATTATCCCTTACCTTAGGTCCGATTAGCTTCATAACTATCCAAAACTCCTGTATAATGATTTAAATAATGTTATTGACTTATTCCATAATCATCATTATTGTTATTATATCATATATGGTCATATTCTTAGCTTCTTATTAGTAATATTTCATTACTACTTGTTATTCAGGTGTTTATTACTTTTGTTCTTATACATGTTTTGTCGAATAAATTTTTATTCTTATCTTTAGGTTATAGATACCTCATTTACATAATGGTATTAGTGTGATATATATCATATTCATTCATTCAATTCATTTATATAATCATTTTTCAATGAAGATCATGTAGAACGAGTCACATCACATCATGGAGACGGTATTCCGTACGTATGCACGAGTGATGATATCATTCCTATGGTCGTGGAATTGTATTGGAGTGTATGTACACTATTTCAGAATCAATATCACTTTATAATAGTCATATATAGTCATTATTTACACCATTATACCCATCCAAGTAAGGTGGTGGTGGAAAATAGATTACACCACGGCGTGGAGACGGTATTCCGTACGTACGCACACGCAGTGATTTCATTTTACGTAGGATGGATAAATGGAGAAATAGGGTTGTTTCATACTTATAATAACATATAAGTATATGAGTGATACTGATGTCATTACTTCATAATGAAACAACCTAAGAAGAAGAAGTGGAAGAAGAAATAATGTTGAACGAATCGGTAATAGACATTACCTCTTCTTTGAAGCGCCTCTTTGAGATCTGTTTTTAGGGCACAAAAATTGGTCTTTGAGGAATACCAGAAACTCTAGGATGTTTCTAGGGAAGTGGAGTAGAGAATTTTTCAGGGGTTGGCCGATCTGGAAGGCTCAATGTGGTGTGAGGAAGAGAGGGAGGGGGTGCCCTTTTATAAGGAAGGATAGGGGCTCCTTTGGAAAACTAAAAATATTGTTATATTATAAAGTCATATTCGGTTTTAAATAGCTCCAAATTGATTTATTTCGAAGATAAGGTAGGTATGGGTCGAAATAATCTCATCCAACAGAATTTATTCTAGTTTAGGTTCCTATTTTAACCTTATCATTTAGATTTAACATTAAGTAATATAATTTTACTTTTACCGTGTTTTCTTGTGTTCTTATACTATAAGGTTAATAAACATACTATAAGAAGCAAAACGAACTCCAAGTTGTTTATTATTAATATATATAACCTTATCTAAGTCATTTTTCCGAACCTTAGATTTTTAGGAATAAAACAAAAATTACTAATATAATATTTGTTTTAAAAACTATTTTATGTCAATTTTGACACTATTTTGTAATTGATTTTTTTGAAACTCATAACAGAATTATTAGTTCAAAAAAAGTTAATAAAATCAATAATAACTTGTAATATTAACCTAGAAAATTAGTTGAATTCATAAAAAGCCGCAAATTATATTTATTTGGGTAATTATAATATCAATTATTCTAATTTTTCACTATTATGGTAATTACTGCATCATCATTGTGTAATAAATAAATTAATTTATTTAATGTTTAAAAATTATAAATAAAATATCATTATGTAGTAAATCTTATTATCTTTCTAATGAATAGTTACAATCTAATTTATCTCATGTATATCTCTATATTAAAAATGTTGTAGTAAATAAACATTGATTTTAACTCTTTTAACTCTTCTTCGAATTAAATAATAATAAATGTCATCATCTAATCCATGTGGGCCTAAATGGTCATATATTATTCATAAGATTTTTTTTGGTCGAATTAAACTTATCCAATATAATTAGGACATGTTTTAGGGTAATAATAATAACATTTGAACCCTTAATTACCCTATTTACTTTTAACCGTGGTAAAAAAGTAAAAAGTTACTATTCACCAAAAATTATTTTTATCTCATTGAACAAAATTTTACATACTGACATCAACTGTGTCGCTCGGATTTTTGAAATTCCATTCACAGAAGCAGTAAAATTATGTTTTATGAAAAATTCATTTTTTTAACTACCACTTAGTGGTTTCACAATTCATCAAAAAATTAATGTTTCCAGAAAAATTCCAAAAAATAGGCCTAAGATATATTTGAGATTATGAAATAAAAAAGGATTTCTATTTTACCAAATTCAAAACATATCATTTGCATTAATTAATTTAAAAATTTATTCCCGTCGTCAAAACAAATAGCATGTTATTAAGAGATAATAACTATCAAAAGATTGACACTTGTTTATATCTGGTTTAAATGTGAAATTACATCCAATGACCAAAATTGTATTAAATTGTAAAAAAATATTGTAAATATACTTTAAAATCACTCAAATTAATAATCTATCACTATTAATTATTTTGATTAAAAAGGTTGTTTTTAATTAAAATTTAGTAATTTTCACTATTCATCAGAAAATGAAAGTTATCCGAAATGTTCCAAAATATCACCCTAAGCTAATTTTGATTTTCCAAATCCAAAAATGAAGTCAATTTTGAAAAATAAAATTTAAAAAATTTCAAAAAGTGGTTATTACTATTCATAACAGCTAGTTTTAATAATATTTTAATAGAATATCGTTGTTTAGTGAGACTAGGTATTGCGTACTACACACGCTATCGAGAAAGGTCGCAATTGCATTTAATGCAAGGCAAGTCAAGGATGCGTTTTGTGCAATATCCTTTTGGTGTAGCATACAACAGAAGACATTAATTAAATTCAAAAGAATATTTTTCATAAAATCTCGGGGTTTTACATTCTACCCCCCTTAAAATGAATTTCGCCATTGAAATTCGTCGGGGTTATAGATGGTTTACTACTCGAATGTTTCTTTAATAGAAAACCACATCATAAAAAGGAATACCAAAACCAATCTTTAAAAACAAAAGTATGAAACCTAACGGTTACCCAAATAAACTAATCACGGGGTTTCCACATAGGTGAAAATATGGATATGGAAGAGAAATCTAACCATCATGTTATGATGGAGAGTGGTAGAGAAAATTGCTATGGAAAATCCAGCAATCACAAAGCCATAAATTTGTGATGATCTAAGGTACCATACGATTCATTAGATATAAGAGCACTAGGAAAACTTTTTTGGTTTTCAAGATCGTTTCCCTAAAGTTGATGAAATTGGAATTAGAAGAAATACTTCCGTGATTTTGGTACAGTCTCACCGTTGGTTTTTCTTTGGAAAATTTCCACTTCATCTCTTAAAGAAATGAAGTTGAATTTGTCATTCGTGATGTGTTAGCAGATCATGTGATAGAATTATGGTTCATTCCATCTGTCTCAAACAAAAGGTTAGAAAAGTTATCAAAAAATACATAAGTCCATCTATAGTGTGATTAATCATATATGTTTCCTAAAATGGACTTATACTTCATATATCATACTTATTAATATAATAAAACTAGTTTTTACTAAACAGGGACTTCCTGTAGGCCAGTGGTAGGTGATAAAGGCCAGTCGCACTTCGGTTGTGGGTTCGATTCCCACATCCTTGTCCGACGTGATGGGCAGTCGCCCGTCCTGCAGGTTGTCCTTTTTCTAAAACTACATTACTATAACATCCCATCAATAATATCGAAAAAAGTTCTATCCTTAAAATATACTAACTTATGTTCAACATAATCATTTCCAATCTTTAGGCTTATCCAAAATACTGCTGTCCAATCTCATATTATAGTGAAAAAAATTACCAAGGAGTTCATATAACAAGCATGTTAATACCATCGTTGATCCCCGTATATCATGAGATATGTCTTGTTGGTCGCATTCCAAACATTCTAAGGCCTTAATCATGTATTCTCTTGAAAAAATAATACCCATTGAATCTTAGTGAAAACATGAGTGCTGTCAAAAGTTAACTCTTTTCACATACCAAAACCTCAAACCATGATATAACTATTTCCTTATATCAGTCATGAGCTAATGAATACTGTCAAACATTTCATTTTCTCCTCATACCTTCATTATGCGCTTATCATCTTTCTTCCAAAAAATATCTCAATAACTTCCCATGGTTACTGGTACCATAAAATTATTGAAAACCACAATAGACCAATACATAAATATTCTAATATTCCATGATACTCTATACAACATTATTTTGGAATCCCATTAAATAAACACTTAATCATTCCACCACATCGTTTTCATATTCAACATCACCAATAGTGATCTCATGTGACTTCCCTTTGTTCTTTGCCTTAAGTGGTGGCTCATGTTGATCATCGCTAACCCTTGGATTAGGTAATTTATTAGCATAATACCCCATTTCCTTGCACTTGAAGCATTGAAGTGTTGGTGGTGCGTTTTCTGCAGTCTTTTCTTTACTTACATCATTAGAAACCCTTTTTCCATTACATTGACACTCTGCTGCTCGATGACCTTCTTTTCCTCACTTAAATCATTTTCTAGTCCCTTTAAGACAATATATACCATGCTTCTTTCCACACTTTGAGCATAAGGAAACATTCATCATCTTTTCACCATTATTCTGAGATTTGTCCTTGAACTCCATCTTTCGTTTCTTGTCAAAACTATGAGATGGATAAGTAACACCAAAATCAATTTCGACCTTGATATCACAACGTAAAATTTCTTCATAGCTACTGATGTCTCTTATAGCTAATGCCCTTCGAAGACTTGGTTTTAAGCCACTGAAAAATTGATCAACTTTACTTTCAGGTTGGATGATATAGCCAGATGCATACCTTGCAATCCTTGTAAAATTCACCTCGTATATACCAAAAGATTCATCTTCCTTTTGCTTTAGTACACAAAACACCTTCTCCATAATTGTACGAAGAATACGAGGGAAGTACTTATTGAAAAATAAGTTCTTGAACTCGTCCCATTCCATGGACTCAATTTCAACTCTTGGCCTCGTATTCTTGATAAGAATCCACAATTGATCAGCTTCACCTTCCAAACGGTATACTACTAAGATGACTTTATCATGTTATGAACATTGAATAACTGAAAATATCTTTTCAGTAGTACTGATCCATTGTTCAGAAACAAGTGGATGAGAAGACCCACTGAAAGAAGTTGGACGTTGCCTCATGAAGGACTCAATAGAATATTACTCCCTTCTCTGCTCATTTGGAAGTCCAGAATGATTCATAGATTGTGTAAGTTTAGCAATAATATTTTTCACACCATCTCCCATAAAATTTGTTCGTTTAGGAGGACAATAATTGAATTGTCCATTACATTGATCAACACAGTTCCTTCAGGTTCCAGCCATCGTCTAAAACCCAAAAATAATAGTGTGAGAGGCAAAAATCATTCTAGGGAAAAAAACATAATAAAGGGGGAGTACCTTCAATATCTAACATCTTAGGTTTAATTCTAAGATCTTTAGAGCAATTATAGGACTATAACATATACTTATACTTAACCTTAGGGGCATCCCTAGATATACCTTAGAAATATCTCTAGGGATCTCAGTAAAGTTCTCGCATCCAAGTTTCTAAAGGTTGACTAAACCTTTCCTCTGATACCAAATGTAGAGACCCAAATAATGACATACAAGACCATTACATTACTTTTTCTAAATACTTATTACATAACAAAAACATACACAAAAGGACCGTAATAGTTTAGTGTTTTTGGAAACTCAGAATGTAATCTTCTAAATCATGGTGAAAGATCTTCAACATCTCCCATAAAGATCATCCCCTTTTTTTCTTACCTAAAACCTTTCTTTATATCCTGGGGAATAGAAAACATAAAAGGTTGATCTCCAATGCTTAATAAGGGTAAAAAAAAGAAAAATCACATCATTTTTATAAGAACATAACATTTTGGAAATCCTAACCTACAAAAGAGATCATTATATCATAACATCGGATAAATCATAGTAGTAAAATGTAATCCCAATAATCATAACATAAAACATGAAACTTTGTGGCATACACACATAATCATATAGAATCATTTATTATTAGTCAAGACTCATTGCCAAGACTATCTTAGTGGACAAAGTCCATTTCTGAACCGAGTTCATTCCTCGTTTCAGTCCTGCTTCACTGAACCCATTTAACCTGCCGTTCTAGTCTTGTCTATCTCATGAGATATAAAATCAGTACCCAATGCATTGGAGGGATATATAGGTCCCACACATCTCATAATGATACCATTCTTATGTGTGCCACAAAATCATAAACCATACATCGTAGCATAACACATGAAGTAAAAATGGGAATATTAAACATCATGACATCATAAAAAAATTCATATAAGATAAAGGAATTCATAAAAATAATTCCATCACAACATAATCAAATCAATGTAATAATAGGGATATAAACAGAACCCTTTTTTTATCTTAGATGGAAAATAATTTTGATAAAACACTTGAACTCCATTCTTGAGGAAAATATCCTTTCTACTTCAAAAAGACTTTTCCTTTCTTAACATGTCATAAAATTATAAACTAAATGAAGTTGATTAAAAATAAACTTGAAACCTTTTAAAGTAATCTCCTTGGAAATAATGTTTTAAAAATCCATTCATGCCATATAAGTTAAAAAAACATTCTTCTCGTACTTTTGTCGAAAAAGTCAAAAAGTACCTCATACGAAAAATGACAAAAGATTCCTTTCATATCTTTTAATAAAAACTCACCTAAGGGTAAATTTGTATAGAAACTATTGTATAAGGATATAAATATTACATATTGAGAAAACATGGATGTGGATGATAAAATACACCCCAGTAAATTTCAAAGTATATACAATCTCGGATAAAAATGAGATTGTGATATTATCCCTTACCTTAGGTCCGATTTGCTTCGTAAGTGTCCAAACCTCCTGTATAATGATTTAAATAATGTTATCGAATTATTCCAGAATCATCCTTATTGTTATGATATCATATATGGTCATATTCTTAGCTTCTTATTAGTAATATTTCATTACTACTTGTTATTCGGGTGTTTATTACTTTTTGTTCTTATGCGTGTTTTGTCGAAGAAATTATTATTCTTCTCATTAGGTTATAGATAACTCATTTCCATAATGGTATTAGTGTAATATATATCATAATCATTCATTAAATTCATTTATGTAATCATTATCCAATGAAGATCATGTAGAACGAGTCGCATCACATCGTGGAGACGGTATTCCGTACGAATGCACGAGTGATGATATCGTTCCTATTATCGTGGAATTGTATTGAAGTGTATGTATACTATTTCAGAATCAATATCACTTTATAATAGTCATATATATTCCTTATTTACACCATTATACCCATCCAAGTAAGGTGGTGGTGGAAAATAGATTACACCGTGGCCTGGAGACGGTATTCCGTACGTACGCACGCGCAGTGATTTCGTATTCCGTTGGATGGATAGATGGTGAAATAGGGTTGTTTCATACTTATAATAACATATCCGTATATTATTGATAATGATGTTATTACTTCATAATGAAACAACCTATGAAGAAGAAGTGGAATAAGAAATAATGTTGAAAGAATCGGTAACGGACATTACCTCTTCTTTGAAGCGCCTCTTTGAGATCTCCTTTTAGGGAACTGAAATTGGTCTTTGAGGAAGAACAAAACCACTAGGATGTTTATAGGGAAGTGGAGAAGAGAATTTGGCAGGGGTTGGCCGATTTTGAAGGCTCAATGTGGTGTGGGGAAGAGAGGGAAAGGGTGCCCTTTTATAAGGGAGGAGAGGGGTTCCTTTGGAAAACTAAAAGTATCATTTTATTATAAAGCCATATTCGGTTTTAAATAGCTTCAAATTGATTTATTTAAAAGCTAAGGTGGGTATGGGTCTAAATACTCTCATAAAATATAATTTATACAAGTTTAGTTTCCTATTTTAACCTTATCATTTAGATTTAACATTAAGTAATATAATTTTACTTTTACCGTGTCTTCTTGTGTTCTTATACTATAAGGTTAATAAACATACTATAAGTAGCCAAAAGAACCCCAAGTTGTTTATTATTAATATATATAACCTTATCTAAGTCATTTTTCCGAACCTTAGATTTTTAGGAATAAAAAAAAATTACAAATATAATATTTGTTTTAAAAACTATTTTATGTCAATTTTGACACTATTTTGTAATTGATTTTTTTGAAACTCATAACAGAATTATTAGTTCGAAAAAAGTTAATAAAATGAATACTAACATGTCATATTAACCTATAAAATTAGTGGAATTCATAAAAAGTCTCAAATTATATTTATTTAGGTATTTATAATATCAATTATTCTAATTTTTCACTATTATGGTAATTACTGCATCATCATTGTGTCATAAATAAATTAATATATTTTATGTATAGAAATTATAAATAAAATATCATTGTGTAGGAATTCTTATTAGATTTCTAATGAATATTTACAATAGAATTTATCTTATGTATAGACCTATATTAACAGTGTTGTAGTAAATAAACTTTGATTTTAACTCTTTTAACTCTTCTTCGAATTAAATTATAATCAATGTCCTAATCTAATCCAAGTGGGACTAAATTATCATATATTATTCTTAAGATTGTTTTTTTTCGAAATAAAATTATCCAATAGAATTAGGACAAGTCTTAGGGTAATCATAATAACATTTGTACCCTTAATTACCCTATTTACTTTTAACCGTGGTAAAAAAAGTAAACAGTTACTATTCACCAAAAATTATTTTCATCTAATTGAACCACATTTTTCATACTGACATCAATCGTGTCTCTCGGATTTTAGAAATTCCATTCACAGAAGTGGTAAAATTATGTTTTATGAAAAATTCATATTTTTTAACTACCACTTAGTGGTTTCACTATTCATCAAAAAATGAATGTTTCCAGAAAAATACAAACAATTATGCCAAAGCTATATTTGATATTATGAACTCAAAAATGATGTCTATTTTACCAAATTCAAAACATATAAGTTTCATTAAATAATTTAAAAATTAATTCCTGTCGTCAAAACAAATAGTGTGTTCTTCAGAGATAATAACTATCAAAAGATTGACACTTGTTTATGTCTGGTTTAAATGTGAAATTATATCCAATGACCAAAATTGTATTAAATTGTAAAAATATATTCTAAATATACTTTAAAACCACTCAAATTAATAATTAATCACTATTGATTATTTCGATTAAAAAGGTTGTTTTTAATTAAAATTTAGTAATTTTCACTATTCATCAGAAAATGAAAGTTATCTCAAATGTACTAAAATTTCACCCTAAGCTAATTTTGATATTCCGAATCCATAAATGAAGTCCATTTTGAAAAATAAAATTTAAAAAATTTCAAAAAGTGGTTACTTTTATTCATAACGGCTAGTTTTAATAATATTTTAATAGCATATCATTGTTTAGTGAAACTCGGTATTGCGTACTACACATGCTATCGAGGAAGGTCGCTATTGCGTTTAATGAAAGGAAATTCAAGGATGCGTGTTGTGCAAGATCTTTTTGGTGTAGTGTACAATATAATACATTAATGAAATTAAAAAGAATATTTTTCATAAAATCTCGAGGTGTTACATAGTCTTTGAACAATGATCACATGATTAGTATAAATATAGGACTTTAACAAATCCAATTTACTCAGACAAAAGAAGTGATGGCCTCATCCAGTAGAATTGATCCATACGAAGCCCATTTTTGGAGCTTAGAAAAGAGGTGGCATCCTTGGGTTTTTCTCTTGACCAATCCCAAGCTGAGCATCATCATGTCTAGCTCGAACGTGACCGTATATGGGAAAATTGGAAGTTAATTGAATTTACCACTCGAGCGATGTTATCTGAGCCACCCCAAGAGTCTGTCACCATCACACAACTTACCCTTAGGTCTTATGCGGTTGTTTTAAGGGGTTATGTAACAAATAAGTATTACTATGTACATGTACATTATTTTTTGTATATAATAATGCATATAATTCTTACTCATTTGTGATACATTGTAAATAGTTTTTAATGTACAAATAGTGTTTTTAGTTATTATTTAATGAAGAAATCTATTCTATTAAATAACGGGATTTTTTAATTAAAAAATATTTTAATAAAATAATAATAATAATATTAAATTAATTTTTATTAAATATAAATGATCTTATAATTTTATGAATACAATTAAATATTTTATTAAGGTTTTAAAGCCATTTCTGTCAAAACCCGTGAATTTTCGATAAATGTCAGGGTTTATTTTAAAAGTTAAAATTCACATATTTAGAAAATTAATTAGATAAAATAAATGTTATTTCTGGAATCAGGATGTCGAATTTATCCAATGGTTAATTTTTTATAATTTTCTGAGACAGTCAAATTTTTGGGTAAAAATTAAATACTGTTGAAATATATAATGTATTTTATGACATCATAATGACCCAAAAGTGATGTAATAAAATACAATGATCTTTATGTTCGGCCAATATATGTTTTAACATTAAAATAATGTGATTTTGGGTTTGTTTGACTTACTTTTCAATGCATTAATGGACCCCTCAAGACTTATTCAACACCTTGCCTTTTTAAATTAATTTCCATGGGAGTGTGACTCACCTCCACATAAGAAACCCTAATATTTTAAGAAGTTCGGACTTTGGCCATATAAAATATTGTTTTACTCTTCCCTTTTCCAAATACCATGGGAAAACACCATGGTATGGTCTGTGGTTTGGTTTAATTTATTATAAGGGATCCCAAACCTAAATAATAACGAATTCTCTCACCTTTCCTATATAAACCCACCCAAGAACCCACTTCCTCCTCACTCAAAAACTTTTAAGTTCATCCAACCTCTTCCCTACTCTCTATAAAATCCTCCCAATGTGCCCCAAGCTACCACGAAGCCTCTCACAAGCCTCTCTCTATCCTTGGAAGCACACTTCCAAGTAAGGGTTTTTTCTTCCTTTCCCATTTTTGTAAATTTTCTTTAAGTTGTATTACCCTTTTAATTTAAATTATGAGTGTTGGGGTATGGATTCTTACCTCCCCCATACTTTCCTCTTATTGTTTTAATGATGGGAGACCCCTTTCTCTCTCATTAAATTCCTCCCATGTACACCCGTTACTATGCCGAAATTCCGAAAGGAACTTCACTCTCTTCTTTTAAATTCAAGCAATAATTTTGTATCCTGAATCTAAATTCCATTACAATTGTTGGGAAATGTATCTATATGAACTCCTTATTGTCCATTAAATGTAAATATAATTAGGAACCCCTTTATGTCTCATTAACCATTTTTATGAATTCTTATGTCACGTCGTTACGCTGCCGAAATCGCACCGATTTTCTAAGCCAATTCCATTGTTTAGTGGATATCATGCCCATTTCTCCATCAAGGGTATCCACCTTTATGCACTTTTACTTATTTATTACAATGCTTCATGTATTTATTTCACATTAAATTATCTTGGAATAAATGATTATTTTTTATGAATCCATGTTTTATGATCCATGTGGCACACTTATGCATGAAATGAAATGTTTAAGAAGGGTGCACCCTTATAGCGCTCCAATGAATTGGGTAAAGTGTAGTATCATGATACATCATGTGAAATGATTGTTGAATAATTCTAATTCAATTGAAACAAGGGTTTACTCATTCTTTATGTGCACTGAGTATTTACTCATGCTCCATGTGCAATGGGCCTTGGCTCATGCTAATTCCATGATAAGTGTTGTTGCAACATTTCCATGTAATGATTATCATGCTTTATCATGCCTTTATGTTCATGTTTTTCTTATGCGCTATTGATATGACTATTTTCTAACATTTATTGTATTCCTCATGTTATTCCATGCTTACTCCCTTACTGGGCTTTATAGCTCACCATTTTCTTATGCATGTCCTCAGGTTATCCCATGCATTGCCAAGTACGAAGGAATGTAGTGGTCATGAAAAGGACGTTTTCAATAAAGATGTTGTATTTCATATTTTATGTTTTTTATGTAATGATCCTAAGCCCCTAAGACACTAAACCTCTCAATCTTATTTGTTTTATCAAGTGATGTTTAATGTAATAAATCATTTTTATGTTGTAATAAAAAGCTGGGTTGTCACATGAAGTGTGTGAAAGATTAAAAATCCCTGAAAATGATTCCCATAATGTTATGGTTGATGCATATATTTTTATATTAGGTGATTTATTTTTCAACATAACTCTTTAATTATGAAATACACAATATTAACTGATTACATTCCATGTATTTTTCTAGATTTTTTCTTTTTATGGCGCTCTTGTGGTATTATATCTTTCATTTCACCTAAATAGTTTTATCAAGTGAACCATATCAATCACTAAATGTTTTTACTAATTTTGGAGATCTCTAAAAGTTACCATTCACTCGTTTTGTGAATGATCATCAAGGTATTAGTATTGTGCCTCTATGATATAGATTTCCTTCATTATTTCATTTATTTTGTCATGTCAGTGATGTTGTCAAGATTATATTATTGATTCGTGATAAAAAGTGTTTTTGATGTTTTAGTGATGTTTTTTGACATGTAATTTATTTAATAGGTACATATCTTGGTTTCCAATCACCTTTGTCAATGGAGGGTTGGTTTAAACCATTTTGGTTTAGGTTTTTATATATAATGATATAATTAGAAGAATTTCATATCATTTTTTATGAATTACATTGGGGGTTTTATTTAATAGTTTTGATATTTGGTTTTAAGGGATATCTTGGAATGATAAGAAATTTTATAGGTGTTTTCATAACAATAGATTTTTCTTGATTTGAAAATGGATTTCATGAACACTAAATATGTTTAGATTTGATTTGAAAAATATTTTATAAATGGTTATCAAGGATTTGAATTGTGTTTAGATTAACTTGTCAGTTTGGGATCCCTGTGTACATCAAGAAAAAGACATAAGCAACCGTAGAGTGTCTGATAGTACAAGTGGTTGTTTCTTGGATATCAACCGACTACAACATGATGTAATATTGGTTGGATGCAACATTTGGCATAGATTATGTTTTTTATTTATATTACCAATTTTATCCTTGGATAGATATCAAATTATAGAGTTATTTTTTATTATGGTGTTTTAATCACATGATTATTTTTTTCATTTATAGTTGCTCACATGTTTTATATGATGTTGTACCACAGTGTATCACAAGATGTTATTTCTTGTATATTTTTTTATTTCATAATTTATGATGTATGTATATGATTTCATGTTTCATCAACAGTACTTGTCGTATTCATAGGTTTATGAATATTAAATGGTTTTATGGAAACCAAAATATAAAATTATTACTAGATGGGTTTTTATTCATGAAAAAGAGTTGTAAAACTATTTATTTATAAAATAATTTTATTGTTTCATTCTTAATATTAGACCATGTGTCGAATCTGTGCTGGTATCTTATTGGGATTGTGTTCGAACACTACTTTTTTGAAAATGGGTTGAATTAGTTGTTTTATTTAGGAATAAATGTAATGTAATGGTATATAATAGCATGTTGGATTCTCTAATTGGGGATTCCTTTGGACCAAGGTGATTTGGAGGTTGTAGATAGTCACATGGAGACATGTAGGACTTGTTTAATTCATAATTTTAATTTTATATCATGTATGGATTTGTTTTTATTGTTCTATTTGTACCTATATTATTCCTTATTTTAGCCTAATAGTGTGTCTTTTTTGGATATATTGAAGGATAATTTCTATTTTCATTGTAAAAACTCATATTGATAGGCTAGCATGTGTGATTTGTCTGGTTAAAATGGAGATGTCTATTAAAATTTGGAATTAGGGATAAATCTCATCCTGAAGTTCGTTTACCCTACACATTTATAGTTATTTTTCATTATTATGTAGTAGTTATAACCATCATGATTATGGTAGTATGTGTTTTTGAGTAGCTGTCCATCTCACTTACGTGTTTTATCATATGTAAACAATGGTGGTCAGAATTGTTTTTTATGAAATTGTTGTGACTTGGTGTTTGTGTTCATTTGAATGAAATACATGGGTAGAATATTTTAATTTTAATTTTCAATCTTAAAGTTGTGTCTTTGGATATCTATATTTCATAATGTATTTTAATTATTATTTCCGTAATGAAATAACAATGATACCTAGTGTATATACTATAATTTTTTAATCATATAAGGTTAGAATGTCTTTTTTTCTTGTGATTATTTGAAAATTACTCATATAAGAGATATCACAAATTTTAGAGTGAGGGATTGAGATGTAGAAGTTATGAGATATCGTCCTCAATTTAATCTTATAGTGGACTATTCCTTAGAACATGCTGTATTATGCACTACTCAAACAATGGGTAATGAGGGTTTATGGAAACCATGATGTCTAGATGACCATATATTAATTTAACTAAGAAGAATCAACCCCTCTTCTATTGAGAAAAGGGAATGAAATAATGTAAGAAGTGTCTTGATCTAATTGAAAGGATCATCAACTTCTTGAATACTTATAAACTCTCTATGGTGGGGTTTTCCACGTATATGCTCTGAGGGAACGAGATGTAGATTGTGGGACTCAATTTTACTAGCTTATTTCAAGATGACATTATCTAGGATTTATTCAAAAAAATCTCAAACCAATAGTTTTATCAAGATATGATATGTTCTTTGAAGACCCAAGAGTTTCTAACCATGGAGTGGGTTGTGTATATTGTTCGGGAGTATACATGTCATTTTTCAAAGATGTTTCATCCTTCCTCGATTCTCATTACTTATGAGTAGCTAGTGGATTGATTGTTTATGTTGGTAATGAGGCATGATATTTGGTTAATGATTATTATCATGTTCATTAAAAACATTTTGGAGGTTATCGATAACGAAGCTAAGGAAAATGAAGGCATAATTCGAAATACATGTTTGGGTGGAGATTCAGTTGGGGAGGTTGTAATCTGGGGTGTATCACCTGTCTATAAAATGATGTGAAACTGTATAATTATTCCTTCATGACCCATATTGATGGATTCATTCAGAAATGATTATATTTTTCTTCTTTTTGGGTGGGTTTCCTAGACACAACATGATGAATTGTGTGGAGTATCTCATGTTTTTCCTCACTATGAATATATTGGACTTTGGAAATGATTTAGTGAAATGATATCATAGGTAATTACGTCTAGATCCACTCCCAACAAGGGTTTTCAGGTAACTATCAAGGTTTCCATAGATGGTGGATATTATTCTCATTCTAAGGGGGATGTTTATGTGACCAATACCAAATTAATTAATGTGTAAGTGTTTTCCACAATGGAAAAAAATGTACCCCCATTTATAATTGGAGGTAAAATTCTTATTTCATATTCAATGGTTCTAGATTTGTATGATGTAGGGTATAATCATTATCTAATATCATCAGTTTGTATTGATGTTTTGGGATTTAGTTAGGAAATTATTTCATGATCAATGGGTCATTCCATGGCTTTGATAAAGTGGTATGAATAAGGTTTCATGATTCCCTCATATTAGGTGGGGATAGACAACATTAATGTAGAGTGGGGATTCTTATTTCCATATATTTTCATATTTGACACAATTATTGATTTGGATTAGATGATAGGTGTTATGAAACATATAGAATTATTTTACTATAATGTTTATTTCTAATATTCATATGGGGGCACTCATGATTTTATGGCGAGATGAACTCTATATAAAGAAGGAAAGGGACATTGGATCCCTATGATGGTGTAAAATTGTGGATGTTGTCAAATATGTTTCTTGATGTAGTTATCCATTTGCAGTGGATATCTTCCTATGTTGGTTTGTGCAGGCCCCAAGGGTTTTTCAAATTATTTTTCTACTTTAATGCCACAAAAATTGGTCCAGTTTACAATTGGCCATCTCCCTAGTATTATTCCCATTTGTATTCCATCATATCAAATAACACATATAGAGTAACTGGTACCGATTTTACATATTGAACAACTAGATTCTAATGGATTAATTCATAAAATCATGTAACCATGGGATTCCCCTCTCCTCTTTCCAAAGAACAATGATGAGATCCTCAGAACATGTCTTGATTATCAAATGTTGAATTAGATGATAGTTTGATACCAATTTCATTTTTCTAGGATTGATTATCATCTCTTACCATCATAGAGAGGCATGATGCTTTTTAAATATTGACCATTTACTAGGGTTACACTAACTAAGGGTCCAAGATGAAGATATACCTTAGAAAGTGTTTAAACACTGGTATAGTAATTTCTGGTTTTGGTCATTCCATTAGGTCAGACTATTGACCATGTGGTGTTTATGGATTTGATGACCTGATTCTTCCACAAGATATTGTAATCTTTTGATTTTCTGTTAATGGATGATTTACTAGTGTTCTCAATGTCATAGTAGTGCATTATAAAACATTTCAATATTATTCCTCAAACATAAAATGATCATTTTTAGTATGTTATGCATTGAAATGTGATTTCTTGATTTAAGAAGTGTAATTTATAAAGCATGTTATATATGAGTGGAGAATCTCAGTGGATCATGAATAATTATATGACTTTTTATTCATGTTTAATCCCATATATGTGTTTCATATTTTAATCTTCTTGATGGTTGGTTGGTTACTATAGAAATGTTGTTCAGTATTTCTCCATTATCCCAACTTCAAGGGAATATTTAACTCATAATGTGTAAAAGCTGAATGTAATGACTACTAAAAGATATCTTTTGAGGATAAAAAGTTGATGATCACTTAAACACAAGTTTTTATTCCTTTATAAAATAGTTATATATATGATTATTTCGTCAATTATTCTGGTATAAATTGGTGGTTTGTCTTCACACAGGGGAATGAGGTTAGGTCCATTGTCTCATTTCATTAATTCCCATATGATAATGACAAAGATACAAAAAATCATGAGTTTCAAGAGGTTATTAATAAACTAAATATGTGGTGATACTACATCATTGGAGAGGGTATTAGTGTGTATTGTTATCATAAGATCATGTAATATAATTTAATAGAGATTGACCTGAACATGAAGTAGATATTATATGTGGGGTACCATTAGAATTATCTTTTTTATATTATGTACACCCATGGGGGAAAACTGTTATTGTTGATGCATTAAGTAGAATTTTAAAACCAAATCCATGATGAATCAGTTGAGGAGTGTTCACTATTGTGTTTATTTTATGAGTTGAGTTCAAGAGTAAAATAAGTTAGTAAACATCTTTTCTTGGCTTTTATGACTGTTGATTAATACTTAAATGAGCATCTTCATCTTGAGTAGGTGATATGCACTGAGTTCTAATGCTTGGGTAAAATCAATTATGGTGGGAACACCTTGGGTGGGTGGTCTCCTGCTCCTAGTGGTTCTTGATTCTTTCATAGTAGGGAGGTTTTCTATTTTCCCTACATGCAGGTGTTGATGGATAGTAGGAACCAATATTTTTGGTTTATTCACTGTAAGGAAAGTAAGATATATCACAACTTGAGACCTCGGTATTGATGGCCATTGATGATATTGATAATTTTAGTGTTTCCATCTTAGTGACATTTTTTTATTGAAATATGTCCTAACACTAGTGCCCTTATAGTTTTTCTAAAGGACATACCCATTCATATAAGGAAGTGGGATGATAATTTCATGGATTTGTTCTTTAGTTTCAACATGGATCCTATCAGAAAGGATGAAATTTGATTAATCATTTATTGAATCATTAAATAAATGCATTTTTACCTATATTGGTTGGGAAAAAGTGGAACATAATGGTGAATTGTTTGTTTGATAAGTATTAGTGATTTATGGGGTTCCCTATAATAATATATCTGAATGGTAACCAAGTTCAACATTGATTTTATTTGAATGGATTATAAATGGAAATGGGTTTCCGTGTAAAACTGTGTATGGATTATCAGCCACATATAGATGGAATGGTAGAGGGGGATATCTTAGTTCATAATGATAAGCTATTGGTTTTTGTTCTTGTTTTTTTGATGATATTAGGCAAATAATTTTCACCTAGTCGAATTTAAAAATAACAATAGTTATCATGGTTTGATAAATACGAGTTCTTATGAAGAACTATATGGGTATATATTTAAATTATAATTATGTTTAGAGGAGTTTGGAGAGATAAACATTAATGGGATAGTATTTCTCAGGATATGATAGAGTTGGTGCAATTGGTCAAGAATTGATTAATCATAACATAGGGTTGTCTATAATCTTATGAAGACCATCATCACCGACCACTAGAATTTGATGATGGTGTTATTATTTTTCTAAGTGTTTCACCTCACTTGGGAAATCAACGGTTTTTTGTTTTGGTTATGTTGTAATTGAAGAATATGATAACCTTCGATATCATTGGATGACTGTAAAAGGAGTCTTATTGGATGGAATTTCCATATTACGTGACATCAATCAATAAGTTTTACATATTTATCATCTATAGAGTTATCAACCATATCCATACCATGTGATTGTATGTGATGATTTTTATATTCATCATAACACCACAATGGTTAATTATTTTTTAGGAATAAGCATCTCGTAGAGGAGCTACATCATATGAAAATTATTCCACTAGTTGGGGGTGCTTTGTCGGTACATTTGGGACAACCACGAGACATAGAAGTTAAATTAAATGTTGAGGTGGTGGTGGATATCACTTTTTGCGCGTACATAAATCTTTTGGAATTATGAGGTTAGTAATATTTTATGGTGGGGAGATTTTAACAATTTGATTCAATTGTCAGATACTCCCTTTTTCATTATTTTTTTTCTTTCATGGGGTTTCCTATGGAAATACAGTTGTTTAATGTCTTCACGGTGTTTAAATATAATGTAATTCTTGGACACTAGGAATTTTTCAACGGTCATATTCCACAAGTCTCGTGTATTACTACAAATGTTTACACTCCATAAAGTGGGTTCACTTCATGTAATTCTCAACGTTATTATTTTTATCCGAGGTAAAACATTTTTGGAATGAATATTTAGTTATTAAATAAAGGACACAAACTAATTAGACACCATATTTTACTACATGTTAATGTTTTTTAGTGAAAATTATGATTTTTTATATTTCAATCCACTTATAACATCCCCCATCACAATTGAGAGTTATCCCTAGGTTATTTTGGGTGATTTTGAAGATCATTTTTCATTTACAGTCACTCATTCAATGATCAATAAATGGGGTTGTTGTTGTATTCCTCTCTAGGTAAGAGATCATTATTTATTTCATTGTTGTTGGCCATGACACTGAATCATATGTGGTTATAATATGGATTCATGATTAGATAGTATTTTTTATCAAACATTATTAGTTTCCATTTGTGAAATGTATTTTGAAGTATGATCTCTTGATTTATACTCATCATTGTCGAAGGCGGATATCATTATACAATTTTTATTTTGATTTTTTATAAAATGGGTTAATTCATTGAATTTATTTTCATTATTAAAAAATATTTTTTTTCATTTAATTGTATTTTTTTTGGTTTTACAGAATTTCATAGAAGGATAAATGTGTTTAAAGGGGGTTTCATTAATGTTGGGGGTATTTTTATTTTGAAATGCTGTTTACAAACACCAATGAATTTTGAATTGGCATTAAAACATGTTTTATAAATGGAGATCACGAATTTAATTTTTTTACAATATTAGTAGTTTGGGAACATTTGGAGCATTAGGAAATAGACAAATGAAATATTATTGTATATGACACCACTTTGGGTTTTTTGTTGAACTGATAGAAAATTGATTGGATTGATATCATTTGGATCAAGTGATTACAACTGTTTTGGTCTCTTTTTATGTCTACTATGAATTATACCATTATATAGAGCCCAAATCATATTGCCATTTATCATTTAGGGATTTTAAATTCATGCTGATTTTGTTTCGTTCATTGTTTCTCACATATTTAATCTTTGGTTTAATTACATGGATTAACGTTATGGTATTTCATGGATATGTGTTTTCTTTCTTATAGTATGATGTATAGATATTCATTCCTATTTTATATCTTCTTGTTATCTTATTCCAATATTTTTGAATATAAGAGGCTGTTCTAAAAAATCAAATGGAAAATGATTTTAAAATGGGTCTGGATTTATTAAAATTAATTGTAAAAGAATATTTGTTTTAATAGGAAAGAATGATGAATTATTGGTATTAGTCATTTTAAAGATTGAATGGTTCTATATTACTTGGATTTTTTCCCACATAATAATTTTTTCCTATGTGTGGTTTTATTTGATTTACTATAGGATAAAGGTAAATTGAAGGGAATCTCGAAGGAATCATTATTCTCTTATCTTCCCTCCCTTTAGTATGGGATGGTTTGGATGTTACATTTGGTCACATATAGATTTTTTATCCTTGTTGGATTCCTAATTTTTCTAGTATAGCTTTTATGGATTGGATTTTATGGATCTATTTTTTCCTATTTTCCTGAACATTGATCTCTGGCTTTGTGTCTTGTTTTTGGTTATATTCAATAATTTTTACTTTATTATTGTATTACCTCACCTTGAGGGGAAGACATAAGTCAATTGTCTATAGTACCATAGTTGGTTTGTTTGATTCCATTTGTCAGATATGCCTTAGGTCAACCACATGGAGGTCTTAGATGATTTTTATGAAGTAATATTAATGTAATATAGTAACACAAATAAATTTTATTAGATTCATAATTAATAATGAAAAAATATTCTAGATTATAGAAAATATGGAAGAATATTAAAATGGTGAAAAATGGAAATTTATTTGATGATTTTAATGGTAGTACATCAATACTTAAAAAGATTGTAGAGATTAAAAACATTAATTGAAAAAAAATCATGATTCAAAATATATATGTTAATATAAAAATAAGAAGGTTAAATAATAAGAAATAGAAATGAAAAAATGAATTGATAGAACATCTGTATATTGTTTAAGAGTATTTTGAGTACCGAATACAGATTTGTACTATGGACAGAGATGTATATGAAGTTGGGTACCATTAATGAAAATAGAGATCAACTATGATGCTAACAATTTTTAAATATATGGAATTACAATATCTAATTTATCATGATGATTAATATTGACTTGTAGTACTATTAATCGTTATTGAGGTGTAAATGAGAAAATATAACCCCGTGGGATCATTGAGAGAGATCGTATGACTAGTTGGTGTAGTATAAACCATGGTTAATTGGTCAGTCATTCTAATAATAGATCATCATAGTTGAATATTAGAAGGAGGGATTGGTGTTAATAACCAATTGAATTTGAGGTACAAACAACTGGAAGTATTTTTTGCAGTGGGGAGAGTTTAGTGGACTCTATTCTATAATACTTTGATTGGTGATATCAGAGAATCAACGTTGCATTGAATAAAAAATATGGCATGGTGTAGGCCTTTCATTCGAACCATGTAAATATTGAGTGCTACACTCTTTCATTATTACTACACAATATAGTATTGCTATATGAAATAGTTGAGTAGATTTAGATCATTAATTAGTTTATTTTTATGAGTTAAAAAAGGAATAACCCATAAATGGAAATAGAACACTAATTCACCGATATTATTGATCATTCAAATACATGACTAATAAATGTTATGAAAAGGAATATTCCCACAAAATATCCTTGAAACAATTATAAGAGATATAGAATCATAACTCAATCCACAACAGAGGTATTCCCATATTTAATGGGATAATTATGACTACGAAAAAATTATGATGCTACCCCATCTCCGATAAATTAGACTAATTGTGGGATATTATACATTTTTTGGGATTAGTCCCATTACTTATTGTGAATATTTAACTCCAAATTACATGTAGAATATGTAATTAGATGAAACGGAAAAAATTCCACCATAATGTCTCTATTAAAGATGGTCTACAAAAGAACCATGTAAATTTAGAATACTAACGAAATTTGGGAAAAGTTATGAATAATCGATGGAAGTAATGTCAATGTCAAGGAATACAAATGTCATAATTTTTAGAGTTAATATGAATATATTAAAAAAAATTATAATTTAAATATTTATATCTATTTCACATAAGTGAATGAAATTTTGAGTGACATCCAATGGGGTTTTCAGAATATAGAGGAATAAATCACTGTAAAAAACTAATTTTGAAGTCTCCATATCAGATTGATTCATAAATATTATCCCTATAAATAATATATGTCTTGGAAATTGATTACATTAACAAGAAAATAATTACTTATCATTAGAGAAATGAACATAATTTCTAATGTAAATAAAATATGAAATATCTATTTATTCCTTGAAAAAATGAATTGATAAAGATGATGATGCAATAAAATATGAAAAATCATATATTGAGGATGAAAAAAATTAAACCAAATTATTTCTCTTATAACTAAGTGATTCATAAAGTGTATGCAGAGTGGAAATTAAATGAATATAGATACATATTACAATTGAAATGATATTTTAAATACTATTATTTATTTTCCAAGGAAGATGTTTCAAAAATATGAATCATATTTTCATATTGAAAATATAGAAAAATAGAAGAAGAAGAAATAAATTAAAAGGAAAATAAAATGTTTCAGGGATAAGATTGAAAAAAGTACTCATTTATAAAATTTGGTAACGATGCCACAATTTTTGTTCAATTTAAATAATGATATTTTTAGTAGGTATTGGTTATATGGGAAAAGAATGGATATACCATAAGTGGGATAGAGAAGAAAAATTGAATTCTAAACGGGATAGATACAATACCTAATGGATGAAAACATGAATATTATAATATTTTTTCTATTATGTAAAAGGTTGAAAACAATTAAAATAAATACATTGATGAAATCAAGAAGAAAATATTAGAGTAGGTGAATAATAAAAACAGACTAAATATCAAATGAAACAACCTGTTGTAAAAGAAGAAGAACTTGAAAACTCAAAAACCATATGACTCGTAATAAAACTTGTGTTGGATAAGGCCCAATAATATTTCTATTTTTCTTGTGAGATTAATGGTAAATAACTTATTGCTAATTATAATAAGAGTTCATGTAGATAAGGTAAATATTCACCGAACTAGTTTCAAAATCGACTTATTTTATCTAATAATGATGATCTATAATCAAAATATGGGAATATTTGGTCTTCAAAAACTGAGTGGAAATCTATAAAATTAATGGAAGGGAATATAATTATATGGATTCCACAACCCACTATGTAATGTGGGTCTCTATTTATTAAAATATTATAGTAAAAAAATATAGAATATCAAGGTTTCTTAGGGTTCTTCTGCTGTTTTGGATGGAATATACATACAACCCTTTCTTTTAGGATATATATTTTTTATCTTTGAGAGAGTAATGAGACATGTGAATGTTAGGTTGATACTCTGGGGAAAAATAACCGTGGATACAACCTACAAACATTATGCACCAATTATTCTTATAAAAAAAGATTTTATCATATTGAATATTGATATTAAAGATGCGGTTTAGAAAGACACAAATATGTGTTATACCTGAAAATGATAGAAGGATATGTTACATATTATATAAAAAGGGAATATTTTTCAAAATTAAAATAGTTTAATTAAATGTGAACTTTTTGAGAACATAGGTATTGTAATTAATTACATCAATTTTATTTGGAAAAGTATTCAAAATTGAATAAAAAATTTGAAAAATTTGAAAAACATAACGGTCATAAATGAAAATAACTGGATTCTATTTTTGTGGTAAGAAATTATATTCAACATAAATAATATGTTCAATATATTAATTAATACATTTAAATAGATAATAATCAATATACAATAATGTGTGAAAATGAACAATCCCTTGTTGTGTTTAGAAAAATGGAATGCTACAATTTAAGATGAGTCACTCATCTTGAATTTTTTCACCATGAAACAAAGATTTTCCTCCTTATACCCTATTATTTTATTTTTTTGGAACTAAAATTAAGGAAAATAAAGTATAATATATAATTCTATGAAAATAATAATGTTGGAATAATGGGATTCTCATAGGGTTATACCAAAAATAATTATCCATAATGAAATAAAATAGTGAATCTGTTTTGGGAGTTGAAAACAAATAAGGATGCTAAAATACTATTTTTTTCATTAAATCCATAATTATTGGACACTTATTGAAACATCAATTTCTATTATTAAAAAACACACTTACATCCCATGGTTATTATTTAATTAAAAAAACATATAAAAGGGAGTGGTGGTTGTTGGTAAAGTGAATTTTTTGAGTTACCCGAGTCTTTAATTATATGTTTTGGTTAAATGGTTGAGATATTTTCTAGTTACATTCTTCTATAAGAAAATATATTTTATATAGATCCCGTTTGAGAAATTATAAAATTCTGGGAATGATGTCACTCACATGATATTTTATAGAAAACTATGAAATTTATTTAATTTTCCATATAACCACACTAGGATATCCCACGTTGGTATCTAGTAGAATAATCAATGTATTATTACTAAGACATTCATATGGTGTTATCAATTAATAAAATTGTATAATTAAGAAGAGGATATTTGTTCTTTGAAATATAGAACATGAAATGAGAAACCCCATATTTTGACTTTTTCCCTTGACTATCAATATGGGGGATACGAATGAATTTATTACCCCAAAAATATTAAAATTTATGAATTATGGTATTGTTAAAAAATTCATAGTGGAATATTATGATTCCCATGTGAATATTTCATAGAGGTCAATATCATCAGTATGTGTTTTATGTGATGATGGTTATTCTTGGAGGATTTTTTAGGATTGAATTCATGGAATTGTAAATGATGCCTGATATAATGTGAATATAATGTTGAAAGATAATTGAGGTACAATCACAATCAATGAAATAAAAATCTTTCGATATGACATGAAAAGATCATATAAGATGTTTTATAAATATTGGGTTTTATCTCTCAATATTTGTGGGATGTTTATAAATTTTTTTGACATATGTTGAGGAGTGAATACTGATCTATGACCAAGATGAGGAAATAATGAAAAATAATTGTCAATTAATTATTTTATGATTATAAGACAACTATGTGAGTGATGAAGAACATGGATATTCTATGTATATAGGGATAATACATATATAATAACAATGATAATCCTTAGAGTGATAAATATTATCAAAAAATGAGTGTGTATAGATCATCCAAGAAGAGTAAATTAACCATGAGATGAAAAATTTTATTCAATTCAATTCTGAAACCACCACTGATCTTTAATGAATATGTTGATTGAAAATTAGTGATGATGAATCTTCCATAAGAACCCTAGATATTTTCATTAATGATATGATAAGTACTACAATATGGATGAAGTATATATAAGTTTATTTCGGGTGAAGTATCCATTTATATCGATTCGCGTAATAGAATTCCCAAAATAGTTAAATTTCTAATTTATATGGATTATTCCTTGTAGAAAATTCATTATTGAGAAAAATGAATATACATATGAAAATATAGTTACATAGGTGAGTACATATAACAAAAGAATACTACGTGTTTAGATTCAAATATTTTATTATATACTACATATAAATATTCAAAGAATCCATTTGGGGGAAATAAATAACATATAGAATTTAAATTGGAGTTTTATAATTATGTAAGGGATTATTTCCTTATGTTTTGGTTGAGAGTATATGTATCTAAAATTCTAAAAATCAGATGATCGATTATTCAATTTTGTATGAGTTTAGGCACATGGAGATATAAGATGATTTTGAAGAAGATGGATTTGAATAATAGAGTAAGCTACATATATTAAAATATCTTTTGAATGAATAATGATTTTGTATTTTTATGATTAAAATATAATTATAATGTGAATCAAATGATTAAAAAAATAATAAAATATATCGACCAAGTTATATGGAATAAGATCGTTCCTTTTGATGTTTTTAATGTTTTCATATATTAATGGATTCCAAATATTAACTTAATATAATTATTTTATTATATATATATTTTTGGGAAATAATATATATATGAGATAAAAATAATTTAATGATATTGTATACACTATATAGAGGAATTTTTATAATGAGAAACACATCTATATCGCAGTGGATGAATGTGAAAAATCCAAAAAAAATACTAAAGAAGAAGGATAAATCTTGTGAACCCAAGTATTCGTGAAACTAAATATTATCAAGATCACTCTTATTCGTGATGATTTCTGTAGACTAGAATGACGACTAATGTTTTTTATGGATTCCATAAGAAAACATAATTTAGTGGACTTGTAGAGAGTGATCATACATCCCAGTGGTTGAAAAAACCAATGAGAAGATATATATATATATATTTCACACTATCGACCAACACAACTGATGCTATAATTTAGTTATTGTGAGTAAATAACAAATATATGTTAGGGGTATAAGAAAACATAGACTATTGTGAATATTCATAGATGATAGTGGACACTATAATGTAAGAAAATTACTATACAGAGTAAAGAATCCATGTTGATAGAAATAACATAGAAAAATATTTTCCATAAATCTAAACCATTGAAATAAAATGTTCTATTAATTTTCCTTAATTATGAACATGATTGTGAGGGAGAGAGAAATAATTTACTAAATTGAAATTTTTAATTTTTTCAAATGGATGGTTGTAAACAGTAAATAAGTTGTAAAAATAATGAGATCTATAAATAACCCCTCTATTATTATTCTAATAGATCAATGAATAATTCTAAATGAATAAATTATTGTTTTTTCCTACCAACCATGCACCTAAATATTTGAAATAATATCCAATGATTGTGAGATGTACCATACTTATCAATTATCATATTATTTTCAATCTAGTTAATATATATATATATATAACAATTCATATATGCATGATTAGTGGTCCGGTTTTTCATATATGAGGTCTTTAATTTGTATAATTTGAATATTAATATTAGCATGAGACTAATGGACATACAAAGACTTGATCATTCCTTATTTCCCATTGGGATATTTTGTGAATTTTTAAGTATATTTGATTTTCTTATAAATGAAGACTAATGACTTCATAATTGCAATATATTTAATGATAATGTCCAAGGGTCATATGGACTAAACATTTTTTTGAAATTCAATTACATTATCAGATAATAGTGCTCACAATCCTTATAAGGGTTCCCCCTCATCCCTTGAAATGGGGGTTATCAAAAATCAAAAAAAATGAAGCCCTTCGGGCCAATCGGGCTAGATAATATAGATCAAATTATTTTCCGAAATTGCAAAAATTTATATGAGTTACCAAGGTCATTATTTTACAATCCTTTGAATTTAACATAACTATTAGATGGAATAATTTGTGGATTAGTGTATTTTAATTATTTTCTTTAGTTTTATACTGTATTGAAAAAATTCTAGGATGGATTTAATGAAATTTTTTATATTTTTAATAGAGTGGATAGTGAAGAAAATTATTGAATTTATTTTAAAAAGTGCCATATTATTTTCATTATATAGATTAAAGCCAAAAAATATGTGATAATTAAAGATATTATTTCATATAATTATAGACATATTGATTTTTATAAACTGATATTTCATATTGGGTTGATCATTATTTATTTTATAAAGAGGCAAATTGTATATTATAATTAGTAATTTTATATATATAGTTGAACTAGATGAAAGTGAAATTTAAATTCAAAATTCTGTGCATTACTAATTTTTATAATCAATAGAGCCGAGGATTATACTATTTAATTATTTACATAAATGTCTATTTAAACATTTTTGGGTGAAGTGAAGAAACGTATGAAATATTAATTTTTTTAGAATTCATGATATTTATTATTTTATATTAAAACTATTTGGGTTAATAAGGATCACATTGTTTTAAATCCATGAAAAATTTTATTTTTCATATATACAAAGAAAAAATCATTACTATGTTTATTGATAATATCATGATCAAATATTGTCAAATATAATTGTTTGGATTTAATTTAATAATTTTTTTAGTGGATTGCTGAAAATACAGTTTTATGAATATGTGTCCAAACGAATGTTTTTGTATTTTATAGGTAAATTTACAAGGACATATATACTTTTAGAAATTATTTTCTATTTTTTTAGACTATGTGGATAAAATGATGTTTTGAGAGAATTAATTTTTATTGAGATATATATTTTTCATGGGTTTGATAGATAATAAATATGATTAATTAAATAATTCTTATGGACTATATCACTGATTTCATCAAACACTCTTCTTGATGTAATATTTTAGTTAGGGTACATGTGCCAAAATGATTATGATGAAATAAAAAGAAGGAAAAAAATATAATATATATAAAATGTTAATTGTTTAGAGGGTATTATATATATTGTGTCATATTGGGAGATGGTTTATAATTATTTGAATTCAATGGGAGGATATAGGGGTGGATCAATAAAATTAAACCCACATGAGATTAATATTACATTTAATAAATTGGATTTTTTTCTATAAAGAGTTAGTGGAATTAATTTTTTTCCAATATATCCATCAGGTGTTTAGAAAAAAATTATAAAGTAGATTTTAACATTGTGAAAACTATTAATTTTTCAGTGAAGGTGGTTTCGATATTATTTTAAATTATAATTAGAGAATTCAAATATTATATTTAAAGGTAATAATGTTGCAAATGTCTCAAGTAAGATGAATCAAGTTTTAAGTAGAGATGGATTCCATTTGAAAATGATGTTAAATATAGAATTTATAAGTTGTAAAGATCATAAAATGATTTAGAATATGGTGTTATATCATATTATTGTCACTTCTACACTTATGGACAAAATAAATTAATAAAAAATTTGTTTTGATTTATATTGTAAGGTTAGTGACAACTAAAATTCTATGGATGACACTATATAATGGTCATTATAATTTTAATATTTGATACATTTAGTGGACATAATTACCAATATGTTTTAATATATATGTTATAAAATTATTTCATAACAATAATTGGGTTCTTTATATGGTAAAAAATATTATGCTTAATGAAATAAAACAACATTTTTATTGGATTTTTTTAATAAATTGATAATATATTTTATATCTCAAAGTGTGATATTTCCATAAGTGTGTACTAAAAATAAGTATTCGATTGTAGTTTTAAATTATGTATCCATGATGGAATGGATGAAAGAGAAAATAAAGATATAATTTTTTATTTTATTTAGCATGATCACAAGAGAAACATGACAATATATATGTGATTTTATACTAATTAAAATAGAAACTATGTTTGTACGAATTGGAGAATATTTTTTTATGAGAAAACATTCGAATGTATCATGTAAACAATATTATAAATTTTAGGGAGTTCCTTTATATATAATTATAGAAAAGGATCATAAATTTAAACTAATGTATTATTATGGAATTTAAAAGGTCATGGTTGCTCAATTCTAAATGAGTAAAACATATTTTTTAATAGAATATGAAATTTTAAAAGTACATATAGACTTTAGTGTCCTGAATAAATCATATTGGGTATATTTTTAGATATTGTGAGAATATCAATCTTTTTGGGGGGTATTTGTTACAAAAATAAATATTATGAATTAATCTTGATGAATCCTTTGAATTTTTTTATACAAGGACAAGTTGATCGCAATTATATTTTGTTGTAGAGAGAGGAAGACTTCTGTTTACACCAAGCATGGTATATTAGATGATGAACCATATTCATCTAATCTAGATGATACTTAAAAATGTTTATACTCTATATAAGTCATAATATTGTATTTTATGATGACTATTGAAGTTTTTTGTTGGGGATAAAGTTAATTTTAAAATGTCTCTATGATATTGACATTGAAATTATTTTAATCATTGAGTGTTTCTTATAAATATGTGGATCCATTTAAAATCATTGATAAAATTGGATATTTGGGTTATTATTTTTAGTTTCCAAGAAAATATTCAATTGTAGATGATATGATTCAGCATTCACAACCAAAAAGGTTTCAATAAATCCTATATCATGTTCTTCAATGGGAATTTATTAATTTTAAATTATATGAGTCAAATTTTTTAAGGTGGATGACTTTTATTGATATGAAAGAAATTATTATAATGGAAATTTAATTAATTTCATCATGAATATATTAAAACCTATGCTAGTTGAATAAGAAAATAGGGAGAAGGTTTCTATCATATGATAAGAGTGAACAAATCATTTCAAATGAGGAAATAATTATTGAATTATACATGATGTAAATTCATAAATCTAGGAATTTTTTTATTCTTATTTTGGAATATCAATTTATGCATTCCATGATATTTCATAGCAGTTTTTATTACATTTGTTTTCCACATAAAATTAAAATTATCCTTATTATTATATTAATATATTATTCTGTATTATTTATATTAATGGATTTAATAATGCTTTCTTTGCATGTGGAATATTTATGTGCCTTTTTTAATTGAGAATGGTTAAATGAGAATTTATTTAGATTAATTTGCATAGTTACATATACATTGATACAATGAAAATTATTATTGATAAAATATTGATAATAATAGATAATTGACCATGTAATTAGGGCAGAGAGATGGTGGATACATTATTGAATATTAGTTTATATTTTTGAATCACAAATGTAAATGTTTTTTATATATGTTTTAAATATAAATAGAAAAGTTTCATATCATATTATCTAGTTTTCTTTTCCATTATATTATACTTTTTTATCGATGGAGGTATTAAATGAAAGTGATTATTGATTAGTGGTTAAAATTGAATTCCAATGAATAATAATGGAATGAAACAGAAATTTTTCAATTTGTTAAAGATAATATCAATTTATAATATAATATATTAGGAATCCCTATAACATTTATTATTGATAATTATTATATAAAATGAATTAATATAATATTTTTTCACATTATAATTGTAATATTCAAAAGGGAACATGGTATATATAACATATTGGTTTTCATCTATTCAATAATGAAATGAAACTAGAAAATATCATATTGTGAATGTGATATTAAAAATGAGAATGGGGAGATTCCAAAAATCAATGTTTTTGGATAATATATTTTAAATTGTATTTTTCGTTCTTTTAGTTATTAAACTACAATTTACTGAGGAATTTTGATGATATTCCTTATCACATTATTAAATTAAATTAATTAATTTTGGAGCAATTTTATATTTTCTATGAATGAATCTATGACATGTATATCATATTATTTAATTCATTAGTAATTATAATATTACTTATAATTGATTGTTTTTTCATTATATTAGTTTGAAAATGGGTTTCATTTAATTTTAGCATCAAATATATTTTATAAACTAATTTTTTAAAATTATTTATATAAATGGAAAATATGAATTTCCAATGAAAAAATAAATATCATGTTATCAAATATGATATGGGGTTTCAAGAGAATAATATTTTTATATTCTATTAGGTTGGAATTTATGATACGTTTTATTTTATTGTTAGACATTCAAATAATTTTTGGAGGATATTGGTCTAAAGGAATGACAAAGGAGGTCTATATGTTAAAATAAAATTTGGAGTGATGATTATATCTTCTATATGTTATGGTATAATATTTGTGATTGGCTAGTAGTGGGATGGATCTAGATAAATCCCGGTGTATAAATATTCTTTGTATCAATAATAGGATTATTATATTTTGTATTTTTATGGTGTTTATATATTCACACATTTTTATTCTTCATAGATTTCCTTGAATTATAAAAATGATGCTTCTCAATGATATTTTCACAGTATTGGAGTGATTTTTTGTAAATTATATTGACAAAAATGTTAATATGTTCACTATATGGTATAAGTTATATGATTTTGAAAAAAATATAACAATAAAATGTATGATGCTTATTTAAAAATATAATATAGATTAATGATTTAATATCCTCATCTAACACATCTTGGACATCATATATATATATTATATTTCACTGTGTATGAGTATAAAAAAATATAATTTTCATCAGTGATAGATCACAGATGAGATATTCAGGCAGAGATGTTGTTGAATTTTATTATAAATTATTACAGGTATTTTTTCTCCATAACTGATATTTTTGGCCACCAAATTCTATGATATACTTCCTAGACATACTGGATGGTTTTTATGAAATTATTTGTACATAATAATGTTTTTTCGAAAAATGGTTTTGGATTTTATGAAAATTTGATATTCATATATATATATGTTATCATATTTATTTGTATAGGTAATTTATATTTATTCTATAGAAGTAGTTTGAAAACAATAGAGACCATATAATTTACTTGATACCAAATGGTAGTTGGACTCGGGTTTATAGTTTTGGGTATTTAGTTTTAGGTTTTATATTACTATTATTTATATTAAAAAAATTAATTTTTTTTTAAAATGAATGTACCATAGTGATTAAACTGTAATAATGATAAAATTAATTACAATTTACCCTAAATATCCTCTCCATGCAATGAGAAATTAATTAATCCTAATATTGTTGGTTTTTTTGTATCATATATAGATAGAGGGTTAAGATCTATGTTCAACTCAATAATTTTAATATATATTTTTATGAGTAATTCAAAAATCTATATAGTTTTTTCCAGAAAACAAAAATATAAATTTCATTTCAATTTATTCTGGAATAATTGTACTCTTTAGGGAAAATTTTCAAATAATTTTAGTTTAATAATATATATTTTTTGTAAATAATAAAATTATATAAAAATGATACCACATTGTATTACAAAATCTATGTTCTTATCAATGAAATAACATTTTCACAAGTATAATTACTTCATAAAATGTTTGTTGGAGTAATAAATCAAATAAAATTTCATAAAATAGATGTGTTTGGTTAAATTGGTAAATTATTCTAACAGCCCGAATCTGTCCTTCCAGAATCGGATTCTAAAAATATAATCCTAATTTTTTTTCTTTTTATACTTATAAGCATGACCGAATTTTTTTCTTCTGAAAAAAATAAAAAATAAAATGTAAACATTAGATCACATAATTACCCAATGGAACATGGGTTTAATGGTTTCGAGATTTAGGACATACTCTTACATAATATTACCCTAATCATTAAGTAATATTTTTTCCACTATACATAACAGTCTGAATTATACATGATGTCTTCATTATCACCCCATGATTCTATTATATACATATCACACATAACATGTTTCTTTATAACTCATGGAAAATAAACATAATATGGATGAGCCCATATTATCATTAAGGGTAAAAATAAGTATTATAATTTTAATCTAATTGGTGGGAAGAAGAACATAATAATGGTATTGGAACATTTTCAAATTGAATGATCATTGAATAAGTGAGTTAAAAACCAAAAAACATATAAAGTTATACATATGTCATTTGATAATGATTTAATAAATGATAGAGTCATAAGAATAAATAACCACGTCCCTATGGTTTTTAATATTGATCAAAATCTCCATTCTACAATCATAGAAATCATTGATAAAACATTATTATATCGTAGAACATGAAATATTCATCATGGATTCATCAAAATATGATAATTACAGTATCATTTTGAAATAACATACTAAATTTAATACCATCATCACATTGGATCAACATAAAATTTGTCAACCCCATCACTTTACCTAATGAATTAAATATATAAAATGGATATGCCCATCATTGGTTTATGAAATTACTATAGGTTCAAGGATGATAAAAAACCACCCATAAATTTTTTATAATGTATCCACCCATAAAAATTGAAACATATATCCTAGTACTTTAGAATGAAGTTGACATTTATAACCGTATACTTTTTAAAATAATAAACTAAAAACAAATATCATTCATTGTTAGCATGATGAATCCATGGAAAATAAATATTTTAAATGAAAATATAAATAAAAATCTCACGACATACATAGAAAGGATAAGGATAATATAACTATATTATTAAACCTGTGGAAAATATTAAAAAAAATCAGATTGTCTCCATAGATGAAAAGTACATTTCTAATATCATTTACTAAATTTCATTAAAAAATATTGAAAACATATTTTTTTTTGAAAATGTTCTATAAAATCATTAATATTATTTAGAAAATAATTTTTACTGGAAATTAAAATGGTATATTTTAAAAAAATCATCAAATTAAATAACAGTTGAGGTGGACAAGCATGACCGGTCCTCCAGGGCCCATGTCGTGACAACCCCAAGCCCACCATCCATAGGCCAGTGGCTGGAAACTAGGACCAAAAAGGAATATCCCTAAAATAGGGAAGCATTTTCCTTTAAACCTGTAAACTCACCCAAACCAAGAATACATCATGATGAAAATCCAAAATAAAATATATAGTAAACAAGGTGAGTACAATAAGTAAAGGTCCAGAATAAAAGCCTAATTGGAAAGCACAACTAAAATTGGAAACAGATCCTGTGAACACACGCCAAGGATCCTACTTGAAGGGAAGGTACAACTCATGTACGGTCATCTCTGTGGTACGTCTCTTCTAATAGTACACCTTCTTGCAGCCTCCAATTTTGGCTCCCACAACCTCAATAAATGTTGTCTGTCATCTGCACAAGACAAAGCAAGTTGTGGGCATATCCCATGCAGCGGTGAGTATAACAATACTATGTAGGGACCCTGAGACCCCTGAAGGATTCCTAGAATCCACATAGAATAAACCACAAAGTAAAATCTCAATCTCAAAGCATAAATCATTAGAGATAATCAATACTTAGTTATATGAACATACATATACTTATGTTATCAATATATAATAATCACACATGTGAGGGAAACATTACACCAAAGTAACACCATGAAGCTAGATGTACCACATAGGTAACACAACGAAGATTGAAGTACCACATAGGTAACAGTACGAAGGTATGTTCCACAAAAGAAAATACACACAGAAGAATAACATGAAGGTTTCACCACACCAAAGTGTGCCACAAAGGCAATGACTCAGCTAAAAAATAGGTATAACTTATGTACAGAAGTAATGATGATTAGCTGTATTTCTATATCATCTAACTTTGTTGAGAAACTATGCTATTGAACCACACATGACCGATGATGACCCACACATGATCTGAAGGTGACCCAAACATGATCTGGAGATGATCGACACTGGATCAGTATGCGCTGACCCACACAGGATCATTATGAACTGACGCAAACATGATTCGATAATGACCCACAAAGGAGCTGAAGACTCCTCAAGTACAACTATTCATAGGGTACCTACAATAAGCATTCTAGATTTTAGGAGGTTATTCTCCACAAGCCATCAGTCAATACATCATATTCAATGAGCTTCCATGGAGAAGTATCCCAATGGTTTTCCATGTCATTAGGAACCCAATTCAAATTATGGCGCGCCAATCCGATGCTCGGTCTGTAAGTTATTAACATTTTACTTCCAAGTGCACAATTTCATTCTGGCTCGATCCAACCCATACATACATCAAATTTATCCAAACCACTTGTAGAGTATAACAAAAGGACCATCTCGATCCAAGGATTTCGACGCTGCAGACAGTTCATCAATCAGACTCACAGATAACATGTTCGGGCTAAAAAGTTGTAACTTGGTACAGATGGTTCCACGTCCGGTCTAACCCGGCATGGGATGACCCACTTCAGGTCGACCAAATATTGTCTGGTTCCGGTCCTACCCGGCATGGGTTTGGCCCGATTGGTCTATGTCGTGGCGGGCCTAGTCTATTGGCCTATGGTCTGGCATGTCCTGCTAAGGGGGAGGCCCGGCCCAGCCCCCTAGGCGCAGCTCACAGGCATGCCCCACCAAGTGGCCTAGGGTGCTGCCCACGTCCGGGGTGGCCCTTTGTTGGGGGTCTGCCCTTGCAGCAACTCGATAGGGGAGGATCTCCCCCCAGGTAACCCGAACTACTGATAGTCCTTTCAATTTTGACCACCCAGGCGGTGCCACATGGTGTCGACGGCTGACATGCAAGACTTGCCGAAGGGGTCCCTCTTGGAATGACATGGATTACTGAAAGGTCTAAACCTCCTTACAGCAACGCAGACGCATGCCACACCTCTATTGCGGTAGGCCAGATTCCATCTACACTCCAACCATAGTCGTGGCCAAGCAGTCGTGGTCTCCGGCTCTGGTGGCGCTGATGTGCATTGCCGCATCGCATCGTGGCTGGCCAGCATGCCTGCCGTCGCCCTGCTCCGCCGAGGCTGACGGTCCATAGCCTCCGGCTCAACTGGTAGCGCGGACACGTGCCACCCTACCTCCAAGCGGCTAGCATGAATCCCAGATCTTGTCCCCCCGCTATTGCAACCGACGGGCCGACGGGCTGCGTCCTACTTCGCTACCGGTGGCGCGGACTCACCACTCCGGTTCTACATAGCTGGCAGGGCGACGACCGCCACCTTTCCCCACCGTGAACGATGGGCATCATTATCATTTTGCAGCGCGGTTGTTCCATCTCCATCTTCATATCTTGCAAAGAACACATCAACATTTAAGAGGTAGAGGGATTGGGCCATGTTTTTTTGGTCAGCACCCTTTGCATTAGACAGATAACATGTGGCTTCGTGGAGAATGTTTCATCATAAAACCTCGAAGAACAACATAAAAACACCCCAACATCGATTGTTCATTGGAGAATGCATTAAGAATTATTTGAGGATTATGAAAACTCTGATGCTCGTCAATTCCACAACACGCTCAAAGGTCGCTTCTACGTTCTTCATCCATAGAAACATCTTCATTTGAGAAGTTCTTAATTTGGAGGATATTTATACAAGGCTCTCATTTTCCAACAATTTCCCCCCAACATCAAGAAATATGAGGAGCCAACATACTTAATTACTAGATAAATTAATAGTTGGCACATTAATTTGGAGAATTCTATGGGTTTATCCACATTAAGGGATGTTCGGGTGGTCCCCATCAACAAATATTCAAATTGGAGGTTTCAAAAAAATGTTATCTTTTTATTTTTATTATTATTTTTCACTCTCCCATGGAAATACCAAAAACTAACTTCCACCATTGACTTACTGCGGTCGAGGTCAAGGTCTACTTAAACAAATATCGGTGCTATGAGTTCAACGGTGTCCTCAAATTTCAATTCTGAGCTCTGGTTCTAAAGATACAAAACATCATTTGTGTGTTTAATTAACGTACCTAAAAAAAGTTAATAAATTTATTTCAGGCGCACTGGGCCCCGAAATCATGTATCGTTAATTTTTGCAAACTTGAAATATATCCATATAATTAAAAAAATTACATTGAATAAATCCAGGACTTTACATTCTCCCCATATCAGGGCATTTCATCCCAGAAAGCCACAACACAAACAAGGAAAACAAGTTGGGGTACTTAGCTTGAAACTAAGCCTCCCACTCCCAAGTGCTCTCTTGTAGATTCTCGGGATTCCAAATAATGAAAAACATAGGTACGACGGCCCATTAGGGACCCTCTCATTTCAATCCTCAATCTCTATTGGGACCTCCATAAATGTCGCCCCATCGTCGATATCCATCTCACCGTGGTCGATTATGTGGGAAGGATCATGTACGTATCTCTTCAGATAGGATACATGGAATACATCATGCACGTGGTTTAACTGAGGGGAAGAGATAAATGGTATGCCACCTCACGCACTCTACTGTGAAACTGAATGTATTCGATGAACCACTTTGACAACTTGCTGTCGCGACAAAATCATTGCAAACCTCGTCGAGGTGAGACCCATAGGAAGACATGGTCACCATACTCAAACTCCAAAGGTCTCCGTCTCGTGTCAGAATAAGACTTTGTCCTACTTATTCAGTCTTAATCCACTCCTAGATAATCTACACCATCTATGTGGAAGCCCGTACCATCTCTAGTCCGAAGAGTTCTGACTTCCTGGGGTCAGTCTAGTATAGAGGTGATCTGCAAGGCCGACTATACAAATCCTCGAATGGCGCCATACTGATGGTTGATTGATATATTTTGTTGTAATAAAACTCATCCAAGGGCATTTACCCCTCCCAACTACGGCCTAAATCAAGGACGCAAGCACACAACCTATCCTCGATGACCTGAATGGTCCGCTCTGTCTAACCATACGTCTGAGGATGGATGGCGGTGCTCAACTATTGTTGTGTCTTGAATGCCTCCTACAAACCCTTCCATAACTGGGAAGTAAAATTTTCATCAAAATCATATAAAATCATAGATGAAACCCCATGAATCCGCACAATCTCCTGCATGTAGAGGTGTCTCAATCCCTCTACTAGTCCCTGCTCTAGAAAGGTAGGAAGTGGGAAGACAGGGTGTGTCAATCAATGATCACCTTGATAGAATCTTGACCCCTAGACATGTGTGGTAGTCTTGTCCCAAAGTCCAGGGAAATTCCATCCCACTTCCACTCTGGTACCTTTAGTGGATGAACTATTCCTATTGGAACCTGAGGCTCTACATTCACTTACTGACAATTGAGGCACCAAGAGACAAATTTCGCCACTGCTTTCTTCATTCATAGTCACCAGTGCTGATGCTGAAGGTCCTGGTACATCTTTTCCACTCCTGGATGTACCTATAGAGGTGATGTATAGAACACCCTTAAAACTTCCTCCCATTGTTCCACTGGTACCATAGTATGCCTTATAAATAGGATGGTGTGCTCCCCATCATCAGAATATCCATCAGTTCCTTTTCTTGTGGATATCTGAGCACGTAGAGCCACACAGATAGTTTCCACAAGCTGAGCCTCCCTTAATCACTGAAGGAGTGGGGGAGTGGCTGTTAGAGACTAAAGATAAGATACTCCATCTCGATCCACGTAGGATATCAGCAATGAGACTAACTACTCCATCGCATCACTCAACAACTGTATACCAAATCTCCTGCTGAGTGCATCTGAAACTACATTCCCCATCCCAAGTGTATAGAATATCATGATGTCATAGTCCAAGAGGATCTCAAGACAACATCATTGTCTCAGGTTCAGGTCCTTCTGGAATAATATATAAGAGATACTCTTTTCATTAGAGTAGATTGTAAAAAATTCACCCATCAAGTAATATTTCCACATCTTCAAGGTATAGAGAACTACTGCAAAATCCAGGTCATAGGTAGAGTAGTTATTCACATGTTGTCTCCACTATGTAGAACCATACACGATCACAACTCTCTCTAGCATCAGGAAACATCCAAGCCCAGTCTCTGATGTGTCGCAGTAAACTACGTACCCAACGCCATCCTATGGTAGCCTCAAGATGGAGGCACTCATCAGTCTCTACCTCAACTCTTGGAAACTCCTATGTAATCTCTCTGACTACACAAATGGTTGCCCTTTCTTTTTCAATGATGATAAGGGTTCTATAAATCTAAAAGAGCCAACCACAAAACTCCGGTAGTAACCGGCCAAACCCAAGATACTCCACACTTCTGTCACACTCTTGTGTAACTCCCAATAAATCACAACCTCAATCATTTCTAGATCAATCGCAACTCTATATTCTGAGATGATGTGTCCCAGAAGTGGTCCTCTTGGATCCAGAACATGCACTTTGAGATCTTACAAAAAATATAGTGCTCTTATAGTGTGTCGAAAACTATCTGCAGATAAAAGGCGTGCTCTTCCTCTATAGCTCAGTATACTAAGATGTCGTCGATGAAAACTACCACCATGTGATTGACGTATGGTTTGATGATCCTGTTCATTATACCCATCAATACTTCTAGTTTGTTTGTTATGCTTCATGGAATATCAATGAAATCATAATGGCCATACCGAAATCTCATGGTCGTCTTCTAGACCTCCCCATATCGTAACCTGATCTGGTGATAGCCTGACCAAAGGAATATCATTGAAAACCATCATGATCCATTCAACTGTTCAAAGAGATCTTCAATCCTTGGAAGTTGGTACTTGTTCTTCATGATCACCTAGTTCATGTTCCAACAGTCCCCATAGGGTCTCAAACTCCCATTCCTCTTCACGGCGAAAAAAATTGGGGCTTCCCAAGGAGAAACATTGGGCCTAATGAACCATTTTCTCTCCATATCCTCCTGTAGTACTCACAGATCTTAAAACTCCAGGGGAGCCTTCTGATATGTTGCTGTAGATATCAGGGATGTCCCCGAGTACATGTTGATATAAAAGTCAACCTCTCGGCAAAGGGGTAAACTCAGAACATCATCAGGAAAAACATCATCGTACTGGTCCACCACTATAGGATAGCTCAGACACTCAACATAAATAGATTTGAGGTTAAGGCTAGCCAACTGATGTGTGATTAGCCTCTTCCTCCTCTTGGTAAGTCCATTCTGTGCTGTAATGGTTCCTTCTCGATGGAGAAGAAAAACCTAGTCCCATCTTCACTGACACACCATACTTTCCTCCTAATATAGTTGATCTGAGCATTGGCTGTAAATAACCAAACCATACCCAAGATGACGTCATAAAGCCTCGACGTCGATCTTAGAAGATACCTACCAAAGCAATCGCCTCCTAGGGTACGCTCCTACTACTGGTACTTGTATATAATTTTCAAATCCCCTCCCGTAGGAGCTCTATCTGTAAGGATCGATCCAATGGAACCACGAGAATGTTAGAGCTCTGAACTAGGGCCATGGAAATAAAAGAGTGACAGGAACCTATGTCTATAATAACTCTAGTGAAGGTGGAGTAGACATAGATCATACCTCGAGTCATCTCCTGAGCACCATGGTCATAAGCCTTAGCTTCCAGGAGATGTGGTCATCCCTATCCACAGGCTCCCTTTTGGTCGGGGTGGTTAACCTGGTAGTGGGGGTGACATAACCTCGAATTGCCACCCACCACCTACTATGCGGCCATATCCTCTACCACATCCACATCTTACCTACAGACCTCCTAAATCAAAATTTCTCCCCTTCCTAGGTGGTCCTTCATCCATCTTCTTGTCCTACATATGGCAGGTCAGGTAGTTGCGTTCCATGTGACCCTGCCCGCCACACGAGTAACAATGCCTTCTCATCACCTATCATGCTCTGTCATGAGAGCCCCACACAACTGGCCCTCTATCCTACTGTTGTCCACCTGTAGTTATGTTACTCTTGGACATCAATGTCATCTACCTACTACCAACTGGAGATAACAGTGCTATTTGACGTCCGGTGGTGGGTCTCGTTGTTGGTGACTTCTAAGGATGGAATCTCTCCACTAAGAGTGATCGCTCTAATACCCCCACCTAGTTCAGTATGCTGAGGGAAATAATTAATGCTATAATCTCACATCTGAGACATTTCTCACTGGTCTGGGCCCTAAAGAAGGAGTCTCACACAATGTTAGTTGAGTAATGCGAGAGGTCAGTGAACCTCACTGAATACTGATCCATGTTAATATTGTATTACTACTAGTGGCGAAGATCTTGTATACGCACTGACTGTAAGGTTGGTGTGACGAACTATTCCATGAAATGGCTCTCTAATTCCTCCAAGATGAGAGTTACCTCACCATGATCCTATCGAATCAAGCTCGACTATCTACCCGTTTTTTCCTAATGAAGGGTCGCGACAAGGATTATAATTTGATGAGATGGTGTCCCTACTAGTCGAAAAGCACTAACCATGGCCTCTAGACAATCCTCCGCTACTTTTGGATCTGTCAATATCTAGATCCTTAGTGGCCTCGAGCGCTAAAACACGTGCAACACGCTCAAGAAGCATTCACCCTCTACAGATAGGGATGCTAACATCGACTACCCAACGAGTAGTGGTGCTTCTAGAACACCACCTGATGTTACAACTGCTGAAAGGGGGCCCATCACCAAAGCATTATCGCTCAATGGGTTGTCATCATGCACTCTACCTAGAACCCTGGATGGATATCTGGGTAGTGGCATCCTGAAAAGAAACAGGTGATCCATGGTAATTAATTTATATCTGATGAGATGATTCCATGTGAACACAAAGAATACTTTTCAAAATCACACACGCAATCATTTTTTTCATGCACTATGTCATAAATCAGAGGTTAGATTCTTTTTGTATGGATACATCGGCTGTTGCATCAACACTGGAATCCCCAAACTGAAAAATAAACTCATAAAACTTAACACTATTGACAATTAAAAGATCAAATTCTAAGTTCATTGGTATACTGACTCCTCTGATAACAATTAGTCACAACTTGTCCCCCCGTGCCCATTCCGTGACTACCCCATGCCCACATTCCATAGTCCATGGGGTGGTGTCTAGCATCAAGATGTCATATCCGTAAAACCGAGAAGACAATGCCTTTAAACCTGTAAATTAACACAAACCAAGAACACAACAACACACAATCCAAAAAGTAAACTATTTAGTAAATATGGTGTGTACAGTATGTAAAGGTGGCAGAATACAAACAAAACTAGAAAGTAAATGTAAAACATGAAGCAACTCTTGTGAACAGCTGCAAAGGATCCCACCTGAAGGGTAGGTACAATTCTCATACGTCCACCTCTATGTTATGTTTCGAAAAAGAGTCCACCTCCGAGAAACCTCCAATCCTAGAAACCTCATCCTCGCTCAATTCTATATGTCATCTGGACAAGATGCGGCAAGTTACGGGCGTAGATCGTGTAGGGTTGAGTATAACAATACATAGAAGGTTCCCCAAGACCCCCAAAGCTATCCAAGAATATACAAAGGATAAACCACAAATAAATGCCACAATATCAAAGCAAGAATAAATATTCATCATCAATACTTAGGTATTTTCTCAAACATATACTTCAATTATAAATATATAATCATCTCCTACATTACAGAAGAATACAACAAATGTAACACAATGAAGGCAGAACTACCACACAAGTAACACCACAAAGATATAACTACAACCAAGGTCACACCATGAAGGTATGTACCACAAAGGTAACGCCACACAGGAGAGTATCATGAAGGTATAACCACACATATGTCTACCACATTGGTAAAGACTCTTCCCATTAACAAGTATAACATATGTACAGAAGTATAGATGATTAAATGTACTGCTAGATCATCTTCCTTCACTGAGAAGCTCTACTGTTGACCTACAATTGAACGAAGATGACCAACACAGGATCTGAAGGTGAGCCATATAGGATCTGGAGATTACCCACCCAGGATTGGTATGTGCCGACCCACACAAGATCGATGAGTACTGACCCACACTGGATCCGAAGAAGACCGACATAGGATCTGGAGACTACTCAAGTACAGCCTGCCACAGGTTTCCTGCACTAAGCATGCTTTTTTTTGGGAGGATCTTCTTCTCAAGCCATCGATAGAAACATCATAATCCACTATTTCATGTGAATATGTGTCCCAATGTTCTGAGACGTCATAAGGAACCAACACAATAGACAGCTCGTCAATCGGACGCCTGATCTATTTTTTTATTAACCTTTTAGTTCTGTGGGGCCATTTGGATTCGGGTTTGATCCAACCCGGTCGTAATCCAAAATTATCCTAAACACATGTGGAGTATACCAAAAGGAACACCTCGATCCAAGGATATAGGAACCGTAGATGGATCATCAATCAAACGCCTGAATAACAACTTTTGGCCAAAATGGTGTATCTCAGTCCAGATGGGTCCGATTCCGGTCTGACCCGACCTCACTTATCCTGGGATGACCTGGTTCGAGTCAACCCGACCCTGTCTAGGTCCGGGCCTGTTTTCCTAGGCCGTGGTAGGCTAGGCCCTGCCCGCTGGGCACTACCCGCATTGTAGCCTATGGCCGGGGTGGCCCCTTATGGTGGGGTCCGCCCTACACGCCACCCGGGAGGGGAGGTGCTCCTCCCAGGTAACCTGAACGACCCATATGCCATTCAGTTTTGGAGAAATAGTAATCACCACATGATGCCACCATCTAGAATGTGGGACCTATCGGAGGGGTCCCGCCTAGTGACACATGGCCGGTTGAAATGGATGGCCCTCCATCTAGTGGTGTGGGAGCGCTTCGCTCCTCTACCACGGCTGACTAGTTGCTGGCCGCCCTCCAACCCCCGATATGGCCAAGCAACTGCGGTGTCCAACTTCGGAAGTATATCCATGCGTCGTCGCCTCGAATTACTACCGATGGGCATGCCGACCACTGCTCGACCCAGTCGTGGCAAACGGGCCGCGACCTCTTTCTCAATTGGCTGCACTAACACATGCTGCACGACCTCCATGCTGAATGCCAGCGTGCCGACCACTATCCACCCACCACTGTGGCTGAAAAGACGTAACCTCTATCTCTACCAGTAGTGTAGACATGCCGCTCCAGTTCCACGTAGCCAGTCGTGTGCCGGCCACCACCTATCTCTACTGTGACTGAGGGGTCATGGCCTCCTTCGATGGCGCAGTTGTGCCGCTGCTATCATCATGGCCTAGAAATAAAATGTCATCTTTTAAGATGAGGAGTGATTGGGCCATGTTTGATTGGTCTGTACCCTCCATGGTAGACTGATAGAATGTAGCTTCGAGGAGAATGTATCAATATAAAACCATGAAGATAAACATAAACACACCCCTACCTCGATCGTTCATTGAAGACTGTGTGAGAATGATGAAGATGATGATGAAGAAGCCAATCCCCACTGCTCCCGCAACATGCACCAAGGTCAGTTCCACGTTCTTGATCCGGAGAATGTTCTTACTCAGAGAGGTTCTTAGTTTGGATGATATTTCTACAAGGTTCTCATTTTCCGAAGACTTCCCTCAATCATCAAGAAAGGTGAAGAGGCAACATAGATAATTAACAGATCATTAAATTTTTGGATCATTAATTGGGATAATTCCATGGGTTTCCTCACATTACAAGGGAGTTCGGGTGGTCCCCAACAACAAATATTCAAATGGGAGATTTAAAATAAAAATAAAATTTATTGTTTTATTTATATAACATTTCATTTAACTCCCCCATGATAATTCCAAAAATAAAATCCAACCTTCACCTGCTGTGGTCAAGGTGAAGGTCTCATTTAACAAATATCGGTGTTGCGTGTTCAAAGGTGTCGTCAGATTTTAATTCTGAACACCGATTCAAAATATACAGAAAACTGCTAGCGCATTTACCGAACGTACCTTAAAAAATATTAGAAATTCATTTCGGGCACACTGGGCTATATAATCATGCGCCAAAAATTTTAGTGAACTGAAAATATTTCCATCTAATAAAAAAATACATGGAAAAAATTTGGGTCTTTACTTGTATAGAAATATATTCATTTGGTAAAGCCTAAAACAATGTTAAATTTCACACATATAGTGAAAACAAAAGAACAATTTTTGGAAAATAGAAATATGATTCATTATAAATTATTTTAAGGAAAGTGAAATATAATTTAAATTTTATTTAGAAAAACATATACTTATATAAACAATAATTCTTGAAAATATTTTAATGATCATAGATATATAGTATAAATATTAATGAATAAAAATGGATATAAGATATGTTTTCCTATTTTTTTTCTAATATCGTTATTATAAAATGTGAGGAAAATGATTTGAAATCATGTTAAAATCATATATAACCATTAGAGATTAATAAATATTTGTAACATGAAATTAATATCATGTTATTTTAGAAAAAGGAACCTCGAATATCAAAAATCTCCATATGAAATTAGAAAATAATATAAAACATTTTCCTCCTTGGTAAACGATGAAAAAAATGATTTTAAAAGAAATAATATGACATGGAAATATATATACCATTAATTATGTTAAGAATTATTTCAAAAATAATAATGTTTATCTAGATAAATGATATAGATATATCATTATTATTTATGTGAAACAATTATCACGAAAATGAAATTGATGAAAAGAAAAGCATTGTAAAGACGACAACATTGGATGCATTGATTAATACATCGAGTGATTGTTTACACATATCTAAATGAAAATAAAATAGGTCTAAAAATATCGTAAAACTATTTCGTTATCATATTGTCACATAATAAATGTATAAGAATGTCAAATAATAATTGATATAACCAAATGAAAAGAAAATTATGTTATTAAACCCCTTACCTTGAGTCTATACATATTATGTATGTCTATTAAATAATCTATAAGAAAAATTTATTACTTATTTATATTTTTATTAAAATTCTATATGATTATTAATTTATAATTAATATATTTATAACGTTTAATACATTTACATATTTAAATAATTAAGCAGTTAATTCCATATCAGGTGTTTTGAGGACATTATGTTAACAATTTTGAAATGGATTTTGTTGATTTATCATGGTCAATGAGGTGATTTTAAAATAATATACAGAATAATAAAAATGAAATACTTAAAATTTTATAAATAATAATATATTCTAGATTATTCAACGAAAATATGTTATGAAAAAATACGTCTTCTCAAAAAGAAGTAGTTTATACATTCACATGGGCAATTTTTTACATTTCCATGGATGGAAAATGAAAAAATAAATTAAAATGTTATCTTTCAATAATCACTTAGATTTTATAAAAATTAAATTACTTCATTGAATCCATCCCCATGAGTAGTCATGAGAGGTAATTTCATGAAAAATGATATACATCACAACATGATTATTGTAGTCCGTACATACACACTACAATTACTGAGTTATTTATTGGATAGAATGGTATAAATATTGATGACATATTAAATTAATATATTAGTTCTTATTATATAAATATCATATATATATATATATATATATTATTAATCATGATAACCATCTATGAGAGTTAGTAATGTCAAATGAAGATGATGGATTCACAAGGTTTTGTTCCGCACATTCACACGAATGTTGGTTTCATTTACCATTTCGAGAGAATGAGAGTATGAATAAGGACAATAAATTAACATTAAATATCTATTTATATGGTATATAATGTTTTTATTATATTTTCATGATTAGGTAAAAAACTAATGAGGCATATAAGGTAGTAAAATTAAAATGATTAGTTGAGACAATTATCTAATATATAAAGAACCTCCATTTAATATCTCATTAATGGACCTATGTATGGTCATTATAGAATAACATAAAATCTATATTATATATAATGATGTCAATAAGATGTTTCGGACGTTTTTTTGAAGAATGGATAAAAATTATTGAGGAGGAGATTAAATGTTGTTTCCTTATATAAGTGAGGAGAGTTCCACCCTTAAAATTAGGTAATATAATAGATTCTTTAAAATTAATTTACATGTTCTTGTGGAAAAAATAATATATTGAGAATATATGATGTAGATAAATATTAATAATCTCATAAAATTGTACTTATATCCATTTTTGAAATATTTGTTATAGTATCTCTTTAATTTAAGCACCCGTTATCCATTTTATCAATTACCATGATAAAAATGATTTTTACTAATTAAGGGTTCATAAATTTACTATATGAAGATAAGTAACACATAAAAAATTAATGGTTTATATGATTTATAATTTTAGAATCACATGTCTTGATATAATATTTTTTTATTTTAAACTATTATCATAAGTTTTTTAAATTAATGTATTATTATGTTTACTTATGGGACTATTAACATAATTTGAAAATAATAATACCAATATTGAATTGAAATTGGATTATAAACGTTCAAATAATAAAAAATAAAATATATTTATATAACAAATTATTTTTATATCATAACATTCCAAAATGATTTTATATTTAGTGTTTTTAAAATCATTTATTTGATTTTTATACTACATGGACAAGAACAATGCTTGGGTTGTGTTTGAATTGAAGGTAATAATATATTCAATAATATATAAAAACAAGTTAGAATAAAAAAATAAATTAATACATCTTAAAAATAATATATTAAAATCTCTAATAACAAATTTTATAGTTGTAAAATTATAATATAGATACTAAAAGAATGAAAGATACATTTTGAAATTTTGAACTAATTACAACAATATAAATAACATTAACATGTAAAAATGGAACAAAAAATTCCATAGTATCAAATATATGAATGGTTTTGTTAAATTATAACCATAAAAGGAAATATATTCACTTTTATATATGATTTTAAAGCGTTTATTCTTAATTTTAACATTGTTTTTCATGTTTTACCTATACCATGGTGACCACATGTTAAACAAGGTTATTATTTTTCATGAACAAAAATAAAATGGTTATATTTACATAATTTGAAAATAATAATTAACAACATTGAATATATTTCATTTATTAAAATTTCTATTAGTGGAAGAAATTTTATATATAATTTACCCTTAAAAACGCTGAAAAAAGCCTTTTAAAAACAATTATACGTATCAAAATCTTTTGATACCAAATATATGAATAATTTAAATTAAAATGTCATTAATTAAATTATGTGTTTGTAAAAAAACTAATTAAATATTCAAATAATTTAAAAAAATGGGCCACTTTATAATTCTTAATGGAATCTATAGTTTTAACTAAATCATTATTTTATCAACATTTCATAAAAATATAGTACTTTCAAAAAAATATTAAAATATAAAACTATGATATTTTTAAAATGTTTATTTGAATAATGATATAATTTTTATCAAATAAATATTAAAAATGTTTCTAATATGTATTATAATATTCAATCCTAGATTAAATAAATCCCATTTTTTAAGAAACATTTTTTCTGAAGCATAAAAATATTTTTATAAATTTTGTGTTCCATTTTCCGAGCCATTAATTATAAAAACTTTATTGTATTGGAAATATATATTAATTATAATTTTTTTCAATACTATTCTTGCATTCCATATCGATGAATTGGTTATAAAAATCATATTCAATTAATAAAATTTCATGGTCTTTAATGTTTAGTGATTCTAGTAATGTACTCTATCAAACATTGTGTTATTCTAAAATGATAGGGTAATATACTATTAAAACCATAAATAATATGTTTCCTGACGATTTCACCTAAGGAATATTAATCCAAGGGTTGAATATTTAAAAATCCTTAATAAGGATAATCCACATCATAAAAATGGCCAACAAAACCTCCTTTTGGAAAGTGGGATACTGAAATATTAACATTATTTGGAATAAAAAAATATTAAGGTATTCAAAAAATAGAACAAAAGTGTGATGTAAAAATAGAGACCCAGTTGATAAATATAGTTTCTGAATAATGATATTTGAATTATAAGGAATAAAATTCTGAGAAATTCAATTATAATAAACAACTAAAATTATAAGAGAGATGGAACACCATCAATTTATCATAAATTATTTTAAAAAGATAATTTTTTATAAATTATGAGTAATTAATTTAATATTTTTAAAAAAATTGAATATATATATATATATATATATTATTTTATTTAAAACATTTTAATCATTTTAATCTTTTGGTTGAATATTTTACCATATTTCCACCTCAATCTCATCACATATTCCAATATTGGGTATATATTTTGAATAACCATTATTGAAAAAGTGTTAACTATTAATAGATCATCATATCTAGAGAATGATAATAAGGTAACACTCTGGTAATTAAAATTATTAAATAGTTATCATAGTGTCAAATAATACACAAATTGAACAAACCATATCTTCATCAAACTATACATTTTATGCCAAAACATCCTAATTATCACCAAAGGTTCAACATTGAATACTCTATTAATAAGTTACCCTATATCTCAATTGGAATTAATAACAATTAACACTATAGAAATATTATCTAATGTTTTGTACTCAAGGGTTATCACATACCATTGAGATTATATAAAATACTAAAATTAAATTCATTATAAATATTTTTCTACGATAAATCACTTGATACACATAATGGTATATTTTTTCATAAACCCAAAAAACATCTCCTAATATATCAATATTCACCTTGAAATACAGTAAATTAAATCCTTAAATCTGTGTCTTTTCCATTGACATTATGGTTAAAAATGAACATGTAAAACCATGATGGTCTCCATAACTCTTAATCTATCCTCCCATGAAAAAATTATTATCTCTAATGTTATCTAATTGATAATTTGATACAAAATATAACAGTCATAAATCCTCACTCATAGATCCAATGTTTAAAAAAATCCATACATTTGTAGCTCAGATATAGATAAACATTACCAAAATATATTTATAAAAAATATCACACCCCAACCAGACTGATTTATTATTTTTAATTACTTTAATATTTAGTCTGGGTTTTAGGAAATATAATTTCCCATGTTTCACGGTCTTCTTGGATGATCAGAAGTAACTGTGTGGTGCCTGTACAAATTCCCGAGTGTGTCCAAGTTATGGCACGTGACTCATGCACAGTTTATAGAACTGCACATAAAGCACACGACTTGACCCTGCAAGCATGTAGTACTGGGTAGCATGGTTCCGGAATAATTTTTTCAACCATGCATAAGACTGAATGCGAGAAATGGCACTACCCCAGTTTTTGAAATAATTAAATGAATTAATTTTAATGGTAAATAATATATAAATAAATAATAAATTAGGTTTAATTAAATTAAACATAGTTTTTTTAAATATTTGATAATAATAATAACAATAATATTATTTTCAATAATAATAATAATATAATAATTATTATTAATATTATAACATAAAATGAAAAAAAATTACTTGCCCAAATTCCATACCCCCTTTCCCCATCACAAGCCACCCCCACCCCTCCCCTTTATCCCCCTGCGAGCACCTGAAGCATTGCCATTCCTAGCCTTCTCCTGCTTCAGCCATGCCACGCCTCTGGCCCTCTGCATTTCCCAACCGCATGTAATAAGCTCTAGCCTCTCTGCTCGCCCCTCTGTGCTCTCCTGGGACCTTGTACCCCATGTCATCTCTAGTCCCTGCCTCCCAACTGACCCAGCTGGCTCTTCCATCACTGTTCCCCCTTCAGTCTGGAACGAATTCTGTCTTGAACACCCTCCCACACTTGGTCTTCTGTGGCCACCCCTGTCTAATCGGTTTCAGACTGCCACCATCACTTCGTTATCCCATGATATGTCCCTCTGACCTCCTGCATGACTGACTATCCCGAACCCCTACATTTCCAGCATCATCTCCTATAGCAGATGCACCCACCATGTGGCTAGGTTCATTCTCTAGTAAGTCTTCCTCCATCACTAAGGTTTTCGGGCATAGGTTTTATTATTTATTCAAACCCTAATTATTATGGATGATGAAAATCGTGGTTTTCATGGGCATTAGGGTGTGCGAAAGAGACCACACGGCTCAGATCATCCTTCTTTTGAAGGTTTCGTCGTATTCACATGAGTTTAATGTAGTTGTTTCCATGATTTTCCATTCTGATGCAATTTATTTTAATCTTTGGAATTTTAATAAATTTTTAAATATTGTCTTCACACTAGTAATGCACGTCATTTGATTGTTATTCTATTTTTAATATAGTCATATTTTCTAAAGATACTTTTTAATCAATTATTTTTTTTTCATATAGACATGTATTGTTTTTTATATTTTTCGATATGTTTGAAGTGTTTTATAAAATAGAACATTTTTACTAATTTTTTAAAATTCTCATTGATAAGCTCTTGGAAAAGTGGATTTGCACGAGTCATCACAAAAAAATTGTAAATTCCTTTGGATAGTGTATTTTGGAAATATTTTATTTTGTGCATAGTTTTTATAGAACTTGTGTTTGGTTGGATGATCGAAAATGGTTCTGGGAGTTTTTTTGGAATAATGGATATTTGATACATTTCATAAAGCAGCACATTTTACTCAAAGTTGGAATGAAAACAATGTTTTAAAGGCGAATTTCATTCGAAAAAATGAAATTTTTTTATGGTGAAAAAGTTATTTTGAAGGGTTTTGAGAATAAAATTGGATTTAAAGTGGAATGTTCCTATAATATACGTGACATTGTAATAAAATACATAGTCTTATTCTATTAAAACCATTTAGCTATTGGTTAAATGATTTAATAAATGATTCCTTGAATGTGAATCAGGGGTGCAATGTGTTTTTGTGTATGTTTAGGTTTGGTTTTAAAGTGAATGGTAACATTGAGAGAATGTTACTTGTTTTCTAAATGATGTTTGTGTCCCATTGTATAATTTTTTAGAATGTTTTTAATTTGTTTGTAAAAAATTGTTTATTTGGATTTGAAATGTGTTTTGGTGTGAGTTTGAGAAAGTAAATGTCATGTTTTATATTGAATACTTGGAAATGGTTTTATAAATGAATTGGAACAATTTTTGAAAATGAATTTGGTTGTGTAAACTTGAAGGCCCATGTTGCATTGTACTTCTAAATGAGATGTTTTGGGGTGATTTTTGAAAAGAAAGTTATTTGGAATATGTGAATTCCCAATTGTAAACTTATGGTGGTTAAAAATGGTTTGAATACTTATGTGATTTGACAGCCCAGTTGGCACATTGTTACTGATAAATGATTGAATGTGTATTTTTGGGTACTATGGTCTAGTGTAACCCTTTATGGGTGAATGAACTGGAAGCATCAATGTTTGGGGAAGGAATGTGTGATGAGATGAGTCACACATGCGTTGGCCTTCTAACATACATGGTATTATTGTAACCACCAGTGGTTCCTAGGTGTTTTTTAGATAATCGAGTGATGAATGTTGATCAACCCCGATTAGACAGGTTTGTACCCCCTGATTGGTTGTTAGGGAAGCCAAGCTTTGCCACTAGATTTGTCAGTTATAGGTCTTATGGTTTCATATAGACTTATGAGTTTCACCATACGCTAAGAGGTGGTCCGAAATCGTGTATGTATAGGGGCATTATAGGGTTGTTTAGGATAACCCATGGTTATTGGATTATTTACATTTCCTTTTTTACATTCGGTTACACTAGTTTATTTTTAGTTTTCACTTTTTACTAGTTTTACTCTATCCTAACTTTATTTTATTCTATTTTGGATTTTATGTATAAAATTAAAAATGATTTTTGGAAATTGTATGTAGTGTGGGTTGGGTTTTTAAAGGGGGAAAACATGTTGTTTGTTTTAAAATGTGAAAAAACCCAACATTTATATTTGTATTTCAATCTTGGGTCATTGGATTGTTTTGGGAATTAGTATACTTGGATCTTGTGGTTATAGTTGGTATCCCTGTTGAGCATCTCGGTGATCACACCTATCAAATTCTCTCAGTTACAGGTTTAGTTCTTGTTCATGTACCTAGTTATGCTTCCATGTGTTGGAGCATCATTGAGTCTATGTTGGGTGTTGACCTATAAGGTCACAAGGACGTATGCTCGGTTTTATATTCTTTCAGATGCATGTTTTCATTTTTTATCATCAGTTTTGATTATTTGTTTATCTTTTTTTCCATGGGGAAAATAATTCCCAATGGTTAAATTATGATGTTCGAAATTTTTTTCCAGCCTGTGGGGATCAGGAATGCCCTTCAGACCTTGTTGCATACTGGCTCGGGTGAACGGTTCAGGGTTGACCAGGGTTGGTTCATACAAAATCGTGTTTGAGGAGGCCCTTTTAATTTGGGGAGTCTGGTATATGGATATTAAGACTTTCGGGACTCGATAGGTAGGTATGGGAAGGACATCACAAACCCTTTTCTATTCTGAACCACGATTCAGCAGTTGTAGTCTTAGAATTGAGAACATGTTTCCTTTAGGTCAGTTTTATATTGAGGGTTGACATCGAAGGAAAAATTTTGATACATGATGACATCAATTGGAGTAGTGACCCATATGGAGTCTGATTTCTTTGTTTATCTTATCTTTTCATTTATGCTTCTTCGGGTGTTCCTCAAAACATTTCCTCTAAGATAAGTTAAACTTCTAGATCATCATCCCAATGGTTTTTTTATGTTGGTATTTGTTTTGGTTTGGATTGATGTAAGCACGTAATTGAAAATGAAAAAGGGAAATGATTTTTGAAAAATTGAATTTGGTTTGAAAAGTGGGGATGGTATTTGGAATGGGTCCTTGACAGAAGGATGTTTTTAAATATAAAATGGAAAGGGGATTTTGAAAGAGGAATTTATTATTTGGGTTTTATTAGATATTTTTATGAGCTGGTTGTTTTGGATGAAGGATCGTTCCTTTATTTTGATTTGGCTTGATATCCATTTTGGAACTATGATTTATATGTTGTTCAGAAAATACTACCTAGAAAGGTCCATAGTGTTTTTAATAATTCATTCCCAGTTTTTTGTCCTTCTTGGACATTGCCTATCCATGATGGTGATTAAGTTCCATTAGAGGTAGGAGAGTGGCTTGAAGTTGTCGAGCGCGTCTTCCAGGTATTGGGAACATTAAAAGCTTTCAATTTTCTTTCTATTTTGGGTCTGTTTGAAGGTCCAGCACTGAAAAAATGGTAGTTGTTACCCCTGCCATCAATGCAAGTTGGGATGATATGTGAGGTCTTTAAATCAACATTATTCTGATTGATTATTGCTGAAGTGATTAAGATTAAGAAAAGGGAAGAGCTAATTCATATTCAACAGGGCTAATGGATGGTGATAGCTTTTGTTGAACAATTCAAGGAACATGTGTGCTTTTCACTGGAGGTGGCATCATATGATCTGATGAAGACTTCTCTCTTCCCTGAGGGTCTTCATCCAAATATCAAAGAGCGAGTCCTCCTTTCTAAGGACAATTTTTTCGAGAAGCTGGTCGATGAGGCATTCCTAGCTGAGTTGGTCTTCGAATTGCAAGTGCTTGGAAATCCTGCAAATATAGTTTCTCATGAAGGTTCCCCATCTAGAGAGAAGGGTGTGAAATAGAAACCTCTTTTTAATGAGTCCTCAGTAGTTATTCAGTCATCTAGTATGTTGGACTGTTCAATGGTGTGCCACCTATGTGGTTGGTTAGGGCATGTGATGTTGTCATTCCGTATCCCTCTAAAGACGTGTCGTTGTTGAGGATTCCTGGGTCACTTTGAAAAGTTTTTCAGTATGTGTATTTAGAAGAAGACTCTGTGACTAGAGGAATTCTGGTTCCTGACTATGAGGCAGGAGTGGCTTCACCCATCAGAGCCCAATACACAGGTCTTGTGGTGAAGCTTGCACACAGTCAGGATTTTCTGAAGGTGTGAAAATTTTTCAAGAGTATTCTGTTTCAAATTTGTAGTATAACATTTAATGTCTTTTCATTCTTATTTTCTACTGTAAATTTTTGGACATGTATTTGACTTCATTGTTTTGTCCTGCTGTTATGATGGACTTGTTCTATTGTATTCCAAACTATTTCGTTTTTCTGATCAATGTTTTCTAAATCATGCATCTTTCTTAAAAGTGTGTTTGGAAATTGTGTGGGTAAATCTCAGTTGGTCCATGTTTGTATATTTTTGTATGTGCCTATATTGGAGTCCAAGAATGTAGATATACTAAGGTTTGTTATTTGAGGTATGTTCTTTATTTTCATTTTTATATAGTATTGGGAGTATTTCTTCTAGGTTGAGAGTTCCATGTTTCAACTAAAGTGTTGTGCGCTCATATTCTAGAACATTGTTTGGATCAGTTTAGAGTTCCTTTGGCATCCCAAATTTCTGTAGTTGTATGTCTGGGTGTTAAATTTATTCCCTATTTGAGTTTTTGTGGTGGGGAAAACCCAATAGTGTTCTACACTAAACCTCAAGCATCAATTTTCTCTTGAATCAGTCGGGTCTTACCGGTGTTGAGTATGATCATCCCAAGATTCTCAGTTTTCTTTGGTTATTCTAGTTCTGTTTGAGCATGGAATCATTTCATTACCAACGTAAAACTTCCTGAAATTATAGGGGCATAAAGTCTCTTTGTTGGGGAGAATTGTCACACCCCGACCTAACTGATTTATTATTTTTAAATACATTATTTATTATTTTTGGTTTCAGGAAAAAAATACATTATTGCATGATCATCCCATGTGGTTAGGAGTAACTACATGGTTCCCGCATGGAGTCTCGGGTGTTTCGGAATTATGGCGCACAAGTCAGAGGCAGTTTATAGAACCGCACGGAAAGCGCACAACTTGACACTGCAAGCGAGTACTACTAGATAGCACAATTCGGGTGCAGTTTACCAAATCATGCATTGGACTACATGGGAGCAATGAAACCACCCCGGTTTTAGAAATAAATAAATGAATTAATTTAAGTGGTAAATGAAAAAAATAAATAAATAAAATATAGTTTGTTATTTTCAATTAAACAGAATTTTATAAAATGTTTAAAAATAATAATAACAGAAAAATTATTTTTATAATAATATTACTATTATTATTATTATTATTATAAAATAAAACTAAATTAAAAATTTATGTAGCCCTAATTACATACACCATTTCCCTATGTAGAGCCATCACCTCCCCTCCCCTTCATCCGACTGCGCGCACCCGAAGCCATGCCACTCTATGCCTTCTCCCACTCCGCCCACGCCGCGCCTTCGACCAGCTTCCCCCCCACCAAATGCATATGATACTCATCTTCCTGTTCTCCCCTCCATGATCGCTCGATACACCATATCCCAAGTCGTATCTTTTCCCAGCCACCAAGACACCCAGACAACCCAGCAGGCTCTGCCCTCCACGATCCCCCTTATATCTGACACAGCCTCCATCTGACACGACCTCACCCTCTTAGTCCACTGTGGCCACCCCCATCCGGTCGGCTTCCAAATGCCTCCCTCCCCTTAATATCACATTCCCTAGCAAGGACCCTTAGTCCTCCCTCTTGAATGACCCACATGAACCCCTCCTTCATCGGTAGCATCTCCTCTAGCAGTTTCCCCCGGCTACGTGGCTAGGTTCTCCCTATGGTAAGGATTTCTCCATCTGGAGGTTTTCACGCATAGGTCTCTTTGTTTGGTTGAACCCTAATTTTTAGGGTTGATGTGAATCTGGGGTTTCTTGGACTTTAGGGTGTGTTATGGGACCACGAGGAACATATCATCCTTCTGTTGAAGGTTTCATCTCATTCTCATGAGTTTAAGGTTGGTGTTTCCTTGTTTTTCCATCCCAACGAAATTCACTTGATGCTTGGCCATTTTAATAAATTTTAATATATAGTCTACACACTGGTATTATCTGTCATTTGATTGTTATGGAGTTTATATGGTAATATGATTTTCTAATGATAGTTTGGAATCAATTCATTATTTATGCATACACAGTTTCACCTATTTTAGTATATTTATGGACATGTTTCACACATTTTATAAAATATCCCATTTTTACTAGAGATTTAAAATTCATATTGATAAGATCATAAAGAATATTAGTTTCACAAGACCTTATAAAAAAATTGGAAATTTCTTTGGTATGTTTATTTTGGGTAATTTTTATTTACTACAAGGATCAAATGGAACATGTGTTTGGTTGGTTGTTTGAAAATGGCTTTGGGAGTGTGATTGGATTAGAGGATTTTTGGGACATTTCATAATGTGGAATGCTATACACAAAGCTAGAATGAATTTTTTTTAAAGTGGAATGCCATCTAAAACATTGACATGTTTTAGATGGTGCGAATGTATTTTTGAAGGGTTTGAGTATGAAATTGAATATAAAGTGGGATACACGTATGAAATTGGAAAAATCATAATAAAGGACTTTGTTGTGTTCTTTTAAAAAGTTTTATTGGTTGGGTAAATGAATTATTAAGTGATTATTGGAATGTGAATCATGGGTCTTAGGTGTTTTGGTGTATATTTAGGTTTTTTTGAAAGTGAATTGTAACTTTCTGTAAATGGTCCTCATTTTTTAAATGATGATTGACTCCCTTTGTATGATTTATTAGAATGGAGTTAATGTGTTTGTTAAAACATGATTTTTTGGATTTGAGACGTGTTTTGGTGTGAGCTTGTAAAAGTTAAATCCCCATTTGATATAGTATACTTTGAAATTGTTTTAGAATTTATTTGATACTATTTTTGAAAATTTATTTGTGTGTAAACATGAAGGCCCTTGTTGCATTTTACTTCTAAAGGTGATATTCTATGGTGATTTTTGAAAATAATGTGTTTCAGAAAATGTGAACGCCGGTTGGAAATATAAGGTGTTTTAAAAGACGGTTTGAATGATTTTGCGATGTGATGGCCCAATTAGAACATCATTAATGTGAAATGATTGAATATGTATTTGGGGGTGCTCCGATCTAGGGTAAACCTTTATGGGTGAATGCACTGGAAGTGCCCGTGTTTGGGGAAGGTATGTGCGGTGAGATGAGCCACACGTGCATGTGTATTCCATCATACACAGTATTATTATAACCACGAGGGGTTCTTGAGGATCTTTTAGATGATCGAGTAATGGTTTCTAATCAACCCTTATTAGATGGGTCAGTACCCCCTCGATTGGTTGTTAGGCTATCAAGGATTTTCCACTAGATTGGTCTGTTATAGGGTTGCCAGTTGTATATAGAAATATGAACTTCACCATACGCTAGAAGGTGGATCCAAAACCATGTACGTCCAGGGGTCATCTAAGGATGTTTAGGATCACCCTTGGTTACTAGATTATTTAAATTTCTTGTTTACACTCTGTTGAACTATTGTATTTTCATTTTTCACTTTTTACATTTTTTACTCTAGCCATGTTTTTGTTTATTATGTTTTGGAATTTATTTATAAAATGAAAAATGTTTTTGGAAATGGTATATAGCGTGGGTTGAGTTTTTAATGGTGTAAAAAGGTTGTTTATTTTAAAATTCGAAAAAGCACTACTTCTATATTTTTATTTCAAACTATGGTCATTTGATTGTTTTGGGAAAGGGAATACTTGGATTTCATGGTAATATTTGTAATCCCTACTGAGAATATCTTTTCTCACACCTATCATATTATCAATGATGCATGTTCTATTCATGTTCAGGTCCCTGGTTCAGCTACGCAGTGTTGGAGTAGGACGAAGTCCGTGTTGGGTGCTGACTTATAACGTCACAAGGAGGTATGCTTAGTTTTTATTGTATTTCTTCTTCTAGATTTCATTTCTATTGTCGGTTTTATTTATATATTTATCTTTTTTTCATGCTCCAAATCATTCCCAATGGTTACATATTGATGTCCATCACTGGTTTCCAGCCCGTGGGATCAGGAATGCCTTTCGGGCCGTGTCATGGACCAGCTCCGGTGACTAGTTTATGGTCAACCTGGGATGGTTCATGACAAAAAAAACATATAATTTTGTACCCATGAAAATTTTGTAATTATATTTTTCGAGAAATTTTATATAATACTACAAAATTATATTCGTGTATCTATGATAATATTCCCTACTCTACACATATTTTCTTATTCTACATTAATTATTAATCATTACCAATATTAAACCCCCATAGACACAATTTATGTAATATATTTCTTCATACCTTTTGGAAAACAATAATAAGAACAATGTGCTCAAATTCCCAATAAGGTTCAATGTTATACATTTATATTTAATATCATTGGTAATCTGAAGCTTTCTATAAGTATATTATTAACTATTAATAGTTACTGAGTATTAAATAATATAATTTATAACATTTAAATCTTCGATCATTAATCTTCTAAAATGGAATAAATCATTATCAAAGTAAAGAGTCATAATAATAACTGATTATGAGAAATGTGATTTCAATATGGAAAAAATGTACCATAAAAACACATTTTTAGTATTCAAAACATGTGTTTGTAATTTGTAAGTCCAAAATTCATTATGGAATTCCAAAAAATAGGATAATTGTAATATTTAATAGGATTTAATTATAATAGTTAATTATATCATTTCATTAGAGTAACATACAATCAGTTAACATTGTCACATTACCCAATGAATTAGTGCGAAATAATAGACCCATCCATCGTTGATTTATAATATAACAACCCATCCTTGGGTTAGAACATTACAACCATTTCTTGGTATGTAATGATACCAAACATCAATCAAATATTCATATATAAATTAATTTTATAATTATCAAATCATTTATAAGAAATTACATTTTAATATAGCTCCCTAGAAACCAAAAATCACTCATTTTTTTCATAGTTAACCAATAAAATGAAATTAGTTCCATGAAAAATATCTTTAAAAATCATTATCTGTTCATAAAATGAATAAGGATGGAATCATTTGAATATTTCCCTTTTAGATTATATGAATTTAATTAAGGATTTTTCCACAAATAATAAATAAAGTTAATATGAAATTAATGGAATTTCCTTTAATTCATGTTAAATATATTTTTTATTTTTCTATTTTATTAATTGAAATCTATAAGAATATTTAGGAAAAATGTTTCTTTAAAAATTAATTTGGAAAAATATAAAGAGTATTCTAAAAATTGAAAATGTATGATGGCATGAAAATCCATTCATTTGGTAAATATTAATACAATGATCTCCTTCAAAAAACTGGAAGAACCAAAAATCACATAATTAGGAAACTTCAAAAAAGAAAAATATTAAATATTTGAAATTAATACCGAATATTGATAAAAATGACATCAAAAAGTCATTTATTCATAAAAACATTGATTTTTTAATAGCAAATCTATATAGAAGAATGGATATGGTAGAAACAAAAAAGCGAAATATGATTGGTTTTTCATGAAAAAATTATTTTTACCTCCATATGTTCCCAAGTGTGAAAAAATTGGAAAATATCGGAAGTAATCCAAGGAGAAAAAATTTATCTGGTATAAACAATTAATATCCAAAAAAATTCCCCTAGTGGAATGTTAGTCTCAAAATAGGTAAATAAATGATATGGTAATGTAAATCACATACATATTTGGAATCATTCAAGTCAAATTTATTTCAAATAACAACATATATTTGATATATAAATAAAATTAATTAATGGAATTAATAATTACAATTTCATTAAATGGTCACGGAAAAACCCATTCAAATAGATCAAGGTGCCCCACATGAAATATGTGTTAATAAAAAGATATTTAAATAAAGAAAACACTTTTCCAAGATCATAACATTTTTATGTGAAACTTCAACCATGATGTGATTATGTGAACATATGTAAATCCACATAAAATTGTTTTAAATAAAATATAAAATATTTTATATATGAATTAGCACATAATCATTGAATAGAAATTTCAATTAATAAGAGTTATAATCCTAGGAAAATAATTTGACTTTGGAGACCCCGTACCTAAAGTATATAACCCATAAGAAGGGTTTTAAACAAATATAAAATAAAAATATATTATATATTTACTTTTTTATAACATTTTTATGGTTTATTTTGTTATCATTGAAAAGATTATTTTATTTATTTCAATGATAAATTTAATTACTAGATCAGTTAGGACCATGTAATGAGAATTGAGGAAATTTGGTCAAAGTTTTAATTTTTCCATCATATCAAAAATAATAAAAATAATGAAATATTATTTATTCTTTATAAAATACATTTTTAGTTAATTTCATGGAATGTGGTTATGAAAAAATTACACTGTCTTCTGAAGTAGTAGTTCTCACCACTACATGATGGATGTTTTCACTTCTCAATTGATATTAAATATAGAAATAAAATATATTATTTCCATTAAATAACAATTATCAATTTTTTAACTACAAATAATATCATTTAATCCCTCCATAGGATTATATATGAATGAATATTTATTGAAAACTGATGTATGATACTACGTCGAGGTGGTAGTTCATATGTAAACATGTGTGAGGATTCTAATTTTTAACTATTGGAAGGATACTAAACAAAATGATTTGTTATATAAATATAATAATACTGATATAATTAAAATATTATTTCTAAATTAAATATATTAATACAATCATCCATGAATGTTGTCAAGGAGAATTTAAATTTACCTGTTGACAATGGGGATGTTCGCTAGTATATATGAAAGATAATTAATTTCCTATATGATGAAAAAAAATATGAATATGGTACTGGAATTAACAAAATAAAAATATATTATACTGATTTTATTTATTTATATTAATATATTAAGGTTTAGGAATTATTTGGTGTACGTAGAAGATGTAAAATCAGAATTCTAGTTCGATAAAATTTTCTCTATTTGATGAACTGTCATTGGATCACTCTTTAAGGACATAGTTGATGGACTTTTGAGAATAAAACAAATGATGAATTCATGAACATATTTTAATAAGGGGTTATATCTTGGATTGTTTGAGCTAAGAGGAACATGATGTTAGAGGAATATATGATATGTCATTTCATTATATAGGTGAGTATATTGGCACACAAATAATTATATAAATTATTAAATTAACATGCATTAATTTCCATGTTTATGTGGAATAAAATCGATATAATTCAAATATATAATGTAAATACAATTAAATAGTCACCAAAAATAAAATCCAAACATTTTATGTTAATGTTTTTCTATTATAACATTGTTTTAACACCCTTCATTAACCCTTTTAAAGAATAACATGATAAAAATGTTTTTTACTAATTATTGATCAACAACTTTATCATTTATGTAAAAGTTACAAATTCATTGAAAATAATTTATTTTCATGACTATATATCAATAAATTTTTATTGGATAATATTTATATGAATACTAAATCCTTTATTATTAGATTATTTGACTTAATGTAACATTAATGTCATTTTTCAGACTATTTACATAATTTCATATTAAAAAATATCCAAATAGAAATGATAATTAAATATAAATGTCTAAAACAACATTGTTTCACTACATATATCCCAAAATTCTATTTGAAACATAATATATAAAAAATATAACATTTAGTGTTTTTGAAATCAATTAAATGATTCTTCTACTACATGAACAAGCACTATGTCGACGTTGAGTAATATTTTAATGAAAATAAATGAACACTAATAATTATAAATAAATAATCAACATAAAATAATGTTTGTAATATTTAATATAAGAATTTATGAACATTCATAAATGGTTTATGTATTTCAAAAAATAGTATATATATTCAAAATAATAAATCACACATTTTGGAATTTTCCATTAAATTAAATAATATAAAAGATATTATCAGTGAAAATTTAATATTTTTTTCATATTATTTATATTGTAATGGTGAGGTTAAATCAAACATATTTAATTAAATATATTAATGTGTGCGACAAAATTCAAAGAATATATTTATAGATTTTAAAATGTTCTACCAATGATACCCCTACTACGATGAAATTTTTTTCAATGTTTAATATTCATAATGAAAATAATTAAAGGGAAATGTTTTCCAAATTATAAAATTTCGATTCCAAATATTGAGTAAATTTTTTAAACTTTATACATATATTTGTAATAAATTAATATTAAAATAACTCATAAAAATTTGATTGAAAACATTTTTTCCAAAAATTAAAATTAAAATATAAATTCTTCACCCCATAATTAGATATAAAAATTAACAAAATAAATTTAATAGGATTGCTTTTATTCAAAAGGAACTAATTAAATATTTTTAACAGTTAGAAAAATGACACCACATAACTACTGGAATGGAAGAGACATTTTTAATTGAAATCTGTTCTTTTCCCACAACTCATTAAAAAAATAAGTATCTTCAAAAAATTGAAATGATTCATCCTATTATAATATTTATATGATTATTTAAAAATTGTTATGGAACATTTAAAATAAAATAAAATAAATATACTAATTTATTTTTAATATTCAATCAAACTAGGAATAATAATAATTTTTTAAGAAAAAGTATTTCTAATGCATAAAATAACTTTACTAATAGTTGAGTTGTTATTTTACAGGAGTTTATTAATAAATCTCTGTTGAGAATGAAATTTATACTTATATATGTATGTTACATAGTATTGTTACTTCTATTTATATGAAAAATTAAATAGATATGTTATAAAAGTTATATTTAAATAATAAAATCTATCATTATTTAATACTTGTGGTTTCATGTCTTTTATATTATCAAACATAATAAAATTATAAAATATCATTGTATTATTATTAAAATATTTATAAAAAATGGAATTTCAAAGATCAAATTCATAAAATAATGAATTCCTCTTACATTTTCAAGTGGTGTTGAACCTTATTTTTTGGCCATGTTATATATTTACGATTTGTCTTATTTTTCATAATTATAAATATTAACATGTTTTTGAAAATTTTGTCTAATGTCATTTTTTACTATGAGATGGTAGAACCACCATTTGAAGAAATCATTTTATATAATAAAGGTAGTTAAATAAATTAAAATGTGTAAAAATATTTAAAAATGGAATAAATTATATATATATATATATGATATAGTATATATTAAATAATAATAAAATATAAAACATCATTATTAAACCCCTCTTATTTTTCGATTGGTTGTTTCTATTTTCACCTTCTATTATTTATCCAATTCCAATCACTATTATTTACTCTATCACATAAGAAACCATCTATATTTGAGAAAACACGAGGTAAATGTGTTTTCATATTGAGTGGATCACTATATATGGTGTTTCAGTTCTATTCTATAGTTTTTCTGTTTCTAATTGATTAATTGAATAATTTCAGTTTACAAAATCCAGTGTAGGTAATACCTATAATTCTTGTGATAAAGATACCAAGGGCCCTTGTAACATCCCTTTACCATGATTTTAGGTATTATCCACAAAAATGATTATTTCCTCTTGAAATGGATGTGTCATGTGACTCAAGAGGATGATTAAATGTTTCTAAACAAATGACCTAATGTTCAGAGATGAATGGTTGCCTAATTTAATATATTCTATGTATAAGTGTGTGAATGATTTTTCTGTGTTCTCAATGGGTTTGGAGGATGAAAAATTAGGTTATGGAGTTCACATAAATATATTGATAAATTATATGCTATGTAAAGGGTTTACATGATGCATAATATGTCACTCGAAACAAGTCATGAAATGTGTACATAGTGTGAAACAATTACACGCCATGTAATGGTCACATGGACTATAATGTAAAAATATAAATTTCAAAAAGTAATAGTGATGAGATTTTAACCGCATCTGATTGTTATAGATTACACGATGTCTGAAGTGTTTACATTCCATGTAATTGTCTCTAATAGAGACTTTACTGTGGCGCGAGGGTGATATATTATTTCATTCCCGAACTTATCCATTTTCGATTGACCTATAAGGCTTCTGCACAATTTTTGGGGGTCCCCATTCAATCAGGATTGATCCATTTTGTGTTTCATCATCATTGTGGTTGGTTATTATCTCACTATGTGAGTATTAATATATTATTCATTCTTGGTTTGATCTGGGTAACACTGTGACATTTCGTTAGCAGATACAATGATCCATAGTGATGAATCCCCCTTTTTCCTTATAGATATGTGATGTGATCTAGATATATGGCCATCAACTTTTTGGTTTTACTGTGGATGGTTTTTATTTTATTTTTATGTGTCATTTCCTCACTTCATCCAACCCTTATATAAAATTGAATCAATTATATGATTTTTAGATTGATTTGAGGTACTCCATTATCATTATTTCAATACACCAGTGGGTGTATCATTTATGGTCATGTGAGACCCCTAGTTCTATGGTCGGTGGATCTGTCTCTAGCATGTGTTAGTGAAAAATATTTCTCTTAATTTGATTGATTTTTTATTTAAATAATATAGAATTGTATAGATAATTTTTATGTATGTTTAATTGGGTTTTTATAAATGTTTGTGTTCCCCTAGTTTTGGGTAAATGGAAAAATGTTTTCAAATCATTGTGATTTTGTTTTATTGAATGGGTTTGAAATAATTATTAAATGAAAAATTACTTAATTAACTGGTTTATAAAATAATGTACATGATATTACTTGGGTACATATGTGAATGGTATTTAATAGTTATAATCCATTTTTCAGTCATTTTCTCATTTTTATTACCTATTATCTCTTGGCCTATTGTTCTAGGGATTTGTTAGACTTGTTGGGTGGTGCACAATTTAGAGTGTTTCTCTTGACTCTAGACTAAACTCATTTCTGTTTTGTATTGATTAGTAAATGATTTTCTAATTTAGGTATTATTTTCCTAGATATGCTGAACTATTTTTATTTGTCGCATGTTGTTACATATCATTGTTGACTGATTTGGGATTCTTCTTTTGGCTTGTAATTTTTGTTTGTACTCCAATAGATTTTATATGATATGTGATGACTGATTTGTTTTGATTTGTTATATCATCTTATATATTTTAATATGAAATTATTAGAAACTAAATTTCATGTATTATTAGGAAATGTAGAATAATGGGAAATTAAACTTTTCTCCTTGAGTTTTTTTAAAAAATAGATAAACTAACACCATTCATATTTTTATTAAATTAGAAAATTCATGAATTATTATTTAGATACTTGATATGGAGGACCAGAGTAAGATCCTACTAAGAAAGTTAGATCACACCTTATGTACCTCTCCGATGGTGTACAAAACTAGCTATGCCATTGGTATTAGGGTAAGGCAAGGTATGAAGTGAGGTGGTGATGTCTTATATCAAATTATATTGGTTTATGTAGCTAGGATAGCATGAATTTTCAATGATATGAGATGTAGTTTTAATTTTCAACCTATTTTGGTACTCATTATTATTATAAATGTATATGAGACTATTTATAATCTCTATTTTTTTCATTCCATGGTTTTCTTTTGTTTATGGAATATATATGTATCTTCTATACGTGTATCTTCTATTTACATTTGTCATGTCATTGATTCAGTTTGGGAAAAATAGTTTCATTTGGATGTTTTTTGATTCCCAAGCACTAGTTTCCATCCTGTGATGATTGGGATTCTCTTACGGAATGTGGCCAACACAATATAGTCTATTATAAATTTGGGAAACATATCATTCTAATGATTTTACACATAGGGATAAATATTTTCTATTAGTGTGTTTTGAATTAATTCATATACACATGTGGAAACTTCCTTGATGGTCATGCATCACGATCACAACTTCATCCCAAGCACACTTTACTATAGAGTTATAATCAGATTGGGTCACTAAATTATATGTGGAAAGGGTTGTGAAAATTTTTCTATTATGCCTTACTTTTATAATGATGCTACACTCTCCATGCCTTTAATGAACAATACCTCATTGTGGGGCCCAATCCCCTAACCCATCCAGTGCCTATGCACTTCTAGCTGTGTACTGGATCTTATATAAATTTTGAAAACCCAACCTTCCCCAATCCATGAACCTAGTCTGGTGACATTTTGGTTATCCCATAATACATTTGTTTCCATACTAGAACACCGAATTTTATTACCTACTCAGGTCTCTTATTAGACTATTGATTTTCCCCACATTCCAACACAAGTTCTTTTGCTGTGTTTTTTCCTCACTCACAAACACCCTATGAATCCTCCAAGAAGTTCACTGATCAGGATCACTAATCCAGGAAAAAAAATTATAACTATGGAGTTTTAATCTATTAGGCACTATAAAATAAATGTTTAATTTTTTTGACATGGGTCGTAACATTTATACTTTTAGGTATTATTTTTACAGTGGTGTTAAAGTCCTTACATGCATCATTTTCACACCTAAAATCCCATTTAATGAATATCATGTCTTAAATAAAAACTAAAATCCTTATAATAACCAATTGGGATTATAATTTAATTATTAATATCTTTTATAATCTAACATGGACATTTTATTGATGACTCCAGTTTATAATATATTCAATTAAATTAGAATTATGTCATTAGACCTAACTAACAAAATATATTTTTTCTATAAGAGTAACTCTTCAATTTTTAATTATAGTATAATCATGATGATAATTTTAATAAGATACACAATAATTAATTTCATAACCATTATAATATAATAATTATAAACTTTTTCTTTGAGATAACAATTATACACATTATCATGTCGGATATGGATTTGTACATTACTCCTTCAAAATATGTCCTTGAATCAACTTACAAATATTTGATTATATGAATTTAATATCCATAATTCCACCCCATTGAATTCACAATATAAAAAAATTACATATGAATTTTAGTGAATAAACTATCCTCCATACTATTATTTAATATATACAATTCATCACACAATAATTATTTTATAGGAATGTTAATGATATATCATCAATGAATGGATAGTCCCTCCACATATCCATTTCTATGTTATTGTGGTTTCAAAATTGTATTAATTATGGATATATATAATGAAAAATTCAATTCGTTCAATAATAAAAATTGTTATCTATAACACATTAATCACTATAACATTGATTTTATATTTACCTATTCATTATCTACATATATCATTTAATGGTGTACCATATTTTATAATATAACGGACTAAAAACTTGGGTTTCTAACCATGTGAACCATTGAATTAACCATAATATCAAATAATGAATTTAAAATTAATGAATTCAATTATAATAATATGAATAATTTTTATTTTATTTTTAGAATGTTCATTGGGTCAGTTATTTTCTGGGATATTTTTAAGAAAATAGAAAATATTCGTAATTATGCATAAAATATATTTCAACGAATAAAATAGTGTCATATTTAATAAGTCATGAATAAAAACATTATAATCTTTAAATTTTATATTATTCATCAATAAATAAATTATTGTATTCGAATAAAACACATTTATAAATAAGAAAAAAATATAACAAATTAACTACGTCAAAAAACCAATTGATTTAAGGTGTGTCAACCACTAGAGGAAGAAATAATAATCTACAGACCATCATCAGTTCCAATACCATTTTTATGCCCATTTATGTATTTTCAGACATTCTCATGATGCTATCCTAATTACTATAATTTAATTTATTACAATTATAAAAACATTATCAAATTATTATTTTTCAACATACATCGCATCATTAATTCTTATCGTATAAAACAAATTGTGATATGGATTATTAAGGATAATTTAACTATTTTAAGAATAAATTTTCTTATTATTTTTTTGATAAATGTTCAAAAAAATAGGGACAATATCCGTTAACTTATTTATTTTTAATAGAATATTATAATTGGAGGGGAATAATATTCTTATCAACTACGTTAAACATTTGTTTAATTTGACCCATATTTTTATCATTGAGGTAAAAAATTATTGTTTCTGAGAAACACTATCTTCATATAAAGTTTTAACTAATCAAAATGTGTAACTTTTCACATATCAAACACCATAACGATACTTTATAGTTGCACACTGAAAATCATTCACATTTTAAAAGTAATTAATATTGCTTACTATAATGGACTTATCATGAAACATTAATTTTTATGAAAAAATAACTGTAGAAAACATACAGCTTACAACATTTTCAATTCATCAATATTTATATAAAAATAGACATTAATATAAATACATCTTGTTTTAACTATAAAATATAAAAATACTGATATATTGTTCTTGGGGTTCATTCATAAGAATGGTTGTAATATAATATTTATAAAAATAACTTCCATATAATATGAGTGTTTTTTATCCCCCAAAAAATTCATCACATATATAGATTAAACAAGATGAAGGGCTCGTTATATATTTCCAAATTTAGGATACCCTGGAAAAATTTTCATCCAAAATTGAAAATCTAATGGGTTTTTATGTTTCCCATATTAATTTGTTTTTATTTTTTGTAACGTTAACTGACTTTTAGAAAAAAAAACCCATGAAATCATTAATTTTTTTGAATATTTTGGAATTAGCATTCATGTTTTAATGAAATGGTTTTACTAATCATTAATTGTGACATATCACAATTCTAGAAATAATTATTGTAAATATTACAGATTCAATATAATATAGTGTTTTAAAAACCCCCTCCAAAAAATCAACTAATCAACTCATAATGAATCAGTACAATTAACTTTTAAATTCTACACATTCCATCCCATGTATGTAATCCACACATGGAAGAGAGTGTGGGATGGGAAAGAAACAAACCATCCATCCTAACAATGAAGATCTTGGGAGAAACATCCACCCAAATATATATATGTGTGTCAACATATGGTACTTGATGCTGCTAGGGTGCATATATAATAAATGAAAATGAACCTACATGGTATATATATGCGTATATTTTCCCACATGAGATACAATTATGGGATAAAAACAACCACATCCAACAAAAAACATCACTATAGAAACAAAAAATGATGCCAACTTTGCTATCAACACTATATTAACAACACCCAAAATAGGTATAAAGCCAGATATTAAATTTAACAATTTATCTTAATTCTCATCTAACGTCATTTTTGAAATTTTTATTAACAAACGATTCCATAATAACATCCAATTAATTTAATTATTTCCATCGCATTAATTATTCCACTAATTTCATTAATTCATTAAATTTAATTATAAATTTACTATTAACCAGTTAAACCACACTTCCCACATTAAATCATTCATAATCTATTTCCATGCCATTAATAAAACCATATCATTCCATTTTAGTTTCTACATAATAATGTAAGTCCAATTCAATATTGTAACGTCCCGGTTCTGGAAGTCGCCCAAAGGCACCCCATACCCGGTTGGTCACATGGCCTCATACGCCTTTCCCTAAATGCCAGAGGTTGTCAACTAGTAGTGAGGGACTTGGGTGTGATAGTGGGGAAATTATTCCCTTTCTGGCAGAGTACACAGCAGAAGTTATGAAAACATTAAATTTTGGAAGCAGTAAATATCCACCAATAATAATAGCCAGAGACTAAAACAATAAATACCTGGAGCACACATGTATATATGAAATGATGTATGGAAAATATTTCTAGGAAAAGATCCAAACAAGTCACAATGATGAATACAACACTAAACCAATGTATAATGAATTTAAATATATAAGAAACTCCTCAGCATCACAATCCTATCTTGGTCTCATCCTCTCCAACTCCAAAGCAATCAAGTACCAGAAGTAGAAGGGCACTTTCCCTTGTATATACCTGCAACAAAATAGTAAGCTTGGGCCCAAAAGCATGGCCCAAATACGGTGTGAGACTAAAATCCCAGTAGGAAACCACCTGAAGATCTGTGCCCAAGAGTCATTAAGCATATGGTTGGTAATAGTACGGTAAGCATTAAATAGTAACATTAAACAACAGGCAGTAAACAGTAAGTAGTAACAGGATGATATACAACAGTAATCAATCCACAGAACAACAAGCAGTAGTGAATCAAATAGCTAACAAAACAAGAACCCCTCTAGGATTTTCTCACAGCCAACCCCTATGGTCCTATCCATGATGTACCAACAAACCTCTGGGAATTTCACTCAGCTGAACCCCTCTAATATGGTAATACAAAAATTAAAAGACTCTCTGGGAAAGCTCGCTCGGTCAATTCCCCTTATAGTCTAGGTTAGTCAGGGACTCTCTGGGGAAGATCACACAGTCTAACCCTCATATATACCCAAGGTCTAGAAACTCACTATGGAAGCTCACTTGGCCAATTCCTCCTATAGTCTCAGGTATATCACATATTCTCTAAATAAGCACACTCAGTCAATTCCTTCTCTAGCATGGAAAATGGTTTTTAAAGAAAATAAAACAAATTAAAGTCTCTCTTAGGAATCTCACTCGCTCTACCCTCCTATAGTCTATAATATTCAAGACTCTCTGAGATGATCACTCAGTCTATCCCATGTAGTCTATAATTTCTAAGACTCTCTGAGGAAGCTCACTCGTTCTATCACCGTATAGTCTGTAGCACCATATTCTCCTGGTCCTATTCCAGTCAGTCCATAATAATGCTATAAGGACAATGTACATCTATTGAGCTACTTGGATAACCCGTCTACAACATAACAAGCATGCCCAGAACATCATTCCATCCTATGGTCACAATGCTTGGAAAACCGGAATAGCAGCCAAAGGCTAACAAGACCCAAAGGTTGTAACAAGAACAAGGCATTGGAAAACATCCAGGCATAGAAATTTTCTACAAACATGATCTAATTACCTCTACACAAGCATAAAATCAATGAAGGAAAAAAACAGGGTCAAAAAGGTAAACACACAATACCCCGTTCAAGGGTATTTGTGGAATTTGCTCATAAAACTCAAAGACATTGAATGTTAAGGCACAAACCACTTTCCTTGATGCTTGGAGATCAAAATTCTAGAACCATGAGGATTAATTCTCTTTAGAAAATCATATATCTATGAAAACGCGCGAAAGTTCAACCCACGATAACTTGAGAATGAGGGAAAATCATGGTATGAATCTCAAGAAAAGGAAGAGACCACTACTACGGTTCTAATGCAATCAATGGCAATCAATTCATTAAACATATGAAGGCTCAGGGGCTTTGAGTATTTTCACAGCAGTACAGGTTGCTCTCGGTCGAATAACCTAGAGATGAAGACTTTTTCGTCGATTAGGCATGACCCTGGTCCGATTAATGAAAAAAATTAAACTACATGGTGTGTACTTTTGGGTTACATGACATGTACTTGGCCTTTCCGTACTCCGCCTCAATCGGCCTCCACATCGCCCCTACACACCATGAGTGTGGCCCAAACATGGCCATCACACGGCCTGACGCTACATCAATGTACATGGTGTGTACTTATAAAGTACATGGCATGTATTTTAAAAATTTCATGATTATCCTCCTTTTCTCAAAAATGACCAGAAAAGGAAAAACATACTGGAAACGAAGGTTCGGGTTCTTACGAAATTCCTCCCTTCAAAGAAATTTGGCCTCGAATTTCCCTAGAGAGGCATAGAAGAAAAACCCCGAACAGCTCCAGGCACTGCGATCGTACATAGGCCTTCCTCTCCCAGGTCTCGTCTTGTACTAGCCTATGCTTCTATAGCACCCATACCAGAGGAACAGACCGACCATGAAGATCATTCGTACTATGATTGATAATCTGAATAGGATGCTCCTCAAAAGACACATCCACTTCATGGTCAACCTCAAAGGGTTGAATTATGTGATACAGGTCTAAAAAGTATCATCAGAGCTGAGAGACATGGAAGTCATCATGCATAGCCCGGTACCTCTGAGGTAACTGCAACCGACAAGAAACCTTCCCAACTCTCTCCAACATCTCAAATGGACCGATGTACAATGGTGAAAGCTTACCCTGTCTTCGAATCCTCCTGTGTCCCAACCTTGGTGAAACACACATGAAAACCTGATCCCCGACCATGAACTCCAGAGGTTGTCTTCACTGATCATCATAAGACTTCTGTCGAGACTGTGCAGTAGCCATCCTCTTCCGAATAAACTCTATCTGCTCTGAGGTCTCCTGAACAAGACTAGGTCCTAGCAAAACTGCCTCTCCTGCCTCCAGCCAGCACAATGGTGATCAGCATGGCCAACTGTACAAAGCCTTAAATGTTTCCATCATTATAGTCACCTAAAAACTGTTGTTAGAGAAAAGTCCAAAATAGGAATATGCTTCTCCCAAGAACCTCCAAAGTCTAGGATGCAAACTAGAAGCATATCCTCAAGAACATGGATCATACACTAGGACAGGCCATCTGTCTGCGGATGGAATGATGTACTCAAAAGTACATGGGTACCCAAAGCCTTCTGAATCCCCTGCTAGAACCAAGAGGTAAAACATGCATCCCTATCTGAGACAATGGAGTGTGGAAATCCATGCAGTCATACAATCTCTCAGATGTACAACCACCACAACTCATCAACCCTGATGGTTTACATGATCGGAAAGAAGTGAGAAACCTTTGTAAGCCTGTCAAGGACAACCCAAACAACATCACTCCCTCGAGGTGACCTCGGTAACCCGGTCACGATGTCTATCATGAAATCGTTCCAATTCCACTCATGGATGGGTAACTTCTATAAAATCCCTACTAGTCGTTGATTGTATACTTTCACATAGTGACAAGTAGAATATCTCATGACGAACCCAGCAATATCTCTCTTCATACCTAGCCTCCAGTACTGGTGGTGTAGATCACGATACATCTTGGTGACACCAGGATGAACTGTCCAAACTGATGAATGAAAATCTTGTTTCAGTTCCTCGCGTATTTCTACTGACAGCCATACACGTCCCTAGAAACACAAGATCTCATCCCCACCTACTGTCCACCAAGGAAGAGGATCCACTCTTGACACACTCTCTTGTAGGACTAGGCCTTCTGAGTCTGATAGCTTCCACATCAGCACCTAATCAAGAAGGGAATAGGTAACAGATATAGAAGATAGTAATGTCTGCCCCTATTTTTCATTCACCTCCAAATGCATCTCAGAGAACATATCCATAAGCTTCCACTCACTACTGGCCTCATGAACTTCCTCAATCTGAGATATTCAACCCAACGCATCAACCACTGCGTTTCCGTTTCCTGGCATATAGGCAAGCTCAAAGACAAATGACTGAAGATACTCGACCCACCTACGCTATCTCAGATTCAGATCACCCTGAGTGAAGATGTAGTTGAGACTCTTGTGGTTTGGGAAACCCACAAAGTGATCCTTTAGATGGATATGTCTCCAATAGTGCCAGACATTAATAACAGCTTTCATCTTTAGATCGTGCATCAGATGGTTTCTCTCATGCGATCTCAACTACCGAGACCCGTACACAACAACTCCATATCGTTGCATAAGCACATCTCCCAATCCAACACCTGAAGCATCATAGAAAATTGTATAGCTCTTGTCGGGCTCTGGATAGACTAGTATCGGTGTTGATGTCAATCTACCCTTCTGTTTCATAAAGGCTGACTCACAGGAATCTGACCATAAGAACATCGTACCTATCTTGATCAGACCTGTCAGCGGTGCTGCAAGGTGGGAAAATTCTTGTATGAAACGTCTATAGTATCTAGACAGAATGAGAAAACCCCTCACCTCAAAGACATTCTTCAGTTTCTCCCATGAAACTACAACTCTCAATTTTTCTGGGTCAACTGATACTCCGGTCTCTAATATAACGTGACCCAAGAAGTGAATCTGATCAATCCAAAAGTTACATTTCGAGAGATTAGTATATAACAAATTCTCTCTTAGTGTACTCAGAATGATTTCAATATGGGTAGCATGGTCCTGTAGAGTCTGAGAGTACACCAAGATTTCTTCCACGAAAACCACCACGAAGGAATCCAAGTATGGTTGGAACACTCAGTTCATCAGTTCCATAAAAACTTTTGTCACATTCGTGAGACCAAATGTAATGACCGTATACTCATATAGACCATACCCGCATAGGAAGGCTATACGAGGTATATCTAATGGTCTAACGCACAACTAATGATAACCAGAACTCAAATCAATCTTCGAGAACACCCGAGCTCCTCGAAGATGATCAAAAAGGTCATCAATCCTCCGAAATGGATATCGGTTCTTGACCGTCAACTGGTTTAGCTTCTTATAATAAACGCAATTCCTAATTGTGTCGTCTGCCTTTTTGGCAAATAGGACAGGCGAACCCCCAGGAGAATTATTGGGTCGGATGAAACCCTTTACCGGCAACTACCCCAATTGCTTCTTGAGCTCCTCCAAATCAGGTGTAGCCATCCTATAAGGATGAATTGACCCTGCTGACACTCTTGGAACGAGTACAATAGAGATTTCTAGATCAATATCCAAAGGAAAACATGAAAATTCCTCTGGAATTAAATCCCTGAAATGATCCACCACTGGAGGAATGTCTATCTTAATAGTCCCATGGTTGTCCAGATAATGACCAGAAATCTGGGTGGTAACTCCCCCAAGCCCATGATACTCTGGTCCATATCTACCCACCTGGACATCCCACTCTTCTTTATGAAGAAATTGTATACCCTCTGGTGATACAAAACTCACCCTGCGATGATAACAGTCTACGGATGCCTGGAAGGGAACTAACCAGTCCATACCGAGAATTACATCATTCCATGTCATCTATAGGACATAGATGCCCCATTTGAAGTGACACCCTGAAACCTCAAGAGGGAACTCTCTACACTGACACAAACTAGACATCCTCGTTCCCAACAGTGTATCAAGAGTCAACATGTCTGCAGATGAAAAGATATAGAGCTCAAGGCACTCCATAATAGCAATAGAGATAAAACTGTTTGCGGCACCACTATCGAAAAGAGCTGAAGATAAAACAAAGGCTACTAAGATCTTACCCTGAACTGTGGATGGGTCAGGATCCTGCTCTTGATAGGTCAGCTCCATGGAGAATGTATGGCCTGTACCACGACCCTATTCCCCTAGCTAACCACTCTGAGCTAATCCACTCTGTTGTCGCTAGTAACCTGGTGACTGACCACGACGGTCGCCACCTCCACCTCGGCCCGAACGACCGGAAGAGATCCTGTTCCCAGACTGGTGAGAAACTAGCGATACATCTCCTATACGCGGGGTCATAGAGGAACCCCTACCACCAGATGTAGGGGAGAAGATCTGAAAAAACCCCTGATGATGGACCATCTTTCCACAAGATCGACACTACATCGGGTCCGTCTAACACTGAGGCCTAATATGCCCACTCGTACCGCACTTCTAGCATACTACCTGGTTGCCCGAAGATACATTCCACCCACCCTGATCTTTTTGAGTAGACTCCCAGTAACACTTCATGCTATTAGTATGAGGAACACTAACTCTGGATGTCAAACCGCCCTTGCTCACTGCTCTAGAATCTCTCAGATTGCACTCAATGATTAGCATCTACTTGACGATAGATGATATCGAAGCCAACATGAAGATATTCAGCTAGGAACCGATCTCCTACCTGAGACCATCCTCAATCATCCTAGAAAGGAACAAATCATCACCTGCTAGAATCGGCGTGAAGCGCTACAACTCAGTAAAACGAGACGTGTACTCCATAACAGAAAGAGTACCCTGCTCGAGACTCATAATCACCCGGGCTCAGTCTGCCCTCAGAGTCTCCATAGAAATGTAATCATAGAATATGTGTCGAAACTCATCCCAAGTAATACTCTACTGGAACCCTGACTGTGAGATCATCTCCAACAACCTATTGGCGGTGTCTCAGAGCATATAAGTAACATGGTTTACCTTTTTCTTCGGTGGTATCTCCAGGTGCTCGAAGATCGTCAGCATGGCCTCTAGCCACGACTCTGCTTCATGGTGTCCTCCATATTCTGAGAAAGTAGGAGGTTGATGCTGCTGGAAAACCCGCGTCAACATAGCCATCAAAGGGGCAACATGTGACGCTACTTAAAAGGCATGCATCATCCTCAGGAAATGCTCCTGGAACTGCGCATCAGCACCTGCAACGGGTATAACTGCTAGTGCCAAGGCTGGCACCGCAGAAGGATCTATAGGAGGATCTATAAGAGGATCTACAGAAGATCCCTGATTGACCATATCTGAAGTTTGATCGTCGTCTGGTAGCTGAAGTAAAACGAGAGGATGTCTCGGAGGTATAGCTTTGAAAGATCAAAAGCACTCCTTAGATCAGGATTATCAAGGACAGAGAACATAAGAGAACAAAAGAGGAACATGGGAAAAGAACAAACACGTTGTAAAAAACACGACTACACGACATGTATAAAACTACATGGCATGTCCTCTTAAGCCAGACACACGGGCGTGTATGAAACACCTGAGACTTTTATGAGAAATATTTTGTTTTTATGTTATATAAATCATCAAAGGAATCTTTCACTACACACAACACTAGCTTGGCTTTCTTTACATGCAACCACGACCTTCCTCGATAGCTTGTGTCGTACGCAATACCGAGTTTCACTAAACAACGATATGCTTTTAAAATATTATTAAAACTATCCATTATGAATAGTACTAACTGAATTTTGAATTTTATAACATTTTAATTCAACTTATACCTTTTCTAGAATAAGATATAAAAGAAAAATCATTTTTTTTGGATAAAAGAAATATTTTTCAAAAAATACAGTTTTGCCGCCTTTTGATGGCGCAACCACATTAAATCTTGTTTTTGACATGTTTATAAGTTTAATTTGACAAAATAAAATTCTTCTTTTGAATCAGGCTATAAAAATTTACTTTGGATAAATTTTTGATATTTTTCTGATAAATTTTATATTTTGATGAATAGTAAAAATACTATAATATTTAATTAAAAACAACTTTTTTCATTGAGATAATTTATATGAATAAATTATAATATTGAATGGTTTTAAAGAATAAATAGAATATATTTTGACCATTTAATATAATTTATGTCATTAGCATTAATTTCACAGTTAATTCATAGGTAAAAACATTTCAATCATTGGCAATGTTTTAACTTCTAAAACCCGTTTTCTTAACAATGATATTTATTTTAAATTAATTACTTCAACTTATATGTTTTGAATTTTGAAAAATGGATTCCATATTCAGAATCATAGTGTCCAAATTATGTTAATAGACTACTTTTTTTGGGCATTATGAATAGTAACTACGGTAAATTTTATTTACCATAGTTAAAGGTAAATCGGGTAATTATGGGTAAATATAAGATTATACAATTACCCTAACACCTACCAAAATACTATTGGATGACTAAAAGTCGACCCATATCACCTAAGGGTCGGATTATATTCATTTAATGGACTTTTTTCCATGAAAATGATTTAATTATTATTAAAACCAAAGAATGTGACAACATGTCACTTTCTTAAATCTTATAAGTATAATAATTTTAATTTGGTGATAAACTTAATGAAAATTCGAACATTAATAGTCTCTAGAAATCTAATACAATTATCTAAATCATAGGAATTTATTTAGAATTTTTAGGGATTAAATAATTATAATTAATTATGACACAATAGTGATGTTGAAATTATTTTACTAATTAAAATATCAAATAAAATGTTTTAAAAATATTAAAATAAATATTATATGAACTATTTAATGTGATAAACTAATTTTATAGAAACATATGAAATTTTATGAATCTATTAAAGCTTATAGTTTGAACATATCTTCTTTATATATTATATTTATATTCAAATAATTGAATAGTTTCTAAATTGACACTATTGTTATTTTATAAAAATAACATATTATAAAATTGTTTAAAAATTACAAAAATATTTAAAAATGATAAATTAAAATTTATATGGTCGATAATGTCATAAAATTACAAATTATGGATAATTTAAAACACATATGTAATTATTAATGATAATTTAAAATTTAGAATATTATTACCGCAAATAAAATTAAATTGATAAATAGGGATAAATTATGTTGATAATGTTTAAAATAAATTCCTAACATGTCTAAATTTTATTGGTTGATGATATTACAACACTATCTCATATAAGATTCGGATATGAGTCATTTTTGATGTTTTTAAGCGGGGTTGGGATTTAATATAAACTAATATTGCTTATATTTCAAAAGGTGCCCCTCTCCTCCCTTATAAAAGGGCACCACCTCCCTCTCTTCCTCACACCAATTTGAGCCTTCAAGCTCGGCCAAACCCATCCCATTTCACTTCCACAATTCCTTAGAAACCTACTAGAGGTACTGGTCTTACCAAAAGACCAACTCGAGTGCCTTAAGAGAATGTTTAAAGGAGGCACTTCGAGAAAGAGGAGGTTTGGACACTTACGAAGCAAATCGGACCTAAGGTAAGGGAAATATCACAATCTCATTTTTATCCAAGATTGTTTATACTTTGGAATTTACTAGGGTGTATTTTATCATCCACATCCATGTTTCCTCAATATGTAATATTTATATCCTTCTACAATAGTTTATATCCAATTTTACCCTTCGGTGAGTTTTTAGTAAAAGATATGAAAGGAATCTTTTGTCGTTTTTCGTACGAGGTACTTTTTGACTTTTCCAAAAAAAGTACGAGAAGAATGTTTTTTTAACTTATATGGAATGAATGGATTTTTAAAACATTATTTCCAAGAATCTTCCTATACCAGTGTTCAATTTTATTTTTAATCAACTTCTTTTAGTTTAAAATTGTATGACATGTTAAGAAAGGAAAAGGTTTTTGAAGTTGAATGGATATTTTCCTCAAGAATGGAGTTAAAGTGTTTTATCAAAATTATTTTCCATCTAAGATAATATAGGGTTCTGTTTATATCCCTATTATTGCAATGATATGATTATGTTGTGATGGATATATTTTTATGAATTCCTGTATCTTATATGAATTGTTTTATGATGTCATGATGTTTAAGATTCCCATTTTTATTACATGAGTTATGAAATGATGTATGATTTATGATTTTGTGGCACACATAAGAATGGTATCATTATGAGATCGGTGGGAACTATATCTCCCTCTAATGCATTGGGTAAATATTTTATATCTCATGAGATAGACATGGTTGGAATGACAGGTTAAACCGGTTCAGTGACACAGGACTGAAACGAGGAGTGAACTCGGTTCAGAAATGGACATTGTCCACTAAGATACTCTTGGAAATGAGTCTTGAATAATATGAAATGATTCTCTATGATTATGTGTGTATTCCACAAAGTTTCATGTTTTAAGTTATGTTTATTGGGATTTCATTTCACTACTATGATTTATCCCATGTTAGGAAATTTTTCCCTCTTTTGAAGGTTAATATTTCCTAAATGTTATGTTCTTATGAATATGATGTGATTGATATTTCTTTTGTTTACCCTTACTGAGCATTTGAGCTCACCCTTTTGTATGTTTTCTTTCCCCAGGTCAAGAAGAATCTTATTAAGTAAGATATGCCAAAAGGGACTATAGATATGATGAAATAAACGGGAGACATTGTAGACGCTTTATGAACCAATTGTTTATGTTTCCCAGTTTCTAAAGACATTATACCTATACGGTCCTTTCATTGTTTTTTATATGTTGTAATAAGTACACATCAATTTTAAAGAAATAACAATGTATGTAAAGTATGGGTCGTTATAGTTGGTATCAGAGGAAAGGTATAGTCAACCTTTGGAAACTAGGATGTGAAAGCCATAGTAAGAACCCTAAGGAAAAGTCTAAGAATAAAACACAATCTTAGTGTTTTAGAAATGACCATGAATAACCTAGGATAATACCTTATGTGTGAAATTTGTTTCTTGATTATCTGGTTTTCATATTATAATTAGTGTTTCTCACACTATTCTTCTTGGTTTTAGCCCATGGATGGAAACCGAAGGAACCGTGTTAATGCAGAATGCGATGGGAAATGCAATGATTGTCCCCCGGAGCAACCAAACATTATGGGAGCTGGAATGAAAAATCTTGTAGCCATGCTCACACAACATTCTTAAGCTATGAATCATGTAGGACATCCAAACGAGCAAAGTAAGGAGAAACATTCCGTTGAATCCTTCATGAGGCAGTGTCCACCATCTTTTAGTGGGTCTACTGATCCATTAGATGGTGAACAATGGATTAGTACCACTGAAATGATATTTTCAGTTCTTCAATGTTATGAACATGATAAAGTCATCCTAGTAGTGTATCGTTTGGATGTAGATGCTGATCAATGGTGGAATCTTATTAAGAATACGAGGCAAAGGGATGAAATTGACTCCATGGAATGGGATGAGTTCATGAACTTATTTTTCAATAAGTACTTCCATCTTATTCTCCGAACAAAGATGGAGAAAGAGTTTCTTGAACTGAAGAAAAAGGATGATGAATCTGTTGGTACCTATGAATCAAATTTTACAATACTTTCAAGGTACGTTTCTGGTATTATTATCCAACCTGAGAGTAAGATTGATCGATTCTTTAGTGGCGTAAAAACAAGTCTTCAAAGGGTGTTATCCATAAGGGACTTCAATAGCTATGGGGAAATCGTTCGATGTGATCTCAAAGTCGAGATAGTGATTGGAGTAACTCATTAGTCATATGGGTTTGATAAGAAGAGGAAAATGGAATTCAAAGGAAAATCTAAAGAGCACCCTGAAAAGAAGATGAGCTTTCCCTTATGCTCATTGTGTTGAAAGAAAAATGGAGGGGGTTGTCTTAAAGGGACAATTAAATGTTTCAAATGTGGAAAGGAAGGTCATCAGGCATTTGAATGCCACAATGATGGGAAGAAGATGTCTAATGATGAAAACAAACAAAGGGACACACAGAATGAACCTACTACACTTCAATGTTTCAAGTGAATTGATATAGGGAATTATGACAATAAGTGCCCTAATCCAAGGGTTGTTGATGATGACCGACATCAAAAATATCTTATGGATAAAGACAAAGGAAAGTCACATGCAATTTCTATCACCGATGTGGAGTAGGATAACGATGTGGTGAAAGGTACACATACCAACCACTCTAAAGTAGAAAATTTTTTATTTGATTCTGGATCCACCCACTCTTTTTTTTCCTGAAAATTTTTCTAAGGGTATCACCATTTTACCTCAACAATTAGATGTTGAGTTAGTTGTGAAAACACCTAATGGCACAACAATCGCATCAAAAGTTTATAATTCATCCCCGATTGAGGTTTGTGGAAAAGTGCTTCCTGAAAATCTTGTGATCCTTCTTATAGTGGAATTTGATGTGATTCTTGGCATGGATTGGCTTTCTTTATATGGAGCTCATATCAATTTCCAAAGAATTGAAGTCACATTTCATATTCCAGATAAATCTATGATCGTCAATCGAAGCAAGGATGAACATAACCTTCCAGTAGAAATTTATTCCATCTTATGGGTCTTGATTCCACTTAATGAAGGTTATTTATCTCAAATGGTTGGTGAGAAACTCACAATTAAGAATATTCCCATTGTATGGGATTTTGATGATGTCTTTCCGGAGGAATTTCAGGGTCCTCCACTAAATTGTGAAGTTGAGTTTTCAATAAAACTCGTTCCGAGTGCTTTGCCTATTTCAAAGACACCTTATAGAATGGCCCCAATTGAGTTGCAGGAATCGAAGAAGAAACTCCAAGAGAATCTTGATAAGGGATTCATACGCCCTAGTGCATCACCTTGGGGAGTACCTGTTCTGTTTTTTAAGAAGAAAGATGGTTCAATGAGACTCTACATTGATTATCGAGAACTTAACAAGATCACTATCAAGAACAAATATCCTCTCCCACACATTGATGACCTATTTGACCAACTACGCGGAGTTCAATACTTTTCCAATATTGATCTTCATTCAGGGTATCATCAATTAATGGGCAAAAGGGAGGATATACCAAAAACAGGTTTTTGTACAAGGTATGGACAATATGAATTTATAGTGATGCCATTTGGTCTTACTAATGCCCCTGCTATCATCATAGATCTGATGAATAGAGTCTTTAGAGACTACCTTGATCAATTTTTTGTAGTATTTATAGACGATATTCTTGTCTATTCAAAGAGCAAGGAAGAACATGAAGATCCCTTGAGAATTATATTGATGACCCTGAGAAAGGAGACGATTTATGCCAAATTTACCAAGTGTGAATTTTGGCTTCAAAAAGTTGCATTTTTGGGACACATAATCTCAAAAGAGGAGATATCTGTGGATCCAGAAAAAATAGTGGTTATTGAAAGATGGTTGAGACCAACAATATTAACTGAGATCCGATGTTTTCTTAGTTTGTCTGGATATTATCGACATTTTGTGAAATATTTTTCATGATTATCTAATCCACTCACCAGGTTGACTCGAAAAGGAGTTAAGTTCGTGTGGACGGATGAATGTGAAGATAATTTCAAGGAGATGAAAAGAAGGTTATCCAGTGCACCTGTACTCATACTTACCTGTAGTGGAGAAAGGTTTGTGATCTACAGTGATGCATCCAAGAAGGGACTGGGATGTGTTCTCATGAAAAATGTTATGGTGATAGCTTATGCCTCACGACAGTTGAAAATACATGAGGAAAATTACCCAACTCATGATTTGGAGTTAGCTGCGGTAATATTTGCATTAATGATTTGGAGGCATTACCTTTATGGTGAAAGGTGTGATATTTATACTGATCATAAAAGTTTAAAGTATATTTTCACACAAAAGGAGCTGAATATGCGTCAAAGAAGATGGTTGGAGCTGATTAAGGATTACGACTGCTCAATTCATTACCACCCTAGGAAAGCAAACAAGGTGGAAGATTCATTAAGTTGACAAGACCATGCGAGTTTATCTATGATGAGGATCACTAAAGATCCAATATTTATGGATTTACAAAGGATGGATCTTGGAATTATAATGGAATGGGGAAAATCGTATCTTTCTCAAATGAATGTTCAACCATCTATACATGTAATGATTAAAGAGGCACAGAAAGAAGATGTAGAATTACAAAAGAATGTGAGAAATGTTCGTGAATTCAACCTTGATTGTGATGGGATAATAAATTTCAGGAATCAGGTTTGTGTTCCTCCCATCCCTGAATTAAATAAGGAGCTGCTGGATGAGGGTCATAGTTCTTCATTCACTATTTATCCTGGAAGCACAAATATGTATAGGGACTTGAAAGAGTACTTCTGGTGGGATGTCATGAAAAGAGATATTGTTGAATATGTCTCTCGATGCTTGGTTTGTCAGCAAGTTAAAGCTAAGATACAAAAGTCTAAGGGGATGTTACAACTATTACCCATACCTGAATGGAAATGGGAAAACATCACTATGGACTTTTTCACAGGACTTCCTAAAACATCCAAAGGCAATAATGCTATCTAGGTCATAATTGATCATCATACAAAGTCTTCACACTTTATTGTTATTAGAGAGGATTTCTCTCTGGATCAGCTTGCCAGGATATATGTAAAGGAAGTGGTAAGATTTCATGGAGTACCACTTTATATTATATCTGATTGGGATCCGAGATTTACCTCGACGTTCTGGCGAAGTCTTCAGTATACTCTAGATACAGAGTTGAGTTTCAGCACTGCTTATCATCCTCAGACAGATGGTCAGTCTGAGAGAACAATTCAAACTGTAGAAGATATATTGTGATCTTGCACTATGGATTTTAATGGTGGTTGGGATCAACACCTACCTTTGGTGGAATTTTCTTATAATAATATCTTTCACTCCAGTATTCAGATGGCTCCTTATGAAGCTCTCTATGGAAAGAAATGCAGGACTCCAACTTGCTGGGATGAAGTTGGGGAAAGAAAGCTATTAGGAACTGATCTCATTGTTGAAATTGCAGAAAAAGTAAGATCTATTCAAAAACACATAAGAGAAGCTCAGAGTCGACAGAAAAGTTATACCAACAACCGAAGAAAAGACCTAGAGTTTGAAGTGGTGATAAAGTGTTCTTAAGAATATCTCCCTGGAAGAGGGTCATGAGATTTGGAAAGAAGGGGAAGTTGAGCCCTAGATATATCCGTCCATTCGAAATACTGGATCGTGTTGGGAAGGTAGCTTACCTATTGGCTCTTCCACTGAATCTCTCTCAAGTACACGATGTGTTCCACGTATCTCTCCTGAGAAAGTACATACCTGACCCTTCACATGTACTCAGCTCAGAAATTGTACCACTGGAGCAAGATCTTTTTTATGAAGAATAGCCGATAGAGATTCTGGATCATAGCGAAAAAGTCCTATGAAACAAGACCACTTGCTTGGTGAAAGTATTATGGAGGAACCCCCAATTATAAGAAGCTACATGGTAGCTTGAGGATATGAGGAGGGAGAGGTATCCTCATCTATTTGTTACAAAGTGATGAATTTCGAGGGTGAAATTCATTTTAAGGGGGTTAGAATGTAACACCCGAGACTTTTATGAGAAATATTTTGTTTTTATGTTATATAAATAATCAAAGGAAACTTTCACTACACACAACACTATCTTGGCTTGCTTTGCACGCAACCTTGGCCTTCCTCGATAGATTGCGTCGTACGCAATACCGAGTTTCACTAAACAATGATATGCTATTAAAATATTATTAAAACTAGCCATTATGAATATTACTAACTGAATTTTGAAATTAATAACATTTTAATTCAACTTATAAATTTTCTAGAATAAGGTATAAAAGGAAAATCAGATTTTTGATAAAAGAAATATATTTCAAAAAATACAGTTTTTCCGCCTTTTGATGGTGCACCAACATTAATTCTAGTTTTTGACATGTTTATAAGTTCAATTTGACAAAATAAAATTCTTCTTTTGAATCAGGGAATAGAAATTTACTATGGATAAATTTTTGATATTTTTCTGATAACTTTCATATTTTGATGAATAGTAAAAGTATGCTAATTTTTTATTAAAAACAACTTTTTTCATTCAGATAATTTATATGGATAAATTATAATATTGAATGGTTTTAAAGTATAAATAGAATATATATTTTTACCATTTAAAATAATGTATGTCATTAGCATTAATTTAAAATTGAATTCGTAGGTAAAAACATTTCAATCTTTGGCAATGTTTTAACTTCTAAAACCAGTTTTCTTAACAACGGGATTTATTTTAAATTAATTACAGCAACTTATATGTTTTGAATTATAAAAAATTTATTCCATATTCAGAATCAGAGGGTCCAAATTATGTTACTAGACTACTTTTTATTTTTGAGCATTATGAATAGTAACTACGGTAAATTTTATTTACCATAGTTAAAGGTAAATCGGGTAATTAAGGGTAAATATAAGATTATAAAATTACCCTAACACCTTCCACAATCCTATTGGATGAGTAAAAGTCGAACCATATCAACTAAGTATCAGATTAGATTCATTAAATGGACTTTTTTCCATGAAAATAATTTAATTATTATTAAAACCAAAGAATGTGACAACATGTCACTTTCTTAAATCTTATAAGTATAATAATTTTAATTTGATGGTAAACTTAATGAAAATTCGTACATGAATAGTATCCAGAAATCTAATACAATTATCTACATCATATGAATTTATTTAGAATTTTTAGGGATTAAATAATTATCATTAATTATGATACAATAGTGATGTTGAAATTATTTTATTAATTAAAATATCAAATAAATTGATTTAAAAATATTAAAATAAATATTATATGAACTATTTAATGTGCTAAACTAATTTTCTAGACACATATGACATTTTATGAATCTATTAATGCTTTTAGTTTGAACATATCTTCTGTATATATTTTAGATAAATTCAAATAAATGAATATTGTCAAAATTGACACTATTGTTATTTTATAAAAATAACATATTATAAAATTGTTTAAAAATCACAAACAATTTTTAAAAATTATAAATTAAAATTTATATGGTCGAAAATGTCATAATGTTTCAAATTATGGAAAATTCAAAACACATATGTAATTATTTATGATAATTTAAAATTTAGAATATTATTACCACAAATAAAATTAAATTGATAAATAAGGATAAATCATGTTGATAATGTTTAAAAAAAATTCCTAACATGTCTAAATTTTATTGGTTGATGAGATTACAACCCTATATCATCTAAGCTTCGGATATGATTCATTTTGGAAGTTTTTAAGTGGGTTTGGGATTTAATAGAAACTAATATTTCTTATATTTCCATAGGTGCCCCTCTCCTCCATTATAAAAGGGCACCTCCTCCCTCTCTTCCTCACACCAATTTGAGCCTTCATGCTCGGACAACCCCTACCCATTCCACTTCCCCACTTCCTTAGAAACCTACTAGAGGTACTAGTCTTACCAAAAGACCAACTATAGTGCCTTAAGAAAATGTTTAAAGGATGCACTTTGAGAAAGAGGAGGTTCAGACACTTACGAAGCAAATCGGACCTAAGGTAAGGGAAATATCACAATCTCATTTTTATCCGAGATTGTTTATACTTTGGAATTTACTAGGGTGTATTTTATCATCCACATCCATTTTTCCTCAATATGTAATATTTATATCATTCAACAATAGTTTATATCCAATTTTTTCCTTTGGTGAGTTTTTAGTAAAAGATATGAAAAGAATCTTTTGTCGTTTTTCGTACGAGGTACTTTTTGACTTTTACGACAAAAGTACAGGATGAATATTTTTTTAACTTATATGACATTAATGGATTTTTAAAACATTATTTCCAAGAATCTTCCTTGAAATGTTTTCATGTTTATTTTTAACCAACTTCTTTTAGTTTAAAATTGTATGACATGTTAAGAAAAGAAAATGTTTTTGAAGTTGAAAGGATATTTTCCTCAACAATGGATTTCAAATGTTTTATAAAAATTATTTTCCATCTCAGATAATATAGGGTTATGTTTATATCCCTATTATTACATTGATATGATTATTTTGTGATGGATATATTTTAATGAATTCCTTTATCTTATATGAATATTTTTATGATGTCATGATGTTTAAGATTCCCTATTTTTATTACATGAGTTATGAAATGATGTATGATTTATGCTTTTGTGGAACACATAAGAATGGTATCATTATGAGATGGGTGGGACCTATATCTCCCTCCAATGAATTGGGAAAGATTTTATATCTCATGAGATATACATGGCTGGAACGGCAGGTTAAACCGGTTCAGTGAAATAGGACTGAAACGAGGAGTGAACTCGGTTCAGAAATGGACTTTGTCCACTATGATAGTCTTGGAAATGAGTCTTGACTAATAATAAATGATTCTCTATGATTATGTGTGTATGGAACAATGTTTCATGTTTTATGTTTTGATTATTTGGATTTCATTTCACTACTATGATTTATCCAATGTTATGAAATTATGATCTCTTTTGTAGGTTATGATTTCCAAAATGATAGGTTCTTATGAATATGATGTGATTGATATTTATTTTTTTTACCTTTAATGAGTATTTGAGATCACCCTTTGGTATTTTTTCTTTCCCCAGGTCAGGAAGAATCTTATTAAGTATGATATTCCAAAACGGACTATAGATATGATGAAATAAACGGGAGACAATGTAGACATTTTATGAACAAGTTGTTTATGTTTCCCTGTTTCTAAAGACACTATACCTATATGGTCCATTCATGGCTTTGTTATATGTTGTAATAAGTACGCTTCAATTTTGAAGTAATAACAATGTATGTAAAGTATGTGTCGTTATAGTGTACCTCATCCACCTCTGGTCGTGTAACACCCTAGACTACACGACCTGTTGTCCCCACACACAGCATGTACATGAACTCCACTCCCCTTCCCGAGTCTCTTTACACAGTTAACTCAAATGGTCCACATAACCCTAGAGTACATGGCATGTTCACTTAATGACATGACATGTACTAGACGAGGTTTCAGTGACCGTGTTGTTAGTTACACGGTTGACTACATGGCCGACCCCTTACAGGACGTGTTCCGAACAAACATGGCGTGTATAGGAGAAGATAAAATTGTCCCGTGTTATTCATGACACGACCAGGTCTCTAGAGTGAGGGTACACGGCATGTTCATACCAAACACGTCATGTACCGCGTGAGCTTCCCCATCCTGTGTTGTTAGTGACATGACCGGGAACACAACTCACTATTACACGGTGTGAAACTACAGTAAACGACGTGTTGCTGAAAACATTTTCACCACCCTGTGTTTCTACTCCCATAGTTAGTGACACAGTTTAACACTACATGGCCTGTATTCATGTACACGCCATGTATTTTGGGTTTTTCTGGGCGGTAGCTCAGAAACTGCACAGAAACCCAGAAAACACTAAAAAACAAACATGGATGTGCCAAATATTGATCCGTGGGGCCCATACTCCGATCGAATCAAAGCATTTCTTCTCCTACATATATATATCAATGGAAACAATTCAATGATCCTCCAAAATCTGACTCATGAGGGCCCATAAAACCTCACGAATCAAAATTTGGTGTTCATTTAAGTAATGGTACAATACAAACAATTTCTCTATCAAACTGCATGGATTTTATCAAAGCATCTATCACAAAAACATGCATAATCTACAGAACGTCTATCACAACAACATGTAATCGATAATGCACCCTATATGGCAAGGAAAGAATTCCTGGAATGTGATTTCTAACAAGTGACTATATGATGCATGAGATGGCCCACCCTCGTATCATCAGGTTGTGACAGAAATTGAACCACAATAGCACAACAATGACAACACAAGGAATGTGAATCACCCTTGGTGGAATGATATCAACCGAAAAATCTCAAAACCAAAAAACTGCAATAAACAAGGTAGATTAGCTTTTCCCTATACACGGGTAAGCTAATCTCGGGCACCACTTATTACCAAATACTGAATATTTCCTATCCCTGGATAAAGGCTCCAAAGAGTAAATCAAGAGAAAGGAATTCCTCTGATACCACTTTATAACGTCCCAGTTCTAGAAGCTTCCTAGAGGCGCCCCGTACCCGGTTAGTCACATGGCTTCAATCGCATTTCCCCAAATGCTTGAGGCTTTCGACTAGCAGTGAGGACATTGGATGTTATTGTGGGGAAACTATTCCCTCATTGGTGAAGTATATAGTGGACGTGGTGAAAATATTCAATAGAGGAAGTAGTAAATATCCAACAATAATAACAGCAGAAGACTAAAACAATAAACAACTGGAGAAAACATGTATATATGAAATAATGCATGATACGTATGTCCCGGAAAGCATCCAAAAAAGTCACAATTATTAATACAATACTAAACCAATGTACAAGGAAAGTAAACAAATATGTAACTCCTCAGCATCGCAAGCCTTGTCTTGGTCCCATGCTCTCTTTCTCCAAATCAATCAAGTACCAGAAGTCGAATGGTAATTTCCCTTGTCTATACCTGAACCAACATATTCTGAATGGGGCCAAAATCATGGCCCAAACATGATGTGAGACTAATATCCCAATAGGAAACCACCCGAAGATCTGTGCCTAACAGTCAGTGAGCATATGACAGGTAATAGTATGGTAATTAGTAAACAGTAACAGTAAATAGCAAGAAATAAATAGTAAGTAGTAACAAGATGATATAAAATGGTAATCAATCCATAGAACACCAAGAAATAGTGAAGAAAACTACTGACACAATAGGAACCTTTCTGGGAAGAACTCACAGCCAACCCCTCTTGTCATATCCAAAAAGTACGAAAAACCCTCTAGGCAGTGCACTCTTCCTAACCCCTCTAGTTTGGTCATACGAAAATTACAAGACCCTCTGGGAATTCTCACTCAGTCAATTCCCCTTATATTCTAGGGTAGTCAGTGACTCTCTGAGGAAGATCACGCGGTCTCTCCCTCTTATAGCCTAGAGGTCTAGAAACACTCCGTGGAAGATCACTCTGTCAATTCCTCCTATAGTCTTAGGTCCATCACAGACTCTCTAAAGAAACTTGCTCAGTCAATTCATTCTCTAGCATGGAAAAAGGTTAATAATAAAAATCAAACAACATAATCGCTCTCTGAGGAATCTCACTCGCTCAACCCTCCTATAGTCTATAATATCGAAGACTATCTAGGAAGCTCACTCGATCTATCCCCTGTAGTCTATAATGACTAAGACTCTCTGAGAAATCTCACTCAGTCTATCCTCGTATAGTCTATATCACCAGGTTCTCACAGTCTCGTGCCATTCAGTTCATAATAATGCCATAATGCCAATTTACACATATATAGCTACTTGGATAACCAGCCTGCAACATAACCAGCATGTCCATATTATCATTCCATCCAACAGTCACAAGGGAAGGAAAACAAGAGAAGCGACCAATGGCTAGCAAGCCCCAAACGTCGTAACAAGAACAAGGCATGGGAAAAACATTCAAGCATATCAATTTTCCAAAAACATGATCCAATTACCTATACATAAGTATACAAGAAATGCAAGAAAACAATCGGGTCAAAAAGGTAAACCTACAATACCCCGTTCACGGGTATTGGTGGAATTTTCACATAAAACACAAATTCATCGAAATGTAAGGCACAAAAAACCTACCTAGAATCTAGGAGATCAAAATACTAGAACCACAAGGCTTGATTCGACTTAGAATGGAGTAGATATTTGAAAACATGATTACATTCAACCCAAGATAACTTAAGAAAGAGGGAAAATCATGTAATGAAACTCAAAAAGAAGGAAGAGCTCACTGTTATGGTTGGAATGCAATTGAAGGAGGTCGATTCAGCAAAAAAAACGGAGGCTCGGGGGCTTGTAGGATGTTCACGGCCGTACGGGTCACTATCGGTCGAAGAACCGGGTGAAGAAGACGTTTTCATCGATTTGGTACCACCCTAGCCCGATTAATGAAAAAAAAGTAACTACACAGTGTGTACTTCTGGATTACACAGCGTGTACATGGAATTTCCATACTCCACTTTAAGCGGCATCCACATCGCTCATACACACCATGTGTGGGGCCCAGACATGGCCAACACATGTCCTAGTGCTAAATCAAAGTACACGATGTGTACATATAAAGTACATGGCGTATATTTTGAAAATTTCCAGATTTTCCTCTTTTGTTCAAAAACGACCTGGAAAGGAAAAACATACCTGAAACGATGATCCAGGTTCTTAAAAATATTATCTTTTATATTGAGTTAATATCATGATATGAAATAGAAAAAACACCATACAAATGAAATCCCATCATCCTTTTCAAATGAAATATCCCCAAATCCCCACCATTAACAACCACAACCACAATCACATACACTTTATCCTTATCCAAAATACCATTCAACAGAAACCAAACCCTATTGTGACCACATAACTCATTAAAAAAACCACCCCACATCACAACTTCACCTCACTTCCCCACAACATGAAAAAAATTCCATAATCCCCACACACCACAACTATTTTCCACACATATTCACATCATATCAATATAAAATATTTCATAATTTAGGGTTATTTTCATCAATTCCACATCATAAAATTATGTTGAATCATCACCCATGTTATATATCAAATTGTAACAAATTAATTAATCGAATATATGTTATTAAAAATTTATTAATGTTGGTTTCATAATAATAAAGCTTATGGGGATTCACTACACAAATCAATTCAGAAAAAACAATGGTTCCCCATAGCCATGATTATTTGTAGTCCAACTAGATCAAGCAATATTAATATCATAATATAAAAAATCGTAGAAATAATAAGAATCATTAAATTACAAATAAATGTATATTAACCATATCATTATTATCCTTAATATAATGAAAAAAATCTCTACATTGATAAACAAATTTCTCCTCCAATACCAAGGTCCAAGTCATATAAAAGTGGAGAGATAGTGGTATTTGTGATGTATATGGGTCAAATATAAAATGAGATAACAAATGAAAATGTAGCCTTGTATATGGTACTCTCGAAATTTATACCCAACCAAAAAAACAAAAGAAGGTGGTTTAGCCACCCCGATCTTGTCAAAAAAAATTTATAAATACTAAGAATCACGATGCTTAAGGGAGGACCATACTGAAACCTGACTAGTCAAATCCTTGTCCTGATCTTCTGTCTACTCCCATGTCACAAATCAGAAAAATCGTATAGAAACCACGTTTCAACAAGTGTTTGAACATAGTGGTCTCATTACAACATAGAAGGAGGATATGTTTATAACTATTCCACAACATAGTGGTTATAAAATTAGCAGAACTACTAAAAACTGAACCATAAGATTTCAAGGAGCACGTAGGGTCACCCTACTACATCTATCATCCCTAAAGGAGGGATACCCTACAAGTAAGGTTCAAGAGTGTTGTTACCGAAAAAATGGATGTATCCTGAAGAAACATATTTCGATCCACTATTCCACAACCACCACTTCTATGACTGATGGAAAAAAGAACAAGGCCATAGTTGTAATCCTTCCTATATAGTAGAAGCCATTACAACATAACACTAGCCCTATGATGTAGAACATATGTCTACTATATTTTCTATCCCCAACCTTTTATTTCTTCTAATCTCTTGGGGGGTTTTCGGTGACACATCCACAACCAAAATTCCATCAACCTAATAGGATAAAAGATTCATACCATTTTATCAGATTACTCTCAAAATATCATTGACCAAGAGAGTAAAAATAATCCATGATGGAAAATGAAAAAATATGTCTGAAAAAAAATCACTCCAAATACTTATATAGATATCATTACAAATGAAAAGAACCACAAACTTAACACACTCAAAATGAATCCAAAAAATATTTCCAAAAGATTCATCCAACACCAGCAACATTACACTTTAACATCAATTAGAATCCAACAGTTATATAGCTATATTCTCCCAAAAATATCACTGACTCATGGACACAAATCATGGATTTATTTTTCATGTCATGATAATGTCTGATTTGGATCACACTAACTCATCCAAATAGTTTTTGATGTGTCAATGTATAACACATCTTGGTTTGGAATGTTTTTTTACCCTCTTCATTTGGAAAAGTATATATCACACATTATGTTTGATAGAAGAATAAAATCTCAGAAAACTTCTATTTTTCATGTAATGCATCTTAAAAAATAGAACAATGAAAAACAAGATAATATTTTAACAAATTCAGGAACATGGAATAAATCAGAAAAACATGTTCTCATGTACTATCATTCAGGACTCTATGCCTCCAGAGTAATTTAAGACAAGTATTTTCCAACCCCACACAACTTATCTTGAATTCAACTAGAAACTCCATAAATGTTTTGTTTTCCTTGATATCTATGTATCCCAACCCAATAAAAAGATGGACATTGGGAAAATAATAATGATGCTGTTAGACAGTGAGGAAATACTAAATCAAGTCCTGTCATGGAAGTAGTGAAAAAATATAATCCAGTTTTTTGGTGTATTCCAACACCTATTTTGTTGTAATACAATAAGGATATACCATAACTCTACTAAAGATCCATGATTCAGGTAGAGTAGAATCCTTTAATAAAACCAATTCTAATAAAAAATATACAAGGTTATTATCATTTTATAATAATAACAGTATATATATTCCATAATATCATTCTACATCTCATTAACATTATGAACCTTATCTGCCATTTGTTTCAACACATTGGGTCCAAGAACTGATGATTCGGCATCCTAATCCCCACACAACGAAGACCCAAACAACCACCCATAAAAATCCTTAAAATCAGTTATGATTATGGATAATTGAAAACTATTATTATATGGAAACACATTAAAATGATGTTTATTTTCCCCTTATCAAATGAAGACTTTGATACATGAATGAAACTAATTCTCCAATGCATGGATGGCCCAATCTGTCAGCATATTAATCGGGGGGTATGGAGTATTGATTATTCATAGTTAAGTTCCAAAGAAATGTCACAATACCATATATTATGTAAATTTCAAACATGTATCATGATATATTTAACTGTGAATCGCAAAATTTTTTAACCGAAGAACCTAATCTACAAATATATTTACCAAAACACCTACTGTATTTTATACATAGATCTCCATAAAAAACCATGACTTCACCATTCGGCCCACTATTAATCAAATTTTGTCATATCCAACTTCATAACATGGGTAACCTAGTGAATAAATATATAATTTTTTCTGATATTTGTAATTGGAAATGTACATGGACTATGGAAAACCTATGGGAAACCCGTTTTTTTCTTTAAGTGGGTGATAAACCAGACACATCACCAAAAACTCTTTTGCTGACCATTACATTCCGGATTTTTAAAAATGTATCCTTAATAAATGATTAATAATTTTAACACTAGGATTTAATACTAATGGAAATTTATGGTTCTCTAAGTGAAATAAATTGAGCATAATCAACATAAAACACAATCATCACTAGAATAACACCAGGTTCTGACTTTCCTCCGACCATCAGTTTGGTGCGCCATAATAAAAACACATTAGTGAATGAAATATTCCTATGAATATCCCCACTTCAATTCCCCCATATACTATATAAACATTTATTACAAAATAATGTTATAGATATATGTTTGACCACTATTTACTTTAATTTGAAGGTGCATCACTACATTATCCTCAATCCCTTTCAAAACATTTGTTGGATATCAAACTCTATATCCTCAAGACAACTGATGAAATGAGATAGAAAAATACCCATTTATGAGTGTGTGATAGATCAGAAAATAATAACACTACGTTATATATATCCACCTCTAATTGGATAGATTCATATATTGTTGGGAGAAAACATTCATTAACGTTATATGGTTTTTGAAAACAAAAATGTTCATTTGATGAGTTAACAATGTCCATAATTGTGCCTAATAACAAAGGTAGATATCTCTAGATCACATGTGTAAAAGTAATTATCCATGGGGATTAATTACATAGACCTAGTAGATGTCACTTCTCTCTAATGCATCAACACACTCCCCAAGCCCAGACATTAAGATTTTAAGAAAACACAAAAAACATAACCCATTCCTCTAGAACAAAATAATAGAAAGTACATAATAACATCCCCTTGAGGTAATAAAAGACTAAATAACACTAATTAGTCAAAAAATAAAATTCCTTCCAATTGAATGATATTAATTGGGAATCAATCGCTGAGAAATTTGAAATGAGCCTTCGATAATTGCCCTTGTGATTGTGGAGACTGTGAATGCCTTTCACCAACATGGGTACTTCCCATGATAAGGTAACTTAATCAGTGATAAGTCTATAACCACAACCTATGGTGACACCACATTCCCTAGTAAATGAACCTCACACATCAATAATTTATTGTAATATAACATTCCACAAAAGATGGTGTTGAAGGACATTAAATATTTTTATGTGATGCTTGATTTTATCCTCCTCTAACTTCATTAAGACAATGATATCATTTTACAATATATTGATGAAATAATATGGGAACATACAGAACATAGTGTTTATGTGTCCTATGATCACAAATGGTGTGTTCAAAACCGAAAATGATGTGGCAATGAATAGAATGTACCAAGAGCTACAACTGATGTAGGTCTCCAGAATATCATCATCCACCATACTCAATAGGTTATATCCATGACAAAGATCATCCTTAAAAAATAATATTGCTCCTTTAAAATGGTTGAAGTAATTTTTGATCCTCGATAGAGGGTAAAAGATCAATAATGATACCTAAATAAAACTCTAGTAGTCTATTAATAATCCCAAACAACAATCCACATTATTAGAGAAAAACACTAGAGCAGCCAATGATGACACACTGGGACAGATGAAGCCCCTATGTATCTGATCATCCACTGAATTTGTCGACCCATGAACTTATGTAGTCTCCAACTGATAAGAATCCATCCAAAATTGAGATTAAACAGGCTATAAATATCTTTAAATCACGTTGTCATGTTGAATGGGTAGATTCATAACCTCAGTAGGGAAAACATCCACGACTTTCTCCAAATCTATCGAAACATCCCTAAAATGATATTTCATTGACAATGACACCAATTGATATAAAATAGGATCCACTTTCTTATCACCCATATGACAACCCCAATATCATATGAACAACACAGATTATCCATTGACATCAAAGAAAAAAACCTCATCTAGAATAAATCGATTATTTTATGGCAGACATATACCAAATCCATTACAATGATAACATAGTATTTCTATATCTATACGAATTATAATTTCTCGACTGACTAGTGCAGTCCCATCACTGTTATACATCCTCTAAATTTATAAAAATATTTCATAACCTCTAACGGAGATAGAATATAGTTGGGGAACATAAAGTATCTCCACATCCAATTCCAATGAAATATTTTTATTTTGGTGAAACAAAAGAGATTAAGGCTCTTGAATAAAATAAGGAATAGAAAATGGTAGATGATAAAATGAACTCTCAATGATGAACTATATGATCTTCTAGAACGGCCTCTATTAACAAGTATATATAACTACTCCCAAATCCTCAACCACTATAAATTCATCCTACGTTACTCATCCATGTCCAAGGTCTATTATAATAGTTACCATCATGAGGTTTCCCTCATCCAACATCATATACTCTTAGGTACTGAACAAGTAATAGAAAATAATGCTTCCAAAACTACCATAGAGGCAATAACTGGTGTGACCATTTTTTTATATGGGTGTATTTGTTACAACCAATTTCCAATGAATATTAAAAAGTAGAAGGATATGAATAATAACTCCAATTTTTTTAGAGTGGTAATCAGACGATTGTTGAACTGATCCTATGTTAAATGTACCTTTATTAAAGGTGATGCATTGTCTACAACAACGATACCATATCATAGAGTTTATAAGGGACTTCTATTATAAATTGATCATAAAACATCTCATTTTTAAAAGAAACCATGTAAGACACTAATTGAGTAGACAAACATTATTTCATGAAGTATCATGTGGAGATTTGAATATTTAAGAAAGATCATAAAAATATGAAAAGATAATGCCATTCATATTCATTGGTGACTGGAAGGACTAATGTTGCAGGAAGATAGGGAACATGGGAGGTTGTAGTACATTCCTTGGAGAATCAGATGATGATGAAACTGATTTTTCAAAGATTACATATCATGGTAGAAGGAGATCATGAAGAAATATGATGACTATTAATGAATCCATATGAAAGTGAATAAGAATGTGCATACATTCCAAAGAAGATATATATGGTTGTTCCATTTCCTAGAATTTTCCAAATTTTTGGACCTCTAAATTTGGATTTTGTTTTTGGAATTGGAAGGATATCTACAGAGGAATGAATGATATGATAAATAGTAAAGTAAATTGGCAATGAAAGGGATACACATACCTCAAAACATGGACCTCATACCTTGTTATGGGAATGGTTCGTGGTTGCATACCTGACATTAGAAATGGTACGTGGAGCGATGCACAGAAGAGAAAAAGGAACGATGTGATGATATGAGGTGAAGGAATATGGAATTTGGAATGATGATGGTTTTTGGTGGAGGGAGTTGTAGTTCATTTTATGGATCATGATTGGAGGAAGAGATGAAGTATGCAGATAAGCAGTCTTGTGGTATGAAGAAGGTTAATGGTATCGAATGGAGGCTTACAATACATGGATGGAGTTCAGTATGTGGTTAAATTTGTCTCAAATTGAAAATTTTGGTTTAATACAAATTAGATAAATTTGGTGAGTAATTTTCATACATAAGGAGCGAAAATACCATCATTAAGAGAGATATGGAGTGAGGGAATTCGACAAGAAAATGTCATCGCTATGGAGAACTCATCTCTTTTTGAAAGTGATATGTGGGAGAGATATCATGTAAGAAGAAGTGGTACCCAAAAGACAAATTGGTTGGAGAAATTGGAAGGAGCGGTCCATAGATGATATTTTGCATAGGAAAAATGCTATGCTAGTGGGGAAAGAGGCGGTATGCATAGAAGGTGTGATACAAGGACCTAGAACAGTATGCAGAGGAGGTGGAGTACGCAGAGTAGGCATGGTATGTGGATCAGGCTTGGTATGCGGTGAAGATGTGGTTCAAAGAGAAGGCATGGTACACAAATTATAGGAAGTATGCAGAATCATGGAATGTTCATAGAAGTAGAAACATCATAAAGGAGGATTGTGATTGTACAAAAATGTATACGAATATTTATTTCATTATGTTGTTTCAATAAAAGGTAAGATTGAATGTAAAAGTGCATCAATTAAGGACATTGATGCATGTAGTGTCTTGGGATGAATAAGGGAAAATACTTACATTCCAATCTGCTGAAGCCTCCTTCAAGTTGATAAACTGAGTGAGACTTCACCCAATGTAGTGAGACAGGGGAGTCAGCATGAGTGATCTGAGGGAAGTAGTGAGTTATCCCTAAACCATTAGGGAGTCTTCCTGGGATATAGTGACGATGCGTGAATGTTTATAATCCATCACTAGTGAAAGTTAATGTAATTTGGTAGGACTGGAAGCCTATTGGTGTATGCTCCTTAGACAAAGTACATAGGGGTGAACCATATAAAAGTGTTTTTGTCCTTCTACATGCGAATGTTTTAATTAGTCCCCATATCCATCATACATGTTTATTCCCGTTCCTTCCAACGTGAGAAAAATATCTAGTAAAGAAGTGAAAGAGTTGACACCTTGATTAACCCCCCACTTTGGGTGGTATTGGGTCATTCAATTTTTATTCTAAGTGGAATGGTTCATGTATGTTGGATACTGTACAATAATTCTATTGAGAATAGGAATTTAGTTTTTCTTTCCTAAGTCAATAATGAATTGAAATGTTTATGTAGATTCATTTATTCTTGAGAATATCTCTATATCCATCAAGACCATGACAAAAAATGAAATATAATAGATAGTTGAATAATTCCCTCATTTATAAAGAAGAAAATGTTGCTTATTTCACCATGATTTCCCAATAATGATATAATAATAGGCTAGTAAACTAATAAGAAGGTGGATCATGTTTCCACTATACATAAGGCATCTTGAACAATTGGTGATTATAATAAAATTTGTACCTCACATGATCTTGAAATTGATTAAAATAAATTACAAAACGATCTGCATGATATTTCTGAGGAACAAGTTTCTGAGTTTTTTCAAATATTTCAATGATTGTAGGTTGTGATAACTTAACTAGAAAGACTAGATGGAAATATGGAAAAGGGATAAGTAGGAAAAATTTCAGAATGTTATAATCTCTCATAATAGATTGAATACATTGAATAGAAATAATAAGTGAATAAGTCTCAGGAAGAAAGGATCCATGCACTTGAAGATGAGATGAAGAAGAAAAATAAATTCCAAGGATTATATTTGAATGAAACTTCCAAGAATATTAAGAAAGTAAAATATTCTTTTTAAAAGAAAACTCTGATGCATGAAGATGTGGTTGAAGGATTGAAGAATACTTGTGATGAGATGATGACCATGATTGAATATCCTATGACCATCCACAATATGGTAATTATAAAATTGGAATCTCTGTTGAATAATCTTATGAAGACAGATATTGAGCCTTACAAAAGAAGGGAACTATCTCTACTGGTACTCATTTTCCACTAAAGGATTAAAAAGATGAATGAATTTAAACATTTTATATGAAGATCCTGACATCATTTGGTGATATAAGACATGAAGTTGAGAGGAATGTTGTACCATCCAAACAATATTGTTAACATTTTTTGAACTACTTTTCCACATGTAGGGGAGGCATGAAGATAAATTCAAAACATGTATGGATGTGGAATGTTGAGGAGATACCTCCCACTATTTCTAGGGTGGATAAGAAGAAAGATAATATGGAAGATGGTTCCCCATATAGAACATAGAGAATGCAACAGAAGACCCAACAACCTTACCCAGACGATATCAAGAAGTCCAAATTTGTGGGTCAATTATGGTACAAGAAAAGTTCTAGGCATTTTCAATTAGATTATTGGTAAAATCCAGAAAATGAAAAAACTCAAAGGAACCCCATCACAATGGGGAGAAATCCATAGGGGAATAATCCACAACCCCATATTCAAATGCCTATTTATACCAGAAAATAGATTTCAAATTCTTGAAAATATATGTTATATATGCACTAGATGTGGTCAAAAGGTTGATATATTCTCATCAAAAAGTGCATCAAAAGATGTTGAGAAGATAATAACATGGAATCTGACTATGAATGAAATATCAACCATGGGAAATAATTAGAAGAATATTGTGAAAAAATATTCACTATAATGTTATCCTGAACGATATATGAGAAAAAATTGGTTTTTCAATCCTTTATATTGAATGGAAATTCATCCAAAATAGTAATTAATAGGGATTACATAAAGATGAACCCCTGTGGATGATTCAGACTCGCCGTAGCAATTCAAAATGACATGTTGGTCACCTGTCGAGAAGAGTTAGAAATAATAACTAGAAATTAAAATGTACACGAAAAGGATAGTTTTAAGGGAAGATAAAAACTATCACATGATGAATATAAAGTGAATAAGAGATTTCAAACAAATAGAAACACATTTGGAAATGATGTTCCATGTGAGAGATGTATCATGTCTATTCACATTGAAAAAGGTTGTCTAATATTAATACTTGATCACGTAGAAGTACATAAAAGTATTAAGAATGTATCATTCAAGATGGAAATTATGAATAGCAACTCTAAATGAAAATTATAAGAGAATCTAAATCAATCAATGTCACATCAGCACGACTTAGAAAAATTGTTTAAATGTGCGAGCATGAAGTCTATAGAAGATTAAGAATATTGGTTGAGAAACCCATCTCATCCTTCCTAATCACATTGAATAATCACGGAGGAACCAACTTATTCCTTTAATCATTTTTTGTTGTAATTGTTCTAATAGTACATGGAATTGAAGGTGATGCTTGATCTTAGGCAGAAAATTTGAGATGTAATGAATGTTGTCAACTCTGGATAGATATGATGAAAAAGTTTCTATCCTTGTAAAAATAATAAATTTATATTAAAATATTAAAATGATGAATGATCACCCTTGATGAAGATAATGCAGTGATTTTCCCTTGAAGGGGAGAAAAATGAAAATCTTCCAGAGTTATCATTTTAATCAGTAACAACTTTAGTGGGATTTGGATTCATTTAATCTATAAATAACATGAAAAATATTTCATTGGAAAAGGTATGTCATTTATCAATATCTATACATTGGTATCTTATAATGAAGATCATTTAACAATGGGAGAGTAACATAGTTAATCTGTGACAATATAAGAATGGATGTGCACCAAGACCACTTAAATTATCAATTTTCCATCAATTATTTTTTTCTATTTGTTGAATTGAATGATGTAGTTTCAAGTTGATAATTTCCTATCACATTCAAAATCCTCATCCTTGAATGAAAGTGGAAAACCCTTAAAAACAAAGTACATGAGTTCTCATCTCATATGGAAACATGATCTTTGAATAATGGACAACCTCGTTATCTAAATCAAATCCTATTTTTTTTATACATTGAGAATTGCTAATGTAGGCATAGATTGAAATTATTGAAGACACTTTTCATATGTAGGATTTGATACCCTTTTCCTATGAACATTGTTTTACTTTTCAATAATTGGGAGATTAGGGAAATAAAAGTAAGTGATGAGAGAAGATTCCCATTTTTATATAGATACATTCAGTTGAGGAAATCATTATGATATTAAAAATAAAATAAAAATGGAATGATTGTTGGGACTACATGGTGTATAAATTTTTATTTGGTGTAAAAAGTTTCCGATAAGGTAAAAATGAAGATGGAGATAAAGAATAACTCCAATTTTATGGAGAGTGTTAATTGAGACGATTTTTAACCGATATTAAGTTCAAAGTACATGTGTCAAAGGTGATACATTATCTTAAATAATGAAACCATCTAATATTGTGTTAATGGGATTGATGTTATAAAGTTATAATGCAATATCTCATTACACAAAGAGACTGTAAAAGATTCTACTTGAATATTCATTAATTATTTCATGAGGGATCATGTGTAGATTTTATGATTTAAGGGTGATCATACCATGTTGAGAAGATGGTACTATTCATATTTAGGGTTTACTAGAATGATTGATGTTGATGGAAGACATGGAAGTTGGAAAGATGAAGTACTTATCATAGAGAATCCAACAATTCTGAAACTGATCATTCAAAGAGTATAGATCACAGTGGAAGAAGTTTGTGATTAAATATTCTAACTTCTGAAAAATCTATATGACATTGAAGAAGAATGGTTATTATTATCGAAGAAAAAAATTTATGGTGGTGTCGTTTCCTTGTGTTTGGAAATTTGTTTGACCTTCTAATTGTGTTTTTCTGGAAATGGAAGTATTTTTTCATATGAGTGAAGGAGATGCGGAATGGAGAGGGAAATCAGCAATTGTAGGGAAACATATAACGCAGAACATGGACTGCGTACCATGTTCCGAGAATGGTTCTCGGCCATGTACTTGGATGCGGAAATTGTACACAGAGAGGTGCTTAAAACCAAAATCGGTTTGTAGCGATGATACACGGTGAAGGCTTGTAGAACGTGGAATGTTGATGGTTCATGGTAGAGGGAGTTGCAGTATGCAGGATGCCTCTTGGATGTTGGAAGAGATACAGAAGGATGAACGGTAGGATTTCGGTATGAAAAATGTTAATGGAATGTGATGCATGCTTACAATATACGGATATAGTTTTTTATGCAGTGATGTTTTCCCCGCATTTAAAATTTTGGAAAAATAGAATTGAGAATTTATAGAGATATTGTTCTATAAAAAGAGTTTTAATCACATAATTAAGTCAGAGTGAATTAGATAATAAAATATCATCATTTTGGAAGAACTATCAAAGTTAAAAAATTGTGACGTGGGATAGATATCGCATTAGACGAAGTGGTATAAGAAATAATAATTCGATCATTAAATTGGAAGGAGTAGTTTGGGGAAGAGATTTTGTGTAGGAAATAATGGTATGAGAGAGACAAAATCATTTTCCAAATTTGAAGATGAAGTCTCCTAATGGAAGTAATGTTACATGAATACATAATGAAAAGGTCGTACGGAGAGGTGGTAGACAGAGGTGGTTTGTAGAATAGGTATGTAGAGGTGGTATACGGAGGATGTAAATGGAGGTGGTATATAGAGATGGTATTTGGAGGCGGTATGTGGATAAGTCATGGTAAGCGGAACATGCATGGTAAATAGTGGAGGCGTGGTATGGGGAGAAGGCACGATATGCTGAGAAGGCGCATTACGTGGAGCATGTATTGTACCCGAATCAGGTACGATATGCAGAGTATGCGTGGTTCACAGATCAGAGACCATCCGTGGAATCTAGGAAAATACCTAGAAGAAAATACATCACAAAAAAATTTGTGATTATATAAAAAGTATAAGAATATTTAATGGATACAGTTGTTACCGTAAAAAGTTTGATTGAACATAAAATATCATCAATTTGGGACTTCGATGCAAGTAGTGTATCATAGTGAATAGATCCAATGATTTCTATACCAATGTACTAAAGTTAATTTCATGTTGATAAACATAATGAGACTTCAACCAAAGAAATAAACTTGGGTGAGTCACCAAAAGTGATCCGAGGGAAGTAGTGTGCAATCCCTGAACCATTAGGCCATGTTCCTGGGATAGAGTGACTGTTCCCTATCATTTTTAATTCAAAACTAGTGAAAATTTGTTTAATTTGGAATTTTTGGAACCCTATTGACATTTTCACCTTGTACAATTCCCATACTGTTGAACCAAGTAAAAGTATAGTGTTGTCCTTCTAAATGAGAATTTTTTAATTACTCCACATATACATCAAATATAGATTTAAACAGGTTCCTAACAATGTGGGAACATGATATAATAAATAAGAGAAAAAGATGACACCCTGATTCACCCCCCGATCAGGGTGGTCTAGGGTCCTTAAATTTTTATCATAGTGCAAAGGATCACAAATTTTGGATACCCTATAGTAATTATATTCAGAATAGAATCTGTATTTTTCATTATTGAGTCAACAACGATGTTTTGTATTGATAAAGATTCATTTATTCCGGATATTAAATCTATTTCCAGTAAGACCATGGAAAAAAATAAATAGAATTGTAATTTGATGAAGTCCCTCATTACTAGAAAAAATGATGTTTTAGTTTCTCCTTTATTTTCCAAAAATGAATAAATATTAGGCTTGTAATGTTATGATAAGGTGTCTTCGATTTCCACCAAACATATGGAATCTCGAAGAAGTGGTTATATTGATCATATTTTTACCTCCCAAGAACATGGAAGCGATTAAGAGAAATTAATAACCAATGTCCATGATATTCAGGGGAAAGAATTGTTGATGTTTATAGAATATTTAAATGCATGTATGATGAGATCAGCCAACTATAATGAAAAGACGACAATATGGAAAAGGGTTTAGTAAAAAAACATCACATTTTTATAATCTCTATTGACAAATTGATGACTTTGAAATGAAAGAAGTATTCATAAAGACATTGGAAGAAGATTACATGATATTAAAGATGATAAAATGAATAGAAATAAATAAAAATGTTTATATTTGAAATAAACATCCAATAAAATCATGGAACTCAAATATTATTTGTAAAAGATATTATGATGCATGAATATTAGGATGAATGATTGAATGATACTTGACAAGAGAACATGATCATGATTTTTGATCATAAGATCATCTTCATTATGGAATCTCTAAAATTTTAAGCTCAGTTGAACAATATTGAGAAGACACATATTTATCCTTTACAATAGATGGAAACTATTGCTACTGGTACTCAGTGTCAACGTGAGGATTCTAATGTTTAAATATATTCAAGATGTGATAAGAATATCATGACATATTTTTGTGATATACCATAAATAGTTTAGAGGAATAAGGTACTATCCAAACAATCTTGTACCCATGTTTCTAAATATTTTTCCAAAAGTAATGCTGGTTGGAACAATAATTCAAAACAATTATGGATGATAAAAGGTGACAATTAACCTACCACCGTGGATAGGGTGGATAAGAATATCAAAAATTTCGAAGATGGTTTCCCACATAGAGAACAATAAATCATAATGAAGACACAACAATAATATCTAGAAGATATATAAAATTCATTACTTTTTGGGCAATGTTGGTGTTGAAACAAGTTTGGGAATTGTGCACTAGATTGTTGGTACAATCCTTAAAATGAAAATGAACAATTGAAGCCCATCATAATGGGGATAAATCAAGAGAAGAAGAATCTAGAACCATAGATTTAGAAGCATATGTGCACTGTAAAAATATTTTTAATTCTTGAATGTATCTATGGCGTATGAAATGGTAGTGGCCACTGGGTTCATATGTGCTCATCTCAATGTCCATCAACAGATAATAAGAACAGAATACCAAAGAATCTAACTAAGAATGAAAAAACAGGCATGGGAAGAAACAAGAAGGATAATGTGAACAAAAATTAGTCCATGTTTATCTTATGTAGTGAATATCAGAAGATCATGGTTTTTAGATCCATGAAACTGAAGGGAAATTCATCCAAATGAGCAACTAATATAATTGAAACTCAGTTGTACCAGTGTGGAAGATTTAGACATGATGAATGAGTTTCGAATGAACTTTTGGTTATCTAAATAGAAGAGTTGAAAAGAATATGGAAACATGAAAATGAATAGGATAAGGACGTTGCAGAGAAATAGACAAACACTCACATGATGAAGAAAAAGTGAATATGTGATTTCAAACTAAGTGAAATGAAAATTTTAAAGATGATCTGTTTTAGGTATTTATGAAATTTGGTCACATTGAAAATGATTGTCTAACCATAATACTAGAAAAGAAGTACTCATTAAAAGGGGTAAGAATGTATCATTTCATAGGGTTGTTATGAAGAAAAACACTCCATGAAAAGCAAAAGATAATGTGAAGAGATCGTTATCACATCAACACGGATCAGAAAATATGTTTAGATGTGCGAGCACAGAGACTGGAGTAGATGAATCATTTTGGTTTAGAAAACCATCTCATCCTTCCTTATCACATTGAATAATTAATTTATGACCAACTTATTCCCTTAATCATTTTTGTATAGTATTTGTGCTAATAATACAGGAATCTAAGGTGAAGCATTCTCTCAGGTGGGAACCTGAGAAGTAATGAATGTTATAAACTCATGATAGCTAAGATGAATAATTTTATATCAAGGGAATATTATTTTATTTATATTAAAAGAATAATATGATGAGGGATAACCCATGATGAAGATGATGAGGTGTGTTTCCCTTGAGGGGGATACAAATGAAGAATCATTCAGTGTTATTATTTCAATCTGTATCAACATCTGTTGGTATTAATTTCATTTACTCAAGTAATAGATTGAAGAACATAAAATTGGAAAATTAGTTTAATTTCTCAATCTCTCATCCATGGTTACTAGAAATGAATATAATTTTAAAATGTAGGTTTAACTGAATTAATCAGTGACATAAGTAGAAGGGATATTCCCCAAGACCCCATACCTTGTTAATTTCGCTGGAATGTTTTCATTAAATTTGTTGAAGTGAGTGTTAGAGTTTCAAGATGATTATTTCCTATGATATTCAATGTCTACATATTGGAATGATTGTGGAAAAACTTTGAAAATAATGTACATGAGTTCTCATCTCCCTTGGAATCATGATTAATGGATAATGGATAGCCCTGTTTTCTAAATCAAATCTCATTTTATTCTACATTGAGCATTTCTCATGTAGATGTATAGTGAAATGATTGATGACACATTTCATATGTATAGATTGATACTCTTTCCCACAAACAATGTTTTTTGTCAATATGTGGGAGAGAAGTGAAATGAATGTAATGGGAGAGATAAGATTCCCATTTTTATATTGGCACATTCTATTGTGGAGAAATTTAAGGTATTTAATAATTAATAACAAGGGGTTGATTGTTGGGACCACATCATTTATTAGGTATATTTTTTGTCAAAAATTTTCAATGATGATAAAAATGAATAAGGAGATGAAAAAGAACTCGAATGTTATTAGGAGTGGTAATTATGATGACTGTTGAACCAATATAATGTTCAATGTACATGTATCAAAGGTGATAAATTTTCTACAAAAAAAAAACCATCTCATAGAGTGTTGAAAGGATTGATGTGATAATGTGATCATGCAACATCTCATTACTCTAAGAGACCGTGAAAGAGCCTAAATAATGTAAAATGCATTATTAAATGAGCTATCATGTGGAAATTTGAATATTTGGGAATGATAATACAAATATAAGAAGATTATTCTCGTAAAATTTACTGTTGACTAGAAATACTGATGTTGAAGGAAGGTGGGGAAGTTGGGAAGTTGCAATAATTTCTTTAAACACCCAGACATTGCTGGAACTGATAATTCAGTGAGAATATATAATAGTGGAAGGTGTTAGTGATGAAATTTGCTGATTGATGAAGAATCTGTATGATAGTGAAAAAGAATGGGTATTCATGCCAATGAATATATTTACGGTGGTGTTGTTTCATAGTGTTTCCAAAAAATTTGGACTCCAAATTAGGATTTGGTTTTTGGAAATGGAGGATTTTTGCAAAGGGGTGAAGGAGATGAAGAATGGAGAAGGAAATAATAAATGAAGGGAAACACATACATTAGATCATGGAACGTATACCAGGTTTTGGGAATGGTTCACGGTCACATACCTTAAAGAGGAAACAACACACACAGTGATGCGCAGAACTGAAAATGATTTTCAGCGACTGAATGTTGTGAAGGCGTGCAATATTCAGAATGATAGTGGTTTATGATAGAGGGATTTTTATTATGTAGGATGGCCCGTCATTAGGAGAATTGATGTAGAATGTAGACTAGAAGGATTACGGTACATGGAAGATTAATGGTACATAAAGGAGGCATACAATACACGAATGCATTTCAGAATGTGGTGATGTTTACCCCAAATTGAAAATTTTGGTAAAACCGATTAGTGAAATTAGTATAGTTATTTGACTATATAAGGTGCACTAATCCCAAAATTTCGGAAGAGATAGAATGTTATAAGAAAATATCATCACAACTGATTAACTCAGCTAACTACGAATGTGGTATGTGGGAGAGATATCACGTAGGACGAAGTGGTATGCAAAATAAAAACACTTCAAGAAATTAAAATCAAAATTAGGTTGAAGAGATTTTTCATAGGAAAAAGTGGTATGCTAGAGTGGAAATAATTCGCAGAATTTGAAGAAGAATTATATATAAGGAAAAGACAATATGTTATGGATTGATAAATAAGCAGTACGAAGAGGAGATACACAAAGTTGGTACGTAGAGGCGGTACGTGGAGGCAGTTGATGAAGGCGGTACTTGGAGGTGGTACATAGAGGAGGAGAAAAACGCAGAGCAGGTGTGGTACACGGAGGAGTTGTGGTATGCGGAGCTGGAACAATATGTAGAGTAAGAATGGAATGTGGAGCAGGTGTGGTATGTAGAGAAGGAAAGTTATATAGAGAATGCATGTTATGTAGATCATAGGCAATATATAGAATCAGGGTTAATTTGAGAAAGTAGAAACATCATAAAGGATTCAAGGGATTCTACCAAAAAGAAGAAGAATATTTTGTGCATTCAGTTGTTGCTCTAAAAAGGATGTTTTAACATAAAAGAGTATCAATTCTGGATATCACTGCAAGCAGTGTCTCATGATGAAATGAGACAATGACTTCCTTTCGAATTTGATGAATGGACCTTGATGTTAATAAACAGAGTGATACTTCAAAAAAGGTAGTGGGCCTTGGTGAGTCAGTGGAGTTAATCCAAGGGATGTAATGAGATGTCATTATAATCATAGGTAGTTTTCCTTAGACATAATTATTGTTCCTGAACTATTATAATCCATAGCTAGTGAAAATTAGTGTAATTTCTACGACCAGCAAGCTATCGTCATTTGATCCTTGGACATAGCTCTTAGTGGGGATCTAAGTAAATGTGTTGTAATGTTCTTATACATGTGAATTTTTTAATTAATTCAAATATCTAGCTTTTATTTTGTAAAAAGTTCATACCAACATGGGAACAAGATCTAGTAAAGAAGAGAAAAATATGCACACTGATTCACTAACCTCTCATGGTGATGTAGTGTCCATTAACTTCTTCTACTAAAAATGATCCTAAAAACCATAACGATATTGGAAAACCTAAATGGTTATGAACTTAACCTTATGGACCCCATTTTATCTATAGATATGACATTAAAAGGGATGCATTTTAATGGATATTTGGAGACATTCACACTAGAAGAATGGAAAAAATAGGTTTCATAGATGATTCCCGACTAGCTAAATCCCTAGTCGCCTGAATCCTAATGAAATCATTGTATATATTACATATAATTCACCCTCCCAATCATTAAACCCAAATCAATTCATCTTCATGATAACCTCTAACTATTTATACACCTCTAGATTATTATGTAGCCAACTCAGAGAGACAACATACCAGATCAGTAGGATCAAATATTCCCTATTATATTCACACTGGAATACTCATCCAAAAAATATATATATAAAATTGTAACAGGTTAATGAATCATATCCCAAATTACCACAATATAAGGATCTAGTTCTTAAGAGAGAGAATATATTATCACATTTCTAAATATTTCAAAGACTAATGGATCTATGAAAGAAACATATTTTTAATCCTTATCCACACAACATAATTAAGGCCCCAGCCTTAAACCTTACTTAATATTGAGTTATTACAAGATTACACATTGAGGATCTTTTCAAGTATAGATTTTTAGATAATTAGATCATGAAACTTGCATTACATTCCACATTTAAATTTTTTTTACATAAAATATAGTATTCATTCTTCCCACCAACGGAAACATTTTTAAATAAAACATGGATTCTTTCTTGAAAAATCCTTGACACTATCATCACATCATGTACCGTTCCCTTGACCTGTGAAAAACATATTAAAAACTTTGGATGAGAATAAAAAGACCAGTAAGGGTTATAAAAATATGTAAAGGATACATGAGTTCATATATACATAAGAATGAAATCATACTTTACCCATAAAACATAGGCACTTTAACATACCTCATCAAATCATGAATAAATCATAGAAATCATAAGACATAAAAGGTAACTTGAGGCATTCATAACATTCTTACGTAGGGAGTAACCCTCTTGGTTATGTTTGGAATACCCACTATAGTATATTCCCTAAATGGATTTAGATAATCCTTAACGTTTCACTCCTTCGCATTACCCAATGCATTGGAGAGCTATATCGGGCTCACCCGCCCTTAGTTTATCACGGAACCACCCATCTTCATAATAATTCCCAAGAACCTCAACATAATCGTATCACATAAAACATGCATAAAGGAAACATAACATTTCCACCTTTCATTCAAAAGATATCAATACAACACATTGATATAAAAACATTATGAAAACCATTTTCAATAGAAAAATAAAATAAAAGTAAAACATGGTATTTAGTTTTCTTTTAAAAATAAGGTATTGCTTGTAGAGGAAGCCGAAACTCAAATAATGGTCACGGCGGCGGATAAGTCGTTGTCGCCGCATACATATGACAAAACATTCCCTTTTTTCATTTAGTAAAATACTTCGTATAAAAATGATTCCTTTTGGATAAACTTAAAAGTCAAAGGGGTTTATACACCATATAAAAGAAGTTTGAGTATAAAACAAAATATGCCTCAATGAAAGGAGATTGAGACGAAGTCCCTTACAAAGACGGTATCCTTGGTTTAAGGATAAATCAATTAAATAATTATGTGTGACAAACGAATACACAATTATAAGTGGATATTATGTGTAAAATTATCACAGGTCATTCACACATATTCAAAGGATGAAATATTCAATAACTACATGTTGAACCCATAGAAATCGAAATTGGGTTAAGAAGTTCCCTTGACAGCCTAACGACGTCACATCAAAAGGATTTGATGAGAGATAGAAAAAAGGGTATCTCATCACTTAGAAATAAAATTTACATCAATAAGGATATATGAGAACATATCGCAACATAACAATATGTAAATTAAAAGACCCAACAAAATAAGTATTTTAAAAAGAATAGGGTGAATGGTTCCCTTACCGACATGTTTATCTTTCGAAACATACACCTCGTGAAAGAAGGACAATACAACATTTATGTAAATACTCATAAAAAAATTTATATTACACAATGAGTAAAATAATGGGAAGTACATACACCACTCAAAGGAAATTGTGGAAAATTTAGCATAAATCTCACGGGAATAAAAGTGAGATTAAAAATCCATTACAAAAACTCGGCAGCCTAACGGCGCCACTTAAAACTTCCAAAAATGGATTGATTAGATCATATAGGGTCTCTAATAATATTAACATAATGTTTACAGAAATATGAAAATAAAAGAACATCCCCCAACATAACAAATAAGAGCATAAATGAATTGAAATAAATGAGAGTACTTAAAAATAAAGAGAGAGGATAGATCTCTTACAAAAAGTTGGCAGCCTAACGGCGCCACTCAAAACTTCCAAAATGGATTGATGAGAGAGAATAGGTTCTCTCATCATATGAATATAAAAATTACATTAAGAGTAATATAAAATGACATCCCAATACCAAGAAATATGATCTTTAAAATAAATGACATAAAAGAGTGTACTTAAAAAGAAAGAGAGGAGTAGGATCCCTTACCTCAAGTCAAACTTGTCTTGTTCGTTTCTTTATATTCCTGGATAATAAACATTGGTCAATTAATAATTGCCTAAGTACCTCCTTTAGATATTATTATTCAGTTCATATCACATATTATAATGTTATAATAATTGTTTAATAATGTTAGTTCATATCAGACGTTTTTGCCGATGTTTGTTACATGAGTCAAAAATGAACTTGTTTGAAAAAAGATTGACCATGTAGATATAATTAAATAATTTCAAGAATAGTATTAATGATTAAAATATCATATATATCCAGTAAATATTCATTTTATACTATTCCATATAATTTGGAGATAAAAAACGAAAAGCACCGTTCATGGAGACGGTAGGTCGTACGTACGCATGAACACAACTTTCATTTTTTGTCATATTAATGGAATTAATAAAAAATGAGATATATATATATATATGTTATAATTCCAGAATGATATCCATAATTTATATGTAATATATTACATATATATCCATTATATATATGTACTTACATAACATTATGAGATAAGAAATGAAATGAACCGTTCATGGAGATGGTAAGTCGTACGTACGCATGAACACTACATTCATTTCTATTTCATATTTAATGGAATTAAAACATAATGATACATAATAGTATTTTAATTCCAGTATGGTATCATATATAATATCATTAAATATATCCTTTATACGTACCACATATGGTATTAACTAATCAAATCACTTTGAGGGGGCGACAGTCCGCACTTCCTTAAATGAAGATATCTTGTTTACCCATAATGGAAACCATAAATGTATTCCATAAATGAAAAATACAGAAGCTTAAGTAAAGCATACAAATATTATATATCATATATAAATTTAGTGTCATCTTAATGTCCCCCCTTGAAGGTGTTAGAAGAATGTTGAACAATCATCATTTCGGGAGGCAGAAATTCGCCATCCACGGAAACAGTTTGTTCTTTAACCATTAGATGTAGGTGTGTGTATGTTTAGCTTGAATACTTCTTATAACAACATCCTATTATATTTAATATACTGTATTTATTACAAAATAAATGAATAAAAAGAGTTTAGGCGGTTGGAGAAGCAAAATAATACAAAAGGACACAATTGAAGACATTACCTTAAAATCGGGTAACTCCCTTTGGTTTGAGCTCCAAGGCTTCCTTGGGAAGACTTATGCACAAAGTGAGGCTTCAAAGAGTTATAGAGGGATGTTTAGAGACAAAATTTGCAGGGGTTTTACGAGTCAAAGGCTTTGGAAGTGTGGGTAAGGAGGTAGAGGTGGGGGCCTTTTATAAGAGGAGAGGAGGGGCACTCTTGGAAAGGTATAAAATGTAACTTTATTTTCAAATGAGTTTAGGATTTTAATGGTCCCACATTGATGTGTTTAGATTATAAGGTTATAAGGGTTATAAATATACTCATACAATAGGTTTTCGACATGTTTAGGTCTTAGATTTTAAATTATCTTTCCATTTTATTTAAATCCTTTATTAATGAGGTAATCGCTGCATCATCCTGATGTCATATATAATTTAATAAATTTAATGTCTAAAAATTATAAAAAAAATAATGATGTAGGAAATCTTTTAATCTTTCTAATGAATATTTATAGTCCAAAATATAATTTATGTAGACAAAATTAAAAATATTTTACTTAGGTGATACGTTCTTTGTTACATTTAACATTCTTTAATAATAAAAAGATAAAAAGTCACTTTCTCACAAACGTTATTCCATAGGGCCCCCATGTTTGGCACAAGGCATCCAATGGTCGGCCATGAGGCGACCAGTAGCCTTAGGACACATGTTGTGATCATTTTTTATTATTATGATGTTATGTTATTATCTTTAACTACCTGATTACTCATTAATCAAGATAATTAAAGATAATTAACATCGTTACTATTCATAATGTCAAAAAAAAAAGAGTATTAATTACATAATTTGGAAATTCTGATTCCAAATATGTAATCCATTTTACCAAATTACAAACATATAAATTGCAATAATTAATAAAAAAACCTCCCATTGTCAAAACAAATAGCGGGTTTTTAGAAACAATATTTATGAAAAGTTTAGCACTTGTTTATGCCCAATTCCAAATTGAAATTAATACCAATGACCATAATTGGATTAAATGGTAAAAATATATTCCAATTACACTTTAAAACAAATTAAAAAGATAATATAAGCATATAATTAAATTATAAGAAAAAGCAGTTTTGATGTAAAATGAAGTATTTTTCACTATTCATTGAAAAATGATCATTGTCAGAAAAATACCAAAAATTAACCTAAGGTAAATTTCTATGTCCCAATCATAAATAATATGTTTATTTTGAAAAATAGAGCTTATAAAATTGTCAAAAGATTGATTTAAAAATGGTTTTCCATCAAAAGGTAGTAAAACAATCTTTTAAAAATACTAGTGTATTCAATGCTTAAGATTGGATTCATTTGTATTTTAAGCCTCTAAAATTTATTGGATAAAAGTAAAAAACATTTAACAAACATATATAATCATATTTTAGTTATTTCTATTCATTCCTATCAATACAATGGCTTGGTGTTAACTAACATTTAAAATAATATTATTCTATTATTAGAGTGCAACGTAAGATTTCAAAGGAACTCGTTATTGCGTATTGGGTAAGCCCTCGAGCACAGCGTTCCATTTAAATTAATATTGAAATTTTTTCCACAAATAGGGATAAATATAAAAATTTCATATTCTTTATTTACCTGAGGTGTTACTTCCTTCCCCCCTTTAGGGAATTGCGTCCTGGCAATTTTAAAATTGGGCTTGGAAACATCCTTGAATGTCCCACATCGGAACAAGAGTCGGTAAAACAATAACTTTAAAATAAAGAAGATATGTACAGAGGTCACCTGAGTGAACCCATACTAGGATTCCATTATAAAAACATGGACATGGAGGAGAAAACATAGGGTCATGTTCTAATGGGGAGTGATAGAAAACATGTTTAGGAGAAAGTTAACCACAAGAAAATCACAAACTTGTGATAGGTTAAACGGTATTCGATTCCCCAGCATGAATAGTTAATAGACAACATTTTTGTTTTAAGTTACTTTTTATTGAGTAATTTATTCATAAGGAAACATAATTACTTATCATGTTGACTTTAAACTTTTATTAGATTTTTTACACAAACTCATACTTTCCCCAAAAGATGAGTATTTAGGAAGACTTGTTCACATTAAGAGTACTATAATCAACTTCTAGAGAGTCACCTAATCCACAAAAGAGAACTATATACTTCCCATGTCTTTAGACTTTAACCAAAACCAAAAAGGTTAGTACAAGATCAGATAATCCAGAAAAGGATAACACTTTATAAAAATAAAATATATTCATAATCTCAAAAATTTGTCCAACAAAACCCAAAGTTCAACGAGGACCATTTGATAAACAATTTTTCCATAAAATTCTTCAATGTAAACCAAACAAAGATTGAAACCCAAATATTTGAAGGATTTAGTCAAATAGTCTTCCAAGTTAAATCGTAACATTTATCTCCAATCAACATCATTTGCTCCTAAAGTCTCGTATTGAAAAGTAATTAACCTAATCACATATCCTCCATGATAGGTTAATAAATTTCCATAGACAACACAAAAGAAGATTACTCTTAATTCATAAAATCATCTAACTAAAAAAATAACCAGTCAAACTAACCAGGGACTTCACGTAGTCCAGTGGTAGGCGATAAATACCAGTCGTACTTTGGTTGTGGTTTCGATTCCCGCAGCTTTGTCAGACGCGACGGGTTGTCACACGTTCTTCGTGTTTTTCTTTTTCCAAAACTATATAATTCTCAAAACATTTCCCAAACGAGATAAAATCTTCAAAAATGATCATAACATATTTTAACCTCAAGTTTGTCTCATGCCTTTCATTTTCCAGCATATCATATAATAACCCATAATTACCTCAAAAGTAAGGATCATATAAACCCAAATGGTTCATTATAACTATGTCCACAAAAGAACAGATAACTATTCCTTGAATAAAATTTTCATATATTAAACATCAGGGTTACACATACTATAAAAAGTCTTCTAATGTAACCCCATCATCAAAAGAGACATAACACTCTTAAGAATTTCACCATAACTCTTGAAGCCCTTATATGTTGACATCTTACTCCTTCAACATTCTTCATGATCCATTAACCATTCTTTTCCAACATATTCTGAAATACTTCTTTCCTACAAACAAAATCATGAATCATATCCTAAGATTCCAAAATAGAAAAACAATAGTTATGAAATAATCCATACCTTTTATTGGTCATTTTTAGTTTCTTCATCCTCAATCGGAATGGCATTAGGTATTGGTAAACGAACATTTGTATGCTCTTGGTGATCCCATTCATGAAACTTCTTCATAATACATGTGTTTGAATAATGACCATGCACACCACATTAAAAACATTTAATTGATCCATCAGAATGAACTTCTTTCCCTTTCCTCGAGTCAACTGGATGCTTCCTTTTTCCATGGCAGGTTCTTGTTTTATGACCTTCATTTCCACATCTATATCATATTTCTGTCCCTTTGAAACATTTTCCTATGTGTTTCTTTCCACATCTTTGACACATAGGTTTTTGAACACACTTACCTTTATGATTATTACTTGTACTTCCGTAGGGATTTGTTTCTTGCATATATGATGCCTTAGAGAAATCACCAAGGTTTAGGTTGTCAATCATGACTCCAGATTGTTGGTTGAGGATAATCACAAGAGTTATCATTGCAGCTCCCATATCATTCAGTTGCTTGCTCAAAAAACTGTCACAGTTTCCTTCACATCCACTGTTACTTTGGTGCCTGCTAGATCTGGACATTTACTAAAACCAAAAAGGTCAGTGTCAGTATATCAAAAAAACCATCTTTTACAAATGAGGAAGATAAACACTATGATATAATTACTCATTCACTTTATCTAAAACTAGTACTCTTTCTGAAATCCTAACCATTATGGTAATGTCACTTATGCTTAAAGAATACCCTAACCTCTAAAGATATCTAAACCGACCTTTGATACCAACTATAATGAAACAGACTTAAACCTTACTTAATCTTGAGTTATTACAAGATTACACAATGAGTATCTTTTCATGTTTAGAGTTTTAGAGAATTAGATCATGAAACATGCATTACATTACACATTTAAACAAAGTGGTTACATAATAGACAATATTCATTCTTCCCATAAACGGAAACATATTTAAAATAAAACATGGATTATTTCTTGACACATCATTGACACTATCATCACATCATGTACCTTTCCCTTGACCTATGAAAAACATTACAAAAACTTGAGATGAGCATAAAAAGCTAACTAAGGGTTATAAAAATATGGAAAGGAAACATGAGTTCATATATACATAAGAATGAAATCATACTTTACCCATAAAAAAAAGGCACTTTAACATACCTCATCAAATCATGAATAAATCATAGAAATCATAATACATAAAAGGTAACTTGTGGCATTCATAACATTCTTACGTAGGTAGTAACCCTCTTGGTTACGTTTGGAATACCCACCACAGTATATTCCCTAAATCTCTTCAGAGAAACCTTAACGTTTCACTCCTTCGCGTTACCCAATGGATTGGAGAGCTATATCGGGCTCACCCGCCCTTAGTTTATCATGGAACCACCCATCATCATAATAATTCCCAAGAACCTCAACATAATTGTATAACATTAAACATGCATAAAGGAAACATAACATTTCCACCATTCAATCACAAGATATCAATAAAACACATTTATATAAAAACATTATGAAAACCATTTTCAAAACAAAAATAAAAGAAAAGTAAAACATGGTATTTATTTTTCTTTTAAAAAGAAGGTATTGCTTGTAGAGGAAGCCAAAACTCAAATAATGGTCACCGCGGCGGAGAAGTCGTTGTCGCCGCATACGTACGACAAAACATTCTCTTTTGTCATTTAGTAAAACGCTTCGTATAGAGAATATTCCTTTTGGATAAATGTAAAATTCAAAGGGGTTTATACACCATATAAAATAAGGTTGAGTATAAAACAAAATATGCCTCAATGAATGGAGATTGAGATGAAGTCCCTTACAAAGACGGTATCCTTGGTTTAAGGATAAATCAATTACATAATTATGTGTGACAAACGAATACCCAAATATAAGTGGATATTAAGTGTAAAATAATCAATGGTCATTCACACATATTAAAATGATGACATATTCAATAACTACATGTTGCACCCAAAGAAATCGAAATTGGGTTCAGAAGTTCCCTTGACAGCCTAACAACGTCACATCAAAATGAGTTGATGAGAGATAAAAAAAGGGTATCTCATCACTTGGAAATAAAATTTACATCAATAAGGATACATGAGAACATATCCCAACATAACAATATGTAAATTAAAAGATCCAACAAAATAAGTCTTTTAAAAAGAGGAGGGTGAAAGGTTCCCTTACCGACATGCGCATCTTTCGAAACATACACCTCGTGAAAGAAGGGCAAAACAAAATTGATGTAAATACTCATAAAAAAGTATATTACACAATGAGTAAAATAATGGTAAGTAAATACACCACTCAAAGGAAATTGTGAAAAATGTAGCATAAATCTCATAGGAATAAAATTGAGATGAAAAATCCCTTACGAAAACTCGGCAGCCTAACAACACCACTTAAAACTTCCAAAAATGGATTGAAGAGATAAAATAGGGTCTCTCATCATATTAAAATAAAATTTACAGAAAGAGGAATATAAAATAACATCCCCCAACATAACAGAGAAGAGCATAAAACAAGTGACATAAAAGAGAGTACTTAAAAAGAAAGAGAGAGGATAGATCTCTTACGAAAATTTGGCAGCCTAACGGCGCCACTCAAAACATCCAAAATGGATTGATGAGAGAGAATATGGTCTCTCATCATATAAACATAAAAATTAAAATATAATTAATATAAAATAACATCCAAATAACATGAAATATGATCTTTAAAAGGAATGACATAAAAGAGTGTACTTAAAAAGAAAGAGAGGAGTAGGATCCCTTACCTCAAGTCCAACGTGTCTTGTTCGTTTCATTATATTCCTGAATAATAAACATTGGTCAATTAATAATTTCCTAAGTACCTCCTGTAGAGATTATTATTCAGTTCATATCACATATTATAATGTTATTATAATTGTTTAATAATGTTAGTTCATATCAGATGTTTTTGCCCATGTTTGGTACATGAGTCAAAAATGAACTTGTTTGAAAAAAGATTGCCCATGTAGTTATAAGTAAATAATTTCCAGAATATTATTAATGATTAAAATATAATATATATCCAGTAAATATTCATTTTATACTATTCCATATCATTTGGATTAAAAAAACGAAAAGCACCGTTCATGGAGACGGTAGGCCGTACGTACGCATGAACACTACTTTCATTTTTTGTCATATTAATGGAATTAAAACAAAATGAGAGAGAGATATATATGTTATAATTACAGAATTATATCCATAATTTTGATGTAATATATTACATATATATCCATTATATATATGTACTTACATAACATTTTGAGATTAGGAATGAAATGTACCGTTCATGAAGACGGTAAGCCGTACGTACGCATGAACACTACTTCCATTTCTATTTCGTATTTAATGGGATTAAAACATAATGATACATAATAGTATTTTAATTCCAGTATGGTATCATATATAATATCATTAAATATATTCTTTATACATACCACATATGGTATTAACAAATCAAATCACTTTGAGGGGGCGGTAGTCTGCACTTCCTTAAATGATGATATCGTGTGTACCCATAATGGAAACCATACAGGTACAACATAAATGAAAAATACAGAAGCTTAAGTAAAAAATAAACATATTATATATCATATATAAATATAGTGTCATTTTAATGGCCACCCTTGAAGGTGTTAGAAAAATGTTGAACAATCATCGTTTCGGGTGGCAGAAATTCACCATCCACGGAAACAGTATGTTCTTTAACCATTAGATATAGGTGTGTGTAAGTATATATCGAATACTTCTCATAAAAACATCCTAGTATATTTAAGATAATTTATTTGTTACAAAATAAATTAATAAAAAGAGTTTAGGGGGTTGGAGAAGCAAAATAAAACAAAAGGACACAAGTGAAGACATTACCTTGAAATCGGGTAACTCCCTTTGGTTTGAACTCAAAGGCTTCATTGGGAAGACTTCTACCCAAAGTGAGGCTTCAGGAAGTTAGAGAGGGATGTGGAGAAGAAAAATGGGCAGGGGTTGGCTGAACCAAAGGCTTTGGATGTGTGGGTAAGGAGGTAGATATGGGGGCATTTTATAAAAGGAGAGGAGGGGCACTCTTGGAAAGGTATAAAATGTAACTTTATTTTCAAATGCGTTTTGGATTTTAATGGTCCCACATTGATGTGTTTCGAGGATAAGGTGATAAGTGATCGAAATCCACCCATAAAATAGGTTTTGGACATGTGTAGGTCTTAGATTGTAAATTATCGTTCCATTTTATTTAAATCCGTTATTAATGAGGTAATCACTGCATCATCATGATGTCATATATAATTTAATAAATTTAATTTCTAAAAATTATAAAAAAAATCATGATTTAGTAAATCATTTTAGATTTCTAATGAATATTTATAGTCCAAAATATAATTTATGTAGACAAAATATAAAATATTTTACTTAGGTGATACATTCTTTGTTACATTTAACATTTTTTAAAAATAAAAAGATAAAAAGTAACTTTCTCACAAAAGTTATTCCATGGGGCCCCCAAGTTTGGAACAAGGCATCCCATGGTCGGCCATGAGACATCATGTAGCCTTAGGACACAAGTTGTGGTCATTTTGTATTATTATGATATTATCTTATTGTCTTTAACTACCTGATTACTCATTAATCAAGATAATTAAAGATAATTACCGTAGTTACTATTCATAATGCCCAAAAACAAAAGAGTCTTAATTACATAATTTGGACCTGCTGATTAAAAATATGTAATCCATTTAACAAATTCCAAACACATAAATATCAATAATTAATAAAAAAAATTCTGTTGTCAAAACAAATAGCGGGTTTTTTAGAAACAATATTTATGAAAATCTTGGCACTTGTTTATACCCAATTCCAAAGTGAAATTAATCCCAATGAAAATCATTGGATTAAATGGTAAAAATATATTCCAATTAAACTTTAAAACAAATTAAAAAGATAATATAACCATATAATTAAATTATATGAAAAAGCAGTTTTGATGTAAAATGCAGTATTTTTCACTATTCATTGAAAATGAACACTGTCAGAAAAATACCAAAAATTAACCCAAGGTAAATCTCTTTGTCCCAATAAAAAATAATATGTTTATTTTGAAAAATAGAGCATATAAAATTGTCAATAGTTTGATTTAAAAATGGTTTTCCATCAAAAGGTATTAAAACAATCTTTTAAAAATACTAGTGTATTCAATGCTTAAGATTGGATTCATTTGTATTTTAAGCCTCTAAAATTTATTGGATAAAAGTAAAAAACATTTAACAAACATATATAATCATATTTTAGTTATTTCTATTCATTCATGTCAATACAACGGCTAGGTGTTAACTAACATTTAAAATAATATTATTTTATTATTAGAGTGCAGCATAAGATTTCAAAGGAACTCGTTGTTGCGAATTGGGTAAGCCATCGAGCATAGTGTTCCATTTAAATTAATATTGACATTTTTCCCCAAATAGGGATAAATATAAAAATTTCATATTCTTTATTTACATGGGGTGTTACAACATATGCCTCCTTACGGTCACTATGAAAAATCATCCCCACTAACAAATAACTCCAAAAATTGACTAAGTATCATTGGAATCTAAAAATAAGTATTCACATGTATCAGATCAAAATTGATATCAACCTCCACTAACCAACACAAAAAATCTAGATCAAGGACTCCAACACAAACGTTCCCAAAATCTTATATAAAAATGGACATAATTATCTCTTCCATAACACATCCTTCTAAACTATATCTATCTTATGACGATCAAAGGGATCATTATACTAAACCTCAACTCCCTGAGTTACAAGAGGATGATGACGAAGATCCATTAACCAAAATTACGCAAAAATCCTATATACATTAGTATGAAATATTATATAAAATATTTAATAAATTAATTTTATTTTCCAAAAAATTACCAAATTAAATCATGAAAAAATTAATAATATGATTCATGTAACTATATTGGGCCTCTAACATCAAAATATGTTTACAAAACATAGTCATTCAATAATATTATAGTTTGACAACCAGATCATGGGGAGCCCTATAGTCCCATGTCGTTGTTGGTATTCCTAGCTTATGTCACAAAAAATGGTCATGTGTCATTGTTTCCCTACCATCCCATGAAAATATCATATTGAATTTCTCCAATATGAACCCCTTCATTCAAGAGAAAACTTTATTACCACCCTCTAATAAACCCATTTGTATTTTATCTCATCATCACATCAAAAAACCTTTCCTTGAACTTGATAACTCTTCCTATCATAGGTCATTCATATAATCATCACCATGAAGAGACATTAAGAAGGAGTGGGTGGATATCCATCAATCATATCCACCAAATTACTTGTAAAAACACTAAATAATATATGTTTGTGTCAGTACATGATGGTTGATATTGGTTGGTTGAATATATAAAGTATAATAATGAACACACAAAGTATATATATTCTAATATTTCCACACACAAGACTCACCCATGGGTTAAATAGAAGTAAATAACCGACTCACAACATCATAACTCATCCACAAAACACCACCAAATTAATTTCCATTAAAAAATTCAAACCACTAATAAACTTCCTATTATCCTCATTCACAATTCAAATTTCATCATATTTCACGATTTATATAATTTTATAGAATTGATATTACCATCCAATTCATTTATAATAGCGAATTTATTTTATTATTTAAAAAATTTTAAATCTTCCAATTCATTAATTTTGTTTATCAAATTTAAATTTTAAAATTAGATATTGAAACATCACATACCTGTTTAATTCATTCATTAACTATTTCCACTACATTAATAAAACTACAATTTTAAATTACAGTTTCTACTTCATCTTTTAATTCCAATTCATTATCATCAATATTATTACTTTACTACTTGAACATGTAACAAAACCAAACACAAACAAAAATAAACAACCATTCATCATAATTAATAAAAACCAAAGCACCACCATTCAAAACAACATTCACTTCTCCATTACCTAATCAACATTAAAACAAAATTTCCCCCTCATCCACCACATAACAGGACCATAATAATCAACACATATCCTCCCAACCTCACTACCACATCTCGCCTAAAAAAAACAGATAAGAAAAAACATGAAATACATATAAATTATAATAACATATCAGAAATATTCATATAATATCAATAAAACAATTTTCAGATTTACCAGTGGTTAATCCATCAATTACACTATGCTATTTTTTGGTGCATTATCAAAAAGGCCATATATCCATGTGCGACAAATTAAATAGGTAAATAAAAGTGATTAATTTTTTTTCAATGTATTTTAATGAAATTTACACATCAATGGTATTCAAATGAGTTGAAATATTTCATAACCAAAGGCATACAAAAACCATGATTTTTAGTGGTTTAACAGGTATTGATCATCACAATATCCAGATATAATAAAACTAAATAATATTTTAAAACCATTTTCTTTAACATTAATTTCAAATAACCTTTTCAATATTATCATTATGTATGTGAATACTATATTCTGATACATAAACAAGACTAAAATTTCTCCCACATGGTACAAAATATGATAAATGAGGGATCAACCACATTGAATAGAAATTTCAAATCTACTATTTGAGGTTTGACCACAAAGAAATATTCCACCATTCACCAAAAATAAGAAAACACCGAAATTTCCAAAATACTACAACCACATCATTGAATTACCCATTAAAGAAAAAAAATTATTCCCCAAAATAAAAAACACTTTTGGACATTAAATGTGGAGTAAAAAGGAATACTAGAAATAAACTCACATAATCGGTCAAAAATTGGTCCACCAATAATGTGGATGAGAATCACTAAATTGGGGTTGAATGAGATCTTTGGGAGGCCCATTATTCACCAAAGGATAAAGATAATAGTTTAAAAAGTGATTAGCTTAGTGGGAATCTATAAATTTATAGCCATACAGAAAAATAGAATACCACGGTGTTTCCATCCAGAACATGCATCATCATATTTAAAAATAGGGAGAACCATTAAACATAAGGGAATAACATTACATTTCCAAGCTATTCTATGTAATGTTTTTGGGTAGGGGATACTCCCATGCAACATATCTGAAAAAATGAAAGTACACTATGGTGTAGCATTATTTTTTACACCAATTACCCAGGAAAATTTGGGGAGATGCTACAAAATAGCATTACTTCACACAGTAGCGAAGAAAAAAGGATGAACTATAGAAACTTATACTTTGAAATCCATGTTATTCCATAGGTCTCCACACCAAAACCATTATCCAGTGAGGAGGGCTCCGATGTAGTGAATGCTCCACAAAACATGTATCCTGTAAAATATTAATAACCTCAAAGCATCAGCTCTAATCCAATACTATATTTCAACAACCTATAGGACTATACAACACAATATCCAATTTCTTATTTGGCCTCTATATGCCTTAGTGGCCACCATTTCGATGAAAAAATTAGATCCAGGATGTAGAACCTATGCTAACTACATTTTCTAGAAGCAACCTCACTTTTCCAATAAACTCCTCGAGGATTATCCTAGACACCACCACCACATAAATTAATACAATGTTAGGGGACAAAAGTTTTATTCCATTAAATAAGTCACTATGACAGAGATGTGTTTTCATATCCCATAAACATGTAATATAATATTAGAATTTCCCTCTAAGATATATAATGTAGTGGATTTTCACCTGTAAACAGAAACATTGATAAGGATAATATCATTGTAATGATATTATCCCCCATTAATTTTTATATATCAAATTTTACTATTTTAAAAAATATGATAGTGTTTTATACTTATTAAAACCATTATAATATTTTTTTTAATTATAGTTCAACATAAATTACAAATCATGATGTTTATCTTTAATAATTATTTTCATTTAATCAACAAAATTCATTCCTTATCACAATATTATTCTAATTAATTTGTATATTATGTTCCTATAAATTTCTTTAAATCTTATTAATATTAATATATTTCATAATTTTTTATAATTTTCCTCAATCTAATCAATGAAAATTTTTATCAACGAAAAATAATTAGAAAACTAATAATTTGAGATGGGTTGTTTTATTGCTCTATTCCATAAATGATAAACAATATGCCACTTGATCATACTATTTCATTGTAAAATTAATATCGATTATTTAATATATAAAATTCATCATATTTTATTAAAAAATATTATTATTTTAAAATATTAAACAATAAAACTACACTCATGTATGAAATTATTAATACAAAATGACAGAAGTTTATAAACACAAAACCATATAATGAAAATACATAAAAAGTATATATAAAATGATTAATTTATCTGTATATAAATTATTAAAATTTTACATAAATCTGCATTAAAATATAAAGTCTAATAATAATATAATCATGTTTTCAATATATAATGTATTAATATATACTAAGGTATATAAAATTGTTAATATATGAAGTATTTTTATCTTACATATAATATATTGATAGAAAAGGTCAATATATATAAATTATATATCAAACCCAGACAAGGACTCTAGGATTTGGTTGTAAAAAAAATTTCATTTAACAAATTATTTTATACAAAAATATCTATACATATTTTAATTTGTTATCATTTCTGAAATTTAAATAGGGTTTCATTATGGATAAGTTTCATATGTAACTTATTTTATTATTATTTTGTACATTTATCGATAATAAAAAATACTAGACTCCCTTCTAGGTCAACATGATGTTATAATAATCTTCATAAACTAGGGAATGAAATCACATGAATGGTGTGGGATCAAAATACCATTAAGAAAAAAACTAATCAATATGTCATCAAAGAGAATATTATAATGATATGAGAATGTAGGAGTATGAGATAAATTTATTACTAAAAATATTTAGTAATGAGAGGAATTATCTATAAATAATTATTGAATGAAATTTAATATGAATTGATCAGTGATATATGTTGAAAATGTATTGTGGGGTAATAAACAAAATTCTATGAACATAATCACATGAATATTTTATTAAAATTTGGAATAATAATATTATTAGGATTCCCAATATAGTGCAACTAGAATCAATTAATGTTCCCCTTTGTGTACTAAGCATCAAAACTAGTTTTCTATTGTGGATATAGAATTACATCTTGTTTCTCATTACAGATCATTAATTTCTTCTTGTTTCCTATAATAGGTCTTGAATTTCCAAAATTATCCTATTATGGAATGAGAATAATTACTAATTTTTAATTTTTATCACATGGGGTAGAAATACTCAATCAATGAACAAAATGGTGGTATATGTCCCAAAAACTCATAATATAATTCATCCATACATGTGTGTTCAATTGGAAGAATAAAATATTCTTATATCTAATAATATATAATTAAACCAAGTAAATGTGATGGGTTTCTTGAAAAAAATTCATAGAAAATTCCATCTGGAAAAAAGTGTTGGATAGTGGATAAAAAACATCTATAGCTTAACATAAAGATAATTAAGGATACTAAAAACGTTGAAAAACAACTTCTCAATGAAATTAGAATATTCTAGTGGAAAATGAGATAAAATAACCCTTTTTAATGTCCTCAATACTCATTAAATACTGTTTTAATTAAAATAAATACATTTATTAAATAAAAAATTTTCCCAAAAATGGTGCTTAAAAATTTGAGTTATTATTTAAATTTTTATTTGATATAGGAACACTAAAAAATTATTTCCAAATAACAAAATAATAGAATATTCTTCTGAAATTCAACAATTGATTTTTAAAATCTATCTTCTAATTTGCGAAATTATTTAATTATTTTCTTTTTTACTTTCAAATAAATTGAGGTTTAAATTTTTTGATAAAACCATTTTTAATATTGGGATAGAATCCTCATAATAATGAATTCTAATAACAATGAGAGTTACCATGTAATATCTATTTATAAAACATTATTAAAACAATTCTAAATGAAAATGATACATGACAAATTTTAATGTAATTTAAAAAAATGTGATGTGAAAACTTCATGAAATTCTCTATTATATATGAATAATTATTATTGGAGCCATGATAATACTATAACTGGTTTTAGAATAAATGTGGAGTGGATGTTAAATCATATAATTAGAAATGGAAACCCATTGAAATAAATTACTGTAACTTTTTTTGAAAATCCATATCATAAATATGGTTAATAATACATACTTTTAGAATGTGGGAAAAGGAAATACTGAGTTAACATGAGACAAATCATAATTAGGTACATAGATATAACTGATAAGATTAACTGGAATACAAAAATATATATACCAGAGCAAGATACTAGTAGGGAAATGTGGTAAATAATCATACTAATGTCACAATTTTAAAAGGAAGAAATTCATCGACAATGGTGCTTTGGATAATAAATTCATCTTCCTCATAATAACGATATTTATTAAAATATATCCTTATTATATATTGGAATAAGATAACCACATAAGAATAAATATTACGAAGAAAAATTATAACTCAACAAATTGTTTTTGAAATACTAATATTAATTACGGATTTTCTATCACCTTATTAATAACGCTTGATAAATAAAAATTACATGTATTTTTGAATTTTGTTATAATTCCTGAAAAATATTGAAAAAATAAAATAATGTCTAATAATTTAACAAAAATATGAAATATTTAATAAATATAAATTATTTTCCTCTCAAAAATGTTGAGATTCCTAAAAAGCCATCCCTTTAATCATATATTTTCAAACATAATCTATCATCGTGTATAGAAAATGTATCTCTTAGAAGATATGATTGTTTGATTAATAATTGTTTGGTAATAGTAGTGTGAATTATTTTTTATCAAATAAAATTTATTAATTATAATATAATTATGTGTAATAAAATGTATTCTTTATAATGATTTATAATTTTAAAATTTCATTCTCTTATAAATTTTTTTATGATTCATGAAGACATATATCTAGGTTGAGCATGTTTCCTTAATTCATAATGATACATATTTTTTATGTTAATAATGTGTAAAATATAAATATAATTATTCCTATAAATTAGACAAAATATTATTTGATAATGAATGTAAATAAACTTCTTTTATGATTCACTAGTCATATATGACAAAAATTTATATCATTGATCATAGATGTGGATAAAACGACCAAAAAAAGAACATGATATAATAGATGGCAGTGAATGGTTAGGAAGATGATTATATTTATAATAACTTCAATATTATAATGTTATAATGAAATTATTTCAATTTTTTTACATTTTTAATCATAGTTTCTAATATCCTTATAAAGAGTAAAATTCAAAATGAAAAATAAATTGCTTCATAGAGGTGGTAGTCGGCAGATTAACATGTGTAGAATTATTATATTACATATAATATATAAAATATATGAAATGGTTCATAAAATAAGAATCCTAAAAATTATGTTTGTATCATATTTATTGATTAAATTACCATTCATGAAATCTGTGGTATGAAATTATGAATATTTTTCCCCATCACTTATGGGGATGATAGTTCTCACGTATCACTTGAATTTTTTTGTGTGTTTTAAATAGTTTTCAGAATAATAAAAAATTGTTATCCCCTATATTTAATAACATTTTAGTGTATGTATGGTACTTAGTTATTTATGTAAAAAATGTTGAATTATATTCACATGATGTATAATAAGACACAATGGAAATTTAATGTAAAAGGTGTATTTTAAAATTTTACTATACTCCATGGATGAGCTCATATAAGAATTGGATTATTGATTTTTTAGTTTCAATTTTGAATTCCTGAACCTATAGAAAGTGTATAAAATTTTTGATGGGATATTTGCATAGATTTTACTCAAATATATGTGTGTTGGGTGGTTAAATTAAATGTAGTGATGATTCCAGATTTTTTGGGAGAAGAGTGGTCATTTTGTAATAATATAAAAGGTAGTGAAACTATTAAATGGTTGGTGTGTAAGGACCTTACCATAAAACATTACAAAATCCTCAATTAAAGGAATAATTCACAATGGGGATCTTTTTAGGTTTAGAGTTTTACAGAATTAGGTTATAACTATTACATTACATCTCAAAAGTTACAAAGTAGACACTTATACTTATTTCCCATTTTATAACAAAATAAAAACTCTTAAAAAGAGTCATTTGTAGTTTCGTGTTTGAGAAAACATGGCTTTTATGTGATCCCATCCTTTACCATATTATTTTTCAAGTCGCCTGGAAAACATTTCAAAACACTGGATGAGCATAAGAAGCTCAGCAAGGGTTATAAAAAAAAGAATGGAAACATTTATTCATCATTACATAAATAATATAAGGTCTTTAACATTAATGATGAAATTATAATATTTATGAATAACACGTAGAAAACATAAATAATAAAGGTAGCTTGTTTCATCTATATCATACTTACATTGTAGCTATCACAACCACATGGAGAGTTACATTTGGAATACCCATCAAAGTATATTCCCTAAATATATTAGGAGAAACATTCATGTTTTCCTCCATCATGATACACAATGCATTGGAGAGCTATATCGGGCTCACCCGCCATAGGATTATCACGGAACCACCCGTATACATAATAATTCCCAAGAACCATAACATATTCATAACACATAAAACAAATATGAATAAAAGATATGATTTCCACATTCCAATCATGTCATATCATTTTTAATATATTGACAAAACAAAAAAATTATCAAAACCATATTCAATACAAAAATACGTAATAGAATATATGGTATTTATTTTCCTTTTAAAAACATTATGATGTGTTAAGGAAGCCAAAAGATCAAATAATTCTCGCGACCACAGAAAAGCTCATTGTCACCAATTAAAATAAAAGAATAATTTTTTTTCTTCATTTAGTTAAACACCTCATAGAAAAATATTCCCTTTTAATAAAATTAATATTCCATAGTTTTTATAAAGTGTATAAATGATCGTTGTGTATACAAAAATTTATGCCTCAATGAAAGTAGATTGAGACGAAGTCTCTTACCTCGTGTTCAAATTGACTAATTAGTTCATTAATCACATGAATTATAAACTAAAGAAAATTTATATTTATTTAAGAACCCATTTCAATTTTATTATTTCGTTTATAATACTTATTAATATGTTTTATACATTATGTAATCATATAAGTTAATAATGGTCATTTTCCCTCTATTTGGTACTTGAGTCAAAATGATCTTCTTGTATTTAAATGTTTCTTATGTGGTCAAAGTACATTATCCCAAGAATTATATTAATGATTTAGATATCATATATATCTTATATATCTAGTACATATATGTTTTTATAGTAGTACATAACATTTGGAGATAATAAATGAAATGCACTATTCATGGAGAAGGTCAGTTGTACGTACTCAAGAATGATACATTAATTTCTATTTTTTATTTTAAATGAATGAAAATATAATGATACATAGGTATATAATAATTCCAGTATATATTTCTTTAGCTAACATAGGGTTTTTAGTTATTTTTTATTATATGATGTGGGAACTGATTATGTGACTAATGAGTTTAACATGAATGAATGGATATGAGTTGATTGTTTTGATTAGTGATGTCCTCAGTGGTAATAAAAAAATTATTTTATATTAGAAACCAATATATTTATTAAAACTACTAATGGAGTTGGATATAATTTGTAGTGTAATTGAATACCAAAATCACATGGTATAGACAATGATCACTAGATTTTGGGTTGTTACCTCAAATAATAATCATGTGAGAATTTTTTTTTGTTTTTTTAATACTTGTTATGTTGAATACGTATATTTTAATGTCACAAAAGTGAGTTTTACAGGGTGGGTATTTTTCAATGCGTCAAGAAAGGCCCCATGCATATCAGTATTGTGATGAATTTTTGATTTATGGATAATAGTATAACGGATCGATGGTGTCGAAATTATAAAGTATAAATCCACCATTATTATATTTTCTAATCTAAACCATCATGGAGTGAAATAGACATTTTATCTAATATTTTAAATTTGAATAGTATAGACTGAAAATGGTTGTGGTTCTCTATTGGTATAGTAATACACGAAGATTATATTCATGGACATATCTACTCTACGAGAGAGAAACCATTCTTTTAATAGATATATATTAAATAGATATTATAGTTATTCAACTACTAATGTATGGGAATTTGATAAATGGATGGATATTAGACCAGGTTTTTGGGTTTCAATATTCATATTAAGTTAGAATACCTATGAAATAGATAATGTATGTTTGTTTTGGTTGTGTCAAAATGGTAAGACTATAACTTGGATTCATATGGGTGAAAGGTTGTTATTTATCACATGTAGTGGTCTGATTTAGAATATTCTTGTTGAATTTGGGCATATGGCATTGAATGATTCAGAATCCCTGAATTTAACTAGGGATAGGTAATCATTTTAGAGATAATGGTTATAATTGTTTTGTGGTTCTCAGGTAAGCATATCTTCTAGGGGTCAATGGAAAAGTTTGGTATTGGATAAAACATTTAATACAAGATTGAGTACCATGAATTGAATAAGGATCTATAAGTTTCATATGGGAAAAGATAATAATATGTGATGGACCAAAGAATGAGGCATCTGGGGGCTGGGTTGTTTCATTATTTCATGTGAATTATATGAGAGATCATTATCAATGGGAGATATAGATCGATTTCAAGTATAAAATTTCATTGATCAATACACTTCAAAAGTGATGAACAAAAATAGTTTTTATGGATGATAAGTTGTATAGTGGGGTGGTTATAACAGCTCACACCAATGTCTATCAGTGGAGTTACGTAAATATATGTTTCTAATGATGTCAGGTCTAGAGATGATTTTAATTTTATTAATTATATTTATAATTTTGTTATACACACCATTGAAATAATTGAGAGGAGTTTTATGAGTGGAATCGTGGGTTGTTGGGAAATAGGGAATGTTTAGGGGGATAGTTCTTGGATTCAGCGTCTATTTTAGTTTTGAAATATTAATTAGGTAAAAGACATACAATATGTTGGGAAACATTACAATAATTTTTGGGCCATGAAAGATTAATATTATATATATTTTGGTGGTTAAACCACATATTTTAAGAAAACTATAGTGTGAAATAATATGTGAGACTATATTTTTTAGATTCTATAGAACCATTCCACAGATAAATGATTTGGTGGGTGGTTATGGTTTTCTAAGAGAAACATGAGGGCTATATAAGAGTAAATCATAGGGAAATGAGAGATTAAATCATTATTTAATAAATCATTATTCTATAACACAAAAGGTATGTATTATATTTGATAGTTCAAAGGGAAATATTACTCCCATAAAAAGGGATCCCAAAATGTAATTCCCCAACTAATGGGATGGTGTTGTATCATAATGAGAAGGGCCACATCATAGGGTGATGTATGATATATGGGTTTAATTTTAATAATTAACCATGATGATGGGTCCCACATCATGACTACATGGGCTACTCTATTAGGGTGACCCAGGGAGGGTAGGTGTGTTTTAACACTTATGGTCACTCCATAACACAATTTTTATATTGTTTTTTATAATTATTTATTTTACTTATAACATAAGACCATATTCAATGTTATTGAACATTTTTCCAACTAGTGGAATGACCCCCTTTCCCCTATGCCCTTATTTTCTATCTTCCAAAGAAAATATCTACTATTTTTTCTATGATCATATAACCATTTATTCAAGTGGTTCATTAAATGGGGGGTTAGACCTATCAAATTATGGATTGATAAACCTAATAGGATCTTAATGACGGGTTTTAATGATGGAAAAAATGCATGCAGGAACACGTGCCAACATAGAAAAAATGTAATTCCACATCAAAGAACTCATTAAGGTAAATTCAAATATGGAGGTTACCTCCATTATTTGTGTATGGGAGTGTGTACCCATTAGGTTTGATCATGAAGGTATGACCAGACATGATTCGTTGGTAATCTTGTAATTTTTTTTTTCTGGGGACTGGTACATTAGCTGCAGAACCTGCTATTTGTTTTAAAAGTGGTTTTAGCAGTGGTTTAAACCACAACTATATGTCATCATTTTTAAATTATCGGCAGTTATAATTGCTTCTAAATGTCATAATCTTTCTATTTTCGGCTGTTTTAACTACCTATATAGTGGTAATTTTCACGGCGGTTTTAACTACTGCTTCAGTGGCCCATCGTCCCTAAGATGTTCACAGTGGTTTTGATGCTTTTAGCTGCCGGTAAAACCTCTGCTAATAGCATCATAACTGTTTCGAAATGAACTATCTACGATGTTTTCTAAACACTTCCGCGAAACGTCTATAACTGTCAGTAATAGTGTCCCAACACCCAATCTAGCGACGGTTTTCAGAAACCACCGCAGAAGTATATAGTGGCGCTTTAAACCACCACAATACCCAAAAACCCGTCGTGAATGGAAAATTTTTTTGTAGTGCTAGTGGAGTATCAAGAGATATTACCCCACATGAAATCTCTATGATTAATCCATACACGACAACGAACTGAGAAAAAAATAAAGGAATGCATAGAAAATTTATCAAATAAAGAACAAAAAACATGGAAACAACAAGAATCGTATCACACATAGTAGATGGCCATGCCTCAACACCATCAGGTGTGGCCTTAACTGCATGGAGATGACCTTAGCCTTTACCCTGGGATCCAGCATGAGTACCCAGAACTACATTGCTCTATTGGTATTGGTGATCTGACCCTAGAAATCCATGTCAACTGCCCTTACCAGAAGAGCTTGTGGAGCTCCAACTTCCTACCTGATATGGGATAAAACACATGCTTCCTACAATCAGAATCTGCCACTGACCTCAATAAATCATCGACTACTGCATGTTTCTTTAGAATCTATGTCCATGTCCTAGCCTACTGCACGGTTTCCACTCAACTGGTGTGTGGGGGCATGGGTCCCACTTGTTCCCCTTCCTGCCACACTGAAAATAGAAGATATGGCCAATACCATAAGAAGCTGACCTCCTCTTCTGACAGCTCTGTGCAATTCGACCCTTTTGAAATTTTCCAATGTGGGGATTCCTACTATCAGACGCCGAAATACATTCTCGCCCCACTAGAATCACATGTTCACTACCTAAATATCACTTCAGGAACCACACCACAATAAGGGATTGATCCACCACATTAGAAAACATTTTCAGAAGATTGATATTCTCCTGAGATCTGATCTAGTGTCTCAGCCTGTCCTGAAAACATTTTTCCCCAACATCCTCATCCCCGGCCAATGTTGGAATGAAGCATCTCAAATTACTGAAACAACTATCATTGTCCATCACCTAAATTGTCCCATGATGAAACCTTATGAAATATGAAACCTTCTCCCACCTCATGGTTTATAGGTATATGTTCTCATGAAACATATCCTGAAAATCATATTACATTATCCCCTCAGCCTTCTCTTTTTGGACCATGATGTTCTACAACTGATTTTCATTCCCCCTCCGAATATAGGCCTCAAACATGTCTTTCATCCCATGAGGAGTCAAAATATGGACAAGAGTCATTTAGATAGACCCTATCCAGAACTCTGATTCTTCTGGACCACCCTCTCAGGTAAATGTCGGAGGGTGTTGCAGTTGAAACTCCCTAGTCAGCTCAATCATATTCTTCGTAACATGCCTTGGGTCTCGTTCAATTATCTACATCAAACGAGAATATTTATCCTGGAATTACAATTAAATATGTCCTTTGACCACTGCATTCTTTTTCTACACTAGTTGAAGAGAATTCATGGAAATTTCTTCATGTCTCCCAAGCAGTGCATGTCTTAGTATTTTCATTTCACTAAAATTCCAAACATGAACTTTAAAACAGAACAACAATACTATTACAAGGTGAAAACAGATATATAGGTAGGCTCATCAGTCGTCATCAAAAATCTAGTTCGCATTCACAACCAAAAAAAGCCCACATGCAGCAAGGTTAGTAACATTATCCATATCCCATTGTCTATGACCAACAAAATATCCAATTATCATAGTTACAATCCTTCTCTTTTACTCCCTTTTAAAACAATTTCCATATTCTAATTTACGCTAACAGAAAAAATATTCCACTCTTACTTCTATATAAAGATGTATTTTTTAATTTATACATGCCATTTTCAGTTCCCCTTGTAACCATTCCTAAATTTTTACTAGGAAAAATAAATTACTTTTAAAAAAACACAGGAATCCTAACCCTTACATCCCATGCACCCATCTTGTCTTTGTGTCTATCATGAATCATATCACATTCCTACATAGATGCATAGAATGATGAATGAATGCACAACCTCGTACCCTTCTATCGAAGAGAGAAATATCACCAAACCATCAAAGAAGACAACAATTGAATCAACCAATGGTGAAATATCAACAAATGCCGTCACACACCACATGAACAACTATTCACTATATTGGTGACTTGGGTTTTCCCCCATACATGGGCTCCCTACTCCAAAGAACAATCTCATTACCAAGGACTGACACATTCCTAATCTATTGTCTTCCATCCCCAAATACTAAGAAAGTGAAACAAACTCCTCTGATACCACATTATAACGTCCCCAAACTAGGATCCACTAAACCGGTGTTCCATGCCTGATAGTTATATAACCTCAAGCACACCTATTGGTATGGTAGAAGTTTCCGATTAGTTGTGAGGGTCCAATAGGTCACGTGGGGATACTATACCATCAATAAAAGAGTATGAAACAACATATAATAATTGAAATAGTAGAAATAGAAGATAAAAATCCATAAAATTCAGAAATAACCAAATCCAAAATCAATGTATAAGCATAAGGAAAAAAAGTATGACATTCTGTTATACAATGATAATTAAACGAAACAGAAAAGGATGTCAATAAAAGAATCCCCAAAATGGTAGTTACTCCATGTTTGGAACCTTACCCAAACATATCCCATTTCCAACTCATCTCCCTAGCATAGGGCCAATGCCCTTGTCCAGACCAACAGGTATGAAATCTGCTCTGGTACCCAATGACGGTCAGAGAAGGGTGTGAGAAACACATTTTTGGCCACCACCAATTGTGTCTACAGACATCCAGTAATATTTTTACTTCATGGAAATGATAAATAAGGCATTTTTATGTAAACAATTCAATAGGTTATCATAATTTTTGTTTCTTTATGTTAACATACCAATTAACCAATGTATATTACCAACACATTTCATTTATCATGTCACCATTTTGATGGGATCAATGGATTAGAAATGGTAAATGTTTTCAACATGGTTGAATTTAACATGTGTTATCTCAGTATGCATCATTTGTCAAAAATTCCCAATTTCCTCTCCTTGAAGGCTCAGTCTGGGTGGAATGAAACTGTTTGGGAAACAGAACTGTATCCCTTTCCTTAACCTGGGAATTTAGGGATAGATCTAGAACCTTGGTCCAACTCAACCAGTGGGCGTAGAACCTGACGTCAATCCCCCTCTCTACCAAGCCATTTGCCCATGCTTATTTATCATTCACCAAAAAGACACCATATCACAACCACATAAGAAACACCATTTACAGAATCACAATAATATCAATAAATGGAAAAATAAAATATTCCACAATCCATTAACACATACATTATTTATGTTATTAACCATTTTCCCCATTCCCATTTTCCATGACTATCTCAGTAAGAATATTCTAGTACAAAGCTAATCCCTAGAATGTTTCAATGTAGCCCTTTAACATTTTTTCATTCCAACCAAACCACCTCTTAGGTACTTACTAAACCACTACGTTTTACTAATCACCAATTGAACATTACTTATGGATATTAACATATATGTCATTGGATATATGTTCTCGCACAATTTCCTACACATACATAGCTATATATATGAGTGGGGAATATCGAAACACCCATCGGGTTGCCCTAATTTGGTCAATTCCTCCTCCTGTAATCCCATGGGGATCAAGAGGAGTTCAATTAACCATTTAGACACCACTATATAACATAATTTCAAAAGAACCAATAACTGTTCAAAAAATTGAATGAATAAAAACTCTACATGCCCAAATCGAAGAAAAATACAAGGGAAATAAATTGTAGACCACCTAACATGAATATAATGATGAATTACCTCTCAACCAAGTCCTTAGATCCTAATACAACAAACCATTGAAGCCTCAACAATGATCTCACCGGAAAAAAGTGTTGAGATCTTCGAATGGAGATTACCCCAAATGAAATACCTAAACTAAAAACTATAGAGAATGAAAAAGGTTATACTCAATCAGTTCTTTGATTTTCATCCAATGGGACTCCAAATAGGAAAGAATCAAAGAAGATTTATCCTTGTGAGTTCTAGGTCCCTTTGGTTCATTCCTTCTATTGCATTGGTGGAGGGGGAGGAAAATCCCGAGTGTGATTTAAAACACCCGAGTTGCAATTTTATAATTTTGTAAAGGTTTTTAGGCTACATAGTATACCTTCATGGTTTTCCATTCCATGCACAAGTCATGTTGATGTAATTATACACAAATCCCCCTCCAATACGATATACCTGGGATGCCCGCATTGTTATCAGTAATCGTGCACATATCATTCATCTAGACTAGAAAACTCATTTTCCCCTTGTTTCATGTCCTGAACCCCCAAATCATCCTCGAGCCTCCTTAATGACTATGGAAAGAACATAATTGAATAAGAAAAATGGCCTCAACTGAAATGTAATTAAGACTTTCCATACGAAGAAATACAGAATTTTATAACTTTTTTATGTGAATATAACCATCCACCTCAATTTTGTGATGAGGCTATCATCAGAACATGTTATGTCATTAACAGAGTTTTAATTACAATTAATTGAAATAAAACACCCTATGATTTATTTAATATTTGAAAAAATTCCATACGAAACATTAATGTATTTGGATGAATTGAATATATGTTGAACATCATGGATAATATTAACTTGTTTGATATAATGGAAAATGAAATTATATTTTTATTATAATATACAACATTGAAATATTATAGCATATTTTAAAAAATATATTTTTTTATGAAGAATTAACTCATGTGATGTATTATTAATGTCAATACATTGATCAAAAGATGATTCCAACTGACACAAAAAGTGATCCACTCTAGGATATGAGACCAGAACCATCATTAAAAACAAAAACAACATGAATGGGGATTTAGAACCTGATTATTTTAATCCAAATAATGCAATGGTGGATACAAGTTAAATTTAAATTTTGTTTTCTAGATCAATAAATATTACATTCCATCGCCATGAAATATTTATATGAATCTTATATAATGGTGTAAAAATTATAAGAAACATATGAAATATACTTTAATTATCTAATACTTTTGTCATATCTAGAATATAAATAAATATAAGATTCCCTATAATAATAATTTCTGTTCTTTTCCTACGCATGTAGAGTTAAATCTATTAAAATGAAACAACATGTGGTAATTAGTTCGAAGACCCTTTAAAAATAATATAAGTGTAAAAAAATGGGTTTTTAAAAACATGCATCACATTCATGGTGTTATAACTAGAAATAAAGATGGATATGTTTTTAAAGGGAATAATCCCGAATATGGTGTATATTATTATGAAAACATTTTTCCAGTAGAAAGGATAGATTATATTAGAATTCTGTTAGAATATGCATCTTTTATGAATATTATATTATATTGGATGAATTTAAACATAATTTTCGTAATGTTTTTTAATGGAGATTGTAAATGTCAAACAACCTATTGGTTTTGATGTTTTTCACAAAAAAAATCTGTTTTTAATCATTCCAAGGATATATATGCACTTCAAAAATTATTAGGGAATTCTAAGAAATATTAATCTCTTCTATTTTGTAAAATAATTTTACATTAAGATTGGTTGGACCTACATTACATAAGAAAAAGTAATCATATGTTATTTTTTTAGTAAAAATATTTGTTAGATTATTCTATTTATGAATCAATAAAAAAATAATTGTACAATGATTTTTCAAAACATATGAATATTGAATTTGAAATCAGTTTGACTGGTGGGTAAAATTATTCTCTATGATTACAATTCTATAAAAAATATTTTCTATATTTTTTTATTAATAAAATATATACATGATTTCTATAAGAAGTTTTATATTGAAATCACAAATACTTTTTGATGTCTGATATGAACTTTTATTAAACTTGTTATGAATGAGACTGGAAAACCAATTAAAAAAATATTGTATTGAGGAATCATTGGACGACTGTTATATCTTAATATAAATATGAAATTAATTATATTATTCGTATTTATTTGTTAAATATTTTAATTCACTAAAAAAGTATCTCATATATATGATGTCAAAATGATTTTAAAACATTCAAAAGGAAATATGTATCTATTTATTTTGTATCCAAAACAATTGAATTTTATTTAAATTTATTTTTGGATCATTATTTTTTAGGATGTAGAATAGATAGAATGGGATCCTCAGGAACATATCATTTTACTAATAAATCCATGTTATCATGTTTGAGTAAAAAAACAATGAATCATTAACAACTATCAATGATGAATATATTCTATTAGGATGTTATTGAACAGAGTTTCTATAGATGAATCAAACATTAATGGATTATTAACATTATTTTAATTATTTACCAATAAAATGTGAAAAAATATTTGTTATAAACACTTCAAATAACTAGTTAAACAACATGAAACAGATAAATTTTTAATTGATACATCATTTCATAAGAGATCATGACCAAAAGAATGATATATCTTCATAATTTTATCCACATACAATCAATTAATAGACATTTATTGTAATTTTATTCTAAATGGTTGATTTGATTTCATTAAATAAGAAAAGCATTATTTAAATATAAAATATATTTTTATATTCATTGTAATTATTTTATTTTATATTTTTCTTATACCTTTTTTTAAGTATTTTTCATATCAAATAAGTCACATAACCTTTTTTATTAACAATTACTATGCACATCCCAGTGTATCCCTTTGATTACAACAAATAAAAAGATGTTTGTATCAACTAAACCTGTGGAATGATTTGAAAACCTTTGAACAATATTTTTATCATCATGTGCCATATTTTACCTAACCGTACAACCTTCCAAACCCAATGTTAATGGTAAAAATTAATTGAATAGAAGGAACCATAAGAATAAGAATGAAGAGATAATGGATCTCAGTAAAAGTTCATAATGGTCAAGACATTGATTTTTATTCGATGTACTATTCATTTTTTTACTAATTGAATACATCAATCATAAATGTTGGGAATTACTATTCAATGAATTGTGAACCCTATTTGTATTTTAAAAGGAATTTAGTATGTTTTATGAATCTTTAGTATTACACGTCATAAATGATGATGTCCAAGATACATCAATAGTAAACAATTATAATCCTCTAAAACCTCTATATTTTTTGTGGAATCTTTCAATAACCCTCATGAAGGATACCTATTTTCCAATACCAACTTACATATGATGGATAGAGTCAAGTCTATAATGATAATGAAGTTACTTATTTGGATCAATATATCTTGAAATGAAAATAGTCATGGAATTTGAGACAGAACGAAAAGTACATCAATTGTCATATAGTAATGATTCGTGCAATGAAATGTTGAGATTAAAAATTATTTTTTTTCAAGATGTTACTTTGGTTTTTATATTCATAATTAGATAAAAAAATTTTCTAGCATGATTAATTTTTATCATACATGTTCCATTATTTGACCAAATCTATAATTTTTATCCCATTGGAATGAAATTTAACCTTATTTTTTGTAATGCTGAATTTTCCTTGGAAGAAAATAGTACATTAGGTTTTCATGGTTTAAAATCTTAAATTGAATGTTTTAAATGAAAAATATTGTTCGAATAAATTATTAAAGAAATCATGTAACCTTAATATCAGATAAGGAAGTCATACTCACATGTACTCAGGGGCTGTCATCCCACCTCAAAGTAAGACCAATGTTGTTAGGAAGACCAACTTTAATTATTGAAATAAGTGAAATCCACAATGATGACATAATCATTCTTAAAATATTTTAATGGTTAGTGTTTCTATATATTTGTTTACTGAATGTACTTAATAGCAGAGTTCACTTATGGAAATGGATTATATTCCACATCAAAAAAATTGATAAACGATATACTCTTCCATTTTCCAGTTGTTTTCTCTTGATTAAAAAATGACCCTATTGGTAAGACAAACAAAATATCGTCTCATAAATGATTCACACTCAATGGAATTAGAAAAGTTGACAGCAAGAAAAATTAAATCAGAATCCTTGGAATCACATCATTTAGAAGAAGAACAATTGGATGAAAAAAACCAATTGATAGTGATATAATTAATGTCAAATAAGAAAATTGTTCCCATGTTCATGAAATATGTAATAATTGTGAAATTACTAATATTGGTTGAAGTGATTCTGAAGAAAATCAAGAGAGATAAGAAAATTTATCATTAGAAAAAAGAGTCCTTTAGGACATGGATAAGTTAAAATACAATAGGGATTAAAAATACTCTTGAATGTTCCACGTATAGAGAATACATAATTGATGTAAATCCACTACTTCAATCTATTATAGATAATTTATATTAAAAATCCTATATAGAAATTAATATTCAAAGTTTTATTTTTCTAAATCAAAAATCTGTGTCATAGGAAATAGAAAATTTATCCTTCTCATTTTCTTATATGAATTAAAATATTCTCTCGAATGAAATCATTCATGGCCTTAAATTGGGATTAGTCAATGATGTAAGAATAATTCAATTTGTTAAATGGGAATCAATTGCATTTTTTAGTATATCTTAGAAAAATATATCCCTTCTATTGGAAGAAAAAGTGCTAGATGTTCAAAATATCACTTCTGAAGTGAAAAATTGTTTAATTTCTATCATAATTTATTGTGAATTATTTATTATTCTTCATAAAATAATTATAATGTTAAATAGTGAACGGTTTAATATAAGCACCCAATAGTTGTATGTTGTTTAAATCTTGAATCATCTGATGATGAATTAGAAGAAAAATGTGATGATTTTGTTGACAAATAAAAATATAAAATCTCTACAAAAAGAAAAGACATTGTTTCCATTATTCATCTGGTAAACATTTTATAACAACTTTATGAAGATTTAAGGATGTTGGTGGGAATAATTTAAATGAAAGGAGATATAAATAATATATATGAATTTTTATCATTGAGATGTTGGAATGGTTTCGCAACAATCTTAGACGGCTGAAATTAGGATATAGTGAAAAGATAGATGCCTGTTCTAATACCATATTTTAATTGCATTTTATATTCCTTGAAGTACATTATACAGTTGATTGGAATAGAACTAACTAATATATACTAAGTGATTTTTTGACCTAGAAATTTTTTATATAAGGGAAAATATCCAATATGAAGAAAAACATGCTTTACCATCCCCTGAACGAACAATTAATCTTCTATTTTTACATAGGGATAAATATAATTTTATGATATCTTAGAAATCATATATCAACATTACATCCATAGTAAGAATGATCTCCAAAAGAGATCTTGTAGGTCTTGGAGAATATCTACTAATGATGGGTGGTGTTGTTGGGGAAACATCTAATTCACATCATCTTAACTCCTCATTAATAGCAGGATAAACTTTATCATCTCTGGAACAACCTCATAAAAAGAGTTCCAAACTCAGATGATATTACACATGATATATTAAACTCAATAAATGGGATTTCTAGTTGAAAAAAATCATAAAAATATAAATATCATGCCACATTTATGGAAAAAAATTTAAGAATTGAAAATTTATTATGATAACATTTCAACGTCACAATTATGTTAATGATATTTTTATGTTTTTTAATTTTTATATGTTTCTTTATTTTTAGTTTATATTCAATATTGTTGTTTTAATATTTTTTATCTTTTTAATCATTTACATTAAATCTATTTTTTATTTTTATTAATAGTATTTAGTATATATTCATCATTAAAACATTTTATTTTATATCTTATATTCTTAATAATATGTTATTGAAACATGTTATTTCCAAATTCTTTCCACATTCAGTTTAAATTACTATTTTCTATTTTACTTGAGAAAAATTAATTGTATCAAATACAATATATATTTTTTATATCATAAAAATTGGAGAATAAATATAAAGTTTAATAAATATATGTTTTAATCAATTTTTCAATGAAGGGAAAAGGAAAAGAGAATACAAAATTTTTTCATATTTAAAATTTCATGAATTAGAAAACTATTTTCAATTTGAAAATTTCAAAAAAATTTGAGAAGTAAAGGAACATCCATATTTCTACAATTTCTATGTTACCTGAAAATTTTGAATAATAATATCATATATTATAATTTTATTTTTTTCTTTCTCAATGAATTTTTTGACATCAAAATGAGGGAGATAGTTTTGAAAATTATGTTGATCCAATACTTCTTTGTTTTATGTGTTTTTATGACTTAAAAAATTCCATTTTTATTCTAACAAGTTTCTTATATTTTTAGACGATTATCATTATTAGTATATATTATTTCATGTGATGAATATGATTTATGAAAGATTTTATTATCTTGTGAAAATTGATGAATATATTCTCTATACATTGAATAAAAATTCAGTTTATGTTTAACATATTAAATAAAAATATATCTTATGAAGATAATGGTCAAGTTTATCTGGCCAGATGCATTACTTAGAATAATAATATAAGATGACATTGCCATATGAAATTGATATTTATAACAGTTTATATTAAAAATAAATAAGAAGTTGAATAAGAATAGTGTTGAATCATAATAACATATTCATATCATATTAGAAAATTATCATTCGACCAGATTAATTCATATAAAAGTTTTATCATACAATGTATCTGAGGGAATGTTCCAATAATGAATAATTATTTTCGTTTAATGTATTGAAAAATCATAGTTGTATGTCATGATTAATTATCTAATATATGGATAAGACATTTTATTCTTTAAAAGTGTATTATAAAAGGGATTATCAATTTAAGGAAAAATCAATTGGCACAATATGTTTCATTTTTATTAGTGTATTGACCCATTTAAGAGGGAATATTTTTAACGTCACTAAGAAAATATTTATATATTTGGAAGGAATTGATGCATATAATTAATACCCTATCTTATAAAGATCATTATGTGGATATCATAACCATTCTTATTATCTTGTTCATAATTTCAAAATTATATATAATATAAATATGTAGTCATTACATGAATATAAATATTTGTAGTCACATATACAAACACTAACATTTTTTTAATAGACATGATACTTGTACATTGAATAGAGAATACATAAACAATTGTTGTGTTCTTATGAGTTGTATTAGGTGAAATTATGATTATCCCTTGAATAAACATAAATCATGTCGTATTCATAGGATGAATTTGTGGATACACTATTTTTTAGATTTCAATGCTATGATGCAATCATATATTCTAATGTGTATTCATTATATTTTGTTTACAATATGTGTAAGAGTGTGTGATGAGTCCATTGATGTCTTGTTTAAATGGAGATACTAGTTGAAATCTGTTTCACCATTTCATTATGTGAATGTTGGGAGCACTCAATAAAATAATTTTTTTAGTGGAAATCATTAAATACATTAACTATAGTGTTGGTGGAATGGACTAGAGGATTTTGATTACTGAAAACATAATTAATCGGACATGTTAGAGCGCTTTCCTATGATTTTCTATTTACAATCCCACTTTTTTAAAAGGATAATGGATCGAATGGTTATACATGATATGAAAGGATTTATGTGAGTATAGTTTTTTTGAAATCAGTGTATCCCCCCTTGAGTGTTAAGCTATCCATTATTTGGGAAAAATGAGTTCCTTCATGATTCCTCCAAAATTTTTAACTATCTCACAAAACGATATCTTATAATTTATATTTCATGAGATTGAGAAAAAAACTTATTCAATCTCTATAAATTTTTTTATATTCCATCTTATCATATATATTAAAATATGTAACGTACTTATCAATAATGACATAAAAACAATTCATCATAAAAAAATATCAATATTTCTGTTGATCATTGTAGAAATCTTCCTATAATTCAAATATTCATATTCATCTCCATCAATGATTGGTGGAATGGTTGTATTTAGATTCACTAATGTTCTAATTGATGAACCATTCCTCATGGAAATAATAATCTTATAACGGCCCAAAATTTCATTATTTTAAATTCCTATTGATCAAATGAAATGTAATATTATGGTTATATAAAATGTGAAAATCATTGGGTTTATATTTATATATCATAAAATATCCTTGTGAATTGGGACTATTACTAATATATCCAGTGAACAGTGATCACATGATTAGTATAAATATAGGGTTTTAACAAATCCAAATTACTCAGACAAAGGACGTGATGGCCTCATCCATTAGACTTGCCTCGTAATAAGACCTTTTTTGGAGCTCGGAAAGGAGGTGGCGGCATTAGGATTTGCTCTTGACTAAACTAAAGTTGAGCATGAATATGTTATGATCGAGTGAAACCACCTATGAGTGAAGTGTATGTTTATGGAGATTTATACATGAGCAATGTAATTCGAGCCACCCCAAGAGTCTGTCACCATCACACACCATACCCTTCGGTCTTATGCAGGTGTTAAAATGGGTTATGTAAAAAGACACTAGAACTATGACTATGTACATAATTTTTATATAAAAACGTGCATTCATTTTATTATTGTTACTTGGTAAATATTTCTTAAACAGAAATAATATTTTTGGTTAACATTCAAATAAGAAATATATCTTAATGAAATAATATTTTTTTGAAATAAATAATATTTTAATAAAATATAATTTTTATTAAATAAATTTTTATTAAATATAAATTATCATATAATTTTATGAATGCAATTGTATTTTTTATTATGTTTTGAATGTAGTTTTCATCAAAACCAATGAATTTTTGATAAATACCGTTTTTTATTTTAAATATAAAAATTCACATTTATTAAAAAATATTTAGATAAAATGAATATTATATTTTGAATTAGGATGTCAAAATTATCCAATGGTGAATTATTCAAAATTTTATGAGACAATCAAATTTTCAGGAATAATTAAATACCATTTAAATGTATAATGTGTTTTATGACATCATAATGACACATCAATGATTTAATAAAATACTTTAAACATTTTTTGGCCAATATATGTTTTACCAATAAAATAATCTGATTAGGGCTTTGTTTTATTGATTTTTCAAAGCTTTAGTGGACCCCTCAAGGCTAATAAATCATTTTTCCTTTTTAAATTGTTTTCCATGAGAGTGTGACTCACATCCACATAAGAAATCCTATTATATTTTGATGTTCATCCATTGAACATATAAAATATTTTTTCCCCTCCCCTTCTTCAAAAACCAAGGGCTAGTTTATGGTTTTGATTAGTTTAATATAACGTGTCCCAAACCTAAATAATAAAGACTTACCTCTCGTTTCATATTAAAACCCACCAAAGCTCAAACATACTCTTCAATAAAATCCTTTGGAGTTCGTATTACTCATTTCCACCCCTCCATATAATCCTCCCAAGCTGCACCAAGCTCCCAAGAATCCTATCTCAACATTCTCCCATGATTTTGGGATCACACTTCTAATTACGTGATTTCTTCCTTTCTTATTTTTGTTTAATTTTCATTAAGGTGTTATTCCCTTTGGTTTTCAATTATAAAAGTTGCAGTATGATTTTTAAACTTCACTATACTACTATATTTATGTTCGAGTGATGAGATACCCCTTTCAGTCTCATTAAATGCCTCCCATTTACACCAATTACCATGTCGATATTCTGATAGGAATTTCACTCTCATCATTTACATTCAATTAATTCTTTTGTATCATGAATCTAAATTTCGTTACAATTGTTTGTAAATTTTTCTATATGACCCCATTACTGTCAATTTCATGTAAATATGATGAAACACCCATTTCTATCTCTTAAACAATTTTTATGAAATCTTATGTCACGCCGTTAGGCTGCCAAAATTGCACCGTAATTTTCCAAGTCAAAGCCATTGTGTAAAGAAACCCATTCCCATTTCCCAATCAAGGGTATTCACCATTATACACATTTAAATTTTTTTAAAGAGTTTCACGTATGAATTCCGCACTACTTTATTGTGGAATAAATTATGATGTTTAATGAATCCATGTTTTATAATCCATGTTGAACAATTATGAATGTAATGAAATGATTATGAGGGGTCTGCCCAAATAGCACTCCAATGCATTGAGTAAAGTATAGTATCATGATAAGTCATATGAAGGGGGTTTTGACTCATGCAAATTCCTGTGAAATGAGGGTTTTCTCGTGATTCATGTGCAATGAGGGTTTACTCATTCTTCAAGTGCAATGAGCCTTGGCTCATGCTAATTACTTGTTAACTATTGTATCCACATTAACATGTTATGATTATCATGTTTTATCATGCCTTTATATAAATGTTTCTCTTTTTCTACATTTATATGCCTAAAGTTTAACATTTATTGTATTCCTAATGTTATTTAATTTTTATTCCCCTACTCGGCTTTATAGGTCTCCCTTTTCTTATGCATGTATTCATGTTATCCCATGAAATGTTTAGTAAGAGGGAATGTAGTTGTCATGTAAATGACGTTTTCAATAAAGACATTTTATTTCATGTTTTAATTTTGTAATGTAATGATCTTAAGCCCCAAAGTAACTAGACCTCTCGATCTTCAATTTTGTATCAAGTGAAGAGTTTATATAATAAATCATGTTTGGGTTTGTAATAAAAGAAGGGTTGTTATAGTTGGTATAAATGGATAGGTTTAGCTATTTTTGGTATTAGGATTAGAAAACCCTATTGAAGACTTAGAGACAAGAATAAGTATAATGAAAACATCCCTATTTTATAGTGAGTATTGAGTAAGTGATTTATGAAACAAATACATCCATATTTAGACACGAGCAGTTATAGGTGTCTCTTTCACAGTTGTATCCTTGGGGTAAAATAAAAAAACACCACATTGAGCTAGACTTGAATGATAACTGGTTTACAACAATGGCCCTTGGTGCACATTTAGATATGACACTCTCAGGGGATATGATTTGTTAAATTCACAAGCTTAGTATAACCATCGTTAAGGAAATAAAAAAATGCCCCTATGAATATATGTTTGGAAGTGGGTTAGAGATTACATATATTAAAGTCTTTAGATTCATATATTAATAAAATAAAATTATTTTATAAGTCATCTGTTTTGTCGTTAGATTCTCCTTTATGTGTTTAATAGTTTAATGAACCCATTCTGATTCTATTTCAGATAAGGTAGAACTAGAATAAAAAGGTGAATGATCATGTTATCGTTCATGGTTCTACGTATTCTTTTATATCCTGGTAGTTTGGTAGAACAATCCATGCTCCACCAAAAATAATGGAAGTGATGATGTCAGTGAGTTTGGAAAATGGGAATATCATTACATCCCAAGAATATAACTCTTACCCTATCATAATTTGTTGAATAAATTTCTCAGTCAACCAGGTCATACTCCCTCTAGTGGAATCTAATGAAATTCATTGCATGGAATGACAATCCTTATATAGAGCCAACATAAATTTCCGTGAGAGGGAAATAACTATCCATGTGGAGAATCGACCCCCGATACTATACAAGTGCAATGGAGAATATGAATCTTCTATATCTCCATCATCTCAAGCATGGATATAAATTACCTATGAGAAGTTATATCTGGAAGAGATGATTGATTCCTTGGAAGCAACCATCTGTGAAGACATGCCTATTGTCAGGGAATTCAGTTATTTTTTTCCAGAGAAATTGTATGGTCTTCCTAAAAGAAGAGATGTTGAATTCTCAATTGTCCTAATACCTGTGGCATTACCAATATCCATGATTTTGTATCGAATAGTTTTTGTGGTGCATGAGTAGATGAAGAAACAACTATAAGATAATCTAGATAAAGGGTTTATACAACCATGTACTTCACCATTGGGTGATGTAGTCCTATTAATCAAGAAGAAGGATGGTTTAATTTTCCTTTTCATCTATTAACATGATCTTTACAAAGTCACGATAAAGATTAACTATCCTATCCCACGAAATGATGACTTTTTGAATCTGTTGAGTGGAGCACAATACTTTTACAAGGTGGATTTGAAGTTGGGATGTTATCATGTAATGGTGATGAAGGAAGATATTCCCAAGACTTCATTTTGTACAAGATACAGGCACTGTGAATTCATAGAAATTCCTTTATGACTCACTAATTGTCCATCAATCGTCATAGACATAATTAATAGAGTCATTAGGGATTACATCAAAAAAATAGTTGTAGTCTTTCTAGATGATATTCCGATGTACTCCAAAACCAAGGAGGATCATGAGGAGCATCTAAGAACTGTACTAGAGACCTTGCAGATTGAGAATCTATATGCCATGTATAACCAGTGTGATTTCTAGTTGATGGAGGTCACATTCATAGGCCATATCATCATAAGAAATGGGATATCTATGGATCCCTCTAAAACAGATGAAATTGTGGGATGGATGAGGAAGAACACGGCAATCGATATCCATAGGTCATGGGATTTGCTGGATAATATTTACCATTTGTCAGAAATTTATTATGATTTCCCAACCCTCTTACCAAGATAATATGGAATGGAATAATGATTTCATGAAGTGACGAATAAGATGAAAGCCTTATAGATTTAAATATGAGGCTTATCACTGCGCTCGTGCTCACTTTACCCACAAGTGGATTTCTTTTTGTTGTATTCGGTGATGCTTCTAAGAAGGTACTAGGCTCTGTGTTGTTGAAAAATGAAAATTTCATTGCCTATGATTCAAGTAAAATGAGTGTTAATGAGTAGAATTATAAAAAACATTATTTAGAGTAGGCTATAGTGATATTTTCTTTAAAAAAATTGCTGAATTTTCCTTTTAGGGAGAAGGGTGAAATATATACGGACCAAAAAATCCTCAAGTATATATTCACACAATAATATTTGAAGAAGTTCCTATGAATATGGTTAGAGCTGATCGAATTTTATTACTGCTCAATCCATTTCAACCCTGGGAAAGTGAACAAGGTTGTAACACCCCAGGTAAATAAAGAATATGACATTTTTATATTTATCCATATTTGTGAATAAAATATTAATATGACTTTAAAGGGGACGCTATTCTCGATGGCATACACAACATGCAACAACGAGTTTCTTGGAAATCTTACGTTTCACTCTAATAATAAAATAATATTATTTTAAATGGGAGTTAACATGTAGTCTTTGTATTGGCGGGAATGGATAGAAATAAGTAAAATATGATTATAAATGTTTTTAAATGTTTTTACATTTATCTAATAAAAGATAAAGGCTTAAAATAAGGAAATAATACAATTTTAGGCTTTTATACACTAATTTTCACTAAAGGTTCACTTATCGCCTTTTAGTGGAGAACTGTCCTTAAATATAGATTTGATCACTCTTATACATTCTTTTGGACCAAATAAAACTCTTCTTTAGAATCGGGACATCAAATTTTACTTTGTGAAATTTTTTGGTGTTTTTCCGATAAAGTTCAATTTTTAATGAATAGTGTAAAATGTTGTGTTTTAATTCAAAACATATTTTTAATCTAATTTATTTATATGATTAGATAATCTTTTGAATTGGTTTTAAAGTGAAATTAGAAAATATTTTTACCATTAAATCCAATAGTGGTCGTTGGAATTAATTTCACTTTTAAATCGGACTTAAACAAGTATCAATCTTTTGATACTTATTATTTCTTAAAAACACGCTATTTGTTTTGACAGCGGGAGTTAATTGTTAAATTACTTAATTCTACTTATATTCTTTGAATTAGGTAATATAAACATCATTTTTGAATTCGGAATATCAAATATTGCTTAGGGTGATTTTTTGGTAATTTTCTGAAAAACTCCAATTTTTGATGAATAGTAAAACCACTAAGTGGTAATCAAGCAAACAGATTTTTCAGTTAAATGAAAGTTTACCACTAATGTGTATTGAATTTTAAAAATCTGAAATAAATGGTTGTCATTAGTATGTAAAATTCAGTTCAATGGGATGAAAATAATTTTTTGGTGAGTAGTAACTTTCTTTCATTAATCGCGATTAGAGGTAATTAGTGTAATTTAAGGTAAAAATGATATTATAAAAATATGAAAACACCATGAAACTTTTACTAATCCTATTGGATGATTCATGGCCGACCAAAGAAACCCATGGGTCAAATTGGGGACCCCATGGAGCCACTTTGGTTGGAAAATGACATTAATATATATTTATTTAATGTTAAAATTAAATTGACACAAACATGAGTTGTTTTACTAAAATAGTTTTTAAGTGGAGTTACACAAGTCCAAATTTTGATTATAAATATTAATTAGAAAGATAAAAAGATTTAATACATCATAGTATTTTTTTTATAATTTTTATATATTAAATAAATTAATGTAATTACGACATCATGATGATGGAACGATGACCTCATTATTTAACGATTTAAATAAAATGGAAAGATAATGTAATATCTAAAACCTAAACTTGTCCAAAAACTATTGGATGGGAATATTTCTAAGACTTGTCATCTTATCTTAGAAATATATCAATGTGGGACCTTAGAAATTCGAAACACTTTTGAAAATAAAATAATAGTTTCATAATTTCCAAAAGTGCCCCTTCTCTCCTATTATAAAAGGCCCCCACCTCTACGTCATTTCACACACTCCTCAAGCCTTTGGATCGGCAATACCATGCCCATTTACTCTCTCCACATCCATCTACTCATCCTAGAAAATTCCCTTTGGGCATAATCCTTTCAAATGAAGCCTTTAGGCTCAAATCAAAAGGAGTTACACTTTTAAAGGTAATTCATTCTCTCATGTTCATTTGTTTTATTTTGCTTCTCCAACCCCATAAACTCTTTTTATTTACTTCTTTTGTAACAAAACCAGTATCTTCAATATACTAGGATGTTGTTATAAGATTTATTCTAGCTACAATCTCACAAAAATACATAAAATGGTTAAAGAACATACGATTTCCGTGGATGGCGAAATTCTACCTCCCGAAACGATGATTGTTCAATACTCATTTAACACCTTCAAAGGTGTCAATTATGATGTCACTATTTTTATATATGATATATAATATGTTTATTCTCTCCTTAAGCTTCTGTATTTTTCATTTATGGCATACCATAATTGTTTCCATTATGGGTAAACACGATAATTTCATTTTAGGAAGTGCGGACTACCGCCCCCTCAAAGTGATTTGATTCATTAATGCCATATGTGGGACGTATAAAGGATGGATTTAAAGTTATTATATATGATTTTATACTGGAATTATAATATACCTCTATATAATTATTGTTTCTTTCCATTAAAGTATGAGATATAAATGAAAGTAGCGTTCATGCGTACGTACGGCTTACCGTCTCCATGAACGGTGCATTTCATTTCTTACCTCTAAATGATTTTGTAATATTATAAATACATGTATATTCTGGATATATATGATATATATGATATCCAAATCATGAATATCATTCTGGATATAATGTACCTTTGACCACACAAACATCATGTAATTGTAAGAAGTCAACTTTCGACTAAAGAACTAAATATTGAAAGAACAAACATTATTAACTTAAATGATTACATAATGTTTATAACATTGAAATAAGTGATATAAAAGGAATAATGAACTTTAAGAAGGTTCATAAGAATTTATAAATTAACTCAAGTTTATTATTCAGGAGATTAAAGAACGGTCGGGTCAAGTCGGATACGAGGTAAGGGATCCTACACCTCTCTTTCTTTTTAAGTACACTCTTTTATGTCATTCCTTTTAAGATCATCTTTCTTATGATTGGGATGTTATTTTATATTACTACCACTGTAATTATTATGTTCATATGATGAGAGACCCTATTTCCTTTCATCAATCCATTTTGGATGTTTTAAGTGGCGTCGTTAGGCTGCCGAGTTTTCGTAACGGATTTTTTATCTCACTTCTATTCTTGTGAGATTTATGATACCTTTGCCACAATTTCATTTGACTGGTTTATGTACTGCCCATTATTACAATCCTTTTGTAATATAATTCCATTTATGGGTATTTACATATTCATTTTATGAAACTTCTTCAATGGGGTGTACTTTTCGAAAGTTACCCAAGTCGGTAATGGAACCTTTCAGCCTCCTCATTTTAAAAGACTTCATTTGTTATGTCTTTTAATTCAAATACTATTATGTTGGGATATGTTCTTCTATATCCTGATTGATGTAAATTTACTGTCCAAGTGATGAGATTCCCTTTTTATCTCTCATCAACTCATTTTCTGAATTTTTGAAGTGACGCCGTTAGGCTGTCGAATTTTACCAAGGTAACGTTTTAACCCAATTTCGATTTCTTTGGGTTCAACATGTAGTTATTGAATATGTCATCCTTTGAATATGTGTGAATGAACTTTTATTGTTTTAAAGTTAATATCCAATTATATTGGGTGTATTTATATTTGTCACACATAATTTTGATATTGATTTATCCTTAATTTAAGGATACCTTCCTTATAAGGGATTTCATCACATTTTACATCCCTATTGAGACTTCATTGTTGTTATGGACCAATTCACTCTTATATGGTGTATATACTGTCCTTTGGAATATTATATCATGAATCCATTTATTCTCATGATATTATAAAGTTCTGATTAAATGTTATTCCACAATTATTGTATTCAAGTGTCTCTAATTTTGGTAAAAACCCTTTGACCAAATTATCACTTTAAATGTTTTAATGACATGTTCTTATTAATATCCATGTTTTCAAAATGGTTTTAAGGATTTATTTATATGGATATTAATGGTTTAAAATTTTAAAAGCTTCAAGGTGGTATGGGACACATTGATTCAAAATTCTCCTTATTAAATGTTTTAAATGGTTTTGGAAATGGTTTCTTTTTGTATGGATTCATTATTTCAAAATACTAAAATGTTATATTTTGATTGAAATGTGGAAATGTTTAGTTTCTTTTATGCATGTTTTATGTGATACGTTTATGTTATGGTTCTTGGGCTTTTTATGAAAACAGGTGGTTCCGTGATAAACTAAGGGTGGGTGAGCCCGATATAGCTCTCCAATGCATTGGGTAACGCGAAGGAGTGAAACGTTAAGGTTTCTCTGAAGAGATTTAGGGAATATACTGTGATGGGTATTCCAAATGTAACCAAGAGGGTTACTCCCTACGTAATAATGTTATGAATGCCTCAAGTTACCTTTATTTCTTATGATTTCTATGATTTATTCATGATTTTATGAGGTAAGTTAAAGTGCCTTTATTTTATGGGTAAAGTATGATTTCATTCTTATGTATATATGAACTCATGTTTCCTTTCCATATTTTTATAACCCTTACTGAGCTTTTTATGCTCATCCCATGTTTTTGAAATGTTTTTCACAGGTCAAGGGAAAGGTACATGATGTGATGATAGTGTCACAGATGTGTCAAGAAAGAATCCATGTTTTATTTTCAATATGTTTCTGTTGATGGGAAGAATGAATACTATCTTTTATGTAACCACTTTGTTTTAATGTGGAATGTAATGCAAGATTCATGATCTAATTCTCTAAAACTCTAAACCTAAAAAGATTCTCAATGTGTAATCTTGTGATAACTCAAGATTATGTATGGTTTAAGGCTGGGGCCTTATAAAGGTGATATATGGTCTATATAGAAATGACCCCGTGATTATGTCATTGATGAGAATTGAGAAGTATCCAATCTTCTAAGATTTGATGAAGATGCATATGTGAATCATAATGAATGGAGCATCATCAATATTTTCACAAATTATTACACAATATTCTCATTTGGAATGGTTAATGGATTCTCAAATGGATGATGTGGGAATTCCAAAGAAATTGGAACCTTCAAACAAACGGAAATCCTAGGAGTTATAGAGAAGGAATTGTGAGATTTGGGAGAAGACTATCTGTTCCATGAAGTACAGAGCTGAAGAATGATATTTTGTATGAGGAACATAGATTAAATTTCTCTATTTTGTAGGAAACACAAAGATGTATCCAGATCTCCGAGAGAATTATTGGCCGGAAATATATGAAGAAGGAGATTTCCTGAGTATACATCAATGGTCCTGGTGGGTCAACATGTGAAGGAAGAGATGCAGATGTATAAGGGGATGATGCATCCATTTCCCAGACAAGAATTGAAATGATAGAACATCACCATGGATTTTTTCACTAGACATCCGAAGACATCCAAAGCCAACCATGCAATCTGGGTTTTTATAGATTATTTTACAATGTCTGCACACTATTTTTCAATTTGGGTGGATTTATCAATGGATGTATTGGCATGGGAATATATCATGGAAGTGGTTAGGACTCCTGGTGTACCATTATCTATTGTATCAGACCGAGATCCATGATTCACCTATATGTTTCAGAAGAGTCTTCAACATGCTCTAGATACTGAACTGAACTATAGTACAACCTATCATCCCCAAACTGATGTCCAATCTGATCGAACTATTAAGACACTAGAAGATATGTTAATATCATGTTCAATGGAATTTAATAGTGGTTAGGATAAAAAACTTCTTCTTGTTGAATTCTCATAAAATAACAGTTTCCACTCAAGAATATGAAAGACACCTTATGAGGCCCTGTAAGGGAAGAGGTGGAGAATGCCAGCATGTTGGGATGAAGTTAGTGAGAATAAGCTGGTAGGACCCGAAATGACCGAAGGAATGATGTAGAATGTGAAAACCATTCAAAAACATATCAAGGCATCCTAGAGTCGATAGAAAAGTTATGCAGATAACCTTCTAAGAGGACTAGTTTTTAAAGATGTAGGCATAGTATGTATACTCATATCCCTATGGGAGAAGGTCATGATGTTTGTAATGAAACAAAATTTATGTCCTAGATGCATCATCCCCTTTGAGATTCTTGATCGTGTCGGCTTTATGGCCTATCGACTAGCACTTCCACCAACCACGTCTAGTGTACATGATGTCTTTCATGTATCCCTCTTAAGGAATTATATACCAGTCCCTTCACATGTACTCTCATTTGGGGTAGTACAACTAGAGGATGGTCTTTCTTACGAGGAAAAACCACTGAAGATCATAGATCATAGAGAAAAGGTTTCTATGAAATAATACAATTCCCCTCGTCATGGTGTTGTGGTGAACCACATGTTTGAATAAGTGATGTGGGAATTAGAGGATGGGATGATGAAATGTTACCCACATTTTTTGAGTAGGAAAAAGAAATTTCAAGGGTTAAATTTCTCAAGGGGGGAAGTTTGTAATGACCCCAACTATCATTAATAGAAATTCCTCTTGATCTAATTAAATGAATTATTATGGTTATATAAAATGTTAACTTCCTTGTTTTTATGTTTATAAATTTTAAAATAGTGATATGAATTGGGACCATTGCAAATAAATCCTTTTAACATGGATCACATGGTTAGTATAAATATAGTGCTTTATCAAATCCAATTTACTTAGAAAAAGGAAGCGATGGACTCATCTAGTATACATGCTCTATATGAAGCCCATTTTTTGGAAATCGGAAAGGAGGTGGCTTCATTGGCCTTTGATATTGACCAATCCCAATCTGAGCTTGAATAAGTTAAGCTCAAGCCAAACCACCTATGAGAGAAGTGGAAGTTGATGGAGATTACCACTCGGGTAATGATATCTGAACCACCCCAAGAGTATGTCACCATCACACACCATACCCTTCGGTCTTATGAAGGTGACATAAGGGGTTATGTTACAAGACCCTTTCACTATGTATATGTACATTATTTTTGTATAATGATTGCGCATTCATTTTATTATTGCGACATCGTAAATAATTTTTTAAGCACAAATAGTATTTTTAGTTAATATTCAACTAAGAAATATATTTTAATGAATTAATGGATTTTTGAAATAAAAAATATTTTAATAAAATATTACTATTACTAAATTAATTTTTATTAAATATAAATTATCGTATAATTTTATGAATACAATTGTAATTTTTATTATGGTTTAAAAGATGTTTTTTTCAAAAACCTTGAATTTTATATAATTATTATTTTTTATTTTAAATGTAAAAATCAATGTATTTATAAAATTATTTAGATAAAATGAATATTATTTTTGGAATCAGGACGTTGAATTTTTCCAACGGTGAATTTATCATAATTTTCTATGACAATCGATTTTTTGGGTTAAAATTAAATATCGTTTAAATAAATAATGTGTTTTATGGCATCATAATTAATGACGTAATAAAATACTATAAACAATATGTTCAAAAATAATATGTTTTAATATTACAATAAAGTGATTTTGGGTTTGTTTGATTTATTTTTCATTGAATTGGTGGACCCTTCAAGGCTTATAAAACATTTTTTCTTTTTAAAATGTCTTCCATGAGAGTGTGACCCACCTCCAAATAAGGAACCATATTATCACAAAAATATAGGCCATTGGGCTTAAAAAGTATTTTTCCACTCTACTTTAGAATAAACCATGGGCATAACCCATGTTATGGTATGTGTTTTTTATTAGATTAATGTGAGATGTCCCAAACCAGAATAATCATTAATTCCATCACCTTTACTATATAAACCCACCCTAACCCCAACATACTATTTCCTCAAAGACTATAGAGTTCATCAAACCCCTACCCACCACTCTATATAATCCTCCCATGGGGCCCCAAACTCCCATGAATCCTCTCTCAAGCCTCTCCCCAGTATTTTGAATTGCACATCCAAATAAGGGATTTATTCCTTTATCATTTTTGTCCAATTTTCATTATGTTTTTATGCCTTTTTTGTTTTCAATTAAAAATATTGGTGTATGATTCAACACCTCCACCATATGACATATATATATTTGAGTTATGAGTGAACCCTTTCTCTGTCATTAAAATCCTTCAATTTACACCCGTTACCAAGCCGAAATTCCTTAAGGGATTTCCCTCTCCTAATTTACATTCAAGTGATTCTTTTGTATCATGAATCTTAATTCCATTACAATTTCTAGTAAATGTATCTATATGACCCCCTTATATACCATTTCATGTAAATATGATTAGAAAAACCTTTATATTTCATCAACCAATTTTATGGATTATTCTGTCACACTGTTATGCTACCAAAATTGCACTACAATTTTCCAAGCCAAAGTCATTGAGTAGTGAATACCATGCTCATTAATCTATCAAGGGTATTCACATTTATGCACATGTATTTATTTTTGGAAGAGTTTAATTTAAGAATTACACACTCATTTATCATGGAATAATTGATGATGTTTAATGAATCCATGTTTTATGAGACATGTGGATCACATATGCATGAAATGAAATGATTGAGAAGGGTGTGCTTGGATAGTGCTCCAATGCATTGGGTAACGTATAGTATCATGATAAGTCTTTTGAAATGATTGTAGAATTATGATATTTCAAGTGAAACGAGGGTTTATAGAGGCATCCTGTGAAATGGGGGTTTACTCTTGCTCTATGTTCAATAAGCCTTGCACATACTAATTATATGTTAAGTATGGTTGCAAAATTTCCATGTTCTGGTTATCATGATTTGTCATGCATTTATGTTCATGTTTCTATTGTGATCCAATTATATCCCTATTGTTTAACATGTACTGTTTTCCTCATCTTATTCCATGTTTATTCCCTTACATTTCATTATATATCACCCTTTTCTTATGCCTGTCCTTAGGTTATCCCATGCAATGATAAGTATGAGGGAATGTAGTGGTAATGTAAAGGAAGATTTCAAAAAAGAAGGTGTATTTCATGTTTTATTTTGTCATTTAATTATCCAAATCCACAAAAACACTAGACATCTCAATCTTTAATGTTGTATGAAGTGAAGAGATTATGTAATTAATCATGTTTATGTTTGAAATAATAGAAGGGGTTTTTTAAAACTTCTCTATGAACATGGTTAGTATATAAAAATATATGTAGAGGGCTAATAATTTATAAAATATAATATCATAAAAACATTGAAAATAATACTTGTGGTGGAAGGTGAAGTTATAGTATATATAAATTGAAAAATACAACTTCTCATAACATTTTTTGTAATATTGTTTAACATTAAAAAATATTTATACAATTCATATCATTAATTGTAAGTAAATTGTAAATATTATAATCCTTGTATAAAAATAATATCATAAATTAAAAATATGTTTAAAAATAAAATAACAAACTCTAAATAAAATATATATAATAATATCACTATACATACAAATCATTAACTATGCGAGGTAATCAAATATCCAAAAGTGATAGGGAAATATATAAACCTAACATGAGGTACCCATGATAGTGAACCTATCATGTAGTACTCCTTATAAACCTAGTATTACATCAATAAACCTAATACAAAACAACTCTTTTATCTTTCTCAATACAATTGTTCAATATAAGCTCAAAAAATTATGAATATCCCATGTCCAAGGAATCCATGATATTCCAGATTATACAAATAAAAATTAATACATAATGTACATATATAATTTACAAAATAATACTTATACAATGAATTGTATATAATGATATATATATATATCTTAATATATAGAATAGTAGGAAATGAGATATTGAAAAACATATTGTTTAAGCTTCATATTGCATGTATTTAGTCAAATTTTTCTTCTTCAGGATGTGGTCATATTTATAGACACCATCAAAAAAATTATATAGTGGTTCGATTCCATACATATTTGGATTAAATTATGTGAATGTGGACCAAAACATTAAAATTTAGATAGTTTTAGAACTAAAACACTTATTCCATTGGTTATCATGATTACCATAATTATAATGATTTTTAATATGTTCATTCCAATAGGATTAGAATATCACCATCCATTATTCGTTATACATATTTATCTAGTAGACATTTAAGTTTCAATTGGATATAATTTATAATCATCAATTTGATTAATATTTTACGTCCTCATATAATAGACTTTGTTAGTATCTATTTGATATAATTTATATGTGTTTGTTTGATTAAAATTATGTCACAACCCCCTCCCCCCATGGTTCCCACATGGAGATGATCATGGTAAATAATGATAATGGTGGCTGAAGCATTCCCCTAATAGGAATTATGTTTTATAGATTCCTTAGGGGTATATAATCACATAAATGAGTGACATTAACCTCAAAAATATTTCATTAGATGATATTGGATGAGAAAAACAACTAAACTGGTCATTCTCATATAAAAAATGATGAAATCCAAATATATGAGTGTAATAAAATACAACTGAGAATAATAGAAATACTAAAATTGATCCTTGAATCATCCAAAATTACTAGTAGATATTGAAAAACCCCTCTAACAATTATCTCCTAGATCAATATCCTACATGATAATTATTAAATTGAAAATAGATTATTTTTATATAAGGGTATAATTACATGTTTAATCAATTGGATCCTCCCAATATCCAAACATTAAAATTTTTAAAGAATCATAATGAAGCGTAATTTGGAAACAAAATTAACTAAATCATCACCAAACATAGTTTTAGAATTATTTTCCCATTCTCACCATTGATTTCTCACCATTCAATTGATAGAAAAAAATATCACTATCTAAAAAACATATATATAAATAGAACCCCACTTCTACAAATCTACTAGTATGTTCCTGTCACAGCCTAGTTTAACATTTCATGAGTTCCCATTACATCCATAAAAATAATTTCATCCATAAGGTGAGTTGAGAATCATATCAACCTACCTCAGTACCTTGTAGGGCCCTACTTATCTTATTAGGATCAATCCACACATCCATATGATCACCATCACCATACAATCAAATAACTAAATATATGTATTGAATATACTAAACCCCAGGTAAATGAATTATACCTCAATGCATTACATCCCAAGATTTGAAAATTATGGTAAGCTAAAGAAACCATGTGCTGATAAAATTATGTGTTAAAGACTCAATCCTTCACAACTCATGTCACAAATATTTGGTAAATCAACTCTTTGTATACCAAAAAGTAATAATACAACTGATGTGAGAGTAGGAGGTGTGGGTTGTACTCATCCATCCATATCCTCAAAAAACTATATATATGATAAAACATTCCAATAAACTATATTTATTTCCCTCATCATTTTGATGGTGGATAATAAGAAATAAAAATTCATCAATAGTATACAATGTTGACAACCATACTATGGGAAACTACCTATCCTTAGACTCATCCCCCAATAGCATCACATAGAACATTTGAGTTTTATTAATGTGGTGGATATTGAAAATAATACTAAATGAATATCATTCAACATTAATTAATTTATTATTCATTATTTAATAACAATATGATTCAATGTTAATAATTTTAATATTTATGTAAATATTCAATTACACTATATATTTGTTTCTTTTATTCTCAAATATGTCATCATCAAAACTATGAAACAATATCCAACCCCATTATTTCATTAATTCAATAGCATTTTTTAAACATTTGGGGAAATATAGATATCATCCCATGCTACCAGTTATTATGATCCACACTCAGTTCATTGTACCAATATGCATCCTGTATTATGAAACAGGTCATAAAAATAACAATAATCTATTGGAAATCAAATAAGGATCATTCTAGACATAAAAATTATATGGGAATCCCCACATTGACCACATCCCAATGGTTCCCTATGACCCAAAATTACATATATTTTCTCATCTAGCTTCGCATACCAACAGTATCCAAAATACTAGACCATCAATTCTCTATAATCATCAAAACTTACACTCTATTCCACTAATATCATCATAACCTGCACCCCATTCCACCATCATTTCTTTTGGAATCCCAAACCAATTTTCAAAAAATAATCCAACCAATCATTTTTATCGTTCAATCTAATAAATGATACAACATCAAAGAGTATAAGTAAATATTTAATTTTATATTCCACATATATCATAATGGAAAAATATGCCAAACTAAAAAAAGTCATAATAGAATTAATTAAATAATTATGGGGTCCCTCAATTGATAATAAATGAAAAAATAAATTATTAAATTATCAAATGTATATTTAATTAACCAGTTAATGAATTAATAAATATTTGAAGTGTTACCCATAAAAATATGAGTGGAGAATTTTTTTATTAATATATGTTTTCCTCTTTAATATTCTCTATTAACATATCAATAAACTATATACTAATAATTTGGGCATTCCTTCATTATTATAAAATATTATTAATAGAATACTATTTTTCTTTAAAATGCAATTATATAGACCACTCGTAGAAAATAAATATATAGTGAAAAAAATTTGTATTAATGATGATAAGGTAACAATAAACACACATGATCAGAGAGTTCTATGATAGCAGTTAATCTATATATTAAATTTGACAACTATGAGACAATGTTCCTAAGAAATATTAACCACACTACATATTAAATAAATTTATTTTGAAAAATAAGAAATAAAAAAATCTCTTATGATAAATGATATCTAATTCCATGATATTCTTTAAAGCATTTAAGTTAATAAAAAAATATACACTAACAAATCATCCATTAATAAAGAACTATAATTTCAACATGTAATGATATATCTCAATTTAATTCTCTAATATTATGAATTATAAATTAATTTTCATCCACAGAAAATAAAATTTTTAAAAATTCAGAATGATATAATTTTAATTTTATCAAATATAAATTAAACAATTATATATAATTATCAATATCTATCTCTGAATTAATTTTTATGATAATCATAATTATATGACTTCATTCAATAATTTATAATCACATTATTTGGAAAATATTTTACATTATAATAATTTTTTTTTCATGTAATAAATCACTACATTTCATTTTTACAATTATTATAAAAAAAATATTTTTATACATGAATTTTTAAAAGTCTATGATATTCAAAATTTATGGAAACATGTAACATTATTTATAAATCATTTATCAAAAAAAAATAACAATAAACTGTGAACTATAATATTCATGTAATACACTAATAATCCATTTCTTTGTATAAAAATTACATATTATATTTATCTGTAACATTTAATATACGATTCATAATGATTCAAATATTTATTTATAACATGTCATTAACACATTCCTCGAAAATTTCATAGAATTGAAATATTATTTCAACCTGAATAAATTCTTTCTATTTTTATGAAATTATTTCTATTATCTACATAAATTACTTTTAATCTGCTACAATATATCAAAATTAAGAAGTATAATCATTTCCATGAAATGAAACTATTATTATTCACTCTATAAAAGTTCAACTTAATCAATTTTGAATGGTAGAATGAAAAGAAACAATTTTTTTCATAGATGATTTATGGGTTAGTGTTTCAAATATTTAATCATATGATACAATTTTTATAGATAGAAGTAATAAACAATTATATGCTACTATAATTGTTCTCAATGCAATAATTAGATAATTGTAATAATTCAATTAAATAAATTTTTGGGTTGTGCAAATACCTATTCCTTCAAAATGAATTAATAGATTCTTTTCTAACTTTTAAATACGTGATATAATTTTTTTAATATTATTAATGTTCATATTTTCAATTTAAAAATTTTAGGAAATCCATGAATGATTCACAATTGAGAATAAAATAAAGGAAATGTATTAGATCTGTTACCTAGTGATGGTACATGACTCACACTACACCTACCATATAAAGATGAGACAAATAATTTTCATGTTGGACTAGAACCAGCATGAAATCCTTAAACCCTCAAAATGATGAAAGTCTCTAAGGGGAGATAATTTATATATACATATATATATAAAGTAATAGAAAATTTTGAATAGAGGATGAATAATTTGATTTTAAAAAAGCTTACCTTCAATCTAAAATTCCCTTTTAAAACAACAGGTTTTTCACATTTATTTCCCTTTTGTGTTTGGTGGCCTTCCATATGTTTATTAGAATCAATTTTTGAATCTTATAAATATCATAATAAATAAAACTGTGTCATGAGAAATTTAATATCCATTATTTAAAAAATATAAATATTTTGAACATGAGTAAATCAGGGTTTTTGAATAAATAAAAGGGAGAGAAACTAAAAACTTTGTAAAAATCATTAACCTCATGTGATAGACCTTCCATTCTTAATGGTTTATTTATTTTCAATTTTACAGTTGATTAAAATATAGTTAATTGTATGAAGATATAAAATTCACCATTACCCATATTTGAGGAAAAAATTACCACTACTGATGTTTTATAAATCGTAATCTAGATTTATGTGAGCATTGAAGGACCATATTATTGTTCATTGAAACAACTGCTTACTATTTCGTGACTAGGGGACTAACCATACATGTGTTGATGTTTTGTTGGACAAACCTTATGTTTGTCGAAAATACCTTTATGAGGCAATTTCAATCTTGGAAAAACCATTATTTAGATAGAATAAAAATGATATTACCCTTAAAAAACTGAGCCAAAATAAGGGTTACCTTTATACCCACTTTATAAAACCCGCCATACCATTACCTAAACTTCAAAATAAAGCATAAGTGTATATATTTAACTGAAAAATATTACAGTTTTAATAAAAAGACGTATTTATTGAAATCTAAATGAAATATAATAAATTGTAATCTTCCAAGACACCTCTTAAATTGTTATAATTATTTTCATAAACTCCCCCAATAAATTCTCCACAATAATTACCTATCATTGAAATAACATCTAAACTTTTCAAAACCACTACTAAATGACATTACAGTTTTTATATAAAATATTTCAATTAATATTTTTAATGGAACAACTCATAAACTACCATATATCCCTAAATATCTTGTGCTGTTAGAATTATATTCTTGAAAATTTCATTTTCTACATTTCACAATGATTTTTTTCTAGATAATTAAAACTAATATGAAAGTATATACACTGAAGAGATATAACATAACAAACATCGGAGATTTCTTTAAAGGATATTTCAATATTAGAAAAACAAGAACCACTCTATATGAACAAATAATAATGATATTAAACTATTTCTAACCCTTTAAAAGAAATTTCAATTGGGTGACACATCTCAATCATGAACAAGGACATTATCAAAAAATTACAAAATAGAGCAGAATCAATCTCATATTTCATCTGGAGATCCGATTCATCATCTAGAGAAAATCGGGCATTAAAAAAATGAATATTTCATATGAATCGCTGACATTCATTTCAATGTATCATTACATAATCACATCAATGGAATCATAGATAACCCAAATAGAATATGTGGGTATTTCATATCAAACAAAACATTAAAATGGTAAAAACATCAAAAATTAACACAATTTAATGGAATTAATTAAAAACAATTTAAATAGATCTCAAATAATGTTTTCCAGGAAAAAAATTATTATATCATTCACCTTAAAAACATTACTTATTAATTAAATAGAACTAAAATTATCTTTATTATTTATCCACTTTATAATGTTTGAAAATTTAATTATTTACATTTAAAACATATAATTCATAAAATTTCATGTGAAAAAGTACATTTACATTCTTTCATAACAAATTATTAATAATAATAGATACGATACATAAAAATTTTCAATTAGTAATGTCTGTTAAAGAGTTTAAAAAATATATATGATTTAAAATTTTAATTTACATGATTTACAGTTCATAAAAAATTAATATTTAAATTTTTTAATTTTCAAATGCTTTGTTGTAAAAACATTTCACCAAGTATCTTATAATTTTTATTTGGAAGGATTGGTATCATTACCAGGAATTCATTTTTTATGCATCATTATAACTAGGTAATTGTCAATATCCAATCTGTAAAATAACATAAATAAATTTTCAAATCATTATTTTAAAATACATTTATGTTTATAAAATAATTTTTTTAGATTATTTAACAAATAATATTTCCAAAAAATATAATTATGATAGGTATGTCTCATAAAAAATAATTACAATACATGATTAAAAATACAAATGATAAATTTCTCAATATTTGTTTACAAAAAAAATCTTTAACTAAACTAAAAACATTATGGTGAAGAATTTTAAAAATGTGTTTTTCATGAACAAAAAAATTTGTATAATCAACCCACAACTATAATGTAAAACATAAAAATGTTTCATGTTTAATATAATGTATAATTAATAGAAATTTGAATCATTATAAGAATGATATATGACATTCCATATTTTATATGATTTATGTACTAGATCAGATTTATATAAATGGTACAAGATTTTATCAAAATCGTTTTATTAAACTATAATAGAGCTTCCATTCCAATTAACACATTAATATTTATATACATTATTTAAAATATCATGTAAACAATTTTAAAAATAGCATGTATGATAAAAATATTGTTGTTAGAATAATCCATATTATCCACATATAATATTTTTTATTCTTTTTTCAAAGGATTATTTACTGGGAGAAAATAACCGAAAAAGATACCGTGTATTTAAAATCCCATTATCTTTTTTTCATATGTGTATGCCACTACTTTCTAGAGATTAAAATTACCACTACAAAATGATCCTCAACAAATTCTAGAACCTCTTTAAACATAACTAGATATTCTAGAGTTAAACAATTCATTGTAACACTTCACCTAACCCATGACATTGGCCACCTTGGGAGGGACTGACTCACCCACATGATTTTATAAGTAATAAAGAAAACAATAACATAATGATTTGTAATGTTTCCCCACTTTTAATATAATAGTTGACCTAACACAAATTACAAGTACATGAGAAATTAATCAAAGGATGCAATAATACATAGTCAATACTATATAATAAAAATGTCAAACGAACAAAAAAAAATATCAGAAATCATAATTCAAAACAATGTAAAAAATTAATATAATACTGAGGAAAAAATTAATTTAAAGAAAGAATACAACAGTCTATTTTAACTAAACTAGGTCCCATATCACCTAGAATAATTGAAATTTATATTCAATTAAATAATATAATACATACCCCCCTAACCAAGGCTAAATATCTAGAATAATGGGCCAAGAAGAAGAGAATTATTTATATATGATTATAGAAACTCCTTCCCCAAACCATATTTTCACATTAACGAACCCTTGGGGAGATTAATATAATGATATGAAAAATGATACAGAAACAATTTTCCCATAGAATACCACATTCTAATCACTAGTCCCATGAAATGAGTGATACTTACCGTATCTTAAGGCCAAATTGTGGGGGTTAGAAACTAATTGTTATACTGGTATAAAAAATAATTTCCCATAATTTTAATATTCATGTTAGAATCGAGTGAGCATTAAGGTCTCCGTACACTCATTATTCAGGTATATAATGTAATATACTCGAATTTATGTATAAATACTTTTAATATTGTATGGAATTATTTTGAGACCTCATGCTATGACATAACATGATTTTGAGTCATGGTGAGCCCAAAATTGAATTTTGAAATTTTATTTACTTCATTTAAGTAAACATGAAATGTGGTTTTTCAAACTTTTAAACCAATGCTCAAGTCAGAAATCGAAGTGCACCATTGAAATTAGAATATCAGGATTCACATTGAAAGGACTTATCTTTTACCTAAAAGATTTGGAAAAAATGTAAGCATTCAAACTTTTTGGGAAATTATAAAATAAGTTAAATGTTATTTTTTTTATTCCCTCACTGTATAGCGAAAGATAGAGGTGGCGCATTGTGGTAAAGACGAACATTAAATTAATCACATCAATGGATTTTTATTTTACCACAAAATGAAAAATTAAACGATGCGTAAATGATACACTGTTTCATAAATGAAACTGTGTAATGACGCAAGGTCACAAAGTAACCAAAATCATGCGATTTGTTTTCTATTAATAAGCTAATGCATTGGATAAATTAGAATTAAACCATTGAAATTATCCTAAAAATATAATACCAGGATTCCCACCATTGAAAAAATAAACATTAGAAAATTGCCTACATCATCAATGATATTTGAAGAACATGAGCAGGATGCTAAAAAATTCAATAAATCATGAATCCTTAAGGGAGGAGTGCATCAAGGAAAAATGTATATTGAATAAGGGGATTATTTATTTTACTTTTTACCCATTCTAATTCTAAAATGATGAACATGGATAAACCCACGAACAGATTGATTAGTAGATTCCTCATTTTTCTGTGTGTGTGTGTGGGGGGGGGGGGTTTCTTGACGGGTTTTATACAACATGATTAAACAATTAATGGTGGAACAGGGTTCTCATGCCTCCCTTTTCATTAAACATCCAACAAAGAGTGTGCGAGCCGAATCAAACAAGGATTGTACCTGCTCTTCCTTTTGAGTTCATTGTTGATGAGCATTTGAAATATTGCTATGGATAGTCCATGGCCTTCGTAGGTAAGAAAACACCCCATGGAGGACGGAGCAGTAGTCAGATCAAAGAACTGACTCTAGTACAGACACGGTGGCCTCTGAGATGACCCACCAATTGGCCTGCGGTAGTCAGCTGCGGTGGTTATGGGAGGGTGGTGGCATGCCCCAACAGTGAGCCAATGTTTACTTTTGAGGCTAGATCGGGCCAAGACAATGCTGAGGAGCCACCGGCTGGGCCAGAGGCCAAGAGTTGGGACGTGGAATGCCACCACGATCTACGCTTCTCTGGGGCACATAGTCTGCTGACCATGTACAAGGAATAATGTCAGTCATGTAGTGGTCGGTTGTGGTCCCTTGACTGTAGTGGAGAAGGCCGCCTTGTAGATGACCCGCAAGGTGAGGGGAGCTAAATGCGACTTCTAGACACCTGGCATGGCAGATCAGGAACTGCACGGGTTGGACCCACCCCATCGGGTCAGGCCAAATCCATGACCCAATGATCTAAAATAGGATGGGCCCAGACTGGGTCAGGTCGGTGGACCTAGATTAGGATAGTGGTTCTGGGACTGGTCAGTCCAACTCGGGCAAACTGAACCTGAACCACAATAGCCCATTATCGAAAAAATGCCAATACCATTCAAACCAGTCATCTGATACCCTATCCAGTTGAGGATTTGGAACAATTTATATGAGTTATATGTTATGGAATAATCTAAATTGGATTTAAAGGATATTGGAATTCATTAAATGGATTGATGTGCGGCTCTTCCGAAATCAAGAACACTAATTGCGAAGCACAACTGTTGGATGAGACCTCAAGACTCTTAAACACCGACCATGTGTGGATCAGATACTATGGCACAGTGGGAAGCAGCATTTATGTAACCTGAAGGGCCCATGGTCGGGAGCATCTTTTGGGTGACAATATAGAACCATTATACTTGAAAGAAAGAGTACCTAAGAATGGCTATAGTGGGAAGCCACTTCTGTGTGACCCAGCAAGCCTGTGGTGGGGAAACTATTGGTAAATTATCTATTCGCGGTGGTGTTTTTGGGTATAGAGGTGGTTTAAACCTCCTCTATATTATTTTATAGTGGTTTCCGAATACCGCCACAACATTGTGTGTTTGGACAATATTTCTTGCAGGTATAGATGTTTCTCAGCAGTTTTTAAAAAACGGCATAGATAGCGCATTTCAAGGTGGTTATGATTCCTTTAGCGGTGATTTTCCAGGACATGGGATTAATTTTTTTAGCGGGGGTTTTAACAGCTACTAAAAAAAGGTAATCCCCTAGCTGGGAAAACAACCACTAAAGTCATCATAACCTCAGTGAACTTCACGTGGATGATGTTCCATGATAACAGCGGTTAAAAACACGTCAAAAATTAATACCATATCCATATTTATAAACAACGTGGATAGATAAATTCTTACATTTAGAGGCGGTTATAACTACCACTAATTGAAAAATTCTTCCATATAGTGGTGGTTTACTGCACCGCTAAAACCACTTTTATGAAAAAAAACAGCATCTTCTGTATCTTCTGTACCAGTGCCCTGAAAAAAAAACCATTACAATAATATAAATGATTAATGTATGGTCACATCTTTATGATCATACCTAAAAGATACATACTTAGATATACAATTAAATTGATGTAACCTCCATATCTGAATTTTCCTTAACGAGTTCCTTGAATTGGAACTCCATTTTTTCATAGTTTAACACATTTTCCACCAGCCATGTTTTCCCCTCATTGAAACCTTGTATTATGATTCTCTTCTGTTTATCTATCCATATGTTGATAGGTCAAACTAAAATTTTAATGAACCACTAGAATAAATAGTTCTTTAATCATAGAAAAAATCGTAGATATTTTCTTTGGAAGAGTGAAAATAAGTGCATAGGTTAATGGGGGACATTCCAGTAGTTGGGAAAAATGTTCAATCTTCTTTAATATGGTCTTGTGTTATAAGTAAACAAAATAATTATAAAAAACAATAAAAAAAATTTGTTATTGAGTGACCATAAGGGTTAAAACAAACCTACCCTACCAGGGTCACCCTCATAGAGTATCCCATGAAGTCATGATGTGGGACCCATCATCATGGTAAATTCATAAAATTAAACCCATTTATCCTACATCACACTATTATGTGGCCCCTACCATTATGACAAAACATTGTCCCCTTGGTTGGGGAATTACAATGTTGGGTCCCTTTATATGGGAGTGATATTTCACTTTGATCTATCAACCATAATACATAAATTAAGTATTGTATCATAATGATCTATTAAATACTGATTTAATATCACCTAACCCTATGATTTACTCTTATATAGCCCTCATTATTCTCTTAAAAAACCATAACCACCCCCAATATCATATCACTACGGCATGGTTCTCTAGACTCTAAAAAATATATTCTCACATATTCCTTCACACTACATTTTTCCTAAAAGATGTAGTGTGACCACCAACAAATATAAGGTATTAATCTTACATAACCCAAACATTATTGTAATGTTCCCCGACATATTTTATTGTCATTTCCCAACAAAATATTTCCAACCTGAACTAGAGGCAGACTCCCAGAACTATTCCTTTAAACATGCTTAATTCCCTAATACCCACGATACCACCTTATTAAAATCCTCTCAATTATTTCAAATGTGGGTATAATGAAAATTATCAATATAACCAAAAAAATTAAAATAATATCCAATACTAACATCTTTGCAAACTAATATTTTTGTAACTCCACTGATATACATTGGTGGGAGATGTTATAACCACCCCCCAAACCATTTATCATCCTAAAATAGTATTTAGGTTCATCACTTGTGAAGTACATTGATCAATGAAATATGATACACGAAATTGATCTATATCTCCCATTGAAAATGATATCTCATATTCTTCACATGAAATAGTGAAACAACCCAGCCACCCAGATGCCTCATGCTTCGGTCCACCACATATCCTAGTCATTTCCCATATGACACTTATAGATCGTTATTCAAGTCCTGGTACTCAATCATGTATTAATTTTTTTATCCAATACCAAATTTTTCTAATGAACCCTGGAAGATATGCTGAAATGAAAACCACAAAAAAAATTATAACCATCATCTCTACAATGATTACCTATCCCTGGTTAAATTCATGGATTCTAAAACATCCAATTTCATACACCCAAATTCATCAAGAATAATCTAAATAAGACCACTATATGTGAGAAATAACATACTTTCACCCCTGTGATTCCAAGTTATAGTCTTACAATTTTGACACAACCAAAACAAACATAAATGATCTATTTCAAAGGTATTCTACCTTAATATGAATGTTGTCACCTAGAAACCTGGTCTAATATCCATCAATGTATCAAATTCCCATAAAATAGTAGTTGAAAAACAAGAACATCTATTTAATATAAATCTATTACAAGAATGTTTTCGACTCCCATAGAGAAGATATGTCCATCTATATAGCCTTCTTGTATAAATTTAGCAATAGAGAACCACATCCTTTATTAGTATATATTCTTAAAATTTATAATATCAGATAATTTGTATATTTCACTTAATTAAGGTTTGAAATAGAAAATATAATAATGGTGGATTTACACTATATAATTTCAACACCATTGATCATTTATTACTATTATCCATAAATCAAAAAGTCATCTCAATACGGATATGTGTGTGGCCTTTCTTGACGCATTGAAAAATAACCACCCTGTGAGCCTCACTTTTGGGACATTAACAATTATTTAATCATCATAACCAGTATTCAAAAAAAACAAAAAGAAAACATTGTCACAAGTTTAGAATTATAGGAAATAACCAGAAATCTAGTGATCACTGTCACTACCATGTGATCATGGTATTCAATTCCACTACGAATTCTATCCTACTTCATTAGTAGTTTAAAAAAATAAGTTGGTTTCTAATGTCAAATATATTTTGTACTACAAATGAATACATAACTAATCAATCCAATCCACTCATATAATTTATTTCATGATAAACTCATCTGTCACACAATCAGTTCCCACATCATACAATAAAAAATATCTAATCACACTATATTAGCTGAAGAATTATACTATTCCAAGTTCAACACTCATATATGAGACAAGTTGCGATGAAACTTCACACCTTCATCTATTAACCAATAATAACCTAATAGTGTTCATCTGTAATGTTAATCAACAGTCCACAACATTTATTTATGAAATTAGGAAGGCTAATGTGTCATGGACCAATCACAACATGGATGTACCTCGTAACATCTTATACCACAAACAGTTCTCAAGGGACTAAATATGAATCAATTTTAGAAATAAAAACTAACTATGGATGAATTAATATATATCAATATTCATTAAAAAGTTCACCATAACATAACACTAGGACTCACAGTACCTACATACAGTTCTCAAGGGAATAAATTGACCCTACCCTCTCCCTAAAACAAAAACAAAAACCACTCAGAGTGTTTGTCATCCCATGAACACTGAATTACCATGACATTCCTCAACCCTTTCATGGTAACCCACATAAAGACACTTTTTTGTTATGTATAATAACGAAATTATGATCTATGAGAAAACACTATATAATATGCATACCGAAGCATTTCTAAACCCTTTCATTCGTAATTTTTTCTTTATTATTCACTATGGTAATGTTCATGGAAAGGGAATGGTTAGTTATGTCAATGAATTGGTTAGGGGTTGATATAGGCTTATGTGTCTTAAATATGCACACCACACTCAAGAAATAAATATATAAATGGAAACATCATAAATCAATAAAATACATAAAAGGAACATGAAAATCAAGAAAATGTTAGGTCTTGAAATTTTTTGGTGCCAACTATGAGCCACACATGATACATATACAAACTGACGATGAACACATATTTTTCACCATCTATACCTACATCATATCAACAATACAACTAATTATTGTCTGATGATGACCACATATCATTTCCCTCTACACCACCATCTCCAAATCTGGATACCTCATGTAAGAAAATTATATTGAAAATTAAATAGTGTTGCGTATTTATATTTAAACATAAAACCAATAATAAATATAAAACTAAATGATTTTGAATTTTTTTGATTTACCTGCTCAACACTAGTCGATACAGTACCACCAGGGGATTATCTACTAATCTTCTGACTTATACCAGTCTACTCATTCTACAAAGCAGATATCTAATCCCCCTACTCTTGAACTATGTTTCATAGAGAAACAATCTCTTTCATAGAATCTCAGGATATGGGCTGACTACAACACAGAGTAGATGCAACTACAATCCCTAGTGGCCTACCAAAAAACTCAGATGTTACAAGACGCAAACCCAGCCCATGTACTCTCCTAGGATTCTCCTTCAGAAGGACATTAGTAAACATGTCATCCTGGGAGACTAAGTAGGACTGCTCAGGATTGGAATCCCATAGTTCTTTAATTTTTACCTATAAATAAAATATAAATATATATTAACATAGTAAAATCAAATAATATTTTATTATCATGAAAAAACGAGTTCAAACACAAACTTCTTTGGAAGGATCATTAACAAAACTTCCATCAGATTTTTTGTGAACATCCAACCACACTTCAGTTCGGGATGCATCATTCCCTAAATGTTGTGACTGAGTTAAACAATTATAAATCAACAATTTAATATATTAAAAAGATAATATTGTCTTATAAATATTTAAACTAATGAAAAAATTACCATAGATGATCGACTTCTATAAAATATTTTTTACCACGTAGTGTGAGGGATGACTTGCTTTGCCCGACTTGATGAATTATTTCTTGAGAGATCCTAAAATAAATAAAATTAAATTTTATAGTAATGTATTAATTTTCATTTCCTCATCATATACATGTATAAATTTAAAATGAGGTTAAAATAATAATATATATTTAATTACCATCTGCCTCACATGACGATGTCTATCAACAAAAACATTCTGTAGTTCTTGGGGTACCCCATTGGGCAGATTCTCATAAATGTGTTGGATGGTCAATGAAGTAAATTTGACATTTCCCCAAAATCTCCATTTGAATTCTTCCCATTTCTTCCAATGATTTTTCAATAGTCACTTACATGCTATCACATCTGCAAATGTAAAGTGGAAAAACATATGTATATAGAAATTCATTTTGAACATCTTAATAACATGAAATTCAATTACACCATATTGTATTAAAATTTCATTTATGTTGGAATCAAAAAAATCATTTATTCAACTGGGAGGCATATGTCTATAATCATAATAATAAATAGGAATGGAAATGGGCTCTGCTGCCAGCTAGCCTAGAATTTGGCCATGTAATCTCACGACATCATCTGTAGGGACCCCATATAAATAAAATGGGAAACCTATGTTCTCTCCATTCATGTTAAACACATCTGAGATTTTTATATCTTTCACCATAGTTTCATTTTTTCCATCATTAATGAACAAAAAATTAGTATAAAAAGTGGAATAAATTTATTTATATTAAAATTTGTACCTATAACAGTAACCCTCTAGTATATCTGTGATGAAATAGAAGTGGCGCGCTTCCACCCTACTAATGAGGCTGATGAAGGGGGATTAGATGACTCAACATCTATAGGGACATTCCCAGATGTTGTGAGAGATAGTTCATTGGGAGATGGTGAAGGGGGGCATGCAACTGGTGGCTTAGATGCCATAGGGAGGGAGAGAGATTTGTCGTCATCTGTCACAGTAGTGGATGAAACAATGTATCTCATCCACCTTGTCATTCCTGTTATTTTCTCAAATAAAATTATGTTCAGAACATATATTTCAAAAAAATAATGCAGAAAAATATTAAAAATTATAATTGATGCCCAGTACTAACAAACAAAATATACATAACAATGATAATGAATGACTTCATAAATGAAATAAGTGGTTACTGAATGAATAAAAAACTGTACATACAATCATTTTCACCACCAATCATGTCTGTTTATTTCTCCATTACTTCATACACATCATTCATCCTTGCTAGAAAATTATTTTCAATATCATGATGGATAAATAATTCTCCTTCTTTTTGTTGATGAGATTCAATTCCAGAGGTCAAATCTTCCAATTCATCACCCATATCATAAAACTCACTTTGTATTACATGAGAAACTACACTCCACCCTTCATCCACAATATCATTCAAATAATATACCATTTTTCTTGAAATGATAAGATATATGGTCTATATAGTTCGCGATCACCAAAATCCATCAAGTGATAGAATTTCACAGATGTAAATTGAAAGGAATCTCTTTTAACATCTCTGATAATATTGACCCAATTATATTTGAAAAAAAACTAAAAAATGCACGTGGTAGTTTAATTCAATAACAACATCATCTTTCCATGTATTCCTCTTCAGTAAATGTAAATATACCACTATTTTGTGTTTTCAAACCTTCTTCTCGATCGACTGTACGAAATATAATGCAATTCATGTCGTAATCATCGAACATTATAACTTGTTTTAGAGGAACTCAATCAAGAAACATCAAATATTCTAAAACCTATACTCGAGTATCATTATTCATGATCTAAAAAAATAAATATGTTTTATTAGATTTAAAAAATATATGTGTCACACTAATAATCATATTTGTTTCAATATTTATGAACTTACACATCATGCAAGCCATTCTAAAAGATCATTATTAACTGCTTTCATTACATCTTTCTCATTTCATGTTCGACCTCTCATTTGTCTCTTTTTTTTGTATTCTCAAATATTCAATAAATGGATATGAAATTTTACTATTCAGAAGAACATATCTATTTGCCTATAATAATTGTAATACGGTCAATGTCATATTTGAGGTCCTCCCAACTGATCGGCCAATAACAGGAAATATTTTGGATTTCTGATGTATTTTTGATTGAGTCGATGTTTCGTCAACACGTCCAACTCGATTAAATATTTTATCAATACCATCCATGTATCCATACCAAAAGGTAAGACACTCCTATGCCAAATAGCCTTCAACAATAGAGGCTTCTGTTTGAGCTTTATTTTTCATGTATGATTTCAAATGGCCAAGATATCTGTGAAATAAAATAAACATAATTATGCATTTAATTAAGTGAATTTTTTAACTTAACTGAATAAAAATATAAATAAATTACCCCTCAATTGGATACATCCATCGATAATGAACATGGCCTCTTAATTTAGCTTCCGCAACCAAATTCACAGTTAAATGAATCATTACAGTAAAAAACGACGGTGGAAAGATCATCTCCATTGCACAAAGGGTAAATAAAAACCAGTCATGGATGTTTTCATGAAAAAATAGATTTAGATATTTCTCACATAGTTGTCTGAAAAATGTGAATAATTGGAGTACAAAAACAGTAATTTTTTCAGGTTATAATGTATGCAATGCCTATGGTAGTAACTATTTTAAAAAAATATGTGAATCATGAGTTTTCAATCCATGTAACATTTGTTCATCAAGTCAACACACGTAATGATGTTACTTGAATAACCATCAGATACCGTAACATTCTTTAAAATTTGATGGAATATATCATTATCCATATTTTTCATTCAAAAATGTTCCGGATGCAACTTTTCATTCTCATCTGCCCATAGATAACGTTCTTTATTCATTTAATGTAAGTCTTTGCGAGCATTGAGATGATCCTTCGACATTCCATACATATTAAGCAATGTGAATATAAAATTTTCACATACATTATTCTCAATATGCATCACATCAAGATTATGCCACAACACATTAAATTCCTAATACATATTCTTTAAGAATATATTTTTTATTCCATTGTTGCGTTCTAGTTTCACTTGGAGATGCACTTCAAAACCATTTCCCGCTATCATTCAAATGAAAAACATTCTCAAATTCTGTTTCAGCATTTCCAAGTTGTGTCAACAGTTCAGTTCAAGTTAACAACTTTTGAGGTTTTCTACGATCAATGAAACCATTAAATTTTGATCTATTTAGCTGAAATCTATGAGATGCATCGAAAAATATTCAATGGAACAAGAAGAAACCATGTCATACTGTTAGGTTTCCTTTTGGAATCAAAATCAATGTTACAAACAGGACAAGCCAGACCCTTGTAAGTGTTCCAACCAGATAAATTCTCAAGCCTAGGGAAGTCACTAATTGTCCAAATTAAATCAGCATGCATTTTGAAAATTGACGTAGAAGAAGCATCAAATGTATCAACACTATTTCTCAACAAATATTGTAAATATTCAATAAAATCAAGAAATGATACATCAATATCATTTCCAGGAATTTTGTTTCTAGGAATTATCATTTAAATGAGAAAAGATTTTTTTTTGTATACAAATCCATATAGGCAGATTGTAAGGGATCAAAACAACTGGCCAAATGCTATAACTTATACTCAATGTCCCAAATCGGTTGAATCCATCACTACCCAATCCCAATCAAAAATTCCTAGGATCTGCTAAAAAATGTAGATTTATTGAATCAAATTACTTCATCAATTGTAAATCTCGTGGATGTCTCATTATCCCATCATTGTCAGTATCTACATAATACCACTTCATATGTTCTGAAGTTTTCGATGACATGAAAAATCATTTCAATTGATGTTTTAAAGGTGAGTAACATAAAATATTTGTATGTGTGTTTCTTTTCTTCTTCTTCATGAATGTCTATTGATTCAGGCTTCCCACATCACCCATTGATTTCCATATTTAAGAAGAAATTTTTTTACAATCCTTTCTATCTAGATCCTCTCGCCAATAATGTATACAATCATTGCGACATGCAAGTATATTTTTATAATTCAAACCAACCATTTTAAGATCTTTTTTCATATCATAAAAACACTCGGGGATGTTTACTTCAGGAAATGCATTACACAAAATTTCCAATATCATGGACATTGCCTTATCTTTAATACCACATAGTCATTTGATATGGTACAAATTCAGCATAAAAGAATGTTTTGAATATTTCAAACATCCACTATACAACTCTTGATTTCCATCAACAACTAAATAATGGAACACATTTTCCTAAGTGACATTTTCTCTTACATTAGTCTCCATCGAATAAAGAGGATGATCCACAGATATGTTACAATCTTGAAAAGTTTGTCCTACCATCTCAAAAACTTCACTTGTCTCATTGCTATTTGTAGCACCCCCATATGGTTGTTATAATATATTTTGATGTAGGTTGTGGTCTCTTGAAGTGCTGAATGCAATGTTTATAAGGGTTTTCATTTCATTTTCCCTTGTCGATGAAGTTGGGAGGTCATTCTGTGGATTTACATTAGTGCTCAACCTTTCTGTAACATTCGATTCTTCGTGCCAAATCCATCGCAAATATTGACCAGAGAATTGCTTAAATATAAGATGTAAAAAACATCATATCTCTTAAACCATCTTCTAAATTTACATTTAGGGCATGGATATATTATTCTCCCTTCAACAGATCGATTGGAAATTGAAAAATATAAAAACTCATTCAAACCCTTAATATACTGAGATGTGTTCCTTGGTAATGTGTTCTAGCTTTTATACATGTATATCACAATGTTCCTACACAATAATAAAAAAATTTAAAACAAATAACTATTAATAAATATGGAAATGTATTCATATATAATAGTTGAAAAAAAATATATATTTTAAATAAGGTTTTCCTGTATTAATACATATGGTAAATCACCCACTAGTGGTTTCATATAAAGTAATACCATCACAATGGATTAGAATTAAATATGTAGGTATTGGTTAGTGAACAAAGTCCAAAAACATTAATCAAATTAAAAAAGTTGGGGGTTCCCCTCTCCCATTAAATTAAATAATTCTAACCATTGTTTAAAGTGGCCCAATATTTTGGGGGAGATAAGATCCATGGAGTAGACGTCCTAATGTAGTACATGTTATTTAGCTAAAGGTAGACCTGATTAAATATAAAAAATACATGAAATAAGTGATGTAATAATTATTTCTATTCTCATTTTATATAAAATATGATCAAAACGTCTAATGGCAGATCATGACTCAGCAAGTTGTGTTAAAAAACCACATTTTTTTCAAACATTATCTAGTTGTTTCGTGCTAATGTATAACCACTTGTTGAATCTAGAATTACATAAAAAGCAATTATTCTAGAATAAATAGAGGTTTCAAAGCCATAAATAAGATTATCAATGATGTCATATTGAATATGGTTAATAATAATGGATATCAAGCACAAAATTTAGTAGTATTTGACCACTAATAAGACGAAAAATTTAGAGGAGGAAGTAGTTATTCCCTTACTATCATTAGTGTGTGTTCAGTGTGATTGTTATGTTGTTATTAACATGATGAATCTTATTTTATGTTATATTTATATTGTTCAAATTGATTAATTTGGATGATAAAGTCACCGCTTATGGTTCCATTCCCTTGGTATCTCACCCCTACCTAAGGGATAAATTTCTGTCAAGGGACACATTCCCAACTAACAAATTTTGGAGAACCTATCATTTTCCATATAGCCCATATTGATTTCTCATCGAACAAAGCAACCTAACTTGGTTCAATACGAGGTCATTCATATGTTCTCATAGATTATCTTACCATAGATTACCATTCCCAAACCATCCCATAGCCTCTACCCTAAAATTTTTTAGGAGATAATCAATTGCCTAAAAAAATAAATTTACATATAACTTGACCCATAAATACATGACTGACACCCTATTGGGGTTTTAATTTCCCTATAGTTATGCCTCTAAAATATATAACATAGCCATCAGTGGTTGTATAATCAATGCATCATATTAAAAGGAATTCTATGAACCCAGCATTAATCTCTTCCCTCATATCTAATAAGGTAAATAACACATGGATCGAATTCATGTCACAGACCCACCAACATGAATGTTAAATCCACACAATAAATGCATAACCATATACTATGGTAATATTAGTAATAATCTACCTTGACCATAGAGTTATACCCTTAGGAAATCTAATTCCATATTCATCAAATCCATCCCAAGGGACCAACACCATCTCAATTCCCTAAATCATAAAATTACAACATATATTATAAAGAAATAATAAATTATTAAGAGAATTAATCAATATTAATCCAATTAGTCATAAATTAGGGACATTTATGTATCCACCCTATAACTTCAATAAATGGGGTATGGATCACTCTTGGATGACCTCTGAGCTCATTTCCAAACAAAACCAAAATATATGAAGTAAATCCATTAAATTAATTCAACCATATTTGATGATAAACCAAAATAAATTATGGAAATGACTCAAAAATAATGAAACTACATAAAACCTTTTGTATTTTTCCTCTATAAGATTCCTATAACCATTACACAAAAAAAACATACCTAAATACGAGGATACCACCAGCGTTAATGGAGGGGATCTGACCTATGGTAGGAACTCAATGGGGTCAGGGGAGAAGCTGGCGTCGCTGGTGTCGGGGGGAGAAGGGGGTCAGCAGCGACTGACGGTGAGGTCACTGATGACATGGGAGGGGAGCATAACAATTGTCAGGGTGTTTCAGGGGGGGAGTGTCGCATGGTCAGGGGAGAAGAGCATCAGCTCAGTGGGGAAGAGTCACTGCTATTAAAAAAATGGGTTTCGCAGAGGTTTTTAATAAACCACTGCTAAACCAATTTTACAAATGGATTTGTCGTGGTTTTGTAAACTACCACTAAAATACCACCCCTAAAGGAGATTTATGTTTTAGAGGGAGCGACATATATGTGACCAAGAATTACCGTGGTACTAATCATGTATGGGTACCATAATGGTCCATGTTTAGTGGGATGTGGCTTCTGTGTGACCCCACTGGCCACTGTACTCATTAAGGAGGATTTCTCCAATAGCCCACTATGTGTAAATCTATAAATGATGGTATTACTTTCCTACTCTAGAATATACCTAATTTGAGGTGTCATGATTCATTATCATGGTTAGTGAACATGCTTTGTGTTTTGGTTGTGGATCTCTTTGTGGAATTTCGTTGTTTGATTGGGGTCCCCAAAGAGTATTTTGTTACTCACCCATGCATGGGCTTCACAGACAAATTTTATGTCTGGTGAAGATGAATGCCACCATAATGGAGGACTTGGTGGCCTTGGACCTGGCGGTGCACTGGGATACTAGACATGTGTGGTGTACTTCTATGGCTTTGAGCAGCTAATCTATATAAAACTATAATGTAAGGTTTCTAGAGGATGGCTTTTATAGTATTCCTTATATTTCCCTATTTTCAATGTATATATTGTTGAGTTTTTATTTTAGACCATTTGAACAATAGTTTTTACTATTACTCTATGGTTTCTTAGTGGTTTTCGTGATTACTTTTCAATTGTGGGGTATTTTTCTTGTGAATGCGCTTATCGGTACTTAGGAAAATGCATCCCACATGCAGTTTGAAAACATCGGTGCTAGTCCCCAACCTATGGCCTTTTGAATGCAGGAATAGGGTATGTCAATCACATGTGCCTCGAGGGTGGTTCATTTCAACGTCGTATTAGAGATGACTGGTTCTACCACAAATACTGAGAGTATGTTTATTGGGGTTTTGAAGAAATAGTGTCGAATGTTTCCTGTACGACATTCAGATTCTGGTAGTCTAGTGTTGTTGAAACGACTGATGTATACATACACTAGGACTATAAATTCTTTTTTCAGCTCTATACATGAAAATACATGTTTCATATGTTCCTCCATATGATCTTCTTTTAAAAGAGTAAGCTCACCATGTAAAATATTTTGACTATGTTACATCTGAATCTATTTCAGTTTGCCTCCACCCCACAAGCTAGCTACACTTCTGATATGTTATCATGCGGACAACCCACCTAGTGATAAGGCTTCAGTTCTAGGACCATTGCGACAGATGGGACCACCAAGTGGTCCACCGGTTTTCCCCAACCTATTGATGACGTATTATTTTCGACTTTAATGGTAGATGACATATGTAGACCCAGTTTCTTGAACCATTTTCAGAGATAAAACCCCTCCCTTGTTCAGCGGAGAGACATATCCTGATGTCATTGAGGACATGCTGGAGGTAGTGATGCAGATCTTCCGATTAGTTAGGATACCGCTTGACCAGAAATAGATTATGGCTAGGAGGTTTTTGTAGGGCTCTGTAGGGATATGGTGTGGCATGACCATCTAAACACATGATGAGTCGAACCTCACAAGGATAGAAAATGAGACGATTTTCCCAAGGGATTTTTCCATTTGATGTTTCACTCTCTGCACAATTAAGAGCTACTTCACCTAAAGTAGGGCTACATTTAAGTGGTTGAGTACACTGTGAGATTTACAGACCACTCTTAATTATCCATAGACATGGTGATGAACCATTTTTAAGGGTCTTGGCCTCTCAGTAGGTACTCAAATGTGAGATTACTTAATCAATTATGTTTATAGGAATCCAAACTTAGTTTGGAGCGCTTGAGTGAGCATTTTTTGTAGAGAGATTCCGGGAAGAGTAGGTGTCACCAGCCAGAGAAACCAGCAGATATCAAGTGGATGATTCATCAGTAGCGAGCATCAGACATTAGACACGAGGGACCATGAAATCCTGGTCTATTAGGGGGATACATCAGGACTTAATATCAGCAATACTGGGATCCTAGTGTTGTGTAGTTAGTAGGGAACTAGGCTATGCATCACGCACAGCTGGCAGGGACAGAAGACCCGCTACTTCCTGAACCACTGCACAAATGATCATAAGATGGTCGGAGAACCTCCAAGAAAGAGTATGTGGTTCGAGCTAGTATGTCCACGGGGCATCAAATGTGGGATGACGAAAATCTGACCAGAAAATAGTGGACGACGGTTAATTGTGTTACACCACACTACCCAGTTGGTCCACCATGGTATAAGGGAACATGCAGACATGGGCAAGGCTAGCTTCAGGCGATTGATGCCTATTACCACGAATCACTACAAATGATTAAATAATTGATATGTCTGTTCTACACTTATCTACAATTTCTATAGACAAATGTTCGAGTAACCCTTTCCTTTCTATAAATCATGTTTGAGGGTCACTAATTCGGGTGGAGAAGATAGCTTGATCCATATGATTAATGACTATTATAGGAGGTTATTCTAGGATTAAACACTAGTTCTAGTAGTGAGAGCATACTTGAGTAGGTGAGATATTTGGCTAGGATATCCTACTAGAGGCATCATGGTTTTATGGAATCATCCTGGTTAAGGACATGTTATATACATTCCATCCTCACATTGATAGTTTTAGGCACAATGATTGGTGTGCCTACATGGATGGGACTCGGTTTTCCTTAACCATGTAGAAGGGAACTTTTGAAACATAGGATGGAATTTCTCAGAGGATGATGTAGCCAATCAGTCACATTTTGTCTTGCCTCACTCTCAGTGTGGTGGAAGAGAGGAGTCCGAGTTTTCCTATATTGGTGGATGTTTATGTGTATGTATTTACTAAGGATGTCCCTAGACAACCTCCACATAGGGAGTTATAATTATACATTGAACTATACCCTTGGACAACCCTGATATCCACACCGGCATTTTGGATTACTACTACAGATCATCATGAAATGAGGTAACAGTATGACAACTTGAGGTAAAAAGAATTTGTGAGGCCCAACATTTAACCATGGGAAACCCGAGTGTTTTTTTCATGAAGGATGATTGAATCTTAAGGATACGTGTGGACCTTTGACACCTAAACTAGGTGACCATGATTAAAAATTATCCACTGCCAAGGATGGACTAACTCTTCGACTATCATGAAGTGTTAAAGGTGGTTCACGATGATAGACCATATATTAGGATATAATCAACTTCAGGTATGGGATGTGAATGTACCAAAGAAAACCATTAGATTCTAGTATATAAACATTGAGTTTTTTAATGCATTTCGGTGTGACCAATTACCTAGCAGTGCTCATGGGACTCCTGTAAATGATATTCTTACCTCACCTCAATTGTTTCATCGTGTTATTCATTGATGAAATCAAGGTGTAAATAGCATTGGAGGTGGATCACACTACACAATTCTGAATAGTCATAGATACACTTCTAGAGAACTATATTTATGGTATGATCTGGTAGTGAGTGTTCTAAATTCTGAACTTCTACATTCTATGGAATGACATCTTTGAGGCTAGTGTTTTATTGGATTCAACCAAGATAGGGGTAGTTCTTTCCTTTTAGCCACCTAGGAGCCTAATTGAGGTGCAGACACTCTTGATGTTGGCAGGATAATACCATCGGTTTGTTCCAAAATTTTACAAAGTAGAAGCACCCTTGTCTTAATTTCAATATAAGGGAACACCCTTCGTGTGTACAAATAAGTTCCAGTAGATTATCCTAGAGTGGAAACGTAGACTGATGAGTGACACTATCATGAGACTACCAGAAGAGGGTGTTGGGTATGCAGTATTATATGATGCATAAGGGACCCGACCAGGTTCAGTCTGGATGCACGAATGCGAAGTGATCCTCTACAGCTCATGGAAATATATGTATCATGATAATAACTACGCAACCCATGACTTTGAGTTAGTAGGAGTGACCATTTCCTTTAAAATGCGGTGACACTAATTGATTTGTTAATAATTTATAGTCTATAATCACCACATGAGTCTCATGAATATCATATTATAGAATAACATAAACATGAGACTTCAGTTATGGCTGGAGTTCTTCTATGATTATGAATATGTCATTGTCTATACATATGGCAGGGGAAATATGGTGGCAGACGTTCTCAATAGGAGTTTTGTTTTACAGCTGCTGAGTGTGGTGATAAAGTAGAAAGCTACGATGATGATATCCTTCATGGATAGAGGAGAATATAACCTTCAGTCAACGAAAATCACTACCCCACACATAAATTGAGTCTAGGTGGCATATTTTGTGGATGTTTTCATCAATTCCCTACGTACTATGATATCCTCGAGACAAGATCTATATGGATTTCTAAAAGGATGGGACCACCAAATCTTATTTCATAGGATGTACCACAGTAGTAGTGACGTTGTTTGAGGAGGTGTTGAGGGAGTTCCATACATCCACTTTAGTGGTACATAGAAGAGTGGAGAAGATGTTCCATGACCTCCACCATTTGTACTAGTGACCAGGGATGATGAAATAAGTGGAAGATATCATATCACGATGCCTCAATACTCCGTATATAAAGGCCGAGCATCAGATTCCACCAAAATCTGAATAGCCAATTGGGGATCGAAATTGGAAATAGGATGGAATTTCTATGGACATTGTGATGGGGATACCATGAACTTCTAGGGGCCACGATTCTATCTAGGTGATCATGGACCGACTCCCCATGTCAACTCACCTTCCACCCATCTAAAAGTAGGGATCGATGGAGGGTATGGGATGAAACTATGTCTAAGAGGTAGTAAAGTTTCATGGGGTACATTTGATGATCATCTCAGACCATGATCCACAGATTACATCCCAGTTGTGGAATGGATAATAGGAGATTTTTGAGATTAATATTCACATGATAATATCTTTTCACCCTCAGATAGATGGTCAGACAGAACAGACCATAGAGACATTGGAAGATAAGTCTCACGTATTAGTACATAATTTTGGTCACAACTGGGAGTCCCATCATGCACTGGTAGAGTTTCTACAGAACAACATCTATCACTCCACCATTGGCATGATACCATTTGAAGCCTTGTATGGGCCGCCATGCTGTTGAAATCTATGTAGGATAGACCTAGATGAGTCGGCACTCATGGGTTTAGGGATTGTATAGGCTACAACTAAGAATGTGTAGATCATCCAATAGTGGATGAGTGTTCCACAGAGTAGGTAGAAATATTATGCTTATCAAGGATAGATACCCTTGGAGTTTTAGGAAGGAGACAATGTGTTCCTTAATGTATCTCATGATAATGATTGCAATGATTTGACCGAGGTGGAAATCACTATCCATGGTTCATTGGGCCTCTCCAGATTCCAAGAAGAGTTGGAGAGGTGGTATACTACCTTTCTATTCCCCTACAGATTCACTGGTTGCATGATTTTTTCTATGTTTCAAATATCAGGAGGTACAAGCATCACCAATTTCACATCATCGATTGTGGAGAGTTGGACATTGATTATGAGGAGACGTTTGAAGAGTTCCCAGTGGAAATAGATGACTGACATTAATGGGTCCTTCGGGGACAGTCAATACCTCCAATGCACATTCTGTTGAAGCACCAGAATTTCTATTATAGAACATGGGAGAAGGAGGCTCAAATTAGTGCTATATACCCCCAGTGGTTTGTTTGGACTTTTTTTTCATTCAATAAGGTAATGTCCTATGGTAGGGAAAATGTAATTTCCTGATATTTTGGAATATTTTTTTTAAAAAAATGCTATGGAATTGTTTAGTGACCTCACACATAGATGACATGTGATTCTGATGCCCAGTGATCCCGAAATGGAATTATGAACTTTTTTTAGTTCATTTAATTAAACCTACATGCAGGTTTTTGTAACATTTAACCAGGTTCTTGGATAAAAAAACACGAGGGCATCATTGAACTCTGAATTCTAGGATTTTCCATGAATGGGCCTAATATTTACCGATAGGGGTCAGAGAGAAAAGATATTTTTCAGTCATTTTGGGAAATAATAAAATAATTTTACAAAGTTATTTTATTTTCCATCCCTAACCGTTGAGTGACGAATGACAACGTCATGTCGCGGTGACAAATAACATTTAATTAATATCATTAATGAATAATTTGTTTCATCAAAAATAGACATTAATTTATGCGTAGCAAATATGATGTTTTATAAATGAAACAATGTAACGACGAGATATCGATGTGTAACAGAACCATTGTGATATGTTTTCTTTTAATTTAATAAGTTAAAAAATTTGATAAATTATAATTAAACTATAGAATTACTCTGATGAAACTATGAAAAGGATTCCCTAAAAATACGAACGATGAACACAATAGGATCACAGGAAACATTGACTCTTTAGGAATAATGTGACGAAGAAGTGACAAAAACCAACAGATCATTAATCCATGTGGGTGGAGCACTTAAAAAACAACTATTGATTGAGGTAGAGGTTTATTTGTTTTATGTTCTCAGCTTTCTTATTCTAAAATGTCCAATACTAATCAACCCATGAAATGGTTGTCTGCAGATTGTTTAGTCTTGAGGGAGGGTGTACTTGTTGGGTTGTATACAATGTGACTAAATTATTGATAGTGGAACTGTGATCCCAAGACACCTATTTTTTAACATTAAATATAGATGGGGAAGACCGACAATAACAAGGATTGACCCCCATCCCCCTTGTGCCTTACATGTGGAAAAAAAATTGAAATGGTGGAAAGGAAATTTGAAGGCCTTTGTAGGAAATGATACACCCCACAGAGGCCAGAGGCAGAGTTTGTGCAATGAACAGACCACCAGTGTGGACTAGGTGGCCAGAAAAAATACCTACCATCATGCCAGATTGGCCTATGGTGATGGGTGTGGGCTGGTGGTGGTGTTCTATGATGACACACCATAGGAGACTATCATGGCAGGCTCACGAAATGATGATTCATGTGGAGCAGCATGCTGGGATGATCGAAAACAGTAGGGACGCAACCCATAGGTCACATTAGTGGAGGGGAATGTAGCCATAAGATTCAGTTCTCAGGGGAACATTTCATACTGACAACATTTAGTGAATCCAGCCAGATGTGTAGCGGCGGGCCTATGTTAGATAAATGTGGTGGAGAAGGAGACCCCACAAATTACCCATGGGGCGAGGGGAGTGGAATGCAGCATCCTGCCACATTCTAGGCAGTTGAATCGGGATAGGCATGGGATGAGTCGGGGTCCGGCCTATGGATCATGGTTGGGTTGGTGAACCCCAATCCGGGTCAGGTCCGGTCCATCCAGACATTGACACAACCGACCCGTTTTTGACAAAACACCAATATCATTCAAACTGGCTCTCTGATTGACAAGTTGTTTGCGGCACTGGAAACATCACGATGATCTACATCATTTGGAATTATATTGGGAGGATTTTAGGGTTGTTGTAATTGTATGAATAACATGATTAATGCTTCTTCCAGAATCATGTGCACTACATGAAAAACACTATGGTTGGATAAGACCTAAAGACTACTAACAAGAGACTGACTGTGTATCAGATACTATGTCCCAGTGGGAAGTAGCTTCTGTGTGACCTAGAAGTTCCACAATAGGGAGTGGCTATTCTGTAACCTGACAATCCCACGATACTTGACAGGAGGAGTACCACAATATGGCCAAGGTGGGAAGTGACTTCTTTGGGACCCGACATGACCACAATGGAAAGAGGCTTTCGTGTGACCGATAATACCAATGGTATTAATAACAGATGAATACCCAATAGTCTATGTTTAGTGGGAAGTAGCTACTATATGACCTAACTGGCCGACTGTACTCATTGAGGAGGAGTTCTCCAACAGGACATGGTGTTTGATGTTATAATAGTTGTTCTTACCTTCCAACACTAGAATATACCATATGTGAGTGATTTTTTATTGTGATCATGCTTAGTGATCATGCATTTTGGTTTTGTTATGGATTGCTCTGTGGTCATTCCATGTTTTTTTGGATCCCTACTGAGTATTTTGTTACTCACCCCTACATGAGAATCACCCACACCAGTTGTGTCTAGTGAAGATAGCCACAAAATTAATGGAGGAATTTGAGCCCTAGGACCCAGTGGTGCCCAGTAAGATGTGACATACATGGTATACTTCTATGATTTCCAATAGGTACTCTGTACTTACCCATTAGGTGGGGTTTCAATCAGACGAAATTGATACTTTAACTATTATTTTTTGTTTTCAGTTTATCTTTTGGTGGGATTGTATTCTATCCATTGGACCGATAGATTGTACTTTACTAAATGGTAGTTTAGAAGAGTTCATGTTTATTTTTCCTGATTTGGGAGGAGGATTAGTTTACGGGCATACATGTACTCCAAAAAATTCCCCCCACTTGTAGGTTGACCCCTTTGGTGCTAGTCCCCAACCCCATGATTTCTAGAGGTGGCGTTGGAGTACGTCACAGAAGGGTCCATGGGGGATGGTTCAAGACATATAATTCTCATAATTATGATGAAATATTCCATCACATTAATATGATAAAATGAAAGGGTATCAGAAACAAAAAAAAGTGGTTCAATGGTCTCACTACATATCATGAGGAGAAAGTAGAATTTTTTTTGGAAATGGAAGACCTAAAATAAAAAAAATATACCTTTTAGGGAGAGAATGTATATCATTATAAAAACTATTCATGAAACATGCCTATCAAAAAAAGGATCATCTTAGAAATTCCCATGAATAAGAACTACCATGTGATGTATACATTTATAATATGATCACAACCCATGAGACTATGTACACTCTCACTGTAAGATTAAATCTGAGGCTATCATTTACAACCCCAACCAAACTGGAGAACTCTAATATGAAATATAGCCCATATACTTCTATAAACATATTATTTTTGTCTCATAGGTTTTAAAAATCCTTGTATCTTCTTTGTTGATCTCAAAACTATGATGAAGTTTAATTCACATCTTTTTAATGGGTATGTCTACCCAATGTCACTAATGAAAAAAATGAAATGTTTTGGACTCTTAATCCACGAAACCTATATATTTTTAATGTTAATTAAAAATATTCATTTTTAATATATTTCCATTTTATTCCCATTTGAATCGTAGACATATGAAAAATTGATACAAGATGCATTCCTAGGTATAATCCAAACATATAGAATAACTTCATTAATCTTGTCTCATAAATATGAAGGTCCTTGTTTAGGGTAATAGAGTTCCTAAAATCTCATATCATTGAGGTTAATCGTTTATTAGAACAATTAAATAGCCTATATGATACCATTTCACTATCAAACCATTCATTCTCACTAGTTATCAACTCCAGACACTATCATATCTTCAAACCACCGCATATAATATGACTCTATCATGAACCCTCTACATAAAGCTACCCATAATAGAAAATATGTAAATATAAAGAGGAAATAATGCATAGAGCATGCTTATTATATGAAATTGATTAATGAGAAGAAACAAGGGTATGAAATCAAAGTCAAGGGATGTATTACCTTCACCAAGATATGATAAGAAAAGATAATACACTAAAAACCATAACACTAGTAAAAATCATAAGGATAGATTAAGAAACATGAAAACATGAATATAATAACATTCAATTAAAACAACTAATAATATTATAATGGATTCTCTACCTTGATCAGAACTCTCTAATATATAATGATCAACAGCCTAAACTAGTAATTTCTAGCTTGATCACCAATCTAACATTATTGAACTAAATTGTTTTATATGAATTGAGTGAGAATAACATGTATACTCTGTAGGACTCTCCTAGAAACCTATCATGAGAAATGTGATAGAAGTATAATAAATCCCATTGATTATAAAATTAGAGATAACTGATCAACTAATTAGGGTTAATAATATATTCCCATCTTATCCATGTCTCACTCACTAAATAATGCATATAAATAAACCATACTATCTCATAAGAATATATATAATAAGGGAACATACCATAAAAATCACCTGTAGTATTTGAATCTCATACCCCAATATAATAGTTCATGAGCTCCCATCCCTTATACAATATTTATTTTATCCTTAATGTGATTCATTACTTTGACCTATCTACCTGAGTCACATTCATAGCAAAACATTGTATGTTTCCATTAGTCCACATATCAATGTCACCATTATCAACATAAAACTCCATAACCAATAGTTTGTTTGGTAGTCATTATATCCATTTTATTGGAATTACACCTCAATCAATTAAACCACATGATTGTACACTCATGGGACACAAGAGTAACCAAGAATAGATACAATTATGTACTACAACATAAATAAATTATAGCCTCTACCCCATTTTTATAGGAAATAATACCCTAGGAATAAGAAAATGTAATACTAATGTTGATGAAAGAGTATAGTATAGGTGCTAGACTATAATAAATATCCTCACCAACATGGATAATGGGGAAATCCCCCCCATAACATTGTGGTTATAGGTCGTCCTAATGATAATAGTGGGTGCATATTTTATAGGAAAGCATACAGATTAGTATTACTCATAACCACACCAAGTTAAGAAACCTTGCCTCAGACTCACCTATCATTACAGTCACACATGACTCCTTACATCCACCAATATGGTGAGATATCATATAATAATAAATGAATCAAGTATAATATTAATTTTTATATTCCCAACTTGTTATAAAGAAAGTAGTTCTTTAATATAAAAGTCAACATAACCTAAAGCATGCATCTTCATTTACTAAATGTCGTCGACTATAATTGAGTTCCTTCAGTGTGTTCATAAAATTATTATTAAATCACATGTCAAATTGTAGAATAAAAATAAATAATAAATGTGAAACATTTTTAAAAAGAATTAGCAATAATGGTTGAATAATATAAATAAACCATTCTTTATAAACAAGCTCGAGGAAGAATAATCACAATTATATAAAAAAAATTAGGAAAATAATAAAATGATGCAATAATAAATGAAAATAGATTGTATACAAGGGAAATGATAATATTTCACATTCAATTAAAAAATTCAAAAGAATAAAAGCTACTGCTACAATTTTCACGAGAATATGCTCAGTCCTATGCACCCAAACTCCATTCTAGTACATAGATAAATACATTAAATATTAGACGCTGACAAATTTAGACAATAGATATCAAGATGTTTTATTGTGTAACAAGGGGGGCCATAGAATGGTGTGATATATAGTGAGTAGGCCACCCCAATCGTGTCAAGAATCACCTAATCTATTTTTATAAAATGAGTTGTATGTAGGTACATAATTAATCAAATGTGATAAATAAATAAAAAACACATTCCATGCTCTTCATCGATACCTGGAAGACAAAAATTTCTTCCACCTATGATATATATACATGATCACATGTGAGTCTATTCAGACATGCTATGATGTTTAAATGGGTCATCATAAATTAAGTATCAATACTGAACCGAGATCAAGAATGTGATTGGGATTAGAATATGTGTTTTAGGATTTAATGTTTTAGTATTAATAGAATTATATTGAATAAATATATTCAACATAAATAAGTTTCATCCCTAGACACACAATCATGAACCACATAAAGGAACCCACATATATCATAATAAATGCAATAAATAACTCAATTACAAATGAATATATATTAGTCTATCCACAAATGGAATCCCATGTATCATTTTCTACATGTTGTCAAGAAAATAACTTCCGAACGTGTCAGTAGTATATTGAATAATAGACCTAGTGTTGATAATTAAATTCTAACACCATATTTCCTCTAATATTGTCCATGATGATACCCCTAGAGAACTGGTATCACTTATAAGGAGGTAGTGAATCTTCTTGTTGACTATATCCAAGGAACAACTCATATCCCTATCGGTGAATTTAACATTCATTAACAAATTATAATTATAAATCATTATATTCCAATCCCACTCAATCCATAAATTTTATAAAAATTATCACTTTAGGAAGGAATGTAATTTATCATTCATCTCTCTAATCTCATAATATTTCACCAAAGCATTATATTCATAAATCTTTAATCATGTTTCCAAATATTTTAATTCCTGAAATTCATGTAATTGAAATCTGGATATGATAATAACACTTAGCAATCAATTTATTTTAGATTAACACCATCATTAAAAAAATTACTTATCCTAATGAATCCTATAACTCCATTGTGGATTAACAGTTTATAGAAAAAGGGTCATTTAGACCCTTAAGGAAGAGAACACTATTAGAGGTTTCTAGGATCAATTAAAACACCCAATGAATTTTTTTCCTGGTAGATAAGGTCTCATTATACATATGATTACCATATAATTTATATAATTCTACAATATAGAAGAAACTATAAATTGTTTGTAACACAGTACATAGATCATGATATAAAAACAACTAGACATTGAGGAATGGAACTAGACAACCTACCATAGATTCATAACAAACACCTCATCAATTTTCATCCCCTGAATCAATCTAGATTGATTGAAATCAAAAGAAATGATCAATTCTCTAAAATATAGGGTAGAACAAATCAATAAAAAGGAAAAAAGATGAAATAACAATTTAAGGATAGATGGTGATCGAGGAGGTTGCCATTGTTGATCCAACACACATAATGGTGAAGAACACATATATTGAATGCAGGAAATCTATTTAAACCTAGATGAGGAATGGAGGGGTCCTCACCCATACATTGACACTTGTGTGGGTTGGAAAATCAACCTTGTCAAAAGTCAATGGGATCTTAACCTTTTTTAAATAACTAGTTCCAATATTTATCATATGTATAAATTCAATAAAAGTCATGTAATGACTAGGTTTTCCCCATAGAAAAACTTTTTTCATGTTATGAATGATTTCTAGACATCAAAATACAGATCATGAATTTTATACACATCCTATATTAAAAGACACATTATGCATTTTTTTCATTTACCCAGGTTCTAGTTTTCCTACATCCTTCTCCTCCTAAACAAAAAAACTCTATAAACGACCAGTCACCAGCGTTTGAGCTGAAAATAAATATTTATGAGGGTTTGATAGAAAATAAAAGAAAATAAACCTTGTCTAAAGCATGGATGATACAAACATCCATCCTTAAAATAACTCATAAATGAGTTTACGATGAATTGCATGGAAAACCTCATCTGAGAAAATTTACAACTACAATGAATGTACCTCAAAAACTCCCTCCCAAGTCTCACCCCATACAAGGCCATGCTTCCATAGTACCAATACAACAGGAAATAGCCTAAATCAGGGTCCATTTTGTTGTGGTCAATGATACATATCAGATACTCATCAAAGGAATAAACATACTCATGATCAATATCCCTTGGATCGAATGAATGGTTTGGGTTAGAATAACAATGGAGAAACATTGATATGTGGACGTCTATATTACCAACAGAATACCACTATGGTTACTGCATATGATATGGTTCTAGATCAAATATCTGCATGTTATCATAATTCTGAATGTAATGATGTGATATATTCCCCCATATATGTGTTCATCAATAATATAATATGTGTGGTAATCACATGAAGAACCTGATGTCCCACCTCAAACTCAAGAGGATGATGGTGTAGATTGGTATATGTTTTCTTCCTGTGATGAACATTAGTTATATGTTTATAAATCATCTATACATTATCTAAAGTTCTGTAAATGTGATATAGAAACCTTAGTGCTCCATCACAAACCTTTTACAAGAACATTCGTGAATGAAATGACATTATATATAGACATATATGGATCAATCTAAATCGCATAATAAAACATTATTTTATTCAAAACATCTATTAAGGGTATCTATTTTATACATAAACCTCCAAAAAAGTGGATGAATTCTTAGATTATGTCCACTAATACCGATATCATCCACTATGACTTCCCATTTTTATGATGGTGATATTATTTAATCAATAGAACATGTTGAATAAGTTCTTTCAAAAAACCACTTTACAAAATCAATGTAACACCAAAATATTCATCCTATACAATATAACAAAGATCAACAAGAAGGTGTAAAATCACATGAATATAACACATTATATTTATATCAACCAATGAGTTATCTCATATAAATAGGATGTGTGTGACCTTAATCAACTTGTCAATGATCACCCATCTCACATCACTTCCTATAGGTGATATACTCATTATTTTCTTGAAATCTATAGTGACATAAACCAAATTTCCACTCATCAACCCAATTTGTAATTAATTATCATCCATCAAATATAGATAGGATTAATACTGATTAATAAAACTATATGTATACCTCTTCATTCATTTCCTTGAATATTGGTGATGTTTGTCTCTGAAAATCATGGTAATCCCAAGGTGAAATTCCCAAATAGTGGAAATAGATTCCCATATATACTCTTTTAATATGAATAAAATGACACAAATACATCTGTGGAATGTATCATATCATCCTTTTTAATGAACTAACTACGAGGTGGTTACTCACCTAAGACACTTTCCCTTAGAAGTAAGCCCTCCAAATCAGAATATTCTAAACACCCATTCCATAAGGGGTGATGTCACAAGAAAAGATAATAAAATAGGGTGAAAATTAAATTTTTGAATCTCCATGAATGTTTTATAAAATAGGTCCAACAAATTATACTGATTACTAGACTCTTGGATATCGTTTTTTTGATTATTTATGCTCTACGCATCAGCTACTGCATTTCTATATAATGGTGTATATGCATGATTAATGTCAAATAATTGTAGTTATTATGACCACATGCACTTCCTAATATTCACGAAACAATATGTGGAAATGTATTTGATCATTATATTGTCTATGAAATCAAATAACCACTGCGATAAAAGATAATTCGTCCAATTTGGTAGTACTAGAACCAAACTAGCTTGATCGATGTCATGTGTAGGGCAATTCTTTCCATTAAGCCATAACTTGCATGACTAATACAACATAAAAAAATAATCCTTCATAAAAATCACTCCTATCATATACCCTAAATCATCATAGTAAATAGTATATATTTTGACCAGATTATATAGAATAAATAATGAAACTAATATCAGTATACAATTCAAGTCGTGACATTCTATATAATAACCTTCAAACCAAATGACATTCACACCATTGTTAATCATCCCCAAAACAGTTTCTTTGAGTTGTGAGAAATCATTAATGATTCATATGTAATAACCATACATCCCCATGAATGTGCTTATATCAAAGGTATTGTTTTGGAGTTTTCCAGGACACCATCATGATAATCTTCTCTTGATCATCAGATACTCATGCCTCTAAAATAATATTAGCCAATAAATTAACCTTATTGATACAACAATGCCATTTTATGATCATATCAAATAGATGATACTCTCTCTGTGTATGCAACAAGATATCATGATGGTTGGCATGGTTGTGTCTGGTATTATAAATCAACATGATATTTTCCATTATGTCTATACAAAATATATCAAGATAAAGGCGTAAAACCTAATTCAACAAAACCATTAATTTAACACCCCAATATTTTTTGAACAAATTATATTCAATTTAATTTTTTATTTTGGTTATTAGTATTCAATTTACAAAACAATGAATATTTTTGGTTTTTTTGATAAATAACCATGTCATTTATGATTTTTATACGACACAAATACTATGTTTCAATACATAGAAAAACTATATTATCTTATGGTACACACGATACTATGTTTTCATTATATCACACACGATACCATGTTCCTTAGATAAAATTAGTGACACATAAAACAAATCATTAACAAATGACAACGTAATATTAATTTTAAAATTAATTTATTTTATATTTTTCACCATATAATGGGAATTGAAGTTATTAATAACATTAATTAAATTATAAATATATTAAATTTACATGTATATATGAATAATTATTTTGTGACCAATAAACTAGAAATAAAACTATATCTCATTCCAAATTATATGTAATCTTTTGTTGGAAATCTATATTTATAAAATCAAATAGATTTAGCAAAATAAATTAATTAAAAAAATTATTATAAATTATATTAATTAAATATAAATAAATTTAATATTTTCAACTGTTAAATGTTCAAATTATGTGTTTTTTATCCAGGAAGAAAGACTAAACCCAATTTTATGCACAATGATATATATTTTTCAAGATGGTAATTTTACCACCTATTAAAGGTGCATATATTTTTAATATAATTTCTGAAACCTTCAAAATTTTTATTTTAAAAAAGGAATTTCATTTGGAAAGTGGAAAATAAAAAATTTAATTGGGTCAATTATTGTATTTTTAGATTACGTTTAAGGATTTAATGAAAAGTGAAAACACTAAATTTTAATTGGAAATTATATTTTCCTATAATTTATTTACATATTTAAATAATATTTTAAAATATACTTAATGTATAATTAAACATATTACGCAAAAATTAATAAACAATTTTAGATTAAAAAAATTTCTGATTGAATTGGATAGAAAAACATCTCAAGCTAATGAAAATTTTCACTAAAAAAACCCATTGTTTTGTTCTAGCCAATGGATTGGTTTTAAATTACATTCTACCACTTTTTTGTTTAGAATTTTTTAAATATATTTCATATTTTTAAATATAATAATATATAATATATATTATTTCTATATTATTTTTTCGACCAGAAATATTAGTGAAATTATTTTAAATTAATTACCAATATTAATGTAAAAGGAGTTTACATAGTAGTTAAATGTTATCTTAAAGGTACAAATAACCTAGAAACTTGTAAAAAAGAATATTATGTTGTTATTACGACCATAATATCAGTTTTATTAAAATTGGTCCATTATTAGAGGATATTTATTTAAGGTATTCCTCCTGATTGTGATTACCTTTTTAAATTTTTAATAATGTCAATTATCCTCAACTTTAAAAGAACAGTCACCCCCACCCCGTCATTTCATCCCACATATCAATATATTTTGATTGTAAAATTAAACATAAATAAAATATAATATTCCAAAATATCATCCTTCAATACTCACTTATGGAAAAATTAAAATCGATTTTCTCTTTTGGTGAATATCAAAAAAATTACCCAAAAATATGTTACATCCTTCAACATAAGCATTCCTTTTTTTAAATTATCCACCCCAATTATTATTATTATTGAGTTATTAAATAGTAATTTCAGTATAATAAATATAAATATTTAATTTTATATTAATTTTTGTAACTAAAAATACACTCCAATATATCAAATGAGATTCACAATAATCGTTCGTGTGAGCAACAAATACAACCTCATGAACTAATGTCATTTGTTTTTCCATTACCACCATTAACGGTAGGAAATAATTATGTTATTACTAATTTTATATTATATAAATGATATTTATAGCATTAATTATGTATTTATTTTTAATTAACTACTTAATTTCACATACCTTCATGCTTTCCATTTTGGGGGTATATGATATTTTCATTTGTGGATGTGTAGACTACTGCATCCTCAGTGTATTGTACCTCATTATCAATTTACATGGACTATTTAAAGTAAGGTTTTTATTAAATGCATATGAGATATATAAAATAATATTTAATCTATATTTATAATATATATATATATATATATTCATTTAATTTATATTACTTCATGCAATACCATAAGAAAATGGAATCATCGTTCATCTGTATGTATGACCTACCGTATCCATGAATGGAGTATTTTGTTTAATGATTCAATATTATATACTTTATTATAAATATATATAATTAATATATTGGATATTTGAATAAATTATTAAATTTTTTAAATAATTAAATACTAATAAAAGTATGTGGATCAAGAATAATAATTCAAAATATATACCAAAATATATCAAAGAGGTTATTACATGAAACATATATTAAATTAAATTTAGTAATTATAGGTTACTATAATGATATAATAAAAATATATATGATATGATATTTAATAAAATGGTTTTTGGTATATTTTAAAAAAAATTTATCTTTTATTCATTAGGATTTGACATGTACTATTTAAGTAATGACTTTAGGTATGGGAATTTTATCTCACTGTTTATATCACTATGATTTATTCCATAATCACCAATAATTTATATTATGAGTTATATACACTAAAATATGACATGTTATATTACTAATATCAATTTTTCAGGTTATAAAAAGTTTCAATTGATTGTATTCTTTCATTGGGATTGTAATTCAAAAGTTACTCGAATAGTAAGGGGATTTCTAGTCTCGCTTTTATTTCTGCAAGTCTTATTCCATATTCCACAAAAAATCATTTTATGTGTTTTATAAAAATCCATTATATTTATTATTTTACTATTATACATTAATTTATTGGTATTTACATGTTCATTTGATTCTGTCTCTAACAAGGGGTTTAATAATTAACAAGTACCAAATCAGAAAAGTGGTTTATTTTTCCAAAATTCGTCTTCTTTGAGAGAGAAGACATGATATGAATTTATATTATTGTAAACATTGTATATAACACCCTTATGAATAATTTTTCATAAATATAATTGTAATATCCATTTCTTAATTTTGAATTTATTTTGTTCTATGATGGGGATTTTGATTCATAGTTACCAATGTTGAAATAATTTATTGCTCTAATGTCATCGTTGATCAGGATTGTTTATGATTATACTTCACTTAATGAAATATTATGATCCAATTTTAAATAAGTATAAATAATTTTCTAAAATAATTTTTATTAATTATATCATAACACAACTGTACTATTTTTCCACTATGTAGTAGTTAATATAACTAAAAATTCATTTTTATGAAAATCATATTTATGTCTCTATTCGATTAGAAATACATTTTATTTCAAAAAAATGTTTTCTAATGATTTTATAAAAAAAAAATTGTTATAATATGATTTATAAAAGATATTTTTACCCCTGTTTAACTTTATTATAAATATTTTTAAAAAAAGGATAATTCTTTTCATTTTTAGATCGAGGAACTTTTCAAAACATTTTATGGTGGAAAAAAATGTTCGGAATCAATCTAGCTATCCATAACAGAAAATTAATTTTATTGAGGTTATATCATTTTTCATGAAGGTTGTTTTAAAATAAAATGTTATAAAAAATATATTATATTTTTAAAATAAATTTTCGATGTGGAAAATATATTTTTCTCAAAAAAAATTAATGGTTTTTAATTCTTACATAATATTTTATAAATGTTTTTTTAGAAGAAATGAATTTTTAAAATGATTTTATAATTTCAATGAATTTTTACCTTTATAATGAAATTTTCAAGCTAATATTTTAATATCATTATAAATCTATGATGATATACTATAGAATAGTTTAATCATTGTTTGGGATATAATATAAGTATACTATTCATATTCTTTCACCAGATGGTTTATTTTTTTGTGAAACAATGTTTATGGAAACCATTTTTTACAATGAGTAAACCATGTTTGAAATACAATTTCATGAAACACATTTCATTTCCTATGGATAATATCTATGAAATGAAATTAACCATAACCCCATTTCCTCTTTTTCTGGTTAGGGGAAGCCAAATTTTTTTCTTACTCCAAAGGCCTCTTTTTTTCTTGGTATTGGGAGACCCATTAGACATCCCGATGGACTTAGGAGAAGTCGCGTGAATGCAAGGTATGAAATCCCATTTTTGGCCCAAAGGACCATTCAGTGAATAATAATTCTACACTACCAGGGCTGCAACAATAACTATTATAGTACAACCACCATTATCATGTCACTTATTCTACAGTACCTCCCTCTAATACATTACTACGATAGGACCTGATACCATGCATCTATAGTGCCCCGAAAATCCTCCCTTGTCAGGATAATATCATGGTTCTTTTTGATGCCATGAATGAGCCTTTACCACATTTGTAGAGGCTCATTTTTCATTAAAACCATTTCATTTCTAGGGGTTAATAATATTATAAACTAATAATTGTGTTTATGTGCTTTTGTGATGAGATGTGTGCTCTTTGTATATTATTAATCTCATTGTTCATTTCCTTTTCATATTTAACAGGGTAACATATATTGAACTAGGTAATAAAATTATAACTTATATAATGGGATAACCTATATAGTTCCAAGCAAGACATTACATATTATTAGATAGGGGTTCCTAGATATAACTGCGCACACCCATTACATCTTATATAATGTGGTGGCCTAGAATGTTATAGGTAATCAATAAAAATTTAAAACGTTATGTATCATTGATATTTCTTGTTAAACTATTTAAAATTATATTATGGGGTATCCCAGATATAATAATTTAATCCCATTACAAGGTATATGATGGGGAGTCACAGATAACACCAGGTAAGCCTTGTATAGATTAAATTATGGGTGTTACATATATCTCCATTCAATGATTTTTGTGGTCATTTATATCTCATTATTTATTGATGGGAACAATTTTATGGGCTATATCCACTATGGGATGATGGTATGACCACATCCACTATAAGGAATGGGAAGTGAATAGGGATTATGGTGTGTCCCTTCTAGTATGAGTTTCCCCATGATGTTCCTTTATATGTTTGGCAATGATCCTTGACATATAAAGAATGATTTTACATAATTGTGTGTATTCTAAAAATTATATTTCTTATTATTATGTCATTCATTCATGGATTAGGGTATCAATTACTTAATTATTACTGTCTTATGAACTACCATTAATTATTTCATTACTCTATAGTATAATCTTCAATGTCTATGATTTGACATTCTGATTTTATTACCATGTTCTCAAAACCTTGTCTTCATGTATTTCTTAAAAATCTCTTTTGTTTACCCATACAAAAAATTTGTTCTAATTCATTATTATGTGTCCTTTCCCTAGGTTATAAATAATAGTTTTATTTAGGAGTAAAAAACTATAAAATAATTAAAAGGGTTATTTAATATATTTCACTAATATTGATTAATTTATTCCCAGTTTCCAATGAAACTGATATATTATGGATCCCCGGAACGTACATTCATAATGTGTTTAATATTTATCTAAAATTATGTAATATCCTTTTATGTAAAGCCATGGTCTCTATAATTCATATCAATGTAATGGTTTAGTCTTAATTTGTAACAACGGTGAGAAAATATTAGTAATATTACTATAGATATTTCTAATAATAATTATAGGGATTTATATAAGGATAATAATAAGACTGAGGAATTTTTTAATAAAAATTCCAAATTTTTTTAGTAATTATAGCGTGGTTTACAAGAAAAGAAATCTATTTATAGATTCTACATGTTGATATCATGGGGGGAACAAATTATGTATTGAATGTGGAAATTAAGGACCCAATAAATTTAACTGATATGGGAAAATAAAATTTTCAACTATCAAAATATATGCAAATAATTCCCTCCCTAAGGTATAATCAACTATAAAATTTATTAAATGTGGAATGTTTTGGAATTATGAAAATAAATGACAATGGGGGAATCTCAATAAAGAAATATTCAAGGTTGTGTGGGTAATGGTCTTATAGATAATGATGAAGATTCCATGAGTGACACATGAAAGGTTTGTTATTTTCTAATAGTATTGTTTATAATCCTGATTAAATTGAGTAGAAATGATTCACATTTCATTTTTTTTGGAATTTAGTATTTCGGAATAAGGTAGTGGAGATTTGTTAATATTATAAGGAAGAGGTGGAATGATCAAATTATTATTGTATTTGATATCATTATTTATGTTATATGAATCAAGTAGAATATATGGATTGTTTGTAGTTGTTATTATTTAATGATTTTCAAGAATATGTTGAAAGTCACAGATATCCAGATAGTTTATTTAATAAAAAAGATATATTAAAGGAATGTAACCATTTACATTCTTTTTAGGATGGGGAAATTATTTTTATTATCAATAAAATGGTTATTATATAGAAAATTTAAATTATATATATTTTGTGACCTTATAAATGATAAATTATTTGTTGAATAAGTAGTTTATACTATCATTAGAAATGATAACATAATTTTTGTATTTATGAAATATATATAATAATATATTTAATAATAAAGCATTCATGATTTCAATATGGTGTTTTGTAAATTTCGGATATTACCATGTTTTCGAAGAATACCCGATGAATGTATTCACATGTTTTCTATTTGAAAACCGAGATTTATTTTATGATATATGGGGGATAATCCATAATATGATAATGGGAGAATTAGTTACCTTCCTTATGAATTCATTTTTTTTCATATTTGGAATGGGTTACTAGGATAACCATTAATGGAATATTTTATGTTAAAAATGATATGTGGTTTTAGAGATTAAATTATTATCTAAAAATATGAGGATTTATGCAAACTAGAAAAATTTTGTTAACCATTTTTTTGTGACGTGAAAAAAGGAACATGAAATCAATTATCTTTCATCTGCATGATCTGTTAATAAATCATGAATGGAAAATTCCACATCGTTTCATGGAGTTAAAGATAACGTGTACATATATCAAGGAAAAACCCAAGGGTAAGATTGTGAATATTAAAATAAATGAAACCATGTAACAATATTTCCTTATCTTGTGAGGTAGTAAATTAATTTATCAACTATAATAAAATGATATTGAAATTTATTTATCTAAATACATTCATTTCTATTGAACTGCTAGTCTTATAAATCATCAAATACATATCGTTTTTTGGCTCCTAACATTATGTTGATCATTAAATTTCTTGTGACCAATGATCATTCTCATTCTCTATAACTATTTATTCTTTTCATCAATGTCCAATATTCAATTACCACCAATTTAATCCAACATGGAAATAATGTTGTGAATTAATTTGGGTAACCATTATGTTTCCATAATTAATGTTTTAAATGTTGTCTTAGTATTGATTTATAATATGTGCGATTCAAGGAAATGATATTTCAAGTATTTGACCATTGATAACCCAAAAATATTATGCGGGGGAAATTCAATTTTCAGGGGGGGTGGTGAAATATGAGACCCTAAGATTTTGTAAAATATAAATATTGAATTAATTTAATATTTTTGATATTCTACATTTCACACAACAGTGAATATAGATTGTGTTATATGAAATTACTGAGTATCTCACTCATTTAATGCTAAGATATTTCAAGAATGAACTAAATAATTGACATATTATATTTTTTATTAAAAAAATATATTTAAATTACGTAACAAAAAATGATGTATTCCTCTAAAAAATGGAATTACCTGAAAGAATAAGTTTTACAAAACAACAATGTTATATTTATTTAATTACTAAAATAATAATTTATTTTGAACCTTGTAATTGGAATTGTAGTTATTAATATGAATAATTAAATTACGATAATATGTATTTCACTGTTATATAATAATTTTTTTGACCAAATAACTAGAATGGAAAACTAAATTGTTTTGGAAATATAGGAAATGATTTCCTGGAAAAAAATATTTATAAAATTTAACACAATTAACATCAATATATTAATTAAAAAAAATTAATAATTCTTTAATGAAATTAATATATAAATTATATTATGTTAATTAAAATATTTATCATACAAATTATGTTTTTCTATATAAGAGATTCAAATATATCTACGATTACACATAATGATATATGTTTTTCTCTAAAAGACACTCTTACACCATTTTAACGAATAACATAATGTAAATATAGTTTTTATACAATTATAAATTTCATCTAAAAAACAATGTTTATTTTTCAAATGGGAGTATCCGAATTTATATTCTGGGATTTTCATGTATTTTTAAAAAAAGTATCATTTTCATATGAATAGTTAATGACAGTAAATTCTAGTTGAAAAAATCATTTTCATCTAATTAATTTAAACAGTAAAATTATTTTATGAATTGTTTTTAGATTATGCTTAGAAAAATTATTATTATATTAATACAATCTATGAAACTTATATCAATTTCACAATGAAATTAGTTATAATAACATTATAAATGTTTGGTCATTTTTAAATTAAAAAGTTATTTCTCAGAAGGCCAGTAGGTGTAATTTTAATGTAAATTAATCTTTTTATATGTTTAGAATTTGGAAAAATGGAATAAATATTTGGAATTATAAAAATTTATAATATATAGTAAGGTAAAAATTGCTATCAATAAAAAATACTACTAAAATTAATAAAAAATAGTTACAATGATTAATGTTAAAACGAGATTACATAGTGGTAAGACATTAACTAATGTGGCTAATTTCATTAAAACATGTCCAGATTCCATTTTTGGCCATTTCATGACCTAAAAAATATTTTATCAAGAATGGAGCAGTATTGTAGGAAAATTATGTAAGGGGGACATCTTAATAATTTCTATAATTTTATATTTACACGAATGCCACTCCAAATCCCCAATATAAGGGAACTCACACCCGATCACTTATTGACACCTATAAAAACTTTTATCTAATAATAATTTTATTAATTAATATCCCAACATACATTATCTCATCCTAGTATCCCAACTATTGGTAGAAAGACTACCCTGTTAATCGTTTGGTGTATACCAAAAGGAATTACACAAGGAAGATGAAACATTCCTCAACAAGGACTTTTTTATATTATTTATACACCCACTCAACTATTATTATTTAATTATTTTCTAATATCTAAACTACAATCAATATACTTCATTGTTTTTTTGTTATTGTTTTGACATACTCCTACAGAAACATCCACCAAATGGGACCGACAATCATTGTTCATGTGTATGGTAGACTGCCTCCTCGCGGACGGATGTTCTTTGTTTTTAAATTACCACCTTTTAATAATGAGAATAATGAAAAAATTAATATTTTTACATGATATATATTTTATTTAGTTTTTTAGTACTAATTAAATTATTATTTAACAGATACATTTATTCTTCACAATTTTTTGTAATATATTTACAATGTTGGTGGATGTATTGACTAACAAATCCTTAATGTGATGTGGTCCATTCACAATTTTCATGGGATGTATTACTGAAAGAGTTAGAAAATGTATATGATATATATAAAATAATAATTATACGCTAATGTTAACTTATATATATATGTTCCATTTACATTCTATATTTCAATACACTATGAAGATAAATATAATGTTCATGTATATGTATGGCCTACCGTCTACATGAATGATATATTCCAATTCATATTTGTATAATATAAAGATTAATATAAATAAAATTATAATCAATATATATAATAATTACATTTGGTATTAAATTATTTAAATATTTAAATCATAATCTATGTAATATGATCATTAATAACAAGTTAAACATATAAAAAACAAAGTGGTTATTATCCAAATGGAATATTTAACAAATAATTTTAATAATAAAGTAATATAGAGTCATAATAAAATAATATATTGTATTATAGATAATGATATGGTGATATAGTAGATGTATAATAATCTGATATTTCTATTATAAGAGTATTTAATGTTCATGAAGAAATTCAAGACTTGATGTAAGGGAATTCCATCTCAATTATTATATCTATGAGATACATGCCATATTTACCACTTATTTATTATAAGTGTTTATATATATACGTGTAAAATTTTATATAATTATTTTAAAATATTTAATGATATTAAAATTTTAAATTAATGTTATTCGTTAATGGGGATCATGATTCAAAATTTTCTCAATTAGCAAGGTGATTTCTAGTCTCACATTTATTTCTACGAGACATATGACATATTCCAAAGTTGTTCATTTTTATGGTGTATAAATGTCTCCTAAATGTCTTATATGAGTATTATAATTAAATTTATGGGTATTTACCTTTCCATTTATTTTATATCTTACTTTTTTTATTTAAAATCAAACACTACCAAATGTGAAAATTAATTTTTTCATAATTTTATTTTATTGAGACATAATCCAAGGTATGAACTTATATTCATCAATGAGGATTATATACAGCCCAGGAACATTATATGTCATTAATATATCGGTTTCAAAAATATTTTATGACCAACTTAGTTTTATTAATTATTGGGCATTACGATCAAATGTTACAATAGAGATAATCATTTATTTCATTAATCCTATCAGTTATTGATACTATTTATTATTATTCATCCATTGAGAAAATCATATTAATATAGATGAAGTTATATAATAAACTTTAATATAATATCAATAATAAAGATATATTCAAGTAATTTTCCCACTTTAAATATCATTAATACTTAATATAATTAAGAATTAAATTTAATGAAAGTATGACCTTTTCTCTTTCTTTTGATGGAAATATATGTTATTTCAAAACCATGTTCTCTAAAAATGATTTCCAAAATGTTAAAATATTATAATATTATCATTATAATACGTTTTTAAATATGTTATACAATATTCAAATTTTTTTCAAAAATGAAACATCATGCCATTTTCCAATCGAGGATCATTCCTAAAATTTTTACTTCATAAAATGAATGTTATGTATGTATGGATTTATCTACCATGATGAAAACCATATAATTACATCTTCTTTTATAAATTTCCAATGTTTTTTCAATGAAAATGTTTTACCAAATGTTTTATTTTTTGAACAGATATTTTCAAATTTGAATGGATATTTTCCTCATGAAATATATTAACTAATTTTTTAAGCTTACTTCAAAGGTTTTCTACGAGGTTTGCAATGAATATAGATTATAATTTTTTATGATTATCAAAATAAGGTTATTTTACTTAAGAAAAATTGTAATATTTCAAAATACATCTCAATATATGATAAAAAACATTGATATAGTTTATGATTTACTAGGGTCCCTATTTTTTTCGTTCTCTGAATGGTTTATATTTTAATGGAATGTTAATTATTGGACACATTTATTTTCCACGAGTGAACCATTTTTCAATGATATTGTTATGAAACCAATTTATTTTACTTAGATTAATCACACTTCAAATAGAATTACATGAAAACCATTTATGTTCCATGTTTTAATAAAGACTTAAATAATAAATGTGTTTATTTGTTTTTATGATGACATGCTATCTCATTAAACATTATTCATGTTGTGGTTCATGGACATTACATAAAAAATGGGATAAACTAAATTGTGAAAGGTCCAACCATTTCAACATATACAATGGGGTGGAACAGATTGTTAGGGGTAAGACACTATGCCTTATATGATGTAGAGACATAAATAACTAAAATAAATCCCATTACATCTTATACAATATGGAATAAGAGATACTACTGTTTAATCCCATTAATGAATATAATATTTGGTGGCACCGATAGAATAGCGTAATCCTATTATATCTTATATGATGTGGTGTCATAAATAGTAATAAGAAACCCATTATTGATTATATAATGTGGTGTCCCATACAACACTGGTTAATAATGTTATAGCATAAACAAAGAGTGGGACCTACATATCCTTCCAAGTCAGTAGGTAAATATTTATATTAAAAAAAATATGTGATCATGTTAGTTATATTAATCTAAAATGGGATCAATGAATAACCAGATCCACTATAAAAAAGGGCTATAACTTGGGATGGTGGTGTGTCCCATCGGGTATGTGTATCCTATATTAATCTCACTGATATGTTTTGGAAAATATCCTTGACATATAATGAATGATTTTACATTGTTATGTGTAAGAAAAAAATTCTATATATTATTATTATGTAATTATTTCAGGAATTGTTATATAGATTAACATATAATTCTTATCTTATATACTACCATCCCATACTATATAACTATTAATTTTTTTATTGATATTCCCGATCTGATATTTTAATGTCCTGTTCATGTTTCCATGCACTCATGTTTAAGATCATGCTTACACATATCCTTTTTTAATGTTACGAATCCTTTGTCATCATCCTTTATTATGTATCCATTCACATATTGTAAAGAAATGTTTTAGGTAGGTGAACTAAAAATGGATGATCATTTCATGAGGCATACCAGATATTTTACAAAATTAAGAAAAATTTGTTCTCTAATTCTAGAGACACTACATTTTTATGGTCCTTGGGAATTTAATTTGGTAATGTGATGAATATTAATCTAAAATGGTGTAATATCATTTTATGTTAAGAATGGGTCACTATAATAAAAATTACTATTGTGTTTGTAAAGGTGAATTGGAAAACCATGTACTCATATAAGTTGTATCTACTCCGAAACATTATGCATGGTATGCATGATAGTCTAACATGCACATGAAGGAAGCATCCACAAAAATTGATTTCAAAGAAAATTAACACTGCTCCATGTCAGTTTAGAGTGTTATTTATAGGAGGACATTTATACTGGTTTGTAACCATAAGCTAGTTTAATTGGAGGAAATCATTTCAAAATATGAGTGTATTATATACCTTCATGGAAAAAAGGACTCGTGAACCCCTAGGAAATGCGTTGGGTCATATAAAGTCATTTTTCACAGAGTATAATAATTGATTCATTATTTATTGTTGTAACATCACAAGATTCCCTGGAACGCTTCATTTTATACAATTCAATATCATGTGCTTCCCAAAAAACCAAGTTTGAGTATACCATAATCAATCAAACTATCCATTTAAAAAATGTTATGAATAGTATTAAAAAAATACGATTGTTTTTTTAAATTTTAAAAATAGAATTAATTTTTTAATTTGGATCATCATATTTTATTAGAATGATTTTTGGTATTTGTATGAAAATTTTCAATTTTTGATGAATAGTAAAAAATAGACCGTTGTTGTTAAATCTCCAAATTATCATTTAAATAAAAATTTTCCCCCAAATTTATTTTATCATAAAAATAGATAAATAAAATATATATTATGAAATTATAGTTCTTTAGAATAATTTTATAATATAAGTACATATAATTTTTTTTTAATCTTTCGACGTCTCTTTTACCCACCTTCTAGCCACATCTACGGGATTTTCGTTAAACGTACTTTTAACACTTCTATGAATTAAATATGAAAATAAGGATAAAAAATTGATGCAATCATTATGAATCATGTGGTCTAAAAGGTTCTATATAATTATTTCAATTTAATAGTATCATTTGGTATTATTTTACCACAGGTAATGATAAATATATTAATTAAAGGTAATGATAATGTTATAATAATATAATATCACAATGACACTTTTCATTATTTCATATGATCAGTGTTTTTAAAAACAAATAAACGTTACTTCAAAAATATATTCTTCTTTATTTCACTTGTGTTAGATTATAAAATGTATTATAATTTATTTAAATAACTGTTAAAAATGTAATTTCCAAATTTCAATAACTATATCATTTTTTATACGAGGTAATAAAAGTGATATTTTCAAATATAAATATTTATTAGAAATAGAAAATATTTATATAAATAAATGTAATTTATTTATAAATTTAGAAAATATTTAATAAAATTAAGATTGAGATAATCATGACACAATAATTTAATTATTAATGGAAAAATCAATTAAAAGAATTCAAAAAATTTAAAATAAATATAATTTCACATAAGTAGTAACATAAGATAATTTTATAAATAACATAGACATTTTATTAAACTATTTTAATTATTAATTCTAATTTAACATTTTGGATTGATTTTCTTAAATATAAATGGTGAATAAAATTAAAATTGACATATATGATACTTTAAAATGATTAATATTTAATTAAATGATATAAAATTTCAAAAATCAATGTTTTTGTAAAATAAGAAGGATAATGTAAAATATATTACAAATGATCCAATTTTTTTGGTTTTTGAAATTTGTTATACCTATATTGAAACTATATTATAAATGGACATGTAATCACTATTACACTTGAACTGTTTAAATAAGGGTTCAAACAAAAAGTGAAGTTTAATTTTGGGATCTAATCATTTTTTTAAAAATATTTTTGAAATTATCTATTCACATCCTAAAATTATAATCTATATAAATAAATTTTATGATATTTGAAACTAAAAAACAATTTTTAATAATGTAATTGTTATGTAGATCCCAAAAGTACCCTTCCCCCTCATACAACTGATCACATATCCAAATACATTATTAACATATCTAAAGACCTTTTTCTAGTCCAAACACTAAAAAGTGTTCATAAAAACATTTCAAAAGTCATCCTAGAGACCATAATTTTTTCAAAAATCAATCCAAATGAGTCCTTTTGTATGAATCTATAGAAGATACTCAAATAAGAGGTAATTGATTTACCAATTCCAATCAAATTCATTTCTTCTTTTACATACTACTCCTAGGTTTAGTCCATAACAAAGTAATAAATCATGTATCATATACAATATTATATGCTATTATGATTATGGGACAACCATATTCGTCCTTTTATCTATCTTAAAAATTACAATATCAATATGTCTGCATACATATGACTTACAATATCCTCACCGTGGAATAATTTTTTTCCAATAATAATATATTTAGGTTAGTATAATTTTGAATATAATGGATATATATAATGAATATAAAATTATATATATATATATATATTTATATTAATGAATAAACTATCAAATTCATTACTACGTAACCAACAAGGCAATGATACCATCGCTTGTCCGTACGTATGACATACCGTTTTCACGACATGGTGAGATTCATTATCCAATTCAACAATTCAAGAACGATTAATACATTTATATGATGGGTAAAAATAGTTATTATGATCTCTAAATCTAAATTTATATGAATAAAATACATTAAAAGAATATAAAACATGACTTACACAATAAAAAAGGCGTAAGAAAACAAAGAAACTAACACTCGAATCAATGGTAAGAAAAAATAATATTAAAAAATGATATAGAGGATAATATATGATATCATAAATATTAATATCGTTATGGAGTTGTTTATTATAATCTTTCATCCATTATATAAGAGTTTAACACACCAACAACTAAAGTAAATTATAATTTAAGGGTTAATTTCACATCCTCATTTTTATTTGATGTGGTTTATACAAAAGTATATACAAGGACATCTTTATAATAAATGTCCTTGTTTCTTAAAATGTTTTTAAAAATATTATTAATAATTTATTAACGACATTTTTACCCATTTTTTTGTTTTTATTTTTTTTAAAATAATCATTCTATCATTTTCTATATGAGGAATTTTTGACCGTAGTCGATAATGTAAGGAATGTAAGTTTTTAACTTATACAACATGTGAGGATATTTTTCACCATTAAGATTCCTTAACATTTTATATCCTCCCTTATAATAATATATGGTAATTTTTATTAAAAATTTATTATTTTATAATATCAGGACTTTTAAATAATTTTATATTAAGAAGGGATGTTTCCCTAAAAATGCTTAATGAATTTTGGATTATTTTCATCGATTTCTACATCCATTATTGGATTTTATGCATAATTTAGGATAATGTATTATAATAAAATCTTACATATTAGATTGAAGTGATTATGAAATATTTCAACATGGATGTTCTATTTTTGATACCATTCATGTTTTAAAGTAAAAATATTATCATTTCATATGTTAGTATTAATACAAATGTTTAACCTATGTCTACCCCTTTTATTATTTGATTTCATTGGACTTTGTAAGTGATCGATGGGGGATACTATAGAACCTCGTTTAATTGGAAGGTATAATGATAAAAAACGGTGTCCATGATATATGCATTGGTGGTATTATTATTAATGGTCTCGACATGAGGTGTGGATGTTATGCTAGTGATGTTTGAAATTATGCATTTCCTCATTATGATAATAGTTATTGATATTACATTATATTACTAGACTTGTATAATATCAATGAAATTTTTTTTATTGATTTATTTGAATTGTTATTCCTGAATTATGATAAATAAAATTTTTAAAATGCTAGTGTTTTAGTTTTATACATTTCCATTATGGTTTATGCTTATCTAAGATTTCTTCTAAAATATAATTTACCATTACTGAGCATATGGTAGCACACATATATTTTGTTTAATTTTTCCATTGGATGATAAATATTATATTATGATAGACTAGATGGGAATGTATGAGGGATATTAGTGCATTCAATGGAGAAATTGTATTATTTTATATTTCAAGATGTACTATAAAACATACATTTGTAATTTGTTTCTCTAAGGCTAGTAACTAAATCGATCCTCAGTATTCAAATTATTATGATCATTCCAATGAAATAAATCAATGCACTAAATCTAGAAAACTGGGGTTGGGGTGTTATAATTACTTTCAGAGAAAGTATATTAAAATATATGGAAAATATATTTAAAAATACATTAATTAATGAACATTACCCTAAGAAAGAGTTTGAGGATATATATGTAACAGCCCAAGATTTTATAAAAAAATATTCTTTTTAATTTTATTAATGTCTTGTGTTGTATGCTACACCAAAAAGAGCTTGCACAACACGCATCCTTGTCTTCCCTTGCATTACACGCAATCGCGACCTTCCTCGATAGCGTGTGTAATACGCAATACCGAGTTTCACTAAACAACGATGTGCTATTAAAATATTATTAAAACTAGCCGTTATGAATAGTAATAACCACTTTTTAAAATTCTGTAAATCTTATTTTTCAAAATGAACTTCATTCTTGGATTCGGAGTATCGAATTTAGCCTAAGGTGAAATTTTGGTACTTTTCAGATAACTTTCAAATTCTGATGAATAGTGAAAATTACTAAATTATAATTAAAAACAACTTTTTTTAATCGAAATAATTAATAGTGATAAATTATTAATTGAGTGGTTTTAAAGTATATTTAGAATATATTTTTACAATTTAATACAATGTTGTTCATTGGTTGTAATTTCACATTTAAACCAGGCATAATCAAGTGTCAATCTTTTGATATATATTGTTTCCTAAAAACACGCTATTTATTTTAACAGCGGGATTTAATTATAAAATTAATTAATGCAGCTTCTATGTTATGAATTTGGTAAAATAGATTTCATTTTTGAAATCGGAATATGAAATATAGCTTAGGATGAAATTTTGGCATTGTTCTGAAAAACATCAATTTTTGATGAATAGTGAAACTACTAAGTGGTAGGTTAGAAACTGAATTTTGTATAAAAATTAATTTTACCGCTTCTGTGAATGGAATTTCGAAAATCCGAGAGACACGGTTAATATCAAGGACTAAAATGTGGTTCAATGAGATGAAAATAATTTTTTGGTGAATAGTAACTTTTTACTTTTTTTACCGCGGTTAATAGTAAATAGGGTAACTAAGGGTAAATATGATATTAATATTACCCTAACACATGTCCTAATTCTATTGGAAAAGTGTAATTCGACCAAAAACAAACTTAGGAATAAAATATGACCATTTAGGCCCACTTGGATTAGATTAGGACATTTATTATTAATTTATTTAAAGAAAGGTTAAAATTGTTAAAATCAAAGTTTAATAAGTAAAGCATTTTTAATATGGGGTTATACATAGGATAAATTCGATTGTAAATATTCATTAGAAAGATAAAAAGATTTCCTACATGATGGTATTTTATTTGTAATTTTTAGAAATCAAATAATTTAATTTATTTACGACACAACGATGATGCAGTAATTATCTTATTAATGAAATATTGACATAATTGATGTTATAAACACCAAAATAAATGTAATTTGAGATTTTTTATGAATTCAACTAATTTTCTAGGTTACTATGATATATTAATGTTGATTTAATCAACTTTGTTCGAACATTTAATTCTGTTATGACTTTCACAAAAATCATATATCAAATAGTGTCAAAATTGACAGAAAATAGTTTTTAAATCAAATATTATATTATTAATTGTTATTGTATTCCTAAAAATCTAAGGTTCGGAAAAATGACTTAGATAAGAATATATATATTAATAATAAACAATTTGGGGTTCGTTTGGCATGTTATAGTAAGTGTATTAACCATATAGTGAAAGAAAACAAAAAGACATGGTAAAAGTTAAATTATTTAACTTAGAGTTAAATCTAATTGATAAGGTTAAAATAATATCCTAAACTTGTCTAAATTCTATTGGTTGATAGGATTTCGACCCATCCCCACTTTAGCTTCGAAATAAGACCCTTTGGAACCATTATAAACCGATTTTGACTTTAATATAAAATAATATTTTGAGATATTCCTAAGGTGCCCCTCTCCTCCCCTATAAAAGGACACCTCCTCCCCCTCCTCCTCACACCAATTTGAGCACTCAAGCTCGGCCAACCCCTGCCAAAATCTCTTCTCCACTTCCCTAGCAACATCCTAGAGGTTCCGGTCTTCCTCAAAGACCAATTCTAGTGCCCTAAGAGGAGGTCTCAAAGAGGCACTTCAAAGAAGAGGAGGTTCGGACACTTACAAAGCAAGTCGGACCTAAGGTAAGGGAAATATCACAATCTCATTTTTATCCGAGATTGTTTATTCGTAAGTATTTACTGGGGTGTATTTTATCATCCACATCCATGTTTCATAAATGTGTAATATTATTTCCATCCACCTACAATTGTTTAAATCCATTTTTACCCTTCGGGAAGTTTTTAGTAAAAGAAATGAAAGGAATGTTTTGTCGTTTTTTGTACGAGGTACTTTTTGAATTTTCCGACAAAAGTACGAAGAATGTTTTTTTTAACTTATACGGCACGAACGTATTTTTACTGTTTTATAAAGCCTTATTTTCATGAAGCTTCCTCTAAAATATTTCATGACTATTTTCAATAAAATCTCTTTCTTTTAAAATTGCATGATGTTTTGTGAAAAGAAATTGATTTTGAAGAAGAAAGGATATTTTCCTCAAGAATTCAATTCAAGTGTATTATCAAAATTATTTTCCATCTAATATAATAAAGGGTTCTGTTTCTATCCATATTTTTACATTGATTTGACTATGTTGTGATGGAATTATGTTTATGAATTCATTTATCTTATATGAATGGTTTTATGATGTCATGTTGTTTAAGAATCCCATTTTTATTACATGGGTTACGCTATGATGTATGGTTTATGATTATGTGGCACACATAAGAAAGGATTCATTATAAGATGGGTGGGACCTATATCTCCCTCCAATGCATTGGGTAAAGATTTTATATCTCATGAGATAGACATGGCTGAAATGGTAGGTTATACCGGTTCAGTGAAACAGGACTGAAACGAGGGTTACTCGATTCAGAAAGGGACTTTGTCCACTAAGATAGTCTTGGCACTGAGTCATGACTAACAAGAAATGATTTTCCATGATTATGTGTGCATGCCACAAAGTTTCAAGTTTCATGTTATGATTATGGTGATCTTATTTTCACTTCTATGATTTGTTCCATGTTAAGATATTATGATCTCTTTTGCAGGTTATGATTTTCAAAAAGATATGATATGATTTTTATTTCTTTTGTATACCCTTACTGAGCATTTGAGCTCACCCTTTTTTGTTTTCTTTTCCCCAGGATATAATGAAAGGTTTTAGGTAAAAAAAAGGGATGACCTTTATGGGAGATATTGAAGAACTTTCACCACGATTAGAAGATTACGTTCCGAGTTTCCAAAGACACTAAACTATTACGATCCTTGTGTGTGTGTGTTTTTGTTATGTACTAAGTATTCCGCAAATGTAATGTAATGTCCATGTACATCATGATTCGGGTCTCTACAGTTGGTATCAGAGGAAAGGTTTAGTCAACCTTTGGAAACTAGGATGCGAAAACGTTAGTGAGATCCCTAGAGATATTTCTAAGGTATGTCTAGGGATGTCTCTAAGGTTAAATATACGTATAGGTTATAGTCCTAGAATTGCTCTAACGATCTTAGAATTTAACCTAAGATGTTAGATATTGAGGGTACTACCCCTTTATTATGTTGTTTTCCCTAGCAAGATTTTTGCCTCTCACACTATTCTTTTGGGGTTTTAGACGATGGCTGGAACCCGAAGGAACCGTGTTGATCAATGCAATGGACAATGCAATGATTGTCCCCCTGAGCAACCAAACGATATGGGAGCTGGAATGCAAAATCTTGTAGCCATGCTCACACAACTTTCTCAAGCTATGAATCATGCAGGACTTCCAAACGAGCAAAGGAAGGAGCAACATTCTGTTGAATCCTTCATGAGGCAGCGTCCGCCTTCTTTCAGTGGGTCTACTGATCCATTAGTTGCTGAACAATGGATTAGTACTACTGAAAAGATATTTTCAGTTCTTCAATGTTCTGAACATGATAAAGTCATCTTAGCAGTATATCGTTTGGAAGGTGAAGCTGATCAATGGTGGAATCTTATCAAGAATACGAGGCCAAGAGATGAAATTGAGTAAATGGAATGGGACGAGTTCAAGAACTTGTTTTTCAGTAAGTACTTCCCTCGTATTCTTCGAACAAAGATGGAGAAAGATTTTCTTGAACTGAAGAAAAGGGACGATGAATCTGTTGGTACCTATGAAGCAAATTTTACAAGACTTGCAAGGTATGCTTCTGGTATTATCATCCAACCTGAAAGTAAAGTTGATCGATTTTTCAGTGGCTTAAAACCAAGTCTTCGAAGGGAATTAGCTATAAGAGACTTCAGTAGCTATGAAGAAATTGTGCGTTGTGCTATTAAGGTAGAAATGGAAGTTGGTGTTACATATCCATCTCATGGTTTTGACAAGAAACGAAAGATGGAGTTCAAGGAGAAATCTCAGAATAATGGTGAAAAGAAGATGAATGTTTCCTTATGCACAAAGTGTGGAAAGAAGCATGGTGGAGATTGTCTTAAAGGGACTAGAAAATGTTTTAAGTGTGGAAAAGAAGGTCATCGAGCAGCTGAGTGTCGAAGTAATGGAAAAAGGGTTTCTAATGATGTGAATAAAGCAAACACTGCAGAAAACGCACCACCAACACTTCAATGCTTCAAGTGCAAGGAAATGGGGCATTATGCTAATAATTGCCCTAATCCAAGGGTTAGTGATGATCAACATGAGCAACCACTGAAGGCAAAGGACAAAGGGAAATCACATGCGATCACTATTGGCAATGTTGAATATGACAATGATGTGGTGGAATGATTAAGTGTTTATGTAATGGGATTCCAAAATAATGTTGTATTGCAATATTTATTGATGTGATATTCAAAGTGATTGAGATACTTTTTGGAAATAAGATGTTATGCGCATAATGAAGACGAGAAAATGAAATGTTTAATAGTATTCATGAGCTCATGATTGATATAAGGACTAAGTGATATCATGGTTTGAGTATATAGAATTTTGAGGATTTTGGTAAGTGGAAAGTGTTAACTTTTAACTGCACTCATGTTTTCACTAAGGTATTCAAGAGAATACATGATTAAGGACTTTGAATGTTTGGAATGTGACCAACAAGACATATCTTATGATATGTGGGGATCAACGACAGTATTAAATCTCTGGTAATCGTTGTCACTATATTATGAGAGTGGACTGCAGTATTATGTATAAGCCTAAAGATTAGACTGGATTACGTTGGACATAAGTTAGTATTGTTTAAGGATAGAAGATTTTCGATATTATTGATGGGATGTTATAGTAACGTAGTTTTAGAAAAAGGACAACCTGCAGGACGGGCGACAGCCCATCGCTTCGGACAAGGCTGTAGGAATCGAACCCACAACCGAAGTGTGACTGGCCTTTATCGCCTACCACTGGCCTACAGGAAGTCCCTATTTAGTAGAAACTAGTTTTATTATATTAAGCAGTATGATATATGAAGTATAAGTCCATTTTAGGAACCATATATGATTAATCTCACTATAGATCGATTTATGCATATAATTTTTGCTAACCTTTTGTTTGAGACAGATGGAATGACCCGTCATTCTATCACATGATCTGCTAACACTTCACGAATAACAAATTCAACTTCATTTATTTAAGATATGAAGTGGAAATTGTTCAAGGCACGAACAACAGTGAGATTGTACCAAAAGAAAGTAAGTATTTATTCTAATTCAAAATTTCAACTTTAGGGGAAATGATCTTGAAAACCAAAAATGTTGTCCTAATGATCTTATACCTGATGAATCAGATGGTACCTTATATCATCACAAATCTATGGATTTGTGATTACTGGCTTTTCCATAGCCATGTTCTCTACCACTCTCCATCAGAACATGATGGTTAGATGTCTCTTCCATATCCATATTTTCACCTATGTGGAAACCCAATGATTAGTTTTTTTGGGTAACCGTTACGTTTCATATTTTTTTTTAAAGATTGGTTTTGATATTCCTTTTTACGATGTGGGTTTCTATTAAAGAAACTTTCAAATAGTAAACCATTTATAACCCCGACGAATTTCGAGGGTGAAATTCATTTTAAGGGGGGTAGAATGTAACAGCCCAAGATTTTATAAAAAAATATTCTTTTTAATTTTATTAATGTCTTGTGTTGTATGCTACACCAAAAAGAGCTTGCACAACACGCATCCTTGTCTTCCCTTGCATTACACGCAATCGCGACCTTCCTCGATAGCGTGTGTAATACGCAATACCGAGTTTCACTAAACAACGATGTGCTATTAAAATATTATTAAAACTAGCCGTTATGAATAGTAATAACCACTTTTTAAAATTCTGTAAATCTTATTTTTCAAAATGAACTTCATTCTTGGATTCGGAGTATCGAATTTAGCCTAAGGTGAAATTTTGGTACTTTTCAGATAACTTTCAAATTCTGATGAATAGTGAAAATTACTAAATTATAATTAAAAACAACTTTTTTTAATCGAAATAATTAATAGTGATAAATTATTAATTGAGTGGTTTTAAAGTATATTTAGAATATATTTTTACAATTTAATACAATGATGTTCATTGGTTGTAATTTCACATTTAAACCAGACATAATCAAGTGTCAATCTTTTGATATATATTGTTTCCTAAAAACACGCTATTTATTTTAACAGCGGGATTTAATTATAAAATTAATTAATGCAACTTCTATGTTATGAATTTGGTAAAATAGATTTCATTTTTGAAATCGGAATATGAAATATAGCTTAGGATGAAATTTTGGCATTGTTCTGAAAAACATCAATTTTTGATGAATAGTGAAACTACTAAGTGGTAGGTTAGAAACTGAATTTTGTATAAAACTTAATTTTACCGCTTCTGTGAATGGAATTTCGAAAATCCGAGAGACACGGTTAATATCAAGGACTAAAATGTGGTTCAATGAGATGAAAATAATTTTTTGGTGAATAGTAACTTTTTACTTTTTTTACCGCGGTTAATAGTAAATAGGGTAACTAAGGGTAAATATGATATTAATATTACCCTAACACATGTCCTAATTCTATTGGACAAGTGTAATTCGACCACAAACAAACTTAGGAATAAAATATGACCATTTAGGCCCACTTGGATTAGATTAGGACATTTATTATTAATTTATTTAAAGAAAGGTTAAAATTGTTAAAATCAAAGTTTAATAAGTAAAGCATTTTTAATATGGGGTTATACATAAGATAAATTCGATTGTAAATATTCATTAGAAAGATAAAAATATTTCCTACATGATGGTATTTTATTTGTAATTTTTAGACATCAAATAATTTAATTTATTTACGACACAACAATGATGCAGTAATTATCTTATTAATGAAATATTGACATAATTGATGTTATAAACACCAAAATAAATGTAATTTGAGATTTTTTATGAATTCAACTAATTTTCTAGGTTACTATGATATATTAATGTTGATTTAATCAACTTTCTTCGAACATTTAATTCTGTTATGACTTTCACAAAAATCATATATCAAATAGTGTCAAAATTGACACAAAATAGTTTTTAAATCAAATATTATATTATTAATTGTTATTGTATTCCTAAAAATCTAAGGTTCGGCCAAATGACTTAGATAAGAATATATATATTAATAATAAACAATTTGGGGTTCGTTTGGCATGTTATAGTAAGTGTATTAACCATATAGTGAAAGAAAACAAAAAGACATGGTAAAAGTTAAATTATTTAACTTAGAGTTAAATCTAATTGATAAGGTTAAAATAATATCCTAAACTTGTCTAAATTCTATTGGTTGATAGGATTTCGACCCATCCCCACTTTAGCTTCGAAATAAGACCCTTTGGAACCATTATAAACCTATTTTGACTTTAATATAAAATAATATTTTGAGATATTCCTAAGGTGCCCCTCTCCTCCCCTATAAAAGGACACCTCCTCCCCCTCCTCCTCACACCAATTTGAGCACTAAAGCTCGGCCAACCCCTGCCAAAATCTCTTCTCCACTTCCCTAGCAACATCCTAGAGGTTCCGGTCTTCCTCAAAGACCAATTCTAGTGCCCTAAGAGGAGGTATCAAAGAGGCACTTCAAAGAAGAGGAGGTTCGGACACTTACAAAGCAAGTCGGACCTAAGGTAAGGGAAATATCACAATCTCATTTTTATCCGAGATTGTTTATTCGTAAGTATTTACTAGGGTGTATTTTATCATCCACATCCATGTTTCATAAATGTGTAATATTATTTCCATCCACCTACAATTGTTTAAATCCATTTTTACCCTTCGGGAAGTTTTTAGTAAAAGAAATGAAAGGAATGTTTTGTCGTTTTTTGTACGAGGTACTTTTTGACTTTTCCGACAAAAGTACGAAGAATGTTTTTTTTAACTTATATGGCACGAACGTATTTTTACTGTTTTATAAAGCCTTATTTTCATGAAGATTCCTCTAAAATATTTCATGACTATTTTCAATAAAATCTCTTTCTTTTAAAATTGCATGATGTTTTGTGAAAAGAAATTGATTTTGAAGAAGAAAGGATATTTTCCTCAAGAATTCAATTCAAGTGTATTATCAAAATTATTTTCCATCTAAGACAATAAAGGGTTCTGTTTCTATCCATATTTTTACATTGATTTGACTATGTTGTGATGGAATTATGTTTATGAATTCCTTTATCTTATATGAATGGTTTTATGATGTCATGTTGTTTAAGAATCCCATTTTTATTACATGGGTTACGCTATGATGTATGGTTTATGATTATGTGGCACACATAAGAAAGGATTCATTATAAGATGGGTGGGACCTATATCTCCCTCCAATGCATTGGGTAAAGATTTTATATCTCATGAGATAGACATGGCTGAAATGGTAGGTTATACCGGTTCAGTGAAACAGGACTGAAACGAGGGTTACTCGATTCAGAAAGGGACTTTGTCCACTAAGATAGTCTTGGCAATGAGTCATGACTAACAAGAAATGATTTTCCATGATTATGTGTGCATGCCACAAAGTTTCAGGTTTCATGTTATGATTATGGTGATCTTATTTTCACTTCTATGATTTGTTCCATGTTAAGATATTATGATCTCTTTTGCAGGTTATGATTTTCAAAAAGATATGATATGATTTTTATTTCTTTTGTATACCCTTACTGAGCATTTGAGCTCACCCTTTTATGTTTTCTTTTCCCCAGGATATAATGAAAGGTTTTAGGTAAAAAAAGGGATGACCTTTATGGGAGATATTGAAGAACTTTCACCACGATTAGAAGATTACGTTCCGAGTTTCCAAAGACACTAAAGTATTTCGATCCTTGTGTGTGTGTGTTTTTGTTATGTACTAAGTATTCCGCAAATGTAATGTAATGTCCATGTACATCAGGATTCGGGTCTCTACAATATATATAAGAAGATCCCAATGTTTTGGTAATATAGATATTATGATTTCATTCCTAGAAGATAAATCTATTTTCAAGATAATAAATGTCTAAATGGTTCTAGAATTGATGTACAAAGGAGTAATAACCCCAAAAAGATGTTCTAGGATTGAATCTAGGATTCCTGGTACATGACAACATTCCCTACTCCATGCCTGGTTTGACCCTTATGGGGGATATTATTAAGATAATTCAAATTTTCATTACATACCTTTACCATGGAAATAATATTAAATATGTCCCAAAATAAATACTTTTTATGATTATGGATTAGATATTCATAAATTTTACAATTTATGTTAGTTATATTTCTATTTTGGAATTATTAATTATAATTCACAATCTAATCATGTGTGTGAATGTTTTTATAAATGGATCTTATTTGATAGAACAAAAATGTTTTATTGGATGTAATCCAGGATGGGATTTCCCTTGTATGAATTATAATAATATTAGACCTGGTGATACAACTAGTTATGAATAGATTATATCTATACATGGATAACTAACTCAGGTGATGAATAATAACCATATCCATATGAGGAATCCTGATCCACAATGAGGAGGGTAAATGTTAGACCTCTTCATGAGGAAAAAAAACGCCAACATTCAAAGGGACTACAAATCCTTTTGTAGCTGAGTAGTGGATAAGTTCCCTAGAGAAAATATTTCTTATACTGGGGAGTAATGAATGAGAGAAAGTTGTTGTAGTAGTCTATCAACAATCATGAGATAAATGTACTGATTTTTCATTAATTAAGTAGATTAAAGAGTATTAAGAGGTTTAAAATATGGAATGTAGAGAATTTTAGGATCGAATCCTATAAAAATATTGTCATCCTGATCTACAAGTAGATATAGAGAGGAAATTTCTGAGTTTGAGAGTAAAGGATGATGATAATTTTTCAAAGTGTGAAGCTCTGTATACATGGTTATAAAGACATGTTGTAAACTACATAAGTAACCATGTAAGTAAGATTGATCTATTATTTGAATGTCTAAAACCATACCCTCGACGAGCACTTGTCTTACAATATTTCTCATAATACGATGATATAGTCTCATCTATTCTCAAGAGAAAAAATAATTTCTCTGTGTCTTATGAAATTAATGTATATAAAGATAATGAATAGGCCTACTTAAAAAATCAATGGACAATAAGGGGAAGAAGGGAATAGTTGACGTTCCACCATGTAGTAATAGTGTGATGAAAATCCCAGGTAATTGGCTAAATGGGATTTAAGTGTTTATAAATGTGGGGAAAAAATGACAACATGATCACAATTATAATGGGAATAAAGAAGCTTCCATTTTTTATGGAAAAAAATTTACAGAGTTGGGAAATAAGTAAAATTATTTTACTAATAATCATTGAATGTTATCCTAAAATAGACCAAAAGAGTGAGGAAAAGATTTTGTTATCACAAAAATTGAAATTACAGTTCGTAATGATGTATTAGTAGGTACATTAACCATTTAGTACAATTTAGCCAAATATTTATTTGATTTACGACCTTCACATTTCTTTTATATCTTCCTGATATTATTAAAAAAGGTAGATACTTACACTTCACATTATTATGTCTATTGTTTTTAAAAACCCCTAAGAGATGTATCATTACATAAATTATATCTCTTGTTGTTCCCATTATAGAATATAATCATGCTTCATCTACTGAATTTATCATCATAAATGTGGTAAAATTTGATATAATCTCTGATATGGGAAGGATATCAAAATATAATGTGAAATTTGATTGTAATAAAATGGAATATATTATTTGTAAAGAATATTTACAACCCATTATCATTTTATCATAGTCTTCATCACCTAATTCTTATAAAAATCCATCAGTTGTAGAATTAATGAATGAAATTCTTGGGGAAGGGTAGGAAATAACATCTTGGGACAATAAAATAATTAATCAAATTGAGGATGTACCTATTGTATCCAAATATATTTATTTATGTCCATATGATTTACTTATAAATCTTTTAAATCATGAAATTGAGGTTACTATTAATTTAGTCCATGATGCATGGAAAATATAATGAACTCCCTATAGAATGGTCTTTTTAGAATTATTATATCTAAAGAATCAACAAAAGGAGTTGAGATATAAGGGATTTATTATCCATATTGTTTCTCTATAGTGATCCCTAGTTCTTTAGGTTCATTTGAAAGATTGTTCAATGAAGCTATGCATTAACTATATAGGAATCAATGATTTTACAATAATGAAAATGTATCACTTACCTCTAATTGATAATTTATTTTATAAACATCATCGAGCTCAATTATTTTAAAGAATGCCCTTCATTCTGGATATCATCAATTGAGTATAAAAAAATATGGTATTCAAAACATAACAATCCAAACAAGATATGTTCATTATAAATATGATGTAATTCCATTCAGATTGAGTAATGATCCATTTATTTTTAAAGATATAATAAATACGTTTTTCAAGGAATACCTTGATCATTTTTTCATAGTATATATTTATGATATCATATTATACACCAAAAGATAAAAGACCATGAGAACCAATTATAGATTCTTATGAATACTCATAGAAAAAATGAACTGAATGAGTTGTTTATCATGTGTGCATTGTGGATTTAAGATTTTTTTTCATGGCCATAATGTCTCAAAAGATGGAATCCCAATTGATCCTACATAGAAAAATTCAATACATGAATTTATATAATCGATGAGTATAAGTATGGTATAAAGTTATATTGGTTAAGTATGTTACTATTGGCATATTTTCTAGATTTTTTTCTATATTGGAAAACATGTTAACATAGATCACACTTAATGGGGATAAATTCAAATGAAAAAATAGCGTGACGATTTTTTACAGGAATTGAAGAGTTGATTTGTTTATGATTCTATCCTATCTTTAATATATGTTAATTGTGTTATTTTATTTATAGTAAATAAACTAGGAAATGAAATTTTTGTTTCTATATACATAATAGTAGGGTTATTCCATGATAATCATGGACGTAAAAAAATTCATAAACAAAACTATCCAACTCAAGATTCTGAGTTATAAGACACAATAGTTTCTATGATGATATTGAGACACTATCTCTATGGTAAATGTTGTGAGATATATAGTGATCACAAGAGTTTGAAGTATATTTTCTAAAAAACAGAAAACATCTTGAGACAATGTTGATTTTTTGAGCTACTCAATTAATATAATATCAATGTAAACTACCACAAAAAGAAGGAATATTTGGGGTAATATGCTTTGAGTAGTGAAGACCAAGGAGTTATGATCAAAATAAGAGTTTAAATGTATCAAATCTTAAAGAATCAAGTAATTATGGATAAGAGAATTATTATGAAAGGTCAAACATCACTACCTTTTAAAATGGTTTCCAAACCATCTTTATAGGAAAGGATAGAATGTTCTTAGTCTGATAATGAGTAGTTTAAAAATAATATTAAATCCGTGAATGATGGGATATACATTAACATCATATTTGAATATGGTATTTTGAAATATCGGAATATTATTTGTGGTCTATCAAAACCTGAGCTAAAAATGGAATCATTGGATGTTTATCATAGCTTCAATTTCACTATACACCTAGGTGGCCCTATGATGTATAGATATTTGAAGGAACATTTTCGGTTGGACAAAATGAAGAGGGGGATTGGTGATTTTGCGTTGAGATGTTTTTCCTGTGAACCGGTGAAGGTAGTCAGACAACATCCTAGAGGAGTCCTGAAAACCCTTCGTATAACTTTTTTAAAATTGGATGACATTATGATGGAATTTTTTTATGGAGATACCAAATTATCCCAATAGAAATAATACAATGTGGGTTATTATTGATTATATTACCAAATCAATGAAGTTTCTTTCTATAAGAGAAGATTAAATACTTGAATGTTTAGAAATAGATTAAATTAATGATGTTGTGAGAATTAATTCTGTACCTATATCGATTGTTTCTGATTGTTATCCTCATTTTACATAACGATTCTGGAAAATTCTGAAAAAGGGCCTAGATACCGAACATTTCTGGAGCACTACCAACCACCCTCAAACTGATGGAAAATTAGAATGGATTACTCAAAAATAATAAGACATGGATTTATCACACTCAGTTGACTTTCAAGTTATGTGGGGTTAATATTTACCTATATTATTATTTGTCATATAACAATAGCTTCCATTCATATTTTTAGATGGAACTATGTGAAGCATCATATTAAAATATATATTTTACAACAACATGATGCGATGATGTTAGTGAAAGAATAAATATAGTCCAAGTTCTAGTTCGGGAAATGAAAGAAAATTTAAAGACTATTAATACCAATATAAAAACAGATCTATGTAGGAAAATAGCTATGCTGATAACTAATGGAACGATTTTTTAATTTCTATGGGAGATCATGTTTTCATCAAGCAATATCTATGGAAGGGTGTCATATGATTGGTTATGTTGGAAAAAATAATCCCAAACTATGTTGGACATTTTGAAATTATTGAATTAATTTGAGCTGTAGAATACTATTTTTTAATTCCCCCAAGTCTATCCGAAGATCATGATGTGTTCCATATATCACCCTTAGGGAAATACGTTCCAAAACCAACACATTTAATCACGTATGATGAAATAGAACTGGAATATTATCTTTCTTATTGTGAAATGCCTATCACGATTCGTGACACTATAAAACAAGTGTAATTAAATCACAAAACTCATGTTGTAAATGTTATTTGGAGAAACTATAAAATAGAAAAGGAGATAAGGGAACCCGATGAACTTATGATTAAGAACCACCCAAATATTATAATTATCTGATATTATAGAAATTTTGAGGATGAAATTATTTAATTTAACAATGAATATTACAGCCTACCCTCCAACTCTACGCTTATTTTTATATAATTCAATATCTTTCACTACATACATTACCATATTCGAGAGTACTATGACCTATCGAACTAAATTTTTTAAAAGTGGTTATGAATAGTATTATCCATGTTATGAAATATGTAAATTTTCTTTTTAGAAATAGTATTAATTTTTTATTTCATAATATTGAAATTTTCTTAGGGTGAATTTTTGATATTTTTGTGAAAATTTAAATTTTTCATGAATAATGTAAAATACAACATTTCTGTTAACAACCAAAATTTTCATATAAAGAATTATTTTTCTATAAATTATTTTTAACATAAAAATGGATAAATAATAAATATAGTAAACCAATATAGTTCATTGGATTTATTTTATAATAGAGTTAGATATAATATTTTATTGGACTTTTGATAGTCTCTTTTACCCACCTTCATTCCACATCTACGGAATTTTCATAAAAAGAAATTCATCCACTTAGGTGAATATTATTTTGAAAAACTGATATATATGGTTGTAATTAGTATTGAAAAATGTTTTCTAAGAGGCATGAAATATATTTCCACTAAATAGTTACTTTTGGAATTTATTTAGCCCGATTAAAGGTAAATTGAGTAATTATAAGGAAAAATAATATTATAATATTATAATATTAACATAAAAATTGTTCAAATTTAACAAGATAAGTTTATTGGATCAAAATAATCATTAAGTTGAAAATATGAACCCTTTAAGACACTTTTATAAGATTTGGGCATTTATTATATTTTTTTAATTAAGATTTTAAATGCCATATTCAAATTTTAATAACTATATCATTTTAAATAAAATGTAATATAACTCATATGGTCAAATAAAAATAGTCCATTGAAATCTAATATGTTTATCTTAATAAGTCTAATTTTTTATAATTCTGGGAAATAAATAATAAAATTTACCAGGGACAATATAACGATGCATTAAATGATTTATTAATGGAAGATTTAATTAAATGATATTACGAATAGGGAAATAAATAAAACATGACTAAATTAATGAAATAATTTTTTATAGATAACATATTCATTTTATTAATAAAATGAATCTATTTTTATGAAGTTATCATGTTTGTTTAAAATATTTTTTAAAATGAAAAAATTAAATAGTATCATAATTGACATAAATGATAGATTAAAATAAATAATCTTTATTAAATGATATTAAAATCATAGAAATCTATAGTTCTCCCAAATAACTTGTATAATGATATAAATGGCATAAATGATCTAGTTTGAGTTCATTTGGAATTTTTTAGTAAATAATATAACACTATTTTGTAAAAGGACCAGTAAACACGATAAGATTTAAACTGTTTAACTAAGGGTTAAATGAAAAAGATAAGGTTACATTGGTTACATAAAAATATTTGAAAATAATTGGATGATATGGTTTTTACCCATATAAATATTATACAATAAATACGTTACTTTTTATCTACTTTAATTCTAAAATAAATTTATAATAATTTAATAATTTTGGACATTCCAAATTTTTACCTATTCTCTCTTATAAAAAGGCACCACGACTTCTATTTTATTCAAACAACTTAATCCATTTGGCTTAGAAAAAACCGGCCCAATTATCCTCCCAAATTCCCTCAATTAATCAATGAGTCCATAATTATTGAGTAAATCAATCCTATGGAGTCCTCCTGTGGAAATAAAAAGGTGACGCTAAATAAAGAGCTAATTGTTTAACCCTTTACAATCAATTTATTTTCCTCTTCTACATTATTATCCTTTGTAGTTTCTATAATAAAGTTATAAATATAGTATCATATACATTATCAGATGTTATTATTAACAATTTGTAGCCATATTCATCAATTTATCCATCATAAAAATAACAATATCACCACTCATTTGTATGTAGGACTTATCGTCTACTTGTTGTGGTGTAATTTGTTATTCAACACAACATTAATTGGTTTGTTGTAATGATTATTATAATTGATATAAATAATGAATATATAATTATAATAATTATTTACTATTAATATACCAACCAATTTATATAATTTAAGCATTAATTTAATTATATCATTGCTACTGCATATGTAAGACCTCCCATCTCAATGACACGATGAAATTCAATATCAAAGAAAACTATTCAAGAATGATTATAATAATTATATGATCTGTAAAATTAATTATTATAAATTCTATATCATTATTTATATGAATAAAATTTATCCAACTCATAACAAACATGACTTAAAAGAAAACTTTCATAGGAATACGGTGCAGTTAACACTCGAAATAATGTTGATAATAAAATATTATTAACAAAATTATTTAATAGGATCATATATGATATATCAAATACATATATGTTACATCTATTATTTGAATACATTTTATTGAAATTATATAGGAGGTTAACTCGCCCTCTACTAAATGATATTTTAACGTAAAGGTTAATTTCACATCTTTATTATGATCCGAGGTTGTTTATATATTAGTAACTACTGGGACATATATATCAAGCATGTCCAAGATTCAATAAAAATGAATTTCAAAATATTATGGACAATTTTAATGCAATTTTAGTTAAGTTTTACTTTTAAATATTATTTTGAATGTAATAATTCCATTTTTTTCAAATGTGGAACTTCATAAACTATTTTGACAGAATAAGGAAATTTTTTAACATATACAGTGCAAGTGGATATTTTATACTATTATGATACCATACAAGTTTGAATAATACATTAAATCCATATGAGGTTATTTTCATAATAATTTTTTCGTTTTATAATTTCATTAAATTAAAATAATTTCCATTTAAAAAGTGATATTTATCTCAAATACATTTAATGATATTATTAGATTACATTCATCTATGTCATCATTCCTTATTTGATTTTATAATTAGTTGAGTATGACTTATTATAATACAATATTCCATTTTTATATAGAAGGGTATTTGATATATTTGAATGTGTATATTCTATCATGATAGTATTTCGATTTTATGTTTAAATCATTAACATTAATATTCATTTTTAATATAAAAATTTATGTTATGTGTCAACCCATTCCTAATAGGAATGCATTGGAATTAGTAAGTGCTGAGTTGGGCCCTCTATATCTCCTCGATGCATCAGTAGGTCTTATGAAACAAAATAGTTTATTGGCACGAGTCCTTGACAATATGGTTTTTTTAAATCTTGGCATGAGCATTGACCACATGGTTACGATGTCTGAAATCATAAATATCCTCATTATGTGATTAGTAATTGATATTACATGTGATAATTAAAGTACTATAATCTCCATGTAAAAGATTAAATATCATTATTTGTTTTTTTTCTTGACATATTATGATAAGGATTACGTTTCAAAGTCTTGGGTTTCAGTTTTATATAATTCATCAAAAGTTTATTCATATTTATGAAAGCATTAGCTATATTGTTTATCATTTATGATCTTTCAGGATCACACATTTTTTATATTTCATTATCTCCCATGATATGAATATTTATATTAAAACTGACCATTAGGAATAGTCAATGGGATATGAGTGTATTCAATGTTGATTTTTTTTCATTTCATGATTTAATGTTAAACTTATATATAATTTTTATTTTCTTTAGGGGTAAAAAACCAATAGGTCCTTATGGGTTTAATTTCATGTGATCATTCCAATTTAATAAAATGATGCCCGAAATCAATGAAATTTGGGTTGCGGTGTTAGACCTTGAGCCTTGTAGGTTCCATCATGTAAAGAGGTATTGAAATTTCTTCAAATCATAGTACTATATCAATGGTGAAATCCCCCTATGACCATAGTGTAGAACCTATGAAGTAATCTGGGATGATGTCCTAGAAATGATCCAAAATAACAAATAATTAAGCACAATACATCCCCATATTTATCTATAAAATTACTAGAATTGTGAGATATCACATTGATCAACCCATGGTTCTTATGTCCATATTTACATACATAGACATCCCATTATAGCATATTAATATAAGAACATCCCTCATGTATTGTAAATGACACCATACAATGATACAAAACAACATGGAAATGATAATTCCTGAGATTCTCTATTACGAGAATGAAATATAAGATGGTCATCTTGAGGAAAAAGTAAATCCATATGAAATTGTACATACCCATCTCAAGGGGTCACTACTTACACTGATGTATACACTATTATCTGACGCCAAATTGTGTTCTTATATTCACCATGATGAGATTTAATCTCTCCCTATACCAAAACATTCCATAATCGATGTTGATATAAAACTGTAGGATGAACCAACGTCAAAAAACTCATAGAATAACACATTGGCAATTAGATAAGTAACTCATACTATAGAGGGATCTAGAATATTATCCTCTAGATTCGGTTGCATTGTATAGATATGGATTGATCAGTTTACCTATGATGAAACTTAAATAACACGAGTTGGTCTAATCTACTAGCGCTAATCCTCAGAAGTGTGACAACCATATCCAGAACCATCAACTCAAACAGATTGGATAGTAGTGGGCTAACACCCATCCTGATGTGGAGTTGATGAACCTGTACATGAATACAGTGTTGTAAAGGTCGGTTGGATCTAGGTATTGAGGGTAATTTTAGCAAAAACGCTGGATATGACCTATCATACCACATGAAAGAAACTCTACTGCGTTACTTGTACACTGGGGATTCTTATTTCCCCTTTAACCATGAAAAAGAAACCCCACCTTGTTGTCATTGTGTTTCATTTGGTTGTTATATCCCTCTACATTCACCGTTGAAATGATATTTCCTTCCACTAGAAAAAACATCCCCCTAACTCAATTCTTTTCTTCCCATGCACATAAATGAATTCTTTCTCTTGTTTTGATATATGATGAGGTCCTCATTTTCTATCTCATGAATGGTGGTCAGCATTAAAAAAATTCAACTATGAACAAATAGTGTACGCAAGACCATCCTTAAATCATCTTGATGTTATCATATCATCACTCGTGTGTGTCGGTGATAAATTATGAAGCATTGCAAAATGATCCAAATACTCTATCATAAACCTAAACAATGTTTTAGGATAATAATATATTATATGTAGTCATCGATCAATGTGGCGGAAAACCCAATCATAAATGTATGTTTGAAGCCTTCCCAGATCATATCCTGATGACGTCTGTCCATGATGTTGAAATCCCACCATTGTTTAGAAAAATAACTATACATTTTGGTTGTAAGCTTGACCCTACATTCAGGAGGAATCTCGAAATGATCAAGAATTGATAAAAAGGTCTCGATCCGAGAATCAGAATCCTAAAGACCACCACTATAACACCTAGATGTTTTTTTAAATATTATCATAAAACATTTTCCTTCTTCAGTATATTTTCTTACACAAAATCGTGATTATAAATTAAAGTTGAGACAGCCTTAGAATAAAATTATCATTATAGAATATCCATTATGTCAATAGGAATATGAATAACTAACGTATGTAAATGTATTGTGAATTCATTTATTGTCAATTATTTATGAAAAATATAAATCCATTAAAAATGTTAATTTTTTTAATTAATTATTTTAGGGAATTATAATTAATAATGAAGTTAATGTGATATAAATTTTTTATACAGAATAAGAAATTTTAGTTATTATCCAAAAGATGTTTTAGTCATAAATTGTGAATAAACACTATTTGACTTATAAAATTATTTATTTTTCAAAAGGATAATTTTACACTTTTGAATGGTGAAACCATATTAAATTTATGTTTTTACAAATTAATAATCTCTACACGACATCATAAACATACTATTTAGAATAATTAAATTAAAAAATTACATTATATGACATTTTTATATCATTCTTCTAACATTAAAATATTGATTAATAATAAGAATACCATAAATTTTAATTGAAAATATCTTTTTTCATCCAATTAATTTAGATGTATAAATTATAACAATGAAATGTATAAATTTATAAGTATAATATATTGTTGTCATTCAATATAATTTATTACATAACCATTATTTTTACATTGAAATACAATGTAAAAAAAATTCTATCTTTTGAAATGTTTTAACTTTTTAAAATAGGTTATCTTTTTAAGACAATATGATTAATTATAAATTCATTAATGAAAGATCTGAGTTTTGAATTTTGAAAAATGGACTCCATATTTAGAATCAATTGGTTCAAATTATGTAAATATGTTTATTTTATTTTTGTGAATTATGTATTGTATCATTAATAATTGTTATTAATACGGTAAAATGGTAAAATGGGTAATTAAGGGAATTAATACTGTTATAAAACTACACAAAAGGGTTACTAATCTTATTTTATAGGATTTGGATAACCAAGACAATCCATGGTACAAATATTTAGACATTAGAAGCTAATTTGGTGCTGTTATTACACTTATATATTTTATTATAATGTAAAGATAAATATGTTATAAACATATATCTTCATACTAATTATATAAATATGTTTTTATATAAGAGATATCATAGACTATAAATAGTCATTAGAAATAAAAACAGGTTTCTTACGACATGACACGGTATTTATAAATTTTTAGCATTAAATAATTGTATTTAATTATGAAACAATGGTGATGCGGTTATTTAGTTACTAATGATGGAATAATATACAAGTTATTATTAATATTAAAATAAATATTATATGACAAAATAATAGTCATCCATGAATTTTTTATGTGAATATGACATTTTTTAAGACTATTCAATGGTTTTTTTGAATTTATATTTTGGTTTATAAGTTATTTAAATTAAATAATATGAATACTCTAAAAACATACATAATTGATGTTTTATAAAAATAGTTAATTATAAAATATTCTAAAAACACTACAAATCTTTTAAAATAACTATGTCAGTATTATATTTTCTAGATGTTAATTATGTTTATAATTAATTTAAATTTACCCAATATAGGTAAAATCTAAATCCTATGAATACTAAAAATTTTGTTACCACAATAAAAAATAAAAGATAATAATTAAGTTTAAACCAAAATAATAATGCTTAAAATAAAATAAATATATGTCTAAAAATTATCGGTTGAGTGTATTTAGAAATATACTCATATTATGTCAGATATATCTCAATTTTTAATCATTTTTATTAATATATTGATATTTATTTATGTATCATTTAATGAAATTATATGGGTGACCCTCACCTCATTTAGAAATGGGAAAATACTCACTCTACTCACCAATTCAATATAAGCATTGAAAATCTGACAAACCATGCCATTTTCCCTTCTCAACTTCCCTTGTTACATTATATAGGTTTGGGTATTCTTCAAAGGCCATCTCTAGTTCTCAATGAGTAGATTTAGAGGATGCCCGTCGAGGAAGTGGTAATCTATTCAACATATTATTTCAAATATATTTCTTCTTCTACAAAAAATATCAATTGTGGATTCATTATAATTTAACAATAATTAATATAAAAAATATACAGATATGTTATTATAATTATGAAACAACCTCATTCCTTCTTTTATCCATCCTACAATAAATGAAATCATCATGTGTGTGTATGTACGGCTTACTGTCTCCACGTGTTGGAGTAATCAATTTTTTCACCACCACCTTACATTGTTATGTATTATTATCGAAATAATAACTATATATCATTATTATAATATGATTTTAATTCATAAATATTTTTCACCATCCAATTCAATAACACTCATCAAATGTGGGAACATTTCGTCGCTCATGAATATGTTCGGCCTACCGTCCCCACGATGTGATGTGATTAATTATACATGATTTTAATTAAATAATGATTTTATAAATGTGATGAATAAAACAATATGGAATATAATATGTTAATATAATCATTTATGATATATCAATGACCAAATAAATAGAATCCTAAATTATTCGACAAAACCTATATAAGAACATAGACCAGTTAATATACGAATAACGAGTAACAATCAAACAAATGATAATATAATAATATATGATAGAATACTAATGAATATTAATCTATAATAAGTCAATAACATTATTTAATACATTATATAGGAGGATCACATACATACTAAGGATATCAAGCCTATGGATGATATAAATATCAAATCTCAATATAATGCAACAATGTTTAATTGTAAATATTTATTAGGGTATATTAATCATCAACATCCATTTTACCTAAATATATAATATTATTTATATTATTATAAAATTTTTATGGTCAATTTTACCCATTGATTAATTCTTATTAAATAGTAAGAATTTTTTTTTCATTTTTGGTATGAGGTACTTTTAGACTTTACCTTAAAAAGTATGAGAATAATGTTTTTTAACATAGTCGACATGAATAAATTTTTTATGATTTCATGGTGACTTATTTACAAGAATTTTACGTAAAAATTTTCATGTTTATTTTAAACATATTATTTACTTTTAAAATTTTGGGGAATTTTTAGAAAACAACACATTTGTGAAGAAGAAAGGAATGTTTTCCTCAAAAATTCATTTCATGCGTTATATCAAAATGATTTTTCATCTAAGATGTCATAATTTTAATGGGATTATCATTCTATCCTCATTATTACTATGATATTCAAGTGTTTATGATACAATTATATTTTTGAAATCCATTGGTTTTATATAGATTATGTTATGATGCAATATTGTTTAAGAAACCCATTTTATTCCTTCACTTATGCAATGATGAATGGTTTATGTTTTCCTGGAACACAAAATAATGATATCATTTTGATTTGGTAGGGAATTATATCTACCAAAAAATCATTATGTAAATTTTTATATATCATTAGATAGACATGACTAGAACCACATGTAAATCATGTTCAATAATATAGGGATGTAACGACTAGTATACCCGATTCAGTAATTGACTTTGTCCACTATGATGTTCTTTGCAATGAGCCTTGACTAATACGAAATAACATTATATTCATATATTTATTCCATAAAATCTCCTGTCTATGGTTATGAATTTTTGTATTTCATTCATTGATTATTATAAGCCTTCATGATTTATCCCATGGCATGATGTCATGATCTTTTATATACATGATAAAATTTTCAAATAGTATTTTATTTTGTCTTATGATTATGATATGATTCATATGTCCCTTATTCACCATTACTAAGAATCTTATCCCCCCATTCATATGTTTCTTTTTCCCAGGGCACGAAGACGGCTATTATGTAAGATATTTCAAGAAAGTTACTAGTTATGACAAAATATGTTGGAGGCAATGAATAATCCTTATGAACTGATTTTTTAAATTTCCTAGTTTTAATAAAAATATACCAATATGGTATGGTCATGGATTTGTTATATTTTTAATGAATACTCATCAAAATTGATGTAATATCAATTTATGTAAACTATAAAACGTTATAGTTGGTTTTATAGGAAATATATAATTAACCATTATCAATTGGGATGAGAAATAAAAAATAAGAATGATAAGAATATGTCTAAGTGTAGGTTACAATCATAGTGTTTTTGAAATGACCATGAAAAACCTAGGATAAAACATAACATGTCTTAAATTATAAATTTATTCATGATTCTGTTGTTATCCCTTTATGAATAGTGTTTCCCACACTATACGTCATGGTTTTAGTCAACGTCTACTCATAGAGAAACCACATTAATGATGAATGCAACATGAAATGCAATGATTTTCTTCCTGAGAAACAAAATGTAATGTGATATGGAATTTAAAATCATATATATATATTCTGACAAAACAATATTATTCTAAAAATCATTCAACATATCGAAATGAGCAATTTAGGGAACAAAATTCCGTTGAGTCCTTCATGGTGCAACGTCCAAATTTTTTTAGGTGCTCTTTTGATTTATTATTAGATAAAAAATATATTTGTACCATTGAAAATATATTTTGTGTTATCCAATGTTATGAAAATGTCAAATTAATCTTATCAGTATATCATTTTGATGGGGAAAATGGTCCATTTTGTAACCTTATCAAGAATATGATACAAATATATAAATTTGAATCGATGGAATTAGACATGTTCAAAATTGTATTTTTCAATATATAGTATCCTTATATACATCAAAAAATTATGGAGAATGAGTTCCTTAATTCAAAAAAAAATGATCATGAATCTGTTGGTACCTACAAAGAAAATTTCACAATCCCTCCAAGGTACACAAATAAAATTATTATCCCACATGATAGCAAAATTTATCGATTCTTGATTGAATTCAAACAATGTCATCAACGTTAATTATATATTAGGGACATCCATATCAATGAATAAATCATTTTACATGATATCAAGGATGAGATGGATATAGGAGTAACCCATCAGTCCTATGGGTTTGATAAGAAGAGTGAAGTGGAATTCAAGAGAAAATATAAAGACCACACTGAAAAGTAGATGACTTTTCACTTATTCGTAATGTGTGGAATGAAACATAGATGAAATTGTCTTAAGGAACTATTAATTGTTTTTTGTGTGGAAAACAAGGTCATCATGCATTTTAATTCATAAAATATTGTCAACATATGTCTATTGACTTGAATAACGAAAAGGCTACATAGAATGCACCTTTTACACTTTAATGATTCAAGTTCAAGGAAATGGGGATTATTCCGATCAACTCCATAATCCAAAGGAATATGATCATGATCTACGTTATAAAATTATTACAGTAAAAGATAGCCGAAAGTCACAGGTTATCAGTATTTGTGTTGTAATGTATGATAATGAAGTGTTGAAATGTACACTTACCTTATAGTATAAATTAGAAAATGTTTTTTTATTAAGGATAATCCCAATAATTTATTTATGAATAATTTTTATGTCTATCATTGTATCACCACCATAATTAGATATTGAGTAAGCTGTGAAACTCATAATGGCATAAATGTCACATAAAGACATTATAATTAGTCTGCGGTTGATTTTTGAAGGAACGTGCGTCCAGCAAATCGTGTGATGCTTCATATAGTGGAATTTTATGTGATTCGTGGTATGGATTGGATCCATATATATAGACCTCATATCAATTTCCAATGAAAGGAAATAAAATTTCAGATTCTAAATCAATATATGATCATCTATCAATTCAATGATGAATATAACATACTATTATAAATTTCATTTATATAACATGTCTTGATTGTTATAAAAGAATGTTATTTGTCTCTAATGGTTGTGGAGAAACTCAAAGTTATGAATACAAAAATTATTCTGTAGTTTGATGATATCTTTCCAGAAGAATTAAGTGGTCTTCCATCAAATTGTAATGTTAAGATTTTAATATAACTAATACAATGCTCTATTACTATTTCAATGAAACCTTATAAAATTTACCCAATTGAGTTGCATGAATTGGGGAAGAAACTCCATGAAAATATTGATAAGGGATTAATACGCCCTAGTGCTTCACCGCATGGAGAACATGTTATTTTTGTTAAGAATAAATATTGATCATTGATAATATTACATAATTATTGAGTACATAAAAAGATCATTATCATGAAAATATATCACCCCTTCATTGATAACTAATTTGAAAAAATACACGGAGCTCAATGCATTTCTAGGATTTGTCTACATTTAGGATATCATCAATTGTAGGATTATAAAGGGCATATACCAACGATTGAATTTGGTACAATGAATGATCATGATAAATTTATTGTGATGTCTTTTGGACTTAATAATTCCCCAAACAATCTACCTGGAAATAATTAATATAGATTTTAGAGACTATCTTGATAAATTTATGGTAGTCTTTAAAGACTATAATCATGATTATTATGAGAGTAAGGTAAAACATAAAGATTTCTTGAGAATTGTTCTTAATACCCTGATAAAAAATAAGATTTATGAAAACAATTCGCATGTGTGTATTTTGGATTCATAAAGAATAATTTTAGGGCCACATAACCTCAAGAGAGGGGATATCTATGGATCCAGCAAATACAAAATTATTGAATGTTGTAAGAGACCAAAAAAGGTAACATAAATCCAATGTTGTCCAGAATTGGATACTTTTTATCGATTTTTTGTGAATCATTTTCATGATTATCTTATCCACTAGAGAATTTTATTCAGAATGGAATTATGTTCGTATGGATGGAAGAATGTGATGTGAACTTAAAAGAACTAAATAGACAATTTTACAAAGCACCTATGCCCACATTGCCTTATAGAGGAGAAAGTTTTTTGACTTATAGATTTGAATCCAAGAAGTCAATGGGATGGGTTCTCATCAATAATGATATGATTATAGCCTCTTCCTCATAGTAGTTGAAAATCTACTTGCAAAATTACCCAACAAAAGATTTGGAGTTAGTTATAGTAATGTTTTCATTAACGAAATTGAGACATTATAATTATTTTAAAATTTGTGTTATTTATACTAATCATAAATGTTTAATGTATATTTTCACACAAAATTAGCTGAATTTTTTCCAAATAATATTATTGGAGTTGATTAATGTTTATGACTGCTCCATACATTATCACCCTCGGAAAGTGAACAATGATTCCAATTCATTTTGTCTACTAAACGATGCTTTCTTATCCATGATGAGTATCACAAAAGATATAATTTTTTTGGATTTTAAAATATGGATCTTAAAATTTTAATAGAAGGGGTGAAATATTATCTTTTTCAAATGAATAAGTATCCATCTTCACTTTTGATGATTATGGCGGTGAAAGATTATGATGTAGAGCTACAAAAATCATGTGAGAAATGTTCATAAATTAAACATTGTTTTTAATGAATAATAAGGTTCATAAGTTGTGTTTTTCCTCTCATACCTGAATTAATGATGGATATATTGGATAAGCCTCATAGTTCTTCATTCTATATTCACTCTGGAAGATCATAGATGTTCGGTGACTTGAAGTAGTTTTTTTGGGGGATGGAATGAAAATATATGTTTCAAAATTTTCCTCTCTATGTTGGTTTGTTGGAATGATAATGATAGGGGAAAAATATAAGGGGTCATTAAAAAAATTACCCATTCCACAATGGAAATATGAAATAATAATTATGTACTTTTTCTTTGATGTTCCCAAAAAATTAAAAATAAATAACACAATTTGGGTTATAATTGAAATCTACATGAAGAACACTACATTAATATTATTTAAGAATTATATATTAATAACAATTCAATGATATATGAAATGTATTTTTTAATATTTCATGGAATACCCATGTCCATTATATCTGATCATGATGTGAGTTTTACCTTGATGTTCTAGAGAAGTCTTCAACAAGCATTAGATACAACATTAACTTTCATCACAACATATCATCCTCATACAGAAGGTCAATCTTAGAAAGAAATTTTAATTGTAGAAGAAATTTTGAGAGGTTGATCTCTGGGTTTTAAATGAATTTTGGATAAAACCTACAATCTGTGGAATTTTCATACAAAAAAATATTTAGATTTTGTTTCCAGATGGATCCTTATGAAGCAATAAATGGAATTAAGTGTAGTACTACGCCATAGTGGAATGATGTTCGGGAATGAAATCTATTAAAACATATCCTTGTTGATGAAATGGTAGAGATGATCAGATCTATTCAAAAATTCATAAGATTAGTTCAATGTCAAGAAAAAATTAATGCAGACAACCGAAGAAAATACATAGAATTTGATGTTGCTGATAAATTGTTTCTACAAATATATCTTTTATACAAATGTATATTGGTCCATTTGAAATTATGGATCATGTTGCGATGGAATATTTCTGATTAGATCTTCCAAAATATGTCTCTCATGTCCATGATATTTTCTACGTGTCATTCTTAAGAATGTACAAACCTGATCCTCACATGTACTATACACCAAATTTGTATCTCTTGAGGAAGTTAATTTTTATGTAGCCCAATTGATAGAGATTATATATCATATTGAAAATGTTCAGCGAAAAAATATCTCTTGCTTGGTTAATGTTTTATGGGGGAACCAAAAATTACAGGATCCTATGTCAGAAGTTGGGGAAATTATGAGAGAGATGTATCCTCACATATTTTCTTCCATGTGATGAATTTCAAGGGAAAAATCTAGTTTATGGGTGATGGAATGTGACACCCATATTTTTTTAATGAAAGAATTTATTTAAATAATTTTAATTCTATAGATGCTTTTATTTCATGCAATTGTGAGTTTAAATGAACTGTGAGATACCCATATTATAAAATTACTATTACATATGATTCATTAGGATAGTAGGAAAATGAATAACTAACTTATAAACTTGTATTGTGAATTAATTTTCATCCAATTATTTATGAAAAATATAAATCAATTAAATATTTTTATATTTGTTTTAATAAATTGAGTGAATTAATATTATTAACTACATTAATGATATATATATGTCATATATTAAATAATATATTTTTTATATTCATCTAATTGAAATTTTAGTCAAATGGTATGAATAATCCCAATTTGATATAAGAAACCTATATTTTTTAAAAGGGAAATTGTATACCTATGTATGAAGAACCCCTTTTAATTAATTATTTTTACAAATTTTTAATATTTAGACTAATAAATTAACATTTAATTTGTCAATTTAAAATATAAATATACATTGGATGAAATTTAAATATTTTTATGATAATTAACATATTTTGATGATTAACAAAAATACACAAAATTTAATTCGAAAACAACTTTTTTATGGAAAATAATTTATATAGTAAAATAATAATATTTAATGGCCTCAATGAATATATATAATATTTTTATTTCATTCATTATAATATATTTAATTGGAATTATTTTATCATTTAATTCAGATGTAACAACATTTCAATCTTTTATAATTTATTATCATTTAAAATTCCATTCTCTATTTTCGACAATGAGAATAATTATAAACTAATTATTTATTTTATGTGTTTGGAAATTTTAATATTGGACCCCATATTTGAAATCATTAGTAAAAAATTATATAAATAGATTTATTTTATTTTTGTGCATAAGAATAGTACTTTTGTTATTTTTTATTTATATAATATTTTGGTATAATTGGTACCTAAGGTTATGAATACTATTATAAAACTACCCTAACACAGATCCTAATCTTATTTTAGGAGATATTTATGTCCATGAAAACCCTTGGAAAAAATCTTTGGCCTTTTGGAGCCACTTTGGTGTGATTGTGACACTCTTTACATTTAATTTAATGTATGGGAAAATATTTTATAGTAATATATATTCTTACAGAAATATTATTATTATGGAGTTATATAAGTAATAAATTAGACTCTAAATTGTTAACATAAAAAAAGTGTTTACTACATCATGGTACCTTATTTTTATGTTTATGACATTATAAAATATAATTTAATCAAGACACAAATATGTTGAATGAATACATTATTAATGATGAAATCAATTAAATGATATGAAAAATATAAAAATAAATTTTATTTCACATAAATTATGTCATTGAAGATTTTTATAGGTGAAAATGATATGGTGGTAGAGAATTATATAGGTTGGTTCGAAACTATATCTGGGAGTAGATTTTATTTAAATTGTATAATATTAATAGTGTTAAAATTGACAAAATTGATGTTTTATAAGAAAAATAAATTATTAAATTTTTTAAAAACCATAAATATCATTTAAAATCACAAATTAAATATTATATGTTCTAGAAATTCATTTAGTTTTCTATTCGGGGGAATTCACCCCATATAAGTAAAATTTATAGCCTCTTAATAGTTAAAATGTTGTTACTATAATTAAAACTAAAAGAGAATATTTAATAATAAACAGAAATGATAAGGTTTAAAATAAAAACAGTAAAAGTCTATATATTATTGGATGAGAGGAATCTAAACAATACTCATCTTGAATTCTAAATATTTAACTTAGATTAAATATAGATAAAAAATTAATATATATTATTTTAATATTTTAAAGATTTCCATGTGTGCCCCACATCTCAATTATTATAGGGAACCTATTCCCTCTCCTCTTTACTTAAATTTGAGCATTAAATCTCAAACACCCTTAATATTTTCTATTAAAAACATCTTTAGTAACATTATATAATTTCCAATCTTCTTTAATAACCAACTTTAAGGATGTTAGAGGATATCTGGAGGTAGCACATCAAAGAAGAGGTTATCTATTATACTGATTCATTCAAAAATCATTCATCTTATAATAACTATTCATTAGTTGTTTCACAATTAATTTGTAACCTCAGTATCACTAATATAATGATATGTTATTATAATTATGAAACGACCATATTATACCTTCTATCCATCTTATGAAAAACAAAATCACTACACGGGTGTACGTTCATATTGCCGACTACATGCGGTGGATTAATCTTTTTTTCCCTACCACCATACATGGAAGGTTATAATGTTCAAAAAATTAAATATATATTATTATTATAAAATTATAATAATTCTAAAATATTTTAAACCATATTGTTCAATACCATTAAAAAAATATGGGGATGATATTGTCGCAATTGCATAGGTACGACCTACTATCTCTATGATGCGATGTGATTCATTCTACACGATATTTATTAATAAATGACTATATAAATATAATTAATTAATAAATATGTTATATATTATGTTCATATACATTTTTAAGGATATAAATATGTCCTAGTGAGGATAAATAGAACTTATTAAAACAATCATCCATAAGAACATAAAGTTGTAACTATCAGAATAATGAGTAATATTGAAATGATACTAACAAATAGATGATAATATCATCATATATGACAGCATATGAGTGAATATTATTTTTGAATAAATGAATAATATTATTTAAATCATTATACAGGTGTTCCAGAAACATGTGAATGATATCAAAACTAATGTATGTGATAATTTTTCAATATCATTATGATCCCGAATTGATTATTCATAAATATTTATTGGGATATATTTATAATCCATATACATGTTCCATAAATATTTAAAATTATTTTTATTCATCTAAAAATATTTGTGGTCTATTTTACCAATGGATTAATGTTTATTAAATTGTATGGAATAATTTTTTTTTCAGTACGAGGAACATTTTGACTTTACTATCAAAGATATCAGAATAATGATTTTTATGTTATATGACATGAAAGGATTTTCACACTTTAATGACGACTAATTTCCAAGAAGTATCCCTTACATTTTATCTAGGCTATATTAAAATAAGTTATATATTTTTAAACGGTTTGAATATTTATAGAAGAAAATATTTTTGAGGAATAATGGATACTTTCATAAAAAAATCATTTCACATGATATATTAAAACAATTTTCCATAAAGGGTGAAATTATTTATATTGGTTTATGATTATAACCCTATTTTTACTATGTTTTTTTTATTATGGAATTATTTTAATGGAATCTATTTGTTTTAAATGGATTATGTTATGATGCAATGATGTTTATGAAACTAATTTTATTATTTGGGTTATGCCATGAAGAATTGTTAATTTTTTTGTGAACAAATAAGAATGATTTTGTTGTGAGATAGGTGGGACCTATATCTATCTCCATAGAATGGGGTAAAGATTTATATCTCATGAGATTGAAATTACAGGAATGGAATGTATATCTTGTTCAGTAATATATGGCTAGAACGACCTTTTAACCTAGTAAAGTAATGGACATTTTCCCACATGATGGTCTTGGAAATGACCATTGAATACTATGAAAAAACTTTATTCTTACATTTATACAAAAAACTCTCATGTCTTATGTGATCACTTTTGGGATTACACTCATTGATTCATATGAACAATCTAGATTTATCTAATTTCATTATATCACGATCGTTCATATGCATGATCTTATTTTAAAATGATATGTTATTTTTTATTATGATTATGATATCATTGTTATCTCCCTGGATTAACATTAATGAGAATCTGATATCACCCTTTCAGATTTTTCTTTTCCACATGGGATGGAAAAGGGTATTAAGTAAGATATATCAAAAAGGGATCATGTTACAGAGAATGAAGTGGTAGACAATGAATATGTCTTATGAAGCAGTTGCATTTGTCTCACAGATCCTAAAAACACTATACATATACGATCTTGATGTAGCTCTGTTATATTTTTAATGGATTATTCTTCATGTTGGATTAAATATCAATGTACGTAAGGTATTGGTCATTATATTTGTCACATTGAAAGGATTGATGATGCTACTACTTGAATTAACACACCTAATATTTTATAGTTGGGGAAGGTCATGGAGAACTCTATAATATCTTCATAAAGTGGAAGAAACTATATCATAAAGAAGCATCAATTACCAGTGTAATATCAATAGAATGATTGTTAGGTGAAAATATCAATGTACATACAGTTGTTTTAGGCCCCATTATTAAAGAGTATGGTCATTTGAATTGTTCATGTCCTTGAGTCGAGGACATCATTGTTTCATATATCAAAATTTTCCTAATGTATTTCATATAAAAGATTTAACAAACTATAATATCAATGATAAAAAAATAGGATAAATGAATAACATTCGTATAAAAAGTGAAAACTATGTCCCTGCTACTAAATATAATTCATTATGATATTAAAAGTCCAAAATAACTATAGGAGACACTTTCTACTACCCACTAAAATGATCAGGTCTAGTTTATGTTCTCATATAACAAAATATAGTATGTTAGATATGAAGTTATTATTGAAATTTATTGAGGTAAACACCCCTTACAATGAAATTGGAATAACAATGTAGTGATATATCTTTTAATATATTTTATAATTATATTTATTTTATTAATTATTATAAGGATATAGATATCTTAATTTAGTAAAATTTTCCAACTGTACCAATTTATAAAGGCATATATGCTTTAAATTGTGAATGGTAGATAAAGTAACTATGATATGACAATTTTGTTTGGTAGAATTCAATTACTTGTAATATATATGTTTATTTTATTGAATGAACCTCCTTTCATAATTTATTTAATTAAATTCATAAAAAATTTCATTTTTATTCATTAATCATATTATCTATAATTTTGGCCCAAAGAACCAGTGGTTTCGGGCCCAATCGTGGAATAATAATTTAATTAAGGTGTTATAAACAATCTAGATCAACATACATAATTTATTTTGACATATAAAAATTAATTAATATAATTATGATATCCCTGCAAGAGATGTTTTAACACTTCAATATCTAATAACCAAGGAATTCCCAATAATCACAATTAAATATAGGTAAGAAATAGAGTAATATAATTATTGAATGGTATAATTCCCGATATGAGAATATGATAGTACCCAGTAGATTCATGACATGTAACCTCTTTCTCATACAAAACCATGGAAACGAAACCCGTATTAATAGAAATAACAACAATAGTAACATAACAATAATTTTTTTAACACTTTGGTGAAATACGTTCAACTGAAATGTGAAAACCCAATAAAACATTAATCTATCCCAAGAAATTTTGGATTCCCCAATATATGGCTGAGATACTCCTTATAAATGCCCATTTAATTTCACTAATTGATCACAATCTCATATCTAATACAAATATATTAATACACAAAATGGAAAAAACTTTGATACAACTTTTGTGCATTTCACCCCAAAATCCAGTAAATGGTGACCCAAGATGGCTAGCAAGATGACCTCAGTTATTGGAAGAACCCATGTCTTTTTTTTGTCCCATATGAGTTTTCATTTCAAGTTGGTTTTGATGAAAATGGGAAGAAGATATATTTTAGGAGTACATGTTGTGTACTTCCTTGTACAAATTGTGCACTCTGGAACCGAGTCAAGGCTGTGTTTTTCCATGTCATGGCGGTACACAGTACCATGTGACGATGTGGAAGGACCGCCGAATGTAGGTTCTGGTAATAGTAAATACACACTGTGTACTTTTAAATTACCCACAGTGTACTTTTCATTTTATTTGATAAATACGACTCGGGTTGCGTCAAATTGGCGGAAATGCCTTCTTCCCAACTCGTCTCTTCCAGGAGTTTTCATAGAGAAAAATTATTCATTGTGGCCCTTATGGACCGATTGTTTTACAAATAAACCCTCATAGATTATGTTGGAATCACCATAGTGAGTTCTTCCTTCTCCTAGAGCGTTGTCCTTGATTTCTCCACATTAATGAGATACCCATGGTTGAAAATGTTATATAATATTATAGATATACTATAATCAAGGGTGAATACAATGCTGAGATTCAATAATATTTATCAATCAATGCCAAGGTATGTGGTTTGTGCCAATTTGTGGTTTTTCATTTAGTTATATGTGAAAATTTTCACAATACCCTAGTTAAGGGTATTCTGTGTTTAGGGATTTTAACCCTATTGATGTCTGTTATGCTTTTTTGCTTGATTTAGGAAATTTGTTCTTAAATATGAGTTTCCCATGCTTTGGAGGTGTTATCCATGTTTGATTTGATCTTGACATTTTGGTCTAGCATTTTTTATTAGGCTGCTTTTGGTCCATGCCAATTATTGTTAGGATTGAGTGATATTATCTGATATGATGGGATATTACTTGTAACTGTTTATCCATGTAGTACTTTTACATATAATTTGGCTGCTAGATATCATTTTTTATTGATTTCTTTCACTGAGTGGTGGGAACCTAGTGTAGTTAGATAATAGGGGGAATGTACAATGAGGGCTTCCGTAGATTGTCCATTATACTTTTCACATAGCGAGACCCTAGGGGGATGTATGTGAGTTCTCTCTTAGAGTGTTTGTAGATCTACTATATGATACCACAAGGGGAACTGGATGTCATGTGCATTCCCTGAGTTTCTCTGGGTAGATGATAAAATAATACATGGGGAATTTATGGTGAATGCTTCCATAGATAGTTGTTCTGAAGCTGAACCAGAGGGGGTGGACACTAAGAACATCCTAGAGCGATTCCTGATTTTTTGGTAGTATTTTAATAAGGGTAAAGGAATGTTTTTGAAACTGTAGTATTGATTACTTTTGAGTACTTCAATATTTACTTCTTCATTTTTCATATTTCCATATATAATATTCACTAATAGTTCATAAAATTTATTTGGATGGGTTCCTATTTGGATTCATCTCACACCAAATTCGGGTCATACTTTTGGACCCAAAGCATTTTTTTTCACGGATATATAAGGGAAAGAACACTTTTAATTCAAGTACATGACAGTTGTGGAGCTGGGGAGCACATGACCATTGTGAGGCATGTGATGTTGTTGGAGTTGTTTACTTGTTTTACTTTTACATTGGTTTAGTATTATATTTCTTCATTATGACCTGTTTGGATGCTTTTTTAGACATATGTGACAGAAATCCTTTATATATGTTCTGTAATTGTTTATTTAATTTTTAACTTCTGCTGATTTCTATTATATTGTATTATTACTACATCTACTACTTTTATCTATTTCTTTCCACTATGTTACTCTACCAATGAGGGCATAATTTCCCCACAATAACACCCATGGACCTTACTACTAGTCGGCAGCCTCTAGCGTTCAGGGAAATGCCCTTGAGGCCATGTGAACAACTGGGTATGGGGCACCTCTGAACGGAACCCAGAACCAGCACATTACAAAGTGGTATCAGAGGGATTCATTTCTTCTTTTACTTACAGAATAGAGCCTATAGACATGGATAAAAATGAACAGTTAGAAAGTAATGAGATCTGATCAGGATTAGCTATCCCATGTACATGGAAAATCTAATTTACCTAAATTATTGCATTTTTTTATTATTTTTCAATTATTACAGTTGATTTGATCTGATTGTAGGGTGATTCACATATTTTTTTGTGGTTATTGTTGATATTATTAAGGTTATATTTCCTTTTCAACCTTAGGAGATGTGGGTATTCCACATCATTTATCATATATGAACTTTCTAGAGGTCACATGCCGTGCATTATTGTCATGACATTTAGGTTGCATTATCATTTTTAGGTTTTTTTGGGATAGATGTGGTTCTTGAGATACATGATTCTATGATAGATGCATTGATAGGGTACTTATTGTTTGATATAGTATTGAAATTTTTTAATGTTTCATTTGAATAAATTCCAAATTTGGTTCTTATGTGTTATGGGGCCTCATAGATGCGAATTTTAAGAATAATTTTTTTTTACAACACTGTGATACCATGTAATAAATATTAATATGATGTCAATAATTTATTCAGGGGTAGTATAGGCCCCCACGGGTCAGAATTCGACATTATTAAACTTTTTTCAGTGTTTTTATGGGATTCCAGAATTGTTTTTGAGGCTTACTGTCTGAAAAACCCAGAAGAAACGATGTGTAGTGTTGAATACACTTCATGTAACCTTTTCATTGGGAGGGAATAAAATTTTAGTGTTATATGTCATGTGATCTATGTACATGTCATGTAACCCTTAAATTGTTTTATTGGCTATGTGGGCTGAGGCATGGTGTTTGAAAATATTAGGTGGCACATGCAATTTATTAGATGTACAGTCCATGTTGTGTAGACCATGTACCATGTCATGTGACTAATGACATGAATATATGAAACTTAGGTGGTACACAATATTTCTATCTCAACCATGCCTTGTTTAGTTAGTTGTTCCCCTGACCATGTGACCAATTACATGGGCTATTGAAATATTTCTAGTAGACACAGTGTACGACTTGGACAGACCCTGTTCTAGGTGAACAGTGTGGCTTAGTCATGTAGAAGAACTATTGAAGGTGGGATCGGATAAAGTACATGTTGTGTACATAGCAGGAACATGTCATGTGTTAGTGTGTTAGAAGACCAGTTTTTCAGACATATAGGCCGATGTAAAGGATTTATGGAACACACCATGTAGGGTACATAAACATCATGTATTTTTTGTTTTGTGAAACATGATTTTTTTCTTCTACTATTCTTCTCCTGCACTTCTGAGATTTAGTTCATGAAAATCATAAACTGAGGTGTGTGCCTGTCCTTGTAGAGTCATTCCCCTAACAAGTCCTCTAGTTGATCACTAGATATAGTTCAATGAAAAGACACCGAATGTGGATGGTCAAGGAAAACAAGTAGATCCTCCTTTCGTGCCTATCTTAGCACATAATTTCATTCTAGACACAAGTACTGATGCACAGTTTCAAGAAGTCTTCATGAGGTTTTTGCAGACCTTTAGAGGAGCACCACATCATGCCCTGTCAATGGCTGAGTGGACGTAGGTCTCTCCGCAGTATCATCCTCCCAGATTCTCAGGGGATGGAGGACATCAGTCTACAAAGTCATGGATGAAAGCCATTTTTTCATTTTTCGAGCAACTGGAGACACCTCTAGTGATGAGGGTGACTATATCTAGGTATATGCTTCCAGATTCAGTAAAGAGATGGTTGGATGTGAAATCTTCGGTAGTACACCAGCATGTTATGCCTTGGGTTGAATTCTAGCCTACCATCTATGAATACTTCTACATGTACACATTGAAGGGCGACCGAGCCCAAGAGTTAGTGAGATTGGAGTACAATACTCTATTAGACATGGAGTATTCATCTTGGTTCAAAGATATATATATCATCACTCACATTCAAAGGGGGGATTATTTATTTCTGACGAGGATCATTGAGGGTGGTCTCAGGTAGGACATCTAATCTTAGGTGAACATCATTAGGTTGAATTCCATCACTTCTATAGTCAACTAGGCACTAATCACGGAGTGAAACCTGTTAGATTATAGAGTTGTGAGCTAGGGTGGCTCAAAAACAAGAGATTATTCCCCTATGACTAATATTAGGATGTTTAGTAGGGAGTCTAGTCATAAGGATCCAAGTAGGAGAAATAATTTTTTAGGTTTCCAGGTGGGTTTCTACTAGTGTGGGAAGAGAGAGCATAGATAGATTCATCACCATAGGGACCCGATGGAGTGCTGATCTTCCACAAATATGAGACCTCTTCAATGTTTCTATCAGATCTTCTCACCTGTAATGGGTGATAAATGTTCTTAGATGACTACTAATTTAGGAGTGGACCACCAGTTTCTCAATATTCAGGGAACTAGAGTTCTTCAGTCCGTTCAGGCCAAGGTGGAGGTCATGACCATGGTATCCATTAACCAGTTTTTCAGTGACAGTAAGGTCATAGGGCCGCAGTACAGGTTAGTCTATTTCTGTGGAGAATACCCATCTATAATAGGATCCCAGACCCACTGCAGTTCTAGGTACGATTCTAGTTCCTCAGTTTTAGATTAAAGACTTTTCAATTATGTGGATTCTTATAGTTTCATATCTGTTGATTTTGTGGAGAACTGTGGACTCTGTATATTTACTTATACTAATTTCATGACATTGGACACTCTATTGTGTACATGAAAAGAAAGTCTACATCAGTACAAGTAGTTCCCTATAGAGGTTGGTTAGTGTCACTTCATATGGGACCTATGGTTTTAGAGTTGATAGGCTATGATTCCGTTATAGTAATGGACCGGTTGGGTCCCTAATAGGGTGTTGTCTATTTCTATAATATTAGGGTGAGTTTTACAACACCAGAGGGTAGTTCGATTATACATAAGGGTGAATGGGATGTCCAGGAAAGCATAGTGGGACCTTGTCATCAGGGGACAGGAGGAGTTACATCCCATATTGCTAGTCTGTATTGGGATTACCATGGGACTACCTGGATAGACATTCCTCTATTGGTGGATTGATATAGGGATATCTTCCCAGATGATTTTTCATGTTTTCCTCTGTATAAAGAGGTGGACTTTTCTATTACTCAAGTACTAGTAATAGCAACAATGTCAATTCTTTTTTATAGGACGCCTACACGAGAGTTAGATGAGCCCATGATGTAGATAAAGGAATTATAGAAAAGGGATTCATTCAACACAATATTGCTCCTTGGGGTATGCCTGTCTTATTTGTGATAAAGGAAAATGGTACTATCAGACATTGTGGGGATTATTAGAAGATGAACCAGTTGATAGTAAATAACCAATATCCCATTCCAAGGATTAATGATCACATTGATCAACATTGAGGATCCTAGGTGTTCTCAAAAATTGACATGAGATATAGTTATCATCAATTGCACGTTGCTCCATCATATATACCACATAAAACCATTCATAGTTGGTATGGTATATACGAGTATGTGGTTATATTGTTTGGTCTCAGGACAATGTCTGCTATTTTTATGGCAGTGATTAATGTAGTGTTCCATCCATACTTATATTATTTCATGGTAGTCATCACAGATGATATCTTGAGGTACTCTCACACTCGACACAAACATGATACCCATCATTTGATCATTTTGAGTATACTGAGAGAGACCTAATTATATTCTATGGTCTCAAAATTCAACTATTAGATGGACTGGATACACTTCATGGATCATGTTATCTCAGAGGTAGTAATATCAGTATATTAAGTGAAAGTGAGTGCAGTAGTTTCCTAGGAGAAACTGATGAAAATATTTGATGTGTAGAATTTTCGAGGGCTGGGTGGCTAATATAGATAGTTCATACCATACTTTTCATTCTTAGAAACACCATTGACGAGCCTAACTATGATTGGTGTGATGTACCATTGGATAGATTCCTACAATTCAGACTTTTGAGTGATGAATGAGAGGTTTACTTTGGAACCAATACTAGTTTATCTGGTTTTGTGAAAGTGATATACTTTTTACTATAATCTTCAATTATCAAGATAGGTGATTTACTAATATAAGTGGAACAAGTCATTGTGTACATGAATCATTATATGAGGCCACATGAGAGGAATTACCCAACACATGATCTTGAGTTGGCTGCAGTTGTTCATTCTTTACACTGTTGTTGACATTATAATTTGGGAGAGAATTTTTTTTGTTGTCACCAACCACAAATTTCTCATGTTTATTTTCACTCATGTGACCTGAAATTGAGACAATAAAGGTGGGATGAGTACCATACATCCTTAGATTTTGAACATGACTACTTTCTTAGGAATGAAAACACAATGGTTGATGATTTGAGCATGAGGAATCAGATTTAGGCAGTTCAAGAGGCCATTCGCGAGTGGGAGCTTATGGATCTTTTCTCTGAGATCCATTTGTTGGTGCATGAAAAACATGGGTAGAAATTTCATTATCTGTAGTAGTTAACTCTAATCTACATTATTGAGTGAGAATGAGGTAGCTATTATATTATGAAGGCCTAGTTCTAAAATTGGTTGTTTCAATATATGGACCTATTCTTGGATAAACCATAGGTTAAGATGTGATATTTCATTTTCATTGCACCGTATGGGTGTCAACAGTCATATGCCAAGAGCTGATGTGGGGTTATCATTCTTTAGTTTGGGCAGTTCATTTTGGTGTCACAATAATTTATCAAGATCTACCCTATCAGTATTGGTTTTCTATTATGAATATAGATGTTCATTGTTTTATGATGAGTTGTTCCAACTGTCAATTGGTGAAGTCATATCATCAGCTACTAGTATTTATTTTTCATCAGTTATCCATTCCCAAGTGGAAGTGGAATAACGTAATGATGGACTTTGTGAGAGGATTACCGAGGTCGCCTCAAGGGAATGTGCAGTTTTGGTGGTCATTGAGAGTATCACGAAGGATGAACGCTTCATACCAATCAAGAAGAACATCAATGTTGATGAACTGGGATGGTTGTACATCTGAGAGACTGTACATTTACATAGGGTTACATACTCCATCGTTTTAGAATGGGATTCCCATTTTACTTCTCTAGTCTATCATAGAGTACATATGGAATTTTGTACACATGTACTTCTATGTATAGATCAACGTCCCTAGAATATGGGTAGTTTAATAGTATGTTATAGGTGCTAGAGGACATTCATCAATCATATGACCTTTACTTGGAGGTTCATCTAAAAATCATGTACCTCTGGTGAATTTATCCTACAATAATAGTTTTCATGAAAATATTCAAATGGAACCTTATGAGGCCTTGTGTGGCAGGTTATTTCGATCATACATATGTTTGCTGGAAGCAGGATAGAAAGGTATGTTGGGTCCTCATCCTTTCCAGGAGAAAATGGAGAAGATTTAATTGATTAAGAAGAGGATGGATACTACACAGTCACTTCGTAAATCTTATGATGATTGCTGTAGATGGCCTATGGAGTTTGAGGTCAGAGATCAGGTTTTCCTATGATCCCCACCAAAGATGGAACACAGAAGGATTAGGAGATATGGAATGCTTTCACAGAGATACAACGTTCTATTTGAGGTTTCAAAGAGAGTTGGACCAGTTACCTATCAGTTGTAGTTAACATAGAGATATCGTGATATGCACGACGTCGTCCCCATTTCTCCACTCTGATGTTACTTTTCGGACTTGTATTCTATTTTTTAACACGAGGAGTTTGATTTGGAGGTGGATTTCTATTTCGAAGACAATGCTGTCCATATCGTTGATCACATCAGGATGTTTTTCAATGGCCAGATTGTTACCCTAGTATGGGTGCTATGACAGCATGGGTGAGTACATGATGATTCTTGGGGGAGGGAGGCCGATGTACGATTGTAGTGGCCAGATCTATTTGAGGATTCTTCATCATCACCACCTTGATAGGGAAATGCTGGAATGAATTTCTTTATAAGGGAATGTTTGTATTATCCTAGAAATTTTTTCAGGTATGATATTTCTTTTCATGTTTTTATTTTCGAAAATTGTATGAAGGAATGTTTTTGTAGTAAATGTTGTGTACATCCGTGTACACACTGTCTACTCTGTCATAGAGTCCAGACCGAGTCTGGCCATGTCATGGATGCATACACTACCATTTGGTGACATTGCGGGACAACATAATGTGGGGATTGATAAAGCATATACACGTCATGTACTTTTAAAAGACACAACGTGGACATTTATTTTTATTTTTTAAAGTAGACCAGGTTTTAATCTAATTGGTAGAAACACATTATTCATGTCACCTCTTGTCTATAAGAAACCATTTGTCATGATTTTTCTCTGATATCTTGATCGAATTCCTATTATCCGAATCAACTGTTGTCAATTGCGTTGGAATCGCCACAGTGAGATCATCCTTTTTCTTGATATTTTTCCATTTTTTCCCCTATTTCATGTTATATCCTTGGTTGAAAATTTTATATTTTTTGTAAATCTATGGAATTCTATGTTGAATCAAATTCCGAGATTCAAGTGTATCGATCATACAACGCTGAGGCATGTGGTTTGTGTTTTTTTAGTATTTCTTGGTGTTATATGTGAAAACATTACCAATAACATAGTTTGGTGTATTTTGTGTTTAGGTATTTTAACCATGTTGGTGCCATCTATGATTTTTTTCCTAACATAGGACACTTGTTTGTAAATATGATAATTTTTTCCATGATATGGTGGTGTTTTCCATGTTTGAGTTGATCTTGTCCATTTGGTCTGGCATTTCCTGTTAAGCATATTTCTTTTCATGCCTAGAGTTTTTATGATTGAGTGATGTTATATGATAAGATGTGATTTGACATGTATCTGTTTATCTCAGTAGTAATTTTAAGTTTACATTGGCTGTTGAAAATATTTTGAGAATGATTTCTTAAGTAGGGCTATGGGAACATGGTGTACTTAGACCATTGAGGGAATGTATACTAAGGGAATTCCAAGAGTGTCTGTTATACATTTCACATTATGAGAACATACAGGGTTGGATGTGAGTGATCCCTCAGTGTGTCTTTAGTTCCTTGTTGTGATGCCATAGGGGGAATTGGATGTTGAGTTCTTCCCTAGAGAGTTGATATGTTACAGATAAAATAGAACATGGGGAGTTGTTGGTGAGGGCTTCCTCATAGAGTCCTAGTAAAGAAGTACAAGAGGGGTAGGAATGTGAGAACATCATAGAGGGTTTCTTGAGATTATTTTGATGTTTTTTAAATAAAGTTAAATGAATGTGGTCGAAAATTTATGATTGATTTATTTTGAAAAATTTGTTATTTATTACATCATTTTTTATATTTCATGTCGTATATATTCATTGACTGTTTGGCATATATATTTGGGTGGTTGTCATCCAGGATTCATCTCAAACCATTATTGGGAATTTCTTTTGGGCCCAAATAGATTATATGTTTCCTTGGATAGATAAGAGAAAACACCCTTCTGCATCATGTTCTTGACTATTTTGGAGCTGGGAAGCATGGGATTAATCTGGGACTCATGATGTTTTAAGAGTAATTTAAATAATTTACTTGTACTTTGGTTTAGTTCTGTATTTCAATAGTGTGACCTATTTGGATAGATTCTTATACATATGTAACATGAAACATTTATACATCTTCTCTTGTTGTTTATATAATTTTAGTCTTCTATTGATTTATAATGTATGGTATTATTACTATTTCTGCTACTCTTATATGTTACGTTCTGTTGTGATTCTATGCCAATGAGGGAATAGTTTCCCATCTATCACTCCCAAGGCCGTCATTAATTGTAGACAACCTCTTTCATTTGGGAAAATGTGACTGAGGCCATGTCAGTAACCTAGTATGGTGAACCACTAGAAGGCACCTGAAACCCAGACGTTTCTAGTTTACCCCCGCCCCCATTTTCTAGTGGCTTATGACTAGCTGTGAGGTCCAATGTTGTGTCCAAGGAGAGACTATTCCCTCATCAGTAAGAGTGTAGAACATAAAAAACAAACAAATGGGACAAAATTGAAGATGGATTAAGTAAATATTTAAATAATAATAATAATAAGTCTTCTATGATAAAAAGTAGACATAATATAAATCATGAATGGATATAATAATGCTGATGATAATGTAGTGTATCTATACAAAATTAAAATACAAAATTTATAGAGTTAAAAGGAATATTCCACATGCCTCAAAAAAATAAAAAATAAAAAAATGTGTCTACTAGTATCAACAACATAGTCTTTATATTATTCAGCGTAATGCCATCCTAATAATTAGATTCAAACTTAAAAAGCTAGATTCATCCATTTAGATGCAGCTTAAATCGTTAAGGTTATTCAGATACCAACGATTTCCTGATCAGGGTGTGATATATACATGGTATTCCACAACCAATGTTTTCATGAACATCATTATCAATTCAAAAAAATTGGGAAGTATGAACGTGTGTAATAAATTTAAGGTGATAAATAAATAAAACATGTTATTACGGGTTTCTCTTGGATATATGAATAACAAGATATTCTTCATCCTATGATGGTTAAAAATTATGGGATGTGGACATATAAAATTATGATATTTTGTATAAATGGGTAATCAAAAATTATCTATTAAGACATGATGATATCAATGTTTCACTTTTTCTTGGGATACTCATCATAAGATATTATATTTTAGCATTCATCTACTTTTATAGGGGGAACCTCTTGGATATAAATAAGTGACATTATAGACCCATACATGGAGAACCATATCCTAGAATCAACTATCACACCAGGAGCATAATTAAGGACCCAATTCTATAATGATCTTTCTATGGCCATGTATAAATAGATTCCCATGTATCACTCGCATTGTTGTTTGAAGACAATAGCCTACAATCTCATCCTTATAATGTATATTAAAGAGACTATGTATCACTCAATGTATGTTATAAACATTATTCCACCAAGCCCATCCATAGTCACTCCACTTGGGAACCGAAATCACTAATAAGGAGTTAAATAATTTATATGGTGATCCCATCAATATAATTCCTTGTATCAATCATTGTGTATTTTACATTCCTTAATTAATTATAACTATAAACTTCTTGATACCACCCAAGGTGATCTATAAATGGAATCACATGTATTACATTCACCATTAAAGGAAATTTTGATTCAACTATTTGGTTCCCATACCATTTCAGCTAGGGATTATATTCATAATACATTAATAAATCTGTCTATGTCATTAAATTCATGAAATTAATGATATAGAAATATTCCTAGGTACCTAACTCTTTGAATATAATATTTTTACATAGTTAAATTCACATATAAATTTTTTTCCGTTATAAGGAAACAGAGAAATCAATTTTGGTATAGGAGTTTAATTAGAATATGAAATTTAGGTACTTACGGAAGACCATACCAATAGGGGTGGTTCTTGTCAATTAAAACACAAAACGGATTGTTTTAACGGTAGATAAGGCCCCTATAATACATAAGATTAGAATTTAATATCATTAATTTTAAAATACAATATTATCAGTAGGATGTATATCTCATGGAACCCCATTAATAAAATAATAGTAATACAAATTTGAGGTAATGAATCGATAACACCTATCTTAGTCTCATAACACTGTCGTCGTATAGTGTATGCCCTTGATTGGAGAAAGAAATAGGGAAGTCAGATATATGAACCAACATTTAAAATTACGGAAGTTCACCTATTAGAAAAATAAATTAGAAGAGAACAATATTTACAATATAAGGAAGCAAAATGATTTAGTAGGTCAGCATTTTGTAGCCAACAAAACATATCATAAAGAATATAGATATGATATTTAGGAGACCCAATTAATCCTAGGTGTGGTATGGATGGGTACCCTCATACAGATGGCATCGTTGGTGATGAAGAAATGAGGCCCGATCAAAATATAATGAGTTATCTCCCAATTTTTAAAAACTGGTCCTAATAATAAATTCGCGTTTTAAGGAAATACAAATCATGTAATTATTGGGCCTCCTTTGGAAAAACCACTACACATCATGAATGGTGGTATGGAAATGAAAAAATATTTCAATTAATTAATAAATTATATTTATTGAAATTCACACAATGTTTTTTTTCAATATACACATTACAGACCCCAACCACAATCTCCACAGAAATTAAGTGACTGACCTTAGGGCTCAGTTACTTGTTTCTGAGAAGAAAATAAAACTATAAAAGAGTTTAACTAAAAATAAATGCAAATGTACATCAATAAATATAGCGGTCATTATAAATTTATTCATTATAAATATTATTATTGAATTTATATGATTTTAATTTTAATATTCTAATCCATGTTTTACTAACACTATTAATAACATCCGTGTATTCGTATATAGAGAATAATTATATCCTTGTATCTGAAACTAGAACTATTTGTAAATAATTCATTATCGTGTTGGATACATATATGTACTATAGAATATATAAAATCATTCACATAAAAATATTAACATATAATAACTAGAATCAAACTATATATCAATGTTGGAAACAGGTCATGTAAATAAAATTCATTCCATATAAATCATAAATAAGAATCAATGATAAATTTCTACTCTGAACATCAACTAAACATCATGATATTAAAAATCATCACACATAGATTCTAATCTCACATCCCATGACAAAATGAACATCATAAATAAAACCTTGTTCTTCCACCATCAACGTAACTGGAAGAACATTCCACAATCACCATAACCAACACTGGAACCTTATAAAATGATCAAATCCTTTCACATTACTTCCCATTGGTTGTAAAATATTCTATGCACACATTGTTATTGTTATATCATTTCAAAAATCAAAATCTATATAGAATAAATACATATTCAATTATATTTTACACAAATAATTTAAAGGAAAACTGTAGGTAAATTTAAAAAGGAATTATAAAATTTATAAAAAATTAATGGGGAACTTTTTTCAAACCAAATGATTCGGGAAATTAATAAATATTCATTAAAATATTTATATTATTTAATATTAATCATTTAATTACATTATATTTATATTTATATATTTTTTTTTATAAATATCATTTATTTAATTTGGCATTCAATCGTAAGTTGATGTTTTCATATGGCAATGAACTCAATGGTAATTATATCAACATACATATATTAATATAAAAACATTATTACCTATTTGAAGATTTTATTTAACATAAAAATAAATCAACCATCATTAAAAAATATATAAATAAATAATATATTTCCTAGTAAAAATCATGAGGCAATAATAAACATATAGAATAATAATGTCACAACCAATAACATAATCACTATATGAAATTATATAAAAATGTTATAAAATTATTACAAAAGATCAAAAATTGTACACATGAATTATATTTTAAAAAAAATATAATAAAATTGAACATGGGATAAATAAATCTATATTTCCTCTGTGATCATTTAAATTGCCAAATTAATTCATACCATTAGCATTCAATTTATCTTGATATCATAATATAACTTCAACATGAAATGATATTATTGTAATCAATTTTATAATATCTCAAATTATAAATTTATTTTCATCGAAATTAATTATGTATTTTAACACTGTTACATGCTTTCAATTAGATTATTTCAAATAATAATTAAAACATGGAAGGACACTGTCCTTATCTATATCTGTGACAATTTCTATGATATTCATAATTATTCTATAACATGAAAATTATATATGTGCACATTATCCATGAAATTAAAAACTTTAACATTTATTTTTATCATATTCAGGTGCAAAATTGATAAAAACCATCATTGGAATTACAATAAATAATATTAATCATATATCTTGATATTATCATTCATGATTATTAGCTAATACTATATTTATAATTCATGGATTATTATTTCAAATTAAATTCACGATGTAATAAAAAAATTAACTGTAATCTCTATTCAATAACATTATATTCAATTTCATTACAATGACATAATACATTAATAACATTTCACATCATTCAATTCTGTATTCTTAAGGATAATAATATTTATCTATTATATGTCATTAACCCATTCATTAAAATTTCATCGTAATGGAAACAATATTTGAGTATGTAGTAAATAATTCCCTTTATATGAAAAATATTAAAATATTCTATATAAAATATCATTAATAGAAATTTAATATTCTTAATTAAAAAGTCTATTATTAAATAAAAATTTAAATATTTTTATTGATATTATATAAATTCAACACTGTCAATTTTTAAATGGTTTCAAGTAAAAAACTTTTTATTTTCATAGAGGAATTGTAGGATAAAATATATATTATCTAACATTAAAATTCCCAGATGTAATATAATTAAATTCACAACTCCATTCAATAATAATATATCCAAATCATATAATTACAATATTAAATATAATAATTAATTTACTACATGTGGTTTGCAACATGTACATTTTTCAATGTGAATTTATCTATTATTCATCTACCATTTTCCATGTGATATATCAATTAATAATTTAACAATTTAATTCGAATCAATTTAAACAAATAATATAGAACATGATTAAATCATATATACATATAAAATAATGGATATGTATCAGATCCCCTACTCGTCAATTATACGGGAATGGTGTTACATAAAAATGATTTAGGATAGAGAAGGATGTTATGTGTTGGACTAGAATAAAGATGAAATGTTTATACTAACCAGAAGTATTCCAGAATATATGGCGAGAGTATCATGATTTTATGAAAATGAATAATTTGAGAAATTTTGAATAGAATAAGAGGAATTATATTTTATAACTGTAGAACACGTTCCCAAATTGTTCATATAAAAAAATATTTTTCCTATTTTTGTCTCATTTGTATTTAGTGGATTTTCAAATTTTAATTAAAATTTGAATTTGAAAAGATTAAATATAATAATAAATCAAAATTATGTAATCAAATTCATGATCTATTATTTCTAGAATTTAAATAAAATTATCATGATTGAACTTAGGTATCAAAATTAAGAAATATTAGATAACAATTGGAATAAAATTGTTACCCTTACTTAAGAGGCCACCAATGAATAAACGTACCTTAATTTAACATTATGTGGTGGATACTAATCATGGTTACCCATAGGTAGGTGTTACAAATTCACAGTGACACATATGTGATGAATGTCATAACCATATTAGATATATGAAAATCCAAACTACCCTCATGTGATTTTGATGTTCGTTTACATAGTGCATAAAAATAGCTACATACAATTATGTGAATAAGTTAATATAATTATGTGAGAATATGTATTATATAATAACCCACATAAAGGTTAAATATAAAATTATGAAATCATATATATCCCCTACATAACTGTACACTTCTAGATAAAAATGAAACCAAAACTAAACAATTCATTAAATAAATGGATTATGTTTAAAAACCTATTTGAAGAACCACCTTAATGATAAAGACACATAAAATTCATGATTAAGGTAAATTGTTTATTAAATATATTACAATCTAAATTAATATATATAATAATATAAATTTAAATGACCTATAGTAATTCCAAAAAAAATTATAAATGATTTATAGGATAAAATATAGAATATATAACATTAAAATTTTCAGATGTTATATAAATTAAATTCACTACTCCATTCCCTAATAATATATTTAAATAAAATTATTACAATATTAAATATAATATTTATTTTACTTCATGTGGTTTGCAACTTGCAATTTTTTCTATATTAATTTATCGATTATTAATATACCATTTTCCATGTGATATATCAATTAATAATATATCAAATTAATTCGAGTCAATTTAAAAAAATAATATAGAACATCATTAAATCATATATACATATAAAATAATGGATATGTATCAGATCCCCTACCTGTCTATTGTACTGGAATGGTGTTACATTAAAATGATATAGGATAGAGAAGGATGTTATGTGTTAGAATAGAGTAAAGATGAAATGTTTATAATAACAGGAAGTATTCCAGAATATATGGAGAGAGGATCATGATTGTATGAAAATGAATAATTTTAGAAATTTTTAATAGAATAAGAGGAAATAAATTTTAAAACTGTAGAACACGTTCCCAAAATTTGCATATAAAAAAATATAATTTTCCTATTTATGTCTCATTTTTGTTTGCTGGATTTTCAATTTTTAATTAAAATTTTAATTTAAAATGTTTAAATATAATAATAAATAAAAATTATGTAATGAAATTAATGATATATTATTATAGAGATTAAATAAAATTACCATGTTTAAACTTATGTATTAAAATTAATAAATATTAATTAACATTTGGTTAAAAATTATTACCCTTACATCAGAGGCCACCTATGAATAAATTTACTTTAATTTAATAGAATGTGGTGGATACCAATCATGGTTACCCATAGGTATGTGTTATAAATTCACAATGACACATACATGGTGTATGTCATAACCATATTAGATATATGAAAATCCAAACTACCCTTATGTGATTTGGATGTTAGTTTACATAGTACTTAAAATTAGCTACTTACAATTGTGTGAATAAGTGAATATAATTATGTGAGAATATGTATTATAGAATAACCCATAAAAGGATAAATATAAAATTATGAAACAATATCTAACCCCAACATACTCGTATACTTCTAGAAAAAAATGAAACAAAAATGAAACATTTCATAGAATAAATGGTTTATGTTTGAAAACCCAATTGAAGAACAACTTTACTGATACTCTAACATCAAATTCATGATTAAGGTTAATTTTTTTATTAAATGTATTACAATTTAAATTAATCTATATAATAATAAAAATTTAATGGACTTATTTTAATTTAAAAAAAATTATAATTCTCCTCCCACATTATTTAATATAAATTGAAAAACTACCAAATAAATTGAAAAATATATATTTAAATAATTTTCATTACATAATAATTTTTAAATGTAATTGAAAACCACAATATAATTTAGAAAATAATTTAAAAACAGGTTATAAAATCATGGAATATTCTATTGAATGAACTAACATCCCAAAATAGAAAATTAAGGATTAAGAGTATTCAATACTACTATACATTATAATTGTATAGTAGAGAAAATTGATTTCCACTAACTAGAAAAATGAAAAAATATAAACATTAAGAATATCTTAAACGACATTATGATTGGGAATAATTTGAATATTATAAATTGATTCATTATAAGAGTATTTTTTTTTTTCAAAAACTAAATGTAGAAAAAAAAATTAATACTCTATAAAATTTATTTCCATTGATCATATTTTTTACGATAATAAATACAATTATCATATTTACAGTGACTTCATATCATTAAAATATTAAATTATTTTAAAATTAGTGATTATATTCAGAATAATTATGTCACAAATCTCACATATATATGTTATATTTTAGATCATGCAATACACTTTGTCCTTTCATGATGTTTTTCTTTATTATAAGAGTTCCGTGTTAATTAGTAATACTTATGGATGATGATGTTCAAGAAGATATCTGAGTTTTATTATTATATTATTTTCAATATCCTATACCATTTTAATTCATGGAATTTTAAAGGATTTAATATTCTACTATGAATAATACATATACTCAATAGATTGTTTTGTAATATTTATCTATGAATGAATAATAAGTTGTTTATATAATTCCCAGATTTTATGACACTCTATTTAAAATATATTAGTTATTTGGTGGAATAAAAAATATTTTAGAATTATAATCATACTAATTCTGAAAATAATATTATTCCTAAAACATGAGGTGTCACTTTCTCCCACTTAAATAAATTACATCCTCACAAATTTTATCATCGCAAACTAAGAATAATTTTTATGGATATATAAATTATTTATATAACTCTAGATATAATTTTAAATTTTGTGTCTTTTTAAATATCATTATTATTACTAAGAAACCCATATCATCCACTCATAATATAATTCAATAGAATAATTTTTCATAGAAAATGTATCTCTTTGTCATCCTTTCCGAAAAATTAATTTTCATTCACATTCATTGTGAAATTTTAATGAATATTTATTGACACATTTTTACATATAAAAAATTTAATTTTCTATCCCCTATCACCCTTTCACCTGAATATCAATGAGACACCATACCACTCATTATGGGTATGTTTGTATTTTCAATGAGGGTCGTATTTGTAACAATAAACTGTGATATATAGTAAGGATTAACAGTAATATTTATCATTCTATATATTATCACATTTTATTCAGAAACACCATTTGAATATACATATTATCCAATATTAATATTTTCTATTATAGGTCAATCTATTACTAAAAAAATAATAGATTACTATGGTTATGTAAAATTGGAATCATGTGATAATTATAAAGAATTCATCCCCAATGAGTTCTACAGAATGAAAACACTATGTTATTATATAGTTATTTTTTTCTAGAAAATAACTCTTGGATTAACCAATTATATATTATTTGAGGTTATTTTATTCTCTTATTATATAAATTTTCTATCCATAGACACTTTAAATTTTTTTACAATATTCCATCATTAGAATCATTTAATTTTATTCTCTCAAAATTTAACTCACCCATAATACAGAGAATCAAATTAATAGTAAATATATTCCTTAAAATTTGTAGTTTCTATTATTTAATCTATTATATCTATTTTTTATTACTATTATGTTCTATATCCAAAATATTAAAATTCTTTCTAATGGTTTTTAAATTTTAGGTGAGTCATCCAAATTATGTACCCAGATATTGCATAACATGGAATGTAGTCATATGCCTATCACCATGAACTGAATGAAGATTGAGTAGATACTCAAAATTACCTTTTTTAATAAGAATAACTACTATGATTCTATTCCAAAACCATATAAACCTTCATATATCAAAATTTGATTTAATTTTTTGGAGAAAAACAAATTTAAAATTACCAAATAATATAATATTTTACATATATGTGGCATCATCTAAAATGTTATATATATATATCTATAGTCTTTTACTCCAAATAAAATCAATAATAAAATATTAACTCAATAAATAATATGTATAATATATAACTTTTCAATTATAGTGATTTTTAGACATAATAAACTATGGTTGTGTCTATAATACAAAATAATATCATTATATAATATTATAAAAACAAATTTTATATTATACCTACTGTGATACCATTTATATAAATCCAGACTTGATTTTCCTATAATTAAATGATTTATAAAAATCATTGTAATACATTAAAACCAATGGTACTTTCAGTTTTTATATTTGGAGAATTATGATAGACCATTAATTAAAAATGCTTGTGTAATTATCATATGATTTTTTTCATAACTGTATATATGATACTAATAAAATATATTATGTTTCCAATATCTCCAACGGATTCTTCATACAATATATTATTATATCCATATCTTCTATAATTTTTTTTTCAAACTCTGAGAAAAAATAATTATAATAAGTGTGACATCAAAGACTATGTATGGCATATTATTTATAAAAATACTTTACATAATTCATAGGGAATGATTTATATTGATAAAAATAAATTATAAAAAAATAATTCCATTAAAATAATTAGATGATATTGATATAATTGTTGGTTAAAAAAATAAACAAAACAATTGAAATTAATAACTGATTTCATGGTGATGGAATTAAAATTAATATAATTGTCAAAAAATCAGCTAGAGACATCACCTACTCTTGAGTCCTTGGGATCATAAATTTACATTCAATCATGACTACAGATAAAAAAAATTCATGAAATTAACATATAACTTGGATAGTCTATCTCATGGGACCTACTGATACAACAAGGGTATATTAAGGCCAATACATGTAAATTATTATATCTACCAAATACACTATATAAATAAATAAGAATATTATAAAAATATATATATTTATAAGTAAAAATCATTATTAAAATTAAATTTTTGTAAATTTTAAATATTTTCCCAATAAATAAATGTAATAGTTTTCTAGATATAAATCCCTAAAAATGACATATAAAGTAATGGTATATAATTTTGTAAATAATTTCTCCAATAAATTATTGTATGAAATATTTGTGAAAACTATTCTAAAGGAAAATATATAGTGTTCATTGAGAGATGACATTAGTAGAAAACTCAAACTTATAAAAATGGGATGATTATGAATGAAAATAATGTGATTGATCATTCATTAAATACATAATACAATCACATAAGGAATTTAAAAAGGTTATTGTATTATTAGATTTTATGAATAATCTTTATCAATGATAAAATATATTAAAACTTGTGGATTTAGATGAATAATAAATCGTGGATAATATCAATTTTCTTTCAAATTGGAAATATCCTTAACATCATGGTAAAATTAAATAAAATCAATATATATAAAAAATAATGGTTAAAATAATTCCCATTATAAAATTTTAATAATATATAGTATGTTTCTTATGAAAACAAAAAATGGTGTGAGAATTGTTCTACATATAAACTTTTAGAATAAAATATTCTGAGACAAGTTAAAAATAAAACATATTGATATAATTAAAATTTTATTTAATGATTTATTAAATCCTTTAATGTAGTATAAAATTAATTTTATTAATAATTGAGGCTTAAGTGAAGAAATGAAAAAAATAATCCATTAGATGAGTGCAAGAAAGTGAAATATACCGAACCAAAAAGAAGAGGTGGAAGTTGTTTCTATTACAAAAGGCAATGTAACATAATATGGGAAAACAAATTAGTGAGTGGACATGCCAAACCACATGAAAAATAAATTTGATTAAAAATATTTTTCATATAGAAATAAAGTTAAAAATATATTCAAATATGGATTATCAAAAAAAATAATCACATTTAAAATGATATTGTAGAAGAAACCCATAAGACAATGATAAAAAGATAATGAAAAGAATATAAAACGGTTACCCAAATGTGAACATTAAAAAATCACGAATTTAAATAACATCATTATACTATATGTACATAAGAATGTGAAAAAATAATTTAAAATAAAGTGAGAAGATAAATATAAAAAATATCTTTTGGAAATGAATGTAGAAACAAATAACTCATACAACCTTAGAATAATTTGAGTAGAATTCTATTTAAATAATGAACACTGCATGGCTCTTCCAACCACCTAAATTACATGAATATTTTAATATTATTATTTATGGTAGCAATAACACAATTTGAGTGATATCATTGTAGAAAAAATAAAAAATGTCTCAATAAATTATATTTCAGGCAATGTACCCCTTAGATCAATTCCAAACATCAACTATTGTGCTTGAATTTACTGTATAAAAATACTCATAAAAACCCATTTAAGAACATTATTAATATCTATAATATTTTAAAAACAACATTTATAGCTATTTTATAAATTTATATTAGTTGGTTACTATCTATTTTCAATATTGAATGTAAGTGACATTGACCATTTTAAACTATTATCAAAGTAGAATTTTGTTTTTTTATTTTTATCCAAATGTTCATCATGACATAAATAAAAAATTTCATATAATTTATGAATTAAATTTTTCCATAAAGTTATAGTTTAATTCAATTTTTGTTTTTTATAACACTAAAAAATTATATTCGTTATGTGGTTATTTTGATATATTTAAAATAACAATCATTGATATATTAATTAATTAAAAATTTATTAATGTTACCATTATGAAAGAAAAATAAAATTATTATTTACTTATTTATAATTAATATTACCATTATTTATGGTATCATAGAAAACCACGATATTATATTAAATCATTATTTAAATTGGTTTTTGAACAGACCCAACATGAGAACACCATAATTGCGTGATGATTTGGGTAATAATTGGTGATTTTCTTGTCGTAATATCCTTATTATAAAATCATAATGATATTATTTTAATCTTTTAATGTTGTTGAATGAAAATTAGAAATAATATAATCATGAATTAATTAACAAGATAAAATATTAAATATGATAAATCATTGAGGCGATTGTCTACACAATCACATAAATGAAAATTTTCATCATGGAAAATGAGAAAGGTTTTTTCGGATTATTACCACAATATAATGAAATTATTTATAAAAAAAAAAATTAATTAATCATATAATATTAATAATAATACATAATAAAAGTGTTTATATTAATGCAAAAAAAATTATAAGAGAGAATCATTTTGTTGATAAGATTGATTTTCCATTGAAGGACTCAATTGAAATGGAGGACATAGAAAAATATATTATATTTATATGCCTAAATAAGTGAAATATAATTGTTGGGTAGTTAAAAAATATATTTATTTTGAGAAGAAACTAAATATTTTTGGGGGTATTGAAAGGGTGATGATATTTCATTTTAATAGATAGTGAGTATGAAATTTTTATTATAGTTAGGGTTAATTTTAATGGAGAGAACCCCTTAATAATATATCATGTTTAGGGGTTCAAAAAACCATCCATAACAAAGATATTATAGAAAAACCTTAGAGTAATTATAGAAGTTGTAGTATTGCAGGTTGTGTGAGACTATAATAGTGTTAGGTACTAATGTAGTGTCAGTCACTGTGGTTGGATCTTTAATAGAGGTTTTACTAAATAATCATATGTACAATAGAATGAAAATTCAACAGAGGGATTTCAACTACAAAATAGTGTACACTAAGGCTATGTAATGGGTTTTAATTCCCACTCTAACAATATGAATTGTTATGGGTCTCCTATTGGAAAAATAAATTTGTCTTCTATTTCAATAATAAAAAGGTTCCAACACACAATTTTATAAAATAATGTTATTTTTTTAATATTTCAAATTTATATAATGATATAAGATTTTTCACAAGGAAATAAGAATAAAAAAACTGATTCAAGATATTCTTCATTCATCCCAAACAAAAATTACGTCATTAAAAATACCATTCAATAATGTTTTGACATTTACCCCTTTGTTTAATCCTTTTTACTATTTCACGATTTACCGAATGAACATATATTTTCCTACAGAATATATGTTTTATACCTAAAAAATTCAATACACGTATTAACAAATTTATACCCAATAATTAAAAATATAAAATCATTTCTATAAAATAAAACCTCTATAGGTAATTAAAACACAGTTATAATTAAATCTCTTGTAACATCTAGAAACCATTTTTTATGAAAAATATTAGTTGTAATATAAAAATATATCTGTATGATAAATTTTTAATAGCATATATTTTTGTTGTATAATATTTTTTAGAAAATTTAATGGGATTTTAAAGAAATCCAAAATCGAATTTTATCGACATAGCATTTAACAAATGTGAAATATGATAAATAATTTCCTTAATTAATATATATTAAATAACTTCATAAAATGTTATGATTTGGATTTCTAAATTCTCAATAGTATTTAGACCAAAATATTTTTACACCTCACACATATCATTGATCATGTATGAATATTATATAATTTTTTTGTTAAACCTATATCATGAAAATGACCTAAAAAGTGGGTTAGGTTTATAATGTGATTTATAATATTTACTAAAAATAAATTTTTTGATGAAATTTAGAAATAATCATGATAATAAACCATTGGAATGAGGGAAAAATTATTTTATTTTTCCATATTATAATTATAAAATGATTATATTTATATTTTAAATTAAAATAAAATATATAAATTTTTTTTAGTAAAATATAAAATTTTTAAATATTAATTTATCATAATATTATTTTGTAAACTTTTCATTTTAATGATGTCAATAAAATATTTCATTAATAAAATAATATATTCATGGATTATAACCAAAATTTTTAGAATATAATATGGAACAGATGTTAATTTTTTTAATAGAATGATACTTTTATATTGTATGATATTTACCTAACAAGATTAAATATATATTATTCTAATTTTATTAATAATCCCTGGATATTAATCAAAAGAATTGTATTTTATGAATAATGATTTATATTTTTTTATCAAAAAGATTGTCAATATGTAACGCATATATATATATATATATTTAAGTCATTTGAATTATATGTTTCTATTTAATTATTTATAATAACTGAATTATAAAAAATTAAATTTATTACTAACAATACATAAATTTTGGACACCTATTATATAAATGTTTATCTGACAATAATATTTCCCATGAACATATTTCCAATGATCATATTAATGGAAACATTATTTTATTACAATATGTATATTTACTAAAATAATTCATTTAATTAATATTTATTAATTAAATCTTACCAGTTTCTTTATTTTCATTTTATATCTCATAATATGTATTTTCCAATAAGGATGTTATCCCTTGTTTTAGGTTATAAATGGATAATTTTGACCATCAATGGTGAATATGATCCAATATATCTACATGTGGTAATGATTTTATTATATTATATTTACTATGTCCATTTAATTTATAATTTAAAAATGTATGTAATAATCCATGGCGAGTAATAATTATTATCATGTTTTTCATTGTAATTACTTAATTTGGTTAAATAGTTTTTAGTTAGTTTAATTAATTTATTATATTTTCTATTACATAATCTACACCAATAAATTATAAAAAATTTAAAAACAAAATATTCCCATGGTAAACATTAAGTTTTTAGATAGAATCTACATCCTAAAAACTTGAGCGGTAAAAACATTCATTCTTATAAAAATTTCATCATCGAAATACTAGTAATACACTATTAATAAAATAAGTCAAGGGTATATAAAATATATTCATTATCAATATATGATCTCAAATGTGTTGTCTAAATTAACATCATAGGTATGATTCAGAAAAACATTTTCTTCTACATAGTTTTAATGAATTGAATCATTTTTTCATTGAACGATGTTTTTTTATTCCCTCATTTTTTATCCATGATGAATATTATTATTTTTTGAGACATTCCCCATCTTGTTTCATCCCACTTTTTTTGTGATGCGAGTTAAATTTTTATATCATCGTTTTCTTATTCTCATTATGTACTCTAAAACTCTATCCATTTCTTATTTGGAATGGATTTTTGTTGATGAATTTTTTATGATGCAAATAATAATTTAGAATGGGTAGATCAGAAAATTTACATGATTTATTTCTCCAACTCTTATCACATTTATTTGATCATGATCATTGAATTGTCAATCACATTATTTAATAAAAATATTCTTCCAAGATTCATTAATCAATTAAAACATTAAATTTTATAAGAGTGATGAAAAATTAGCATCATTTGAAAATTAGGAAAAAAGATCATATTAGTGACCTACATTATAGAGATGTCCAGTTAATTTATAGTACTTTTAGTTCAATCTATTTCAATAACTGCTTAACAAACTATTATTTAGGTTTGTTTCAGAATGGTCCAAATCATTTAAATGTTTGTACCAAATTAAAATGGGATTTATTATAGTATTATAAAATATTAAATCGTTGGTATAATTTATTCTAAATTCCCCCATACACATTATCCCTATAATCACATATCAATTAATATATTCAATAATGTATTAATGAACATGTATTAATCTCTATAATCCTCCTTTATTGTCACATTGGGTTATATAACCAGAATATCTAAATCCATTATAATGGTTTAATTGATTATGAGAATCAAATAGTATAAGGATATCACTATAGACATATACAAATGGTTTTTTAATTTTTTTTGGCCAAGGTCATATACTAAAATTATTATTTAAAACCATTATTATAATTTTAATATATTCCTATAGTATTTTAAACTGTTGAAATTGGGTTCTCCCCATTATTATTGATTGATCTAATACTCATTTCCCTCTAGCATTCAGATCCCTCTATAGTGCACTCTATCCACTCTTATTCCCATAGGTATTCCACCACTCCTCATACATGTATTTATTTTGGAGTGGAATGAATATTATGTTTTACTTCTCTCTCCTATTTTATTAAATTATTTTATTAACACTACTTCACTCCATAGATAATAATGGTGGCATTGTTGTAATGTTGTCTTAATTTTGTTTTTGTATTACTATATTTAGACATTATAATTAATTAAAAAAATAACATTTCTTGTTTCTCATAGATATAATAATAGTGGTTGATATTTTATTCCATTTCTTATCAATATTTATTTTTTTTGGAAAAATGTTAACTAATTTTATTCATGGATTTTAAATTCTCATTTAAAATTTATTTTTATTTATTTAATATAGTTTTATATTTAACTATGTTATCAATAGGTATTAAATGATCCTACTCGGGTTTTTATTTTTCATAAATAATATTTTCATATTAATATAATAGAAAATATGAAATTTATTTTGATAAAATCAGGATGTTATATTGAATTAATTTTCCTTTGTTATTATTTTATCCTCATTGGTACATATTTTTAGGCATGAGATATATAATTAAAAAATAGACATTTCAATTACAATCTGTTTGGTTATGGATATACATTAATTTTTGAAATATTATTTTTTGAAACAGAGATTTATAAATATGGTATACGTCAATAAATATTTTAATTTTTATATATTTAATGAAAAATGTTTTTTTCTTCATAATGTATATTGAATTTATCATCCCATTAGAAAAATACAGAATATTTTACATTATCAGAAATAATCAGAACCCAATTCTGTAATATTTTTAATGTGAAACAATATATTATATTATATTAAATACTCATTATAAGATAATATATATTTATTTTATTAATGTGTTCTAGTTTTTTATGCTTAATTATGTATAATTATGACATAATAATATAACTGATTTCAATATTATTGTTTTTGTATGTGGTAATTATTTATCATGGGATATAATTATGAAATGAATGAATTAGATGGTAATGTAATGATTTAATTATTTTTAAAGGGTACTTTTTCATTATAAAATTTAGTTTTATGATAAACAATGTTCTTCATTATATAAATATATATCAATATTTGTTAAATTTGGTGTTTATATAAATAAATTATGTGTGATTAAAAATTCATTTGATGATAATTTTATTTCATGGATTTTCAAAGTGATTTATATAATATGAACATGTCTCATTTCTGTAGACAAATATTTCAAATGAAAATTTGGATCAAAACTAAAGAAATGATAATTTCATTACACATTAGAAATAAATGTTTTTATATATGTGATATGCTACTATAAATTGAAATTGAATTATTATTGATTTATATTTTCATTATTTAATGATTATGAATATTACAAAAGTTCCAATTGTTTTTATTCAACATATTTTATTAATTATGTTTTGATGGTGTTTTGTTTCAATATATAATATTATTTTTTAATGTTGACATGTTTTGGGATTGAAAGTACTGTAAAGCCCCAGATTTTCCATCAATTTTTTTAATTATAATGAATTTTAGGAGTCCATGAAAATTAACGGTGCATGATTCTGAGGACCTATGTGCCAAGAATGAATTTCTGAACTTTTTTTCTTGTACGTTCATTAAACTCCAGAGCAGCATTTTGTAAATTTTGATCCATAGCTAGGATTATATATTTGAGGGAACCATTGAATCTGTATCCCCGTAATTCCCTTAAGAGAGGCTTCGCTTCAACCACAGTAGGTCCAGAGAAAAAATTTATTTTTGTAACTTTTTAATAGAATAAATAAAATAACATTATTATTTTATTATATTATATTACTCCAATGGACAAGAGATAAGGTGGGACTGGTGAATTGTCAAGACAATAAATTTCTTGACCCGCCAATCAAACTAACAACATCATTGGCGGAAATTATGAAGGTTCCTCTTAATGAGATATAGAAACTCCATGCATCATCAATTAGTATCCCCCTTTACTATAAATATAGATAATGGGGGAGGGGTTTAGGAAATGCTTCGACAAGGTGTGATGTTCTGTTTGAGTGTTGTGATGTCGAGCCCTTAGTAGATGGAGTCGAACCGAGTAGGAGGTGAGATGCGACACAGAAACCTGAACTAGATTTTGACGCTAGACGAGAATTGAGGGAGGCTTGTTGTGAGGATGGAGATCAAAGAGACTACATCAACTGTGAGCTCTCTCTAATATTTCATGGTAGAGGGGTTCATTGAATTTTGTTTTCCCTAAAACTCTTTCTAAAAATATAAGAATCGATTAACTCACGAACAAGTTGAAACATGGTTTTATTTTATTTTATTAAGCATAAGGGAGTGCTTTATTGTTGGGTTAGGGAAATGAAACCGAGGCATGACAATTAGTAAAACTTTTTACCAAAAATCCTTTGGGTTTATCTCTAACACAGAGGATGCAGTTTGACACAAAAAAGGCCTGAGCCCCACCATTCTTTTTTTATTTGTGATCACAATTTTATTGATGTTGGAGATAACCCCAATAAGTGTCTACCACGGGGAATAGCGTGATCCGAGGAAACCGAAAATGATTATGGAACAGGACTGCATTCCACCGGTGTGTGACCGGCATCCCAAAGAACACCCTTTCGTTGGCACCTGTGGGGGAGCCTGAGCACAGTGGCATGACAGTGGCACATGACAGCACCTGCTTCGTGTCCAACAGAGGACCGGCCGCCGCCCCAGGCGGCGGAAGAGCAGAGGAGTGGTGCGTCCATAGCGGCGCCCCACGTGGCTGTAGGGCCGTGACCCATGATGTTCGAGGCAGTATAAAAGGTCCTGCGGTAGAAATGGCGGTTGGAGGAAGGGGTGCATGCCAGCAGCGCACCTGGTAGCGGAACCATTGACCATCGACCTTGGCACGGAGAATCCCGCGGCCCATAGACCTTGATGTGGAGGAAACAATGGCCCGTCGGTTGCAGCGCCAAGGAACCACGACCAGTCGGCCATGACGTGGAGGACCCAGGGTGCCACATGGAACCGTGTTGGGTCAACCCCGGAGGGTTTAACCCGTTAATGTGGCCCAGCTTCACATCATCCCTACCAGGACACATCGAATCTCGATGTACCTTGTGACCCATTGGTCTAGGCTGGGGGCATGGCCGAGATGGTCCAGCAGACCGACCATTCTCCTAGTGGGCCAACCCACCAACCCGCAACCCAGCCAGGTCCGGATGGGCCCAACTAGCCAGCGTGACATGATTCAGGTCATACTAGAGTCAGGCGGGTTGACCCAAGTCAAACCAGGTTGGAAAATGCTTAACCTGTTGGGGTATGTCTGACTGAGTCGTACCAGACCCAGACAATGTAGCGACTTGTTATATGAAACATCCCTTAACATCTCAACCAGACATCCATCTGATGAAATTTCTAATGAATTGGGATCCATAAGATGAGGATGTGATTTTTAGAATGCTCTACATGAGTTTTGAAGAATGATGGGGCATTTTTTGGGTTGGATTGAATAATAAACCAACCGGGCCCTTGGCACTAAAATGATTGTATCTCACAAACCGTGCATCTGGTTGACGAGTCGTTTTCGGATTTGGGACTCTGTTGAGGAGTAAAATATTTTGGAATAAATGGTGGTTACTTTAATAGATATCTAGATTCAAGGAGTGTCTTGAGGAGTGGTTCTCCCTTGCAGACTATGTGTGGAACCCTATGGTTGGTTGAGACCTGAATAATTCAAGATGATTGGCCTAGTGGGAAGCGGCTCTGTGTGACCCAGTAGTCCAATAGTGGGGAGTGGATCCATGTGACCCAGGAGATCGAATGTACTCAACAGGAGGAGTAACTCAGTTCGACCAAGGTGGGAAGAGGCTTTGTGTGACCCGGCATGCCCCCGGTGGGAAGCGGCTTTGTGTGACCTGGCATTCCCACTATACACGATCTAGGAATAGTTCGCATGCAACTGAGGAGTTTGAGGAAGGGACGACCCTTCTATCCTTTACCTAAAGAGATATCGGGTGTCAGCTGAATTGTGTTGTGTTCTTTTTATGCATGCTTTGTGGTTCATACTTTGTAGAACCCTAGGAGACCTTCTAGGGTCTCTGGGCCCCCAATATGTATCTTCATACTCAACCCTGTACGGGCTTCACTTTCACCACGTTGTGATTAGTGCGGAAAAACGTACAATTTCGATCGAGCCTCAGGGAGCTTAGACTGGGCGATGCATAGAGGTAAAACTTTTTGACATGAAGGGACACAAGGACTACAAATCGTTAGCTATACCTACCCTTAAGGTAGGATCCTTGGTGGATGATCCAAGAGATTCATTTCACATTTCATCTATTTTTTACTTTTTTAGTTGTACTTGTACTTTTTTTGTTGGTTTTGAATTTTATCCCCTTTCTTTTAGCACTCTTTACTAGAGTAGTTTACTTCACAGTCGTATTTGTTGTGTTCTACTCAGTGTGGTTTCCTCTTGTTATGTTATACTTTGTGAGATTGTACTGGTTTAAAGGAAATGTCATCCCATTTACGGGACACCCATTTCTATGAGAGTCACCAACCCCTGGCCTATGGAAGGTGGGCTTGGAGTACTCACGGCATGGGGCCCGGGGGATATGTTGTGGCCAATTGGTATCAGAGGTGTTCGGTTCTACCTCAAAGACCATGAGTCTGTGTTTTTGTTTTAAAGAATCATTTTTGAGTGTTTTGAGTTAAATATTCAGGTTCATGGGGTCCAGGATCGGGGCAATGACCGAAGTATACATACACTAGAACCTTCAGTCCTGCTTTTCGGACCAATGCATGAAAATACTTGTAGATTTTTTGTTTTTTGATTTTGAATTAGAGTCATCTCACCATTTATAATGTTCTAACTATGGAGAATATTGATTTATCTCAGGATTCCTCCATGAGGATGGCCATCCTTGATCCAGATGCCTGAGGATAGACCTCTCAGTGACAAGGCATCTATCCAGGGACCAGTGTTCGAGATGGCCCCACCAGATGGTGACCGAGTGCTACCACCACCCGATGGTCATCCCATGCTACTGGTAGTTCTGGTAGATGACGTTCGTAGTCTCAGTGCCCTAAATGTGTTGCAGAGACAGAGACCTCTAATGTTCAATGATGATACAAGCCCTTTAGTCACTGAGCAGAAGTTATAGGCCATGATGTGGCACATCCGATTAGTGAGGAAACCACCCAACCAGATGGTGTTCATGGTGGTGAGATTTCTATAGGGATCAATTGGTAGATGGTTGAGTTTGACAATCCAGGTTATCAATGAGGCGACCCTTACTTGGGTTATCATCAAGAGTCTTTTCGAGATGAGTATTTCCCTCCGATGTTTCACTCTGTTCGCATTCAAGAGTTGCTTCACATTCAGCAGGGCAACATGACAGTGGATGAGTACTTAGTGAGGTTCATTGAGCATTCCACAATGGTACAGATATAGTGAGAGACCCTTTAATCGGTTATTTGGCATTTGAGCAGGGGATTAGGGAGGATATCAGGGCATCAGTGGTGACCCTCATCATCCCCATCCAGGCTGGTGTACTAAAGCGCACAATTCTTGTGGAGAGATTCCAGTTAGAGTAGGAACCGACATTGAGATCCGATAGTAGAACCCATGTAATAGAGTATTCGACAGGCATCAGGCATCAGGGGAGAGGGTCTATGCAGGATAGGTAATATAGAGGGTGACCCTAGGACTCCGGGTTGGTAGTACGAGGCTCACACTCAAAAGAGAGTTAGTAGGGAGCGAGACAGTGCTTTATGTGCCATAGACAAGGCCACATTTATTCTGACTGCCTGACCCCTCATACAGATGACCATATGATGGTTGAGGGACCACCAATTTAGAGACAGAGGTTCTAGTGAGGGGGTCTGCATGGTGGTGGATGTGTTAGTGTAGATGGACATTTATAAGGCGGTGGGAAGCGATTCGAGGTGCTACCACCACTACCTCCAAGAGGTCCACCGCAACCATAGAAAGAAGGTGGAAAGGGGCGATTACAGCTCCATGCAGTTGAGGGATTCAACCATGGTGCTTCAAAGATGATTAGAGGTGTGATCTGTGTCTACTCCACCCTAACTACATGTTTTATAGACAAATGTACCTGTCACTCTTTTATGGACACAAAACTTGTTCGGAGCTCGGCGATTCTGATAGAGGAGTTCGCTCAATCCGTACTGCTAGAGACTCATACAGGAGAGAATTTGATAATTAAACAATGTTGTCGGTAGTGTGGTCTTACTCTAGGTGAATATATAATAAGTTGGGATCTATTAGTAGTGGCATCAAGATTTTAAAACTCATTTTGTGCATGGAATGGTTTTCTAGATTCCATTCCCAAATTGATTTATTAGGTGTATAGTGTGGTGTGTCCACATGGATTAGACCATGTTTCCTTCACCGATGAGAATGGGACCATTGCAGCACATGAAGAACTTATCCAGGGGAGCATAAAAGATATCGCCCCTTAGTTGGAAAGCCTTACTCTCGTGGATGTTGATGTAGAGATTCTGAGAAATCATGTACTGGTGGACCATTATGTCGATGTCTCCCTTGATAATGTGACATGAATACCTCCACGTAGAGAGGTATACTTTTCATCAACCTATACAATGGGATGACACTGATATCTACACCATCATATCAGATGGATCTCATGGAGTTTCATGATATATGAGTGTAGTTGGTGGACTTGTAGGGAAAGGGCTTCAAAAGACCTAGTGTCTCTCTATGGGCAACACCGATTTAGTTTTCCAAGAAGGAAGATGGGAGTTTGAGTCTCTAGGTGGACTATTGGAACCTAAACCAGGTGACCCTGAAAAACCAGTATCCACTTACTAGAATTGATGATCTTTTCGATCAGTTGAATATAGCCCATTGGTTTTCGTAGATAGACCCTTGGTGAGGCTATCATCTGCTTAGGGTTTGAGATGATTATGTATAGAAGACATCCTACTGATGTTCATATAAACAAAATGAGTTCTTGGTTTTACCATTCGGCATGACCAATTCCCCTACATTGTTGATGGGAATCATGAAAAAAAATTTCCAACCATTCCTCGATCACATTTTGGTGGTCTTCAATGATGACATCCTAATATACTCAGTGATAGGGGAGGATCAGGCCTATCATCTACGAGGTGTTTTTTATACACTTCGAGAGAAATAGATTTATGGTATGTTATTTAAGTTCCAATTCTGGATACGATAAGTCCACTTTCTGGGACATGTTATCTAGGAGGATGGAGCTTCAGTAGATCCAATGAAGATAGAGGCTGTATTTTCTTGGTAACAACCTTGGAGTGTTACCGAGGTTTGATGTTTCCATGGGATGGGTGGATATTACTTGATAATTGTGCATGAATTTTCGAGTGTTGTGGAACCCTTGACATTATTGACATGAAGGGGAAGAACTTTTTATAGACGAAGAGATTCTAGAGGATTTTACTGGAGCTGAGAGAGAGACTAACGAGTGATCCCATATTAAGGATACTAGAATTGGGATTTGGGTATGTAGTCTACTACAACACATCAGGGACATGACTTGGTTTTGTCCTAATTCAGAAGTGAGTGGTGATTGCATATGGCTCACAGTTTCTGATACAACATTAACAAATCTACACTACCCATTACCTGGAGTTATAATGAAGTGGTCTTAACCCTGAAGATATGGCGACATTACATTATTGGAGAACATTTTACAGTCTTCTCTAATCACCAGAGTCTCAAGAATATCTTATCTCATAAGGACATGAACTAGAGACAATGGTGTGGGATAGAGTTAATCTATGACAATTACATTGATATAGTCTATAATCTTGATAAGGAGAACGTTGTAACAGATGAACTTTTCAGGAGGTCTGGTCAACAGTTGATGAGTGAGGTGACAAAATAGCTATTCTCATTGTAGATAAACTTCTTGGATATTGATGGAGCAGCCTACCTCCAATAATTGATAGTCACTCCCCCACTCCTTCATCGAGTCATGAATGCGCAACATGGGGACATTGACTATGATGATCGACATGCTCTGATATCCTCAGGACAGGCACCTAATGGATTTTTTGATGGTTGGGATCACATCATTCTCTTTAGAGTATGTAACATGGTAACAGTGGTATAACGTGAGTTGTTGTTGAAGGAGTTCCATACGTCCCCCCTCGGCGGTACATCTTGGTGTGGAGAAGATGTAAAAATAGATGACTAATTAATAAAATGGTTTTAATTATAATTTTTGAAAATTTTAAATTATTTAATGACTTCATTAGATCAATGTTAAAAATTAAATTTCTACCATTATCATCATTTAGAAAAATTGATGACAAATTAGATATACATGATTGACAATAATTTCTTTATAGTTTATTATTTTAATGAAACAAATATGTTCAAACAAGGGTTTTTTATTCTTATAACATTTTTTATACATGGTTTTCTAGAAGCTATGATTAATCATAACTAGTATTTTAAAAGAAAAAAATTCTTCTTCATGTTAATTTATTTTTAAATGTTATGGAAGAATATAATACATGAAATGTTTTCACATCGATGAATTAATAATTTTTAAAATAATGAAGAAAAGAAAAGAAATGATATTAAAAATATTTAAAAATTTGTAATTTTAGATAATTAATATAATACATGAATAATATTGGAAAATTTAAATATATGGGATTTAATAAAATATGTTTTTTCAAATTTGAATAATTTTATTTATATATTTAATTTAATAGTAATATATATTATTCAATTAAAATTTAATAATTTTTATTGAGTATGATATTTAAATATACTTTTCAAAAATAATAATAATATTAAATTTAAGAAAATTAGATAATATAGTCTAAAATTTAATTCACTATTCATTCATAGTCCATTTGGAATTCTATCACTCAAAATATCCTTATTATATTTTAATATTTTAGAAAATTTCAAAAGTGTCCCTCATCTCAATTGTAAAAGGGGACCCCATATTTCACTTTATTTCACCAAATTGGTCCTTCTATATTGAATATATTCTACCAAAATGTCTTATCCACCTCCAAAAAAACATTTTATCGATGATCCTATAAAAAATACCAATATCTAGTTCGTTATGGGTTTCATCATGGATGTGATATTGTAGAGGAATATTTCTTAGACCACATCTCTGGATTTCATTCCTTGTTCTACCTTATCAACACCTAATTCATATATAAATGGTCATAAACTTCACAATAACTAATATAACATAATTTTATATTTATAATTAAATATATTATATCAATATTTTTTCTTATCTCAAATTCTTCACGGAAACAAATCTATTGTCCAAATTAAGGTGGTTAACTGTCTCTTTGGATATAAAGTTTTATATTTTATATAAAGTCCTTTAAGATGGGTTATAAAACAACTATTAAGGTTGAATAATATTTGTATATATATATTATAACTTACCTCACGTTATAGAACAATGATATAGTCATTGTTTAAATAAAATTGAAATATGTCTTCATTGTCTGAATAACATCCATAATAAAGTATCCATTTATAATAATTCATTTATCTATGGAATTATCCTCATGTAGAAATGAAAAATGATATATGGGACCATTTAATCATATAAAATATAATTATTCTAATATAATTTCACATCAATAGAATAATTCCCAGTTGACAGGAACATCGAATAATACACACAAGTTTACAGACCATAGAACAATGAAATGAACACTCCTAGAATAATGGAATTGATCCATATAACAAGTTGAAATGGACATAAAGGAACATCAAAACATATAATATATAAATTTTTATGTGGGATAAATTTTGAATTAATTAATCAATTAATATAATTTTATTTTATAGGATGTTAAGAGCAAGTACTAAACACATTTGTACATAATATAAGTGTCTCTTTAAGTAAAAAAACCTTACTATATATATTTTAATGATCTATTTAATAAATATTTCTATATCATTTAAATGATATTATCATGTTTTTATGAATTTATTTATATGTAAATTAATGTTTTTAGAAATTAATTTTATAATTTTCCACAAATTTTTTATTGAGGAATCTTTTTATGTTATATAGAATGGGGCTTTCCTTTAAAACTTATTTTTAATGTATATTTTTACAATACTAAAAATGAATGTTTTAAAACTTGTACGAAATTGGATTATTTTCAATAATTCATGAATCAAAAATTTTATGAAGCCTACTAAACAATATTTAATAGTTATTTCAATGAAACTTTTTTCATTTAAATGTTCATAATATTGTTTTAAAATTAGAGAGTTTCATCAGGGAATATTTTTATGATGAGAAAATTTATGTTTTTTATTAGGTTATGGTTCATACATTTTTTAATTATGATCTTTCTGTTATAAAAAAAATATTTTTGGGTCTATGATAGAACTCCAACAAATCTGTTATGTTCACATTGGATGATGACTATAATGGTAATTCATATTATAACTATGATGGATACACCCCTGTATAATATTTGGAGTTATATTATCATTTCATTTAGGGTTACAAATAAAATGGCTCCTGTGACAGACATAATCGTACTTAATTATTATTAGAAAATGATTTCCCAAGTAACCTAATTTTTTTTACCATTTCAATGTTTTATATAAATCATATATTTTCATAGAGATTGTATATGTTATGTTAAAGGGTGATATGGATATATTTTTTAAAATGAATACATAAATTTTTAAGTATTCATGGACTAACAGTTTTCATACTTTTTTATATATGTTACTAATATTTTTGTTCCCATTCCAAATTTTAAAAATGTTTTTCATAGAAATTGAGTGTAATTAAGTAAAATTTTTTGATTAAAGATAAAATTTCCATTAAATATAATATAAAAAAAATAAATTTTTATATTAAGTACTATTGCTTTGTGCAATAATATATATTAATTAGTCTTCTCCATATATAATGTATGGTTTTAATATAAAAGTGATTTTCCTAGTTCTCTTAAAATATAATCTTAAAATATCATTATAAATTAATTAAATATAATCTTAGTCAAATTCCACTTGAAAACGTAATTATTAAGTCTGATCCCTTATCGTAAACTATTAATTTTCTTGAGATATTTTCATATATTATATCTAAATGGTTTAATAGAAGTTAGTTGAAACAAGAATCCCAAAAAAATATAGTATTTTCACGTCCTTCTATAAGAATTTTCTCAAGTAGAAATAAATCATTTAGTATGTAGTAATGTTTGGGTTATATTGATTCAATAAAAAATTATTTATAAATATCTATGTGTAAAATGGTTCGAATATATTTATTGATAATATTGATTCAATAAGATCCATTAATTCTCTTGGTGATAATTTTTTCCCAAATGGACTTTTTCAATTGCAAGGAGCATCTTATTATCCATATTATGACCAATATTTTAATAGGGGTACAAAATTCTTTTTTTTGGGTTTATCCATCAAAAAATACATGAACATTAAATATTTTTTTATAAGGGTAATCCTAAATGTTCAATTATGAAAGGATATATGTTGTTAGAATAATCAATTTTATTCTCAATGCATTTGGGTGATGCAGGAATAAAACATAACAAAGTAATGAGAAATGTGGAAGAGAACTATGATCATATGGGAGCGTCTATTTCATCATATTGCTAAACATATAGGATTTATAGATCAGATAAATTATATAAATTGACCATGGATGAGTGGAAGATATAAAAACATATAGTGCTATTTAATAACGATTTTTTAATGGATACATTAATTATGTGATTGAAATTGTTGTATGTTGTATCATACGACGTAGTTTCATATTTTTATATATTTTAATTATAATTTTATATAGTTTAAATAAATTTTTGAGGTAGTATTCATTGTTCATATACATTTTCAAAGAGTGAGACTATTCAGTGAAATGAATTTCATTTTTGGTTTGAAATTAATGGTATATTAATTAATTTATTAAATTATAATTAATTTTCAATATAATATAAATAATCATTTCTATTTCAGGTATTATGTTTAATTGTTGAATATTGAACTAGTGAAATAATAGATTCATATATTTATCAAAATTGATTTCTTTATGAATTTAAAATACCATCAATTAATTGGTTCATGTTTTCTATAATTGATTGACCAGTATCCATGCGATCAAAAGATAATGAAATTATGTAAACTTCAATGATAAACAATTTCTCCTGTACTACATCTGATTAATGGTCTAAATTTAAAAACATGACATATTATGATATTTCGAATAAAATAATAATAATAATTTTTTATTCTGATCACAGAGCATCAATGATGAACTGAATGTGGTTTGATTCGATTATGTGGGATGATACATTTTTTTATGACTACAGGTTTAGGTAAATTAACATAAATCACTTCTTGAATATCATTTAGACATATATTTTATAATAAATAATGAGAAATTTATTTATGTAAAAATCATACGAGACATGAATTTAGTTTCATTAGTGATGTTCACCAATGAGAAATTTTTTGTTGTTGTGGAGATAAAAAATATATTATTGATTCCCTGCATGGTCTTGATTCGATATATTATGTATTATAGAAGAAAATTTCGAATTGTAATAGTTTATTGTGAACCTAATTTATTGATACGTAATATATTTAAGTAGTCATATGTGATCCTAGTTCATTAGGTTTATCATGATATTATTATTTTAGTTTTTCTATTAATTTGTTTATTTCTGTTTCATATCGTAAACTGTATATATTATTTTAATAGTTTTTACTAATAAAATTTTAAATACCATTACATATAATTAAATATAGTCCATTCAATTCATCCCAATATTAATTTAATGGAAATATATAATCCAGAAGATTATTTAAAAATTAATTTTTCTCATAACAATATAATCCAAAAATCATCTAAATTACATAACCCAAAGGATCCAAATTACATAACTGAAAATTAACCAAATAAAAAAAATCCAAAAGAAAGGAAATAACATAAACCAAAATTACCCAATGGAATAAATAATATAAAATTAACCACAATAAAATGAACTAGTATCCAAATATCCAAAATGAACAAAATTAAAAAATTCCCAATATAACCAAAAAATTAACCAAATGGTCAAACCCAAAATGAACAAAATCACATACCCAAAAAACATATCACTAAGAGAAAAAATGGGAAAACAAAAAAAATGATAAAATGGAAAAATGATCTAATAAAATCTAAAATAACACCAAAATTAAATAGAAGAATTACGCTGAAATAAACCAAATTCCACAATGAAAAAAAACCCAATTTTTTTTGAAAAAACCTAACCCAAAATTAACTAAAAAACAAAATAATCAAAATGAATAAAATATTCTAAACTATAATGTGATAAATTATGTAAATAAAAAATTATATAATGATAAAATGAATAAAATGGATTATAAAAAATCTAAAAAAATGAATTATCATTAAATCAATCAAATAGTCAAACATAATATCATAGTGAAAAAATAATCCATAAGACGTAACCAAAAAATCAATGAAATGAATAAACCCATTAATTTCATTAATTAAATTACCCAATAAAAATTATGTTACATAACAAAAATTGACCCAAAATAACTCCAAAATTGACCAAATGGGAAAATTAACAATTAAAAATAAAAAAATTCCAACCAAAAATCCAAACAACGTAAAAAATTGACAAAATGAAAAATTAAATTAATGTATAAATAAGGAAACCCATTCTAATTGGACGTAATTGAACATACATAGATAAATCCTGAACGCAAACTTGTTTATCAATATAATTAGTATGTTGAAATTATGTTATAAGATTGGTATTAAATTTATATTTATATTTCTCATTATATTCCAAATTAGGAAATGGTTAATATTGAAGAGCCATGAAAGAATTGAATTTTGGGAAATAATAAACGCATCAAAGAAATAATAATTCATCCTATAATTCCTTTGTTTAATATACCATTTTAAAAATATATATCATTTAAAAATATTATACTCTAATGTTATTAATAATTTTTAAATTGAAATCATTTTTAAATATCTAGGACATAATATTATGTGGATATACAAGTTTAAGTGGTTACTAACCTACTATATTGTGATAGTAAGGTACTAGAGACACTCCAAAAACTATTCATAACTAATATAACCTATACCCATCACCAGATATACACTACTTAATAACATCATCTCAAAATGATCCTGTAAAGAAATCGTATATTTCCATGTCATCATATATTAGCACCACCATTTTCAATTTCTCATCCACATCATTAATTATTTCCATATCTGACTACCACTCCCATTACCCTTCCCATATCTCATATTCTAGGATTTTATGTTGTGACACCCATTAATTAAATATCTAATATCTAAATTATTTAATTTAAGTTGTTCAAAAAATTCCCTTGATTCATATTGATATATTTCTAAGATTATATTGGACAGCTTTTTCACTAAACAGTTTATCGATCCTTTATATCCCATAAATCTAGAAGATCCCACTAAGTATCGCAACATGTATTAATTTGTTATTTTTATTTTATTCATAGTTAGATATATCAATATTCAGAATCATAGAAATACTCATATGGGTTAATTGTTGATTCACCACACACATGTTTTGATTGAGTATAGAAAATTAAACCACATGATTAGTAGAACTGAGAGATAATGTTTGATATTTATTATAGCAGTTGTTAAATATTTTTACATCATAACCAAGATACCATTTTTTGGAGAGACATAATTATGAAAATAAAAGACACAGTATGGTCCAATATACATATAAAATTGTTTGTTATAGTAAATTTTATATTATTACTATATTCATGTAATTTAATAAATATATATAATATTTTATATAATTTTAAAAATGGTGCAGTTCTGAGGGTTTTAGAAATAATGGAATTAGGTGTGATATGGCAGAATAAAAATAGTGATCTATATAATATTTGGGTTAATACTATCATATAAAATTTATACAGTATACCATAATTCCTTTTGTGTCTATATAAATAAAAATATAAAATTAATTTTCATTTAAGGGGTTATTAGTATAAGGAACTATTTAAATTTATTGTTTTTTTACTGAAACATATTTTAATATTAGTGAATTATTTATTTTTTATTATTGAATATTATATTTTCGGAATCCATATAAATAAATAAAAAATGGATTCTATTATGTTGGTCCACATGATAGGGTCGACTACTATGGTTGATCAAGATATTAGATATTAATTTTTCTTTTTAATCTATTTTTAATTAGGTACACATATAGTTATACCAAATAAAATCAATCCCACCACACCTGGACTAATAAATTGCTAATGAAAATGAATTAAAATTGATCATGAATTTATTTAATTAATAACAACTATCCAGATGACACTCAAAAAAAAAACAAAATTAATTATAATATCTATAAAACATTTAATGATTACCTAAAGACTGTAACAAGTTATAGTGTATAATATTTTTATCATTTTACCAATAAAATACATATAAATATCTTATTTTAAAAAGATAAATATATATGTATATAATTAGTGTTTCATCCAATAAAACACAATATGAATGATATTATAATGATTTAGGACACAAAATATAAACATCCTATAGAAATATAATCAATCATGACAACCATAATACCTAAAACCACAATTATCATTTAAAGATAAATAAATAATATCCAAATCAACTATTAAATATTAAATACCCATGTTTCATTACATATTTAACATTATTAAATACACATGACCATAAAAATATTCTATAATTGATGAAGGAACTTCCTTATTAAATTTTATAGTAGTAAGATACAACAAAAGGGACCAATATAGGAAATTACCACAAAGTACAAAATAGTTTTATGAAATTTCATCGATAGAAAAGACATATAATTTGTTCAATTTAAAAAACTATTCTCAAATATATCTAATTCATAATTCCTAAACTAAACAATATCATTCCACTTAAAATGAAATACTCTAATATATTTTTCAAATAAAACACTACTTAAAAAATTATCCACTTATATATTCATAAAAATAAAATAAAATAAACACTTAATTAAACCATTAAAAATATAAATAAGTTTTTTTATAACTACCAAATAAAGAATTATATTATCCATTTTGGATTCAAATTATCATGAAAATATCCCATAATCTGTAATAAGTGAACAAAAGTAGTTATATCCTAGAAGATGAAATATCTTTTGAAATATAAATCAGTTGAAATAAGTTCATTTTTAATTATTCCATGATTATTAATTGAAAGATTCATTTAAAATTTAATTTTACTAATATATATCAATTTTTATAGAAAAAAACTAAAAATTTGATAAAATACATTCTTATTGTGTATTTTATCATTCAATTTAAATAATATAAAACTATTTAGAATAAAATTTGAACAAATTAATGTATTCATAAATACAATATTAGTGAAGAATAATTTTAAAATTATATTTCAATTATAGTAGGTGACATAGAATACATTAGGGCATGCACCTCAAGAATTTTTTTGATCGATAAGAAATTAAGATATATAATAGTGTTATAAATGAATTTGAATATAAAATTATTAAAATTTTTATTCTAATCCATTTAAATTTAAAAACATTTTTTATTAAAAAAATAAAAATTATATTTTCAAAAACATACTATATGTGCCCTTAATTTTAATGATGATGAATACATCGTTCCAAATGATCATTTACATTATGGACTATCTAATGAGACCCATATAAGAGTAACTTTTTATACACAAGAAGTTTATAGTACCAATATGGTATTTTTCCACTTTAAGAACCTCTAATAGCTCTTGTTGGAAAGTGTTTGATGAGTACTTTTCAGATGAAGAGGATTACCTTAAAGAGGCATTAGAGGATAGAAAATCAGTAATGAGAGAGAATTAAATTTATAAAAAACTCATCCAATAAATTAATGACGTCTATTTATTTTTAATGTCTATAAAAAAACCGATACTACTGTGATTTTTTAATACTTGTATTTCAACAATGTTGTCTATATATGATTCAACTGAAGATGGAGATGAATTTCATATATGTTGGTAGGGTGAGATATTATTTGATTCAAAAGTGATGATAATGTAAAGGATGATGGTGGTGATGGACATGATGATAGTGTGTCCATGAGGGAGAGACATATCAGAATGATTTTTGACACTATATTTATAAATTAACATTGTATATGGTAATTCATAATAGAAAGTGATTGTACATATTCTTATATATTTTTTAAATAATTCACTTTTTAAAATTCTAATTTGACTAGTATAAAAAATTATTTTTTTCTGAATGTATACATTTAATTGTGGTTGGTTTTTCCAAAATATCCTATGTCTACAATGATGGCTTATATGAACATTTATAGAACCATTCCTACTATTTTAATACCAAAATTTGTTATAAACTCTTAGTCTACTAATGATATGAAAATCTATACCAATGTTTATACAAAAACTATTACTATATGGGTATCCCCATGCATGAAATACCGTCTATTTTTGGAATCATTTCTATATCCAACAAAAATAGTACATAAGGAAATATCAATGGTTTTAAAACATTGATATATGTTTATTTTTTAATAGCGATAATCTAAATAATTTCTCTAATGGGTGGATATTTATACGTAATGTCTTAGATCCACTAATACGGAATAGGTTGATTATTTATTTGATACTCAAATATAATTTTTTAGGTGATTACTTATAGGTTTATCAATCCTACAACTTCATCCACATTCCATTATCTAGATTGTGATGTAATTCCATTATGCTGAAAAATTTATCCGATATGAATTTTTTTTCATATTCATGAAATCATACAAGTAGATTTATCCAAAAACTCTTTAATAATATTCCATATAAAATACAATGTATTCATTAAAACCTCAATATACCAAAATGGGTTTCTATACCATGAAAATTATACTCAAACATGAACATACAAACCCATGATTTTATCTAAAGAACATTTATTACACTCCTTGGATATCCAATACCCTATAGTTTTATAAACACGACAAGGAACCCAACTATTAAAATACATATTTAACCATCCCAAATTTAGATGATTTAATGAAAATATCATATTATATACAATTCTATGAATTTCTATGTCTAGTTATTTAGAGAATTAAGATATTTCATTTACTAAAAAAGCCAGTGATTTTTTCATCAAATATACATTACCCCACTAAAAAATGATATTATCCATTATATATATTTTATATATACCTAACTATTTTCACTCATTATATTCATAATGATATATTTGATAATAAATTTTATTAGAATGAATTAAAATGAGGACATAATATGGTTTCACATAAACAATCTATATGATAAATTTTATATCAAAAATTTATCATATTATAAATAAGTTATTAATAACATGAATAGAGATAAATAATAGTCAATTAATTACATATAACTAAAAATTGGGGCATAAAATAAATACATGTTTAATAATATAAATGAACCCATGTAAAACAATAAATAATTTCGGGTTTATGGACCACACAATTATGTACCCTTCAATGTTCTATGCTATAAAAATATATTTCCTCAATGTATTATGCTGATAATTCATCTTATATTGAATAATGTTGTCTATATATATAAATAGGTGGATATGAAGACCCAAAAATCAATAAATAGTTCATCTCATGAAACCTAAGTATGTATCATGGTGATATTATAGGATATAATAATAACTAATTATTTCGAATGAATTCATCATAGAAATGAATATATAAAATATAAAATGCATAATTAATACTCATTAATAATCACAAAATGATCTATATTGAAAATAAAACTCTATATAATGTTAATATTTCCCCAAAAAATAAAAATAATTACATTATAATTAAGAATTTGTCGAAAAAAATACATATTGGTTAATGATGTGTGGTTATATAAAAATGAATTTAATAAATAAATATATGTAATCTTGGTTAAAATCATTCAATTAATGAATGAAAATATGGAGCGTCCAAACTATAAATTCATTTCAATAAAACTCATATTTATTCATAGTGTATTATTTTCATTTGAAATGGATGTCCTGGACCATAATTTTGATATAGAGGATCATTACGTAATAAATCCCAGTAAATAAGAAATATAGTATCACTTGAATAATTTCCTTGATTTTGATTTAAATATGTAAATAGATGTAGAAAAAGATTGAAAAAACCTTCAATGGGTATTTGATAATTTTTGTAAATATGAAATAACATCAACACTATGGAAACATTTAGTAAAATATAAATATTTATAAAACAATTATAATAAAAATTCCCTTCATTATCCATGAATTTAGTGAGAGTATATTTCAAATAAAAGGAAACAATCCATAGAAAATATGTCCACATTGAAACATTTGAATGAGATTATTCTACAACCTGTCAGACATGATTGACATTAGAAGCATTGAAAATCCATTTAGCCCATTCTAATATAATTTATAAAACATTATAAAATATACTTGAATAATAATTGTGGAATTAATAAAAATATCTTTAAATGATACTAATTATTATGGTTATGTAATCATTGATGATTAATTTTGAAGTATTTTGATGTATGAAAGTTAATGTATTAATTAATGTGTATACTATTAATTTATCCATTTATGAACCAAAATGTAATATTTAATTTGTTATAAATAGATAATATAATATGATATTAATTTTTCATCATCATCATGGATATTATTTATATCATTTATGATGTTGGTGGTATGAATGATTTGAATATGTACATACCATAATTATTGAATTATTATCCTTATAAAATTTATGTATCAACCAATAATATTACATTTATAGTGTCATAATGATATTATTTGGATGATTTTTTGTTGTTATGTGTGACCTTAAATGATTTTAACAAATAATAATTAAACTATATGAAAGGTGAAATATGTTACTACATGGAGGTGGATGTTTGACTAAATGTATGAATGGAATTTATGTTTTCTATTAAGGGAAAAATGGAAATGTGTTAATGATTATTACTATAATCTAAAAATATTATGTACAGTATAAAAATTACTTCATAATATAATATTGGACTACATATATTTAAATGGAAATTATTGAAAAGAAACCATGTTAGGTTAATGATAGTACATAGGGTGTGTGCTTATAGATTCCCTTGGTGGATTTCATGAAATGAGAGGGCATTAGAAAATGTATTGTTATTGATGAAAAATATAGTTAAATATAAAGTTATGGTATGTAAATGGGGTAGCTATTCAAGGATAAAATAGAATTAATGTTGTTTGTAAGGGGTGGTTTGAGGTCCTATATATAAGTGGTGACAATGGAATCTTGGTATATATTTCATCTTAATATAAAGAGGTACGTTATTTAAAATATTAAATATATAGTATAATATATGGAAATGTTGATTGTATAATTTATAGTCAATAAAATCTTTATAAAATACATCAATGTCATTTTTAACACAATATCCCTTTTCCACTATTCTTAACCCATTATAGTTTTTCATCCTTTTCTCCATTAACTAGTTGTCCCATATGTAATTAAGATCGAATGATTAAAAATAAAAAATAATTAATTAAAAAAATTATACAATATCATTCCATTTAGGAATTCATGTTTATTACGATATTATATTTGTGTCAAAAAATAATTAATTTTAACATTATCTCATGTAATTCCCAAAAATATGATTTTTATAAAATGTTATTTTTGACTGCTGTCATTTGGTTGCAGGGTAATGTCTCAATTCCTTTGATTTCAATGATATATACTGTTATATTATTATAAAATAATTTATATGTGGTTTAGATATAAATAAAAAATATAATTTTACTAAAATATAATTTTATGAAAAAAATTTATTTGGAAACATTACATGTATTAATAAAATATTAAAAATAATATTTAAATATACAAAATTATATATTAAAACATTTATAAATACTCCATATATAAATATTTTATAATGATTTATTATTGTTTGCATAATTCTTGATAAGGTGACAATCATCATCATTTTAGTAAAAATTATATTCTTCCATACTAATAATAAATATATTAAATATGAAAAATTATAAAAATTATAATATGATAATTTTGACATGGTGGATCGAAAATTGAATATTGTTTTCTGTAAAAATAAAATTATAAAATAAAAATATTGGGTTATATGTAGAAACTCAAAAAATATTGAAAAAATGTTTTATTGAGAAAATGATGTTTTTAGATATTTATGGTTTATAATATTATTTCATATCAATTTATAATTTATGTAATGGAAATATATTTGTTCATTTAGATAATTATATTTATTATGATTCAAAAATTATTTATTAATATATTTTCTAAAATAGAAAATATTTTTTTTTTAAATTTTATTTTTATATTAATCTACGTTTTTTATGTATCATTAATTCTTTATTGTTAAAAAAATTTATATTACCAATCCATTGATATTAATATATTTCTTTTTATATGAATATTATATCAGGTCACAATTTAATATTAATAATTTAATTATGTAATAAATATATATATATATTTCCAATTACCTTATTAAAAATGAACTTTTTTAATATAGAAAACTGTTTTCCCTTTATATATCCTTAAAAACTCATTCATTGCATTTATTGTTATAAACAAACACTTCACTTTTCCATTGTATTCAGTTTAGATCACACTATTTGATTTCTTCAACAATGATGTTATTCCACATTATAGGTATAATTATTATATTAATGATCCATAATTGATAAAATGATTCAGAATATAAATGACTATTAATGATTTTATCTATTTCCATTTATATTCCCTTTTATTTTTTTCACTTTTAAAAGAAGAAACAATCCTTGGAGAGTATAACATTGACCGATGTGAATTTTTTTATAATTATTTACAATGGAAGAATATAGTGTTTGATTAATTTTTTAATTGTATGAATTATTTGAAAATCGATTTCAGATCCATTGAAAAAATTGAAAAAATTTGTTATAAATAGAACCAAATAGTTTATGAATTTAATATTCATCATAGAAACATACATAGTTTTATCAAAAATTTCTTATAACCCATAATTTTCACATAATAAACATATAACTAATCAACATAGATATTTAAATGGGGACAATGAATCCCCATTATACAGTTTTGTGTTTATACGGCTACAGACCGCAATCCCAATACCTTTTCTTATTTTTTGTAATTATGGTAACAAACTTATTTTGGTGGTATTGTATTTGGGAAAATTTCGATATACATTTCCTCCATTCTTACTCTATTGGTTGGGATATATTTAAATGCATAAATTTTTTAAATGGTTGGTTTTACATTTCAATATTTTTTCGGCTTGGAAATAGGTGTGTGAATTCAAGTACATAGAAAATTTATCCCATGAAATTGATAGGACTACTTGGTGCTAGTCACCGGCCTAAAGCCTATTAGAGGTTAGTGTAGGGAGTCATGGTCTGAGCCCCCTCGGGGCTCGTCATTACTGGGTGGTATCAGAGGATGTTAGTTATACATGAGGATTGGGAGTCTGTGAGAATGGATTGGGACATAACTATTAATTGATCATGTTCAACTTTTAGGCTATGGAATATGGTGTTGGTTTGATTAGTTTAATTATCCATAGACTAGGACACTGATAACTTTTTTTCAACTCGCACATGATTACTCTGGTTGATGGGAAAATAATTTTACATGAATAATATAGGAATGTGTTGTGGTTTCCATGTACTTATTAAGTTATATATCTATATATACTCATTTACCATTGTACATCATGTTTTATTATCGGATGCCTCTACATCACATATTAGTTAGGACTCATCTAGTTGATTATATAGACGAACCTTTAGTAATGAGTATTTACACAAGGAACAGTTCCCTAGATAATACCTTCAGGTCAGGCTCTAGCTATAATGACATATGTTGAGCAGCATGGGTTACACATAGTACTAGAAGACTTGTTGAGTAGCTGAAGGATTCTCCAATATATTCAATGACAGATACCCCTATAGGTTTTGAGGGGAGCCTGGCCCTCAGGCAGATGAGGACTAGCTTAAAGATGTGATTTGAGTTTTCCACCTACTCCGGATACAAACCAATTAGTTGGTGGTTTGGGCAGAAAGCCTTACACATGGTGTAGTAGTGTTATGGTGGAGTTTGGTAGTAAAGACTCATGAATAGGTGATTCTTCCATGGATATAGCTTGATCGTCACTTTAGATAAGAGTTACCACAAGTTACACTTAGTGATATTCATATAAATGTTCTTATTTAGTTCTAGTAGGATATAATGATACTGGGTAATTAATCATTGATGTACACATCCATTCCAGGTTTTCAATGGGCATGGTTAGAGATCAGAATGTTCGAGATCATACCATTGATTAAGTTCTATTTAGTGTCATCTGAGCCAACATTATCTCTCTATGAATTCTGACATATGATGGGGGGATTGAGTTACACACGGTGGTTGAAATCTTCTTCGCTCAGAAGATAGATATTGTGATGATAGGTAGTGGAATTCATGGAGAACAGTCCTTGGATGTAGGTTTCCTTCATCAATACCCATGACCTGAACATGCGGAATGGATAAGGAGGAGGTTCCAGGATAGATGATCTGTATACCAAGGATCATAGGGTGGGTCCATTCAGCTCAGGGAGATGCAGTTCTATTCATTTTATGGAACGGGAAATCTCACCTGAGATTGTATGACTTGATGTGATATTAATAGGGATACAATGGACAAAAAACTAATGTAGAGAAAATGTAATGAGAAGAATTATTCGTAGGATGATAAATTTTCGCAGAGGAGTTGGGGGAGTAGAATGAGGTGGGTGATGTTTTGACTTAATACCACCACCACCAAAGGAGGTCCCCGTAAGGATTATAGATCTAGAGGACAATGGAGGGTAAATATAAATGTTTTCAAGTCATATGAAATAGGGGGTCATTGAATGATTTGTGGTACATTATTTTTCATTTATATTATTGCTGATGTACTTATAGACACATGTGAAAATCATTGCATTTTAGCCAGACATCCTATTCTAAATCATGACATTCTAGTTAAACCATTAAATTGACCCTTATTCTTATAGACTACTACAATGGAAGACTCAATGATCACACATCTATATCGATATAATGACCAGAACCTTGGACGTGAGAGTTTCGATTGGAACGTCTTTGAGGATGTGGCGAGGTCTTATTACCAAATTCTTGGTATGGTTCAGTAATCCACGGTTCATACACATATTGACTGTTTTAGGCGAAGGGTGTGGTGTGTCTGCTGCAAAAGAATAAAAACATCCTCTTTCAGTGAAAATGATACCTAGGCAACACAGAATAGACACATTCATATGTTCATACTAGAAGATGTTCTCATATTAACTCCATAATGGTAAATAATCTCATTCATTCATTTACACCCCAGTACATCACTGATATCTATACAATCATATAATATGGCTCCCATATAGCATCATGAGCAGAGAATGCAGTTGGAGGACTTATTGTGGTAGTTATTCAGGAGACCCAGCGATTTTCCTTGGAAAAAACTAGTTTTGTTTTTCCAAAAAGGATGAAGATAGATTACATTGTGTTTTGAATAACAGTGCGTGAAATTGGTGACATTGAATAAAAAGTATCAACTACCAAGGATGAATGACTTATTTGATCATTTGGGTGGGGGAAGATGGTTATCTTTGGTTAACCTCTAATAAGGCAATTAACATATGTGGGTAAGAGAAAATGATATACTAAATAAAGTTTTTTGATGATGTTATAGTCTCTATCTCTACATTGTGATGCCCATTAGTGTGATGAAAACCAATGCAGTGTTAATGGGACTCAAGAAATATATCATTTAGAAACAATTAGACTCGTTTGTGTTAGTGGTGATATATCCTTGTGTACATGGTGCTTGAGGTGGACCACACTAGGATACACTTATGGATTTTCATTTATTTACTTTGATAGAACCAACATTAGTGGAAACTCTCATATGCCTATTCTATATTCAATATTACCACATTTATAGACATGTTATCTCATCCAATGGATTGGTTGTGGTCTCATCTGAGGTTGAGGCAGTGTAAGCATGGGATCCACCTAAAAACATAAGAAAGGTGTGGAGCTGCTTCAATCTAGTTGGATGTTACCTAAAAATAATTCCTGATTTATCGAGGATATCATCAACTATGAAAACAGAGAATAAAAATTGGAGGGATTTTCATGGATAGAGAAGTTCAAAAATGATTTTTATAAATAGAGAAATTTTCTGATGAGTGCTATGATATTGATATTTCTAAAAGTGGTTGTTGAGTTCCTAGTGTTATAGGATCCATTCAGAACTCAGATTGGTTTTTTCTTAATGAATAGGTGAGCATTGATTGCATATGGTTAACTCAAATTGAGAAAACATGGGATGATCTACATAACTGATGATCATGAGATAGAAGTTTTAGGCTTCACATTGAAGATGCATAAACACTTCATCTTGGGAGAGAAGTTTAGCATCTACTCTGTTCACAATAATCTCAAGTATATGTTATCTGAGAAGTATTCAAACATGAGATTGAGGAAATGTCTATATTTTATCTAGGAATATGACATTGATAATTTCTATATTACATGGATGGGGAACGTGGTGGAAAATTCACTTTGTATAAGATCTTGTCCACATTTTCTGAATGAGGAGTGAGAATTTTTTCCCAAATTATAGTTATCCATTGTGGATGGAGAGGGATTCGCTTACCTATAGTGGAAGGTATTTACCCCTCCACTGTAATAGCAAGTCTGAATGCCATAACATGGTGATACCAACTACGAGACCCAACATGATCATATGTCCAAAGGGAATACTCTTTATGGATATTAACATGTTAAGAAGAAAATTGTTCTCTTCATAGGAAACACAGTAGTATCAGTGGTTCCGCGAGGGGAGGTTTTGTTGGTGTTTCATACAACCCCAATGGCGGAACATCTAGTTGTGGCTAAGACGACCAAATAACTCTGTTTTCAGTTTTAGTGTCCATGGATTATGAAAGGAGTTGTGGATTTATGTATTGATTCTTTACTAGTCGTCTATTGAAGGATATACAATAGATTCCAATGAGTTTAGCTCATCCCATAGAGGATACATAATTTAAGTGGGATCAAATATCTATAGAATTTGTGATGTGTTTACCAAATAAATTCAGGGGATGTGATTTCATATAAGTTATATTTGACACACTCACCATGTCTGACCACTTCCTGGCTATTCGAGAGAATAGTTTATTAGAGAGATCAAGATTCCAGTATGTTCAAGATATAGTTCGTCTCCATGGGTATCCATCAACGATATTGTTATATAATGATTATAATTTTACGTCCTAGTTGGTGAATGTATTACAAGAGGATTTTGGGACACAATTATGCTGGAGAACATCTATTCACCGATAGACATATGACAAAACAACGTGGACCATTCAGGCCATGGAGGGTATTATTTGATCTTCCATGTTAGATTTTGAACATAGTTGGGAGAATATCCTACCTCTAGTGGAGTTCACATACCACAAAATATTTTTTTACACCATCAGTATGGAGGCATTTGAGGCATTTTATGGGAGACTCTAATGGTAACCACATTAATAGAATGACCTAGGAGATTAAGTAATTATGGGCTTCAAGATCATGAAATATTCTACATAAAAGGTTTAGATGATCTAGGAGTGTATGAAAACTACACAGATCTATCACAATTATTATATTAGAAATAGGAAGATTTCATTGTGTATGGATGAAGGAGACTATATGTTCTTATAGGTTTATCCATGATGGGATTAATAAGATTTGGTTGGAGTGGAAATTTATATCTGAGGTTGAGTATCCATTTTTAGATACTACATTTAGTTGGTGAGGAGGCATAACACATAGCTTTACCGCCGCAGTTGGACGGGGTATACACAGTTATCCACATGTAGCAACTATGAAGGTACCTACATGATTCATCACACGTCATCTATTGGGTTGATCTAGACATCAATGATGGAAAGTATTTTGTTGAGTAACTCGTGGAGAACACAGATCAATATGAGAATATCCATTGTGACTTAGAGATCTCTATAGTTAGTGTTCACTAGTAGCATGTTAATACCCACGAGAGAACATAGGAGAGGGAGGCTCAAATTCATGCACAGTACCATCATCGTTTTGAGTGTCCTTAATTTTGTATGGTTAGGGATGTAAATCCACAAGTTGGTGAAAATGTAATGTCCATATTTTTTTGTGTATTATTTTTTAATTTTATATGGAATATATTTCTCACTATGTATTAAGTTGGCCTGAAATTATGAGGCCTATTGTGGAAGAAATAAATGATGGAATATATTAAAATATTTTATAGAAGAATCATATGGTTTTAATGAAATAGATAAATAACATATTAATGATTGATTAGATTAGAAATCAAAGGTCATTGTTACTTTCTGAGCTTTAGATTTACCTTTGGTGTGAACTGTAATTGGATAGAGTGAGTCAATTGTGAAATATTGTTGTGGTAAATTTTAATGAATAATATTAATTAAAATATTTATTTTTATTTTTTATTTTTTCAATGTAGTGATGTGGAAATGGTTTTATTTTTAAGAAATATCTTGGTAGGGTTCTAGGGCTATATGTATAACGATAGAATTACCTAGAGTCTCTAAAGAAGAAACCCTAATGATTTCTCTTAGCGGGTAATGATAGAGCATTGGATCAATAATCAATTAGCGTCGTTCATGGTGGATCATTCAAGTTGCATTCGATCATCAATAAAGGGAGATCCAATTCAATGGAGGATTGATTTATTTTTTTACTTCCTTCTCCGTTCATTGATTCAATAATGAATTCAAGCCAACCAACGAATATGATGATCCACTATTTTGTTTTCCTTTACATGATGGGTTCATATTGATGGATTTATATGGTTAGATTACAGATTTAATAACTAAATCCTCCAACAAAATTTTATGAATTTATATTGTTTTATTAGTAACATTTATATATGATATTGTGAATAATATTGTATGATTATTACCTATCAATAACTCAAGAATATTTTAATATTTCTAGTCTTGAAATTTTGTTGAAATATTCAAATACCTTTGTTATTTTCCCTTAATTAGTTATAATTAAGATTTTTACGAAATTAGTTTTCTTCAGAAAAGTTTGTTTCATTGATAATAGTTAATCAAGATGATTTCTATTATGTAGATTTTCTTTTAAACATTATAATTACTTGAATTGATAGTTCTATTAAAATTTTTCATTATTTTTTCCTTATAAGATATTTTTGTATAAAACCTCTTTTTAGATACTAATTTCAACTCATAATTTTTATACTCATTTTGAATATTTGACATATGTATACATCATAATCAGTAATATATTATGATAAAATATTATGAAATATATGAATTCAGCCCTTCTTTTAATGCATTTAAATCTTCATTATCATCCTAATATTGATATTTTTTTCATACATGTATTTTTCATTAAATAACCAAAAGTTTCCGAGAATATTGTTTCTGACATAGCATGCTCATCCATATCAATATTCATGAAAAATTCGTAGATATTATATGGATGGATTATATTTTTAAATATTACAAAAAAAATATCAAAAGGGTTTGATTGGACCATAATCAATTAAAATGTAGAAATTAATGAATACAAGTATTATGATCCCAAAAAATATGGTTCATAAGAGATATTAATTGAATAATGTAGACAATAACTCATAGATATACATGACTTTGTATTTTATTTATTCAATAAATTTATACAGAATAATAAAATATCATTATATAAATTAGTCATTATGGTTTCTTCCATTGGATCATAAAAATATGTTCTTTTAAGAATGGAATATTTTTAACTCTTATAAATTCATTTTTATTTTGATTTTTTATTCTAAAACATAAGATATGACGTAATAAATACCAATGTTTCTATAAATTTCATATCAAGTCGTATATTATAGAATATATGGATTAATATTCTACTATGTTTTTTACATAATTTTTAATTTTATTTTACACTATTAGGAAATAGAGAATGTATATCCTAGGCATTGATAACATTGTCTGATAAAAAATTTTGATAACATAACCTATCAATCTCTGAGGACTATTTCCCCTTATTTTTTTACTTTTATTAGAATATTTTGCTTCTGGTCTTTATACTTCCTTCTCATTTTCATTTTTTGACATTATAAAATAATTTTACATTTATATATTGACTTATTAATTATGTTATATTATATGTTTTTATCAGTCAATATTATATTTTTCCTATATTGTATGTAATATATATACATTCATATCTTGGATTTGTCTTAGATGAGATAATAATTTACTAATTTATTTAAATGTATTTTTATATTTTTATATTTGTTATTGTATTTCCATGTATTGTAACATATCCCGATTTTATTGAATATTCAACTAATTAATTGTGATAATTTAGTTTTTGATGTTGAAAAAAATCGTCGTATTATGTTAATTACATTTATCTCTATATAGAATCCATTCATTTAACATTGAAACAATAATTACATGGTAAAGAAAATAATTACCCAGATAATATTTGGATGTTTAATTTCATAAAAATAAAGAACATAATATATTATATAGATAAAAAAATTTATATTCATACTCAGTTTTGTTTTCCTCATCTTATCTCCTAGGGGAATATGTTAAAATAATGATGCAAGAATTTAAACCAATATGGAAACTATGATGAAAATATTTAGACTGCGATCATGGGGTATAATAATAGTTAATAATTCTAATAATTTAAGGTACATAATAATAGAGTGGTCAATAATCATGAAATGGTAATATTTCTACCAAATAAAAATAATAAAACCATAATAATATCAACAAGGGATATAACATTGTTTTCCTAAAACATAACTAGAAAGGTTAATAACCAAGGTATCTTTGAACATATCATCATCAAATAATAATTTATGACATACTTCATTCGACAACTATAAAGGAACACCTTTTATATGAATAAATTCGGACATACTAATTAAATTAAAATTAAAATTTTTATTAATATACCATGGGTGATAGGAATGGGTTTCACGTAAAAGTCATTGATTTCAAAATATCATAAAGACACGATTATTACACATTTCATAACCCATGATATAAGAATATAACATTCATATTTGTATGTCATAAATAATGGAATCGTGTATAACTCTTGGTAAATACACCTGAATTGAGTAATGGGATGATTATTCATAATTTAATAAAATATCACATAAAAGTGAAAAAAACAATGAAATGAATTCAGCCACATGATAAGTATATAATTTTTATTATGTAATGAATATAATGAGGGGGTAGGGGTGGAATCAAGGTATTAAAATGAATAAAAATTATTCTTGTAGTAAAATGATAATATATAGTCTATGGAAAGAATGTAAATAAAAATAAAGAAAAAATACCATACTCATGGTACTCGAATATAAAAGATGAAGTTAATTATTCTCGTTCATTGGGAAAAGACATCCAAAATGTTTGACTGGGGAACCACATGAATATGAAGGCAACTGTTAGAGAATTTATAGAATATAAATGTGAAAACTATGATCCAAAAGGTATTTGGATTTGAGAAGAATGGGTGAATGGGTATGTGTTAATGAAAAGATAGGAAAATTTGTTTAATAATTTTTAATGAGAGGTCATAGAAGTTTAGGTTATGGAGAATGATATATTGTAGGCTTACCTTTTTTTTCTCATAGTGTTATACATATTTAAGTCATTTTTTATAATATCTTAATCCAATCGAGATGAAAATAAATATTATATATTACTCTATATATAAAAAATTTATGTTTCCTTGAAATATATTTTTTAAAATCATTATTGGAATTCTTGAATTTAAAATATTATTTATATGTTTATAAATTAATTTAAAAATATTAAGAAATATAAATAAAATATACTATTTTTAGGAGATTCATTTTAATTAAATATTTTATCATCAATATATATATATATATATATATGATATCATAATACAAATTATGAACACAATAATCTATTTTTACTATCTATAAAATATATTTTATTCAATAAATTTACCAAAATTTCACACTAACCAAATTTCAACAACTCTTTTTCGAAAATAATTTTAATTTTACCAATATAATTCTATAAATATGATTATTTCAAAATATGAATATAAAAATCGTTTTTTATTTGAAATTAATTGTTTTTACTATATTTTCATCTTTCTAACTCATATAAATATTTTCACTAATTTTAGAAAATCAAATTAAAATTAATATATATAATAATATTTATATATAAGAAAATTACAAAAAAATAAATATTAATTAGAATAAATAAATTAGAAGAGTCATTATATTTTTATAAAATGAGATTATATATTATTTTTATTCAAAAAAATATTTATAAATTCATGACATATTCATGTGTAATTTATTTGGTATTATAAAAATAAAAATTTAATAGATGAAATAGAAATTTAATTTAATCAATAGAAATTTCACTTTTTTCATACCATGGTCTGGATATATAACAGTCTTTTACAACTACATTTTCCATATTGGTATAGTCTGTGTTAGTGGCAAATTCATAGGTGGGTTAGCTAACATTGACCAAGTGGTGATCAAATTTACGTAGAATCTCTCCCATTATCAATTCCACTCGATCCTTATGTGTTAATTCTCTAATTTTCGTTTATAGGGGTTCACCCCAAAAATTCCACATCCCCCCCCCCAATTTCATATAAAGTGGGTTCATAATGCATGATCCCACTTGTTAAAGACGTTATTTCATAATTATACATTCAGTTAACTTTTATCAATTGACATAAAATAAACAATTACAAGTGTTCATTTATTAATATATATATTACCAATAGTCATAGTTCCATATAGACATATTGACTAACATTCATAATTCATATCATTCATATTGACCAATATTCATATTCACTAATGGTCATGTAAAAATAATGTAATGTTCATAATATAATTAACACAATTATTATTATATAATATATATAACACTATTCATTAATATATTCCATTTCATTCTAAAAATGTTTTTAAATTTTATTTAATAATATATATTTTGTCGCAATGTTTTTAAATAGTATTTTTGCATGTATAATCTTCTCTGAAGATTTCAATCATTCTGGTATTACCATTTTATGGTCACTATTATGTGAAAATTTTATCCTCTTACTAAGGTATAATATAATAATTTTTATTTTTTTACTTTTCATTTAGTATTCACATTTTAAACAGCACAAACCGAACAACCAGATCCATGAATAAATGAAACCTCAGTAAAGGCTCACCTCCCCATAATCCAATGGTTTCTATGTAGTTGTAACAGTCATGAGTGGAACCATTTGGAGAATAAACCCTTAGTATCATATTATGGATGGATAAATAATAACATCAATATAAAAAAATTAAATAATCGAAAGAAATGTGGAAAACTTAATATCAAATTAATGATATAATAACAATAAAAAAGGTCCATAGGTACAATTATAAACTGTCAATTAATGCAATAGTTGAAATACCAAGAAAATTCCATCCAAAAACAACCACATCCTCCAGCACCACTTACATAATTATTTATTATACATACATTTACCTTCAAAGAATCCCAAATAATAATATGTACAAGCGCACAAAAATTCTTGTCTAGGGTGTGAGTACATGACTCAGAAAGACACCACCAATGTCCTTCAATAACAACACATAAAATATATTAGTGTATTACATGTAGAAATTAATGTACATATATAACAATTATATATAAAAAACTATTATATACATGAAATGTCTTTGGGGAAAAGCTATACCTACTTAGACACCATACCAGGAAGAAAAAAATACCTTCTTCGGCCTAATAATGAGTTGAACATTCGTAAAAATCAAGACACAGACACAATAAGGAATAGATTAAAAGAATGTATGACACAATACTGCTAGTAGGGATAACCCATTTACATTTAGACTGATGTAAATAACATTAATCTAAATGTATATTCAACTAGAAATCATCAAATCTCACATTCTGAACAATGTCAATCATATCCCTCTTGTATGAGATACTATAAGTATGTCGCAGATCCCACTGGATAGAATTTACAAAATTTCCATGGTGTAAAAATATTTGTTGTATTCCGCAAAGAAGATAGTTTCATTCTTATTCCATGTCCCATATATCATCCATGGCAACAAAAATTATTTCACATCTCACATGGAGACTAATAGGTCAATATGCTATGATCAACTCTAGTAGATAGAAATACAATATATACGATACATAATGACAATTATAGATCAAACATAACATAATTTCAATGAGAATCATATTAATTCTAATCCAAATTCATTTGAAAAAATAAGATAACATGTCAAATGATACCCCATTAGAACATCTTTTGATCAAACATCAATCATAGGTCACATGGTCATCGACCACAGACCATAAATCATGAAACCAACCTATATAAACCATGTTATAATTACCTGGAATTTTTACAGATACACTAGAACATAAAAACCATTTAAATAACTAATATAAAACATGCATTAAAGTCAATACCTTCCAATGACTACTAAAACACACAAAATCAATTCAATAACCCACATAACACAGTCCCAAAAATTTAAGACATCCAAACTTATATAAAATGAAATAATCTGATAACGGTTGACATCAGAGAATGACTACACAATGGAAAACACATTACCTTATGAAAAAATATCACATTAGTGTGCAATTTATCTAGACGAACAAAGTGACACTAAAGGTGCATCAATCAACAAAAATTGGAGAAGTTATCATGAATTTATGTTAATCATAATAATAAAATAAAATTGAATAAATAAAATAAATTGATAAAGGTGAGTTGTGTGGGGATGGAATATTGTGATAATTGAGTATAAATTTGCTATACATCACCTAAAAATCCTTAAAATTATTACATTTTATGAATTTGTTTTAATTTTATTAAATATCGATCATTAAATGATAATATTATCGGTATAATTCATTATTTCATGTTTTAAACTCTTACTAACCATACAACATTACAATTATCATTTATTTTATTTTTCAACCTCATAGAATCTAATTAATCTTTCATTAATCTTATATTTAATGCCATATATATACATATAAAGGAAGATATGTATATTTGTTTTTTATATTAATTTACACAAACAGATATATATAAATATTACATATATATACACACCTTATAAATAGATACATACCAATTATATAACACTTTAATTACAATAATAATAATAAATGATATTATTATTATTTAATATTAATTCCACAATTAGAATTCCAATAATTACATCCATTAAAATGCGACAATTGATCCTAAACTAATTTTAACCTCAAATATTATTTTAATTAGAACACATCATAATATCATATTAATTACTTTGGACATTATTTATTACCATTGTAACACCATCATTAATTTGGAACCATATTTCAATTTTTCATTTGATATAAATACCAATAATAATAATAATAATAATATTATTATTATTTCTAGTTTTATGACTGAATATTTATTTACCAATTAATATTACCCATGTGTGCGATGTAACTAAACACTTGACATGATGAAAAAAATATATCAGGACAATGTTAAAACAATCATTGTAGTCATAATGTAGGTCTCATATTTTACATCAGAAACATCATTTAGATGATGTTATAATATCATTAAATAAAAAATAATAAAATCATCAAAATTTATGATCACGTGAGATGTTTCCAAATAGGTTATGTAGAGAACCATCATGTCACACCTAGGGTAAAAACATCATCACAAACCGAATAATGTTTTCATATTTCTAATACAACATACCATTTGAGATATATTAAAAAATAATTTATATAAATATTCTTACATCTGAAAAAACTATATTTATTAGTTTTATTCTATCAATGTAGTGGTTGTACGAGCCACAAAATTCATAACTAAATTAGTGTCTCATTGTAAAAATATTTTTCATACTGGTCCAATGTTTTATATAGGATTTTACTCAATCATAATGTTGTGATAAAAACATGTATTGGACTACTCAATTTTCACACTAATGTATTAGTAATTTATTTAAAAAAGCATATTTTAATAATCATTTAAAAATTATGGATGATATAGAATTTTTAACACTGTTTCTATGGTCATCCATTTTGAAAATTTCTAAAAACCCAGTATTAATAAATATTTTTATTAAATTTTAATGGAATTTTTAGGATTATTCATTATCCCCTGAAAATAAATTCCATCCCATAAATTTTATTCATTCTACCAAACATATAGCGATATTTTTCAATCATTTCACATATCAGTTCCCATTTATTAATTTTAAACAAATGACTCTTCAATTGGAATTTAAAAAGTTATGTTTTAATATTCTAAAACACTAGTTTACTTATTTCATGGATTTTGTCTAGTTCCAGTTCATAAGACTTGTACTGTTCCAATTAAAATCCATAAATATCTAGTATTTGTGTCCGGAAGGCATACACTATCTTAATAATGATAAGTAGATTAAAATGATGTTAATGGACATATTTGGTGGATATTATAATTAATAATAACTTTATCCACCTTCCTTATTAATCTCAAATGGACCAATACACAATGAAATAAGTTTCAACTTTATTCCAAATATAACAATCCAAGATTTCATAGTACATTATTTTTTCAAAGTAACTCAATAACTTTCACTACAGGTAACAATGAGTTCTAGAGCACCACGACTTACCAAACTAGACGTTCAAAAGCGGTTAATAATACTATTTACTTAATTTTGAACTATATATAATACTTATGATTTTAGAATCCATATTATGAGTTCTTAGACATAATGTAATAACTAAAACAATTCTTTCCTGATAAAAGAAGTATTTTTCAAAAAATGAACTTTTACCGCTTTTTAATGGTAAACCCCTTTTAAATCTAATATTTGAAACTTTTATATATTAAATTTTATAAAATAAACACTTTATTTAGAATTAAGACAAAATAATTTAGTTTCAATAAAATTTTGGTGTTTTCTGATAACTTTCATATTTGGCTGAATAGTGAGAAATACTATATTTTAACTGAAAACAACCTTTTTAATCAAAATAATTTATAGTGATAAATTATATATTTTAATGTCTTGGAATTATAAATATATTATATTTTTACCATCTAATCCAGTTCTGGTAATTGTATTTAATTTCACTTTGAGATTGGACATAAACAAGTGCCAATCTTTTGATAGTTATTGTTTCTTAAAAATGCGCCTTTTGGTTTTGACAACATGAGTTAATTTTAATCTAATAAATGAAACTTCTATTTATTGAATTTTGAAAAATAGACTTCAATTTTGAATTTGGGATATCAAATTTATCTTTGGTTGATTTTGTGTTATTTTTCTGAAAACATTTAATTTTTGATTAATAGTGAAAAACACTAAGTTATTGTTTAAAAGTAACTTTTTTTAAATAATTATTTATTTTATTTAAATTTATTTTATTTCAAAATAGATACATAATATCTGTATATGTACAATTTATTTCATTGGAGTCATTTTTTAATAATATATATATATATATATAATTTTATTGAACTTTTCACCGTCTTTTACCCACCACCTAGGAGAATTTTCAAATTCGAATAAAACATAATTTTACCGATTTTATGAGTGGAAATAAAAAAATCTGAGAGACAATGTTGATATTAGTAATAAAAATTTGGATAAATAAGATAAAAATAATAGTTGTTGAGTAGTAACTTTTTACATTTATGTACCACGATTAAAAGTAAAAAGGGTAATTAAGGTTAAAAATGATATTATTCTTACCCTAAAATATGTCCTAATTCTATTGGATAAGTGTAATGTAAAAAAAATAACCATAGTAATAAAATATGATCCTTTAGTTCTACTTGGATTAGATTAAGAAATTTATTATTATTTAATTCAAAGTATTGTTAAAAGAGTTAAAATCAAAGATTAAAACTAATACATTTTTAAAATAGGGTTATAAATGAGATAAATTGGATTATAAATATTCATTAGAAAGAAAAAATTATTTCCTACATAATGGTATTTTATTAATATTTTTTAGACATTATATAATAAAATTTATTTATGACAAATTGATGATCTAGTAATTACCGTATTAATGAAACATTAAAATAATTGACATTATAAATATGCAAAGAAATGTAATTTGAGACTTTTTATAAATTACAGTAATTTTATAGGTTATTATGACATATTATGGTTGGTTAGATCATTTTTTATTGAAGAAATATTGTTTTTATGTTTTTAACAAAAAAAGAAATACCAAAAACTGCCAAAATTGATAGAAAATAGTTTATAAAACAAAAATTATATTATTAATTGATATAATATTCCTAAAAATCTACGGTTCGTCAAAAATAATTATATAATAGTATTTATGAGTTTAATGAACCAATTGGGGTTCTTTTAGAATTTTATAATATGATTATTAACCATATAATATAGAAATATATTGAGACATGTAAATGTCAAACTATTTTACTAAGAGTTAAATCTAAAAGATAAGATAAAAATGGATGCATAAACCTATATAAAACCGATTGGTTGAGTGGTTTTACATCCATCCCCATCATATCCTTTAAATAATTCATTTTCATTCCATTAGAAACCGAAAATGAATTTACTATAATATAATATTTTCTGTTTTCCCTAAGTTCCCTTCACTCTTAAAAATGGAACTTCCTCTTATCTCAAATTCACACCTCCACATCCATTTTTATGGGCCAAACCTTGCCCAAACATCCTCCCAACTATCCTAAATTCATCTAAAAGGATTTAATTTGGTCATAAAGCTAACCTATGGAAGCCTTTTGATCAAAACAAATAGAAGAACCCGAAGAAGTGGTAATAATTTCACCACCCTCTTTCAAGTTCTCTTATTCTTCTACTTACTAGTTTCTTTTTGATTCAATTATAAATTTATAACTCCAGTATATTTTATATAATATGATGTTATTATAAATATGGAACAATTATATTCATTATTCTATCCATCATAGGAATGATAATGTCAACATATGTGCTTATGTACGGCTTACCGTCTCCACGCTGTGGTGTAATTTTTTATTCAACACTACGTTATTTGGATAGTTATAATGATTAGTAATATGTATATAAATAATAAAAATAACATGATAATGTATCTGTAAAATTAATATACCATCCAATTTCACACCATTATGAAAATTATATTGACTCTCATGCGTACGTACGGATTACCGTCTCCACGATGCAATTAGATTCATTTCCACGTTCACCATTCATCGATGATTATAAAAATATATATTACAAATAAGTATGTAATATAGGATATAATAAAGATAATGGATATATATATATATATGTTTATATATATTTATTTACTTACATATATCTTATTCACTTAGTTCCGTTCAATACGATATGAAAATGGAAACATCGTTTATGCGTACGTACATACTACCGTCTCAATAAACAATGTTATTAATTTAATATATATGCTTATTATACATATTTATATTCTAAATATATATGATATATAAATCATTTTTATATTCTATAACTATTTTATTCTTTATTTAACTGATACAGTCAATAGTGACAAGTTAAAACACATAAGATAAAGAAAACGATTATTACCCAAAATGTTAATCTAACCTGGAAATTATTATTAAATGGGTAGTATAAAATCATAAATGAATCATGTATGATATCATAAATATTAATATGGTTCTGGTATAACTTAATAACACATTAAAATCTTCATACAAGAGGTTAGTTGTACCCTCAACTAAAGGAAAGTGCATGGTAAGGGTTAATTTCTCAATATTATTTTTATATGAGATTGTTTTACTGTAAGTATTTACTGGGAAATTTTTATCATCCATGTCCATTTTTCATAAAAATTATTTTAAAATGAATATTTTATGGGTTTTTAAATGGTAAACGTTATCAAGATCATAATTGTAAAGGTTATAAATATTTATCTTTCTAAATCATTTTAATTAATGTCTATGTGTTCAAAATGATTTTACGGATTTATATATAAGGACATGAATGTTTTGAAATGATAATTCATTTAAAAATCATCAAAGTGGTATGTGACACATTGATTAAAAAATATCTTTTAAATTACTTTCTTTTTAAATGTGTGACTTTTAAATGATTTTACAAAAAAGATATTTATCTAAAAAAGTATAACTCATCATTTTCAACTATGTCAGCATCCTTTAATGGATATTAGATTTCTTGTAATACAATCTTCCATATTGTATTGAATGAGTTATGATATGTTTGACTATGGATGTTCAATTTTTAGAAAATTCTTTGTTTATGGTTAATGTATTGACATTTTTATGCTAGTTTTGATATGAATGTTTATGTTATGTTTCTTCTTTTTCATATTAGGAATGCTTTGGACATATTAAGTGACGGGTGGAGCCCGCTATAGTTTCTTGATGCATCGATAGGTCTCACGATACAAACTAGTTTCTTGGCACATGTAATTGACAAAAAAATTATTTTTAGTATTGGTATAAGGCCTGGACTATGTGGTAGTGATGTCCAACATAGGTGTTCCCTTATTATTAAATTAGTTATTACATGTGATTATTCAACTAGTGGAATATCCATGTGAATGTTTATATGGTAATGTATGATTTGTTTTTTCCTTCTTATGTTTATTTTATGTTTAAAAAGGCTGTTGTTTTTATCAAACATCTTTCCTTAAAACCATATATCTACTGCTAAAATATTTACCCTTACTGGGCATCTCACATCACCCATTTCTTGTGGTTTATTTTACCAGGATTCCAAGAAGTGTTTTATGATTGATATGCATGGTTAAGATAAATGGAATAATGGAGTTCTCGAAGAACTATCAATGATATGTTTTAACTTTGAAATTTTAATGTAATTTTAATTTTGTAATCTATTTTCCAAGACTGTTAAACTGGTCGGTCCTTTGGGACTTGATTCTTTGTAATAGTGCCAATATATTAAAATAATGCATCGGCTCTGGGTAACTGGGGTCATGGTGTTACAATTGGAATCAGAAGAATTATAGAAATAACCATGGAAACTAGAATTAGATATTATCTGATTAGATAACATTACCCTAATATGGACTTTGAGGATTAGTATAGAAGAACGTCCTAGAATTTTCATAATATAGAGATTTTGTTAGTTTTCCAAGAAAATGCATCCCTTTCTGGATACAAGCACGTAGTGGCGGCTCTGGCAGAGATGTACCTAGGGGTAAAACCCAAAAACGCCGCTTTGAGCTGGACTTGAACGGGAACTGGTGCACGAAAATGGGCCTTGCTGCACTCTTTGTTATGACAGACCCATGGGATATGCTTATGCTAAATATCATTTTCCTTACAAATCATTCTAAATGAATTAGCAGTATATACCTCCTCAAAGAAAATATTTTTATTGATTATATCCATAAACTATTCATTTTACTTTAGGTATTTTACAATTTTGGAATTATACATTGTAATTCATAAAATAACATATTGTATGCCATTTTATAGTAATAGTGCCCAGTAGAAGGAATGTGGACTCCAATAATACGTATGATTGAAAGAGTAGGAAATATCATATATTTCACGGTATTAAGCCAACATTTATAAAGAATGTAGTCTCGCATGTATTCTCAACATATGAAAAAATAGTAAAATGTGTTAATAAAATATTTAAATAATTCTATGAGTCATATGGCTTTGAAGGGATGCATGAGAAAAAAAGGATGAAAGAGGAGAAGATGGATAAATAGAAGAGGGAAAATAATGATTTTCTCATATGTGATAACTGTGGAAGGAATCACCTTGGTAAATTCATGAATGAAATGGGAGTTTGTTATAAGTTTGGAGAAAAGGGACACCATGTACATGATTGAAATGGTATGAGAAAAGTTTCAAATGTACAATGATTCATCTGTAAAGAGTTTGGACACTACGCGAATCAATGTCCAAATAATCAGAGTATACAACAAATGCTCTTATTGCATAACAATTATATTATGATACTACCAAAGATAAAGATGAATGATTAAGAGTTATTTTTTTTGTTATTAAAGTATTATGTCATTTGACTATTGTATCAATGATGTACGGGTTATATGAATTATGGAAATCAATAAGGATTGTATTGCAGTACTATTTCATTTAGAATTTGAGATTATATAGTCCTGATACTAAAGTAGTAATTTTGAATTAAGAGAGGGTTGATTTGGATAAATTATATTTGATATTCTTCACATTATTGAAACTGATTAATGGTTTGTTTATTTCATGATTGTTGAAATATCCAGAATTTTTGGACATAAAGAATATATCTAGTTTTATATAAACGATAAGAGAGAATGAATGTAATCAATAAGGTTTTATGGTAATTCAGGGTGTTACCATGTTTTTAAATAATACATGATTAAGGAGTTCATGTGGTCTTAAATTGAAAAAAAATGATCTTCATTGTGTTTAAATTCCATATATATTGTGGACTATGAGTTTTGACAGTATTATTTTTGATAAGACTAAAAGATGGAATAGATTACGATTGAAATTTGATATTATTGTTAAGGTTATTTAAGGATGGTTATGAAAATGACATCATACAGACCATGTGATAATTCATCGCATCGAACAAAGCTGTGGGAATCGAACCCACACCATAGTGCGATTGGGATTTATCACCTACCACATGACTACATGAAGTTCCGAGATGGTATAATCTATTTTTTAAAGTGTATAATAGGAAATTATAAATTCATTATTTTGGAACCCTATACAATAAATAGAATATTTTTTTGAATTCTTTTGAAGTGAATGATGAGTTGTCATTGGAATTAGTTAAAGGATGTAACTCTACTTTTCATGTATATATATATATATACATTCATCTTATTACGACTATATTTTATTAACCCAATTTTCGATATGAGTTCTCCACAAAGGAATTTTCTATTTTCAACCTTTAATTTTTGAAGTACAATTTCAAATTGCGAGGGAGGAATTTATTGAAGGAGGGAAGAATGTAACACACCAAGAATTCATTGTATGTTATTTCTTCAATGTAATTCAATAACATGTACTTCACACAACACCGAGTTCAAGCGCACCATGACTGACCAAATTAGCCATTCAAAAGTGATTATGAATAGTATTAACCGAATATTGAACTATATATGATCCTTAAAATTTTAGAATCCCTATTATGAATTTCTTACACATAGTGTAAGAACTAATTCATTTTTTTCAGATTAAAGAAGTATTTTTCAAAAAATACATTTTTATCGGCTTTTAATTGTAAACCCTTTTTAAATCCATTATTCGAAACTTTTATATTTTTAATTTGACTAAATAAACATCTTCTTTAGAATCTAGATATAAGAATTTAGTTTCAATTTTTTTTCTGAAAAATTTCATATTTGGGTGAATATTGAAAAATACTATATTTTAACTGAAAACAACATTTTTAATAAAAATAATATAAAGTGTTAAATTATAATTTTTAATGGTTTGGAAGTATAAATATATTATATTTTTACAATTTAATCCAATTCTGGTCATTGTATATAATGTCACTTTGAGATTGGATATAAACAAGTGTCAATCTTTTGATAGTTATTGTTTCTTAAAAATACACCTTTTGGTTTTGACAACGAAAAATAATTTTAAATAAATAAATTCAACTTATAAGTTTTTTATTTGGTAGAATAGACTTCATTTTTTAATTTGGAATATTGAAATTACCTTAATGTGAATTTTTGATATTTTTTTGAAAACATTTATCTTTTAATGAATAATGAAAAAATAGTGAGTTATAGTTTAAAACTGACTTTGTATTTAAATAAATATTTATTTTATTTGAATTTTTTGGTAAAAATAGATACATAATACATATATATGTTCAATTTAATTCATTGAAGTCATTTTGTAATAATATTAGATATATAAAATTTTATTAAACTTTTCACCATCTTTTACCCACCACCTAGGCGAATTTTTAAATTCACATAAAACATAATTTTACTGCTTCTGTGAGTGGAATTTCAAAACCCCAAGTGACATAGTTGATATCAATAAAAAGAATTAGGTTCAAAAAGTAATAAATAATTTTTGGAGATTAGTAACACTTTACTTTAATTTATAACAGTTAAAAGTTAAAAATGGAAATTAAGAGTAAAAATGATATTATTATTACACTAACACATGTCATAATTCTATTCGATAATTGTAATTCAATAAAAAACAACCTTATTAATAAAATATGAGCCTTTAGGTCCAGTTTGATTAGATTAGGACATTTATTATTATTTAATTCAAAAAAGAGTTAAAAGAGTTAAAATCAACGTTTAATAACTAAAAAATCTTAAATATAGGGTAATACATAAGATAAATTAGACTATAAATATTCATTAGAAAGATAAAAAGATGTCCTAAAAAAGGTATTTTATTTATAATTTTTAGACAATAATAATTAAATTTATCTTTGACACAATGATGATGCAGTAATTATCATATTAATGAATGATTGAAATAATTAACAATATAAATATCCAAATAAATGTAATTTGAGACATTTTTATAAATTACACTAATTTTATTGGTTATTATCACATGTTAGGGTTGGTTGGAAAAATTGTTTTCGAATAAATCATGTTGTTATGATTTTATCAAAAAATCAAATACAAACATCTGTCAAAATTTACATAAAATAGTTTTTTTAAATATATTATATTATTAATTGATATAATAGTCATAAAAATCTACGGTTGGGAAAAAGGAATTATATAATATTATACATAGAATTTATGAACCAATTGGGGTTCTTTTGGCATTTTATTGTTTGTTTATTAACCATGATATAAAAAATTACAAAGAGACATAGTTAATTTCATAATATTTAACTAAGAGTTATATCAAAAATTTAATGTTAATATGGTGACATAAACGAGTCTAAATCCAATTGGATGAGATTTTTTCAACCCATACCCACATTATAATTTAAATAATTCATTTTGGAGGCATTAGAAACCGAAAATTAATTTATTATAAAAAAATATTTTAAATTGTTTCTAAGGTTCCCCTCACTCCTCTTATAAAAGGGCACTTCCCCTTCTATCAAATTCACACCTCCAAAGCCATTTGGATAGGCCAAAACATACCCAAATATCCTCCAAATGATCATAAAATCATCATAGAGGCCTTCATATTGTCATAAATCCTACCTATGGAGCCCTTTTGATCAAATCAAAAGGAAAAACCCGAACGAGACTTAATGATTTCACCACCCTCTTTCATGTTCTCTTATTCTTCCACTTACACTTTATTTGTTGTTTAAATTATAAAACAATACCTCCAGTATCTTCTATATACTGTGATGTTATTATAAATATGGAACAACTATATGCATTATTCTATCCATCTTATGAATTATAATGTCACCATCTGTGCGTGCGTACGACTTACCCTCTCCACATGTAACGCTCCGACCCTAGTTACCCAGAGTCGGTGCATTATTACATAACATTGGCATGATCACAAGAAAGATCAAATCTCGAAAGACCGATTGGTTTAGTAGCCTTGGAAACACTAGATATATTCATAAGTTTTACATTACATCATAAAATGAAAAACTACTACAACAACATAATGTTTCCACAGTCCACACTATAATCCCCTCATAATATCCCTGCAGGTCATTCATAACTTACATCTTCACATCCTGGGAAAAATAAAACATAGAAAAGGGGTGAGCTCAAATGCCCAGTAAGGATAACAATATAGCAGAAACTTTCATAAATAAGAATAAACATTTAAGGCAATGTATAACTAAAACAAAAGCCTTTTAAATATGAACATTCAACATGGTATGGCATAAATAAAATGAAATAATGCCATTTACTTATTCACATGGATATTCTACTAATCGAATAATCACATGAAAAAATCAATAACCACTTTCATAATGTTGGAATGCATAATGCCATACAATCATAACCACATAGCCAAGGCCTCGTGCCAAGACTACAAATAAGATTTTGTCAAGGCCTTGTGCCAAGACACTAGTTTGTCTCATGAGACCTACCGATGCATCGAGGAGCTATAGCGGGCTCCACCCGTCACATATTAAGTCCAATGCATTCCCATATGAAAAGGTTTAAACATAACATAAACATTCGTATTAAAACTAGCATACAAAATGTCAATACTTTCACCATAAACCATGAATGGTATATAAAAAAATAGCACATCCACAGTCAAACATATCACAAAACCTTCAATACAATATAAAAGTTTTGTATCATAATATATCATCCTCAAATAAGCGTAAAATCCATTAAAGGATGTTGACATAGATGAAATCAAAACTCTTTTTAAAAAAATATCTCTTTCTATTTTGAAATCATTTAAGAGACATATATTTATAAAATAAAACATTTTCTTTGAAAATATTCTTATAAGCTTGTAAGGAAAGCTTTGACGATTTTATAACGGCGGAAAATAACCGCACCCGCCGTATAAGTTAAAAAAACATTCTTATCTTAATTCTGTCGAAAAGGTTAAAAAGCACCTTGTTTGGAAAACGATGGAAATATTCCCTTATAAACCTCTTATAAAAAGTCAAACAAGGGTATAAATGACTTTAACCCATATTATTTTAAATATTAAAAATGTTTTGAAATACATTTTGAAGAAACATGGACGTGGATGATAACGAGGTCCCAGTAGATTATTACGTATAAACAACCTTGGATAATGAAGAGGTTGTAAAGTAAAACCTTACCTTGTACTTTTCCTTGGTTGGGGTAGGTTAACCTCCTGTATAATGGTGAAATAGTTGTTATTAAATTATACAAGAATCATATATAATAATATGATATCATATATGATCTTTTAACATTGATTTGATAATAATATCTTAGAATTATCGTCGTTTCGGGAGTTAACTTACTCATTTTATTTTATATGTTTTGTTACATAAGCCATGGTTGTTTTATATTATTCATATCCAGAATGATATATAGTCCTTAAACATCATTTTTAAATCATCAAATGATAATTATACTTGAATGGATACGATGGAGAATGAATCTCATCGCGTTCGTGGAGACGGTAGTCCGTACGTACGCACGAGCGACAATATCATTCTTTTGATATTAAAATAATATATAAATGGATGTTATATCATATATACAGAATCATTAACATGTTATATTTATTATTTACATGAGTTACACATCATTATTATACCCATCCAAATAATATTATATTGAATAACAATTACACCACGACGTGGAGACGGTAGTCCGTACGTCCGCACGTATGGTGACATGTTATTCAAAGGGTGGATAGAATACTGAATATGGTTGTACCATATTTATAATAACATCACAGTATATGTGAGATACTGGAGTTATTATTTTAGAATGGTAAGAACAAAGGAAGAAGAAGTGGAAGAAGAAATGAACTTGGAAAAGGGTGGTGAAATCATTACCTCTTCTTCGGGTTCTTCCTTTTGATTTGATCAAAAGGGCTCCTTAGGTTGGTTTTATGATCAAACTAAGGCCTCTAGGTTGTAGTGAGGGATGTTGGGAGAGTATGTGGTCAGTGTTTGGCCGAACCAAAAGGCTTTGAAGGTGTGAAGAAATGAGAAGTAGGAGTGCCCTTTTATAAGAGGGGTGAGGGGCACCTTTGGAAAAGCTAGAAATATTAATTTATAATAAATTCATATTCGGTTTCTAATGGCTCCAAAGCTTATTATTCAAAGGTTAAGGTGGGGAGAGGTCGAAAACCACTCAATAAATAGAATTTAGACAGGTTTGGGTACTTATATTAACCTTATCATTAAGTATTAACTCTAAGTTAATTAGTTTCACTTTTACAATGTCTCTTTGTATTTTTATATAATATAGTTAATAAACATACAATATACATCCAAGAGACCCCCAATTGGTACATTAATGATGAACCTATCATGATATAAGTCTCTTGGCCGAACCTTAGATTTTTAGGAATTTAATATCAATTAATAATATAATATTTGTTTTAAGAACTCTTTTATGTCAATTTTGACACTATTCAATAGTTGATTTTTTGTGAAACTCATAACAGATTGATTACTTAGAAAAAAGTCAATTAAATAAATCCTAATATATCATATTATCCTAGAAAATTAGTTTAATTCATTAAAAGTTTCATATTATATTTATTTGGGTATTTATAATATCAATTATTTTAATTTTTCACTATTATAGTAATTACTGCATCATCATTGTGTCATAAATAAAATAAATTATTTAATGTCTAAAAATTATAAATAAAATATCATTATGTAGGAAATCTTTTTATCTTTCTAATTAATATTTATAATCTAAAATCCAACATATATAACCGTATGTAACAATTGTTTTTCTAAAAGATATATGCTTGTGTCATTTTTGTATTCATTTTAACTTAATTAAAATAAAGTGTCATTATCACTTACAAGTGGATCCATGGGGTCCCAAAATAGACCCAAAGATTCCCATGGTCGACCATGTATCAACCAATAGGGTTAAGACACGTTTTAGGGTAATTTAGTATTATTATAATATTATTTTTTAACCCTTATTTACCGGATTTACCCTTAACAATGGTAAATAAAATATTTACCGCAGTAATTATTCAAAATGTCTAAAAATAAAAGTTACCTATTTACACAATTTAAAAATCCTGATTACAAATATGGAATCCATTTTCCTAAATTCAAAACACAGAAGTGGCAGAAATTAATTTAAAATTAATTCCCGCTGTCAAAACAAAAAGCGTGTTTTTAAGAGATAATAACTATCAAAAGATTGACACTCGTTTATGTTCGGTTTAATTGTAAAATTATGTCCAATGACCAACATTATATTAAATGGTAAAAATATATTCTAAATATACTTTAAAACCACTCAAATTCATAATTTATCACTATTAATTATTTTGATTAAAAAAGTTGTTTTTAATTAAAACTTAGTAATTTTCACTATTCATCAAAATATGAAAGTTATCCGAAATGTACCAAAATTTCACCTTAGGCTAAATTCGATATTCCGAATCCAAAAATGAAGTCCATTTTCAAATATAAAATATATATAATTTCAAAAAGTAGGTATTACTATTCTTAACGGCTAGTTTGATTAGTTATGGTGTGTTAGAACTCGGTGTTGCGTACAACACACGCTATCACATTATTCAAAGAGAAGCGTACCGTAGAAGCTTGGGGTGTTACATTCTCCCCTCCTTCAAATAATTGCGTCCTCGCAATTTTTAGGGTATTACTGCATAAAAAGACTCGGGTGGTCCTTCATCATAAGTTCCTCGGGTTCCCACGTTGCCTCTTCCATCTTATGGTTTCTCCACAAAACTTTTACCAGACGCGTCGTCCGGTTTCTCAGCACTTGTTCTCTCATATCAAGAATCTTGACGGGCTCTTCGCAATAAGACAGATCGGGTTCCAGTTCTAATTCCTCATAGGTGAGTACATGCGTCGGATCAAGCATGTATTTCCTCAATAGAGATACGTGGAACACATCGTGAACTTTGGAGAGACTTGGCGGCATTGCCAATCGGTAAGCTACAACCCCAATTCGTTCTAGAATTTCGAAAGGTCCGATGTACCTGGGACTCAATTTACCTTTCTTACCAAAATGTATGACTCCCTTCCACGGAGATACCTTCAGAAAAACATGATCACCGACTTGAAATTCCAAATCCTTCCTTCGATTATCGGCATAGCTCTTCTGCCTACTTTGAGCTGCTTTGATGTGATTTTGGATTACATTCACCTTTTCCACCGTTTCCTCCACCAGTTCTGGGCCTACAAGTTTTCTTTCACCAACGTCATCCCAACAGGTTGGTGTACGACATCTCTTTCCGTATAATGCTTCATATGGTGCCATCTGAATACTCGAATGGAAGCTATTGTTATAGGAAAATTCTACCAAAGGTAAATATTGATCCCACATACCCTGAAAGTCAAGTGAGCAAGATCTCAACATGTCTTCTAAGGTTTGAATAGTCCGTTCTGATTGTCCGTCTGTCTGAGGGTGGTAAGCAGTTCTCAAATGAGGTTCAGTATCTAGGGATTTCTGAAGACTTTTCCAGAATCTTGAAGTAAAATGTGGATCACGATCAGAAACAATCGATAGGGGTACTCCATGAAGTCTCACAACTTCATTAATATATAGTCTTGCTAGACGTTCCAGGGGTAGATCTTCTCTTATAGCAAGAAAATGTGCTGTCTTGGTAAGATGATCAACAATAACCCATATTGCATCGTTCCTTCTAGGAGTCTTTGGTAGCCCCATGACAAAGTCCATCGTAACATTGTCCCATTTCCACTCCGATATGGGAAGAGGTTGCATGACTCCTCCAGGCTGTTGCCTTCAAGCTTTCACTTGTTGACAAACCATACATCTTGACACAAAATCAGAAATCTCCCTCTTCATGTTGTCCCACCAAAAATTTTCCTTCAAATCTCTATACATTTTGGTGCTCCCAGGGTGTATAGAGAAATTGGAACTATGAGCATCATCCAGCAATTCCCTTTTTTGATCAGGTATATTGGGAACACAAAGTCTCTTCCTGAATTTCAAAATTCCATCTTCATACACAAAGTCTCTCAATCTCCCATCATTCACAGCTTTAATCTTCTTTTGGAATTCTTCATCATCGGTCTGAGAACTCTTAATCCTTTCTAGTAAAGATGGTTTGGCAACCATTTGAAAAAGAATTGATGTTTCACCTTCCCTGGTTATTCCCATGTCCATCTTCACTAGATCCATGAAAATTGGATCCCTTTCAATTCTCATATTGTTCAAAACTCCATGGTCTTTTCTACTCAAAGCATCTTCCACCTTGTTTGCCTTCCCTGGGTGGTAGTGTATCGTACAATCATAATCCTTGAGTAATTCAAGCCATCTCCTTTGCCTCATGTTGAGTTCTTTTTGTGAGAAAATATACTTCAAACTCTTGTGATCAGTATAAATATCACATTTTTCACCATAGAGGTAGTGCCTCCATATCTTCAAAGCATAGATCACTGCTGCTAAATCGAGATCATGAGTAGTATTGTTTTGTTCATGAATTTTCAACTGTCGTGATGCATAGGCAATAACTCTATCATTCTGCATAAGGACACAGCCAAGTCCTTTCTTCGATGCATCACTATAAATAACGAACCCATCATTCCCCGATGGTAGAGTCAATATAGGAGCATTGACTAATTTTCTCTTCAGTTCTTCGAAACATTCTTCACACTCTTTTGTCCAAACAAATTTAACCCCTTTATGTGTGAGCTTCGTTAATGGGTTAGCCAATCGGGAAAAATTCTGGACGAAACGTCGATAATAACCTGCCAAACCAATAAAACTACGTACCTCAGTTATACTCGTAGGTGCTGGCCATTCTTGGATTGCCTTGGTCTTAGAAGGATCAACAGTGATTCCATTTTAGAGACAATATGGCCAAGAAAAGAAATCTCCTGAAGCCAAAATTCACACTTGCTAAACTTCCCATATAATTCATGCCTCCTCAGAGTCTTCAAGATAATGCGCAAGTGATTTTCATGATCTTCGTAGGTTTTGGAGTATACCAAGATATCATCAATAAATACCACCACAAATTCATCGAGATACTCCTTGAAAACTCTATTCATTAGATCCATGAATACAGAGGGTGCATTAGTCAATCCAAATGGCATTACAGTAAACTCGTAATGCCCGTACCTGGTTCGAAATGATGTTTTCGGAATGTCTTCCTTCTTCACACACAACTGATGGTATCCAGACCGAAGTTCAATCTTTGAAAAGTATTGAGCTCCATGCAGTTGGTCAAATAAATCATCAATACGAGGTAGGGGATACTTGTTCTTTATCGTTATAGCATTGATCTCCCTGTAGTCGATACATAACCTCATAGATCCATATTTCTTTTTAACAAAAAGAACAGGGGCTCCCCATGGAGAAACACAAGGGCGAATAAATCCCTTATTACTAAATTCCTCTAGTTGTTTCTTTAGTTCGACTAACTCTACAGTGGCCATTCTATAAGGGGTCTTCGATATAGGCCTTGATCCAGGAATCAAATCAATGGAAAACTCAACTTCTCATTCTGGAGGATGTCCAGGTAAATCTTCCGGAAATACATCTACAAATTCTTTCACAACAGGTACATCCTCTATTTGAACATTCCTTTCCTCACCGACATTTATTTCATTCTCTTCTTCCCCAATAATTGAATTAAGTTGAGCTACTAGGGGTGGATCTCTATAAGAATTAGGTGGTGACGATTCTGCTCTAAAAATAAGGTGCTCCTTATCATTATCATCAAGAATCGTAACCTCTTTCTTCTTACAATAAATCTTCGCATCATAGTCCGAAAGCCAGTCCATACCGAGGATTATATCAAACTCAATCATAGGTATGACGATGAGAGCAGCAGATAAAGAAAATTTATGTGCTCTAATGGGGACTGATTCACAAAACATTGTTGCAATGATACTTCCCTTATGATTTTTAACTGACAACTCCCTTATTAAATCAAATTGGAAATATCTAATTTTCTTAGCAAACTGGGAAGATATGAAACAATGCGATGATCCAGAATCAAATAATGCATTTTCTAAACTTGAGGAAACCATTAAATTACCTGCCACCACGTCTTTTGGAGCTTCTACCTCTGTAGTAGTGATAGCATAAGCCTGGCCTTGATCCCTTGGCCTTTTATGAGGTAAGTTCTCCTGACGCTTAGGACATGCATTTGCATAATGCCCCATCTCCCTGCAATTGTAGCACTGAACGTTGGTAGCTTCCTTCTTCCCCTTGCAATCATGAGCTTGGTGGCCTTTCTCACCACAATTGTAACAGACTCCCATTCCCTTCAATCATGTACCAGGATGTTTCTTCCTGCATTTACCACAAGATGGATATTCAACCTTTCCCTTCTTCCCCTTATTTCCATTCCTAGATTGATCAGCAGGTCTCTTCTTCTCTTGCTTTGCTTGAAAGTCATAAGACTTAGAGAATTCCTTTTTGGTCTTGATAGCACATGAGACAATGTCTTCGTACGATGAAAAGGATTGTGAGACTAATGCTCGACGGAGAAATGGTTTTAACCCATCAAAGAAACGATAAATCTTACTTCTTGGGTTACGAATATAATCACCAGTGTACCTCGCTAACCTTGTAAAGTCAGCCTCATACTTTGTGACATTCTCATCCTCCTTTTGTCTCAGACTCAGAAATTGCCTTTCCATATCTGCTCGATGGTCGCGAGGGAAGTATTTTTCTAAAAACAGATCTTTGAACTCCCTCCATTCCATATTTGATAGTTCATCATCTTCCTTCGTATTTTGAATCAATGACCACCATTGATCAGCATCTCCAGTGAGGCGGTAAACTGCCATGATAACTTTTTCCCTTTCACTGCTCCCCAAAGCCTGAAATATTTTCTCTAGGGAAAATATCCATTGCTCAGCTACTAAGGGATTTGTATTCCCATTTAACGTTGGTGGTTGTTGCCTCATGAATCGATCTAACATTGATCCTCCACGCTGCGGATCAGGGTGCTCCATACGGGTAAGGTTATTATTCATAACCTGAGTAAGTTGTCCCAGTATGGTGATTAGCTGATCAGCACCAGTTGCATCACCAGCCCCACTATAATTATCTTGAGCAGGAGGGCAATCCCTACATGGAGTTCGTGCATTGATACGGTTTGCATTTCTTCCACTAGGCGCCATTTCTAAACAATGGCATAAACTAGATCAATTTATGAATCAAAATACATAATCCCATACTTATAAAACACTTAACATAAATTGAACTATTTATGGATATAATCCATAATCATAAGAATGTTTTCTTTGAGGAAGTATATACTCATAACCCCTTCAAAATGATTTGTAAAGAAAATGAGAGTTATCCTAAGCATATCCCCCGGGAGTGTCGTAACCAAGAGTGCAGCAAGGCCCGTTGTCGTGCACCAGTTCCCGTTCGAGTCTAGCTCAAAGAGGTGTTTTCGGGTTTTACCCCTAGGTACATCTGTGCCAGAGCCACCTCTACCTGCTCGTATCCAGACAGGGATGTATTGCTTGGAAAACTCACAAAATCTCTACAATACAAAAATTCTAGGAAGTTCTTCTATATTAATCCTCAAAGTTCATCTTAGGTCTACGTGCTCTAATCAGAGTTTATCTAAATCTAGCTTCCAAGGTTTGTACTAAACTTCCTCTGATACCAACTGTAACGCTCCGACCCTAGTTACCCAGAGTCGGTGCATTATTACATAACATTGGCATGATCACAAGAGAGATCAAATCTCGAAAAACCGATTGGTTTAGTAGCCTTGGAAACACTAGATATATTCATAAGTTTTACATTACATCATAAAATGAAAAACTACTACAACAACATAATGTTTCCACAGTCCACACTATAATCCCCTCATAATATCCCTGCAGGTCATTCATAACTTACATCTTCACATCCTGGGAAAAATAAAACATAGAAAAGGGGTGAGCTCAAATGCCCAGTAAGGATAACAATATAGCGGAAACTTTCATAAATAAGAATAAACATTTAAGGCAATGTATAACTAAAACAAAAGCCTTTTAAATATGAACTTTCAACATGGTATGGCATAAATAAAATGAAATAATGCCATTTACTTATTCACATGGATATTCTACTAATCGAATAATCACATAGAAAAATCAATAACCACTTTCATAATGTTGGAATGCATAATGCCAGACTATCATAACCACATAGCTAAGGCCTCGTGCCAAGACTACAAATAAGATTTTGTCAAGGCCTTGTGCCAAGACACTAGTTTGTCTCATGAGACCTACCGATGCATCGAGGAGCTATAGCGGGCTCCACCCGTCACATATTAAGTCCAATGCATTCCCATATGAAAAGGTTTAAACATAACATAAACATTCGTATTAAAACTAGCATACAAAATGTCAATACTTTCACCATAAAAAATGAAAGGTATATAAAAAAATAGCACATCCACAGTCAAACATATCACAAAACCTTCAATACAATATAAAAGTTTTGTATCATAATATATCATCCTCAAATAAGCGTAAAATCCATTAAAGGATGTTGACATAGATGAAATCAAAACTCTTTTTAAAGAAATATCTCTTTCTATTTTGAAATCATTTAAGAGACATATATTTATAAAATAAAACATTTTCTTTGAAAATATTCTTATAAGCTTGTAAGGGAAGCTTTGATGATTTTATAACGGCGGAAAATAACCGCACCCGCCGTATAAGTTAAAAAAACATTCTTATCTTAATTCTGTCGAAAAGGTTAAAAAGCACCTTGTTTGGAAAACGACGGAAAGATTCCCTTATAAACCTCCTATAAAAAGTCAAACAAGTGTATAAATGACTTTAACCCATATTATTTTAAATATTAAAAATGTTTTGAAATACATTTTGAAGAAACATGGACGTGGATGATAACGAGGTCCCAGTAGATTATTACGTATAAACAACCTTGGATAATGAAGAGGTTGTAAAGTAAACCCTTACCTTGTACTTTTCCTTGGTTGGGGTAGGTTAACCTCCTGTATAATGGTGAAATAGTTGTTATTAAATTATACAATAATCATATATAATAATATGATATCATATATGATCTTTTAACATTGATTTGTTAATAATATCTTAGAATTATCGTCGTTTCGGGAGTTAACTTACTCATTTTCTTTTATATGTTTTGTTACATAAGCCATGGTTGTTGTATCTTATTCATATCCAGAATGATATCTAGTCCTTAAACATCATTTTTAAATCATCAAATGATAATTATACTTGAATGGATACGATGGAGAATGAATCTCATCGCGTTCGTGGAGACGGTAGTCCGTACGTACGCACGAGCGACAATATCATTCTTTTGATATTAAAATAATATATAAATGGATGGTATATCATATATAAAGAATCATTAACATGTTATATTTATTATTTACATGAGTTACAATCATTATTATACCCATCCAAATAATATTATATTGAATAACAATTACACCACGACGTGGAGACGGTAGTCCGTACGTACGCACGTATGGTGACATGTTATTAAAAGGGTGGATAGAATACTGAATATGGTTGTACCATATTTATAATAACATCACAATATATGTGAGATACTGGAGTTATTATTTTAGAATGGTAAGAACAAAGGAAGAAGAAGTGGAAGAAGAAATGAACTTGGAGAAGGGTGGTGAAATCATTACCTCTTCTTCGGGGTCTTCCTTTTGATTTGATCAAAAGGGCTCCTTAGGTTGGCTTTCTGATCAAACTAAGGCCTCTAGGTTGTAGTGAGGGATGTTGGGAGAGTATTTGGGCAGAGTTTGGCCGAACCAAAATGCTTTGAAGGTGTGAAGAAATGAGAAGGCGGAGTGCCCTTTTATAAGAGGGGTGAGGGGCACCTTTGGAAAAGCTAGAAATATTAATTTATAATAAATCAATATTCGGTTTCTAATGGCTTCAAAGCTTATTATTCAAAGGTTAAGGTGGGGATAGGTCGAAAACCACTCAAAAAATAGAATTTAGACAGGTTTGGGTACTTATAGTAACCTTATCATTAAGTATTAAGTCTAAGTTAATTAGTTTCACTTTTACAATGTCTCTTTGTATTTTTATATAATATGGTTAATAAACATACTATATACATACAAGAGACCCCCAAGTGGTACATTAATGATGAACCTATCATGATATAAGTCTCTTGGCTGAACCTTAGATTTTTAGGAATTTAATATCACTTAATAATATAATATTTGTTTTAAGAACTCTTTTTTGTCAATTTTGACACTATTCAATAGTTGATTTTTTTTAAACTCATAACAGATTGATTACTTCGAACAAAGTCAATTAAATCAATCCTAATATATCATATTATCCTTTAAAATTAGTTTAATTCATTAAAAGTTTAATATTATATTTATTTGGGTATTTATAATATCAATTATTTTAATTTTTCACTATTATAGTAATTACTGTATCATCATTGTGTCATAAATAAAATAAATTATATAATGTCTAAAAATTATAAATAAAACATCATTATGTAGGAAATCTTTTTAGATTTCTAATGAATATTTATAATCTAAAATCCAACATATATAACCCTATGTAACAATTGTATTTCTAAAAGATATATGCTTGTGTCATTTTTGTATTCATTTTAACTTAATTAAAATAAAGTGTCATTATCACTTACAAGTGGATCCATGGGGTCCCAAAATCGACCCAAATATTCCCATGGTTGACCATGTATCAAAAAATAGGGTTAAGAGACGTTTTAGGGTAATTTAGTATTATTATAATATTATTTTTTAACCCTTATTTACCGGATTTACCCTTAACCATGGTAAATAAAATATTTACCGCAGTAATTATTCAAAATGTCTAAAAATAAAAGTTACCTATTTACACAATTTGAACATCCTGATTAAAAATATGGAATCCATTTTCCTAAATTCAAAACACAGAAGTGGCAGAAATTAATTTAAAATTAATTCCCGCTGTCAAAACAAAAAGCGTGTTTTTAAGAGATAATAACTATCAAAAGATTGACACTCGTTTATGTTCGGTTTAATTGTAAAATTATGTCCAATGAACAAAATTATATTAAATGGTAAAAATATATTCTAAATATACTTTAAAACCACTCAAATTCATAATTTATCACTATTAATTATTTTTATTAAAAAAATTGTTTTTTATTAAAACTTAGTAATTTTCACTATTCATCAAAATATGAAAGTTATCCGAAATGTACCAAAATTTCACCTTTGGCTAAATTCGATATTCCGAATCCAAAAATGAAGTCCATTTTCAAATATAAAATATATATAATTTCAAAAAGAAGGTATTACTATTCATAACGGCTAGTTTGATTAGTTATGGTGTGTTAGAACTCGGTGTTGCGTACAACACACGCTATCACATTATTCAAAGAGAAGCGTACCGTAGAAGCTTGGGGTGTTACACCACATCGTGGATTAATTTTTTATTCAACACTGTGTTATTTTGATGGATATAATGATGAGTAATATGTATATAAATAATGAAAATAACATGCTAATGACTCTTTAAAATTAATATACCATCCAATTCCACACCATTATGGAAATTATATTTTGGCTCATGTGTACGTACGAATTACCATCTCCACGACGCGATGATATTCATTTCCACGTTCACCATTCATCGATGATTATAAAACTAAATATTACTAATAAATATGTAATATATTACATAATAATTCTAATGGAGATACATACACATATATATATATATATTTGTGCGTGTGTGTGTGTGCTTATATATATCTCATTCACTTAGTTCAGTTCAATACGATATAAAAACGGATGCAGCATTTATGTGTACGTATGGACTACTGTCCACATAAACGGTGTTTTTCATTTCATATATATTTCTATTATACATATTTATATTCAAAATATATATGATATATAAATCATGTTTAATATTCTGGATGTATTTAAATCTTCATCTATGTGATACAATCATGTGTAACAAGTTAAAAAATGCACGATAAAGAAAGCGATTAATACCCGAAATGGTAATTTAACCTAGAAATTATTATTAAATGGGTATTATAATGTCTTAAATGAATCAAGTATGATATCATAAATATTAATATGGTTCTGGTATAATTTAATAACATAATATGATCTTCATACATGAGTTTAAACGTACCCTTGACTAGAGGAAAGTGCAAGGTGAGGGTTAATTCCTCAATCTCATTATTATTTGAGATCGATTATGTGTAAGTATATATTGGGGAATTTTGATCATGCATATCCATTTGTCATAAAAATGATTTCAAAATGAATATTTTTTGGATTTTTTAAAGGTACTCTGTATCTCGATCTGAATTTTAAATTTATTAAAGATTTATTTTTCTAAATCTTTTTAATTGATGTCCATGTTTTCAAAATGAATTTAAGGATTTATTTATATAGTCATGAATGTTTTGAAATTATTACTATATTCAAAAGTTTCATGGTGTTATGGGACAATTTTATTTAAAAATCTCTTTTAAATTACTTCCTTTATAAATGTGTGACTTTAAAATGATTTTAAAAAATTGATATTTCTCTCAAAAAGATTGACTCATTATTTTCAACTATGTCAGCATCCATTACTGGATATTATTTTTGGTTGTGGTTGATTTATTATAAGAAAATATTACATATTGTATTGAAAGAGTTATGATATGTTTGAATATGGATGTTCTATTTTTATTCCATTAATGAATTAGGGTTAATGTGTGGAAATTTCGTATGCTAGTTTTAATACGAATGTTTATGTTATGTTTCAACTTTTTTCATATGAGGAATGTAGAAAACTTTGTATGTTATAGGTGGAGCCCGCTATAGCTCATTAATGCATCAATAGGTCTTATGAGACAAAAAAGTGTCTTGGAACAAGGCCTTGAAAAAAAAATTATTTGTAGTCTTGGCACAAGGCCTTTAATATATGGTAATGATGTCTGGCGTTTGGAATTCCCTCATTATGAAACTAGTTATTACATGTTATTATTAAACTAGTAAAATATCCATGGGAATGTTTATATGGTAATTATTGATTATTTTTTCCTTATTATGTACATGTTTATGTTTAAAAATACTCTTGTTTTTATCACACGTCTTGCCTTAAAAGTTTGTAGCTTTCGCTAAATTATTTACACTTAGTAGGCATTTAAGATCACCCATTTCTTATGTCTTATTTTACCAGGGTTCCAAGAAGTGTATTTTGATTGATATGTAGGGTTAAGATAAAGGTAATAATGGCATTCTCAAATAACTATCTATGTTGTGTTTTATTTTTAAATTGTAATGTAAAGTTAATGTATGTAATCTATTTTGCAATACTACTAAACTGATCAGTCCTTTGGGACTTAATTCCTTGTAATCATGCCAATGTATTAAAATAATTCACTGGATCTAAGTAACTATGGTCTGGGTATTACAAAAAATATTATAAACATTTTCCATACTGATATATTGAGATAAAACAAATCCACAAAATGTAATTTTATGTTATTCCATTAGTTGTTAGCAGAACATTTTATTTCATATTGTATTAATTTAGTTTTGTTTTATAATCACTGTAATTTTTTTGTAGTTTCCTTCAAAATTTCAATTCATATTCATTTCCATTTTCCAAATACATCGAAACATGTTGGAGTTATACAACATTTTCTATAGAGAGCTATAAATGTTTCCATTTGAATACACAATTTGAAACTATTAGAATATGAGAATAAAACATGTTGATGATAATCTCCCTAACTACAATGAAAATTAATTATTTGAGATTATAGAATATATTCTAACATACTAATTATCCTTATAGAGTAACCATACATTTTTGGTTGATTAGGTGTTACCATATTTAATTCACTATTAAAATCTTTTGATGGATCCACTAGTAATGAAATTTAAATATTGGAAATAATTACAGAACAATTGATAATGGTACAAAATTGTTTCTCCCTACTTCAATATAAAAGTGATGTAGTTACTATATGGTGAAATCGTCTTATGTGTATATTAAATTTATATACATTAAAATATATGAATTATTACCCATATATCATTATTTCTATTCAATGCATTTGGAAGGCCTATGAAAAAATCTATATTGATTTTTTCCACCACCATACAAGCATGAGTAGTGGATTTAATACCCTATAAACATTTATTCACTTCGTATTAACTTATTTTCATTCCATGAATTTTTCTGGGTAATCCAAAATCTCCCATTTACAATTATTCAACATATGATGATCTTAAATATACCTATACATTTTAGTGCTGCTGCTATGTTTAGAGATTGTTGAATTATGAAATTCTAACGCCCCCTTCTCCTTTATCTATAGAATAATTGGAATTATACACCTTATAGATCAATATCGAACTCTCAATTATTCAAATTTCTGATAGCCTCTATCATAAAATTCAGTAATGGGTCATATATTTGATTTTTCATCATCATTTATTGAAATTGCAATTTCAAAATCATTTGTTGTTAGATTGATGGTGCTACCACACATATGATTCTCATGCCCATACTAGTTCCTTTATCAATGGTTATCCTTCAATCTTCTCTATAAAAAGAATAAAACATCAATTATTAATCAATGATTCTACGACATTGTTTATATATATGATTTGATATTGAATTGGAAAATTAGAGTAATTAAGAAACTCCAACAATCACCCTTATATCATGCTTAGTTATTTTTTTGTGAAGATATAATAATTTTTTTCCATACATATATATTTGGCATTTCGATATAATTTCAGTATCTCAATATATTATGAGAAAATGTTACTAGAGATAAGTCTAGTAACTAGTCGGGTAATTCAAGTCATTAGGCATTAATTGTTGATATTAATAGGTGATTAATTATTATTTTCCAGTATAAAAAATACTATACCTTTTATAGATTCATTAATATAGGAAAAAAATACTTCTACTATTTAGTATAGAGTCCACATAGGTACACTAGCCAATATCTCCTGTACTTATGTGTAGCATCCTTTATAATTAAAATGTAAAATAGATTTCTAGAATTATCTAATAGTAGAATAAAATTTAATGAACATTTCATTAAAAAACATTCTATAATATCATGTTATAAAATGTAAACTAATAACATCAGATACTCATATTGGCTAAAAGATGTCCTTGATAGCCTTTATCTTTGCTGGATGAGTTCAAATTCATTCAATAATTAAAATGTTCACCAATAATGTAAATTTTAATTACATGAACTGACATTTACTGAATATTAAATATAGATTATCTTTTACATTAGTTTATAATATGACCCTTTGTGATCATCATAGTCATAAATAATTTTGGAATATTTTGAAATATTATTAATATATAACACTAAAAATTATTAAGGCATTTCTTAATAAAATTATTCATCTAATGCATTAAAAATATAGGGAAATTTTCAAGAAAAAGGGAATAAAAAACTCATATATAAAATTTATTATTTTAATGGATATCTTTGAGACATACTCTTTCCTCTCCCTCAACTGATGATACTATAATCTATGATCAATATTATATAAGAATTGATCCCATCAATGTTGGTTTAGTTAATCATCGATCCTCATGAGAGGGTGTTTTTTCTTTAGTATGATCCCATTATGATGTATAAAATAATTTCATTGAAACAGTAATCCATTTTTTCACAATTTTATTATGTTCTCACAATATAGAAAACTATGATCAAATAAAACATTTTTCAAAGATTTTTTTATTTTTTATTCATGATTTCATCTTACATTAAATTTTACCCTCTATTTGAGGTATTAAATAATTTTCTTTTGGTAAGGTATGAGATCAATTGATAGTTTTACGTCTCTTTTATGGGGTTCCATAAGTCACTCTTTTAGAAAATACATCATAATTTTATTGACCAGTTAGTGAAACTCCTTTGACTATATATTATATTTCATATCCTTCTTAAATAAAAACATCTATAAATAATGAAATTAGAGGTGGTTCTTGGTAATGATTGTATTGTGTTACCTATCAATTGATGATGGCTTTGATATTTCCATTGATGAGTAAATAAATTTCCTTATCTCCCAAGTAAATTTTGAGATTTTCGATTAATAAACAATCCATCATAATTATTATATAAAATTCCAACATTAAAATGAAAACCATTATTATAGAGGGATTCCAGTAATCAATATTAATATTGGAATCCATATATTTGATTTATTATTGAATTGTTAATCTAGGTGGTTTAACTAATAAATATAGAATATACAATTCACAGATTAAATTGATATTCATAGTATACTATAGTGACATGTAAAATCAATATAAAAACTATATAAGATAGATTTCATTGTACAGTTATTGTACATTAAAAAACCATTTGGAGCATCAAATATAGGTTTTATGATAGAAAAATCATGAACATTCCAAAATGGCCTCTCTTAGGATGATGAAAATTTTTCATCCACTAACATCTATTTTTTTTTATTTTGAAAATTTAAATGCACCCAATCATGCAGTATTTTGAGAAAGGTATTTCATGAACCATATTCTCTTGTACACTGGTATTTTATTTTTTAGGCTTAGCATCTACATAATAGTTTCATATTCTATGGAAATGCGTTCTCCTATTTTAAAACATTGTAGTTTCATGAAGTAAAATCCCCAGGTAAATCTTCAAACAGTTCATTCACTTGGGATATCGTATTTTCTTCATAGAATGATTAATTAAAGACATTTCCATATTCTTCTCATATTTTCATTCAAACGCCCAATTCTAGGAAATCTCATAACCCTGTTTCATCTTTCATATCACAAATTAATTATATGTACTACTATCCCAACATTCAGGATCTGATTCCTAATTCATTTAAATTGGAATTGAAAAAAGGATGAATTTCCAAAATATTGATCTGTTCAGTAGTCTTGGTAAACGAGATACATAAAAGATATTTTCATTACAAATGAAATCACAAATGATAACACAATTGTTTTTTTTGTATTTATCACGAATAAATTTATTCCATGTCTCAAATCGCTTCATTTATTTAGTTGTACACTTGATGGAATTATGAGGAAAGAACAAAAAAATATTATTGAGATATAATTCTTAGTAAGGTATTTTTGAAATGGAATAAAATATGAATCTCTAAGAATAATTTTGAATGAAATATAAATAAAAAACATATTAAATTTAATTAACATTACAATCATTATAAGATACTACAAAATCAATATGTAATGGTAGATAACTGATATCACATTACTTTTAATTGAAATACCAAGAATGAAATGCATCCAATGGTATTTTCATATTGAAAATCTCATGGATAATATTAATAACTATATGCTCAAGGAAAATAATAATTAATTATTGTAATACATTTTTATAAGACATGAAAAAAAATATCATGACCTTTAAAAAGACATAGTAAAAATATATGTAGAAAGATATTTATTTTTGAAAACATATATTTATCACGATACCTTTTAATGTATCTAGGTTCTATATAATTTTTGCATCATATTTATTACTACAATTCTAATAAATTATTCTTATATCTAAAATCCTATTTAATTCAAATGCAATCTCCCCAATAAAATATATAGATTGATTTCTGAATATAGTTTTATCAATATTTACCCACATAATGAAATAACTATCTATGTAAAAACTATATGTAAAATTGTATATGATTTAGGAAATAATCATATCAATGATATATAATTTGGACATTTAAGAGATATTTTATATTCATTGGTTACTGAAAAGTGAATAACTCATGGAGAAGTTAATGACTAAAATTATAAATCACATAATTGAATTTTCATACTTTAATTAGTCAAAAAATTCTTAATACATTTAGATAAAGAATAATTATTGCATAAATATTATATTCACCCATTAGGGTATGAATAAGGATTTTTGTTGTTGATAAAAATAAATTCAAAAAAATACAAAAATCATTCTTCCTAAAAATGTAACATTAATTTTGAAATAAATTTCGAAGGTATATTTTTATTTGATGATAAAATATAAGATTATTTTTATTTAGAGTAACGTAGTAAAATTTCATGGGTAACATCAATGAAAGGTCATGTGGTAATTCTGTATATGCTGTAATGAACATTAATTTTGAAAGGTAAAATTGAAAAAACAGTTCATTGATTTGAATGAAATGAGAATATTACATTGAAAATAAATATTAATATACATAATGGGTAATTTTTTTTTAATAAATAATTTTTAAATGGGGATGTAAAATATTTATTAATTTTTTTAGAAATCTTAGTTTGGTAATATAATTAATATTTGACCTAGAAGAGAAACAAAGTAATATTTTATTAAAACATTTTACCGACAATTTAATGGTCAAAAGATTTAAAAAAAGAACCAATATTTGAATTACATCATTAATAACCCATGGATTATAAAACTATATTGTTTACTAATAAAGTTTCATATTATTTCCTTTTGAAGTTAATTCAAAAATAAATCGGGAGATGATCAAGTAATGGAAATAATCCCTCAATATGACCATAACGTGGAAGTAAGAATTAATTAATTAATCAATCATATGTATCAATTTTAAATACACCTAATATATATATATATATATCAGAATATATTTGATTTATTTCAGCACATATTCAGAAGATATTAACTATAATGTTGAAGAAAATTTTCAAAATGAATTCAAATTGAGCTATAAAATTCCATTACCACTAGATAAATTTTTTGTTCAAATAACCATTGATGTAATAATTAAATATAAAAAATAATATCTAATGAAAAATTAAATATTAATGAAGTTAAATATAAAATGTAAATTATATTATATGAATAAAAAAACTTACTTTTTAATAATACTATAGAACTCTTTGAAATGAAATTGAGACTTAATCTCCAATATTTACCTTTCGATTTTTTCATAAATTCATTAACCAATTATATTGTTAATTAAATTTTTTTATTTAATAGCAGGAAAATATTACTAGTTAGTTTATTATATATTAACTTTATAGAAAATATTATTCCTCTTTCGTCCAAAATATTTCATTAGTTTGATTGTTTCATGTAATAACATGATTTATTTTGTAGTATGTTTTGACATATTAATTCTTTATTCGTATTAAATAGATAATTAATTATTAATATTTAAAAAATAAAACATTATTAATGTATCATATATATGAATTATATATTTATTTATAGTAATCCATAATACCTTGTTATTAGAAATGAAATGTACCCTTAATGGAGATGGTAGGCCATACATACACAGGAACACAACTTCAGTATTATTTTCATATTAAAATATTGGAAAGTATATGAAATATATTTTTATTATAGTTTCAGTATCATATTTATATCATATATAGAAAATATTATTAGTAATACCATGCTTTTTACATTCCATGATAGCTGTTAACAAATCCCATCATTTTGTGAGGTGTAAATCCTCCAAGGACATGAATAATGTTATCATATTCTCAAAAAAAGGAAAAAATGAAGGTATATGTCATATAATAATTATATAATTATTAATAAATAATAATAAGCATAAATACACATAATTTTATTCATTATTATCAACCTTTATAGAATGTAATGGAAAAATGAATGATATCATTTCGTGAAGTGGTAGTCCTCCATACAAAAGAATGAAAATTCCATGACCCATTTAATGGATGTGTGTGTGGTTGTAGGTAATATCCTTAACATAAATTTTTATTAACTTTTAATTGACTAGGTTTATTATATGATCATTGTATAATAAAAATTATAGTTTTGGATGGTGGAAATAAAATAAAAACACTTTTAAAACAATCTTTTCCCTTCTTGGGGTATCATTATTCAGTTAACAATAACACCATTATAGATTTGATTGTATGCCAAAATAAGGCTCATTGAATGTGATTATGGAAGGCGGGAAGTGAATTGGGGAGGGTATGGATGTTCTTGTTTGCTTATGTAGTGTAAAAAAGTGAGTGGTTTGAGATCCATTTTATATTGTGAAAGGGGTGGAATTTTGGTAATTACCAAAAAAATATCCACTATTGTGATGTATACCATTCATAATATTCTAGAAGTAATAAGCCATTTTAAATAAATAATGGGATATGGTTGAAATATGTTAATTCAATGTGGTTGGTTCATGTTTTTATTCTTTTAATGAACTTTTCATTTGTAATTAACTAATATGTAAACTCATTTTAACATTAATAGATGTGATTAACATTACCTATTTTTGCTACTAAATTTGGTCAAAATTTAGTTAAAAATATTAAAAATTATATTATATTAGGATTCAATATATGGAATTCATTTTTTGAAATTCAAATCAAATAATTATAAGAATGTAATTTTAATTTTTCCCATATACAAGACAATATATCATTATTTTAATGTGAACATGATCAAAATATTGAAATTATTTTAAATAAAATCAATGTGAAATTTATTCAAATGAACATAATTGGATTAATAAATTCATAATTTATCAATATTACCAATTTCAAATATAATATAATATCATAAATAATTTAGATGAAAACTAATTTTTAATTAGAATTCAATATTTTCTACAAAAGTTCAAATATTTAAAATTCTCAGAAAATTCATCGTAATGTAATAGTAAAATTTTTATTTCAGAAAATAATTTTATTTTTTAAAATAATATTTATAAAAGTGTAATTTTTTTTTCAAAATAAATTTTCTCTTAAATGTCAGCATAAATTCTCTTTAAACAATAAAACCTTTTGTGCATAAATTTTTACTTATTCTTATGTTGTGGTGATAAAAAATTGGATTAATGTAAAAATTTTCTTTAACACATATATAAAATAGAATAATAATTAATACCAACCAAAAATAGTGACTAACGTAATTTACTATCATAAAACGACTTTGAAAGATTTTTTATAAATAAATTTTGGTTATATTAAATTGGTTTTAATACTCATTTATAATTAATTGGTATCAAATTTACAGAACAAAATATTTTCAAAATTTATTAAATCCTATTTTCAATCGATAATTTAACGTATAAAAATATCATCGAATTTCATTAATAATAGTAATAGTTTTTATAAAAACATGGTATTTCTTGTTAAACATGCCATCGAAGAAAGTAATTATTGCATGTAAATAGTGATCACATAGTGATGCATGCATTTCTGGCTATGTCATAAATTTCCATAAATTTAAATTTAAATTATATTTTAAATTAGTAGGTTTTTGACGGAATTTTTTTTCATTTTCAAGAAATACTCTTTATGGAAAAGAGTTAAACCACATTAAACCACGTGGGAATCCAAAATTACAAGATGATTATATGAAATATAAAATTTAAAACCCACACCAAACCCGAGGAGACTCATCGGGTCAGCTTCGGTCATGTCGCTACCATCTGCCATCATCTACAAGGTAGATGCATATCTCTCAAAATAGTGACTTGATCATAGAAATTATGGGTTTGATAGGTTCATATTAAATATAAAAATTTACAAATCATAAAAGGGTTAAAAAATATTTTATTAATAACAGATAATATGATATAAAACAGTCATATTTAATAACATATAACTAGGTTTATACATAGATGAACAATACTTCCAAATGAAAATATATAGAAGGAGAAAATTAATTAATAAATAAAAAGTGTGATTTAGGTCATCTTAATAATAAGAAGAATGAATAGTGGAATGTTTGGGCACCAAATCCATAAATATGATATGAACTAAATGACCACTTTGTTCATTGTATATGAATGTAATATGTTAATTTTTTTATTTATAGATCATTTTCTTAAAGTTGAGGATTTATATTACTATCTAAAAATATCGTGTAAAATACTTACATGATAAATTAGTATTTAAAAATCATAATTTAATCCTTTTACAGTTATTTGATCATTATATCAAAGAACATAATATCCATAACTGAATTTATTATGCCTGAATATTTAAAATTCACTTTAAATGAATTGAATGTTCTATAAAAGAGTGAAATGTCCATCCTCAGTTCTCTTACTATTTTAGAATAGACATCATTGATAGTAAAAGGTATCTAATATAGTTAATTCATCTAAAACCCAAAATATTTATTCATATGGTTCATCATTAATATTTATCATTCTTATAGATTACATAAAACAGAATAATTTTAACTAGGACATTGAATAGGTCATTAGTTAGCATTAAACCATAATTTCATTTATTCATGGGTTCATCTCCCATTACCATTCCAGATATGATTTTTTTTCCCGTAGTTTGAAGGGAATCCATTTTCTAAACTGTTTTCATATAATTTCCAAAAAAAAAATTAATTGAATTTGTTGAAATTTAATTATTAAATAACATTTTTGAAATGGTTTTGAATATGAATTACTTTTTTCACAATGTCAGATAATTTATTTTTAATATTATTAAAATTTAATTAATGATAACATTAAACATATTAGATAATAATATCATAAATCTTTTTCCAATAATAGATTGAAGCATGATTCCTTGAATATTGTTTCCATTAAAACATGTTCAATTCTAATATGATGAATTTAAATAAATTTTATTCAAAATATCCTTAATATTGGTAGAGACCACCACATAAATCTTAAAAAGTGATTTCTAGGATATATGACATATGGGAAAAATTAATATAATAATCATATTATGATATTTATAACTTTCAACATTATGAAGAAACATTCACTTCTTAAATTTAACATAATACATAGATGTTTCATGATTATTATTATCACAATACATTTGGTGTAAATAATTTAATTATTTAATTTTTTTATCAAAATACATCCATAAATTATCCATCATATTTCCAAAAATGTCCTTCATTCATCTTGGGTCTATCCATGGTCGTTATTTTTTATTATATACTCAAATACATCAAAATTCATTGTATATAAAATTTGAATTATCCCAAGAATAGCCCCCATGATTTTCAAACTAGGTAGAATGTAATGATGATTTTCATGTTCTAGGTAACACTCATTTCAAGTATGACACATGATTTGCAGTGTTATAACCCCTTGGAACATCTATTCTAGAATGAAAAGAACATGTAGTATCTATACATGGATGTATTACAAAAAAAACTTCATAATATGAATATAACAGAAACATTATCTACATATTGTATAGTAATCCTAAAATTACTACATAGGGTTATTCTAACTAATATTTTTTAAATATTTTTTCCTTGGATTCTATTATACATTCTCCAATACCAACATTGAGCTCCATGAACCAATAATCCCCATGCTGATAAATGTTATGGATTGAGAATAAGCATGCAATGGGTCATTAAAAAAATTGTTTTTGACATGAACGATGATAAATCTAATAATTACATGTTACAGAATAATGTAATGGAAAAAACTGAATCAATGAAATGAGAAAAGGGATATAAAACTAAAACCATAAGTAGTATAATCCCATAATGGTTTTAAATAATTTAATTAATTTAAGAATTAACTTGATTGAATTATTTCTTCAGTGATGGATCTGAAAACATATCTATATTATTCCATCGATGTTTTTAGGAATTAAGAGTAAATTACCACGAGTGGTGATCCACACATTTTCCATAAATCCCCAAACATCGTCATAGGATTCTCGATGTTCTAGAATAATAGATTTTATCCATTACGCCATTCACCTTCAATCACCATGATAATATTACCCAAAGAATTCTATATAACCCCTCTTCTCAATAGAGTGGGAGGTGGATGAATATTAATCTCTATTGTTGCGTATGTTCCAAGAGAGGGATCTCTCTCAGTATTGAGAGGATTATATAGAGCTGTCAGTTTTCATATCCCAGAATTTATTTTCTCTCTTGGAGAATAATATAATTGTTTTTTAATACCTCATGGGTTTAAAAATAAATATTTTCAAGTGCTCAATTTAATAATTTTTTATTCCCTTGTGGAACCCCATGTCTACAATAATAATAGTAATATTATTATTTCTATGAAATGTTCTTGACATGCATATCAAATTAAATATTATATAATAAAAGAATATTCAATACATATTATTTTCCCAGAAAACAAAAAATCAGTACACCATTTATATATATTATTTATTGGTACTTCAATAATAAATATTTATTTAACAAATAAACAACACTATATTATTCAATAATAAAAAAATAAATATTCCAATCATATAAAATGTAATAAATATTTATTAAGCATTATAATCACATTATATTCTCATGAATATCAAGTGATGAAATATATGTGATCAAGAAAACTTGAATAATTATTAAACCGCATATGGGATAATATTTCATTAACATCATAAATAATTAATAGTAATATAATATTTATCTAAGATTCTGGATACACATTATGTCTGAGCCTCTATGCCTCATTCTTAGTAGATTTTGATGAAATATCCTAACATCCAAGGATTTCATCTAGAAACATGCCAAGGAACCCATAGATAATGTATAAAATACAACAATTACATAATACATCTTATAGATTCTTATATTGTAATATAATACCTTAATCACAATATATCTAATAATGAAGGTTGCACATTGTTTTCAACAACCTATGTGTTTAATGCCTCTATCTTTGATTTTCTTGAAACCTTACATGCCTATAGAACTCTGTGGACATTGATTTATTAAGGCTGTAACATTTCCAACAAGTAGACTCATATGTAATCTTTCTTCGTTTAATTAAAGCGAAAAATGATTTAATGAATAATTAATTAATTAAATATTACTCTTAATGCACCCATCGTATCCTACATCACTAAAAATATATGTTCTCTTATTTTCATCAATTCATCAATGAGAATGAGACATACTAATATTTAAAATAAATATTAAATATGTATGGATCAATACACACTTCTGTTGATAATAACATAAAATAGAACATATAAATGTGGATTTCCTACCAGCAGAACTCTTTTTATTAATATAATACATTGGATATTACCAAGGGTGTACACCATGATATGTTTCAAAACTATATAATGTTTCACGACCATTAATACCATGTGTCATTTTTGTTCCTCAAATAATATCACAAGGATATATAAAATATATTTATGAATAATTTCATAGTATTTATCGGTTCTCATTATAGAGGGGAACTGTAATTAAATTTTAGTATGATAACTAATCATAATAATTTATCACATAATATGTTATGAATTAGAATAATATTGACATGATAATAAGATTAATAATCATTATATATATCAACATAGGATAGTATAATGTACAAAAATATTAGTTCTTGAGAACCAAATCCAACCAAACACCACTAGAACTAGAGCCAACAGTTAAACACCATCATTAAAATAGCTCTAACATGAAACATATTCTTCTACTGGGATATGTATTTAGTCATGGTTTGCATTATTTTTTCTATCATGGGTAATATTATCATAGTAACTTCATCCATTTGATAAAAATTGCTTAAAATATGATACTTTTACAGTATATGCATTGTCCCTTGGTAACACCTTTTCTGTTTTTTAAGATCCATTTCTACAGTATTTTTTAAATACAATGTTAGAGGGTCATTACTTATAGGTACCACGTCATGCTCTATGATTTTTTACATAAAATCTACTTCTATGGATTTATTGGAAGACAATATATACTTCGAATCAATTATAGAATCAGTGCCAACATGCTTATTTAAAATATTATAGCATGCAACTCTTCTACTAAGACAAAAAATTTATCTTAACATTGACTTTATATCATTTTGATATGTCTGAAAACTAGAATAAATATAACCCACGATGACTATATTCTCATCTCCACTATTCACAAGGAATATAAACATAGTTATTCATAAAGACATGCAGATGAGCTTAATATAACCCCACTAGTGTTATGTTAGATCTTCATGATTTTTTTATACCATTATTAATGAATAAAGTATATAATGTCTAGTATGTTAAATGGTATAAATGATTTCCCATATAATTGAAGTGTATCGTATCTTACTGATTATCTCTCTTATCATATTGTTTAGGAAGAAAATTTTTCATATAATGATGTAAACAATGTGAAATAGTAACCATTTCCCCTTTAGATTGTTCAATTCTAAATCAACTCGGTATCCTTTCAATATTTGTAGGTTGACTAACTCCAAGAATTTATATGCATATATATTGAATGATTTTGTTTTCAATAATATATTCTCCTTTACCTAAATCCATTATAGAGAAACAACCTTTTAACTAGTCCCTAACAGACTGTATGACTGATATGTAATTTCCAATAAGTAATATTTCATTTACATAAATAACTAGGATAATTACTACATTCCCACAAAACCCCTTCTAATTACATGGATCACATTTTCCCATAATGAATCAAAATTATTTTATATCTTCATTGAATATAACATTTCATGTCCTTGATTCTAAATTCAATATATTAATGGGTATCTGTAACATTCAAATCAGTTTGGTTTCGCCTGGAGTCATATATCATTATAGTTGTGTCATATAGACATTATTATAATGCTTTCCATCAATGAATGCAGTTTCAAAATCCATCATTCAATAATCATAGTCTTTGTATTAAATTATAGAAAGGATAATACTGTTGAATTTGAACACGGGAACTTGTAAAAATGGTTCAGCATTTTCAATTACTTTATACAGTTTAAACCATTTTGGAAGAATCCTTTCTTAATTGGTATTTACAATACCTAAAATGTTTAGTATTCTCTTTATTATCTAATTTCACAATATGGGATATACATCAGCATGAATATTAATGATATCCCAGAAGAAGTTATTTTACATTGAATCCATTCCAAAATTCATAGATTCCCTCCATATTGTAGATTTTAGGTCGTCTAATAGTTCTTCATAGGAGAGATAGTCATCATTTTCTACCAATATTTAGTCACCATCATTGGTGACTACAAATACATTTCTCCCTATTTCTCTTAACTCTCATATGCTACTATGCAGTACATGTGTTTCAAGAAATAATTATTACATTATGGATTATGGAAAATGTTCCTATACCAAATTTTTTGTTTAATGTTCATCAACTTCCCCAAAGTCAATATTTATCCTACCCTCCATTATTATTATGTTATCACTCTCGTGAAATATGACATTTATATAGACTATCTCATTGTAATATGTTGGTTGTATAGGATTTAACCTCGGGTTTTACTGACATTCCATATAAGGATACACTTTGTGCGTCAGGGTCCTTGTTTTATTATAGAGAGGGCCTTAACAAACACCACCCAACCCCATATACGTGTGTGAGACAAAATGGGTTTCATTAAACTCCATAACATGAATGGAATTGCGTTCTTTTCATTAAATGGTAATCTGTTTAATTATTATTCCATATTATTAAATTCATCGCCATAAAAAGATTATGGGTGATCTCCATTAATAAATATCAACCTTACTATGTCAATTTGTTTACAATACCTCATTATACTAACACCATTCCACTGTGTTGGTCAAGGATATTTAGTAGAGATAGAATCCCAAAATCCTTAAAATGTTTGATAAATTCATGGTTATCATATTCACCATCATAATATGATAGAATTTTCATTATTTCTATTCAAGGTTGATTCTATACCAAATTTTTGAATTCCATGTATTTTTCAAAGGACATGAACTTATTCCACATTAAATATATAAAACCATATCTACTAATGTAACCAAAAAAAGTTATGAAGAAAAAAATACCCACCTCTTATTTTTACTTGAATTGATATACATACCATAGTGTGTACCAATCCGAAAATCTCTATAGCCTTTTCACCCTATTCATCAAATGACAGTGTGGTCATTTTTCCTTATAAACTATCCTGAATTAATTCAAGTGGTTTTATTTCAGATGAGTCTAAACGACTATATTGATATAGATTTTTTAGATATTTCACCTTTACATGACGTTTATGGTGTTTCCACACCTGGGTGTTGTATGATTAGTGTGAACATAATTTTTTTTAAATATAATAAATAATTTTTATAATTTAATGCATAAATTATATAATTTAATTGTTACATACTGTATCATAAGTTTTATTTATAAAAAAAATACCTTTTACTTCAAAACATGTGAATAAACCCATAAGCATCTTGTAATGATACAAAAATAATGTTATTTGTAAGAGATGGGACATTATAAAAATACATTAAATAAATAAATCTAATTTTCAATGATTGGTTGTAGTCACTAATTTATAGAGTATCCAACCTCGCATGATTCAAATTTTCCAGATCCTCCTCCCCTCAAGAAATAATTCAGAATCGACTAGGTTATTTTAGTTGGATATACATGTGAGTACACCAAGATGTTTGTTATACCCAATGTGCAAAAATTGAATGATTAATCTCGATAACAAACCAACATTTATTTTCCCGTCATTTCAATGTGATGTTCCACTTCCAGTGGCCTATCTAGCCACATGTAAAACATACTTCCACCTTTTCCTTTACTTTCCTCTGGATATTCCTCTTATAGGAAGGATAATTCTAAAGTGATTATTGTAATTGTGATTATTTTTCCCATTTTCAATATTATATATTTTTTATTCATCATATGAACCATGGGTTTATCATGTCCCATTCTTGTATATAATTATAGAATCAATGTAATATGTTCTAATGACTCTTCTCATTATCGATAATAATGTAATTTAAAATTAAAAATGATATGGTCTTGGGATGTGGTGAAATTATGGGATATATACGCATCTCATCTGAAAATTTAATCCCTATGAACTCTAGAAATTAAATATATAAAATATGATTAACTAAATGTGGGCCAACTATCCTAGAATCATGGATAATAGTTTTAAAACAAGCATTGGGGATCTTTTACCACCTTTGTATATCCTTTCCCAGATATATATCCCAAGGTGAGACATCGTGGAAAAAACATCCATGTGATCATGTTTCTTCCAAATAGAACTAGTCATGGATGGAACCATGAAACACTGAGTAATTGAGAAATCATTCGAATGTTACTATGATATTTGTAGAATGTTATCAATTTCTTCATTACAAGGCACATAAAAAATATGTTCATCGAGTACATGATATTTCTTTTGGAGGCACATGATAAAATGTAAGCATGTTTTCCACTCATGGAGACTTATACTAGGGAAATGGTTATTATTCTCAAGTATATATCACAATGACATGATTTATATTTTTTTATGTTGTTTCAACACATAAAATAAGTTAATATTATAGTAATTCATCACATAAAAGTTAGAAAAATAAATAAATAATATAATAATTAAACTCCAAATATGTTATTGAAACCCAATATCCCTCACCATTGGCCTAATAATATCCTGATGCTAGGATAATATATGGGAAAGGATCCATATAACCTTCTCATTAAAAACAATTCTCAAAAAAATTGAATGGTTTTAGTAAGTCATAACAAATTTAAATTTCATTATTCCATAGTTCGGTGACATGATGGCGGGCCACCCAATTCCTAAAATAATTAAATCAGCCATCTTTAACACTTTCCTCTCAGTGACACCAATTCTTGATTTGGAAGTCATCCCATTATTTGAGTTAAGTAATTTCATACCAAATATTTATGATAAAATTCTATCGATAGTTAAAAGCAACCAAATTGTGTCCAGTCATGAACATTGAACTAATGTTTGATTAAAACTGAAGTACTAGGAGGCTTTAACGACTTAGTATAACAAGTTTTCATATCATATTTTATCCATATATTTTGTTTTATTATCTTCAGCACATTCTTCTAAATATTAATTTTATTTATACAAGGGGTTATCCTTGTTTTATATTATATTTATTCATTTGATAGTTTATTTTGGATCTATCTTTCATGCTTATTAATTTAGTATTTCATGTGAACGCACCACAATATACATAACAAAATAATAATTGAACCTGATAGAACATAAATAATAAAGTGGTATGATAATGATATTTTATTAATTATTATTTTATCTAGTAGTTTATAATCTAATTTTGGACTGAGAGGAATCATAGATTGAACAAATTGTGGTTCATGTTAATTTTGTCTACATGTCCGACTATGTATCTCTCAGGGATTGGTTTTCCCTCTACTTTGAACATGAACTTCATGAACTATCTAGGAATCTCTATCAATTAAATATAATTTAGTGTCATTAATGATAGTTGAAAAATAATTTACAAAAATAAAATATATTCACATAAACCATTACATAATAAGAATAGAGAATGAATGAGTACCAACAATTTAACATAATATTAAATTATATGAATCTAATCACATAAAATTGTCTTGTCTATGATCTTGATCATCATCATGTATTAACTTAATTATCCTTTTAATAAAAAAATAATAAAACTCTTAATGATTCTTTTTTATGATAAATCACTTTCAAAATAATTAATTATCATTTGTAAGTAATCAATTTTTTATCTTATTTAACATCATAATTTATTTTAGATTCTCATTCCTTGTAATTTTAAAAAAATTAAAAAAAATTATTTAAATTTTATTGTGCATATAAATGTACCTTAGAGGTAAAAAAGTGAATACCCATTCCAATCTACCCAACATGTATTATACTCATATACTATTTACCCATGCGACATATGGTATAAATGATTTATCATGTAATTTCATGACATGTACTACCAAACTAATTTTTACCTAAATCACACAAGTCATATGTAATTTGTTATCCTTTAATGCATTATAAGTAATATCTATTATACCGATCACACATGACATACAAATCTGAATATTATGAATAAATTAATTAATCATTCTTGTGTGTGTGTGTGTGTGTGTGTGTGTGTGTGTATAGATATTTAAAGCCATCACATCGCGTGTATGATCGAAAAAATAACCACACACCATCATATTTAGATAATGATTAAATTTTAAAATAAATTAATTTAAATGATTTATAATTAACAATGAGTAAAAGTCATGTAAAATTGAGTTATAAGGCACTAACATCAGTTACCATCTATATTATTCAAACACTTAGGGACCCAATGATTAAATAGTGTCTCATAAAAATAAGAATAAATTGATTTTACCAGGGTTATACATCGTGTGGTCTATTAGTTACATGGTTTCTAGTATGGTAGGAAATGTGTAAAAATAAATGTCCCTAAGGTGATTAAATGAACTAAATTTTCTTTTTGTGTGTTATATATTGTCTACTCTTACTGGTTGTAATTGATAAAATCCATAGGAAACATGAGTTTTATGAAATTAAATACACAATTTGTTTTTAAATCACATGGGTTGAATTATTTCATAATTTTATCATGATGAACTGAAAAATAGTAGACCATGTGTATCCCCAACTACCTAGATTGTACAATTTTGTTAACCGACCAGAATCCTCAGAACATCGGAAGGAGTTATTCAATATATATTTTTTAATATTAATCAATTTTATTAGATCCATAAGAAAGGAAGGTTGAAGAACCAGATATGAAGATTTGGTTAATAAAGTGATTAACATGAATTGAAAATTAAATAAAAAATGTATAAATCAATCAACAGTTATTAAATTATTATAAATAATTATGTGACCTCTCAAATACCGGATGAATTTTCTGAGAATAGTATAAGCCTTATATGAGACATAAACTTCATTTATTTTTTTCATTATCGTTGATACATAATTGACTTAAGTTAAGATGAATTCCATACTAATTGAAATTTAATTAAAGAAAATATAAAAGGGATAGAATATCATAATCAAGTGCATGATCTTCATATATTATATATAAATAATTTTCGTAATTAAAGAATTTATTTTTGGTAATTCATTCTTCTTTGAAGGATTCAAAAATAGACACCCGTTGTACTATTCTTGCATTGTAGAAATCATTATGTGATTCCCTATAACAGTATTTCTAATGTGTTCTATAAATATTCTATTCTTGTAGTAGGAATATCTGGTTTCTATCATATCAGATCGTATGAATCACCCAATTTTTTAGGGATTTACTTGAGAATTCCTCCCAATGAAATCTCCATAATCTATCTAGATACTTTAGTGGGATATGGAGGATGATATCAATACATTCATGTGTACTTTATTGGGGAGGGAGCTCTGTATGGGTGAGAGGATTATTTCAATTTTTTGTTTTGCATAACACCCAATGAATTGTCTCTCAAGTAAAAACTATATAATTGGGTTTAAATAAAACTAGAGTTAACAAAAAAATAGTTTCATTGATTCACATTAATATTTATTTATTACATTGCAGAATACCATATTTAAAATAGTAATAATATTATTGTTTCATTGATATTCACACAACATATGAAATAAATTATATATTATTTTATCAAATAATACTCAATATATATTATTTTTTCTGGATCAAAATTTATGGTCCACAATTACTCCAAAATAATTATTAATCCTTTTATAATAACTATTTATTATATAATAAATTACTAGTGCATTATTTTCTAATAAATAATGATATATTATGTTATATAAATTGAAAAAAAATATATTAATTAAATATTCCACCACATTATATACTATTAAATAACCATGGACATAATATATGATATTATTAAAACCTAAACCGTTATTAAAATATTTTAGTTCCTGAACATCATGGATGTGGATCCCAATTTAAATTTTGGTTTTAGTATTTTTTTTCAACAAAATTCTTAAATATAGTATTAAGAAGCTATGGGGTGTTGTAGAGGAATCACTGTTGAAAGGAGGGGGAATAAATCCAAACAGTGGAAGGCACAGAATTTAAAAATGGTTAAGTAATCCTTGATGCCTTCCAAGGATAACCATGTAGCCTTGGACAAAGTCATTTCACATAGTTGACAATGTTATTTAAAATCATGCATCCCACTAATATTGAAAAATTAACTATTTTCCATTATGTGAATCTAAGAAACCTCAATAAAATTTGTCTCCCATTTCCTACATAAAAAAATTAGAGGTGAACGAAGGATCCAAAATATTCCAAGAGATTGATCGTTGTCATATTTTTCAGTTTACAGCACTATTGATTGAAGATTGAAAACCAGAGTAAGCCAAGTCTTCTCTTTTCAACTATTTTTAGAGTAGGGCTAGTATATTGGGATATATTCATTAAAATCCATAAAAATAACTTTGACTAATGGAATATTGTTTTAGGAATCATTGGGAGTTGAATCAAGATATAAAGTATCAATTTAGATTGTGTTTGTTAACATATTCAATGGAGGTGGTCTATAAGTTATATCACATTGTTATTTTATTGATTTGTTCAAGAAAATTTGTGTTCTTGTATTCCATTATTGTGTTCTTGGTGAAAATAGTAATATTAGATATATTGGCTGTCAAATTGGATGAATTAGACCTCTCATGAACCCCATGGTATGAATAGATGACGACTTGACCTATTTAGGTCTACCCATGGGGTGTTCCATCTATCATGGAAATTTATAATGGAAATGTTAAAAAGTTAAATTGACTTATGATTATGTAGATCCCATGCTGAACATGTCAGATGGTTAATGTGTTGATTAATAAGGGAATATGTGTATTTGTTCTTAGATGTGGTCAATGGATAAGGGATTGTTTGAAAAGTCATAATGTTATGTTAAATGATATTAATGATAATGAAACAAATATATTATGACTTTTACAATAAATTCCAATGTGGGATAATAAATTATAAACCGTGAATGTTTTATTTTAATTATCATATTAGAAAGATAGAATATTTAAAATGGTTAATGTAGTGTATTTAGTGATTATTCTTAGTGAGTTAGGATTATTAAATAAGAATTGGAATAGTGGATGTTGAATCTAAATGGTAAATTTCATAATGGGATATAAAAAAATTTTAATTCCCATTTTGATTATTATGGTTTATTGTATATATTGGAATTGGTTATATTTGGTTTTGATATGTTATATGTTTGGAAATGGATAATTATGAATGTGGATATGGATTAGTAGGGTGGGGGGTTAACATAATGTTTTTCCTATTATTCTAGTTAGACTAAAGCTCTATACTCTACCATGTAATGAATGGACTAGGGAATGTGATAAATATATATTCACCTAATTGATCAATTTGATGAGAAAACCTAGACTGAGGATTCATGGTGAGTGTGTTATAAATGTGATGATTTTATAATCCCAAATAATATGTGGAAATTGATTTATTTATCCTATGCATTGAGATTGATAAATATGCCTAACCCATTGAAATCGTGATGAAATTGAACTACATAATGAATATAGTATATCAATTATAATTGTGGATAATGATTAAAATAACATAAGAGATCCATTTTAGTTAATGAAACCCAAATTGTATTTATTTACTATTTATTTAGTTTGAACATGAATGCACTATATATTTACTAGATATTTCTTAGACATCATTGGTGGTGGACTAATGATTTAATCTCACACTTTTCATGGACATCCATTGGGTACCTAAGATGATTTTATACAAGTAGGATAGGAAATGGGAAAAGTACATGTGATAAGAAGTTGATTTGGGATTGGGATTGCCTAGATGAGGTTCTAGGCTCTGACTCAGGACCGATTTGGGGATTCCACTTTAGTCATTCATTTGGGTTACATTCAATTTTTCAGTGTTTATAATGACAAGACCTACTTATTGTTAGCAAAAGATTTTACCTTGTTTTGTGAAAGGGTGTTTTTGTATGGTTTTTATTTATTATATCGTTCCACATAATTAAATTTATTTTATTCTGTGTCTTACTCTGCTAAATAAGAAATTGTCACCACATGGGTATTATTTAGACCCACATTTATAGTCAAGATCCTCTAGCATATGGGGAGGGAAACTTCAGGTCATTTATTGTCAAAGTACAGTGAACCATTTAGTTTCATCCTATACATTTATGTTACAATGTGGTAAAGTGGAAGTCTATTCTATGGATCTCTATTTGGGGATGGTAGACTATAGGTTAGGAAAGTGTCTGACCTCAGAAAGGACCAGTGTCCAAGGATTATATTACCCCTATATCTGGGAATACCCAAACCATATAGGGTTCAAAATGTATCTCATTCTTTTCATTGTTATATTTGATGATATTTCACTATTTTCTGATTCACTTGTTGTATTATGTGACTATTTGATAACATTTTTCACATGGATATAATGGAATGGGGATGTGAAATCGTGAATATTTATATATACATAGGTATATATGTGGAATACATTATGATAGGAACACAAGTTATTGATGTGCATGATGTGAAAGGTATAATTCATTTTACTTCAATGGACACGGGAAGAAAATGGTGTATAATAAATTGATGATAATGGGTAAAACTGTAAATTAAATGAAACAATGGGTAAATAATCATGCATAATAAAGTGTTTAAAGTGAGTCAAATTGTTGAATGTAACTTGTTATTAGTTGTTAAATTCTTTTTAAATTGATGGTTTATTTTATATTTATGGAAATAGTTTTAAAATTGTTTATAAGGTAATGTTTGTGACTATATAAGGTAGTTACCCAATGTTAATAGTATCCAATGATAGGGATGATAAAGGGTAGTGTTGGGGATCTATTTCATGACTATTAGGCTATTTTATGAGATTGTGTTGTTTATGGGGAAAAGAGAGACATATTTTACTCAAACTGTTGGATCATTATGTTATGTGTTCGAAACATTTGTTTTGGTAATATTGATAAATGCCACTATGAATACATGTCCCTATTGGGAAACAAGAAAATGATGCAGAAAATTCCCATAATGTAGTGGGGAAATAGAAAAGAGTGTTCCAATATAATATATATAATATTTCTCATGAGAACCTTGCTCTATTTTTGAAAATGGTGTAATGTGACCTATCGTGGTATGTGCCAATTGTGTTTGAGTTAGACAAGGAATTGTAGCTATATCATTTTCCAACTTTTACTAAAGAGGGTGTACTAGAGTTATCCAGGTTCTATATAGAGGCCACCGAGATGGTTTATTACTATTTGGAGTCTCCTTTCAAAAATAGATTCATGTTGGTGAATTATATGTCGAGAGGTCTAGAAGTCCTCTTGTGATATATCAGGGTGTAGACCGAACACGTTGAAGGAATGATATGGAAGGATTTCTAGGAAATGTTTATAGGGAATTTCAATCCAAAGACCTCAAGGAAGGAAAGGTTGTGGATTTAATGGGATTGACCCAAGGGGTAATGACTATGTTAGATTGAGATACTCATTTCATTGATTTGAGACTCTTTAGTCCAAATTTGGAATGATATGAGGCAGTTGTGGTGAAACATTTCTAGGACGGGTGGAGACATGACATTGGGAATTAGCTTAACATATTCCGTTTGAAATGTTTGGAGATGCAATGGATCATAAACATAATATTATTGTGAACCTGAAAGAATATTCATGTAGTAGACTAGTGGTACCAGTTGGGAGGATAAGTGGTGCATTTTTTCAAGGGAAGGAAACAAAATTTTGGGATTTTTTATCATAGTGATAATGAAAAGTGTAGTCATAATAGGGGGTCAGGTCAAATTCACAATTTTTTGACTACCGATTTTTTTTTGAGGTTGGGCCATCTAATTTGTGAGTTACGATCCTTGTATATTCCATGATTTAATGTTCCTTATTTGACACAAGAAACAAAAACTCTTTTATCTATGCTCAGTTTATAGTTATGTTTTTCCTAGAAGTGGATTTTTTATGGTTTTATAAATTGAATCTCAATGAGGGTGTCGAAAATGTGGGCATCAGAAAATGCCTTTGTTGTTCTCTAGAGGTAAATGGGTAACATTTTGTAGGTGGAATGTTATTCATAGAGACGTTAGGCTTTCACATGATCATGGGAATGGACTAGCTGGTGTGGTATCATGAACATATATATAATTACCATAATAGGGATGGATTTGCATATCATGATATGAAAATGTATGTCCTTATTGGTTAGTGGGATTGTTTAGTAGGTTGTTCATGGCTACTTTTCATGAAATTGGGATAATTTATAATAAAAGTGGCTTGCCTTGTGCTCTATTATGGAAGTGTAGAGTATCCAATATTTCTTCACATTATGGAAAGTTTTCAAAATGTTATTTAGGGTAATTCATGGATATACCACCTAAGAGAGTCATTTACTTTATAATTTAGTTACTTGCATGGGAATTACATGATTCCATTAATTTATATTTAATGAAACCGAAAAAATTATGATCTTAATATATTGCTAGTGGAAATGGAGTAAAACGGGATTGTCCATTCTAGTATGTCACCATGTGCATATCAAGTGTTGTTTTCTAGGAAAGATGGTTGACAATTTTGGTTGTTGTTTGATTATATGAAGTAGAATCAGATGAAGATAATGAAATTATACCATCTCCCATGAATAAATGATCATTATTTCTAGAAGAGAGGTAAATCAGTGTTTTCTAAGATTGATTTGAGATCAATATATATGCATCATGGGCTGATGCCTTCTGACTTACTATAGATAGATTTGATGGGTATGGATGTGCTATTTGACTTTTTGGTGATGCCTATCAGGTTGAACAATGCACCAACCAAAATAATGTATTTTATAAATATAATATTCCACCCATATTTAGATTAGATCATAGTTTACTTTATTGATGACATTATGGTTTACTCAAAAACTCATGATGATCATGCCTAAAATCATAACATCATATTTAGTACACTAAGAGAGAATATGATCTATGCATAGCTATAAAAATATAATTTATGGATTGATAATGTGAATTTATAGGGTCACATTATTTCTATTCTAGTTATGTCAGTTTATGTGGAGATGGGACATAATGTTATGTCTTGGATGTGGTCTAAGAATGTCACTAATATTCAGAGTTTTTTTAGATATTCTAGTTATTACCGAAGGTTAAATAATTAGTTCTAATGTTTTTTATCCCCACTCTTGTGATTAACCATGAAAATATTTAATATTGAATTGTACATCAAATGCGATAATGATTTTCGAGATTTGATGAAGAATTTGATGATCGTACCGATCATGATCTTTATTGAGAGATGTAAGAGATACAAATTTCTTCTATGATTCATCTTCTGTTTGAATTGGTTATGTTTCAATGCAAGGTTATTTTATTGTAGATTATGGTTAATGATATTAGAGGCATCAGGAAATAACTTACATTACAAATGATCATGATATAGCCACTGTGGATTATTACATAATGTGTTGGAGGAACTATGTACGGGGAGAGAATTTCATGTTTTTTACTGACAATAAAAGATATGTGTACATACTATCAGGGAATTATTTTCATATTCAATAGAGAAGATTGGTTGAATAAAAGAATTATATTTACATAGAGTTGGTCTAAACCCCCAGAAATGGAAATTTTTATGAAAATTCCATGAATTAGATGACTCAGAACTAGGCAGTTCGAGAATCAAATTTCAAGTAGAAAAAATAGAAATGTTTACTAAAATTCATCTTTAGGTACGTGGTGGGAAGGGGATGATGACCCATGAAAATATAGTAGTTGATTTCGTTCTTTTTAATCAGTTTAACTAGATTCATCTAGAGGATCTGGAGTGTTTAGATATAGAAGAATTTTTTAAGGGGTGGGGTCACCTTCTGGTCAGTTAGTTGGTAATAATGGAATTGTTTGTGTTTCTAGCTATGTGTTCATGATGGTGTGTATGCATTTAGAGTTTCTATGAAAGTTTAATTCTTAAAATTTTAGAGTGAATCTTGGTTTGAGTATGTCGTACCATGATATTTGATTGAAATATTGGTGGCTGAGAATAAGATTTTGGATGTGGTTAATGTGGTGCGATACCTTACCATTCACCTGATGAACAGTGAGTATCATCACAAAAATTGGGTTTTGCAGCCATTTACCATTCTATAATAGAAGTGTGATGATGTAATGATAGATATTGTGTATGGAATTCTATGTAAACCTCTGATGAGTGATTCAATATAATTTTTTTTGGATCCATTGATTAAAGTGTCTCATTTAATACTAATTTAAGAGACATTCACTATAGATCTATTGGGTGAGTTATATGTTTGAGAGATATTATTGTTTCATATAGTACTAGGAACAATATTTTAAGATTGATATCTTCATTCCTCATCTCTCTTCTTTTATATAATACATAGGGAACACATTACTCAGTTGTTTTTGAGTATGTATATTCATTCTCAACCATATGGGAAACTAAATTTTACAAATCTAGTGCTGCAAGACATGTTGACGACTTATGTCCTAGATTTTTGTAGTTCATGGGAATATATTTTTCGAATGCTGGGTATTCCTATATCAAAAATTATCAATATACAATAAAAATGGATCCATTTAATATTATCAATGGGATGTCATGTGTATATCCAATGTGTTGGTTATAAAATATAGAGTCCAAGATCTTGGGACTGAGTCTCAGGATGCAGATGTCGGAAAAGACCATATCGATACAGAAATACATGAAATAATATAATATTAGGATGATGTTGTAGGTTCAATAGTGTTTTATACCACTTGTTTTATTAGTGGTTGATAATGTTTTTATTTAGGGATCTTCGAGATTGGGTTAATACTAAATTTGGATACAAGGAATGTTTTTCCCTAGTATGTAGGACTGTTGGAGATGATGGAGAGGATTGGATCTTTGGATTACTGGTTCGATATTCAAAAATGATATATTGTAATTAAAAATGTTTTTATGTATTATATCCTAGGTGATATCACCCTTAACTATGTAATGTTATTAGTGTAGTGGATATTTAGCATGATGATGATGCGTCCATTGAAGAGCTCCTAAATTATATTTGGGGGCCAAAGTAAGAATTTATTTTGTTGATAGACTATGCACATAGTACCAATTTTATAGAAATGTAAAAATTTTCAAGAAGAATCATGGGAAAGTATGTTGAATATGCTAGCCAGTGTGAAGATATATTTTGTTTAGAAACTAAATGACTCTTAGAAGTGTGAATCGTGGATGATCCATTATATGGAGAAGATTTTGTAAGATCTTAGTATTCATGGAGGTCTGTATTTTTATTTTCATTTTAATATAAATTTTTTGGATAATGAAATTTATATCAGGAGTATGAGGAAGCACATCGGTGTTCTAGATGATAGGGTCTTAAAAGGAGGTAAATGATCCAAAACTGTGAGATGTGTGTGGTTGGCGTACGGTCATTTAATCTATTTCTCCATTCCAAAAATAAAAAATGCATCCTTAGACAGAGGAATTATGTTTTGTTGGTGAATGTTTTTAAAACCGTATATATCACTCCACGTAACTGTTGGACCCAAATCCCCTTGGATAGTGTATTTCACCCGGTTTGTAAACATGTGTGGGTAAACCTTGACGCCCATTAATGTTATAGAATTTACAAAATATTCATTATGTTATTATAAAAACCTCACCTGCATTTCTCTCCCATTTCATGCCTTAACCACAGTGATGAACCAACTCACTCAAATATTCGAAGTTATCATTCTCTTTTATTTATAGGATGTTTTAGGGACTGTTAGTTTATTATTGAGGCTATAGATGGGTCTTTTAATCAACTATCTTCTCACATGCAGTGGATTCAAAGGTGATATTCTTGGGTAATAATCTTATAATGCAATAAATCCCACTTTAACAGTGGATTAAATGGTTAGGTGTTAAGGGTTGTTGGAATCAGTATATAAGGAATCAATTAAGTGTTTATTCATTAATGAATATGAGTTTGGTTGTCTAAAATATATATCTAATTATTTATATATATATATATTTTATGAATGGTTACACTATTTTTTCCCTTTTTGTGATTATAGTGACACTATTGAGATTTAATATATTGTGCATAAAAATATCAAAATTGGACCCCTCACGATCCCATGGGATGAATGGAGGATGACAAGACCAACTAACGGCCACCCATAGGGTGTGCCACTTGTCTTAGACTAGGATTACATAAATTTTAAAAAGTGAATTTGACTTGTGGTTATATGGATCCCAATATGAAAATATTAATTGATTAATGTAATGACTAATAGGGTAATATTTATAGTTCTACAAAGATGTCGATAATTTCTAAGGAAATTTTTCTCTGTAGATAATAATGGGCTAAATGGGATTAAATGTAACGTTAATCCTGAATTATGAATTGTATGTGGAAATCATAAGTATGCTAATAGATGATAATTGGTGAATATGAAATGTGAATTATCTTTTAGGAATAATTGGATATGTAAAATGGTTAATGTAAGGGAATTGGATAATATTATCTATGAGTTTGGATTTGGAAATAGGAATTGTTCTAATGGTTCTGTAATGAAAATTTATAATGTGTTAATTGTTTATGATATAATTTTAATTCCAATTTTTAATCATATGGTTTATTACTAGTATTTGAATTAGTAATGGGTCATTGTGATATGGAATATATATGTTGAATTTATAAAAAAGAATGAAAACATTTCTTGGTAGAGTAGGGTATTGACATGATGTTATATGCCCATGTGTTGAGTTTAACCATGGCACTACACTCCATCACAAAATGAAAAGATTAGGTAAGGGGAAAGAGTTATATAACCCTAATAGTGGGATTTAATGACACAACCTAGGCCGATGGTTCATGGTGTGTGCATTATATTTTTGAGGATGTGTTTACCCTAGAGAAATGAGGAACATGATTTATTTTAACTATAAATTGTGATTGGTAAATATAACTAACCCATTGACAGTTTGATGAATAAGAACTATGTAATGACGATTGGATTAGTAGTGAATCTATGGATAATGCTTTAATTTTTTTTAGGGAAATGTGTTAAAAATTAATCAAATCATTATATAATATACCTTTCATTTACAACGTAATTTCATGCATAATATATTGAGTAGATATATTTTAGACACCACTGGTGGTCTCTATAGAGTTATTGTCACACTTTACTTAGTCCATCATTGGGTATTTTAGTAGACTTCATATTTACAGTGTAGGAAAGGGGAATATTCATATTCTTTGCAGTTGAGTCATTAATGGGATGTGTATGGATAAAGTTCTGGTCTCTGACTGCATTCTAATTTGGGGAATTCTCTGTTGCCCTAATTTTGTGTTTTGATCTAATTGGAAATGATTAGAATGACATGACATAGTTATGATTTGTCTTTGGTGTGTACCTAGTTTTTGGGGATGGTTATTTATGATTGGTTATTGGATATTAATTTTTATCTGTTATTTTTTTTAAATTTATGTTGTGGATTACTCTAGTAAAGTGGTATAGTCTTCTCAAATGACGTATTCAGACCCTTTCTACTAGTCAAGAAACCTCTGGCATAGCGGGAGGCAATCTTGAGGTCATTTGGTGACCTGAATCGAGCATCATTTAGTAGAATCCAGGACAAGGACGTGACCATCCCTGTGTGAGAGTAATATTTTTTTAACTATGGAATTAATTTATGATAATATATTATTTTACTGCGATTACAGATATACTTATTTTGTAATCCCATAGGCCCCATTATCAATGGAATTAGGGTAATCATCGTGATGTTCGTGATTAACATCCAACAACATTCCAATGGACAAATATTGGGACAAGTTAATTATTCAATGATAGAATACTACATATTGGTGCTTACTGTGCAATATATAACCTTTATCACAATATCTATAGCCATGTAGGTTCCACACTAGGCTCATCAACCTCTGTGGTTGATGTCTATTTCTTTGATATTTTGGAAATTGAACTTCCATACAGAATACTTTGTCCAAAGATTTAATTAGGCTATCACATTTCCATCAATGGGGATGTGATATCATATTCCCCTAAAGAACAGAAATGAAAAATACATTCTCCCATTATATTATTATTGAGATATTACTCATGATCCACCCAATTTATCTTACTATGACACAAACATATATCATCATAGTTTTCATCAATAAATAAATGTGCACTATTCATATTTCCCATTACCAATAATATTAAAGGATAACGCTCAATATACTCAGCAAAATATATGAACATTCAATAAAAAATATAAACGTGTATTTCCTCATGGCGGGTCTTATTCTCATAATATGATATAATGGATATTACCAGGGGAATAAACCATGAGAAGTATTCTCAATGTACGGTGAGTGTCCACCCCTGGAAGGCTGTATTATTGTCGCCCTAAAATGATAACATCTAGAAAAGTAATATATATTTAAGAATAGAGTCACGAAAATTACATGATCACATCATAACATTGATCTTTTATGAACTTATAGTGAAACACCTTGTTTGTATATTATCACATTTTATGACACATAGAAGAAAAATCAGGATGATATTTGATGTTTATTAATATTGAAAAATATGAATACATGTAATCATAAAGCACAAAAAAGTTTTTTTTAAGTCACCAATTCCATCATCTATTCACCAATATAAATATATTAGCGTAAATAAAATGTTCAATTCCAATTGGATGGATCAGTTTACTATTCTTGTTAAAATAGATAAATACATGAGTCATATATTAAAAATGGGTACAAAAAATAAGAAATATTTGTTTTTGTTTTCATTTTCGAGTGTAACTTTATTCCTTCTAGAATATCATTATCTATATTTCTTAGTACACATTATATATTTGTTGAAATGGAAAAAATACAAGTGATATCAAATAATCAGTTAGGCTGATATACAATAGAAGAAACAATGAAATAATGGTAATTATAAACATGAAATGGTAAATAACAAATAAAACATGGCATTTAATTAACTAAATTTGATGATAAGATTATACATAATAAATATTGTAATGTAAATAAATGAAAAAACATGAAATTTAACTAATAAAATTTGAATGAATTGAATATATATATTTTTTCATTGTGAATATATTATGCATAATAAAAATTATTGAATTCTCAGATAATGATCAATTTATTGATCGGATTTCATGTATAATATACTATAAAAACTATACCATCATCTCCATTTACACAAATGTATAAACCATATTGTATAATATCATTTAATTTGAGAAAGTGATTTTTCTTATGAGACCTCTTGATACATCGATGGGAAATATAATGATTGAGTAACACCCCTCACTACCAGTATAAAGCATTCCACATATATTAAAATATATATTTAATTTATAAACAATTATCCTCATAAAATATCCATATTGGGTAAAGAGTGTATATATTTTAATATTTCCACATATAATCATATTTATGAAAAGGTAATCATTGTTTGTAGAAATGGTATATGGTTCCCCTTAAACCTATAAAAGGTGGATTACAAAAAAAATAAATAAAAAACAGCACCTTTAGGGTATTCAGACTATGTAAAAATGGTATATGGTTTAGGAAATGATCATATCCAAGAAAATTAATATGTATATTTATGGAATCTTTTATTTCCAATGGCACCTAGAAGGTGAATTACTAAAGAGGAATTTAGTGACTACTATTATATTTAATGGAAGTGAATGTCAATGAGATAATTGTTCAAAATAATCATATAAAACCTAATGGAGGAATAAATTTGGAATCAATTTGATTTATACCTACAAGATTATGAATTTTGTTTTTCATGTTTTTGATGAAAATAAATACCACAAAATGATCATTAAAATAAATATTGACGAAAATATTCATTTTATTTAAAAACATATTATGAAAACAAAATTACTATGAAAATATCTTTTAAGAACAATTTCATTAAATTTTTTTATATTTTAATGAAATATTTGTGATTTACTCCATAAATGCCGTAAAAATATTCATTTTTTATTATTAAAAGGATAGAATTGTATCTTTTTTAGAAAGAGATAAAATATTCATATGAAATTTTTTTTAAACTGATAAAATTGGTAAACATGATTTTATTTAATATCAATTTTAAATGGTCAAAAAAACATTTTCGATAAAATTTTCATAAATAATGGGTTTGTAAGAGATCAATCTTCCAACCGAATAGGGAAATTTAGTTATATTTTAATAAATAAATTTTCTATTATTTTAATTTCCAATGATAAAAAATTTAGAACAATAAATATAAAAAGATTATGAATTCTCTAAGGAGAATAATACTAAAGGTTTTATTAAAAAATGATCATAAAATATACTTTAATTTATATTCAAAGTAAATAATATCTATTATAATGAGAATTTTAATGAAAACCTAAAACACATCATAATTTTGAATTGATGACTACTTAATTAATGTACAATGTATATTAACTATAAATCAAAATAAAATAAGGGTACATACATAAATATAAATTCATATTCATTATTGGAAAACATAAAGGATATTAATGGCAATGACGAAGAAATATATCCCATTTACAAAGAACTAGGTTAAGAAAATTATTTAACAGATGGTAAATATTATGATTAAATAAACTTATAAGAAATAATATAAATTTAAATTAGTGATACAATGAAGAATAAAGTATTCCTGATATTAAATTTCAAAGGTGAATTATATACACTATATAAAGAATCTATGTATATAAAATTACAATATTATGCAATGAAATAAAATTGGATCCAAATCCATTATTTAATTTTTACGTTTTTCTCAGAGATGATTTAAATAATAATTGGGTTTTTATCAAAGAAAGTGATTTAAGTGAAAAATGATCAAAAGTTTGAAAAGTATATATATCCAAATTCCCTATGAACTAATTACTACTATATAAATTCATAAAATATGTCTATAACTGAAAAATTATTACATTAAGAAAAATTAAATATAATTATCACTGTATGTTATTTAGAATATAATTAAACATTCAATTAAAATTCAGTATTTTTTAGTATTAATCAAAAAATGAAAAATCTTGGAACAATTTATAATTCACCCTAAGATAAATTTGAAATTACAAATCAAAAAATTAATTTCAATTTGGAAAATAATATTTATTATATTTTAATACACCCTTTATAATAAGTGATCATTAATAGGCGATCTATGTTCCCTTTATAAGAATACTTCTTTTTATTCCTAAAGATAAAAGTTTTCTTATATTGTTCCAATAAATATTTTTAGATGAATGTACGAGAACATAATTTAAAATATAATATCTAAATTTACTTTTGATCACTCAATCGTAGTGATTAATTTAATTTATAATGAAAAAATTCATTTGGAGCATAAAATATATTATTAATAGAAACATTTCCTTTTTATACAATTAGTTTTCATATTCATTTTTACTTAATTTCCAACTAATGAATTTAGAATAATATTTTCCTACATCAAATAAGGAATAAATTTTTTAAAATTTAACTTCTAGGAAGTGACATTAATTTTAAAAATTATTAATAATTTTATTAATATATACCTTTCCATACGTATAAGTCAAGATATGAAAAAAGTCATTGTTGTGTGTAATGCAAGAATAGTAAGTTTTGTGTGCATTATAAGCCTTGTACTAGTTGGAATTCAATTAAAATAGTGAATATATTGTAAAATATTGGGTAATTTTATTATTGTATATGTTTTGTGTTTCTTGGTATACAAACTATCAAATATAATTCAAATTTATAAAATTTCATGTTCTTAGAGAATAATATTTTCATAACTCCAAAATTCTAGGATGGAAAATTATATCTAAAGATGGGTCTCAAACCATAAATGAATTGATAGAGAATATAGTGAAAATAAACGAAAATTATTGAAATATATCACACAATAGATGTAATGATCATATCACAATTTTCCGTCAATTCATATTCTCTATTTTTTAAACTATCTAAATTATCATCCATCTTGGATAATAGTGTGTGAGGAAAATACATTTTGATAAAATAATTTCGTAATGTATTCTCCTTCCATAGATTCTACCTTATCACATGCCATATTTATTTTGATCAGTGTCCATTGTTGATCAAATTATCTATCTATGTGACATATTTCCAATATAAATGTCTATTGGTTAGAAAAATGGAATTTATAAAATATATTTTTCATGTGAATTAATGTATTTTAGGAATATTAGTTGTTTAGTGGTTTTATTAATACTAGGTAGTCATTAATAGATAAAAAAATCAAGTATAGTTTATACATTCTTAGTATATATGGATGATTCATATTTCTTAGTTTGATATTCATGACATTAGTTAAATAATACATCATCACATTATTGTTTCCAACACAATATTACAATAGATTAGGAGTTCCATCATTTCACATTCCATTGAATCTATTATTTTCAAGAGACTAAATTTTTAAAGAAAAATTATTTAAATGGATAAAATCATACTATGAATGTGTTACATTTAGCAATATTTATTTCCTAATGGGATTTTATGACATAAAAAATGTATTAATTTATAACACATTAATATAATAAAATAATAACAACATTATAAATATAATTCATAATGGTTCATAATAATAATTTAATTAACCAATCATATACACCATGAGTATCGACCCAATTTTGCATGAAGGTCCCTTTGTTGTGCACTAGTTGAAAATCAATTTATTACCCAATATTCCATTTTCGAGAGTATTACCCCAGGTATTTCCCATATAGATCCATATCCATAGGTTCTTCCAATACAAGGATTTCATAACTTTTAATCCACTATCTTTATACTTCCACAAATGATTTTTATGTTTTACTATATTTATAATTATACCCAAATTTTCACTAATGGTTGTCTTGTACTAATTTTCATAAAATATTAATCATAAATTTGATAATATTTTTATAATTCCACCTTTCTGAGACATAATACATTCATTACATGGTAATAAATTTAAAAACACCAACAATATTTCATGCCTTAGTTTTTAGGAAATTAAGAATATAGTTCATGAAAAGCATAAATTTTTTTCTAATAAACATTATCGGATTCTTCATAGATTCATATATTGTAAATTTTAATGTATATCATTTCATAGTGAGGTATATTAGAATAATGGTGTGGGAATAAACCCTTTAAAATAATAAAAAATTGTAATATTTTATATCTGATCAAGAAGAATAGATATAGTGAATTATAATAATAACATTATGTATAACATAGATGAACCATCATGGAGAATTAAATGGAAATGTTGATACAATATAACAATTATAGAATAAAAATATATATCACATAGTTTGATTATAAGGTTGTCATAAAATATAATTACGTAAATTATTGAAAATTGTATTGAAGAAATTTTCATCTATAAATGTTTATTCATTTACCAATTAATTGGTGTTTTATTAAAGAGCACACGTATAATTTAAAAATTCTGCTTTTACACATATATTATAAGAAAAAAAATTCATTTAGAACAAGTGGTAATTAATTAATAGGATTCATGTACAGTTCATTAAATACATAAGAGGATAAAGACATGAACATTACATCATACTAACCCACAATAAATGAAGCTTCTTTTTATATTCAAAGGTCCTATTAAATGGTATATGTTTATATTGAGGTGAATAACATGTAATAGTTGATAGCTTAAGTATTCACAATATACTAATATACCATGTAAAATAGAAAAATTCATTGAAATATGACAACATCATGACAGGTATAAAATATAGATTAAGTAAAACGAATAATGGTTGTGAATGAAAAAATAACATTTTTATAGTAATGGTATTTTAAAAAATGGATGAAAATACATTAATTAAAAATTTATAATACATACTTTAAGATGTAGTTGATTGTAAAATAGAAATTAGAGTCCTACCTCACGTTTGGGAAGAATCATCTAAATGACTGGAGAGGGGATCATTAGGATAATATAGACACCATGTAGGGACATTTATGATGTTAAAAAAGAATAATTTCATGATTAAAAAATTTATAGTGTGGAGAAATTGGGGACGAATGGGAATTTATTTTAAAAGAGGAGGAATTGTCTTGAACTTTTAAAACAAATGCCTTTGAAAATGATGTTGTAGAAATTGAAAAAAATCACTTACCTAGGTATTTTCCTCAAGGTTTTAGACATTTTAATCATGTTTTATAAAATTTTAATCCAATATAACTTAAATTGTTTTTTTCATTATTTTTTATTTGGAGAAGTAGATTTAAACAATATACACTTTTAAAAATCACCATTACAATTTTTGACGTTGGAATTTTATTTGTACAATTTTTAAATGTATTATCTATTAAAATTCTTATTAATATATATATATATGGTCATAGAGGGTTTTTAAATGATAATAATATAAATATTAAATATATATATATATATATTAATCTAATATACCAAAAACATGTAAATATTTTATAATATTCATGTGAAATATATTTTTTTAGATATTATGTTTAAAATTTTCCATAACCTAATTATAATGTTATGATTTCAAATATATTTTTCATTTTTTCATAATAATTATCCAAATAGTAGAATTTTAAAATTTTAATAATGAAACCATATTTATTGAAAAAAATTGCATGAAATTGAGAACATTCCTTGACATATAAAAATATACATGGTTGTTGTAAAATTAAATTATAATCTATATATAGATAATTATTTCATTATCAAACTATTTAATCAAAAAATATTTTATAATTCATGATTGTAAATTGTGTATTTTTTCAAAAATTACAATCATCTTTTATTTCTATCACGACCCGTCCTCGGGGCCCGTTCCCTGACTACCCCAAGCCCGCCTTCCATAGGCCAGGGGCTGGCGACTAGCACCAAGGCGTAAATCCCGGTAAAAAGGGAAGCCATTGCCTTTGTAAAGTAAACAAGCACCATAGAGTAAGCAAGCGGAACGGTAAACACTAAGTAAAAACAGAGTACAACTGAATGTGCGGAAAAGTAAATGGGCCAGTATAAAAACCCAAACTGAATGTATAGTACAAATCGAACGGGAAAACAACAACTATAATGTAAAAGCCGCTACACCAAGCTGTCCACTGGAAATCCCACCTGAAGGGTGGGTACAGATAGCTCCACTGCTCCTCGGGTCTCGCCGTCCGCTCCGAGCACGTCCCACCCAGTGGTCCACCTCCAGGTACCGTCCTTCTCTGCAAGCCTCATCCACGATCAACGATGTCCGTCGTCTACACCCAACACAACATAGTGCGGGCATAGCCCGTGCAGGGGTGAGTATAAGCTACTCAGTAGGGACCCCAAGACCCCCGAAGGTCTCCCAAAATCAACAAAGAATAAACCACAAAGGATAGATACAAACATGATCTAACAACCGACACTGCTTAGGTATATGCCCATACATATACCTAAGTCATCAATCCCAATACGCTCTAACCTCCGAGCCCAAGTACAACTCAGTCCACACAGGAAAGTATACGTATTCCACACAGGAAAGAAAAACGTAATCCACACAGGATAACAGAACACAATTCACACAGGAAGGTAAACAGGATTCAGCTCACACAGGTATACTTCTTTAAAATACGATAGAGATGATCATTGATCCATCTAAGTCGTCGGATCCACAAAGGATCGATAGGTACTAACCCCCGCAAAGACCCACACAGGATCGGACCCACACAGGATCGGTAGGTGCTGGTTCACACAAGACCGATGAGCGCAGACCCACACAGGATCGGACCCACACAGGATCTGTAGCACTGTTCCACACAGGATCGCTGAGTGCTGTAGTCATCGTCGTCGAATCCACTGAGGATCTCTGCACAATTGTCGTCGCATTCACAGTAGCAGTCGCAGCCAGCTCTAGGGTTCCCGTACACAGCAAGCTCGTTCGGGAGGTTTCGCTCCACGAGCCGAGAGGCTGATAAATTAACTGTCACAAAGTCCAAATATGATGTATGACAAAGTTCCGTATCGTCAACCGGAACTCAACGCAACAGACGGCGCGTCAATCGGACGCCCGGTCTGAGAGTTATTGGCTTTTTCGTTCCAGGGGCCCGGTTGGTTTTTAAGGAAAAACCAACCCGACCGTACTCCACCTGCATCCAAACCTTGGGAGGAGTATTCCAAAAGAGCCGTCTCACTATGAGGAACTCAACAAAGTCGACGGCACGTCAATCGGACGTCCGTAGCTCAAGATATGAGCGTTTCCGCTCTGAGGGCTCGGTTGGTTTCGTGTATGAACTAACCTGGTCGAACTCAAAGTAATCCGAAACCTTGAGTGCGATATACCAAAATGACCGTCTCGATCCAAGGATCGCATCGCCGTTCACGGCGCATCGTTTGGAGATCCGTAGCCCAAGTTATGTACATTTTAATCCAAACCGCTCGGTAACGGGGGTTTCGGGCCCCGGCCGTCCTGGCCGGAGACCCCCCGGTAGGCCCAAACCGTGTTGACCCTCCCCGGACAAGGTCGACCCAGCCCTGAGCGGCCCAGCCCGGCCCGGCGCGGCGCGGCGCGGCCTGGAGGACTGGTTAGGCGCCTGTCCGGCTGGACGCAGCACGCTGGGCGCGCTGCCAACTCGGCCGAAGGCCGAGCTGATTGGAAAAACGGGGGGGGGGGGGGGCGCTGCCCCCCCTTTGTAACCGCCCCCCCCCCATTATGGGGGGCCATTTATGCTGCCCAGGGGAATTTAATTCCCCCGGTTTCCACCATTCCGGCCGGACCGACTTGGTCGGCCGGCTTCTTCTCAACAGGACCGGCAAGGGTCGGTCCTCTTCCGTCTTCCGACACTGGCGGCCCGGCTAGCCACCGGTCATCACGTTCCGCCGCGGCCCGGAACCGGCTGTGGCCTTCGTCGTCTGGCGCGGTGCGACGGCACTGCGCCCCTCCGCTGGGGCCCCACTCCGGCTGCGGCGCCTTCGGTTTCCTTCGACGCGGCGTGACGGCGTCGCGTCCATGAAATTCTATCCACGGCGCGGCGCGACGGCGCCGCGCAATAATTGTCGTGCAATTCCCGCATGGTGCGACGGCACCACGCCATCTCGTTCCATCCGCAAGAAATAATCAAGGACAAGGAGGGGGGTTTGGCTGTGTTTGTGCGGTCCGTCCCCCCTCTCGTTAAACGATAACACATAATGGTTTATCCTCAATGTTCGTCATGCTAGAACCAAGAACGGGAATAATTAAATAAAACAACAACAATCCCCTACCTCGGTTTCAAAAGTGGAGAACGTCAACAAACTGCGGAAGACAAGCGTCACGGAGGTCGGGCATCGCGGTAACAACGTCGTTCCATCAACGTTGGTGGAAGAAGCACTCGGTGAAGTCGAGTCGAGTCGAGTCGACACTCTCAGAATACTTTGTGGCGGCGGTGCTTCCCTTCCTTGCTCCGGTTGAAGAAGGTAGAAGGTGTTTCTCCACGTTCATTGGAGACGTGGATCGTTCTTCTTTGAGAGGTTGAAGGTCTTCTAAAAGTTGTTCTCCTCTCCTTAGTTCTCCCCACAAAGTTTATGCCAACCCCAAAGAGAAGAATAGAATCTCTCATTTTAATGTTGGAAAAATGATTTCAAAAGAAATCAAACACACAAAATAATTAATTAAGTTGGTTTAATTAATTAAATGCAAAGTGTTGGAAAGAATTTCAAAAGATTGAAATTCAATTTAAACAATACTTAACTCACCTTATTAATTAAACAAGTTGTCAACATTAAAGTGGGAGTTGTGGGTGTTTTAAGGGGTGTTGAGGAGTTAGGCTTCGTGTGGGCCCCACCACACTTAATCCTCCCAAGGGAGGTTAAGTGGATGCGGGTCCCACCTCTAACTCCCTTTTGGAGGATATAACCAACATGTTTAAAAATAAAATGTGTTTCCACATTTTATTTAACTTCATTTGAATTCCCCCAAAAATAACTCTCAACCCGCATAAAACGCAACCTCGGAAAAGGTCTCCTTAAGCAAAAATCGGCGCTGCGAGTTCATCGGTGCCCTCGGAATTCGATTCCGGGAACCGGTTCAAAAGATAGAAATTCCTGCTCGTTCGTTCACTGAACGTACCCGAGCCAAACTTCAGAAATTGATCCCGGGCACACCGGGCCTCGGAATCAGGTGTCGTCAAAAATCGCGCTCTTGTAAAATTCCAAAGAAAAATAAGAAAAAAATTCCCTTGAATTTTACGGGTCCTTACAATTTCACTTCAAATTTTTTTTTATCTGATTCAAATTATATTTATGTGTATTTTTAAAAATAAAATATAATGAAACAATAAATTATCAAATAACTATTTAGTTTATTAAATTAATATTACTGTTTCTTATTATAATCTCTTGATACATAACTCCTCTTTAAGTTAGTTTACCGCAAATGGAATAGAGTACATTAATAGTAGTATCATGGAGTGGTATGCTATCATTTACCTAGTGGTGATCTCTACAAACATAAACATACCTTGTAGTCCGTTTTTTACAATGAAAGTATAATTAATGCACATTTTGGGGTTGGTCACAGGTGAATCATAGTGACACTACAACCCTATTATGTTTTGATAAATGGGCTTTGAATATCTTGATTCTAAAATTTTAGGCCATCATTTAATCATTCTTTATTATATTTACTATTAACACAACCACTATTATAAGAAAATCTAAAAACACCACATTAAATGAATATTTTACCAATAATCATATTGCTTTATGGTCATATTAATCAAAAGTCATGAAATTATATGATAATTTTATTATTCTAAAGATCACATTTTTAATTTAACCTATATATGAAAAAAACACCAAAATAAATTAACACATTTCCAACATATTTTATAATTCATTTGACAACTTCAATTATATTTTTGATAAGTTTTTTTCTCTTAATAGTTTCTGTGGCTGGTGTAATCTTTCTAGAAGAGATTGATCCTATGAAGCATACATTTACAAGGGTTTTATTTTATGTTTTTTATATTCATGTAATAGTCTTCTTTATAGTGATATGTATTATTTAATTAATATAATATTATTTTCGTAATATTTTTTTGATGTAATACCATCATGAAAAATATTAAAATAATATTTTTCATTCATGACTTTTTAATATTCATTAAAGGTTTTTCCAAGTCATTATACTCAAATTATTCTTAAGAGAATAAATATTTCTAAAATAATTGTTAGTGAATGTGAAATAATGATTCTTATAACATTCTTGGTGGTTTCAAGATTGACAAAAATGTTAGTGGATTCCATTAAATTTACCATGTCCTACATAGATGATTAATTCACTTTCTACGATAATTTTGGATGATTCTTGTATCATAGAATATATGTATTTGTAAATTACCATTAATAATTTATTTTCATCCATATTTTATCATATCACATTATTATCTTACATTATTATGTTATTATTCTTGATATTGAAAATAAGAATTCTGGAAATATGTAACGCCCCGACCCCAGTTACCCAGAGTCGGTGCATTAATTACATAACATTGGCATGATCACAAGAAACATCAAATCTCGAAAGACCGATTGGTTTAGTAGCCTTGGAAACACTAGATATATTCATAAGGTTTACATTACATCATTAAACGAAAAACTACTACAACAACATATTGTCTCTATAATCCACACTCATATACCCACATAATATCCCTGCAGGTCATTCATAATTTACTTCTTCACTTCCTGGGAAAAATAAAACATAGAAAAGGGGTGAGCTCAAATGCCCAGTAAGGATAACAATATAGTGGAAACTTTCATAAATAAGAATAAACATTTAAGGCAATGTATAACTAAAACAAAAGCCTTTAAAACTTGAACTTTCAACATAGTATGGCATAAATGAAATGAAATAATGCCATTTACTTATTCACATGGTTATTCTACTAATCGAATAATCACATGAAAAATCAATAACCACTTTCATAATGATGGAATGCATAATGCCAGACTATCATAACCACATAGCCAAGGCCTCGTGCCAAGACTACAAATAAGATTTTGTCAAGGCCTTGTGCCAAGACACTAGTTTGTCTCATGAGACCTACCGATGCATCGAGGAGCTATAGCGGGCTCCACCCGTCACTTATTAAGTCCAATGCATTCCCATATGAAAAGGTTTAAACATAACATAAACATTCGTATTAAAACTAGCATACAAAATGTCAATACTTTCACCATAAACTATGAATGGTATAAAAATAGCACATCCACAGTCAAACATATCACAAAACCTTCAATACAATATAGAATTTTTGTATCATAATAAATCAACTTCAAATAATCTTAAAATCCATCAAAGGATGTTGACATAGATGAAATCAAAATTATTTTTAAAGAAATATCTCCTTTTATTTTGAAATAATTTAAGATCCATATAAAATAAAACATTTTCTTTGAAAATATTCTTATAAGCTTGTAAGGGAAGCTTTGAAGATTTTATAACGGCGGAAAATAGCCGCACCCGCCGTATAAGTTAAAAAAACATTCTTACCTTAATTCTGTCGAAAAGGTTAAAAAGGACCTTGTTTTGAAAACGATCGAAAGATTCCTTTATAAACCACTTATAAAAGTCAAAAAGGGTATAAATGACTTTAACTCATATTCTAGTAAATAGTAAAAATGTTTTGAAATGCATTTTTAAGAAACATGGATGTGGATGATAAAGAGATCCCAGTAGATTATTACGTATAAACAACCTCGGATAATGAAGAGATTGTAAAATAACCCTTACCTTGTACTTTTCCTTGGTTGGGTTAGGTTAACCTCCTGTATAATGGTGAAATAGTTGTTATTAAATTATACAAGAATCATATATATTAATATGATATCATATATGATCTTTTAACATTGATTTGTTAATAATATCTTAGAATTATCGTCGTTTCGGGAGTTAACATACTCATTATCTTTTATATGTTTTGTTACATAAGCCATGGTTGTTGTATCTTATTCATATCCAGAATGATATCCAGTCCTTAAACATCATTTTTAAATCATCAAATGATAATTATACTTGAATGGATACGATGGAGAATGAATCTCATCGCGTTCGTGGAGACGGTAGTCCGTACGTACGCACGAGCGACAATATCATTCTTTTGATATTAAAATAATATATAAATGGATGGTATATCATATATACAGAATCATTAACATGTTATATTTATTATTTACATGAGTTACACATCATTATTATACCCATCCAAATAATATTATATTGAATAACAATTACACCACGACGTGGAGACGGTAAGCCGTACGTACGCACGTATGGTGACATGTTATTCAAATGGTGGATAGAATACTGAATATGATTGTACCATATTTATAATAACATCACAGTATATATGAGATACTGGAGTTATTATTTTATAATGGTAAGAACAAAGGAAGAAGAAGTGGAAGAAGAAATGAACTTGGAGAAGGGTGGTGAAATCATTACCTCTTCTTCGGGTTCTTCCTTTTGATTTGATCAAAAGGGCTCCTTAGGTTGGCTTTCTGATCAAACTAAGGCCTCTAGGTTGTAGTGAGGGTTGTTGGGAGAGTATTTTGGCAGAGTTTGGCCTAGCCAAAAGGCTTTGAAGGTGTGAAGAAATGAGAAGGAGGAGTGCCCTTTTATAAGAGGGGTGAGGGGCACCTTTGGAAAAGCTAGAAATATTAATTTATATTAAATTCATATTCGGTTTCTAAAGGCTCCAAAGATGATTATTAAAAGGTTAAGGTGGGGATAGGTCGAAAACCACTCAACCAATAGAATTTAGACAGGTTTGGGTACTTATATTAACCTTATCTTTAAGTATTAACTCTAAGTTAATTAGTTTCACTTTTACAATGTCTCTTTGTATTTTTATATAATATGGTTAATAAACTTACTATATACATCCAAGCGACCCCCAAGTGGTCCATTAATGATGAACCTATCTTTATATAAGTCTTTTGGCCGAACCTTAGATTTTTAGGAATTTAATATCAATTAATCATATAATATTTGTTTTAAAAACTCTTTTATGTCAATTTTGACACTATTCAATAGTTGATTTTTGTGAAACTCATAACAGATTGATTACTTGGAACAAAGTCAATTAAATAAATCCTAATATATCATATTATCCTAGAAAATTAGTTTAATTCATTAAAAGTTTCATATTCTATTTTTTTGGGTATTTATAATATCAATTATTTTAATTTTTCACTATTATAGTAATTATTGCATCATCATTGTGTCATAAATAAAATATATTATTTAATGTCTAAAAATTATAAATAAAATATCATTATGTAGGAAATCTTTTTATATTTCTAATTAATATTTATAATCTAAAATCCAACTTATATAACCCTATGTAACAATTGTTTTTCTAAAAGATATATGCTTGTGTCATTTTTGTATTCATTTTGACTTAATTAAAATAAAGTGTCATTATCACTTACAAGTGGATCCATGGGGTCCCAAAATTGACACAAAGATGCCCATGGTCGACCATGTATCAACCAATAGGGTTAAGACACGTTTTAGGGTAATTTAGTATTATTATAATATTATTTTTTAACCCTTATTTACCGGATTTACCCTTAACCATGGTAAATAAAATATTTACCGCAGTAATTATTCAAAATGTCTAAAAATAAAAGTTACCTATTTACACAATTTGAACATCCTGATTCCAAATATGGAATCCATTTTCCTAAATTCAAAACATAGAAGTGGCAGAAATTAATTTAAAATTAATTCCCGCTGTCAAAACAAAAAGCGTGTTTTTAAGAGATAATAACTATCAAAAGATTGACACTTGTTTATGTTCGGTTTAATTGTAAAATTATGTCCAATGACCAAAATTATATTAAATAGTAAAAATATATTCTAAATATACTTTAAAACCACTCAAATTCATAATTTATTACTATTAATTATTTTGATTAAAAAAGTCGTTTTTAATTAAAATTTAGTAATTTTCACTATTCATCAAAATATGAAAGTTATCCGAAAAGTACCAAAATTTCACCTTAGGCTAAATTTGATATTCCGAATCCAAAAATGAAGTCCATTTTAAAATATAAAATATATATAACTTCAAAAATTAGGTATTACTATTCATAACAGCTAGTTTGATTGGTTACGGTGTGTTAGGACTCGAAGTTGCGTACAACACACGCTGCTGTTTTATTCAAAGGAAAGCGTACCGTGGAAGCTTGGGATGTTTCATTTTAAATTTTTTGATTTCTCCATTTAGTCAAAAAGTTTAAAATATTGTATTTAAAAAGGTTTCACTATCAAAAGTTGATAAAAGCGCAATACTAAAAATGAATCTGTTCTTGCATTATGACTAAGAAACTCATAATATGGATTCTAAAATTATAAGGATTATATAAAGTTTAAAATTTAGTTAATACTATTCATGACCTCTTTTAATGGCTTTTTTTTGTAATTCATGGTGCAATTGAACTCAGTGTTGCGTGTAGTGCACGTTATTGAATTATTTTGAAGAAATAACACACTATGAAATCTTGGGGTGTTACATGCTCCCCTCCTTCAATAAATTGCGTCCTCGCAATTTGAAATTGTTCTTCAAAAATAAAAGGTTGAAAGTAGAAAATATATTTGTGGGAAAACCCACATCGGAAATTGGGTTACTAAAATTTAGTCTTAATATGAGGAAAAGATAAATCAAAGGGTCACCACCAAATTATGATCTCGATTAGGAGAACATTGGCGGCAATTAGAGACATATAATTGGAGGAAAAACGTAAATATTTATAGGTAGTGATTGAGGTCATCAATCACAAACAAGTGTATAATTGAGGGCCTTAAACTCATCAATCTATGATGATTTGAAGTACCATTGGTTCAACAAAATATAGGGTATTGGGATAACACATTTTTGACGTTTCAAAATATCTTAGTTGAAATCCCACATCGAAAAATGAATTAACGAGGCCTCTATTTAAAATAAAGAGTCGAAAGTATGAAGATTACCGAAAATAACACATACTAGGGTTCCATGTAGGAAAATATGGATATGGAAGAGAAATCTAACCATCAATTATCTGATTGAGAGTGGTAGAGAACATGGCTATGAAAAGGCCAACAATCCCAAAGCCGTAAATTAGTGATGATTTAAGGTACCATCTAGGAAAACATTTTTGTTCTAAGTTGCTTTTCTTAATGTTGAAGAATTTATTTATGAGATTGGCTAAGATCATAAGGAGATATACTTACTTTATAATTAGAGTTTTATCCATTAATAAATTTCAACCACAAACTCATCTTTCACTCGTAAAAAAAAATTCTATTTATACTATTCATATAGGGTTCCAAAATAAACGAATTTATAATTCATCTACCATATCTTTTAAAAAAACTACATTATTTAATCCAGGACATTTCTTGGGCCAGTGGTAGGTGATACACCCTTGTCGCCCTTCGGTTGCGGGTTCAAGTCTCGCAGCCTTGCCGGACGCGACGGGTTGCCGCCCAACCTCCGGGTTGTCCTTTTATGGAAATCCAAAATAATCCAAACTAGAACTATCCAAAATACTTCTATCCAAACTCACAGTTCAACATTTATAAGGAAGGTAAACATAATATAGATCCTTTTTACCCTGTAATAGCATATGAATACCTTCATCATGTACTACCATATTCCTTATTGATTACATTCATGTTCCCTTATTCCATATAGAATGTTGGATATAATTCATTAATCCAAAAATGTTTTAAACCCTAACAATGATGGAATATACAAATCATTAATCAGCTTCAAGGTAGTCAATAATATCCAATATAATTTATCCAAAATAATCACATATTATTCCAAAATCACTACCTCATTATCAGAACTATATTATGGTTTATCATTCTCTCAACCATATATTTTCCAAAAATCTATCCTGCTAATGAGTCACTTTTCTTTGTTCCACACAATCTCAAGTCCTTAATGAAATAGTACTGCAGTACAATCCTTATATACTCCATAATTATTATAACAAGTACATTGTTGATACAACACTCAATTGACATAATCAACATAAGAACTCTAATCATTCCTCTTCATCTGTGGTAGTATCATAACTTGATTATTATCCAAAAGCATCATTTGCGGCATAGTCTGATGACTGGGACATAGGTTCGCATAGTGTCCAAACTCCTTGCAAATGAAGCATTGTACATTTAAAACCATTTTCTTACCCTTGCAGTCACGTACTTTGTGCCCTTTTCCTCCACACTTATAACAAACTCCCATTCCTTTCAGGCAAGTTCCAGGGTGTTTCTTTCCACAGTTACCACATATGGGAAAATTCTTCTTTTCCCTCTTACTTTTATCCATATTTCTCTCTTCCATCATTTTCTTCTCTTGCTTCCCTTAAAAGCCATAGGAATCAGTAAACTCTTTACTTATCTTATCAACACATGATATTATTTCTTCACATGATGATAATACATGGGAGACTATTCCTCTTATAAATTCTAGCTTAAGACCATGAAAGATATGATCCTTCCTTCTCTTTGGATCATGTGCATTTCTGGAGTTCTCATTTCTTCTACTGGGCGCCATTTCTAAATAATGGCATACACTAGATCAGTTTATGAATCAAAATACATAATCCCATACTTATAAAACACTTAACATAAATTGAACTATTTATGGATATAATCCATAATCATAAGAATGTTTTCTTTGAGGAAGTATATACTCATAATCCCTTTCAAATGATTTGTAAAGAAAATGAGAGTTATCCTAAGCATATCCCCCGGGAGTGTCGTAACCAAGAGTGCAGCAAGGCCCGTTGTCGTGCACCAGTTCCCGTTCGAGTCTAGCTCAAAGCGGTGTTTTCGGGTTTTACCCCTAGGTACATCTGTGCCAGAGCCGCCTCTACCTGCTCGTATCCAGACAAGGATGTATTGCTCGGAAAACTCACAAAATCTCTACAATACCAAAATTCTAGGAAGTTCTTCTATACTAATCCTCAAAGTTTATCTTAGGTCTACGTGCTCTAATCAGAGTTTATCTAAATCTAGCTTCCAAGGTTTGTACTAAACTTCCTCTGATACCAACTGTAACGCCCCGACCCCAGTTACCCAGAGTCGGTGCATTAATTACATAACATTGGCATGATCACAAGAAAGATCAAATCTCGAAAGACCGATTGGTTTAGTAGCCTTGGAAACACTAGATATATTCATAAGGTTTACATTACATCATTAAACGAAAAACTACTACAACAACATATTGTCTCTATAATCCACACTCATATACCCACATAATATCCCTGCAGGTCATTCATAATTTACTTCTTCACTTCCTGGGAAAAATAAAACATAGAAAAGGGGTGAGCTCAAATGCCCAGTAAGGATAACAATATAGCGGAAACTTTCATAAATAAGAATAAACATTTAAGGCAATGTATAACTAAAACAAAAGCCTTTAAAACTTGAACTTTCAACATAGTATGGCATAAATGAAATGAAATAATTCCATTTACTTATTCACATGGTTATTCTACTAATCGAATAATCACATGAAAAATCAATAACCACTTTCATAATGATGGAATGCATAATGCCAGACTATCATAACCACATAGCCAAGGCCTCGTGCCAAGACTACAAATAAGATTTTGTCAAGGCCTTGTGCCAAGACACTAGTTTGTCTCATGAGACCTACCGATGCATCGAGGAGCTATAGCGGGCTCCACCCGTCACTTATTAAGTCCAATGCATTCCCATATGAAAAGGTTTAAACATAACATAAACATTCGTATTAAAACTAGCATACGAAATGTCAATACTTTCACCATAAACTATGAATGGTATAAAAATAGCACATCCACAGTCAAACATATCACAAAACCTTCAATACAATATAGAATTTTTGTATCATAATAAATCAACTTCAAATAATCTTAAAATCCATCAAAGGATGTTGACATAGATGAAATCAAAATTCTTTTTAAAGAAATATCTCCTTTTATTTTGAAATAATTTAAGATCCATATAAAATAAAACATTTTCTTTGAAAATATTCTTATAAGCTTGTAAGGGAAGCTTTGAAGATTTTATAACGGCGGAAAATAGCCGCACCCGCCGTATAAGTTAAAAAAACATTCTTACCTTAATTCTGTCGAAAAGGTTTAAAAGGACCTTGTTTTGAAAACGATCGAAAGATTCCTTTATAAACCACTTATAAAAGTCAAAAAGGGTATAAATGACTTTAACTCATATTCTAGTAAATAGTAAAAATTTTTTGAAATGCATTTTTAAGAAACATGGATGTGGATGATAAAGAGATCCCAGTAGATTATTACGTATAAACAACCTCGGATAATGAAGAGATTGTAAAATAACCCTTACCTTGTACTTTTCCTTGGTTGGGTTAGGTTAACCTCCTGTATAATGGTGAAATAGTTGTTATTAAATTATACAAGAATCATATATACTAATATGATATCATATATGATCTTTTAACATTGATTTGTTAATAATATCTTAGAATTATCGTCGTTTCGGGAGTTAACTTACTCATTTTCTTTTATATGTTTTGTTACATAAGCCATGGTTGTTGTATCTTATTCATATCCAGAATGATATCCAGTCCTTAAACATCATTTTTAAATCATCAAATGATAATTATACTTGAATGGATACGATGGAGAATGAATCTCATCGCGTTTGTGGAGACGGTAGTCCGTACGTACGCACGAGCGACAATATCATTCTTTTGATATTAAAATAATATATAAATGGATGGTATATCATATATACAGAATCATTAACATGTTATATTAATTATTTACATGAGTTACACATCATTATTATACCCATCCAAATAATATTATATTGAATAACAATTACACCACGACGTGGAGACGGTAAGCCGTACGTACGCACGTATGGTGACATGTTTTTCAAATGGTGGATAGAATACTGAATATGATTGTACCATATTTATAATAACATCACAGTATATATGAGATACTGGAGTTATTATTTTATAATGGTAAGAACAAAGGAAGAAGAAGTGGAAGAAGAAATGAACTTGGAGAAGGGTGGTGAAATCATTACCTCTTCTTCGGGTTCTTCCTTATGATTTGATCAAAAGGGCTCCTTAGGTTGGCTTTCTGATCAAACTAAGGCCTCTAGGTTGTAGTGAGGGTTGTTGGGAGAGTAGTTTGGCAGAGTTTGGCCGAGCCAAAAGGCTTTGAAGGTGTGAAGAAATGAGAAGGAGGAGTTCCCTTTTATAAGAGGGGTGAGGGGCACCTTTGGAAAAGCTAGAAATATTAATTTATATTAAATTCATATTAGGTTTCTAAAGGCTCCAAAGTTGATTATTCAAAGGTTAAGGTGGGGATTGGTCGAAAACCACTCAAACAATATAATTTAGACAGGTTTGGGTACTTATATTAACCTTATCTTTAAGTATTAACTCTAAGTTAATTAGTTTCACTTTTACAATGTCTCTTTGTATTTTTATATAATATGGTTAATAAACTTACTATATACATCCAAGCGACCCCCAAGTGGTCCATTAATGATGAACCTATCTTTATATAAGTCTCTTGGCCGAACCTTAGATTTTTAGGAATTTAATATCAATTAATAATATAATATTTGTTTTAAAAACTCTTTTATGTCAATTTTGACACTATTCAATAGTTGATTTTTGTGAAACTCATAACAGATTGATTACTTCGAACAAAGTCAATTAAATAAATCCTAATATATCATATTATCCTAGAAAATTAGTTTAATTCATTAAAAGTTTCATATTATATTTTTTTGGGTATTTATAATATCAATTATTTTAATTTTTCACTATTATAGTAATTACTGCATCATCATTGTGTCATAAATAAAATATATTATTTAATGTCTAAAAATTATAAATAAAATATCATTATGTAGGAAATCTTTTTATATTTCTAATTAATATTTATAATCTAAAATCCAACTTATATAACCCTATGTAACAATTGTTTTTCTAAAAGATATATGCTTGTGTCATTTTTGTATTCGTTTTGACTTAATTAAAATAAAGTGTCATTATCACTTACAAGTGGATCCATGGGGTCCCAAAATTGACACAAAGATGCCCATGGTCGACCATGTATCAACCAATAGGGTTAAGACATGTTTTAGGGTAATTTAGTATTATTATAATATTATTTTTTAACCCTTATTTACCGGATTTACCCTTAACCATGGTAAATAAAATATTTACCGCAGTAATTATTCAAAATGTCTAAAAATAAAAGTTACCTATTTACACAATTTGAACATCCTGATTCCAAATATGGAATCCATTTTCCTAAATTCAAAACACAGAAGTGGCAGAAATTAATTTAAAATTAATTCCCGCTGTCAAAACAAAAAACGTGTTTTTAAGAGATAATAACTATCAAAAGATTGACACTTGTTTATGTTCGGTTTAATTGTAAAATTATGTCCAATGACCAAAATTATATTAAATAGTAAAAATATATTCTAAATATACTTTAAAACCACTCAAATTCATAATTTATTACTATTAATTATTTTGATTAAAAAAGTTGTTTTTAATTAAAATTTAGTAATTTTCACTATTCATCAAAATATGAAAGTTATCCGAAAAGTACCAAAATTTCACCTTAGGCTAAATTTGATATTCCGAATCCAAAAATGAAGTCCATTTTAAAATATAAAATATATATAACTTCAAAAAGTAGGTATTACTATTCATAACAGCTAGTTTGATTGGTTACGGTGTGTTAGGACTCAAAGTTGCGTACAACACACGCTACTGTTTTATTCAAAGGAAAGCGTACCGTGGAAGCTTGGGATGTTTCATTTTAAATTTTTTGATTTCTCCATTTAGTAAAAAAGTTTAAAATATTGTATTTAAAAAGGTTTCACTATCAAAAGTTGATAAAAGTGCAATACTAAAAATGAATCTGTTCTTGCATTATGACTAAGAAACTCATAATATGGATTCTAAAATTATAAGGATTATATTAAGTTTAAAATTTAGTTAATACTATTCATGACCTCTTTTAATGGCTTTTTTTTTGTAATTCATGGTGCAATTGAACTCAGTGTTGCGTGTAGTGCAAGTTATTGAATTATTTTGAAGAAATAACACACTATGAAATCTTGGGGTGTTACAAAATATACAATAATGTTTCCCCACATAACACATTAATTACATTTTTCAACTTCCCCATGGTAATTTTTCATAATATCGTGAATTTAACTTTTATAATTATTTGTGTTAGAATTTATAATATATCGTACATTTAATTCATTATTAGTGATGATTCTTCCAATTTTAATATTTATAGAGCATTGATAATAATTATAGAAGGTCACAGACTATACTATCAAATTAGGATATTGAATTGAAAATTTCTCATTATAATATATTGAGAAAGAATTTTAGGTTTAGATTTTTTTTTTATAATTATAGAAGGTCACAGACTATATGTCCAAGCAATTATTATTATATGATAATATTATATATATTTTATTATTTTCATATGTTGACAAACATTATAATGAAAGCATAGAAACGAAAAAATCTAAAATGTTCAGTAAGAGAACAATTCTAACAAAGTATTACAAATTTATTATAAACATGAAAAACATAATGGATAAGGGGAAAAGAATTTGATAAAATATAAAATAAGAATAAGACCATTCTTTGGTCATCAAATATTCATAAGCTTCATATCATAATTATGAGACATATAAAAATACCATGATGAATTAGAGCCTGAATATATTTTTAATATCCTTCCATACTATCAGATTTATACGTACATGAATATTAACTTACCAAGTGGAGTATGCCACACAAACTAATTCTAATATCACAGTGGTCTTGGGATAACAACCAATGTACCCTCATTATGCTTTGGTTTTGAATAATGTACCCATTTATATATGGGAAAGAACTCATATACCTTTTTTTGGATCTAAATAAACCTCTGTACATTTTTTCATTAGAAATAATACATGCCTCACTTTATGATCTTTCTATTTCATTTGTACCACATTAGACATGGGATACCACTCACATAATTTCTTAAGCCAGGGTAACCAACCACGTTTCTATTTATTCTCATGAAAACCCATTTAACTATTCATTCATGAGCTTATACTAGCACAACTATTTATGAAAAGGATATTACTCACATACCTCTTTTTAGTTGGGATGCTACCTGTTTACTCATTTTGGCTTGGGATACAAAAAATTTACCTTTATGAGATAATAAGATATGGAAATAGACTATTTCATTTAAGGGGTGTTGGACATCACCCATACTCATCATTAAATATGTTTTCCAATAGTTATTAATCATTTATAATATCTATAGGAAACCAGATAAATAATATATTTTTTTATCTTTTTCAAATAATGTTACATAATATTAAATCTTGTGTTTGTCTGGTCAAAGTAGAAAACTCAATCACGTGAAAAAATGATTTTATATTACAATTTAAAATGTTATTCCTTAAAATGAAATATTCTAAGGACTTTACTCATATCATAAAAGATATTATAGTTGAATCAAACATTTTTTTCTATGTTAGTTTATACATTTTATAAATAGTTACAAAATATTTTTTTTAAAATGTGAATATCTATTTTTAATACATATGAATTTTCTATTAGGATAGTTGAAAATCATAATCCTAAAAGACCAAATAAATATAATGTTACTAATAATGAATATTAAATAGATCCTTTTACTACTTTTGTTATCCATAATGGAATAGATTTTTTTTTATTTGGAAATATTCAAATTCTTAATAAGTAGGGTACTACCTTCATTAGGGGTAATAAATCTGTGTATGATCTTAGTTATCATGTTATAAATAATTTTCCTTTATAAACCACTCAGTGAATATGAAGATATATTCTATCATGAGAATCTAAAAAAATATCAACAAAACATAAATTAAATTACAATGGAATTACAAATGCTTTGGAATTTAAAATAAAAAATCATAATGAATTTTATAATGAATTTCATTTCATACATGGAGAATGATAAACTAAATTAAATATACATGTTTTCACCATTTTAAATATTCAACTATCTCTTGGAGACAAACCCATGCTCAGTGAATACTTGTTTAAGAAAAGCATAGATATTATTCTAAATCAATGGAAATATAAATGAATATTTCGTGATGATTCTAATCGTATAAAAAATATTGGTTTTTGTTATATTATTCATACTCTTATTAAAAGTATTGTAAGATGTTTCATTTACAGATAATATCAATTAACCATTTTTGGATGAAATTTCTAGATGTTATACCTTTCATGAAATATAATAATAATGGTCAAAAAATCATGAATGGGAATTGAATGATCTTCCCGAAGAAAATTCAATTTTTTAAAATTAGTCATTATAAATTAAAAATTTTACTTTGGAATTTGATATGAAATTTATATATACATAACATAATAATGATAATGATGTTGTTTAAAACTAATATCTTAAATATTTTTTTTTGAAAAATCTTTTCATACATTTCACTTTTTAGAAGTAAACATTTTTTAAACCAATATAGTATGATGAGACATTATAGAAATAAATATGGAATTTGTTAAAAAAATATATGATTTTCATATGATTTACATTGTTCCAAATTGTTTTACTTTTCTAAATAAATGTTACAAATGTGGAAACTAGAAAAATAAATCATATTTAAACAAGTATAAATATAATTTTTCAAAAATATTATATTTCTACAATATTTGCAGATCTATAACAAATGAATATTAGACATATGTGAATTTAAAAAAAATACTTTAAAAATTATAGGCCTAAGAATGTAATTATATAAGAATCCTATAATCAACATTTCAAGGAGAAAATATTAGTAAAAATAGAAAAATATAATTTATATGGATAATTGATGTTCCAACCCTATGTCATAAATGAAGTTTTTTTGACAATAGTATCAAGTTGAATGGAGAAAAAGTAATTTTTAGAAATAATTATCATGTAGAGATATACATTATTATTATTCATATAATAATTGGTAATGTTTTACTTACATATGATTAATTTTTTAGTTTATAAATACAATTTTATTAGCATTAGTCATTTCCACTATTGAATCTGAATATATATCGTATGAATGTTTTATGCATAGGTTTTGTGTACGAAACACTCACTCACTAATGTTTAAATAATTTTTATTACAAATACTATTGTTGGATATTATAAGTTACATAAATCAATGTAAAAACCTAGAACATAAATCATAATATAATCTCATAGATATAAAACACTACTTAATTCAGGATAAAAAAGGAGATATTACTTACAATTAATCAGAACACAAGAAAAACTAAAATATTTGTAGAAAACAGCCAAATTATGAATTATTTTATTATATTAAAAAATTATTCAATGAAAATCAAAAAATAACATTTATATAGTTTTTTTATGACATATATCAAAATATAAATTGTATTATCCCTCCCCTCTTCAATGGCTTGTGTTTTGTGGAATTTTTATTTGGCCGTAAGTGACATCCCTTAGATTCCAATGGCTGGAAATAAATTATATTGGATTAATTAATAGAAGGGAAGAAATTTTAGCTTTTTAAATAAAATAAAATAACAAAACATTCCATAAATGATAAACACTACATGATTCATGAAAAAAATGAAAAAAAACATAAAAAATACCTTTGAAATCAACAACCAAACTACACCAATCTACCACAATGGAAGACAACTAAAATTAAAGTGTATTTTTGAAGACATAACCAACATAACACAATGAATACAAAGACATAACTCTATAAATCCAAAAATTATCCATTCTCTAATTCGAAAAAACATTCCAATAATTGTGAAGTACCAAAAAATAATAATACATTAACTTTCCATGTGTACTAATAAACAATATCTTCAAAATAACCAACATGATAAAGTAGTGGTGATTAGGGAAATTTAGTAGGATTTCATCTAATTACTTCTGTACTCCATACAATATTGTAGAAAATTTTATAACAATTATATAAAAAATTTAAGCAAAATAATGGAAAACAAAATATATAAAATCCATGTAGTTTAATATAGAAATTATTTTCCTTTATAATATTTTATTCAAGGAATTAAAAAAAATTAAATGATTTTAGTTTTTACTTGTTGGCATATCCCATTTCATTTAACATAATCACACAGACACAATTAGTCACACAACCAAGGATAATTTTTGTTACTATTGATGGAGGATCGTCCCATCTATACTCCATCCTTGTGATGATGGCACATCATGACTATTATCCATTACATGACATCTACAAATAACAATTTAATACAACATGAAGTTAATTCATCCTTTCACAAACCATTTCAATTATTTAAATAAAAACACCTCATTATTGAAAAACACACCAAAAATTAATAAAAATAAAACCAATCCATTTGTTTGAAAAAATATATCCAAGAAACAATTCAAATTAATTCAACATTTAATTAAATGTAGTTTTATATTCATCAAAACCAATTTTCCAATGTATAATCATCATTTTAAAATAAATTTAACATTTTTAAATTCTCTCAAACCCTCAAATTTTGGAAATTCCATGAACTGACACAAAAAATGTTCCCATCATTCATTTCACAAAAAAAATTCATTGAATATCATGAAAAAAATTAATTGGAAATCCAGACGTCTAGATCTAGCTAGAAGATCCGAGAGTGAGGACACCGACTTTGGTACTTATGGAGAAAATGGTGAATGGCACTAAAATGCCAAATAAACCACGTTAAATCACCAAATACCCACCTTACATCTCATCCCATATCATTTAATAATCCATATCTTACTATTATTGGCATAAAAACATTTTATTTATATGGATTTAAAATATATTTGAAACATTGAGAGACAGATAGATTAATAACTGAAAAACCATGGAAAGATACCATAAATGATGACCTACAAGGGGAACTGGTCTTAAATTCCAAGAGAAACTCCTCTGTATCAGTTATGATTCCATAGGGGACGTATCTAGAACATTTTTGAGGATGGATTCTTGAGTTAGGGATGATATGGAGAAAAAATGAGGGCTACAAAATACCCATGAAAAGGATTCTATATTTTGGGGTATTGTTTTCAAACTGTTCGTGGTCTATAACATGTTTGCCAAAAATAGTGTGCTAACCATTTTGTACCCTTTACCTCATAGAGAATATCTCACAATTTGGATGCATTGTAAGACAAACAATATTCTAACTATGTAAAATCTCAGTATCCTAATTTTCATGCATTCTCTATTGTAAAAACACGATATTGGAAAACTGTGTGCTTGCCTATAAACCTTAACCATATCCCCCATATCACTATGCACATTTTCCTATAGTATTTGAATGGATTCCACCAAATGCACTCAAACTCTACACCTACAATGAAATCCCAAAATACATTTCCAATGTTCCATGAAACCCCCAAACATAACCCAGTCATTTTATATATGTAAAAATAATTATGAAATATTTAATTACATGAACTAATGGTGAAACATTTTCCCCACCATTTCCCATAATGTCCCTATAAAGTAGAAACCATCATTTCTCTAAAAGTGTTTTTAAAATTTCAATTTTATTTACATTCACTCATTCCAATGTATCTTCTAGAACATGACCATGTTTCCAAAAAACCTATTCTAGGATGATTATTTTCCACAAATGACATTCAATCTTGTATCCTCAATCATCCCGGAAACAATCACTAAATAAGTATCTGACTCAAGGTCTTCATGATCCAATAAAATTACTTGTTTAAGATTAGTCGGATACTTTTTAAATTGTGATACAAGAAACTTATTATACACCTCAATGATTGAAGGTGTAAATTCTAATTGATATTCCACATTAACATCCTATTCATGTATCCCAAAAGGGCTGATGTATTGAGGAGATAACATGACCTCATTTCCTAAATGATGATTTATAAAACCTTGATTGTTCATAAAAAATTCCATGACCACTCCCCTAAAATGAAGATGACCATCAATGATGATCTATATACAATTTATAATGACTATGTTCCATATCCATATATTTTCTACTAAATTAACTAATCTTCATTATCTTATAGACATGGCTCGACCCTACCAATGAAGTCCTACTTTTTTACACATTCAAAAATGGAGAATGATATGGAATCCCAAACATTTTAAAAAATATCCACATATATACAGGGTTGATTTTTTTTGTTATTTGATAACTCCAACAATTGTACATGATCCTCCCATGATCTATTAAAAAACTATTACAGAATCCTAAGACATGATATGAAAACATTGTATAAATGTTTTTTGTTTATGATGTGTCATAAAATGTTACTCTGTACTCATAGTTAGTTGTGTCCAAATTGATTTATATATGGATTTACAGAAATTATATGTAACACTAAAATCTCTATTCCCTACAATCAATACTAGTACACTGTGGATAATTACCACATCATATATATAGATGTTCTAAATGACCTATATAGTATTATATTCATGATGATGTATGAAATTAGGCAAAATTGTGAGATGATCCAATATTAACCATATAGAATCAGGTTCTAGAAATCAACGTCAGTGACCTGTTAGAAAATCCATAAATATTTGTTCCCATTTTACAAACAGGAATTGGTAACGAATTCATCATACTTGTTGTTCAGTGATTCTCTACCATAATGTGATGATAATTTATAACTATCGAAATGAACTCATCCACTCGTCCTTTCACACATCCCCACCAAAACTATTCGTTCAACACCATATATATATTCAGTATTACATGATTAACAACCCCTCGTGAATGGTTTTATGTAGGAAGATGATTTTCATTTGAAGACATATGTTTCACTATCTGACCAAAAAACCAGAAAACTAAATATCCATACAATTTAAATACCTCAATTTAATCCACACCATTTTATAAACATCATTGAAACAAATTTTTAATCTAATTCTTGTTTCTATTTATCAATATCCAACAAATATCAAAAAAACAAAAACTAGAAATAAAACAAAAACATCAACCCGGTCTACACAATCCATTTTTTCAGCTAGGAATGGCATCAACTGGCACTCATCTGAAGTGTCATTTTAAAAAATTACAAATAATTTATTCTTAATAAATCTTCAACATTATTTCATTTTCCAGGTGTTTAATACAAGTCAATGTAAAACACTTATAGAATATCCATCCATATAATTTTTCATTGGTACAAATTCGTTTTTTCAGAAAATATGTTTCAATAAATTATATTCTATAAACCCAAAATGTTTTTTCATGAAATTGGTAATGTTTCCATTTTCTCAAGTAGGAACTAAAATAGATAACTCTAAATGATGTGTATGGTATATATTATCAAACAACTATAACTATCATGTGGGGTAGGAATCCACATGATTTCCCATCAAAAAATATAAACCAACCCTTATCCTATAGCATCATAATGAAACATGTGACCTTATACTAATTCTAGAAATACAATGACATGTGTTAATGTAAGGTGAAGTTTATTCCCTTGAAAATACTTATAACATTCCTAACTCTCTAGTAATATAAAGTGATTCCATATCAAATATACCATAGGTGAGTCTATTCAGGGAATATCATGAACAATGTTTTAGCTATAACCTACTATTCAAAGGGAAATGCATATCTTAAAGTAATTTTTCTGGTGGTATCTTATAGATAACTATCTCAATATATTCAGGATCAATATAAACTCTATTTTCAATGATTACATGACCATGTAAAAGTACCTGTTTTATAAAAAAAATATCACTTTGATGGTTTGAAATATAACTGAGGGTCCCAAATGATTCCGAATAGTATTTCCAAGTGTTTCATATGACAAACCCTTTTCCTTGAATAAACCATTATGCCATCTAAAAATATCACCATAAGAGAATGCATATACGTTTGATATATCAAATTCATCAATTCTAGAATGACAGATTGTACATTCATAAGGCCGAGAGTCATTGATACATATTATTAATGTCCACATCTACTCTAGAAAGCTGTCATTTGAATATTCTATTTTTAAACATGAAATTGTAAATATTTTGGTCAAAATTCAATTTTTTAGAATAAATGTCACTCTCTCAATTTATATAATTTGTCATCAATGCGTGGTAGTGGATAAAAATTCATTATTGTGACTTTTTAAGCATACAAAACCACTCATACCTGAAGTGTTTTACATATATTTTAATCAAAAAAGACATGTGCTACATGAAGAGAGATGATAGTCCAAATGATACTATTGCATTCTAGTTCAGGTAACTACACATTCAACTACATTAATTTTGTTTTTTCCATCCTATAAGAGGGAAGGAAAATATTCCTGGCCCCCAAAAGTTGAGCAACTCTAAATACTAAATTTTTAGTGGTGAAAAATCCCACACAATAATTGTGTAAATAAACTAAATACTAATTAAAAAATAATTTAAAATTGTTATCCTTGATCTGTTCAATCGATTACAAAGTCAAATCCACCAAATTTTATGTTATCATTCTAACTTATGGTGCTAAAAAGACAATTACACCAACCATTAAATTAATATCCCGTATAAATATATTCTGAATTCCATCCTTAGTCAAGAAACTAACTATTTGTGTATAATTGTAAATGTTACCCTTGAAAAGTTTCATGTAATCCTTACCCAGGATTATATCATAGAAATACATTTCAATAAATGAGAATTCCAATATCATCTCAGCTCTACCAATCATTATAAAACATTCTTTACCCACAAATTCTTTTCATTCTATTTGACAAAGAAGATTTGTATGTTTCAACAAATAAGGTATCGTATCAACAATCAAAAACAACATATCAATAGTATAATAATAAATAATGGAAGTGGATTAACCACTTCCAAAATGAGATTACCTAAGTGTGGAATTTGAAATAATCATACCTCTTACATATTCCATGAATCTCCATGGATAAGACTCTTTAGCAGATGATACATATTATTATTCCATCATAAAATCAATTTATATGTTATCATTGAAACCCCATAACTCTACTAGAGACCAATCAAAGGAGCATTGTGACAATAGTACTATGGATTCCCCCATAATGTTCCAATTATGGATTGTTATAGGTTGTTTTGTACACACTCTCTTTATGTGACTCAAAGATCCTCATTGGAAACATTATGGATTTATATTAGGTGTTAGAGAATATTCATCAACCCATATATGTTATTCTAATTTATGATCTGACCTTTTAAATATGTTACCCTCATCTACATTCTCTTAGAATTAGATTTACCACCTTACCCAACAGGTATTGACATACATTCTCAACCCATAGATCATGTGATATATAAATATATAATATCCACTCATTAAACAATCTCTATGTTATTTGATCAATATGTCACGCATATCTTCAAAATACAATCCATCCATAACGTTGATTTAAAAATGAATTCCTTTAATAACACACTAGTAGCATCTTATGGATCAATGAAGATTAAACTCATAAATAAATATAAAAAATCAATTACTGTGAGGATATCTAGATTCAATATAAAGAAATACATCATTCAAAAAATCTTCAACATGTGAGTATAGAATTTTAAATTGAAAAATTCTCAAAAATACTACCATGAAATTCTTTGGTCAATTTTTCTAAAACATCTAAATCCCGCAATTTTAATGAATGATCTTTGGGAATATATTTCACAAACATCACTTCTATGCTATGATGGTGTTCTGAAGAAGTGAAATATTTTATTCATGATATTCTACCTTATCCTTGTCTTTTTTTGTTCCAAACCACAACGAATTATGTGTGGATTCTACTTATGATATTGGATTGAATGATCAACATGACTTTTTTTTATCTTTCTAATTACCTCTATCCATCACTAGAAAATCATGCACTATACACTAAACAAAATATCGGTTCACCTATGGATCAAGTGAAACAACATTCATGGAACCTTATTCCAGTTGATTTGAATGATTCCTATTGGGTGGCATTTTCTATACATATAATGAACACCATAATCCCACTTTCTTTAAATTGAAGGATTAAAAATGTCAAATTATAACACATTAATGTATCATAAAATTTTAATCAAAAATAAAACATTTTTATATTCAACAATTCTTGAAAATCATTACATAATTTTGAAAATAATATTTTTAATATTATGCTTTTCATTCCATTTGAAAATATAAAATTTGAAAACTGCTTTAAAATTTTTTTTGAAATGAAAACATTTTTTCCAAATAATATATAATTACTAAAAATGATAGATTCACTCATAGTGGTATGTAATTTATAAAATGGATTTCATTCTCGTCTCATTGGATAAACCCATGAAAATTATATTTAATGTCATCTAGGTTTCTTCAATACACTTATGTACCCAACACCTAGGTAACATGATGTTCTATATTAAATGGATAACTACTTATTTTTATTCTATATATTTAACATCACTACAATTAAATAGATTTATACTATCCCAACATATGTATGAAACCATAATGACTTTTAAAATGAATCATGTAAACAAAACAAGACAAATAAATAAAACTACATGATGCATGATAAAAATATAAAAACTCATAAGAATACCATTAAAATAAAAACCATCAATAAAAGTACCACCGTTGAAGTCAAATATCATTAATATATATAGTGGATGTCATTACTAACAAATCATACGGTCTCCGAAGACATATCTCAATAAATATAAACATTCTACATGTTTCAATCCCACAAAATAATAGACGTATTAATCAGAACCACTAAAGAAGTGCGAAAATTTTCCTTTTTATTTGTCATGATAAATGATAATAGAAAAAGATCCAATGCAACAATGTAAGGGGGAGAAATGAAACATAGTTGGCTTTCCGAAAAATAATTTTATACACACATCGCTGTAATAGAATGTATAATAACATTTATATAAAATAATTTATATAAACCAATTTAATATATTTTATACCAAAGACATTCTATAAAATAAAAAAAAGTTTTCAATAATAAAATTGTTTCCTTGGAATAGAAAAATATACAATAAATCATTTCACATTTTCCATTTTGGTATAACACATTTCATTTAACGTAATAACACACACAAACACATACTTAATCATACAACCATGCAACCTCGGAGTTACCATTTGATATACACTTCCCCATTGATGGATGTACAAAAAAAATATTTTTTGTCCCCTCCCATACATACGTCACCATTTAATATAACCACAATTCAACGCATAATTTTAAAATCCAATTCAACCATTTCAATAAAATCACACCACTATTGTGAACAAAATAAATAAATAATTTATATAAAATTTAATTAAATTAAAAAACTTTACCAAAAAAGTTCAAATAAAAACAATATTTTATTAATAAAAATATTCCATGCATCAAAACCAAATTAAAAATGTAAAATAATCATTTAAAAATAAATTTACCATTTTAATTTTTTGTTAAAATACCCAATTTCTTCAATTCCATAAACTACCACCAAGTTAGGTTACTATCAATAATTTCACTATCATTTTATAATAAATATCAAGAAAAAATATAAATTTTATATAAATCATTCTAGTTATAGTATGTGGAATCAATATTGAATCCATCTACCGATATATTTATGCTGAAAATGAATAACAAAACTAAAATTCCAACAAAACTGGGTTGAATCACGAAAAACCCAACTAAGGACTCTTACCCTATGGTTAACTTATCCAAGTATGATCAAGATGATCATAAATAACAATATATCTATTATATTGTAATATATCTAGGAAATCAAGAGATATAGAGGGATGCATATCTAAGAAAACCCATGAAAAATATTAAAGAATAAGTACATACTAAGTGAATCACACTTCAATGCACCAAATCGCTTCCAATTTACATATGAATCATTAGTTTAGGCCATAAAACTCATTGGTAGAAAAGAATATCGAGTACGGGTTGATTTTAAGAAATGAAGTGGGTTTACAACTTAATAAATAACCACATCCACAAGATTATGACTTTATTAAAAAATCGTGCATTAGTAGTCGTACAGTTTGGGAAAAAACTATTTTTTAACCATGCACTAGCAATTTCATCAAGGTGGACCTTGCACGATTTTCCCTAATAGGTATACAAGATGTGAAACAATTTTAAAAAAACACATTCCATCATTTCCTAGTTTCACATTGAATGCTGCACTGTTAGAAAAAACCATGCACCTACCCAGGAACCTTCCCCTATGCCCCTATCTCATTGTTCATAGTTTCTTATATGAGTTTCATAGTTTTAGGTAATAGTGATCAAACTTTTATCCTATAGAAAATACTCAAAAACATTCTATATTATTTAAAAACCCTCCCAATCATCACCGAAATTCATTATATTAATAATAATTATAATTAATGTGTCACTTATATGAAAATGAGCATCCTAAAACAATGAATTTTCACTAAAAGAAATTGTACATTTTATATTATTTTTTAAAAAATTGTAACTTATTTATCATAATAGGACATAATATATATTTTTATTAACAGTTTCATATGTAATACATTCTTTAAATTTATAGAGAAAAATATTTTATAAATATTATCTATAAGATGTTTATATAAAAATAATAAACATTATTTCTTAAAAAATAAAAATTATAAGTTATTTTTTATGAAGTTATTGTGCTTATTCTTGTTGAGATTCTTTAAAAAAACATCACATAGTATATACCTTATTTTCTAGTAAAACCAGAACATTAAATTACCAGAATTAATTCATTAATAATTTCTCTAAAATATATTTCCATTGGGAATTTTTTTCAATACATTTTCTAAAATATTACCATCTATTTTCATAGTTTATTTTCCTCCTGTGATGATTATAGATATTTTATTTTTCATTTAATAATTTCTTTCATCAAATATTCATGTATTATTATATCAATTAATATTTTAATAAATCTAATATTTAGTTTTATTAATCATCAAGAGTTTGATTTTTTTATATTTTGAGAAAAAAATATCATTTTTTATCTTTATTTGGACATATTTCAATACTATTGGACGTTTATGGAAACATAATATTTTATATTTTTGAACTATATAATGAATCAATAGATCACCAAATTAAACTGCATATTATTTTTATTGGCTATCACACTTCAATGTGTTTTCACTCTTATTATTTTTCATTCTTTTCGCCTGTTGGATTCATGTTTATTTGACCAAGAATCTGAAGGACAAGCTACAAAATCCTTGAATCATTGAGGTATCTTGATGAGAAACCACATCATTTTCATTATATGAATTGGAAGGAATGTATCATATCCTTTTTGAACAAAAATATTAGTTTCTATATGGTTTTCATATTTTCAAATTATCGTAAATTGAGTCATATAAACTCAGAGGGTACCCTAGATCTATATATTGTATTTTTATTTCAAAAATAGAATGAAAAATATCACAAGTTATTCTAAAATATATTTAATCTATTAATGATATATCTCTGAATATAATATTTTTCTCTATCTATGTATTTATGAAAAGTTTTTAGTGTAACTCATGGTGCTAAAAATGATTATCAATGAAGTAATTATTACCATGAAAAGTACTTCTTAATTTAGGGAAGACACAATAAAATGTAAAACATGTAGTTTTTCATTCCTTGAATATGTTTTCTAATAATAAAAGAATTATGTGATATGTTTGAAGACAAAAGAATATATTTTATTATTATAAGGAAAACCTCTTGAAAACCCCCATGAATTAGAAGGAATGAGGAAAAATATTAAAAAGAATCCATTTAATCATTTCTTAAAAGAAAGGGTAAAAACCATACTATAAACCTTAATTTGTTTTGGATACTTTTTTTCTTTGGTTTCAAATGAAAAATAATTATAGAATCGCAATGGAAATGAGAAGAAAATGTGTCATGATAAAAAATAAATAAAATATTTCCAAATAAATACCATTGGGAATTGATAATTTTTTTCCAAAAATTGATGTTTAAACTATTAAAAAAGTTCCTAAAACCATTCATCATCTATCTAATAATCTAAATGAAAAAACAGCTTCTGTTCCAATTCAATAATCTATCTATTAAAAATGAAATGGTAAATATATTATTATTGTTTAAATTATTGGAATGAATATTTATAAAGAGAAATTTCTTCTAACATAAAAATATTGAAAAAATAATAAGTGAAATTTGAAAAGAATGTAATCTTTATAAAAATTTAATATGACCTATATACTAAAGTTATGTGTGATGATTCCCAACATTTCCCATCTTCTTAATCTAAAAATTAATTTTGTCTTACTATTTGAGATAATCATTTATCCTAAATTGTAATAATTTGCAATGTCGAACAATATCATTAGAAATGTATAACTATAATGAAGAAGTTAATGTTATGGGTCTTTCTCAAACTCCTACTGTTGAATTAAAATAGGAAATTCCATCTTGGCTAAAATATATTTCAATGTCAATGGTTTCATGTGACAGTAAGGAATATTCTCCAAGAACAAGTATAATGAGAATGAATTTTAAAATTTAATGTTCTAAAGAATTTTTTAAAAGGTTTAATGGAAAAATTAAAATAATTAAGGATATAAAAACATGGAGAAAGTATATCCCGATAAATTTTCATTTATTTGGAATCAAATGATCCATAAAAAATAAGTCTGTTATAATTATCTAGAATGAGATTTATTTTAATGTTATTAAACAAAAATACAATGTGGAGTGATGAAAAAAAGTCACATTATATGGATAAATCACATAAAAATAGATATTTTGTTCTTCAATGAACATGTATATAGAATTTATAAAGTAAAAAAGTATGATTCAATGATTGTAAGAAGTATCAAGTCAGTTTATTTTGTGGAAGGTCATGATATTTTTATTATCTCAAATCTATCATTGTTCCAAAATATTTAGAGAGTATAATGTAAGGGGAAATATATAATTTTTATAAGGATATAATATAAATTAGATGAAAAGTATTTTATAAAGATATGTTGAATAAGAATGATATTAAGAATAAAACAACATTAGAATATGTTGTTGAAAAAATTATGAATTTTTTTTCCAAATCATAAAAATATTCAGATGATGTTATGAAAATGAATTAAATAATAAATAATGATGCAAATAATAATTTATTTTTTTTATATTATTTAATATTATATAAGAAACCAAAATAATTTTTTTTGGATATATGTGTTTATGGATATATTTGTAAATTTGTTTATAAATTGATCTCCAACATCATTGGGTAAATATCATTGATCAAATTTCAGGCAAAATTCCTTCATATATATATATAATAATGTTTATTTACACATCAATTGTTATATATTTTTTTACCTTAAAATATTAGGTATCACTTTCAAACTCTTATAAATATTTTTTATAAAATAAAATGGTGAGGAAGGAGATAAAATCTAAACATAGAAATGTATGGGATGAAATAAAAATTCTAACGTTTTTTTAATAATGGATATTACTTTATGAAAAAAATGAGGACATGGAGAAGGGGGGTAATGATTTATCTTTTCATGAATAATGATACATATCTAGAAATTAATAATATAATGGTGAGTATGTTTTTTGAATGTTCAACATTACTTTCACTTTTTAATATTGTTTTTATTTAAAAATGGGGTGATACATTTTATTTTAAAGGAAACTATAAATAGATTCTTACATCCCTTTTTAAAATGAAAAATCTCTTCATTATATAATAATAGATTTCTCAATGTATCGTCTCCAATGATATTATGTTGTTTATATAGGAAATTTAGTTATTTTTTAGTATGTATAATTTCTTTTCTAATGGAAAGATATTTATTAATTATTTCTCGATGCTGAATATATTACTAGACTTCCTTAAATTATGTATATATATCACCTTTTTGATAATGATATCTCAAAAAGTGATGTGTTAAATCAATATTATTTGTCAATGAATGTGAACCATTATATTTTGAGATGTTAATAGAACTTGTGTTGTCACGGTTTATACGTACATCCCTGAATTGAAATCTATAATCTAGTAATGTGTGTTTTTTCCACATGATTTGTGCACATCAACTGCTAGAACCTATGTATTCAGCTTTTGTAGTAGACAATACAGCATATTTTTGGTTCATACTACACCATGATCTATAGAGTTGCCTAAATAGTGACATGTTCCATAGGTGATTTTATATATAACCTACAACCACTGAAGTCGGCATCAGAATAAATAACTAATTATAATTATTGTCCTATAGGATAGAATAATCGAAGATTGGGTGTATGATTGAGGTATTTGAAAATTCTTCTCAATTCATTTAAAAGTTATTCCTTAGTATATTCTTGAAAAGGATCTCACATACAAACACTAAATGTAATTTAAGGTCGACTAGCAGTTAATTAGACTAAACTTCCAATAATTCGTCTATATGTGGTTTGATCAACGGATATTCCATCTTTATAAAGATCTAACTTACAAGTGTTACTCATGGGAGTTTTACTACATATAGTGATATCTAATCCAAAATGATTTAGAATATATCTAGTATTTTTACTTTGAGTTAATGTAATAACATCATTATTTTAAAATATTTGAAATCTGAGCAAGAATATTAGCTCACCCATTAAATTCATTTCAAATACATTTTACATCATTTTAGAAAACTCTAAATTGAAATAATATTTTAAAGATAAAAAAATAATGACTTCTACCTAGATTTTAACACCAATAAATCCATTAGAAATTCAATTTATTAAAAGATTAGGATTGACTATTTTTTTTGTATAAAATTTGGAAAAAATAAAAGTACTTAATCTATCATACCAGGCTCTTGGAGCTTGTTTTAGACAATATAATGATTTTGATAATTTAAAAATATGATTTGGAAAATGGTGTTTTGTAAAACTAGGGGTTTCTAAACAAATAAATCCTCAAAAATATACAAATTTAAGAGTGGCCTCTTAACATCCATTTTATATAGTATGTAATTCAGATAAGCAGCATAATCAAGCATGATTCTGATGGCTTCATGTCTTGCTACTGTTGAAAATGTCTCCTCATAGTCAATTCCTTCTTCTTAATTATATCCTTGTGCAAAAAATCTAGCCTTGTCTCTTACTATGTTACTATCTTCATTTACCTTATTTCTAAACAGTCATTTAGTGCCTATAGTGAATATGTCCTTAGGTCTTTTAACAAGTTTCCAAGCATTTTTCCTTTCAAAGTTATTAAATTCTTCATGCATAGCCATCACCCAAAATTCAACAATGATAGCATCATTAGTATTTTTAGGTTCAAGTTGTGACAATAAGAATTGATTTTCATGGTAAATTATAAGATAAGGGAATGTTTGAGTTCCTTTGTCTAGATCTCATACAACAGATTCTAAGGGATGATTTTTAAAAGTTCTAATAGCTCTAGTTAAAGAGGTTCTAGTGATTATAGGTTCATCAGCAGATTTATGTTCTAAGGAATTTTCATAACTGGATGTTTTGACTGATTCTATCAAAATCTAGCTCAAGGATTTTGGATTAATGTTTAGATTCAATAGATCATCCTCCATGTTCTCTAGAATGGTTTTTGGCTCATGTGGATCTGTTTCATCAAATTTAACAAGGACAGATTCATCAACACATTTAGTTTTTTTATTGAATAATCTATAGGCTTTAATAAGCATGGAATATCCTAAAAAGATACCTTCATCTATTTTGGATGCAAATTTTTCATGATTTTCCATAGTATAAAGGTTATAGACGTTGCAAAAAAAACTCGGAATTAGATAACCTTGGGTTTTTGATTTTTCCATTACTCAAAAGGAGTTCATTAAGAATAGGTCTTATCAACACTCTATTGATTATGTAGCATGTTGTATTGAATGCTTCAGCACAAAAATTATTTGGCAGGTCATATTCACTAAGCATTGTTCTAGCAATTTTTCCAGGGTTCTTTTTCTACTCTCTACAACTCCATTTTGATGAGGTTTTCTGAGGGTAGAGAAATTTTGATTATAACCATTTTGTGATGAAAATGACTCAAAATCTTGATTTTCAACCTCACGACCATGATCACTTCTTAAGGATTTAATTCTATGTCCACTATAATACACTAAAAACATGGCATATTAAGCAAAATAAGAGCAAGCATCACCCTTTTAATCCATAAAGAAGTCTATATATATATATATAAAAGTCATTTACAATAACATAATAATAATACTTCCCATTTAAACTAGAATTCTTAGATTTTCCAAAGAAATCCATGTGAACTAGTTCGATTGGTTGAGAAGTTGACACTTGTTTATTTGTTTTGAAGGAAACATTTTGTTGTTTTCTCTTTTGATAGGGATTACATACATTGTCATTTGGAAACTCTAGTTTGGGTAAGTCATTAACTAAGATTTTTCTAGTTAGCTTTATAAGGGAGTGAACATTACAATGTCTTAGTCACGTATTCCAGATCCAAGACTCTTTTTGAAATACACTTAAGCCTGAAGAATTTTGAGATGCTAAGGAATATATGTTAACAGAGTAAAAATTTTCATTTAGTAATGAAGAAAATAATTATTATTATTTAGAGTCAATGGAATTGCAATAATAATCTTCAAATATAACATGAAATATATAATCACATAACTATGAGATACTAAGATGATTGTATTTTAATCCATCAACAAAGAGTTCTTTTGAAATCAATACTGAATTAGAGTTACCTATTTGGTCGAGGCCAATAATCATTACATTGGAATTTTCACCAAATGTGACATTTCCTTCACCTATTTTGATTAGTTTATTGAAGAATGAGTAGTCTCCTGTCATGTTCCTTGAACATCCATTGTCCCAGTACAATTGACTTTTTATGGAACTCCTTAAGTATCTTTCCTTTAAAATGATTAAGAAAAAATAGATTTTAGTAACCATAGTCGTCTGTGTCCAATAATATTAGTAATATGTACTTTGGGAACCAATATCTATCTCATAGGATTCTTATAAAAAATAATAATTGTTTTTGAAAAATAAAATCAATTTGGTCTTGAATAATTGGAAACAGTAGATACTGTATCATGACATTAATTAGAAGATTTTTTTCTCGAATTGGAAGTAAAAATTTATGTCCTAGATTTAGAATCAAACATTGTTAATCCTTTGTTTCGTTTTCAATGTTGATAACCAATTATAATGTTATATTTAGGGGAGATTTTTTTCCTAGTATTTGAGTAAGGGTATTTTCCCAATGGTAATTTTTTCTAGGCTATTCTTCATTTGCTCATTATAACATTTTAACTCGTTATTCTCTTTTAGCAGTTGGGCATTTTTCTCATTTTCAGTTGTGTGTTCAGATTTAATAGTCACAGTAAGAACATGCAGTTTCTTCAATGATTTATATGTGTCTTTTGGATAATTTCATACTTCTTCAATATTGTAATAGTATTTTAACATTTCATCACTAGACATTTTTTCAGAGTAACTCTCAATTTCAGAATAGTAAGAATTATGTACATGATAGTCCAATGTTACCTTAAATTTGTTTTTATTAAAACACATATTGTCTTTGATATGATATTCGTAAGGTGATTTTTCTGAGTCTCTTGAACTGTCCTCAGAGTTAATCCATGTTACTTTAATTTCCTTTTTATACTTCCTATCGATTTCCTAATATCTCTTTTTGTACATGAGATTTGGACAGTCTGCCTTGATATTTCCCTTACAATTATTTTCATAGAAGACAATTTCATTAGTCATGTCACGTTTTATCTATTCCTTTTTCATACTATTTTTTTTTGTATTTTCCCTTGAAGGATGGATTTCAAAAAAAATTATTCTTCTGGTAAAATATTTTGAATCTTCTAGATAGTTGAGCCATCTCCTCTTCACTAATGGGTGATGACTGTTCACTACTAGAAATTTCTACCGAAGCACCATATTTCCAATGGTCTTTATGTTTAAGGGTGGTGGTTTTAAATGAAATGGATTTTATTTTTGGTTCATCCTCCTCCTGCTGGTTGACATTCATCTCTTATTCATACATCATTAGTTTCCCAATGAGTTATTTTACTGGTAGCTTGTTGATGTTGCATGATTATCTAATAGAGAAAGAGGATTAACTCCATCAATCAGACAGTCATCTGATAATTCCCATGACCTGTTCCTTGGTAGTGACTTCTCATCCAAGAGAGATCATTGTGTTGACAATGTTTTTAAACCTAAAATACATGTCATGAATAGACTCATCAGGTCTCATTTTAAAATTATCATATTATCTAGTATTAGTATTAAGTAACATTTCTTTTATACTATATGTTCCTTCATGTGAGAATGATAGGTTATTCCAATTCACATGGGCAGTTTTAAAAGAAAAAATTCTATTGAATTACACATCTCCTAACGAGTAGTATAAATAATTCAAAGATTTACTATTTTTATTGTAGGTGGTTTTGGTAGGTTCATCCCATGTGATTCTATCAGAAGTAGGAATCATATATTTATCTTTAATTGATGAAAAAATTTCAAATATCAAACTCTTTAAATGAATTTTCATTTATATTTTCCATAGAGCATAGTTGGTTTCAATAAAGAATGGTGCTTTGTTGGTTTCAAAACCATCCAATCTATTTTCCATAATAATAGGAGAGGTTTAAAGAGGAGTAAATTTAGAATTTACCAAAATTTAATGATCTTTAATGTACAATTACAATCACAATTGAATAAGATTAAACAGATTCATAATAAACGATATTTTGATTCAAAATGATAGTTGGAGTAGAATACTCATGAGGGGGGTTAATTGAGTATTTATAAAGAATTTCTATTTAAAAATGTGTTCTTATAAAAATTTCACCTTTAAGTTAAATAAATCCCATTTAATCAATGTAATACAGTTATAAATATTTTACTATTTTAAAAACATCTTAGAAGATTTATTATTTCTCAGTAATAATAATATTTATTAATATTACTTTTGAAAAAATTATATTTAGAAAAATAAATTATATATTTTTTCCAAGATTAACAATCAATCTAGTTTTAGTGACTTCCTAAGTATATTATAGAGAATTAAAAAAGTGAAAACTAAAGTAAGAAACACAACAGATATACAAAAAGTGGTTCATTCTCAAGACGAGACCTAATCCACTCCAGTTGGTGATCACCTGCCACCATGTAGTATTTATAAATAAACATGATCCACACCCTGGATTGGGGTTAAACAATAGTACACAAGATTATCCAGGTTGCAGAAGGGCCTAATTAATAGTTCTTCATGGGTACAAACTACCAGGACACACAAGGACCTTTTACACACTTATCTGTGGTCATACACAAGAGTTATATAATTTTTTAGTAATGATATACTGTATCATTCAGTTAGAAGTAGGAGATATAGTGTGTTATTATTTAGAAACAAACACTACTCAAAAGTTAAAAAAAAAGTTACACAATAGAGCCGAAATACTGTGATATGTTAAGAAGTTCTATGAGTGTTAGTATTTACAGCTATGGACTTCTAAGATGAGGCAGATGCATGACTCAACTCCTCGTATGGAAAACTGAGAGTCACAAGTTAGATATATCCATATTGTGTTTTTCATAGTGTCCTACTATGAAAACATTATCACTTGATTCTAGTATACTTTGTGTGTTCATCAGCTGAATCAGGTAGCATGATCCAATTCTAAAAAAATTAATCTGTTATTACAATCACGCCCACCAGCTTGTACTTTTGTGTTTTTTTCCTACCAGATTTTCCACAATTTGTTTCTGGGCCAGAAAACTCTTTTTATCTTAGAGTTCATGTGTTGGATCCAACTGGTTTCATGTATTCTTTACCTCGTACATCATATTGTTCGATGATATGTCTACAAAGAAACATAAATTATATCAGTGCATTAAAATCATCAAATATGACCGTAATAGATAAAACTAAAAGAAAAAAAAATATTTTAGGAAGTAGTGACACAATATGTAATGGAAATGGAGTCTCCTTCTCACGATGTCTAGATTAGTCACATTGTCTCATGGTCATAGTGACTCATGGTAACATGTCTTATGGTCATGATGTCTCATTAATGGTGTCTTGTTCACGGTGTCTGGATATTCATTGTGTCTGCTTTATGGTGTCTGGATATTCACGGTGTCTCATGGTCATGGTGTCTTCTTGTTAACAATGTCTTATTCTCACTCTTTCTGATCCATCACGATGTCTGATTGTCACGGTGTCCCATCCATCAATGTGTCTGATTATTATAGTCTCTGATTCTTCATGGTGACTGATTTACATTTCCAAAAAGACTTAAACAGTGGTATAATGACAGTGTCTCAGAATTTTCTAAATAATTGTATTCAGACATTAGCAGGGATGATCATAAAATGGAATATACTTTATCATTTGTTAAAGAGGTTATTATAAAATTAAATCAAGGATAAGAAAAAGTAATTAAATGGAATATAGAGCAATTTAGATATTGAATGGATCATCATACAACATGAGAATAATTTAACTATAATACACATAATTTGTTATAATTAATAGGATTTAACCTGGTTGAATATGATTTGTGATCATTAATAAAGGATTAGTCTATGAGGAATCCAACAAATATGATATTTATCTCATGGATATAATAAGTGAGATGATAATTTCTTACCTCAAATTTATTTTCAGGTGAAAATATTTTTACATCATGTTTAATGGTTTTTATCATGTTAATGACTAATACACTATCCATTATATTGTTTATTATATAAAATTTTATTTTTGTATGGCATATTATTCCCCCATATTACGCAATCATTCACTATTTTCACAATTTTGGGTTTTAATTTATTAGTTTATAGAGTATGGTTTTACGTATAATTTTTCTTCTACTTATTTATATTCTGATTTCATAATATCATGAATTTAAAACATGATTTCATTATAATACTTATTAATTATATAATTGTTTTTATAAATCCATATTTTTTATATAAGTAATGAAATGAACCATTCATGGAGATGGTTGGTCGTAAAAATTCATGAACATTACATCCATTTTCATATTGTAGTGACAAGAATGAAAATTAAGTGATATATATTAAGATTAATATTATTCATAAATTATTATATTAATTTTATATATTTCATATATATTAATTAAAATGATCATGTATTCATTCCATGTATATAATGAATGAATCACATCAATCTGAGGAGGCGGTAGCCCAGACATCAAAAAATATTATTATTGTATCCTAAAAAATAGAAATACATAGATGTATGTGCTATATAAAAATTATAGAGGAAAAAATAAATAATAAATGTCACATATTTCAAATATATAAATAGTTTATCCATATTAATATCCAACCATGGATTGAGGTAAATGTTAAATTAATGACATTGTTTTGCGAGGCACAAGTTTTCATTTCACATAAATTTAATATTCATTAACCATTACATGGAGGGGAGTATAATTGAATGAATCAATATTAGATTAAAAATATATCAGTATTTTTTTGATAATGAGTAAATTATATAATCACGTAATATTATTATTTGATTGGATGAAGAATAATAATTGGACAAATGATTTTGTGGACGGGTGTTACATCTTATTTGGGAATCGTCTATTATTTTACACCAAATGGATTACGTGATTTTTATAATTGCAAGGGTGATACTTATAGAATTATGGGAGGGATTATAGGGAAAAATATTATTTATAATAAGTGTCTTGAGAGGTGTAAATATTTTAAAGGGGTTAATGACAGTTTATAGTGGATGTGGTATGGAATTCTATTAAATTTATGATAGGGGAATTACTTCAACATTATTGCAATTACATGTTTCACAAAAAAACAAAATTCAATAAAATTTAATATTGGGATGAAATTCTGAAATATAGAGGTTTTTGGTAAATTTTATTACACATTTTGGTCTATAAGTTTATTTTTTAGTTCTTTGGTAAGCTGAATTTTTCCTAATTGGTGTAAATAATTTTAATTAATTTCACTACTATTATTGATAGAAATAATTTAATGTTATTAGTTATTATAATGATGGATTACTGAAATTTTTGAATCTATTTTTCTAATTTATAATCATATATGTGGAAAAAAATAATTTAAATTTAATCACATCGATGCGACGACAAAGCGTGTTTAAAAAAATGTTCAAATGTTTGCTATGTTTTGATAACCAATTTTGAAGTGAACATGATTCCAATGTCCTAAATTGAATAAATTGAAGTAATATTGTTATAATTTGACTACAAATCCAATTTATTGTATAAATTAATTTTATTATTAATTTTTATGAAAACACTATTTTTAATTAAAATTCTGTACTTTTCATTATTCCTAAATATTTAACATCATATAAAAAGAACCAAAAATCTGCCTAAACTAGTTAATTATTTATATTTATTAAAAAAATAATATTATATTTTCATGTTAAATATATAATACCTTGAAATATTTTATTTAATGTAGTTTATTCATTAAATGACATATTATAGGCCTTTATTAAAAAATCTGTTTATTTGTGTAATACTGAATTTTTTCTTATCTGTTGACAATCAAATATGTTAGATTAATGTAACGAAATTTTATAGTAAAGTTAGATAAATATATTTAGAACCACTAATTAATATACTAGGCATGATCATGTTATATTAAATAATATATTTTTAATAATTGTTTTTTGTTTCGTAAAACATGGTCTTCAATGACACAAAAGTAATAAAAAAAGTCATTTTGTGCATGACTCTAGCTAACTCATTATTTCATTAATTTTAGTCAATAAACGAGTTTTAATTTATTTAAAATAGTAAATATTATATAAATTCATGTGATATTATATTTCCTTCATTTCTTACTATTTCATGTAAAACATGCTATCAAATACAATGTTTTTACATTATTTTACAGAAAAATAAAACATTCCCCATATTAATTAAATTATGTATTCACTAGATAAAATATATATTGGTAATTGATTGTTTTATATATTCTATGTTGAAATCACACATCAGTAGAAGGGTTAGAAAAATATCCACCAGGATCGAGAGAATGTAAGATTTGATGGTCATATGGACAAACATTTACAATGAAGTGAATGTAGGACACCATTGTTGGAAACTAATAATATTTATATTGAAGAAATGCATAAATATTTTAAAGGATTGATTGGGGTCAATAGTAACAAAAAAGTTAAAAATTAATGGATATTTTATGGTTTCAAGTCCATTAATCTATGATGATATAGAAAACTATCTGTTTAACCAAAATTCAGTTATTAGGTTAAAAAATCAATCAATTTCCTAATGTTGAGAAATTACATTACTACTTAATAATATTGGAAAATATATATGATTGATATATTTTAATATCATATGAAAAATAATTTCATTTTTTATTCCATGATCAAATTATAACTCTTCCCTTATAATATAAAATGGATATCCTAAAATTAGCATTAAATTTTCACGAACTAAAAAAACATTTAGAAAATTATAATTTGCATGAAAGAGTTAACTTCTGTTCGATTTGTCTCAAAAAATTATCCAATTACAAAAATGGTTATTTCATTATTCAATACACATATTAATTAACACTACAAGTTCATAATTAAAATTAATTCATCAATTTCATTAACTGAAAACAAATACATATTAACAAATTGATTTTGTAGGTTAGTGGTTGGCGGGAAACCATGATCATACTTCAGTCATGAGATCAAGCCCCACCTCCTTTATGGAAATAATAGGTTATCAATTAATTACAATTTTATCGATTTCTAAAAAATAATAATAAAATTTGAAAAATAAATATTTTGGACATCCTTGAAAAAATGTTAATAACTAAATAACATTTTAACTACGGTTCTCATTAGAAACACAATACTCAAAAAATGAATCCATTTGTTACCAGATATGTCCACCATTTCTATTTTTTTTATCCTTTATAATATGAAATTTACCAACACTCAAAACCGTACTTTGAAAATCTATTATCATACTGGAAAAACAATATAATCATATTTATGAAATCAAAAATCATGAAACCTTTTTATTCAAACTATGTGATGTCTATTTAATATAGTACATTCATTGCCATTATATATTATAATAATTTATAATGGTTTGTAATTAAAATGTGAATTATCTCATGAATATCCCTTGCGAGTATCAAATAGAGTGCATTAAATGCACATTTTCATGTACTGGGTCATGCATGAATCAAGCCCGATATAAATTTTCGAAGTTGTTACCCTAAGAAATATTTGATCTAGAACCATGTCCATTTGTTGTATCCAGAGATGGATATATTTCTATGAATACCCACATAATATATATCCTAAAAACATTATATTATATTGTTTTATACTTATCATCCAAGTATACATTCAGGTTATGTTCTATAATAATTTTTAATAAAGCATGTTCCCATGGTTTCTACTAAATTTGATATGATGCTATCTTTAGTGACCCAACCCTAGATATACTAGAGCGAGTGTCATGATAACACTATAATTTCAAATGATACATTTAAATCACATCACAATAGACCAAATAGTTTATTCTTCTTCTTGATATACATACATACATGAGCCTTTTCTATAAATGAATTCAATATTTACAACATAGTTATTTGGAGGATAATAACATTATTCTATCTAGTGTAACATAACATATCATTCATATTAAAATTCATCGAATCTGTGGTACTTACAATAAAATAAATTCAAAAAAAATTTATGTAATGACAATGTACATATGAATCAATAATTAATCAACTAGAATAGTTAATATTGAATTTTAATAACTAAAAAAATTCCATTAAATCAATAATCTGGGAGGTAGGTGCGTAGAAAATATGGGAAGGTAAATAATTGAAATCACATTCCATTTAATAAATGAAATGATAATTTCATGCATCCATATATAATATCATAGGGAAATATAGCATGGTTGATAATTAAAAAATATAAAAGAATGGAAATGATTAACTACCAAATGTCATGTATCTTGAATTTGATAACTATACATTCAAGATAAATCCTTATGGTAGTTTATGTATGCAGGTAGAAACCCATATATTCTTCTTAGAATCAAACATGATGTTTTGTCTAAAAATAATTTCATATCATCTGACTACCAATTCATCTAGTGTCTTGATTTAATAAGTCCACAACCCATAAGTCTTGCATTTAACATTTCCCAACCTGTGTATTTAGAGTCCAAAGGGTTCCCCCCATATCAAATTATTTATTTGATTAAAAAAATGTTTCTTTTGAAATTATTATATAGATTATGGGATATAATTTTTTAAATACATCTACAATCAATCTAAAAATTTTAAAAGATAAGAACATATGTGAAAAATATGTATATAAGAGGAAATAAACATATACATGATAAATTATAGGGATAATTGAAGAAAATTAAATGGTCAATGATCATATTAAATTTAATATTTAAAGGGGTTTGAAAGGAATCAAGGAAGTGAATTTCAATATTATCATTAGATGAATAAATGAAAAACATTACTACAAAATAACGATGATGGTATCAACAAATTATATCTCAATTGGTGTTTAAATAATGGGTTTTTATGGTTGAAAAATGAGAAACATTAAACATATAATTTAAATATATTCATTGGAAAAGTTTCATTTTTATTTTGAAGAACACTTTTAAATTTTCCATTTTTTGATATTATTTTTTAAAAGAAAATTCATCAAAACTAATCTTATACAGCTTCAATAAAATAATATTTGGAAAATTTAAATGTCCAATAGAAGGAAAATAAGTCATTTCTTTTGGATGGTAAAATGGATAGAAAATTTACCTTTTCAAAAAATGACTAGAATAATACTTTCAAAATACTTTTAAAAGATATATAGGGTAAAAATTTCATTAATAAAGTATTTTTTTACAGTTAAAATGGTTTTTCAAATCCTTTTTAGAGAACATGGTTTTTAGATGAAACATGTTCTCCCCCTAAAGAGTGAAATGAACTCGTGATTTCGTAAAAGAAATTTCTAAATTATTTTAAATAAAATATCATTGAAAAATGAAACTATTACATTAAAAAATCATGAATAAATATAGGATAATAAAACTAATGAGTATATTATAATATGATCTAATAATGTTTCTGAACAAAAATCAGGTGTAAAAAATACCGAAAAATGTGATTGTGAAGTAAACCCTAAAAACGACCGTAACATTGATGAAATAATCAATAAAATAATACATTATCTATGTCAAATTTAAATATTTATAATTTTTTAAATATAATAATATATATTAATTTTTTTTCATTGACAATATATGTATATTAATTACAACGAGGAGGTAATATAACAAAATGAAAAGTAATCAGGTTTTGAAATTCATTACCACTTAGATAACGTTAAACTGAAATCCACATAAAAGAGAAATTCAATATTGAACCAAATAATAACATGAATATAAAAACTTAAATATATAATATATAAAAAATTATTATAGATACATAACATAGAAGAAGTATGTGGTGAATATGATACTTATTTTGTGGATGCGAAAAGTGAGACAGAAATCCATTACCATGTTATTCCTTTTACTTGAACATAATTATATGTAATTCATAATGGTTTGAATAATTTAATTAACTTACCACATAATTATATGTAATCCATTAACAGTTTTTCATTATTTTTAAATATTTCTGGAGATAATTATCTAATTTTTCTAGTTTTTTTTGACTTGTTATTTTTTATTCATATGTAGATAATGATTTAAATATTTATAAAATTTAAAAAATTATTATAATTACCTTATATAATAATTTTATTTCTAACTATAATAATCCTTAATTTTCTGATAACAAATAAAATGTCAGTTCATGTAGACGCTATGTCGAACATAAACTATAACGCTAGTTCCATTTCATTTTCATATTAAAAATAATGAAAACTAAATAAAATATATATTTATTTTTATTATTATTAAATTATAATATTTACATCATAAATTTTATATATTTTTATTAAAACCATCCTTTATAAATTCCATTTATTGCGTGAATGAATCAAATTTCCTTTAGGGGTTTTTAGTCCACACTTCCTAAAATGATGATATTACATTCCACAAAAATGGAAAACAAAGAATTATGAATTATATAAAATTTATAGAAGAATAATTTCTTAATAGATATCATAAATATAATATATAAACATTAATTCTATCATAATTACCCACTATGGCTAGTGGTAATTTAAAAAAATAACAACATGGTTTGGTGAGGGCGTAGATCTATCTACACATAAACAATAGGTTCATTACCAATTTTATAGAATTTTGTATTTGAATGTAGAAACCATATTATAAAAATATCTATTTATATTGAAGATATAGAGTATATTATATATGAATTAAGTAATTATATTTTGGGGATTGGAGAATGAAAATAATTAAATGATCATAAAGAAGGATGTCAACTCTTATTCAGGTTTCTCCTTTTGGTTTATCCCAAATGTATTAATTTGTTTATTTTTTGTAAAATTTCATTATTATAGTATGGTTTATGTTTCTTATAAGCTATTTTTTAGATCGTGTATATATAAAAGTCGCATGGGAGGTGTGATAAAGTGGTAGGGGATAATTCTTTTTTATAGTGGAGAATGAGTGGAATTAATGTATATTAATTTAATAGAAATTTCATTGATTATTTTCAGATCTAAAGTGGCTAAAATAATGAAAAAATATTTATATGAGATATTAGGATATATATATATATAATATATTTTGGACATGTTTACTGTCCATTCTGGCACATAATTGTTTTGTTTAATCCATTGTGTAGCAAATGTTTCTGTTAATCATGATAATAATTTTTTATTACATACACTATTATTTTTTTTCCAAAATAGATTGAAAATATAAGATATTATAAATTAATCTAAATTAAAATATTGAATCTATTATTCCCAAATCATGTCACATAATAGGTGGGAATTAGTTTAAGTTTAATCTCATAGACTGGACAACAAAGCAGGTTATTAAAAAAATTGTTCAAATGTTTACTAAGTTTTCAGATGTAATTTCAATGGGAAATTGAATCCAATTACCAAAATTTTAATAAAAAAATTATTATAAATATTATTTAAATTTAAAAAATTATCAGTTATAACCTATATATAAAAATAAATAATAGTAAAAATAAATTTTTATTTAAAGTTCACTATTTTTCAAAATTAATAAAAATAATGAAACACCACATTAGAATTAAAAATAATCACAGAAACCAAATTTAATTATTCATATTTATTATTTATGTTTTATTTTATATTAATAAATTAATAAATTTATCATAAATTCTATTTAATATATTTTTACTTTTAAAATGTAAAAAAATTACCATTGTGGACATATCAATTATTGTGCATTTTATTGGGGTTTCTCTTATATTTTGACTAGAAAATATCTCTGATGCCTTTAAAATTACATAATTTGATATATAATAATATAATATTTTTCTGTAAAACCCTGTCTTATGTGTAATACATGTTTTCGATGAAATTAGTTGTTGTGTGGGGTAAATCTAAGTAATTATTGGTTCATTTCAAGATATATAATATAATAATAATTTTTTATGTTGGTAAATATATTTTAAGGTCGATAATATTATAATTTTTTATGCGCTTGGTATTGTTTATCATACACGCTATCAAATAAAATGTTATTACATTATAATTTCATGGAGTTAAAATATAAATAAAACATGAAAACTAAATTCCTATAATGAATGATTTATTCTATTTAGTAATTCAAATATACGTATAATATATATATAATAGTAAATTGTTAAAATGCATTCTAAACAATAACTCAATATTTAATATCTCATAAATTTCTATTTATTAATAAAAAAAATTCTGTTTCAAAATTTCTTATCTATTATTTTTTAAAATAGAATCCATATATCCTATTTTAAATTTAATAATATATTTGGAAATAATAATAACCATAAATGAATATGTAATACAGGGAGATAAAAAATGAATAATATGGCACACACTAATTTAAACACTATTGTCATTAATTCATCAATAATGATCTCTACTACATAAAATTATTATAAAGAAACAATAGCATCACAAATACATTGGAAAATATCAAGGGAGAAATAAATCCTTCATATGTAATATAGTGAGTGATAATGATTGTTATTTGTTGATTATATAAAATGTGTAATGTGAAGAGTGATTTTTAAGATCCTACAATTATATGAACATTTCTCAATTTGAACATTGGTCAATATCGAACATGGGAATTAGGACAATTTTTCATTACGAATATTTCAATTATTTTATATAAGGGGTAATGATGTGTACCATTGATTCAAGAAGGGATAATCAAAAATATTTACCACTAGAATAATTCCTTTTGGACACCCTCTATTAGAAAATGGGAGGGGGTTAAATCACATAGGTTTATCATTGTCTAAACCCATGTAGATAATCAAGAAGTAATTAATAGGAAGAATTTATTAAATTAGATGTTCATGTTTGTATATATCACGATTAAATCAATGTGATCTTTTCATCCTAAAGAAAGCACCACCATCAAAATCATTACACATAGGGAATATACCAGTGAAATAATTTGTTATATATCTCATTATAAAAACAATAGAGATATAATTTATATATAAATTAAATAATGGTTTATTAAATCACATTACAAATACATTATTAATAAATAAAATAAACTTGAATAAAAGTTAAATATTCTAATTTTTTAGATAAAAATTATAAATAAATATATTTTTTCAATGCAAAAAATTTAAAAGAAATGCACATTTATGAAAATAACAAGTATGTAACATAATATATATGAAAATGAAATATTCTTATAATATAGTATATAAATGATAATATAATTTTTTAAATATCATAAATAATGTTTATAAGGGCTATAAAGTCGATTATGTTATACAAATTATAATTTTTATATAAAAAACTATATCATGTCCAAAATTATGTTTTTAATATTAAAAATATTAAATATATAATGTATTTTTTTTTGAATAAAAAATAAAAAATTATTCGGAGATTAATTTTCGATAATTTTCATAGACATTTTAATTGTTTTGTAGAGCAATTTATATAAGATATATATATTTAATTGGAATAATGACATCAAATGAAATAATTATTTTTAAAAAAAATAAATAATTGGATTTCTCAAGAATAATTCTTTTTTCTCATTAAAAATAATGTATTTTAAAATTATTACACTTAATTTATAATCCTATAAATACCCCCAAAACCTAAAGTATGATTTATAATCTTTAATAAAATTATTAATGATCCTGAATTACTTACACATCATTAATTATTTTATTTTATGAATTTTTGTTCCTAAAAATATAAGAATAATGAATTCTCCATGGAAAAAACCCAAAGAAAAAACCGGCTGAAGTAAAATTATATTTCATTTTTTATATGATAGGTGTCCAAGATTTGTTTTTAAATTAATTAACAACACCTATGTCCTTCTATAAAATGGGGGTTATTATCCAAATCATATCAAATTATAGGACTTTTATCATGAAAATACTCTAATTTACTCTCACTATAGTCATTCTAATGAGTATTAATGTTTATAAAATCTATTCTAATAATTCTGGAAAGGATCCGCATAATTAAAGTTTTCATTCCCTCAACTTTTCAATTAATTTATTTTCATTAATTTTTGAATTTATATTTCCAATTATATTTACACATGTACATAGTTATCCATTAAATCCAAAATAATTAGAATCCACCTTCAAAATATTTTAATACACTTCCATGAAAAAAATACTACACTGATTACACATTCATAATTATGCATTGATTTTCCATGACATGTTTTTCTGAATACCCAACCATATTTTCAATTAGTAGTACTGACATTTATAAAATTATACATTATTTTTAGGGGGATCTCCATACCTAAATATAACATTACTTTCTCTTGTGGTAAAACAATTAATATTCCAACTCCTTAATATTAAAAAAATCATTATTTCCTATAATATATTGATAGTGTGCATTCCTATGATAATTGAAATATGTAGAAAACAGAAGTTATATCATATGAAGGATATGAACAGTTTATTATCAATTGTATTTTGTTAAGAAATAATATATATAGATGTCATGTTATGATACCCAGGAGAAATTAGTGGTAATATATTTTATGACATCTTAGTGATGGTCCTTGAGGAATTTATTATGAATGACACATTTTTATATTATTTCCACAAATACGATTTATGCCTAACATATTAATGATAATGTTATTATAATTTTGTTCTTATATTTATAATCATGTTCTATTATTATTACCTGTAATAAATAATATATAACCACTAAAATTCCATTTTATTTGTTTATCCACTACTGTTCCTTATTATCACAACATTCAATTGCTGTATATCCCCTAGGAATAAATTGTTGTAAAGTATCATATGAAGGATTGATATTGGAGTCTTTCAAAAATATTATATAATTTTCACCATTATGACTATTTATGTATTTAATTTAATATTTATCTTCGTTCAAATAGTATATACCATAAATAATGTTTGGATGTAGTAAATGAAATATATTTTTAAGGAATTATACATGTAATCATATATCAATAATGAGGGTCTATAAATATTTTTTCTTCAGAATATTTTTGATGTTATAATTATTTAAATAATTAATAAATCCCTAATAGATAATTATAAATATATTAAAATGTTATAACATTCTATAATTTATAGATCATGTGGTTACCTATAAATTATATCTCTATCTAGATAATGATGGTTGATCTTGTTATGAAGAATATGAACATAGGAGAAGGAGACATAAAAATGTATTTTCAGCCAATAACCTAGTATTCACCTATGGAACGTATATTGGACCATATTATATACCCAATTAGAAACTAATTTGCGGGATGTGACATTTTAAATAACATGATTTTACAAACTATTGTGGATTATATTTTGAAAACGAAATTTTTTATTGATTTAATTATAACATTCATAAAGAATTTTATTTTAAAAAATTATGATTTGACATTCATTATGAATATCTATCATAAAAATATTAATATGATAATTTTTTTCAATTATGTTTTATTCTATAAAAATATATGGAAATAGACGATCTTATGTGAATAATCGAGTCTATGAACAATTAAATAATGACCCTTCTAATGTGACATGAGAAATAGTAAAAAAAACATATGAGTATTATAAATTATATTAGGTATCATAACATTATCATACATAGATTCCAGACCACCGTATTAGTTTCTATTTGATTTGTAATCCTTCTAGAATCAATTATCATATGTTTTTCGATACATAGTTGATCTAATGATATTATAATAATGGATATATATGATAAGAATGATATATTCTTTTCTATATTATTATAAATACAAGAATGTTACATTGATAGTAAACCAAATATGATTATAATCAAAAATATGGTTGAAACTAATAATGAAAATGAATTCATAGTCTGATAATCAAACCAATGGGTTTAAAGACATTATAATGGAATATATCAACAAATATTTTCATCATTTCTCCCAAAAAATTATGTATAAGAAATTAAATAAACTAATTAAACATGAGAATTAATGATTTGAAATATAGGGTTTTATTGATACATGTTTTTCATGGACACACTTTCATATTTATTCATTTATAATTGGAAGGGTAATCATTTATTCAGTGGGTTTGGACCATATTTTCATAAAATATTTAAAAATTGTTGTCAATATGAGCTTTGAAAACATAGTGTTGTGTTCCATAAAAGTAAAAATTTATTTTATATATATAAATTCATCTCATAAAAATAATTATAATCTGATAAGGGTGGATTGAAATTGGGCTATAATATATTTCCATGATATATATGGATGAAACCTAAACGAAATGTTCAAAAAAATAGTGTGGAGTTGAATTTGGGAATTTCCATTAGGAATAATAAAATTATTATTAATGTGGAGGAATTATATATACTGAACAAAAATAAAATGGAGATAAAAATTTTCAATATATGATTTCAAATTACAGATGGAAAATTTTGTTTGTAAAACATGCAGAACAATGCTTCAACTGTGGGGATCATAAACCGTTATTTAATAAATTTACAAAACATATGACAACTGTTGGGAATAGATATCTCCCTTTTAGGGGAATTAGAATAAATTTAATACATTTTAAATCTATAGGACTAATATCAATTTCATGAATTATATATTATCATTTTTATAGTTAACACACTAAATGATAGAAAGTAAATTTTTTTATTCTCTTTATACACATCCATTTTTTCATTTATGTTTTCTAACAAAAATTATTTATTACTTTATAGGATATCAGTATTATGGTTTTATAAAACTCATTGTGTAATTATTTAACTATCATTTTTCTTTAGAAATTCACTTATTCTTAATGGTGAGCTCGATATATCTTTAAATATATTGGTCATTAAAATATTGGAATTTTGAATAATTTTATGAAAAGATTAGTTTTCAAATATATATGTATAAGTAAACATTAAAATGAATGAAATTTATAATTTCATGATAAGAAAATATATTTTTTTATGAATGGATGTATATACTCTACATTTTAATTCTTTGATCCACATCCAATTTCCTTTTTTTCTTCAATGAATAATGATGAAGGGAAGTAAAGTGAAATTATAAAGATATGAGATTTTCCTATATTTATGTAATATATATATTTCCCTAAAGAATAATCATGATATTATCTTACATTAGAGTCATAGTTTTCATCTGAACACATTCCTAGAACCAAACTATCATTGAACACCACATTAAAAATAAAATTTTTTGTGTTATATAAATTAAAGATGAAATTTGAAGATCTTTTGTTGAATGGTTTTACATGATTTGGTGTGTATCAATGGGGATAACATGCTCTATTATTAAATACAATGTATAGATAATTATTAATATTCACTTCTTATAGGAAACATAATGGGATCCATGTAAAAAATAATTATCCTCTAATATGTTTTTTCAATTTATTCTACCAGCACCATGGATTTGAGTATTCTTCCAAGATTTAAAACTAATTGGGATATCTTCGATTGATGGTAATGGAAAAATATATTCAAATGGGTACCATATAAATATTATAATAACAATATTAGTATGTTTTATATCCTATATATTGAATAATTCTATCACCAATATTTTGAGATTTCATTAAATGGTCCCTGATGGACTCCATTTTTTTATTTATGGATATCATTTTCATATACATATATCAATAGTCATGATTATCATAATGATAATATAAGTATTATATTAAAAACTCAAATGAATGATAATTTTTGATTAAAATATTTAAATGTGAGTTCACGTAATAATAATGTCATTAATGGTACACTCTTTACATATTAATATAAAATCTATTGAACCAGATAAATAAAAATCCTTAAAGGATTGACCACCTCCAATAACTATAACTATTATTTATAGATTTATAGGTTTTGTGGGATTCTATATATGTCATATGAATAACATTTCCTGGAATAAAATGAGTATTATATTATTGTGATAGTAGAGTGTGAGGATAGATTTAATTAACTAATGAAGAGGTTCATTAGTGAAATGATACAAATATTATACTCCAATGTTTGATTATTTTTTCCCTTATATTAATGAATCCTTGAATGGAATTTGATATTTAGTGATAAATTATGAAAAAAGGATTACCAATTCCCCTTTATATTTGATTCCTAATGGATATAAATATCATACACTTATTTGGAGTTATATATAGTTATATTTTTACTAATGAAAATGAGATAGTAAATTTATAGGGATTTGATTATTATATAAAACATGCAATAGAGTCTGATATATATTTTAATTCAAAATTTAATAGTAGAGAGAGAAATGATATGGTATAAACACCTCTCATACTGTTAATTTTCATTCTTTTTCACCAATGAAATAAAAATAATTTCATTGATTCATAGATTAAGAAAGACCCTATATTCCAAATAATGAAAAGGATTAATAGAGATAAATTAATCTTTGACATGTTAAAGATGTACATGGTATTCTTAAAGGAAGGAAAATCATAAATAATATCAAAAATTATTTCAAATCCATACATTCTTGAGAAGATAAATAAAATAAAAAGAGTTGATTTTATGTTATCAATAAAATTGAAGCTAATAAATATGGTCTGATTATAGAGATAAATTTTCATTTTCCTTGAGTGATAATGTTTCACATAAGGAGATATATCCAATTTGTTATAAAATTGATGAAAAAAATTATTGATTAAGCTCACTAATACGTAATATCTATAAGGAACAAATGAATTAATTTTTTTTGTGATATGAGAAATAAATATATGTGGTAAATCATGGAATTTTTTATTACTTAGTCAACAGTATGATGTTTGGTATAACATATTGTGAAGTCCAAAAGAAACTACCCCAAAGCATACTGGAAGAAATAGTTATACAAATATGGATGTGGGAATACATAAATATTGATTTTTCCACTACACATTTCAAGACTAATGAGTGACGTAATTAAATATATGTAATCATATATATTATCAAATTTTCATCTTTTTATCTACATTGGAGTGTAATATCCACAAGAACGGCCTTAAAAAACCATATATTAAATAAAAAATATTTCATGATTAATTACACAAAGAAAGACATAATACCACTTGGAAATTATGGAGATCTTATTGTATTTGGAAAATTTGGAATATATGTGAATAACATCAATGATAGGTGTGAAAATATGATAAAAAATTTCAAAACCATTCCCCTATAATCCAGGGTACTAGTAATTCTACAAATAATAAACATGGGTTGTACATAAGAATGAGTGATCTATAAATCCATGTAAGGAAATAAAAAATAATTATTATGATGAATGTATTATATGGAATTTTTAAGGAAGGTAAGTGTTTAGTAATATGGTTGAAAATCATAAACATGATCATTAAAGAAGGATATGAGATTATAACATCACAGAAATAGTGGAATGTGGAATGAACATAATAAATGACATAAGAATCACATGTGATGGGCTGTTACCAATAAGTCAGCATATTGTATTCTTATGATACCATCTGTTACACCATACATGGAATCTCATATGATCGAAACATTACCCATTGAAATAGAAGGAATTAAATTTCATTCCCTGTCATCACATTCATATAATATACATGAATTTTTATGCAATCTATATTCTACAACATTAATATGAATTTTTTTACATTGAATCCTATTATTATGGATTTTGGGTAATATAAATGTAACTCTAATCTAAATTAAATAAATTTACATATAGGATAAAATCTTTGGTTAGAAATAGATAATGGTACTCACAATAGTATTATTTGAGATGTAAAATAAAAGGATAACTAAAAAAATATAAAATCGATATATAATGATTTATGAAAGGTTTCAATGCATGTTAACGGTTGTATATAATTACTTTTTAAGCATAAAAATATAAAAATGAATGTTTAATAACATAAACCAACCTGAATAGTTGGAAACAAAATGGGATAACAAAATAAAAGTGGTAAAATAGAGGTGAGTTGAAGAGATTCCACATACCTTGAGCGGGTGCCTCTAAGAGCAAGGTAGGTGCTTCATAAGAGAGTTGTAACACAATGGGAGGCATTTAGGGAGTGGTATGGGGTGAAAATTCAATATCAATATGTTGGAAATGAATTAGACTAGAAATATGAGATAATATGTATTCAAAATGAGCAATTATATATTAATTTATAAATATAGGTTTTAGAATCCATATTTTAAACTAATTAAAACCACAAACTATACTACATTATACTCCCATTGTTTCTTCTATGATGGACAAATTTGAAAAAATTTGTTCTTCCATGATTTGAAATATTTAAAAAAATATCTTTGGTGATGTACAAATAACAAATTTTAAAACTGTAAAAGATAATATTTATTTTGGGGGATTCAGTTAGGGTTTATAAAACTAACAAAATAGAATAAAAAATGCAGTATTTTAAATGATAATGTTATATTTGTGTTTTTATTCTTTTTACATGATTTTTTAATTCTTTTGGTCCTTTATTATGTCATGATAAATATCATATATTTTTATTGAAATTTATATGCCCACAAAAATCGACTCTTGGTTTAATATTGAAATGTGTAACATTTCATTATATTTACATTTTTAGAAAAAATATTTATTTTTTTATTAAATATTATTCTCAATATTGAAATATTCACATAAAAATATATATAAATTAGATAATAATAATTTCTAATATATTAACAAACTTCTATAATTTATAATAGTTATATTTGGTTTCATTAAATTATAATATCATTAATATTTAACTAATTATCATAATAATGAAATTCTAAACTTTACTTATAGAAAAATATTTAATTTATCGAATTTCTGTTTTAAATGGAACAATATATTTCTCAAAAATACATTTTTAATTTCATAATGTCAAAATCTAAAATTTTTAGACACATTATATAATTATTGTCAAAATAATATACGTAATTTTAGTAGTTAATTTTTACAAAGGGAAATATGAATATCTATACAACTGGGTTATAGATACGTAACCACATATAACAAAAATGTATTTCCTTAGGGTAAGGTGCATGATGGTGGATCATTCATCAGTTAGTTCCATGAACATTGTTTTTGATGTGATCTTGTTATGCTTAAACATATCCCGTAAAAAATTCACTCATTCATCAGTTGTTTATTTTCTACTTCGGATTGGTTAGTGTATAATCCCAGTGATGCCATCTACTCTAGATGCTCTGATAAATGAACATTATATGTTATGATCCTATAGAAAAATGACATCTCATATACCTTTATATCAAGAAATCATAAAATCCTTTAGTATATACTAATATTATTTGATATTGTATATTTCATATTTTAATAAGAGTTAATGTTATTTATGGTCATTTTATTTCATCATTTAATGTTTTTTTCTATAAAAATACCAAATAATTTATTGTGTTCTATATAATATCATTACACAATAAGGGATTTATTCTATAAAAAGGAGATATCATTTATAAAGGTTCATTTCGTTACATTCCTACTCTATTTAATTTTTTTCCTTGAATGTTAATCTCATACTCAATTATAAATGATGGTTCTTATATTTCAATGACTCTTATAGTTCCTAAGTTCTATATTCAAATATATTTATACCATAATAAATTATTAATTGTGGCTTATCATCAAATATCTGGATATGCCAAAACCGCTTGACTATGCGAGTTGCCTTGTATAATAAAAAATTATCCATATTATCTTAAATCATCATTGGTTGATCCTCATATGAGGGATAACTCTCTAAAGGTACCAACGCTAGATTAATAACATGTGAGGGTTTTATTTTGTACATTCTCAATATAGATACATGGAAGACATGTTTTAAATGAGAAAAAAATATGTCGATGTGACTGTTGATAGGAGAAAATAAACATGAGATCGTGGTTCTAAAAATAAAATAATTATCATGAAATAATATTTACATCCTCTTGAAAGAGTTGAATTTATTCCATGATGAAATATAATGATTTTCCTAGTCTTTAATCTCAACCAATAGGTCTCATTGATAAATATTTTTATATTATTTAGATATTATATTAGATTGAATTATTTTATGATTCTATATAAATACTTGGATAAGATGATGACCAATATGTTTTTGTTCGCAAACATCCACCTGACATGTTGGAGATTGATACATCTTCATATTATAATCCTCAAATAGTTCTGTATGATATAAAAAACTAATATAATAAATATATGATTTAAAGAATAGTGTAATGTTATAATCCCTACATCAAGGGAAATCTAGTTAACATGATTTTATCATGTCACCTAACAATATAATGTTTGTCCTAGAAAACCCTTTTTTATCAGGAAAATATCTATTTTTGAAACTCATCTATTTATCAAATTCATTGTCGAGGAGTCTATATAACCAATATGTAATACATTAATCTCCATCACCAAAAAATGGATAATTAGTCTCCATGAATTCATTCGAAAACTATAATATTTATCTTGTAAAATTGATATACTGAGGAATCTTCAATGATACAAAAGTCACGCCCTAGAATATATGGAAATATACTACCATATAGATAGAATTATTTCTATTTGATGTCTTGTATATTGATACAACTTAATCCATGGTTGTGTTTTCACATATTGATACTAAAATAGACAATTATTACATCATACACTTACAATTCCAATGTTAATCCATTTATTGTTTTAATACAATGAATCAATTTACATATTATACAATCCTTATGTTTATGTTTTCCCAAAAGTTTTTTTTCAGATCTATATACAAATTATTTCACACAGGATAGATGGAGAAGGATGATATATGGATATCATAAATATGAAACAATTTTTATATATGGTTTTAATTGGACAAATATCTTTTTATGAACCATATAAATCCTTCATTGTCAAAAATTAACTCTAAAAACCATCAATACATTTTTATGTATCTCCCCATAAACTTTTGGGGAGTCCTTGATGCTCGCATTGATGGATGATGAGATTATTTTAAGGGATTGAATGATGATGATCTTTTTTTATTATAATTTCAATCCTTTAAAAGTACATGAATATTATATATCATATAATCACTATTATGGATTGGGTTTTGAACCATTTCTACTCATTGAATCAACACCTTTTCATACATTCCTAGAAATGTAATGGATTGAACAATAGCTATTCATGATTAGAACTAACCACCTTTGTTGAGTGAGATTGATCACCAATTGTATAAATATATACATTGTAATTTTATGATTTGTATATAATTCACATTTCATAGACACATGTATAATATCACCAATCATTAATATAAATATTCCTATAGCCACATCTAGGTCTGGAGTTGGGTTGTTCTTCTCATGAATCATTAATTGGGGATAAACATAGACTATGAACATGACATATTTCACGACTGTAACACCCTATCATGTTTTGGATGAATCACTGTAGATCATAAATAATTCCCAATGTGTGGGTATTGAAGGAAAAATTATAGTTACCAGCCTCTTTTTTAACACTATGTTTCTTTCATCATATTTATTACTAAATAAAACATTCACTCCCATACAAGTTTACTTTTTTACTGGGATTTAAATTCATGTTTAACAATAATAAAAAAATAAATAATATTAAATAGTTAATCCTTGGAAAATAAGGATCACCTTTCATTGATGTTATTTATACCATATATCAATTGAATCCTTCTTAGAAATATCCAAAAATATTCCTTTATTTGTGATAACACTCCATAAGAATGTTACATAATCCATAAAAAACTCACATTGAAATTAATTCTCAAATGTTTTCATTTTAAATGTATTTTGTACAATATTTAAAAAATAATCATTTTCCTCCATGATTTCATAGTTGATTATAATATAATTTATAAAGTGTACACCAGTTTTTTATAAACAATCCTTAAAGGCTCTATTTTTTATGTCAATCATTATTTGAAGAGAATTATTAAGACCCAATGAAAACAAAATAAACTCATAGTTCCTATATAAAGTTTCAAAATTATTCATTGGATATACTCCTTCACATTTACATGATATTATACTAACCAAATATTCACCATGGAGGTATATTTATCTCAATGTAACTTACCATATGTTTCAAAAATCCATCGTAGAGGATACCCATTCTTTAATGGGATATTTTTAGATATTTATAATAACCGTAGTGGCTCAATAACTAAACATATTCAGGATTAATATGACCTTCACCCTCAATAGTTAATAAATATTGACAATAAATAATTTATCTATATTATATTATTTTTTGTTATTTGAATATTTCTGTTAATATTTTTTCATTATATATATTGTCTTGTATAATTGAATTAATATGTGTATAGGTTTGATTGATAAATAAACATCATTTTTAGAGGAAGACAATGATTTTATTAAATAAACACGTCATCCTATTCATTTACAATGGCCATGTCATCGAGGATGATATTTTTTTAGGTCTCAATAATTGAGGATTGATATACATTTTCCAAATGAAATAAAAGACATTATTGATATTTTTTTCCAAAACTGATTAATCCTCCTCATTCTAATCTTATAGAATCAGAGTATGATCTTTGACAGTGAGGGAGATTCCAATATATCATCAAATTATGTTTTCTCAAACAATTAAATATATTCCATAACTAGAATGTCATTTAGTTTTTCTAATGGTAATTTCACATGCTTTTATTTTTATTAATAATGTAAAAATGAATAAGGGATAATTTTTATTCATCGGATGAAATAATATCAACATTTGTGGTATTCACTAATAGATAAAAATCCTTTTCTGAGGCTGTGTTTGAATAGTTCTAATAATAAATCATGATTTGTAATATTGCATTGAACAAATCTCAAATAGTAAATTAGCTATTAATGATTAAATGACAGCTTATATGTCACGACATCATCATTCAGATCCATTACAATATATGTGATTGAATAATATTTCAATTTCTCTATAGGTCATAGATGTTATTTGATAAAATTTTTATCAACGACACCTATATTAGTGAATTTATTTTTAATGTATCATTTTTATTATATTTTATATAATTGAAAATGGGATGAGGGATGATTGAAAATATACATTATTTCATCACATTGGTTGGTTTCCCCCGTCATCATTCACTAGATTGGTTCGCTTCAATCCATCAAAATATGAATACCCTTTTCAACTTAATTAAAATTATAAGATTATTATTTAATAATTTTTCTCATAAGGAGTGATGAAATTTCCTACTTCTATGATATTTAGAAAAATCTATACAAGATATACACACTATTATATACATCATACCTCATGACCTTTTAGACCCTTGAGAATCATAGTCCACCATTTGAATTTTAGTAAACTTTAATCAATTTATCTATAGATTTTATTATGATTAATTTTAAATTCCTTTTGTAGACTCCTATTATCTGTCAAATTAAATAATCATCATTACATTATAGGGTTATGAAAAATCATGATTTTTATTGGGCATGTGTTGTGAATTTCATATCATATACACTAATGTATTAATAATCAATTTACTTGAGGGAATGGAAGTCCATATCCATTTTATATACGAGAATTATGTGAATGTGTTTATTAGGGATAAATTTCTGGTATTCTATCATATTTATCACATTGATCTCACCATCATGATTTCCTTTTATGATAAATATCCCATATTTATGAGCACATACATTTTTGTGATAAATAAAAATTATCAACTTCTCATTATATGAGAATTTATTTATGGAAAATATATTTATAATTTTTTTGATTATTTATTCTATGATTATGGAATTTTATGATCCACAATAAGTTTTTAGACTTTGGGAAATAATGTTCTAAAATTCAATTTTCTCTTTTTTAGTGGAATTTTGGTTTCCCACCCGATTTAGGTTTATTTATTTGATCAGAAAATAGATAGATAATATTAATTATGTTCACAAAACCTTCTGAAATTTTTATGAGAATCTTATTTTAGCAAAAATTACATCTCTCATCTAATTTGGTTTTGATGTGGTACCTCCAAATCACGAAAATGGAATACCAAAATTGAAAAATAAAGGATCATAATTCTAAAAATAATAAAAAAGTGTAATTATGAATATTGTGGAGATAACTCCTAGTTTAAACACATTCCATACTCTAAAAGTTTCTTTATTTTAATATATAATATCCTTTGTTTATTTCGTATTAATAATTGCAATCATTTATTCTCAATTAGTGATGGTTCATATTGATCAAGTGAGATTACCAAATCTTCTCCCCCTGAGTGTGTTAATGTAAGTCTATATATACACATCTTGGTGACGAAATATGTGATGATTTTGTTTATTCCAAATGTTCCCATTTAGGGGTTATTACACCAAGAAACCATTGTGTTAGATCCACGAAAACTTATGATATCCTATTCGGGATTTTATAGAATAGAATACACATAAAATATAATTCAAAAATATGTAGTCATAATTTACTCTCATTATTTGAGTCCTATAGGAATGGCTACTGATTTCTATTAATAATAACCAAAATCAAATAAACATTCAATTTATGGAAAAAATGTGACCCATATAATTAATAAAACACAATTTATGAGTAATAAAATAAGTATACACATTCTAAAATTCCTTAAGATCATGAAGACTATTGAATATTGGTAATTAAGTACATAGAAAAATAACATCAATCATGGTTGAAACGACATTAGATAAAAACTCCAAATCATTACCTTATTTTCCATTGATCATCAAATACTAAACAGGATTATCAAGGGACATACATAAGAAAATCATTTGAAAAAAATTCGATGTTATGGGAAAAAAATTAAGTCAAATTAGTACACTACTGTTAAGAGTCATATCATTTAGAACAATTGGGTATTTAATATTATAAATAATAATTGGATAATGATATAAGATTATAACATAAAGGAAATATATTAATGTTCTAACAACATATTATAGGATATCATAAAAGTATGTCGATTCCAACCACTATGACATCATAACATAGTGTGCATAGTATAACCACTGAATTTTTAGTCATCGTATCATGAATGAAAATAAAATATTACACAATGCATTAGAGGTATGTATTATTATGCGCCCACCCAATACATTAATATCATGTAAAAGCTTTAGTGTACCTCATAGATCATAAAATATAAGTTCACCAATCATTAATTATAATACTATTGTAAATTTAGTTTCTTACAGATATTAGATTACCAAATAAATAAAGTATATGATTATATAGGTGATTACACTTGAATAGAAATGTAGATGAATATTTAATAAAGAAATTGTTGGAATGGAAAAAATAATGAGAATTTTGTAGGATAATGTTAATAAATAAGGATTAATGGAAGGGTTCAAACAATGTGAAATTTAGTCTATAATTAATTTATCACAATTTGGATTGAAAAATGGATTTTAAAAAATCCATTAGATATTGAAAAAATTTAATGTAAATTGAATAATACAAATAATGTACTGAAATAAATAAGTTTAGGAGAGAATTCCATTGACATGAGAGGATACCTTAAAAATCCTCTATAGTGGTTCTTATGAGAATGTTGTGACATTTTGAGTTGTTTATATATGGATAGAGGGAGAAATTTCAGGATCAATGGGTTTTTAGTAAAGATGTGTTGGAGGATGGTTAGTAAGTTATTACAAATGTTATGGAATTTCCAATTAATTTACATGCATTGGTTTTAGACTCCATATGATAAAATAATAAAATCCAAAAACCAAGAAATTATTTTTAACATGGTTAATAACACATAGTATATGGTTTTAATATTTTTTACATCCAATAATAATAATCCTAAAAATAATAAACACATAGATTTTAAAATAAGCCATGTATAAAAAATTGATTTAACAATTTTATAAAATAATATTAGTTTTGGAGGATTCATTAATGGTTTTTAAAAATTATAAAATAAATAAAGAATAAATTATTTTAAATTAATATTATATAATTGGTCATCCATGACTTTTGTTGAATTTATTATATAAATTATGTGACACAATATAGACATAATACAAACATTATATTAATATTTCATTTAATTTTTTTTTATTTTTTATGAAAATAAAATAAAATGATGAAAAAATTCACCTTTGGTTAATATATAGGTGATAATTAATTATTTTATAAAAATAAATATATAAATAAATATAAGAAATTCATGTTTTAAAATAACAATATTTATAGAAAATAATTGCTTTTATGATATAAACCACTTTTCAAACCTTATAAAAATTTCACTGGACATCCTTAATTTATATTATAATTAAAATTTAAATTATTTTAATAAGAATATTATATGAAATATTATTTGTGTAAATATTATTTAATTGAAAAAAAAATTTAAATGAAAACTATATATTTCCCAAAATAATTGTTTTTTTATATGAAAGACTAATTTTTATTCGTAATAATACATATTTGTTGTCTTAATAATAAAAAAAATGTTTTAAATGTTATCAATATTTTATTAAAATGTAAAATATAGAGACTCATGATACTTGGATATAGAGACATAACCACATGTTACCCAATCTAATTCCTTAATGGTCTGATTTGTGACGATCCTAATATTGAATAAATGATGATAATAAAGAAATACTTGGGTAAAAATATGGATATTTTCTTCAGTTATTCAGTTTCATATTTTTCATGGTTAATGAAAATGAATACTGTTCCAATATATCTTGATATATTCCATAAATGAGCATCATAATGTATGATCAAATAGGTCAAAGCCATTAATCATTCCATCTATGAAAAATATACATTTCATAGCTCTTAATGGGTTATATTCATATTAATTACAATATGAAAATTATATTAAAAATAATTAATATTTTTAATTTTATTGGAAAAACCATATACTTTAATTTATAATTTTTCCAAGTTAAACAATTCCATGAAAATGTTTTCTATAACAACATTACATAACTGAGAATTAATTAATTCAAAAAGTGAATTTAATTTATTAGTTATCTACTAATCATATTTAATTATTTTATATATATAAATTATACGGTCCAATATCATGGAAAAGACAATCAATTGTTCTAGATGATGATACAATATTCAATTATAGGTTCTGTAGGAGCCATTAAAAGGCTGTAAATATCAAATATATCCTCAAAATTAACCAATAATCCATAAACTTATGGGTAGTTGGAGAGGATAATTCAATCATTAAATGTCTTATTGAGGTCTATAAAACATGACTTTTATTGGAGTTGGGAGCAATATATTTTAATTATATAATTCAACAACAATAGATGTTTTCACTCATGTATTGAAATATATCATTGTGAATCACTATAAATAAATATGTTTCATACTCCATCAAGTTTAGATGATGTATGAGAAGTTGGATTGTCAGGACCAAACATTATGAATGTCACATATGATAAGATAGAAATAGTCTAAAAACATATTAATTTTTTTACAGTGAAAGAAAATTTAGGGTGAAAATATAATGAACCCTTCATAATTTATTCACATGTGTATTTTAGTCCTTAAAATACCACAATTGAAAATTGAATTGATATTATAAAAGAAATGGAAACCATGACCATGTTAACAAAGACCATATGATAATTTAGAGTGTGTTTGGGTAATTATTTTTGGTTATAAATTACAAAAAATATATAAATGTTTAATGATGTATTATGTGACACACTATTATGAATGTATATGTCTGACCCAACACATATACTAGAATTATAATATATTTAATTGAATATGATTGATTGATATTATGAAGAAATAGTTTATATTTTTAATAAAATAAAACGTTAACTGATGAATATGTAATCCCATATCATGAAATTCTTTTGGAGATATAAAATTTTCTAATAAGAAAAAAGTGAGAGAAAATTATCTTAGAAGAAAAAATACTCAAATTTATTATTGTAATGGGAAAAAATTATGAGGGGGGAATTTCAGAGGGGGAAGAAGGTAATGACCAAAAAAATTATTTATATTTCTAATGAAGGGACTTATAGTCCATAAAATGACTATTTTATGTTGGTTTAATTGAGAATACAAAAATATACTTCAACAATTCATTACGCATAAAAAAATATTATTAAATAAATTATTTATAAATGAAACAATATTGGGAATTAAATACATTAACGAACACACTAATGTTAAAACTATAGGACAAAATTATAATGTCAATATATACACTGATCTAAAAAATTAAAATTCAATATACGACTAGGTAATAAAATAAAATATATCAAGGTAATTGTAGATCATTTATATATTGTACATTAATTGATGATGTATGTCTATAGTTCAATATATATAGTGAATAATGGGAACATTTATAATTATGATTGGAACATTACCATACTATTATCTAATATGACCGTAGATAAATATGAATATTTGTAATTAGGACCATTTTGATTTATTACCATTGAAATTATATTATATAATGGTAAATGGTGAAAGTTATTTGTTTGATACGAGAGAAAAAATTTCCTTAACTAGTAGTATCATTCCATTGTGTTCTTGTCCATTAGAACATTATGGGGATGTTATGTCACTTGGGATCACTACTGAACAAGACCAAATATAAATTTAATAAAAAATGCTCAAGAAGAATCATTTACTATATATATTAAAGTTAGTTAATATCAACAATAGATTAGTGTTATTTAATCCAACCAATGAACGTAACTATATCACACACCATACCCAAAGAAATAATTCCAATTTAATAGAGGCCATTTAAATAGACCATAATATTATAAATGAGGTTTTTTTATTGTAAATGCTAATTTATTTTCATAATTTCTATTTTCATTGTGATTTTATGGAATATAAATAAATGAATATAAGTTAAATATAATTAATTTTGTTTTGTTATAAGTAAATCATGGTTTAATTATATGGAAAATAAATTATTCCAATTTTTTTATAAATTGGTCTATTTAAAACATTATATTCTTTTAATATTTTTAAAAAACATATTTAAAATGATAAAAAAATATCATAATGTTCCAGATAGTTTTTATAAGGGTCATAATATTAAATATTACATAAAATATTATTCTCCAATAAATATTAATTTATTATAAAACAATTACCCTCATTTCATAAATTTAATTGAGAAATATAAGTCATTTATAAAATTATAATTTAGAAATTAAAAATAAATTCATCTTTTATATTTTTTTGTGATAATAATGTTTTTTCATAAAAAATATAATATTAGATATAATTGCTTTTTAGATATTTTAATATCAAACAAGGGGTCAAACTAATGAATTATTGGACATGTCACTCTTCTTCTATGTGATTCCATGTATAGATGGTGGAAGATCTTCATCCCCTTACTAATCTAGATTGGGGTGAAAATTTTCATCCAACTTCTTTCCCCTTACCAACCACCTACAATTATGTCATTTAGTGTCATGAATTCCATCGATGAGTACCTGCTACCACAATCATAATGAAACATCTAGATCTATAAAACCGCTTACTGAAATATTCCTTAGTCAATTTGGATTTTATAGAGGCATCATGCTCACTTAATCATACCTTGGTGGCATGATTCAGCAAGATTATCCATTCAGTCAACTTCGTTGATAGTTTCCTTCCTATATTTGGGTTTTGAAGATTGTACAGTGGTGGGTCATCTCAAAAATTGTCACATTATGGTCAGATTTTTTGGAGGAAAATTTTGATTATCTCCTACTCCATATCCATGATATTTTTCAATGTGATTCCATTTAATTAATATTGATGGCCGTATGATTTGTATATGAATCTATATACTAATATGATGGTGTTTTGGATAAGGTACGAAAAACATATTGTTCCCTTTCAAAATGACACTATTTTATGTATGATTGGGAAAATGGAAGGAAGGTATTTTTCCTCTAATTATATGATTAGTGATTCCATTCACCAAATTTATAATGGAATTCTCATTGAAGTAAAACCTTCTAGACCACCAATATAATAGATTTGTTTTGATACTAGGGAATAATTCAGATGTAAACATGAGGTAGTTTTACAATCATAAACAAGGATTTTCTTAATCTGTAGTCACATGGGGAATAATTTCCATTATTTCTATTAGGGAACTAAGGCTTAACATAATGTTCATGATTCATGAAAATATCTTATGCCAAAAAACATATTTTCCCTCTCATGGATCACAAGAATCGAAATTGTGCTTTTGGTGTAGTTCAAATCCATAAGGATGCAAGACGAGACAATTTCAATGTGATGTTGGTGGACATCTTAAACAATATTAGAAAATATTTTCTGGAGTGCAATCAATATATATAGGTTCAAAAGTTGTTATAAGATACTAATGTAGAGTATCACATCTACCTTGATGCAATTTTATATATGATTAAGTTATATTTAGATATTTCAAAGATTGTAAGTTTATTTTTTACTTAAGGAAGTAGATTAAATGTGGATAGAAATTAATGATGAAGGATTTTCATGATTAGTCATGATATTGGGGGAATGTCAGGGGAAGAAAAAACTGAAGAATGAACCTATCATTTATCAACATTTCTAATTATTTCAATGTATTGGGATCTGATACTCTTGACCAATATACAAATGGATAAGGGTTCTACTAAGAGCCACAGTCAGGGGTTGGGGAGTTCTAATCAACACTCATGTGACATTTCAATGGGAGTATCTAGTAGAGGTCTACACTATCCAATGGGGATGAGGATACATAATGAAAATTGGGTCCAAGGTAGTTGTATTGTGAGAAAGAGGAGGAAAATCAAATGATTCAATGATTAATCATACCTTACAAGACAAAGAGATACAAGATTAGTTAAAAAAATATTGGACGAAGGTAATGGAGGGTGAGTCATCTTAAAATGAACAGGTGAAGGAGATTAGTATGAATTAGGTGAGAGGAAGTGAAATTGTCAAATTTCTTGTCACTTAGGATCAAGTACTACAAATAAAAGGTGATTTTGTGGAAGGATGGTCTCACCTACAAGGAGTCATTATTTTTTTATTATCCCTTTTTATTCTTCTTTTTCTATCAGGAAGGGAGGTTGAAATTTTTGAGGTTTCATTGGTAATAATCGCTGCCTCGGGACAGACAGTAGATGAGAGGTGATGGAAAAACTATGGGAACTTCTAATGAAATCATATGAGGATATTATAGAGAAGGTACTAATTATTCATGATTTGAATAATGATATATAAAGCTTTAATGGGAGGCCGATTCAAGTGAAAACCCATGTATCATCATGGTTGGATCGAAAAGAAACTTTTAATTTTTAAAAAAGGCATCAATGATATGAATATAAAATCTAAAGAGTTAATGGAAGAACATGAAAATTTGTCCTATCAATCTAAAAATTTAAAAAAATAGATAAAATGTAACATATCTTATTTGGAAATTATATCGGGAGGTTGTATATAATTGCTTTATGTTGTTCTTTAGAAAATATGTTATATTAAATACAATTGGATGTTCTTTGACGAACATTACAGTTTAAAATTTTTTCCATAAAAGTATTATAATATTAAAATTTACCTCTCAATCACATATTTTTAGATCATAATTAACCAAATAAAATTTAGTTAATAATTTAGTGGCAATGTTAAAAAATGGGATTTCTCATTAAAATAATTGAAATTAAATTATTACCCACAATAATGATCATTTCAATACCTAAAGGATAATATATATTTTTATAAAAATTTATATATTAACATTATTCACATCCACATTATGGTAGATATATTTTTGAAGAGTTTGAATATTATAAAATTAAAATATTTAAAACCACTCCTATGTAAAAAAGACATAAAAACCTATTTTATTCCCAATGGGTTGGTAAGTATTATTTACATGTTTTATATGGTCTATATTTGGAATGTATGAAATAATACCCATATTTTCCATAAATAACCTTGAATTCTCTTATTACACTACACACCTAAGAATATGAAAGTGGAGTTTCCCTCACAATTCATCTACAAAGTCATTCAAATGAATTATTTATGTTCTAAGAAGCTCTTAAAATTAATAAGAAGAAAATATTCTGTATGAGGGTTCTCTCTATATCCCTCCTCTCTTGAAATCAAGAATTTAATTTATTATAATCCTTTTTATTTTCAAAATATTAGATTTTTATTTCTTTATGGTCATCCATTATATCACAAATAATGAGAGACTACTTTTATCTATCATCAAACCACTCCATGAACTTTTGATTCATCCATTATCCTACAGAATTTTTCCATCGACATTCCAAGTCATATTTTTGGGAATACCAATACCAATTTTGATTCAAGGATATTAAAAAAGTTATAAGTATACTATTTTGGTTGAATATTTTCTTATATATTCCCCAAATTCACCTCACACGAGTCTAATATAATTAAAATTGATTTTCATCAATATGATACCTGTTGAATATTTCCCATGAATTTTTTATGAAATTTATAAGAATAATAATTTACCTTATATGATACACATTAATAAATTAATTTGAAAGAAACAAACTGATAAAATTATAATTCATAGAGTAATAATGAAATATCTAGATATATCATTTTTATGATAACATGGTGGATAATAATTTTAAATTGATTCAAAACACCATTGTTAGGAACCCTTAAAATATGATTATGATTTACTTATTTTTATATTATCACCACACATACATGTTATCACTAATATAAATAAGATAAATTTTTTTATGTTATGCTTCAAAAAAATTTAGTCATATTCTATTGTTATTTATTATTTTTAATTTATGATTCTCAATAATATCCATTTTTTTTAATCCCTTGATGGGGTTTATTATCACCCCATTCTCTTGATTTATATGCATAGGAATTATATTGTAGTGAGTTGACATAGGATTTATATACAAAGGAGTTGTTTGAGTGTATTTAATATTGTTAATATATATGTTTATTTATTAATTTTATGAATTATTTTTATTTTTTTAAGACATAAAATCTTGAATGATCCTTGGATTTTATTAATGTTGTACATTTATAAAATTATGCTACAAATAATTTATAAAAAATGATTATAACTATACAAAAACCTACCACATAAGAGAAATATCCCCTTATGATGTATTCATCATACTATATAACCTACTCTGGATACACTCCATTGGAATAGGCCTCTGATTGAGAATTAAATAAAAACACTCTATGTTGGGTCCTAATAAATGTGTCTTAAAAAAATATCTTACAAGTGAATAAATTAAAATTCCTTTCTCATCATTTTTATTTCTATGCAAACGTCAATATCACATTATAATACATTATATAAAATAAAAATTAATTTGCAGAACAAATATTAATTATTTTTAGTATAATAGGATATAAATAAACAAAAAATATATGCAACCAACGTTATTATGAAAATTTATACAAAATTCCAATAAATCTAAATGATGAAAATCTTAGTCAATTCAAGATATCCAAAACATGCAATCTATCAATGAATGAAGACATAATGATCATGAATCACATTAAATGACTTGTTGGTCACTAATTTATGAAATTTTATTTAATAACATTTATGATTATTTTGGAATATTACATTACACATGTAACACCACATGCTTCCACGGTATGTTTCACTCTGAATAATGCAACAACATGCAGTGTACGCAACATCGAGATTCTAACACACCACAACAAATTAAACTAGTCTTTATGAATATTAATACCCACTTTTTGAAATTTAATTATTTTTATTATCAAAAAAGGACTACATTCTTAAATTCAAAATTTTGAAATTGTCTTTGGGTGAATTAATTGTATTTTTCTCAAAATATTCAATTTTTTATGAAAAGTTTAGGACACTATGTTATTTTCTAAACCTGAATTTTTTATTTAAATAATTTTATATTTTATTTAAATGTATTTTAGTTCAAAATAGATACATAATATTTCTATATTATCTATGGAATTAATTGGTGTTATTTTATAATAAGTTTTGATATATACAAATTATATTGAACTCTTTTCTATCATTTTCCTACCTCCTAGGAGCATTTGAAAGTTTGTATAAAAAATAAATTTACCACTTCTATGGGATGAATTTCAAAAATCTGAGACAGACAATTGATATTAGTATATAAAATGTGGTACGATAAGATGAAAATAATTTTTGGTGAATTGTAAATTTACACTTCTATTTATCATGGTTAAAAGTAAATAGGGTAAAAAAGGTTAGAAATGATATCATAATTACCAAAAACCATGTCCAAGTTCTATTGGATATGTGTATTTTGACCAAAAACAACCTATGGAAAAAAATGTGATCCCTCTTGATCCACCTGGATTAGATTAGAACATTTATTATTATTTTATTTATAGAAAAGTTATAAGAGATAGAATAAATGTTTAATAAAAAAATGCATTTATAATATTTGGTTATACATAAAAAATAGACTATAAATACTAATTGGAAATATAAAATGATTTCCGACATAATGGTATTTTATTTATAATTTTTTGACATTTAATATTTTAATTTATTTATGACAAAATGATGATGCAGTAATTACCATATAATTGAACGATTAAAATAATTGATATTATTAATATAAAAATAATTATAATATGATAGTTTTGATTAATTAAAATAATTTTCTAGTTTAATCTGATATGTTAGGGTTGATTAAATAATTTTTTTTGAAGTAATTAAGCTATTAAGAGTTTTACAAAAACCAAATAGTAAATAGTGTCAAAAATGACTAAATAGAGTTTTTAAAACAAATACTATATTCTTAATGTATATTATATTCATAAAAAATTGTGTTTCAGAGAAAGGACATAGTTAAGGTTATGTATATTAATAATGAACCCCATGGGGTTCTCTTGGCTTGTTATATTAATATTATTAAACATATAATATAAAAATACAAAGAGACATTATAAATGACAAATTCTTTAACTGACAGTTGAATAATAACGATAAGGATCATATTGAGACCTAAACCTATGTAAAACATATTTTTTTGAGGTTTTTAGACCCATCCCAACGTAAATTCTATATAAATAATTTTTCAGAAAATATAAACTGACATTTTTTTATTATAAAATAATATTTCCAGCTTTTCCTAAAGTGACCATCACCTCTCATATAAAAAGGTACTTCCCCTTCTTTTACTTTCACACATCCAATGACATTTAAACCGGCCATCCCATACCCCAATATTTTCACAACATTCCTCCATTAATCCTAGAGGCCTTCCTATGGTCATAAATCAATCCTATAGATCCATTTTGATCAAATCCACTAGAACAACCCGAATAAGAGGTAAATATTTCATCACCTCTTTCAAGTTATTTTCTTCTTCCACTTCCTCTTTCTTTGTGGTTTAAATTATAAAATAATTACTCTAGTATCTTCTATATACTGTTATGTTTTTATAAATATTTTAGAACAACATTCAATATTTTATCCATCCTATAAATTACCATGTCACCATGCATGCATACGTACGGCTTACCGTCTCCACGTCGTGTAATAGTTTATTATACAAACACTTCATTTTTTTGGATTGGTATAATAATGAATATAAATGATGTAAATAATAAATATTACATTTTAAGGATTGTTAATATATGATACACAATCAAATTACATACGATTTGACTATCAGTATAATGATATTATCACTCATGCGTATGTACAGATTACTATTTACACAAATGCGATGAGATTTATTTCCCTTCATAATCGTTCTTGAATAATTTTCCATTTATGGTCAAAAATAATGTTTATGAACATGATAAAATTGTTTATATGAAAAAAATACATTCAATTAATATAAAAAATTTCTTACGTAAACAATCATATAATGTAAAATGAATCAATTAACAACTGAAACGATGATACTACTAAAATATAGTTAACAAAGAAATATTAGAGGCTCATATATGATATTATATTTAATAATATATTTATTTAATTCATTTATAACAATGATTTAACTATTTTATATATGTTTAGTATAACCTCGACCAAGTAAATGTTCAAAGTAAGGATTTATTTTACAATCTATTTATTATCAAAGGTTTTTTGTACGTAAGTATGTACCAGGACCTCTTTATCAACCACATCGGTGTTTCATAAAAATATAATTCAAAATTTGTTTTTACTATTTCCTATACTATAGTTTCAAGTCATTTATACACTTGTTTTAATTTTTATAAATTTTTTATAAAAGAATCATTCCTTCATTTTCTAAACAAGGTCCTTTAAGACCTTTTCAACAAAATTAAGGAAATAATGTATTATTAACATAATTGAAGCTTTATTATGCCATTATAACACATTCTAATCTTCCCTTACAATATTATAAAAATATTTTCATAATAAATATTTTCTTTTATAAATAAATTACCTCTAAATGATTTCCAAATAGAATGATATATTTTCTAAAACTATTTTGATTTCATCTATGTCAACATCCTTCGATGGATTTTTAACTTGTATGATGTTGATTTATTATTATAGAAATCATCCATAATGTATTGATGGTTTTGCAATATGTTTTACTATGGATGTGTTATTTTCACTCCATTAAGGATTTTGGAATATTTTTGGACATTTCAAATTCTAGTTTTAGTACAAATATTTATGTTATGTTTAATTATTTTCATATGAGGAATGTATTGGACTAAGTATGTGATGGGTGGAGCCCGCTATAGCTCCTCGATCCATCATTAATGTCTAATGAGACAAACTAGTGTCTTGGAAAAAGGACCTCACAAAATCATATTTTTAGTCTTGGCACAAGGCCTTGACAATGGGGTTATGAAGTCTGTCATTATTCATTTCATCATTATAGATGTGGATTTTGATATTTCAGGTCATTATTAGAATAGTAAAAGATACATGTGAATATATAAATGAAATTATTTGAATTTATCATGGCCATATTGTTCTTATATTTATGTTTAAAAGGATTTTGTTAGTCTTATACATTTCATTAATTGTTTATTAATTTTTCTGAATGTTTTTGTCCTATTGTTATCCTTACGGAGAATCTGAGATCACCCCTATCTATGTTTTATATTTTTTGAGGATCTGAATATGTAATTTATGGTTGACCTATACGGATAGGATAAGGATATAAGTGTGTTCAAAAGGGAAAAAATATTGTTTACGTTTTTATTTCATGACATAATGTTAAACAATAAATGTATTTAGTTCTTCTAATGCTACAAAACTAATCAGTCCTTCAAGATTTGATCCCTTGGGATCATGCCAATGTTATCTAATAATTCAGAAACTCTGGGTAACTGGGGTTAATGTGTTATAGTTGGTATCATTGAATTTTAGTATAATCCTTGCAAGATAGATTTAGGAAAACTCTAATTAGACAACATTACACTAAGATAAGAATAACAGATTATTATAGATGATCATCATAGAATTTTGGTTCTGTTGAGATTTTGGGAGGTTTCTAAATAATAAATCTCTGTTTGGATATTAGAGAGTAGTGGCGGCTCTGGCACAGATGTACGTAGGTCTAAAACTAGAAAAAACCACTTTGACCTAGACTCTAACGGGAACTAGTGCACGACCATGGGCCTTGCTGCACTCTTGGTTATCACACTCCGGGGGATATTCTTAAGATATTTATCATTTTCTTTATAAACTAACATGAATTGTTTATGAGTATATACATCCTCAATGAAAATAGTTTTTTGATTTTGGATTATATCCATAAACTGTTCAATTTATGTTAAGTGTTTTACATGTTTTGAATTATGTATTGCCATTCATAAACTAATATTGTGTATGCCATTGTTTAGAAATGATGCCCAGTGGAAGGAATGTAAATTTTATCAATGCACGTGATCCATTTAGGTATTTCCCTCCTACCTAATATAATTGTAGTGGAGCTGGTAAATCAACTATTGTTGATCAACTGATCACCATACTGGGACAACTCACTCAGGTTATAAATAATAACCTTACATATATGAATAACTATGATCCAAAATGTGGAGGATCAATGTTATACCACTTCATGATGCAACAAATGCCAAAATTAACTAGGAGTACAAATCCACTTGTAGATGAGAAATGGATAAAATCCTTAGAGAAAATATTTCATGCAATGGGGAATAGTGAAAAGGAAAAAGTTGTCATGGATGTATATCATCTCACAAGAGATGAAAATCAATAGGGACCATTAATCCTAAACCCAATAGAAGATGAAGAAATATCAATCATGGAATGGAGGGAGTTTAAATATATTTTCTTTGAAAAAAATACTTTTCTTGTGTCGATCGAGTGGATATGGAATGCAATTTTTCGAGTCTGAGGAAAAATGAGGATAAGAATGTCGCAATGTATGAGGATAACCTTACAAGGATAGCAGGGCATGCAACAGAATTTACACATAAACCACAGAGTAAAATTGATCGATTCACTAATAGGTTAAAACCATTTATCTGTTGAGTATTAGTCTGACCATCTCTCTCATCATACAATGATATTGTCTCATGCACTATCAAAATAGAAAAGGGATTCTGTAAGTATTAAGACATTAATGAAATGAAAGTGGACAATAGATATCATGAACACTATGGAAATTGAAATAAGGGGGAGAATAGAAAACTTGAATATCCATTCTGAGGTAAAAAATTTGGAGAAACACCACAGTACATGCCTAAAAGGAATGTGTCTCTGTTAAAAGTGTGTTAAAAATGGCCACTATTCTCATGGTTTCAAGGGGAAGAAATAGGTTTTCATTGTTGGATGATACAGTGGTAGAGAAAAGGGGTATTAATAAAATAAGTTTCCTAAGATCCAAGGGAACATACCTCAGAAAAGGCCAAGGGAGGAAGGCCAAGCTTATGCGATCACTACTGCTGAGGATGATTCTCCGAATGACGTGGAGGTAGGTAATATAATGGTTTCCTCAAGTTTAGAAAATGCATTATTTGATTCTACATCATCTCCTTGTTTCATATCATCCCAGTGGCTAAGAAAATTTGATATTCTCAATTTGAATTAACAAGGTATTGTTCATTAAAGACATCTAAGGGAAGTATCATTGCAATAATGTTTTGTGAATTAGTTCCCATCAGGGCATATAAATGTTCTTTATCTACAGATCTCATCATCATACCAATGATTTAATTTGATATAATACTCTTTATGGACTATCTTTCAGACCATGATGTGAAAAATTATTTGAAGAAGGAGGTTACAATTTTTAATGATGATAAAGAGTACCTAGTCATTAGTGAAAAAATGTCACAACATGATTCTTATCTAGATCCTCCCCCATTAGCTCAACTAAATTCAATTATTGGAGAAGAAGTGAATGAAATAACTAAGTTTGAGGAAAAGAATGTTCAAATAAAGGACATACATATTTTGCAAGAATATTTTGATGTGTTTCCAGAGTATTTATTTGGACATAATCTAGTACTAAAAATTGAGTTTTCCATTGATTTAATTCTTTTTCAAGAACCATATCCATGACCCCATAGAGAATGGACACTATGGAATTAGTGGAACTAAAGAAAAAACTAGAGTTATTGAGTAACAAGGTATTTATTCTCACTAGTGTTTCTCCAAGGGGAGACCATGTTCATTTTGTTAAAAAGGATGTCTGATCTATGAGGATTAGGATATGACTATATGGATATCATTGTTATTACAATAATGAACATGTGTACCCTACCTCAAATTTATGACTTATTTGAACAACTTTATTTAGATCAATATTTTTCAATGATTGGCCTTCAATCTGGATATAATCAATTTTGTGTGAAGAAGGAAGAAATTCCGAAAATAACATTTTGAACTAGGTATGGGAATTGCAACTTTACAGTAATTAATTTTGGATCAATTAATGCACCCTTGGTCTTCATGGATCTAATGAATAGAGTGTTCAAGGAATATCTTTTTGTCTTTGAAGTAGTATTTGTTGATGATATACTGGTATACTCTAATAATCCACAATGATCATCAAATTAACTTACGCATTATTCTAAATACTCTTAGAAGAAATGAATTAATTTGGAAGTTTAGAACGTGTGAATTCTGGCTTCAAGAGATTTCTTTTCTTGTCCATATTGTCTCTAAGGATGGAATCTTGGTTGATAATTCAAAGGCCAAGGTAGGGTAAGAATGGATATCACTGAATAGTATAACTGTGGTACGCTATTTTATTGGATTAGTAAGTTATTATCAACGTTTCGTCACAAATTTTTCCAAGTTGGCTAACCCATTAACCATGCTCACACATAAAGGGGTAAAAATATTTTGGACAGAATCTTGTGAATAATGTTTTGATGAACTGATGAGAATATTCATCAATGCTGTTATATTGAATCTAACTTCATGTAATGATTGGTTTGTTGTTTAATGTGATGTTTCAAAGAAAGGACTTCGTTGTTTCCTTATTCATAATGAAAAAGTAATTTTATATTCATCCCAACAGCTAGAAATTCCTGAAATAAACTATCACACTCATGATCATGAGTCAGCAGTTGTAATCTTTCCTCTGAAAATATGGATTCACTATCTCTATGGTGAAAATTGTGAGATTTATATAGATCACAAGAGTTTTAAGTATATCTTCTCACAAAAATAACTCAACATGAGGCAAAGGCTACGATGTGAACTACTCACGTATTATGATTTCACTATACACTACCACCTGGGGATGGAAAATAAGGTGAAGATGCATTGATCAGAAAGGATCATGGTGTTTTGAAAAATTTGAGATTTCAAAAGGATAATATATAAATTGATCTAGAAAAGATAGATATGGGAATAACAATGGATGTTGAAACATATATTCTTTTTCAAATTGTTTCGAAAAATTAATTAATAGAAAGGGTAAAATGTCCTTATACTGATGATGAAGAATTTCCAAAGAATATTAATGATATGAATAATGGTACATTGAGTGTGATCATATATAAAGATTAAATTTTTAAATTTGGAAAGAGAATCTGTTCTTCTAATATACATGATTAAAAAGGTAATTGTTGGATGAGGCTCAAAGATCTGATTTCTATATACACATTTGTAGAACTAATTTGTATAGAGATTTAAAAGAACATTTATGGTGGGACATCATGAAGAGGGATATTTCTGATTTTGTGTCATGATGTATGGTTTTTCAACAGGTGAAAGATGAGAGGCCATAACATGGAGGAGTCATTAAACCTCTTCCCATAACTGAGTGGAAATGGGATAATATTACGATGGTCATTGTCATGGGGCTACCAAAAACTCCAAGAAAAATGATGCAATATGGGTCATTATTGATCGTCTTACCATGTCAGCACATTTTCATGCAATAAGATAAAATTTAACACTTTAAATTATGTCATGAATATATATTAATGATGTTTTAAGACTTCATGGAGGACCCCTATTGATTGTTACTGATTGTGATACTTGTTTTACATCAAGATTCATGAAAATTACTCAGAAGCCCCTGGATACTGAACTTTATTTGAACACTGCTTACCAACCTCAAACTGATAGACAATCAGAAATGACTATTCAAACCTTAGAAGACATGTTGATATCCTGATCACATGACTTGCAAGGTTTGTGGGATCAATATTTACATCTGGTAGAATTTTCCTATAACAATAGATTCAATTCATGTTTTCAGATAGAACCATATGAAGCATTACATGGCAAGAGATGTCACACCCCAACTTGTTGGGATTATTTTGGTGAAAGAAAACTCATATGTCCTGAACTTGTTGTGGAAACAATAGAAAAGGTGAAGGTAATCCAAACCAACATTAAAATCATACCAAAGTTGGAAAAAGAGCTACAACGATAACCAAATGAAGGATTTGTAATTTCAAGTAGGATAAAATGTTTTCTTCAAGGTTTATACATGGACGGATGTTATAAGATTCCATTAGAAAGGTAAATTGAGTTCTAGGTACAACATATCTTTAGAAAATCTAGAACTAATTGGAGTTGTATCTTATCGTTTGTCAATTCATCCATGTCTTTCAATAAATAATGATGCGTTCCACATATCACTATTGATAAAATATATTCCTAACCAAATGCATGTAATAACATATGAATAAATTGAACATGAACCCGATATGTATTATTGTGAAGAGCTTGTCATAATTCGTGAAACCAGAGAACAAGTGCTGAGAAACCGGAAGACTCGTCTTGTAAATGTTCAATAGTGATATCGTAAGATGGAAGAGGAAACGTGGGAACCTGAGAAACGTATGATGAAGAAACACCTAAATATTTTTATGTAGTAATATTATTGAAATATTGATGATGAAATTTTTTAAAATATGGGAGGTTGTAATAACCCAAGCATCCACAGTACTATTTTGTTTGAATAATGAAATAGCTTGCATTGTGCGTAACTTAGTGATTATAACACACCAAGACCTATCAAACAAGTCATTCTGAATTTTAATACCCAATTTATTAAATGTTTTAAATATTGTTTTTTAAAATGGACTTAATTTTTGAATACAAAATATCAAAATTATCATTGCATGAATTTTTCGTATTTTTCTGAAAATATTCAATTTATGATGAATAGTGAAAACACTATTTTATTGGTTATACCCAAATTTTTTATTTAAATAATTATTTATTTTATTTAAATATATTTTAGGTCAAAATAGATACATAATATCTATAAATTTTAAATTTAATTCATTGGAGTCATTTTAGAATAAATTTACATATAATAAAATTTTATTGAACTATTTATGGTTTTTTACCAACCTCCTAGGAGCATTTGCAAATTTTCATAAAACACAATTTTACCGCTTTTGTGAGTTTAACTTCAAAATTAAAAGTGACACTGTTTATATCTGTATGTAAAATGTGGTTAAATAAGTTGAAAATATTTTTTTGGTGAATAGTAACCTTTTCCATTTTTTTAACACGGTTAAAATATATATGGTAATTAAGGGTACAAATGATATCATAAATACCCTAACACATGTCCTACTTCTATTTTATTACTGTAATTCGACCAAAAATAAACTTAGGAATATAATATGATTCCATTTGGTCCACTTGGATTAGATTTGAACATTTATAATTATTTTAGTCAAAAAGAGTTAAAAGAGTTAAATTCAATGATTAATAACTAAACCAATTTCAATATAGGGTTATACATAAGAAAAATTCGACAAACAAATATTCATTATAATGTAAAAAATATTTTTTACCTAATGGAATTTCATTTATAAATTTTAGAATTTAAATAATTTAATTCATTTTTGACACAATGATGATGTAGTAATTAAATTCTTAATGAATGATTATAATAATTTGATATAATCAATATCTAAATAAATTTAATATAATAATTTTTAGGAATTAAATTAATTTTTTAGGTTACTATGAAATTTTAGTGTTCATTAAATAACTTTTTTGATGTAATATTTCTGTTATGATTTTCACAGAAACCAAATACTAAATAGTTTCAAAATTGACATAATTGAGTTATTAAAACAAATACTGTATTATTAAATGATATAATATTCCTAAAACTCTAATAATTTTCCAATGAACATAGATAAGGTTATATATATTAATAATGAAAAAATTTGGGTTCTCATGGATTGTTATTGTCACGAACCGAATCTGGTCGCCGTACAAACTGGCACCTGACCCGACCCGTGGCAAGTCCCGAAGGGCGTTCCCGATCCCCACGGGCTGGCACAAGTGCCCGGGTATCAAAAACTGAAAATTGGGAATGATTTACCCGATTTTTTATACTTGAAACATCAAATGAATCCAAGAAACCAAATCTGGATTTTTCAAACCGAAACATCTTTTTAATAAATTCAGAACTGAATTGCACAATTTTAAACAATTTATGAAGATCATTTAAAAGGTACAAACCCATGAAAAGACATCCCAAGAACCTCAACATGGCAAGAGGAATCTTCCTCAAGCCATCTCCACAACACCGCATCATGAATGACCGATGGAAACCCGAACCGTTGGCACAAAAGTTATACCCAAACATGCGACAACAAAATAACCAAGTCTACTTACACCCAAGGGTGTAAGTAGGGTGTGAGCCAAAGCCCAATAGGATTACACCACTAAGAGATTCCATATAATAAGAATTTAAAGACGAAAAGCATGAATGTTTTCAAAAACATGAAAAGCTAGTTACAATTTCTAAAAGCTGCAAATTTGAATAAGAACAGTTTTCAAGTGGGCTATTTTAAAGGATTAACGCTTTTTAAAATAAACACCAAAGGTACTGAATTTTCAAGAAAAATGTACCGTATGCCGACGGTAAGCACAAAATATCCAGTGAGCATAAGCAATGGGAAATAACCCCTAGGCACTAGCTAGTTGTGGGTCCTAGGTACCTCATATCTCGGTGAGAGTAACCATCACAAATATTCATTCTCGTGCACGAGCCACTAGTAGGGAACATACCCATAACCTAGTGGTCCCCAATCATCATCATCTTAGTTTAGTTAGAGTTGTAATTGTCAATCTTGCTAAGTGAAACTGAGGCCAAACCCCACGGGATCACTAGCATACTAGTACACATCCACCCACCTAGATACCCGGGTTTTCCCTTTGTAATCAAACAATTTCAACAAGTCAATGAATATACATTTCACATGAAAATATAATTTCCATATCATAAATTCACCAACAACCCACATGTATACAACACAAGTCACAAAAGTCCACTTTTCATTCAAATGCATTTTGAAATCAAACCCACACCAAAATATCCCACAACACTTTTTGCATAACTTTCACAATCCAACACATCCTTTAACAATTTTATAAAATACCTAAAAATATACTAAAAATCACATAACAGCCCACTCACATGTTTCCTAAAACCCTTTTTATAAACAAACTCCACTTTTCACATCGCACTCACACAAACAGCCCATATAACGTTCACACCTCTTTCACATTATAGTAAATCCATTAAACATTTTTATAAAACATTTCCAAGAGGATACACATAACATAAAAGTACTATTAACATTTAAAATGGTCCATTTGAAAGTATAAACAATCCCAAAACAGTTTTACATTATGGTTTCACATCTTACCTAAATCATTACACCATTCAAAACTTTCATAAAACAATTCTAAAGAGTGTACCAAATCTTTTCACAAAAAAACTCATTTCAAAACCATATTTCAAGGACAAAATCACAGCAATTCAAATTCAGAACAGAATTTTCATCCCCAAAAACATTTATTAAACTACCCCCATGTGTTATAAAAACACCTCAAACAATACTACAAAAGATCCACATGAAAAGCACACATTTTCAAAATCACATTCAAGAAGTACAATAAGGATTTACACCGTAAACCCATTAAAGGAAACCTCTTTAAAACCTAATGCACACCAATACCCTACCAAATCAGAATTATCATCCCAAACAAGATTTATTAAACCAATTTCATATGTTATAAAACACACCCAAACAATACCCAAAGGGTTGCCCATGTAAAACACCCAATTTTTTAAACTAAAATGAAACTGAAATAACAAATGCTTTACCAAATACAAAATAAACAGTTCCCGCACAATACACAACATATTATTAAATGCATAATAAGTAATTCAAGCAAACTAACTCATCTATAAATGATTACACATGGAATCACCTACCTTTTATGCCAAAACCCTCAAAACATGGTGCGAAACATCAACCGCACCACCGCTGCACATCAAGGAATATAAATCCAGAACAAGACCACAAAAAAATGACACAAACGATACAAAATAAGACCATATGTTCGAACCCAATGTTCTGGACATTCTATAAACTATTGAGATAGGGTGAAACCCTAAGGAGAAGAGAAGAATTGAAAAGAGAAACATTACCAAAAATAATCTTGAAGAAAACGACTCAAAATCCACCAGAATCTGAATTTGAAAACATCCAACAATTAATTTTATGTTCGAATAGGTATTATGAGATCATATAGAAACTAGAATGGGGGAAAATAGTAAGAATTGAGAGAGTTATGATGTTAATAACTTACCTTATCAAATCTGCCCGATTTTTGAAACCCTAAGCATGTCAGCACTCCATTGCGATGCCAACGAGCTCCAAAGAGGGGGAAAATGAATGGGAGCGCGTCTGTACTCTTTAGGGTCTAGGGGGAGGTGGAATCACCGAAAAATTCTTTATAATGAATAAGATATTAAAAAATTAAAAAAACAATTTAAAACTGGAAAATGGGCTTTCGGGTTGGCCCAATTATCAAATAAAAACCCAAATCCCCCCTGATTATTGATTTATAAAGGCTCCAACTTTAAATTTGTTGTTAATATATCAGGGGAGGACATTTAGGAGTTGGAATTACTGAAAAATCTTAAAAAATGAAAATGTTATAAAAGAAACAAAAATTTATTTTTAAATCTGAAATTGGGCTCACGGTTTGGCCCAATTCTTGAAAACTCACATATTTTCCTTAAAACCTTTGGAAACCCCCAAAACAAAGCATGAATGGAAAATAAATTAAAAATAACTTTAAAATAAGTTATGTATGTGACAATTCTCCCCACCTTGAAAACTTTCCGCCCCGGAAAGTAACAACAAGGTTAAAGAAACAACCAAACCCCACTGAGAAACCAATAGGTACTCTCTTGCAAAGTTTCACACCAAAAGGCCAAAACACCTCCAGTGATCAATTAAGGAAGGATTAATCTCAGAACCATAACTTAAACTACTTTCCTGAAAGGATCAATAACATTCATACTTTATCGCAAAATAAAACTCTTCAAACACTATCTGAACAAGACTCAAGCAATTCACCCAAATGAACAACAACTTTGAACAAGGTTACACTTACCTTACTTTAACTAAACCATTGGGCACTCTCTAGTCCCAACGTTTAGTCAAGGAAGATGTTGGTAGCTAGATATCTCCGAACGAGACTATCTAAACCAAGCCAAAACCATAGATAAATCTATGTTACTGGTACGGGGGGACACTAATATGCTCCCAACTATAAGAGACAACCAATATTTTTTTCGAGACAGAATCCGGACACTAATAGGGGGAGGACTGAATGGACTCCCTGGTACCAAGGGTAGACTTCCATTCGAAATTTCCTAAGGAACATACATGATAATGATAGTGGTTCTCCCCACCATATGAACCAACCATCTTAATCGACCACCACATGTCGGCACAGAAAGACCCAAAAATTTCAATATTTGGGAAGGTCGCACGGTTAATCTGCACAGTTTTTGAAACCGTGAACTAACTGTGCTGATCAATCATCCTGCATGGCTTCCAAGCACAAAGTCTCTCTTAATCGTTCACAAACAATGTGATCAGCATGTCTAGCCAAATTTCCAACCATTCTCCAATGACAAAATGGAAACCAAAGGGGGAGGGAATGACATTAGGCGATGACATGGGTACAAGGCCCACCACCTATTTCCACCGAATGAGAACAACAGAGGGAATATGATGACACCATAGGTTTAAACACTTCCTATCTTTCACACCGAGGATATGAAATTTTACAAGGGTTTAAATGACCCTGTGATTTCCCCTGACTGCGAGCCAACTTCTCTCCAAGACCGATGGTTGGAGCTCAAATTATTGAAGCATCTTCGGCCTCACAGTTAGTCTTCGGAAACCCACTAAATGAGAATTATTCTTTCAGTGCCACCAACAACTACACCACAACCTAAGATATGTTTTCCAGACATAACAAATTCCATACTCACTTTACCCTATCCCAATATTTCACTAAAATAAGGGCTAAGAAGATGCACACACATAACACCTTGTTTCTTCAGGTGAGAAACAACAGAAGTAACGAACACCTACACTCAACATCCTCTAAAATGGAATATTTTGATGTTTATTACAAGGGAGACATTCACCCAACTCAACAGGGACTCTCGGAGGATTTCACAACTTTCACTTATATGGTCAATCGAGCACATGACATCATAAGGTATCACTGAACATGGCCATTGTGACTGATATAAACAATTCATGGAGAGGGACCTTATACAACATCCCCAAACAGCACACAATTATAGAAAGTGGCCACAATATCCTATCATGACCATATTTCCCACACTAGTGGTTTAACATGAACTCATGATTCAAAGAAACTTTGATGAACCCAAAGGCCCTCTTAGACACCATCGAGACAATCATCCACAATAACAACCCTAGACCATATCCACCTTCGACGAATCAAGAAACTTAAGATACTAAGGTATCATTCAACCTTCCAAGAGCACTCTCCCGTTATAAGAGGATCTAAAAATCAATGAAAGGAATGGGTGTAGACTCAATTTAGAAATCTCAAGAAAAAGATTCCTTATATTGATCAACTGGAGGGTCTTAAAACGGCGAAACAATCCGGGTTGCACTTAAATTGTGCACTAACCTTTAATGGGGATGTACCTTATCTAATGATTGAACCCAAGGACCCAACCAAGATAGTCCATTGGTCAAGATATACCACAAACCAGATCCAAACACATGTAGGGATCCATCGTAAAGGCGTCCCGAAACATTTTTCAAAAGAGACCACTAACCATCCCTACAACACAACTTACTGACCAAACCCAAACCCAAAACACAGTTCAAACAGGAGGGGTTCTTGGACTCAAAACATCCCACAACATCAAAATTTTCCGAAAACACATAATATACACCATCCAAAAAAAACATCAAGAAATCATGTTTTCTTTAAACATCTCTTTGAAAACAAATGGTTCAGCGGTTAGTGCATCCACCAATGGTACCCCATGGGCCATACACATGCATGTTTCTATGCCACACCAGGCACCCTCCTCATATCCATCCCGACACTCATCCAGTCATGTCATCAACCATCCCTCTTCCCATATAACCCCATGCATGTGGTTGCTCATGAAAATACCAAAGGTTAAAAAAAAATTCTTTCCACTTTTCATAACCAAAATGGTCAACCAACACATCCTTTTTATCAAAACCGCTAAACACGAGATCAAATTCCAACTCACATTTTACAAAACTTTTCAGAAATGCACAACCATTTAGAAAATAACTCACTTTCAAGATATTCACATCAATTTCAAAACATCTCATCCCATTAAAACACACTCTGATTGTTTGGAAAACTCTATTGGAAACACTTTTCAAAACCAACTTCAATATAGTTCCTGCTTTCAAAGAGGTGTAAGCACACCATTTTATATTTCAAAACTATTCTGAAAATTCAGTTCTGCCATTTCATAAACCCAAACATTCCCTCTTTATTTGAAAATCATTTCATAAAAACTTTACGCTTCTTAAAACCAAGTCACCTTAAAACCAAAATTCCATGATTTCAAAACTAAAGAACACCAGACAATGCGAGAGGAAACTAGTTTCAGTGGGTGACTTGGACATATGGTTGGCAGCCATATTCCAATCACTTCACAGTCACAGAGAGTGTTCTAGGGAATATCCCCTGCTCCACATGGCTTGCCAGACCCTGCGAGCTCATTGAGACCATTAACCCAACTCTCTTTTCATTTCCCCTAATCATCATCAAACCAAGATAACCCAAAGACATAGACAAATCCCAACTTCCCATGGTGACTTGAATCCTGAAATGATGTGTGGTGATCAAGAACACTACCCATAACCAGAATTCCATGTCCCAACAATCATAACTCTAGACTATCCTGACTATTTCCCAAAATAACATGACCCAAAAAGTTAACCAGAACCTCCTTTGATACCATTTTGTCACGAACCGAATCTGGTCGCCGCAAAAACTGGCACTCGACCCGACCCGTGGAAAGTCCCGAAGGGAGTTCCTGATCCCCACGGGCTGGCACAAGTGCCCGGGTATCAAAAACTGAAAATTGGGAATGATTTACCCGATTTTTTATACTTGAAACATCAAATGAATCCAAGAAACCAAATCTGGATTTTTCAAACGGAAAAATCTTTTTAATAAATTCAGAACTGAATTGCACAATTTTAAACAATGTTTGAAGATTATTACAAAGGTACAAACCCATGAAAAGACAGCCCAAGAACCTCAACATGGCAAGAGGAATCTTCCTCAAGCCATCTCCACAACACCGCATCATGAATGACCGATGGAAACCCGAACTGTTGGAACAAAAGTTATACCCAAACCTGCGACAAAAAAATAACCAAGTCTACTTACACCCAAGGGTGTAAGTAGGGTGTGATCCAAATACCAATAGGATAACAACACTAAGAGATACCATATAATAATAATTTAAAGATGAAAATCATGCAAGTTTTCAAAAACATGAAAAGCTAGTTACAATTTCTAAAAGCTGCAAATATGAATAAGAACAGTTTTCAAGTGGTCTATTTTAAAGGATTAACACTTTTTAAAATAAACACCAAAGCTACTGAATTTTCCAGAAAAATGTACCGTATGCCGATGGTAAGCACAAAATATCCAGTGAGCACAAGCAATGGGAAATAACCCTTAGGCACTAGCTAGTTGTGGGTCCCAGGTACCTCGTATCTCGGTGAGAGTAACCATCACAAATATTTGTTCTCGTGCACGAGCCACTAGTAGGGAACATACCCATAACCTAGTGGTCCCCAATCATCATCATCTTAGTTTAGTTAGAGTTGTAAGTGTCAATCTTGCTATGTGAAACTGAGGCCAAACCCCACGGGATCACCAGCATACTAGTACACGTCCACCCACCTAGATACCCGGGTTTTCCCTTTGTACTCAAACAATTTCAACAAGTCAATGAATATACATTTCACTTGAAAATATAATTTCCATATCATAAATTCACCAACAGACCACATGTATACAACACAAGTCACAAAAGTCCACTTTTCATTCAAATGCATTTTGAAATCAAACCCACACCAAAATATCCCACAACACTTTTTTCATAACTTTCACAATCCAACACATCTTTTAACAATTTTATAAAATACCTAAAAATATACTAAAAATCACATAACATCCCACTCACATGTTTCCTAAACCCCTTTTTATAAACAAAATCCACTTTTCACATCGCACTCACACAAACAGCCCATATAATGTTCACACCTCTTTCACATTTTAGTAAATCCATTAAACATTTTTATAAAACATTTCCAAGAGGATACACATAACATAACAGAACTATTAACATTTAAAATGGTCCATTTGAAAGTATAAACTATCCCAAAACAGTTTTCCAATATGGTTTCACATCTTACATAAATCATTACACCATTCAAAACTTTCATAAAACAATTCTAAAGAGTGTACCAAATCTTTTCACAAAAAAACTCATTTCAAAACCATATTTCAAGGACAAAATCACACCAATACAAATTCAAAACAGAATTTTCATCCCCAAAAACATTTATTAAACTACCCCCATGTGTTATAAAAATATCTCAAACAATACTACAAAAGATCCACATGAAATGAACACATCTTCAAAATCACTTTCAAGAAGTACAATAAGGCTTTACACCGTAAACCCATTAAACGAAACCTCTTTAAAACCTAATGGCACACCAATACCCTACCAAATCAGAATTGTCAGCCCAAACAAGATTTATTAAACCAATTTCATATGTTATAAAACACACCCAAACAATACCCAAAGGGTTCCACATGTAAAACACCCAATTTTTTAAACTAAAATGAAACTGTAAAAACAAATGCTTTACCAAATACAAAATAAACAGTTCCCTCACAATACACAACATATTATTAAATGCATAATAAGTAATTCAAGCAAACTAACTCATCTAGAAATGACTACACATGGAATCACCTACCTTTTATGCCGAAACCCTCAAAACATTGTGCGAAACATCAACCGCACCACCGCCGCACATCAATGAATATAAATCCAGACCTAGACCACAAAATATTGACCCAAAAGATAGAAAATAATACCATATGTTCGAACCCTATTTTCTGGACATTCTATAAACTCTTGTGATAGGGTGGAAACCCTAAGGAGAAGAGAAGAACTGAATAGAGAAACATTACCCGAAATAATCTTGAAGAAAACGACTCAAAATCCACCAGAATCTGAATTTGAAAACATCCAACAATTCATGGGATGTTCGAATAGGGATTATGAGATCATATAGAAACTGGAATGGGGGAAAAATAGTAAGAATTGAGAGAGTTATGATATAAATAACTTACCTTCTCAAATCTGCCCGATTTTTGAAACCCTAAGCATGTCAGCACTCCATCGCGCTGCAAACGAGCTCCAATGAGGGGGAAAATGTATGGGAGCGCGTCTGGACACTTTAGGGTCGAGGGGGAGATGGAATCACCGAAAAATTCATTATAATGAATATGATATTAAAAAATTAAAAAAACAATTTAAAACTGGAAAATGGGCTTTCGGGTTGGCCCAATTATCAAATTAAAACCCAAATCCCTCATGATTATGGATTTATAAAGGCTCCAAATTTAAATGTGGTGTTAATATATCAGGGGAGGACATTTAGGAGTTGGAATTACTGAAAAATCTTAAAAAATGAAAATGTTATAAAAGATACAAAAATCTATTTTTAAATCTGGAATTGGGCTCACAGTTTGGCCCAATTCTTGAAAACTCACATATTCTCCATAAAACCTTTGGAAACCCCCAAAACCAAGCATGAATGGAAATTAAATTTAAAATAACATTAAAATAAGTTATGTATGTGACAGTTGTTGTATGTTTATTAACCATATAATATAAAAATACAAAGAGACATGATAAATGAATAACTATTTAACTAAGATTTAAATATAAAAGATAAGGATATAATAGTCAACTAAACTTGTCTAAAACCTATTGGTTGAAAGTATTTATACCCATAACAACCTTATCCTCTAAATAAATCATTTTTGATCCATTATAAACCGAAAATTATTTTATTATAAAATAATATTTTAACTTTCCTAAAAGTACCCTCACCTATCTTATAAAAATGTACATCCCCTTCTCTTAATTTCATATCTCCAAAGCTATTTGGATTCGCCATACCTTGACCAAATATCCTCCCAACATTTCTCCCTTCATCCTAGAGGCCTTACAGTGGTCATAAATCCATTCTATAGATCACTTTTGATAAAATCAAAAGGAAGAACCTGAAGAAATGGTAAATATTTCATAACCTCTTTCAAGTACTTTTCTTCTTCCATTACCATTTTTTTTGTTGTTTCCATTTTAAAATAATAACTCCCATATATTATATATATTATGTTGTTATTATAAATATGGTAACACCATATCCATTATTCCATCCATCCAATAAATGAAAAAGTCACCAAACGTGCGTACATACGGCTTACTCTCTCCGCATCGTGGTGTAGTATGTTATTCAAACACTTAGTTAAGTTGGATGGGTATAATGATGAATTTAACTCATGTAAATAATTAATATAACATGTTAATTATTCTTTATATATGATATACCATCCAATTACATACTATTTCACCATCAATATAATGATATTGTTGCTCGTGCGTATGTATGGATTACAGTCTCCACAAACGTTATGAGATTCATTCCCCATCGCAATCATTCAAGAATAATTTATTTTTATGATTAAAAATAATTTTTATAAACATAATATAAATCTGTATATGAATCAAATACATTATATTCATAACAAATAGGTCTTATGTAACCAAGAATATAAAAAATGAATCAGTTAACACCCAAAATGATGATACTACTGAAATATTATTAACAAAATAATATTAGAAGGTCATATATGATATCATATTTTTGTATATAGTTCTTTTATTATATAATAAAAATTATTTAACATTTAAAAAGGATTTTAACATAACCGTGAACAATGATAAGAACAATGTAAGGGTTAATTTCACAATCTCTTTATTATTCGAGGTTATTTTAATGTATCTACCAGGACCTCTTTATCAACAACATATGTGTTTCTTAAAAAAATATTTCAATTTTTTTTACTATTTAATAAACTATTGTTTTAATTACTTCATAGCCTTGTTTGACATTTTATTAAATGGTTATAAATGAATCATTCTTTCGTTTTCCAAACACTTCCCTTTACGAACCTTTCGACAAAATTAAGGAAAGAATGTTTCTTTAATGGCAGGTGCGGCTATTTTCCACCGTAATAACACCTTAGAAGCTTCCATTACAAGATTATAAGAATATTTTAAAAATAAATTCTTTATTTTATAATTACAAGTCTTCTAAATTATTTTCCAATTATAATGAGACATTTCTCTCAAAATGTTTTGATTCCATGTATGTCAACATCCTATGGTGGATTTTAAACCTGTTTTTTAAGTTTATTTATTATCATAAAAATATTCCATATTTTAATGAAGTATTGTGATATTTTTGAATATGGTTGTGTTATTTTTACATGATTCATTGTTAATGGATAAATTACTGACATTTTGTATGCTAGTTTTAATATAAATATTTATGTTGTGTTTTAACCTTTTATATTAGTAATGAATTAAACATAATATGTGACGTGTGGAGCCCACTTTACAACCTCGATGCATCGGTAGGTATCATGAGACAAAGTAGTGTCTTGGAACAAGGATTTGACAAATTCTTATTTTAGACTTGGCACAAGGTCTTGACTATGTGTTTATGAAATTTGGCATTATGCATTCCATCGTTATGAAAGTGGCTATTGATATTTCATGAGATTAGATGACTAGTAGAATATCCATGACAATAAGTAACTGAAATTATTGGATTTTATCTTTTCCATATTATTCTGATGATTATATCTGAAAGAATTTTGTTTTAATATTATACATTTCCTTAAATGTTTGAGATTATTTATGAATGTTTATGTAATATTGTTAGCCTTATTGAGCATCTGAGCTCACTATTCTCTATGTTTTATTTTTCCCAGGATGTGAAGAAGTATTTTATGGTTAACCTGTAGGGATAGGCTAAGGATATATGTTTTTTAAAAAGGGGAAAAATTTTTGATGATGTTTTTATTTCATGATGTAATGTAAATCTGTTAAATATATCTAGTACATCCAAAGCTACTAAACTGATAGGTTTTTCCAGAATTAATCCCTCATGATCTTGACAATGTTATTTAATAATCCACTGACTCTGGGTAACATGATTTGGGGTCTTACAACACATACATCACATGTGTTTTTATCATTGAAATGAATTTAATATTTCATTAAAAACTATACAATTTTTTAGAAAATTATTGTTCACTAATATAATAACAATCTAATAGTATCTCGTGTAATAATTTTTTATTCAATATAATTAAATTTTACAATGTCACGTCATAATTAAAAAAATGTGATATTTCCTCTACTAAAATTCAGTTTCAATATCTTCCATTTGATATTGACTCGATATAATCAACAAACATTACATAATGCCACTCTGTAAAATTTATAACAGACAACAAATTAATATAAACAATGAATTAAACTGATAATGACATTTTGTACCATATATTTTCATAAAAAAAATTCATTAACAATTAAACATAACTTTTTTAAACATAAAAATCAATATTTTTATATTAATAAAAACAACCAGTTAAAAAATAATTTTGTAATATAATTTTGTAATCCAATATCATTATAAGAAATACTAACAATATGAGTGGGGAAATAAAATTATCAATTACATTATATAACCAATGAGTTTATCAATTTATCAAAACAATTTTTTTGATTTAATAATAAAAAAATCAACCAACAATGTAAAATTATTTTAAAATATATTTTCTAGGAATTAATTATATAAGGAATTTACTTATACCAAAAAAAATTATAACAATAAGAAATATATTCCTTATAATATTAGTATATATAATTATATAATATTTCATCTATTATTAAATGTCCACTGTATTGAACTATTTTACAAATATTATATGAAATCGGATAGAAAATTAATTAGATCACGTTCCTTTGGTTTTATGGTGTTCGTCTATACAACCCCAAATAATTATAATATAATTCACAAATTGTAATTAAAATATTAGACTACCACATTCCTTAAATAATTATTAAAAACTACTAATATAATATGAATAACCTCCCATATATCTTTCTTATATTTGATGTTATTAATTTTTAGACCATAAAAACCTTAATTATATTCCAATATAAAAAATGTTATCAAATTTTATTAAGGCTAATACAAATAGTATTACTTAAAAAAAATTATGGGATAAAAGTTTATCTTTTCCATTAATATAAAACAATATCAAAAAATTAGAATAAAATATAATTATGTAGACATAATGGTGGAAAAAACCCATTTATTTGTCAAATTTATATATTATAAGGAAGAAAAAAGTATCTATTTTAGAAAATCATGTATATAAATCTATCCAATTATTGAATTCATGGTTTTGATGAAATATTTTCAAACTATGTAGAATAATTATTTTGTAAATCTATCCAAACTGTCAAAAAACATCTCTAAATATGGAGGATGCAAACTAGTTCTGTATTTTAACACCCCATTCTTCCACGGTGCATTTCCGTTTGAATAATACAACAGCATTCAATATATTCATATTCTAGATTCTAACACACCGCGACCAATCAAACTAGCCATTATGAATATAAATATCCAGTTTTTTGAATTTTATAAATATTATTTTTTAAAATGGACTTCATTTTTGAATTCATAATATCAAAATAATCTTAGGGTGAATTTTTTGTATTTTTTTGAAAACATTCAATTTTTTGATGAATAGTGAAAAAAACTAAGTTAGTGGTTAAAAAAGAACATTTAAATAAAATCATTATTAATTTTAGTTCATTTTTTTGTTTTAAATAGATACCTAATACCAATATATGTTCTATATAATTCATTAGAGTCATTTTATAATATGTTTATATATATATAATTTTTAGTGAACATTTTATTGTCATTTACCCACCTTCTAGTAGAATTTCAAAGTTTTCATAAAACATAATTTTACCACTTCTGTGAGTTCAAATTCAAAAACCAGAGAGACACAGTTGATAATAGTAAATAATTTTTTTTTCACTAAGATAAAAATAATTTTTAGTGAATAATAACTTTCAACTTTTATTTACCATGGTTAAAAATAAATAGGACAATTAAGGGTAAAAATGATATCATCATTACCTTAACATATGCACTAATTCAATTGGAAATGAACAATTCGACAAAAAAACATATAATTAAATTATGATCTCCTTTGGTTAACTTGGATTAGATTAGGACATTTATTATTATTTTATTTAAAGAATAGTTAAAAGAGTTGAATTCATAGTTTAATAAATAAACCATTTATAATATAGGGTCATAGATATGATAAAATAAATTATAATTATTTATTTCATATCTAAAAATATTTTGTACAAAATGGTATTTTATTTATTATTTTTAGACATTAAATAATATAATTTATTTATGACACAATGATGATGCAATAAACATTTTTTAATGAATGATTTAAATAATTGATATGATATATATACAAATAAATTTAATTTGAGAATATTGAAGAATTACACTAATTTTCTAGGATAATGTTACATTTTAGGGTTGATTGAAAATATTTTGATTGAAGTAATCAGGCAGTTTTTATTTTCACAAAAACAATACTAAATAGTGTCCAAATTGAAACAATTGAGTTTTTAAAACAAATACTGTGTTAGTAATTGATATATTATTCCGAAAAATATAATGCTCCACCAATGGGAAAGGATAAGGTTATATATATCAATTATTAACCACTTGGGGTTCTCTTGTCATGTTTTAGAATGTTTATTAACCATATAATTTAAAAATAAAAAGAGACATCGTAAATGAAAAACAATTTAACTAAGAGTTAAATCGAAAAGATAAGGTTAATAAGGTGACTTGACAAGTATAAAACCTATTGATGTATATTTTTTGGACCCATACCCTCCTTAGTCGCTAAATTAATCATATTTGTGTAATTAAAAACGAAAATGATTTTATTATAAAATAATATTTCGTGATTTTCCTAAAGTTACCCCCCCTCTCTTATAAAAGGGTTAATCCACTTCTCTTAATTTCAAAACATCAAAAAACTGGGCTCAACCAACTCCAGCACAAATATCCTCCCAGCTTTCCTAAATTCATCCTAGAGGCCTTCCTTTGGTCCGAAATTCAACATATGGAGACCTTTCGTTGAAATAAAAAAGGAAGAACCTGAAGATAAGGTAAATATGTCATCACATATTTCAAGTTATTTTCATCTTCCACGTTTCATTCATTTTTGTTTACATTATAAAATAATAACTTCAGTATCATCTATATACTGTGATGTTATTATAAATATGGTTGAACCATATTGGTTATTTTAACTATCCAATAAATGACAAAGTTCCCATACGTGTGTACGTACGTCGTATCGTCTCCATGTCATGGTGTAGTTTTTTATTCGAACACATAATTATTTGGGAAGGGAATAATAATGAAAATAACTTATATAAATAATAAATATAATATGTTAATGATTCAGTATATATTTTATACTATCTAATTACATATGATTTCACCATCAATATATTGATATTGTCGCTTGTGCGTACGTACGAATTACAATCTCCACGAACACGATGAGATTCATTCCCCATTGTAATCATTGATGGATAATTTTCATTTAATGATTAAAAATAATTTATTAACATAATATAATTATGTATATTATTCAATAACATCCTATCCCTAACAAAAATTTTTGGTGTAACCAATCATATAAGGGAAATCGAATCAGTTAACACCCAAAAATGATGATACTATTGAAATATTATCAACCATGAAATATTAGAGGGTCATATATGATATCATATTTATGTATATAGTTTTGGTGTAATTTAATAACAATGATTTAACTATTATAGATGAGGTTAACTAACCCTCAACCTATGAAAAGTACAAGGTAATGGTTAATCTCACAATATCTTTATTATCTGAAGTTGTTTTTATGTAAATATCTACTGGGACCTCTTTGTCAACCACATATGTGTTTCTTAAAAATATTAGTAAAAACATTTATTAATATTCCCTTGACTATAGGTTAAATTGATTTATACACTCATATGGATTTTTATAAAATGTTAATAAAGGTATCTTAATGTCCTTTTCCAATCAAGGTCCTTTACAACGTTTTTGACAAAATAATTGAAATAATTTATTTTAATGAAAGAGGTGGATATTTTCCACCATTATAACACCTTCGAAGGATACATTAAAATATTATATAAATATTCTAAAAAATATTGTATTTTTTATAATTAAATAACTTCTAAATGATTTCAAAATAGAAAGATATATTTCACTAAAAATGTTTTGATTTCATATATGTAAACATCCATTGATGGATTTTAAACATGTTTGAAGATGATTTATTATTATACAAATATTCCATATTGTATTGAAGGTTTTGTGATATGTTTGACTATATATGTGTTATTTTTACAACATTCATGTTTTATGGATAATGTATTGAAATTTCATACTCTAGTTTTAATAGGAATGTTTATGTTATATTTAAACCATTTCATATGAGGGATGAATTATAATTAATAAGTGATGGGTAGATACCTCAATAGCTAATCAATGAATCGGTAGGTCCCATGAGACAACCTAGTATCTTGGAACAAGCCTTGAAAAAATCTTATTAGTATTCATGGCACAAGACCTTGACTATGTGGATATGATGTCTGACATCCTGCATTATATAATTATGAAAGTGGAAATTGATATTTCATGAGATTATATGACAAGTAGAATATCTATATGAAATAATAAATGACATTGTTTGATTTTATATTTATTATATTATGCTGAATATTATGTTTAAAAGGATCTTGTTTTAGTCTAATACATTGTCATAAATGCTTATGGTTTCTTATGAAAGTTTCTGATATATTGTTATCCTTACTAAGCATCTGAGCTCACCTATTTCTATGTATTATTTTTTACAAGATGTGAAGAAGTATTTTATGGTTGAATTGCAGGGATAGGAAAAGGATATATGTGTGATAAAATTGGAAAAATGTTTTTTATGTTTTTATTTCATGATATAATGTAAAACATATGAATGTATCAAGTACTTCTATGAAAACAAAACAGATCATACTTTCAAGATTTGATCCCTTATGATCATTTCAAGGTTATGTAATAATGCACCAACTATGTGAAACTAGGGTCAATGTGTTACAGTTGGTATTAGATGATGTTTAGTAAAAACCATTGAAGCTACTTTTAGAGAAACACTGATTAGTGAACACTACCCTAAGATAGACATTGAGGATTAGTAAATAAGAACTTCATAAAATTTTGGTACTGTTGATATTTTGGGATTTTTCAAGGAAATACGACCTTGTCTGGATACACGCATTTAGAGATGGCTATAGCATAGATGTACGTAGGGGTAAATCCGAAAAACACCCCTTTGATCTAGAATCGGATGTGAACTAGTGCACAACAACATGCCTCAATGCACACTTTGTTACGACACTCCTTGGGGATATGCTTAGGATAATCATCATTTTCATTATAATATATTTTAAAGGGTCTATGAGTATATACAATCTCATAGAAAACATTTTTATGGTTATAGATTACAAATATAAATAGTTCAATTTCTGTTATGTGTTTTACTAGTTTGGAATTATGTATTGCGACTCATAATTTATTCAAGTGTAAGAAATTGTTTATAAATGGCACCTAGTGGAAGGAATGGAAGTTGTATCAATTCACATAATCCATTTAAGGAATTAATTCCTACTAAATATAATTATAGTGGATTTGGTGAAGCAACCGGTGCTGATCTTCTTATCACTATAGTTGTACTTATCACTCGTGTTATGAATAATGTCCTTACCCATATGGTGCACCCTGATACACAATGTGGAGGATCAATGTAAGACCACATCATGAGGCTAGAACTACCAAAATTAAATGGGAGTACAAATCCATTAGTAGTATAGAAATTGATAAATTCTTTAGATAATGATATTTCATTCTTTGGGGAGTAGCGAAATGGAAAATTTTGTCATGGTAGATTATTGCCTCACATGAGATGCAGATCAAGGTTGGTCATTTATCCAAAACAAAAAGGAATATGAATAAGTATATAACATGTAATGGAGGGTGTTTGAATAGATTTTCTTGGAAAAATACTTTCCACGTGAATATCGAGCAGATATAGAAAGACATTTTTGGAGTCTGATCTAACATGAGGATGATAATGTCACAAAGTATGATGCTAAAATTACAAGGATATCATGGAATGAAACATATTATATATGTAACCCAAGGAGTATGATTGATTGATTCATTTATGGGTAAAAACCACTTCTTCATTGAGCATTAGTTTCACAATCCTTCTCATCGTACAAATATATTGTCTCATGCTCTATCAATATAAAAAGGGAATTCACTATGTCTTACTACATTAAATTAAAGTAATAGAAAAAAGTTTATGTATAACTCTCTAGAAATGGTAACAAGGGTAAGAAGGGAAAAGTTCAATATACACCCTATAGTGAATGTGGGAATAAAATATCGGGTGCAAGCCTTATGGGAATTAGAGTCTATTACATGTGTGCTGAAAAAGGCCAGAAAGCTCGTGATTGCATTGGGAAGATAGAGTCTGTCAATGTTGAATGATACAATTGTAGAGAAAATAGGCATTATGAAAATGAATATCCTAAGAACCAAGCTATGTTTCCTCAGAAAAGGCCAAGGGAATAGGGCCAGTCTTTGGCGATCACTACTATTGAGGTTGAAGTACTGAAAGACGTGGAGGAATGTAATTTAATGGTTTCCAAGAGTTAATCCAATGCATTATTTGATTCTTGATCATCGCATTGTTTCAGTTTTTCAAAATTTTCTAAAAACATTAGATATTTTAATTTTGACATAACAAAGGAGTTTTTAGTCAAAACACATTAGAGAAGTATCATCACAATAATTTTTTTTGAATCAGTTCCCATTAGGGAATATAAAGGTTCTTTATCTGTTGATATCATCGCCATAACCATGATTGAATTTGATATAATCCTCAGAATGGATGGGATATCATAACACGATGTGAAAATTTATTATAAGAAGAAGGAAGTTATAATTTTATGATGATGATTAGGAGAACATAATCATTACAGAAGAACCATCACCACATGATTCTTATCTTGATCTTCCCCCAGTAGATCTACTATATTAAATTATTGTGGATGAAGAGAATGAAATAATTGTGGGTGAAGAAAAGAATGTTCTAATAGAGGAAATACCTATTGACCAAGAATAAGTTGATGTGTTTCCATAATATTTACCTGGACATCCTCCAAAATAAGAAATTGAGTTTTCCATTGATTTAATTCTTGGTTCAAGGACCATATCAAAGACCCCTTAAAGAATGGACACTTCGGAATTAGTGGAACTATAGAAACAACTATAATAATTTAGTAACAAGGGATTTATTCACCCTAGTTTTTCTCCATGGTGGGATGTTGTCCTTTTTATTAAAAAGAAATATGGATCTATGAGGTTGGGCATTGACTACAAAGAGATCAATGACATAATAATAAAGAACAAGTTTCCCCTACCTTGTATTTTTTGTTTATTCGACCATCTTCATGAAGCTCAATATTCGTAAAAGTTTAAACATCGATCTAGATATCATGAATTGTTTGTGAAGAAGGATGACATTCTGAAAAAATAATTTCGAACTAGGTACGAGAATTAGGATGTTACAAGAATGCCTTTGTGTTTGACTAATGCAACCTAAGTCATTAAATTTATAATGAATATAGTTTTAAGGAATATATTGATGACTTTTTAGTGGTAATTATTGATGATATCTTGGTATACAACAAAAAATACGAAGATCGTGAAAATAACATATGCATTATTTTAAAGACTCTTAGAATAAATTAATTATATGGGATGTTTTTCAAGTTTTAATTATGGAATTAGGAGATTTATTTTCTTGGTCATATTGTATCTATGGATGGAATCATAATTGATCCTTTAAAGACCAGGGCAATCCAAGAATTGCCATCACTAAGGAGTATAAGTAAGGTACGTAGTTTTAATGGATTATTAGGTTATTATCGACGTTTTTTCTAGAATGTTTCCTGGTTAGCATACCCATTAACTAAGCTCACACGTAAAGGGGTTAAATATTTTTAGAGAAAAGAGTGTGAATAATGGTTTAGAGAAATGAATATATGATTATTCAATGCTCCATTCATGGACTGACAAATAGGGAACAATTTGTTTTTTATTTATTGAGATTATTCAAAGAAAGGACATGGTTATGTCCTTATGCAGAATGATAGAGTTATTTTCTATGCATCACGAATGCTAAAAATTCATGAACAAAACTAGCCCACTACAGATTTTGACTTAGAAACTGTATTCTTTGCATTAAAAATATGGAGAAACTATATCTATGGTAAGAAATGTTAGATTTATAAAAATCAGAAGAGTTTGAAGTATATTTTCACACAAAAAGAACTCAACCTGAGGGAAAGGCGATGACTTGAACTACTCACAGACTGTTATTTCAGTATACAGTACCACTCAGGGAAGGAAAATAAGGTGGAAGATGTTTTGATCAGAAAGGATAATGGAGTTTTGAATAAGATGAGTGTTTAAAAGGATCTTATATAAATAAATCATGTAATGATTTATATGGGAATAACCATGGAAGGTGAAAATTCAATGATTTTTCAAATGGTTTCCAAACAATATTTACTAAAAAGGATTAAATGTTATGAGACTTATGATGAACAATTTAAAAAGAAGATTAATGTTGTGAATGATGGGGTATTGATTGACTTCATATATAAAGATGGAATTTTGTTATTTGGGAAGAGACTTTGTGTTCTAGATATACCTGATATAAAACGATAATTGTGGGATGATGATCGTGGATCCAATTTCTCGATAAAACCTGGTAGCACTAAGATGTATAGATATTTTAATGAACATTTTTGGTCGAACAACATGGAGAGGGAGATTTATAATTTTGTGTCATGATGTATGGTTTTCCAAAAAGTGAAATCAGGAAGGAAACAACTTGTAAGATTCATGCAACCAATTCCCATACCTTAGTGGAAGAGAGATAATATTACAATGATCTTTTCATGGGTCTACCATAGACTCTTATAAGAAATGATGCAATATGGGTCATTGTTGATAGTTTTAAAAGTCAGCATATTTTCATGCTATTAGAGAAGATTTAAAACATGAACTAAGGGAAAAACAATATATAAATGATGTTGTAAGACATTATGTAGTACCCCTATTAATTGATTATGATCATGATCCTTGTTTTACCAATTGATTATGGAAATGTCTTCAGAAGTCCCTGGTTACTGAATTTCGTTTCATCACTGCCTTCCACCCTAAAACTGATGGATAATCAGAATTGACTATTCATATCTTAGAAGACATGTTGTGATCTTTCTCACATGACATTCAAGGTATGTGGGATCAATATTTAACATTTTTAGAATTTTCTTATAACAATATCTTGCATTCAAGTATTCAGATGGCACCATATAAAGCGTTATATGGAAATGGATTTTTCACACCAACATGTTGGGATGATATTTGTGAATGAAAACTTATTGGTCCTGATCATGTTGAAGAAACAATTGAAAATGGGAACGTTATCCAAACCCAAATCAAATAATCCCAAAGTAGGAAAAAGAGCTCTGCTAATAACCATAGGATGGATTTGGAATTTGAAGTAGGATACCATGTTTTATTGATGGTATATCCATGGAAGGGTGTAATACGTTTCGATAAGAAGGGTAAATTTACTCTCGGGTACATCAGAACTTTCAAAAATCTAGAACGAATTGGAGTTGTAGATTATAGTTTTAAAAAGCTCCCAAGCCTCTCCAAAGATCATGTTATGATCAACGTATCACTGTTGAGAAAATACATTCCTGACAAAAAGCATTTACTCACCAATGAGGAAATTATAATGGAACTTGATCTATATTATTGTGAAGAGCATATCAAAATTCTTGATACCAGTGAATTGGTGATGAGAAATCAGGAGAATTGTCATGTAAATGTTCTATAGAGAAATCATAACACGGAAGAGGCAACTTGGGAACCTAAGGAACTTATGATGGAGAACCACCTAAATAATTTTATGCAGTCATTTTCTAGAAATTTCAAGGACTGCATTTTTTTATGTTGGGGAGAATATAACACCACAAGCTTCCACGGTACGTTTTCCATTGAATAATTCCATATCATGCATTGTACGCAAAATCAAGATTCTAACACACAGCGACAAATCAAACTAGTTATTTTGAATTGTAATACAATATTTTATAATTTTTATAATTTTTATTTTTCAAAATGGAAATCATTTTTGAATTCGTAATATCAAAATTAGATTAGGGTGATTTTTTTTGGTATTTATTGAAAACATTAAATTTTTGATGAATAGTGAAAAATGATGTGTTATTAGTTATTTCCAAAAATTTTATTTAAATAATTATTTTTTTATTTAGTTTTTTTATATTAAAATAGATACATAATACCTATATAACGTCAATATAATTCATTAGAGTCATTTTTTAATATGCTTATATATATAAATTTTTTTTTAAGTTTTACCGTCTTTTACCCACCTCCTGGGAGGATTTTCAAATTTGCATAAAACATAATTTTACTGGTTCTATGAGTTGAATTTAAATACTTGAAGAAAAATGGTTGATATTAGTATGTAAAATTTCGTTCAATAAGTTAAAAATATTTTTTAGTGAATAGAAACATTTGACTTTTATTTACCACAGTTAAAAATTATATTGGGTAATTAATGGTAAATAAGATATAATAATTACCCTTACACATTTATTAATTCTATTGTATAAAATTAATTCAACCAAAAACCACCATAGGAAAAAAAATATAATCCCCATTGGTCAATATGGATTAGATTAGGACATTTATTAATTTTTATTTGATGAAGAGTTAAAAGAGTTAAATTCAACGTTTCATAAGTCAACCATTTTTAAAATAAGGTAATACATAAGATAAATTAGACTACAAATATTCATTAGAAAGATAAAATATTTCCTTTATAATTTTAATTTATTTATAATTTTAAGATATTATATAATTTAATTAATTTATGACATGATATTGATGTAATAATTGCCTTATTAATAAAATATTTCAATAATTGATTTTATAAATATCTAAATAAATGTTAATTGAAACTTTTGTGGAATTCCAATAATTTACATATTTAATATGACTTTTTAGGGTTGATTAATTTTCTTTTCTATGTAGTCATGTTGTTATAATTTTCACAGAAACCGGATATTAATTAGTGTCAAAATTTACATAATTGAGTTTTTAAAACAAATATAGTATTATTAATTGATAAAATATTTTTAAAAATATATGGATTAGAAACAATAATTATATTTGGTTATATTTATTAATAATTTACCACTTTTTTTCTCTTGTCTTGTTAATATAATTTTATTGAGCATATAATATAAAAATACAGATAGACATAGTAAATGACTAACTATTTATTTAAGAGTTAAATTGTAAAGATAAGGTTAATATGTTGACCTAAACCTGTCTAAAACCAATTGGTTTAGTGGTTTGAGACCCATACCCACCATATCGTCTAAATAAATCATTTTGGAACCATTATAAACCCAAAATAATTTTATTATGAAATAATATTTCAAGCTTTTCCTAAAGAGACAATCTCCCCTGTTATAAAAGGGTACATCCCATTCTCTTAATTTCACACCTACAATGCCAATTGGCTCCGCCAAACCCTATCCAAATATCCTCCAAACATTCCACCCATCATCTTAGAGTCCTTCCTTTGGTTATAAATCCAACTCACGGATTCATTTTGATCAATTCAACAGGAATAACCTGAGGAAGATTAAATATTTCATCACGTATTTCAAGTTATTTTTCATCTTCCAATTCATAATAATTTTTTTTTCCATTATTAAATAATAAATCCAGTATAATCTATATAATTTTATGTTATTATATATATGGAACACCCATAATCGTTATTCTATCTATCCTATAAATGGAAAAGTCACCATAAGTGTGTATGTATGGCTTACTGTCTCCACGTCGTGGTGTATATTGTTATTCAAAAACATCATTATTTTGGATAGGTATAATAATGAATATAACAGATTTAAATAATAAATATAACATTTTATATATTATATATATGATATACAATCCAATTACATACTATTTCACCAACAATATATTTATATTTTCACTCGTTCATACGTATAGATTATCTTCTTCACGAACGCGATGAGATTAATTCCTCATAATAATAATTAAATAATAATTTTCATTTTTTGATTAAAAATAATGTTTATGAATTTAATATAAATATTTATATGAATTAAATACCTCTTATATATAACAAACATGGCTTACTTATCCTTGAATATAATGGAAATCAAATCAGTTAACAGCCAAAATGATGATACCACTGAAATGTTATTAACAATACAATATTAAAGGGTCATATATGATATTATATATATCTATATAGTTCTTTTATAATATAATAACAATTATTTAACTATTATAAAATATTTTAACTTCCCCTCGACCAAGGAAAAGTACAAGGTACTTGTTAATTTCCCAATATCATTATTATTTGATGTTGTTTTTACGTAAGTATCTACTAGGGCCATTTTATCAGTGACATTTGAGTTTCATAATAAATATAATTCAAAACATTTTTTAATATTTCCTATACTATAGGTAAAATTAATTTATACCCATGTTTGAATTTTTATAATATTTCTATAAAGTAATCATTCATTTGTTTTCCAAACATGGTTTTTTAATACCTTTTAGGAAAAATTAAGGATTGGATGTTTTTTTACGGCAAGGGTGGCTATTTTTGTCCATTACATCCCATTAAAAGAATCCCTTACAAGATAATAATATTATTTTAAAAATAATGGTTTTCTATTATAATTACATGAACTCGAAATGATTTCCAAATAAAAATAGATATTTGTCCCAAAAAGGTTTGATTCCATCTATGTCAACATCCTTTGATGGATTTTAAACATTATTGAAGTTGATTTATTATAATACAAATATTCCATATTGTATTGAAGGTTTTGTGAAATGTTTGACTATGGATGTGTTATTTTTACACCATTCGTTTTTTATGGTTAATGTATTTTCATTTCCTATCTAGTTTTAATATGAATATTTATGTTATGGTTAAACATTTTCATATGAGGAATTTATTGGACTTAGTAACTAACGGGTGGAACCGTTATAGATCCTCGATTCTGTTGTCAATATTAGGAGACAAACTAGTGTCCTAGCACAATTCCATGAAAAAGTATTATTTTTAGTCTTGGCATAAGGGCTTGAATATGTGATTTTGAAGTCTGTAATTATACATTCAATCACTATGAAAGTGGATATTGATATTTCATGTGATTAATAGAATAGTATAATATCCACGTGAATAAGTAAATTAAATTATTTGATTTTATCTTTTCCATGATATTCTGTTGTTTTTGTTTAAAAGGCATTTCTTTTAGTCTTATACTTTTCCATTAATGTTTTTCTTATTTTTGAATGTTTCTGTTATATTGTTATCCTTACTGAGCATCTGAGCTCACCCCTTTTGTGTTTTTTTTCCAGGATGTGAAGATGTATTTTATGGATGACCTACAGGGATACTCTAAGGATATAAGTTTGTTCAATAGATAAAAAAATGTTGTTGACATTTATATTTAATGATGTAATGTAAAACCTGTGAATATATCTAGTATTTCCAAGTCTACTAAACTTGTCGGTCATCTAGGATTTGATCCCTTGTGATCATGCCAATGTTATGTAATAATAAACTGACACTAGTTAACTAGGGACCGGGCGTTACATGTATAGTCCATGAAAAAAAACTATATTATTTTTATAATTAAATTTATCAAAAAATTTATCCCATCAAAATGATCGGTCCAAGGGAAATTTTGAATTTTATTTACAGTGATATATATTTTTTCTAAAAATTCATATATCTGAAAACCATATTAGAAAAAATATTTCCCCATTTAATTCATTAAATTCAGTTTTTTTTAGAAAAAATATTTTTTTTGAATTTGAAATAAATATTACAAATATCTATAATTATTTATCGTATAATGAAATTATAATAATTCTATAGTTGTTGATTCATTAATTTAGCTTCCTCAGTTATTTTATTAAATTGAATCCTTATCTTGGATAATATTTCATAATCATATATGGGAATCTGTAACCAAAAATATCCTCTTTCAAATTATTCTATCATAAAAAATTTATATCGTAATCCTAAAATATGATCCCACTATACAAGACAAATTATCATCATTATTATTAAAATGTATTAACCTGTTAGGATTATTTAAACTATTAATTTGTTAATAAAAATATAGTAGTACATTTTAGAAATTTTTATGTAAAACTAATCTTAAAAGGATAAATTTATTAGAAAACAAAAAATGTTATTCTAATTAAAGGATCCAAAGTTTTTTGTTACATTTGACAAACTAGTTTCCAATTATGTTATAATTGGTCTCTTCCAAAAATAGAATATGTGAAAAAGGAGAAATTTCAAAACCAAACTACGAATATTTTAAATGAACTCCTGAAAAGTAATTAATTATTTATATTTTTTCAATGATATTATTATTCTAATTATATTAAAATTTATTTATTTATTCCACACATGGTATGCATTATAAACATGATGCATGCAACCACTCCCCACATATTTTTTAATACCCTAATTTTTTTATATTGAATAATTTATTATTAATAAAAATAAGAATTCAAAATCTTATAAAAAATACATTAATTCACCTCTCCTCATGAATAAAAATAAAAAATTCTGATTATTTTCAGCTTAAGAGAATACATGAATATTTCTTTTTGGATAAAATTTTATGTTTCCATATACATCTCTCTAAATATAATGTTAATTATTGATTTAAATTTTTTATAGATTTTTCAGAGTATTAATAATAATAATAATCCAAAATATAGAAAAAATTGAAGACTGAATTAAATAAAAAATATTAATTAATTATAATACATTAATGATTAATAAAAATACTTGTAAAATAAATATTTTTCTAAAATTTCCTAAAATAATATAATCATCTTTTATCACCTAATATTTTCATAACTCTCAAGGATATTGGGATGATCCAAAATAGAATTATTCATGATATTACTAATATATAAAAATTATATATAATAATTTTTTAGAATCATTTATTCCTAAAAACATTATATAATTAATATATTTTTTTGATCATTTTAATATCATATTACACTATTATTCAGCATTAATTATTTTCATTAAAAAAATTTATTTTACATTTTTCCCAAAATGATAAAAATTCTAGGTATTCTCCAGGTTGGATGCGTCGTTGGGAAGGTAATTTATTGTTGTCAACTTAAAATTAAGGGTATAAAAATTAATAAAATAAAATGAATTGTAATTGAGAATGAATATACAAAGAAAAATCTTCATGATTTTCAATTTTTTAATTTTATTATATAAATAATAATGGGATTCCTCAAGAGTATCCAATGATTTATACATTCTATATGGAGTTGGATGGTACCCCTTAATGAAGGATTTCACTAGAATGATATGTCTATGTTACTTTATTGGGTAACAATTATTGGTTTATCTATTAGATTTGTTCTCAACATTGTTCGGTCTCCATAATACATTTTTTTATTACCAAAATGGTTTTTATTTTCCTCCAATGAATCAACCATTGTCTTCTATTTTGTTATCCTTGTTAATGTAGTTTTTTAATGAATATTTTTTTAAAATAATTGACCCAATGATCCATCAAGTGACCTAGATTGGTATAAACATGACCTCTAGAGAACCTCTCCACATATGAGATATTTTTATCTAGAAAAGAGGTTATGAGGAACAGATTGGGGAGACTATAACATAGTTAAATTGTATTTATATGACAACAATAATTATAAATTAGTATTATAAATAATAGAAACAATATGAATAATTTAATATGAATGACATTAAGAGAAAGAAAAAAATAATAATTAAATTAAATTAAGAATAGTATAATAAATTTTCATGATGGATGTTTCTATGTGATATGATTAAATTCAATCAACTAAAAGACAGAAATAATCAAATAAGGACTCCAATGAATCTTGTACTAGTCCCCTTGTCAGTACCATATCTATTCACCAACCCATCTAGCATGATACAAATAAAATACATGGTCTCATTCCCATAACCATACATACATCCAAACAAACTATCAAGGTATAAAATGATATCCCATCTATGGTATGAGTAATAATATTCGGGATGTCACAACAGATTCTAAAAAAAAACTTTCTACGATATTTTTTTCATGCATTATAAAGATTAATATTGGAGTAATTTACAAAATTAAATCTACAGATAATGTAAACTTATTGAATCCTAAAGATTTATGTTAACACCCTTGGAGTTAGAAACATAAATTTGTGCACATATGGGGATCTATTGATAATCGTGGATCTTATTTCATTAAGATAGATCACCAAAATAGTGGGAGGTTTACCCACAAAGGGAGAATCATAAAATAATATTTTTTTTAAAACAAACATCACCAGAATAAAATTTAATATTACACCCTAAATAGTGTAGATAATATGAATATTTTCTTTAAACATATGACATAAAAATGAAATAATCCCTTGGGTATCAAATTTTTATGCACCTATTCTAGTTGAACTAATAATTTATATACTATTCTGTTATCCATCAACAAAATTCTTAATATGTTTCCTGTGAAAATAATTACTCTAATAAGAAACCCAACCTCTATAATCAATCACATCGATATTATATAATCTCAAAATAAAATATAGATATTCATAAGGACAACATAAAAAATAATGATATATCTCCACAGGGAAAAACAATCAATTCAACAAATTTTCATTGGTCTTGAAAGATATGTTTCATAATTCCCTAAATCCAATTATCCTTAAAAATATAACATAATTGGTTCATTTATTCTTTATCTATATGGTTATTAACAAATTTGTTAATCGGATTTATCCATGGGGTCTAAACAAATTGTATTCACACAAATTAAGTAGTATGACAATCCATCATATATAGGAAATAACCCATCATGTTTTCAAATATATCACCGGGATCTATTATTATACTGAGCATGTATTCATAACATCCTATGTTTTCACACCTATCATGTGGATGAATACTTGAATCTTCATTCAAACAGACCCATCATGATCCAATGTGTGGTCTAAAATGATTATTTTATAATAGTAATTATCCAATTAATTATGTTTCATGTGTGGTATACCATTATGAAAATTTTTTTCACAAAATATAGATAATTAAATCACAAAAATAAATTATATTTAGAATGGTTATGTCAATAATTTATAATGTGATGAAAAATCCTCATGTATACAGTACGTATAATATTATTTGAAAAAAAATCATGCTCAGGAACAACAATATATTTCATGGTAATCATTTTTAATCTTGAATTATTACCAAATACTGTTGGTAGATGGTTTTTAGTTGATATAGGAGACCACACTGAAAAAACATTATAATGGTGTGTATTAAAAAGAATTTGTTGGGACTATTTCTGGATGTGAATTTATTTCACATCATCAAAGTTCAATATTACTTATTTTTCTTAAATAAAGTCATCCATGAATTAGAAAAAGTTACATTTTACATTGGGAAATAAATTCCTGAGATAACATCTTTTTAATAGGGTTTATTATGTGGTCTAATTTAGGTTAATGGGTGTAATTAATTCATGGGGTTAATTAATATTTTGGGGTGTCTTCTTGTGATGAATCAATTCATGGGTTTTCACAAATTCATTGGTTGTTATTAGTTGGTGTATTAATTATAGGGTTGAATTAAATTTATTTGTAAATTAAATTCATGAGGTATTCCTATAATGATTTAATCTGGCAATATAATTAAGGGGGTTCTTCTTAGAACAATTCAAACTGTTAATATACTTCATGGTGTCTACAAAAAAACATCACATCCTAAATATCAATTAAAATGTGAATTTTCTTTTCATCCAGAAAAATAATCTAATTCTTACCGCGAAAATACAACATGAATCTTTATGTAATTCAATGACATTTAGAGAAGATATAAATGGAAAACAACCAAATAGGAGAAAAAATTATCCAAAAAAATTATGAGACACAAATCCTGATAATGAAAATTTCATATAACATCCTGAACAAAATGTTTCACATCTCGGAGCTACTATATATATCATATTTGGGTATAGATGAAGTTTTATGGACACTATGATCACATATCAGACTCCATAACCTATGTAATAACATGAACATGATCATGCACCAAACTACAAATTTTTTGTAACAAAATTTAACGGTATATTGTTCTCAATATATTCTATTATAATATTCAGATAATCCTCGAAGGAAATATCAACATCTAGCATAAAGATATCCACATATATCATATGATATTGTTCTCAATGTGATCATTTAAGTTGTAACATTTGAAAAAAATAATTCATGAAATTCTAGTGGTATAGAGGGTGTAAATAATATACCACATTATTGAACCTCCCAACCAACTCAAATAGTTTGAAAAACATCTGTGCTAGCTTACATTGTTTCAACATACACTGTTTACCTAGACTAAGAGAAACATAAAGAAAAATTAAATGACCCATATAAAACTATAGAGGCCATCTCTTAAGGTTATTGTGTGATTTATATCAGTTCTATTTAGTCAATAATAGAATTATGATAAACAAATACTCTTGTGTCATTTACTTAATGAGATTATTCCAAATGTGTGTTGAATCCCCTACCTCTATCACTAAAATATTTGAATGACTTGGTCTTATAAAAAAACATAGGGGAAAAATTTGGAAATGTACATAGATGATATTATCAGATGAAAACATCATGGGTTTCAACTGCAACTTCAATGATCACATGATTTAAAAAACATATGATCATAATAAGTCATAAAATATATCAATAGTATATTTAGATTGGTAATCCATTTGATGATGGTAGGTTATAGACAATTGATCCTATTGTACCAATGTCTTTTAAATACTCTTCCAAACTCATGAATTAAAATGAATCATTCAATAAAAACGCCTTCAAATACTATGCAACTAAACTATCTCACACATGTAAATAATGCAGAGATCATCAATGGTGAAGGTCACCCTGATTAATATGATGTTGGATACTATTTATAGTATATCCATAAATACCCATACTCCACCTTTCTTGGGATCTATCATGGTTAATAATTTCAATAAACGATAGTAACATCATCCCACTTACACTATATGAAATGATAGTGGCATAATATCCTTGCAGTCATGTGCTGTAGAATGTTCACCTACTGATTTTTTAATCATATCATAGTGAATCATGTGATGTCCTTCATTATCTCTATAAACTAGTATATTCTATATATATCAGAATAAATATTCTTAAAAATAGGATGTCCAACCAATATATAAGTGTGAAACTACCTCGTTATCTTAATATGTAATATCATAGAAACCCAAAATCGAAAATTGATATGTATAACACGGTATCTACCAAGAGACCCTCCCAATTGTGGATCCTAACAATATATGTTTTCCTATTTAGGTAATGACATTGGATTTTAAGACTACACTATCTTGATCTGATCAAGAATAATGTGTATAAATGTTGATGAATGTATAGATACTTTTAAATGGAACTCAGGAACATAACTATGCAATAGATAAAGGAGATAACTCCACCTTGATTCATTGCAAGACTCAAATAATACATCCTACTATGCATTATACCTCAAAATATTGACAATCACATTTCCCTTTTCCAATTAAAATTCTACATTGGTTTCGAAAGACTGCATAAACACAACCCACCTCCTCTATTTTAGATCCAGGTCTCACATGGAAAAGATATAAATGACGTAGTTTGTCCATGTACACCATAAACCTCTCACAAAAACCATAGTTCCTATAGAATTTTATGGTTTGTACGACCACTGTTAAATATAGATAATTTTTATAATAATTACATTATTTTGTTTATAACTATCTAGATTTTAAAGTGTCAACACATTCCTCTAGAATTATAATTGCTCACAATCTAACATTAGATTCCTTATAATACACACTATACCCCTTCCCCGACATAGGTAAATTGATGATCAATGCAGATATCATCCAACACATCACCTAGTATAATATTGAAATCAATAAAAATAAACATCACTAATTTTTTCATTTCTTCGAGAATGGTGATTCCATATTGAATATGTCCTAGATAAATCAGCAGTAATACCATTCGAGAGAAAAAGATGAAAAAATATTGAATATATTATTTTTTATATGCCTTGATATAGTGAAGAAGTCAAAATCAAGGTATAATGACACTCAAGCCTTATAGAGAACATTTACCATGAAGTTCACTCTTTCAATCAAAAAACTGTATTTTGATTTAATGGTGTAATGGTGATGCTCCCTCAAAATACATAAGACGATGCTATGATTTTGGTCATGATCTTCTGCAAAATGGGATTAGTCTAATATGTCATAAAAATGAACAACCATAAAATGATATAGGAAATGATGAATGGTATAATTCATCAAATACATAACATAAGAGTTCATTTCTTCTATTTTTATCTAATATAATTATTATCACATTTAACAGTTCATATATGAAAATATATCAATTTAAATAAATATTCCATTATCATGAACTATGCATGTCAATATGTATCCCCATGTTACTATCATGATTTATGCATACTCATTTCACTCCATGTAGATACGAAAATAAAAATCTAATTAAATAAATACATTACACAACATAAGAATCACCCAATGTTAAATAATATCATCTGTAACAAGTGATCATCTTGAAAAACAGTCCAATATAAGTGTGATCATAGCATTAACCATGCATGGGTCAACTAATCTGATGAACACATTAATTATTATGTCATACAACATACATGTATCTTTTATAACATCATAAAATAGTAATGAAACAACAATAAAACCTCATTCTAATACATCTTTATAATTTCCCAAAACTAGTTCTCCCTCATGTGATTGATCAGGTTGGTTACATGACCTTTTGATGGCCTCCCCATATTCAAAACTATTCCAAAACTAGAAAGCAGATATAAAATATAAATATGGGACTATACCATCTGATAAAGAGTTGTAATGCGAGGGGAAAATTTATATTTGTGTTGATGAAATATCAGAAATAGTTTGATAAATTTTGTACGAAATCATCGATCTGAAAGTACTACTTGAATAAATCCAAATAAAAATAGTATAATGAATTTTGAGGTTGAATGTAACTCAAAGTTGAATTCAATTTAACAAAATTTATTGGAATTTTCAATCAAATAAACACTATTATGATCCCTCTCTTGGACCTTATGTTGATCCCAAATCCATGATCTGACCCATTGACCAAGTTATGAATTAATAACGTGTCCCATTTCCATTGAAAAAATCTAAATACATAACATATGTTCTATTTCAAAATGATATCCTATAATGAGTGTTAGTATAATATAGTAGGATTAATAATACATCTATAAAAAATAATTTAGGAGAATTGTATTACTTTATATATATCCATAAAATAGTATTAATTTAGTTAGTTAATATTATGCATACCATAAAAATTCCAATTCCACAATGTCAATGTTGACATATGTAGTTATCCAAACCTACATTGACTCCTTATACGGTGTATCTGGTTATGGTAGATCCTCCTATATCATTAATGATCAACATAATAGTGTAAAATTCTACCAATTAGGGTCAATCTCTTTAAAATCAATTTTGAAAAGGTCTTATTCCTAAAGGATGTCCAAAATATCACCCTCAGGACTTCATTGATTATTCATGTGGTCATAAAACATAAAACCTAATAATATACATTACCCTTAGTCATAAGATACCTATGTGCCTAGATTACATGTTTTATAGTGTAATACACTATTCCCTTCTACGTCAAAATAAATCATTATTAATTTATAGAAACCTCATCATGATAACAAATATACAATCATTTTGAAACAATTATATCTATGTTATATAATCTCAAAATATATGAAATAATTGGTTTTGGTAAAAAAGTTATACATAAGAAATATCAACGAAAGGAACAGTGATCAATTATTTATATTTTGATTTTTTACCAAGTAATGTTTTATATATCTATATTTCTAATTATACCCAAAAATAAATCAAACATATTTCAATTATCAATTATCACCAAGGTTTTGAACCTATCAGTATTCTTAGTTTTTAAAAGGTAATTCTATAGTACACAATCACAGAAATTAAGAGTTATGAAAATTCATTATATTAATCTAATAATCAGTCATGTTTTCTACTATATCTCATGCCACTAATGTGAAACTGAACACTCCTCACAATTTTATAAGGCCATTACAATTTTTTGATGGCCATAGATCTTCGTATCTATTATAATAGACAGAACAACATCAAATGGATTGTTTAAAAAATTTATTATTTAACTTGGAGTATCAATTAATTATGCCACACAAGTATTGATCCAATGAGTGATCACATACCACACAAATTATTGGTAATTAAATCATTCAAAAGTAATTTTTTCTGGAATAACCACCTTTAATGAAGATATGGTGATGATTGTAACACCCTGACCATAGTTACACAGAGTTGGTGCGTTTTGACATAACATTGGCATGATCACAGTGGATCAAATCCTGAAATACTGATCAGTTTAGTATCCTTGGATGTACTAGATATATTTATAAGATTGAAATTACATTATAAAATGAAATACTACCAAAACATTGTCTTCATTGAACACGTTCATCCTTTAGAATCTCCATAAAAGTCATTCATAATATACTTCTTCGCATCCTGGTAAAAATAAATCAATGAAATGGGTGACCTCAGATGCTCAACAAGGATTACAATAATGCAAAAACATTCAATAAATAAGAATAAAAATTTAATTAAATTTATAATACTAAAACACAAGACATTTAAAAATAAACATCATCATAATCTGTAAATGATAAATCAAATAATACCATTTAATTATTCACATGGATATTTTACTAGTCGAATAATTACATGTAATTTCAAAAGCCAATTTCCTAATGTTGGAATGAATAATTCCAGACTTTCAAACCACATAGTCGAGGACTTGTGCCAATAATACAAATAAGATTTTGTTAAGGCCTGGTTCCAAGACACTACATTTTCTCATGAGACCTACTAATGCATCGTGGAGCTATAGTGGGATCCACCCATCACATACTAAGTCCAATGCATTCTTCATATGAAATTTATAAACATAACATAATAATTTGTATTAAAACTAGAATACAAAATGTTAATACTTTATCCATAAACTGTTAATGGATTAAAAATAACACATTCATAGTCAAACATATCACAAAACCTTAAATATATTATGGATGATTTTTATCTTAAATAATCAACTTCAAAAAAACATATAATCCATTAAAGGATATTTACATAGATGAAATTGAATCATTTTAGATAAATATCTCTTTCTATTTTTAAATCATTTAAGATTCATATAATTATAATGGAGAACCTTTATTTTGGAATTATTATTCTATGATTTTATGGGAAGAATTGACTATGTTATAACAGTAGAAAATAGTAGCACCCACCATATAAGTTAAAAAAACTTTCTTACCCTTATTTGGTCAAAAAGGTCATAAAGTTCCTAGTTTGGAAAACGACGAAAAGATTACTTTAAAAAATTGTCAAATAAGGGTAAAAATAAATTTATCCCATAGTCTAGTAAATAGTAAAAATGGATTAAATTATATTTTTTAGAAAACATGGATGTGGATGAATATGACTTCCCTATGGATTTTTATGTATTAACAACCTCATAAAATTAAAGAGATTTTATAATTAACTCTTAACTTGTACATTTCAATAGTAGATGGTATTTTAACCTCCTGTATAATAGTTATAACATTGTAATTAAATTATAGAAGATCTATAAAAATTAATAGGATATCATATATGATCCTCTAATAATAATTTGATAATATTATTTCAGTATTATCATCGTTTTGGGTGTTAACTGATTCGTTTTCGCTAATATTCTTGGTTACATAAGCCTTGTTTTTTAGGGATAGGATATATTTTATTCATATACAAAATGATGTTATGTTCTTGAACATTATCTTTAATCCAAAAAGTGATAATTATTATTGAATGATTACAACGTGGAAGGAATCTCATCATGTTCATGGAGACGGTAATCTGTACGTACGCTCATGGAAAAATATCATTACATTAATGATAAAATCGTATTTAATTGGATGGTGTATCATAAATACAGAATCATTAACATGTTATATTTATTATTTACTTTTGTTATACTCATTATTATAACCATCTAAATAATTAAGTTATTTAATAACAATCTATACCACGATGTAGAGATGGTAATCAGTATATAAACACAAATTGTGACTTCTTGGGAAGGGTATGGCCATGAAAAATGGCTATGGATTTGTGAAATTTAGAGAAGGGAAAGTATCATTTTTTTAGAGAGTTGAGGGTACCTTTATGAAAAGCTTCAAAATATTATTTTATAATAAAATAATTTTTGTTTTCTAATGGCTCCAAAATGATTTATTATGACGATAATGTTGTTATTGGTCGAAAAAATATCAACCAATAGGTTTTAGGCATGCTTAGATTACCATTTTAACCTTGACTTTTAGATTTAACTCTTAGTTAAATAGTTTAACTTTTTTGTGTCTTCTTGTATTCTTACACTATATTATTAATAAAAATACACTAAACATACAAGAGAACCTTGTTTGGTTTATTAATGACATATAAAATATTATTTATGCCCTTTGGCCGAACATTATATTTTTTGGAATATTATATCAACTAATAATATTGTGTTTGTTTTAAAAACTAATTTATGTCAATTTTGAAACTATTTGGTATTTGATTTTCTTTAATAGAGTAAAAACTCTATCACATTGAAAAAAGTTTATTCAATCAACCCAATCATGTCATATTATCCTATAAAATTTGTTTAATTCATCAGAAGACTCAATTTACCTTTATTTGGATATTTCTAGTATAAATTATTTTAATATTTCATTATTATGGTAATTAATGCATCATCATTGTGTCATAAATAAATTGAATTATTTAATAGCTAAAAATAATAAATAAAATACCACTATGTGGGAAGTATTTTATCTTTATAATGATTATTTATAGTTTTATTTATTTTGTGTGTAATCTTATAATAAATATGGTTTAGTTATTAAACATTGAATTTAACTCTTTTAACTATTATTTATATCAAATAATTATAAATTTCCTAATCTAATACATGTTGTCCAAATGGATCAAATATTATTCCTAAGGCTCTTTTTGGCCGAATTACCCTTATCAAATAGAATTAGGACATCTTTAGAGTAATTATTATATCATTTTTTCTTTTAATTACCTAATTAACTTTTAATCTCGATAAATATAAGTCAAAAGTTTATATTCACAAAAAATTATTTAAATCTTATTAAACTACATTTCACTTACAGATGTAGTCTGTGTCGCTCTAATTTTTTAAAACTCAACTCGAATAAGTTGTAAAATTATGTTTTTTTCAAATCAATAAATGCTCCAAGAAGGTGGGTAAAATACAGTAAAAAGTTGAATAAAATTTTGTATATCTAAACTTATTAAAAATGGATCCAATGAATGAAATTAAACATATATAGGTATTATGTATCTATTTTAACATTAAAAAAATTAAAATAAAATAAATAATTAGTTAAATAAAAATTCCATTTTAAATAGTAAAGTTTTTTTCATTATTCATCAAAAAATGGAAGTTATTTGAAAATTACCAATAATTTACCCAAATCTAATTTTTATGTTCCTAATCATGAAATGAAGTCCATATTTAAAATAAATAATTACTAAATTTCAAAAATTTGATATTACTATTCATAACATCTAGTATCATTGGTCGTGGTGTGTTAAAAAATCTATGTTGCGTACTACGCAAGCTACTATATTATTAAAAGGGAAATGTACCATAGAAGCTTCGGGTGTTATATTCTCCCCTCTTTCAACTAATATCATTATCGAAATTACTAAATTAGTAATGTAAAAAAAGATTATGGTGGTTCTTCATCATATATTCATCGGGTTCCCACATTTCCACTTCCATCTTATGGTTTCTCCATAGAACGTTTACCAGACGAGTTGTCTGGTTTCTCAGTACTTGGTCACTGATATCAAGATTCTTGACAGGCTCTTGACAATAAGAAAAATCAGGTTCCAGTTCAATTTCATCATAGGTGAGTACAAGCATTGGTTATAGAATATATTTTCTCAAAAGAGATATGTGGAACACATTATGAAATTTGGATATAAATGGAGGCATTACTGAATGATAATCCACAACACCAATTAATTATAGTATTTTTAAAGGTTTGATGTACCAGGGACTCAATTTACCATTCTAACCAAATCATATAACACTCTTCCATGGTGATACATTCCAGAGAACTTGATCTCCTACTTGAAATTCATAATCCTTCCCCTAATTATCGACATAGCTCTTTTTCATTCTTTAATCAACATTTATGTGGATTTGGATAATCAACACCTTTTTCATTTTTTCCTCAACAAGTTCATGTCCAACGAGTTTTCTTTCACCAACATCATCCCAACATGTTTGTGTGTGAAATCTCATTTCTTATTACACTTCATATGATGCAATATGAATACTTCAATGGAAGATATTGTTATATTAAAATTCTAAAAGAGGAAAATATTTATCCCACAAACCTTGAAATTCATGTGAGAAAGATCACAACATGTATTATAAGGTTTGAATAGTCTATTCTGATTGTCCATCGGTTTGACGGTGGTATGTAGTAACCAAACAATGTTCAGTATGCTAGGCATTTTGAAGTCTTTTCCAAAATCATGATGTAAAAGAGGGATCATGATAATAAAATCGACAAGGGTACACAATGGAATATTACAACTTCATTAATATATAGTCTTGCTAAATGTTCATGTGCTTAATTTTCACTTATATAAATAAAATGTGCATACTTGGTAAGATGATCAACAATGACCCTTATTGCATCATTCCTTCTAGGAGTCTTAGGTATCCCCATGACAAAGCCCATCATAATATTTTCCCATTTCTAATCAGGTATGGGAAGATGTGGCATGACTCCTCTTTATTGTTGCCTTCCATCATTCACTTATTGAAAAACCATACATCATGACAATTAATTAGGAATCTCCATCTTCATGTTGACCTACCAAATATTTTCCTAAAAATATATATACATCATGATGCTCCCCTGTTTTATAATGAAATTGGAGCTATGTTCATCATCGAACAACTATATTTTTAGATCAGGTTTATCGGGAACACAATGTCTCTTCCCCAATTTCAAAATTCCATCTTCATATACAAATTCACTCAATAATTCATTATTTACATCATTAATAATCTTTTGAATCTTATCATCATTAGTCAGAGAACTTCTTATAATTTATATTAATGATAGTTTCAAAACATTTTGAAAAATAATTGATGTTTAACCTTCAATGGTTATACCCATATACATATTTACATGATCCATGAAAATAAGAACCCCTTTCAACTATCATCTTATTTCAAACTCCATGATCCTATGTACATATATCATATCCCACCTTATTTCCTTTCCCCTAATGGTAGTGTATTATGAAATCATAATCCATGAGTAGTTCATGTCATCTCATTTTCCTCATATTGAGTTCTTTTTGTGAGAAAATATACTACAAACTCTTGTGATCTGTGTAAATCTGACATTTTTCACCATATAGATAGTGTCTCCATATCATAAGCTAAATTATTGTAGCTTCTGACTAAAGATATTGTGTGGGGTAGTTTATATTGTGAATTTTTTTCTGTCGTGATGCATAGGCAATAAATATATCTTTTTGCATAAGGACACAACCAAGCCTTTTTTTTGAAGAATCATTATAAAAAACAAACCCATCGTACCCTAATCATAGATTCAGGATAAGATTTTTGACTAATCTTATCACTATTTCATCAAAAAATTCTTCAAACTATTTTTTGAAAAAAAATTTACCCCCTTTACGTGTGAGCTTTGTTAATGGGTTAGTCAACCGGGAAAAATTCTGGACAAAAAGTCGAGAATAACTTGCTAAATCAATAAAACTATGTACCATAGTTATACTCGTTGATTCTTTCGATTCATGGATATCCTTGGTCTTTCAAGGATTATCATAGATTCCATCCTCAGAGAAAATATGGTCGGGAGAAGAAATCTCTTGATTCATGATTTCAACTTGCTAAACTTTCCATTTAATTCATTTCATCTAATGGTATTCAGAATAGTGCGTAAGTGATTTTCATGATCTCCATTTCCTTTTGAGTATACTAAGATATCATAAATAAATACAACTAAAAATTCATCAAGATATTTCTCGAAAAATCTATTCATTAGTTCCATGAAGACAGAGGGTGCATTAGTCAATCCGAAAGGAATTAATGTAAACACGTAATGCATGTACCTATTTCAAAAATATCTGTTTGGAATGTATCTATTATTCACAAGAAACTGATGATATCCATATCAAAGGAAAATATTTGAAAAACATTGAGCTCCATTATTTTGGAAAAATAAATATTTAATGCGAGGTAGGGGTTACTTGTTCATTATCATTATATCATTGATCTCCTTAAAATTAATGCACAACCTCATAGATGTGTATTTCTTCTTAACACAAAGGGACAGGGGCTCCCCATAGAGAAACACTATGATGAATAAATACCTTATTTTTCTATTCCACTAGTTGTTTCTTTAGTTACACTAATTCCATAGTGTCCATTCTATAAGGGGACTTAAATATGGACCATGAACCCAGAATTAAATAAATGGAAAACTCAATTTCTTATTTTGGAGTCTGTCCAGGTTAATCCTTCAGAAAAAAGTCAACATATTCTTGCATAATATGTATTTCCACTTTTTGAAGATTCTTTTATCCAACCATTGTTATTTTATTCTATTCTTCCTCAATAATTTAATTTAGTAGAGCTACTATGTGTGGATCTAAATATGGATTAGGTGGTGACGTTTTTGCTATATAGATAAGGTACTCATTATCAAAATCGAAAATTGTAACCTCCTTCTACAGACAATAAATTTTCGCATAATGGTCTAAAATCCAATCAATTCCATGGATTAAATAAAATTCAATCATGGGTACGATGATGAGATTAGAAGATAAAGAACATTTATATTACCTAATGGAGACTGATTACCAAAACATTGTTGCAATGATACTTCCCATAGATGTTTTGACTTACAAATCCCTTGTTTTCCCAAAATCAAAATTTCTAATTTTCATTGAAAACTAGGATGATATGAACCAATGTGATGACCTATTATCAAATAAATAATTTTCTGAACATGAATAAACTATTAAATTAGCTACCACAAAATCTTTCGGAGTATCAACCACAGTAGTAGTGATCACATAATCTCAGCCTTGATCCCTTGTCCATTTCTGAGTTAGGTTCCTTCTGTGTAGAGGACATTCATTTCAATAATATCCCTTTTCTATGAAATTTTAACATTCACCATTTATATCCACTTTCTTTCTCTTGAAAACACGATCTTGGTGGCCTTTATCACCCCACTTATAACAGACTCCATTTCCCTTCAGGAAAGTACAAGCGGTTTCTTCCAACATTTACCACAGGATGGATATTCAAATATTCCCTTCATCCCCTTATATCCATTTCCAGAGTGATCTACAGAGCACTTATTCTTTTTCTATGCATTGAATTCATAAGAATAAGATAATTCTTTTTCTATCATGACAGCACATGAGACAATATCTTCGTATGATGAGAAGAATTGTGAGACTAATGGTCGATGATGAAATGGTTTTAATCAATCAAAGAATCGAAAATTTTTACCCCTTGGGTTACATATATAATATAATGCATTGAATTTAATCCATGTAAAATTATCCTAGTACTATGTGGAATTTTCATCCTACTTTTTCATCAGACATAGAAATTGTGATTCTATATCCACTCGATGGTCACGTGGAAAGTATTTTTCTAATAAAATATCTTTAAACTCCCTGCATTCCATGTTCGATACTTCATCATCTTCCTTTTAGTTTTGTATTAATGACCACCGTTCATATGCATCTCCTGTGTGGAGAAAAACTGCAATGAAAACATTTTCCACTTCACTACACCCAAATGCATGAAATATTTTCGCTAATGAACTTATTCATTTCTCATATTCTAATGGATTTGAATTCCAATTAAATTTTCGTGGTTGTTTCCTCATGATGTGGTATAACATTGATCCTTTGCATTGTGGATCAAGGTGCTCCATACAGGTAAGGATATTATTCTTAACCAGATTGAGTTGTCCATTTATGGTGATAAGATAATTATCACCAGTTGCATCACCAACACCACTATAATTATCTTTTGTATGAGGGAAATCCACACATGGAATACGCGCAATGATATGGTTTCAATTTAGTCCACTAGGTGCCATTTATAAACAATGATATTCACTATATTGTTTTATGAAACACAATAAATAATTCAAAAAAGGTAAAATAATTATCATAAATTGAGGAATTAATGGATATAATCCATAATCATAATATCTGTTTTCTTTGAGGAGGTATATACACATTAATCCATCATAATGGTTTTTAAATAAAATGTGAATTATCCTTTTCATATCCCTCATGAGTGTCGTACCCAAGAGTGCACCAAAGCATGTTGTCGTGTACCAAGATACCTTAGGTCAATCACGAAATGCTTTTTTATAATTTTCACTCCTAGGTACTTCTATGCCGGAGCCGCCTCTACATAATCGTATCCAGATAGGGATGTATTTCTTTGAAAATACACTAAATTTCTACATTACCAAAATTCTAGGATGTTCTTCTATAACAATCCTCAAACACTATCTTCAGTTATTGTGCTCTAATAAGAGTTTATCTATATATAGTTTCCAATTTTTGTACTAAACATCCTATGATACCAACTGTAATGTCCCGACCCCTCATACCCTGAGTCAGTGCATTATTACATAACATGGGCATGATGTTAGGGGATCAAATCCCAAAAGATCGATCATTATAGTAGCCTTGGATGTACTATATACATTAATATGTTTTACATTACATTATAAAATGAAAAACAATAGAAACATTTTCATTCTTGACCACATTAATCTCTTAGACTATCCTAGAAAGTCAGTTATAATATACTTCTTCGCCACATGGGAAAAATGAAACGTAGAAAGGTTTGAGGTCATATGCTCATTAAGGATAAAAATATAGAAAAAACATTAATGAATAAACAAAAATATTTAAGGCAACATATAAGACTAAAATGAAGCCTTTTAAACATATACTTCATCATTATTTGGAAAAAATAAATCAAATAATTCCATTTACATATTCACATAGATATTCTACTAGTCGAATAAACACATGTAATATCAATAGCCAATTTCATAATATTGGAATGATTAATGTTTGACTTCATAACCACATAGTCAAGGCCTTGTGCTAAGAATAAAAATAATATTTTTTATGACCATGCCCCAAGACACTAGTTTTTCTCATGAGACCTACCGATGCATCAAGGAGCTATAGTGGCTTCCACCCATCAATTACTAAGTCCGTTTCATTCCTCATATATAAATGATTAAATATAACATTAGCATTCATACCAAAACTAGCATTCAAAATGTCAATAATTTATCCATAAACCATGAATGTTGTTAAAATAACACATCCATAGTCAAAATTATCCGAAAACCATCAATAAAATATGGATGATTTGTTTCATAATAGTTATACTTCAAAAAATCTTAAAATCAACCAATGGATATTGACATATATGAAATCAAAACTTTTTTAGAGAAATATATCGTTCTATTTTGAAATCATTTAAGAGTCATATAATTATAAAAGAAAAGATTTATTTAGAAAATATTCGTATATGCTTTTATGGGAATCCTCAAAGATGTTATAAATGTGGAAAAGAGTCTCACCTATCGTATAAGGTAAAAAATAAATTCTTACATTAATTTTGTCGAAATGGTCATAATGTAGAGTGTTCGGAAAATGACAGAAATTTTACTTTCAAAATATATACTGTAAAATTAGTGTATAAATGAATTTTACCCATTGTCTTCTAAATGATAAAAATATTTTGAATTTTATTTCTATAAAAACACAAATGTGGATGGAACATAAGCCCCATTAGATACTTACGTATTAACCACCTATTATAAGTAATGAGATTGTAGTATTGACCCTTACATTGTACTTTTCCTAAGTCAATTGATTATTAACCTCCTTTAAAATATATAAAACATTGTTATGAAATTATACAAGATCTATATACATAAATATGATAACATATATGATCCTCAAATATTGATTTGTTAATAATATTTCAGTGGTATTGTCGTTTCTCGTGATAACTGATTCATTTTTCAATATATGAACTGTTACTTAATAAATGTTTCTTATGGATAGGATGTATATTATTCATATACATAATGATATTATTATCATAAACATTATTTTTAATCATTAAATGAAAATTACTCTTGAATGATTTTAATGGATAATGAATCTCATCGCGTTCATTGAGACGGTAATCTGTACGTACGCACGAGGGACAATATCATTATATTGATAGGGAAATCAAATGTAATTGGATTATATATAATATATAACCAATTTTTAACTTTTTATATTTATTATTTACATTAGTTATACTCATCATTATACCAATCCAAATAATGAGGCGTTTCAATAAAAAACTACCCCGTGATGTGGACCCGGTCAGCTGTACGTATGCACGTATGGGGGATTTGTCATTTATAGGATAGAAAGAACATAAAATATGGTGGTAACATATTTATAAATAAATCATAGTATGTATAAGGTTCTGGAGATATTATTTGGGTATGGTAACAATAAAGAACGTGGATGTGGAAAAAGAAAAGAACTAGTCATTGGGTGGTCAAATTATTACATCTTATTCAGGTGTTTCCTTTTGAGTTGATCAAAAAGGATAGTTAGGATGGCATTATGATCAATGTAAATAATCTAGTATTAAGGGAGGATAGTTGAGAGGATATTTTGGTAGGTTTTGGTCGAGTCAAATGGATTCGGAGGTGTGAAATTAAGAGAAGGGGAAATACCCTTTTATAAGAGACGTGAGGGCCACTTTAGGAAAAGCATGACATAATATTTTATAATAAAATCATTTTTGGTTTCTAATGGATGCATATTGAAAGTTTGGTATGGGTATAAAAACTCTCAACCAATAGGTTTTAGACAAATTTAGGTTTACTTTTTAATCATTTCTTTTAGATTTAGCTCTTAGTTTAATAGTTTAACTTTTACTTTGTCACTTATTAATCTTACATTATATGGTTAATAAAATTATCTAAACATCCAAGAGAACTTAATGAGGTTCACTAATGAAATATATAATATAATTTATGACCATTGGATGAAACTATGATTTTTAGTAATATTATATCAACCAATAATATAGTTGTTGTTTTAAAAACTAATTTATGTCAATTTTGACATTATTTTGTATTTGAATTTTTTGAAAGCCATAAAACATTATCACTTCAAATAAAATTTATTAAATCAACCCTAACATGTCATATTAACATATAAAAATAGTGTAATTTATCATAAGATTCAATTTACATTTATTTTGATATTTATAATATCAATTGTTTTAATATTTATTTATTAATGTAATTACTACATCATCATTGTTTCATAAATAAATTAAATTATTTAATGTCTATAAATTATTATTAAAATATGATTATGCTGGAAATTATTTTAAAATTCTAATTATTATATATAAACCAATTTACATTGTGTTTAACCCTATATTAAAAATGTTTTTGTTATTAAACATTGAATTTAACTCTTTGAAATCTTCATTAAAAAAATATTAAATGTCTTAATCTAATAAAAGTGGGCTAAAAGGATCATATATTATTCCAAAGGTTGTTTTTGGTCAAATTATGCTCATACAATAGAATTTGGACATGTTTTAGGGTATTTATAATATTATTTGTACTTTTAATTACACTGTTTACTTTTAATCGCGGTTAATATAATTCAAAATTTACTATTCACCAAAAATTATTTTCATCTTATTGAACAACAGTTTTCATACTGATGTAAACCTTGTCTATCATATTATTGAAATTCATCAGACAGAAGTGGTAAAATTATGTTTTATTCAAATTTGAAAATTCTCAGAGAAGGGTAAAAGACGGTAAAAAGTTCATTTTAATTTTATATATCTATACTTATTATAAAAGGACTCCAATAAATTACATTAAAATATATAGGTATTATGTATCTTTTTTGACCTAAAATAAATTGAAGTAAAATAATGAATTATTTATATAAAAAGTCAGTTTCAAAAAATGTTGTGTTTTTCAGTATTCATCAAATATTTAAAGTTTTCAGAAAAATACCAAATATTCCCCCTAATAATTTTTTGATATTCATATTCCAAAAATAATTTCTTTTGGGAAAAATAAAAATTATTAAATTTCAAAAGGTGGTTATTACTATTCATAACTGCTAGTTTCATTAGTCATGGTGTGTTAAAACTCCGTGTTGTGTACAACACAAGCTACTATATTTTTTAAAGGGAAATGTGTCGTGGAATATTGTGGTTTTACAATGATAGAATCTAATTTCAATGTTATTGGTAGGATATTTTCAAATATACATAGGTCTGAAACATCATGATCCAATGTTTTTAGTCTCCTAGTTTGATGAGGGTTCTTATACATTGTCCATAGAATGTTTACAGTAGAGAAATGTCAACATATTAAAAAAATGTATGAATATATAGTGTTTTGAAATTTTATGGGAATGACTAATAAATTAAATGAATTGTATTCATTTAATGAAAGTATCAATTTCATTATTTTCCTTAAATTAAATCATCAAAGATATAAAACAAAAATGATTAATTTCACATTTTGAAATATATTCATGATGTGAGTTTATTTTTATGATTTTCATTCAGGGGTTGAGATTAATTAAATGGGAATATTTAATTCGAGGTTTAATTAAAATAATGATGTTTTTGGATGATGAGATATAATTATTTTGGTGTGTTAAAATCATGTGGTGTTTCAATGGTGAATTAAATTCTGTTGTTGAATAAAATATATGGTGTGATTAAAAATCAGGGAATATTTAGAGAATAATTCAAACTGTGAATATTGATCAATGGGAATTACAAGAACAATTCATGTAGTAAATATAATTCAAATGTAATTCCACGATAAATTCAAATTATGAAATTGATTCATTACTTGAATTAGTTCTATAGTAAGAACTCAGCTAGTATTTCTACTACACAACTATAACCCTTAGCTATATGTGGTCTTAGTCTTGGTAAATAATGTCTGAACTTAAAAAACCCAAATCTGAAGATATGATTAAAAAATTAAATAGATATAGACCTGATGAAATATAATATATTCCAATACACCAAATTTGGGGTTTCACGACAACATATAGATTTGTGAATTTTTACCATGTTTATCTATGTAGATATTACTGGCACATAAAAGGTATAGCCTCTTTAAATGATTATATAACAATAAATCCATGGTTTAATGTTTTTCAAATCTCAAACATCATTTGTGGTGATTCAAAACATTATATTTTTATGTTATTTGTTTCAAAAATGGTTCATCAACATCCCCAATTGGTAGTGGTTATGTCCCAAATGGAATAATATCATGGTTTCTATGGTATCTAGTGTTTATGGGATTTTGTTTATTTTCATGATGTGGTTATATCAAGATATAGGTATTTTAATTTACATCACCATTCAATACATTTCCCTTATACCCGATTTAATTATTTTACATGGCATATTCCATTTGGAAACGCAGTATTGCTAATGTTACCCCTCAATGTGGAAATGGGAAACACCTTAATGTTGATGTTCTTCCTCCACTGGGCTCTACACATGATTTTTTTACTTAGGGGACATAGATTGTAGTTGGGGTTTAAATAAATTATTTTAGATATATTTTTATCTATGTGTACCCTAGGTTTTGAATGGAATTATTTTAATGTGGAAAACATTTCTACAATTTTTAGTGGTTTTCAACTTCTAAAATCCAAAGACTGATTCAGATTCTGATATGACTTATCGATTGATTTTATGTATATAATAATTAATGAATTTTATAAACCAATTTTTTTTACTATTTTAATTAAAACTATATATTATTTTTTATTAATATCATTCCTTTTTAATAATGTATTTTATTTTGATACACAATTTTAATTAGAATTTTTTTATTTATTAATTTTGTACATTTTTTATATCTTATTCAATTGGGAGATTCTTATCAATGTAATACTCAAATTTTGGTGATATTATTGTACTAGTCATGACATGTGTGTGTTTTTCTTATTTTTTATTTTCCACATTTATAAATTCACATTTTTTGGAATTTAAATATATGAACATTAATTTTTTCCATTAATAATATAATATGTTTATCTATCTAATTTGAATGGGATTTAATTTTATTCAATAACACATTCATTTTTTTCACAATCATTGGATATATTATTTTCCAAAATTGTGTTATTGATATTTTTTTTGAATAATCCGGAATTTGAATCATAGGAAAACGATCCTATTGAAATATTCCAATTATTACATATTTTGATTAGAGATGAATGATCTATTTTTAATTCTTGTGAATTCATAAAATATTTTTTGGTATTACTACTTCAAAAAAGGACAAGGGAAGAGCTGACTTTATTCAGTGCAAATAAAATTGTGTTTATAAAGGTAATTATTTATTAGTGCTAAATAAAGGTGCTGATAAAGAATTAAGATTATCATTGATTTTATAGGGCTGATAAAACCATTGTCCCATTTTATAATATGGGGTGCATAGTTCCCTCTTTTATTTGCGCCCTGAATCTCTCATGAGACTGTAACCCTACGACAACTCCCATCCCCTCGATCTTCTCTATGTCAGACCTTCTCTACCACTAGACCTACTCTGCCGCTATCTCTACTGTACTGATCGTCTCTTTGCTGGACCTCATCCACCTCCATCCCTACTCCACTGCTATCCCAACTCTTCCTCTCATATCTTTTCTAGACGTCCTCTACCACTATCCCTACTCATCTACAAACACTACTTCATATGTTTGGTAATCCATTCGACGAGGTTTTATTCTTGGATTCCCATATTTGATCATTACAAAAATCTATTTTTTTTTCATATTCTAATATTTTCTCTTATGGTTTATTTTGGTTTGGTTTGCGTTGTGTTTTGTTTTTTAGTTATGTTTTTGGGTCACATTCTTTCATAAATGAATGATGTGATTAAATTTTTACAAAGTGAATTGTTTATTACTTATATGGTTTTTATGTTATTTTAATGATTAAGATTATTCTAAACACTCTATTGTAATAGTTAGTATTGATAAGGATAAAATATATTTATAGTATTTTCTAAGGATTTATGAATCGAGGCATGGGGAGATGATGTGGTTGTTTTATTGGTCGGAGTGATGGTTATGATTTCATAGGAATATAATATTTTGTAATGGATTAAGAATTTTTTTGTATTTAATATGTTTGGGGGTATATATAAATCTTTTAGTGTGGGAGATGATCCCATGGTGTTGGTATGTTATTTAATTTTTTGGATTAAATTTATTAATTTTGATGCTTACAGATGTTGAAACATTATCATGGTAAACTGTGCAGGAACTAGAAAAAATCATGGGATATTGTGTTGTCCAATTTCAATAGTGGGAGGTGTTGGTGTTTTTTATCTATGTTTTGGGTCTTAATGTTACTAATTGTCTAGAATAATTTGATGATGCATTGAATTGGAAAATATTGTAGCTCATTAATGGGTTTCCTTTGTAGTGGGATTACTTTTATGGGTGACTTGGGAATGATGACAGGAAAATCATGTTCAATAAAAAGTGGTTTTAGGAAGAGTTTTTTCCCTAAATTTAGAAGTATGAGGGTATACTAAATATCATGGAATAAAATCAAGTTGGATATAGTGTTCATTACCTTGGGATTCACTTCTGTGCATTGATGGTCATATTTTTAGAACACTTGTTTGATGAATAAATAAAATCCTGAAATTTTGAGTCCCCATTGAAGTAATGGATTCATAGAAAGGCGGAATGGTTATGTTTGATGTTTTGGATGTAGATGAGGGATTGAGATGAAGTTATCAATAGTGGTTTTCTTCAAGTTTCATAAAATGATACAGACGATGCCTTGAGTAGTGGTCTTAATGGAATGTGGAATAAGGGATTGATGTGATTATCTAGATGTAGGGTGGGGATTATTCCCTAGGGTTGAGTATCTCAAGGTGTAACATTAATTTATAGTTGATATATTTGAATGGTGATGCGGTCAAGCATCAATAGTATGAGTTCCCCAGGATTCATGGTGCTTCTTGGATCCCGTATGGTGTAGTATTATTTGGTCAGATGGTCATGCTTTAGTTAACAAAATATTGGAATGTGGTGAGTTTGGTTTGAGAGTCAATGGATGATTATGTCCTAGGATATTGACCTCATCAGATTATTAACCAATATCCTCTTTTAATTCATACAAAATGATTCAGTTGAATTATTTTAAATAGAAATATTTATCTATATATACTTTCAAATTACTATGATGATATGAATTTTATTGAGTTGGTTTGTGTTTATGTCCAAATTTAATTATTCATAATAAAAAAGGAATTTTATTTATGTTTTTTCAAAATGGATTTTAATTTTTATAATCTAATGGTTTTGTATTTGGGAAATAATTTATTTATAAAATTAATTTCACAAATTTTTTCAATACTTTGTATGGTATTAATATTTAGTGAGAGGATGATATAGTTTTGGGTATGGATGGTCTATGTTTTCCTTCTCCCTCATGTGAGAGTTTTTTAACAGTAACATATTGTTGGTTATCCTTTTTTAATGGAATTTGGATTTTTAGAATGGATGAAAGTCATGTCTTTGGATATATGTTACATGTTTGGGGAAGGTGAGGGAGTGTTATTTAATATGATTTAGATGTTCATGATATAAATTATGTTCACTAACCTCAATTTTCTATTTTTTTGTCAACTTGGGTAAAAAAAATATTATATTCCACATTTATTTTTGATAAACCTATTTTATTTGTCTCCCATGTGAACACCTTTGTGTTTGTAAATGTATCTACTATATTAGTTTTCTCATCAATATTGTATCATTGTTTTCATTTTATTTGAGTGTGGACAATATCTTTGGGTTGTTTAATGTGATTATTTTATTTTTAATGAAGTGGATGGTAGGGGAGGATAAATGTATGTTTGATGTTTTCTTGGATGAGTGGTAGGGTCTAGAACTATTCGTAAAGTGGATGGAATGTGTGTTGATTTTTATAGTGGGTCTATTAGGGATCAGTTGATTTCTAAATCATTATTGGTAATGGTTAGGCTCTATTAATCTCAATTTTTATAAGGAATTGGTTCTCTTCTACTGTATTTGGATTTATTATATTGTTTATTTGAATCATATATAATAATATATGTTATTACAATTGGATGGAGATGAATAAATATTAGATGGATGTTAATCATTTGAAAATAGAGTATGAGAATAGATTGAAAGATTTCATCATGTTTTCCAAGGATCACAAAAACGATCCTTCTCAAATAATTTTTTCATGTTATCATTTTTTTTATTCTCTACTAATTACACTAGTGGTGTTGGAAGAACATTTGATATGTCACAGAATATATCAGAGTTATAAATGTTGGAATAATCATAGAAAAAAATCCAATGTAGCTACAGTCTTGGATAAAACTATGATTAGTAATCATCAGATATGATTACAAATATGGATAATGATGAATATCGTATGGAGGATGTGATCACAGATGTCAAATATGATGAATATTCTATTGAGGAAATGAAATGAATAGTTTAAGATGAACTCTATGATTTTACAAAATTGTTTGAGTAGTTAAAGAGTTATCCAAAGATGCCAATGTATGCTGGTTTCACAAAATATAAATAATTTGAAGCATTACTGGTGTTGTAAAAATAGAAAGTAGGCAACAGGAGGAGTGATGTTAGTTTTACGAAACTACTTGCCCCCTGGAATGATATTCTCTTGGGAGATAATGAGCTCTGGAGCTGGAAATATGAAGCTAAAGGAATTCTTCACTCGATGGTTATGATTTATAAAAGAATTTATTCCTTCTTAAAAGATGATATATTGTTTCACAAGTAGAAAAAAATTGTAATAAAATTCCCATAGTGTGGTTCTTACCTATAAAATAAAGATGAATAAAGTCTTGCAAAAGTGTAATGGTACTTTCCAATCATTCCAAGGTTTAATTGTCTTTATGAAAGTGAAGAATCTGCCAGACAACTGTCGTGGCATGTGGAACAACGAAATAATTATTGGGAATTACAGCATCTGATCGAATCTCCTCAATGGATGATAATTGTTAATGTGTATCCTGAATTTGGAAATGAGCTAGGAAACCATCATGGGTTATCTACAGATTGAGTGAATACTTCGGGTTTACAAACAAGCACTCATAGTACATGGCCTATTATGATAGTAAATTATAACGATCCACCCTTTTTATTCATGAAACAGAAATTCATCATGTTATCATAAGTTATATCAAGACCAAAACAAATAGGTAACGATATTGACGTATATTTTTCACCTTTGATTGTGGATTTGATGTTATTGTGGGATTCAGGTGTTATGTTGTATGATTCTTATAAAAGTAAATTCTTCACATTGTGAGTGATTTTGGTTGGGAAGATAAATTATTTCCCTTATTATGGATATCTGTAAGGCTATTGAATTAATGGAAATAAAGGGTGTCCCATGTTTGAAAATTCTATAGATACAATTAGGTTGAAACACTCATCAAAATATGTGTTTCTAGGATACAATATATTTCCACCTTGTCATAATAAGTAAAAATATTGGAAGACATCTTTCATTGGAACTTCAGAACAACACAAAAAAACAAGCCCACTAACAGGTGATTAGCTGTTTGAGAAAGTAAAATATGTGAACACTATTTTTGGTATACCATTTTCGAAAAACATAAGGAAAATTTGTTGAAAAAATAGATCAATTTTGTTAATTACCATGCTAGAATTTCTGTACATGAGAAATTTTCATGATGTGATGCTTGTGGAAAAAAATATATCGGACAATGTAATCTGAACATTACTAAATGCCCCTAGAAAAAAATTATGGAATTAAAGAAAGGTTGGACATGGTAGACATGGGAATACGATAAGAGATGTCTCTTGTGAAGGGTGATAATCGAATGTTTCTTCCTCCAACTGCTATCACTGTTTCCAAGGAGGGATATCACTTCTAAAAATTCATCAATGATGTAATGGTTCTAGAAGCGTATTCGTCTAATATGAATAATTTTTTTTATCAATTAATGATTTGATGATAAAGGATTGAAATGACATGAATGACATGTTTTGTTGCAAAATTTTATTCTTATAGCTTTATTTTTCAATTTTTCAAATAACGTTTGTCATACTTTAACCAAATAATGTCCCTCATGCTGCAACAGTTGCTGCTCATAGTGTAGTGCAACAACAGGTTTCTAAACATGTTGCTTCTTTTAGTGTTGAGGTCCTACAACCATAATCACATGTCATTGCTACCATATTATATGAACATATTTAGGATTTCAATATCGATGAAATAGTTGGGGATGAAGGGCCGACGTAATTGAAAACACATTTGCATCGTAATTTTATGCTATTAGCCAAAGTTCTTAAGGGGAAAAGAAAATTCAACAAACTTTTTTTTGGATGGAATGCACGAGTCCATCATTGGAATCCCAAAAAGTCTATGTTTAGTATATAAATTGGAATTTTTACTTGGTAACATGTTCCGATTTTCAGAGATTCATTGAACTATGTTGTGTTCGGGATGTGGGGTATGATATGGGAAGAAATTATGTTAACATTATGTTATTATTTCATTAATTTACTAGAAAATTAAATAATTGAGAAATGTCTTAATATTATCAATCCCTTATAGCGTACATTTATTGTAGATGATTCAGACAATAATTATGTACTAATGCTTGTAGGAAGTGTTAATCAAGGTTTCTTCACTACATTAAAAAAATGTCACCTAAAAGATTCCATAGATAAATAAACCCAGACCCACCCCTTGAATATGACAACCTGATATCCCAATAATCATGTGATTTGTTTATTGTCTATTATGGGAATGTGAAGATTGAGGTACATTGTGAATAATAACAAGTTGTTTGAGGATACATGTATTCGTCAGTTTGATTGTCTATATTTCATTTTTGAAACAACAACAAAGTTCTAAAAACAAGGAACATGTATCAAAAAGGTTATAAGGACATTCATTGAATGACCACAACAACATGTAAGAGTACATGTAGACAAAGATGAATTTCATTTCAGTTTTTCAAGATAATCCGAAAAACAATTAATGAAAAAATGGTCGGAACCAAAGAGTGTTATTATAGAAGCAGAAAGTGAAGGGTGTGACATGAAACATGGGATCAAAAACAACTAAATGATTGACCAACCAATCCAACAGATCTACAGAAAGAACAATAACAATGCATGTCCTCTATCCACGTTTACGAGCAATTAAGAATCATGTGGATACAAAGTTAAAAAGTGGTAGTCATCATATTGGGGTTTTGAAATGAATATATATGAAGAAGATGTTCACGATTTCATTGATGTTGAAAATGAAAATGAAATCCTTGTATACGGTTGTCTAGGCATCACAATCGTAAATTTATATATGAGGTATGTTTTAGTGAATTGATTTTCTAAAAGATTATATATTGTAAAAATTATAAAAAAAATTCATTTTATATTATTGGAAGGCTTATATATGAAAAATAGTTTAAGGAATTTTTCCATGACTGAATATTTGGACTCGTTAGTCCTCCTACCACATCAACACAACTAATGAAATTAGAGCCATAAAAAAGGGATAAAATAGCGAAATGATTGCTTTAAACATTTGAAAGCAATATTATGGATGAAAGACTATTCTTAATACCAACCATGTATGGGTAAAACTATTTTGTTAAATAATTTCAATTATTTTTTCACTTCGTTCATTACTCATACCATTTTTTGGTTTTTAGGAAATATTGGATACTATTTACGGTGAACAAGAATACTCCAAAGATTTATTTTTTGGATTCAATGCAAGGATACCCAACAAATAAACCACACATGAAGGATTTTTTGAATATGTAAGACATGGAATACTATTTTTTAGGTCTAAACAACATGTTATATAATTTATATTATCTTTTACTGAGGATTCTATAATGATAGGGAAGTATATCTATATCGTCTAAAAAATGAATGAAGACAAATGTTATGCATAAGTAGGTGAACAATTACTACGTCTGGACAAATGCTAGGGTATATATTATAAAATTTCATTATCTAATCACATATGAAATCTTGTACTTATTATCCTAATGATCAATTTTTTAGTGTCGAAAACAAACAAATGATAATGATTGTAGATATTAATGTGTGTAAATTTATGAAGGAGATTATTTTCCATAAAAATAACTAGAACCCCTAAAGAGGTATTTTCAAAAACATCTAATATTCTACTTAAATATTTTATTAATTAATTTTTTATATATTTTACAGTAATACTCTCACTGTTGAAATTCCTCATATTCACAATACGATATAGATTTGTCCCGAAATGAGTGTGTCGCAAACCTGATGAAATATTGTACCCAAATAGCTTGAATATCTAACTTGGGGACGTATACAATTGGTGGACATTTTTTAGAGGGGTTAATGGAGATCAAAAGATGAAACATTGTTGTTTTTAAATGTTCATAGTAAAAATGTAATTTTTATTAAATAAAACGCCATTTCTCCAATGAGTCATTTTTTCATTTAAACTATTGAAATGCACCAGCACCATGCAAGAATGATGAACAACTTTTCATTGGGGTTTCGTTAAGTTAAACCAGAAAACTATCTGAAATAACTACATATAATGCATTTCCAATCAAATTAAATGAAAATGTGAGTTATAATCTCCGCCATAAATTGATTGTAGTATGAACATCAAGAATCCAAATGGATTATCATGTGTAGAACATTTTCATTGGAAGAAATTGTATGTTTTGTGATTGTCCATTATAAGAAAATGAACATTGTTGGATCCTCCTCCCACCATAGGGTATCCCCCCCTACATTCATGTTTTTAATTTAGTACAATGATCTAGGGGTCATTTGTGACATGTACGAGTCAAACCCACCACAGTCTAATGCATGGTGTGACTGGTATCACTCATAGTGTCTGTCTTTTGTTTAAAATTGACATAATTTTAAATGAAAACACCAACTAACAGACAAAAAACTGACTGAATGCATTCATATTGTTTTTATAAAATATTCCAATGATCCATGGGTCATGTGTGATGTGTAAAAGTCAACCCAACCACAATCTGAGGCACAATGTGGCCTGTATCACTCAAAGTATCTCACTTGTGCTCCAAATAGAAATAATTTTAAGTGAATCCAACAACTGACGAATTGAAAACTAACAAAACACATTCGGATTGTGTTGATAATTTAGGAGAATGATACATGTGTCATTTTTTATGTGTAAGAGACATCCCCATATCAAATAGAGGCACAGTGTGACCGGTATCACTAAAAGTACCACTCTTTTGTTTAAAATGAACAGAATTTGAACTGAAAAAAACAAATAACATACCGAAAACCAAACAAACACATTCAGATTGTGTTGATACTTTAGTCCAATGATCCCTAGAAAATTTTGGACGTGTACAAGTCGACACTGCCTCAATCGGAGGCAATGTGTGGCCACTATCAGTCAATGTGTCACTATTTTGTTTTAAATGGACCGAATTATATGTTGAAAAAAAAACTGACATACATAAAACTAGCAAAATGGATTTGGATTGTGTTTATACTTTAACATAACGATCCATGGGTTATTTGGGATTATAAATGTTAACCACACCTCAATCTATGTCACGGTGTGCCCGATATCCATCAATGTGTCTCTCTTTTGTATAAAGTGGAATGAATTTTATAGGAAAACAACAACCGACGTTCGAGAAACCATACAAACACATTAGGAATTTGATGATTCTTTAGTAGAATGATCCTTCTGTCATTTTTTATTTTTAAGAGTCAACCCTACCTCAATCCAAAGCATGGTGTGTCTGGTATCAACTGAAGTGTCTCTTTTTTTAAATGGATTGAATTTTAAGTGAAAACAATAACTAACATACGGAAAACATAACAAAAAATTACAAATTGTATTGATATTTTAGTAAAACAATACATGGGTCATTTGTAACATGTATGATTCAATCCTACATCAATCCGAGGCATGGTGTCATTCGTATCACTCCAAGTGTCTCTTTTTTTTAAAATGGGCATAATTTTAAGTGAAAACCACAACTGGCGTATTGAAAGTAGATCAAACACATTCTTATTTTATGGATATTAGTGTAGAAATATCCATGTATCATTTTTCACATGTATGAGTCAATCGAGCCTCAATACGAGTTACGTTGTGACCAGTAATGCTAAAAGAGTCTCTCTGTTGATTAAAATGAAAATAATTTATGTTAAAACAACAACTAATATATGAAAATACATCCAAATTAATTTTTATGGTGTTTATACATTAGGAAAACAATCCATAGGTCATTTATGATTTGTATGATTCCACCGTGTCTCAATATGATGCACAGTGTGGCCAATATCACTAAAATGTTCTATCTTTTGTTTAAAAGGGGAAAAATTTAAAATGAAAACAACAACTGAAATACGAAAAGCTGACCAAATAGATTCATATTATTTTTATGCTTTAAACTAAAGATATATGGGTTATTTTTTATGTGATTGAGTCATCCTCACCTATATTTGAGGCATGTTGTGGCCGGTAACACTCAAAGTGTCTCTTTTTTTTAAATGGACAAAATGTTAAGTGAAATAAAAAACTGACATATGTAAAACAGACCAAACACATTCAGATTGTGTTGATACGTTAAAAAAATGATCCATGATTAATTTTTGATATGTAAGAGTCAAAATCACCTCAATCTGAGGTATGGTATGACTGTATCACTCAATGTTCCACCATTTTATTTAAAATTGACAGAATTTTATGTGAAAACAACAACTGACATACGGAAAACCGAACAAAATGCATCGTTATAGTGTTAGTACTTTAGTAAAATAATACATGGGTAATTTATGACATGTATAATTCTACCAAGAATCAATAAGAGGCATATTCTGACTGGTATCACCGAAAGTGTCTCTCTATTTTTAAAATAGACAAAAATTTTATGTGAAAATAATAACTGATGTACTGAAAAATGGCCAAACACATTCGGATTATGTTGATACATTAGGAGATGATCCATTGGTCCTTTGGGTTGTGTATGATTATATACTTCCTCTATATGATTCACAGTGTGTCATGTATCACTCAAAGTGTCTATCCTTTGTTTAAAACTACGTGAATTTTAAGTGAAAACTACAAAAGACGTACGAATGATAGACCAAACGCATTCAGACTGTGTTGATACCTTAAAAAAACTATCCATGGTCATTTGTGACACGTAATAGTCAACCAAACCTCGATCCAAATAACGGTGTGACTGGTATCACTCAATGTGTCTCACATTTGTTTAAAATGGATAGAATTTTAAGTGAAAACAACAACTAACGTACATAAATCAATCCAAAATAAATTACCAATGACATAAGACACTTATACAATCCATATGGAGTCCTAATTAGTCCTTTTACAATAAAAACCTATTAATAATTCATTACTCACCCTAAATATAAAATTTTTTCTCTATAGTTCATGGTAAGGGATGAAAACAATGAGGTAATATAGAGGGTGAAGAACAGAAGGTAAAGAAAAAAAGAATATAGGATTTAAATTACGTAAATTTTCAAGATAAAGGGCTCCTACATTATGTTTATGGAAAGGGATGGGAGGAAATATGTTGAAATCCATGAAATTCTTCCATATCAACTGTATCTTTTGTGGTATGGTTGGGTTGTTTTCCAAACTATTCACAAACATTTTTGGATCCATTGGATTAGTAACCGCCTTCTGAAGGGTTTGGAAAAATAGTTAACTAACATTATTCTAATCATTCTAATCTGACATAGTTAAAAAATAAATCTATATCAAAGGTTTTCTCCTAATAGTGAACCACATGCATTTCTAACTAATACCTCAGAAATGTATGTCACATGGTATTTAAAAGAATTCATACAACCCATCTTATTCAAATGTATGTAAGATAATAAATGTTCAAAATGAATAAGAAACTTCCCCATGATAGTGTACCCACATGGGTTCTTCTTAATTTTTACCCCAAGAAAATCACTACATGACTACTAATCACGCGTTTAAGATGGATATTGAATAAGAATATATCTCCCCACCATTTGTAAATTCTATAAATGGAATGAAAAGAAGACAACACATTATAAGATAATGACATCAACCATAAGATCACATTTCCATATGTGTCCTAATAATCACAAAAATCCATCAATAATGAAGAATCTATTAGGAAAAAACTATAATTACTAAGTCAAGATATCCCAAAAGGATCAAAAAATAAATAAAAAATTCAATATACATTCTTGGCATGAATCTTAACAATAAAAAGCATGAGGAATAACTCACATGGAATAATTAATCAAAATTTCCATAAGGTTCGGACATTCAAGTCGCTCTATATATTTTATCCATGGTAATGTAATATATCATTTGGAGGAGATATTATTTAATGGTAAATTTGGAAAATCATAATGAATAATTAGTACATTACATTAGGTATGACTTTTTCCCTTCATTTGATCCCAAATTGACTACCAATCCATATTGTATCTTTTTGAGCTACTTGTTTTGTATGACATTTTTTACAGGTGTTGTTTGAAAGTGCTATTGTAGAATTCTATGTTACAGCTGGCTGAGCATTTATCAGCTATAAAAAAGCACTGATAAAGGATACCTTTATCAGTGTGTTATAAGCGCTTATAAAGGGGACCCCAATCAGAGTTGAGCATTACATCGCTTTTTGAGCGTTGTGAATTCCCGTTTTCAATGATGATAAAGCCCATTTTGGTTTTAGTGTACCTAGAATCTAGAGGTAATATCATATTCATAATTATTTTAGTGTATCGTTTTTTTGATTTTTCACTGGAATAAAGAATTTACTTTCAATCACATTTTAAACACAACACATTCCAAACAAAGTGGGAGAATTTTATAACCCTAGTCCATGAAATAATAAATGATAATTTTTTTCCAAAAAATACTTATTTAAATTATTTAAAATTATTGTAAATCTATTTTATATTATTTTACCAAGTTTGATGTTATTTTTTGATTAGTGATAAAAAATAATTTTTAAATTTGCTGAAAACTTTTTAGAGTTTTGGGTACGTAATATTTTACATTGTTTTGGGAGAATTTATGAGTGAATCAAGATAGTTTTTCTTCTAATAGAATGGTGGAAAGTATGGATTTTTCTATTTTTAAATCGAATGAAAAATTTATGATATATACTTAAAAAATATATTAATTAAATTTTTTGAAAATATAAAAAAGTCGATATGAAAGAATATAAATAAATTATAGAATATTTGAGGTGAAAGAAAGGGTAAACACAAATAAAATATACTGTAGAATATGTTTCAGTTTCATCAATGGGTTTTTAAAGTGAATGTATTGATGTATTACCATCACACGAATATGGAAAATAAAATAAATGAGAAGTATCGAAGAGAAAATGATTATTTTGATAATTTTTTTCTACATAAACATGGGTGATCTTTTTCAATATTATTATTCAATTAATTATTATTCTAATGATTCTTATTGTGTTTTTTGATAGTGGTTACTTATTTATGTTTACATTAAGAACATATACCATTAGATATTATATTATATTCTATTTGGTAATTTGAGTGAATGGTAATCATTATCATATTCAAGTACCTAATAAGATAAATATTTTTTAGAGAAATATATATAGGGTATGATGAATATGGATCACGTTGGAATGATCCAGCTATTCATATGATTATTATGTTAACTAGTATTTTTTATCATGAATACCTTTTGTAATTATTTTCATCAAATAGATTTTTTATATCTTTTAATACTCCTTGTGTTTTTTGGTTTACTGATTCATCAAAATTATGGAATAAGTGGATCATTGTGATTTATAATTTACCAAAATTAACATGCATAAATACTTGATCATTTGATATGAATATTTAGTCCAATTCATAAAAATACATTTCTAAGGACTATAATGATTTATAGAATTTTTAACCATATAAACATAATAATGGTTATATAAAAAATATATATCAATTCCCATTATGTTATTCCTACATAACAACCTTTATAAACATAACATAGGAAAATTATTTTATAACATGGAGATTGAAAAAAGAAGAATGGTTGTGATCAGAAAACCAGGAAGGGTAACAATAAATGTTAAAATATTTGGTAATAAATGATATTAATATAACCATAGTAGTAACCATTAAATTTTGAAAATATTTTTTAATTATTTTCTTGTTTTTTATATTTTTAATTTCACAAAATACAGAAAATAAATTTTGTAATCAGAATAAAAATATGATTGTCTTACGTTATACACAAAACCAAGGTGAGCTTTCATGACTAAAAAAACATTGGACTATCTTGTGGTTTGGGAAACACAATGGTTTTCATGTGTTACACACAAAACTATTTTCTTTTGATAGCGTGCATTACATGAAAGGCAGTGTTATATAAAACAATATTGTATTATTAAGGTAATATTATTTGATATATTAATATATAACCTTGCTCTTAAATTACTAGTCATTAATAATAATAACTGAAATATTAAAATATATTTTTTTAAATATGAATTCAATGGTTACCAATTATTATGAAACTATTTTAAAAACTAGTTTAATATAGAGGAATTATTTTTATTTTTATACTCCCAAAGTCATTATGACATTAATAAATAGTAGTAATTACTATTATTGAATGAAATTATTGAAATATATAATTTATTTGTGTAATGAAATATTTTTTATATTAATCCAACAAATTTTATTTGATTATGATAATAACCAATCCATTTTTATTCACAAAAACTCATATTTAACAAAACAAAAATTTTACTTCCTTTATATCGCTTACACATTTTAATCCAATTTGTGAAAAATTAAAATATTTTATTTTACAATATATAATTATTCATTAAATAATGAATATGAATAATTAAATAGATTGAATTTTTTAAATTTCATGATACGTTTCTTGATTTGATGAAGAGTAAAAAATTACTATTATTTTAAAAAAAATTGGATTCTTATGGAAAAAATTTATAGTGTTAAAATATAATTTTTATTTTTTTAATGTAGTAGTGCAATTTTTTTTACATTTATTAAAATATAGTTTATTTTCATTAATTTTATGTTAAACATAGAATGAAAAACATTTCAATCTTTTTCCGGTTTTAAAATTAATAACATGTTCCCTCACCCCATCAATAAGATTAATTTTTAAATTAATTGTAGAATTTTTTTACATTTTTGAAAAATAGATTCCATATTTGGAATTGTAGGGACCAAATTATTAAAATAGGGTTTTTTGATTTTTGGGATATATGAATACTGATGTTAGTATATTTTTATTTACAAAGTAAAAGGTAAATTTTGTAATTAATGGTAAAAAATATTACTATAAATATTATAATATTACCCTAACACATATCCTAATATCATTGTCTAAGTGGGTATGGAAAAAAATAATTTGGAGAAAATTATATCATTTTTATGTTAAATGGATTAGAGTATGAAATTTAATATATTTTAGTTATTGAAATGATAAAGATGTGATACACATGTTTTTCTAATCAATTTTTTTAGTATGGGGTTATATTGGGATTATGTTTGACTATTTATATTCATTTGAAGTAAAATCTGTATATTTATCATTGTAATTCATTTTAATGTTTTAGTAAATACATAAATACCTATAATGTTTATATAATGATGATGTAGTAATTTTTTTATTACCTTAATTATCAAGAAAATGATATTGATAATATTAATGTAATTATAATTAGATATAGTTAATGAAATGCATGATATTTATGGATGATTATTATATTATATTGATGATTTTATAGTGTTATTTTGAATACATAAAGTCGTTATTGTATTTTTAAAAAGAGAAAATTATGATTGTAAAAATTTACACTAATGGAAATATGTTAATATATTGTTGTATTAAATTATTTGATAACAATAATATTCGTAAGTTTTCTATAATTTCACTACTAATGGTTTAAAATATTATAAAATGTATATTTATGGTTTTATTGACAATTTTTATGCAAAATCTCTTTATTTTGTTAACAGAAATGTTTTTTTGGTAACTAAAAATAAAATTTCTTAAATAACAGACATTAAAAATATATTTTTAATTTAACATAAAATATAGTATAAAAATTATTGGTTGAAGGTATTTCTTCCAATCCTCCTCATAGATTCTAAAAAATCAATTTTCTCCATTTTAAAAGGACAATTAATTAATATAAAATTAAAAGATTGACTATTTCCAAAAGTGACCCTTGCCACAATTATAAAGAGAAACCTTGTCCCAACTCCCATTACATCACATCGAACAGTCTTGTTTGACGAAACTCTAAAAAATAATCTTTTAATCATTTTACAACACATTATTGGAGATCTGTTCAACCAGAATTTACATCTCTATAGTACGTTAGTTTATATCTTAATGTGTTATTTTGATGAAGATGTAATCTCTCTTACTAATCACCCAAAATATAAACTCTTCTATACATAATATGAATGCATGATTAATATAATAAGAACTTGTCCATAAAATAATAAATATTATTAATTATTAATAATATTATGAACACACAATTTTAAATCTGCTTTTAAGTTGATCCCTTATGTGATTTTATCTCTCATGCATACATATGACTTACCATCCCCATATAGAAATGCAATTCATCATCAAAAATCATATTTTATGATTATGAATTATAATGGTATTAAAAAATGTATATGATATTTATGATATAATTATACATATGTAATGATAATTTCATTCATAACTTTTTATAATCCTTGTAATATTTTTGTGAAATTGGTGGCATTGCTTGTGTGTTCAAACGACATACAATGTCCATAATGTGATGGGTTTCATTATTTAACTATATTTAACACAGATGGTAATATGGATGAATTTTATGAATATATATGTCTTATATGTCTTATAAATTATTCTAAAGATATTATATATTATATAATATCTTTTATTTTACCTGACATGAAAATGAAAACAATGTTCATGCATACATATGACCAACCATCTCTATAAACAATGTAATTTATTATGACTAAATATTAAGAATCACAATAAATAAAACTATAATTTTTATAAATATTATATTTATATCCTTTTTATCATTATAGATATTATTAAATCATTATCAATGTATGACTACTAGAAATTTCATGTTATGATGGGTAAGAGAAACAAAGTAGTTATAATTCAAAACATAAATTTTACATTGAATTTTCAATAATAGGTTAATAAAAATTTATAAGTAAGTAATATATGGTTATATATAAATTAATTATGTATATTAATATATGTATAACATAAATATATGTATTATACCATAGGTTTTCATTGGTGTTATGTTATTCAATTTTTATGGTTATGGAATTTCGTTATAGTATTTATTTCTATGAGATACATTCCATATTCACCACTAGATTCCTTTGTGTGGTTTATATACAAAAATATGAAATTTTATATAGAAAATATTATGAATTAAATGATATAAAATGTATTAAATAATCATATGATTTTATTGGGTTCACGATTCAAAAGTAACTCATGTAATAAGTGATTTATGTCTCAGTTTTATTTCTTGTGGGGCAAATGACTTATACATGAAAAGATTTGTAAATGTGGTGTATATATTGGCCAAATTTTTTTCATGAGACTTATCAAATATATTATCGTATATACATAGTTATATTTATCACATTTTTTCATGAGTAATATGATTCCACTGATTATAAAGTGATGTATTTTTATTACAAAATCTCATTTGGTATTTTTTTGGTAGTCATTTATAAGGAATATTAATCATCCATGTTTATTTTTTCTAAATATTTTATAATCATTTCTTTACGATTGGGAAATTCATTTTTAAATAAAATTTACCTATTTTTTAATTTTTAAAAAATTGTTTGAATGGAAATGTTTTTCATTTTCCCAATGATGCACTTTGTTACTCTTCATGAAATAGTTTGAGAGAGAAATATTTTTAAAAAATAAAAATGAATGAAATTTTCTACTTTAATGATGCCTTAATTCAATGAATATTACATTATATTCATAGAAGGTTATTTTATTACAAGAGTTTCTGTTTTTAATTTGTCCACCTTTATTATGGAAATTAAATGTTTTCAAAGTAGAGAGGATATATACCGCAAAAAATGATTTCATATGATTTTTGAAATAAAATTCTATCTAGGATAACATTATTTGATGTTAAATATATTTTACTCTGGATATTATCCAATTATTCCATTCTTATTTTTCTATTAATAATTATTATTTATGATGAAATTAGACTTATTAAACAAATTTTTCCAATGGGGTTTTTTATAATTGAACGATTTTTATGAATCCTATTTTATTTCATGTGTTTTTTCATGATGAATAACATATTCTCATGTAGCACTCATTTCTATGGATTAAATTATTTGATGGGTATAAGCTCTATCACCCTAAATTATATTTTTTAATTTTTTATATCTTATAAGATATACAATACTAGAATGATATATTTCATGGTTCTTTAAACAATGATAGAAAATGAGAAAAAATGGTTCTGTAATATATGAATCAAATTTATGTAATATTGGATATGTAATAAATGGACAGAATTGGAGTAATCTTGGTTCATTAATCTAGGTCTCTAGTATGGTTAATCATGAATTAGAAATATATGGATGGAATGGGGAGTGATAATAGTTTAATAATGACATTGTATACTATGATGTTTTTGGAAATGAGCCTAGAATAATATGGAAATAATTTTCTATGATTATGTGTTTTCAACATTTCCATGTTTTATGTGAAATATTTTCTTTCATGATTTATTTCTTATGAATTTATATTATTCATTCATTGGAAAAAGATTATGATATTTGATATGTTGGGTATAATTTTCAAATGATGTGTTAATATTATTATTCAATTAAGTTTTTATAATGATTCATATCTCCCATTTTTATACATACATATATTTTCAGCCCTCCCTTTTCATATATTATATCTTACCTTGTTTATAAATAATGTTTTTAGGTAGGGGTATTAAATTGGAGGATCATTCTATGAAACAGTGAACATCTTTCAATATATTGAATGTATGTGTTCCATGGATAATGTGGAAATAAAATAATATGAATCTTTGTAATGTTTTTGGGTAATGTATGAAATGTTCCAAAAAATGTCATATTTTCAATTTATATTAAGCTAGGTTTATTATAGTTGGTACCAAGGGTATTTTTTTCAACATATATAATCTTTTATTATAAAACATTAGTGATATTCATATATATGATTCTACAGATATTTATTGGAATGTGTCTGTAACACCCCAGGTAAATAAAGAATATGACATTTCATATTTATCCATATTTGTGAATAAAATATTTAAATAACTTTAAAGGGGACGCTATGCTCGATGGCGTACCCAACACGCAACAATGAGTTTCTTGGGAATCTTACGTTGCACTCTAATAATAAAATAATATTATTTTAAATTGTAGTTAACATGTAGCCGTTGTAATGGCGGGAATGGATAGAAATAACTAAAATATGATTATATATATGTTTTTAAATGTTTTTACATTTATCCAATAAAAGATAATGGCTTAAAATACGGAAAGAATTCAATTTTAGGCGTATATTCCCTAGTTTTCACTAAAGGTTCACTTATCACCTTTTGATGGCGAACCGTCATTAAATATAGTTTTGATCACTCTTATAAATTCTTTTGGACCAAATATAACTCTTATTAGGAATCGGGACATCAAAATTTACTTTGTGTAAATTTTTGGTATCTTTCCGATAATGTTCATTTTTTTTAATGAATAGTGTAAAATGTTGTATTTTAATTGAAAACCACTTTTTGATCTAATTTATTTATATTATTAGATTATATTTTGAATTGGTTTTAAAGTGAAATTAGAAAATATTTTTACCATTAAATCCAATAGTGGTCGTTGGAATCAATTTCACTTTGAAATCAGACTTAAACTAGTGTCAATCTTTTGATACTTATTGTTTCATAAAACACGCTATTTGTCATGACAGCGGGAATTAATTATTAAATTAATTAATGTGACTTGTATGTTTTGAATTTCGTAAAAAGGACTTCATTTTTGAATTCAGAATATCAAATATAGCTTAGGGTGAATTTTTGGGATTTTTCTGAAAAACTTCAATTTTTGATGAATAGTGAAACCACTAAGTGGTACTTATAAAAACGGATTTTCCGTTTAAATGAAATTTTGACATCATTGTGTTTTTATTTTCAAAAATCCGACATACATGGTTGTCATTAAGAATTAAAATATGGTTCAATGAGATTAAAATAATTTTTTGGTGAATAGTAACTTATTAAGTTTTTAATCGCGGTTTGTGGTAATTAGTGTAGTTTAAGGTAAAAATAATGTTTTAATAAAATGAGATGAGCTTGACACATGTCTTACCCTCATTGGTTGTATCATGGCCGACCAAGACAAGCCATGGGTCAACTTGGGGACCCCATGGATCCACTTTGGTTGGGAAATGACATAAATAACATTTTATTTAATGTAAAAGTAAAATTGACACAAACATGATATGTCTTACTAAAACTATTTTTAAGTGGGGTTATACAAGTCATATTTTTGATTATAAATATTCATTGAAAAGCTAAAACGATTTCCTACATCATAGAATTTTTTTAATAATTTTTAGACATTAAATAAATTAAATTATTTATGACATAATAATGATGCAGCGATGACATCATTATTTGACGATTTGATAAAATGGAAAGATAATGTAAAATATATGAACTACACATGTACAAAACTTATTGGATGAGTGGATTTCAAAGACTTATCACCTTATCCACAAATTATAGCAATGTGGGACCTTTTGAAACCGAAACACATTTTCAAATAAAGTAATATTTCTTTACTTTCCAAAAGTGCCCCTCCTCTCCTCTTATAAAAGGCTCCCACCACTACCTCATTTAACACACTCCTAAATGCTTTGGCTCGGCCAACCCCTGCCCATTTACTCTCTCCACATCCCTCTCCTCATCCTAGAGGATTCCCTTTGGGCAGAATCCTTTCAAAGGAAGCCTGTAGGCTCAAATCAAAAGGAGTTACACTTTTAAAGGTAATTCATTCTCTCATGTTCATTTGTTTTATTTTGCTTCTCCAACCCCCTAAAATCTTTTTATTTACATCTTTTGTAACAAAAACAGTATCTTCAATATACTAGGATGTTGTTATAAGATTTATTAGAGCTAAACTCTCACACAACTACATCAAATGGTTAAAGAACATACGGTTTCCGTGGATGGTGAAATTCTGCCTCCCGAAACGATGATTGTTCAATACTCATTTAACACCTTCAACGGTGGCCATTATCATGTCACTATTTTTATATATGATATATAATATGTTTATGTTTTATTTATTCTTCTGTATTTTTCATTTTTGTCTTACCTTTATGGATTCCATTATGGGTATACGCGATATCTTCATTTAAGGAAGTGCGGACTACCGCCCCCTCAAAGTGATTTGATTCGTTAAATAACATATGTGGGATGTATAAAGGATGGAAATATGATATTATATATGATATTATACTGGAATTATAATATAACTTTATATCATTATTATTCCATTCTATAAAATACGAAATAGAAATGAAAGTAGCGTTCATGCGTACGTACGGCTTACCGTCTCCATGAACGGTGCATTTCATTTCTTACTTCTAAACGATTATGTAATGTTATAAATGAATGAATGTACTGGATATATATGACATATATGATATATAAATAAGGAATACAATTCTGGATATAATAAACATTTGGCCACACGAACAACATGTAATTGTAAGAAGTCCACTTTCGACTTAAGAACCAAATATCGGCAAAACAAATATTATTAACTTAAATGATTACATAATGTTTATGACATGGTAATAAGTGGTATAAAAGTAATAATGAACTTGAAAAAGGTTCTTAAGGAATTAGAAATTAACTCAAGTTTATTATTCAGGAGATTAAAGAACGATCGAGTCAAGTCGGACCCGAGGTAAGGGATCCTACTCCTCTCTTTCTTTTTAAGAGCACACTTTTATGTCATTCCTTTTAAAGCTCATATTTCTTGTTATTGGCATGATATTTTATATTCCACTTGCTGTAAATTCTATTGTAATATGATGGTATACTCTATTTGATCTCATCAATCCATATTCGGAAGTTTTATGTGGCGCCGTTAGGCTGCCGTGTTTTCGTAAGGGATTTTTTCATCTCACTTTTATTCCCGTGATATTTATGCTACATTTGCCACAAATTCCATTGAGTGGTGTATGTACTGCTCATTATTCTACTCTTTGTGTAATATAATTTCGTTTATGAGTATTTACATCAATGACCTATTGTCTTTCTTTCATGGGGTGTATGTTTTGAAAGATACCCAAGTCGGTAAGGGAACCTTTCACCCTCCTCTTTTTTAAAAGACTTCTTTTGTTGGGTATTTTAATTTACATATCGTTATGTTGGGATATGTTCTCATATATCCTTATTGATGTAAATTTTATGTCCAAGTGATGAGATACTCTTTTTATCTCTCATCAACTCTTTTTGATGTGATGTCGTTAGGCTGTCAAGGGAACTTTTTAACCCAATTTCGATTTCTTTGGGTTCAACTTGTAGTCATTGAATATGTCATCCATTGAATATGTGTGAATGACCTTTTATTGTTTTACACTTAATATCCACTTATATTGGGTGTATATATATTTGTCACACATATTTTTTGAGATTTATTTGTCCTTAATTTAAGGATACCTTCTTTATAAGGGATTTCATCACATTTGACATTTCTATTGAGGGCTCATTGTTGTTATGCACCAATTCACTCTTATATGGTGTATATACTGTCCTTTGGAGTATTATATCATGAATCCTTTTATTCTCATGATATTATAAAATTCTGACTAAATGTTATTCCTCGATTATTGTATTCAAGTGTCTCTAATTTTGGTAAAACCCCTTTAACCAAAATATCGTTTTAAATGTTTTAATTATTTTTTCTTATTAATATCCATGTCTTCAAAATGGTTTTAAGGATTTATTTATATGGATATTAATGGTTTAAAATGATAAAAGATTCAAGGTGGTATGGGACTTCGTCTCAATCTCCTTTCATTGAGGCATATTTTATTTTATACACAACTTTCTTTTATACGGTGTATAAACCCCTTTGACTTTTACGTTTATTCAAAAGGAATCTTTTTTATACGAAGCGTTTACTAAACGACAAAAGGGAATGTTTTTGTCGTACGTATGCGGCGACAACGACTTCTCCGCCGTCGTGACCGTTATTTGAGTTTCGGCTTCCTCTACAAGCCATACCTTCTTTTTAAAAGAAAAATTAATACCATGTTTTACTTTTCTTTTATTTTAGTATTGAAAATGGTTTTCATAATGTTTTCATATCAATGTGTTGTATTGATATCTCGTGATTGAAATGTGGAAATTTTATGTTTCCTTTATGCATGTTTTATGTGATATGATTATGTTATGGTTCTTGGGCATTATTATGATGACGGGTGGTTCCGTGATAAACTAAGGGCGGGTGAGCCCGTTATATCTCTCCAATGCATTGGGTAACGCGAAGGAGTGAAACGTTAAGGTTTCTCCGAAGAGATTTTAGGGAATATACTGTGATGGGTATTCCAAACGTAACCAAGAGGGTTACTCCCTATGTAAGAATGTTATGAATGCCTCAAGTTACCTTTATGTCTTATGTTTTCTATGATTTATTCATGGTTTGATGAGGTATGTTAAAGTGCCTATGTTTTATGGGTAAAGTATGATTTCATTCATATGTATATATGAACTCATGTTTCCTTTCCATATTTTTATAACCCTTACTGAGCTTTTTATGCTCATCCCAAGTTTTTGAAATGTTTTTCACAGGTCAAGGGAAAGTTACGTGATGTGATGATAGTGTCAAGGATGTTTCAAGAAAGAATCCGTGTTATATTTTAAATATGTTTCCGTTGATGGGAAGAATGAATACTGTCTTTTATGTAACCACTTTGTTTAAATGTGGAATGTAATGAAAGTTTCATGATCGAATTCTCTAAAACTCTAAACCTGAAAAGATCCTCAATGTGTAATCTTGTAATAACTCAAGATTAAGTAAGGTTTAAGGCTGGGGCCTTATAGTTGGTATCAAAGGCCGGTTTAGATAACTTTAGAGGTTATGGTATTCTTTAATTATAAGTGACATTACCATAATGGTTAGGATTTCAGAAAGAGTCCTAGTTTTAGATAAAGTGAATGAGTAAGTATATCTTCATGTTTACCTTCCTCGTTAGTACATGATGGTTTTGTTGATATACTCACACTGACCTTTTTGGTTTTAGTAAATGGATGGATCTAGCAGGAACCAAAGTGACAATGGGTTTGAAGGAAACTGTGGTGGTTCTCTGATTAAGATAATCGATGAGATGGGGGATTCAATGAGGAATATCATGGTTTTTCTAAACCAACTATCAAGGAGTCATGATCAACCACTTGAACCTTGGTGAGTTCTCTAATGCATCATGTACGAGATGGCCAACTCGATGTGGAAATTCAGGTAATAATTATTAAGGAAACCATTAGGGTTTATATGATCCTTACTTTTGAGGTAATTATGGGTTATTATATGATATGATGGAAAATGAAGGGCATGAGATAAAATTGAGGTTAAAATATGTTATGATTATTCTTGAAGATTTTATCTCATTTTGGGGAATGTTTTAAGAATTATATAGTTTTGGAAAAAGGACAACACGCAGACCATGTGACATCCCATCGCGTCGGACAAAGCTGCGGGAATCGAACCCACAACCAAAGTGCAACTGGTATTTGTCACCTACCACTGGACTATGTGAAGTCCCTGGTTAGTTTGACTGATTCTTTTTAGTTATATGATTTTATGAATTAAGAGTAAGTTGATTTTGGAGGTTATGTGATTAGGATAATTACTTTTCAATGTGAGACTTTAGGAGAAACTGATGTTGTTTGGAGATAAATGTTACGATTTAACTTGGTAGACAATGTGACTAAATCCTTCAAATATTTGGGTTTCAATCTTAGTTTGGTTTACTTTGAAGAATTTTATGGACAAATGGTCCTCATTGAACTTTGGGTTTTGTTGGACAAATTTTGGAGATTAAGAATAGATTTTCTTTTTATAAAGGGTTATCCTTTTCTGGATTATCTGATCTTGTACTAGCCTTTTTGGTTTTGGTTTTGGTTAAAGACATGGGAAGTATATAGTTCTATTTTGTGGATTAGGTGATTCTCTAGAAGTTGATTATAGTACTCTTAATGTGAACAAATATTCCTAAATACTTGTCTTTTGGAGAAAATATGAGTTTGTGTAAGGAATCTAATAAAAGTTGAAAGTCAATATGATAAGTGATTATGTTTCCTTATGAATAAATTCCTCAATAAAAAGTAACTTAAAACAAAAATGTTGTCTATTAACTTTTCCTACTGGGGAATCGAATACCGTTAAACCCATCACAAGTTTGTGATTTTCTCGTGGTTAACTTTCTCCTAAACATGTTTTATATCACTCTCCATCAGAACATGACCCTTTGTTTTTTCCTCCATGTCCATATTTTCATACTTGGAATCCTAGTATGGGTTAACTCGGGTGACCTTTGTACTTATCTCTCTTTATTTTAAAGTGTTTGTTTTACCGACTTTTTTTCCGACGTGGGACTTTCAAGGATGTTTCCAAGCGCAATTTTAAAATTGCGAGGACGCAATTCCCAAAAGGGGGGAAGGATGTAACACCCCAGGTAAATAAAGAATATGACATTTCATATTTATCCATATTTGTGAATAAAATATTTAAATAACTTTAAAGGGGACGCTATGCTCGATGGCGTACCCAACACGCAACAATGAGTTTCTTGGGAATCTTACGTTGCACTCTAATAATAAAATAATATTATTTTAAATTGTAGTTAACATGTAGCCGTTGTAATGGCGGGAATGGATAGAAATAACTAAAATATGATTATATATATGTTTTTAAATGTTTTTACATTTATCCAATAAAAGATAATGGCTTAAAATAAGGAAAGAATTCAATTTTAGGCGTATATGCCCTAGTTTTCACTAAAGGTTCACTTATCACCTTTTGATGGCGAACCGTCATTAAATATAGTTTTGATCACTCTTATAAATTCTTTTGGACCAAATATAACTCTTATTAGGAATCGGGACATCAAAATTTACTTTGTGTAAATTTTTGGTATCTTTCCGATAAAGTTCATTTTTTTTAATGAATAGTGTAAAATGTTGTATTTTAATTGAAAACCACTTTTTGATCTAATTTATTTATATGATTAGATTATATTTTGAATTGGTTTTAAAGTGAAATTAGAAAATATTTTTACCATTAAATCCAATAGTGGTCGTTGGAATCAATTTCACTTTGAAATCAGACTTAAACTAGTGTCAATCTTTTGATACTTATTGTTTCATAAAACACGCTATTTGTCATGACAGCGGGAATTAATTATTAAATTAATTAATGTGACTTGTATGTTTTGAATTTCGTAAAAAGGACTTCATTTTTGAATTCAGAATATCAAATATAGCTTAGGGTGAATTTTTGGGATTTTTCTGAAAAACTTCAATTTTTGATGAATAGTGAAACCACTAAGTGGTACTTATAAAAACGGATTTTCCGTTTAAATGAAATTTTGACATCATTGTGTTTTGATTTTCAAAAATCCGACATACATGGTTGTCATTAAGAATTAAAATATGGTTCAATGAGATAAATAATTTTTTGGTGAATAGTAACTTATTAAGTTTTTAATCGCGATTAGTGGTAATTAGTGTAGTTTAAGGTAAAAATAATGTTTTAATAAAATGAGATGAGCTTGACACATGTCTTACCCTCATTGGTTGTATCATGGCCGACCAAGACAAGCCATGGGTCAACTTGGGGACCCCATGGATCCACTTTGGTTGGGAAATGACATAAATAACATTTTATTTAATGTAAAAGTAAAATTGACACAAACATGATATGTCTTACTAAAACAATTTTTAAGTGGGGTTATACAAGTCATATTTTTGATTATAAATATTAATTGAAAAGATAAAAAGATTTCGTACATCATAGTATTTTTTTTATAATTTTTAGACATTAAATAAATTAAATTATTTATGACAAAATAATGATGCAGCGATGACATCATTATTTGACGATTTGATAAAATGGAAAGATAATGTAAAATATATGAACTACACATGTACAAAACTTATTGGATGAGTGGATTTAAAATACTTATCACCTTATCCAAAATTATATCAATGTGGGACCTTTTGAAACCGAAACACATTTTCAAATAAAGTAATATTTCTTTACTTTCCAAAAGTGCCCCTCCTCTCCTCTTATAAAAGGCCCCCACCTCTACCTCATTTAACACACTCCTCAATGCTTTGTCTCGGCCAACCCCTGCCCATTTACTCTCTCCACATCCCTCTCCTCATCCTAGAGGATTCCCTTTGGGCAGAATCCTTTCAAAGGAAGCCTTTAGGCTCAAATCAAAAGGAGTTACACTTTTAAAGGTAATTCATTCTCTCATGTTCATTTGTTTTATTTTGCTTCTCCAACCCCCTAAAATCTTTTTATTTACTTATTTTGTAACAAAAACAGTATCTTCAATATACTAGGATGTTTTTATAAGATTTATTAGAGCTAAACTCTCACACAACTACATCAAATGGTTAAAGAACATACGGTTTCCGTGGATGGTGAAATTCTGCCTCCCGAAACGATGATTGTTCAATACTCATTTAACACCTTCAACGGTGGCCATTATCATGTCACTATTTTTATATATGATATATAATATGTTTATGTTTTATTTATTCTTCTGTATTTTTCATTTTTGTCTTACCTTTATGGATTCCATTATGGGTATACGCGATATCTTCATTTAAGGAAGTGCGGACTACCGCCCCCTCAAAGTGATTTGATTCGTTAAATACCATATGTGGGATGTATAAAGGATGGAAATATGATATTATATATGATATTATACTGGAATTATAATATAACTTTATATCATTATTATTCCATTCTATAAAATACGAAATAGAAATGAAAGTAGCGTTCATGCGTACGTACGGCTTACCGTCTCCATGAACGGTGCATTTCATTTCTTACTTCTAAACGATTATGTAATGTTATAAATGAATGAATGTACTGGATATATATGACATATATGATATATAAATAAGGAATACAATTCTGGATATAATAAACATTTGGCCACACGAACAACATGTAATTGTAAGAAGTCCACTTTCGACTTAAGAACCAAATATCGGCAAAACAAATATTATTAACTTAAATGATTACATAATGTTTATGACATGGTAATAAGTGGTATAAAAGTAATAATGAACTTGAAAAAGGTTCTTAAGGAATTAGAAATTAACTCAAGTTTATTATTCAGGAGATTAAAGAACGATCGAGTCAAGTCGGACCCGAGGTAAGGGATCCTACTCCTCTCTTTCTTTTTAAGAGCACACTTTTATGTCATTCCTTTTAAATATCATATTTCTTGTTATTGGGATGATATTTTATATTCCACTTGCTGTAAATTCTATTGTAATATGATGTGATACTCTATTTGATCTCATCAATCCATATTCGGAAGTTTTATGTGGCGCCGTTAGGCTGCCATGTTTTCGTAAGGGATTTTTTCATCTCACTCTTATTCCCGTGATATTTATGCTACATTTGCCACAAATTCCATTGAGTGGTGTATGTACTGCCCATTATTCTACTCTTTGTGTAATATAATTTCGTTTATGAGTATTTACATCAATGACCTATTGTCTTTCTTTCATGGGGTGTATGTTTTGAAAGATACCCAAGTCGGTAAGGGAACCTTTCACCCTCCTCTTTTTTAAAAGACTTCTTTTGTTGGGTATTTTAATTTACATATCGTTATGTTGGGATATGTTCTCATATATCCTTATTGATGTAAATTTTATGTCCAAGTGATGAGATACTCTTTTTATCTCTCATCAACTCTTTTTGATGTGATGCCGTTAGGCTGTCAAGGGAACTTTTTAACCCAATTTCGATTTCTTTGGGTTCAACTTGTAGTCATTGAATATGTCATCCATTGAATATGTGTGAATGACCTTTTATTGTTTTACACTTAATATCCACTTATATTGGGTGTATATATATTTGTCACACATATTTTTTGAGATTTAATTGTCCTTAATTTAAGGATACCTTCTTTATAAGGGATTTCATCACATTTGACATTTCTATTGAGGGCTCATTGTTGTTATGCACCAATTCACTCTTATATGGTGTATATACTGTCCTTTGGAGTATTATATCATGAATCCTTTTATTCTCATGATATTATAAAATTCTGACTAAATGTTATTCCTCGATTATTGTATTCAAGTGTCTCTAATTTTGGTAAAACCTCTTTAACCAAAATATCGTTTTAAATGTTTTAATTATTTGTTCTTATTAATATCCATGTTTTCAAAATGGTTTTAAGGATTTATTTATATGGATATTAATGGTTTAAAATGTTAAAAGATTCAAGGTGGTATGGGACTTCGTCTCAATCTCCTTTCATTGAGGCATATTTTATTTTATACACAACTTTCTTTTATACGGTGTATAAACCCCTTTGACATTTACGTTTATTCAAAAGGAATCTTTTTTATACGAAGCATTTACTAAACGACAAAAGGGAATGTTTTTGTCGTACGTATGCGGCGACAACGACTTCTCCGCCGTCGTGACCGTTATTTGAGTTTCGGCTTCCTCTACAAGCCATACCTTCTTTTTAAAAGAAAAATTAATACCATGTTTTACTTTTCTTTTATTTTAGTATTGAAAATGGATTTCATAATGTTTTCATATCAATGTGTTGTATTGATATCTCGTGATTGAAATGTGGAAATTTTATGTTTCCTTTATGCATGTTTTATGTGATATGATTATGTTATGGTTCTTGGGCATTATTATGATGACGAGTGGTTCCGTGATAAACTAAGGGCGGGTGAGCCCGTTATATCTCTCCAATGCATTGGGTAACGCGAAGGAGTGAAACGTTAAGGTTTCTCCGAAGAGATTTTAGGGAATATACTGTGATGGGTATTCCAAACGTAACCAAGAGGGTTACTCCCTACGTAAGAATGTTATGAATGCCTCAAGTTACCTTTATGTCTTATGTTTTCTATGATTTATTCATGGTTTGATGAGGTATGTTAAAGTGCCTATGTTTTATGGGTAAAGTATGATTTCATTATTATGTATATATGAACTCATGTTTCCTTTCCATATTTTTATAACCCTTACTGAGCTTTTTATGCTCATCCCAAGTTTTTGAAATGTTTTTCACAGGTCAAGGGAAAGTTACGTGATGTGATGATAGTGTCAAGGATGTTTCAAGAAAGAATCCGTGTTATATTTTAAATATGTTTCCGTTGATGGGAAGAATGAATACTGTCTTTTATGTAACCACTTTGTTTAAATGTGGAATGTAATGAAAGTTTCATGATCGAATTCTCTAAAACTCTAAACCTGAAAAGATCCTCAATGTGTAATCTTGTAATAACTCAAGATTAAGTAAGGTTTAAGGCTGGGGCCTTATAGTTGGTATCAAAGGCCGGTATAGATAACTTTAGAGGTTATGGTATTCTTTAATTAAAAGTGACATTACCATAATGGTTAGGATTTCAGAAAGAGTCCTAGTTTTAGATAAAGTGAATGAGTAAGTATATCTTCGTGTTTACCTTCCTCGTTAGTACATGATGGTTTTGTTGATATACTCACACTGACCTTTTTGGTTTTAGTAAATGGATGGATCTAGCAGGCACCAAAGTGACAATGGGTTTGAAGGAAACTGTGGTGGTTCTCTGATTAAGATATTCGATGAGATGGGGGATTCAATGAGGAATATCATGGTTTTTCTAAACCAACTATCAAGGAGTCATGATCAACCACTTGAACCTTGGTGAGTTCTCTAATGCATCATGTACGAGATGGACAACTCGATGTGGAAATTCAGGTAATAATTATTAAGGAAACCATTAGGGTTTATATGATCCTTACTTTTGAGGTAATTATGGGTTATTATATGATATGATGGAAAATGAAGGGCATGAGATAAAATTGAGGTTAAAATATGTTATGATTATTCTTGAAGATTTTATCTCATTTTGGGGAATGTTTTAAGAATTATATAGTTTTAGAAAAAGGACAACACGCAGACCGTGTGACATCCCATCGCGTCGGACAAAGCTGCGGGAATCGAACCCACAACCAAAGTGCAACTGGTATTTATCACCTACCACTGGACTATGTGAAGTCCCTGGTTAGTTTGACCGATTCTTTTTAGTTATATGATTTTATTAATTAAGAGTAAGTTGATTTTGGAGGTTATGTGATTAGGATAATTACTTTTCAATGTGAGACTTTAGGAGAAACTGATGTTGTTTGGAGATAAATGTTACGATTTAACTTGGTAGACAATGTGACTAAATCCTTCAAATATTTGGGTTTCAATCTTAGTTTGGTTTACTTTGAAGAATTTTATGGACAAATGGTCCTCATTGAACTTTGGGTTTTGTTGGACAAATTTTGGAGATTAAGAATAGATTTTCTTTTTATAAAGGGTTATCCTTTTCTGGATTATCTGATCTTGTACTAGCCTTTTTGGTTTTGGTTTTGGTTAAAGACATGGGAAGTATATAGTTCTATTTTGTGGATTAGGTGATTATCTAGAAGTTGATTATAGTACTCTTAATGTGAACAAATATTCCTAAATACTTGTCTTTTGGAGAAAATATGAGTTTGTGTAAGGAATCTAATAAAAGTTGAAAGTCAATATGATAAGTGATTATGTTTCCTTATGAATAAATTCCTCAATAAAAAGTAACTTAAAACAAAAATGTTGTCTATTAACTTTTCCTACTGGGGAATCGAATACCGTTTAACCCATCACAAGTTTGTGATTTTCTCGTGGTTAACTTTCTCCTAAACATGTTTTATATCACTCTCCATCAGAACATGACCCTTTGTTTTTTCCTCCATGTCCATATTTTCATACTTGGAATCCTAGTATGGGTTAACTCGGGTGACCTTTGTACTTATCTATCTTTATTTTAAAGTGTTTGTTTTACCGACTTTTTTTCCGACGTGGGACTTTCAAGGATGTTTCCAAGCGCAATTTTAAAATTGCGAGGACGCAATTCCCAAAAGGGGGGAAGGATGTAACACCCCAGGTAAATAAAGAATATGACATTTCATATTTATCCATATTTGTGAATAAAATATTTAAATAACTTTAAAGGGGACGCTATGCTCGATGGCGTACCCAACACGCAACAATGAGTTTCTTGGGAATCTTACGTTGCACTCTAATAATAAAATAATATTATTTTAAATTGTAGTTAACATGTAGCCGTTGTAATGGCGGGAATGGATAGAAATAACTAATATATGATTATATATATGTTTTTAAATGTTTTTACATTTAACCAATAAAAGATAATGGCTTAAAATACGGAAAGAATTCAATTTTAGGCGTATATGCCCTAGTTTTCACTAAAGGTTCAGTTATCACCTTTTGATGGCGAACCGTCATTAAATATAGTTTTGATCACTCTTATAAATTCTTTTGGACCAAATATAACTCTTATTAGGAATCGGGACATCAAAATTTACTTTGTGTAAATTTTTGGTATCTTTCCGATAAAGTTCATTTTTTTTAATGAATACTGTAAAATGTTGTATTTTAATTGAAAACCACTTTTTGATCTAATTTATTTATATGATTAGATTATATTTTGAATTGGTTTTAAAGTGAAATTAGAAAATATTTTTACCATTAAATCCAATAGTGGTCGTTGGAATCATTTTCACTTTGAAATCGGACTTAAACTAGTGTCAATCTTTTGATACTTATTGTTTCATAAAACACACTATTTTCATGACAGCGGGAATTAATTATTAAATTAATTAATGTGACTTGTATGTTTTTAATTTTGTAAAAAGGACTTCATTTTTGAATTCAGAATATCAAATATAGCTTAGGGTGAATTTTTGGGATTTTTCTGAAAAACATCAATTTTTTATGAATAGTGAAACCACTAAGTGGTACTTATAAAAACGGATTTTCCGTTTAAATGAAATTTTGACATCATTGTGTTTTGATTTTCAAAAATCCGACATACATGGTTGTCATTAAGAATTAAAATATGGTTCAATGAGATTAAAATAATTTTTTGGTGAATAGTAACTTATTAAGTTTTTAATCGCGATTAGTGGTAATTAGTGTAGTTTAAGGTAAAAATAATGTTTTAATAAAATGAGATGAGCTTGACACATGTCTTACCCTCATTGGTTGTATCATGGCCGACCAAGACAAGCCATGGGTCAACTTGGGGACCCCATGGATCCACTTTGGTTGGGAAATGACATAAATAACATTTTATTTAATGTAAAAGTAAAATTGACACAAACATGATATGTCTTACTAAAACAATTTTTAAGTGGGGTTATACAAGTCATATTTTTGATTATAAATATTCTTTGAAAAGATAAAAAGATTTCCTACATCATAGTATTTTTTTTATAATTTTTAGAGATTAAATAAATTAAATTATTTATGACATAATAATGATGCAGCGATGACATCATTATTTGACGATTTGATAAAATGGAAAGATAATGTAAAATATATGAACTACACATGTACAAAACTTATTGGATGAGTGGATTTCAAAGAATTATCACCTTATCCACAAATTATAGCAATGTGGGACCTTTTGAAACCGAAACACATTTTCAAATAAAGTAATATTTCTTTACTTTCCAAAAGTGCCCCTCCTCTCCTCTTATAAAAGGCCCCCACCTCTACCTCATTTAACACACTCCTCAATGCTTTGGCTCGGACAACCCCTGCCCATTTACTCTCTCCACATCCCTCTCCTCATCCTAGAGGATTCCCTTTGGGCAGAATCCTTTTAAAGGAAGCCTTTAGGCTCAAATCAAAAGGAGTTACACTTTTAAAGATAATTCATTCTCTCATGTTCATTTGTTTTATTTTGCTTCTCCAACCCCCTAAAATCTTTTTATTTACTTCTTTTGTAACAAAAACAGTATCTTAAATATACTAGGATGTTGTTATAAGATTTATTAGTGCTAAACTCCCACACAACTACATCAAATGGTTAAAGAACATACGGTTTCCGTGGATGGTGAAATTCTGCCTCCCGAAACGATGATTGTTCAATACTCATTTAACACCTTCAACGGTGGCCATTATCATGTCACTATTTTTATATATGATATATAATATGTTTATGTTTTATTTATTCTTCTGTATTTTTCATTTTTTTTCCTACCTTTATGGATTCCATTATGGGTATACGCGATATCTTCATTTAAGGAAGTGCGGACTACCGCCCCCTCAAAGTGATTTGATTCGTTAAATACCATATGTGGGATGTATAAAGGATGGAAATATGATATTATATATGATATTATACTGGAATTATAATATAACTTTATATCATTATTATTCCATTCTATAAAATACGAAATAGAAATGAAAGTAGCGTTCATGCGTACGTACGGCTTACCGTCTCCATGAACGGTGCATTTCATTTCTTACTTCTAAACGATTATGTAATGTTATAAATGAATGAATGTACTGGATATATATGACATATATGATATATAAATAAGGAATACAATTCTGGATATAATAATAATTTGGCCACACGTACAACATGTAATTGTAAGAAGTCCACTTTCGACTTAAGAACCAAATATCGGCAAAACAAATATTATTAACTTAAATGATTACATAATGTTTATGACATGGTAATAAGTGGTATAAAAGTAATAATGAACTTGAAAAAGGTTCTTGAGGAATTAGAAATTAACTCAAGTTTATTATTCAGGAGATTAAAGAACGATCGAGTCAAGTCGGACCCGAGGTAAGGGATCCTACTCCTCTCTTTCTTTTTAAGAGCACACTTTTATGTCATTCCTTTTAAATCTCATATTTCTTGTTATTGGGATGATATTTTATATTCCACTTGCTGTAAATTCTATTGTAATATGATGGGATACTCTATTTGATCTCATCAATCCATATTCGGAAGTTTTATGTGGCGCCGTTAGGCTGCCGTGTTTTCGTAAGGGATTTTTTCATCTCACTTTTATTCCCGTGATATTTATGCTACATTTGCCACAAATTCCATTGAGTGGTGTATGTACTACCCATTATTCTACTCTTTGTGTAATATAATTTCGTTTATGAGTATTTACATCAATGACCTATTGTCTTTCTTTCATGGGGTGTATGTTTTGAAAGATACCCAAGTCGGTAAGGGAACCTTTCACCCTCCTCTTTTTTAAAAGACTTCTTTTGTTGGGTATTTTAATTTACATATCGTTATGTTGGGATATGTTCTCATATATCCTTATTGATGTAAATTTTATGTCCAAGTGATGAGATACTCTTTTTATCTCTCATCAACTCTTTTTGATGTGATGCCGTTAGGCTGTCAAGGGAACTTTTTAACCCAATTTCGATTTCTTTGGGTTCAACTTGTAGTCATTGAATATGTCATCCATTGAATATGTGTGAATGACCTTTTATTGTTTTACACTTAATATCCACTTATATTTGGTGTATATATATTTGTCACACATATTTTTTGAGATTTATTTGTCCTTAATTTAAGGATACCTTCTTTATAAGGGATTTCATCACATTTGACATTTCTATTGAGGGATCATTGTTGTTATGCACCAATTCACTCTTATATGGTGTATATACTGTCCTTTGGAGTATTATATCATGAATCCTTTTATTCTCATGATATTATAAAATTCTGACTAAATGTTATTCCTCGATTATTGTATTCAAGTGTCTCTAATTTTGGTAAAACCCCTTTAACCAAAATATCGTTTTAAATGTTTTAATTATTTGTTCTTATTAATATCCATGTTTTCAAAATGGTTTTAAGGATTTAATTATATGGATATTAATGGTTTAAAATGTTAAAATATTCAAGGTGGTATGGGACTTCGTCTCAATCTCCTTTCATTGAGGCATATTTTATTTTATACACAACTTTCTTTTATACGGTGTATAAACCCCTTTGACTTTTACGTTTATTCAAAAGGAATCTTTTTTATACGAAGCGTTTACTAAACGACAAAAGGGAATGTTTTTGTCGTACGTATGCGGCGACAACGACTTCTCCGCCGTCGTGACCGTTATTTGAGTTTCGGCTTCCTCTACAAGCCATACCTTCTTTTTAAAAGAAAAATTAATACCATGTTTTACTTTTATTTTATTTTAGTATTGAAAATGGTTTTCATAATGTTTTCATATCAATGTGTTGTATTGATATCTCGTGATTGAAATGTGGAAATTTTATGTTTCCTTTATGCATGTTTTATGTGATATGATTATGTTATGGTTCTTGGGCATTATTATGATGACGGGTGGTTCCGTGATAAACTAAGGGCGGGTGAGCCCGTTATATCTCTCCAATGCATTGGGTAACGCGAAGGAGTGAAACGTTAAGGTTTCTCCGAAGAGATTTTAGGGAATATACTGTGATGGGTATTCCAAACGTAACCAAGAGGGTTACTCCCTACGTAAGAATGTTATGAATGCCTCAAGTTACCTTTATGTCTTATGTTTTCTATGATTTATTCATGGTTTGATGAGGTATGTTAAAGTGCCTATGTTTTATGGGTAAAGTATGATTTCATTCTTATGTATATATGAACTCATGTTTCCTTTCCATATTTTTATAACCCTTACTGAGCTTTTTATGCTCATCCCAAGTTTTTGAAATGTTTTTCACAGGTCAAGGGAATGTTACGTGATGTGATGATAGTGTCAAGTATGTTTCAAGAAAGAATCCGTGTTATATTTTAAATATGTTTCCGTTGATGGGAAGAATGAATACTGTCTTTTATGTAACCACTTTGTTTAAATGTGGAATGTAATGAAAGTTTCATGATCGAATTCTCTAAAACTCTAAACCTGAAAAGATCCTCAATGTGTAATCTTGTAATAACTCAAGATTAAGTAAGGTTTAAGGCTGGGGCCTTATAGTGTCTATGTATATTCCAAATATTTTATATATAGAAAGTAGTTGTCATGATTTAAGACACCTATAAATAAAATTTTCAAGATAATGTGTTTTTCTAATTTGGTAAGTATATCCAACTTTATGATTTATTGTATTACGGATTAAATGTAAATTTAATGAACAAAATTCTCATTTACATCATGAAATTTATCATGAATATTTAGTTTGAAAATTAGTTTCCCATGTGGAAATATGTTAAAGAAAATTAATATGATGGTAATAATAGTTTTTATAGTACTATGGATAAAGAGATATCAATAAACCTGTTAACGGTATGGGATGTTCTAATAAGAATATCAATATTAAACATTTGAATAGTGATTAGATTGAAGATGATGAACCTTTAAACAAGATTAATATTTCATATTCGAGGAAGTATTTAGATGATGTAGCCTCCGTAATTGTTTATAGATAATGTTTCATAATTGGTGTGATTATGTAATAGAATTGAAGAGTAAGGATTTATAATTACTTTTAAAGTATTAGGGAATAGGGGGACATCTAATGATTTTTCTATTATATTTTATCTCGTAGGATATGAGAGCATATTATAAATGGTACAAGTAACCATAAAATGTGATAGAGGTAGTAAGGTCATATTCATGGGATAACAATGATTATTGGAATGATAACCCTTAATATGTTTATAAAATATTGAAAATGATTTTTGGACAAATAAATATTATACATGAGTAATTAAATTGGATGTTACAAGTTACATTGGAATTGATTAAAGTTATTGTTGACAAGGAGGTTTGTTCTATATTTGATGGAGTTTATGACATTTTTGTACAAAATGAATATATAAATTACTATATGGAATAAGAAATAATACTTGTTTTAAAAAAGTATTTATGCTAATTGTCGTGATTAAAGAGAATACATGATGAAGGTAATAACATGTTATGTATGATAAAAACAAGTGCTACAATATGATAAACGTGGGGTCTATGTTATGATTTTTATAAATTTATTGACCTTATTTCTAATGACTGGGTATTTCATCTTTCAGAAGGGTTATAAGGTTAACCATTTATGGAATATTGTTTGTTAGAATTATAATGGTATTTTAATAACTAAATTATTATTTCAACATATGAGGATTTCTATAAATTGGATAAATTTTGTTATGTTTTGGTCGTCATATAGATATTTGGAATGACCAATCATTTTAATTATGGATATAATGATATCTTGACACCTCATGATTGATAAATTCACCTTTATTTCATGGAAGAATGTAAGGAATTAGAAATTGAAAAAGGAACAGAATGTGGTGACATTGTTCTAAAATGAATTAAGTAAATATTCTCATGAAAATCTATCTACACTATAGAAATGTTCTTGGTGAAAATATTATATCCTATTAAAATATTTTATAAGGAATAAAATTGTCTCTTTGAACATCATAGTAAAAAATATTTTTGATTGTTAGATTTATCCTATCCATTTTATCTATGAGTCTCTATCTGAAAATTAATGATAGATTTCTATTTAATTCCTATTTTTCACTTCCCACGAATTTTCTCCTATATGGAAATAATTTTTTGAGTTACATTCTATTATCATTATGTTTCCTGCATTATCTTTTTAGAATAATGTATGTATATTCATTTTTATGATGTGGGTTTCTATGAAATTAAATTTCATGTATAAAACTATTTGTAAATAAAATTAATTTCTATGAAAAATTTCAATTTATGGTGGGTAGAGTATAACATCGTAATATTTTTTAAAATAATTTATTCAAAAAAATAATCATTTTCATAATTTCCTTTTCACACAATACTAAATATAGATGTTTTTAATTTGAATCAATAATGTATTTATTTCCTTATATTCAAACCCTTATTTATATTTCACAATATGAAACTCCTGTGATTAAAATGTGGTATACACAACAATATGTTTGTCTTATATTTCACACAATAACGAGTTGTTTTAATATCATTAATTATGTGCAATACCTAGTTTTACTGAACAATGGTGTAATATTAAAATATTATTATTTAATATAATAATGTATAACATAGCCATTTAATTAGTGGTTATGAATAGTATTAACTAAAATATGATTATATATGTTTTACACGATTAATATAATTGATACATATTATTGAGAAATGAAAATATTTACTAAATGAATATAAATGAAATATTTTGTTTATATAAGCAATGTCTATTTATGGTAATAAATTAAAATAATTACAGTTATTTAATGATATTAATGAAATATATATGTTATAAATTTGCTTATAAATTTTTGGTTTTCATCTAATAATTTTTTTGGACATAATATATTAACTAGTATAATTTTATGCTTAAAAAATACATTTATCTAAAGGGTTATTTTACTTCATTTTAATGGGAAAGAATTTTAAATTTAATTTTTTGACACTATAATATATTGTATTTTATAATAAATTATTTATTTGGTTTTCATTTTTTTATTTTTCTCATAAGATTCATGTTTTGACACATAGTTAAAAATATAAAATTTCAATTCAAAAAAACATATTCTATCAAAATAATGTATTGAATAAAATTAATTTTTTGACCTGTTTTAATGAAAATTGGATCATATTTAAACAATTTAATAAAATTTTTGTCATTTTAATCAATTTTTCATTAAACTTATATAAAAACCATTGTAATCATCAGAAAATTATAAAATTAGTAACTCGTATTCTCCTCCAGTCAATGAGATTAAAATTAAATTATTTACTAAATCTTATTGGTTATTAATTATGAAAAGTGGATTCAATATTTGGAATTACTGGTTATGAATTATGTAAATATTTATCTTTATTTTTTTGATATTCTTAATTGTATCTTTGGTATCTTTTTTTCAATGATAAAACAACAATCACGTAATTATGTTTACAAAATAATATTATAAATGATATAAAATTAACCAAATAGTTTCCCTAATTTTATGGGATAATTTAGTTTTAACAAAAATAATCCTTGGGAAAAATTATAAACATTTTATTCCATTTGGAAGAATTTATGACATTTATTATATTTTATTTAATGAAAAGTATATGATGTTGGTCACTTGTTTTTCTTAACCATCCCAATTCATGTAAGGGGTTATATAGGGGAAATGATTGAATATAATTAGTAATTTGATGCATATTGTTTTTTGTAATCATGGAAAATTAATCTCAATTTTTATTAAATAAATAATTACCTTAATGGCTTTTAAAATGATGAATAGGTAATTATTTAACAAAAAAAATATCAAATTAATGATATTCAAAATGTTAAAATAAATATAATTTTATATAATTAATGTCATAAACATAAATTATAGAAGATATTTATATTTAAGATAGGAGTTAATATATTTTATTTGATGATATCATGTTGTTATGAAATTTTTAAAAATACAAATAATGAATACTATCAAAATTGGTACTAATAATATTTTATGAGAATAATATTGTATTAAATTATAAAAAATTATGAAAAGTCAAAATGAGGACCATGAAGTTAAATTATGATCCAAAAAAATATAAATTTTCCATTTTTTTGTTTAATTGACTCATTTTTTGAAAAATATCCTCTTTTTATTAGTGGAAATATTTTTTTCAATGTTATAATTAATATACATTAACAAAAGGATAAAAAAATGATATGTTATAATATTAAGGAAAGATAATTCTAAAAATTAACAGTTTAGATGATTTAGACTCATCCTCGTCTTATCATTAAAATAACTCAAATGGGATCAATTTTGAATTGTTAGTCAATTTTTATTATTTTAATATTCAAAGTGTTTCCAAAAGTTCCCCTCACCACCATTATAAAAATGAACCTCCTCCATCAGCTGATTTCAATAATTTGAGACATATAAATCGACAAAACACATGAAAATTAACTTATACACTTATTTTTGTAATTCTATATGTTTGTTTCATCAAAAATTACTAACAACAAAGTCATTTATAGGGGATCTAATGGAGCTAATTTTTAAGAATATGTAATTGGTCTAATAAATCACTATATTTTAAACCTCTTTTTGGAATTCTCTAAATCTATTGATAGTAACATAAAATAATAAAATTAAAAAAATTATATTTTTTAGATCATGGACACACCATTATACAAACCCTTTCTAATCGAACATGAACTGAATGTATCGCTCGTGCGTACATGTGGCCTACCATCTCCACAAAACGATACAATTCATCTTCCTTCATTATATTTTATTATTCGGAATTAATATAATTTTAATATTTATATATGATATTAATTATATTGAAAATTATACTTTAGGAATGAAAATTTAATGTATACATTATTACCTTCCATCTAATATTTTGTAAAAATTATAATGTCACTCATGCATACATATGGCTTAGTATATACACAATGAAATTTGATTCATTATTTACCTATATTTTATTTGGATGGAAGTAAGGATGAATCTTTTGAATATATATTTTTTATATGACATTAAACATTATTATATATTGACAATATATCATTTAATTTCCTATAATTTAACCTAAAAATAAAAATAAAAATATAATTAATGTGTGCGTATAATTTAACATCTCAATGAACAATGTATATTATTTCCTATCTATATCATTTATGAATCAATTTAAATAAATATATAATTTATATAAGTAGTATATTTATACCATGAATATAGTTATGGAGATTTTGAAATAATAATCTATGTAGAAGGACCATTAATAACCAGTCAAAACATATAGGATACTAAAACCAGTTATAACCCAAAACCAATGCTAAACATTTATTTTTCAATAAGAGGATTATAAAATTACATAAGTAAGTAATATATGGTAATAAATATATATAAGAATATTGATATTAAATATATGTATAATGATATTATATTTATAATAATGCTGGTTTCTATGAGTATTATGAGTATAAATATTTTAGGTATGGGAATTTAATCCATATTTATATTTGAATGAGATACATGCCATATTCACTAATAACAAATTTTTTATGGGGTTTATGCTATAATATGTTATGTTGTATTATTAATTTATTGACATTATGATATTTAATTTAAGTTAGTTTTCTATGTGATTCATGATTTTAATTTTACTCATGTAGTAAGCGATTTGTATCAAACTTTTATTTTCATGGTACCCATTTTTTATACACTAATTGTTAATTCTATGTGGTTTATATACATCCTGTGAATATTTATAATGAATTCTATATATAATATTTTTTTATTTTAAAATCTATATAATTGAACTTATTTTTTTGGCATGTGATTCTACTCATTATAATGTGTTGAGTGGTTTTTAATAATCTCATTTTGGATTGCTTAATTTTATGAAATCATTTTGGAATATTTTTATTCCATGTAGTGGATTTCTAAAATAAAATTTATAAAATGTTTTTATAATAATATATGGATATTTGAATCCATTTTTACACATTTCATACCTTTTAGAATATTAATGTAGTGGAATCTTTTTTCCTTTTACAAAATGAGTTAATTTTATTCTTTTATTGTATAAGTAAGAAATGAATTTTTTTTTTATCTTATAATTCATGAAAAGAAATTTATTCCATCATGAACATTAATGCTTTGAATATTACCCTACAATATTACGAATTTATTTTTAGTGAAATCGTGCTCTTTTAATACTTATTGGAATATAATGAAATGAAAATTATTTCAATATATAAAGGATATTTTCCTCATGAATTGATTTCAGATAATGTTGCAATACAATTTTCTATCTACGAAAATTTTATTTTCTGTTACATATATTTTTTTGGGATATGATACAATGATAACAATATTTTTTTGTTAATATTTTATTTTTAGGATAGAATTTTATATATCAAACCAATTTATTTTCTATGGGATTTGTTATTATTGAATGATGTTTATGAAACCCTTTTAATTTCATGGGTTACCATATGATGTGTGATTTATTTTATTTGGAGAACAAACTTGTGTAGAATTCATTTTGTGACTTATTGAGACAATATATCCCTCCACTATAATAATAAATGATTTATATCTCCTTATATAGAGAGTATTAGAACACGAGTAATCTTGGTTCAATAATAGAAGACTACAACAAGATTAATCATTATTTATAAATATACTACTTGAATGCATGTACTATTTGTTTATTAATATAGTGATGTAACCAATGTAATATATGTCTAGTAAAACAAGACTATACCATGAGTAATATTTTATTAATAATCTAGGGAGAGATTAGGGAGTGAACTCATTTCAGTAATGGGATTTTTCCACTATTATAGCATTGACAATGGGCCTTGGCTAATATGGAAATGATTTTCTATGAATATGTGTTTTCTGTAATTCCATGATTTCTGCCATATATTTTATATTATTATTTATGTCATAAGAATTTCAACTATTTATAATTTGACTAATAATTATGATCCTTTATATTAATTAAATCATTGTCAAATGTTATGTTTATATTCTTATAGCCTTATGGTTTTGTTATATTTCATATATCCATTTTTTACCCTTTCTTGGCGCTAGATATCACCCTTTTTTATGTTTTATCATTCATATGTTTCAAAAAATGGTTTTAGGATTGGGTTATTAATTTTAATAACAGTGTGGATATCATAAATAATCATTCATCAAATTAGATGTCTGTGTGACATTTTTTCAATGGAACTAAACTAATTGTTTCTTTGGGTGTGAGTTTGTGTAATTTAGGAATTGTTTGGAAAAATTCAGAAATGCCAATATACATTAGGAAAGGGTCATTATATGAATATAGTTATGTTAGAATGATTAACCAAAAAATATTAATAACCAATAATTTTAATATCTATAATAATATTTCATCAAATAAGGTTTTCAATAAAAATTCATAAATCGAGAGAGTTTAGAATCATCAAAAATCTATCATGAACCAAGAGAATGTAACATAAGGATAAGTTATAATATATTGGTTATCAAGTAAGAATATAAAATCATTTCACTATTCTGGGATCATGTACAATATTATCATAGTGGAATGGGTTCACGACCGATTCTATCATTTCCAATGTCACAAATCACTCCCACATATGTATTTTTAGAAAATTTTCCTTACTGAAATGGGTTCACTCCCCATTCCAATCCAAAATATATTAGGATATATCCTTATATTAAAAATGCATTAGTGGAACATAATGTTCATAACCCACCACTAATATTGTGAACACCATAAATATGTTTCCCATAATATATTAAAACAACCATAATGTCATCAAATAATAACCCATGGAAAGGATTAAGAATTTGAAACCCTTTTATAATAATAATTATAAACCATAGTGTTAATTAATAAGAATGGTATCATTTTATTATATACCTAGTAAATATTTTAAAACATAAAATTATTTTTATAGATGATATTTCTATTAAAATATTATTAGAAATATTTTTTTGAATGATTTACACTTTGAATTTTATGAACCCACATTTAATATCTAATATATTAAAAAATTTATACAAAAAAAATCTTTTGTATTGAATAATGTAATTCTATAATGTAATCAACGAATGAAAGAGTATTCTTGATGGTAGGAAAATCTTTTAATCTAGTGGGTGTTAAATAAAAAATTAATTTGTTATTTTTGATAAAAAGTAATAAATACCTCATTTAGAAATTTGAAGAAGATTTCATAAAATATGAGAATCTAAATTATGACAGGGGAAAATATGTTCTAATGAATATTTGGTGAATATTAAAACCATTATTGTAATGATTTAAATTAAAATATGTCTATTTTAGAATATATTCACATCTTAAAAGAGAAATAAAGTCATATTTTTTAAAAACAATATGTCAATATCATGATTTTATAAATAGATGGAAATGGAAGGATAATGTATATTATTCACAAATAAAAATAGGAATTTAAAATTCATAATTTTATATTGAGATAGATCATATAATTTAACTATTAGAATGTTTAAGAATTTAGAATCCTCCTAAAAAGGAGACAATAGAATGAAAACCATACACCAGTCATTTATTGCATTATAATGGATTTAAGGACCAATAAAATATATATGAATATAATATAATTTTATACTATAACCATAATAATAATTATAATTCCATATTTTTTTTACATATACCATTTTTTCACATGTTCATTAACATCCATTCTATATCATCATCTTTTTTGGTCTTAGCAACATTGATTTTCATGTTTGTTTGCTTTAATATTTAACCTATATGAATTTAAATAATGTTTCATCAAAAAATTAATGAATATCACACTATAAATGTAATAATCTATCATCATAACCATATTTATTACCTTCATATAAATCATTGATGAAAAATTAATTACATCACAATGTCGAGACATTATATATTATGTACGAATCTGGAATGTATATATTTTTCAATGGTAGGAGTGAAATAATGATAAATAATAATTTAACATTGATGAATAATTATAAATTAATATATATATATATATATTAATTAAAACTAATTTAATAAAATATAGTTAAATATGGGTTTGAAAAATGAATCATATGTTTACGTGGAGGTAATAGTCCACACATATGCTAGAGTGATAATTTCATACCCTATTTGACAATGAATATGTGCTAAATGGTTTTGATATGATCATTATAACGTGTCAAAGTATTTATTATTATTGATAAATCATGTTATGTGGAATTAGATAATTTTATACGAAATATAATATGAATTAAAATTTAATGTCCCTAGATGAGATTTAAGGATCTTCTTAGTGTGACCACCGCTGGATTACACTATAATCCTTGAGGTATTTGACATAGGAGAAAATAATAAACACGTAAATGAATAGAAGGGATTTATTAAAGTATTTACTTTTCTATTTTTGAGATAGATGCAAAAAATTATGTGAATAGTTTTGGATTAGTGGTTCGCTTTTATATGTGAGGTGAGGGACACACATAGAATATCTTCAAATATTTCAATAATAAAAGTTTACATTCATGATTTATAAGAAAAATTGGAAAATAATATAATTTATAAATAAAATAGGGTTGAAATATCTTCAAATAGTCTTCATTTGATTGGTCTGGGTTCAAACCCAATTCTTATCTCTGATATTACGGCCCTTGGTAAACCTGTTTTATCCATTTATATGCTATGAAAAATAATTTTTTTATAAATCACTATGAGAAATAATTATGTATAACCTATTAAATTGTATTAACTATAACAACTAAAAATATTATATATTTATACGTTTTTATGTTTATATAATTATTACAAATTTATTTTAAATACAATCACATGTTAAAAAGAAATTTAATAGAAATGAAATTTAATGGAGAAAAACCGATGTTGTTATTTTTATTTTCAATAAAATCCATTAAATAATTCATAAAACATTTGATGACATAATAGATATATATATAATTAAATAATTATTCAAAATATAATAATTTATTTGTTTATATTTTAATCTTAGATATCAATAATATTAGTTTTAAAAATATGAGTTTTTAAGACTAAAAATAATTAATAGAAAAATCATTTATTTAATTTGTTTATTTTTAACAAAATATTTATTATGGTAATTTTTTTCCTAATTATAATTATATAGATAATTTCACAATAATATAAATGACATTTTTTACAAAAATCATAATTTTCACTATTCACAAAAAATATTTATTTTCTAGAAAATTGCTAGAAATTAACAATAATCTAATATTGACATGATGATTTTAATTTTGAAATTAATTTGAGGAAATATTATTTTTTAAAATGGAATAAATTACAAATTTTTTAAATGATAAAAAAATTATAAAAACAACCATTGATGAAAAAATATTCTTGGAAAATAATATGATTGTTTAAATAATTTATTACTTATATATGATGACATAATCAATAACATTTAAATATTTTTTTCCTAGAGGTATTTTTTCATGTTGATTTTATTAAAATTAATTCTAATAAATTTAACTACTATGTTATAATGATTTAATCTATAATTTTTAACATAGACTCAAAGATGCTTATAAATAATGTTACGGAAAACATTATTTTTATTTAAATTAATATATATAAATTAATTACCAGTCACATTATACCCCAATTAAATAAATCTAATCCATGAAATTTCATTAAATTGATTGAATATATTAGTTATATCCCTATATCAAAAAAATCCAAAATTTCTTATGTAACATCCTTTAATTTAATATTCTTATAAAAACATTAACTAGTTGAGTATCCGAGTTCAATATAACATTTTATATATGATAAAAGTATTCCACATTTATTCCATAATAATAATGATTACTCCCGATTGGTATATCATTGTGTTAAATACATAATAAGGATACATTATATAATTATCATGAAGAGATACATAGAACACATCATGAAGTAAAGAGAGGTTTTTTTCTACTCAAAGAGACAAGATACCATCGCAATTAAGTATAGCATCTAAAAATAACAGAAATAAACGGTGTTAAAAATTACCACTTATTAATATCTCATTACCATCATCAATTTATATATATATATATATTAAAATACATTATCACCAACATCAAATTAATTACATCACTAAATTTTTAGCAGAACACATTTGTCAACTCTATGATACATAGATGTGTTATTTAAGGGAAATCAAATTTTAAATCTTATAATTATCAATAATATATTCTAATTTAAAATTTTCTCTATCATTATCCAATCATTTAGGACTTAAAAACTTATTTCAATTGAATCCTTCATGATGTCAAATATGATTACTCCATTAGACACTATTATGAAATGAAAACTAGGTTAGTGGATGTTCTTGTTCCCAACAATAATTAAAACATTGATAAATATAATAATCATATCTAAAAGGGTTTAAATGAGACTTTTAGACTAGAAATATATATAAGGATGATAGTATGTGAAAAAAAAATTGTATGAATGCTTGATATATAATATATTAAACCATTGAGGTAAACAATGGATCACAATGTGATGTAATATAACATTGAACTCCATAAAACCATACCATATAAATAATATACATAAACAAAATTTGATTAGGTTATAAATATTACATTGTATAAATGATTACTATTGTAAAAATAATGTGACATTCTACAACAAAAATATAAATATTCCTTGTAGATTTTTGGGGAGTATAATGTATAAGAAATTTTTGATGATTTTCAATCCCATTCGAATATGGGTAATGGATCAAACATTCCATTAGAATTATTTCCCTCATCCTTAATTACAATCATTCAATTCAAAAATACACAAACTATGATATATTTGTCCCCATCTTTTCCACCATAAATAATCTTTCATGTATTGAGATATCTTCGTACATACAAGACGAAAAGAGGGTGATGTTCTAGGAGATTCATCAATATTATACTTTAATTTCATTATTTACCTAAAAGATAATTAAGTATTAAATCATATTATTCAATAACAATAAATGTTTAACTATGGAATTATTTTTCATTATTTTTTTGTATTACTTATTTATATTAACCTATTTAATCAGCGCATGAATAGATGGATAAAAAGTCCATTATGAATGATAATATTTCCACATCAATTAAAATTTAAATTTTAATCCATCAAGAATCCAAAAATAATTGATATGTTATAATTATTATCATAGATAATAAGACAAAATACCTTTGACTTAATAAATCACCCATGTTGTTTGCTTTCCTTGTGTTGTTATATATTAACAAGTCATAATATTTAATCTACTATAACTATCTATACTATCAGATATAGAACTATTTCTGGTAGAATATATGATTCAATATTTTATGACTAATATATATTTCATAATTATCTCCACAAAGAAAATTCATCTAGATATTTAATATTATGTTTACCACTATTAACTGAAAATATTTAGTTGGTAATTTTTTCTATGAAACATTAACTAGCATGAATGATAAAATTTCACCATATCGTTATGTATATGAACAAAAAAATCTATATAATTGTTTTTTCCTATAAATAAATAAGAATTATCTACTATAGTGTATTGAGATGAAATTTTTAATGACTTAATATTTTTATATGTAGATATTAAATCCTTGAAGTTGAACAATCATTACAAAAAAATAATGATCCACCATAGAATATCATAAATCAATTTTCATTGGAAAATTTAACATATAAATAGCTATTTCGAATGGTATATATTTCAATTACCACACAGTTCTTCAAAAGTATAACCATTAATAAAAATATATAATGTCACTAATTTTTTAATATCACATGAGAATAGAATATAATAAAGGGTGATATCTGATTCTAAGTAAGCGTAAAACGATATATCAATGATCACATAGTTATAACATATCCATTAAGCAATGGAAAAATTAGAATATGATTTTAAGTCCATACCATGTATATCATCGATCACAAACATGGGTCATGAAAAAAACCTTGGAATTTATTACGAAATTAATGAAAACATAAAAAAACATAAGTCAATAGTGTATAACATAGGCCAAATATTAATATACATGGAATGTCCTTAATCATATACAATTTTATTGCAATGATACCTACTATGTAAATCATAACATGTTAGGGCAAGGATGACCACCCATGTAACGCCCTGACCCCAGTTACCCAGAGTTGGTGCATTATTACAGAACATTGGCATGACCACAAGAAAGATCAAATCTCGAAAGACCTATTGGTTTAGTAGCTTTGGAAACACTAGATATATTCATAAAGTTTTACATTACATCATAATGTGAAAAACTAATACAACAACATATTGTCTCCATAGTCCACACTATTATCCCCTCATAATATCCCTATAGGTCATTCATAATTTACATCTTCACATCCTGGGAAAAATAAAACATAGAAAAGGGGTGAGCTCAAATGCCCAGTAAGGATAAAAATATAGCAGAAACTTTCCTAAATAAGAATAAACATTTAAGGCAATGTATAACTAAAACAAAAGCCTTTTAAACTTTAACTTCAACATAGTATGGAAAAAATAAAATGAAATAATTCCATTTACTTATTCACATGGATATTCTACTAATCGAATAATCACATGTGATTTCAATAACCACTTTCATAATGATGGAATGCGTAATGGAAGACTATCATAACCACATAGCCAATGCCCCATGCCAAGACTACAAATAAGATTCTTCCAAGGCCTTGTTCCAAGACACTAGTTTGTCTCATGAGACCTACAGATGCATCGAGGAGCTATAGCAGCCTCCACCCGTCACATATGATGTCCAATTCATTCCCATATGAAAAGGTTTAAACATAACATAAACATTAATATTAAAACTAGCATACGAAATGTAAATACTTCATCTATAAACCATGAATGATATAAAAATAACACATCCACAGTCAAACATATCAGAAAACCGTCAATACAATATAGAAGTTTTGTATCATAATAAAGCAACTTCAAATAAGTGTAAAATCCATCAAATGATGTTGACATAGATGAAATCATAACTCTTTTTAGAGAAATATCTCCTTCTATTTTGAACTTATTTAACAGTCATATATTTATAAAATAAAACATTTTCTTTTAAAATACTTTTATAATATTGTAAAGGAAGCTTCGATGATTTTATAATGGCGGAAAATAGCCGCACCCCCCGTATAAGTTAAAAAAACATTTTTACCTTAATTCTGTCAAAAATGTTAAAAGCACCTTGTTTGGAAAACGACAGAAAAATTTCTTTATAACCCACTTATAAAAATTAAAACATGGGTATAAATGACTTTACCCCATATTGTTGTAAATAATAAAAATGTTTTGAAATACATTTATAAGAAACATGGATTTGGATGATAAAGAGATCCCAGTAGATTTTTACGTATAAACAACCTCGGATAATGAAGAGATTGCGAAATAAAACCTTACCTTGTACTTTTCCTTGGTTAGGGTAGGTTAACCTCCTGTATAATGGTGAAATAATTGTTATTAAATTATACAAGAATCATATACATTAATATGATATCATATATGATCTTTTATCATTGATTTGTTAATAATATCTTGGTATTATCATTGTTTCGGGTGTTAACATACTCATTTTATTTTATATGTTTTGTTACATAAGAAATGTTTTTCATGTATAGGTTGTATATTAATAACATCCAAAATGATATCAAGTCCATAGATACAATTATTAATCATCAAATGAGAATTATACTTGAATGGATACGATGGAGAATGAATCTTATCTCATTCGTGGAGACGATAGTCTGTACGTACGCACGACCGACAATATCAGTCTTTTGATATTAAAATAATATATAATTAGATGGTATATCTTATATACAGAATCATTATCATGTTATATTTATTATTTAAATGAGTTACACATCATTATTATACCCATCCAAATAATAATTTATTGAATAACAATTACACCAAGACGTGGAGACGGTAAGCCGTACATACGCACGTATGGTGACATGTTATTCAATGGATGGATAGAATACTGAATATGGTTGTACCATATTTATAATAATATTACAGTATATAGGAGATACTGGATTCATTATTTAGAATCGGAATAACAAAGAATGAAGATGTGGAAGAAGAAAGGAACATGGAAAAGGGTGGTGATATCGTTACCTCTTCTTCGGGTTCTTCCTTTTGATTTGATCAAAAGGGCTCTTAGGCTGGATTTCTGACTAAAGGAAGGCCTCTACAATGAAGTTATGGAAGTTGAGAGAGTATTTGGGTAGAGGATGGCTGAACCAAAAGTCTCTGAAGGTGTGAGTTAATGAGAAGGGAGAGTGCCCTTTTATAAGAGGGGTGAGGGGCACCTTTGGAATAGCTAGAAATATTATTTTATAATAAATTCATATTCGGTTTATAATGGCTCCAAAGTGGATTATTTAAATTTTAAGGTGGGGATAGTTCGAAAACAGCCGAACCAATAGAATTTAGACAGGTTTGGGTCATTATACTAACATTATCTTTAAGTATTAACTCTTAGTTAATTAGTTTCATTTTTACAATGTAACATTGTATTTTTATATTATATGGTTAATAAACATACAATATACAACCAAAAGACCCCCATGTGGTCCATTAATGATACACCTATCATGATATAAGTCCCCTGGCTGAACCTTATATTTTTAGAAATTTAATATCAATTAATAATATACTATTTGTTTAAAAAACAATTTTTTGTCAATTTTGAAACTATTAAATAATTGATTTTTGTGAAAATCATAACAGAATGATTAGTTCCAAAAAAATGTCAATTAAATCAATCCTAATATGTCATATTATCCTAAAAATTATATTCATTCATTAAAAGCCTCAAATTGTATTTAATTGGTTATTTATAATATCAATTATTTTAATTTTTCACTATTATGATAATTACTGCATAATCATTGTGTCATAAATAAATTAAATTATATAATGTCTCAAAATTATAAATAAAATATCATTATGTAGTAAATAATTTTTTCTTTCTAATGAATATTTATAGTCGAAAATCCAACATATATAACCCTATGTAAAAATGAAGTCCATTTTGAAAGATAAAATTTCAAAAAGTAGGTATTACTATTCATAACGGCTAGTTTGATCGGTTGTGGTGTGTGTTAGAACTCGATGTTGCGTACAACACCCGCTATTGCATTATTTAATGGGAAGCATACCGTAGAAGCATGGGGTGTTACATTCTCCTCTCCTTCAAATAATTTCGTCCTTGAAATTTCTAGAATACTACAACATGAAAAGACTCGGGTGGTTCTTCATCATAAGTTCCTTGGATTCCCACGTTGCCTCTTCCATCTTATGGTTTCTCCACAAGACATTTACCAGACGTGTCGTCCGGTTTCTCAGTACTTGTTCTCTCGTATAAAGAATCCAGACGGGCTCTTCGCAATAAGATAGATCGGTTTCCAGTTCTAATTCCTCATAGCTGAGTATATGCGTTGGGTCAGGAATGTATTTCCTCAATAGAGATACGTGGAACTCATCGTGAACTTTGGAGAGACTTGGCGGCATTGCTAATCGGTAAGCTACAGCCCCAATTTATTTTAGAGTTTAGAAAAGTCTGATGTACTTGGGACACAATTTACCTTTCTTACCAAAACGTATGACTCCCTTCCATGGAGATACCTTCAAGAAAACATGATCACCAACTTGAAATTCCAAATCCTTCCTTCAATTATCGACATAGCTCTTCTGCCAACTTTGAGATGCTTTGAGATGGTTTTGGACTACCTTCAACTTTTCCATCGTTTCCTCCACTAGTTCTGGGCCTACAAGTTTTCTTTCACCAACTTCATCCCAACAGGTTGGTGTGCGACATCTCTTTCCATATAACGCTTCATATGGTGCCATATGAATACTAGAATGGAAGTTATTGTTATAGGAAAATTCTACCAGAGGTAAATATTGATCCCACATACCCTGAATGTCAAGTGATCAGGATCTCAACATGTCTTCTATGGTTTGAATAGTTCATTCTGATTATCCATCTGTTTGAGGGTGGTAGGTAGTGCTCAAATGAAGTTTATTATCCAAGGATTTCTGAAGACTTTTCCAGAATCTTGAAGTAAAATGGGGATCACGATCAGAAACAACCGATAGGGGTACTCCATGAAGTCTCACAACATCATCAATATATTGTCTTTCTAGACGTTCCGGTGGTTGATCTTCTCATATAGAATGAAAATGTTCTGACTTGGTAAGACGATCAACAATAACCCATATTTCATCGTTCCTTATAGGAGTCATTGGTAGTCCCATGACAAAGTCCATCCTAATATTGTCCCATTTCCACTCCGGTATGGGATGAGGTTGCATGACTCCTCTAGGCTATTTCCTTCTAGCTTTTACTTGTTGAAAAACCATACGTCTTGACACAAAATCAGCAATCTCCCTCTTAATGTTGTCCCTCCAAAAATGTTCCTTCAAATCTCTATACATTTTTGTGCTCCCAGGGTGTATAGAGAAATTGGAACTATGAGAATCATCTAGAAATTCCCTTTTTAGATGATGTATATCGGGAACACAAAGTCTCTTCCCAAATTTCAAAATTCCATCTTCATACACAATGTCTCTCAATCTCCCATCATTCACAACATTAATCTTCTTTTGAAATTCTTCATCATCGGTCTGAGAACTCTTAATTCTTTCTAGTAAATATGGTTTGGTAACCATTTGAAAAGGAATTGATGTTTCACCTTCCCTAGTTATTCCCATGTTTATCTTCACTAGATCCAAGAAAATTGGATCCCTTTTAATTCTCATATTGTTCAAAACTCCATGGTATTTTCTGCTCGAAGCATATTCCCCCTTGTTTTCCTTCCCCGGGTGGTAGTGTATCGTGGAATCATAATATTTGAGTTATTCAAGCCATCTCCTTTGCCTCATTTTGAGTCCTTTTTGTGAGAAAATATACTTCAAACTCTTGTGATTAGTATAAATCTCACATTTTTCACCATAGAGGTAGTGCCTCCATATCTTAAAAGCAAAGATCATAGCTGCTAACTCGAGATCATGAGTAGAATAGTATTGCTCATGAATTTTCAATTGTCATGATGCATAGGAAATAACCATATCATTCTGCATAAGGACACAACCAAGTCCTTTCTTCGATGCATCACTATAAATAACAAACCCATCATTCCCCGATTGTAGAGTCAATATAAGAGCATTGACTAATATTCTCTCCAGTTCTTTGAAACATTTTTCACACTCTTCTGTCCAAACAAATTTAACCCCTTTACGTGTGAGCTTTGTTAATGGGTTTTCCAATCGGGAAACATTATAGACGAAACGTCGATAATAACATGCCAAACCAATAAAACTACGTACCTTAGTAATACTCGAAGGTGATGGCCATTCTTGGATTTCCTTGGTCTTAGAAGGATCATCAGTGATTACATCATTAGAGACAATATGGCCAAGAAAAGAAATCTCCTGAATCCAGAATTCACACTTTCTAAACTTCCCATATAAATCAGGTCTTCTCAGAGTCTTCAGGATAATTCGCAAGTGGCTTTCATGATCTTCATAGATTTTAGAGTATACCAAGATATCATCAATAAATACCACCACAAATTCATCGAGATATTCCTTGAAAACTCTATTCATCAGATCCATTAATACAGAGGGTGAATTAGTCAATCCAAAAGGCATTACAGAAAACTCATAATGCCCGTACCTATTTTGAAATGTTGTATTAGGAATGTCTTCATTATTTACACACAACTGATGGTATCCAGATCGAAGGTCAATCTTTGAAAAGTATTGAGCTCCATGAAGTTGGTCAAATAAATCTTCAATGCGAGGTAGGGTAAACTTGTTCTTTATCGTTATAGCATGTATCTCCCATTAGTCGATACATAACCTCATTGATCCATATTTCTTTTTAACAAAAAGAACAGGGGCTCCCCATGGAGAAACACTAGGGAGAATAAATCAATTATTACTCAATCACTCTAGTTGTTTCTTTAGTTCAACTAATTATATAGTGACCATTCTATAAAGGGTCTTCGATATAGGCCTTGATCCAGGAATTAAATCAATAGAAAACTCAACTTCTCATTCTAGAGGATGTCCAGGTAAATCTTCCAAAAATACATCTAAATATTATTTCACAACCGATACATCCTCTATTTGAAAATTAATTTCCTCACCCACAGTCATTTCATTCTCTTCCTCCCCAATAATTGAATTTAGTTGAGCTAATGGGGGTGGATCTAGAAAAGAATTAGGTGGTGACGATTCTGCTCTAAAGATAAGCTATTCCTTATCATCATCATCAAAAATCGTAACCTCTGTCTTCTTACAATAAATCCTCGTATAATAATCCGAAACTCAATCCATACCAAGGATTATATCAAACTCAATCATAGGTATGACAATGAGATCAACAGATAAAGAAGATTTATGTGCTCTAATGGGAACTGATTCACAAAACATTATTGCAATGATACTTCCCTTAAGAGTTTAAATTGAAAACTCCCTTATTAAATAAAATTAGAAATATCTAATTTTCTTAGAAAAATTGGAAGATATGAAATAATGTGATGATCCAGAATCAAATAATGCATTTGATAAACTTGAGGAAACCATTAAATTAACTGCCACCATGTCTTTTGGAGCTTCTACCTTAGCATTAGTGATAGAAAAATCTTGGCCTTGATCCCTTGGCCTTTTCTAAGGTTAGTTCCCCTGACAATTAGGACATTCATATGCATAATGTCCCATCTCCCTTCAATAGTAGCATTGAACAGTGGTAGCTTCCTTCTTCCCACTACATTCACGAGCTTGGTGGCCTTTTTCACCACACTTGTAACAGACACCCATTCCCTTCAAGCAAGTACCGAGGTGTTTCTTCCCACATTTACCACAAGATGGATATTCAACCATTCCTTTATTCCCCTTATTTCCATTCCCAGGTTGATCAGCAGATCACTTCTTCTCTTGTTTTTCTTTAAAGCCATATGACTTAGAGAATTCTTTTTCTGTCTTGATAGCACATGGGACAATGTCATTGTACGAAGAGAAGGATTGTGAGACTAATGCTCGATGGAGAAATGGTTTTAACCCATCAATGAAATGATTAATCTTACTTCTTGGGTTATGTATATAATTTCTAGAATACCTTGCTAACCTTGTAAAGTTATCCTCATACTTTGTGACATTCTCATCCTCCTTTTGTCTCAAACTTAGAAATTGACATTCATATCTGCTCGATGGTCACGAGGAAAGTATTTTTATAAAAACAGATCTTTGAACTCCCTCCATTAAATATTTTATACTTCATCATATTCCTTAGTGTTTTGAATCAATGACCACCATTGATTACCATCTCTAGTGAGGCGGTAAACTTCCATGATAACTTTTTCCCTTTCACTACTCCCCAAAGCATGAAATATTTTCTCTAGGAAATTTATCCACTGCTCAGATACTAAGGGATTTGTACTCCCATTGAACGTTGGTGGTTGTTGCCTCATGAATCGATCTAACATTTATCCTCCACGCTGCAGATCAGGGTGCTCCATACAGGTAATGTTATTATTCATAACCTGAGTTATTTGTCCCAGTATGGTGATTAGCAGATCGGCACCAGTTGCATCACCAGCTCCACTATAATTGTCTCGAGCAGGAGGGCAATCCCTACATGGAGTGCGTGCATTGATACAGTTTCTATTTCTTCCACTATGCACCATTTATAAACAATGGCATAAACTAGATCAGTTTATGAATCAAAATTCATAATTCCATAGTTATAAAACACTTAACATAAATTGAACTATTTATAGTTATAATCCATAATCATAAAAATGTTTTATTTAAAGATGTATATTCTCATAAACCTTTCATTATGATTTTTAAAGAAAATGAGAGTTATCCTAAGAATATCCCCCAGGAGTTTCGTAACCAAGAGTGCAGCAAGGCCCGTTGTCGTGCACCAGTTCCCATTCGAGTCTAGCTCAAAGCAATGTTTTCGGGTTTTACCCCTAGGTACATATGTGCCAGTGCCGCCTCTACCTGCTCGTATCCAGACAGGGATGTATTGCTCGAAAAACTCACAAAATCTCTCCAATACCAAAATTCTAGGAAATTCTTCAATACTAAACATCAAAGTCCATCTTAGGTCTATGTTCTCTAATCAGAGTTTATCTAAATATAGCTTCAAAGGTTTGTACTAAACTTTCTTTGATACCAACTGTAACGCCCCGACCCCAGTTACCCAGTGTCGGTGCATTATTACATAACATTGTAATGATCACAAGAAAGATCAAATCTCGAAAGACTGATTGGTTTAGTAACCTTGGAAACACTAGATATATTCATAAATTTTACATTACATCATAAAGTGAAAAACTACTACAACAAAATATTGTCTCCATAGTCCACACTATTATCCCCTAATAATATCCCTGCAGGTCATTCATAATTTACTTCATCACATCCTGAGAAAAATAAAACATAGAAAAGGGGTGAGCTCAAATGCCCAGTAAGGATAACAATATAGCAGAAACATTTGTAAATAAGAATAAACATTTAAGGCAATGTATAACTAAAACAAAAGAATTTTAAACATGAACATCAACATAGTATGGAAACAATAAAATGAAATAATTCCATTTACTTATTCACATGGATATTCTACTAATGGAATAATCACATGCGATACCAATAACCACTTTCATAATGATGGAATGCATAATGCTAGACTATCATAACCACATAGCCAAGGCCTCGTCCCAAGAATACAAATATGATTTTACCATTTCCTTGTGCCAAGACACTAGTTTGTCTCATGAGACCTACCGATGCATCGAGGAGCTATAGCGGTCTCCACCCGTCACATATTAAGTCCAATGCATTCCGATATGAAAAGGATTAAACATAACATAAACATTCGTATTAAAACTAGCATACTAAATGTAAATACTTCATCCATAAACCATGAATGGTATAAAAATAACAATCCACTTTAAACATATCACAAAACCATCAATACAATATATAAGTATTGTATCATAATAAATCAACTTCAAATAAGCGTAAAATCCATCAAATTATGTTTACATAGATAAAATCATTACTCTTTTTAGAGAAATATCTCTTTCTATTTTGAAATTATTTAAGAGTCATATATTTATAAAATAAAACATTTTCTTTGAAAATAATTTTATAATCTTGTAAAGGAAGCTTCGAAGATTTTATAATGGCGGAAAATAGCCGCACCCGCTATATAAGTTTAAAAAAACATTCTTACCTTTATCTTGTCGAAAAGTTTAAAAGCACCTTATTTGTAAAATGACGGAAAAATTCCTTTATAACCCACTTATAAAAATTCAAACATGGGTATACCTAACTTTAACCCATATTATTGTTAATAGTTAAAATTCTTTGAAATACATTTTTTTGAAACATGGATGTGGATGATGAAGAGATCCCAGTAGATTATTACGTATAAACAAACTCAGATAATGAATAGATTGTGAAATATACCCTTACCATGTACTTTTCCTTGGTTGGGGTAGGTTAACCTCCTGTATATGGGTGAAATAATTGTTATTAAATTATACAAGAATCATATACATTAATATGATATCATATATGATCTTTTAACATTAATTTGATAATAATATTTTGGTATTATCGTTGTTTCGGGTGTTTACTTACTCATTTTCTTTTATATGTTTTATTATGTAATCAATGATTGTCATGGATAGGTTGTATATTAATAATATATAGAATGATATAAAGTCCTTAGATACAATTATTAATCATCAAATGAGAATTATACTTGAATGGATACGATGGAGAATGAATCTTATCGCGTTCGTGGAGACTGTAGTCCGTCCGTACGCACGACCGACAATATCATTGTTTTGATATTAAAATAATATATAATTGGATGGTATATCATATATAAAAAATCATTATCATGTTATATTTATTATTTAAATGGGTTACACATCATTAATATACCCATCCAAATAATAATTTATTGAATAACAATTACACCAGGACGTTGAGATGGTAAGCCGTACATACGCACGTATGGTGACATGTTATTCAATGGATGGGTAGAATAATGAATATGGTTGTACCATATTTATAATAATATTATTGTATATAGGATATACTGGATTAATTATTTTATAATGGGAATAAAAAAGAAATAAGAAGTGGAAGAAGAAAGGAACATGGAAAAGGGTGATGAAATCATTACCTCTTCTTCGGGTTCTTCCTTTTGATTTGTTCAAAAGGGATCTTAGGATGGATTTTTGACTAAAGTAAGGACTATATGATGAATTTATAGAAGTTTAGAGAGTATTTGGGTAGAGTTTGGCCGAACCAAAAGGCTTTGATGGTGAGATTTAATGAGAAGGGAGAGTGCCCTTTTATAAGTGGGGTGAGGGGCACCTTTGGAAAAGCCAGAAATACTATTTTATAATAAATTCATATTCGGTTTCTAATGGCTCCAAAGTGGATTATTTAACTTTTATGGTGGGTATAGGTCGCAAAACACCCAAAAATATAATTTAGAAAGGTTTGGGTCATTATACTAACCATATCTTTAAGTATTAACTCTTAGTTAATTAGTTTCACTTTTACAATGTAACTTTGTATTTTTATATTATATGGTTAATAAACATACTATATACATCCAAACGACTCCCAAGTGGTCCATTAATGATAAACCTATCATGATATAACTATCATGGCCGAACCATAGATTTTTAAGAATTTAATATCAATTAATAATATACTATTTGTTTTAAAAACGATTTTATGTCAATTTTGACACTATTCAATAATTAATTTTTTTGAAAATCATAACACAATGTTTAGTTCAAAAAAAGTAGATTAAAGAAATACTAATATGTCATATTATCCTAGAAATTTTTTTTAATTCATTAAAAGCCTCAAATAGTATTTATTTGGGTATTTATAATATCAATTATTTTAATTTTTCACTATTATGATAATTACTGCATCATCATTGTGTCATAAATAAATTAAATTATATAATGTCTAAAAATTATAAATAAAATATAATTATGTAGGAAATCTTTTTAGCTTTCTAATGAATATTTATTGTAAAAACTCAGACATATTTAACGCTATGTAAAAATTGTTTTTCTAAACGATATATGCTTGTGTCATTTGTGTATTCATTTTAACTTAATTAAAATAAAGTGTCCTTATCACTTACAAGTGGCACCATGGGGTCCCAAAATCGACACAAAGATGCCCATGGTCGAATAGGTATCAACCAGTAAGGTTTGGACACGTTTTAGGGTAATTTGTTATTATTATAATATTATTTTTTAACCCTTATTTACCAGATTTACCCTTTAACCATGGTAAATAAAATATTTACCGAAGTAATTATTCAAAATGTCTAAAAATAAAAATTACATAATTACAAAATTTTAACATCCTGATTCCAAATATGGAATCCATTTTTTTAAAATCAAAGCAGAGAAGTGGAAGACATTAATTTAAAATTAATTCCCCCTGTCAAAACAAAAAAGCGTGTTTTTAAGATATAATAACTATCAAAAGATTGATACTTGTTTATGTCCAGTTTAATTGTGAAATTATGTCCAATGACCAACATTGTATTAAATGGTAAAAAAATATTATAAATATACTTAAAAACCACTCAAATTCATAATTTATCACTATTAATTATTTTGATTAAAAAAGTTGTTTTTAATTAAAATTTAGTAATTTTCAATATTCATCAAAATATTAAAGTACCAAAATTTCACCTTAGGATAATTTTGGTACTCCGAATCCAAAAATGAAGTCCATTTTGGGAGATAAAATTTCAAAATGTAGGTATTACAATTCATAACGGCTAGTTTGATTGGTTTTGGTGTGTGTTAGAACTCGATGTTGCGTACAACACACGCTATTGCGTTATTCAAAGGGAACCGTACCGTAGAAGCTTGGGGTGTCACAACCCACATCCCTACTTTGGTCATGGGATAATATCTCATGTTTACTCTTTTGGGAGTTGGATAACCTCCGGTGTACAATCCTTTAGGCATGGTGTAACATCACATGTACTCTTTGAGCTCCTATATCAATAATAATCACCAAATTTGATTGAATGATATTCAATTATCACTTCACCCATCACATAATGAATTCAATACATATATCTTATACCTATTAATAATATATTCATCACATGAAATGAAGTGAAATGAAATCTCTTGTACAATCATTTTACCATAAACCAATCCAAATGAAATGGTTTTGATAATCATTGTATAATTTCTAAATAGAATAAGCAACGTATAATTAATGTGTATTTGAAAAAATAATATTATCATAATTTTAAATCATCCATTGAAACAGTTTTGATTGTATAACTGAATCATATCCCTAGTAAATATTATTTTACATCAATGAATTTCATCACATATAGAAGATTATTTTTAAATAGCCCATGGAACATTCCTGTAGTAAACTATACTTATTTACATTTAAATCAGATTATTGATATATAAAATATTGACAAAAAATAAGAAAATATTTTACATAAAAAATATTTGAACATAAAAATGGAATCATTAAATTATTGAGTGGTAAATATTGTGAAAATATTATTTATGTCATACATATTAAAATAATATTTTTACCATATTTTTAGTAAAATCCAAAAAACCGCATTTATAAAATGAAAAGATATTCACATAATGTAATTTTTATAAATTATTTTCTAAAATGATTCATTATAAATGAAATAAGAAATTTTTAACCTTTTTGAATAACTTTCATTAAATACAGATATGAAAGTGAAATGATATTCTACTGAAGTGTGAAATAATTTTATTTTTCCCAAACAATCTCCTAGACGATTGAGTATATAAAAATAGGATAACTAAAAGAATGAATGAAATTTATCAATCTGACTATAGGAATATAAAATTCATGAATTTATTATGAGATATATGAAATCTATTCTTCACCAGAAGTATCATTGTCAATAATCCTGAAAATAGTGAGATTCAAAGATATAACCATTACAACCTTTATAAATAATGAATCATAGTCTGCTTGTGTGAAAGAAACTTATATGGATTTCTATATCCCATAATTTTAATAATATTAATCATAATATGCATTTAGGGTTTGTATATAAACTGAAAAAATGAAATGATTGGGGAATGTGACATGGGCTATATAAAAATAATGGTGAGACATAAATCTCGTACCTCGTGTCTCAAATTATTTTATGCACATTCTAACTACCACTATAAAACATATATGTTTATTATAAAATTATATAAATCAATAATATAATTTATCATACCATATATTATTTACACATTTCCTTTTATTTCCCCTATATTAATAATTTCCTAGTTAAAATCATGTTTTGAGTAATAACAAAATCATTTTTCATGTCTCTTTTGATTTACTATGTTTGGTTAACTTTCAATAATAACATATTTATCACCTATACAATTTTATTTTAAAATAATGAAAATATATATAATTTATATATGTATTTCATGTAATCCATGATAGTTATATTTAGAAAATGAATTACAACGATCAAGGAGTTGGTAGGTCATATGTACGCATGAACACCATTTCCATTTTCTCAACGGATGGAATAAAAATATGGTAAATAATATATAAAAATTAAAGAATTATATTTGTTTCATAGATAACATGTATATTAATTAATTATATGCTTATTTCCATCCATTTGAATATAATCTGGACAAATAATGAAATCACTTCATATAGGAGGTTGTCCACATGGACACACGAGAGACATTTTCATTTTCTAATAGATTCGATGATAATAAAGTTGTTTGGTTATTATAATTATATTAATATAACTATGTAATAATTATAATATATAGAATTTTAATATATCAACATATCCATCTTTTCTAGACAATGATGTAAAAAGTATCAGGTTGGTTCATGATGTGGTAGTCATCATTAAACATGATCATCAGTTTTATTTCGTATTTTATTAATGAGTGGATATAAATAGCTTTAGAAATTAACATAAAAACAATTTATTATATGTGAGATAATTATTTTTTTATTTAATGTGATGTTAATTGAATTTTATGAATTTTTATGATGAAATAAAGTAATATTGATCAGTTATAAATGATGCCCCTTATTCAGACTACATCATTTTGGTAAAACAAAATCCTTCATAAGAGGTTTTTTAATCAGATTAAGGACTGTATAATTTCAATGGTGATTTAATGAGTGTATATTGGTAGTTAAATGATTAACATAAATGTTTCTTGTGTGTATTTTATTGCATTGGTTATTTCATTTTACAATTGGTGAAATGACCCCATATGGAATCAATTTCTAAATTTCCCAAAAAATTACAATGTGATAATTTAAATCTCAAAAAAAACCTTAAATGATCATATAAAGATAAATTTTTATATTATATGTGAGAATTATATCCATCCAAAAGTACTTTTATAGTTTTTATTGGAATACTTACAAATATATATTGGTTAATACCCTTGTGAACTTGTTTTAAACATAACCGCGATTAATTATATTTACTAGTTTTACTAATGATTATGTAATGAACATAGTTTGTGTTAATATATAGTATTAAATATTTTCTTCTAAATATAGAATCAAGGTGATCAAATTAAATCAATACAAATGGAATAATTTAATTTTATATTAAACCAATAATGATGAGGAAAATATAGTTTTCCGAAGAAATTAATAGAAATCTCCACAGAATGAAACATCCATGCCTCAATGTATCAAATTAAAAGATATTATGATTTGTGCTAACATGTTCCCTAATATGATGGTTAATGATGATGATCAATTTATGATACCAAATAATCATGGATAAAATGTGAAATATCATGTGACCACTATTTCTGAAGAATGGTATGATAATGATATGCCTTATAAGTAAGGAATGCAGACTCCAACAATGGAAGACAAGGTACTTTATGAAGTGATGGATCAGGTAGGTGAAAAAAGTGTCTGAACTAGATTAGTGGAAGCATACAAGAGGGTGTCTAAATCTCATTCTTCACTCTAAGAAATAAATATTGGAAGGATTCATTTGGATTAAAGATTCAAGAGTCGATATTGATATAATTTATGAGAAAAGTATTTGAGTTAATGTTAATGAGGAGAAAATGGAGTGGATTAATAAATAAGACCTAATTGTGTCTAGAGGTTTAAATGATAGTAAAATGATCATGGAGGAATTAATTCAGACATGGGACAAAATGTCTAATAATCTTGAGGGTATTATAAATGATGAACCATATATCTAGTTAAGTCTTTTTCAATGGGAACTCAAAACAGTGGATAACACTAGAAATCGTAGTATAGTCCTTGAAAAATATTAGAGTTCATTTATTACATATATAAAGACCCAGAAACACCATGGAAAATTATTTTTCATAAATACAAGGGAATTTTACGAGTACATGAAAACTGACAGTGCGTGATTCCGAGGCCCGGTGTGCGTGGAATCATTTTATGAGGTTCTGTTCGAGTACATTCAGTAAATGTACGAGTTGGTTTTTATAACATCTAATATGGTGCTCAAAATTGAAATATGAGGGAACCATTGAACCCACAACCCTGATATTCACATAAGAATACATTCACTTCGATGGTTTTGGGTCGAGTTTAAATGATAGTTTTTGGGTTTCACATTAAAAAAATAAAATAAAGTGTGCTTCACATTATTTTTATTTGAGCCTACATGTGGGTGTTTGATGGTTAAAACCTCTCCATGGAAGATGGAGGTGGGACCACCACACCTTAACCTCCCATGAAAGGTTATGGTGGTGGGGCCCACCAAAACTTAACCTCCCGTGAGAGGATACGATGTGGGCACCACTCAGGGAAAAACTCCCTATTGATGGAGGAGAGTAAAACCTCTCAACTCTCCCTAATTAATGAGGGAGAGCCTCTACACCTCCCCTTTAATTAATTGGTTCCAACTCCTTTAATTATATTTGTGCCAACATTCATGCATTAATTAGGTGGGGCCAATTAAATTTAATTCACCAATTTGAATTTTGTTCCAACAACTAAAATATTATACTATCTATTTTTGGTTGGCATTTCACATTTCTTGGTGCTTGGGAAGAGATGAGCTTGTGAGAAAAGCTCCCAACGAAGAACGAAGAATGAAGAATGGAGAACACTAGTGATGAGTGACTTCGACATTCCGTCCATAAATCCTACCAACATTTATCATTTTCCACAAACGACCTACACTCTACATTGTTGTCAATGAGCCGACGCAGCTCGGGTTTGGAAGTGTACGACAGATGTGATGAAAGATGAACTCTTTCATATTCTACCTGCGACATCTTCGTCGATGACTGACAATAAAATGTAGGGGGTTTTTTGTGTAACTTTCCTTTTCTTTTTCTCTTCATTTTATTAGAAAGGAATCGTCGCGTGGTTGTAAAACACTTGTTGTTAAACTTTCTTTACTCATTGATGTGCCATGTGTTACCACCATAAATGTGGAGGGTGCGGGCCAAACCAACATCACCCGACCCCTCTGTTGTTCTTGTTTGTGTTGTTTCTCGGCAGGGCGACGAAGCGGTGTTGAAGGCGACAAAGGCATAGGCAGAGGATGCACTTTCCATGGACTCTAAAACGGTTCCGCCCTCGTGGTGATCCAGTGACCCAACTGAGCTGGCTCCAGGGTCAGAATTACCCCCAGCATCCCGCACACCCGGTCGACCCGCCGTCGGTCTCCCGCGCACCCCTGCCGAACCACGCTGGTCCGCACCGACCCGAGTTGTGTCGGCCCGAACCGCATCGGCCCGGCCTCCCAGCCTCCCTTCCACCTACTGGCTATACCGTGCCATGCCCGGCCACCCGGTGGCCCTCCAGGTGCCTTGCCCGGCTGCCAGCCGGCCAGTGTGGCGCCCTGCGCAGCAGCCTCCTGGCCTAGCCGCTCCCTGCCCGGCCGCCTCCCGGCAGCACGACCTCCCGAACTATTCTGCAACCACACTTGTTGAACCCTTTCCAAAATGGTCCATCCATGCACTCTAGGCCAAGTCGTTATGTTCCACTCCCTTGTGACGATATGGGCCGAACCGACCCCCAGCATGGGCCGAACCGCCCTCGCGGCCTGCTGGGCTAGGCCCAGCGGGTCGGGCCGAACCTAACAGGCTGGCCAAGCCAATGTGTCAGGATAGACCCAACATGTCTGACTAGGTCCACCTAGACCGGGTTGGCCAAGACTGGGTTGGGCCGAGTCGGACCGACTGGGTCGGACCGGACCGGTGCCCACCACTGCCCCTTTACATTCATTGGTCATATCATTGGCACCAGACTGCCATTTGACGAACCATCAGCGGCACTGGTTTCCTTGGATAGCGATGGTCCCTTTGAGTAAACACCACTGGAGTTTGGGGTAAAGATGATATATGGTCATGTTGGATCGTACACGAATCCAACCGGTCACTCTGGACTAAATGCCAAATAACTCACAGACCGGGCATCTGATTGACATCATGTCTATTGCGTTGAGACCTCTATGACGTGGATGAACTTTGAGATACATATTCATTTGAGTTTTTGGAAGTTGGAGCATCGACCAGTAGCTTGTGGAGCGGATCTTCCGGAGGCAAGCAAGCATTTTTACGGGAACCTAGTAGTTGGCAGAGACCTGAAGAATGCTGACGGTTTGACTCAGAGTGACTCTACTGGCCTTGTGGGGAGTGCCTTGGTGTCGCGAAAGACCCACAGTGGGTAGTGCCTTGGTGACATAGCAGACCCACAGTACTCGACAGGAGCAGTACCCCGGAAGGCTATGAAGGGGATCACATCTATGTGACGTGGAAGACACACGGTGGGGAGCGCCTCTATTTGACGTTGAAGACCCATGTTTTTCTCGACAGGAGAAGTTCCTAAGTTGTACAAGGTTAGTGGGAAGCGCCTCTATGGTACACAAAAATTCCTATGTACTTGATAATAGAGGAGTTCTCCAGCATCCAATAGATCATATTGATACTATCCTTAGAAAAAAAAACCTGTTTGAACTGATTTAGTAACTATTATGTTTTTCTCATGATTGAGATGGATTACTTGATAACTTTGGTATATGTATGGGCATATACCTAAGTAGGGTTATATGTTGATTTGAATCATATTGATTTATCTTTGTTCGATTTTTTGAGACCATGAGGGTCTCGGGGTCCCAACTGAGTATCGTTATACTCAAACCTACACGGGATATGCAAGCATCTCGTTGTGTTGGTTGCAGATGACGGACATCACTGACAAAGGATGAGAGTACCAAGATAATATGGTACCCGGAGGTGGACCATACATCTTCTCAGTACACGGAGGAGAACGAAAAACTTGGAGTTCTGAAGAGGCTATCTGTACCTACCCATTAGGTAGGATCCATGGTGGATGACCGAGGAGCTTCTCTTCACCTTTTAGTTCTTTTTTCCTTTTCTGTTGTACTTTTCTTCAGTTGTACATCTATTTTCCTTTTGGTCTTGTATTCCGGCCCCTTTACTTTCTGCACTCATTGTATATAGTTTTTCTTAGTGTTTTTCTTCCAGCTCACACTCTATTGTTTTCATTTTCATTTTTTAAAGGTAATTCCATCCCAGTTTAGGGATTTACGCCTTTTGTGCTAGTCACCAGCCCCTAGCCCGTGGATGGAGGGCTTGGGGTAGTCACAGAATGGGCCACGGGGGATCGGTAATGAAAAATTATTATCAGAGGATTAAGTTATACTAATGAATAGAGGACTCTAATCTTTTTTTTCTAGAAGAAATACTGTTAACGGTACTGAGTGTGGTTTAAAGTTCAGGGGGTCCAGTTTTGGTGTGGTGAATGATGTATCCATACACAAGGACCCTGGCTTCTGTTTTCCAACTCAGTTCACAAAAATGCTGATTGCGTGTTTTTTTTCAAAAGTTTTCTTAATGTCAGCTCAACTAGGTCAGATCATCAGGTATAATCTTTTGACCATGTCACATCTCTTTCTTTTATGATGTCTCCCCAAGGATGACCAGCCAGAGTCCCGAGTGTTGTATTCATAGATATCCCACCAAGTGATGAGGCTTTGGTTCATGGCCCTTTTCCAGTGGAGGCACCAGCTGTACCACTCCCCATTGGTCCACCGATGACACCACCCCAAGTAGCAGACATTGGACACCTCTTGAGAGATTTTCACGAGTTCTAGTGCCATAGTCCATGCAGGTTCATGGGAGGTATGGGCCCACAAGTGGATGAGGATTGGATGAAGGATGTGTTGAGAGTTTTCTGACTGGTAGGGACACCAACCGAAATCATAGTGACTCTTGCTTCTTGCCTTCTATAGGCAGCATCAGGTAGATGGTGGAGCATGATGATCGAGGTTCACGATGAGATGGCGCTTCTCTGTATAGATTTTGAGGGCTTGTTTCGAGCGGATTTTGTAACTGCGACTCTTTGCACAGTGTGCATATAGGAGCTACATCATCTGCAGCAGGGCAACATGAGAGTGGAACAATACTCTACGAGGTTCACCGACCTCTCGTGTTACTCCATAGATATGGTGCGAGACCCATTCTTAAGGGCACAGACCTTCAAGTAGTGGCTCAAATGAAATATTTGTGCTTCTATGATATCCCTCAGCATCTCGATGCAGGAAGAGGTGTTGGAGCGCGCCTTCTTAGTGGAGAGTTTTTTTGCTGATTAGTCTCCAGCAACCAGACCCACCACTAGCAGACATGCAGCAGAGTCATCTATAGCTGGAAATAAGACAGATGTCGCATAGGTCAAAGAGAACCAAAACCACGGTTGGATGACCACATGACTCAAGATCGGTTGTATGAGGCACCGTAGGTAGAGACACAAATTCCAAGAGTAGGCATTGTTACTCATAAAGTGAGCATGGGCACAGTATAACGACCCATACGTTACATACATTGTTATTACTTCAAAATTGAAGCGTACTTATTACAACATATAACAAAACCATGAATAGACCGTATAGGTATAGTGTCTTTAGAAACTGTGAAACATAAACAACTGATTCATAAAGCGTCTACACTGTCTCCCGTTTATTTCATCATATCTATAGTCCCTTTTGGCATATCTTACTTAATAAGCTTCTTCCTGACCTGGGGAAATAAAACATACAAAAGTGTGAGCTCAAATTCTCAGTAAGGGTAAACAAAAGAAATATCAATCACATCATATTCATAAGAACATAACATTTTGGAAATCATAACCTGCAAAAGAGAGCATAATTTCATAACATGGGATAAATCATAGTAGTGAAATGAAATCCAAATTATCATAACATAAAACATGAAACTTTGTGGCATACCCACATAATCATAAAGAATCATTTCTTATTAGTCATGATTAATTTCCAAAACTATCCTAGTGGACAAAGTCCATTTCTGAACCGAGTTCACTCCTTGTTTCAGTCCTGTTTCACTGAACCGGTTTAACCTGCCGTTCCAGCCATGTCTATCTCATGAGATATAAAATCTTTACCCAATTAATTAGAGGGATATATAGGTCCCACCCATCTCATAATGATATCATTATTATGTGTGCCACAAAATCATAAGTCATACATCATTGCATTACTAATGTAATAAAAATGGGAATCTTAAACATCATGACATCATAAAAAATTTCATATAAGATAAAGGAATTCATAATAATATATCCATCACAACATAATCATATCAATGTAATAATATGGATATAAACATAACCCTATATTATCTTAGATGGAAAATAATTTTGATAAAACACTTGAACTCCATTCTTGAGGAAAATATCCTTTCAACATCAAAAACATTTTCCTTTCTTAACATGTCATACAATTTTAAACTAAAAGAAGTTGATTAAAAAAATGAAAACTTGTAAAGGAAGGTTCTTGGAAATAATGTTTTAAAAATCTATTCTTACTGTATAAGATAAAAAAACATTCTTCTCGTACTTTTGTCGGAAAAGTCAAAAAGTACCTCATACGAAAAACGACAAAAGATTCCATTCATATCATTTACTAAAAACTCACCAAAGGATAAATTGGATATAAACTATTGTAGAAGGATAAAAATATTACATATTGAGGAAACATTTATGTGGATGATAAAATACACCCCAGTAAATTCTAAAGTACAAACAATCTCGGATAAAAATGACATTGTGATATTTCCCTTACCTTAGGTCTGATTTGCTTCGTAAGTGTCCGAACCTCCTGTATAATGATTTAAATAATGGTATTGACTAATTCCAGAATCATAAATATTGTTATGATATCATATATGGTCATATTATTAGCTTCGTATTAATAATATTTCATTACTACTTGTTATTCGGGTGTTTATTACTTTTTGTTCTTATGCTTGTTTGTCGAATAAATTCGTATTCTTCTCTTTATGTTATAGATACCCCATTTCCATAATATTATTAGTGTAATATATATAATATTAATTCATTCAATTCATTTATATAATCATTATGCAATGAAGATCATGTAGAACGAATCGCATCACATCGTGGAGACGGTATTCCGTACGTACGCACGAGCGATGATATCGTTCCCATGATCGTGGAATTATATTGGAGTGTATGTATACTATTTCATAATCCATAAAACATTACAATAATCATATATATTCATTACTTTCACCCTTATACCCATCCATGTATGGTGGTGGTGGAAAATAGATTACACCACGGCGTGGAGACGGTATTCCGTACGTACGCACACGCGGTGATTTCATTTTTCGTAGGATGGATAAGAGGTGAAATAGGGTTGTTTCATATTTATAATATCATATCAGTATATTAGTGATACTAATGTTATTACCTCATAATGAAACAACTAAATAAGAGGGAGTAGAAGAAGAATGGAACTTGTAGAAAGCGGTAGAAGGTATTACCTCTTTCTCGAAGTGCCTCCTTTAAACATTCTCTTAAGGCACTAGAGTTGGTCTTTTTATAAGACCAATACCTCTAGTAGGTTTCTAAGAAAGTGGATAAGTGAAATGGGCAGGGGTTGGCCATGATTTAAGGCTCAAATTAGTGTGAGGAAGAGAGGGAATATGTGCCCTTTTATAATGGAGGAGAGGGGCACCTTTGGAAGTATAAGAAATATTAGTTTATATTAAATCCCAACCCCACATAAAAACTTCAAAAATGACTCATATGTAAATTATAGATGAGATAGGGTTGTAATATCATCAACCAATAAAATTTAGACGTGTTAGGAATTTATTTTAAACATTATCAACATGATTTATCCTTATTTATCAATTTAATTTAATTTGTGGTAATAATTTTCTAAATTTTAAATTGTCATAAATAATTACATATGTGTTGTGAATTTTCAATAATTTGAAAATTTATGACATTTTCGACCATATAAATTTTAATTTATAATTTTTAAATATTTTTGTGATTTTTAAAAAATTTTATAATATGTTATTTTTATAAAATAACAATAGTATCAATTTTGACACTATTCATTTATTTGAATTTAAATAAAATATATACAGAAGATATGTTCAATATAAAAGCTTTAATAGATTCATAAAATGTCATATGTATCTCCAAAATTAGTGTAGGACATTAAATAGTTCATATAATATTTATTTTTAAATTTCTAAAACAATTTATTTGATATTTTAATTAATAAAATAATTTCAACATCACTATTGTGTCATAATTAATGATAATTATTTAATCCCTAAAAATTAGAAATAAATTCTAATGATGTAGCTAATTATATTAGATTTTTGGAGACTATTCATGTTCGATTTTTCATTAATTTTATCACCAAATTAAAATTATTATAATTATAAGATTTAAGAAAGTGACATGTTGTCACATTCTTTGGTTTTAATAATAATTAAATTATTTTCATGGAAAAAAGTCCAATAAATGAATCTAATATGACCCCTAGGTGCTATGGGTCGACTTTTAGTCATCCAATAGTATTTTGGTAGGTGTTAGGGTAATTTTATAATCATATATTTACACTAAATTACCCGATTTACCTTTAACTATGGTAAATAAAATTTACCGTAGTTACTATTCATAATGCCCAAAAATAAAAATTAGTCTATTAACATAATTTGAAACCTATGATTCTGAATATGGAATACATTTTTCAAAATTCAAAACATATAAGTTGCAGTAATTAATTTAAAATAAAACTCGTTGTTAAGGAAACAGGTTTTAGAAGTTAAAACATTGCCAATGATTGAAATTTTTTAACCTATGAATTCAAAGTGAAATTAATGCTAATGACATAAATTATATTAAATGGTAAAATATATTCTATTTATACTTTAAAACCATTCAATATTATAATTTATCCATATAAATTATCTCAATAAAGATGTCGTTTTTAATTAAAAATTAGCGTCTTTTTACTATTCATCAAAATATGAAAGTTATCAAAAAAATAACAAAAATTTATCCATGTATAGGCATATATTCGATTGATGCAGACCACATAGAGAAGGAAGATGTGGTAGAGGAGTTGGTTGTATAGCTGGTGGTGGGAAACGTTTCGAGGTGTTACTTCCATGACCACCAGGTGGTCCACCCAGACCGTTTGGAGGAGGTGGACGTGGGAGAGCTCAGCTCCAGGAAGTTGAGGGTTATGATCATGGCACACCAAAGATGATTCGAGGTATGATCTATGTCTCCTCCACCATAGCTGTAGTACTTATAGACACATGTGCCAGTCACTCTTTCATTGCCACTACCCTCATTCGGAGATCAGATATTCGAATGGAGACGTTGGCTCGTGCCTTATTGCTAGATACACCTACTGGAGCAGACTTAACGATTACGCACTGGTGCCAGTAGTGTGAGATTACTCTAGGAAGCGATAGCTTCTACTGCGATCTCCAAGCACTGGCATGGAGGCCTTATGACGTCATCATGGTTATGGACTGGATATCAACAATCTATTCTAAGATTGATTTTATTAGGTGCAAAGTGTCGTGTGTCTACACGAATGGGACCAGGTTTACCTTCACCGAAGAGCAGGGAGCCTATGCAGCACATGATGGACTTACTCGGAGGAGGGTGTAGCCGATCACTCATTAATTGTCCTGCCTTACCACCGGAGCATTTGATGTGGAGTGTTCGAGCTATCCAGTAGTGGTGGACTAGTATGCTTATTTTTTCTCAGAAGATGTTCAAGGACTACCTCCTCAAAGAGAGGTGGACTTTTACATTGATCAATACCCCAGGACAACACCGATATCTACACCAGCATATCGGATGGCTCCCACAGAGCTTCGCAATATGCAGGTACAACTAGAAGACTTCCAAGATAATGGATTAATACAGCCTAGTGTTTCTCCCTAGGAATCCCGATTTGGTTTTCCAAGGAGGATGGGTGCTTGACTATTTTTATCGACCATCATCACCTAAACTAGGTGACTGTGAAGAACAAGTACCCATTCTAGAGGATTGATGAACTCTTCGATCAGCTCAAGGGAGCTTAGTGGATCATGAAAATATACCTTAGATCATGCTATCACCAGCTGAAAGATCGAGATGAGGATGAGAAGAAGACAACCTTCAAATGTCGGTACAACCACTATGTGTTCTTGGTTATTCCTTTCAGCATAAACAATGCTACAACACTATTCATTGGACTCATGAACTGGATATTACACCCATACCTTGATCGATTTGTCGTAGTCTTCATCGAAGACATTCTGATCTACTTGATTATTGAGGAGCAGCATGCCTTCCCTTTGTAGGTAGTACTGGACACACTCTGAGAGCACCAGCTTTATGGTATGATCTTGATGTGCCAGATTTGGATCTGAGAGGTTCAATTTTTGGGACATGTCATCTCGGAGGATGGAGTTGTAGTGGATCCAATGAAGATTGTGGCGGTACATTCTTGGGAGCCACCGAAGAGTGTGACAGAGGTGCATAGTTTCCTGGGATTGGCTGGTTACTACCGGGGGTTCGTTCCAGACTTCTCCAGAGTTGTAGCACCACAATCTGCCTTGAAGAAGAAGGGGGAAACCCATTATATGGTCGGAGAGATGCCAACAGAGCTTTCAGGAGCAGAGGTAGAGGCTGAATAGTGCCCCCATCCTGAGGCTTCCTGAAGAAGGCATAGGTTACGTAGTCTACTGTGATTAATCAGGGACTAGATTCAGGTTTGTACTACGGTAGGAGTGAGCAGTGATAGCGTATGATTATCGAAAGCTGAGACATCAAAAGTAGAACAATGGTACACATGCATTGTAGTTAGATGCAATAGACTTTTCCTTGATAATATTGCGACACTATATGATGGTAGAATGTTTTACCATATACTTTGATCACAGGAGTCTCACGTATATCTTCTCCCAAAAGGACTTGAACCTAAGACAACGTTGATGGCTTGAGTTCCTCCCGGACTATGACTTCGAGATAGTCCATACTCCTAGAATGTGGAAAGTTGTAGAAGATGCACTCAACAGGAGATCTGTTACACCACTACTAGGTGATGTGACAGAGCAATTTGCTGCTTTACAGATATCCATTGGGGATACAGATGGAGCAGATTTCCTTCTGCCCCACACAGTCACACCCCAAATTCATCAGCAAGATATGAAGGAACAGCATGGGGATGCTGACTACGAGACACGATGTGCTCAGATATCCACAGGGTAGACAGTAGATTTATTTTCGAAAGGTGGGGAGCACGTCATCCTCTTCAGAGGACATACTATGGTACCCATTTCACTTCAGGAGTAAGTGTTTAGGGAGTTCCACACATCCCCTTTACTGGTACATCTAATAGTTGTGAACATGTACTATGACCTTCAACGAAAACATTGGTGGACAGGTATGATGAAAGTAGTTGTAGAGTTTATCTCTCGATGCTCACTTGTCAGCAAGTGAAGGAGGAGAACCAGGTACCAACAGGATTGGTTCTTCCATTAGTGGTTCCATATTGGAAGTGGGATTGGATATCCATGGTCTTCATGACGGGTCTTCCACGTACATCTAGAGGTCATGACTCTATCTGAGTGATCGATGATTTACTCAACATGTAATCCCACATCCTACTGACCAGAGAGTAGGGGTCAGTAGAGAGCATGAGACGCCTCTATGTTTAAGGGATTTTTCAGCTACATGGAGTGAATTATTTTATTGTCTCCAATCATGACACACGGCTTAATTCTCTGCTGTGGAATGGGTTGTAGAAGGATTTAGGGATGCAGCTTCGTCTGAGAACCGCCTTCCCCCCTCAGACGGGTGGTCAGACTGAGCAGACCATTCAGACCCTTGAGGACATGATGCATGCTTGTGTCTATGACTTCGGTCTTAGCTGGAAGGATCACTTGACATTGGTGTAATTTTCATAAAACAAAAGGTATCACCCCACCATTGGGTTGGAACCATTTTAGGCATTGTACGAGTGACCTTTCATATCATCCTTATGCTAGATTGACCTAGGGGAGTCAAAATTGGTGTGACCAGAGATGGTATGCGCTACCATAGAGAAGGTGTCGATTATCTAGGAGCGGATGAAGACTACACTGAGTAGGCATAAGTCGTATGCTGAAAGGAGACGAAGACCTCTAGTTTTCAAGGATGGTGACCACGTCTTTCTACAGCTCTCACCTTGAAGAGGTCTACAGATAAAAGGTCGATGCATCATGTTATCTCCGAGGTTTATCAGACCATTACAGGTAATCAGCAATGTTGGTGAGGTCGCATACTTCTTAACTCTTGCACCTTAGTTGAAACGGGTGGACGATGTCTTCCACATATCACATTTGAGGAGATACATGCCTGACCATTCTCAAATAATAGACCATGGAGAGCTGGACTTCAATGATGGGGCGACTTTAATGGAGTTTCCATTAGAGATTGAGGATCGATAGGAGCAGTTTCTATGTGGACAGTCGATAACTCTGGTGTGCTTTCGCAGATAGCACGGGAACCTCTAGAAGATCACATGGGAGCGGGAGGCTTAGATGTATTCTCACTACCCTTACATGTTCCATTAGTTCGAATTTTATCTTACGGGGACGTAACGACCTGTGGGGGGGTGAGTGTAAAGACCTGGAAAATTATATGGAATGTTTTTTTCTTAAATACATTGGAATTTTTTGACTTTGTGAAATCTAAAGGCATGTGATATCGAGGCCCAGTGTGCCTGAAATAATTTTCTGAAGTTTGGTTTGGTTATGTTCAGTAAATGTATGAGCGGGTTTTTATTACATTTTAACCAGTGCTTGGAATTGAAATCTGAGGGCACCGTTGAACTCCCAGTGGTGGTATTCCCTTACGAAGACTTTCACTTCAACAACAGTATGTTGAGTTTAGAATATAGTTTATGGGTTTCTTGGAAAATAATAAAATAACGTGAGGTTTACTTTATTTTTATTTGAGCCACCATGTAGGTGATTGTTTGTTAAAACCTCTTCATGGAAGGTGGATGTTAGACCACGACACATTAACCTCCCCTGAGAAGTTATGGTGGTGGGGAACACCCAAACATAACCTCCTGCGAGAGGTTACGATGTGGGGACCACACGTGGATAAACCCCCTATTTATGGAGGAGAGTAAAACCTATCTACTCTCCCTCATTAATGAGGGAGAGCTTCTTGATCTCCTATTTAATTAATTGGTGCCAACTCTTCTAATTAATGTGTGCCAACACTCATGCATTAATTTGGTGGGTCCAATTACATTTATTTCAAAAAAAATTGAATTTTGTGCCATCAACTAAAATAATAGACAATATATTATTTTTTGTTGGAAATTCTCATTTGGTGGAAAATGGGAAGTGAAGATCTTGGGAGTAGAGCTCCCAATAAAGAACGATGAACAATGAACGAAGAATACCGGTGAGGGGTGACTTTGACTTCCTTACATGGATCCTACCAATGTGGATCTTTTTCCACAAAGGAAATAACCTCCGTATAATTTTCAATGAGCCTATGAAACTCAGGTTTGGATGTGTATGGTGTACATGATGAATGACATACTCCTTCAACTTCTTCCCACGACTTCATCGTCGACGACCGACAATCAAAGGTAGGGGTTATTTGTGTAACATTCCTCATCTTTTTCTCTTCTTCTGATTAGAAAGGAATCATTGTGTGGTTTTAAAACAATAGTTTATCATCTTTCTTACTCTTTTTTGAGACAAGTGTTACCTCCTGAAATGCGGAGGGTGGTGAAAAAACAACTTGGCCCGACCCATCCGTCGTTCTTGTTTGTTTTGTTTCTCGGCACGGCGACGAAGCGTAGTTGAAAGTGACGAATGCATAGGAAAAGTTCGTGATTTCCATGACCTCCACGAATAGTGCCTCACCCATAGCATTCTATTTCCCTGGCTATGCCGGATTCGTGGGCCGAACCACCGCCGACCTCCTACGCGCTCAGCGGAAACGTCGTCGGCCTCCCGAGCTCCCCGGCCGATCTCCGCAAGCCCACTCCCCCCCCCCCGCGCTGCACCGAACCGCGATGGACTGAACCTTTTCGGCCCAGCCGCCTATCCTCCTGACCTCCAGACCACCTGGCGGCTGAGTCGTGTCCTGCCCCGCCACCAGTCGGCCCGCCTGGTGAAATACCCGACCATCCACCAACCCGCCTGGCGCCCTGTGCGTCCTCATGCCCGCCTGGCCACGCTTTGGCTGTCTGCCTCCCAACTACCCAGCCTCTCGAACTCACATGTGGCCTCCATTGCGGTTCCCTAGTTATACCGGCCCAGCTGTGTCATCCAGGCCAAGAAATGCTGGGTCACACCTTCACGACGCTCCGGGCCGCACATGCCCCGATCCTGGGTCGAACCTCCCTCGTGGCATGCTGGGATGGGCCCATTGTGTCGGGCCGAACTGAACATGTTGACCAGCCCAATGGGCCAGGACAGAACTAACAGGTCTGACCAGGTTGACCCAGACTGGGTGGCCCCAAATTGGGTTGGGCTGAGTCAGTCTAACCAGGTCAGACCGGAACCGGGCCCACTACTGACACTTTAATTTTATTGGCCATATCATTGGCACCGAATGACCGTTTGATGAAACGTCAGCGGAGCCAGTTTTCGTGGAGTGCGACGGTCCATTTGAGTATAACCCACTGATGTTCGAGGTAAAGTTGAGATATGGTCAGGTTGGATCATACACAAATCCGACAAGGCCTTCAAGACTAAAATGCTGATAAATCAAAGACTGGTAGTCCGATTGACACCGTGTCTGTTGCGTTGAGACCACTATGACGTGGCGGATCTTTGAGATAAATATTTGTGGGAATTCTTGGTAGTTATATAATCAACCATTAGCTTGTGGAGAAAATCTTTCGAAGATAAGAGAGCATTTGTGTGGGAACCTAGTAGATGGATGAGAACTGAGGACTACAGACCGTTTGACTCAGAGTGACTCTATTGGCCTAGTTGTGAGCATCTTGGTGTCGTTGAAGTCCCACAATGGGGGAGCTCCTTCATGAGGTCACTGACCCACCATACTCGACTAGAGAAGTACCTCAACATGCTATGATGCGGAGTGCCTCTGTGTGATGCGGCAGACCCATGGTGTGGAGAGCCTCTGTGTGACGCACCAGACCCACAGTACATGACATGATGAGTACCTCAGCTGTCCAATGTTATTGGGAAGCACCTCATTGTGACGTGGAAGACCCACTATACCCGATAGAGGAGGAGTTCTCCAATAGCCGAGTGTTCAGATTGATACTATCCTTAGAATAAAATATTAGTTGAGTTGAGTCAGTATCTTTTGTGGTTTCCTCATGATTGAGATGGATTACAAGATAATTTATATAGATGTATGGTCATATACCTATGTTGGGTTATCTATTGATTTCAAAATTTTTTGTTTATCCATTTTGGATTATGTGAGACCTTGAGGGTCTCATGGTCCCTACTGAGTATTGTTATACTCACCCCTACATGGGCTATGCCTGTACCTCTTTGTGTTGGTTGGAGAAGATAGACAATTCTCATTGAGGCTGAGAGTACCAAGACTGGATGGTACCCGGAGGCGGACCTTACGACATGTTGTTATGCAGAGGAGACAGACATACGTGGATTGTTGAGGAGGCTATCTGAACCTACCCTTTAGGTAGGATCCGTTATGGATGATCCATGAGCTGCTCTTCACCTTTTCGTTGTTTTGACCTTTTCAGTTGTTCTTTTTTTATGTTGTACTTCTATTTTTCTGTTGGACTTGAATTCCGTACCCTATACTTTCATAAATCTTTGTATATAGTTTTAATTATTGTTTAGCTTCCATATTGTACTTTGTTGCCTGTGTTTTCAACTTTTAAAGGCAATTACTTCACATTTGTGGGATTTACACCTTTTGTGCTTGTCTCCAGCTCCTGGCCTATGGAAGGCGGGCTTGGTGTAGTCACGACACGGGCCCTAGGGGACGGGTCATGAAAAAATAATAATATTTATTTTATTCATCATTGCCCACCACTTCTCTTTAATGTGGATTTGAAATAAAAATTTATTTTGGTGGAGGTATACATATTTTCTACAAAGTAACTGATAATTTTGTATTTGATTCTGGAACATCACACTATTTTATTGGAAAATTTTCTATGGGTTTCAAAATTAAACCCTAATAGTTTTTTATTGAAATATTTGTCAAAACCACTTAAAATATGATGAAAAATTCTCAAATATATAATAATTATATGGATTATGTTTGTGGGAATGTACTTTCATTAAATCATGTTATTCACCATGTACTTTATTTTAATTTTATAATTAGTATCGTTTATCTTTCTCTATATAAAAACACAATAATTTAATAGGATTGGAATGTACAAATGATATTACATACCATCCAATTATTATTTACTAGTTTACTGAAAAAAATTAAATTAAATGTGAAATGGAACCCATTTATGGGAATTGATTCGTACTCAAATGACATGTTTATCATTGATGGACATGGATAAACTCAACATCAATTATATACAAATTATAGAGAGTTTGTAATGAATATACAGAATTTTTCCTTTTTTTACTCTATAACGTGAGTTTTTGTTTACATAAATACTGAATGCTGGTTTTATGACTCTTTTTTACACCCCCTCTAGAGTGGCTTTGATTGAGTTATATGAATTGAAGAAGAAACTCCAAGGGAAACATGAAAATGGATCTATTTTTTCACAACTGTCATATTAGAGTGAATCTGTATTTTATCAAGATGAACAATGGATTGATGCATCTTAACGTTGATTTTTACAAACTAAACATGATCAAAATGAAGAAATAGTATCCAATTTCTTATACTGATGACTTGTTTAATCAACAAAATGGTGATCTAGACATTTACAAGATTGAACTAAATTCTTGATATTATCATTTTAGTGTTAAACGGAGGATATACACTAAATGGAATTCTATATGAGTTATAATCAATATGGATATAAAATTAATTCATATTTTATTATTAATATATCTACTATATTAATTGATTAAATGATTAATGTATTTTGAAGATTTCTTAGATCTGTTTTTGTAGACATTATTGATTATATTATTATAAAATAAATTATCAATGAAGGAACTGAGGGTAACATGTTGATTTTAATAAATAACCTAATGAAGGAATATCTATTTGGGAATTTTAATTTTTTTTGAATTTGGACACATAAATATTGATTTTTGGGACATATAACCTCAATAGGGGGTATATCGATATACTCATCAAAGATAGATCCGATTGAAAATTTGTCTCGACCAACCATTGTTAATTATATCCAATGTTTTCATGGTTTGGTAGGATATTATAGTTGTGTCATAGATGAATTTTACATGATTTTTCATCCCTCTTTCAACTTTATCCCCGAATGGATCCATGTTTTTTTTGGATAGATGAATTTAAGGAATATTTCATGGAACTAAATAAAACATTATTCAGATCAGATGTTAATAAATTAGCCTATAGATGAGAATAGTTTATAATCCAATTTGACGCAAAATGAAGGTATTGGGGAGAATTATCATTTATAATCACATAATTATAGATTATGACTCAAAAAAATTGAGATTTCGTGAAAAAAACCCAAATAATTATGTCGATGGATGTTTGGATATTTTTTTCATTAACGATATGGACACATTTTATTTATTCAAAAATCTGTGATGGGTACATATAATGTGTTATAAAATTATATATTAAAAAATGAGTTTGAAACATCTTAAATAAGAATGTTTCATCTCAAAAAATATAATAACTGGTCAATAAATTACCATTGTTGGAAGGTGAACAAGGAGGATGAAGCTCTGAGTTGATAATATCATTTTAGATTATTTATTATGAGGATTATAAAAGAAAAAAAATATTATGGATTTTAATAGTGTGGATATAGATATTTTTAAGGAAGTTGAAATATTTGTTTTCTCCAAATACTCATCAATAATTTACATATATGAATATTATATAGGCACAAAAGGATTATATATTGATATTTATGATCTTGATAAATGGTCCTGGGTTTAACCTTGATTTTTAATTAAATGATAAATTTATGGAATAATTTAGGTGTTCCTTTACTCCCCAATGTTAAGAAGGATCTATTATAGGATCCTCATAGTTCATCATGATATATTCATATAGAATGTACAAATAAGAATATTGATTTGAAATATTATTTTGTGTGTGATAGAATCAATGGATATTTTTTTGTATTTTTATATATGATATTAATATATTATTAAGTTACATTTTATAGTGAAATTTGTAATGAAATTCTATGATCATTACGCATAACATAAAGGAAATGTTAAAACTTCACAGCGAATTTCATCATTGAACTACCAAAAACATCTAAAGGGTACAATGTTATATCAGTTGTTTCCAATTAAATTAAAATGTTATCAAACTAAAATTCTATCAAATCATATATCAATATAGATAATATTTATTGGATACAGTGAAATGGTTTTAGGGAGTATAATATTATGTTATATATAATCATGATCTTTTGATTACATCGATGTTCTATAGATGTCCACAACTACATCTAGATATATTGATGAGTGTTTTTCAGGGTATCATCCACATGTATATTGTCAATAAAGGAGGAATATTAATACCATATTAGATATATTGATGTCTTTTTATATTTATTTTTAGTGTTTGGGATAAGATCACATCCTCTAGTTGAGATTTCCAACAATAATACAATTTTCTCAAGAATTAATATTTCTACTTATAATTCTCTCAATAAATGATACCTACATCTCCAATGTTAGGATATGATGTTATATAAATTATTTGATTAAGATATGTTTGATATGATGAAATAACATAAAATGTTAAATCTATTTAGCAATACATAATATATGGAAAAAATTAACAAAAATGTTATGCTAAAAATAATCGAGGTCACTTAGAGTTCAAATATAGTGACATTGTGTTTCCATAAATATCATAATTGAATAATGTTATCATTTTTTCATAAAATTAAATTTGATCCCTATGAAAATTTTCCCTTTATAAATTATTGATTTACAAGTGGAATATTCTTATCAATAAGTGATTCTATAAAAAACTATGATGTTCATGATGTGTTCTAGGTATAACTTGGGAAAAAGTACTAACTTGATCCATAACATGAACTGAAGTTAGAATTTGTATAATTGGATCATGATCTTTATTATTGATGAATCAATATTGGTATTCTAGATTTTAGAGAAAATGTGATCTTAAACAAAGTCTGAAACATTGTAAAACATTGTTTTTGAACCAACCAATTTGTTGAACATTGTGGAAAAAAGAGGGTATGATGATGGGAGAAGTGTCTTCATCTATTTGGATCTAAGTGATATAATATTTTTTGTGAATTAAAATTTATATGCAATAGAATTTTAACGACATATTTTATAAAATAATTTTAATTAATTAGTAATTTCATTGATAGATTGTGTTGCATGTGACACCGAATTTATATGAAATACGATGTACAGTTAATATATTATAATTTTATTTGAAAATTTTAAACTAACCCTTAAATTTGGTGGTATGAATATAAATTTAAACCTTTTTGAAAATATATATATAGGTTTATGATACAAAAAATATATCAATAAATATGTTCATATTTTTTTGAAAGGTCACTATATGATTGAAAAATTCATTTTAAAAAAACAATGGATTTTTATTTATTTTCTTGAAAAAATAACAAAAGAAGTTTTTTAACTTTTAGAAAATATAATTGAAATTATATGTTCATTTTTTCAATCAACATATATAAATCACATTATTGGTCATTTTTGAATGTTTATGATTTTATTTATAATTCAATAAATAGTTAAAATTACTATTTTTTTTTTTGAAAATATCATTCACTTTTAATGAATTTACACATTTAAATATTTTTTCAATATTTTTTTAAAAGTAAGAATAAAATAATTATGTAACTATTTATTCTATGAAGATTATTTTAATAAAATTAATTTTGATTTTAGATTGATAAATTTTACTTATGTAAACATATACTTCGGAAAACCATTTTTTCATCATCATTACAGGTTTAATAAAAAATTAAATAATTCCATTTTAATTTATTGAATTCAATAAAATTGATTCCTTGTTTAGAATAAAATATTTAATATTATATACTATCACTATTTATGTTCATTACCTAACTATTAATAAAACAAGTTAAAATTATTTACTGCGATAATGTTTGAAATGAGTTTATATGGGGATAACCCAAAATATATTAGTATTTATTCCATCAAAAAAATGTACATTAACTTTTTGATGGATATATTTCAACCATATAATATAAAAAATTATTCTTATATTATCATTTTGAGGCATTTGTTTTTAGATTTTATTTACCACATTGGATTCTTTTGTGAAATTTTCATGTTGTTTCCATTGGGGTTATTAATCCAATTATAAAAGGACATAACCTCTCCACTCATATGCACACTAAAACCCATGTTTTTAACCCAATAACTACCCATAAAAACTATTTATATCACCTTTGAAATACAACAATCCTTATTCTGATTAAAAACCTTTTTTGAAGGATTTTTTTGTTAACATAAGGACGTAGTCTCAAAAAGAGGAATCATTTGTAACTGATTATTATTACTCTATTTCATCATCAAAAATCAAACAATATTAATAAAATATTATAAAATATAAAAATATGTATCTCACATATACTGAATTTTTTTTACGTTTAGTTCATAACCTATATACATCCCCTTTTTAATTAAATGCCAAATGAAACTGATGATCATGTGTATAGAGTACTACAACATCATGAACCAATATAATAAATTTCCCATAATTTCCTATCAAAGTCAGATAGAATTATATTTTAAAAGTTTATATATTATAATTATTACATAGTTATATTAATTTAATTATTATATCCAAACAACTTTCATACAATCCAATCTGGTAGAAAATGATAATGTCACTTGTGTGTATATGTGGAAAACCACCTCCATGATGTGATGCCATTATTTTACCACATTATAAAGAAATGGATGGTAATAAGGATATAATTAATTAATATATTTGTTATATATGAAATAAATATATGTTTTTAATTTTTATATATTATTTACCATTATTTTATTACATCGGATGTGAAAATGGGAATGGTGTTCATGAATACAAACAACCTACCATATCCACGATCGTTGTAATTCATTATATATATATAAGTATTACAGATTACAATAAATACTTATATAAATCATATATATATTAATTATTTCATCAATATAATTTTACACATGATTAATCTATGATAATTGAAAATTAACCAAACATAGTAAATGAAAACAGACGTGAAAATTGATTTTTTTATTAACCAAAACACGATTTTAATTAAAAACTTGTGCATAAATGGAAAATATATGGAAATATGTAAATAATATATGGTATGATATATTAGATTATAGTTTTTAATAATTTAATATTAAAAATAACTTTTTATAGAGGTGTCTAGAATGAATTTAAAATAATTTGAGACATGAGGTACAATATTTCAATCTCACTTCTATTTCTATATATCCCATGGTATATTCACCAGTCATTTCATTTTTTCGGTGTATATACTAAACCATATTGTAATTTATGATTAATCTCATTACATTTATGGGATATACATATCCATATAAGTTTCATTCACACATGCATATTATGATTCAATATTTATCTATGTGGAAATGGTTATATCATACAATATCATTATTTTCAGGACTATTAATGATGACGATTCTGGTGATTAATTAATATGATATATCTTTTAATAAATTCGTGATTTTTTTAATACTATGGTCAGTTAATTTAATTAAATTCAATCCATTAATTCTCCACTGTTTATGTACTCAATGGTCTAGAAGAATGTTTTTTGGGGAAAATAACTTTAATTCACCCTTTGGTCCAATATAATTTTACTTTCATATTTATATTGAATTAATGTTTTTCAATAAGGTATTAAATCTATCATTTTATTTTTATCGTAACATTAAAAAAAATTATTTTAAAAATTACATTTATATGACTCTACATTCATTTTATAAATGAGGTTTTATTTGGATTTTAATGAATATATTAAAAAAGAATTATTTTAATGTCTATTACATAGACAATATTTTCACTATCATGACCACTTAATAATATATTTGTTTTATGCTTCCAGATTCATTTTAATATATAAAAAGTTCATAAATTTTTTCAATACATTATGTTTCAATTAAGGGATTTATATGTACAAAATTATATTTTTCTAAAGGAATATTCAATGGGATATTTAAAAATAATCATTTAACTATGATGATATTGTTAATGTAAAATATTATTTAATGGGGATATGATTCAATTATACCTTAATTATTAATTTTATGGATGATTTTACTTTATGATAATAATATTTTATAGAAAACATTAATTTTCCAAGGGTTGTTCTATAATGAAATGTTCGAATGTTTATTAATACCATTTCATTTTGATTGTTTTTCAGGGTAAAATGATAACACATCCTATTTCACTTCATCTGTTTTTAGGTGATGAATATTTTAGGAATAGGTAGAACATATTTTTAAGGAATTTATTATGTGATGGGGAACTGAAAATTTAATATCCCACAATAAAATTTGTTAATTATTATTTCCCTATGGGATCAAAGATTACATGATATGTTACCCCAAGCCTAAAAGAGGGTACACTAGAGGTTATCCTGATCCCATATGAGTTACCATGAGATATTATCCCATGAACAACATAGGGATGTGGGTGGTCATCCCTACCCTACATTGTTATGATTGTCCTAGTGGGGTAGCATTACGATAAAATTTCCTAGGATTTAGGTTATTATCTATATATTTATATTTGGCATACGTTATACACTATTGAATTTTGATATTTATTATTTTCGGATTAATTTATTATTAAATTCGATTATTTTTTTCATGACACTTGTTTGTGAGCTATGATATACATGGTATGGAATAAAAAATTTATTCTAATTTTCCCATACCATAAGGGTATGTTGTGGTTATGGGATCATTGATATCTGTTTTTACCATAACATAGAATCAGATATCTCCCTTTATTATGTTCATGTTCCCTAAGATATTAAGGAAGTTGTTACATTTCATATTTATATGAATTATTTTACTTTTGAATAACTTAGTGGTAAATGACATCTATCACCTAAGAAATAGTTTTAATGTTTTCAATATTCCAATGATACTTGATCTATGTTATTCTATTGTGGATCATTATTTTTTATATTATTGTTCATCTTCAAAGATGTAATATATCCATATGAAATGTATAAGTCATTAAAACGTTTTATCAGAATACACTATAGTAGAGAATGATTTTTTATTTAAAGAAAAGCAACAATTATATTGATTTTTTTTGTATACATAATGATATGGTGATATATTATCAGTCACACCAATTAATGTTTCACTGAAAAAATTTCAAACTAAAAATTTCAAGTTAGTAGTGGTAATCAGGTCATTAAATATCCAGATGCACTATCTATGAAGAAAAAATCGGGGGTTATAAATTAGTCATTAAATAAAGAATCATATATTCACCATGAATTAGTTCAATATATGATTATGTAGATAGTTAGAGTATATTATATATTATTACATTAGAAAATAATACAATACAAGGAAATGAAACAACAAGGGTGTTTCATTAAGTCAAAAGTGTTATGTCATCTTATCTATTATTATAATTACAAATCATATATTTTTTGATATTTAATGGATGAAAATTTAAATTTTAATTGATGGGGAAATCACATAATTCAACATTGAATTTGTATCCATCAATAAATGTAATGATTAAATAGGTTAATGTAATTATGTATTACTAAAAAATAATGAAAAAATATCTCTTAGTTAAAAATTTATTGTAATTGAATTATATGATTTTATACTTGCGTATGTGTTAGGTAAATACAAAAATTGAAATATAATATTGATGAACCTCATAGAACATCATTCTCTTTTCCTATTGTATTTATGAAGATGTACAAATACTTGAAAGTGTATTTATGTTGGGAAAAAATGAGGAGATATATTTCAAAATATGTTTATTTGTGAATTGTATTGTTGTAATTTAAGGAAGAGAGAAATAATTCTAATGGGATGTTAGAACCATTACCCGTATCTGAATGGGATGGTAAAACATCACAATTTATTTATTCATTAGACTACCCAAAACATATAAAAGGAATATTTATTTTTGGGTTGTAGTCAGTCACCTTATTTTTAGAATACTAATCGTTTATACAATGTAATATTTCTATCTTAATCTTTTTTACATTATATATATTTATTTTATGGTAAGGTTTCATGGAGTTCCACATTATATTACAACAAATTGAGATCTAATGTTTACGTCAATGCTATAGTAAATTAATTATCAAGAAATTGATACAGTGTTTTTTGTCACTTGCTATCATCCTAATATATATATTTCTAGTCATATCAGATTATTTCAACCCTATAAGATATGTTAAATCCATCTATCTATGTTTTAATTGTTGTTGGGATCAACCCTTTCCACTAACATAGTTTTTGTTTAATAATAAAATTTACTAGAGTAATCATTTGTCTCCTCATGAAGGAATCAATAGATAAATGTTTTGAAGTCCTAGATGTTGGGATGATGTTAGAGAGATAAGTATGTTGTAATATATTATAGATAATTAAATGGGATATAATTTTATAGCCCTAAAATAGCACATCTATTAATCCTAGGTTTTAAAATTTTGTTCTTCTGAAAATTCAGTGATGTGAATAATTTGATGTTGGTGATAATATATTCCTAAAAATATATCTATTGATGAAATTTATTAGATATTTATATATGGTATTTTTAACCCCTGTTAATTCTGTTATTTTTAGATTCTATACTTTATTGCGATGGTCACTTGTCTCTTGGAGTTGAAAAAACCTCTCTTATGTTCATGATGTGTTGTATGTATCTCTTCATGAAAATTTTATAATGTATCCTTATTATGTATTGAACAAAACATTTGTACAAATGGAGAATAATCATTATTATTATGGAAAAAATGTGGAATCTGTTTATCATATATGTAATTTTATAATGTACTATAATATACATCTTGTTAATGATTTTACAGTAATATAAAATTTTAGGATGATATATTTGAAATAGTGTATTTTTTATATAAAAATATAAGCATTATATTGAATCAATTTAATGAAATTTCAAAGATAAAATTTATTTAATGTTGGTGGAATGTAACATGGAATTAATTTACATATATACATTCAAAAAAATAGATTGTTGTCAATAGCATTATTTAGAATCATTTCTGATTCTAAGTTAAAAATTAAAGATTATTTCATTATAAACTAGTAGTCAAATTGATTGGAATGAATTATAATAAACACATAAAGAAAAAGTAACTAATGGAATAAAATATGTAAAAGTTAATGATTAAGTAATCATATATAAGTAATCAATTTTCTACACAATAATATTATCCATCGAATTAATTTATCTTTAATGGTTGTTTTTATAATATTTTTATAATTAAAAAATAATTAATTTATTCCATTTTACTAAATAATAGTTCCTCAAATTAATTTCAACATTAAAATCATCATTTAAATATAAGATTATTGTTAATTACTACTAATTCTCATGAAAATATAATTTTTTATGTGAATAATAAAAATAATGATTTTTGTAAACAAAATCAATGATATTATAAAAAAATTATCAGTATAATTATAATTTGACCAGAAATTACTATAATATACATTTAATTAAAAATAAAAAAACTAAATAAATTATTTTTGTATCAGCTATTTTTTATTCTTAAAAAATAATTTTTAAAATGAACAAAATCGCGTTTTATGTATAAAATTACATATTTAATAAATATCTTATTTTAATTTTTGAATTTATTTAAAATAAAATTATAATAATTATATATATTTAAACATGTATAAATATATAATATTCTGAAATATTATAATTATTAAAATTTAATATGTTCCACATAATTATTGCTCATAGCGAGTTGTAAAAACATTTTATTTTTGTTACCATATAAAAGTATAAAACTTTTTTTACCAAGTTGAATAATATAATATATAAGAATTAGAATTTATCCCACCAAAATCTAAATAATATTATTAGATGATTTTTAAACCTTCTATTATCTATAAATAATATAAGTTTCCAATTTTTATCCCATAAATCATGAATGTTACCTTATATTTTGAAATATTTCAAGAAATTCCATGTTTGTCCCTCGCCTCACTTATAAAAGAGAACCTGTTATCCTAAACTATTCAGATTATTTTTTCTTCTATCTCAAAAATAGAAAATTAAATCCCTTAATAAATTACTTCTATTCATTTAAGGGAATATTATTTTCTCATATTCCAAATACTTCAATGATCTAGTTGTAATCCAAATTAGGTCACTCTAAGAAGATCCATAATTCCCATCAAGGGACACTAGATTTAATTTCATCTTATAATCCAAATAAAATTGATTAATACACCATAAAAAGATTTATAAATAATAATAAACATTTCAATATATTATAAAGATTATATCATAACCATTAAGCACATATTCCTAGTGAAATAAGATATGAAATTACCACTCTATCATATGTGAGGACTATTACCTCAACGTAAACATATGATTCGTTTTACAATCCCACATTTAGATATTTTTAATTAAATTAGTCTTAATTAATATATATATAGTAACAATTATTCATCAATGTAAAAATATTATTTATCTTTTTTTTCAATCCAACAATAGAAAAATATATACATCCCTGATGTGAACTTAATATATAAGGTCTCGATATATCGAAGATATTATTTTTTCATCACTATTTTTTTGAACGGTAATAAATATGTTTATAATGATAGAATTTTAGAATTCTAGCGTGATATTCATTAATTTTTTTTTGAGAAAACGTTATTCATATTCATATACATTAAATAGTAAAGCAATAAAAACATGATAATCAATGTATCTTACACAAAAAATAGATAATGATATAGAATGTTTGTAAACAAACACGTGAGAAGATGGTATTGATAAACAATATATGGAATTATAATCATTATTAAGGTTATGGTATAAAATTATATATAATTCTTATATAATATACAGGTCTTTAAATCCATTATGATGCAATATGTGACTAAGTAATGGTTTTCATGTTGTGGTCTATTTTTATGAGGATTGTAAATGCATAAATTTTTTAAAAGTGAAATTATATGATCTATCTAAAATAAAATATTATGAAATTTCTTAACCTATTTTCATTAGTGAATAAAATACTTTATCATTCCTTTTTTGTCTATTTATATGCTAATGATATTGAGATAATGTTTTCTTGAAATAATTGTCTTCATTTCTCTATTAACAAGCGAATATGTTCTTATATGTCTACATTTGATTTTAAATGTTTACAATAATATTTTTAGGATTCACCACATATTCAATAAAATGTATTTTTCCAAATTTATAATTTAGATTATAAAATTTCATGGAAGCTTCTTTCAAATTCCAGTAGAGTTACTAATTAATTTTTATAAAAAATTTGAAATTAATTTTTAATTTAGTATACACATCGGGAATGGATTCTCATACCATCATGTATAATATTTTATTCGATGATTCCATTCTATAATTCCTTGATTCCATCAAAAGGTATTTTTTTTAATTTTTAGAATATTTTAGATTTTATATGTTGGATCAGAAAATAAAAATAAAAATTTATTCAAAAATATATTTTTATTAATATTTTAATAGAAATTTAAAATATAAATTATAATTTTATGTTTTGAAGTATTTACTAGGTATATAATAAAATGTTACCATCCTTATTCATTAACAAGATAGTTTATGATTATAATAAAATAAGGGTTCCTAAACCTGGTTCATTTTAATGGGTTACTATTTGACGACATTATGTATTATTTAATATCTTATGGGACACATATTTATGTTTTTAAGAATATTAGGGGTGGCTTGGGTACATTATGGGCCTCTTATGTATTTTTAAGATAAGGATGTACCCTAATATATTAAGGAATGGACTGTGGAGTGATTTCATTTCAGTAAAGACCATTTTTAAATAAAACTTATATGGGAGTGAATTGTGAATTTTGAAATTATGGAATTGGTAGTGAACCCATTCCACTATGATAAAATTATAAATGGTCCTGATTTAAGGAATTAATTTTATATTATTACTTATTTACCAAAATATTATAACTTATTCTTTTGATACATTCTCAGGTTTAATGACTGAATTTTGACGATTCTGATCTCTTTTGAGTTATGACTTTTTCTTAAAAACCATATTTTATGAAATAGTATTATACAGATTAAAAATGTTGGTTTTTATAATTTTGTGTTTTATCATTATAACACACTTATATTATTACAATGACCCTATCATAATGTACCTTGTCGTTACATAATTTTTCATAATACATCATAAATTACAGAAATGCACACCCAAAGAACCAATTAGTTTAATTCCCTTGAATACATGTTTCACAAACATTTAATTTGATGAATAATCATTTTTGATTCCCACAATGTTATTCCCAACTATCAAACCTACATTAAACCATTATTTATCAGAGATTTTTTTAGCGCTGATAAATGCCCTGCCTGTTGTAACATAACATTTTTCCACAGAACACCCAAATAAGTCCTGCAAATAAATTAGCACTTCAAACAAGCAGTTCACATAGATAAAATATGCAGTGGTTGTCAATTTGGGATCAAATGATTGGAAAAAAATCCATTCCTAATGTGATGTACTAATTATTCATTATGAATAAAAAATATAGCATTAAATACAATCTCCTCCAAATGATATCTTACATTTCCTTCGTTAAATCATATAGAGAGTGTTTGATGTCAGAACCATAAGAAAAATTTTATTAAGGAATTCATGCGAGTTATTATTCATGTTTTTTGTGGTTTAGATTCATGTCGATCTTGGATATGGAATTTGTTTATAGATTTTTAATTCCTTGGTGGATATGTTTCCTTAGGACATAGATATTTTCCCCCGTATATTCCACATAGTAGATGGATTTGGGTTATTTTTGGGACACTTATGGAAATTTGTTATTGTGGTTTATGCCATTATCTTAGGTTGTGTTGTCATCTTTTCATGCCATTTATAGAATTTATGAATGGTGGGGAGATATATTCTTATAAAATATCCTTCATGGACTTCTGATTAGTAGTCTTGATGTGCTTTTATTTGGGAACAAAATTCAAAATATCCCAAGTGGGTAGAATAACCTGGGGATGTACCTATTCATTTTTGTACTTTTATAGTTTTGCATTCATAAGAAAATGATGGGTTGTACGACTCCTAGTAAAAAACATGCAACATACCTTTTTAGGGAGTTATTAGTAACACAGGTTGTTCAATGATATGATAACCCAAGTGGTATGGATCTATAGTTTAAATAATTCATTTTGAACGATTGGAAGATGGTTAGTTAACAGTTTCTTCAAACTATGCCTAAGAGGGTTTCTTATCCAATTGTTCCCCAAATGTTGGTGGACAGTTTGGAAAACTTCCCAACTGGACCATTACTATTGCCGATGATATGTAATTATTTAAGGGAATTCAACCAATTTCCTCCCATACCCTTATTGAAAAATACTCTGAGATCCATTTATCTTGGAAATTTATCCAATATAAATCCTATATTCTTTTTTCATTCTATTTTGTTCATCTCACTCTCCCTTTCCACATTGTTTTCATCCCTTAGCAAGAACTCAAGGGATAATGGTTTATATTTAGGGTGTGTGATGAATTATTAATTAGTTTTTATTGTAAGAGCTCAACTCTAGACTCCATGAGGCCTGTATGTGTGTCTTCTTTCATAGGTAATGACTTTTGAATTGTTTTACATATGTCAGTTGTTGTTTTCACTTAATTTTATGTCCATTTCATACAAAAGAGATACACATTAAGTGATACAAGACACACCATGCCTCATAGTGGGACATGGATTACTTTACTCATCTATAATTACCTATGTATCATTGACCTAATGTATCAACCCAATCCCAATGTGTTTGTTATGTTTTTCATACATCTGTTGTTGTTATCACTTAATGTTTTGTCTATTTTAAACAATAGAGAGACACTTTGAATTATACCGGCCACACTATGCCTCGAATTAAGGCAAGGATGACTCGTACAAATAAAAAATGACCCATGTATCATTCTTATTATTTATTAACACAATATGAAGGCGTTTGTTGAGGTTTCAAGATGTAAGTTATTGTTTTCACATAAAATTCTGTCCATTTTAAACAAAAGAGATATAGATTGAGTGATACCATTCCCACTGTGACTTGTATTGAGGCATGGTTTTCTGGAACAAGATAAAAATGACCCATGTATCATTTTCCTAATGTATCAACACGATCCGATTGTGTTTGGTTGGTTTTTCGTATGTTTGTTGTAGTTTTCACTTAAAAATCTATCCATTTAAAACAAAAGAGAGGAACATTGAGTGATACCGGTCACAATGTGCCTCATATTGAGGTGGGGTTGACTTGTACATGTCATAAATGACCCATGGATCATTCTTATAATGTATCCACCCAATCCGAATGCATTTGTTCAGTTTTCTGCCTGTTAGGAGTTGTTTTCACTTAACATTTTGTCAGTTTTAAACAAAAGTGTGACACTTTGCATGATACCCACCCCAACATACTTCATATTGAGGTGGGGTTGTCTCGTACAACATAAAAATGACTCATGGGTCGTTATAATAATGTATCAACACAATCCAAATGTGTTTTTTTTAGATTTCTGTTTGTGAAATGATGTTTTCATTTAAAATTTTTTCCATTTAAAACAAATGAGAGACACTCTCAGTGATACCAGCCAAACTGTGACTCTTATTGAGGAGTGGTTGACTTTTATAGATAAAAATTGACCCATGGATCATTTGACTATTGTATCAACACAATCCAAAATCATTTTGTCATTTTTCTGTATGTCAATTGTTGTTTTAACTTACATTCCAGTCCATTTTAAACAAAAGAGAGACACTTTTAGTGATACCCATCACACTATGCCTTATAATTCGTCAGGGATTACTCTTAAACGCCAGTAATGAACCATGGATCTTTATCCTAGTGTATAAACACAATACTTATGCATTTGTTTAGTTTTCAGTACGTCAATTATTGGTTTAATTTAAAATTATGTCCATTTTAAACAAGATAGAGGCACATTTTGTGAAACTGGCCCCACCGTTCATTATATTAAGGAATGGTTTACTCGTACACATCCAAAATGACCCATGGATTGTTCTCCTAATGAATCCACACAATATGAATGTGCTTGGTCAGTTTCACGTACATCAGTTGTTGTTTTCATTTAAAATTCAATCCATTAAAAAAAATAGAGACTCATTGAGTGATACCAATCACACCATTCCATAAATTTAAATAGGATGGACTTGAATACGTCAATAATGACTAATGGATCTTTCTTCTATAATATAAATACAATCTGATTATGATTGTTTGGTTTTCCATACGTTAGTAGTTTTCTCATAAATGTTTTTGTATTTTAAAAATAAGGGACACAATTTGAGTGATACTATTCATATTGTGCCTCTGATTCAGGCGGGGTTTATTTGTAAACATCCCAAAAGACCTAGGGATAGTACTCCTATTGTATAAAAATAATCTGAATGAGTTTTTTAGATTACCATAAGTCAATTTTTGTTTTCACTTAAAATTCTGTCAATTTTAAACAAAAGAGAGACACTTTGAGTGATACTGGTCACACCATGCATCATATTGAGGTAGGGTTGAATTGTACACGTCACAAATGAACAATGGATTATTATAATAAGATATGAATACAATCTGATGTTTTTTGGACAGTGTTCGGTATGATAGGTGTTGTTTTCACTTAAAATTCTATCTATTTTAAACAAAAGAGAGACACCATGAGTGATACCGGTAATATCATGCCTTAGATTGAGGCAATTTTGACACATATACATGAAAAATGACCCACATATCTTTTTACTAATGTATCAACCCAATCTGAAACCGTTTGTTCAGTCGTCCGTTTGCCTGTTTCTGTCTTCACGTAAAATTATGTCCATTCAAAAAAAGTGAGGAACTTTGAGTGATACCAGTGACAACATGCCTCATATTGAGGCGGGGTTGACTCTTATACATCAAATATGACCAATGGAATGTTCCACTAAAGTATCAACATAATCATAATTTTTTTGGTTGATTTTACGTACGTCAAATTTTGTTTTCACTTAAATTTATGTCCATTTTAAATAAAAGATAGACAATTTGAGTAATATCGGCCACATCGTTCCTCGGATTGAGAAGAGGTTGACTTGTAAGCATCACACATGACCCAAATATCTTTGGGTTAACTTATCATCAAAATCCAAACGCATTTGGTCATTTTTCCATATATCTGTTATTTTTTACATTTAAAATTATGTCCGTTTTAATCAAAAGATAGATACTTGGAGTGATACCGGTCACACCATGACTCCGATTGAGGTGGGGTTGACTCATTTATGTCACAAATTACCAATAGATCATTGTGATAAATTGAAAGCATTGATGTGTGGGGGGGGGAGACCCTATAGAGGAGGGATGATCCAACAATGTTCATATTCTTATTATTTATAATTATAAAACAAAAAAATTCTAATAATAAAAATTTTCAATGCATGGGAATCCATTTGGTATCTTGATGCTCATACTGTAATAAATTTAGGTAGTGTTGGTTTACTCACATTTTCATTGAATGTGAGTGGGCATGCATGATATGATGTTATCTAAGTTATTTTACTGGTTTTTCTTATCCAAATCCAAAATAATACTGGTTCATCAATCTTGCATGTTTTTGGTGCATTTCAACTATTAAAATGGACAAATGAAGTCTTAGATAAAGGATGTTTTATTTAATAACAATTATAATTTTTCTATGAACATTTACATAAAACAATTTTTCATCTATTGATCTCTCTGAACCCCTATCAAAAATTTCTTCTAATTGTACAGGTCCCCAAGTGATATATTCATTTTATTTTCATACAATCATCCATCAGATATGAATCCCACTCATTTCTGCACAAATCCATATCATCTTGTGAATATGAGGCTTTTTGACCATTATAATATATATGAAAAATATATAAACATAAAATTAATAAATAATTTAAATTAAATAGTAGTTGTTTTTTAAAATACCACTTTAGGGATGCATGTTTGTTGATGTAAAATGATATCAATCCCAAATTTACAAATATAATAATTGATATCATTATTTTTTTTATTTTGGACACTAAAAAAACATTTATCATTAGAAGAATAAGTAACATGATTTGTTATGTATTTGGATAGTGAAATTTTATAATATATACCCTGATACTTGTGCAGAAATAACACTACCTCGCCCACTTAGGCTTTTCCCCTATCCTCATTCCATTTTAGATGATATTGATACACCTCCATATAATTATAGAATCCTCAGTAAAAGGAAATATAAATTATATAACATGATGTTTAGACCTAAAACATAGAATATTGTGTAGTAAATATTCACAAACTCCATCATGCATGGTCTGTTTGATGGATATCCTTACATTGAATCTGGAAAATAAATCTTTGGAGTATCCAAGTTCACCACAAGTATCATCCAATGTAGCCGAAAAACACAAAAATGAATAAGTAATAAAAAATGTTAAAATATAATTTATATTCATTAATCGTAGAGTTTTATCCCTGCATGTATGGCATTATAAAGGGTCTGTCATCTGTAATCTTCCTTTCAAATGTTTTTTTGCAAGCCTTTCAATATTTCATCCCATTTTTATGGCTCTAATTTTGTTAGTTTAGTTGAGGTGGTATGAAGAAAAATGAGTCCGAATTTTGGTTCATGGGGAACTACCTTCAATTTTTTTTCATAAATACGCCTTCCAGTTATATAAAATGAATTTAGTCATAATTAAAAAATTATATAATTTTTTATAAAATAAATTCATGAAACCGTACCTCATATATAAATTTACAACTATGATTCTTAGCCAATAGTATTGAAGGATATAATTTTCATTTTTAGTTGCAACAACATCTTTAATTTCCACTCCATATATATTCATTTAAATAAAACTTTATAATGACAACCACATTTTAGTTTCGTATCCACATAACTCTTCAATGATGTTAAATGTGGATAGAGAACAGACAATTTTATTGTGCTTTCATAAGATATTTTGGATCAGATTGTTGATACATTAGATTCTTTTGAGCCCATGATTCTTGTCACCCCTTTCCCTTTCTCTGTCTATAATAACATTCATTGGTTTAGACATTTATTTAATTAATTGTTAAAATGTTTATCTCGAAAAATGGAAATAAATACCTCTTTGTCCACATGTACTCATACATGTTGTGACGACCATGCATTGAATGCCCCAATAGCCTTTTCAAGCATATGAATGTCAACGTCATCAAGTGGAATAGGTAGATCTGCATTTATATCATGAGCTAGAGTATTCGTCTGTTTCATATGATCTATTGGATGTGGTCTATTATGCAGCTTTTTCTCTAGGATGTTGAACATTGTATCCCTTGTAACAAGGTGATATGTTGGTGTTTACAAATATAAATCAATGTAATTATCACCCTTTAGAAGATATGTACATAAAATTTATCAGTGTTTTTTGGATTCACATTTGATGGGAACAATTATTCTAATATTTATCAACATTGCTAAGACAGATCTTTGAGGGGAATGGATTTTCATAATATGGTGGCAGTGGGGTGGGATCTTCACTTGAATTACCATCATGAATTGGTTCTTCTCCTTACTACACACCTATAAAAGTTCCAAGCATCTCTTCATGTTATTGAAATTGTTCTTCTTACGTTACTTGTATTTCGATCATTTGTTTCCTTTCTTCAATTCTATAATCCGTTTGTTTTTTTTCAAAATATACTCAGGGGGTCAACCCAAAACCTGCACCTCTGACACAACTGTATTTTTCTCATCACTTCAATGTTTTCGATAATAGGTATGTATCCTCTCTAGGAGTAGCTAATTCCTATGACTGTCATATATAGGGAAATAAGTAAATATTATTATGTAATATAAATTTAAGCGAAAAGGTCCATCAAACTATGATGAATCCATCAAAGCCGACGATATGTCATTCGGACGTCCGAAGCTCAAGTTATAAGCGTTTCCGCTACAAGGGACCTGTTGGTTTCGTGTACGAACCAACCCGACCGAACCAAAAGTTATCCAAATCCTTGAGTGTAATATATCGAAAAAACCATCTCGATCCAGGGATCGCATCGCAGCTAACAGTGTGTGGATCAGAGGTATACAGCCCATGTTATGGGCAAAAGACCGTGAGAGGTCTGGTATTAGGGGGTTCGGGCCTGGTCCGACCCTGCTCGGTACCCCCTAGGTCGGCCCGAACCGGGGTGACCCGACCCGGGTCCGGGTCCAGCCCACTTGGGCGCGGCCCTACACGGCCTAGGCGCGGCTCGCCCAGGTGGCTCGGCCGAAACGGCCGAGCGTTTGGGGTACGGGGGGGGGGGGGGGGGGGTGGGGGTGCCCCCCTTCTGTTCGTAACCGCGGCCCCCATGTGGGGGGCCGATCTTGTTCGGCTAGCGGGGGGTCGTAACCCCCGGTCGTCCTGCTCCGGCCGGCTGGCTGCTGCCGCCATGGGACCGGCATGGGACAATCCCCCTGCTCCGACACCGATGGCCTGAAACCGGCCACCGGTCCCAGCTCCGCCGCAGCCTAAGCCGCGTCCATGGTCCGTCTGATGTGGCGTGACGGAGCCACGCCCATCCGCTGTGGCCCTGCTTCAGGTGTGGTGCCTTTGTGGTTCTCCAGAGTGGCGTGACGGCGCCGCGGTTTAGTTCGTCTTCAATGGCGTGGAGCGACGGCTCCGCGCTTCTCCGCCCTTCCTTTAATATTTCATGTGCGGTTCTTCGGCATCGCGCCGCCTTACACATGCCGCAACAAAAACAAACCAATAAAGAGGGAGGAGGTCCGACCGTGTTCATGCGGTTCGACCTCCTCCCGTTATTGTGATATCAGGCGGCTCAAATTGAAATGAAGAAAGGTGACATAAGTAATCACGAACAAAAAATTAAAATAAACCCCTACCTCGAGCATAGTCGTCGAACGAGGTTGTCATGGAAAGGGACGTTGCAGAATTGATCACCGCGGAAGAAGGTGGATCGGCGCGTCGCGGAGGAATGGTGTCTCCCTTCATTTGACGTGGAAAGAAAGAACGTGGAGATGCGCATCGGGTCTTCGATCTCCAAGGAAGGCGTTTCTCACCGTTGTCCGTCGTTGGAGGTCGGCATTCTTCGCATTCTTCGTCGAGGAGGAAGAACTTCAAGAACTTGAGAAAATTCTCCGAAGCCTCTCACAACCCAACAACTCTAATAAAATAAGAGTTTGTCTTATTTTATTTCTCAAGCCATGCGTTTTGAAATCCAAAAATGAAACAATCAATTATGTGAATTAATTACAACGTTTAAACCGCCAAATTAATAGTGGCATCTCATAAACAAAAAAACGCAAGGGTTGACTTCGACATAGTAGGGCTGCGGGTGTGTTACTTAATTAAAAAGGGGGTTGAGGAAGTTGAAAGAAACGGTGGGGATAGTGTGGGCCCCACCTCACAAATATCCTACCTAGTGGGTAGGATAATATGGGTCCCACTCCAAACACTTAGATTAGGTTACACTATATTATGTAAAAAAATAAAAATTGGTCGCACCATTTTTATTTTATTCCTTTACTTAACCCAAAAATTTAAAAACCACACCTGAGGAAACGCAACTCTGGAAAAGGTATTTCTAAGCAATTACCGGTGCTGCGATTCCATCGCTGTCCTCAGAATTCGATTCCGAGCACCAGTTCAAAAGTTAGAAAAACAAGCTCGTTCATTCACTGAACGTACCCGAGCTAATCTTCGGAAAAAGATTCTGGGCACAATGGGCCTCAGAATTAGGTTCTGTCAGAAACTGTGCTCTTTTAAAATCCCAAAGAAAATTAAGAAAAAATTTCCCTTGTATTTTATGGGTCTTTAAATTACTAAAACCATAGGGAATTATGTCCCCGTAAAAATACATCAAAAACTTGGGGAAAAAATGTGGGTACTGAGCACGCATCTGGGCCTCTTTCTCCCAAGTTCTCTCCTATAGGTTCCTGTACTGCCATTTGATTCGCACTAGAAGAATCGATCGTCCACGTAGGACCCGCTCTTATCGATCCTCAATCTCAACCAGAACCTCTACAAAAGACGCCCCATCATCAATGTCCAGCACCCCATGGTCAATGATATGCTTCGGGTCTTGCACGTGTCTCCTCAGCTGAGATATGTGAAACACGTCGTGCACTCGGTGCAACAGAGGCGGTAGAGCCAGGTGATAAGCCACCTCTTCAATCTTGATGAGGACCTGGAATGGTCTGATGATGCATGGATACAACTTTCCGCCTCGGCCAAATATCTGTAATCACCGTCGAGGTGAGACACGCAAGAAGACGTGGTCGCCATCCTCGAACTCCCGTGGCCTCCACCTCCTGTCAGCATAAGACTTCTACCGGCTCTGAGCTATCCTCATCTGCTCCTACATGACCTGGACCTTCTCCATTGTGACCTGGACCATCTCCAGTCCCACAAGTGCTGACTCCCCATGGCCTGTCCAGCACAGAAGTGGTTTGCATGGTTGGTCACACAACGCCTCGTATGGTGCCATCCTGATGGTGGAGTGGTAGATGTTATTGTTCGTGAACTCCACCAAGGGTAGGTGGTCCTCCCAGCTGCGACCAAAGTCAAGGACACATGCGCAGAGCATTACTCGAGAGTCTGAATGGTCCTATCCATATGACCATCTGTCTGAGGGTGAAAGGCGGTACTCATACGTACCTACGTCACGAATGCCTCCTGAAACCCCTTCCAAAGTCGGTAAGTAAAGCGAGAATCTCGATATGAGATGATAGATGATGGCACACCATGAAGCCATACAATCTCATGAACGTAGTGACGTCCCAAGCTCTCCACTGAGCCCTGGTCTCTGATGGAAAAGAAGTGAGCCGACATTGTGAGTCGGTCGACAATCACCCAAATTTATTCATGCCCTCTAGAAGTGTGTGGAAGTCCAGTCACTATGTACATAGATATTCCATCACACTTCCACTCCGGGACCTCCAAGGGTTGCACCAAACCTGCGGGTACCTGTTGCTCTGCCTTCACCTGCAGGCAGGTAAGGCATCGAATAAAAATATCTACCACAACCTTCTTCATGCCCGGACACTAGTGCTGTCGTCAGAGATCCTGGTATATCTTCACCACTCCAGGATGTACCACCAAAGGGGGAAGTGTGAAACTCTCTCAGCACCTCCTCCCATAAAGCAACTGGTACCAAGGTACGTCCTCTAAAGAGGACATTATGCTCTCCCCCTAAAGAGAAACCATCAGGTGCCTGTCCTGAGGATATCTGAACACGTCACATATCACAGTCGGCATCCCCACATTGTGCCTCTCTGACCCGCTGCAGTAGTAGAGGACTGACTATGAGTGACTTAAGAAAGGCTGCTCCATCTCTATCCACGAAGGATATCTGCAAAGCGGCTAGATTCTCTATCACCTCCCCATGTAGCTGAATGCCCGTCCTCCTGCTGAGAGCATCGGCTACCACATTTCTCTTTCCAGGAGTGTAGACTATCTCAAAGTCATAGTCTTGGAGGAAATCGAGCCATAGTCGATGTCTCAGTTTCAGGTCCTTCTGCGAGAAGATGTACCTGAGACTATGATGGTCAGAATTGACTGTATAGTGCTCTCCCATCAGATTGTGTCGCCACATCTTCAGAGCGAAGACCACTACTGCAAACTCTAGTTCATGGGTAGGGTAGTCTTTCTCATGATGCCTCAACTGTTTTGATCCATAGGTGATCATGGCCCGCTCCTGCATCAGGACACATCTGAGTCTGGTCCCTGATGCATCGAAGTAAACTACGTACCCAACTCCCTTCTCTGGTAGCCTCAAGATAAGAGCGCTGGTCAATCTCTATCTCAGCTCCTGGAAGCTCTGCTGACATCTGTCTGACCACACAAATGGTTTTCCCTTCTTCGTCAAAAGTGAGAGTGGTTCCAAAACACTGTAGAAGTCTGGAACTAATCTCTGATAGTATCCAGATAGTCCCAAGAAACTCCTCACCTCCGTCATGCTCCTGGGTGGATCCCAAGATAGAGCTACCTCGATCTTCGTAGGATCCACCTCAAATCCCATCTCAGAGATGACGTGTCCCAAGAAGTGGACCTCGCGTATCCAGAACTGACACTTAGAGAGCTTTCCATAAAAATGGTGCTCTCGGAGTGAGTCTAGTACAACTCGCAAGTGGTAGGCCTGCTCCTCCTCAGTGGTCGAGTATATCAAAATTTCGTTAATGATGACCAAGAAAAATCGACTGAGGTATGGCTGAAAGATCCTGTTCATGAGGCCCATGAACACTGCTGGAGAATTGGTAACGCTGAATGGAATAACCAAGAACTCATAGTGGCAATACCGTCATCTGAAGGCTGTCTTATACACGTCCTCGTCCCAAGCTCTGAGCTGATGATAGCCTGTCCTGAGGTCTATCTTTGAGAACCATCGTGCTCCCTTGAGCATATCGAAGAGGTCATCAATCCTCGATAGCGGATACTTGTTCCTCACTATCACCTGGTTTAGGAGACAATAGTTGACACAATGTTGCAATATCTCATCCGCCGTCATGTCAAAAAATATCGGGGAACCCCAGGGTGAAACACTGGGACATATGAATCCCTTGCCCTTCAAGTCCTCCAACTGTACCCGCAGCTGTCGTAGCTCAGCAGGGGCCATCCGATATGCTGGGGTGGATATCAGGGCTGTCCCGAGGTATAGATCAATATAAAAGTCTACTTCTCTACGAGGAGGTAGTCCTGGAACGTCGTCGGGGAAAACGTTTCGAATACTGATCCACCACTATAGGAAAAATAGGACACCGCACGTCAACTTCTCCTAGGATGAGTCTATCCAACTGATGAGTGATGGGCTATCCTCTCCTCTGTGAGAGTCTATCATTTGATGCGAAGGCTCTCTTTTCACCAGTGGAGGTGAACCTTCTCCCGTCAGTGAGTACACACCGCACCTTGCGCTTAAACCAGTCAATCTGAGCACGGACTGTAGATAACCAATCCGTGCCCAAGATGATTTCGTAATGCCTCGACACCGCTACAAGAAGATCCCAGCTGATGCTCTCTCCTGCTAGAGCAAGTTCACACTTCCGGAACTAGTGCGTAATCGTCGAGTCTACTCTCGTAGGATTTTCTAGCAGTAAGGATCGAGCCAATAGCTCTGTCGGAATCACTGATCTCTGAACATGGGCAGAGGGTATGAAATAATGACTCGGTCCTATGTATATAACAACTGCAGCAAGGGTGGAATAGACACATATAGTACCTCGAATCATCTCGGGAGAGTTGTGGTCGTAGCCCTCCACTGCCTGAAGCTGTGCCTGTCTCTGCTCGCCAGCTCCCTATGTTCGGGGTGGACCTCCTGGGGGTGGTGGTGGTAGAGCCTCAAAGCGTCTCCCACCACCTGCGGCTCGGCCATCTCCTCTGCCTCATCCGCCTGCTCCCTACGGACCTCCACGGTCGACCCTCTACCTCTTCCTGGGTGGTCCCTCAACCGTATGCTGCTCCTCAGCATGGCGGGTCGGGCAGTCACGAGAAATGTGGCCCTGCCCGCTGCATGCGTAGCACTGCCTGCCTCTTGAAAGACTGGCCCCGCGCATTGTGCCCCGCACCACTGAGCCAGTGTCCTGAGGTCATCCGCCTGAGGGTCTGGTCCACCGGGACGCATGTCCCATCCGTCGACTGCCTACTGCAGAAGACTCTCCTAGGTGCTGCCATACGGTAGGTCTCGCTGCTGATTTAGGCTCAGCAAGGAAGCTCTTGATGAGAAGGGCTCGCTCCAGTACCCCTACCCGTGTCGGAATGCTGAGGGAGATCAGCGATGCCCTAATCTCAAACCTTAATCCCTGCTCAAATGTCCGGGGCCAGAAGAATGGGTCACTTACCATGTCCGTCGAATAGCGCGAGAGATATGTAAATATCACCAAGTACTGGGCGACTGTCAAGCTGCCCTGCCGCAGCTATAGAAGCTCCTGGATATGCACTGCACGGAGGGTGGCTGGGACGATCTCCGAGCGGAAGAGGATCTCAAAGTCCATCCAGTGGTGGGATGACTCGCCTTGCACCTGGAGCATCAATCTCTACCATCTTCATGATGTCGCGTACATGAGGATCGTTGCGAGGATCTCCATGAGGTCAGATGATGTACTCACTAACATGAAAACTCATACAACTGCCTCCAGCCAATCCTCGACTGCCTGAGGGTCCATCTCCCCACGGAACATGGGCGGTCGCTGTTGCTGAAACCCGTGCAGTGCACTAAGGCATCATGCATCGTCCGCGGCTGGGGCTGGTAGCATCAGTGGCTCGGCGGGTAGCGGTACCGTCAGTGCCTCTTCTGTCTAAGGGCCATGTACCAAGGCCTCATCGCTCGGTGGGCTGTCGTCACATAAAATGCTCAGAACCCTAACTAGATGTCGTTGTGGAGCTATCCTGAAAAGAAACAGGTGTGGCACGGTCAAACAATATACCTGGTGAGCTGACATAAAGTAATCACAACGAAAAGTTAAAACACACATGCAATCAATGTTTTCATGCATTATGTCGGAAATCAGAAGTCAGGGTCCTGGTGTACGGATACGTCGTCTGCCACACAAATACTAGACTCCCTTGACTGATAACCACACCCACTACCGTTAACACTATTCCTTTACATAGAAAAAATATCAGAGTCCAAAGTTCTGTGGTAGAACCTTACTCCTATGATACCAATTTGTCACGACCCTTCCTCGGGGCCCATGCCATGACTACCCCAGGCTCTCCTTCTATAGGACAGGGGATGGGGACCAGCACCTAGGCGTAATTCCTAGTAAAAAGGGAAGGAATTTCCATTGTAAAGTAAACAAACACCACAGAGCAAGAAGGCAGAAGTAAACACTAAGTAAAAACTGGGTATAAAGTAAGTGGGCCAGAATACAAACCCAAACATAAAGTAAAGTACAACTGGAAAGGAAATACAGCAACTGAAAGTAAAGCTGCAACGTCAAGTCATCCACTGGAATTCCCCCCTGAATAGTGGGTACAGATAGCCTCCACAGATCCTCGGGTCCAGCCGTCCGCTCCGAGTATGTCCCGCCCAGTGGTCCACCTCCAGGTACCGACCTGCTCCGCATGCCTCAACCACGATCAGTAATGTCCATCATCTGCAACTAATACAATGTAGTGCGGGCATAGCCCGTGCAGGGGTGAGTATAAGCTACTCAGTAGGGACCCCGATACCCCCTAAGGTATCCCATAATCCACAAAGGATAATCCACAAAGGAAATATACAATCACAATGTAACTTCCGACACTACTTAGGTATATTCCCATACATAAACCTAAGTCATCAATTCTTTTTCGGCTCCAACATCCGAGCTCATGTACAACTCAGTCCACACAGAAAATCACAACCCGATCCACACAAGAAAGAATAACTTAATCCACAAAGGATATCAAGTCAATATTATCAAAGATATGGATTGAAAGTCACAATTCATCTCACATAGGTATACTTATTTGTAAGATGATAGAGATGATCAGATGTATCCACTGATTCATCTAAGCCATCATATCCACACATGATCGATATGTACTAACCCCCGCAATGACCCACACAGGATCGATAGGTATCTGACCCCCACAATGACCTATATAGGATCAGACCCACACAGGATCTGTAGGAGCAGGCCCACACAGGACCGCTGAGCGCTGAGCCACACAGGATCAGACCCACACAGGATCGGTAGCACTGATCCACATAGGATCGCTGAGTGTTGTAGTCATCGTCGTCGAATCCACAGAGGATTTTTGTATATTCGTCATCATCGTCGCAGTCGAAGCCATCTCTAGGGTTCCGCACACATCATGCTCCTTCATGAGGTTCTGATCGACGAGCCGAGGGTCTGATACATCAACTGACACATAGTCTAGAGTTGATGTATCCAAAAGTTCCGTATCAGCAACAGAAACTCAACTACACAGACGGCGAGTCAATCAGACGTCCGGTCTGAGAGTTATTGGCTTTTTCGTCCTAGGGGCTCAGTTGGTTTTTATGTCAAAACCAATCCGACTGTACTTCAACTTCATCCAAACCTCGAGCGGAGTAAGGGAAAAGGTATTTCTCACTAAGAGGAATCCATCAAAGTCGGTGGCACGTCATTCGGACTTCCAGAGCTCAAGTTATAATAATTTCTGTTCCGAGGGCCCAGTTGGTTTCGGGTACGAACCAACCTGGCCGAAACCAATGTTCTCCGAAACCTTTAGTGTAATATACTCAAACGACCGCCTCAATCTAATGATCGCATCACAGCTGATGATGCATCAATCGGACGTCAGCAACCCATGTTAGGGGAAAAGACCAGGAGAGGTCCGGTATTAGGGTGTTCGGGCCCGGTCCGACCCGGCCCGGTACCCCCTGGGTCTACCCGAACCGGGTCCGGCCCAGCTTGGGCGCGGTGTAGCCAGGCGGCTCTTCCCGGTGCGCTGGTGCTGGCCAGGTGGATCGGCCGAAACGGCTAAGCGTTTGAGGTGCGGGGGGGGGGGGGATGCGCCCCAACTGTTCGTAACCGCGACCCCCATGTGGGGTCTGCTCTTGTCCGGCCAACCGAGGGTCGTAACACCTGGCTCCTCCTCTGACTGGCAGGCCTGCTCCAGCCTGTCGGCTGCTGCCACCATGGGAGTGGCATGGGCCGGTCCCCCTGCTCCGACGCCGGTGGCCCGGAACTGGCCACCGGTCCCTGCTCCGCTGCGGCCTTGGTCCATCCTGCATGGCACGACGGCGCTGCGCCCCTCCGTCATGACCCTGCTCTAGCCACGGTGACATTGTGGTTCTCCGGCGCAGCGCGGCAACGCCGCAGTTTAGTTCGTCTTCAACGACGCGGCGCAACGACACCACACTTTTTTTCCCTTCCTTTAATATTTCCTACGCGGTGCTTCCGCACCGCACCGACTTACATGTACCGCACCAAATCAAACCAATCAAGGGGGAGGAGGGTCGGTCGTGTTTGTGCGGTCCGACCTCCTTCCGTTATTGAAATATCAGGAGGCTCAAATTGAAATGAAGAAAGGAGATGGAAGTAATCACGAACAAACAATTAAAATAAAACCCTACCTCGAGCGTAGTCATCGAACGAGGTTGTCACGGAAATGGACGTCACAGAATTGATCGCCACAGAAGACGGCGGATCGTCGCGTCGCGGAGGAATGGTTTATCCCTTCCTTTGACGCAGAAAGAAAGAATGAGGAGATGTGCATCGGGTCGTCGATCTCCGTGGATGTCGTCTCTCACCGTCGTCTGTCGTTGGAGTTCGGCGTTCTTTGCGTTCTTCGTTGAGAAGGATGAACTTCAAGAACATGAGAAAATTCTCCCATACCTCTCACAACCCAACAACTCTAATAAAATAAGAGTTTGTCTTATTTTATTTCTCAAGCCATGCGTTTTGAAATTCAAAAATTAAACAATCAATTAATTTAATTAATTGCAAAGTTTAAACCGCCAAATTAACAGAGTCCTTTCAAAAATAGAAAAACGCAATGGTTGACTTCCACTTAATAGTGGTGCGGGTGCGTTACTTAATTAAAAAGGGGGTTGAGGAAGTTGAAATAAACGGTGGGGCTCCTGTGGGCCCCACCTCACAAATATCCTACCTAGTGGGTAGGATATTGTGGGCCCCACTCCAAACACTTAGCTTATGTTAAACTATATTAAGTAAAAAAAAAATTGGTCGCACCATTTTTATTTTATTCCTTTATTTAATCCAAAAATATAAAAACCACACCTGAGAAAACAAAACTCCAGAAAAGGTGTTTCTAAGCAATTACCGGCACTGCGATTCCATCGGTGCCCTCAGAATTCGATTCCGAGCACCGATTCATAAGTTAGAAAAACCCGCTCGTTCGTTCACTGAAAGTACCTGAGCTAAACTTTGGAAAAAGATTCTGGGCACACCGGGCCTTAGAATTAGGTGCCGTCAGAAATTGCGGTATTTTAATATCTCAAAGAAAATTAAGAAAAAATTTCCCTTGAATTTTACTGGTCTTTACAAATTTAACAAAAATATGTAAAAGAAAATAAATTAAATTCATTAATTCTAATAAAATCATGAAAAATAAATAAAACAATCCATATATATTTTATGTAGCACTGTACATTGTGTCATTAAATTTTTCTATATTGAAAATGATATTCCAATGACCATAATAAAAATAAATTAAAGTAAATTATGAAAAAATAATTCAGAAAATTTGTGGAGTAATTGTAAAATAATATATATTTTAAATATATGTATATATATATTAATAAAATATTTCACCATATAAATCCCTAAAAATTACATATCTCAAGGTAAAAATATGTAATCACCCGTGAAGGTGAAATTTATAAAATATAAATCATAGAATAGATAAGAAAAGAGTTAATTCCCTAGAAATTAATGTTTTTTTATTTCATTTAATTTAGAATACCAGTCCCCATTCCGATGAATCTATGAATCACAATAAATGGGATCAAATTTAATCATGTGAAAATAAAAAATTTAAAATGATATGGGGTAGAACACTTTTCATTGATACTGAAGAATATGTGGTTTAAAAATAAATGGAGTAAGCTATCATTTAAATAAACAGTCCATATGTGTCAACGGATAACAATATTATTAATGTAGTCATTTTGGGGATTTATTAATGAAATGATATTTTTAAAATTCTATTTATAGATGAATAAATGGTTTATAGTTTGTTAAAATTAATATAAATATTCAATGTTAAAATATCAATTTTAGAAAACTATATCATCTGTCTCAGGATAACTAATATTATAAAGGATATTCTAATTTTTTAATATAAACAACATTTATCAGTGATTTTTTTACATAGATAATATTACATTGAATTTATATTATAATAAAAACATTTTCAAAAATCTACAGAAAATAACAATTTTTAAAAATATTATGATATATGAAATCTCATAACTAATAAAATAAAAAAATTTATTTTTGATATATATTACTAAATGTCATTGATTTAATTTGAATGAATGGTACCTAATTTTTTTCTAAAACAATTAATAGAATAAATATAGTACAAATAAGAATTTATTTACGATATCTGAAAAAAACAGATATAGGATGAGTAATTATGGAAAAAATTAATTATTTTGGCAATTAATTTTTCTTAACATGATATCTAGATCATTGGTCGATATTCCAGTAAACATAATGTAGTATAAAATTATAATATAATCACTAATGTGTCATAAATTATAAAATTAATTATTCTTATATTGTACCTAATGTTCAACTTCATAGGCCTATTAATGTGCACAAAAATGAATCCTTCAAATCAAAATATATTTGTTGGGATTGGTGGACGCGTGATTATAGAATTATAAAAAACATTATATAATCATGAAAATTAACCAATATCCCTCCAATATTTGTATATATATTTATATATTATCATCACAATATGAATTAACATAATACATGATTGTTGATTCTAATTGATCTTTATGGACTTTCATAATAATAATTTTAATCACAAATCAAAATTAAAAAAATTAAATATTTAATATATTTTGGTAAGTGTGTGTAAGGTCAATTTAAACCGTTTTAGAATAAAATGTAAAAAGGGAATAAAGGGACAATGTTAACTACTTAAAATTTAGAACCAAGTCCAAATACTACCTAAATCCATGTTATATTGTATGATCAGTGTACATTTTTTAGATTTATAATTAAATTTTATTTTTCAAAGTATATGATATAGAATAGTACATTTGATGAATAAATAATATTTAATGAAATCCATTATACCAAACCATATATTTTTAAAAACAATGATACATTTAACTCGAATACAATAAAATATAAAATTATTTATAAATTAAAAAATGCAAAAATCCCTATATTATCCATTATACCATAGATAATAAATATAATATAATGTTTTGCATATTGAATGAAAAAACACTGATCAAAAAATAATACAGTTCTCTTTTGACATTATATTTTTTGATTTAACAAATATGAATATTCAATATATAAAATGTAAAAACAAACATGGGTTTATAAATTTTAATTGACATCATGAATTGTTTTCATTTAAATTAATAATTATTTTATCATGTTATATTAAGAATAAAAACATTATAGGATTGAATATTTTTCACATTATATAATGGATGATCTACAACCATCATAGTTTGAATAAAATATTTTATATATAATATAATTATTAAATCATGGATTATTTTGGTTATACATACCAAAATTAAACAAAATAATCAATTGAAATAATATTAATAATTTATTCATGAATTTTTATAGGGTGTTCTATTAGTTAAAACCATCATATTTTATTTTATTATATTATATATATAACATATTTTTGTAGAATCAATGATAGTTTATATATGATGAAATATTTTTACAATTTAAATAAACTATATAAACATTTGATATCATTTAGATTTCATTAAATCAAAAAATCACTAATAATTTTCTAATATGACGTATCATTGTTATCCATATGAATTAATGGAATTTTTTATGTGATAATATGGTAAATGTTTTTTAATGTTTACTCAAAATGGTGTGAGATAGTCAATTATATGATATTTCTATTTGGGATATGAATAAAAAAATCAAATGGTTTTTTAGAATTTTTGATGATATTCAATGAATTTTTTTATTTAATGTATTTTAGAACTATATTTTTTCAATGAAAACATTAGGAGATTGATTATAAAACATATAACTAGGTTTAATAAACCATTTAGGGGTTTCACAAATGGTAAATGGACCAATAAAAATTAAATAAATCTTTTTAAAATATGATAAAATTAGATTTTACAAAAAAACAACTTTATTATAAACTATTATTTTCTTTGTCCTCCTCATTTATAATTTTTTTATATAGAAATACCCCATTAAAATACATTTAATCCATGATATTTAGAACAATAAACTTGTTTTATTAGAAATTTTATTTTGAAAACTATGGGGTTCTCATAACCTTTCCTTATGTTAACTTCCTCCATCCAATTTTGAATTATTACTAGGTTTCAAGACAGTTGGACATTAATAATTTTTATATTACATGGAATCCCTCATTTATAATAAATAATTCCTCAAGGATATAATATGAGTATTTTCTGATTGTTTTTCATAGATTTTATATTTAATTATAATTGTTAATTTCAATTTTTTGGAGGAGATATTTTGTGAATTTTCATTGATATTCCATTGATAGAAAATGGTTATTTTTAAAAATTCAATACTATAGGATTATTTTTTGACTTAAAATCCATTTATGTTGCTTAATGAATTTTATAAAAATTTTGTGGCATTAATTTTTTTGAATATTCATAATTTATGTAAGTGACTTAGTTAGTTTAGCATAATTTATTAAAAAAAATTTGATATAAGGATTATAATTTTTACATGTGTTTTTCTAGAGTGTATTTATACATTTTTATTACATCTATCATTTTGGTTAACATTATATAAAATGTATTATACCTTTATCTTAATAAATATCATATAATAATTATATAACCATGACTAAATATGTTTTTTACTACATAACTTTTTGATTTTTAATGGATTATTAGATTCTTGAAAAAATTAATCTTTATTTATCTATCCAATATAAATTTTATTTAACATTTGTTGTTGAATATGATTAATAAGTATGTGTTATTTAAATTTATGTAGGTTATTATTTGAATGTATAATTTCATTTTTATTTATTCACATAGAACTATTAGCACCAACAAAATATATTTCTAGTTCCATGTGATCTTCTATAATTTTTTGTCTAAATAAAATGACACCCAATTTCATTTATTAATTGTTTTAATTTTATCATTTTTATTCATTTCTTGTTTAGATTATTAAAAAATGTGTTTTTCATTTTACATTATTATATGATTTTTTATTGAATAAATTTTCATAAATAAAACCATAAAGGATTCATAATTATTGAATTTCAATGTAATATAAAATAAATAACTCTAAAATATAGATTTAGGATAATTTCAAAATGATAATTAACTTATGTTGATTTTACTGTAACACTCCATAAACTACATTTCTAAAAAATTTAAAATTATCAATGAAACTTTTGGAATGTAATGAATGATTTTCATGTAACATAATAATTAAAATTTTATCACTATACCAAAGGGCCACATAGAATAAAAACACATTCCAACATATCATTGATGTTCGGACCCAGACAATATGAGAGTGTCAATGTACTATGGAGAACCATAATAATGTTATATTATAAATTTAACAGTATATAGATAAAAAAAATACATTGTCGGTGCCCTAAAACATTATTATAACCTATTGAAGAAATAATAAACATGTTAATGTTGTATCTTTTACTCATACTGAGTGTTTAGATAAATAATACCCTATATAATTTTATGTTTTAAATATTTTAAAAATTGAAACACCTTACTGATAATGTCCACATTATGTGAATATGAACTAAAAAATATATGTATAATCATATATTTAATCCAAATTATATTTTCATTTAATCCACTAAATTTTTTAGTAAATGAAATAAATATACTATTATATATGTTTATAAAAGGATGATATTGGAAAAAATGATGTATGAAAAACCTCAAGTTGATTTACTCAGGATCTGAAACTATTTATCAAAAATCACTTAATGACTGATCATGAATACAATAAGATTGAATCACCTTTTAGATACATTATTTTTATTGTGGTTATTGAAAATGATAATGTTTTTTTATTAAACAATTATTAATCAATAATCTTATTTTGTGGTGTCCAATAACAAAACATGTGTTTATTAATTGATTATTCATATGTAATGTATACATTTTTATATATTTCGACGACATTCATAAAACATATGATGTCTTAGTATTACTACAGTAATAAATTTTTCTTTAAATTTTTTTCGATCCCTTTGAAAATGTTGTTCATCACCTATAAAATATTTCAAGAGACTCTAATTACAGGATATAAAAAACTAGGTAGATAAAATAATAAAATTATTCTAACCTTTTATTTTAATTATATTTTTAATTAAATATTTCATAGTTAATTTATCTGTACATGATCGTAACAATTGAAATATGATATAAATTTTTTTTTATCAAAGCATCTATATTCCTACTATTTATTTCTCTTATACACGATTTATCCTAAAAATTATCTTATCTAATAGTGGGATCCTTGTTTGATTAATTATTAAAGATCAAATGATTTAAGGATACCATAGATTCCAAAAAAATGATTCTAATGATGTTATCTTTTTCCAAAAATTAATAGAAACCAATATGGAACCATTTACCACATATTGTTGGAAAATCGTTGTAATAATATTATTACAATATTAATGTTTATTTATATATCGTTTCTGGTAAATAATAAACTAATTTTATTTAAATTTAAAAATTAAAGTATTTTCAATAATTTTAATTTACTATAAATGATCTTATTGATGTTATAGTATGATTGAAACCTTTTTATATTTAAAGGAGACTACATGTGACACAATATGTTTTTAAAAAACACAAAATAAAAAATCATGGAATATTAAGAGATGAATATAAATATTTCATGATATATAAATAAAATATTATGGTTCATTCTTTACTCAATTATGTAAACCCAATATGGGATTATACTTTTTTGATAAATGATAGAAAAAATTTTCCCAAATGATGTTATTATATAATAATTAATGATATAGTGGAATGAAATCCTTATATAAATCACATAATGTAATATTTTCAAGGAATATTAAATGCATGTGATATTTATATCATTTATTATCTTAGAAAATGGACTCATTATCATAGTAGATAATTTATTCTATATGAAAAATGGTGTTTCTTTTAAATATCATACCATTTTAACAACAAAATTTATTATATTAAATTTAATAATTAGTGATAAATTAGTATGAAAACCCGAATAATAAAGGGTAGGATTTTTTTTAAATATAATTTTTTAGATAAATATTGATGAAAATAATACATGATGTGGATGATATAATAATGGATAAAAAATAGTACTTTTTCAAAAAAACAATTTATACATTTTATTATTTCAATTATGAGTAAAAAATGAACTTCTATATCATGCATCAACATCATTGACTCATGACTAAATAAAAGGAGAATAAATTTAAAATTATAAATAAAAAGTAAATTGTAATATTTTCACACAAAAGTGACTATATAAATAGAATCCCACTTTTTTATTAAAAATAATTCATTAGGTAGTACATAGTAAAGGGTATATTCATGTTTTATTTCTCATGAAAAATGTACATTATACATGAAACCATAAAATATTCCTATAAATGTACTTGAAATATATATTCGTTGTCTTGCAATAAGTAGTACTCCAAACATCATATATCCTATGGAAATACATCAATGTAAACATTTTATCATGAATCCCAGTAAGGTAATAAACAAGAGAGTCATACAACATGTGACCTTAGGGCATATCAATAAGAATAAAATAAAAAATTATAAATATTGAGAAAGAGGATTATAATTATTATATGAACCTAAATTATTAAATGGACATGTGAATACAAAATTTAAATGTGATATTAATAATCATATCCCCATGGTTTATCACAAAGGGTTCAAAATAGTGAACTTCCCAGGTCACTGGACAAGGTATCAAAAAATACCTCACCTCTAGAAATTTACATTATCAACCAATTAATTGATGCATGATCAGGGAACACCCTAAATATTTCATATAATTTATTTTGATCCACATAGATAATAATAATCCATTACATTAAAAACCCATGGATAATGAATACAATGGGTTTTATAAAAAATATTATATATAAAAGATAATAAATACAAAATCATTTCAACAAGTTTAACCAACTAAACAATTTGAGATTCATATAACTAAATTCATTAATAAAAATCAAATTAATTATATAGTTTAATTCCTATTAATAAATGTGATTAGAGTATTAAAATAAATTAAATGTAAATTTATCATGTAACAGAAAAAAATATGAGATTTTTTTTTAGCATGGAAGGTATTAACTACGGTGTAACATCCAAGTTAAGTGTGCCACCCAGAGGAGCCCCTACACATTTGGTTACATGGCCTGAAGTTCATTTCCTATAATGCCAGAGGCTAGCGACTAAAATCTAGGTCATTGTGTGTGATAGTAGGGAAACTATACCCTCATTGGTAGAGTAACATTGTGGAAATAAACAAGTAACAGTAGAAGAAGAAATAATAGTAACATGCAACAACAAATAGCAGAAGACTGCAAGTAGATAAACAACTGGAGCACATATATAAATGATGTTTTCCAAATATATCTAGGAATGTATCCAAACAAGTCAGAATGCTGGAATACAAAACAATACCATATTACAAAGGAAAACAAGTAAATAACTCCACCAGCATCGCTAGCCTCATTATGGTCCCATACTCTCCATCTCTACAACAATCAATTTCCTGAAGTGTAAGGGAGATTTCCCTTGTAAATACCTTCTACAATATAATATTATTGGTCCCCAATCATGACCCAAATAGGGTGTGATATGAATCTGAGTAGGAAACCACCCAAAGATATGTGCTAAACTGTCCAGGATTGCATATATGATAGGAAAAATGCTAAAAGATGTAATAAACGAAGAAGTAATCCAAAGTAAAAAATCCATTACTTTAAACAATATTCATTTTCAATTATTAAATAAACTACCAAAACATCTCAATCTATCCTCTAGGATGTTCTCACAGTCTAGTGCCTCGTGTTAAGATTAAAAACAACCCTCTCGGGAATAAATCACCGTGAATTCCCCATGTGGTCTTGTAACGGTAAACTACAGACACTCTAGGCATTTACTCAACTTCTAATTCCCAATTTGGTCTTGCAACATGGAATTAAGAACCTATGAGGATGCAATAACGTCCACCCCCCTATGGTCTCACATCTTTAATGTCGAACACACACTATGGGAATGCCCTCAGTGTCTATTTCCCCTATGGTTTAACTACACCAGGTTTCCACAGCTTTGTAAGTCAATTATGAATAAACAATATCTTGTATCCAATGTAAATAACAATATATTTCGTGGATAAGAATCTACAAAAAAAAAAGAACAAGTATGTCGGATATTATCACACCATCCTAAACGCAGTACCCGTGGAAAATAGTGGAACCTAACAAGAAAAACTAGACCCAACGAACAATATCAGTTCAAACATGGGAAAACACATCCATAGTATAGTAATGAAACATTATTCTCAAACAGGAACCCTAAATCAATATATCATGTATAATAGGAAATAACTTGTTAAATTATCTGTACATGTAATTCCCCGAACTAGATTATTGGGAGCATTTGCACATATAATTCATATACAAAATATAGATAGGCACAAACAACCATCATTTACATTGTATGATCAATATAGTTAATCCTCAGTCACTAAATCAGCCTACAATTCTATAGATCTACAAAAATTTCAAATACAATAATCCATAGTTATCTCGAGAATGGGGAGGAACATAGAGTAGAGGTTCAAGAAGAAGGGAGAACTCACCGATTCTATTCAATGCAATTGAAGGTGTACTATTTTTAGAACAACCAACCTATCGTGGGATTATAGGGGAATCACGATCATTTGTTACTCCTAGACGAGACAAAGTTAGAAGATATTTTTTCTGTGAAAAAGACACAACCCCAATATGATTTATCAAATACAAAAAAAAATACATGGCATGTTCCCTTCTGATACATAGTCGTTACACAGCAAGTACACGACTACACGTGACAACATGGTATAAGGTGTGAACTCCTAACTACACTGTGAGAACACGTTAAATTTCCAGAACCTCCCCATTTTCTCAATAACACCAGAAATAAATATCCACACCAGAATAAGAGTTCTAGGTTCTTAAAAACATTCCCTCTATATAAATTCATCCCAAAATTCCCCAAATAAGATGGCAAAGAAGAATCCTCGAACTTCTATGGCCACTATGATTGCACACCATTTTCCCTCTCCCATGTCTCATCTTGTACTCGCCAGTGCATCCATAGATCCTGAAGTAGAGGACCAGATCAGCCATGGGTAACCTACGTTTTGCGTTCAATGATCCGTATAGGAAGCTCTTCGAATGAGGAATCCACCTCTATCTCAACGTCATCCAGTTAGAAAGAACGAGACATATATAATAATTAAAGTATTAGCTGAGAAATATGGAAGATGTCGAGCATAGTATGATACCTCTATGGTTAGTTTAACTGATATACAACTGGTATTACTCTCTCCAAAACATCAAACAGCCCAACGTATCTTGGTTAAAGCATTTCATGTCTCCTAATCCCCATGTGTCCCAACTCAGTGTGACCCGTATTAATATCTGATCATCGACCTCAAACACCCGAGGTCTTCTCGGTCTATCAACATAAGGATTATTTTATTACTGTACAAGATTCATCCTCTTCCAAATAAATTGCACCTACTCTGTCATCTCGGGAGCAAAATGGGTTCCTAGCGATGATGTCTCTCTAGAATCGTTCCCACAAATGGTTTACCAACATAGACTACCATACAATGCCACATAATGTTCCATTTTAATGGTTTCTTAATATCTATTATTGAATGAAAACTCCACAACGTGTATGTGTTTCTCCCAAGAACCTCCAATTTTTTTGATAAATTCTCGAAGCATTTCAACTAGTACCTGAATCGTACAGTCAGACTGGCCATCTGTCTTAGGATGGTAAGATGTACTCATAAGAACCAGTGTACCCAAAGTTCTATATATTCATTGGATGACCCATTACATAAAATGAACATTCCTGTATGAAATTTTGGAGAGCAGAACCTAATGTAAACGTTCATTATTTAAGATGTACATCTTTCTCATCTCATCAACACTTAAGGTCTTCTTGATGGGTAATATGTTTTCAACCATGGTGAATCTATCATTGAGAACACATTATGCATCATTTCCTTGAGGATACCTATGAAAAATTTCATGATGTCTATTGTGAGATCATTCCACTTCAACTAGGAAATGGGAAACTACTGCTAATGCCCTATTGGTTGTGGATGCTTAGCCATCACCTGCTGATCGGTGGAAGACCACATCGCAAATCCAACAACATCACTCTTAATGCCTAGCCACCATTACTGAAGGTGTAGATATATATACATCATGGAGACACCAAGATGCACTACCCTAATAGAAGAATGAAAATCCCGCATCAGCTCCTTCTGTATGTCTTTTGACACCCATACACATCCATGGGGGCGCGAGATCTCATCCTCTATCTCAGTCCATCCATGAATAGTGTCCTCTCATAACACACACTCGTTCAGAACTAGGACTTCACAATATGATAGATGCCTCATACTCACTCGCTCAAATAGAGTAGAGGTAATATGTTCAGAAGAAAAAATCTTCTGACCCTATCTCTTGTGAACCTACAAATCTTTATCAGAGAACAGAACCATAATATGATACTCACTAATGGCCTCTTGACCTGTTTGTATCTATTTCCTCATGCTCAACTCTTCATCCACTATGTTTCCTTTCCAAGGTGTGTAAGAATGATCAAAATCGATGGACAGATGGAACTCAACACATCTTTCGGTCTCATATTTAGATTTTTCTAAGTAAACATATACCACATACATTTGTGGTCGTTGAGAACCACACTATTCTCTCCCAAAAGATAATGTCCCAATAACATAGATCATGAACTACTACAAAAAAACTCAACATCATATGTCAGATAATTTCTCCCATGTGGCCTTAACTGTCAAGACCTGTACGTAACGACACCTTTGTCTTTACTAAGCACTACATCTTGACCGATAAATGATGCATCAAAGTAAACAAAATAAATCTTTTTTTATATGAAAAAACTAGTATTGGTTGTGAAGTTATCCTCCATATTTTCTCCTGAAAGGTTATCTCACATGAATTTGACCACAGGTACTTCACTCAATTGTTAGTCAACCCCATTACTGGCGTTGCTAACCATGAAATGTCTTCTATGAAAATTTTTTAGAGACCTTCCTACTGTAGAAAACCACATTACTCAAATACGTTCTTCAACAACTCATAATAATCTACTGCTCTCACTTTCTCTAGGTCTACTAAAACTATTGTATCAGATATAGCATGACCCATGAAGTGAATCTGGTCCATCCAAAAGTGGCATTTTGAGAGCATAGAATACAACTGATGCTCTCTCAGTGTACAAAAATTGATATCAAGTTGGGTTTTATGGTTCCGTAATGAATTATAGTAAACCTATATATCTTCCATGAAAACCCCCACAACGGAATCCATGAATGAATGGCACACATGGTTCATCATTAACATGAAAATAGAAGGCATTTTCATGAGACTGAAAGCCCTTACCACATATTCATATAGGCCATACCTACTCTAAAAGTCTATAAGATGTATATTAGATGATATAATGTGTAACATATGATAACCAGATCTCATGTCGATCTTTGTGAATACTTAGGATCCTCGATGTACATCAAAGAGATCCTTAATCCTTGGTAAGGGATATTAAATTTTACAATAAACTAGCTCATAATTTGATAATCATCCTAATGTCTGAGAGTAACTTCCACCTTCTTCTCAAATAGGTCTTGTGAACACCAAGGTGAAGTACTGGGTTAGTTGAAACCCTTTGCATATAACTCCTCTGAAAGCAACATTAGCTCCTATAACTCTAGTGTAGCCATTCTATAAGTAGGAATGGACACTAGTGATGCTCCGTGAACTTAATCAATAGAAAATTATACCTCCCTCTCTAGAGGAAAATCTGAAATTTCCTTTGGAAGGACATCCTTTAAATGATCCACCATTGTATGAATGTCCACCATAATGTTAACTCATAAAAAGAGTTGGGTAGTTCACCATCATTATCTCATTAGGCTCCCATGTTGACTATACAATTATATGATTTTTCAAATGTACCATTTCCATATTAGTCATCTAATTCCAAAAAATATGTTCTTTAGTGTCCAAGAAAAAATATAGAATCTTAAGAGTAAGATAATTCAGGTTCCAATTCTATTCCATCAGAAGTGAGGACATGTGATGGGTATGGAATGTAGTTTCTCGATAATGATACGTGGAAGAAATTTTGTACCATAAAATGAATATGATGATTTCATAAATGATAATCCAAATATACAATTATCCTATGAATATGAAAATGGCATATGTACAAGGGGCTTAGTTTCCCTTTCATTTGAAATCTTATGACACCCTTCCCTGGAGATCATTTCAAGAAAACACCTCATTAAATTCCAAGTCCTTCATTCTATAATCTGCATGACACATTTTTCTACTTTGAGATTATTTGGAATGGGTTTGAATATACTATTATTTTCAATTTTTTTCTCCAAATACATTGGTCTCACATGATTCCTTTCACCAACATCATCCAAACAAGTTGGTGTAAAATATCTATTTTAGTACAATGATTTATATAGTGAAAATTTAATACTATAATGGGAACTATAAATTTAGGAAAACTCCATATAATGTATATACTTATCCAAAAAACCATTAAAGTCAAGAGAGCATTATCTAAACACGTTATCTAATGTTTTGATCATCCTTTATGATTACCTTTTAGTTTGGGGGTAATGAGAAGTATTGAAAAAATGTTCAGTGTCTAAAGATTTATGAAGAATTTTCTAGAATTTCGATGTAAATCCAATATAACGATTAGAAACTATTGAAATAGGTGATCCATCAGGTATTAAAACATCAATGACATAGTGTGACAGAAGGAGCTCTAGTTGAAAATCCACCCTTATATCCAAAAAATGTGCAGATTTCATAAGTCGATCATTAATTACCCATATTGCGTTATTCATTCATATATTTTCAGGCGATAGAGTGAAAAATTCAACGGTAATTTCAATCCCATTTCAATGTAAGAATAGGTAGCGGTTTCATTAAACCAATACGATGGTGTCTGTCAGACCATACTTTTTGACGTACTAAGCATCTGGATACAAAATCAGCAATTTCCCACAACATGTTATCCCACCAGCAAAGTTCTATCACATCAATATATATCTTAGTTCTACCAGGATATATAGATAATATCTTACTATGAATCATCCAATAACTCCATTTTTAGCTCATTTATAGTTGGAACACAATGCCTCTTCCAAAACATTATAATTCCAACTTCATATGTGAATTCATTAAACATTCCATCACGCATAGAATTATTTTTCTTTTAACAATTATCATAATTAAGTTGATATCATTTAATAAATTAGAATAATGATGATTGGGAAACCAATTTAAAAAGTAATTCTGTTTTACCATATTGGATAGTTCCCATATCCATCCGCACTAGATCCATGTACATAAGATCCTTGTAAATTCACATTTTGTTTAGAACACCATGATCATTCCTACTCAATGCATCACCTACCATATCTTATATTCATGTGTGGTAGTTTATGGAACAACAGTAATCCATGAGAATATCCAGCCATCTCTTTTGACTCTTTTTGAGTTCTTTTTGTGTGATGATGTATTTAAAGCTCTTGTGATCAGTATATAAATCATATATTTATCCATATAGAAAATGTCACCATATCATAAGTGGACATTTTACATATATTAACTCAATATCATGAGTTGGATAGTTATATTCATGAATTCTAAGCGACATTGATACATGGGCAATAACTGTGTCATTCTTCATAAGTACACAACCACATCCTTTATTTGATGCATTACTATAGATCAAAAATCCACCCTTCCATGATGGTAGAGTTAGGATAAGTTAGTTCACTAATTTCATCTTCTATTATTCAAAACATTTTTCACACTATTTTTTCCATAGGAACACAACCCCATTATAAGTAATCTTGGTCAATGTGATGAACAATCTGATGATGTTCTGAACGAAACATAGATAATAACTTTCTAAACCAATTAAAATACGTAACTCAATTTGGATTGTTGGATTATTTTATTTCTAAAATACCATTGTCTTTTCATGATCAAATAAGATTATATCAATTGAGATACTATACCCATGGAATGAAACTTTTTGGAACCATAATTCACAATTTATTATCATACCATATAACTCATTTCTTTTAAGATTCTTCATAATAATGTTTAACTAATTATCATGATCTTTTCATCTTTTCGACTATAACAATATATCATCAATAAATAAAAAAATTATCATGATATTCCACAAAAAACACTATTCATTAGATCAATGAAAACAGAGGGATCATTAGTTCGTCCAAAAGAAATTACTATGAACATGTGATACCCATACTTGGAACAAAATACTATCTTAGGAAAGTCTTCCTTCATCAAACACAATTGAAAATATCCTAATCAGAAGCCAATATTTGAAAAATATCTTTCTCCCTGAATTTAATCAAATAATTCATCAATAATAGTTAGAGGATACTAATTAATTATTTTAATTTCATTGATCATTCTGTAGTCAATGAACAAACTCATTGATCTATCATTCATCTTAAAAAAATTAACATGGGACACCCTAGATAGATACTAGTTTGAATAAATCATTTACCACTCTATTCCATTATAAGATTAATCAGTTCGACTAATTGCATAGTGGCAATTCTATATGTAGACATTCATATACTCCTCAAACAATGAATTAAATCAATAGTGGAATCAATCTACCGCTCTGATGAATATCTATATATATCATATAGAATAATCAATATATTCATGGGCAATATATGCAATTTCAATTTGAAAATTTCTTTAGAAACCCATATATATGGCATTCCCATACTCACCAATATTTGAATTATGTTGAGTTATTAGGGGTGGATCTAGATAATAATAAGATTATGATGATCCATCTCTAATGGAAAGGGACTGTACATTGTTCTAAATAATTGTAACTTCCATATTATTGATGTATATTTTCACATCAAAATTTGAAATGAAGTTTGTATCGGATATTATATAAATCCATTCATGGGTATGATGATATGGTTAAAAATTATATCATATTTATTTGTCATAAGGGGGATTGATCGACACATCTTTGATTCAATTATATGACCCTTTTGAGTTTTTCTACATAAATATTTTATTAAATAAATCTAGAAAAATAGAAAGATATAATTGAATGTGATTATCCATAATTATATAAATAATAATCTATGATTGTGGAAATTATTAATTTACCTTCAACCACATCATTATTAATTTCAACCTCAGCTATTATGGTAAAATAAACTTGTCATTTCTCCCTTGTACTTTTCTGATTCCCCTTTACTTAATGCTCTATAAATTCATTATAATAGTGTCTCATCTCCCAAAAATTTTTACATTGAATATTTATAGATTCAATATTTTACTTTCAATCACCATCATGTGGGAATTTCATTCCACACTTATAGCGCACACTATTTCCTTTTATTAATGAACCGTGGTGTTTTTTTAAAAAATTATCACATTTTGGAAAATTCCACATTTTTTTCCTCCCATTATGTATTCATTCTTCATCAACCATCTTCATCTATTGGTTCCCCTAAATGTCATCTGACAAAGAAAAATTATTTTTATAACTTGATATCACAAGAGACAATGTATACATATAATGAGAAAACATTGGGAGACTAGTTTCCTTTGGAGGATTGGTTCTAAACCGTCAATGAATTGATCAATATTACACTAAGGATTACAGATATAATATGAATCATTCTTGATAAACATGTAATGTTGGAGTCATACATTGCATCATTTTCATCATCTTTTATTGTGACTAATGAATTACCTCTCCAAATCCACAAGTCGTTCATGGGGAAATATATTTCTATGAATATTTCCTTAAAATCCATCCTTTGCATTTATTCTATTTCCTCATACTTCATCGTGTTTTGAATTAACGACCACCACTGATCTACATATCTTGAGGGATGATAAAAAACCATACCATCCTTCTCTCTATTTTTACATCCCAATGTGATAAATATATTCTATTAGGAAATTATCCACTACTCTACAATGAATAGGTCTATACTCACATTTAATTATAGAGGTTGTTGTCACAAATTGTTTTCTAAAATTGATCCTCCCCGTTATAGATCATGATGCTCCATACGAGTGTGATTATTTTTCATAACCTGGGTCAGTTTTCCCTGCATAGTAATAATTTTCTCATCACCAGTCACAGATTTAGTTCTAAGATCCTTATATTTCATAGGAGGTAAATCCCCTTATGGGTGATGTCTATTGATATAGGTGACATTCATTCCACTAGGGGCCATTTCAAATTTACTTCTCTCACTGGATTTGTTTATGATTCATAATGTATAGTCTCAACCAAAAATATACTTAACATATTTTAAATCCTAAGCACGGTTATTCTCATAAACATTAAAATCATTTATTTGAGAATAAGAAAAAATTTAAATAATTCATAATGTATTATAAATAAAATTTGAATAATTATATAATGATCGCATATGATTTTCAAAATAGGTGCGTAGTAAGGCATGTATTTTTTACCAGGTTACCCCAAGTCATACAAAAAACACCTTATCAGAGATGTCACTCCTAGGTACATCTTTACCAAAAAATGTCAACATATTGTATCCCAAAATAGATGTATGTTATTGGATAATACATATAATCTCATGAAATCCGAACTATAGAATGATCTTGTATAATTATCCTCATAGTTAATATTGTGGATTTGTTTCATAATCTTCATTTTATAAATCAAGTTTCTATAATTTCTACTTAATTTTAACTCATACCTTCTGTAATGACCTGACCCTAGATTCCTAGAGCTGGTGCATAATTTTATTACATTATCATGATTACATGGATTCTCCTCTTGATGTAAAATTTTTTTAGTAGATTTATAAAACTAGATAAAAACGTAATATACACATTATAACATGTATGTATATTAAATATAATTTAAAACACACAAAAATCCTTGGTTATCCCAACTGGTCATTAATAATTAACTCATTACATCATGGAAAAATAAAGCATAAGAAAGGTGTGATCTCAAATAGTCAGTAAGGGTAGGAAATACAATAAATGAAATCATAAAACTGAACATTACAAAGGGTGAATAACTAAACACTATGTCTTTAATAATAAAGTTAAATTGTTTTATGGAATAATATTTGAATATATATGGCCATAATATAACATAATCAAGGGTATTCTACTATTCTAATAACCACATTAATAATAAATTAATTGATTTCAAATGATGGAATGAATAAAATAGAACATCTAAATTATATCATCAATACCTTGAAAATGAAAATAAAAATTTATTAAGGCCTTGACCAAAACCGTATCTAAAATTGTGAAAGTCATGGGTAATGTCCATCTTTGTTTGTCTCATGAGACATATTTATGCATCATGGGGAAATAGAGGGCTCCACACATCACATTATATATCCAATAAATTCATAATATAAAATTATATGCATAAAAATTACGAGCATACAAAATTACATTCCATGATCTGTACTCATAAACACTAACCATTCTGAGTGGTATGGTGAATGGTATCAGGATGACACATCTATAGTCAAAAAGATCATAAACCACATCATACAACATAGTATATGATAAAAATAATATATTTAACTAAATAATAAATAAAATTAAAAATATCTTTTAAAATATACAAAAATACAACAATAAAATCATTGCTAGTTTTTTAGATATATACATATTTATGTTGAAATGAATAGTTGTTTCAGAAAAATCATTGAATAAAAATAGAAATGAAATGAGTTCATTTTTTATGATTTAATGTGTGGTTTATGAAATATTATTGTGGAATAAAACAAATTATATTGTGATCTTTAAAATAGGCTAATAAATTGAGCATTTCCCTTGAATTGATGTTGTTTATCAAGGGGAATTGAGAAAGATATTTATAAAACATTTTACTACCCATAAAATAAAAGAGTATTCTTATTGGTAAAAATATATAGAAAATTAAAACAAAATATATTGGGAGTAAAAATAATAATCAGTTTTTCTAATAAAGATTAATGGAGACAAATAGTAACCTGTATAAAAATGGAGGTTCTGTTACAAAATTCTTACCTTATGACCAAACATGTTCTACACTTCACCAGCGCCTCCTAGATAACAAAATTAATTTAATTTATTGAATAATTAAAAATATTATATATACATATGTTATTAATTGTATTTTTATTATGTTTATTAAGGTTTTCATTGATATTTTAGGTTATTAAAATCTTTAATTATATAGTGCTCATTTCCTTGATTTGAAGATCGATATGCTTGACAATAAGTAATGGAGTTCATTTAAAATTGTTATAATTCTTCGAAAAAAATTTCATGATGTTAATTAGAATCCTGAATTATTAATGGTTATATATATCAATTGGTTACATATTATGAGTTTTAATCATTATATAATACATTTGGGGATAATATTTTAGATTATTACAACATGTATTGATTATAACGAATTCATTATGTATTATTATTTAGTATTATGTAATTATATTTTATCTATAAAAATAGTTATATTATACATTTATAAATATCTATCAATCATGAAAATTTTTTCATTATAAACTTTTACAAATATTTTGAAAAATGAAACATCAACATTCACGAAATATTAAAATTTGCACTTCTCAGATAAGGATTTCATTTATAATGTAAAAGAGGTTGGGTAAACATATTGAAAATGTTTATCACATTAGAATGATATAATTAAAGTATATAGATGAAACTATCATTAACATGAAAAATTATATAGATTAGGTTATTAGAGAATAATAAAAAATTGATAATTTTAAATGAAATAAAATTAAAATGGAACAAGATTCCCCTCTATAAATAAACTTCTAGAGAACCACTTTAAGGGAAAGGTTTTTGGTCTGTTGGAAAGGCCATGGGATATTGGACATGGGGAGGGATTTGGAAAGAGTTTTTTGGTAGAACATTGAGTAGCATCAAGTCTTAGTTATGTGAAAAGAAGATGGTATATGGGGTTGTTTTTATAGTATAAGAGAGGAGGGTTTTTACATTATTTTAATCATTATTTTATTATTTTTGATCAAGACTATGAATTTTATTGATTCTTGTGACAGAAAATAGTAAAAATGCATGTGAGTTCAATCTAATGGACATTTACATCATCCATGACTCGATCAAGATTCCGAAATTATTTCCATTAGTATATTTCGTAAATTATTGAATTTCACTATTGACCATATAATTCAACTATTTCAGAAGAATACTAAACAATTCACAAAATTCATTTTTGATGAGTAGATTTCATTTAAACTCTATTTTATCCAAATAAATTTTCATTAAAATCATTTAAATTTAATTTTTTAAGTAAATAATTATTTAAATGAGAATTTAGATTTTAAATTTGAATCTTATTTTATAATAAATTCAAAATTAAACTGAGGTCTAATAAAATTGTCCCAAAATAATAGGGAACACATGTATTTCTTTAATATATTATTATATGAAAATTAATTTTATTATTTTATTATTTTAAAATTGTAATTAAATATGTCTTAGTTTCCAAAATACCAACACTAAATTGTTATTTTTTAAATCACTCAATTTCATTTAATGGAAGTCTAATTTTTATTTATAATTACATGGGTGAGGTTTTAATTCAAAAGTGTACATTACTTTTCATAAGGGTAGGTTTCTATTTGTAAGAGTATTTTACTATTCACCAAAAATATATGTTGATCCTATCAAATTAAAAATATCTTATTGATCGCTACTGTGTATATAAACATTAAAAATTCAAAACATAGAAGTGAAAAAATTATGTCTAGTAGCTATGTTATATCTGTATTGTATAAATATCAATGTGTGTGTTTCAAATTGACTCAATGTTTAATAAATTATATTATAAATATATTTGTAAATCAATATGGTGTTACGTGAGTCTTCTGGAATGATATTTAAATTGAACTTTATGGGTCCCTCTACTACGTGGTGAGTGAGATCTCCCATATTTATGTTACACTAGACCAATTGATGGGTTCTAGGAATTTTCTTATTATATGATTGTCATTATAAGGGGGTATGGTTAGAATTGGACAGTTTTTCTTGATTCCCCAATCAAAAAATGATGAAAAGATGGGGTGTCACTAGAAAATAATAGGTGTATGTTGGTATCGATTAAAAATGACTATTATTGGATAAGGGAAATTACGTTAACTCAATAACATGAATGTTGACCACTGTTTATTATTATGGGAAAATTATAGTTTGATAAGAATGATAATGATATTGTGAAAATTTTTTGTGTCTCGTGGTGACATAACGTTGAGTATCTTCTCATTAGAAATATAATATTTTATAGATTCTATTGTGTTTGATGGATAATGAGGCCCTTCCACGCTATGACTGAGAAAGTCTGTGGGGGTGGGAAATCCATGATAGGTTGAGTACATAGTATATATTTTATTTCCATACAAATTATGAGTTATATATTGTGTATGGTGACAATTCAGGTCTTATTATGAGTTATATAGTTATGATAAGACTATAATTAGTGAGATGGAGTCCCTATAAGGGGTTCAATTTCACAAGAGTTGATGAATCGATTTCCATGTGTGAGACTATGCCTATGATGAATCATGATAAAACATGGGATAATAGGACATCCATGAGGGTCATGTGGGATATGATTGTATGTGATAAAGGATATGAGAAAACCTACCTTTATTGAGATGTTAAAAGGTGATAATTGTATATGAAACATTCATAATGAAAGGTTTTTAAGGATGCATGGTACATGACCATGATCTATTATAGTAATATTTTGGATTCAAAAATCATGTAAAAAATACATCAGTTTTTATGGTATTGTTTTTAATGTAAAGAGGAAATAATTAGATTCTAACATGGTTCTTATGTATATATGATGAGGTGATATGGTTTCCTGGTTAGCACAAAATGACTGGATTCACATAGATTCCTAGTGGATTAACTACCACAAGATTCCAAATACACATTTGAATCATGTATATTTATTATTCTTCATACCCATACTTATATGGTGGAGTTTAATAGGGGTACATAATGTATTCTTAATGAGACATATTTGAAAATCCCAACAAATTTTCATTTTTTATGTGAATATCTTATGTCTTCAATCTGGCTTGACATCCGATTTATAGTGAATCTGGATTGGGAAACACAAGATATGTTCATTATATGATTGTGTGGTGTCCCTCGGATGACAGTAGGTAGAAAAATAATATTTAATTGATTGAATATATGTTCATCCTAGTGGTTTCTCAGTAAAATATTTTATATGACCCTGATTTCTTATACTTCATTCCATTTGTTATAAAATAATTGCTTTTTATTATGCATAATATAATATTTTTTATAGACAATTTTTATTCATATTATAATATTTGGTTGATATTATTTATGGGAAATTCATACCTATTATATGTTAAATTCCTATCTACTATTTGGAAGCTTCTATAGTATGGGGTCATCAGTTTGAAGCCATGCGGTGACCCACTTAGATGGGAATTCTAGGTTGGGGTTTCAAATAGTTGTATCATAATTTTTTATTCTATTTGGGGATACAGTTTATTTGTGAGTTAAGAATGTGTCTGATAATTTGATGGACCTTAAACTGGGGTTTCATGAACACCATTTAGTTTGGAAGTATTTTTCAGTTGGTTAGTGATATTGTTGACCATAAATTGTATTTTTATAATTGTAATGTTTATTTATTTTAGTGGGTTTACAAGAGATGTTATTATTGGTACTATATATTGTCCTATTAATAAAAGAACTATGTTAATCAAAAATATTTTGAAGCTAAAACTAATATAACATATAATTTATTCTATGTAAATATATTTTTTAATTAAAATTTAATTGATTAAAGTGTGAAATTCAACTTATAATTATTTTTTACAAAAAACATATTTAGGAATTTGAATGGGATTAACCATGGTAATTTATATAAGTAATGGTCACATTGATCATGGTTTAAAATTTTATTTAGTTGTTTTTACATAGAATCATCATGTAACAGAAGTATAAACACCCATAGTGGTTCAATATATGCATTCTATACCTGAGGAATTGTCAGAGGATGGTATTATGTTTCCATAATAATTGGTTTAGAGTACATATTATACCATGAAAAACCTATATATAATTTTCCCATATTGATTATTTGAGTAATTATACTGAAACTAAACCTAATGTTTTAGAACCTTCATGAGTGATATTCCATTTCAACTAATATAGAGCAAAAATGGTGCTATTGTAAAAATATATAGGTTTATAGGGTTGGATCAATTGAAATTATTTCATTTTGTGTCTTTCTTGCGTGTTCATCATATGGTGATTAATTATGTGTCCTTGAATTTGGAATTTGAATAATAATAATGTAGGGGTTTATCATAAAATAATGTTTTGAATGAGTTGGATACAATGGGTCGTTGGGATACATTTTTATCAATGAGCGCAATGGTTAGTGGGTTATGAAAATGTTCCTAAGTTCACTTTATAATGTCACATGGGTGAATGTGTTTTTGTTTCTAAATATCATTTAAAAATCATTTATTCAATGTGTCTGTGTGTGATTGATTAGGATTATAAATGCAAACATTCATGAATATTTTTAATGGATCTCTTTGTCATGGAGGTGCAATTTGATATTTGATGTGAGTATTTTGGAGAAATCATTAATTTATGAAAGATGGTGTCCATTGTCAATTCATGGTTCACATTTGGAATTTGTGTCAGTGAACAAGTTTTCTAGCAATCATTAGGGTTTTTTTTATGATTTTTTAAAATTACATGTTCTTAATTAACTCAATTGTTGCGGTGATGTTATATAAAGAGTGATGTCCTAGGGTATTTTTCCATCACAAGGGATCTACCATGGAGGTAGGGTGATGTGATATATTCAATTTTGGTGATTGAGGAGTAATGTAGTGAAATTTTTGTGGGAGGTAATTGACTATTGGATATTAGAGGTTGATATTCCTAGGGAGTTATGAATGAGTGTAGGTTTGTGTTTTTTATTTTCTATGAGTATTAGATTATACACAAAATCCATTGAATGAATTTTTTAATGGAAAATGTTTTACTCCTGAATATTTTGGGTTTATGATATTGAGTTTATTATGGGAATAATCCTATAATGGTGTGAATCATATCATCCACGGGTGAATAAGCCTCATGTTTGATGCTTCATGGAAGGATGTGAGTTCTTTCGATAGATGACATTCTAGGATAGAGAATGATAGAGAATGATATGAGGATTGGTCGGATTAGTTGTGTACAACATTCTAGGATAGAGAATGATAGTTACTGATTTTGGCTCGATATCCAATCATGGAATTATAGTAAAATTAATTTTCCTTATTCTATTGGGCATTGGATGGTTCCATATCTAATTAGGGAGTTAATGTATCCAGATCTTGTAATGTAGTGAGGTTACATAATAGGGGTTAAATCCATGAGTTTTTTGGAATGGTAGACTGGAGGGTGAATAAAAAATATTTGTTAGTGGAACTTGTAGTTATGATGTGGAAATCTAATAACATTATTTTTTCAGAATAAAGATACAGTGCCAATGGAGCACTAGAGTTTCAACATTTTTAATGGACTAAAATAATGGGGAGACACATCTATTAGTATATTAATTACTAAAAAGAACCATTTAGTGGGGAGAAATGTAACATCATTGAAGAATAATTTGATAAAAAGGAGGTATAATTAGATATATAGTTATGTTGACTATTTTCGAGGTGTTATAATAAATTTTAAATGGGTAGTTCAACTTCTTGTTCATTATGCCCCTTGGTGTATTGAGTAATGAAATTGAAGTGTTTTGGGAATTCCATGCTAGATTGTTGTGAGTTCTTCATAAATGGATGATAGATATAGTATGGGATTTATGATTATATGACTACAACCACTTCTTATAGATATTAATTATTTTGATGGTGAATATTTAATTACCTATGTAACGACCCAAACATTCTTTAATGGAAATCCTTCTTTATCTAATTAAATGTCTCTATATGTAAAATGTTTATATAAAATTGAACTTCATTGGTTTTATGTTTTTTTATTTTAAAATACCACTAAGAACTGTGACCATTGCAAATATATCCATTGAATAGTTATCACAAAATTAGTATCAATATAGATCTTTAAGAAATCCAATTTACATTGACAAAGGAAGCGATGGCCCCATCCAGTAGGCTTTCCCCTTAGGAAGCCCATTTGACGGAGCTGAAAAAGGAGGTGGCGTATTTGGGCTTTTCTCTTGACCAATCCCATGCTGAGAATGATTATGTTAGGCTCGAGCGGAACCACATATGAGAGTAGTGGAAGTGGATATAGATTACCACCCGAGCGATGTTATCCGAGCCACCCCAAGAGTCTGTCACCATCGCGCACTATACCCTGAGGTCTTATATGGTGTTTTATGGGGTTATGTAACATTACCTTATCACAATGAATATGTGCAATATTATTTGACATTAATAATGAATATATTTTTCATTATTATTACTTGGAAAATTGTTTATTTAAATTGTATTTTTATTTAATATTCATCTAAGAAATCTATTTTGTTGAAATAATGGATTTTTTAATTAAATGATATTTAAATAAAATATTATAATATTTAAATTACTTTTTATGAAATATAAAATATTAAATAATTTTATGAATTCAATTGTAATTTTTATTACGGTTTGAAAGCTGTTTTTTCCATACCGATGAATTTTTGGTAAATGTGATTTTTATTATAAAAGTAAAAAATCACATATTAGATAAATTATTTAGATAAAATGAATATTATTTTTGGAATCATAACATCAAAATTATCCAATTTTTAATTTTTCTTAATTCTCTACGAAAGTCGATTTTTTGGGTAAAAATTAAATACCGTTAAAATATATAAATTTTTATGACATCATAATGAATAAATAGTGATTTAACAAATTATTATAAACAATATATTAGGACAATATATGTTTTACCATTAATTTAATCTGATTTTGGGATTGTTTAATTTATTTTACAATGCTATAGTTGACACTTCAACTCTAATAAAACATTTATTATTTTTAAATTTATTCATTGAGAGTGTGACTCACCTCCAAATAAGAAACCCTATTGTTTAAAAAAGATACTCCATTGGCCATATGAAATATTTTTTTCCACTCCCCTTTTTCTAAATCCATGGGGAAAAACTATGCACTGGTTTCTGGTGTTGATTATTTTAATGTGAGGTTCCCCAAACCTAAATAATAATGAATTCCCTCTCTGATCCTATATAAACCCAACCGTGATCGGACATCATCATCACTCAAAGCCATTAGAGTTTGACCAACCAATTACCTCCTCTCTATAAGATCCTCCCAAGGTGCCACATGCTCCCAAAGAGCCTTTCTCAAGCCTCAAATAATCCTTTGGTATCACACTTCCCTATTAATGATTTCCTCTTTTTCCTTTTTTGTCTTAATTTTATTATGTTTTTATACAATTATAATTTCAATTAAAAATATTGGGGTATGATTTAAAACCTCCCACATACTTCCCTATTTATGTTTGAATGATGAGAGACCCCATTATCTCTCATTAAATGCCTCTTATTCACACCTGTTAAAATGCCAAAATTCTGAATGGGATTTCTCTCTCCTCATTTACATTCAAGCTATATGATGAGAAATTCATTTCTCTCTCATCAACCATTTTTATGAATTCTAATATAAAACTTTTATGCTGCCGAAATTGAAACATGTTTTTCCAACACAAAGTCAATGTGCAGTGAATACCATGCCCATTCCTCTACCAAGGGAATTCAAATTTATGAACAATTTCTAATTGTTATATTGTTTCATGCCTAGATTCCTCATTCCTTTATCGTCGAATAAATGATTATGATTAATGAATCCATTTTTTATGATCCATGTGGAAAACGTATGCATGAAATGAAATGTTTAAGAAGGGTGCACCATGATAGCACTCAAATGCATTGGCTAAAGTATTGTATCATGATACATCATGTGAAATGGGTGTTGGCTCATGATAATTCAAGTGAAATGTGCTTTTACGTGTGCTTCATGAGCAATGATTGTCTACACATGATCCATGTCCAATGAGCCTTGGCTCATGCTAATTCAATTTTAATTTTTGTTACCACATTTCCATGTTATGATTATCAAGCTTTATCATGCCTTTATGTTAATGTTTCTCTTGATTCCATTGATATCCCTAATTTCAAACATGTATTTTTTTCCTCATGTTAATCCATGTTTATTCCCTTTCTCGGCTTTATAGCTAACCATTTTCTTACACATGTCATCAGGTTATCCCATGCAATACGATGTAAGAAGGAATGTAGTGGTTATGTAAAGAATGTTCTCAATGAGGATGTTTTATTTCCTATTTTATGTTGTTATGCATTATCCTAATCCCAAATGAAACTATACCTCTTAGTCTTCCATGTTGTATCAAGTGAAGAGTTTGGGTAATAAATCTGGTTTAAGTGTTTAATATAGAGAAAGGTTGTTATAGTAGGTATCAGAGGATATGTTTATGTATTTGGGGGATTAGGATTAGAAAACCCAAGTGAATACTTAGAGAAAATAATAAGTATAATAAAAACATCCCTAAGTATTGTTGAGTTTTGAGTATGTGGTTTATCATTAAAATACATCCTTTTCTTGATACAAGCTGGTAGAGGTTGCTCTAGCACAAATGAATCGTAAGGGTAAAACATAAAAACACCACATTGTGCTTGAATCGAATGGGAACTGGTGCATGACATCGATCCTTGTAGCACTCATTGTTACGACACTCCCGGGGGATATGCCTTGTTATATTCACAAACATAGTATAAACCATTTTTAAGGGACTTAAAAAAAATTCCCCTAAGAATATATTTTATATTATAGTTCATGAATAGAATATATTGATGCCTATGGATTCTTATGATAAGAAAATAAAGGTTATTTATAAGTCATCAATTATGTCCATGGATTACCCTTTATGTGTTATCCCTAACTTTCCTTTTATTCTAGCCAATGGCCAGTAATTGAAGGACGCAAGGTAACAACTGATGTGAAGATCAATGTGATGACTATGCTAATGAGATACCCAATCCGATTTGAGCGGGAATCGAAAACATTGTCACGCTTATATAGATACCTGAATCTTGACGTACATGTAAATTACATTACTTTTTTGGAATACTTAATACATGAAAAAAACAGACACCCAATGACCGTATTAGTTTTTTGTCTTTGGAAACTCGGAATGTAATCTTATAATCATGCTGAACGATCTTCAACATCTCCCATAAATATCTTTCCCTTTCTGGTTTTCATACCGAAAACCTTTCTTTATATCATGGGAAAAAGAAAACATAAAAAGGCAGATCTCAAATGCTAAGTAAGGGTAAACATAGAGAACATAAATCAATCCATAAATATTGAATGCAAAAACATGATCATAAAATCTAAACAACAAAATCTTGAGCAAAGACATAAATCATGGAAGTATTTAAGGCATATATCATAATGGATAATAAATCAAGATAAAATAGAATGGGAATAAAGCTTGTAATTGTGTCAACCATTAAGCACATGTTATGATTTCCATAGTAGCGGTGGCATTGATGCCATGACAATCTTAGTGGACAAAGTCCCTTTCTGAATCGAGTTCACTCCTCGTTCCTGTCCTATATCACTAAACCAGATTAACTTACCGTTCAAACCATGTCTATATCATGAGATATAATTATTTTCCTGATGCATTGGAGGAAGATATAGGTCCCACCCATCTCATAATTAAATCATTCTTACTTGTGCCACAAAATAAACTTAAAACATTCAACATAACCCAAAGAATAAAATGGGGTTCATAAACATCATACCATCATCACATAATCCATATAAAACAAATTGATATTTAATCATAAGAAAAGTGAAACCATGTAAATAATAGAGAAATTATACTTGAAACTTACACATATGAAATAATTTCATCTTTGATGGAAAATGGTTTTGATAAAACAGTTGAAATTAATTCTTGAGGAAAATATCCTTTCTTCTTCAAAATCATCTTTTCACGAAATGCCAGGCAATTTTAAAAGAATTTTTTTTGTTGAAAATAATCATGAAATATTGAAGAGTAATCCTCATGAAAATAATTCGTTATGAAACCGTAAAATTCCATTCACGCCATATAATTTAAAAATAACATTCTCCTCGTTCTTTTGTATGAAAATTAATAAATTTCATTGTATGGTAAAAAAATATGGATTCCTTTCATAAAATGTGGAAAAATTCAAAAATTGGTAAAAATGAAATTAAACATACATGAAAACATTTTTAGAAAATAGTGACATGGATGATAACAAAACCCCCAGTAAATACTTATGAATAAACAATCTCAGATTAAAAATAAGATTGGAAATGTTATCCCTTACCTTAGGTCCGATATGCTTCGTACGTATCCGAACCTCCTGTATAATGATTTAAATAATGTCATTGAATTATTACAGAATCATATTAACTATTATGATGAAATAAATCGTTCACTTATGACTTTATATTACCCGTTATTTTGTAAATTTCATGTTAAAGCTGTGTTTTGGGTAAAATCATTTTATTTATCGTACGTGCTTAGACTAGTTGTTCTGATATTATTACATATATCCTAATTAAATTATATCCAGAATTAAAAATATGATTTATATATAATATATATTCATCATATACATATATATATGATAGATCGATAAATCGAATGAAATACACCCTTCATGGATACGATAGGTCCTACGTACGCATGAATGTTGTTTTCGTTTCCATATTGAATTGAATGGAATTAAGTAGATGACATACATATATATATACATAATTCTAGTATCATTATTATGTCATATATTTCATTATTACTTATTATATATACTTTAAAATCATTCATGAATGGTTAACATGGAGAATGAATATCATCGCGTCGTGGAGACGGTAGTCCGTACGTACGCACGAGCGATAATACCATTCCCAAGATCATGGAATTGTATTGAAGTGTATGTATAATATTTCATAATCAATATCACATTAAAATAATCATATATAGATATTTATTTACACCATTATACCCATCCAAGTAAGGCGGTGGTCAAAAATAGATTACACCACGGTGTGGAGACAATATTTCATACGTACACACATGCGGTGATTTCATTTTCCGTAGGATGGATAGAAGGTGAAATAGGGGGTTTTCATATTTATAATAAAACAACATTATATTATTAATACTTATTTTATTAGTTTATAATGTGACATCTAAACAAGAAGAAGTTGAAGAAGAAAGAAACTTGGGAGAATCGGAAGAAGAGATTACCTCTTCTTCGACGCACCTCCTTTAAGCCTTCTCTTAAGGAAGAAGAGTTGGTATTTTAAGAAGACCAGAACCTCTAGAATGTTTCTAGGGAAGGTGAGAAGAGAAATGATCAGGGTTTGGCCTAGATTCAATCCTCAAAAGGGTGTAAATAGAAGAGGGAAGGGGTTCCCATTTTATAAGGGAGGAGAGGGGCACCTTTGGAAAAACATAAAATATTATTTTATAATAAAATCATATTCGGTTTTTAATAGATCCAAATTGATTTACTTATAAGATAAGGTGAGGATGGGTCTAAATCCTCTCAACCAATAGATTTTAGATAGGTTTGGGTCATTACACTAACCTTATCTTTTAGTTTTAACTCTTAGTTAATTAGATTGACATTTACCACGTCACTTGGTATTTTTATATTATATAGTTAATAAACTTATAATATACATCCAAGAGACCCCCAAGTGGTCTATTAATGATAAAAATATAATTATATAAGTATCTTGGCAGAACCATATATTTTTAGGAATATAATAACAAATAATAATATAATATTTGTTTTAAAAACTATCTTTTGTCAATTTAGACACTATTTGGTAATTTATTTTTGTGAAAATCATAACAGCGTGATTTGTCCGAACACAGTTAATTAAATCAATAATAACATGTCATATTAATCTATAAAATTAGTGTAATACATAAAAAATCTCAGATAACAATTATTTGGGTATTTATAACATCAATTATGTTAATATTTCATTAATTAGATAATTACTGCATCATCATTCTCTCATAAATAAATTAAATTATTTAATGTCTAAAAATTATAAATAAAATACCATTATGTATGAAATTTTATTATTTTACTAATGAATATTTATAGTCTAATTTATCTTATATATAACCCTATATAAAAAATGATTTAGTTATTAAACATTGATTTTAACTATTTTAACCCTTCTTTAAATAAATTAATAATAAATGTCCTAATCTAATCCATATGGACCTAAATGGTCATAGTTTATTACTAAGGTTGTTTTTGTTCTATTTAAACTTATCCAATAAAATTAGGATATGTTTTAGGGTAATAATAATATCATTATTACCCTTAAGTACCCTATTTACTTTTAACAGTGGTAAATAAAATTAAAAAAGTTACTATTCACCAAAAATTATTTTCATCTCATTAAACCACATTTTAGTCCTTGATATTATCCGTGTCTCTCATATTTTTTAAATAACACTCACAGAAGTGGTAAAAATATGTTTTATGTGAATTTCCAAATTCTCCTAGGAGGTGGGTAAAATATAGTGAAAAGTTCAATAAAAATTTTATATATAAAAAATTATTATAAAATGAATCAAATGAATTACATTGAACTTATATAAGATTTATGTATAAATTTTTAACTAAAATAAGTTTAAATAAAATAAATAATTATTTAAATAAAAAGTCGGTTTTTAAATAGTAACCCAGTGTTTTCAATATTCATCAAAAATTTAATGTTCTTGAGAAAAATACCAAAAATTCATCCTAGGATAATTCTGATATTCCTAATCCAAAAATGCAGTCCATTTTGATAGATAAAATTTATTAAATTCCAAAAACTGGGCATTACTATTCAAAACAGCTAGTTTATATAATATTTTAATATCATATCTTTGTTTATTGAAACATGGTATTGCATACAACACACACAATCATGGAAGGTCATGATTGCAGGTAAAGCAAGCCATGTTAGGGCTATGTGTAGTGAAATCTCTGTTTGGTGTTGCGTATAACATAATCAAAATATATTTCATTTATACATTAAACAAAATCAATACATAATGTTGCGTAGAATAATTTCCACTAAATGAACTTGAAATTGTGTGTGACATGAGCCAAGAATACTGTTGTGTATACTGCAAGCTAATATGGTGTTGTGTATAGTACAAGCTAAACATTGAGTAGTGTATAATAGAAGACATCAATGAAATTAAAAGAATATTTTCATAAAATATCAGGGTGTTACATTCTACCCCCCTTAAAATGAATTTCGCCATCGAAATTAGTCGGGGTTATAAATGGTTTACTAATTGAAAGTTTCTTTAATAGAAACCCATATTGTAGAATGGAATACTAAAACATGAATTTAAAAACTAAAGTATGAAATGTAACGTTTACCCAAATTAACTAATCACTAGGTTTCCACATAAGAGAACATAGGTGAAAATTTGGATATGGAAGAGAAATATAACCATCAACTTCGGATGGAGAGTGCTAGAGAACATGGCTATGAAAAATCCATCAATCAGAAAGCCATAAATTTGCGATGATCTAAGGTACCATCTAATTCATCAGATATAAGAGCATTATGACAACATTTTTGGTTTTCATGATCATTTCCCTAATGTTGAAGAATTTGAATTAGAATAGATACTTAATTTATTTTGGTATAATCTCACCATTTCTCATGCCTTAAACAATTTCCACAACATCTCTAAAAGAAATTTAGTTGAATTTTTCTTTCGCGATGTTTTAGTAAAATGATAGGTCATTCCATATGTCTCAAACATAAGTTAGCAAAAGTTATATACATAATTCCATCTATGGTGAGATTAATCAGATATGGTTCCAAAATGGACTTATACATTATCTATAATCCCGCATAATAAAATAAAACTAGTTTCTACTAACTAGGGAATTCATGTAGCCTAGTGGTAGGAAATAAAGGCATGTCACACTTCGGTTGTGGGTTCGATTCCCGTAGCCTTGTCCGACATGATGGGTTGTCGCCCATCCTACAGGATGTCTTTTTTTATAAAAATACATTATTATAACATTCAATGAATAAAAAAGTTCTATCCTTAAACAATACTAACTTATGTCCAACATAATCCATTCCATTCTTTAGGATTATCCAAAATACAACTATCCAATCTCATATTATAGTGAAAATGATTACCAGATAGTTCATATAGCCAGCATGTTAATACCATCGTTGATCCCCATATATCATAAGATATGTCTTATTGGTCACATTCCAAACATTCTAAGGCCTTAATCATGTATTCTCTTGAAAAATTAATACCCATTGAACCTTAGTGAAAACATGAGTGCTGTCAAAAGTTAACTCCATCCACATACCAAAGTCCCAAAATTTTGTATACTCAAACCATGATATCACTTTGTCCTTATATCAGTCATGAACTCGGGAATAATATCAAAAATATCATTTTCTCCTTATCCTTTCATTATGCACATATCATCTACCTTCCAAAAATATCTGAATAAACTTTCAGGGTTATCGATACCATTCAACATTTACATTCAACAACATAAGGAAAAACAATAGTGTAACTATCCTTAGATGTCTCTTTATTCCATAGTACCATTAAATTACCTATACAACATAATTCCTGACAAACATACAATCATTCCACTACATTCATAAACCATTGACCATGCTTCAACACTTCATTCATCTCATATATCATTTGTAGTCTCCTCATCATCATCCATGTAAATACTACCCATATGACCATGCTGATTCTCTTCATGAGATTTTCCCTTAGGGAATTGGTTTGCATAATACCCATACATTCCACAATTAAAACATCTCATCATTTTTGATGTCATAGAAATAGCATTATACTTATCCATGGTGTTAACTGAACCATTCCATTTGCACTTATTGGAGTTGTGTCCTTTTCCCCACCCAAAGCATCTTCCAGTTCCTTTGAAACATTCTCCTTGACGCCTCTTCCCTCATTATTTACATGACAGAAATTGAACTTTCCTTCCTCTATGATCATCATGAAACTCCATCTTTCTCTTATTATCTGAGTCGGGAAACTTACCAAAGTTGGGATTATTGATCATATTATGAGATTGCTGATTACGTAGAATAACGATGTTTTGAATTTTAAATCCAGTTTCATTTGGTTTCTACTGAAGAATGTCATTCCATTGTCCAACATATCCTCCATTATCATGAATCTTCCTATTTCCAGCCATTATCTAAAACCCAAAAAAATTAGTGTGAGAGGCAAATATCCTGCTAGGGAAAAAAACATAATAAAGGGGGAGTACCGTCAATATTTAACATCTTAGGTTAAATTATATGATCATTACTGTATTTACAGGACTATAACCCATATGTATACTAATCCTTAGGGACATCCCTAGACATACCATAGAAATATTTCTAGGGATTTCACTAATGTTTTCAAATCCTAGTTTCCAAAGGTTAACTAAACCTTTGCTCTGATACAAACTATAGAGACCCGAAGCTTGATGTACATGGACATTACATTACATTGGCGGAATACATAATACATGACAAAAAATAGACACCAAAAGACCGTATTAGTTTATTGTCTTTGGAAACTCAGAACATAATCTTCGAATCATGGTGAATGTTCTTCAACATCTCCAATAAAGATCTTCCCCTTTTTGGTTTTCCTAACTAAAACCTTTCTTTATATCTTGGGGAAATGAAAACATAAAAAGGGTGAGCTCAAATACTCAGGAAGGGTAAACATAGAGAACATAAAACAATCCATAAACATTTGAATGAAAAAACATGATCATAAAATCTAAACAACAAAATCATTAGCAATGACATAAATATTGTAATTATGTAAGTAATATATCATAATGGATCATAAATCATGATAAAATAGCATGGGAATAAATCGTTTAATTGTGGCAACCATTAAGCACATGTTATGATTTCCATAGTAGCCAAGGCATTGCTGCCATGTCCATCTTAGCAGATAAAGTCCCTTTCTGAATCCAGTTCACTCATCGTTCCAGTCCTGTATCACTGAACCAGATTAACTTACCATTCCATCCATGTCTACCTTTTGTGATATAAATAATTACCCAATGCATTGGAGTGAGATATAGGTCTAACCAATCTCATAATGAAATCATTCTTATATGTGCCACATAATAAACATAACACATTCATCATAACCCAATGAATAAAATGGGTTTCATAAACATCATCCCATCATCACATAATCCATATAAAACAAATGGATTTTTCATCATACTAAAAGTGAAACCATGTAAATCATAGATACATTATACTTGAAACTTACACATATGAAATAATGTCATCTTAGATGGAAAATGGTTTTGATAAAACAGTTGAAACGATTTCTTGAGTAAAATTTCCATTCTTCTTCAAAATCATTTTATTTTCACAAAATGCCCTGAAATTTTAAAAGAAAAGGGTTTTTTGAAAATAATCATGCAATATTGTATAGTAATCTTCATGAAAACAAGGCGTCATTAAATTGTAAAAATCAATTCACGCCGTATAAGTTAAAAATAACATTCTCCTTGTACTTTTGTCGGAAAAGTCAAAAAGTTATTAGTATGGTAAAAAAATAACGATTCCTTCCATAAGATGTGGTAAAAGTCAAAAATGGGTAAAAAGTCCATTAAACATACAAGAAATCATTTTTAGAAAATAGGTAGATGGATGATAACAAAAACCCCATTAAATACTTATGAATAAACAATCTCGGATAAAAAACGAGATTGGAAAAGTTATCCCTTACCTTAGGTTTGATATGCTTCATACGTATCCAAAGCTCCTGTATAATGATTTAAATAATGACATTGACTTATTACAGAATAATATTCATTGTTATGATGTCATAAATGGTTCACTTATGATTTTATATTACTCGTTCTTTTGTAAATTCCATGTTAAAGCAACATTTTGGGTAAAATCGTTTTATTTATCGTACGTGTTTGGAATTTTTGTACTTGATATTATTACTTATATCCTGATTTACATAATTCCCGAATGTAAAACATGATTTATATATAATATATATTCAGAATATACATATATGTGTGATAGATTGATAAATGGAATGAAATACACCGTTCATGTAGACGGTAGGCCGTACGTACGCATGAACGTTGTTTTCGTTTGCTTATTGAATTGAATGGAATTAAGCAGATAACATTAATATATATACAAATAAATTAAGTATGATTATTATGTCATATATTTCATGATTAATTATTATATATACTTTATAATCATTTATGAATGGTTAACATGGAGAATTAATCGCATCGCGTCGTGGAGACGGTAGTCCGTACGTACGGAAGAGCGATTATACCATTCCTGATATCGATCTTTGAGAACCATATAATGCCTCAAAAATGATCAAAGAGGACATCAATTTTCATTAATTTCTTGTTTTTCATTATCATGGCCTGGTTCAGGCGATGATAATTCACACAAATTTTCAAGTTCACATCCCCCTTTTTAAAAAACAACACTAGAGGTTCCCAGAGGGACACACTAGGTCTAATACCAATATGTCATGACCAGACCCAATGGAGCTCAAGTTGAAACTACCCACACTTGCCTCTATAGAATAGGGCTAGATAAAAGTTTCAAAAGTCATAACTAATATGGGAGTCCTTTTCCTAAGTACCTATATGCACACACCCAATCATATCCATGAATAAGTGCAGAGGAATAATAATAAAATATGCAACAAATTTTGAACAACCATGCATATGAAAGCTCTTGGGAGTAAAATATTATGGTAGTGTAAATGGAAAATAAAAATTTGAAAAATATATGCCCAACTAGATTGATTTTACAACCTAAAAAAACTAGAAAATTATAATGCTAAGAGATCCCGACTTCAGATCTCCAAGACCTGACCACCGTACATGGAATAATGAACCATGTAACTACATGCTCCTCTGTAATCGCTTTCATCATATCCGTATTCTGTGTAAGATATGACTCATTCATGAAAATATCATGCAAGATTGAGTATAATGAAATAAGTTTATTGGATGAAACATATATTTTTAGGAATATAATAACAATTAAAAATATAATATTTGTTTTAAAAACTATTTTGTGTCAATTTAGACACTATTTGATAATTGAATTATTTGAAAATCATAACAGAATTATTTGTTAGAAAAAATTTATTTAAATCAATTCTAACATCTCATATTAACCTATAAAATTAGTTTAATTCATAAAAAGTCTCAAATTACATTTATTTGGGCATTTATAACATCAATTATGTGAATATTTCATTAATAAGATAATTACTGCATCATCATTATGTCATAAATAATTTAACTTATATAATGTCTTAAAATTATAAATAAACTAGAATAATGTAGGAAATATTTTTAGATTTCTAATTAATATTTATAGTTGAATTTATCTTATTTATATCCCTATATTAAAAATGATTTAGTTATTAATCTTTGATTTTAACTATTTCAACCCTTCTTGAAATAAATTAATAATAAATGTCCTAATCAAATCCAAGTGGACCTAAATGATCATATTTTATACCAAAGGTTGTTTATGGTCGAATTACACTTATATAATAGAATTAGGACATGTGTTATGTTAATAATAATATCAATTTTACCCTTAATCACCATATTTACTTTTAACCGTGGTAAAGAAAAATAAAAAGTTACTACTCACCAAAAATTATTTTCTTCTAATTGAACCACATTTTTGTCCTTTATTTTAACCATGTCTCTCATATTTTATAAATTCCACTCATAGAAGCGGTAAAATTATGTTTTATGTGCATTTCTAAATTCTCCTAGGAGGTCGGTAAAAGACTGTGAAAAGTTCAATAAAATTTTTATATATATAAATTTATTATAAAATGACTCCATTAAGTTAAATTGAACATATATAGGTATTATGTATCAATTTTGACCTAAAATAAATTTATATAAAATAAATAATTATTTAAATAAAAAGTCGGGTTTTAAATAGTAACCTAGTGTTTTCACTATTCATAAAAAATTGAGAGATTCATAAAAATATGAAAAATTCAACCTCAGATAATTTCGATATTCCGAATCCAAAAATCAATTCCATTTTGAAAGATAAAAGTTATAAAAATCCAAAAATTGGCTATTACAATTCATAATGGATAGTTTATATAATATTTTAATACCATCTCTTTGTTTATTGAAAATTGGTATTGCGTACAACACATGCTATTATGGATGGTCACGATTGCATGTAACGTAAGCCATTTCAGGGCTACGTGTAGTGAAATCTTTGTTTGGGGTTGCATATAACATAATCAAAACTTATTTAATTTATACATTAAACAAAATATATACTAAATGTTGCATAGATTAATTTCCACAAAAAGAACATGAAATTGTGTGTAACATGAGCCAAAAATAGTGTTGTGTATACTGCAAGCCAATACTATGTTGTCTATAGTACAAGCTAAATATGGTGTATATTATAATAGATAAAATAAATGAAATTAGAAGATTATTTCCATAAAATCACGGGGTGTCACAGCTTCTCTCTCAGTTAACTCTTGTTTTGAATAGAAACAGGGGTCATGAAGAATTTTCATCCCCCCAACATAAGAAATAACAAGTTGCTATCAAGAAAATATTGAGACAAAGGCCTCGTACTATTAATGGATCGTCTGATCCCTCAATTTCCAAACAATGGATCAAATCCATAGAAAAGATCTTCTCCATCCTCTAATGTTTTGAAAAAGAGAAGTTTCATCATGCTGCATATTGTCTAGAAGGTGAAGACGAACAATGGTAGATGTTGATTAATTATGTGAAGCCTGAAGAAGAGATCGAAGCATTAGAATTGATTGATTTCATGAAGATGATTCTTGATGAATATTTTCGGTGCCCCCGCCAACTAATGATGGAAAGGGAAATCCCTTCCATTCAGCAAAAAGATGATGAATCTGTCAGATCATATGAAGAAGACATCACAAGGATTGCATGATATGCCTCCACCATTGTTGTTACCCCTGAATATAAGGTTGACCACTTCTTTGGTGGGCTTAAGCCTAGCCTATGGAAAGAACAGGCGATCCGTGACATTGACTGCTATGAAGAAATTTTATGATGTTTCATCAAGGTTGAAATAGTTATTAGAGAATCTCTAGGGTATCATGGGGATATGATGTATAAGGTAGACTTCATTGATGGTGGTCCGATGAATAAATTCGATGGTGCTATGAAGATCCTGATTCCCACCTACCAAATGTACGGAAGGAAGCACCCCAGAAATTTCCTAAAGGGGACGAGGAAATGCTTTAGGTTTGGAAGAAATGGGAACCTAGCTGTTAACTGAAAACAAGATAAACCCTCAGTAGCAATATAGGAAAGGAATTCTATATTCGAACCTCAACACTTTGTTCAGTACTATAACTATAAAGAACCACGACATCGTTAAAATTAGTCCCCTAAGCCAAGTGGTTACAGAGGCAACCAATAACCTACAATGCAGCAAGGTTGAAATTTTTCCATCACTACTGCCGAAGTGAACCCCGACAAGGAAGTGTTGACAGGTAATCTAGTTATTAATTCAATAATATAGAATGTACATTTTAATTCAGGTTCTATGCATTCTTTTAGATCACTATTTTTTAGTAGAAAAATTTCAGCACCACCATAAATCATGGAAGTAAAGATGTCGGTGAGAATGGAAAATGGGGCATTCATTGCATCATAGGAATATAACCCCTCCCCTTTCATAATCTAGATTTAATTTCCTAGAGTTCCGCTTCATACTCACTCTGGTGGAATTTGATTCAATTATTTGCACGTATTGGATTTCCTAATATAGAGCCAACATAAATTTTCTTGATGGGGAAATCACTCACCATGTGGGGAATTGACCCGCGATTATATAATATATCAAGGAGGAAGATGAATCTTCTTTATCACCATCATCTCAAGAAAGGATATTACTATATTATGAGCACGTGTATCTAGCTCAGATGATTGTGTACAATGAATGAACCATCCTTGATGATATGCCTATTGTGAGGGAATTCAATGAAGTGTTTCTTAAGGAATTAACAGGTTATACTCCTGGAAAAGATTTTAAATTCTCAATTGATCTAATACCTGGGGTGTTTCCAATATCCAAGACTCTTTGTAGAATGGATGTTGAGGATCTTGAGGAGCTTAAAAAATAACTACCAGAGTATCTAGATAAAGGTTTTATACACCCAATTGTGTCACCAAGGTGTGCACCAATCCTCTTAGTCATGTAGAAGGATGGGTTAATGCACTTTTTGATGGATTATCCTGAGCACAATAAAATCACGATAAAGAAAAAGTATCCTCTCCCATGAATTGATGACTTGTTTGATCAGCTACGTGGAGCACAATAATTTCCCATATTGATTTGTGGTTGGGATATTATCATGTAAGTGTGCTGAATGAAGATATCCCCAATACTGATTTTTAAAAAAGAGACAGGAACTATAAATTCCTAGTAATGCATTTTGGACTCACTAATGCTCCATCAATCTTCATGGACATGATTAATAGAGTCTTTAGTTATTACCTCGAAAAATTTGTGGTAGTCGTTATATATGATATTTTGGTATACTCCAAAACCAAGGAGGACCATGAGAGGCATCTAAGAACTATACTAGAGACCTTGTTCCATGAGAATCTCTATACAAAGTACAACAAGTGTGCATAATTGTTGAAGGATGCCTCATTCTAGGGCTATAACATCACAAGCAATGGGATATCTAATGATCCCTCTAAAATAGATTCAATTGAGTGATGGTCGAGACCAATATCGGTAATGGATATCTGTAGCTTCTTGGGGTTAGCTGGATGTTATCGATGAATTTTTGGAAATTTATTAGGATTTACTAGCCCTCTTACCAATATAACTCATATGGGAGTAATGTTTTCATGAGCTGATTAATCCAAATAATGCTTCAAGGTGTTAAAAAATAGGCTTATAACTACACCTGTGCTAAAATTACCAACAAGTGGAGAACATTTTGTGGCTTTAAGTGACGCTTCAAAGAAGGGAATGGGCTATGTGTTAATGAAAAATGAAAAATTCATCACTTATGATTCAAGGCAATTGAATGTTCATTAGCAAAATTATCCCACACATGATTTGGAGTTGGCTGCGATTATCTTCAATTTAAATATTTTCTGGCATTATATCATTGGGTATAAGTATTAATTATATACGGACAAAAAAATACTCAATTATATATTCACGCAGAAAGTGTTGATCATGCTCCAATGAAGTTGGTTAGATCTTATCAAAGACTATGGCAGCTCAATCAATTACCACCCTAGGAAAGCGAACAAAGTGGAAGATGGTCTAAGTATAAAAGACCCAGCGATTCTATCAATGAAGTGAATTGAAAAAGACACATTCTTCATAGAATTGATGAAGATTGATATGAGAATCATAAAGAAGGGAACATCATAAATCCTTTCACAAAATTTTTATCAACCGTCTATTTTGGAAACGTTAAATGATTCTCAAAAGGAAGATGTGTGAATTCAAAAGAAAGTGGTAGCTATAAGAAGAGGGAATTCCTCTGAGTACAATGCTAATGAAGAAGGAATTTTGAGATTTGGGAATGTACATTGTGTTCCATCATGTTCAGAACTGAAGAATGAACTTTTGGATGATGCACATTGCTCAAATTTCACTATTCACCCAGGTAACAAAATGGTGTATTTAGATCTCCATGAGCATTATTGGTGGGATAATTTGAAGAAGGAGATCAGTGAGTATACATCAATGGGACTGGTGTGTCAGAAAGTGAAGGTAGAGAGGTGGATGTATAACTAAAGGATGCAACCATTGCCTATAACAACATGGAAATGGGAGAACAAAAACATGGAATTTGTCACCAAACATCCGAATAAATCCAAATGAAATAATGCAATCTGTGTTGTTATGGATCATATTGAAATGTATACACCCTTCACTAAAAATCAGGAGTATTTCTCATTGCATCAACTATCACAGATATATATCATGGAAATGGTAAGGCTACATGGAGTACCACTGTCAACTGTATATGATCGAGATCAATTATCCTCCTATATGTTTTGGAAGAGTCTTCATCATGCTGTAGATATTGAGCTGAACGTCTGTATGGCTTATCAACCTCAAACTGATGGACAATCTCAAGGTACTACCAAAACACTTGAGTACATGTTCAGAGCATGTTCTTTGGACATCAAAGGAAGGTGGGACCAACACCTTTTACTGTTTTAATTCTCCTATGATAATAGTTTACACTCGAGCATCCGAATGGAATCTTATGAAGCATTTTATGGGAAAAGGTGCAGAATGATATCATGTTGGGATGATGTCGGTGAACATAAGATGTTAAGACCAGAAATGTTCGATGAAATTGGTGTAGAAGGGGAAAACCATTCAGCAGCATATCAAGGCATCCTAGAGTCGACAGAAGTGTTATGCAGATAACCGTCGATGAGAACCTGAGATTAAAGTTGGCGACATTGTATTTCTACAAAACTCCTTGTGGAAGAAGGTCATGATGTTTGGAACGAAAGGGATGTTAAGTCCTAGATACATCATCCCATTCAAGATTGTTGATCATTTCATGGTTGTTTCCTATCCACTAGCTCTTCCACCTACCATGGACGAATTACATGATGTCTTAAATGAATCCCTCTTAAAGAAGTACATACCAGACCCTCACATGTTCTCTCATCATAGGTTATATAGTTATAGAATAATCTTTCTGTTTGAGTAGTAACAGTGAATATCATAGATCGTTGAGAAAATGTTCTACAAAATAAGACAATGCCCCTCATCAAGGTGTAGTGAAGAAACCAGAAGATTGATGAAGTAACATGGGAATCTGAGGAAAGGTTGAAGTAATGTTACCCACATCTATTTTAGTGTGGGAAAATTAAATTTCGATAGTGAAATTTCATAAGGGTAGAACATTGTAAAGACCCAAACATTCATTAATGGAAATCCATCTTGATTTAATTAAATGTCTATTTATGTAAAATGTTTATATAAAATGTGAACATCATTTGTTTTATGTTTTTTGATTTTAAAATACCATTAAGAATTGTGACCATTTCTAATATAGTAATTGAACAATGATCACACGATTTGTATAAATATAGGGCATTAAGAAATCCAATTTACTCAAACAAAGGAAGACATTGCCTCATCAAGTAGACTGTGCCATTACAAATACAATTGTCAGGGCTCGAAAAGAAGGTGGTGACTTTTCACATCCCTCACGGCCAAGCTCAAGCTGTGCTTGAATATGTTAAGCTCGAGCAGATCTACCTATGAGAGAAGTGGAAGTGGATAGAGATTACAACTCGAGCGTTGTTATTTGAGCCACCCAGAGATTATGTCATCCTCCTGCACAATATCCTATGTTCTTTTGCGGGAGTTCTAAGGGGTTATACAACAAGACCGTATCACTGTGAATATGGGAATATTATTTGTATATAATAATGAATAAACATTCCATTAATTATTATTACATTATAAATATCTTATAAAGAACAAAGAGTATTTTTAGTTAATAATCAACTAAGAAATATATTTTGATGTATTGATTGATTTTTGTGAAAAATAAAATTTTAATAAAATATTAATATTATTAAATTATTTTTTATGAAATATAAATTTTCTTATAATTTAATGAAAGCAATTGTAAATTTTATTATTGTTTGAAAGATGTTATTCTTAGAACTCATGAATTTTTAGTAATTGTTAGATTTTATTATTAAAGTAAAATATCACATCATTATGAATTTATTTATATAAAATGAATACTATATTTGGAATCAGAATTTCGAAATTATTCAGAGAATAAATTTTCATAATTTTCTGAGATAGTCTAATATTTGGGTAAAAATTAAATGTTGTTTAAATATATAATGGGTTTTATGAAATCATAATGACCCACTAGTGATATAATAAAATAATATAAAAATTACATCCGGCCAATATATGTTTTGACATTAATATTATGAGATTTTGGGACTGTGGGATTTATTTTACAAAGCATTAGTGGACCCTTCAATGATTGAAAAACATTTTTACATTTTTATTTTTTTTCATTGATAGTGTGACTCACCACCAATATGAAACCCTATTATTTTAAGAAGTATTAGAATTGGACATATAAAATAGTGTTTTCCAATACCCTTTGGAAAAAACCATGGGAAAAAACTATGGTCTGGTTTGTGGTTTTGATTAGTTTATTGTGAGGTGTCCCAAACCTGAATAATAAAAACACCCATCTCCTTTCCAATATAAACCCAGCCAAAAACCAAATTCCTCTTCACTAAAACCCTTTAGTGTACTACCAAACCCTTACCTACTCTCACAATATTCCCCCCAATATTCTGCAAGCTCTCAAGAATCCTCTCTCAAACCTCTCCCTAGTTGTTGGTATCACAATTCATATTAAGGGATTTCCTCTTTTCCAATTTTTTCCTCATTTTAATTATGTAGTTATACACTTTTAATTTCAATTAAAAATGTTGGGTTATGATTTCTAACGTCCCCCATACTACCTTCTTTATGTTTTAATAATGAGAGACCCCTTTCTCTCTCACTAAATGCCTCATATGCACACTAGTTTCTATGCCGAAATTTCAAAAAGAATTTCTCTCTCCTCATTTACATTCAAGCTATTATTTTGTATCATGAATCAAAATTACTTTAAAATTGTTGGTAAATATATCCATATGACCCCCCTTACAGTCCATTCTAGGTAAATTTAATGAGACACCCTTTTCTCTCTCATCAACAATTTTTATGAATTCATATATTATGCCATTATGCTGCTAAAATTGGACCTCATTTTTTAAGCCAAAGTCATTATGTAGTGAATACCATACCACTTTATCAATCAAGGGTATTCAAATTTATTAAAATTTTCTTATTGATAATATAGTTTCATGTATGAATTCCACATTCATTTATCATGTAATAAATAACGATGTTTAATAAATCCATGTTTTATGATCAAGGTGGCACAATAATGCATGAAATTACATGATTAAGATGGGTGATCCCTTATCACTCTAAAATTCATGGTTTAAAGTATATTATCATGATAATTCAAGTTCAATGGGTTATGACTCATTCCAATTCAAGTGTGACAATGTTTTACTATTGTTTAATTTGTAATTATGGATTACTCATGCTCTATGTGCTTTGAGACTTGGCTCATGCTAATTCAATGTTAAGTGTTGTTGGCACATTTACAAGTTCTAATTATCATGCATTATCATGAATTTATGTTCATTTTTCTCTTTTGGTCAATTGTTATGCCTATAGTATGACATATATTGTATTCTTCATTTCATTCCATGTTTATTCACTTACTGGACTTTAAAGATAAACATTTTTTATGGATGTTCTCAGGTTGTCCCATGCAATGCTAAGTAAGAGGAAATGTTGTGGTAATGTGAAGAAAGTTTTAGAAAATGATTCTTTATTTCATGTTTTAAGTTTTTATTTAGTGATCATATGCCTCAAAGAATCTACACCTCATGATCTTCCATGTTTTATCAAGTGAACAATTTATTTAATAAATCAGGTTTAAGTGTGTAATAAAGAGAAGGGTTGTTAAAACCAACATACTTCATAGTCATGATTTTCTATGTGAAATAGAATTTTCCACCTAAAGAGGTGAATTAATATTTTATTTGGGGAATTTTCCAAGATTCTATGTGTTATTGACCACTAATGAGATTATTTGGATTATATTTTGAGACTTGATATAAGCATTATGAACTCATTTGTAATGTAGTGAAACTATAAGAAGACCCCATGGATGAAATTATGTAGCATTCATCTATTCACACTATCAATCATGGTAAACATAGTGAATGGGTTAATCATAGGTGGAACCTCACTACCATAATCATTTAACACTATGAATATGGGGTTCCTGTAGATATTGTTTCTTGAAAAGTGCATTCATACCGTTATATCAGTCAAAACTAGTTGAATTATGCATGAGTGAACATTCAATAGTATATAAAACCCATCTTTTGTTTGAATTAGGATGTTCCATGATTTAGGTTGATAGGGACCATATAAGAATAAATTTTAGGGATTATTATAGTATCCAATATTGTTTTCTTTTATCAAAATTGTCATGCTAATTTTATGGATCAATTTCAGTAGCGATTTCGGTTGATTGTAAAATATTTTTATGTATCTGGTGTAGAATATGCCAACAATATTATATTTTTGTTAGGGATTTATGTCAAATTTATCAGAATTAGTGTGTACTAATTTTTATTATAGTTATTTATTATTAAATTAATATATGAGGGGTTGGGAGGATGATAACATAGTGTTTTAGGTGATTTCCCTATGATGGAGTTGCACAATGTGTTTTTCAGAAGATGAAAAATTGGTGTTATTTTATGAAATTAATGATAATTAGTGAAAACTATTTGTTATATTATTTTTTAATTATATGGTATCTCATGTGGGGGTATGATCTAGAAATATCTATGGATAATATTTGAAAATTTTTCCAAAGGATATATTTGGTAGTAATTATTTGATAGAGGTATGTGGTAACATTAATAAAATAAAAATAATATTGTTAGGAATTATTCCATAATTATTTCATGTTTCATGAGTTTGAGTAGATGGATTATGAAAGAGTAGAAATTATTGATGATATAATTTATGATAATAAATATCCATTCCATGAGAAATGTTCTTTTTTCATATTTTTTTGTAAAGACCTAGAAATTCCATTGAAATTTTTTCTTAAATACATGGGAATTTTACAAGTCTGTGAAATTTTATGATGCCTTATTCCAAGGCCTGGTGTTTCCTGAATAAATTTATGAATTATTGTTATGGTACATTCAGTAAATGTGTGAGTGAGATTTTATAACTTTTGAACCAGTGCATGGAACTGAAATCTGAGGGCGCCGTTGAACACACAGAGCCAGTATTCGTTTAAGAAGACTTTCACCTTGACAACAGTTGGTCAAGAATGGAATTTTGTTTTTACGGTTTTTAAGAATAAAAATTATATAAAATAAGTGTGTAACATATTTTTATTTGGTGGTTAAACCTCCAAGAGGAGGTTAGATGTGGGGGCCACCACAACATAACCTCCCTTGAGAAGTTATGGTGGTGGGTCCCACCCGAGGTCTAAACAACAGTTATCAATTATAGAGGTGGGGATCAAACCGGCATTAAACCCCCTTGAAATCTACATAAGTGGGGGGGGGGACTCTTGGACTTCCCACATAAATGTGCCAGTCCATTCATATTAATTAATGGAACATTAATTAATTTTTTTTTGGAATATTTTGAATATTTTTTCCAATAATTAAATAATGGGTTAGCTTAACCCATTATGTTTTGTTGGCGTTTTCTTTTTGTAGAGCATTGGGAGAGGGGTTGGAAGTGCTTGTAGGAACTAATTATCCCATCAAAGAATGCCTCTTCTACCAAATAAGAATGATCATCAACCGGGGAAAGTAAGGGATGAACGATCCTTGAAGAACAACGACGATGTCGTCCTCGACTTATTCATCTTATTTCTGACTTCAACGGAACAACATCCACCTATCGACAACATTGTCAATGAACAACAATACAAGGTTGGGGAATTTGAGTTTCAATTTGGTCTATTATATGTTGTTCAATCTTTGTTAAAGTTTTTCCATTTTTTTCACCATAACGTGGAGGGATCAGGGCGAACAAATACGACCCGAACCTCCCCCTTTGTTTTTCCTCACTGGTATACGACAGTGGCGGTGCAACGGAACCACCGGAAGAGTGGACCGTGGCAGAGCAACATCGGTTGACGACTAGCCCGTTGTGAAGAAACTGGTGGTGCAAGGATGTCGAGTCGCTGGAATGGCACGTCACCATCATGTCGTGCGAAAGGATGGTCTATGGCCCTTGGCCATAATGGTGTACACTGATGGCCACCAGGACTCTAGAGGGGGGCAGCGCCGCATAGAGGGGAAGAAGTCATAGCTATGCCAGGTCACGATAGAGTGGTGTGGCACCACCACTCTGTGCATAGGCGATGAGGTCACGGCCTGGGCGGGCCGCGATGGAGGAGTAGTGGCGGCCAACATTAGGTCGGCCGCTGGCAGAGCAAACTGGCTGCCCTCTCGCCGAGCTGGATATGGGGGGACCCTCCCTCGATTCATGGGACAATGAATTGGCGCCTAGCGCCAATTCTTCTTTGGAGATGGGCCCCAGAGCACTCCCCCCTACGTGGCTAGGGCGGGCCCCATAGGGCACCACCAGCCACTGGCCAATCGGTCCATGCGTGCCGCCATCCAGGCCCGGAAGGCCGCCGGGGCGGACAAAGCGCGAGTCGTGCCATTCCCTCTGGTCTGGCTGCCCCCTCCGTCTGGGTCAGACCCGCAGACCAAATCAGACCCTAGTTCCGACCCTGGGTCGGGCTGGGTCATTATAACGGGGTCGAACCAGACCTAGACCTCTTTAACCCAAAATCACCTTTTCACTCATATCATGGGATACATCTATCCGATCGACGAACCGCCTGCGGAAACAGAATGGTTGGTGCGAGACGGTTCTTTTGGAATACCCCAATAGAGTTTGGGGTAATGTTGAGATACAGTTGGGATGGATTGTACACAAATCCATCTGGGGCATCGGAAGGGAAATGATAATAACTAACAGATCGAGGGTCCGATTGACATGTCGTATGTTGTGTTGAGACCCCTATGACGTGGAATACCGCAGAGATACTTTATTGTGGCAATTCACTATATTTGGAGTATTTCCCAGTAGCTTGTGGAGAGGATCCTTCTATTGACGAGCAGGTAATGTGCGGAGACCTAGTAGCCGGCTGAGACCTGGCGACTATTTCACCGATTCGACTCAGAGTTACACGACTAGCCAAGTGGGGAGCGCCTCTATGTGACGCGGAAGACACATGGTGGGGATCGTGACTATGTTATCAGGGAAGACCCATGATACTCTATAGGAGGACTACCTCAGCAGGCTACGATGGGGAGCGCCTCTATGTGAGCGTGACCGACCCATGGTGGGGAGCGCCTCTGTATGACGAGGCAGACCCACGATTCTTGAAAGGAAGAGTATCTCAGTAGTCCATGGATAGTGTTAAGTGACACTATGTGACACAGAAATCCCAATGTACTAGATAGAGAAGGGGTATGCCACTAACTGTGGTTTCGATAATAAAAATCCTGGTTTGAGCTGAGTCAATGACTTAATGTTTTCGTCATGATTGAAATGGGTTGCTAGATAACTTCGGTATAGGTATGGGAAAATAACTATGTAATGGTAATCCATTGACTTCAAACATTATGCTTTATCCTTGTTGGATTTTGTGAGACCTTGAGGGTCTCATGCTCCATAATGAGTATTGTTATACTAACCACAGCATGGCCTATGCCCACACCTCATTGAGTTGGTTGCAGACGACAGACAATGATGACTGAGGTAGAGAGTAGCTGGACTGGATGGTACCCAGAGGATGAACACTCTGTGTTACGGTACACGGAGCGGACTGACAGACGTTGAGTGCTAAGGAGGCCATCTATACACACCCTTCAGGTAGGAAACCTGGAGGTAGACCCAGTAGCTAGTTTACTTTTATTCAGTTGTACTTTAATTTTAGTTGTACTTGTACATTCCTATAGGGATTTTATTTTTGGCCCCTTTAATTTTTAGCACTATTTTGTAAACAGATTTTTAAGTGTTTTACATCCAGCTCATACTCTGTTTTGGGTACTTCAGTTTATAAAGGCTATGCCTTCCCAGTTTAGGGATTTATGCCTTTTGTTCTAGTCGTTGTCCCCTGGCCTATGGATGGTGGGATTGGGGTAGTCACAATATGGGCCCCAGGGGTCGGGTTGTGAAAAATTGGTATCAGATGAGTCATTTCTATCGAAAAACATAGGACTATGATCATTCATTTGATTGAAGTAATAATGTTAAGGGTGTATGTGTGGTTTTCAGTTTAGTGAGTCCAGTGTGGGTGCAGGAGGCCGACGTATCAATACACCAGGACCATGACTATTGATTTCCAACTTAGTAAATGAAAACACTGATTGCATGCTTGTCTTTAAAAGTTTTCTTATGTCAGCTCTACCAGGTCATCTCACCAGGTATAATATTTTGACCGCGACGTATATGTTTCTTTCAGGATGCCTCCCCGAAGATCCCCGATAGTCGTATGCTCTGATAGCCAACCGAGCGATAAGGCCTCGGTGCAGGGCCCTTTACCGACTGAGGCACCAGCGATACCACTTCCCGTTGGGCCACCAATGCCCCCATCCCTAGTCAAAGACGATGCACACCGCTTGTGCAAGTTTTATGTGCTCCAGCGTAAGAGGCCACCTAGGTTTCGAGGAGAGACATAGCCATATGTGGATGAGGATTGTATTGAGGCTATGGTGTGAGTCTTCAGGCTAGTAGGGATAATAGAAGACTTCATGGTGATTCTTGTCTTGAGTCTCTTTCAGGAAGTAGCAGGCAGATGGTAAAGCCTGATGCTCCTAGTACAAGAAGAGGTGACACTACTTTGGGTAGACTTCGACAGCCTGTTTCAGGAAGAGTGTGTCTAAGCCACTCTCTGCGCAGTGTAGATATATTATCTACTGCATCAACAGTAGTGTAGCAGGACGGTTGTGCAGTACTCATTGTGGTTCACCGACCTCTCTCACTATTCCACAGATATGGTGCGGTACCCATTAGTCTGGGCTCAGTCCTTCGAGAAGGGTATCAGACGAGAGATCTTGGCATTAATTATCTCCCTCAGCATCCCAACACAGGATGTGGTGTTAGAGAGAGCCCTACTAGTGGAGAGTTTCTTTGCTGAACAATCACCAGCTGCGAGACCAACTACTAGTCGACATGCAGTGGAGTATTTTACAACTAGAAGTAAATAGATGACGTAGAGGTCTAAGAGGACTACAACCATGGGTGGGTGACTATAGATATCATGATTTGTTGTGCGGGGCACTCGGGGAAGTGACTTACCTACCAGGAGCAGGCAGTGGTACCCTTGCGGCGGGCAGGATCACATGGATCGTGTTTGTCTGACCAACCGTTCAGATGATTAGCAGACAGTTGAGGGACCTCCCATGAAGAGGAAAAGGTTTGATCGAGGCAGTACATAGGGCGCAGGCGGACATTTCAGAGGAGTTGATCGAGCTGCTGGTGGTGGATGACGTTACGAGGTGATACCACCACAACCACCAACAGGACCACCCCGACCACAGAGAGCATGTGGACAATGGAGAGCTCAACTTCTGGCAGTTGTTTCATATGACCATGCCACTCCAGAGATGATTCAAGGTATGATATGTGTCTAATCAACCATAGATGCAGTTCTTATAGACATAGGTTCTATTCATTCTTTCATTTCCACTACCCTCGTTCAGAGAACAATGATTATGACGGAGCCATTTTCTCAATCCTTACAGCTAGAGGCTCCTACGGGAGAAAACACGATCATTACGCACCGGTGCCGGTAGTGTGAGCTTTCAATAGGAGGCGAGAGCTTCAGCTGGGATCTCCTCATAGTGGCTTGGAGGCCTTATGACATCATCTTTGGTATGGACTGGTTATCTGCAGTCCATGCTCAGATTGACTGTATTAGGAGAAAAGTGTGGTCTGTCAGCACAGATGGGACCAGGTTTATCATCACCGGAAAGAAGGGAAACATTGCAGCAGAAAATGGAATTACTCGGAAGAGCATGCAACCAATCACAAAAATGATGCCTAGCCTTACTCTTGGATTAGTTAATGTGGAGAGTCAGACATATCCAGTATTGGTGGACCAGTATGCGTCTGTTTTCCCTGACGAGGTTCTAGGACTACCTCCTTGCAAAGAGGTGGATTTCTACATTGAACTGTAACCTTGGACGACCCCAATATCTACTCCAGCATATTGGATGGCTCCCACTGAGCTTTGTGAGCTACAATTATAGCTGGAGGACGTGCAGGGAAAAGGATTCATCCAGCCCAGTGTTTCTCCCTAGGTATCCCCAATTTTTTTCTCTAAGAACGCGGATGGGATCTTGAGGATTTGTGTCGACTACCATCGCCTGAACCAGGGGACTGTGAAGAACAAGTACCCACTCCTGAGTAATGAAGACCTCATTGATGACTTCAAGAGAGAACAGTGGTTCTCAATGATAAACCTCAGATCAGGATATCACAAGCTCAGATTTCAAGGTGAGAATGTGCAGAAGACGACCTTCATGTGTCGGTACGGGGACTACATGTTCTTGGTTATGCCATTCGGTGTAACCAATGCTCCAGCAGTTTTCATGAGTGTGATTAACATGATCTTCCAGATTTACCTATATCTTTTTTTGTGGTATTTATTGATGACAATATGATTTACTCGACCACTGAGGAGGAGCATGCCTACTATTTTCTGGTAGTACTCGACACACTCTATGAGCACTAGATTTATGGTAAACTCTCGAAGTGCCAGTTTTGGATTCGAGAGGTTCACTTATTGGGACATGTCATCTATGAGGCTGGATTTGCAGTAGATCCAGCAATGATTGAGGAGATACATTCTTGGGATCCAACCAAGAGTGTGATGACAGTATGATGTTTCCTCGGCTTGGATTGATTCTACTGTAGATTCGTTCCCGACTTCTCTTGAATTGCAGCACCACTATAAGCCTTGAAAAATAAGGGGAAACCCTTCGTGTGGTTGGAGAGATGAAAGAAAATACTTCATGAGATAAGGTAGAGGCTGACTAGTGCCCCTTCTACGAGGCTTACAGAGGAAGGTGTAGGTTACATAGTCTACTGCGATGAATCATGGACCAGAATCTGGTGTTTCCTGATGCATAAGTGATTTGTGATCATGTATGGTTCTCGACAGCTAAGACATAATGATAAGAACTACACTACCCATGACCTAGAGTTTGTAGCAGTGGCCTTTTCCATGAAGATGTGTAGGCACTGTCTGATGGGTGACTGTTTCACAGCCTAATCTATTCACAAGAGTCTCAGGTATATCTTCTCCCAGAAGGACCTGAACCTGAGACATCAACATTAGCTTTAGTTCCTCTAGGACTATGACTTCAAGATAGTATATACTCATAGTAATGGGAACATTGTTAAAGATGCAATCAGAAGAAGATCTGGTTTACAACTTCTAGGAGATGCGATAGAGCAGCTGGCTAATTTACATATTTCTTATGTGGACTGAGATGGAGAATATTTCCTTCAGTCACTTATAGTCACTCATACACTTATTCAGTGATTCAGGGAGGCATATCTTGGAGACACTGACTGTGAGACACGACGTGCTTAGAGATCCACTAGGATGGCACTTGATGGATTTTCAGAAGGTGGGGATCACGTCATACTCGTTAGAGGACGTACCTTGGTTCCAGTTGCACTTATGGAGGAATTGTTGAGGGAGTTCCACACTACCCCTCTTGTTGTACATCCCTGAGTGGGGATGATGTACTAGGACCCCCGACGATAGCACTGGTGGCCAGGTATGAATAAGGAGGTAGCAGAGTTTGTCCCTTGTTGATTCACTTGTCAGTAACTGAAGACGGATCACCAGGTACCAGCAAGATTGGTTCAGCCCATAGAGGTCCCAGAGTGGAAGTGGGATGGTATATCCATGGACATTGTGATGGGTCTTCCACATACATTCAAGAGTCACTGATCGATATTGGTGATCATTGAACGAATCACCAAGTCGGCCCACTTCCAACCGATTAGATAGCAAGGCTCAGTAGAGTGATTGGGAAGCCATTATGTACATGAGATTATGCGTTTACATGTAGTTCCTTCTTCTATTTCCTCTGGCTGTGACACACTGTTTACTTCCCGGCTCTGGAAGGGGTTTCACAAGGCTTTCAAGTCATAGCTTTTCTTGAGCACTGCCTTCCATCCTCGAATAGATGGTTAGACTACGCAGACCATTAAAACCCATGAGGACATGCTCCGAGCCTATGTCCTTGAATTTGGTCACAGTTGGGAGGATCACTTACCATTGGTCGATTTTTCCTACAACAACATCTATCACTCCACCATCGGTATGACACCTTTGGGGCCTTGTATAGTCGACCTTGCTGATTGCCACTGTGCTGGACAGACCGAGGGGAGTCAGCACTAGTGGGACCAGAAATGTTACGTGCTACCAAGGAGAAGTAGCAGATCATCCAAGAGTGGATGAAGACAACACAAAGTAGACAGAAGTCATATGCTGACAAGAAATGAAGACCGTTGGAGTTCCAGGATGGCGGCCACATCTTTCTACGGGTCTCACCTCGATGAGGTCTACGGAGATATGGCCGAGGCGGCAAGTAATCTCCGAGATTCATCGGACCATTCCTGGTCCTCAGAAGAGTTGTCAAGGGGGAATAACGCTTACCTATTCCACCTCAGTATCACCTTGAGTAGGACGTCTTCGACATATCCTAGATGAGGAGATACATGCACGACTTATCCACATCATTGACCATGGAGAGCTAGATGTCGATGATGTGGTGACTATCATGGAGGTTCCAGTGGAGATTGAGGATCCACAGGAGCGGGTCCAGCATAAATGGTCGATACCTCTGGTACACATTCACTGGCAGGACGAGAACCTCCAAGAGAGAACATGGGACCGGGAGGCTTAGATGTGTGCTCAGTACCCCATTTTTTCCCATATATCAAGTCATACCTTATGGGGACGTAAATCGTTGATGTGGGGAGAATGTAAAGACCTATAAATTATGTGAAATATTTTTTCATAAATACATTGGAATTTATGAGTCTGGGAAATTTTACGTTGCTTGATTTTGAGGCCCGGTGTGCCCAGAATATATTTCGGAAGTTTTGTTTGAGTATGTTCAGTAAATGTGCGAGCGTGATTTTATAACTTTTTAATCGGTGCTCAGAACTGAAATTCGAGGGCACCATTAAGGTCACTGTGCCACTATTTTCCTAAGTATACATTAACCTTGACGGAAGTGGGTTGAGAATAAAAGTTATTTTTTTGAGTTTTTAAGAATAAAATTTAATAAAATATGTGTGTAGCTTATTTTTATTCAGTTGTTAAAACTCCAAGATGATGTTAGAGGTGGGGTACACCACACCATAACCTCCCATGGTAGGTTATGTTGGTGGGTCCCACCAAAGGTATAAAGACCTCTTACCAATTAAATAGGTGGGAACCACACGGGCTTTAAACAACCTTAAACTCTCCATATATGGGGGGGTGATCTTGAACGTCCCTCATAAATGTTCCAATCCACTCAAATTAATTAATGGAACATTTATTAATTATTTATGAATTGGTTTGAATATTTTGGCCAAAAATTAAATAATGGGTTATCTTATCCCATTATTTTGGTGGGAATATTCATTTGGTGGAGCATCGGGAGAGGGGTTGGGAGAGCTTGGAAGAAAAAATTATCCCAATGAAGAACACCTCTTACAGCAACGAAGAATGATCTTAAATAGGGGTTAGGAAAGGGTTGAGCTGTCCATGAAGAATGCCAATGACGTCGTCCTCAAAATATTCATCTTCTTTCCAATGTCAAATGAACTACATCCACCATTATGCAACATCGTCAATGAACAACAATACGAGGTTGGAGAATTTGCGTTCTAATTTGGTCTATTCTACGTTGTTCAATCGTGGGTAATGTTTTGACATTTGATTTCACCATAACATCGAGGGATCTGGCCGCAAAAACAAGGACCAAGCATCCCCCTTTGTTTTTCCTCACTTGTTGAAGACGGCGGTGGCACAATGGCTCTTCCGGATTAGTGGACCGCAGTGGACCAACGGAGGCCGGAGACGGGCCAGCTGCGAAGAAACCGGCGGCACAAGGCCGCTGGGTCTCCAGAAGGGCACGCCTCTGTCATTATGCGTGGAAGGATATTCCACATCCCTTGGTCGTGGAGGTGTACACAGGTGGCCTCCAGGCTACCGGAGGGCCGCATCATTGTCACGCTGCGCGAAGGAGAAGAATTCATGGCCAAGATGGGCCACAGCGGAGGGGTGAGGCGCTATCGTGCCGCACAATGATGATGTGGACGCGGCCAGGGAGGGCCATGGTGGAGGATCAGGGGAGGCCGACGTCGGGTCGGCTGCAGGAAGAGCAAACCGGCTGGCCGCTCGTCCAGGCAGAGCAAACAGGCTGCCGCTCGGCTAGCCGGGCAAGTCGGGACCCCCTGGGTCCCGCGGGATACCGAACTAAGGCCTATCACCGGTTTAGCTCGGGGATGGGGTGTGTGAAACCCCCCACCATTATGCGGATAGGGTAGGCCATGTGGGTAGCCATCCATGATTCCTAGGCCGCCGGCCTGGCCATGCAGGCTGCTAGCAAGTCCCCACAGGCCGCAGGGCCGCTGGGTCGGACCCTACGTGTGTCGGACCATGCACAGGCTTGGTTGTTCTGACTGGGCCGGTCCATACCGGAACCTGTTTAACTCGAAAAACACCTTTTTTCCCATAAAATGGGATAAAGGTGTGCAATCAACGAACTCCCTAGGGAGGTAGAAATCTTGGAGAAAGAAGGTTATTTTGGAATACAAAACTGGAGTTCGGGGTAATGTTGAGATATGGTCGGGTTGGATCATACACGAATCCATCCAGGCCCTCGGAATGGAAATGCTAATAACAAACAGATCGGACGTCCGATTGACGTGCCTTCTATTGTGTTGAGACCCATAGGACATGGCAGAATTTTGAGATAATTTTTTATGGAACTTCATGAAATTTGGATCCTTTCCTTATAGCTCATGGATTGGATCCTTATAGTGATGAGTAGGTAGAGTGTGGAGACCTTGTAGCTGGCTGAGACCTGGTGACGACTTTAATGATTCGACTTGGAGTGACTCCACATGCCCAGTGGGTAGCGCCTCTATGTGACGCGGAAGACCCATGATGGGGAGATCCTCTCTGTGAGCGTAGAATACCCATGTTGGGGAGGGCCTCTACGTGCCTCGGTAGACCCATGGTAGGGAGCGCCTCTATGTGAGTGCGGCATACCCATTGTTGGGAGGGCCTCTACGTGACGTGAATGACCCACAGTACTCGATAAGAGGAGTATTCGAGCAGTCCAAGGATAGTGGGAAGTGCCTCTCTGTGACATGGAATGCCCACCTTACTCGATAGAGGAGGAGTACACCACCAGATGTGGGTTCAATAATAAAAATCATAGTTTTAGCTGAGTCGGTGACTTTAGTGTTTTCCTCATGATTGAGATGTGTTACTAGATAACATAGGTATATATATGGGTATATACCTAAGTATTGGTTATCTGTTTATTTCATACTTTTTGGTTTATCGTTGTTGGATTTTGTGACACATTGAGGGTCTCGGTGTCCCTACTGAGTATCGTTATACTGACCACCTCATGGGCTATGCCCAAAAATCGTTGTGTTGGTTGTAGAATACGGACAATGTTGACTGAGGTAGAGCATAGCTGGACTGGATGGTACATGGAGGAGAACCACATAGTGTGATAGTACACGGAGTGGACAGATGGACGTAGAGCGTAGAGGAGGCCATCTGTACATACCCTTCTAGTAGGAACCCCAGAGGACGACTCAGTAGCTGCTTTTACTTTTCTTTTGTTGTACTTACATTTCTGTTTACTTGTACTTTCCTGTTGGGCATGTATTTCCCTCCCCTTTACTTTTCATCACTCCTTTGTATATAGATTTGTTTAGTGTTTTACTTCAATCCCGTACTCTGTTGTTTTTCTTTCTGTTTATAAAGGTAATTCCTTCCCAGTTTAAGGATTTATGCCTTTGGTGCTAGTCGTTAGTCCCTGGCCTATAGAAGGCGATATTGGGGTAGTCACGATACGTGCCCTGGGGGATGCGTCATGTCATTTTTGTGAATTGTTCGTGGTTATGATGCTAAAGTTCTAGGATTTTAGATGATTTGACATGTGGAATTTAAATTTCATGGGATTAGAAAAATGAAATAGGTATCCTGGGATGGTTTACTAAGGGAATTTTATAAGGTACATAAAAGGATGGGCATTTCAATGATAGGTGGTATAGTATTACATCAAAAACATATGGAGTGATTTCCTCGAGAGAGTAGTTTAAGAATCTATGATCACTATGATATTGATGGATCCTTATAAAAGATACAAAGGGTTATATAGAGAGGTTCTTCAATATAATGTGTTAATAAATCTAATTTAATAGATATAGGTGTGATCTGAAATATTATTAGTGGTAGTGGTTTGGGTCCCATCTTTGGTCTTGGAGGGAAATTTCAGTTTTTATTTTCCCCCACCTCTTGAGGCAAGGTTTGGTATGGGACAATTGTTAGTGGTGTCAATTTGTGGTGATAAAAGTATGTTTTTATTGAGTAATAACGACCGTGAGAATTATTTTTAAGGATCATGGATTCCCTGGTGTAATTCGTAGTTATGTTCGAGATATGGTGTAATGTGTTCTGTGATTAACACCATTCATATGGTTTGTGATGCTGGTGAAATTTATAATGGTTTACTGTCTAGTTTCATTTATCATGTACTAATGGTATTTGACATATTCTAGGGTGGCTGATGTATCCTTATTCTGTTAATTAGAACAATTTATATAGCATGCATTGGAATTCCATTGGGAGGAAATGTATTTTTCAATGGATGTGTTGAATAGGCTAAACATGGATTATATATTTTGTAATGTCATTGGAGAGACTCTAATTGAATGATATTGTGTTAGAAGGATTACTATGAGTAATATTATGTCCCTAGTGTGGGTGGAATGGTGTGATATTGTATTTCTAGACATTGATGTATGTAATGGAATTTGAGATGTCGAATGATGACACATTGGATAATTGGACTTTCATGAGTGATATGGGTTTAATGATGGAATATGTTATATGATATGGATGGACTTTACCATCCCTGATAATGTAGTAGTAGAGAATTATAAACGACCTTCCCAATGATAGGGGTTGGTCTTGAGGCTTTTTACAATACAAAAATTGGTTTAATTATCAGTCAAAACATAGATGATTTCCTACACTGAGTCTTAAATAATAAGATAGATATTGTATAAATGAAAGGATATGATGATGGGTCAGATGATGGTAAAAAAACGGAATATTAAAGATATATGGTGACATGATTATCGATTTTTAACAGAGGTGTAGGGTTCATGGTGGACTTATTTGTACGTGATGTCAAAAGTTCTTATTTCACATGATTATTTAATATTCCATGATCATTTAACTAAAATAATAGAATTTATATAGGAAAAATGGTATCATTATAATGAGATTTATTTGTTAGACACATTATGGGAACCCCAGTGTATGAATACATTAGGTTTAATTTTTGGTTCAACACTAGATTTGTAGTAGATCAGTCAAGAAGGACTCAGGGGTATTTAGAGACATGATTATATTATGGTTGACCAATTTTTTTATGTCTTGTAAACATATTTTTTTTTATATTTTTATTCATGAACACAAATGTGGTATATCTGTATTATTTTTCACGACTAATGATATGTATGTTATAATCTATTAATTACACCATTTAATTTCTTAGATTATAAAATCTATAATGTTTGTGATGAATATTATTTAGTAATATTTCACTGTGTTATCATAAAAAAAAATATTTAACTATATTAATGATTATTCCCTTGATTGTAGTCATCTCAAGCATATGGGGAGGTGAACCATGGCCCATAATACATAATGAATAATACAATAAATATGGATTGTGGAATCGTATATGAACAACTAATCATAATTAAATTTTATGACTTTAACATGGTATTTTAGATTAGTGTTAATGATTTTTTTTTCGTTCTAGAAAATGATAGTTAGAGTCGGAGATAAATTTATATGTGTTAATTTGTCAATCAAAGCATGCCTGGACAGAAAAGATTTAGATATAGAGAATTTTAATTTGTGATATAATGTTTTTGGACTAGGAAATATATGATTAGTGAGGTATAATATTGCATTGATAATCAACATATATGATTCTTGTGTTTCACGGTGTGAAATATATGTTGTCTTGAGTTCCATTTAAACAATCATGCATCGTACTAGATGTGTACTTGGATATATACTTGTTCATATGGGTTGTGTCACATTACAAATATCCACACATCAATATAATAATAATAAAATCAATTTGAAACATAATAAATTATTATTTTTGAATAAAATAGACGTGTCCGATTGATTAATATTGGGGTTATCCCTTTTTTGGTTTATCAAGATTGTTTATGTAAATATTTTGAAAGGAAATGGTTTTTTTATATTTAGTGATTCTAGAAACCCATATTTGATGATGAACAAAATTTTTTAACATGTGTCTCATATAGTGGCTTAATGTATGGGTATAATTTGTATATCATTTGTTTGAAATGAATTATATTATGGAGTTAGAAATCATTAATCATTTGGATTTTTGTTTTTATGTGGGGTAATTATAAGTGGTTTTTGAAAATTGGATATAATGATTTTTTGAAATTTTATTAAAAATTTGTATTGAACCAGATCAAATTCATGGAATGTGACTTTTTTGTATGAGTAATATTTTATTTTTTTGGTGATAAATAATAGATGATACTAAATTTTTTGAAGAATAATGATTATGTTTTTTTATCTTGATTTTTTATTCATGTATTCCCTTCTCTATTTATTTGATATTTTCAAATTTATTTTAATCAAGATACACTAAAAATAGTTTCATGTTGAAAAAATAAAATTATTACTTATGTAGATAATGTTTTTATGGGGTTCTATAATGGTGAATAATATTATCTTTTTATAGGTAATAAATTTTAATTTTGTTATACTTGTGTTTTTTAGCTAGTGGGATACAATATTATTATATATAATAAGTATATAGATGCATAAAATGTTAGATTTAATTTTTCAAATAAATGAGGTATGATATTGATTTGGAATTTTGATGTTGGGGAGAACCATTAGGAATAATCACCACATTTGTGTAAATTTTAATGTAAGAGAACATCATAATCCTACAATTGGAATATATTTTTACACTTTGGATACACAAGGTTACTGATTGTTGTTTAGAACGAACATGGTTTTTATAGAAGAGTGTCTTTAGGATTGTGTTTGGTTGTGAGCATTGTGGTAATGTATAATATTTGTGATTAATAATTCAATAGATGTGGCAAACAAAAATTCGGAGTTTGTTTTTAGTTAGAATAAAATAAGGAGACTCTATTTGGTTAGTATAATTAGAGTTGTTCAATAAATCTATCCCACATGTTGGTTAAGGGTAGGTATATTGAATAATCTATTTGAATGTTATAATTGTGACACCCTGTTGATCTTGTTTTGAGTGTAATGATTTGGATGATAAATTGGGGATTCAAAAATTGAACTACACTGAGAATCAAGTTAAAATAATTGTGGATACTTTAATAGTTCATTTAAAAATCATTATATTAAGGAATCATGATTAGGTGGAGAGTCTCTGAAATTACGTTTTAGATAGTAGAGTTGGTAAATTTTTAAGGAGGACTTCTCGGGGAATATAGAACGTTCCATATAAGGGAAATTTGTTTTGTTAGCTGGAATAATTTTCAACATTAATGTATCAAGTATGATGGATGTGTTTCAGGGATTACATATGGGTTTTTTGTCCAATAATTTGGTATTAGGATTTGTTTCATAGAGTATTGTGGTAGATGTTTTCTGGGGAATTGATTGAAATAAAAGTTTGAGTTTGTGATGAAATTAAGCCATGGTACATTGTGAATTTTAATCCAAGAAGTAATGAATACATCCAATGGATGAGAAATGTAGTTGATTGGATTTTAGTACTGGTATTAAATATGGATTCACATAATCTATGGAATTATGAATGTTTAGTTATACATAATTATGCATTCATTGATTGAGGAATTATATTGGGAATCTTAAAAATATTACATCTCAATAAGAAGTATCTGTTTTTGAAATAGGTAAAATATGTTGTTTCATATTGATGATTGTTATTCAGAAAATATTTTAAGAGGGAGTGAAACTATATTTCAACTATGGGTTGCTTAACATGCAGTAATTAGGAGCATTAAGTCATTGTGGCCTGTTGCATTGAATACATAAAATGAATATGATGGGTTATTTATTGCGGGGGCTATGGTAGAAGGTCCATGACGTATCATAGCACCTATCACATGGGGGTCTTATAGGAAGAAGTAACTTTTTGATTCCCCAATGGTTGAAATATTTGTAGCCTAAATTTTTTTATCACCACACAATTACATAGGGAATCCTAAAACCATTGGAAAAGTATTTCATCATAATGTATCCTTTAGATTTGTTCCCCCAATAATTCTTCATAAGGTGGGACTGCCCATATAACTTATTTCCACACCCCTACAAGAGTTTTAGGGAGTTCCCACACACTAAAAACTAGGTGGGATTCCCCAACACATCCATATTGGGTGAGGGGTGTGATTTAAACCATGGTTTATAAGAAAATTTAAAAAGGGATCACTAATCATTTTTATATCCCAATTATATATTTTTTTGTTCCTATTATGAATCCCTTGAGAATAATATTTTCATAGTCTATGAAAGGAGGAAGGAAAGACCCCTTATCTCTCCGACTATCCTCTATTGGTATCATTTGGATTTTTTGGGTGGATTTCATCACGAAAATTCATGTTGTGATTGTTCCCACTCATCCACTACATATAATTTTTTTACATTATATTTTTTATGGTTTGGTTCTAGGAGGAGGATTAACCATATTTTGGTTAACTAATCCTAAAATATGGAAATTCCATGGATTCATGTAAGATATTTTATTTTTTAGTGATATTAAATAAATTTTTAATCATTTTCATTAAGCTATGTATCCCCAAATATTTATTTTAATTTTATTGGGGATTGTGTGTTGAATTTCCCACTAATGTAATTTTTTAATTTGGGCCTTTTATAACACTTAGGAATTATTTTTTACCTGGATTGGACCACACCCCTTCTGATGTAATGTATGAACAGATATGATATTTGTGGAGTTTTATGTCCATTATGCAAATGAGTTGTTTAAATTATAAATGATATAATTTCTAATTAAATAGATTTATTATCAATAATAATTATTTATATTTTCTCTAAACTGGATAGTGTGAACATAGAATTACTTATCAATAATCAATTGATATATTTAGTATTTACATTATTGGTTCTCTTTGAAAATTGATGGATTTGTGTATTTTTTACATTATTGTTATTAATCCATTTATGTTTCACTATTTTTTCATATCCAACACATAGTCTAGTATGGGATAATATATACATAAAAAATCATTAATTACATGACTTTATTAATAGTTTCATGGAGTGGTCATGGTTTTATGTTTTTTAGTATCCGTATTGATTGATTTTTTGGTCATTAATGTTGAATTTTAAGGGTAATCGTATTTTATATCCTAAAACATATTTTAATTATAGGCATTAAATAAATATGGAATTTCAATTATAAATGGGTAATTTGAGAAGTGGGTAAAAAATTGTTATTTCAAATCGGGTTGAGATTTTCTATATATTTTTTTATGGGATATTATACAGTGGAAAATCATGTGTAAGTGGGTTTGAATTTATTATTTTAAATTACAAATGTATAATCTTTTAATCAGTTTTTAATTGGAATATAGAGAGGATTGATTGATTTTTTACGATTTTTTACCATGTGTTAGTGATTTTATGTTTTACAATGAATTAAATTTTTTATTTAACCAATTATAACATTTCACTAGGAAGAACATATTTCATGTTAGTACAATGTTATACACAATTTATAGTGATAAATCATTCGATATCGACATATTGGTTTTGTATTAGTGGATTGAAAATATAATTTAGGATATCTGCATGGGATTTGAGATGTGTTTGAGACACAGGAGTGGGTCTTAATGGACTAACTCTATACATATGGGTGACTGATCTATTTTAATATCTAAATACAATATTTTCTATTGGTTTAGTGTGTGAATATTTTCATCCGATCAGATATTGATAGTTTTTTGTTGATAAAAATACTTATTTCATTGATTTTTTATTGAGATGGTGTTTACCAAGAAACTATGGATTTTATGGTATCCTAATGTAATTGGAGGTCTAGGATGAAAAAAAATGATGAGGTGAATTATGATATTGGTTGTAGGACCTTCCTTGAGAGAGAAGTATTCTATATGGTACATCATGTCTGCAATTACATGATTCAAAATAGATGTATTGGATATGGGTTGTGTGACCAAACTAATGTATGAATTGATGGGATGATATTTGGTGACACCATAACCAAAACCTTTATGTAGTCGTATGGGTTGACATGAAATTATGGATAACATATTTTGGTATATGATAGTATTAGCATAAATCCATACAAAAATATTTAGATATTTTTTCGGATTGAAGAGCCAGTAATCATTCTAGAATCGATCTCATTCTAGTAGGGTTTTCTTCATTGATGGCATGGTTATCACATGAAGACCTAATGTGTATGATTACATGTCAATTATGTGTTGTTATTAAATGTGACTATTTTGAATGAGTAAAAATCCACTGTTAAAATAAATTATATGAAAAAAAACCTCATCATAACAATACTCATAGTTGTTGACACATTTTCTATTTCGTATATTGTAGTTTGAATGAACAACTACTATTATACATGATAAGGGATTCAATTTAAGCGTTTAGAGCATAATTTTTTATCATAGGAAAGATATATAATACAGAGATGGAATTTTCGTTTATTTGTTAGTATTTGGTGACCAATGATTCAATTTTATGTCTTTGAGAGTTCCAATATATTCCAATTTATTTGTTTTCACCATTCAATATGAACTGAATTTCTTTATTAGATTATGTTTTTATTTTATTATAAATTTATTCCACTATGTTATGGTTTTATGCATCATATAAAATGATATGTATCAATCTATTATGGAATTTGTAGACCCTACTAGCTCATTTCAACACGTTTATAATTTCTTATAACATCTATTATATCCAAATATTATGCCAATAAATCATTTCATTTGTGCATGACACACATGAGTTATTTCAAAAGGTATTGTCTCCCAATCACTATGTTAAGCGCTAACTACAAGTTTGTAGCATCTAGCATTTGGGTAGCATTCTCAAAAGACAATTGATGACCCATTTATTGGGGTCTAATGATGATATCTGGTAAATTAAATTTAAATGATCAATAATACATGTGACATATAGAATAATAAATTTAAAAAATAATAAAATTGAAAACATTCAAGAATAATTTTTTTTAATTAATTTAATATATATGGAAAAATAATTTCTAAACAATTATATAATCATGAAGGAAAAGAAATAATAATGTGATTGTTAATAATTGGTTTCATGGGACCTTTTAAACTGTTAATTAAATTATAAAATAAAAGAAATGAAGTATTTGATATATAATGTATTAAATGAAATAACTCAGAATAATACACAATGATCAGACTAAATGGTATTACGTGATGATTGAACAATGAATTATTGGTAAATATACATTTAAATCCATATGAATAAGAAAAAAAATATAAATTTATTTGTTTTCCAAATAATCTATATTAAATATTCAAGTATGTATACATTTCCAGTGATCATTGAATCAAATTTACAAAATCACTGATAGCATTTCTTATATAATATTTATATTTTTTTCTATATAAATAAACAAATGATTGAAAATAGGTATGTCATATAAAACATTTTAATGCATTGAAAATTGAATAGTAAATATTCATGGGTTCTAATATATAATAATAAAATGATAATATACATAAGGACAAAAATTAAACAATAATTTTTTATGTCAATTGGATGAATACCCATTAAAATAATTTTTTTAAAATACCATATGACATTAAAGGAATCAAATTACCATTATTATTCACAAACTAGAGTTCAAATAGTATATTATATTTTAAAATATATTTTTATAAATAATTGAATGAACATGATATTATAGTAATTATATATAAAAATGATGAAAATTTGTAAATGTTTATCTTTATGTAACATGTAAGGTGTGACAAGAAGAAAACAATTTGACGAAATTATTAAAAAATCATATTATCAAAATTATTGAAGTAAGAATTAATAATTATTTTTAAAGGTTATTGTAAATAATAAAATTGAATATCATTGATTCATCAATATATATATATATATATATAATGAAAAGTGATACATGGAGAGGGTGTGATAATGTCCTTTTAAACCAATGATTATAGAAATTATGGATTATTAAGAAAGGTATAAATGATAGAAAAAAATATGAATAAATTTAAAAATGATTCTTATAAGGTTTATAATTCTAACATAACTCATAATTGAGATTTTAAAATGTATATAAATAACAATTGAATGTATATTTATTTTGATGGGGATCTCTAAATAATTTATTATGTTACAAAAGCATATATGTATTTACGATTATCATAATAGGGTAACTATATTCCCAAAAATTCAAAATATAAAAATTATTATAATATTTAAAAAAGAAAACATTCCTTAAATATGTGTATGTTTCTAAGTCAATGGTACTAAGAATCCCATATATCATTATCATTAAATTACCCCTCACATCAATTCCCAAATCAATTTATATGTCCCATAACCTAATGAATATAAAACAACCATTATTGCCATATTTATGAATATTATTCATATTTATTTTAGTACAATTAATCATTTATAATAATAGATCATTAATTTAATTGTTCTATGATGTTCTAGTTAACCACTTATTGTTTATTGGATTATGGTTTTAATGTTTATTTATTATAATCATAATAATTGATGGATGTTTTCCCATTATCATATAAGTATATAATGAAATTAAGTATGGAGGTTTTTCATTAATTTGTTATAATATAAAATGCATAAATAAATAATCTAGAATAATTATTTGTGAACATATGCTTCCTTGTAAAATATGATTTCTCTAATTCCACACTATATAGATAATGTTTTATCATTAAATAACATCAATATAAAAAATATTTATTAATTATATACATATATATGAAAAAAAATTAATAATTAAATGAATACTGGTTAGGAAAAAACATATCACTAAATTAAGTGTTAAAAACAAAACATAGTGAGAGTGATGAAATTCAGGGAGAATAAATAAATTGGGAAACTAAACAATTATAGTTATAATTTTATGAATATATTTTTACAAAAAATTTTAAATGTAATTTTATTTTATAATTCAATGATAGAAGTTATATAAATTGAATGAAAATAAATATATAAAAACATTTAAATCCATTCCTAAATATGTATGATTCCAAAATTGTAATGAGACTCCATCCTATTGAACTAGATATATCATAAAAATCATGGTCATAAGAACATTGAATGAATGATTTATATAATGAATTGACTAGATATTTTTCAAAATAATGATTTTAAATTTGATTAACAAGGGGTGGAGAAGGAGTGTACTTATAGTTGAATGAATTTGTTATTTTTGATTAAAATGTGTAATATTTTTAATACCTATAAATTAAGAAAAATAATTATTATAATATATTTAAAATTTACATAACTATAATATATTTAATTTATTTCATTTAAAAAAATTGAATTCTAAATGTTATAATCAGAATATTTATTTCAAATAATGTAATCAAACAATATTTTTATTAAATTATTATAAAATATAGAATTATGAAATTGATTTATCTTTTTGAAAAAGAAAATAATTATATTCAAATAACATATTTTAATCAATATATATAATTCATGGTTATAAAAATAATTCCAAAATTATCGATTCATGTGAACATCAGTATATTTTCAAAAAATTATTTTCTAAAAACTAAAATATAATATTTTAGTATTCCTCCAAAACACAAATTTTGCAAATAAAATTATGAATTTGTTTTTTTGATGCAAGGAATCCAAAAATTAAGATCCACTTTTTAAAAAAAATTATAATTATTATATTTTAGTACATAAAATTTAATATTAAAATTAATGTTTGTTATTACATGTTGAATCATACATTATAAATTATTTTAGATATACAAAAATTCTATAAAAAAAATTACCAATCGTATTATTTTATTATAATGATTACATGTACTTTATTTATTAATGGTGAATGTTCCTTTGAATAAAATTATTTATTCCAAAGGATCATATTTATATTATAAATAAAATTTTTTAATTTTAATAACTTTTTTATTTTTGACTAATCATGTTAATATTCAAATCGTGTTATTGTCTGTTTAATTTCTATATATCAAAATTATTTTTATATTTTATCATTCACATAATATTATTTTATGGGCCTCTATAATTCACTTATATAATTTTAATAAATTTTTAATGTTTTTTATTTATAAAATATTATTTATAACCATAATATTTATTGGTGACCAAGATCCATAAAATTTAAATAATATAGTAATTAAATATATTTTTTATAATCCAATAATACATTATATTATTTTATATAAAGTATTCAATCATAAATTTTATTTTTCTTCAATACATGAATTTTTTTTTCTCATGGAATACTTATTAATTTTTTAAAATAAAAAATAATTCATTGAAATATGATTTTATGAGTAATCATCTATGAAATATAGAGAATAACAATTGAAATTTCTATTTGTTAATTTTTTATTTACATTACCAATAAAAATGAATTTTATTTAATATCTATACATGAAATTTATGGTGTAAATGTATAAAAATATTTTAATAATTTATTGGATTTTAAAGGTGAGGTTTTGAGAAATTATTAAAAAAACAACATTTTAGTATATTTAAAGAGGGAGAAAATATCTTGAGTCTGATGGAGGTGTTTTCAATAGAGGGACTTGGTAAATATTATATATCATCATGATATTTTTGATATAAATGTGATTTTGGTAAATTTTTTAATCTCCATGTGAAATCGTGTAAAATGATATATTTTCTATTAAAAAATATACTAACTATAATGTGATGAACATGAATGATAAATATGTTTGGATTTAATAGAGGTACTTTGATTATTGGTTTTTTCACAAAGAGAAGAGGTATTATTTATAGATATATTGTACTGTTTTTATTATCATAGAATTGATGGATTATTGTTATACAATAACAATATTTTTGGTAGAAATAAATCATTTATAGTTATGATGTTAGTTCATCTCCTTGTATTGATGAATTATTGAAAAATGAGATATATGAAATTATTATATAGATTTTCACATGAAACTATAGAAATTTTGATGGATTTGAAAAAGGAAGATCCATATATTATGAATTGTGAATTATTATTATCATTAGATTAGTCGAATATCTCATTTTTTGAACCCCGAAAAAAATGCACATTAATTAAACATATTCTATCATGATTAGTTTATTAAATATTTATTGGATAAAATAAAAGAGTCTAATAATTATTACTTCAAATTTAATCAATGTTTCTTCATTATATAAAAATAACACTAAATTGTTTTTTGTAGTTGTTCATGATTATATTTTTCCCCTAAAACAACATTATTTTGTAGGGTAATATTGTAAGAATTTTTTTTTAAAATAAGTTAAATGAAAAAAGAAAACATAAAATATGTATTATTCCATAATTTGATAGATAACTCATGAATGAATAGTCTTTTACAATGTTGTATTAACTGATGGTCAATTGAACAGTGTAATTCATTCAATTTTTTTATTCCATAGCCTTTCTTTGTATATTATTTTATGGTATATTATATTATATATGAAAATATTAATATTTTAATTTTATTATGGACATGAAATTTAAGATACGATTTTATATCATTTAGTGATATTCATAGATTTTTTTCTTTTTATTATAAAATTATAATATATATAAATATTTTAAGGTTTTAAAAATATCTCCATATAATTCAAGGTCATTTAATTATCAATTTCATTTATAATATATATGATATACATGGAACATGGTATAATAATTTTCCAAAAAAATATATTTATATTTCTAAGATAATTAAAATATGTAGAGATTGTTGAAGAAATGATATTTATTGTGATACTAAAAATTACTATAATGAGAGAGTTCAAAAGTACATTGAATGAGGTGAACATGTTATAAGTTACTTTTTTGTCACATGAATATTTGAGTAATAGGGGAAAAAAATATAATTTATAAAATGTTTATGGAAATAGAGTAGTTGTGTTATATGAGTGATTTATAGATAATATCATTTTAGTAAAATATGAATAACATGGATTTATTACTAATATATAAATGGAAAATAAAAAATCGGCCACGTTGTATTATTCATGGAGATATTGAATTTCACATGATAAAGGAATATAATTTAAGGGAGATAAAATACTACCATGAAATGTTTTATAATAACTATTATTCTAATTTTTCACTTAAATAGATTTCTTCCAATTTTTTAATCTCACGATACATATGTGTGTGGATATAAAATAACGAGTAACCCATTATTGGTAGTGTAAAATACTAAACCACATTAGGGGTGAAGATCTATTTATATTTTTTTGAATGTTCAGTTTTTTGGATTTTTTTGTGTTATGGGGGTCAATAGTAACCACTATATGGTTTCTAGTGGATTTGGTAGGTTTTTTATTTGAGATTGAATAAAACATTACCCATTCATGCATTGAGATATAGTGTCACAACTAGAAATGGGTTGGAAATAGTTGTAATGGCTGCCCATGACACCATAAATTACAAAATGATAATATATTTTTAATGGATACAAAGTTAAATACGAAAATTAATAATTTAAAACATATTCTGATATCAAAAATGAGTAACATTAAAGGTTATTCTCTAATGAATAGATGGTGCCTCCCCTCTTCAGGTTTTGGGTTCCAAGTCAAGGAACTACCTTAATTCATTTAGGATGTGGGTATTATTTGTTGCTGGATGATTCCTTCTATATGTCAAAGTGAATACATTACATCTTCATTTATTTCCATTATTTATTAAATGTGTTTCCCATTAATGGTTATTCTGACATATTATTTTCCTTCTTATTCTCTTCTTATATATCAATCACTTGAGAATGGTACAATTTCTATTTTTTGACATATAGACATCTATAGTAAAATGTATTTGGGTTCATATAATTCGACTAATTTATATGTGTGATATGAAATACATGGTAAGTGTGTATGAGTTTCCTTGTTCAAGATTGATTGGTTTTGTAATATAATTACTTTATGTTTTTTAAATAGATATTGGGGAGTAGAATTATGTGTGAAATTATATGATTTAGTCTACAGTTTGGAAAACATTCATAATATGGTTTTTTGGATATTTATTCATGATAATTGTAGTTATGGATATAAATTTATGTTATATGTGGATGAGTTGGTTCCATAAAAATGTGTTCTTTATAGCATGTGTGATTATAGTGGTTGTTAATCATTGAATGTGGGGTGAAACAGATCACTAAGATGAGGCATAATGTGATGACCATTTTTGTTATTGGGTGAGGTGGTCCATTAGTTGGGATGGTCGATCACAATTGTTGTGTACAATGATTGATGGTTATTTAATTTAACCATGGATTGATTACAGTGTCGTTTGGCTTGTGTGAAAAAAGTACATGGTAATGTTATGTGGTGTTTAATAATAATTTTTCAGGGAAGCCTACATATAATAAGCATCATAGGAGATAACATTGAGCATCGTTATTGAGAATGTGGACGTAATTGAAGGAAACATTTGAATGTGTGTGATACCATTATATGGGTGTTGAGTATAATTTCATTATTTTAGAAAATGGGGTTGGTCTATGAAAGCATAGTAAAAAACATTCCAAGAGATGACAGGTTAATAAGTAAATAGTAGATGACTGAATATATAATTGAGGGGATGGTGACATTCTATATTGATTTTCCTTATGGGAGTTGGGTTGATTCTATGTGTACATTTAATATTGTGAAAAAAATATTGTGTGGTATGTTGTGATGGTTGATAGGTGATGTTTCTTGCTATGAAATATTTTTAAAGATAAATGGTACATGAAATTTGAAAAATAAGGGATGCGTCATTCAACAAAGTTGATGAGGAAGGTATATTCTCTCTTATTGAAGTTTATTACAATTGGAGTAGTTTATATGGAATTTTTTTTTGTATTTATTTATTTTTATCATAAAATGATATAATTATCAATGTAATATTGGGATACCAATGGTGTTATTCTACTATGATTTTAGTCAAATCCTATAAGAACTTTCTTGAATTCAGGACTATTTTATTATTTTTAGCACATGATAGGGATCATGATTGATAACTAGAACATAATGAATAGGGATCTATGGATGGTTCATGATACTGATGGAATGGTTTTTTGTAAGATGGATAGAATGTTTCCTCAGTTACTTACATGTAATATTGTGGTTTTTTGATGGGAATATATAATCATCCCTAACGAAATCCTATTTACTCATGCATGATTGACAAGGAATATTGATATTATGTAATATTCCGAGATGGTGCCATTTTCTCTATGTACTACAATCATTTTTATTGACTTAATTGTTTATGATTTATTTTTTCTAATATTTTGTATTTTATTCATCCTTAGTGTCAAAATTGTTGTTTTCATGTTTATAATAATTATTATAATTTTTATCATTATTGGATGTTATATATCTCACAAATCAGCAAATATACCCTCACAAGTAGGTTGTAGCCTTTACCATATGTGGAGGCATGCCAATGGTCCAAAAAAACAATGATAAAATCATTGCTTAGAGGGAAATTGGGTGGGGACATTATAAACGGGAATCATACCAATATAGTTGTTCATGAAATATTATATGATACAATGTATCATAAATGGGATTGGTAATAACATCTTAGTATCAAATGATGTTGGTTACAATTTGGTATGTTAGTCTAGTAGGATATTGTAGAGACCCGTATCCTGACGTACATGAACATTACATTACTTTTGCGGAATACTTAATACATAACAAAAACACACACACAAGGATCGTAATAGTTTAGTGTCTTTGGAAACTCGGAACGTAATCTTCTAATCCTGGTGAAAGATCTTCAACATCTCCCATAAAGATCTTCCTTTTTTTTACCTAAAACCTTTCTTTATATCCTGGGGAAAAGAAAACATAAAAGGGTGAGCTCAAATGCTCAGTAAGGGTAAACAAAAGAAAAATCAATTACATCATATTCATAAGAACATAACTTTTGGAAATCTTAACCTGCAAAAGAGAGCATAATTTCATAACATGGGATAAATCATAGTAGTGAAATGAAATCCTAATAATCATAACTTAAAACATGAAACTTTGTGGCATACACACATAATCATGGAAAATCATTTCTTTTTAGTCATGACTCATTGCCAAGACTATCATAGTGGACAAAGTCCCTTTCTGAATCGAGTAATCCTCGTTTCAGTCCTGTTTCACTGAACCGGTATAACCTACCATTCCAGCCATGTCTATCTCATGAGATATGAAATCTTTACCCAATGCATTGGAGGGAGATATAGGTCCCACCCATCTCTTAATGAATCCTTTCTTATGTGTGCCACAAAATCATAAATCATACATCATTGCATAACCCATGTAATAAAAATGGGATTCATAAACAACATGACATCATAAAACCATTCATATAAGATAAAGGAATTCATAAACATAATTCCATCACAACATAGTCAAATCAATGTAAAAATATGGATAGAAACAGAACCCTTTATTATCTTATATGGAAAATAATTTTGATAAAACACTTGAATTGAATTCTTGAGGAAAATATCATTTCTTCTTCAAAATCAATTTATTTTCACAAAACAACATGCAATTTTAAAAGAAAGAGATTTTATTGAAAATTGTCATGAAATCTTTTAGAGGAAGCTTCATGAAGATAAGGCTTTATAAAACAGTATAAATCTGTTCGTGCCGTATAAGTTAAAAAAAACATTCTTCGTACTTTTGTCGGAAAAGTCAAAAAGTACCTCGTATAAAAAAACGACAAATGATTCCTTTCATATCTTTTACTAAAAACTCACCGAAGGGTAAAATTGGATTTAAACAATTGTGGATGGAAATAATATTACATATTGAAGAAACATGGATGTGGATGATAAAATACACCCCAGTAAATACTTACGAATAAACAATCTCGGATAAAAATGAGATTGTGATATTTCCCTTACCTTAGGTCCGATTAGCTTTGTACGTGTCCGAAGCTCCTGTATAATGGTTTAAATAATGTTATTGACTTATTCCAGAATCATACATATTGATATGAGATCATATATGGTCATATTATTAGCTTCTTGTTAGTAATATTTCATTGTTACTTGTTACTCGGGTCTTTATAACTTTTTGTTCTTATGCGTGTTTTGTCGAATAAATTCTTATTCTTATATTTAGGTTATAGATAATTCATTTCCAGAATGGTATTAGTGTAGTATATACCATATTCATTCATTCAATTCATTTATACAATCATTATGAAATGAAGATCATGTAGAACGAGTCGCATCACATCGTGGAGACGGTATTCCGTACGTACGCACGAGTGATGATATCGTTCCTATGATCGTGGAATTGTATTGGAGTTTATATATATATTATTTCAGTATCAATATTACTTAATAATAATCATATATAGTTACTCATTACACCATTATACCCATCCTTGTAAGGTGATGGTGGAAAATAGATTACACCACGGCGTGGAGACGGTATTCCGTACGTACGCACGCGCGGTGATTTCATTTTTTCCGTAGGATGGATAGAAGGTGAATTAGGGTTGTTTCATATTTATAATAACATATCAGTATGTAAGTAATACTGATGTTATTACTTTATCATGAAACAACTAAAGAAGAAGAAGTTGAAGAAGAAAGAAATTGAAAAGATCGGTAATGGATATTACCTCTTCTTTGGAACGCCTTTTTGAATCCTCCACTTAAGGAACTAATATTGGTCTTTGGAGAAGACCAGGACCTCTAGGATTATTCTAGGGAAGTGGAGAATGGAAAATGGCAGGGGTTGGCCGAGCTTGAGTGCTCAAATTGGTGTGAGGAGGAGGGGGAGGAGGTGTCCTTTTATAGGGGAGGAGAGGGGCACCTTAGGAATATCTCAAAATATTATTTTATTATAAAGTCAAGTTCGGTTTTAATTAGCTCCAAATTGATTTATTTCGAGGCTAAGGTGGGGATGGGTCGAAATCCTCTCATCCAATAGAATTTAGACAAGTTTAGGGTATTATTGTAACCTTATCAATTAGATTTAACTCTAAGTTAAATAATTTAACTTTTACCGTGTCTTTTTGTTTTCTTTCACTATATGGTTAATAAACTTACTATAACATGCCAAACGAACCCCAAATTGTATATTATTAATACATATATCCTTATCTAAGTCATTTGGCTGATCCTTAGATTTTTAGGAATAAAATAACAATTAATAATATAATATTTGATTTAAAAACTATTTTGTGTCAATTTTGACACTATTTGATATATGATTTTTGTGAAAGTCATAACAGAATTATATGTTCGAACCAAGTTTATTAAATCAACATTAATATATCATAGTAACCTATAAAATTAGTGTAATTCATAAAAAATCTCAAATTACATTTATTTTGGTGTTTATAACATCAATTATGTCAATATTTCATTAATAAGATAATTACTGCATCATCGTTGTGTCATAAATAAATTAAATTATTTGATGTCTAAAAATTACAAATAAAATACCATCATGTAAGAAATCTTTTTAGCTTTCTAATGAATATTTACAATCGAATTTATCTTATGTATAACCCCATATTAAAAATGATTTACTTATTAAACTTTAATTTTAACTATTTTAACCCTTCTTTAAATAAATTAATAATAAATGTCCTAATCTAATCCAAGTGGGCCTAAATGGTCATATTTTATTCCTAAGTTTGTTTTTGGTCGAATTACACTTGTCCAATAGAATTAGGACATGTGTTAGGGTAATAGTAATATCATATTTACCCTTAATTACCCTATTTACTATTAACCGCGGTAAAAATAGTAAAAAGTTACTATTCACCAAAAAATTATTTTCATCTCATTGAACCACATTTTAGTCCTTGATATTAACCGTGTCTCTCGGATTTTTGAAATTCCATTCACAGAAGCGGTAAAATTAAGTTTTATGCAAAATTCAGTTTTTAACCTACCACTTAGTAGTTTCACTATTCATCAAAAATTAATGTTTTTCAGAACAATGCCAAAATTTCATTTCATATTCCGAATTCAAAAATGAAGTCTATTTTACCAAATTCATAACATAAAAGTTTAATTAATTAATCTTATAATTAAATCCCGCTGTTAAAACAAATAGCGTGTTTTTAAGAAACAATATCTATCAAAAGATTGACATTTGTTTATGTCTGGTTTAAATCTGAAATTACAACCAATGACCAACATTGTATTAAATTGTAAAAATATATTCTAAATATACTTTAAAACCACTCAAATTAATAATTTATCACTATTAATTATTTCGATTAAAAAAGTTGTTTTTAATTATAATTTAGTAATTTTCACTATTCATCAGAATATGAAAGTTATCCGAGAGGTACCAAAATTTCACCTGAGGCTAAATTCGATACTCCGAATCCAAAAATAAAGTTCATTTTGAAAAATAAGATTTACTGGATTTCAAAAAGTGGTTATTACTATTCATAACGGCTAGTTTTAATAATATTTTTATAGCATATCGTTGTTTAGTGAAACTCGGTATTGCGTACTACACACGCTATCGAGGAAGGTCGCGATTGCGTGTAATGCAAGACAAGTCAAGGATGTGTGTTGTGCAAGCTCCTTTTGGTGAAGCGTACAACACAAGACATTAATAAAATTAAAAAGAATATTTTCTTATAAAATCTTGGGCTGTTACATTCTACCCCCCTTAAAATGAATTTCGCCCTCGAAATTCGTCGGGGTTATAAATGGTTTACTATTTGAAAGTTTCTTTAATAGAAACCCACATAGTAAAAGGGAATACCAAAAATTGGCTTTAAAAACTAATGTATGAAATTTAACGATCACCCAAATAAACTAATCACTGGGTTTCCACATAGGTGAAAATATGGATATGGAAGAGAAATCTAACCATCATGTTCTGATGGAGAGTGGTAGAGAACATGGCTATGGAAAAGCCAGTAATCACAAATCCATAAATTTGTGACGATCTAAGGTACCATCTGAATCATCAGGTATAAGATCACTAGGACATCATTTTTGGTTTTCAAGATCATTTCCTTAAAGTTGAAAATTTGAATTAGAATAAATAATTACTTTATTTTGGTACAATCTCACTGTTGTTCGTGCCTTTAACAATTTCCACTTCATCGCTTAAATAAATGAAGTTGAATTTGTTATTCGTGAAGTGTTAGCAGATCATGTGATAGAATGACGGGTCATTCCATCTGTCTCAAAAGGTTAGAAAAATCTATATACATAAGTCGATCTATAGTGAGATTAATCATATATGGTTCCTAAAATGGGCTTATACTTCATATATCATACTGCTTAATATAATAACACTAGTTTCTACTAAACAGGGACTTCCTGTAGGTCAGTGGTAGGCGATAAAGGCCAGTCGCACTTCGGTTGTGGGTTCGATTCCTACAGCCTTGTCCGAAGCGATGGGCTGTCGCCCGTCCTGCAGGTTGTCCTTTTTCCAAAACTATATTACTATAACATCCCATCAATAATATCGAAAAAAAAATTTCTATCCTTAAACAATACTAACTTACGTCCAACATAATCTAGTCTAATCTTTAGGCTTATACATAATACTGTAGTCCACTCTCATAACATAGTGAAAACGATTACCAGAGATTTAACACCATCGTCGATCCCCATAAGATATGTCTTGTTGGTCACATTCTAAACATTCAAAGTCCTTAATCATGTATTCTCTTGAATACCTTAGTGAAAACATGAATGCAGTTTAAAGTTAACACTTTCCACATACCAAAATCCTCAAAATTCTATATACTCAAACCATGATATCACTTAGTCCTTATATCAATCATGAGCTCATGAATACTATCAAACATTTAATTTTCTCCTTATCCCTTCATTATGCGCTTATCATCTACATTCCAAAAATATCTGAATAACCTTTCATAGATACTGGTAACATTAATCATACACTTTCAAAACACAAGGAAAGACAACAGTGTAACAATCCATAGATTTCTCTTTATTCCAAAATTACACATGATAAACATGTAATCATTCCACTACATTCTCAAACCATTGACCGAGCTTCAAAAATTCTTTCATCTCACATATCATTTGTAGTCTCTTCATCATAATCCAAATAAATACTACCCATATGACCATACTGATTCTCTTCATGAGTCTTTCCCTTAGGGCATTTGTTTGCATAATGCCCATACATTCCACATTTAAAACACTTAACCATTTTTGATGTCGTAGCAATACCATTATCCTCATCCATGGTGTTAACCGACCCTTTTCCTTTGCACTTACTTGCTTTGTGTCCTTCTTTTCCACACCCAAAGCAACTTCCAGTTCCCTTGAAACATTCTCCTTGATGCCTCTTCCCACATGATTTACATAGGGGAAATTGAACTTTCTTTCCTCTATGATCATCATAGAACTCCATCTTTCTCTTATTAGTCGAGTCAGGAAACTTACCAAATTTTACTTTATTGATCATGTTGTGAGATTGCTGATTCGGCATAATAATGATGTTTGGACATCCAAATCCCATTTCATTTGGTTGCTCATGAAGAATATCATTCCATTGTCCATCATATCCTCCATTATTGTGAATCATCTTGTTTCCAGCCATTTTCTAAAACCCAAACAGAATAGTGTTAGATGCAAAAATCGTAATAAAGGGGGAGTAACTTAAATATCTATCATCTTTGGTTTAATCTAATATCGTTACAATAGTTTTAGAACTATATCCTATACATATACTTATCCATAGGGGCATCCCTAGACATACCTTAGAAATATCTCTAGGGATCTTACTAACGTTTTCGCGTCCTAGTTTCCAAAGGTTGACTAAACCTTTCCTCTGATACCAACTGTAGAGACCCGTATCCTGACGTACATGAACATTACATTACTTTTGCGGAATACTTAATACATAACAAAAACACACACACAAGGATCGTAATAGTTTAGTGTCTTTGGAAACTCGGAACGTAATCTTCTAATCCTGGTGAAAGATCTTCAACATCTCCCATAAAGATCTTCCTTTTTTTTACCTAAAACCTTTCTTTATATCCTGGGGAAAAGAAAACATAAAAGGGTGAGCTCAAATGCTCAGTAAGGGTAAACAAAAGAAAAATCAATTACATCATATTCATAAGAACATAACTTTTGGAAATCTTAACCTGCAAAAGAGAGCATAATTTCATAACATGGGATAAATCATAGTAGTGAAATGAAATCCTAATAATCATAACTTAAAACATGAAACTTTGTGGCATACACACATAATCATGGAAAATCATTTCTTGTTAGTCATGACTCATTGCCAAGACTATCTTAGTGGACAAAGTCCCTTTCTGAATCGAGTAATCCTCGTTTCAGTCCTGTTTCACTGAACCTGTATAACCTACCATTCCAGCCATGTCTATCTCATGAGATATGAAATCTTTACCCAATGCATTGGAGGGAGATATAGGTCCCACCCATCTCTTAATGAATCCTTTCTTATGTGTGCCACAAAATCATAAATCATACATCATTGCATAACCCATGTAATAAAAATGGGATTCTTAAACAACATGACATCATAAAACCATTCATATAAGATAAAGGAATTCATAAACATAATTCCATCACAACATAGTCAAATCAATGTAAAAATATGGATAGAAACAGAACCCTTTATTATCTTATATGGAAAATAATTTTGATAAAACACTTGAATTGAATTCTTGAGGAAAATATCCTTTCTTCTTCAAAATCAATTTCTTTTCACAAAACAACATGCAATTTTAAAAGAAAGAGATTTTATTGAAAATAGTCATGAAATCTTTTAGAGGAAGCTTCATGAAGATAAGGCTTTATAAAACAGTATAAATCTGTTCGTGCCGTATAAGTTAAAAAAAACATTCTTCGTACTTTTGTCGGAAAAGTCAAAAAGTACCTCGTATAAAAAAACGACAAATGATTCCTTTCATATCTTTTACTAAAAACTCACCGAAGGGTAAAATTGGATTTAAACAATTGTGGATGGAAATAATATTACATATTGAAGAAACATGGATGTGGATGATAAAATACACCCTAGTAAATACTTACGAATAAACAATCTCGGATAAAAATGAGATTGTGATATTTCCCTTACCTTAGGTCCGATTAGCTTTGTACGTGTCCGAAGCTCCTGTATAATGGTTTAAATAATGTTATTGACTTATTCCAGAATCATACATATTGATATGAGATCATATATGGTCATATTATTAGCTTCTTGTTAGTAATATTTCATTGTTACTTGTTACTCGGGTCTTTATAACTTTTTGTTCTTATGCGTGTTTTGTCGAATAAATTCATATTCTTATATTTAGGTTATAGATAATTCATTTCCAGAATGGTATTAGTGTAGTATATACCATATTCATTCATTCAATTCATTTATACAATCATTATTAAATGAAGATCATGTAGAATGAGTCGCATCACATCGTGGAGACGGTATTCCGTACGTACGCACGAGTGATGATATCGTTCCTATGATCGTGGAATTGTATTGGAGTTTATATATATATTATTTCAGTATCAATATTACTTAATAATAATCATATATAGTTACTCATTACACCATTATACCCATCCTTGTAAGGTGATGGTGGAAAATAGATTACACCACGGCGTGGAGACGGTATTCCGTACGTACGCACGCGCGGTGATTTCATTTTTTCCGTAGGATAGATAGAAGGTGAATTAGGGTTGTTTCATATTTATAATAACATATCAGTATGTAAGTAATACTGATGTTATTACTTTATCATGAAACAACTAAATAAGAAGAAGTTGAAGAAGAAAGAAATTGAAAAGATCGGTAATGGATATTACCTCTTCTTTGGAACGCCTTTTTGAATCCTCCACTTAAGGAACTAATATTGGTCTTTGGAGAAGACCAGGACCTCTAGGATTATTCTAGGGAAGTGGAGAATGGAAAATGGCAGGGGTTGGCCGAGCTTGAGTGCTCAAATTGGTGTGAGGAGGAGGGGGAGGAGGTGTCCTTTTATAGGGGAGGAGAGGGGCACCTTAGGAATATCTCAAAATATTATTTTATTATAAAGTCAAGTTCGGTTTTAATTAGCTCCAAATTGATTTATTTCGAGGCTAAGGTGGGGATGGGTCGAAATCCTCTCATCCAATAGAATTTAGACAAGTTTAGGGTATTATTGTAACCTTATCAATTAGATTTAACTCTAAGTTAAATAATTTAACTTTTACCGTGTCTTTTTGTTTTCTTTCACTATATGGTTAATAAACTTACTATAACATGCCAAACGAACCCCAAATTGTATATTATTAATACATATATACTTATCTAAGTCATTTGGCCGAACCATAGATTTTTAGGAATAAAATAACAATTAATAATATAATATTTGATTTAAAAACTATTTTGTGTCAATTCTGACACTATTTGATATATGATTTTTGTGAAAGTCATAACAGAATTATATGTTCGAACCAAGTTTATTAAATCAACATTAATATATCATAGTAACCTAGAAAATTAGTGTAATTCATAAAAAATCTCAAATTACATTTATTTTGGTGTTTATAACATCAATTATGTCAATATTTCATTAATAAGATAATTACTGCATCATCGTTGTGTCATAAATAAATTAAATTATTTGATGTCTAAAAATTACAAATAAAATACCATCATGTAGGAAATCTTTTTAGCTTTCTAATGAATATTTACAATCGAATTTATCTTATGTATAACCCCATATTAAAAATGATTTACTTATTAAACTTTAATTTTAACTATTTTAACCCTTCTTTAAATAAATTAATAATAAATGTCCTAATCTAATCCAAGTGGGCCTAAATGGTCATATTTTATTCCTAAGTTTGTTTTTGGTCGAATTACACTTTTCCAATAGAATTAGGACATGTGTTAGGGTAATAGTAATATCATATTTACCCTTAGTTACCCTATTTACTATTAACCGCGGTAAAAATAGTAAAAAGTTACTATTCACCAAAAAATTATTTTCATCTCATTGAACCACATTTTAGTCCTTGATATTAACCGTGTCTCTCGGATTTTTGAAATTCCATTCACAGAAGCGGTAAAATTAAGTTTTATGCAAAATTCAGTTTTTAACCTACCACTTAGTAGTTTCACTATTCATCAAAAATTAATGTTTTTCAGAACAATGCCAAAATTTCATTTCATATTCCGAATTCAAAAATGAAGTCTATTTTACCAAATTCATAACATAAAAGTTTCATTAATTAATCTTATAATTAAATCCCGCTGTTAAAACAAATAGCGTGTTTTTAAGAAACAATATCTATCAAAAGATTGACATTTGTTTATGTCTGGTTTAAATCTGAAATTACAACCAATGACCAACATTGTAATAAATTGTAAAAATATATTCTAAATATACTTTAAAACCACTCAAATTAATAATTTATCACTATTAATTATTTCGATTAAAAAAGTTGTTTTTAATTATAATTTAGTAATTTTCACTATTCATCAGAATATGAAAGTTATCCGAAAAGTACCAAAATTTCACCTGAGGCTAAATTCGATACTCCGAATCCAAAAATAAAGTTCATTTTGAAAAATAAGATTTACTGGATTTCAAAAAGTGGTTATTACTATTCATAACGGCTAGTTTTAATAATATTTTTATAGCATATCGTTGTTTAGTGAAACTCGGTATTGCGTACTACACACGCTATCGAGGAAGGTCGCGATTGCGTGTAATGCAAGACAAGTCAAGGATGTGTGTTTTGCAAGCTCCTTTTGGTGAAGCGTACAACACAAGACATTAATAAAATTAAAAAGAATATTTTCTTATAAAATCTTGGGCTGTTACAGATATCACATGTAAAGAAGTTGGTTTTTTAAAAGTTTTTTACTATTTGGGATGTCATACAGTATTTCCTAAAAATATTATAGAACATTAGATATAGTCTATGAAGAGTTTCAACAAAGCATATAAATGATCTAAATTATAGGTTTTTTGGGAAAATGTAATTTTCGTTATGGTATTCATGTATATAGGTTATATACATTAGTAAGTCATTTTTGGATATTTCATAGATTTTCCATATCATTTAGAAATTGATAATGAAGGGAGTATATATTTATAATGGTTGAATGATAGGTATCCCATGCAACATGTGATTACAAATGTGATGTAATTAAACATAGCTAGAACATTGATGTGAATATTTTTTTGATGGGAATATGATCATTCATCTATGTGATGTATATGGTGTATTACATTGATTTGGATGGGTTCAGACTGATACATACAAATAATATTTGTAAAGGGTTTGTCTAGGAAGCATAAGGGCAGTTTGATGCACTACTTGTGAATCATTTTTTATTTTTAATATTTTACAATTAAATTATTGTTTATAATGGAATTTGTTTGTCAGTATGATTAAACGTGTTTGGTCTCTATAATAAAATCTTGTCGGAAGTGCTGTGGTTCCCTAAGGGTTTTCAGGATATGATTCTCCAATGGGAAGGGGTGAGCATGTTCCTCGAATAGAGGGATTATGAAAAAAATGATAGACAATGCATGATGAATATTTTTCGATATATATGGTAGTTTATTTTAAGATTCGTTTTAAATTGTAAATATGAGTGATATTTCTACTAGTAATTAAGAACATTTACCATGGGTCATAGTGAGATAATATGTTGATGGCATGTCTGATGTGAGAGTCTTAGTCAGAATGACAACAATTTTTTAGAGAGAGATTAGGCTAATAGTGTTATAGTGGAATGTACAATCTAGGTATACATCCTTAAATAAGATATAGACTCTATGAAAGTAAATGATGGTGTGTGGAACATATATGCTAAGGGGGATAGTGCGGCATTAGTGGGGTATAATTGTATAGAAAAAATAGCGTGAGTGAATGAGGTGTACATTCATGAATAATATGTTCGAGAATCACTTCATCCATGATATTGTGATAAAATATTGGGTGCATTAGTTTATGAATTTTTAACTTGGAGATACCTTTTACGTAAAATATTCAATAATACTAAATTACATACAGCGTTTATCACCAACTATGGTTGGGGATGACATCACAATGGTGCAATGGTCCATAGATAGAATTTGAAATATCATTACCATACAAATAATTGTATTAATATTCATTTTAATATTTATTGTGGTGAATATAGTGTTGAAATATGAGTAAAAGTTAATATATGGGTTAATGGAAATCTAAATAATGGGGTAGTGATGGAGATAAGAGGGTTCCTTGAGAAGTCAAAAGCGAGGTCCAGAGGACACCTAGTATTGTAGTACAACCTGATACGTGATGATATAATAACATTGAAGATCCCCAAAAGTATTTTTTTTGAGATTGTATATGGGAGAGAATCAAGATAATTATGATTATCCATTGATGTTGTTATTGGTGTGTTTATAATGACTGAATCTGAATTGGGTTTTTTAGAGAACATCACATTAAGCTTTGATTCCTAGTTCAAAATACACTTAGGGATATGGGTTATTCTAAGGAATGATATTAAGTGATAGTGACCACGATACGGATGAAATTTTTTCATTTCATAACGATATATTAAAAAAATTAAAGTTAGTTGCTGGGTTTGAGGATACATTTATTGGGTAGATTATCGTCATGAAGTTATGTGTCATCCAAATGATATGCATTTGATAAAATTGATTCAGAGAAATATAGAGATACAATTATATTTAGTGTATTTTTATGTGGTAATGTTTTTATTTTTTACTATAAATACTACTGGTTCATGATTTTTATGAGTAAAAAGTGAATAAAAATAGTGCTTGTTGAAATGTGTGAATCAGTATTTATAAGGTAATTTTTTAGGAATCCAATTTGATGATGGAATTTTGGTGGATTCGATATTGACACATATAATTTGTGTTAATGCTGTGTGATTTGGAAATATTGATGAATGTGGATTTTATGAGAAATTTATTCTGTAACTAAGATTAATGAATGAATTATTTGTATTTTTTTTTGAATCATTGACCATTAATGGAATTCAGTATAGATTTGGATTTTGTGTGAGCAATGAGGGTGATGGAAAACATTAAGGGAATAATGAATTTGGTTTTAATGTAATGTGTAATATATGTGTTATAGTAATTAATGTTTGATATGATTTTGAACATGTGTGTTCTAGAGTGATACATTGTGTGAGGCCATAGAGAGAAGTTGAAACGAATCATGAAGAAACTACATAGGTGAATCTTATAGTGTGGAGTTCAACAAAAGCAATCGACCAACTGAGTGATGAATTAGTATAGTCATGGATGATGTGAATGAGAATGATTTACATGGAATCATATCCAAATTTAGTATATTATTGTGTGATACACTCTAGATGGATAAGTGTTATCTTATTTATAAAGTTAAATAAATTATGTATATGATATTATATGGTGGTCACGTTTATTAAACATGAACATCATTAGAAGTCAGGATCAATTTTTTTTGAAATTAGTTTTATTGAACTTTTTATGTGTTCCATGTTTTGGGAGTCATATAGAGAGTGTTTTGGGCGAATTGGAGAGTGTTGCACTTTAAATGAGAAATATATGTGGCCATTAATTCCACAACACAATGGGTCACAATGTAAAGTTGGTAATAATGGTGGGGGAGGGGTACATTTTCCTAATAAATCATATAATGAAAATATAATTCATTATATTATGTAGTCCATTAAAATTTTTTTTTACATTTTTTAATGTCTAATGATATGAACCTGGGAGACCATTTGGGAATGGAGTAGTGGGGGAATCCACTCATCGTATTTTAGTTTTCAAGGTAGGGTACTCCCTATGTTATTTATGGGTTTTGTGTCATTTAATTACATAAGGGTGAAATAATTTTGGATATCACTCTACATCCATTTTTCATTGACATTACCAAATGAATCGGGTTTTTTAATTTGTTATGCATATTTTTTTATTTGAAAGGTTTTTAATTAAATCTAGTTTTAACCATATAATATGAAATTATAGGTTAGTACACGGAATTATGTTTCTATTATCATAATTATAGTTGTTCTTATACAAATATTAATTCCTAAATTTATTATGTATTTCATGGTAAATGGTTGTGAGTGGGGTAGTATGGGAGAGACAATATGTCTACAATTCTTTTAGTTGTTCATGGGAGACACTTGATGATTGTATCACATGTAAAAGGTGTGATTCAGGTTGATATGGCAAGGAAGGAGTGAAATGGGGTTTTAGGTGTGGTATATAATTATTATTACAATTACGGGTATTTATTAATGTGTGTTTTGGATAAGCTGGTTGTACAAAGAATCCATTGGAAACAACATGTGTTTTTATGGGTTATGTTGATCATTTAACATGATTTGTCATGGTTATTTTGGTTGAGGAGGGTGACGAAAAAAAATGTCAATGTTGGGTGAAAATGTTGATTGGTCTCATTTGAGGTTAATTAGAGGAGTCTTTGTGGATTATTGTTGGTTTTTAAGAAATCATTGTCAATTAATGGTGCCTTTTGGGTTGTTTGATCATATGATAAGGACCAAGGTGAAATTATTGATCCGAAATATTATATAGAATCCCTCATAGATTTAGTGTCATAGGGGATGTTTATGACCATCAGTATGAAGATATTTATCATAATAATTGAATGAAATTAATTGAGTGTAATTCCATTAGGTGGTTCTTATGGGTCTTCACTATGTTTTTATTAATAGACAATAACTATAAAAATATTGTCATCATTGTTCCTTAGATTGTCGGACTGGTATGAAAATTGTTGTAAAATAAGTGGAGGTACAATTGACATGTTACTTTCCATGATGGGACACATTTAGTGAATTGTGTTAAAATATTGTGGTTATTTTAATTTAATTAATATTTATTGTGGAATGTGGAAATAGATTTCCTATTATATCACCTACTATGGAAATGAGGGTAATATCAAGGTTTTATTCAGTATAAAAGACCACATAATATTTTTTTTCTGCCTCTTATTATCATAGGAAGGTAATGGCTCTCTTGTAGAAACAATATACATGTGGATCTGGTTATGTGATATATTTCAATCACTGTTTATTTAAATTTTTGCATATACATATAAAAATATAGATGTATTATAGTTATATTATTTTTAGTGGAACACTAACATCATACTGACACCCACAAAATTTATTTGACATGTGTACATACATTATGTTCTTGAGTACATGAAAGAGGCCAAGATCGTGGTCTAGTGAATAATGATTAATGATGTCGAGATGGTGCATGATATTTTTTGTGTGGATTTTGGTTGATTAAATCGGTCATTCAATGATGATGATAATGTAATATTTTGGTTGTTTTTAATTTTATATTTCTAATTAGACCATGAGTACTCATTAATACTCATATATGACTATCATTACATGTAGATATGATGAGACATACATATTAATCATATTTTGTTCCTAATATAGATATTAATTATATCACATCAAATTTGATAGATTAATTACATTCATTATGATTTATTTTTTTCATCCACAATTTTATTAATATTATTATCACCTAATGGTATAATATATATAATATCCCCAAAAATACTATCCCTGGTAGTTAATAGACCATATCTACATTGATTCAAAAATAATTTTATGTAATTATACAATATAGTCACTATTCACTATGATTCATTTTATGGAGATTATACATTCCCGGAAATCACAAAATCAAATAGAATTGACTAAAATTTTCTACAGGGTGATCTCACCTTAATCAATCAAATAATGATATTCAGTTGATTTTAGAAAATCAAATCCCCACTATTTAATATTACTAGCTGAATCATTATTTTTATTGACTGTGTTGATTATCTGAGTGTCATGAGCATGTGTAGTTTTTATTAAACATGACATATTATCTTTTGTGTACCCTATAATAAATTAATGAATCAATATATGAACATGTAAAATGATATATTTTTTAGATATTCAATATATTAATATGTTAAAAATTAGAATAATAATCATGTGTTCGTGATCAATTAGTTGGGGAAAAATTAATGCGGAAATTAATTTAAATTGGTTCAAGTTAAAATACTCTAATTAAAATAAAAATCACAATACTTACAACATGTAAATTTTGTTTATAGAATGATCTATTCTAAATATTTATTATTTCTATAAAAATTATTCATAATCATCATATTAACCATTATGTTATTCTTTATTGGATTTATAATATTTAATATAATGAAACACAATATATTAATCACATTAAATATTTTATTATTATTCATATATATCACATTAAACATCACATGACGAATCCTAGATTATAAATATATAAATTTTATTTATCTATAATTTATTTTTTCTTATTTTATTTTAATAAATTAATTCCAATAAGATCATTATCACCTTATTTATTTCTTAGTAATTTACATTTTTTCAACTTAATTATATTATAAGTTTGTATTCATTAGATGAATTTTTAAAGTAATTCTAGTGTCCATATGATTGAAACAATTATTTGGATACACATTTTCATTCCAAGAAGGCTTTAATCAGAATATATATTGACTCGTATTAGTATTTTTCACCTTATTTATATATATCTTATATTTAATGAAATATATTGTTTTCATTAATATTAATGAAATTTAAGGATGTTAATATGATAACATTCTCTATTATTTCATTCTTTTTCAATACCGGGAATCATATAAAATCATATGAAAATTTGATTATGTTAAATATTTTGATAATGAATTTTTCCTATCCATGATCATACTATAAAAAATGTGTAAACTATATTGATATAATATTTTCCTTAATTTTTTTGTAGATATTTAATCTTTAACCATATCAATATATCAAAATATGGTCAACAATTCATATTAAAATATTTAAAAAATATTTCCCACTATTAATCCTTGCGTACGTGGATGTCATATAATTTACAATGACTTACCTATAGATGAAATAAATTCTATTTTTTTATCAATATCACGAATACAATATATTTTCCCTCTCTTAATTTAGTTGTTTTTAAAACCACATGATTCATGAATCTATTTATTGGGATCAATTAAATAAATTTATTAATAATTCATTCATTATTTTCTAGTTCCATTAAAAATATATTTATGAATAGAAAAACCACTTATTAGATTAAATCCATTTATTTTTAAATATTTCAAATCTACTTAAAATAACTATAATAATTAAATCATCAAAAATTTTCATTAATGAAAATAATATTAATCAAATATTAGAATTCATGGTTTATTGAAAAAAATCACTTTCACCATAAATAAGATGATAATTGATATGATATGTTCTATAAAAATCAAACTATTATTTTAGGTGATATTGTTATGAAACAAATTTAAATTTTCAAACTCATGTGTATATGGGGATTAATTGTATTATAGTTGTGAAATAATGCTCCCAAAGACACTTTTGTAAAAACAATTTTCTCACTTGACCTATTATTGAACGTGATTGAACATTCACTTTCTATAATAATGAAAAAAACATCAAACAGAAATCCCATTAATAAAATAATATATTATAATATAATTATATTTTTTTGACATATAATTTTATCCAAAAATAATTATCTAAGTTTAAAATTTTATTAATCCGATGAAATATTATAATTTAAAATACATAAATAATAATCCATACATGGACCATTAATATGTTAAATGTTTCCCTTATTAAATAAAAATTAATATATATTCCCATTGAAATATTTTCAGTATATATGAAATGATAATTTAGATATCATTATTATGATAATGTAAAAAGTGTGATTTAATTACAACAACTATAAATTGAATAAAAATTAATATTTAACCTGAGATCACTTGTAATCAAGTTTTCAAATCCAATATAATCTAATTATATTATTGATACATATAGAATGTGATCATATATGTATATGTTTTATGAATGTCTATTATATACTAATTGAAATAGAAATTCATATTTCAACATTATGGATACTATATAGGAAGTGAAAAAATAGTATTAAAACCCATCATTTGAATAATACTGTATGATATAATCAATTTCCACCCAATATTCCCACAATAAGGATCAAAACATATCATATAATTTATTCATATATTACAGATTATTTTAATTATACATATTATCTTACAGATAATTAAAATGACGATGAATATAGATTAATCACTGTCATTTAAGTCACTAGGATTGGTATATTAGAATTTTTTATTTTTTGAATTTTCTCAATACCAAAATATAGCGAATAAAAATAAAAAATTATTACAAAAAATAAGTAATAATTGGTGATGATAATTTGATAAAACAACAATAAAAATTTTTACCTCACTATCCAAGCTAAATCAATTCCATTCATGGCATCGATTGAGTAATATTAACTAAAATCAACTATAAAATATATCAAAATTCATCCACCATCTTCAAAAATAACCAAAATATAAAGAGAGACAACAATTCTATTAATATAACTTACTACCTCATACTCCAAGGTGAATAATGTGAAAATATATAGTCATAATTACTTTTTAGACATAATAATGTATAGACTACGTGATTGGCATATGTGAACCCCAATTTATAGTCATACATAGTGAAATAAATGATTCAATTTGAGTGTAACATCTAATACAATTTGAAATGAACATTTATTTTGATATATAATTATAACTCTTTTATCATATTTTTATTTATGTGTTTTATTGAATGTTTACATTTATAAACATTATCTTATATACACATCATGAAATATTAATTTATCAACCTATTAACACCATATAATATCTATGATTGTTGAAAAAATGTAATTAGATTTCCCTAAACATTAGAAAAAATGAATGAAATAAATAACCAGCGTATAAATAGATCTATAAAATGAAAATCCTAATTTTTTTCATATTATTAAGTGAAAAAATATTGAAATATACAACACAAATTAATGACTCATTTAATCTATGAAAAAATTAATAAATATTTATAGATCTACCCAAACCCCATTACAGAAGATTTTCATCTAAACAATAACAATATTTAGGTAATTTATTTTTAGCATAATTAAGAATAAATCCTGGATATTTTGTTTTATCTTGTGGTTCTTTATGCATATAAAAAATATATTAATAAAAAAATATGTATTTATAATAACATAAAATAAAATATCAATACACTATAATTACTCAATATATTCAAATACAAAATGTGATCTAAATAAATCACACTATGATCTCGACATGAAAATTATTTAGACAATATATAAATCCAAAAATTATATGCATGCATATATAAGCCCTTTTTTAATACAATTTCAGCCCATTATGTAAACAGCATGTCAATTTTTTAAACAAGAACACATACATACATGATTCCATAAAATAAATGGATCTATTTGAATGATAAAAAACATATTATTATTTCTTATAGTTGGGAAAATACCATGCTCTTATAATATTAAGTAAAATATACTTTATAATTATTGTGTTATCATGGGATAATGTTTCAAACTCATTATATAAGGGAATATATAATATATTGATTAATCTGAAATGATTCCCTTAAACAAATATTCCCAAAAATCAACATGATTAGATTAGTCTCATTATTATCCTAAAAATGTATAAAATTATGAAATTCAAATGTTTGGAACATATAAACCATAGAGAATGGGATTTAATTTTAATAGTATTCACCACATAGAATTCCATGGGTAATAATTTCTATTTTTAGAATAGATAACAATCCTTCACTATTTATATCACATGTTTTCTCTATTTTTTATATAAAACTCAATATATTTTAATAATAACTGATTATCCCAACCAGTTACACTCCTTGAGGGTCATCAATTATGAAAAAAAAGATCCATAAATAGTTTGGATTCAATCATTCTATATTTCAGGTAATATACCATACATGTCATTAGAATATAAATATTACATTAATACTGTCTCACTAAATGTATAAATAGTGTAAATTGTGTTATAACACAATTTACATTAGTGAATATCAATGTTATTAAAATTCTCAACATATATTAACAAATATAAATGAGAATACGAAAATGATTATAAACATTATATTATGAAGAATAATTCTAAATAAAGCTATGTTTTAGATGGGAGCGTGATAGAAGAAGGTTAAAACATAATTTTAAATTTTTTGGTTGGATTAATTTTGATAATAAATTAAATAGAAATAACAATGTAGTATATTTGTAATTATAATTATTAATAAGACAATATTCAATAAGATTCGTTGATTATGATGTTAGACCCAATTTAATTATTATTCATTAGTTAATTTTCACTTTTATAGTTCCCACATTTATCAGCCATATTAAAAAGAATGTGGAAAAGATCAGAATAATTTAGTTTCACAATTTCCGAAATTAATATTTATGTTAAAAAATGACATAAATGAAGGAAAAAATGAAAACATATATGATATACTAAATAAACAATAATAATAAAGGCATTGAAGAATGTCTAAAACAAAAATAATTTATTTCATAGTATTAAAATTATTTAAATAACATTTAGTCATTTATAAATCAAAATAACCCAATGAAATAAAAATATATCATATATAAAAATGGAATAAAAATTCTCCTCTATTCTAGTGGTCAACTCCTTCCCTAAATTACATTCCATCATTTTTTATCTTAATGATTTTCCAATATTATAAAATATGTTCTCCAAATATTATACAAAACATAGTCCCAATGATCTATAAGAATTTAAAATTTTGTTAATCTACCATGCCTTGTGACACTATAGTTACTTATTTTTTATTTTTTGTTGCATTATTTCTTTTTATTTTATCCAATTAGTTTCTAAAACTCCATAAATTTACATGAATTATGTATTCTATATGGGTGAATAATTGGTGACATCTAACATCTTAGGTGATTGGGGATAGACACTAAATAGGTTTGCGACATGGAGCACATTAGTTTGGGTGGAAGATGCACTATAGAGTGATATTGGTTTTGGTTTTTTATTTTCATGGTAAAAATGGATGCTTGAATGGGGTGTTCCCAATTTCATATGAAATAAATGATCTAACTATTCCATGTAATATATTTTGTTATGGAATACCTATTTTATAATTGAGGGTTTAGATATAGGTAACGGAGGTCCTTTGGATTTTGGGTTATTCCACTATGGGGTTCTTCATAATATAAGCTGGTGGATATATCAACGAATGTTTTATTTAGATTAATCCAAAATAAATCATATAGGTACTAACTATAGTTTTAATTCGTTTTAGTATGTGATACCTTGTTTTCCCCATTTTCAATTGTGTCCCCAGGTGGGATATTGTTTTATATATTATATGTATGGTGGATTGAGGTTCATTTTTATTGATCAATATTTCATGTGATTTCTATGATTCATGAATTTTTCAGATTAAGATGAGGTTTTATGATCTGAAATGAGATTTAATCTATATTTATTGTTAATGAATTTGATTCCAAAATTCATATTGACATATACAGATTTGGATTTGAGGAATCATATTAATGGATTAATGGAGGTTCCTATATATATTTGATAAGATATAATAGATTTATGAATCTATTGGGGGCCACAAATGGGTGTAATCAATGATTATTATTGATATAATCCTTTTTTATAGTAATAAGTTTAAATCAATAATAATTATAATTTTCCACCATAGGAATCAATAATAGAACCACATAGGATGTCTATTAATTCTTAGGTTTACTAGAAGATTCTATTTTGGAATGATTCATTAATATTTATTTCCTTGACAAATTTTTATACATGATACCATTTTCCCATTACTATAACTATTTTCCTTCTATTATGGAATCAAGGATTTTAATATTGATGTTCATAAAATTAAAAAATCTTTTTATAATGTTTATAAAATAATGTGGGAATGTGAAATTATAAATTGATATTTGTATGTGAGTTATAATGAATGTTTTTTATTAGAAAGAGGTGAAGGACTAGAAAAATATTTTTAGATTATTATTTTTATTTAAGATAATGAAATTGGGTTTTCCAAATAATATTGGTTATGTTTTAGGGAAATCATAATCAAGGGTGTGGAAAAAATATTTCTTTTGCGATTTTCAAACAACAAAAGTGAAAATTTTTATTTATATGTAAATAAATTTAATTCAATGTTGATATATTATAGAGATTGGTTTCACTCACACCATTATTATGATTATTTTTTGTTGAATCTATTATTTTTTCCATTTAAAAGAAATGATTTTTAGTTTTCTTGTTCGGTATGTATGGGTTATAACATGTTGGTTGGTTAGAATTAAAAACAATGCATGTGAGTCATACTAATATCATTTTTAGTTGAACTCATAGAGTTTTTTTATTTTTTCCCTTTTAATATGTGTATGTATTGACATTAATGGATATGACCTTGTTCAATTAAAAAAAATTATTGGCTATTTTTTGTAGCTTTTAATTTTCTATTAGTGAAATGTGTGTCTCATTTTTTGGTCTTTATTTATTTATTTGGTAAAGTTACAATTATTTAATTTATTATTATATAAATATATTTATATAGTAACAAAAAATTTCATTCAGGTCCCTATTGGTAGTTTCTAGTATGTTGCGTTTAGGGATACACCTTAGATGTGTCCTCGGACGCTTCGAGAGTAGGAATCTGGGGGTGGTGTAGACTAGACTATGAAGAAATAGTACCAATGCTCTGCCTTTATATTTGGTATATTTCTAGGAAGTATGGGGATAATGATTACCTTTGATCATCAAGTTTTTCTGGTGAAGAGTGTGTCATGAGCTATTTTTGTCTTTGAAAATTTATTTAGCATCCCTAGTATTGATTTTAAACATGAATATTTAATTCAATTTTATTTATTATTGATGGATGTAGAGGTGTTTTTATGATACCATGGTCCCCTATTAGTGTCTCATTGATTTTGAGGGAGTATTGATTTTCAGATGATAAATTATTGAATGATATGGGGATACCTAGTTAATCAACATGGTCTAGTAAAACATATGGATATCATATTAAATATGTATAAAACCATCATAAATCATGTTACATGGTTGGTTCGTGGATTTATAGGAAATAAGGAAAAATTCTCAGTGTAATGTCCTTTCCAAAGACACTTGTTAGGCCACCATAGTTTTCCATGTAGATTAAAATGGTTCCTAGATATTATTAGATATTAATTTAAGGATTTTTATTTCCATTTATGTTATTTACATATGATAATTTGAGAGTTCAGTTTGTACTTTAAGTTTTCATATATATGAATTAATTCATATTTAGAATCAAAAAATTAATTTTTTTGATAAACAGATTTAATTATTATTCAATAATTTGGACATAAATTGTTTTTAATAGAGGTAGTGAGTTTTTTATTGAAAAAAACATATTATTTTTAAAATTGGTTTTTAAAGGGAAATTTATTTTTTTATTTTTTATTTTGGTTTTTAAAATTTTAGTGCACTAAAGGTTTTTGATTTCAGAATTTATATTTTAATGTAATTAAATAGGTAATGGTGTTATTTTATTAACAAGAGTTTTGGATGTGTGTTGTAACAGCCCGTGATTTTATGAAAAATATTCTTTTTAATTTCATTAATGTCTTGTGTTGTACGCTACACCTAATGAAGCTTGCACAACACACATCCTTGACTTGAATTTCATTACACGCAATCATGACCTTCCTCGATAGCGTGTGTAGTACGCAATACCGAGTTTCACTAAACAACGATATGCTATTAAAATATTATTAAGACTAGCCGTTATGGATAGTAATAACCACCTTTTAAAATTTTAGAAATTTTAGCTCTCAAAATGGACTTCATTTTTGGATTCGGTGTATCAAATTTAGCATAAGGTGATATTTTGGTACTTTTCGGATAACATTCATATTCTGATGAATAGTCAAAAGTACTAAATTATAATTAAAAACAACTTTTTAAATCGAAATAATTAATAGTGATAAATTATTAATTTGAGTTTTTTTAAAGTATATTTAGAATATATTTTTACAATTTAATACAATGTTGGTCAATGGATGTAATTTCACATTTAAACCAGTCATAAACAAGTGTCAATCTTTTGATAGTTATTATCTCTTAAGAACACGCTATTTTTTTGACGACGAGAATTAATTTTTAAATTAATTAATGCAACTGATATGTTTTGAATTTGATAAAATAGACATCATTTTTGAATTCATAATATCAAATATAGCTTAGATCTAATTTTTGGTATTTTTCTGGAAACATTCATTTTTTGATGAATAGTGAAACCACTAAGTGGTAGTTAAAAATACTGAATTTTTCATAAAACATAATTTTACCGCTTCTGTGAGTGGAATTATGAAAAACCGAGAGACATGGTTAATATCAAGGACTAAAATGTGGTTCAATTAGTTGAAAATAATTTTTGGTGAATAGTAACTTTTTACTTTTTTTTAACACAGGTAAAAGTAAATAGGGTAATTAAGGGTAAAAATTATATTATTATTACCCTAAAACATGTCGTAATTCAGTTGGACAAGTGTAATTCGACCAAAAACAACCTTGGGAATAAAATATGACCATTTAGGCTCACTTGTATTAGATTAGGACATTTATTATTAATTTATTTAAAGAAGGGTTAAAATAGTTAAAATCAAAGTTTAATAAGTAAATCATTTTTAATATGGTATTATACATAATATAAATTAGACTATAAATATTCATTAGAAATATAAAAATATTTCCTATATAATGGTATTTTATTTGTATTTTTTAGACATTAAATAATTTAATTTATTTATTACACAACGATGATGCAGTAATTATCTTATTAATGAAATATTGACATAATTGATGTTATAAATACCCAAATAAATATAATTTGATACTTTTTATGAACTAAAATAATTTTCTAGGTTAATATGACATGTTAGGATTGATTTAATTAACTTTGGTCGAAGTAATCGTTCTGTTATGAGTTTCAAAAAAATCTTCTATTGAATAGTGTCAAAATTGACATAAAATAGTTTTTAAAACAAATATTATATTATTAATTGATATTTTATTCCTAAAAATCTAAGTTTGGCCAAATGACTTATATAAGGTTATATATATTAATAAAACACAACTTGGGGGGTCGATTGGATGTATATGGTATGCTTATTAACTATATAATATAAAAATACAAAGTGACATGGTAAATGTCAATCTAATTAACTAAGAGTTAAAACTAAAAGATAAGGTTACTATAATGACCTAAATTGTGTAAATTCTGTTGGATGAGAGTATATCGACTCATCCCCACCTTAGCTTCTAAATAAATCAATTTTGAGATATTTAAAACCGAACATGACTTTACAATAAAATAAACATTTTAGTTATTCCAAAGGTGCCCCTCTCCTCCCTTATAAAAGGGCACCTCCTCCCCCTCTTCCTCACACCATCTTGAGCCTTCATGCTCGGCCAAACCCTACAAATTTCTTCTCTACACTTCCCTAGAAACATCCTAGAGGTTTTGGTCTTCTTCAAATACCTATTTTAGTTCCCTAAAAGGAGGTCTCAAAGAATCACTTCAGAGAAGAGGAGGTTGAGACACGTACAAAGAATATCAGACCTAAGGTAAGAGAAATATCACAATCTCATTTTTATCCAAGATTGTTTATACTTTTGTATTTAATGGGGTGTATTTTATCATCTAAATCCATTTTTCCTCAATATGTAATATTATTTCCATCCACCTCAAATTTTTTAAATCCAATTTTACCCTTCGGTGAGTTTTTAGAAAATGATATGAAAGGAATGTTTTGTCATTTTTCATACGAGGTAGTTTTTAACTATTCTGACAAAAGTACGAGAAGAATGTTTTTTTTATCTTATACAGCATGAATGTATTTTTAAAACATTATTTACATGAAGCTTCCTTTAAAAGTTTTTAAATTTATTTTTAATAAACATCATTTAGTTTAAAATTGTATGACATGTTAAGAAAATAAATTGTTTTTGAAGCAGAAAGGATATTTTCCTCAAGAATGGAGTTCAAGTGTTTTATCAAAATTATTTTCCATCTAAGATAATAAAGGGTTATGTTTCTATCCCTATTATTACATTGATTTTATTATGTTTTGATGGAATTATATTTTTATGAATTCCTTTATCTTATATGAATTGTTTTATGATGTCATGATGTTTAAGATTCCCATTTTTTTTACATGGGTTATGCAATGATGCATGATTTATGATTTTGTGGCACACATAATAATGGTATCATTATTAGATGGGTGGGACCTATATCTCCCTCCAATGAATTGGGTAAAGGTTTTACATCTCATGAGATAGACATGTATGGAATGGTAGTTTATACCGGTTCAGTGAAACAGGACTGAAACGAGGAGTGAACTTGGTTCAGAAAGGGACTTTATCCACTAAGATAGTCTTAGCAATTAGTATTTACTAATAAGAAATGATTCTCTATGATTATGTGTGTATTGAACAACGTTTCATGTTTTATGTTATGATTATTGGGATTACATTTCACTACTATGATTTATCCCATGTTATGAAAACATGATCTCTTTTGCAGGTTACGATTTCCAAAAGACATGTTTTTATGAATATGATGTGATTGATATTTATTTTTTTACCCTTACTGAGCATTTGAGCTCAACCTTTTATGTTTTCTTTTCCCCAGGATATAAATAAAGGATTTAGGTAAGAAAAAAGGGAAGATCTTTATTGGGAGATGTTGAAGATCTTTCACCACGATTAGAAGAATTTATTCTGAGTTTCCAAAGAAACTAAACTATTACGGTCCTTGTGTGTTTGTTTTTCTTATGTATTAAGTATTTTCCAAAAGTAATATAATATTCATGTACGTCAAGTTTCGGGTCTCTACAGTTGGTATCAGAGGAAAGGTTTAGTTAACCTTTGGAAACTAGGATGCGAAAACGTTAGTGAGATCCCTAGAGATATTTCTAAGGTATGTCTAGGGATGTCTCTAAGGTTAAGTATACATATAGGTTATAGTTCAATAATTGCGCTAACGATCATATAATTTATCCTAAGATATTAGATATTGAGGGTACTCCCCCTTTACTATGTTGTTTTCCCTAGAATGATTTTTCCCCTCACACTATTCTTTTTGGGATTTAGAAAAGGGCTGGAAACAGGAAGATTCACGATAATGGAGGATATGATGGACAATGGAATGATATTCTTCATGAGAAACCAAATGAAATGGGATTTGGAAGTCCAAACATCATTATTATGCCAAATCATCAATCTCATAATATGTTCAATAAAGTAAAATTTGGTAAGTTTCCTGACTCGGCTAATAAGAGAAAGAAGGAGTTTCATGATGATCATAGAGGAAAGAAAGTTCAATTTCCCCTATGTAAATAATGTGGGAAGAGTCATAAAAGATATTGTTTCAAAGGAACTAGAAGATGCTTTGGGTGTGGAAAAGAAGGACACAAATCCAGTAAGTGCAAAGGAAAAGGTTTAGTTAACACCAGGGATGGGGATAATTGTATTGCTACGATATCAACAATGGTTAAATGTTTTAAATGTGGAATGTACGAGAATTATACATACCAATTCCCTAAGAGAAAGTCTCATGAAAAGAATTAGTATGGTCGTATGGGTAGTATTTATGTTGATGATAATGATGAGACTACAAATGATATGTGAGATGAAAGAATTGTTGAAGCTTGGTCAATGGTTTAAGAATGCAGTGGAATGATTACATGTTTATCATGTGTAATGTTGTATAAGTAATCTCATGGTACTATGGAATAAGGACACATCTAAGGATTGTTACCCTGTTGTCTTTCCTTGAGTTTTGAAAGTGTATGATTAATGTTACCAGTATCCATGAAAGGTTATTCAGATATTTTTGGAATGTAGATGATATGAGAATAATTAAGGGATAAGGAGAAAATTAAATGTTTGATAGTATTCATGAGCTCATGACTGATATAAGGAGAAGGTTATATCATGGTTTGATTATATAGAATTTTTGGATTTTTGGAATGTGGAAAGAGATAACTTTTGAAAGAATTCATGTTTTCACTAAGGTTTAATACGTATTCATTTTTCAAGAGAATACTTCATTAATGTATTCACATGATTGGAATGTGACGAACAAGATATATGGGGGATAAATGATGGTATTCACATGCTTGATTGATGACATTTCAAGTTATCGTTTTCTTTATACTATGAGCATGGACCGAAGTATTTTAGATAAGCCTAAAGATTGGAATGGATTATGTTATCCATAAGTTGTGTTTTTTAAGGATTGAACATTTTTTTGATATTATTTATGTGATGTTATAGTAATGTTGTTTTAGAAAAAAAGGACAACCTGCAGGACGGGTGATAGCCCAGCGCGTCGGACAAGGATGTGGGAATCGAACCCACAACCGAAGTGCGACTGGCCTTTATCACCTACCACTGGCCTAAAGGAATTCCCTGTTTAGTATAAACTAGTTTAATTATATTAAGAAGTATGATATATGAAGTATAAGTCCATTTTAGGAACTATATATGATTAATCTCACTATAGATGGACTTATGTATTTTTTGATAACTTTTCGAACCTTTTGATTGAGATAGATGGAAGGAGCCATCATTCTATCACATGATCTGCTAACACATCACGAATGACAATTTCAAATTCATTTCTTTAAGAGATGAAGTGGAAATTGTCCAAATAACGAAAAACGGTGAGACTATACCAAAATCACGAAAGTATTTATTCTAATTCCAATTTCATCAACTTTAGGGAAATGATCTTGAAAACCAAAAATGTTGTCATTGTTCTTTTATTTCTGATGAATCAGATAGTACCTTATATCATCACAAATTTATGGCTTTGTGATTGCTGGTTTTTCCATAGCCATGTTCTCTACCACCCTCCATCAGAACATGATGGTTAGATTTCTCTTCCATATCCATATTTTCACATATGTGGAAACCCAATGATGAGTTTATTTGGGTAACCGTTAAGTTTCATAATTTTGTTTTTAAATATTGGTTTTGGTATTCCTTTTTACGATGTTGGTTTCTATTAAAGAAACTTTCGTATAGTAAACCATTTATAACCCCGATGAATTTCGAGGGCGAAATTCATTTTAAGGGGGGTAGAATGTAACAACCCGAGATTTTATGAGAAATATTCTTTTTAATTTCATTAATGTCTTGTGTTGTACGCTACACCAAAAGGAGCTTTCATAACATACATCATCGACTTGCCTTTTATTACACGCAATCACGACCTTACTCGATAGCGTGTGTAGTACGCAATACCGAGTTTCACTAAACAACGATATGCTATTAAAATATTATTAAAATTAGCCATTATGAATAGTAATAACCACCTTTTAAAATTTTAAAAATTTTAATTCTCAAAATGGACTTTATTTTTGGATTCGGAGTATCGAATTTAGCCTAAGGTGACATTTTGGTACTTTTCGGATAACTTTCATATTCTGATGAACAATGAAAATTACTAAATTATAATTGAAAACATCTTTTTTAATTGAAATAATTAATAGTGATAAATTATTAATTTGAGTGGTTTTAATGTTTATTTAGAATATATTTTTACAATTTAATACAATGTTGGTCATTGGATGTCTTTTCATATTTAAACCAGTCATAAACAAGTGTCAATCTTTTGATAGTTATTATCTCTTAAGAACGCGCTATTTGTTTTGACGACGAGAATTAATTTTTAAATTAATTAATAAAACTGATATGTTTTGAATTTGATAAAATAGGCATCATTTTCTGAATTCATAATATAAAATATAGCTTAGATCTATTTTTTGGTATTTTTCTGGAAACTTTAATTTTTTGATGAATAGTGAAACCACTAAGCGGTAGTTAAAATACTGAATTTTTCATAAAACATAATTTTACCGCTTCTGTGAGTGAAATTTCCAAAATCTGAGAGACACAGTTAATATCAAGGACTAAAATTTGGTTCAATGAGATGAAAATAATTTTTGGTGAATAGTAACTTTTTACTTTTTTTTACCACGGTTAAATGTAAATAGGGTAATTAAAGGTAAAAATGCTATTATTATTACCCTAACACATGTCCTAATTCTATTGGACAAGTGTAATTCGACCAAAAACAACTTTAGGAATAATATATGACCATTTAGGCCCACTTGGATTAGATTAGGACATTTATTATTAATTTATTTAAAGAAGGGTCAAAATAGTTAAAATCAATATTTAATAAGTAAAGCATTTTTAATATGGGGTTATACATAAGATAAATTCGACTAAAAAATTATTAGAAAGCTAAAAATATTTCTTACATAATGGTATTTTATTTTTAATTTTTAGACATTAAATAATTTAATTTAATTATGACACAACGATGATGCAGTAATTATCTTATTAATGAAATATTGACATAATTGATGTTATAAATACCCAAATAAATATAATTTGAGACTTCTTATGAACTACACTAATTTTATAGGTTAATATGACATGTTAGGATTTATTTTATTAACTTGGGGAGAAGTAATCATTCTATTATGAGTTTCAAAAAAATCAACTATTGAATAGTGTCAAAATTGACATAAAATAGTTTTTAAAACACATATTATATTATTAATTGTTATTTTATTCCTAAAAATCTAAGGATCGGACAAATGACTTAGATAAGGTTATATATATTAATAAAACACAACTGGGGGGGGGGGGGTCACTTGGATGTATATGGTAAGTTTATTAACTATATAATATAAAAATACAAAGTGACATGGTAAATGTCAATCTAATTAACTAAGATTTAAAACTAAATGATAAGATTAATATAATGTCCTAATTTATCTAAATTCTATTGGATGAGATGATTTCGACCAATCCCCACCTTATCTTCGAAATAACTCAATTTGGAGCTATTTAAAACCGAACTTGACTTTATAATTAAATAATATTTTTAGTTATTCCAAAGGTGCCCCTCTCCTCCCTTATAAAAGGGCACCTCCTCCCCCTCTTCCTCACACCATTTTGAGCCATCAAGCTCTGCCAACCCCTGCCAATTTCTTCTCTCCACTTCTCTAGAAACATCCTAGAGGTTTTGGTCTTCTTCAAAGACATATTTTAGTGCCCTAAAAAGAGGTCTCAAAGAAGCACTTCAAAGAAGAGGAGGTTCGGACACGTACAAAGCATATCAGACCTAAGGTATGGGAAATATCACAATTTCATTTTTGTCCAAGATTGATTATACTTTGGTATTTACTGGGGTTTATTTTATAATCCACATTCATGTTTCCTCACTATGTAATATTATTTCCATCCACCTACAATTGTTTAAATCCAGTTTTACCCTTCGGCTAGTTTTTAGTAAAAGATATGAAAGGAATGTTTTTTCGTTTTTCATACGAGGTGCACTTTGACTTTTCCAAAAAAGAACGAGAAGAATTTTTTTTTAACTTATACGATATGAATGGATTATTAATGCATTATTTCCAGGAATCTTCCTTTAAAAGTTTTCAGGTTTATTTTTAATCAACTTATTTTAGTTTAAAATTGTATGACATGTTAAGAAAGGAAAATGTTTTTGAAGAAGAAAGGATATTTTCCTCAAGAATGGAGTACAAGTGTTTTATCAAAATTATTTTCCATCTAAGATAATAAATTGTTCTGTTTCTATCCCTATTATTACATTGATTTTATTATGTTGTGATGGAATTAAATTTTTATGAATTCCTTTATCTTATATGAATTGTTTTATGAGGTCATGATGTTTATGATTCCCATTTTTATTACATGGGTTATGCAATGATGCATGATTTATGATTTTGTGGTACACATAAGAATAGTATCATTATGAGATGGGTGGGACCTATATCTCCCTCCAACGCATTAGCTAAAGATTTTATATCTCATGAGATAGACATGGCTGGAATGGTAGGTTATACCGATTCAGTTCAACAGGACTGAAACGAGGAGTGAACTCGGTTCAAAAAGGGACATTGTCCACTAAGATAGTCATGGTAATGAGTATTGACTAATAAGAAATGATTCTATATTATAATGTGTGTATTCCACAAAGTTCAATGTTTTATGTTATGATTATTGGGATAACATTCCAGAACTATGATTTATCCGATGTTATGATGACATGATCTCTTTTGCAGGTTAAGATTTCCAAAAGATATGTTCTTATGAATATGATGTGATTGATATTTCTTTTGTTTACCCTTATTGAGAATTTGAGCTCACCATTTTATGTTTTCTTTTCCCTAGGATATAAAGAAAGATTTTAGGTAAGAAAAAAAGGGAAGATCTTTATTGGGAGATGTTGAAGATCTTTCCCCATGATTAGAAGATTTTATTCCGAGTTTCCAAAGACACTAAACATTTACAGTCCTTGTGTGTTTGTTTTTCTTATGTTTTAATTATTCCGTAAAAGTAATGTAATATTCATGTATGTCAAGCTTCGGGTCTCTACATGTGTTCTTGATTCGGGCGGAAATTTTTATGATATAAATTTGATAAGGGAATTTTATAAGTTAATGAAATATACATATCAAAAAATTTCAGGCAGAGAGTATAATATTTTAATTTTAGACATTTCTCTAAGAAATGAAATTTCTAAACAAAGGGATTATTTTAAATGAATGTTTACGAAAATATGGATGATGAGTATACATGAGGAATGATATTTTTTATAAGGTTTTTTTATTTAACAATTGTATATTCCTAGTAAATTATAGGATTAAATAATTTTATTATATATAATTTAGTTCTCAGAAAATGATTTATATTTGTTTCATCAGGACACACAAAATTTAAACAATGGATGATGTGGTGTTTCTATTTCATTCTTTGGTATCGTTCTCCGAGTGTATATGTTACACAGAATTAATAAATATTAGATGAAAGTCGATCTCTATTCCCTTCAGTTTTTCTAGTATTACATAAAAATGTTTTATTTAGTGTGTGATGATTTCATTTTTTAATGTAATGTAGAAGTAGTCATTATTTTCTGTTGGGATAATTTTAAATAATTGAAAAAAATATAGTGTAAGAGATTTAGTTATAGATTGTATCAGTGAATTCATAGCCATTAATTTATGGATGATAATGAATTATACATTACTGTGTAAACAATATAGATATAATGCATATTATTGGTTTTAAGATTTTCTTCAATTTCATAACATTACGGGGTTCTTCATTTATGGATTCAATGAATTCATATGTTATAAATGTTTTGAGATTGGTTTATTTGTGTGTTGATGATGGTTTACTATTTGGTTTGTAATTTTTTAACTGAGATAATTATTTTTAATCGAGTTATTGAGCGCATGATAGACCTCACATTATTGGGTACTCTGGGGGAATATGCTCTCATATTTTATTCAAATCATACCAACTCAGTATGGTTCCCTATGTGATATATATAGTGCCCTAGAATTGAATACAAATAAAATTTCATTGTTTTAGAAAATGGGGTTGGTCTATGAAAGCATAGTAAAAAACATTCCAAGAGATGACAGGTTAATAAGTAAATAGTAGATGACTGAATAGATAATTGAGGGGATGGTGACATTCTATATTGATTTTCCTTATGGGAGTTGGGTTGATTCAATGTGTACTTTTAATATTGTGAAAAAATATTGTGTGGTATGTTGTGATGGTTGATAGGTTATGTCTCTTGCTATGAAATATTTTTAAAGATAAATGGTACATGAAATTTGAAAAATAAGGGATGTGTCATTCAACATAGTTGATGAGGAAGGTATATTCTCTCTTATTGAAGTTTAGTACAATTGGAGTAGTTTATATGGAAATTGTTTTTGTATTTATTTATTTTTATCATAAAATGATATAATTATCAATGTAATATTGGGATACCAATGGTGTTATTCTACTATGATTTTAGTCAAATCCTATAAGAACTTTCTTGAATTCAGGACTATTTTATTATTTTTAGCACATGATAGGGATCATGATTGATGACTAGAACTTAATGAATAAATATCTATGAATGGTTCATGATACTGATGGAATGGTTTTTTGTAAGATGGATAGAAGGTTTCCTCAGTTACCTACATGTAATATTTTGGTTTTTTGATGGGAATATATAATCATTCCTAACGAAATCCTATTTACTCATGCATGATTGACATGGAATGTTGATATTATGTAATATTCCGAGATGGTACCATTTTATCTAAGTACTACAATCATTTTTATTGACTTAATTATTTATGATTTATTTTTTATAATATTTTGTATTTTATTCATCCTTAGTGTCAAAATTGTTGTTTTCATGTTTATAATAATTATTATAATTTTTATCATTATTGGATGTTATATATCTCAAAAAATGAGCCAATATACCGTCACAAGTAGGTTGTAGCCATTATCATATGTGGAGGTATGCCAATGGTCCAAAAAAACTATGATAAAATCATTGTTTAGAGGATAATTGGGTGGGGACATTATAAACGGGAATCATACCAATATAGTTGTTCATGAAATATTATATGATACAATGTATCATAAATGGGATTGGAAATCACATCTTATTATCAAATGATGTTGGTTACAATTTGGTATCTTAGTCTAGTTGGATAAAATATGTAAAAAAGTTTTTTTTTAAAAGTGTTTTAATATTTGGGATGTGGTACAGTATTTCCTAAAAACATGATAGAACATTATATATAGTCTATGAAGAGTTTAAACAAAGCATATAAATGATCAAAATTATTGGTTTTTTGGGAAAATGTAATTTTTGTTATGGTATTCATGTATACAGGTGATATACATTAGTAAGTCATTTTTGGATATTTCATATATTTTTCATATCATTTAGAAATTGATAATGAAGGGAGTATATATTTATAATGGTTGAATGATAGGTATCCCATGAAACATGTGATTACAAATGTGATGTAATTAAACTTAGCTAGAACATTGATGTCAATATTTGTTTGATGGGAATATGATCATGAATATATGTGATGTATGTGATGTATTACATTGATTTGTATGGGTTCAGAATGATACAGACAAATAATATTTGTAAAGGGTGTGTCTAGGAAGCATAAGGGCAGTTTGATGCACTACTTGTGAATCATTTCTTATTTTTAATATTTGATAATTAAATTATTGTTTATAATGGAATTTTTTTCTCAGTATGATTAAAATTGTTTGGTCTCTATAATAAAATCTTGTCGGAAGTGGTGTGGTTCCCTAAGGGTTTTCAGGATATGATTCTCCAATGGGAAGGGGTGAGCATGTTCCTCGATTAGAGGGATTATGAAAAAAATGATAGACAATACATGATGAATATTTTTAGATATATATGGTAGTTTATTTTAAGATTCGTTTTAAATAGTAAATATGAGTGATATTTCTACTAGTAATTAAGAACATTTACCATGGGTCATAGTGAGATAATATGTTGATGGCATGTCTGAAGTGAGAGTCTTAGTCAGAATGACAACAATTTTTTAGAGAGCGATTAGACTAATAGTGTTATAGTGGAATGTACAATCTAGGTATCCATCCTTAAATAAGATATAGACTCTATGAAAGTAAATGATGGTGTATAGAACATATATGCTAAGGGGGATAGTGCGGCATTAGTGGGGTATAATTGTATTGAAAAAATAGCATGAGGGAATGAGGTGTACATTCATGAATAATATGTTCGAGAATCACTTCATCCATGATATTGTGAGAAAATATTGGGTGCATTAGTTTATGAATTTTTAGCTTGGAGATACCTTTTACGTAAAAAATTCTATAATACTAAATTACATACTGCATTTATCACCAACTATGGTTGGGGATGACATCAAAATGGTGCAATGGTCCATAAATAGAATTTGAAATATCATTACCATACAAATAATTGTATTAATATTCATTTTAATATTGATTGTGGTGAATATAGTGCTGAAATATGAGTAAAAGTTAATATATGGGTTAATGGAAATATAAATAATGGGGTAGTGATGGAGATAACAGGGTTCCTTGAGAAGTCAAAAGCGAGGTCTAGAGGACACCTAGTATAGTAGTACAACCTGATACTTGATGATATAATAACATTGAAGATCCCCAAAAGTATTTTTTTTGAGATTGTATATGAGAGAGCATCAAGATAATTATTATGATCCATTTATGTTTTTATTGGTGTGTTTATAATGACTGAATCTGAATTGGGTTTTTTAGAAAACATCACATTATGCTTTGATTCCTGGTTCAAAATATACTTAGGGATATGGGTTATTCTATGGAATGATATTAAGTGATAGTGACCACGATACGGATGAAATTTTTCAATTTCATAACGATATATTAAAAAAATTAAAGGTAGTCGCTGGGTTTGAGGATACATATATTGGGTATATTATCGTCATGAAGTTATGTGTCATCCAAATGATATGCATTTGATAAAATTTATTCAGAGAAATATAGAGATAAAATTATATTTAGTGTATTTTTATGTGGTAATGTTTTTATTTTTTACTATAAATACTACTGGTTCATGATTTTTATGAGTAAAAAGTTAATAAACATAGTGCTTGTTGAAATGTTTGAATCAGTATTGATAAGGTAATTTTGTAGGAATCCAATTTGATGATGGAATTTTGGTGGATTCGATATTGACACATATAATTTGTGTTAATGCTGTGTGATTGGGAAATATTGATGAATGTGGATTTTATGAGAAATTTATTCTGTAACTAAGATTAATGAATGAATTTTTGGTAATTTTTTTGAATCATTGACCATTAATGGAATTCAGTATATATTTGGATTTTGTGTGAGCAATGAGGGTGATGAAAAACATTAAGGGAATCATGAATTTGGTTTTAATGTAATGTGTAACATATGTGTTATAGTAATTAATGTTTGATATGATTTTGAACATGTGTGTTCTAGAGTTATTCATTGTGTGAGGCCATAGAGAGAAGTTGAAAAGAATCATGAAGAAACTACATAGGTGAATCGTATAGTGTGGAGTTCAACAAAAGCAATCGACCAACTGAGTGATGAATTATTATAGTCATGGATGATGTGAATGAGAATGATTTTCTTGGAATCATATCCAAATTTAGTATATTATTGAGTGATACACTTTAGATGGATAATTTTTCTCTTATTTATAAAGTTAAATAAATTTTGTATATGATATTATATGGTGGTCACGTTTATTAAACATGAACATCATTAAATGGCAGGATCAATTTTTTTTATTGAAATTAGTTTTATTGAAATTTTTATGTGTTCCATGTTTTGGGAGTCATATGGAGAGTGCTTTGGGTGAATTGGGGAGTGTTGCACTTTAAATGAGAAATATATGTGGCCATTAATTCCACAACACAATGGGTCACAATGTAAAGTTGGTAATAATGGTGGGGGAGGGGTACATTTTCCTAATAAATCATATAATGAAAATATAATTCATTATATTATGTAGTGCATTAAATAAGTTTTTTACATTTTTTAATGTCTAATGATATGAACCTGGGAGACCATTTGGGAATGGAGTAGTGGGGGAATCCACTCACCGTATTTTTGTTTTCAAGGTAGGGTACTCCCTATGTTATTTATGGGTTTTGTGTCATTTAATTACATAAGGGTGAATTAATTTTGGATATCACTCTACATCCATTTTTCATTGACATTACAAACTGAATCGGGGTTTTTAATTTGTTATGCATATTTTTTTTATTTGAAAGGTTTTTAAATAAATCTAGTTTTAACTATTATATATTTAATTATAGGTTAGTACACGAAATTATATTTCTATTATCATAATGATAGTTGTTCTTATACACATATTAATTCATAAATTTATTATGTATTTCATGGTAAATGGTTGTGAGTGGGGTAGTATGGGAGAGACAAGATGTCAACAATTCTTTTAGTTGTTCATGGGAGACACTTGATGATTGTATCACATGTAAAAGGTGTGATTCAGGTTGATATGGCAAGGAAGGAGTGAAATGAGGTTTTAGGTGTGGTATATAATTATTAATACAATTATGGGTATTTATTAATGTGTTTTTTGGATAAGCTGGTTGTACAAAGATTCCATTGTAAACAACATGTGTTTTTATGGGTGATGTTGATCATTCAACATGATTTGTCATGGTTATTTTGGTTGAGGAGGGTGACGATAAAAAATGTCAATGTTGGGTGAAAATGTTGATTGGTCTCGTTTGAGGTTAATTAGAGGAGTCTTTGTGGATTATTGTTGGTTGTTAACAAATCATTGTCAATTAATGGTGCCTTTTGGGTTGTGTGAACATATGATAAGGACCAAGGTGAAATTATTGATCCAAAATTTTATATAGAATCCGTCATAGATTTAGTGTCATAGGGGATGTTTATGACCATCAGTATGAAGATATTTATCATAATAATTGTATGAAATTAATTGAGTGTAATTCCATTAGGTGGTTCTTATGGGTCTTCACTATGTTTTTATTAATAGACAATAACTATAAAAATATTGTCATCATTGTTCCTTAGATTGTCGGACTGCTAAGAAAATTGTTGTAAAATAAGTGGAGGTACAATGGACATGTTACTTTCTTTGATGGGACACATTTAGTGAATTGAGTTAACATATTGTGGTTATTTTAATTTAATTAATATTTGTTGTGGAATGTGGAAATGGATTTCCTATTATATCACTTACTATGGAAATGAGGGTAATATCAAGGTTTTATTCAGTATAAAAGACCACAGAATCAATTTTTCTGCCTCTTATTACCATAGGAAGGTAATGGCTCTCTTGTTGAAACAATATACACGTGGATCTAGTTATGTGATATATTTCACTCACTGATTATTTAAATTGTTGCATATACATATAAAAATATAGATCTATTATAGTTATATTATTTTTAGTGGAACACTAACATCATACGGACACCCAAAAAATTTATTTGACATGTGTACATACATTATGTTCTTGAGTACATAAAAGAGGCCAAGAACGTGGTCTAGTGAATAATGATTAATGATGTTGAGATGGTGCATGATATTTTTTGTGTGGATTTTGGTTGATTAAATCGGTCATTCAATGATGATGATAATGTAATATTTTGGTTGTTTTTAATTTTATGTTTCTAATTATACCATGAGTGTTCATTAATACTCATATATGACTATCATTACATGTAGATATGATGAGACATACATATTAATCATATTTTGTTCCTAATATAGATATTAATTATATCACATCAAATTTGATAGATTAATTGCATTCATTATGTTTTATTTTTTTCTTCCACAATTTTATTAATATTATTATCACCTAATGGTATAATATCTATAATATCCCCAAAATACTATCACTGGTAGTTAATAGACCATATGTACATTGATTCAAAAATAATTTTATGTCATTATACAATATAGTCACTATTCACTATGATTCATTTTATGGAGATTATACATTCCCTGAAATCACAAAATCAAATAGAATGGAATAAAATTTTCTACAGGGTGATCTCACCTTAATCAATCAAATAAATATATTCAGTTGATTCTAGAAAATCAAATCCCCACTATTTAATATTACTAGTTGAATAATTATTTTTATTGACTGTGTTGATTATCTGAGTGTCATGAGCATGTGTAGTTTTTATTAAACATGACATATTATCTTTTGTGTACACTATAATAAATTAATGAATCAATATATGCACATGTAAAATGATATATTTTTTAGATATTCAATATATTAATATGTTAAAAATTAAAATAAAAATCATGTGTTCATGATCTATTGGTTGGGGAAAAATTAATGCGGAAATTAATTTAAATTGGTTCAAGTTAAAATACTCTAATTAAAATAAAAATCACAATACTTACAAAATGTAAATTTTTTTTATAGAATGATCTATTCTAAATATTTATTATTTCTATAAAAATTATTCATAATCATCATATTAACCATTATGTTATTCTTTATTGGATTTATAATATTTAATATAATGAAACACAATATATTAATCAGATTAAATATTTTATTATTATTCATATATATCACATTACACATCACAAGACGAATCCTAGATTATAAATATATAAATTTTATTTATCTACAATTTATTTTTTCTTATTTTATTTTAATAAATTAATTCCAATAAGATCATTATCACCTTATTTATTTCTTAGTAAAGTACATTTTTTTCAACGTAATTATATTATAAGTCGGTATTCTTCAAATGAATTTTTAAAATAATTCTAGTGTCTATATGATTGAAACAATTATTTGGATACACATTTTCAATCCAAGAAGTCTTTAATTAGAATATATATTGACTCGTATTAGTATTTTTCACCTTATTTATATATTTCTTATATTTAATGAAATATATATTTTTCATTAATATTAATGAAATTTAAGGATGTTAATATGATAACATTCCCTATTATTTCATTCTTTTTCAATACCGGGAATCATATAAAATCATTTGAAAATTTGATTACGTTAAATATTTTGATAGTGAATTTTTCATATCCATGATCATACTATAAAAAATGTGTAAACTATATTGATATAATATTTTATTTAATTTTTTGTAGATATTTAATTTTTAACCATATCAATATATCAAAATATGGTCAAAATTTCATATTTAAATATTTAAAAAATATTTCCCACTATTAATCCTTGTGTACGTGGATGTCATATAATTTACTATGACTTACCTATAGATGAAATAAATTCTATTTTTTTATCAATATCATGAATACAATATGTTTTCCCTCTCTTAATTTAGTTGTTTTTTAAACCACATGATTCATGAATCTATTTACTGGGATCAATTAAATAAATTTATTAATAATTCATTCATTATTTTCTAGTTCCATTAAAAATTTATTTATGAATAGAAAAACCACTTATTAGATTAAATCCATTTATTTTTAAATAATTAAAATCTACTTAAAATAATAATAATAATTAAATCATCAAAATTTTTCATTAATGAAAATAATATTAATCAAATATTATAATTCATGGTTTATTGAAAAAAATTACTTTCACCATAATTAAGATGATAATTGATATTATATGGTCTATAAAAATCAAACTGTTATTTTAGGTGATATTGTTATGGAACAAATTTAAATTTTCAAACACATGTGTATATGGGGATTATTTGTATTATGGTTGTGAAATAATGCTCCCAAAGACACTTTTGTAAAAACAATTTTCTCACTTGACCTATTATTGTATGTGATTGAACATTCAATTTCTATAATAATGAAAAAAACATCAAACAGAAATCCCATTAATAAAATAATATATTATAATATAATTATATTTATTTGACATATAATTTTATCCAAAAATAATTATTTAAGTTTAAAATTATATTAATCCGATGAAATATTATAATTTAAAATAAATAAATAATAATCCATACATGGACCATTAACATGTTAAAAGTTTCCCTCACTAAATAAAAGATAATATATATTCCCATTGAAATATTTTCAGTATATATGAAATGATAATTTAGACATCATTATTATGATCATGTACAAAGTGGGATTGAATTACAAAAAGTATAAATTGAATAAAAATTAATATTTAACCTGAGATCACTTGTATTCAAGTTTTCAAATCCAATATAATCTAATTATATTATTGATACATATAGAATGTGACCATATATGTATATGTTTTATGAATGTCTATTATATACTAATTGAAATAGAAATTCATATATCAACATTATGGATACTTAATTGGAAGTGAAAAAATAGTATTAAAAACCCTCATTTGAATAATACTGAAGGATATAATCAATTTACACCCAATATTCCTTCAATAAGGATCCAAACATATCATATAATTTATTCATATATTACAGATTATTTTAATTATACATATTACCTTACAGATAATTAAAATGACGATGAATGTAGATTAATCACTGTCATTTAAGTCACTAGGATTGGTATATTAGAATTTTTTATTTTGTGATGCTTCTCAATACCAAAATATAGCGAATCAAAATAAAAAATTATTACAATAAATAAGTAATAATTGGTGATGATAATTTGATAAAACAACAATAAAAAATTTACCTCACTATCCATGCTAAATAAATTCCATCCATGACATCGATTGAGTAATATCAACTAAAATCAACTGTTAAATATATCAAAATTCATACACCATCTTCAAAAATAACCAAAATATAAAGAGAGACAACAATTCTATTAATATAAATTACTACCTCATACTCCAAGGTGAATAATGTGAAAATATATAGTCATAATTACTTTTTAGACATAATAATGTATAGACTACGTGATTGGCATATGTGAACCCCAATTTATAGTCATACATAGTGAAATAAATGATTCAATTTGAGTGTAACATCTAATACAATTTGAAATGAACATTTATTTTGATATATAATTATAACCCTTTTATCATATTTTTATTTATGTGTTTTATTGAATGTTTACATTTATAAACATTATCTTATATACACATCATGAAATTTTAATTTATCAACCTATAAACACCATATAATATCTATGAATGTTGAAAAAATGTAATTAGATTTCCCTAAACATTATAAAAAATGAATGAAATAAATAACCAGCGTATAAATATATCTATAAAAAGAAAATCCTAATTTTTTCATATTATTAAGTGAATAAATATTTAAATATCCAACACAAATTAATGACTCATTTCATCGATGAAAAAATTAATAAATATTTATAGATCTAACCAAACCCCATTACAGATGATTTTCATCTAAACACTAACAATATTTAGGTAATTTATTTGTAGCATAATTAAGAATAAATCCTGGATATTTTGTTTTATCTTGTGGTTCTTTATGCATTTAAAAAATATATTAATAGAAAAATATTTATTTATAATTACATAAAATAAAATATCAATACACTATAATTACTCAATATATTCAAATACAAAATGTGATCTAAATAAATCACACTATGATCTCGACATGAAAATGATTTAGACAATATATAAATCCAAAAAATATATGCATGCACATATAATCCTTTTTTTAATACAATTGCAGCCCATTATGTAAACAGTTTGTCAATTTTTTAAACAAGAACAAATACATACATGATTCCATAAAATAAATGGATCTATTTGAATGATAAAAAACATATTATTATTTCTTATAGTTGGGAAAATCCCATGCTCTTATAATATTAAGTGAAATATACTTTATAATTATTGTGTTATCATGGGATAATGTTTCAAACTCATTATATAAAGAAATATATAATATATTGATTAATCTGAAATGATTCCCTTAAACAAATATTCCCAAATATCAACATGATTAGATTAGTCTCATTATTATCCTAAAAATCTATAAAATTATGAAATTCAAATGTTTGAAACATATAACCCATAGATAATGGGATTTAATTTTAATATTATTCACCACATAGAATTCCATGGGTAATAATTTCTATTTTTAGAAAAGATAACAAGCCTTCACTATTTATATCACATGTTTTCTCTATTTTTTATATAAAACTCAATATATTTTAAGAATAACTGATTATCCAAACCAGTTACACTCCTTGATGGTCATCAATTTTGAAAAAACAGATCCATAAATAGTTTGGATTCAATCATTCTACATTTCAGGTAATATACCATACATGTCATTAGAATATAAATATTATATTAACATTGTCTCACTAAATGTATAAATAGTGTAAATTGTGGTATAACACAATTTACATTAGTGAATATCAATGTTATTAAAATTCTCAACATATATTAATAAATATAAATGAGAATATAAAAATGATTATAAACATTATATTATAAAGAATAATTCGAAATAAAGCTATGTTTTAGATGGGATCGTGATAGAAGAAGGTTAAAACATAATTTTACATTTTTTGGTTGGATGAATTTTGTTAATAATTAAAATAGAAATAACAATGTAGTATATTTGTAATTATATTTATTAATAATACAATATTCAATAAGATTCGTTGATTATGATGTTAGACACAATTTAATTATTATTCATTAGTTAATTTTCACTTTTATAGTTCCCACATTTATCAGCCATATTAAAAAGAATTTGGAAAAGATCAGAATAATTTAGTTTCACAATTTCATAAATTAATATTTATGTAAAAAAAGAACATAAATGAAGGAAAAAATTAAAAGATATATGATATACTAAATAAACCATAATAATAAAGGCATTGAATAATGTCTAAAACAAAAATTATTTATTTCATAGTATTAAAATTATTTAAATTAAATTTAGTTATTTATAAATAAAAATAACCCAATGAAATAAAAATATATCATATATAAAAATGGAATAGAAATTCTTCTCTAGTCTAGTGGTCAACTCCTTCCCTAAATTACATTCCATAATTTTTTATCTTCATGATTTTCCAATATTATAAAATATGTTCTCCAAATATTATACAAAACATAGTCCCAATGATCTATATGAATTTAAAATTTTGTTGATCTACCTTGCCTTGTGACACTATAGTTATTTATTTTTTATTTTTTGTTGCATTATTTCTTATTATTTTATCAAATTAGTTTCTAAAACTCCATAAATTTACATGAATTATGTATTCTATATGGGTAAATAATTGGTGACATCTAACATCTTAGGTGATTGGGGATAGACACTAAATAGGTTTGCGACATGGAGGACATTAGTTTGGGTGGAAGATGCACTATGGAGTGATATTGGTTTTGGTTTTTTATTTTCATGGTAAAAATGGATGCTTGGATGGGGTGTTCCCAATTTCATATGAAATAAATGATCTAACTATTCCATGTAATAGTTTTTTGTAATGGAATACCTATTTTATAATTGAGGGTTTAGATATAGGGAACATAGGTCCTTTGGATTTTGGGTTATTCTACTATGGGGTTCTTCATAATATAATCTGGTGGATATATCTACGAATGTTTTATTTAGATTAATCCAAAATACATCATAGAGGTACTAACTATAGTTTTAATTCGTGTTATTATGTGATACCTTGTATTCCCCGTTTTCAATTGTGTCCCCAGGTGGGATATTTTTTTATAGATTTTATGGATGGTGGATTGAGGTTCATTTTTATTGATCAATATTTCATGTGATTTATATTATTCATGAATGTTTCCATTTCATATGAGGTTTTATGATCTGAAATGAGATTTAATATATATTTATTATTAATGAATGTGATTCCAAAATTCATATTGACATATACAGATTTGGATTTGAGGAATCATATTAATGGATTAACGGAGGTTCCTATATATTATTGATAAGATAGAATAGATTTATGAAGCTATTATGGGCCACAAATGGGTGTTATCAATGATTATTATTGATATAGTCCTTTTTTATAGTAATAAGTGTAAATAAATAAGAATTATAATTTTCCATCATAGGAATCAATAATAGAACCACATAGGATGTCTATTAATTCTTAGTTTTACTAGAAGATTCTATTTTGGAAAGATTCATTATTATTTATTTCCTTCACAAATTTTTATACATGATACCATTTTCCCATTACTATAACTATTTTACTTCTATTAAGGAATAAAGGATTTTAATATTGATGTTCATAAAATTAAAAAATCTTTTTATAATGTTTATAAAATAATGTGGGAATGTGAAATTATAAATTGATATTTGTATGTGAGTTATAATGAATGTTTATTATAATAAAGAGGTGACGGAGTAGAAAAATATTTTTAGATTATTATTTCTATTTAAGATAATGAAATTGGGTTTTCCAAATAATGCTGGTTATGTTTTAGGGAAATCATAATCAAGGGTGTGAAAATAATATTTCTTTTGCAATTTTCAAACAACAAAAGTGAAATTTTTTATTTATATGTAAATAAATTTAATTCAATGTTGATATATTATTGAGATTGGTTTCACTCACACCATTATTATGATTATTTTTTGTTGAATCTATTATTTTTTCCATTTAAAAGAAATTATTTTTAGTTTTATTGTTCGGTATGTATGGGTTATAACATGTTGGTTGGTTAGAATTAAAAACAATGCATGTGAGTCATACTAATATCATTTTTAGTTGAACTAATAGAGTTTTTTTATTTTTTCCCTTTTAATATGTGTATGTATTAACAATAATGGATATGACTTTGTTTAATTAAAAAAAATTATTGGCTATTTTTTGTAGCTTTTAATTTAAGATTTGTGAAATGTGTGTCTCATTTTTTGGTCATTATTTATTTATTTGGTAAAATTCAAATTATTTAATTTATTATTATATAAATATATGTATATAATAACAAAAAATTTCATTCAGGTCCCTATTGGTAGTTTCTAGTATGGTGCGTTTAGGGATACACCCTAGATGTGTCCTGGGACGCTTCGAGAGTAGGAATCTGGGGGTGGTGTAGACTAGACTATGAAGAAATAGTACCAATGCTCTGCCTTTATATTTGGTATATTTCTAGGATGTATGGAGATAATTATTACCTTTGATCATCTAGTTTTTCCGGTGAAGAGTGTGTCATGAGCTATTTTTGTCTTTGAAAATTTATTTAGCATCCCTAGTATTGATTTTAAACATGAATATCTAATTCAATTTTTATTATTATTGATGGATGTAGAGGTGTTTTTATGATACCATGGTCCCCTATTAGTGTCTCATTGATTTTGAGGGAGTATTGATTTTCAGATGATAAATTATTGAATTATCTGGGGATACCTAGTTAATCAACATGGTCTAGTAAAACATATGGATATCATATTAAATATGTATAAAACCATAATAAATCATGTTACATGGTTGGTTCGTGGATTTATAGGAAATAAGGAAAAAATACTCAGTGTAATGTCCTTTCCAAAGAAACTTGTTAGGCCACCATAGTTTTCCATGTAGATTAAAATGGTTCCTAGATATTATTAGATATTAATTTAAGGATTTTTATTTCAATTTATTTTATTTACATATGATAATTTGAGAGTTCAGTTTGGACTTTAAGTTTACATATATATGAATTATTTCATATTTAGAATCAAAAAATTAATTTTTTTGATAAATAGATTTAATTATTATTCAATAATTTGGACATAAATTGTTTTTAATAGAGGTAGTGAGTTATTATTGAAAAAAACATATTATTTTTAAAATTGGTTTTTAAAGGGAAATGTATTTTTCTATTTTTTATTTTGGTTTTTAAAATTTTATTACACTAAAGGTATTTGATTTCAGAATTTATATTTTAATGTAATTAAATAGGTAATGGTGTTATTTTATTAACAATAGTTTTGGATGTGTGTTGTAACAACCCGAGAATTTATGAAAAATATTCTTTTTAATTTCATTAATGTCTTGTGTTGTACGCTACACCAAAAGGAGCTTGCACAAAACACATCCTTGACTTGCCTTACATTACACGCAATCCCGACCTTCCTCGATAGCGTGTGTAGTACGCAATACCAAGTTTCACTAAACAACGATATGCTTTTAAAATATTATTAAGACTAGCCGTTATGAATAGTAATAACCACCTTTTAAAATTTTAGAAATTTTAGCTCTCAAAATGGACTTAATTTTTGGATTAGGAGTATCAAATTTAGCCTAAGGTGAAATTTTGGTACTTTTCGGATAACATTCATATTCTGATGAATAGTGAAAAGTACTAAATTATAATTAAAAACAACTTTTTTAATCGAAATAATTAATAGTGATAAATTATTAATTTTTGTGGTTTTAAAGTATATTTAGAATATATTTTTACAATTTAATACAATCTTGGTCAGTGGATGTAATTTCACATTTAAACCAGTCATAAATAAGTGTCAATCTTTTGACAATTATTATCTCTTAAGAACACGCTATTTGTTTTGACAACGAGAATTAATTTTTAAATTAATTAATGCAACTGATATGTTTTGAATTTGATAAAATAGACATCATTTTTGAATTAATAATATCAAATATATCTTAGATCTAATTTTTGGTATTTTTCTGGAAACATTCATTTTTTGATGAATAGTGAAACCACTAAGTGGTAGTTAAAAAACTGAATTTTTCATAAAACATAATTTTACCGCTTCTGTGAGTGGAATTCTGAAAAATCGAGAGACACGGTTAATATCAAGGACTAAAATGTGGTTCAATGAGTTGAAAATAATTTTTGGTGAATAGTAACTTTTTACTTTTTTTTACCACAGTTAAAAGTAAATAGTGTAATTAAGGTTAAAAATTATATAATTATTACCCTAAAACATGTCCTAATTCAATTGTAAAAGTGTAATTCGACCAAAAACAACCTTAGGAATAAAATATGACCATTTAGGCTCAGTTGGATTAGATTAGGACATTTATTATTAATTTATTTAAAGAATGGTTAAAATAGTTAAAATCAAAATTTAATAAGTAAATCATTTTTAATATGGTGTTATACATAATATAAATTAGACTATAAAAATTAATTAGAAAGATAAAAAGATTTCATATATAATGGTATTTTATTTGTAATTTTTAGACATTAAATAATTTAATTTATTTATGACACAACGATGATGAAGTAATTATCTTATTAATGAAATATTGACATAATTGATGTTATAAATACCCAAATAAATATAATTTGAGACTTTTTATGAACTAAACTAATTTTCTAGGTTAATATGACATGTTAGGATTGATTTAATTCACTTTGGTCGAAGTAATCATTCTGTTATGAGTTTCAAAAAAATCTTCTATTGAATAGTGTCAAAATTGACATAAAATAGTTTTTAAAACAAATATTATATTATTAATTGATATTTTATTCATAAAAATCTAAGGTTCTATAAAATGACTTAGATAAGGTTATATATATTAATAAAACACAACTTGGGGGGTCTCTTGGATGTATATGGTATATTTTTTAACTTATAATATAAAAATACAAAGTGACATGGTAAATGTCAATCAAATTAACTAAGAGTTAAAACTAAAAGATAAGGTTAATATAATGACCTATACTTGTCTAAATTCTATTAGATGAGAGGATTTCAACCGATCCCCACCTTAGATTCTAAATAACTCAATTTTGAGCTATTTAAAACCGAACATGACTTTATAATAAAATAAAAATTTTAGTTATTCCAAAGGTTCCCCTCTCCTCCCTTATAAAAGGGAACCTCCTCCCCCTCTTCCTCACACCACCTTGAGCATTCATGCTCGGTAAAACCCTAAAAATTTCTTCTCTCCACTTCCCTAGAAACATCCTAGAGGTTTTGGTATTCTTTAAATACATATTTGAGTTCCCTAAAAGGAGGTCTCAAAGAAGCACTTCAAAGATGATTAGGTTCAGACACGTACAAAGAATATCGGACCTATGGTAAGAGAAATATCACAATCTCATTTTTATCCACGATTGTTTATACTTTGGTATTTAATGGGGTGTATTTTATCATCCACATCCATGTTTCCTCAATATTTAATATTATTTCCATCCACCTACAATTGTTTAAATCCAATTTTACCCTTCGGTGAGTTTTTAGTAAATGATATGAAATGAATGTTTTGTCGTTTTTCATACGAGGTACTTTTTAACTTTTCCGAAAAAAGTACGAGAAGAATGTTTTATTAACTTATACGGCATGAATGGATTTTTAAAACAGTATTTACAAGAAGCTTCTTTTAAAATTTTTCAAGTTTATTTTTAATCGACTTCTATTATTTTAAAATTGTATGACATGTTAAGAAAGGAAATTGTTTCTGAAGAAGAAAGGATATTTTCCTCAAGAATGGAGGTCAAGTGTTTTATCAAAATTATTTTCCATCTAAGATAATAAAGGGTTATGTTTATATCTCTATTATTACTTTGATTTTATTATGTTGTCATGGAATTTTATTTTTATGAATTCCTTTATCTTATATGAATTTTTTTATGATGTCATGATGTTTAAGATTCCCATTTTTATTACATGGGTTATGCAATGATGCATGATTTATGATTTTGTGGAACACATAATAATGGTATCATTATGAGATGGGTGGGACCTATATCTCCCTCCAATGCATTGGGTAAAGATTTTATATCTCATGAGATAGACATGGATGGAACGGTAGTTTATACCGATTTAGTGAAACAGGACTGAAACAAGGAGTGAACTCGGTTCAGAAAGGGACTTTGTCCACTAAGATAGTCTTGGCAATGAGTCTTGAATAATAAGAAATGATTCTCTATGATTATGTGTGTATCCCACAATGTTTCATGTTTTAAGTTATGATTATTGGGATTACATTTCACTACTATGATTTATCCCATGTTATGAAAACATGATCTCTTTTGCAGGTTATGATTTCCAAAAGATATGTTCTTATGAATATGATGTGATTGATATTTATTTTTCTTACCCTTACTGAGCATTTGAGCTCACCCTTTTATGTTTTCTTTTCCCCAGGATACAAAGAAAGGATTTAGGTAAGAAAAAAGGGAAGATCTTTATTGGGAGATGTTGAAGATCTTTCTCCACGATTAGAAGATTTTATTCTGAGTTTCCAAAGACAATAAACTATTACGGTCCTTGTGTGTTTGTTTTTCTTATGTATTAAGTATTTTTTAAAAGTAATATAATATTCATGTACTTCAAGTTTCGGGTCTCTACAGTTGGTATCAGAGGAACAGTTTAGTTAACCTTTGGAAACTAGGATGCGAAAACGTTAGTGAGATCCCTAGAGATATTTCTAAGGTATGTCTAGGGATGTCTCTAAGGTTTAGTATTCATATAGGTTATAGTTCTAGAATTGCTCTAATGATCATATAATTTAACCTAAGATATTTGATATTGAGGGTACTCCCCCTTTACTATGTTTTTTCCCTAGAATTATTTTTTCCCGTCACACTATTCTTTTTGGGTTTTAGAAAATGGCTGGAAACAGGAAGATTCACGATAATGGAGGATATGATGGACAATGGAATGATATTCTTCATGATCAACCAAATGAAATGGGATTTGGAAGTCCAAACATCATTATTATTCCAAATCATCAATCTCATAATATGATCAATAAAGTAAAATTTTGTAAGTTTCCTGACTCGGCTAATAAGAGAAAGATGGAGTTTCATGATGATCATAGAGGAAAGAAAGTTCAATTTCCCCTATGTAAATCAAGTGGGAATAGGCATAAAGGACATTGTTTCAATGGAACTAGAAGATGTTTTGGGTGTTTAAAAGAAGGACACAAAGCCAGTAAGTGAAAAGGAAAAGGTTTATTTAACACCAGGGATGAGGATAATGGTATTGCTACGACATCAACAATGGTTAAATGTTTTAAATGTGGAATGTACGGGAATTATACAAACCAATTCCCTAAGAGAAAGTCTCATGAAAAGAATTAGTATGGTCGTATGGATAGTATTTATGTTGATGATGATGAATAGAATACAAATTATACGTGAGATGAAAGAATTGTGGAAGCTCGGTCAATGGTTTAAGAATGTAGTGGAATGATTACATGTTTATCATGTGTAATGTTGTATAAGTAATCTCATGGTACTATGTAATAAAGAGACATCTAAGGATTGTTACACTGTTCTCTTTCCTTGAGTTTTGAAAGTGTATGATTAATGTTACTAGTATCCATGAAAGGTTATTCAGATATTTTTGGAATGTAGATGATATGAGAATAATGAAGGGAGAAGGAGAAAATTAAATGTTTTATAGTATTCATGAGCTCATGACTGATATAAGGAGAAGGTTATATCATGGTTTGAGTATATAGAATTTTTTGAGTTTTGGTATGTGGAAAGAGATAACTTTTGAAATAATTCATGTTTTCACTAAGGTTTAATAGGTATTCATTTTTCAAGAGAATACATCATTAAAGTATTCACATGATTGGAATGTGACAAACACGATATATGGGGGATAAATGATTGTATTCACATGCTTGATTGATGACATTTCAAGTTATCATTTTCTTTATACTATGAGCTTGGACCGAAGTATTTTAGATAAGCCTAATGATTGGAATGGATTATGTTAACCATAAGTTAGTGTTTTTTAAGGATATAATTTTTTTTGATATTATTTATGTGATTTTATAGTAATGTTGTTTTAGAAAAAAAGGACAACCTGCAGGATGGGAGACATCCCATCGCCTCGGACAAGGATGTGGGAATCGAACCCACAACCGAAGTGCCACTGGCCTTTATCGCGTACCACTGGCCTACAGGAAGTCCCTATTTAGTATAAACTAGTTTTATTATATTAATCAGTATGATATATGAAGTATAAGTCCATTTTAGGAACTATATATGATTAATCTCACTATAGATGGACTTATGTATTTTTTGATAACTTTTCTAACCATTTGTTTGAGATAGATGGAATGGCCCAACAATCTATCACATGATCTGCTAATACAACATGAATGACAATTTCAACTTCATTTCTTTAAGAGACGAAGTGGAAATTGTCCAAAGAACGAAAAACGGTGAGACTATACCAAAATCACGAATGTATTTATTCTATTTCCAATTTCATCAACTTTTGGGAAATGATCTTGAAAACCAAAAATGTTGTCATAGTTCTCTTATATCTGATAAATCAGATGGTACCATAGATCATCACAAATTTATGGCTTTGTGATTGCTGGATTTTCCATAGCAATGTTCTCTACCACTTTCAATCAGAACATGATGGTTAGATTTCTCTTCCATATCCATATTATCACCTATGTGGAAACCATTTGATTAGTTTATTTGGGTAACCATTACGTTTCATAATTTTGTTTTTAAAGATTGGTTTTGGTATTACTTTTTACGATGTGGGTTTCTATTAAAGAAACTTTCTTATAGTAAACCATTTTTATCCTCGATGAATTTCGAGGTCGAAATTCATTTTAAGGGGGGTAGAATGTAACAGCCCGAGATTTTATGAGAAATATTCCTTTTAATTTCATTAATGTCTTCTGTTATACGCTACACCAAAAGGAGCTTGCACAACACACATCCTCGACTTGCCTTGCATTACACGCAATCACGACCTTCCTCGATAGCGTGTGTAGTACGCAATACCGAGTTTCACTAAACAATGATATGCTATTAAAATATTATTAAAACTAGCCGTTATGAATAGTAATAACAACCTTTTAAAATTTTAAAAATTTTAATTCTCAAAATGGACTTCATTTTTGGATTCGGAGTATCGAATTTAGCCTAAGGTGAAATTTTGGTACTTTTCAGATAACTTTCATATTCTGATGAACAGTGAAAATTACTAAATTGTAAATAAAAACATCTTTTTTAATCAAAATAATTAATAGTGATAAATTATTAATTTGAGTGGTTTTAAAGTTTATTTAGAATATATTTTTACAATTTAATACAATGTTGGTCATTGGATGTATTTTCACATTAAAACCAGTCATAAACAAGTGTCAATCTTTTGATAGTTATAATCTCTTACGAACGTGCTATTTGTTTTGACGACGAGAATTAATTTCTAAATTAATTAATGCAACTGATATGTTTTGAATTTGATAAAATAGGCATCATTTCTGAATTCATAATATCAAATATAGCTTAGATCTAATTTTTGGTATTTTTCTGGAAACATTCATTTTTTGATGAATAGTGAAACCACTAAGCGGTAGTTAAAAAACTAAATTTTTCATAAAACTTAATTTTACCGCTTCTGTGAGTGGACCTTCGAAAATCAGAGAGACATGGTTAATATCAAGGAATAAAATTTGGTTCAATGAGATGAAAATAGTTTTTGGTGAATAGTAACTTTTTACTTTTTTTACCACGGTTAAAAGTAAATAGGGTAATTAAGGGTAAAAATGATATTATTATTACCCTAACACATGTCCTAATTCTATTGGAAAAGTTTAATTCGACCAAAAACAACTTTAGAAATAATATATGACCATTTAGGCCCACTTTTATTAGATTAGGACATTTAATATTAATATATTTAAAGAAGGGTCAAAATAGTTAAAATCCATATTTAATAAGTAAATAATTTTTAATATGGGGTTATACATAAGATAAATTCGACTAAAAATATTAATTAAAAAGATAAAAATATTTCTAACATAATGGTATTTTATTTGTAATTTTTAGACATTAAATAATTTAATTTATTTATGACACAACGATGATGCAACAATTATCTTATTAATGAAATATTCACATAATTGATGTTATAAAAACCCAAATAAATATAAATTGAGACTTTTTGTGAACTAGAATAATTTTATAGGTTAATATGACATGTTAGGATTTATTTAAGTAACTTTGGACGAAGTAATCATTCTGTTATGAGTTTCAAAAAAATAAACTATTGAATAGTGTCAAAATTGACATAAAATAGTTTTTAAAACACATATTATATTATTAATTGATATTTTATTCCTAAAAATCTAAGGTTCGGCCAAATGACTTAGATAATGTTATATATATTAATAAAACACAACTTGGGGGTCGCTTGGATGTATATGGTAAGTTTATTAACTATATAATATAAAAATACAAAGTGACATGGTAAATGTCAATCTAATTAACTAAGAGTTAAAACTAATTGATAAGATTAATATAATGTCCTAATTTATCTAAATTCTATTGGATGAGAGGATTTAGACCAATCCCCACCTTATCTTAGAAATAACTCAATTTGGAGCTATTTAAAACCGAACTTGAATTTATAATAAAATAATTTTTTTAGTTATTCCAAAGGTGCCCCTCTCCTCCCTTATAAAAAGGCACCTCCTCCGCCTCTTCCTCACTCCATTTTCAGCCTTCAAGCTCGGCCAACCCCTACCAATTTCTTCTCTCCACTTCTCTAGAAACATTCTAGAGGTTTTGTTCTTCTTCAATGACCTATTTTAGTGCCCTAAAAGGAGGTCTCAAAGAAGCACTTCAAAGAAGAGGAGGTTCGGACACGTACAAAGCATATCGGACCTAAGGTAAGGGAAATATCAAAATCTCATTTTTATCCAAGATTGTTTATACTTTGGTATTTACTGGGGTTTATTTTATCATCCACATCCATGTTTCCTCACTATGTAATATTATTTCCATCCACCTACAATTGTTTAAATCCAATTTTACCCTTCGGTGAGTTTTTAGTAAAAGATATGAAAGGAATGTTTTGTCGTTTTTCATACGAGGTACACTTTAACTTTTCCAACAAAAGAATGAGAAGAATGTTTTTTATCTTATACGGTATGAATGGATTTTTATAACAATATTTCCAAGAATCTTCCTTTAAAAGTTTTCTTGTTTATTTTTAATCAACTTCTTTTAGTTTAAAATTGTATGACATGTTAAGAAAGGAAAATGTTTTTGAAGCAGAAAAGATATTTTCGTCAAGAATGGAGTTCAAGTGTTTTATCAAAATTATTTTACATCTAAGATAATAAATGGTTCTGTTTCTATCCCTATTATTACATTGTTTTTATTTTGTTGTGATGGAATTAAATTTTTATGAATTCCTTTATCTTATATGAATTGTTTTATGATGTCATGATGTTTAAGATTCCCATTTTTATTACATGGGTTATGCAATGATGCATGATTTATGATTTTGTGGCACACATAAGAATGGTATCATTATGAGATGGGTGGGACATATATCTCCCTCCAATGCATTGGGTAATGATTTTATATCTCATGAGATAGACATGGCTGGAACGGTAGGATATACCAGTTCAGTTAAACAGGACTGAAACGAGGAGTGAACTCGGTTCAAAAAGGGACTTTGTCCACTAAGATAGTCTTGGCAATGAGTCTTGACTAATAAGAAATTATTCTCTATTATTATATGTGTATGCCACAAAGTTTAATGTTTTAAGATATGATTATTGGGATTACATTTCAGAACTATGATTTATCCGATGTTATGAAAACATGATCTGTTTTGCAGGTTAAGATTTTCAAAAGATATGTTCTTATGAATATGATGTGATTGATATTTCTTTTATTTACCCTTACTGAGCATTTGAGGTCACCATTTTATGTTTTCTTTTCCCCAAGATATAAAGAAAGGTTTTAGGTCAGAACAAAAGGGAAGATCTTTATTGGGAGATGTTGATGATCTTTCCCCACGATTAGAAGATTTTATTCCGAGTTTCCAAAGACACTAAACATTGACGGTCCTTGTGTGTTTGTTTTTCTTATGTATTAAGTATTCCGCAAAAGTAATGTAATATTCATGTATGTCAAGCTTCGGGTCTCTACATGTGTTCTTGATTCGGGCAGAAATTTTTATGATATAAATTTGATAAGGGAATTTTATAAGTTAATGAAATATACATATCAAAAAATTTCAGGCAGAGAGTATAATATTTTAATTTTAGACATTTCTCTAAGAAATGAAATTTCTAAACAAAGGGATTATTTTAAATGAATGTTTATGAAAATATGGATGATGAGTATACATGAGGAATGATAATTTTTATAAGGTTTTTTTATTTAAGAATTATATATTCCTATTAAATTATAGGATTAAATAATTTTATTATATATAATTTAGTTCTCAGAAAATGATTTATATTTGTTTCATCAGGACACAAAAAATTTAAACAATTCATGATGTGGTGTTTCTATTTCGTTCATTGGTATCGTTCTCCGAGTGTATATGTTACAAAGAATTAATAAATATTAGATGAAAGTCGATCTCTATTCCATTCATTTTTTCTAGTATTACATAAAGATGTTTTATTTAGTGTGTGATGTTTTCATTTTTTAATGTAATGTAGAAGTAGTCATTGTTTTCTGTTGGTATAATTTTAAATAATTGAAAAAAATTTAGTGTAGGAGATTTAGTTATAGATTGTATCAGTTAATTCATAGCCATTAATTTATGGATGATAATGAATTATACATTACTGTGTAAACAATATAGAGTTAATGTATATTATTGGTTTTAAGATTTTTTTCAATTTCATAAAATTACGGGGTTCTTCATTTATGTATTCAATGTATTCATATGTTATAAATGTTTTGAGATTGGTTTATTTGTGGGTTGATGATGGTTTACTATTTGGTTTGTAATTTTTTAACTGAGATAATTATTTTTAATCGAGTTATTGAGTGCATGATAGACCTCACATTATAGGGTACTCTGGGGGAATATGTTCTCATATTTTATTCAAATCATACCAACTCAGTATGGTTCCCAATGTGATATATATAGTTCCCTAGAATTGAATACAAATATATTTCCTCTATTATTAGTAATATTAATATCATTATATAAACACATTAAAAAGGATCATAACGTACATTTTCCTTTGGAAACATGTTCACATAAACAATTATTCTATATGTTAACTATTTCATCTCTTACTATTTTCATCATAACCTGCATCATCCATAGAATTTTAATACAAATAATATTTCCTCATATCCTATGTAATGTAAATATAATAATAAGATAGGTTAGATTCTCAATATGTGTAAATAGTTGAGATACAAAAACATAACCTAATCCTAAAAGTATGATAACATTATCATGTCCTTTTAAACCGATACCATCCTTAAAAAGATCATAGTATTATTTCATGGAATAATTATTCATATTTCAAACACTAAAATACTAATGGAATCAATGAACGTGATATAAGAGATCATACCAATGATATAAGAATTAAAACTATGGAATACACATAAGAAATTAAAATCATTTACATATTATTCAAGTGTCTCTACCAAAACTATCATAGTGTATTAGGTTATCCCCATAAACAATCATATTAGTCAGGGATCACACCCAATACAATCATTGAAGAAAATATCCTTTTTAAATCTAGTTCACCCCCATTTCATGTCTTTTCAATATAGTGATATTTAAATCACTACCGAATACAATACAATGAGATATCAATTCCACCCACCACATAATGAAAATCATTCATATTTGTTCTACAAGATCATTAAGCACTCCTTATATCATAACAAAAGAAATGAAATTGGATTCATAAAATTTTAATCATATCATATGATTTGAAATATATAAAATTATTATAATCATTTCATCATTTCATTAAATCTAAACCCATTAAATTAATTGGTTTCAGAAGAACATTATCATTCTATAACCCATGGAATACAAACAGGTTTCAAAAAATATCTAATAATCATATATATATAAAACATCAATATAAATAATAAGAATTGTATCCTTATTAAAAATAACCAACAAACCCTAGGTATCAACCAACAATATCATTTGACAAGGAAAATTGATTTTCATAGATCACATGGAACAATACCTGACGAAAAAAACATTCTTAATTTAAATTGTTTTTAAACAAAAAATAATTAAAATATATTTTAATTGAAAATGACCTTGTAGTATTATGATATATTTTTTAAATAAATATTTTTTTTTCATATTTTCGAACATGATTCATGGGGTACACATTTAAACTAACATTCCATTCAAATTTTAGAAAAACATTCAAATGGGAGTTTTTTGGGAAATGACATTTACTATATATTAAAAATAAATTCTAAAAAATAAAAAAAATTATATTGGATTTTAATAATATATTTAGAGAATTACGAATACATTATTAGAATCATGTTTCAGTAAAAAGGTTTTTTTATAGAATATTGTTTTCATTCGAAGAGAGAAATAACTGAGATTTTTAATAAAAATATTTTATTGAAATCATGTGATCGTAAATTGATGAAATGAAGGGAAAACATGGTTTATAATGACATTAATATTTGAGAATGATTTTCAAGTGTTTCTAAAGAGTAAAATAATAATATTTTATCATTAGAAACCTAATTAGAAATAAGACATATAAGTGATGAGTTTGTAACATAAAATATTTAACACTTTGTTAACATTGAATTTTCCCCATGATATCGTAAATCTAAATTAGAGAAAAAAATATCATGATAATATAATCTTTTTTTGATATAATAGGTTAAAGGGGATGTACATACCCCTCATAAAATAAGTCATGTTCATAATATAACATATGTCTCATGGAATCAAAATACAGAGAAAAATACCGTAACTTAATCATCAACTTTCTTTGTTCACATTTAGAACACATCTAAAATTAATAAGTGTTTATTATAAATATATTTCAGAATTAAAAAAATATAATTCATTCAATAATTTATTTTAATATGTTCTTATATAATCTGTTTATTAAAAAATTCCTTATTAAAAATATTTTTTTAGTAAACCAGAAGAGAGAGTGATAAAAAATTAACTATATCGTTCATAGAGAGGGAATTTAATACGTATTAAATAACATTGTTTCCACTTTTTCAACATATTAAAATAAATAAGGATATGAAATATATAACTAGAGGATAATGGATTATTTTATATATAAAATAATTTCATTAAACCAATCCCTATTAAAATCCATGTCATGCATGAATTAATGACATCGCTTCTTCATACAGTAGTCTTCTGTACACACGAGCGAACTTAATATATTCTCCCATAAGAGAATGTATAATGGTCTAAATGATATAATATTATCAGAGTATAATAATTTCAAAAATATTATAAATAAAAATTTAATACATCAATGTAAAAAGTAGTGATAGGTAGTGATGGATAATAAATTACATCATTTCATTAGGCGCTTGTCCATCTTAAAAACAAATGATTAGTTCATATCCCATTTGTCTGAAAATGAGATTATTGTAGGATATTTACATTAAAATAACAGTGTATTAGTTATAATGATGTTATTATATCATAATGGTTTAATAATAATTGAAGGAGTTTTTAGAATAATGATTATAAATGTATTAGATTTGAACATTTAATCTTATTCTGATATATTCTTTTCGTTTGTCCGAAAAGGATTCATAGGATGAATTTTTGAGTGAAAGAATGATTCTTTGATTGTATGAGGGAAAAATGGATGTTATTTTTTGATGTTCTGGTTGAACCAAAGAAATTGGAAAGCCTATGTATGTGAGGGGAAGGGGTTCTATTTTATATATAAAGTGAGTCGAAGATTTTTATTATCTGAAATGAAAACTTTTGACCCATGGTTTATACATTCTATATAGATATATAATGAAAACATGCATAAAATATAAGAAATATGGTCCATATTTTTCCATTTAATTGATTTTGATCCAATTTTGGTTCATCCTATACCATTTTCAATATATTACAACCCCCTGAAATCCAATTTTTACCTTCACCACATTATATAATTTTTACTCGTTATACAACTCATTGCAATCAAAAGCTATAATGACTATATTTGAAAAAGTATAATTTTGTTATTATATTTCTGGAATCTAGTTTTTCCAAATTCAATTCAAAAGAGTTTAAAAACAATATTATAAAATTATACCTACAGACATGATGAGTTATCATTTTTTCAAATAGAATATGCTATATATTTTGAATGTTATTATATTAAAATCAATTTTTACATTTTTTTCTAATTAATTATATTGGATAACTTGATATATATATGAAAACAAAATTATTTAATGAATATTATTAAACAAATATCCCTCTATAATTTTAAAATGAAATGGATGATTACATTAAGAACTACTATTTGTAACTATTCACAAAAAATTACATTTTTATGAATATATGAAAAATTCAAAGATAGATGATTTGGACATGGTATATTAAAGAAAGAGAATATTTTTAAAATTATTATTTAAAAGTTTCAAAAAGTAATTTTATTATAGTTTACAATAAAAAATAAAAAATTTAGTTTTTCTAAATATTTATTTTTAATGAAATAATTACATCAATGAAAATAATGTATTATTTTATAATTTTGTCATTTATATGCTATTATAATAATAATTATTTAAAAAAATTCATTAATATTAACATATCTATGTTTAATTAAATGTTTTTAACAATAATTATTAATAAATAACATTAGTAATATATCTTTGGTTGTTAGAATTTTGTGTCACATATAACACAATATAAAATCAATGTTTCGTTTAAGAAATGTTATCCAAAAAATTGATGCATGTGTAAAAAATTCAATCCGACAAATTTACTTCATTGTAAAAGTATTTCATTAAAAAATTTTATTTCGCATTGTACACCACAAAAAAAATTATTTTCAACCTCAAAATTCATCACTCTGATACAAAAAAATGGGGATGATTCTAAATCATTATATTGTTATTATCCCAAATAACATGTACAAGATGGTGGGTTCTCCATTAAAACTGAAACTTTGTGTGTCTTATTATGTTAATGTACATTCTCAATATGATCTATAAGTTCCATGGGTGTACATCATATTGATGATCATGCTCAATTGGTAAGACATATGAGTTCATTATATTTGAAGATTACGGTATATACATGACCTGGTGAGAATCCTGAAATAAATTTTGGACTTATCAGAGTATTGTTGGATTCACCAAATGATAGGATGTCATCCTCATTAGATACGTAATTTTAAAATATCATTTCATTTTTTCATAGAGAAATTCATTTGTTCACCTTATCACTAACATCATATTATATACATCATTGTTGATATTCGTCAAAACTGTTCATCCAACAGTAATCTTCTTTTTTTATGCCGACGAATCTTTATAACATTATATGAAATGTTTGTCTCTATATCAGGTCCTAATATATCCCCTCATGTAAAACAATTATATCACATTAGATATTTACACTTCATTCCATAGAGGGTTTCCTAAGGATCCATCTAAATTCTTGAGTGAATGATATTATTATAAGGAAACTCATCTATATTAAGGTGTTAATCCCATCCACCACTGAAATCCATAGAATAAGATATATTCATATCCACAACAGTTGGAATTTTTTTCTCGTACTAATCAGTTATTTTAGGATGATACACATTGTTGAAACATAACATCAGAATAAGATATTGTTAATGAAATTTTATGAATATTTAAATAATTTTTTTACCCTGATTAGTCCGAATGCAATGTTGTATTTCATTAAAATATAATACATTCTTTGAGTATATACTAGAAATATAAAAATGATGAAATTATTATCTTATAGAAATAAAGTGTTTTGAATTTGTAAGGAAGTAAATTATATACCATATAACATTATTCCCATTAGTCGTTTTGGGGAGTCTAATGAAAAAAATTCACAATTAGTTTTATCCATTTCCATCTTGTTATGGGTAATCAATTTAAAATCCCCATAGAAGTTTTCTCTCTGGATTACCATACTAACATACCAATAAACAATATACAAACTCTTCAAATCAACTCTTCATGAAATACCACCATAAATATTTTTTCAAATCAATATAAATATTCGTTCTTATTTGAATAAAAGAGAATGATGAATTATAAGCTTACTCTAATGACTAATTCATCAAATCATGTATTGTTGAAAAACAAATGAGGTTTCTATGAATTATAATTCCATCATGATCAATGTTCAAACAAAGAATATTTATATCCTTTTTTATATCTCTACAACATCCTTTTATGCCGCTTTTATCATTATATCTATAAAAGGATATCCATTCAATTATGATTGATAATATTTCACCCATTAATTCCAGATGTCCATATATATTCATTTTTAGTCCAAAATTATTTATATATATATATATATTTGATAAGATGTTATTACACTTTTGACTCATGGCTTTAGCCACATTGAATATTTTCCCAGGGTGGTAATTTAATAAGAATTTGTAGTCATTATTCATCATTAGCATGATTCTATGGTAAAATTCACTGAATTTTGAGTAAATGATAACTATAAAATGTGGTGATCGGTATATATATTACAATTTTATAAATAATTATAATTCCACAAAATAATTAATGAAAATATTACCAAAGATAATATAAAATAAGGATTTTGTTAATTAATCTCATAATCCTTCAATTTTAAGTGGAATAATCTATAACCACTTATATATGAATAATAACATAGGTTAATCACTTCTTGTACTCATCACTATTTATTACTAACCATTATTTACTAGTGGGAAATGTACAAACTCGTGAACTAAATAATAATCTATTCAGTTACATAAAATTTACCTCACATTCTTATATCATTAAGAAGATGTCTACCTACTGAGTTATAATGGTTAGTGTATTAGATTTTCAGGATAAATTCAACACAAACTACTGATAATGTCTATATAATAAAATAAAACAATGAATTATAGTTACCGTTGTTTGTTTGGGTATACAATATATAGCATCCATCATTGATGGATATATCATTATACCCTCTCTAGAGATTATAGGACACAAAAATGAAACATTTTACAGTAAAAATTCAAAAAAATTAATTTATCACATATTTTCTCATTCCTCGGCTTCCTTTGTATAATTCTCATTTGATATCCATGACCTTACATTTTCATTTTATGGATAAAAATATCATATATAAAGGCTTCCAAAAACTAACTGAGGTAATATATGAATACACAATTCAAATAATCCATAAATATAACATGTTAATTAGTTAGAGAAAATAGAATCAATTTATATTTATAGTGTTTTATCATAGAAAATGTTCTTTTAGATATATATTCACTACTGACCCTAAATTGATGGTATCAATAATGAATTAAATTTTATATAATGAATTGAGCTCCATGTAGGTGATCAAGGAGGTAATCAATATGGGGGATATGATTCTTCTGATTGAATGTGATCTTTATTATATCATAGTAATCAATACATATGTTCATCAATCCATATTTATTTGTAATAAAAATAAAAGGTGAATTCCATGGTGACAAACTATGATAAACATTTTCTTTTTCAAGGTTCTTATTGAATTTCCTATTCAAATCATTTGAATCAATAAATTCCATTTTATAAGGTCACATTTTAATTGGAGGCGCACTAGGGATGATATCTATTGAGAACTCAGCATTACATTTGGTTTGATGGTTAGAAATCTCTTCTCGATTGTCACAAAACCCAATGAAGAACAATGTTATTATAAATATTTATTTTATCCCCATGAATGTAAGATTGACACCTCTCTTGAATTAAAATAAAAATCTACACAATGTATGTGATTTACATCAAATGTTCATATTTATCATCACATTTATTGATGATAATTGGTTTCTTTATAATATAAAATGCTACTTCCCTTCCATGATAATTTATGTGGGATTTAGGTTGTGAATAAAATAAATGCCCATGATAACATCAAATTAAAATAGAAGAATAATGATAATACATGAAGTTTGAAAATACTCACAAACAAGAATTATTTATGATCCAAAATAACTGGATGAAATAATATCAACAATTGTGTTCTTCAAGAATAATTCAATGACAAATAAACTTGGTAGAAAAATGATACAATTATAAAATATTTTAGATATGAATTAATTATTAGATCAAGAGTTATAAAATTCATTACTAATAATGAGGTGAATGGAAATTTGATCCTTTAGACAACCTTATTACACCACTATCATAAACATCAATTATATAATATTTAATTCATTTAAGCTACTTAATAGGATATAGAATATGATTATTCTCATTATCATATGTATTTGGGATCTCACCCGAGTAATTTACATATTTCATGCATTTGAAATAAATTAGTTTGGGATGTTCAATGTGTTAATAATTTTCTCAATTTTCATCAATACATCAATTTTATAATCATATCATTATTTGAATGCATGATGAAAACCCTTCCACAAAACCAATTTTATAGTACTAATATTGAAATTTCATCATTGTTAGTTCATAAGAATGGGGAATAAAATAATTCTCAACTTCTTCTATCAATAGATATAGTATTACCCTTTTAATTTCATTTTTTTCACCCAAACAAACTCATGAGATTGATACATAACACCAACATCCATTTTTAAATTTATATAACATAAATAAGATAATCGTAGCTAAATTATTATCTTATTTGTATCATCGTTTAAATACTTTTTGAAAATCCTCTAATGAGTCGATCTGCATTACATTTATGTAGGATGACCTTACAAGGTGTTAACCCTACAAGTCATATAAATTTTGAATCATAATTGAAAACATATCCATCATAATATTTCATGAGCTCATGTATGTCCACCTATATCTTCATGGGAATAATGTGTAATGTACGTATTGAAAAATATTTTCTATAGATCATCCAAATACATTGAGTTAGTTTCATATATTTCACTTGTATTTTTTATGATAGTGAACAACTAATCCACACCTCCTTCTAAAGTATAGACATCCAAAATTAGTTTTTCATGTTCTAAAAAATAGATAATGGAAAAAAAATCATTTCATTGGAACTAAACCAATTCATAGAAATTAATAGATAAAGGGTTCATATTTTGGAAGTTGAGAGTTTCCTCCTGAATAAATGAAGATAATGTTTTCCCACTTTTACTTGGTTGAATTTACATCAGGATATATGTCTTGAGAATGGTGTGTGATCATAGTAATATGATTTTACATTCCATCCCCCATAACATTTGGCAGTACATGATGTATTATATCTTTAGTTTCATTCACATTCTACATTATCAAAGTTATTTTATGTTCTCTCAATTTCATAAAAACATAATATATAGTTTAAAAAATAATAATCATAGCGAGGAATCAAATAATCAAGAAAACATGCTTATAGTTTTTATGAATCATGTCACCATATTATATATATATATATATAAAGTTAGGATTATCCTATGACATTTGTTGTTATAATCTGTAAAAATCCATCATTATGGTACAAAATAATTATGTGAATTTGAAAATTATATCCACATGCATTGTTAAGCTAGGTGTGCAACAAGTACCATTTTTATACACCAGTTGATGATTGATTCAAGATCAATGAGATATTTTCAGAGTTATTATAACTATATATCGCAATTCAAGGGTCACATCCACATGTAGTATCACGACATGAAATAATATTCATTGATACCAATCTCTCTATCCTTTACTAAAAATCAAGTTAATTTTCATATATTTAACTAATCATTACACAAATATGTATACATGTCTTTAGCGATCTCAACAATGTTTTATAATCATGGAGTTAACTGATTAAATAAAAATATCCTATGATACCAACTTTAATGACTCATTAATTTATACATTTACACTATTTTTTTTAAAATAAGTATTCATTAAATTACATAGAAACGTTTTTTATCATCATAACAGTATAATTCACTAGAAAAATTGGACACATAAACAACATGTCTATAAGTGAGTTTTTTACTCCACACTATGTTCTTTATAACTATAAACCTTATTAAAAGTTTCACAGATGATATATTTTTTCATTACCGTGTGAATGGAAACATAAGAAAGGGTAACCATATATACTTAGTAAGTGTATACAATATAGGTATGTAATAATTACATAAATAATTGTATAAGAACATGATCATAATATGTGATATTACACCAAACAAATAAATTATTCCATGATTAATTCATGGAATAAGGATTTAAATTTAATTAAACAACTATCGTTTGAGATTCAAAGAAAATGACCCATGATGGATTAAAATTGGAATTATACTAATAAACGTGGGAAACACATAATCATAGAAAAATATTTCCATAGTAGTAAATTATCAATATCATGGCTATCAAAATGGAATTTTATTACTACCAATCAAAAATAAGAGTCATTTTTCACTCCAAATAACAAGTTAGTGGAAAACATAGAAAACTGAACTATGTTCACTTTTTATTCATATCATTTATATCTCATGAGATATAGATAATTACTGAATACATTACTGGGAGATATATTTACACCCCTCACCAAATAAAAAATAGAAAATTATTTGAAAAAATATCATAAAATATATTTCATATCATGAAATAAGAAATAAAATGGTTTTTATAAACATGACATCATATTATGACCTATCGAAAAAAATTCTATTTTCATAAATATTTCATTATTTCATCATATCATACCATTTGAAAATAAGTAGGTTTGATAATGATTTTCTCCTGGTATAACCTATAGAATATAATTTGGTTTATTAAACATCATGTAATCATTAACAGAATCCATAAAAATAAATAAAATAGACAGTATCCTAGGATAATATTCCAAATAATTAATATATATAAACCTAGTATTAAATCTTAGAAAAAATGATATTGAAACCTGAATGGGATCATTTCTAATGTATAATTACATTTTTCATAGAAACAAAATTTTTGAATCATTAAAAACATTAAAAATCAATTTCATTGAAATAACACATATTATTATAATATAATTATAAATGTAATGATTGGTCATGATGGTTGAGAATTTTGATCATATAGTACTTGTTAAAAAGATGATTCCATCATAATTTCGGAAAATAAAATATGATCATTATTGTAAAAAATGATGATTCAATTCAATGTATTTGATAAAAAATATTAATGGTTAAAAACTTACAAAATAATATATTTTTTTATTTTTTATAAAAAATTAATTCATTATTAGAAATCATGTTTTTGGAATGAAAACCCAGTTTCTTCTAATGTAAGAAACATAGATAACTTTATTAATAGTATTATTTTAAAATCTTCAGAACCCAAATAATGAATAATTAAGTGAAAAATGTATTCTTATGAAATAAAATATGATAAAAACAAACTTATGTTAAACTATATAAGTATTAAAGGATTTAATATTCTGAAACATTACATACTATCCCAAAAAATGATAAGATTGTAACATATTATTTCTAACACTATAGATACATCAAATTTTAAGATCCATGAATGACTAAAACTAAATTAAAATTGAAATATCATAAAAAAAATTAACGACCTTAAGGGTTTACATGTAGGTTAATTTAGCATAAAAAATATAATTGGTATCTCAAATTAAATTTTAATCAATGAAGTGAAAATTAGAAAAAAAATCACATTCCATAACTATCAAATTATGATGTAAAAATTACTAAATCATTTCAAATATATAAAATGTTATTACAAAACAATTACATGAAAATATATATCATTACACATATTATATAATAACGACTTTTTATTTTCATTTAATTAATGGTTCCTTGTGAATGTCACGTTTCGGGAAATAACAGCATTGTATAGGGTTTATATTATTAATTTTTTTTATATCTATTAACCGTTATTTTTCTTAGTTTACTCATATAAAAAATATATAACATGATATAAATATCCTAATTAATCATTATATATTTAATAATTGTGATCTATAAGTTTTAGATATAGAATAAGAATTACACCAATCATGTAGACAATATAACATATGTATACATTACCACTATTTCCATTTTATAGATGCATTGAAAGAAAAAAAGTAATTAATATATTAAAATTTTATAAAATTTTCATTCCATATATATCCAATATTTTCAGTAAATTCATATTTATTTATTTCCATGTAATATATGAGTAAATCACATAGCATTTTGTACTAGTAGGCTGCTATACACATAAGTGAAGGTATTTTATTCCAATAGAATAGTATATATAAATTTATAAGAGATACAATATTTAAATAAGAATAATAATATTATATTTATGATATACAAAATGTTTTTTAATTTTATTTAGCTGACTATTTTGGTAATTGAAAATGAATAACATCAGTTTTCATGGTAGTAGTTCCTCTTACACATGAATGATGATCTACTGTCCCATTTGAGAGAAGACGATGTGGTTATAGGCATTGTACCCAACATAAATATATATAATTTTCTCTAATATACCAATATTATAATATATTCGTGTTTTAGTAATAATTTATGGAGATAGAGGAAGAAATACCATAATATGCTTGAATAGAGAGGTCACATGTTCTTGAAACGTATTTTCTTGGTTTCTAACAAAATGATCCATATATGATAATTTTACAGAATTAAACTATTATAAAATTATAGGAATAATTTTATTATGTATACTTAGAATGGAATTTCTTGACCAAACTGTTTGGGATTTGTGGAGTGGAGTGCAGAATTAATGGCCTTTATGTGAGAGTTGACTACAAAATTGTAATGTTAGAGATCAAATATGTGTAAATATATTTTTTTCATGAAAAACATACCAAAAAATGTTTATTCTCAGTAATGAAATATATATGGTCAAAAAATGTCCATATAATATGTAATGGTTCAGTTTTTGACCGTTTTTAACCCATATATGTTTTTAAAATTTGTCCCCCACACACACTGAGAATGCAGTTTCCCAAGGAGAAAATGATCAAAAAGATAAAAAACATATATTAAAATTCATAATATAAATATTTCCAATGTCCTAAATTTAATTATTTCAATTTTTTTTTATTTTAATTTAAATAATATTATATAAAATATTTACCTTATTAGTTACTTATATGAAATGGCAGTTTTTATAAAAATGTATTATTTTTCAAATTTATTTGAAAATTAATATTTATTGAAAACAAGTATCCACAATATTATTTTTAAATGATGAATAATAAAATTGATTTTATTTTAAATATTAATTTTCTATAAATTTTTAAAAATAATTAATATTATAAAAACAAATAACATTTCCAAAAAATATTTTTCTTCAAACAGATAACAACATCACCAAAAAACAAATGCTTTTTTTATAAATTCAAATTTATATAATATTATTATAATTAATACATTTAATGATTTTAGTACTATTCATACAAATAATTTTATTCTATATTTTTTAATAATCACTTTTAAAAATAATATTAAAAATTTATTACTACATATTAAAATTTAGTGTCACGGGTAATGAATATTATACATAGTGTAGTGTGTAAAATAATATATCAAAGAAAGTAATTTTTTATTTAATTAAAATCAAAAAATTATATTTTTAACAAATAATTCCAAAATTCTTAGACATTAGCACTATAGACCATATTGTTTCAGGTTAGGGAATTATTGTTTATTGTATTCCAGAGTTTGGGGAATGATAAAAGTTATGTAGTTTTTTTATTATCATAAGTTATAGAATATGTGTTCCCCTTAGTATTTATGTTCCATGTAAATTATTAATGGGTTTTCATTGTAATTGAAATGTATTTTTGTTTTTTAAATTCTAGGTTTCTTATTTTGTAAAAATTTCTAGAGGTGAATTTTCATGGTAGGTGGTCTGACCCTATAAAAAAATATCTATTTTTCATAACATTTAGTAAATTTATAATTATTTGGGAGAATCAATTTTGGTCTCCTTGAATATTATGTTATTTTAGGGATATAATTTATAAATTTTCTTGGTGATTCCTCATATATTTTGGTACATTATTTTTTTTAGTGAAATATTGAGTTTTCATTGGTTTTCATCCGTCAGATTCAAGTAGTTACTTTTTCATCCATCTCAACTACTTCCATAGGGTGCAGATGGGACTCCATTTCATATGAATTAAATTTATCATTATAATTTTATGGGTATTAAAATTATTATTATGATGTTTTTTCACACTCACTATCACTAATGTTCTATTCTAATTAATTTATTTATAATTAATTTATAATAATTTCATTTGTTCATCAGTTTCCTGAATTTTTTCAATTTTAATTAATTTTTAACTATTTAGGTTGTTAATAAAAAATGGTGGTTCGAATCATGTGGTTAGGGTCATGGATATATTTATCATGTGTGATGGATATGTATTCTATAACATAATAATGATGAAGTAATATGGCATGAGTATTGTATAGTCAATGGAGTTGTGTGATGTTAAACAAGTAAGTTTTATAACGATTTAGTCATGTGGATATGGTGTATAATAGAAAACTACAATGTGTAAGGTTCTATGAAAGGTATATCATGTCACATCATGAATAGATATTCGATAAGGACCCATGGGTTTTTATGTCTATGGTTATACCTTAATAATGTAACACATGACATATTAAGGAGGCTATATCATAGAGGGTGATTGGTAGAGGACACAATGTAATAAATTTATCGGATTATATATCTAGTTATTATGTTTTATATTAAGGAACCTTATCCTATTTCAACATATCTAAACTGTTATCCGTAGAAACCAATGAAATAGGATCTACCCAAGAAGTACAACATCATTGAGTTTAGGACCCTGCCACAACCATTGTTTACCATATTTTTTAATGTTCTAAAAGTCTATTAAGCCTATTTTTTTCTTATATCATTCTAAATTTCCCCCCTCCCATTTTTCCATTACATTTTCACATTGTAGGAGTTCCTCCTCTAATCCTCACAAGTTATTTGCTTCCACTATATTGATTCCAAATGACCCCATCAATGAATAGACAATATTATTTCGTGTTTGAATTTCCATTCTTCCCTCATACACATTACTTTTCAATTATTATCCTCTTGAAATAAAATTTTTATTAATATGTTAGTTATGGTTTTTTGTCTGGTATTTTTCATGGGTAAATTGGTTATTAGGTCTTATAGAGTACCTCTTGTTTTTCACGGTAGTATTTACCATTGAGGATGATGTTATTTAGATTAATCATCATGTAATTAGTGTTTGTGTGTTTTTTTTATTTTAAAAAAATTGAATTGAATTTCCTTATTTATTCTTCTAAAATATATTCCTAGGTTTAAAAATTAATATTTTAAAATGTATTTCATTGTTGTTTTAATGGTTCTTTATCATGAAATAAGACATTTAATTGATGTTTCAAAATGTAAATGAAATTATATGTATATGAAAATGTTGAAATGATTTTTGTGTATCAAATATTCTATTTTATGTCATTATATTAAATATGGAAGACTAATTGAATCTAAATTTCTTACATTTATATTTCATGGGGTTCGATAGAAAATTGAGAAATTTTTGTACCAGGGTTCTAAATGCAATGCAATGAATATGTTAAGAATTTTTAATGGGACTAAATTGATTTTATTTTAATGATAAATTAAATATTATATTTATAAATTTATTTAAATAAATTTTTATTCATGTAATTTTAGTGATGCCCTATTATATATATTCTGAAAGGCATTCAAATAGTGTTTGTTTATAAGACACTCTGAATCATCTTGTTTAATTTCTACCCTTCTTGAAGGCATTGTTAAATGTTTTGATATGGTTTTTGGACAAATGGGATTCCTTATATGAAGATTTTTTATGTTTTATGGATGACATGTTAATAAGGATGTTTCATGTGATAATATAAAATTTTAAATGAGATATGGTTCCTATGTTTTATTGAATCATTTAATTTCTGACCTACATTTCCTTAACATAAATAGCTATCCTCAGATTCATAATAAGAGTGTGAGGTTGTTACAATCAATCCCTAATGAGGATGTACGGTCCTTAATAGTATTGGATTTTAAATTGGATTTCTACTGGCTAGGCTAGATGAGTATGTCAATTGGTTATATAATATGATTTCATTGAATCTTGTGTAGTTTTTTTAGTTTAAGGACTTATTTGATAACATAATGAGATATTTTTTATTTTTTCATTATTAAATTTTTATTCTCCTTTGGGAAAATTCTTTATTTTTTATAATATTTTTTTATAAAACACATGGAACTATGATTCCATTTTTTTTGAATCATTGTATACTGTTATAGATCAATATATTTGTGTTTATCCATATAACATATGGTCTAAATTTGTTTTTGAAATTATGAGTGTATACTAGTTTGTATGAATGTGGACTTGAAATGATTGTTTTTTATTTTATAGGGATCATGTAATTTGTAATTTATTTTAGGACATGTTTTTTTATGCCAATGAAATGCGATTTTGTTGAAATTAATTGGTTGTGTTATTAGATATTTATTATATGTCATTAAAAAAATATTCATAGTTTATTTAAGCATCTAGTAAATATAATTTAATTTATATGGAAACAACATGAATTCCTTTGAGGGACTCTACTTTGCTAAATTTTTATGTCTTAATATATTTAATGTTCATTGTTTGAAATAATTATGGTTCACTTTCTTGTTTTGTGGATGTAATCATTTTTTTGGGTATTATCGGTTCAGTCATGTGGGTTTATTTGGTATATATTGTGTTTACATGGGATAAATAGATACCATTGGTATCATTTTTTTTATTTTTATATACTTTTGAGAAGAATAAATACCATAACATATGTATTGGATCAAGTTCACATTATAAATTTATATTATATGTGTGTTTCCTCTAGTTTTTTTTATTGTTCATATATTTGTATCTGTTTTATTCTTACCAAATATTACTCTAGATGGATTCTAATTACTGTATTTTTATAATGGGGTTAAAATAAATCATATAGAATGAATTTGATAGTAACGACCCAAAAATTCATTAATTGAAATTCTTCATGATATTATTAAATGTTCATTATGGTTATATGAAATTTTAACCTCAATGGTTTTTGGTTTCTAGTTTTGAAAATACTGTTATGAATTTTTATAGTTTCTAATATAGCTATTGAAGAGCGATCACATTATTAGTATAAATATAGGGCTTTAACAAATCCAATTTACTCTGAAAAAGGATATGATGGTCACATCCAAGGGACTTTCCCCATAATAAGCCCATTTTTCGAATCTCATAATGTTTGTTTTATCACTGGGAATCACTCTTGACTATGCCAAAGTTTATCTTGAACATGTTATGCTTGAGTTGATCCGACTACGAGATAAGTGGAAGTTAATAGAGATTACCAACCAAGTGATGTTATCCGAGACAGCCGAAGATTCTGTCAACATCACAGACCTTACCATTTGATCTTATGTAGGTGTTATAAAGGGTTATATAATAATACCCTAGGACTATGACTATATACATTATTTTTGTTTAAGGAATGAGTATTAATTTTATTTTTGTTACTTTGTAAATAGTTTTTAATGCAAAAATAGTATTTTGAGTTAATATTCAACTAAGAAAACTATTTTGATGAATTAATGGTTTTTTAATTAAATAATATTTAAATAAAATAATATTATAATTTAATTAATTTTTATTAAATATAAATGATCATATAATTTTATGAATTCAATTGTAATTTTTATTATGGTTTGAAAGCTGTTTTTTCAACACCCATGAATATTCAAAAATGTCAGTTATTATTTTAAAAGTAAAAAATTTAAATATTTATAAAATTATTTAGATAAAATGAAAATTATTTTTGAAATGAGTGCATCAAAATTATCCAATGGTGGATTTTTCATAACATTCTGAAACTGTCAAATGTTTTGGGAAAATGACATACCGATTAAATATATAATGTATTTTATGACATCATAATGACCAAATAGTGAGGTAATAAAATACTATAAACATTATTTGAGGAAAATATATGTGTTAACATTAAAATAACGTTATTTTGTATTCATTGGATTTATTTTAAAAAACAATTGTGGACCCTTGAATGATTATAATACATTTTGTCTTTTTAAATTTTTTTCTTTGAGAGTGTGACTATCCTCCACATAAGAAACCCTATTATATTAAGATGTTCTTCAATTGGCCTTATAAAATATTTTTTTTCACTCCCCTGTGCCAAAAACCATGGGAAAAACCATGTGACTGATTGTGGTTTTGATTAGTTTAATGCGAAGTGTCAAAATCCTAAATAATAAAGAATTCCCTCTCATTTCCTATATAATCCCACCCATGCTCCATATTCTCTTCAATAAAATACTATGGAGATAAACAAAATCCTACCCTCCTCTCTCTATAATCCTCCCAAGGTTCCAAAAGCTCCTAAGAATCCTCTCTGAAGCCTCTCCCAAGACTTTGGGATCACACTTCCAATTAAGGGATTTCTTCCTTTCTCATTTTGACTAATTTTCATTAAGTTATTATGCCCATTTTTTCATTTACATTTTTGGGGTACAATTTAGAACCTCCCTCATACTGCCCTAATTGTGTTTGGATAATGATATACCCCTTTAACTTTCAGTAATTCCTCCCATGTACACCCATTACCATGCTGACATTATGTGAGGGGGTTCTCTCTCCTCTTTTACATCTAAGTAATTATATTGTATTACACATCTAAATTCTATTTTGATTTTTAGAAATGTATCTAAATGAACTCCATAATTTCCATTTCATCTATATATGATAATACACCCTTTTCTCTCTCATAAACCAATTTCATGAATCCTTATGTCACATCGTTATGCTGCCCAAATTGCACCACATTTTTCCAAGCCAAGGTCCTTGTGTAGTTAATACCACACCAATGTCTCAATGAAGGGTATTCACCTTTATACAAATATTCCTATTTAATAGTAAATTCATGTATTTATTCCACATTAATTAATAGTATAATAACTTATGATGTTGATTAATTCCATTATCCATGTGATGCACTTATGCATGAAATGAAATTTTTAAGAAGGGTGCACCCTGATTTCACACCAATGCATTGGGTAACGTGTAGTATCATGATACATCATGTGCAATGGGTTTTTTAACAAGATAATTTAAGTGATATGAGGTTTTTATCATCCTTCATGTGGAATTAGGCTTTACTAATTCTCCATGTGCAATGAGCCATGGTTCTTGATAATTCCATGTTAACTGTAGCTTCCACATTTCCATGTTATGATTATCATTCATTATCATTACTTTATGTTCATGTATCTATTTTTTCTCCATTGATATGCCTATTGTCTAATATTTATTTTATTCCTCATGTTATTCCATGTTTATTCACTTACTGGGAATTGTAGCTCACCCTTTTCTTATGCATGTCCTCAGGTTATCTAGTACAATGCTATGAACGTGTGAATGTTGTAGTCATGAAAAGGATTTTTTCAATAACGATGTTTCATTTAATGTTTTATGTTTTTATTTAATGATCCTAATCCCCAAATACACTAGACCTCTTGATCTTAAATGTTGTATCAAATAAAGAGTTTATGTAATAAATTAGGTTTATGTGTGTAATAAAGAGCATAGTTGTTTTTGTTTGAATCAGAGGACAGGTTTAGATATTACTTGAAATAGGATTAGAAAACCCTTTTAAGGACATAGAGTCAAGAATAAGTATAATAAAAACATACCTATTTATTGGCAATTATTTAGTATGTGGTTTATCAAAAAAATACATCCCTCTCTAGATACGAGTAGGTTGAGGCGGCTCTGGCATAGATGGATCATAGGGGTAAAACCAGAAAACACCGCTTTGAGCTAGACTCAAACGGGAACTGGTGCATGACAATGGGCCTTGCTTCAATCATGGTTACGACATTCCCATCGTTTATTCTTTGGTAAAATCACTAGATTATTGTGAATCCTTATTAAGGGAATTAAAAAATTCCCTTAATAATATATGATAGAATGTTGATCATGAATTGAATAGATTGAATCATATGGATTCATAAGTTAAAGAAATACATGTTATTTATAAGTCATCATATTTTTCCTTGGATTACCCATTATGTGTTACCAATATAATACCTTTAATTCCATCCAATAGCCTGTAATTGGAGGACTCAGGCTATCAACAGATGTGAATATCTGTTTGATAATTATGCTAATGAGATTTCCAATCCGATGGGAGTAGGAATCTAGATCGTTTTCAAGATTCTCTCCCAGTTAACGCATGCTTTGAATTGAATCCTGGTTTAAGGGGAACGTTCGACCCCCCAAAGAATGAACATGTTGCTATTGAGAGTTTCATGAGATAAAGGTCTCCAACTTTTAATGGATTATCTGATCTCTCAATCGACGAATAATGGATCAACTCCAATGAAGAGATCTTCACCATCCTTCAATATTCTAAATAAGATAAGGTTCTTCTAGATGCTTATCATATGAAAGGAGAAACATATCAATAGTAGATGTTGATATAAAATATGAAACCTAAGGAAGAAATAAATTCATTGGAATGGAAGAACTTCCATAAGATATTTTTCAATACATATTTTATACACACCCTCTAATATAAGATGGAATGGGACATCCATGCCCCTAAGAAAAATGAAAGAAAATCTATCTGATCATATGAGTAAAACTTCACAGGGAATGGATGATAATCCTCCAAAATTGTTGATACACTCGATTGCAAGGTTGAACTATTATTTGGAGGCCTGAAACCTAGCCACCAAACTGCACTATCGATCTGTGACTTCGACATCTAGGAGGAAATTGTCCGATGTTCCCTCATGGTATAAATAGATATCAGAGATTCATAGGGGTATCATGGGGATAAGAATCGTAAGGTGGGCATCAATGATGGTGGTCCAATGGATAAATCCAATAGTTCTAGGAATACCCAACACCCCACCTGACAAATGTGTGGAAGGAAGCACCCGAGAAATTCCCGAAACAGGGCGAACAAATGATTTAGGTGTGGAAGATAAGTAAAACTAGCTGTTAACTTCTGATAGGAAATACATGCGTCTGCAAATGATGAGAGGAACCCTCCATTTGATTTTCAACAAATTGTTCATTTCAACATCTACAAAGAACCAGGGAATCTTGAAAATCAATGCCCTATGGAAACGGATTTCGAAGGCATCCAACAACCTCCAAGGAAGAAAGGGAGAGCTTTTTCAAATCACTACTACCAAATTGACGCAAAAAATGAAGTGGTGATAGTTATTCTAGTTATTCATTCAATAATAGAGGACATAATTTTTTGATTCATGTTCTGCACATTATTTCAAATCTGGATATTTTTTATGAAAAATCCATGCACCACCACAACTCATGGATGTAATGATGTCAGTCAGTATAGAAAATGGTGAAATCATTGCATCTCATGAATATAATACCTCCCCTATCATAATTCTTGGATTGAATTTCCTATAGAACCTATTCATACTCCCCAAGGTGGAATTTTATTCAATTCAAGGAATGGATTGGATTTCTATATATTGAGCCAACATAAATTTTTGTGAAAGGGAAATCACTCTCCATGTGGAGAATCGACCTCCGATTCTATACATCTTTCCAAAGGAAGACAAATCTTCTTTATATTCATCATATCAAGTGAAGATATTACTGCACTATGATCATATGTATCTGGATCATATGATTGAGTATAAAGAGGAAACCATCATTGAAGACATGGATATTTTAAGGGAATTTGTAGAAGTGTTTCCCGTAAAATTTCCATTCCATCCTCCTAAAAGAGATGTTGAATCTTAAAGTAATCATATACCTTGGGTATTTCCAATATTCAGGACTCCATATATAATTTCTGTTGTCGAGCATGACGAGATGAAGAATCTAGTACAAGAGAATCTAGAAAAAGGGTTTATACACCCAACTGATTCATCATGTGGTGCACTAGTCTACTTTGTCCAGAATAAGGATGGGCCAATGCTCTTTCGAATCTGTTATCATGAGCTATAAAAATCATGATAATGAACAATTATCCTCTCCCAATAATTGAATACATGTTTGATCTGCCTCGTAGATAAAAATACTTCTCCAAGGTGGTTTTTCGGTCGGGATATTATCAAGTAAGACTGAAGATGGATGATATACCCAAGACTGCTTTTCATACCAGATATGGGCACTATGAATTTATAGTAATGCATTTGGACTCACTAATGCTCCAGAAATCTTCATGGACTAGATGAATAGTGTTTAGATATTAACTTGGCAAATTTGGGGTATAATTTATAGATGATATTCTAATATATTCCAAAACCATGGGGGATCATGAGGAGAATCTAAGAATAGAACTAGAGACCATTCGGAAAGAGAGTCTCTATGAAAATTACAACAAGTGGGAGTTCTGGTTAAAGGATGTCTCATTCATGGGCCGTATCATACCAAGAAATGGGATAACTGTGGATCCCTCAAAAATAGATGCAATTGCAGGATAGAAGAGGCTAACATTGGTAACAAATATTTGTAGAATCATTGGGTTGTCATGATATTATCAATGATCGGTAAGAAATTTCTTAAGATAGTACAACACTCTTACCCAGATATCTCGGAAGGGAGTAATGTTTTCTTGGAGTGATGAATGTCATGAAATCTTCAAGGAGTTTAAAAGGAGGCTTATCAATATTCCCGCGATCACTTTACCTACTAGGGGATATATTTTTGTTGTATTCAGTGATGCATCGAAGAAGGGAATTGGCTGTGTGTTGATGAAAAATGACAAATTCATTACCTATGCTTCAATGAAATTGAATTTTCAGGAACAGAATTATCCAACACATGATCTGGAGTTGGCTGTGGTGATCGTCACATTTAAAATTATGGCAGCAATATCTATTTGGGGATGAGTGTGAAATATATACAGACCACAAAATCCATAGGTATATATTCACACAGATAGAGTTGAAAATTCACCAATGAAGAAGGTTAGAGCTGATCAAAGACAATGACTGCTCAATCCATTACAACCCTAGGAAATAGAATAAGGTGGAATATTCTCTAAGAATAAAGGACCCAACAATTTAGTCATTGATGATAATTGAGAAGGATCCAATCTAATAGAACATGATGAAGATGGACATGGGAGTCATAAAGAATGTAAAATCATCAATCCTTTCACAAATGATTGCTCAACATTATCTTTTGGAATGGTTAAAGAATGTTCAAAAAAATGATGTTGTATTTCAGAAGAATGTGGAAGCTATCAGAAATGTGAAATCCTCAGAGTTCAATGTTAATGAAGAAGGAATTGTGAATGTTGGTAATGTAATTTGTGTTCCATAATTTCTAGAGATGAAGAATGAACATTAGGAAGACACACATAGTTAAAATATCTCTATTCACCAATGAAAAAGAAAAACGTATAAAGATCTCCAAGAGCATTATTGGTTGGATAATTTGAAGAAGGAGATCTTTGAGTATACATCAATGTTTTTGGCGTGTCATCTAGTGAAGGAAGAGAGGCATAAGTATATGGGGATGATGCAACCATTGCTTATACCACAATGGAAATAGTTGAACATCACCATGGACATTGTCACTAGACATCCAAAGAAATCCAAAGGCAACAATACAATCTGAGTTGTTGTGTATCATCTTACAAAGTCTGGACACTTCATCGTAATTCAGGAGGACTTCTCAGTGGATCAACTAGATTGGATATTCTAGAAGGAAGTGGTAAGGAATAATATAGTACAACTATCTATTGTATCTGATTGAGATCCAAGATTCACCTATATGTTGTGGAAGTGTCATAAACATGCTGTGGATACTGAACTAAACTTCAGTATGGCCTATAATCCTCAAACTAATGGCTAATCTCAGTAGACTATAGAATCACTTGAGGATATGTTGACTGCATTCTCAATGGACATTAATGGTGGGAGGTATCAACATCTTCCTCTGGTGGAAGTCTCCAACAATAACAATTTTCACTCAAGAATATAAAAGGAACCTTATAAAGACCTATAAGGGAAGTGGTGTAGAACACTTGAATGTTGGGATGAAGTCGGTGAGAGTATACTGCTAGGAAAGGAAATGGTCTAAGAAATGATGGAGAAGGTGAAAACCATTCAGAAGCATATCAAGAACACCTCGAGTTGAAAGAAGAGTTATACAGATAACCATAGATGATACCTTGAGTTTAATGTTGGAGACATCGTATATCTATACATATCTCTATTGAATAATTTCATGAGGTTTTTAAAGAAAGGGATGTTAAGTCCTAGGTACATCGGCCTCTTTGATATTTATGATCGTGTTAGGGTAGTGGCATGTCGACTAGAACATCCACCTTCCATGGCCAATGAACAAGATTCCTTTAATGTATCCCTTTTACGGAAGTACATAATAGACCCATCATTTGTTCTCTCCTTAGAGGTAGTACAACTAGATGATGATATTTCTTATGGGGAGAAACCAGTGAAAAAAAATGATTGAAGAGAAAAAGTTCTATGAAATAAGACAATGCCCCTTGTCAAGGTGTTGTCGAAAAACCCCAAGATGAAGAAGAGAAAAGGGAATGGGATGAAATAATGAATAAATGTTACCCATATTTGTTTTAGAGTGGGAAAAGGAAATTTCGAGGGAGAAAAAACTTAAGGGGGGAACATTGAAATGACGCAAAGATTCATTAATGGAAATTTCTCTTGATATAATAAATTGTTTATTATAGTTATATAAAATTTGAACTTCATTAGTTTTATGTTATTGGATTTTAATATACCATTATTAATTGGTAATATTATAATATAGTCATCAAATAGAGATCATATTATTAGTATGAATATATGGCATTAAAAAATCCAATTTACTCAGAAAAAAGATGCGATGACCACATCCAATAGACTTTCCCTATAGGAGTCACATTTTTCAGAGCTCGAAAAGTAGGTGGAATAATTGGGAAATGTTATTGACCATGCCCAAGATGATCTTGAACATGTTAAGCTTGAGCGGAATTGACTACAAGAGAAGTGGATGTTAATAGTGATTACCACCCAAGGGATGTTATCCATGCCACCCCAAGAGTCTATCACCACCACACACCTTACCCTTATGACTTATGTGGGTGTTATAGGTGTTTGGGTAACATGACCCTAGAACTATGATTATGTACAATATTTTGGTATAAATAATGTGTATTCATTTTATTATTGTTACTTTGTAAATACTTTTTGAAGAACCAATACTATTTTTAGTTAATATTTAACAAAGAAATGTATTTTTGATGAATTAATGGATATTTTATTAAATTATATTTTAGTAAAATATTATTATAATTAAATTTAATTTTATTAAATATGAATGTTAATATAATTTTGATAATTCAATTGTAATTATTATTACGGTTTGAAAGATGTTTTTGCCAAAACCCATGAATTTTCGGTAAATGTGGGTTTAGATTTCAGAAGTAAAAATTCACATATTTATAAAATTATATAGATATAATTAATATTAATTTCGGAATTAGGACTTAAAAATTATCCAATGTGGTATTTTTCAAAATTTTCGGAGACAATCAAAATTTTGGGTAAATATTAAATGTCGATTAAACATTTAATGTATTTTATGACATCATAATGATCAAATAGTGAAGCAATAATAAAATATAAACATTATTTTCGGCCAATATATTTTTAACCACTAAATAATGGGATTTTATATTTGCTTGATTTAATTTATAAAGCATTGGTGGACCCTTCAAGGCTTATAAAACATTTTTTCTTTTTAAATTGTTTTCCTTGAGAGTGTGACTCACCTCCACATAAGCAACCACTCTTATTTTAATATGTTCATCCATTGGCCTTATAAAATATTTTTTTCCACTTCACATTTTAAAATACCATGGGAATATTTCGTGGGTGGGTTTTTGGTTTTGAATAGTTTAATGTGGGGTGTCCCAAACCTAAATAATAAAGAATTCCCTCTCCTTTCCTATATAAACCCACGCAAGCTCCCACTTCCTCTTCACTAAATTCCATTGATGTTTTACCAAACCCATTCCTCCTATCTCTAGAATCCTCCCATGGTGCTCTATACTCCCAATAATCCTCCCTCAATCCTCTCCCAGTCCTTTTGGATCACACATCCAAGTAAGGGATTTTTTCCTTTATCATTTTTGTCTAATTTTCTTTTATTTGTTATACCCTTTTTATATCATTTAAAAATTAGAGGGTATAATTTCAAAACTCCCCCGTACTACCCTCTTTGTGTTTGGATAATGGTATATACATTTCTCTCTCAATAGTACCTCCCATGTACACACATTACCATGTTGAAATTCCTAGAGGGATTTCCCTCTCTTTCACATCCAAGTAATTCTTTTGTATTATGCATATAAATTACATTAAGTTTGTTGGTACATGTATCTATATAACCCACATACTTTCTATTTCATGTATATATTATGAGACACTCTCTTCTCTCTCAAAAACCATTTTCATGAATCTTTATGTCACATCGTTATGATGGAGAAATTGAACCGTGTTTTTCCAAGCCTAGATCATTTTGTAGTTAATACCATACCAATAACTCTATCATGGGTATTCACCATTATACCGATATAAATCTTGAATGGTTATTTCATTTTTTATTCAAGATTACTTACTCTTGGAATAACTTATGATGTTGATTGATTCTATGATCCATGTGTCATACTAAATCATGAAATGAAATTTTTAAAAAGGGCGCACCCAGATAGCACTCCAATGCATTGGGTAAAGTATGGTATCATGATACATCATGTAAAATGGGTGTTGATTCATTCTAATACATGTTCTACGAGGTATCACTTATACTTCATGTCCAGTCACATTTTAGTCATGCTCCATGTGCAATGAGTCATGGCTCACTCTAATACCAAGCTAAGCGTTGTTGCCACATTTCCATGTTAGGATTATCATGTATTATCATTCATTTATGTTCATGTTTCTATTGTGATCAATTTATATTCCTATTTTATAACATGTAATTTATTCCTCAGGTTATTCCATGTTTATTCCCTTACTAGGATTTATAACTCACCATTTTCTTATTCATGTACTCAGTTTATCACATGCAATGCTAAGTACGAGTGAATATATTGGCTATATAAAGGATGTGTTCTATAAAGATGTTGTATTTCATGTTTTAAGTTGTAATTTAATTATCCTAAGACCCAAAGACACTATAAATCTTGATATTCCATGTTGAATCAAGTGGATATTTTATGTAATAAATCATGTTTATGTGGGTAATAAATATCATGGTTGTTATATTGATACCCTTTAAATAGTATCCATAATTTGAATCAATGAATTGACATTGTGTTAGTCATATAAATGTTCGACCACTTATATATGGATATACATAAATATTTCCTGAATATGTACAATTTTAAGATCCCTTCAAATCATTTGGTTTGTATAAGTGTAGTATTAAATTTTGGATCACTATTAAGACATAATATGTGGGTTGATGGAGAATGTCATGATTACTTTCATAGCCTAAGACATTAGTTTACATTATTATTTAGGATTTGAGACTTGATATTTGAGTTTTCTTATTCCATTTAATAAACTATTCATTCTTCATCTTCTTCTATAGAATTTTTTTGTTCTTAACTTGCATTAGATATTGAACATAATTTTCTTTTCCAAATGAGTGATGTTATTCTATAATTTTTTCCAGAAGTCGATGTTATTGGAATTTTTTTATTTGATATTTATTTATGAATTTTTTTTGTTTATCTTTAGCAATTCCATTTTATAAATTGATAATTTCTTTCCGATTTTATTTGGGTGAACCAGTTTGAAATTTTGTTGAATAATATGTAGTTAATTTTTTTTTTCCAATGGTGATGTTGGATATCATTTGGGTAAATAAAAGGGGTTTAGTTTTTAAAAGGAATTATTTTGTAGGAATGGATTTTATAATTTATTGTGTTTAAATTAATCATAATAAATTTTTCTAATTTTTTTTCAAAATCTATTATTAAACTTATTTTTTACAAAATTAGATGATTTTTACATGAGATTTCGTGTTGAGTTGGGTTGTTTGATGAAAATTTTGGGTATTATAGTGGTTTGTTAAATTAAATGTGAAGGTGTTTAGAAATTATTTGTTTACAAAAATTTTTAATATGGATTATTATTTTTTAAACTATAATTTTAAATAAATGTGTTTATTTTTAATATTAGATTATATACAAGGACATTTTATAAATGATGGATGTTTTCTATTTTTATGAATGCTAATTTTTTATGGAATTTATTTTGGTAAATGTGTTCCTTCGGTTAGTCCCCCATAATATTGGGTCATCTATATTATACTACAGATCATGACTATTTATGATACTGTTTTATGTCTGTTTTGTTATTCCTTATAGGAATGTATAAATGAATGATTGGTTTTTTCTATTATCCCAATGGTTTAATTCCTCTAGTTGTGAAACTTTCAAATCATAGTATATTGTGGAAGAGAAAAAGTAATATTACCCTGTGTATAAATATTATTGTACATAAATCACTAACATTAGAGTTGGAATTTTTGGGGCCACTTATTGTAGGTGATATATAAAAAGGATTTTAGTTAGATAAAAACATTTGGAATAAATAAAGTGTGTTTTGTATTATCATTATCATTGTTCTTATTAATTAAATGGATTCCTTTCCTCTTATAGATGATATTGAATTATTTATCTATGTGTGTGTTTTGTATTTTTAAATTGTATTGGGTTTTTTGGTATTCAATATATGTGTCACACTCTTGAGTTATCATTATTTATATATTTTGTGCTTTCTATGGATGAAACCATAATGATGTCTTTTTAATGGATTAATCATGGGTTAGATTTAGTATTGTACCGATGTATCTCGTACATGTATAAAAATTGTGTTGTTGAGAAACAAATGGTGATTTATTTGTGGGGATCACCATGGGATGAAATTATGAGACTGATATTCTAGATTACCTATAATATATATGGTCATAGTGATTACATAATAGGTTCTTCAAATCTATAATGTTAATGGGAGATAGTTTCATGAGTTTGGTTTTTGATATGTATTTTATGGTTGAGTATGGTTTTCATATTTGGAAAATGACTTCTCTTTTGGATGTTTTTACATTAGGATTTGGAAACAATATTCCTAGTTGAAATTTGGTATTTATGGTAATAAATCTTTGTGTGTACATTTGGGGAATCTTTTTTTGATATGTTTTCATGGTTGACAGCGATTAATCATGATATGTTAGCTTTAGGCCACATCAATAATTAATTTTTTAATATTAGGCTGGCCTATGGTAGTTAAAAATTAATATTATTATATATCATTGTAATAATGTAGTGACATTATTAATTTCATATCACTAAATCATGTACTTTATTTTTTAGGGTGGATAAATCATTTGAATTATGTTTCATATAACCTTGTTGATCATTATGTGTTTTCACCTCCTAACTCTAAACATTCAATAACATAAAGTCATGATTTATTTTCGGAATAATGAAATATATGATTTTTTTTGGAAAAATGGAATGGTGTGGAGTTTTTTACATTGTATATTACATGATATTATGTTTTATTAACTTATTACTATTTATTTTCTATTATTAATAATTTATTACTTGGTTTACAAATATACAATTCAATTTTAATGAATTCTATTGTCCATTTGAATATAAGAAAAACTTTGGGTTCTATATCATGTTATATTGATATGGTGTTCATTTTTATTTGTCATAAATATGGAGATCATGATATATGGGTGATGTTGGGGTTGTCATATAAGGGGACATGAGTTTATAGAAGATAAAAAAATTTATGTTGTGTAGGGTTGTGGTTTATTTTGAATGAAACAAAGGAATGAAATATATCATGAAGTGATATTTGAAATTCATGTTGAACCCATGTGTCAATTGAAACTCCATTAGGACATGAGGAAATTTGAATATAGGGTTCTATCGACAATATGTGCACTAGAGAGTATGCTGGTGGATACTTGATAAAGGTTGTATGGTGTATGAATAAACATCCATTCATGGATGGGAATGTTAGAGTGTCCATGTTTGAAGGTTTTAGTAACTACTACATAATTTAAAATATATGTACACCGGTCCCTACAATAAGGTACAGAAGGGTCACCCCTAAAAGAGAAATGTAACTGTGTTGAAAACCCCAACACATCCCATGTATTCCATGATTTCTGAATGGGTAAACGGATATTTTTACTTTATATTTTTATACAACTAATTCCCAAATAGTCAATGAAATAATGTAGAAAATAAATTTTATGTATTTATCATCTCATCCAAATTTTATTTTCGAAGTTCCTTTTAATGATTTCAAATTATTCATTCAATTTGTAGCCTCTATTCAATATTTTTTCCTATCACATTATTCTCCCCATAACATTTTTCAGTTTTTTTATAATCAGCCTACAAATCATAAGGGATTAAATTGTTTTTCTATATTTATTGGTATTTTTTTATTAGTCGTTTTAGTTGTTAAGTAATGTGATGTGGAACTTTTCTTATAATTACAATATTCAATATTCATGGTGATTTCTTTCGACATAGTTTTTGTTATTTTCAGGATAGTTTTTTATTTAATTTAAATGAAATTTAATTTTATTGATGATTGTTAGAAATGATTTGTTTTTTTATTTATGTCTCTGTATAATATTTATAATTGTTTTTATAAATTTTAAATTTGTTTTTCTAGGTGGTATATGTATTTCACATAGAATTACAGTTATTAAATTAAAGAACTTGTATAATCAAAATTTTTAATTTTTAATTCTATCTAGAATATTATTTTATTGTTATGTGATCCCATATGGGCCACTAATTCCATTAGAAATTGGGTTACATTTAAGAATGTGAGGTAAAATCACAATTAGGGAATAATCATAATAATAATGCATTATCACATGGGTTAAAAGGCATGACATAATGATGTAAAAAGTCATTGATCATATGAAATAATTACATATAAACATGGTTTTATATAAATATGGAGTCTATGTAATGTAAAAGAGATATATTTTATCACTTTAGCATGATTAAATTTTTATTTCACAATTGGGAGAACAAGTCAAGGTTAACCACCAATACTGTTGCACATGAACGCATTAGTCAAGGAAAATTTCCAAGATTGTAGCCTATAATATCTCATGAGAAAAAAAAATTACCCAATGAATTGGAGTTATATATGGGAACACCCATCATAAAATTTTCATGAATATGCTTTATACATATAGATCTTACATAATCAATAATACATAATCATAAGGGTACTCCTAGAATTAAATGACTGTAATAATCATATCACAAAGAATAATAAATAAACATATCATAGAAGATTCCATGAAAAAATTAAATTAAGATATACATGGAAATATATAAGGGAATTTATTGATATATTATGGAATGTGACGTCACATTGAATTTACATCATGTAATAAGTGTATTTATGAAATTTACGCATTAAAAAATTTTAGTGCAATTTTATAGAAAATACTAAAGAGAATTATAAATAAAAAGGAAAAAATAATTTATATAAATAAATATTTAAAACAAGATGGTTTTCATAATATAAATACTTATTTTATAAAAATGGTATCTGAAAATATATTATAGAGTATACTTGAAATTTTGTATGAATTCGGGAAGTTACCTTAAACAGGGTTTCATATTAGGAAGTATAGACTTGGGAACTACTAAAAAAGTATATCCCAGAAATAGAATGATGAATGGAACATTGTACACCAGTTTGGAGCATGTAATTAACATTAATTAGATGTACATTCAAATAATATAGATCATTTATTGGGTGAAAAGAATGATAGAGAAATTTGAATGAATAATAGATGTTCGGGTAGAATCCTTTACTTTATGTCTGATGGTGTCCATCACATGATTTTAATGGCATGGATACACAAATTATATTCATTAATTAGAATTATCAGAATCACTTATTCATTTAATTTATATATAATTATGTTCAGTAATGACCTTTTTGATGGGTTAAGATGTTCAATTTCATTGATTGTTTCATTAAATTTCATGATTAGTTTACTAATATACATGTATTGATAGCCATGTCTGATGAGAATGGTTTTTACAAAATAGTAGTTTTATATTAATAGTGAACAAATAATATATTACATGGTTATAAAATTCATTTGTTTATTTTGAGAGAAGATGAGTCATTATATAAAACAATAATGATAATTGTTTTTGTTTATGTGTAGGTTTTTATCACATTGATCATATATTGATTAATAAATAAATATCATGTGTTAAAAGGAGTCTATAATGATAAATTAGACATCAAATATATATTATCTCTTATTTAATTAATAAAAATATTTTCAAGTCCAGAATTGGTGATGTTAATTGTAATTGTAATAACATTGTCCATGAATATGAGAAATTAACATATCTCAAAAAGTGTTTTCATATATATTATAAAAGGATGGGAAATGTGATATGAGGATGAAATAGTCCATTATAATTACAATACTCTAGTACATTTATATTACTATTGATAGCATAACATTAGGATGAAATGATGTTGGGAAATAAAAAGAATTCATAGAACTTGAAAAAAAAATGAAATGAAAATCAGAATTTACCTCTTGAATATGTCATCCTTTAGAACCTCATTAGGGGGGATTTTTTCATTTAACGATAAAGGGATTATGGACGTGGGAGAGAGTCTTAGGTGGACATTTTTGCAGAATTTCGAATTGGAATTTTCCTTCAATGGATGGAATAGAAGAGGGGGCGAGGGTGGTGTTATAGTGGAGGAGTGGAGGGTTTTCTCGATATTTTATTACTTATTTTATTATTTTGCACAAGATATCTATTTGAATTAATTCTTGTGAAAATAACAGTTAAATACACCTGTGAGTTAGAGAACAATGAGCTTTAATTATCTGTGACTCAATAAATTGATTGTATATACACAAAATTAGAGTATTTTAATATTCACCAATTATTAATTCATTTCATAAAAATACTAAAAATACACCCAACCATTTTTCAATTTTTTGAATAAAAAATGAACTCTATTTTATAAAAATAATATTATAAATCTATGAAGTTTAATTTTTATTAAAAATCATTATATTCTTAAAAAATAAAAAATTCAAATAACTACCTTTCTATCACATTGAATCATTATTTAATGTCTAATAAAATTATTGTATGATCATAATATAGAAAAATAAAACAAATTTAATTCATTTTAGGAAAATAAATTTTCGTTTAATTTATAAATAAATAATAAAAATTTAATTAAATATATATTACTTACAAAAATACAAACATAATTTTTGATAGATAATTTTTTTAGGGACCATACTTTACCGACTGTTAAAATTAGATTTAGATTATAATTTTTTAATCATAATACAAATTTAAATGAATTTATAGATTTTATAGTTTTACCACATGAAATTGTATTTTCTATAAACTAATAAATTTTTCTAAAAATTATATCATGTAGTGATGTAAAAAACAATGAGATAATTTATAGTAATGAAACCACACTTTTTTACCAATAAATGATGATATGATTATTTAATATTTTATTTACATTGTCATAAGTTAATGAACCAAATATTTTTTATGTAAAACATCTTATAACATGATACATTTTTATAACAGAAATCACTGTTTCAATAATAATTCTAAAACTATATATCTTTTATCATACCACTTATATTAAATTCCGCATTTGGAAAGGCATAGTCATAATTGAATGGTTTTGTGGGATACAAAAATTTATGAATTTATAGAAAATAATCAAAAAACAATTATATAATATTAGAAAATAAAATTGAAATAAATGTTATAATAATTAGACAATTAATTAACTGGGAAAATTCATCACAACCAGTGAATGTAATTGAGTTCCATCTAAAGGCACCAAATGGTTAGAAACTCATGTTATTTTCAATTAACTGTAGAATCATAAAATTTTATTGAACTATTTATTCCTAAAAAATGATTGATAATACATCCTCATTATGGTATTATAAATTTGAAATATATTGATATGTAAATATATTACAGATGATAAATAAACATTTACTTCAAATAGTTTCCAAAATAATATAATTTATTTTCCCCCACAATTATGTAGGGGATCTTAAAGGTGACTAATATATTATTAAATATTTAATTAACATGTATTTTGTTATATTATTATTACATTTATGGAGACTTCAAATATATTTTTTATCAATGATAATCTCATTTAACATAGAATAATGTTTCTTAATGTCTTTATAATATCTATTATTAATTATGAAACACATCATAATAACAAAAACTGTATTTCGAAAAGGATATATAATATATTTCAACATGTTATTTTATTAATAAATTTTGTGGTCCAAGCTTGCTTGGATCGGACTTTCTGGCTATTTCAACATATTAAAAATTATTTAAAAAGAATATACATGGGCTAACACATACAATAACATGTTCATCCTGACCATATCATCCTGACCCATACTATATAACATTTTTTAATTTATTGTATAAATAAAACAGATAATATATTGAACTAAAACATCACTCAGTTTATGTAGAACAAAAATTAAATTTTATATAACAATGTAAAATATTTTTTTACATTATTGTTATATTATATGTTTTTAATTTTTGGAAAAATTTTCATTAATGATAATAAATAATCCGTTAATTTTTTTTGGCCTTGAAAACCTCTATAAAATTTAATGAAACTATATGATCTTTAATCAATAATTATATAAATATGCTAGAATTTCGTTATAATTTTTTATATTAAATATCTAAATTCATTATTAATGTTCTTGTTCAGGAACCTTCATATATACATATAAACATTTTTTTCGAAAGATATATCAATATAATCATATTTTGGATCTTAAAGTCATTTTTGGAATTCATTAACAACAATAATATATTGATTATGTTAATCATGTATAGAATAACTCTAACACTTATGAATCAAGGATGTAAACTAAAATTCTTTATTGAATACCTCACATGTCATTTATCTGAGTACACAATATTAACATATATCAATCAAATTATCTTTTTCATCATTTCATTAGCTAAAATTAATCATGTACCATATTTTTATTTATCATATACAATAGGGGAAATTCTATCCTTATTAAAACAAACAATTAAAATGATTAGAAACATCTAATATAATACAATGATTATCTTAGCTTCATTATGTGTGCAAGAAAATGAATCAATATATTGATGTTATATGATAAAAATCATATCAAAATTATGTATTGGTCATTCATATAAATAAAAACCCATAAATTTCCAATTACTATTTGAAGTTTAATATGATGTTAATTAATTATATATTATTTTTATTGATACTCCACTAATTATTTCTTGAATCTACACTACATCACATAGTATATTCAACTAAGAGTAATATAATGATATCTGCATAACTTGTATAGCTCATTAATGATAATACAATATATGTTAGTAAATGATGTTAATTTTCAGGATTTTGTTATTCAAATATTCGAGAAATATTCATATAAAAAATAATGAATAATAAATTTGGATTTAATTTTTTTAAAATACAAAAACAATTATGTCTACGTCAATTATTTTATCATGTCTCTCATGTATCAAATATGTAGAGACATTAAAAGACAACCTATAGTTGTATAGAATTATTAGTTTTATAAGATAATTCCCTATATCCTACAAATAAGGAATACAAAGGATATTAAAATAACCCAAGAATAATTTCCATAAATAGATACAATTCAGACTATATAATTCTATTGTTGATATATCTCTCTTTACACACTCCGTGCTACCTCTTTTATTTAACTATATTTTTCTTTAAATATTGTCAATATTTTTCTTCATTCATATCATTAATCAATAACATATTACCCAATAATTCAATTTTAAAATTTAATGTTGCATTATTATTTATAATGATGAGTATATATTCAACATAATTCACTATAAATACTATATAACAAAAAATGCTATTATATACATATGAATTATCTAAATTAATTATGAAAAAATTATCACCTTGATTAAATCATCGTGATAAATGTCCAACTCTAAAAAAATTCATTATTTTATATATTGACCTTTCCAAATTTAAAACTATTAAAATGAAAATTTCATTATTAAACCCCTATGACTATATATTATACATATCATTGATAAAATTTAGTTCATGTAAATAAGTATTATTTCGAATTGATATATCTCATTATCATAATTAGTTACTTTAGAAACGAATATTTTAGAAACCATTGTCATTGTATTTTGTGAACATTTTTATTTATAGTAACTAATATATATATATATGACTAGTTGCCCACAATAAAGATTTATTTTCAGACACTATAATAACATAGTATAGATTCACAAGGAGAAATAATCATCGAACCAATGCGTAATAATACTTATGGTGTATTCCCTAATATAAATACTTAAATAATTTATGAGGATTCCATCAAATATTTTCTGTTATATATTTATTTTAAAAAATATTTACTCTTAATGGGATATCAATATGTAGTGGGATAATTTTTGGTGGACACTATATACTCACAAATAATCACAATAGATACATATATATCTTAATCATGGAAAATACATAGTGTCCTTCATTGAACAATTATAAAATCTATCAAATCTGATTTATTGATAATTATGGGAACAAATCCACTCACCATCTCAATGAGAATTTCTATTTTTTTATTGTGAACATACACATGATCAAGTATTTTACCACTAATACCAAAAATCAATTGATAATTCATTTATAAATCAAAAAATCACTAAATAAATGTGTTGTTTAGAATTTTATTGAAGAAGAAAAATTCTAATGTTTGATTTAGATGATTAAATATAAGCATGGATTAGAATAAATTTCGTTACATTATAAAACATATAAATTATATGATTTATAATTAAAATATTAATAAATACAAATGTTAACATATCCTAGTACATATGATATAAGAAAATAGTTTCTCAATCATGTATGGATCCTTTCAATATCACTGTAATTTATCATTTTGGTCCAAATATGCACTATTATAGAGTTAAATAATGTCTTAGGGGTTTTTGAAGCTCGTTTTCATTCTATAACCCCCCAATTTGGAGTTTTACTTCACAAGGATAAATTAACTTCTGATTGGAGGAAGCATGGGATGTTTAAACCATGTTTGTGGCATGAATCTTTAGATATAGCCTTACCGCATTGTTAGCCAACAATTTCAAAAATTGTGTGATCTAACCATCCAGCGCCCCCCTTTCTCTTGGTACCAAAGTATGGTGGGTAAATTTTGTTTCAAAAAGTGTAGAAAAACAATGTAGAAGAAAAAGTTTGGATAATATTACATGTTTACACATCATGTTCTAATTAAGCCTACATTATTCCCAAATACAATTTATGGTGGAAAATTCCTAATTTTTTTTTCACATTTTTGATATTTTCAAAGCAATATCATAGGGATAAATAGATCTTCTTCATGTAAAATCCATTCTAGCATTTCTTCATCGTATTGGATGTGAAATGGTATACACTTAAGTAACATTTATCCATTCATTTTCTCTCTTTCTCTCGACCTAGTAGTCAAGGTGTAATAATTTTTAACTTTATTCTCAGATCGTCAATGTTCAATGATGAATTAGAGGATAATATTGGATGAGGGTATTTGTATAATCATGAGGTGGGTGGTCTATTACTCATCCCTCAAGTCTGTTGATTTTAAAAATTATGTTTGGGGCTCGCTGATTTCATGGGCTGTCATTTGTGGAAATTATATTCCATGAATATAATCATGGACTATGTATATGGATTGGCCTTTAAATGTAATATAATAATAGGATTCATATCTGTTTCACCCATTAATATGTTAATGGATAGTATCATAGTGGACCTCAATTTATGAAAAAATATTAAATGGATTTTTTTGTGGTTTCATGATACTTTTAAAAAGCAATATAATTATAGAAAATGATTTTACTAAATAATATTATTGATTAATTGTGACATGGTTAAATGGTTTCATGATAAATTATATTTTTCACACTAATGAAATATAATTGAATTAAACTTATATATTACATATGAATTCTTTATAAAAATAACAGTGTCTACCCTCGTGCATGCATTGGATTCTTGAAGGAATTCCTTGAGCACTCGAAGACCCCATTCTGAATTCATGGATATGGATCAATTAGGTTGAGACCCACCTAGAAACTGATATTTTTCTAACATTGGATGACTAGTATGACATCGTAGGCTCCCTCACATTGTAATATAGGATTCCATGGATATGATCCTTGGATATAGTAATGAAAATTAGGTTCCGTGGTTAAATCCCATCTATCACAATAATTGCATATCCCCATTTTACCTTGAATGAACTCTTTATAATCCGTTAGGGTCTTATTATGGAACAAATTAGACTATTCTCGAGGTATTTCACTCTTACACTTTGTTAGGATATAATCTTTACTGTGTTGGTGACCCTTTAGGTCTATGTTTCCTTGGTTTTTATCTTGGAACTCCATTATTTAATATCATTAATGGTTTCCTTATTAAATCTTGAAACCTTCTCTATTGTAATCATTAGACTTATTTTTAATCATGTAATAATCAAATAATGATTTTTATATGATCAAAAACCATCAGATAGTTGATTCGTGAACTTGGGTATTATGTAACATTGTACTAATTTACAATATATATGAATTCTTTCACAATATTATATTTATGTCACAATGTCCCAATGTTATAGACACCATCGGTGGTGGCCCAATACAATTTATCTCACAACATCTCCATGTGTCGTTGGGTACCTGGGGTAGATTACATGAATCAAGGATTATATATAGGAAACATGATGACTTTGAAAACACGAATTATTACTATTTAGGATTAAACTTCATACAAGATGTATGATATGAAGCTTGAGATTCTAGGGATAGTCATTGGATTACAATTATATAGTTTCGGATCATGTTATTCCTGCTTATTTGTATCTATATTTTCATGTTTCTAGTGACATCACATATAATCATTAGTTATTACAGTTGAAATAGTAATTGATATCCTTTTCTATCTATTAATTTTTTCCAAATTCCATTTTTAGTTATATTGCTTCAACTATTTATGATTTTTATTATTTATCTACAATGATACTTCATGGTAATGAGGTAATGGTCACCCCACATACACACCTCAGACACTCATTACATGAAGTCACCCCCTAGTATTTGAGAAGATGCACTTGAGGTCATGTGGCCCACAGAGATTGGTACACCAGTTATGTGGCATCCTAGTCTCAGATGTTACAAATCAAATATGATGGTTTTTGATCAGGTTGTTCGTAATAAGTAGTAATCTCATGAACACCTCTTAAAATTAACAAAAAATTATCTTATGAAAAGTTAAATACAAAGAAATAAAATTAAATAACACCACATTATTTCATGTTACCCTGTTTTATAACAATAGTTGTGGGATTATTTTTTATTAATGTATCAAAACAATGATCCCTGTAGATTATCCATTGGTAATCCAAAAAATTCACACAATATTCCCTAATAATTATAATGTTCTAACAAAAATTAAAAAAGTTATTTTTATTGAAATATATTTTAAATAAAATAACTGGAATGATTTGATAATTTGGAATCAATATATTCACAATATTTAGTATTTTTTTCCTTTTATTATAATTATATGAAATAGGAAGTCTCACATATAGACACATGATAAACTATAATATAAATGGGTGTAAAATTAATTTATACTGAAATGGGTTATTATATATTAAATTCTATTAGTTACGTTAAGAAAACTATCCTTAAAACCATTCAAACATTCCAATAATGGCTTTATTTAGTTTTTATATTTTCATATCAATTTCATTAATCACATATTAAAATAAAATACTAAAAATAATTTGATATGAAAAATTAATTTATATCGTTCATATAGAGTGTGTTTATGGATTAGTAAAAATTAATATTTGTCTACATAATTTTTTTCTTATATTCACTATTTTAGACATAAATAACATGGAACACCAGAAGAAATAAATAATAAGAATATTGGTTTAAAAATTAAGAACATACAATTCATTCATTTATATATTTAATAATATTATTGAAAGCATTAATATTATCCTTCACATGGGAATAGGGGATAGTTTAACCAAGATTCATATTAATTTGAGTTATTAGATCATTAAAATCATATTTTTATATAGCCCTTTAGAAATTTTTTTTAACACAATTGTATAATTTTCCACGAATTTGAATATATTAATTTAATATTTTTTATATGTTGTCCATCTTGATATGTATGAATTTTTTGGTTTGTAATTAATATGATGTTATTGTGATTGTTGAATGAATGCTTGGTTCAGATGAAAATTCAATGAATATAAGTATATAATGTATATTGGACATGCGTAATATTATAGGGAGAAGGTAAACCATAGGCAATCAATGGTGATTAGAAGAAATGGAATAGTGATAGGTGTGATTTAGGTAGACAAAATGAGGTAAAAGGGTAGTATAATGTAATGGAATAAAATTGGAACGGTTCACTAATTCATTTTAGCGGGTAACACAGTTATGCAATTTTATGATTGAATGTGACATTTCAACCACATTGGTCACGATTTATATATCTATTGGTACCATGAGGGGATACACCATGACACAACCCTCACATTATGACATGATGACCTTACAATCATTGTTACATAACGAAAAATATCTATTGATGTAGTTAATGGTTGTTTTGAAAATATAATTTAGGCATATAAAAACCTCATCTACTTCCCCCTCATGCATAATTTGTTATTGGAAACGTTTTAATAAGTATCTAGGTATTTTAATATACTCTATTCTACTTTCAATAACACTATTTGATCTATATCTGGATTATCTTATAGGTTCTACTTCATAAATATTCTTTCAATTTTTGTTAATGTTATGGTTTTTCTGTATTGAAAATTAATTGTACATTATTACAAGTAATTTGCTAATAAGAAAAACAGATGTAGGAATTTGTTCCATATTTTAGGTTTTGAACGAAGATATATGAATTAAATTATATGAGATTTAATGTCTTTTACATTATGAAAGTATTATTTTGTTTTCAATGTGAATGAGTTTTTTTTATAAGCAGATTTGACCCTATTAGAGGATGTGTTATTGTAAAAAATCATGAAATAATGAAACATAATCATTTTTTTGGAATTTGATATTTCCATCGACCTTGGTGAATTGGGAATATACTGGTCCTTTCAGATGCACACAATGCTAGGGTGACCTAATAGTCTGATATCATTGTATGAGTTATGTATATTTTAATATGCTATGGTTTTGGTTTTATATACAAGGATTGTGTGAGTAATAGTGCAAGTCAATATTAAATATACCATAGGGATATACTTTATTTTACATGTGATTGAATTTTTAGCCACTAATGTTTTTTAGTTTTTCATCTTGTGATATTTAACTACTATGCACATTGTGAAATTCATTGCATAATGATTATTTCCATATCACAAAAGATTATTATGTGGACCATATCGTAATAGTGAGTCATATACCAATGAGGTGATTCAATTATGGGATTGTTTGATATTCATTATAGGATGGATAATGTTATTCTTTCTATATTATGCTTAATTTTGATTTATTATGTATGGTGTAGTCATGAGAAATTTCCCGAAGGGAATGATAAAACATTAATTGGAGTATATATGTTGAGATTCGTTCTATACACCCAACACTAGTAATATATATATATGGGTTTTATACATTGATCCTTTTTATGGGGGGATATTTTGAGTTATGTTAGTTGGTGATTACTGAGATACCGAACCGAGGTCACCCAATTGTTATTAATGATATAATCATGGAATTATTCGATCTTACCTTCAAAAATAAATTTAATATTGGTATTGTGGTGTAAATTTTTACATTTTTTTCATGATAACCTAATATAATTGTTTTTTTCTATTCATTATTTACAATCTATTTATTTATAATAATTTATATTTCGGTTTCAATTATTCAAATTATATTTCTATCACCACATACTAAATTTTGAATCCCTCAACATGAATGATAATTTTAGTTCACATGTATAAAATTTTATTAGGGTAACATCAAAGGGAAATTTCAAATTAATATGTTTTTAAGAAGGTGGTGTTTATTAGGGTATTATAGAAAAGATTTGACATACTACTGGACCCCTGATAACAGTTCTGAACATAATAATTTGATTTATTTTTTTTCTTACTCAGGTGGGGTTGTTTTTTTCATGGAAGAACTGGTATTATATCCCATTTTAGAAACTTTATATTAGAGGATATTTATTATATTTAAAATTTTTTATTTGGATGAATTTTTTATTTTTTATGTTTTCCGACATTCTTGTATAATTGGTTTCATTATAGAAATAAAACACTCTCAAAAACATGTTAGTGGGGTCATTTATGATATTTATATTATTAATGTATATGAGGATACTTTCGGGGTGAATGTGACACTAATAATTAAACATGATCATATAGGATGATGATTCAAAAATATCAATCAGACCTACAATTAATATGTTATTTAATAGGTATTTTCAGAATAAATAAGATATGGAATGTTATAAAGGATGAATATATGATTATGTTCATCCATCACCAGTTGAATTGGTGAATACATTGTGTGTGTAGTGGGGTTTATTTTATTAGTTATGTTATTATAGTTTCATGATATTCTTTAAAATTCGTTTTGTATTTATGGTTAATAATATTTTTCCTTTCCATCGAATGTCATGATTGGGTGGGTTCATCAATAATAGATTGTTATAATGGTTCAACTGTCATGTGGTTCATTTAATATGGTCGATATATGTTTATATTAATTTAAAAACAATAATAATATGTCAATTATTTTTCCAAATAAATTATTGATAGAAAAATAACATCTCAAAACATGTGATTTTTTAAATTAATTTCAAATTACTCTGACGAATTTTTTTTACCAATGGTATAGGATTCTAATTTGTGTGAGTAAAGGTTGGTTATTCATAGTAGTTTTCCGTATATTATTACAGAATAATAATATAATTTTTATTCATTTTTCAAGTAAATATGTAATATTTAATTATTATTATTATTTTAAATGTTTTATTATAGTTATTTTGTTGATTATTTATGAAAATTCCGTCTAAAAGGACACATAAATTAACTCGGTGATGAAATTAAGCATGTCACCAAGGTAATGAATTACCATATCATGCCTTTATATGTTCAAGAGTGTGAGGCAAAGAATGATCTAATATCAATTTGATATTTTTATATATAGTTATTCCTTAATTATGGAGTGTTTCTACTAGTACATATTATAGGCTATGATTATTACGTAGGATGGTCAACAATTGAAAAATAATCTTGAGACCTATTTTTTTGGGACTATTTTATTATATGGTATGGATAGTTCTCATGATTCATATAAATATTTTATCATACTTGATGAAATATATATACTTATATAGATACTATATGAAAATCATGTAATGTTTTTTTCTTACATGCATAAGGGAACAACCGGGATGTGGTGGCAGTGTTATAATATAGGCCAAAAGGCTTAATGTCAAATCATATGAGACATTGAAAGTTATTTATTTCACATATTAATTCCTCAACCCAATAAATCTAGAGAAAGATGAATAGATTATTTGTATCAATCAATTATGATTTCTTTTTTGGAGTGATCTAGTCATTCCATCATGTATTTAATATTTTACCCAACATTATATTTTAATGATCCTCCTATAGATTAAACATTTGATAACTATATTTGAGAAAAAGTGATGTTTTAGGTTATGATGTTAATCGTGATGTATTACATAGGTATGGTACAAAACGATGGCACTGATGAGATTGTAATGTTAGAGGACATTTTAGTGGTTTCTCTTCCAATCCTTAGTGCAATAGGTGGGGTTCATCTCGGTATAACTATTAGTTCTTCATCTAGTTATAGAAGTTTGAGGAGTAATTAAATGTTCTTATGTCATGAATGATTTTATTTTAATGTGAGACAATCACAATTTACTTCTTTAAAGGGATTATCTATCATGTGTTTTTGTAATGTTACCCGTAGAAATTAACTTATTTTTTGTACTAGTGATATGGATCAATTCCAAGCATGTGGCTTGATAGGGTAGCTTTAGTGGTGTATTATGAAGATGGTTATATCATGTACTTGTAGTGGGTCATGTAGTGAAATATTTCCATGGGGATGGTATGTGTTTCATGAGATATAAATTATGGATATATTATTGATGTTTAGATCTAGAGATAATTGATTGTCTCAAAGTGCGGATGAATATACAAGACCCTTAGGGTATCTTTTATAATTATTATGAAGGATTGTTGGGTTACATTCAATTATACAATTCATATTTTTAATTTTAATTATAAACTGAACTAATATATATTTGTGCTTCCATGAACAAATAATGGTATATTTTTCAATGAAGTAACAAAATATATATTAATATTCAACACATGGGAATTTGATTATATTCTATTAGCCCATTTGTATATATTTATGAGTTATATATCTAATATCCCTTTATTTTATAGTGATTGATATAAATCATAGTATGAATATGGAAAATGTTCATAGGTACCTATAATTTAATTTAGTGGTTCCGAGATACAAGAATTTTTGGTATTTCTGTGATTTAGATATAAAATTCTTTGTCGTAATCATTATGATTGGGTGGATGAGGTGATTCCATACTATCATCAATTAATACTAGATGTGGATTAATTTTAACTCTATTATTGGATAGGAATATATTCTTGTTATAGAATGGGATATATAGGTATGTAAAAATTGATATTAAATCTTTCAGATATGGTCTATATCAATTGTTATTGTGGGAATGGGTCATTTAGTGGATTTAATAATTATTCCAGGTAATTTTCCATTATCATGTTCTCATTTTTAGGACGTTTTCTTTGTATTAATACTATGGATTCCATATGGAGTTAAAGATTGAATTTTTTATTCATCTTATTACGAGTAAAAAAACAATTTTAATTATTCTTGTATTTATAGAATAAACTTTCATGATATATATTATTGTTAAATCTTTTACCATGAAGAAAGTTGTTTCATTACCAGATGTAGCGATCCATGAGGTGATAAAAATTTATTTTCCCAATAGAATGATTGTATCCTCATCATGTGAATTATCATAAATTATTGGAGTCACAATTATAAGTAATAATTTTTTTGGATATATGAATTCATTAATATGTTGGGAGGAGTTCATTAAATCTCTATTATCAACATAAGGATTAGTAGCAATATGTTTTTTATTTTGGGTAGAGGATATACTAATAATATGAGTATAGATGAATGTATTATTAATACCATATATTATTGTTCAATTTGTATTAATGAATTCAATAATTTTGTTCACAAATATCATGAACCACAATTTAAAACATTACATGAATTTATTTATGATATTTTCCCTGGATGAAATATAATTATATTAATGGTCCCAATATTTTGATATTGTGATACTTGAGACATATTTTAGTTTTCTTTGAGAACATTGAATTTATGAAATTATGGTTTAAATAAACCTGTGTAATGTATATATTTTTTATATGATACATTATTTACAATATGAAAATTTATATAATAATAAATCATTTAATATGAAAAAATTGGAAGTATCGTTCATTTGTACATTCAACCTACAATATCCATGAATGGTGCACCTGATTTATTTTCTCCCAATACTATCGATTATTATAAAGACATATTTAAAAATTATAATTTATATTTAGGTACTTGATTTAATTCTATAGATGATTATATTTTGATCTATTTATAGGATCCTCAAGTTACAAGTCAAACCATTCTTGAGAAAAGTAGGCGATTAACACATAAATTAGTTAAATTAATGAATGTGTGTTATCAAACTAGTAATAAAAATTTAAAATGAATTAAAATATGATATTATAAACATCAATGGTTATGTTATTGGTGACTAAAATATCATCATCAAAAATTAAAGAGGATAAAAACCATAAAAAATTAAGGTTATCGTAAGGTATTTCATCTTAATTTACATTCAATTGAGAATTTATTTTTGTTTTTAAAAAATATCTTTTATATAATGTATGCACATCCATTTGATATTTTATATCATGAATCCCCTAATTCCCATGATATTTTTTTAGTTTAGGCGATATTATTTTTTGAATGTTTCGAAGTGGTTTGGGGAACTTCGGAATGTTTGAAAATTATCATTCCTCGTGAATATTTTAATGTCAACAAACAATGTTTTTTCTTATCAAACTGTGAAGTATTATTGATAAATCAATATTCAATATTAAATATGGATTTATGATAAGTCTCACATTTTTTTTAATCCTATAATTTAATTACATGATTTATTGAGAATGGTAGGAGATGGGTTGGAGACCGTTTAGGGCAATACTTATGGGTTTGGGACAAATTAATGAGTGACTTATAGCATATTAATAGTCTCATAGGATATAATTAGGTTTGAAAATCCCTTAATGTTTGTTTCATTTATGATATTAATGTACCTGTGAAATGTATTGAAAATATATTTATGGTTGGAAAAACCCTATTTGTCTGTGACCGTTATGGTTTAAACTGTCTTGTGAAAGGCCTTGATGATAGTGGTTACATGTACCTTGGAAACATGACATCTAATAAATAAGTATTTATATTATTTAAAAATAATTTATTATCATTATTTATAGATGATATTTTGGGATCACATATCTATGGATGCATTTCATTATCAGTTTTTTGATTAATGGATCGAGTATCATTTTCTTACCTTTCCATATTGATATTACTTTATAATGTTATTTGAAAAGAATGTGTTATCAGTTATTTAGCATGTCGTGTTCATTTATTCTCATTGATTCATTATTATTTTTCATTACATACCCATACTATTAATGTAAGTTCACCATAATTTTTTTCGTTCTAGAGGTTATAAAGATGGAAAATTTTAATATTGATTCATGTAAGAAATTTATTTCATTTTATTCTCTTTCATGTTTTATTTTCTATTTCCAAATATATTTTAGTTATCATGTATATAATATGGAATTCCATGAATATTAAATAGATAATTTCATTGGGATTTTATTCCCTGAAATAATATTATTTAATAAAACAATTCACTGACTTTTTGATTCATGGGTATATGTGTTATAGTTCGTATAAAATGATTTATAGAGAGAACCATCATAACTCTATTTATAATTAATATATTAGTAAGAATTACCCTAGGATAGACATCGAGGATAATTAGAGATGAAAACCCAATAAGTTTGGTATGGTAGATATTATATGGGTATTCCTCAAAATACATCACATTATAGATACTACAAGTTGATGTGGTTCTAGTATAGATGTACATAAGAGTAATAACATCGATAAGGTATTACGGGTCAGAGTCGGGGTAGCCAGGAACACAACAATAATCCTTTCTATGAACCATATTTTAATCTTATATGGGATACTCATAGGATAGTTTTCACATTATTTAGCGACAATTATGAAGGATATGAATGTAAAAATATCTAAAAAGAAAACATGTTTGTGAATATGATATTATTTATGCGTCAACATTATAGTCTTTTTAAGTGGTACACAATATTTTGAGTTATAAAATGTAAATAGTTATATAAAATATTCTAGTATATTTCACTATTTATAAATTCAACCTATAAAGAAGAAGTGTTCCAATACTCATGGAAATTTTTAAGGATTCTCTATAGAGAATGTTTATATAAGATAATATGGAACTGGAAATGTGATGGATATATTATTGATGCTTAATCGTGTTATGATAGAAATCCTTTCCTAGATAGAGAAAATGATCAACAATTATACTCTGTAATGATGTATCAAATTATATGAAAGATTAAGAAATAATTTTATCGGACTACCAATCCAATGGAAGATGAACAATGGATTAAGACTCTGGAGATGGTAATTTTGGATTATCGATGCTGTGAAAAATAAATGGTTACACTTCTTCTGTATTGTCTCAAAAGTGATGCTAATCAACGGTGGTCTCTCATCAAGAATAATATGGTGGATGAAAAATAAAATTCATTAAATTGAGAACCATTATGGCTGTATTCTTTGATAAATAATTCAATCATTTTCAATAAATTTAAATAAAGAGGATGTTACTTATCTTATGGAAAGGGGAATAAAAAGATTGTATTTGATTATGAGTATTCCTTCTAAGGGTTATCCAAATATGCTATATATCATTTATGCAGCACAGAGTGTATGATGGATTAATTTTTCAAAGGGCTTCGTCATATTATATAAACGGTAGTTGTCTCTATCAAAAATTATTTATATGGTGAAATAGTATTATGTTCCACCAAGAAAGGGGAATAATTATATTTGTATGATGGATTCAATGGGAATATAGATATTAAATATAAGGTGGATCTGGAAAAAAGATAAGGAAAATAATATAATGAATGAATTTTCATCATGTGATATTTGTTGAATGAAATACCCCTATACATTCATGAATAGAATGGGAGTTTATTATAACAGTGGAGAGAAAGGCTACAATGTTCAGGATTGTAATGGAATTACTATTGATTAAAATATTCAATTATTACACTATATGGGTATTAGGAAATATGAAAATGAATTCCCCAAATGTCATGGTAATATACCTTAGATAAAGATGATGGATCCAATTCATGATTATGTTATTTTTACTGTTGACGTAGAATTATTAATCTTCATATATATTTGGAAAATTAAGTAAAATTGTGAAATTATTTTTTCATTGATGTAATGAATATAATAAATATGAAATAAGTATGGATCGTATTGATGTACAATTTCATCATGGATTTAAAACTCTATGAATATCAGTACTGATAAATAAGAAAATTTATAGAGTAATGTTGACAAATTGTGAAATACATGGCTGAGGGAAATATAATACATAATATATCCCTACTAGTATGATTATTTTTGAATATGTTGGGAATTATATTTATAATGTAAATAGGATACTAATAACCACCATGGAAATTATTCTAATGTGTTGGATCACAATCATTTTGAATGGTGAACGATTTTTGAACTGGTTTAAAATTTTCATTGGATCTTCTGGTAGATATTAAATAATAGATCATTATATGATTAATATTTATCTAACCGGTATAGTAGAAACATATAAAGACACAACCAAGGGAATGAAATGTTATTATAGAAATGTACCATATAAGTATATTTACTTATATTCATAGAGATTGAATGATTTTAAAAAGTCCAGGAAAATTATCTTCAAAAAAATGATGTCCTTGTAAAATCATTTAGGATAAATGAAATAGACTCCTTGATCATCATAGAATTATGGCCCATTGATTGTTTACATTCTCCTAACCATGTTCTATATAACTCTCCATCAGAACACGATTGTTATATTTTTCTATCATATTTTTTTTAAGAGGTGGTGCCTCAGTCAAAGACCAAGTCTCAATTTATTGATTAAAAATAATGGGAGCTACAAAAGTCTGAATGATGGAATCATATTACAATCCTTGTGGATGAAAGGGAGAAGTTTTTCATGGAAATCATAGAACTAGGTAAAAACATGAATGAATCCCTTATTGGAAAAACTATCGACAACCATGTTTACTTCTCTGAAGATATGAGTGGAAATGTAGTTGAGATCCCTGAGCGAGTCAAGAAATTTCATCCAACGAGAGGTAAGCGGCCAAGAAAGGTGAACCAAGCCTTTCCAGATAGCTTGGACAATAGTGGTTTAATCATATTCAATCCACAGCTTGCGCCAACCCTTTTTCTTGGCGAAATCAACCGCATGAATGACTCCCAGCATTTCTGCTTCCAAAGTCGAGGCTGTATCACATCCACCGAAGAAGCAACCAAGGCATTTTCCAATAAAATCTATGAAAATGGCACCATAGCCTGCTGGCCCAGGGTTTCCTTTGGAGGCCCCATCAACATTCACTTTGATCCATCCTAGAATCGGGGCTTTCCAGAAGACCTCAAAGGTACGTCGGGGTAGCCTATAAGAGCCCGCAATTCGAAGCCGGTGGAGAATCTCAAAATCACCAACAAAGTTCTCACAACGATCCTTCTAAAGAGAGGACACGTCTTTGATGTAAATGAGAATACTAGTTTTACCTGCATTGAGATTGATAGAGAAATTATTATGAATGAAATGATTTCAATCATACCAGATCACATGCAGGAGCTCTGCCACCGTAGCCAGAAAGAGATTCTTGATTTGCTTAGAAGCATTCCAAATCACACAGTATTGAAGTTGAGAGCTAATAGAAGCAAGATGAGACCATATACAACCAAAAATTTTAGAAATGTAATTCCAATGAGCGGAAGCTGTAGCACAAGACAAGAAAAAATGATTAGCATCTTCACGATGTTGGTTGCACATGTGACATCTAGAACAAAGATAGATCCCAAAAGATTGAAGATACACATCGGTGGGGACCCTATCATGTGCAACACGCCAAATGAGAGAGGGTCGTGAGGGATTGATCCAAGGCTTGATAAAAGCATTCAACCAAACAAATCTAGAATCAGAATTACAAAAAATGTTTTTGTAGAAGTTTATAGAATCTAGGATACCACTTGTAGCAGGTTCCCAAATGAGGAGGTCATCAGTATCAGAATAATGATAATTTTCAATGACTTGACTGACGTGGGTTGGATGGATGATGTCATGAGAGTTAACAACCTAACATATAGAGTAGTTGGTGTTCACAGAAGTAGTGCTGGAAGTTAGCATGGAGATTAAAGGAACAATGGTGCAGTTGTCAAGCCAGAAATTCATAGAGGAGTCAGCGCTAACCATCCATCTTGAATTGCTCATGATTTTAATGAACGAACGCCTAATGGATGGCCAGAGAGAAGAGGTAATGTAACCCAAGTTACCATTCTGAAGCTTGTTCACAAATATTTTCTTAAGAAAGGTCAAGGAATCGGAGTTGCTATGGGTCAAATTCCAAGTCATTTTAGCTTGAAGACATTCATTAAAGAACTTAATATTCTTAATGCCAACACCACCTTTATCGAGGGGTTTACAAAAAGTGGCCCCAGGAATGGTGACAAGTTTTCTTTCAATCGTACTACTGGACCAAACTAAATTTTTAAAGAAAGTATAGATTTTCTTGAGAAGACGGGAAGGCCAAGTGTAAACTATCATCTAATAAACCATCTTGGAAACAATAGTAGATTTAAAAAGACAAACTATGCCATCCATATAAAGGGTCTTTCCCTTCCATGATTAAAGTTGATTAATTATATGATCAACAATGATATGAAAATAACTGGAAATAGGCCTTCCCCAAAAAATAGGAACACCCAAATAAGTGAAAGGGAAATAGAATTCTATGATTCCAAGGTAATCAATTATGTAAATTTTTTTGTTTGGGGCAAAAAAATTTCCAAAGAAAACAAATGATTTTTTTCCAACTTATCGCTTGACCCGATACATCTTCATAATGTTCTAGGGAGCTTTTGAGATTTTTAATGTTCTTTTTGTCACCCTTTAAAAATAAAATTACATGTGTGAATGTGTTTACCCCATTTAATGGTGAATTAATTTTCAACTAAGTTTTATAAATTATTGAAATTCTATTTTTCAAAACAAAATTTATTTTATAATTAATTAGAAAATAATTTTCTTATACAAAATTTTCTTATCTTAGTAAGAAGTTTAATTTTTTTGATGAAATGAGTAAAATACTACATTTTAACATATATTCATTTTAATTTAAATCAATATTATTGTTAAATTTTATTTTAAATTTGTTTTATAATGTAAAATTATATCAATTATACTTATATTAATACAATTTAGGTCATTGGAATCGTTTTTTTTATCATAGTTAGATTTAAAAATGTACTGAAATTTTTTAATATAAAAACTACCATTCTCACCACGTAGAATGGATTAGTATTAATCATAATATTACTAATTTTTTTATCTGAATTATGAAAAAGGACAGGCACATATGTAATAATTATGATATATTATTCATAGGAAGTCAAACTGAAATTTTTACAATAAACATTAGTGAATGCGATTAAAATTAATTACGATGATTAAGGAAAAATTAATCTTAGTAAGGGACTAAAACATAATCATATGAAATAAAATGACCTCGAAACATGTGCACAGGCACCTAGATGAAAATAAGTAGAAAATTTAACCTAATATTTCTAATTTTATAAGGTATTTGGATATTATTTATGGGAATATCCCTATATATTTTTAGGTAGTGAAAAAATACAAAAGGGGGACTTTCTTGACCGTTAATATTTAAAAAAAATTATGATATGGATAAAACATCACATTTTATATTATATGTATCCTTATGAAAGATATTTGGGTTATAATTATCATAATTATTTATCAATACTATTGGGAAAACATTTTATTGCTTTAATTTCTTATAAAATGCCAACATATTGATTATTTAGTTAGTAAAAAACCAAATAATTGATACTTTAAATATTAAAATTTAAGTATTTTTATATAATTTCTATCATTAAATATTTTTTAAATTAATATATTATATCAAAAAACTATAAATTAATTTTATATTAATTTAAATATTTTTTTGATATTTTAAAATTAAAATTATAAATATAATTTCCTATTTGATAATATTTTTATTTTATATAAATGATATTTTATTAAATTATTCGAAAATAATTTATATCATAAATTAATTAAATTGATTTTTAATTGATATTTAATATTAAATATGGTCTATTAATGGACCAATATACATATTATAATACAAATAATGGCACATAGATTGTGAAAACCAGGCTAGCACAATTTGACTTTAAATGGTGTTTTTGTTCTTAGCATGTTCTTATTTTCAATATAATTTACAAAAACCATGGATTCGTTATTTTAAATATAAGATATGAATTTATTAATTAAGCATATATATATATTCTAATCAATATCTCCTTAATTTATTCTTAATGGTAACATTATATATGTTAGAAAACTAATATCTTTTATAAAATCCAAAATGATATAATTGGGAAATGTAAGATGTTAATGAACAAAATAATTAAAATTATATTATTTTTTGTGGTGTATGGTTTTGTAGTCCTTTATAATATTTTAATATAATATTTTTATTATTATTATAATCATTATGTATGTTATACTACCCAATAATGAATAACTTTTGGAATTTATAGGTGTCCCCCCATCCACATTTAAATTGGAAGCACTTTACCCCTTCCAGACACAACTAAATACACACATGATCATCTAAACTCAGCTCAAAAAGTCTCCCAATAGACCTAACCTCAACATAGAAGCCAATTTGTTTTTTAAATCCATCCAATGAAGATTTTAGCTACTAACCATAATAATTAACTTAATTAAGAGGTACCATCTTTACATAAGACCATTAATTTTATTTTCATTCTCCACCCCCTAAACTCTTCTAATTACATTCTTGAATAAAAACACTATAAAAATATATTCACATTTTTTTATATATTTTTTATACCATAGCTTACTCACACATACAAAAAATGGATAACGATCATATTATTTCTATGTACGTTGAACCACTTCATCAAAAAATGATGATGGTTCATAATTCCATTAAAACCAATCATGGTGGAAATTATGAAGGAAACTATTTATATATAAATAGAAAATTAAATATTTATAATGTATTTATTCTTTTTTAAATTTTATTCATATCATACATTTATGAAGTTCAGCTTGTGTAAATATTAAAATTTCATTTGGGGAAGTGAGGACTACCACCCCCTCAATGCAATATGAATATTTCATTTCATACATAGAATGCATAATGGATGGTTTAAAAAAATGTAACACATATGTAATATAAATGATACTATAATTATAATATAAATATGTACCAATTAATTTTCATTAAATTAATATAATAAGGAAATGGAAGTAGTGTCCATCCATATGGATGGCCAACCATATCTTGGAACATTACACATCATTTCTTTTCTCCAAATATTATGGATAACTAAAAGACATATGTACTAAATATATATGATTTAAATTTAATAGTTTAAATGAATTATATCACTAAATCATTATCAAATCAGCAGAAACATCAAATTCCATGTCAAAACATATTTTAGAAAACTAGAAGATTTACAAACAAAATATATAATGGAGACTTCTTTTTATTATTAAGAAATTAAATTTTATATACTATACATTCTACCCCTTGACATGTTAAATCATGAATCCTAATATTATAATGATATTATAAGGTTATGTAATTCTTGGTAATGTATTATTTAAATGATTAAATTTTTAATGAGACACATTGAAATGATAAAAGATATTTTTCTATGAACTTTTTTTAATTTAAACACCCCATGTTGTTACATACCCTCCTCTGAGAAATTATTGACAAATAAATATAATTTATTCAATATGTTTATATGATAATGAAATATTTTAGTAATAATATTTTTTATTATATTGGAGGATTTTTTAGACATGTAATATAAAGGAAGGGTACGGTTTACGGTATGTTGTATGGGTTGTGGAATAGATAATGAACGTACCTCGATGGATTTATTGTATCCTGGGATAAAATTAGTTTGGAAAAATCGTACATGTCTGTAACCAATATGATATTAACTATAATTATAAAGGTATTGATAGTAAAATTAATGTTTCAAAAACAAAATTATATTATAAATAGTATGTTTAAGCCATCTTGTGAATGGTCTTGACTGTAATGAATCCATACACCCTAGAAACATGAAATTCCACAAATATGCATTTCAATTTTTGAGATTTTTGTTATTATCATTATTTTTGTAGGATATTTTGAATCGAAATATCTATAGATGTATTTATTTATTATTTTATTGATTCATGTGATGTGTTTTAGTTTCTTACCATCACATATTGATATTCCCTTATCATTTTATTTTAGTGGTAATAGTTAGTAGTTATTTACCATTCAATGTTAATTTGTTCTCATTGATTCATTATTTTTTTTCATTACATCCCCATACTGGGCAATTCAGTTCACATTTATATTATTTACTTTCCTCATGTTAGGATGACGAATAATATAAATAATCATTCATAGAGATTATTTATATCATTTTATTATCTATTATTTTTTATTTTTTATTTCACAATTTATGATGACTAGAACGTAAGAATTATTTGTATGAAATTATTATAAGTAGATCGATCCAATAGGAATTGATTCATTTTAACCATGCCAAAGTAAAAAAATAGTGCATTGGATCCAGTCTTCTGTTTTTGGGGAGTTATAGACAAGAGGTTATAATGTGAACTATTTTACAATTTTTATGAATTATCACAGAAAAACAACATTCAAAAGGTTTCTTGGCTTAAGAATTTTGATATTTGTGAAATGTAGTCATATTTTCTTGATTAGAATACAATATAGTGGTAGTATACTGAAAATTATAGTTTATGATACTTTATAATTAAATTTTCATTTTATTATTCAAATCATGTTGATTTACAGTATTATGTGGTATTAGAGATGGGGATAGATTAATATTTTATTATGTAGTTGTTTTTTGGAGGTGATGTTTTATTGTATGTAGGTCACTATTCCCTAAAGAATAAGAAACAATTTTTAACAGACAATTGCCTCATGAACATAATTTTCCTTTTAGGAACCATAGAATGATATATGATTCCAAAGGGGTGGTCAATGATTCTTGTATTAGTTTAATAATGTGATGAAATATAGTAGAAAATAATCATAGTTTAATAAAAAGGGGTCAAGTTATTAATCCAATAAACATTGGGCTATTTTAGAATAACCAAATTTCATTTGTAATTATGATATATAGAATGGGGGCTCAACCCTCTTCCTAATTGTGTCCTTTTCATGACACAAAATGTTTACTCCAGAGAACATGTGTCACTTGGATTAGTCATGATGTGATCATAACAGTAATAAAATGATTAACCAATTTGAAATTTACTAAATGTTTAGATTCTTACATTTAACTTTAGTCCCCTTATAAACACCCTATATCTCTACATTGTACTCAATTTATTAATTTCCAATAGCAATTATACTCATGGTTTCTTTAAGATAAACCACTATAAACTACTTTCTATTTGATGTGTCTTTCATCATAGATATATTTTTTCTGTATATTTGATACCATCTAATATATAAATATTATGTTATGAATACATTTTATTATTTACTACAGACCTGATTTTTATGAATTTTGTATGATTTTATAGTTTTATTAGATATTATTTAGAATTGGAATGCATGTAATGACCTATATTATTCATCAAGATTATGGTCAGATTTTATTTCAATGATATGTATTTTTTAATTATTCTAATGGAATCACATATATCTGAGTTTATTTTTATGCAAGTTTATGATCATATATTTGTGCAAGAGGGACAAGGTATGTTTTTGTCGATGAATTTGACCCCTTATAGGGGGTTTTAACAATAATACGGAATGCATAGAGTGAAATGGTTCCATTTATAATTTATTAAGATATAAATGTATACATATGTGATTTGTTAATAGAGTTGGTTATTATGATATATATTCCCATGATGAACTATATTGATTTTATCTTGGTATTAGTTATGAATTCATCACATTTTAAGGGCATGGGTGTGTTCTAATGGTTGATGTGAGATATAATTTGGGGTAAGGAAGGGGAATCCATATGAATTTTTATTTTGTAAAAACTATTTAAAATGGGACATTGGGACTGATTTTTTAGTTAGGATACATGAAATTATTCCTAGATATATACCTTCTCAAATTCAAGGAATGATTTTCATTATAGTTTAAAAATTTAGTGGTTGAATGGACATTTTTTGAGGGTTCATGATATAGACATGTGATCATTCCATATGTGGTATGTTCAAGACATGTAAGTGGTTTTCTATTTTGAGTTTTCCATTAGACAACTTATTTCATTTTGAAAATATGTGTTTTTCAAGGGGTATATTTCCCCACTTATGTTAGTTGACTTTTATAGGATATTGGTTATTAATTCACCCTCCCCAATCATCCCACAAAAATTAAATAGTGTGGTATTTTTCCATGTACCATTATTAATGTATAAGGATCTTATTTCATGAGTGTATGCCAATTAATTTGCCCAGCATAGATAAATTGATGGATATTAGTTATATTATAATTAATTGTGGTCAATATTTCATCAAAAACATTATTGTTGTATGTAAAAACTTTATTAAAAACTTTATTTTTATTAAAAACATTATTTTTATTATTTCTATTAATAATAAGAAAATATTTTTTAAAAAATATTTTAACAAATTAACATTGTCATTTTATGTTTTATTACTCCTACCGTACATTGGACACCCAATATAAATGAAGTCTTTACAATGTTTTATCCATCTAAGTAAAATATTCTTATAATGATTTATTGAAATTTTTTAGACTAATAGGGTGATGTGGTGATATTTGTAGATACTTTGGGTTATTGTTATGTTGTTCCTATAAAATTAATCATTTAAATCATTGATATAAATTGATATCCGAAATTGTAAACTACTAAATATTGATATTGAAGTTGAGAAGTTACATTTTTTTGTTTGTAAAATGATAATTTGAACTGGAAATTTATTTATTATGTCTTAAATTTTATAGTAATTGTTAGTTATATGTTATAATGGGAATATTATCCCCACTATTGTGATCTTTTAGATAGAAGTTGTTTAATGTATCATACATATGTGGAGGCACACATTATGGGATTTGGTATACCACATAGGACCTGGTGGCCAGGGAAATTGAATTAAAGAGGATTCCTAGTGATAGAAATGTTGTGTTATTAAACAGAAAAACACAAGACCTAAAAATAAAATAATAATTTTTTAACTTCAACGACATTATACAAAAAAATAATTCATAAAATAATATTTTATATGATAGGAAATAATTCTTGATCTATTCATTATAAAAAAATTATTTGATTCAATAGAAATATTTATATAAAATTATTTAATAAATGATGTCTGTTTCCGAATATACATAACCACAAAACATAAATGCTTATATTTTAATTATTCCTAAAATTAAATGTTTAATTATGTCCAATAATAATGATCTTATGATGAGATAAAAATAATCATTATCATAGATAAGAACATATAACAACAAATAATGAATATGATTTATAATTATTGGGTCACTTTTCATTATTTTTATAAACTATCATTTTCAATGATAGAGAATTATTATAATAATTTTTCAATCTTACATGTCTATAACCCATTTTAGCCTATCATTATCGATCTACTATGAATTATATTTAGCTATTATTTAGGTATCATGAATTATATTAATATCATATTATAATAAAATCCAAAATATAATTGAGAATTATACAAACTTTTTATATGACATAAAATTAGAGGAAATTATCATATATAGTACATTAAATTTAATTTGTTAATATCCTATTATGTATTAATGTTGTTTAATTTTTAATTTCATTAAATATTTTGTTAATAAAAAACAATACAATTAATTAGTGTTCGGAAAACTATATATACAACAATTTCAGTTAAACATGACCCAACAATAATTCATTGTAAATATATATATATATATATATATATATCAATTTAAAAATAATTTTATTGTTGAGTAATGGATTTGTTAGTGTTTTATTATAAATTATCATTTTTGGAAACTCTAGAATTTTTATATCACCTCATTGTGTATAATACTACATGAGTTAACATGTTTAACTAAAATATATTCTATACTCTATTGTAACATAAACATCATAGTAAGTATCATTTCTAAAATATTATCAAAATTTTCCATTTCATAATAAAACACTTGTGTTTTAAAACACTATGATATTAGTTAATGATTCATAATACTAATGATTATGTAGTATTATATGTTTCAATATAAGATGATTATATATAACTCAATTAAAATATATTTATTGAACATTACATTCTAATTTTCATATATTAGACATGATTTTATATAGTAATGATCTATTTGAATTAAATATTTACATCCACCTTGTTAACATTCTCTTATTCCAATTAATGTACATTAAACACATCCCTTACACAAATCATGTTCTATTTGATAATTTCTCAGTATACATATTTTACTTCCTATAATTTATTGTGATTTTCTTATATTTCATTATGGATAAATAAATATATGATCATGAAAAATTATATAATATTTTATAGATATCAAAACTAATGTGTACGGTTCTCTACATAAATTTTACTATCCTTATAAATCACATTGACAAAATTATATCGATATTTATATTATTTAAGATTAAAAAATTTCTATTGATTTTTTAAATTATATTTTTCCAAAACATGACCAATAATAAATTATGGCATAAAAATGTTTTATTTACATTCTAACAAGATATTATTTCTAGGAAAGTGTGTTTATACAATTATTCATTAAAATAGATTTATTTATAACTTACCACAAACTTTATATAAGTCCTATATTTTTTTCATTTGTTTCCAATATATTTCACATTGAATACATTTGAACCAATACTAATCACATAAATATTCATGGAATATTTATTTTCCATTTTTAATAATTGGTGATATTTACCATAATATGAGTCACTAAATATTATATTGGAAAAGTATATTGTTATAATCTTTTTTCATTATATCATATAGATATTTTTTTGAAATTTCTATTTATCAAAATAATTTCACATTAAATTAGAATGTATTATAATTATGGAAACTATAATGGAATTAAATATTAAAATTGATTTCATTAATAATTAGTTAATATTTTTCATCATTTTATATTTCATCACATGTCATCATGATTAAAAAAAAATTCTTTGTATTTATATACATTTCTATATATTTATGTACGTTCAAAGATACAAATTTTGGACATATGTTTTTTAATAACATCATTTTGAATAAAGATATATTATATTGAATTACAATATACATCAATAAACTCATATATAAATAACTTACACGTCTCTATCTTTGATATATAATATATTTCATTATATTATTCCCTTCAAATGTTCTATTAAAATATTTTGTTATTTTATAATTTTTTTATTTATAACCTCAAATTAATGAAACTAAATCCTAAAATGTCTATTGTAGTTAGATATTACTTCCCTTCAGACAAATATATTTTATTCTAATGAACTATAACATTTCAAACATTTGGAATAATATATTTACATTAATGATAAAATAATTACAATAATAATAATATAATTATATATGAGAAAAGACCTTATGTTTCATGAAACATGTTTTGTATTATAATTATCCATTAAAACATCATATTTTAACACAGAATCCTATTTCATAATAATGTTCATTGAAAATAAAACATCTATGAAATTCCACAGAAAATTATAGTTGGCATACAGTGAAGTTCATTTCAAGATTATGTGAAATATTTCAAAAAAAATAATGTTAGATAATTATAGACACATCATAGATTTCACATTTATGTAAATACGGTGATTAATTTTTAATAACATAATATCTCTAGTTTTATATGAGAATGTTTATTTTTTAATAATATTGAATATTATTTTATTAATCAATGAGTACTAACAAAGAAATTCATCAGGTTAAATTCATTAAAACAACTACAATCTAAATACTATGATTATCCAATAAATAAATTCTACATTATTTAAATAATATTTTGAAATAAAATTTACAGATTTATAGATTAAATATTTAAATATCTTTTGATGGTATCATAAAAAACAATGGACGTAGAAAATTTTCATCTAGATTCCACTTGAAATATATTATATTCATATTTGGGAAGTAATTTTGAAAATTAATATGTCTATATCACCTTAATAACAAAAGGGGTGATTCTGATTAGACATAATAATTATTTATATAAAAACTACATCAATTTTTTCAAATGAAATTCCAAACTATTCATTTAATAAAATTTTCATTTTTATGTTATTTTCATTATACTACTATTATATTTCCATTATTGGGAATACTTTGAGATATTATGATATAGTAATTATTTATTTATAATTGGGGTTGCCCTTATTTTATTATTTGAAAACTATAAATCATGTTTGTTATAAAAAAACTTTTATTTATTTGGTTTAAATAAAAAACACTCTGTAACATAATATGAATCACTAATTATTATTTATATAATAGAAATTATATTAAAATAGATTTATGATAAAAGAACCATAAAAAATGTATAAAATAGATTTTATTAGTATGAGATGATTTCAATAGTCATAATGTATCAAAAACATAAAATTGTACTTCATGTCTTGAAATTTTTTAAATGAGAAATGGTTTCTAGATATTGATACAAATATTTATGACATAAATTATATAAAATACCCATAATTTTATAACATATTACAAAAAATAATTAAATAAAACAGTAAGATTCTTTTACTATATTCATTAATAAAATATTTTAATTCCACATCTGCTGTACATTTTTACAAAAAGAAATGAAAATGGCCACTTATATGGAAAACATTCACTCAGTCTATGGCTTCACGAAAGTATCTTTTGGGGGATAAATTTTTATCGACTGCTCCATTTTATTTTTCACGTATAATTTGTTCTCACATTTTAATCAATAAACTGAATATTATGGATATTTAATTTCTATAGATATATCTATACAACTCATCATCTAGTATTCATGGATATAGGAGTAGTTGTGTTAATATGAATTAATTTTGAGGTCTATAGATAAATGATTTTCCTAGTTAACGTTTAAATTCCAAATTGGATCAAGGTAATATTTAATAATGATTATATAAGGACAAAAATTTTCACCATAATTCATCATATATTTATAGAATTTATAAATGAACTCAATGATGTATTACCTCACTTTTTGAATATATGTTTCCACATGACGCGATAACATAATGATACCATCCATGTATTATTTTTATTTCAAAAGTTTCTAGTATGTGATGTTGATATTTTTTTTTTATTTCCATGTACCCATGATTCCTAAAATGATATTTATAAACATCACATAATTATAGAGATTAACAATCAGTTTGTGAGGACTCTGATGCCTAATTTGTTTTCATGTAATATTACAATGTGTTTGTGCATATACCACTCCTAGAGTTCTGTTTAAGTGAGGTAATATTCATTTGATAATATTTATTTCAATGTTTCAAATGTATCTCACGCCATATTCCACTGAATAAAAATTGAGTTGATTTATAATAATCCTTTATTAGTATTTTTTTTCATCCGTGATTTTTATATAATAAATTTAAACACATATTTTTTTTATTACAAACTACATACAACTATTTAATTTATGATATTATTTTACATGAATTTTTTTTACAGAAAATATTACACCAAAATCTCTTAATATATTCTTAAATTCAAATATTTCAATTGTAACACCCCAAGTTTCCACGGTACATTTCCCATTGAATAATAATGTAGCTTACCCTATACACAAAATAGAGTTTTAACACACCACGACTTATTAATCTAGCCGGTATGAATCATAATACCCACATTTTGAAATTTTATAAATTTTAATTTTCAAAATGGACTTCATTTTTGGATAGAGAATATCAATATTAGCATTGGGTGATTTTTTCTGGTATTTTACTCAGAACATGAAATTTTTGATGAATAAAGAAAACATAATGTTATTATTTTAAACTGGATTTTTATTTAAATAATTTGTTATTTTTTATTAATTCATTTTTTGTCACAATTGGTACATAATACCTATATATGTTCAATGTGGTTCATTGGAGTCATTTTATAATATGTTTAGACATATAAAATTTTATTGAAATATTTCTCATCTTTTACCCATACTCATTAAGCATTTACAAATTTGCATAAAATGTAATTTTACCACTTCTGTGAGTTGAATTTTTAAAATTCAAGGGAAATGGTTGACATCATAATGTAAAATATTTTACTATATGAAAAAAATCATATGTGGTCAATAGTAATTTTTGACTTTTATTGAAAACGATTCAAAATAAATAGAATAATTAAGGGTAAAATTGATATTATAATTACCCTAAAAAATGTCCTAATTCTATTGTATAAGTGTAATTATATGAAAAACAACATTAGGAGGAACATATGATCCTTTTTGTAGACTTGGTTTAGATAAGGACAATTTTTATTATTTTATTTAACGATGATTTAAAATAGTTAAATTAAATATTTAATAACCAAAAAAAATTTAATATCGGGTTGAGCACAATATAAATTAGACTATAAATATTCATTAGAAAGATAAAATAATTTCCTAAATAATTATATTTTTTTATAATTTTTTGAAATTATATAATTTAATTTAGTAATGACACAATAATGATGCATTAATTACTTTAATAATGATATATCAAAATATTTGATATTATAAATATCCAAATAAATGTAAATTGAGACTTTTGGAAAATTCCCATAATTTTATAGGTTAATATTACATTTTCAGGTTGATTAGATATATTTTATTATATTAGATATATTTTTTATGGATTTAATGAAAAATCAAATGCCAAATAATGTCAAAATTGACATAAATTTTATTTTAAAACAAGTACTTTATTATCGGATGATATAATATTCAAAAAACTCTATGATTTGACCAAATGTCTTAAATAATAATATAAATTTAATTAATGAACCACTTTATGTTATCTAGGATGTTTATAGTATGTATATTAACTATATAGTATTAGAATACTAGATGACATGGTAAAAGTTAAATGATTTAACTAACAATTAAATCTTAATGATAAGGTAATAATGGTAACCTAAACTTGTCTAAAACATATTGGATGATAGGTTTTCGACACATACGCACCTTATCTTAGAAATAAGTCAATTGGGATCCATTTAAAAGTGAAAATCATTTTATTATAAAATTGTGTTTCAGGATTTTCCGAAAGTGACCCTCACATCTATTATAAAATGGTACTAACTCTTCTCATTATTTCACACCCCCAAAGCCATTTTTATTGGCCAAAACCTGCCCAAATATCATGTAAAATTTCCTACCATAAACCTAGAGTTCATAAGTTGATCATAAAGCCATCCTATGTATCCCTTTTGATCAACTCAAAAGGGAACAGCCAAAGAACATGTAATTATTTCACCACACTCTTTCAAGTTCTTTTCTTCTTCTAATTCCTCTTTAATTATTATTATCATAACAAAATAATAAAACCATTACTTCTAAATTAAGTTATTTTATTATAAATTTTGATCGACCATATTCATTTTTCTATCTATCCTATACATGAAAAATTCAACATATGAGCGTATGTATGACATACCATCTCCACGTCGTTGTGTAGTTTGTAATTCAAACACTTCATTATTTGGATGGTTATAATAATGAGTATAACTAATGTAAATTAAAAATATACCATGTTATTTTTTCTATATATATGATATAAAATCCAATTACATACGATTTCCCCATCAATATAATGATATTTTCACTCGTGCGTACATTGGGATTACCGTCTCCACGAACACGAAGAGATTTATTCCCCATCGTAATCATTAAATAATAATTTTCATTTTCTTATTAAAAATAATGATTTTTCACATAATTTAATTCAGTATATGAATCAAATACATCCAATTTATAACATAATTGGATTACGTAACAAATCATATAAAATAAAATTAATTTGTTTACACCCGAATTTGATGATTCTACTGAAATATTATTAACAATGAAATATTCGAGGATCATATATGATATGATATTTATGAATATAGTTATTTTATAATTTAATAACATTATTTTAACTATTATATGTTTGGTTAACATATCATGAACTCAGGAAAGGTACATGGTATGGGTTAATTCTACAGTCTCTTTAATTATCTGTGGTTGTTAATATGTAAGTATCTAATGGGACCTCTTTATCATCCACATCAATGTTTTCTTATAAATGTAATTCAATACAGTTTTACTATTTACTAGATTATGGGTTAAATTCATTTATAAACTTATTTTCCCATAGATGTTTTCAATGTAATATTTCCATCGTTTTCCAAAAATTGTACTTTATGTCCTTTTCGACAAAATTGAGGTAAGAATGTTTTTTAAAATTATACAGTGGGTGCATTTATTTTTTGTCATTATAACATCGTAGAAGCTTCCCATAAAAAAATATATCAATATTTTCAAAATTAATGTTATATTTTATAATTATATGACTCTTAAATTCTTTCAAAATAGAAAAATATATTTCTCTAAAAAATTTCGATTTCATCTATGTCAACATCCTTTGATGGATTTAATGGTTGTTTGAAGTTGATTTGTTAAGATATAAAGCATCTATATTATATAGAAGGATAAGTGAAATGTTTGACTATGGATATGTTAATTTTACACAATTCATGGTTTATGGATATATTATTGACATTTGTTATGCTATTTTTAATATGAATGATTATGTTATATTTAAACATTTTCATATGAGGAATGTATTGGGAATATTATGTGACGGGTGGAGCCCACTATAACTCCTCAATGAATCGGTAGGTTTCATGAGTAAATCTAGTGTCTTGGCACATGGAATTGACATAATATTATTTGTAGCCTTGGCATAAGTCCTTAACAGTGTGGTTATGAATTCTTGCATTTAGCATTCCAACATTATAAAATTGGCTATTGATATTATGTGTGATTATTCGACAAGTAAAATATCCATTTGAATATGTAAATGAAATTATTTGATTTATCATTGGAATATTATGATGATTTTTAAGTTTAAAATGGATTTTTTTAGTCTTATACATTGTCTTAAATGATTATACTTATTCTTGAATATTTCCGCTATATTGTTATACATACAGAGCATCTGAGCCAATCCCTTTCTATTATTTATATTTTTCTACGATGAAGAAAAGTATATAATGAATGAACTAATGTGATTTTATAAGGGATTAATGTAATCAATGGAGACAATGTTGTTTTTTCTCAGTATATAATGTAATGTTAATCTTATGAATGTATCTAGTACTTCTAAATATACTAAATTGATCAGTCGTTCAGTATTATGATCCCTTGTAATCATGGAAATGTGATGTAATAATTTATCGACTCTAGGTAACTGGGGTCGGGGTATTCGAGTAGGTTTCTACAGAATTGTAGTTCAATCCCTGGAAACATGATTTAGATATACTCTGATTAGAGCACCTTACCCTAATATAGACCTTGTGGATTGGTATAGAAGAACATACTTGAATTTTAGTAATGTAACGATTTTGTATATTTTCCAAGCTATATATCCATGTCTGGATAGGAGCAGGTAGAGGTGGCTCAGGGACATATGTACCTAGAAGTGAAAACACTGACAAGGAGTTCCATGCTTGACCTGGGTTATCCAGGTACACGACAATGGGCCTTGGTGCACTCTTGGGTACGACAAACCCAAGAGACATGCTTAGGATAAATAACATTTCCTATAAAAACCATTATGAAGGATTTATGATTATTTACCTCCTAAAAAACAATTTTTTATGATTTTGTATTATATACATAAATTGTTCAATTTACGTTATGTTTTTTACATTTTTGGAATTACGTGTTCTAATTCATAAAATAATATGGTTTATACCATTTTTTAGAAATGGAACTTAGTGGAAGGAATGGAAGCTGTTCCAAATCACGTAGTCCATGTAGGGATTTCCCTCCCACACACATTAATTATCATGGAGCTAGTGATTCAACTGCTGATGATCATATTATCACCATACTGATACATATCACTAAGGTTATTAATAATAACCTTACCCATATGGAGCACCCTGATCCCCAATGCGGAGGATCAATGTTAGACCACTTCAAGAGGAAAAAACCACTTACATTAAATTGGTGTACAAATAAATTAGTATTTGAGAAAAGGATAAGTTCCTCTGAGATAATATTTCATGCTTTAGGGAGTAGAGAAAGAGAAAAGATGTCATAGATGTTTATCGCCTCAAGGGTGATACAGATCAATTGTGGTCATTAATCCAAAACACAAAGTAAGATAAAGAAGTATCCAACATGGAATTTAGAGAGTTTAAAAATATTTTCATGGAAAAATTCTATCCTCCTGACCATAGAGAAGATATGGAAAGACAATTTCTAAATCTGAGACAAAGGGAGGTTGAAAATGTCACTATGTATGAGGCTAACTTTACAAAGTTAGGAAGGTACATATCATATTATATATGTACCGAAAGAGTAGTATTGATCGATTATTTGACTGGATAAAACCATTCATCGAACAATAATTAGTCTGAAAATCCTTCTCATCTTACAAAGATATTGCCAATTGCGCTGTCAAGATAGAAAAAGAATTATCAATGTCTTAAGACTTCAAAGAAATTCAATTGAAGAAGATATCTATTGATCACTCTGTAAATGGAAAAAAGTGGAATATGGGAAAAGAATAATATCTATCCTAGTATAAATGTGGGAAGAAACACACTGGTACTTGTCGGACGGGAATGAGACTCTATTACAAGTGTGGTGAAAAATGCCACCATTCTTGTGATTTCTAGGGAACTAAAGAGGTGGTAAATATTGAATGAAAAAATTATAGGGAAAATGGAAATTATGAAAATGACTTTCTTATATTCCAAGGGAACATACCTTAGAAAATTCCATTGTAGAATGGCCAATATTATGTCATCACAACTAGTGAGGTTGAAACTCCAAATGAAAAGGAGGTACGTAATTTAATTTTTCCCCAAGTTTATCCAATTCTTTATTTGATTATGGATCATCGCATTGTTTAATATCTTCACAGCTTGATATGAACATTATCTATTTTCAAATTGACATAACAAGGGATTTCTCATTCAAAAATCCAAAGGGATGTATCATCTTAACAATGTTTTGTGAATAATTTCCCATTAGTGCATATAAATTTTTATTATCTGTTGATCTCATCATCATACCCTTGATTGAATTTGATATAACCCTTGGAAGAAATTTTATTTCAGACCATGATGCAAAAAGTTATTGTAACAAGAAGGAGGATACAATTTTCGATGATGATAAGGTGTAACATATCATTAGAGCAGAAACTTGTCCACCTGATTCTTATCTATATCTAACCCAGTATCTCTACATAATTAAATTATTGGTGAAGTAGAGAATGAAATAACTATTTGTGAGGAAATGAATTTTCTAGTAAGGGACGTACCTATGGTGCTAGAATATTTTGTTGTGTTTTGAGAAGATTTGCGTAGACATCCTCCAGAATGAGGAATCGAGTTTTACATTTATTTAATTCTTGGTTCAAGGCCCATATAAAAGACCCATTATAGAATGGACACTGTGGAATTAGTGGTACTAATGAATCAACATGAGGAATTTAGTAATAATGGATGTATTAGCCCTAGTGTTTCTCCATGGGGAGCCGCTGTCCTTTTTTGTTAAGAGGAATGACATATCTATGAGGCTGTGCATTGAATACTAGGAGATCAATGCTATAACTATAAATAAAGAGTATCTCCTACCTCACATTGATGATTAATTCGACCAACTTCATGGAGATCAATATTTTGATGAAAACAATATTTCAAACCAGGTCTGGGCATTATGAGTTTATAGTAATGTCTTTTGGATTGACTTATGCACCCTTTGTCTTCATGGATCTAATTAATAGAGTTTTCAGTGAACATCTTGATGGATTTATATTGGTATTTGTTGATTATATATTGGAATACTCAAAAATCAATGAAGATCTCAAAAATCACTTGTGCACTATTCTAAAAACCCTTAGAATAAATAAATTATATAGAATGTTTAGAAAGTGTTACTTTTGGATTCAATACATTTATTTTGTTATCCATATTCACTCTAATGATGGAATATCTAATCATCCTTCAGGGACCCAATAAATCCATGAATGACCAACACTGATAAGTATAACTGAGGTACACAGTTTGAATGGTTTAGTTGGTTATTATAGACCTTTCTTACAAATGATTTCCTAGTTAGCTAACCCAATAACTGTGCTCACTCATAAAAGGGTTAATGTTTTTTGGATAAATGTGTGTGAAGAATGTTTTGGAGAACTAATGATATGATTTTTCAACGATCCTATCTTGACTCTACCATTAGGAAAAAATGGGTTGGTTATTTACTGTTCTCCTTTAATGTAAGGACGTGGTTGTGTCCTTATGTGTAATGATAGATTTATTACCCATTCATTGTTACTGCTAAAAATTGATGATAAAAACAATCCCACTCATCATCTTGAGTTATCACCTGTAATAATAACTATGGTGATAGGTATAGATGATCTATATGGTGAAAATTTTGAGATTTATAATGACCATAAGAGTATGAAGTATATTTTCACACAAAAATAACTCATCAAGAGTCAAATGTAATGTCTTTAACCACTAAAGGAATATTATTGCATAATATACTACCACTTAGGGAAGGAAAATAAGCTGAAAGATTCTTTTAGTAGAATGGATCATAAAGCATTGAACAAGAAGAGTGTTGAAATGGATCCTATATTTAGGGATATAGTATTGAAGGATATGGTAATAACCATTGAAGGTGAATCATTAATACTTTTTTAAATGGTTTCCAAGACATCTTTACATATAATGATAAAATGTTCTTAGTCTAATTAAGATGAGTTAAAAAAAGGTAAATTTGTAAATGATGGTAGATTGAGTGACTTCGTATATGAAGATGCGATTTTGAAATTTGGGAAAAGACTTTTTGTTCCCGATATTCCTGATTTAAAAAGCTAATTTTCAGATGATGGTCATTGTTCGAAATTTTTTATACTACTTGGGAGCACCATGATGTAAAGAGATTTGATAGTACATCATTGGTGGGACAACATGCAGTAGGAGATTGCTGATTTTCTGTCCTGATGTATTGGTTTTCAACAATGGAATGTTGGAAGAAAACAACTTGGTGGAGTCATGCAACCTCTTCCCATTCTAGAGTGTAAATGGGATAATATTATAATGGACTATATCATAGGGATAACAAACAATCCTAAAAGGAATGATGCAATATGGGTCATTATCGATCTTATTACCAAGATATCACATTTTCATGTTATAAGAGAATATTTTCCAATTCAACATATATCATGATTATATATTAATGAAGTTGTTAGGCTCCATAGTGTACCCCAATTGATGTTTTCTGATCATGATCCCCATTATACATCATCATTTTTGAAAATTGTTCAGTATGCCTTGGACACTGAACTTCGTTTGAGCACTGCCTACCATCCTCAAACCGATGGACAATAAAATTGGACTATTCAAACATTAGAATACATGTTGAGATCTTTCTCACTTTACTATCAAGGTATGTGGGATAAATATTTACCTCTTGTAGAATTTTACTATTATAATAGCATCTATTCATGTATTCAGATGGCACTATAAGAAGTGTTATATGGAAAGAGAGGTCTCACCTCAACTGTAGGGACGATGTTGGAGAAAAAAAAACTCATAGGCCTAGAACATGTTGAGGAAACAATAATAAAGGTTATGATTATCCAAAACCATATTAATGCAGCTCAATGTAGGAAAAAGTCCAATGATGATAATCGAAGAAAGGATTAAGAATTTGAATTAGGAGATCATGTTTTCTTGAATGTATCTCAATGGAAGGGTGTTATACGATTCGGTAAAAAGGGAAAATTATGTCCCAGGTACATCATAACATTTGAAATTATAGATCAAATTGGTGTTGTGGATTATCCTTTGGCAATGTCCCCATGTCTCTCTAAATTTATTGATGTGTTCCATGTATCATTGTTGAGAAAATATATGCCTAACCCAATGCATATACTCACCTACGATGATATCGAACATGAACCTAAAAGTTATTTTTGTGAAGAGATTATAATTATTCTTGATACAAATGAACATGTGCTGAGAAACTGGACGACTCATCCAGTAAATTCTCTTTGAAGGAACTATATGATGGATGAGGAAACATGGGAACCTGAGGAATTTATGATGAAAAACCAACCAAATTTTTTATGTACTAGTATTCTAGAAATTTCAAAGATTAAATTATTTTAAGGAGGGGAGAATGTAACACCCCAAGATTCCACGGCATGTTTCCTTTTAAATAATACAGTAGCTTGCATTGTACCTTACATGGTGTTTTAACACACCCTGACCAATGAAACAAGCCTTTAGGAATAGTAATACCAAAATTTTTAAATTTTATAAATTTTAATATTAAAATTGGACGTCAATTTTGGATTCATAATATCAAAATTATCTTAGGGATATTTTTTTATATTTTTCTAGGAACATTCAATTTTTAATGAATAGTAAAAAACACTATGTTATTGTTTAGAACTGACTTTTTTTAAATAATAAGTTATTCTATTTTAATTTTTTTTCTGTAAAAATCGACACATAATACCTATATATGTTCAATGTGGTTAATTTGAGTGATTTTATAATAAGTATATATATATATATAATTTTATTGACTGTTTTACCTTAGTTAATTGACCTTCTAGTAGTATTAACAAATCTGCATAAAATTTAATTTTACCTTTTCTGTGAGTTGAATTTCAAAAATCCAAATGAAATGGTTCAAATCAGTATGTAAAATGTAGTTCAATAAGATGGAAATAATTTTTGGTCAATATTATCTTTTTACATTTATTTACCAACTGTTAAATGTAAATGGGGTAATTATGGGTAAAAATGATATTATAATTACCCTAAAAATGTCCTAATTCTATTGAATAAGTTTAATTAAACCTCAAAACCCTTAGGAATAAAATATGTTTCTTTTGGTCCACCTGGATTATATTAGGACTTTTATTATTATTTTATTTCATGATGATTTAAAAGAGTTAAATTCAATGATTAATAACTATACCATTATTAATATAGTGTTATAGACAATATATATTCTACTATAAATATTCATTAGAAATATAAAAATATTTCATTCATAATTTTATTTTATTTATTATTTTTAGACATTAAAAAATTTAATTTAGTAATTACCCAATGATGATGCACTCTTAATAATGAAATATTAAAATAATTGATATTATAAATATCCAAATAAATTTTAATTTAGTCTTCTTATTAATCCATCTAATTTTCTAGGTTCGTATGACATGTATTAGTTTATTAAATAAATTTTATTCAATGTGATAATGTTTCTATGGCTTTCAAAAAAAATAAATTACCAAATAGTGTCAAAATTGACATAAATTAGTTTTTCAAACAAATATTATATTATTTGTTGATAAAAAATTCCTAAAAATATAAGGATTGGTCAAAGGTATTAAATAATATTATATTTGTCATTAATTAACAACTTTAGGTTCCCTTGGAAGTTTATTTTATGTTTATTTACCATATATTGTAAGAATACAAGAAGAAGCGATAAAAGATAAACTATTTAACTAAGAGTTATATCTAAATGATCAGGTTAAAATGGTAACCTAATGATTTCTAAAACCTACTGGTTGATATTTTTTCGCCGTATCCCCACATTATTTAAGATATTAATATTTTTGGAGTCATTAGAAACCTAAAATTATTTTATTATAAAATAATATTACAAACTTTTCCTAAAGTGACCCCACCTCTCTTATAAAAGGGTACTTCACCTTCTCTTAATTTCACACATCGAAATCCATTTGGCTCGGCCAATACTTGCCCAAATATCCTCTAAAATATCTTCCTTTCAACCAAGGGTCCCTACATTGATCATAATTCTATCCAATGGAGCCCTTTTTATCAACTCAAACCGAAACACCTGAAAGAGATATAATAATTTCAATTCCATTTTTAAAGTTCTTTTCGTCAACCACCTCCTATTTCATTATTGTTTTCATAACAAAATAATAAATCAAGTACCTTATACATAGTTGTATTCAATTATAAATATGGTACATCCATATTCATTATTTTATCCTTCCTATAAAGGACGAAGTCACCATATGTGTGTGCGTACGACTTACCCTCTCCATGTTGTTGTGTAGTTTGTAATTAAAACACAACATTATTTGGATGGGTATAATATTGAGTATAAATAATGTAAAAAATAAATAAAACATGTTAATTATTCTGTATATATGTTATACCATACAAATTACATGCTATTTCTAAATCAATATAATTACATTATCCCTCATGCGTATATACAGATTACTATCTCCAAGAATTCTATGAGATTAATTATCCATCGTAATCATTCAAGAATAATTTTCTATTTTATGATTAAAAAATAATGATAATAGGCATAAAATCATTCTAAATATGAATCAAATACATCCTATCCATTAAAATCATAGTGTATGTAACCAAGCATATAATGGAAATCGAATTAATTAACACACGAAATGATGACACTACTGAAATATTATTAACAAAGAAATATTAGAGAATCATATTAATTTATATTGTTCTTTTTTAATTTAATAACTTTTTTTCTATTATATAGGAGTTCAAGATACCATTTACTAAGGAAGTTTACTAGGTAAGGGTTTATTCTACAACTTCTTTACTTATCTGAGGTTGTTAATGCGTAAGTATTTACTATGACCTCTTTATCATCCATGTCCATGTTTTCATAAAAATGTAATTCAAAACATTTTTACAATATACTAGACTATGGATTAAATTCATTCATACCCGTGTTTGACCATATATGTTTTTAAAGGAATCCTTATATCATTTCCTAAACATGTTACATTATGACCATTTCAAAAAAATGAAGGTAAGAATGTTTTTATAACTTATACAGCAGGTGTAGCTATTTTCCCTCATTATAACATCATCGAAGATTCCCATACAATATTATAAAAATGATTTCAAAATAAATGTTTTCTTTTATAACTATATGACTCTAAAATGATTTCAAAATTGAAATATATATTTCTCTAATTTTTTTTTATTTCATCTATGTCAACATCCTTTGATATTTTTTAAGCTAGTTTGAAGTTGATTTAGTGTGATACAGATCATTCATATTCAGTTGAAGGTTTTGAGATTTTTTTTACTATGGACGTGTTATTTTTACATCATTCATGTTTTATGGATAACTTATTGATATTTGATATGCTAGTTTTAGAATTAATGTTTATGTCATGGTCAAATAATTTCATATAAGAAATGAATTGGACATATATAGTGACAGGTGAAGACTGCTATAGCTCTTCTATGCATATATATGTCTAATGAAACAAACTAGTGTCTTGAAACAAGGAATATAAAAAAATTATTTGTATTCTAATCACAAGGCATTGATTATATGGTTATGAAGTCTATCATTTTGAACTCCAACATTATGAAATTGGCTATTGATATTATATGTGATTACTAAACTTTTATAATATCCATGTAAAAAAGTAAAAGGCATTATTTGATTTATCTATACCGTATTATGATGAAGTTTAATTTTAAAAGGATTTTATTTTAGTCTTATACATGGACTAAAATGTTTATTATTTTTATTGATTCTTTCCAATATATTGTTTTGTTTACTGAGCATTTGATCTCACCCCTTTCTATGATTTATTTTTTCCTAGGTTATGAAAAAGTATATTATGACTGACCTTCATGGATATTCTAAGGAATGAATTTGTTTAATGGAGACAAGGTTGTTGTTTTTTAATTTTATAATGTAATTCAAATATTATGAATGTATCTAGTACATAATGGATACTAAACTGATCGTTCTATTTGGATTTTGATCCCTTGTGATTAGGCCAATCTTATATAATAATGCACCGACTCAGGGTAACTGGGGACATGGTTCTGCATCAATGTGTTCGATAACATTATCTATGATGCATCATGGTTCAATTTTATTCATCAGTATACATGGATGGTGTAAAAGGTGAATTTAATAACTAATTAGGAGATTAATATCATATTTATGATTAAAAAAAAGGAATCTTTTTTTCTCTATTCACCCATTCAATGGAAAAAAAATCCGCAACCATTAATATATACAGACAATTTTTTTCTTTGGCTATATTGATAATATTATCCTTTAAATCACAACAATATATATTTTTATATGGTGGGGATTAAAATATAAATTTAAATGTTATGATATAATTAAATTATTCGTATGAAAATCAATAAAATAGATTAATTATATCATTATGAAATGATTATTTTTAATTGAGTAATTTAAAACGAGTTCATTGTGTGGAATGTAATCAATTATTTTTTTAATGACCATAAATAAAATATCAAATAATAATAAGATTTTTAAAATTTAATATAACATTATAATATTAATTTAATAATATAATTTATCTAATATTATAATAATATTACAAATAATCCTCCTCAAAATTATCCAGTAATCATGGTAAATTCATGTTCAGATATTTATTAACACATAACTGAACAGTAAACCCCATTTATGTCATGTATGAATATGTAAAATTAATAATCACTATAATATGATATATATATTTATTAACACATAACTGAACAATAAAATACATTTATGTCATGTATGACTATGTAAAATTAATAATCAGTATAATATGATATATATAAATATATTAACAAGATAAGAGCATAATCACATATAAAATTAATAATCAGTATAATATTATATATAATATGATATATATAAAAATTATCTTGTAATTTTTCCTAAAATATTGATAAACACAGTGTATCATTGAATGATAAATTCCATTTTTCATAATTATCCATTGGTAATGAAGATGTATTATTTTGATATCCTTGTTGTTAGAACACATGTTTTCTGTTCTATATTGTATTGCATATATTTTGAAATGGCCTAGTTTACATATTGTAATGATTATATAATGTGTTTTTCTACAGATTAATGCTAAAAAGAAAAGAGTATGGTCTAGACCCTCAGAATAGATGAAATTATTATATACTTAGATGGGCCCTATGACCTCATGAAATTTATATAAAATTTTCTTGTAGTTGATAAAATAATCAAATACATATATACTTGGATCGACCGAATTTAAATGATAAAATGACTATATAAAAATTATGGATAATGAATTTTGTGATTCCTACATTGATCATAAGTTTAATTTCTACCATGGTTATATGGTTATGGTTTGTGTGGTAATGGTACATGGTCATATGAATTTCAACATGTCACTAAGGTTGGTCAAGTTTTACCACTGTTATATGGTAATGGTTGGAATGGTCATGATACATGATTAGATACATTACAATATAGAAATGATGTGGTTTATGATTTACAAAGTTTAGGTGATTATCATCAGCATGGTTTTGAGAAATGATCAGATATATTTTAGCATGTTTCCAATATAGATTGATGTGGCATTAATATAATGGTTAAATTAATTAATACACTTTTTTATTTCCTTATTTCATTAACTTATTATCAGACAAGTTATATATTGACAGAGTTTTATCCACCTACAATGTTATATTCACACCATATTCAGGCAACAATTTTGAACATAGGGATATTATTTGGATTCTAGATTTTACTAGGAAAAAGGAAATTATAGTTGATTATTTTTTTACTGGATGTGAATGAGTATGGAGAGGAGAAAAATGTGTGATTTGAGACTACAAAATTTTGATTAATTATTTGAGCATAATATGATTTATAAGTATTAATTATAGAATTTTTTTACATTACATCATTACATAACATTATTCCTTAAATAATTTTTGGATTTTACAATTCATGTATTTGTTCGATTTCTATTTTATTACATTTTTTCATTATTTATACCCTCTGATATTTAAAAATTAAAATATATTGATTATTTATTCATTGTTTTAACAGTATAACTAGGGGGTATAGTCTACCCCCATTCTTATCACACCTACACGACTAGTCGGTAGACTCTGCTCTACCTGAGAAAGAAACTGATGACCTGTAACTATCCCATTTCAACCACATGAGAAAGTTTCATATTGTGGGATCTTAAAAAATCCTCAACTCAGCCTCAAGACTCATTTTACATGTCCAATTTACATTGATATACATAATTTAGGGTTTAATAAGTATTTATGACATTTATATAATAATTATTATTAGTAAATAATTAATTGTTAAATTTATTTCTCCCAATCTGTAGAAAATTTAATGGACATCAAATAATATTTGTAGACATAACGCTCTGTGGATTAATGAAAAAAATAATTAAAAACAAATCATAGACTATAATGATAATGGGATGGGTGAATAAAAAATATTTTCATGATTTTATTTTTTTTCATTTAATAATTTAAGCTTCTAATTAATATATTATATGGAAATGATTATTAAATATATAGATTCTAAAAATGATCACAGAATGAATACAATCATTTCATTCATATGATGTAATAAATTTAAACCTTGTACTGATTCACATAAATTTTATAAAATATTATTTTAATATTTTATAAAAATGAATAAAAATCATTATTTGATTTCTATAATGAGTTTACAACATAGTCTATTAATAATCATACATTATATTACTATTTTTCTAATTTGGAATTCGAACTACCTATTTGAGAAAAAATATAAAATTATATATTACATGAATATAAAAACTATATTACTAAAATTATATTATATAAATTGGTATAAAATGATTTTATTTTTGTTCAATAATTATATTTGGTATATCCGTACCGTAAAATGGCATGCCAATGATCATTCATTATAAATAAAATAAATATTCTCATCATTTATTTATTTATTAATTATTATAACCAAGTATAATATATATTGAAATTATCACTCTATAAATAAATATAAAAAAACATTTATGTCACATTTTATTATTTCGGAATGATTATAATTTTCTGGAAAAACAATGAACCGTAACTGTACTATGAAACACATTCAAATAGATCTAGATTACTCACACAAAATATATATGTTAAATAATAGATATATTAAATAATTTTAATGATTAATTATAATTGATGATTTCACTAGGTTTGTGATAAGAATATAGTTCAAAAATTTGTTATTAAGATAAATAAATATATATATATTTGTTGACTCTTGTTTGTGGAAGTTAGAAATTTAGGTAAGAGGTTTTATGTCTCAAATTTAATTAGAGGAATCATGTTTCATATTGTGTACCATGAAACAATTAATATTATGTGAATTTTTCATTCCCCACACTGTCAACTCTATAAAACCATCACTCCATGAAGGCATCAATGAATTTAGCTTGAGATGAAAACCATGTGATTTTTCCAATGTATCCTTATACCTGGAGACCCCAGTCCCATTAAAATAAAAAATGGTTCATAGTTTCTTCAAACTTGTTCGTATAACAAAGGAAGCTTGGGGCCATGTTAATGGAAAGATGTTTAATATTATCATCGGAGGGTATCGTGCAGTTATGAATCCTCCATGAGAGGAAATTATACTCTGTAGGTATCATATTACACCAAGACATGTCGTTCCACATCTCTTGTTGTCACTAATGTGCACAAATCCTTCATAAATACATTGAAATAAACATCCCCATTGTCGATGTAGTGATACAAACTGATCCAGCTCTGAGTTGATGAGGACATTGTCGAAATACTCATACTGAGGTGCATCCAGAATTTATCTGAAGAAAGAAGTGTATCATACCAATTCTTTGAAGATGATTGTTGGGGCTGGACATCTAGGGTACCAAACGACCCTTCCCGACCAATTATGTTGCCAAAAAATGTTTCCCTCTCCAATAATCCATCAAAAATTGTGGAGAAAAATTAGAATCATGTTGCAGACCAAATTCCATAGGGTAGATCCTCTTTCCAATGATAATTCAATATTTTCTCTATACCTGCAAGACACAATAATTCCCCATAATGTATATTCATCTATTACCTCCCTTTTTACCTTTTCATGCATGTAGTGGATTGTGTTTGCTATGATTATAAGATAAATCCATCCAACCATGATAGGGAGATACATCTTCCCCCTTGATTTTCATTGTCTCTTCCCCTTTTATGAATCATCCAATATGAAATGAGCGAGAAGCTTATCAATAAACTTTATAACACCTTTTTTTACATTGGTTAATGACAGTGCATGCACCTATATTGCCAAATGTACACTATTCTAAAGACTAATGCAGCCTCCAAAAAATAAATAGAAGTTATTCCAATTCAGTATACGCCCTGAAATTCTTCTCTCCACATGGTCAAAATCAATGATGGACATTATTCCTATAGACATAGGGGTACTAAGATACTCTATGTGAAACGTACGACATCTCATACCCATTCTTTACCAAGAGTAGTAACCATACTCGCATTGCATTATCTCGACACATAGAATTCAATCTTATCCTTATTGATAATTCTTCCACTCTAGTGGTAGTACATATTAACTATCTTATTAATTCCTTTCATATATTTCTTCCCTGCATTGATGAAATTTTTTGAATCATCTGCAAAAATAAACTGAGATATGGATGGTAGACTCAACAGTCACTAATCGAGAAGAATGCCCCTATCAGATATTCCTATGTCGATCAACCTAACCAATTTGTCCTTTATAAAAAGAAAAATACTCGTGGATAATGGATCACCTTTCCGAATTCCACAAACTAACATTAAGAATCCATTATTACTCCGTATAAATGATATAGCCATGTATGCAGAACTGATACACCTAAAAATAATATTACATCCCAATTAGAAAATTCCACGTTCTTCAGAACCATGTTAATAAAACCCCACTCAAAAATGACATAATATTTTTTAATATCTGACTTGGTTACCATATTAGATCATAAAACCATTATATTTATATATCTCAACATATTTAGAGCCAACACAATATCTCCCTGAATTTTGCAGTCTTTCATGAACCTGTGCTATTCAATGCAGTTCCACCGAGGGAGACTTCTAAAAATCCTCATGTTGAAGATTTCCAGTAATATTTTGTAAGGGAAGCAATACATACTCACAGGATGTTATTGAATTAGGTGGGAGTGGTATTTGATCTTTATTAGGATCACTAGAGTTGTGGCAGACATAATCTAGGGTAGGCCTCCCCTATTAAGAAGTCCTGAATTTCATAGATGATATCCCCCTTGACCACCACAAAAGAGATCGAGTAGAAAGTACCTGGAAAGCCTCCACATCTGAGATACCTTCCAACATATCATTATCCTAAGAAGAAACAAGGTTCGTTATTACCTCCCATAACTCATCACCCCCCTAAAAGATAGCACTGTAGCATATTAGGTTTCATACAAGCAAGAAAATCCTAAAATTATTCTAATGCCAAACCTCCCACCACATCCCTGTCATCAATGAAGGAGACATCATCGTTCACCATGTTAGGTTTTACATCCCGCCACATCTCCATAATTCAAGAATAATTTTTTTTGTTTTTATAGCCCCCTTTTAGGCATTTGTTTCACATGTATTCCCTCACCCAACATTCCTAATAAAGGGTAGTAATCAAAAATGCATTATTCTTCTCTGAGAGATGATCAATTGAAGCATCTAACTAGGACTCCTTAATGGCATCCTTAAGACACTAAATATCTCATTTAAACACATCCAGTTCTTAATCCAGTTGGGGAATGCTCCTAGGCCACAATTTTTTGGTCAGATTAAGGAATCTCTACATGGATTTCAAGTCCACACAAGAGTGAACCTAAATTATTTCATCTCAGCTCTTCCATGCCAAATGATGATAGTCCAGATATCTTGACCACTGGCTCATGATCATGACGAATTTCTATGAGGACTCCCTTCAACTCATAGTGGGAAAATTCTTAGAGTGATCAGAGATGCATCGAGTCAAGTGGTCCTCCTTCGTAATGGAGAAAATAGAAATAGCAAGTACATTGGATACAAAATTAAAGATCATACTCCAATATCAGTTTCCATCTCTTTAGTTGTTACACCCTTTTTGAGGGTTACCTGAGAATCCCATTTTAATTAGACCATTACCAGCCAAAAACCGAGTGAAGGACCTACTATCCCTCTATGGGAATTAACCTCACCCTTTCTTCTTCTCAGGATCTGTTATTATATTGAAATCAGCTCTCATCACCCTAGGCTATGCCGTTGGTCCGAACTAATTAAATTCAATGAATAACATCTCACTTTTCTGGGCATTACAGGTTCCATAAATAAATGAGACAAGATTAGTGTCCCCTCCACATGGCACTCAAATTGTTAAATAATATTCCCTTATTTGGTGAAACACCACTATATAATCCCTATGTCTGAATATCTAAATGTACCAGTTTATTGGGTCTTCATTAATAAATGCATGAAACATTACAATATGGGTAAACTCATTAATTTTATCATAACTCTGCTTCTTCTCAAGGATCCCTGCAACCTTGATCTAGTACTTCATCACATCCCTGGGTATTAATTCAGTTCTCACTCTTGCCTCGAAAACATAGTTGTTCTAGATGAAGATAAGAATCCCAGAAACACCACTTGCATGACATTGGACCCATGAAACACACACTCAATCATGGTGAGATCATAACAATCTATATCCTACCTCTTTCTCTTTTTCATCATCGTATACACTCCCGAGCAATAATATGATAGATATGGTGGAGAAGACAGAATCATAGATGGATTATTTGGAGTATTCCAACTCACCACTTGTAGGGGAGACCAAGAAAATATATCAGGTTTCATGGAATGTTGATTACTTGAATGATCTGATTCGATATCAGTTACCGTACTGGTCAGAATGAGAAGCTCTGGAGGTGGCCGACCATGATGGGAAAATTGGATTTTTATAATATCATTGTATGTCCTCATCTTTGAATATGATGAAAGAAAAATAGAAAGGGGTAAGACCTCCAGAACTGAATCCATATTAGGCAACTTCTCAATAGGAAAGCAAGATGCAAGGTCACAGCGAATTTCCTGAGTCCCCGACTATGACACACTCACTGGAACATCAGGACATATTCCAAAAGGCATCTTGTTAAGAAAATATGGGAGGGGAGGCAGGCACTTGCAGAAGAACCCAGGTGGTCCTTTCAATTGTAACTCTGTTGGAGGGAAACTAGAGCCTTGCTAATGTGGAATAGAGGGCACACTGAGGATGCGACAGGATCACTGTAGGGATCATGAGCAGCTAGGGGATCTTGACAAGCCTGGACCAAACTAGACCCTGTGAACGGGTAATTCATCATCCCCATTGAGTTGGAATTTATGGATTATTAAGGACAACCACCATTCCTACGTTTCCAATATTTCTGAACAGAATTTCCATATCGAAGTAAAGATAGAAAATACATGGGTATCAATGGAACAACAATGTTCTAGAACCATATAACAGATTCAAGAACCATCCGGGTAATCTTCTATAGAATTGGTAAGGAAACATCCAACTCATAGCTAATATGATACACCATCGTCTCCTCGCAATGATGGGTGCACACATCCAAATAGAGAAACATTCCTAGAGAATTTCTAATGGCCATGATGAAGGTGTTGTTCTTAAATAGATGTAGGAGACCTAGAATTCATACCCACACTATAACCCGGTAGATCTCCATCCCCTAGTGATCCTCCATTGACTAACTAGAGATATTGAAGCACCAACATACCAATACCTGGGGATCATTACACTAATCATGGATGTTTTCTGCATCCAAATTAAGAACCAGACATATGGAGGGCCTGTGAAATACCAAAATATGAATCCCATTCAGTATCCCCCAGGAATCCACAAAACTCATGAATACTAGTAGAGAAGGCATCACAGATCTAAAGCTTCCCACTGGCATCCACATGAGCCCTGCAATCACCCCATTGTTCGTAGACACATGAGTTGTACGCTACAGTAGTGGACCATCCCACACCAACGAGTTTGAGAATGTGGCAATCTTTAAAAATCACAGATATAGAGCGCTTGAACCCCTCTCAACCAACACATCATAGAAAGACACCAACAGATTCCAATGCTATGAGGAAAGCGCCAGAGACCCACAACAGGGAGAATGTTCACCATCAAAAGTCTTGGACCACTGCTTACTCATATTAGATATAAAAATTTCCTAGTAATATATTTATAAGAAACATCCCAAATTGGTTTCCTCTTGCATTCCATTTAAGAAAACAATCATTTTCGAAATCATTTGAGACATATATTGTGGTAAACCTTCTTATAAAATGTTTCTTGAACACCATTAAACATATATAATTTTCATGTTCCATATAATAAATAACTAGTTCATAATCTCTCACGTTTTCCACATTAATTTATTGAAAACCATTTATTACCCAACATGAATAATTTTTTTCCATTTTTAAATGAAATGAAAAATATGAATTTATTTTAAAAAATAATTTAAATATCAAATATTAAAAACTATGGGTAAATGATATTATTTTAGAATAAAAATTATAAATTATAAATGTGGAATCAATGAAATGAAAATTCATGAGTGTCTAAAATTATATCCATTCCATTGAGGCTAAACCAATGTTTTGATTCACAAATTTTACAAATGTAAATATATCTGAAAAATAAAAGACGATTCATATGTAAACATTATAAATTAATTAATAAAATGTTTAAATATTTTACCATAATTCATTTATATTTAAATATGGTTTTTATTTAATTTTTTTAAGGGAAACATTTATATATATGATAAAATATATAAAGGGAACACAAAATTTTAAAAATAGATTTAATTAAAATATCTTTTGACATGATTTATTTTAAAAAAATGAAACATTGAATGAAATATAAAGGAATCAAATTATTTTTTTTGAATAATTATCAAATAAATTAATAATATTTTTTATAAACCATAGAATATATAAGTTCTGTTGAAAAAACATAATCCTCAATGATTGAAATTTGAGACTTCCACTCCCACAGATTGTGTTTTAATGAACACAAAAAGTAATTATCATCTAAAACAATAAACAATTTTTTGATTTTAAAATACTAAAATAGTTTTATTTTTATAATATTTCCTTTATTTTTATTTTTCCCTTATATAATTAAAATATATAATTCATTTTTTTCACATTGAACATTTGATGGATATTTATATCAATTGATCAAAATGATTTGACAGATAGATCTTGGTAATAGGGATCATTATTCCATAATATAATTTTTTTTAACCCTTGTATAATTTTTATATTTTCAAGTTTAATAAAATTATAAACAATACATGTATCATGAAATATAATTATGAATGTCATCCCTTCATAGAGGAGGTAATCCTAATGTACACATGAAAGACATTATCATTATTCAATGGATGGAATGTTATAAAAATATATGATATAAAGTATCTGTAAAACCATAATATTGTACACAATAAAATATATATTTATATACATTAAATTCATCTTTAAGAATATACATTAATAGTGGCAGTGGAAAAATAGTTACATTCTTTCATGTGGTGGTATTCCGTACATATGCAAGATTTTTTTATTTTATTCCTATTTAATGTAGATGGAGATGAATAAAAGCTATGAAATCTACATATTAATTTCTCACTATATTTAAAAAATAATTTTTTTAAATATTACATGTTATTTCATGATTTTATGTGGTTACATAATATGTATAATGAATGAGACTAGTTAAGATGATTACCTCAACTTTTAGAAACCTCATTTGGATATCATCATCATGACTGTATAAAATGTATTTTAGGGAGACCAAAACCTATCAAAATAGAGTCTAGTGTTTAAAATATATATAAATATGATTTGGTCAAGATAAAATTAATCAGGTAGTTTTTACAATAGAGAATAGGTTATGTGACTTAATATTGAAGGAAAATACATAGTTGGAAATAAAAATTATTTAAATATAATTCATTCATTTTTTTGAGATACTGCCAATAAAATAAATTTTTTAAATATTATACATTTATAATTTCAAAATAATCAATATAATTTGGATTTTATTTATTCTATGACGTTTTTACACATATCACATAGTTATAATATCATGTTTACTATTTTAATGATTATTTTGATAATAATGTTTTATAATTTTTCATGTAATGAAATATATAATTAATGTAAAACTAACAAATACCTTTATAATAGCTAATATATGAAACCATATCCCATTCATATTTAAAATTATATAATTATAATGATTATTTAATGATATAATAGTATATTAATCAACCTAAATTTTCATTAAATTTATTTTCAAGACTATTACTATTAAAGACTTTTCATTAATATCAAAACAATAAATTTTTTTGAATATATACTTCTAAAACATCAATAATAAATTATATATGACTAAAATATTGATTTTACACCCCTTATAACTAATAAATTAGTAGTTTATTTCTAAAAAATCATTTAATTGAATTTTCTACTACTTGAACAAACAAACTTTCGGTGTTCTAGAAACAATTATGATTGTTATATTATTATTAAAAATAATGAAAAAATTTACATCATAATATAAAATTTCTATCCACTAAATATATCATCTAATTATAATTTATAACATCTTTTTATTATTTTGAAACTCTCTTTTCGAATAAAAATCATTATTTTTCAATTTGGAATATTTCTTTTCATAAAAATATTTCTAGGATTAATGGAACCAAAATGACTTATTTTATAAAATTGGAGGAGGTTTGAATAATTAAACTGATCCAAAATAATAATGCAATATTTTACATTAGTTTTACTGTCTATTTTACATTATTCAATACCATAATTAACTAAATTTTCACTTTACTATAGTGAAAAATATTTTCCATGGATAATATAAATTTTTTAAACAAATAATGGTACCCCCTTTATCATGTTTTGAATTTTTATTTTGAAATAATGAATCCACTCCATCAAATTCAGATCATATCATTAAAAGAAAAGAATTTTTAAATATACTATAAAACATTATGAAAATTGTTTCATAAAAAATGCAATTTATTCCAAAAAAATATACTTGTCTAAAAAACATGTATAATATCAATTCATAAGTTATATATTATAATATATATATTTATAACCTAACGTTTATTAATATGAAATTTAAAGAATAAATCATTTGAGTTACTAAAATCAATGACCTGAAATAACATTCATTAAAAATCAGAATGTTTCCCTATTCATTGAAAAATAAATATTTACATAAAACATCCAAAACATCACACTAAAGTAATACTAACATGATTATATTCAGAAAAATATTCAATTTCTTGTGTAAAATATAAGTTCAATTACATTAATTAATTATAATTTCACAATATATAATGAAATAAATATTTCTTTTAATAAGATTATATTTTAGAAATATAAAATGAAATAATTAAAAATTTAGTACTTATTTAGTATGAGTTAAAAATTAAATTCCATTATTTAAAAATTTTAATCATATTTTCATTAATAATTTCTTATTTATATAAAATAAATTACCATAACGTTTTAAAGAAAAAATTAAAATTAAAATAAATATAATTTATATTTCCATTCATATAATTCCTGGTGGTTTCATATAATAATTCTATAAATAATATTATTGTTCTAAATTAAATTTCGTAGGTGTTATATTGTACCCCAAAAAATAGATATTTTCCTTCAATGTTCATATTATTCAATATTATAACTATTTAATATATTTAAAATTTAGAAATAGAGATTTTATTAAAAGACACATGTCTATGAAATGAAATAGCCATATTAATATTTGAAAATGTCTTTTCCAAAATCCAATATAATAAATTGGTATTATAAGTCATCCATTTTAAGAGTAGAAAATGGTAATATAAATGTCTCAAGACTAACACCTAATTGGGTTCCTTGATAAGTTTTAACTTATATGGAAAGAAAAATATGTTTATAGAGGAGGTAAATAACAATATTTGAATAAATTATTGTGGTAGAGAACACGGTCATGAGGATTTTAATGATTAGAAAAACATCAATACATAGGTAAAAAATATGAATACCAACTCAATTATAATAAATCAAACAAAAAAAGTCATTTCAAAATCATTTTCCAAGAATTGTAGGATTACATTACTATTAAGGTAAAGGATGCTAACAAATATTAATACATGCCCTCTTCCAATTTGAAAATAATTCATCTATTGAATTTGATAAAAAATATCATCTTTTACATCAAATCTTACTATAATAAATAAATATTCTTCAATAAATGTTTTTCATACCTCATGAATTTTTTTAAATATTATCAATTCAAAACATCCACATAGGGATAAAAAGTTTTTCCTCATCTATTTTTACATGGATCATAACCAAGATGGTGATTAAAATATAAAATAATATCCAATATGGATAAATATTCCTTAAAAAAACTAAAAGTTATAAATAATTACACACAATATTATTAATATATCATTTCATAAATATATAACCTTGCAAAGTGTATAAATACAAAGGAAGCAGATTAAAAACAAAATAATATATTTACTCGATCTTAAATTGTACCATGATAAAAAAATTATCTTAAAATAATATCAACCACAAATAAAATCATATAATTAATAATTATATTCCATATACATATATTATCCAATATAATATAATCATGTCCACAAATAGCACAAATCACAATTAAAGAAATATTAATATATCACATGATAAATTAATTGGTATTCCTAATAAAAACCCCCATCTTATAAAATAATATTTCAATTTAGTAAAATTATATAATGATCCAAAAATAGTTTCCTTATAAACAAATAATTTTAATAATATAAACCCCAATTAATTTTTCAATCCAATTTTATCTATATGAAAATTATTATATTCATAAATATAGTTCCATTATTAACCCAAATAACCATAATTTACTAAAAGGAAATGATCATATTAACCATACTAGTTATCAATAACATCATCTTTTGATAATAAAATGGAAATTCATTCATTGTAAAATATTTTTATCACATATTAATGACAAGTTTAATATATACCTCATACAACTATAAATTTCAGTAAATATCCCCCAATCAATTCCCATCTCAAAAAACTACAAAATATAGTCAATTAAATTAATCATAAGATCATATATTATCTTATCAACCCATGATACATAATGTCTATCCAATTTCACTCGAGATTATCATTATCTTTAATAGTTGTTTACCACTTATTCTTTGTGATAGATCGCAATGAGTATTTTAATAAACTAAATAATTACCCCACTATAGTGTCAATCTAGGTGAACTTTAAGGAAATATTTTAAATTAATAGTTAATTATTGAGTTTATAATCAACCATAATTTTTAGGTATATAACCCCTAGTTTATCCATTTTTTTATATTCTATCCATTAGTTTATATAATGATATTTTTTTCATTATTTGGAAACAAAAATATATCATTCCTACCGAAACCATTAGATTATTTCTAATAATAACGATTATCCCAATGGTTTTGACAATGGGATTCAAATGAAAATATAATTAAAAAAAGATATATTTGATACCAACAAAAACACACAAATCTTTATAAAGCCATTTATATATAATTTACGTTAAGGGCTACACATTCTTACATTTCTATGGTAATTTAAGGTTATATTTTTTCATAATTAGGAAATACCATAACATACAATGAGAATTTTTATTCAAAATTAAAAAATGTTCATAAAAAATATGGCTCATAAATTCACAGTACAGGTTCAGTTATGAATCTTTAACATTTTTCAAAGATTATTTCCATTATTTTCTGATAGATTTCATCTTTATTTCAACTCAAAATTAGTTAATGGTAATAACTGATGATTCCATGGATTTATTGAAAAATAATAGTATGTGATGTATAATTTATAACTCCACTAGTCCGGGGAGAATTAAAAAAACACTTTATAACAATTTATAATAAACATTTATACACATTAATAAAAAATATCCACAATTGAAAAAAAATTACTAAATGGAATTTATTAATAACCCATTTCATGAAAATATAAAAACATTTTAGGAATATAAGAACAATGTATCCAAAAAAATGTTGAAACTTTTAATGAAAATCTATAATATAATTAAATATAAAAGAGAAACCTCCAAATATAACTTTTAATTGTTCACTTTGAAGTTAATAAACAATATTGAACACATTGGAATGTAATTTTAGTTCCAAAAAATAATCTCCAATATTTTCGAGTTACAACATCCTAATCTAAATGGTATAAAATATCAACATTGTTATATCACAATAATAACAATATTCTCCAAGATTTTTTAACAAAATTAAAAATTATTTCTACATAAAAACATTTTTCTAGAAACCACCTACCGTGTTCTTATGGTAAAATTATGGTACTTTTTAACGTAAAACATTTAATTCACTTTAGGCTTTCCACCTAAGCCTGGTAGTTTACGTTTGGGGATTTAATGATTTTGATCTCCCTTCAATGAAATTTATCTGATGATCACATTATAGTGATATCATTCCTTAATTAGATATTATTTTATAAGAAATCATAGTTACATATTTTATAATGAGTCTCATCAAGATGATGGGGAACTTTTTGAATTATTACTTCTCATCATCCTTTTGTTTTTTTTCCAAAAAATAGGTATGGAAAACAAACATCACCTGATCCAACACATTAGTAGAATCATTTATTCAAACACTATATTAGAACATTCTATACCATTTAATAAAAAATGGAAAACCTTATATGTTTGAGATATTTTCTTCCAATCATAAAAAAGGAAAATAAATACATAGTTAAAGATTTTATAGAAATATTCATAATAATATATAAATTTTTTTGAACCCCATTAATAAAATATTTTCACCATTTAGTCAAATCAATTGATTTCTCATAAGTATTTTCCTCACACCACATAGAAAGGTAAATTTTATTTTAGAAATTAAATATCTTGGTGTAGAGAAATCAGTTTTCCCTAAAAGAGGTATCTCCTCCTCAATCTTATCTTCTCCATATTATATGATGTCAAATGTCTTCATATTAATAACTTAATGTTTCATATGACTACATTGGATTTTGTATATTATTTTACCATTTTGAAAAATAATACATATCAATGTGGGGATCTAAAAAATTAATAGAAATCATTAGTGGAGAATTAAAATGTATTTTCATCAATATTTACTCAAAAATTTATCTAGGAAATTATTTAAAAAAATCATGACAAATTCGATCCTTTTTGAATTTTTTAATGGATAATATATCATGGTAAAAAAATTTATATTATAATGTTGAAATCAATATAAATTTCAATTTATATTGGATTATTTAATGAAATTTTTTAATTATTATTGATTCTATAATTATCATAAGTAACCCTTAAATGAATTGTAACACTCTTCCTAAAAAATGAAGATTACATTTCATACATATAATTTTTTATATGTATGGGTGGTGAAAACATATTATACCTCAAGAAGTCTCAATGATAACAAACATTATTTCAAAATAATCTACTCCAAACCACATTCTTCTATAAAATGTACCTATATATGTTGAATTTCTATCATTCCAATCTGTTTAAAAAATTTCCTCATTGTATCGATGAATTGTAATGAAATATTATTTTATGAAACATGATAATATTAAACATTTTTTTTAGATACCTACATATTATTTTATATAACAACGTGCATTTTTACATAGGATTAATTTTATTTAATTTTATTAATATTACAAAGAAAAGTATTCAATACCTCAAATATATGAGGTTGATATAGATTCCTATCAACATCATAAATTTATATGGAATTAAATATTTCCCATGATTATAATTATTCAACCTTATGTCAATAAATATTTTGTTATAAAATTATTTGAAATATACCATACCAAATTATATTAGAAGTCCATTGAATAGTATTCCCTTGATATAAATATACCTCATTTATTCATTGAATTTTTAATACTGTATGGAATGTTAAATCTCCATGAATTGAGAAATATGTATTTTTTTTAAATATTTATCATTAAATTCATCATAATTTATATTATTATCAACTATAAAAATAATATTTCATTCATATTCAATGAATAGTTGAATATATATTATTATTTCACTAATATATTTTATTCTATAAACACTCAATTTATATATGCTAAACATCATTTGGGAATATTAATGCTTATGGATCCATATAGGAGGATACTATTTTTTCTTATACAAATCATTATTCAATTTACACATCATTGTTCTGTTGTCAAAATGTAAGAACCCACATGTTTTCTCAATATTAAATATCTCTTCAATTTCACTATTTATGAATACTTACATAAAACCTTGTTGATATAGTTCATAAAACTTATATGTAATAACTACTAAGAAAATTTTAATTGTTTCATATATATGAAAATTGACCAATATCATAAAAATGAACACTATCCTATTTTGATTATCCCTTTAAACCACATTTAACATTAATTTATTAAATTTATTCATGTTTATTTATCAATTTTTATAAGCACACAAAGGGTTGAAAAAAAGGTGTTTCCCATAAGTCCGGGATCATGTTTCCATGTATTATTTTACTCAATATAATCTATCTATTCATTCACAAGTTTTAACCATTAATTTTTCTCCATTAAATCTATATCATACTCTATTTCTTCTTATGCATCTTGTGATGTCTAAACCTCTAATATTGGCTTTTATTTACTCATAATTAGAGCATTTAGATTTCACTTGTTTTTTTTGAATCAATGGGTTTTCAATGGGTAATAAATACGAGTGATTTTCTAGCTGTCATTCTATTTTTATAAAATGAGTCATCTATATCACCATACACATATTTTTGATAATATTAATTTTCCCATTGATTGTATTATTTAGACATATTTATTTTATATTTTAAAATATATTCCTTATTATCTCCAAAGTCATTTTATAAGTATGTTTTCATATTAATAAATATAATGGCATAAAAATTATACAACATATTAAATTGATTATTAAAACATCTGATACTTTTTTCATTGGTTGAATATCCCAAAATATTATATCCTCATATTTTTTTGAAACCTTCCATGATTTTTGGTTTCGATATTTTTTAGTCAAGGGAAAATACCAAAAATGAATTGTTTTACTGAATGATTATTCTTATAATAATAATATCCCAAATTTTTAATGTAAATATATATTAATTATCATTCAAGATACCCATAACCAAGTTGAAATTATCCACACTAAATATATTTATTTAAATATGATCGTCATATCCTAGTATTTAAATTGGTAGGTATGAAAAAGTGTAATCATATTATTAAATTTATATAAAGTTTCAAATCAAATAAAATTTATTGATTAATAGTTTAATGAAATGAAATTAATTTTTATTTATTTTATTTTTTAATTTCAAAAATAGCATTATTAAAAATAGGTTTTTATAGATTTTTTAGGGAATAATAAACATATATTTTATAACTATTAGAAATTTTATATGATAATTTTTTTCATTCATTAAATTAAAATATGCAAATTTAGTTATAGTTGATTTTATAGATTATTAGGAATTGAATGATTTTGTGGTGATGAGATAAAATTGATTATTTATATTGAAAGTAAGATTTTTTATTCAAGAATTAAAAAAATTACTTTTTAAAAATATTTCAATCTAATATTATTTCTCATATGTTATTTAAAATACAATTATTTTCATTAAAATAAATATAATGATTCAATTTGGTATAAAAATATATTTATACATACAGATTTATTTTTAAAGAAGAAAATAATTTGAAATTTTGATTTATATTCTAATGAGAAATTTACTTTCACCAATTCTATAAATTATTTATTGAAAAAAGTATTCTATATATAGTATTATGGTGTTGGTATTTAGTAAATAATCTAATTTTATCTATACGCATTTTGAATTTTAATCGGTGTAAATAATTTTCACCTAGGTAAGGGTAAATTACATAATAGATGTTAAAAATAATATAGTATGGACTAAAAAATGACGCAAAAAGATTTATATATCCAATTATATGATTGGAAATTTGACATTAAAATCCACATTTTATTTTATTTAACATCAATGTTTTATTTTTTGGGTTTGACGATTAATTTATACAATTAAAAGATAATGTCAAAAAATTCACATTCTTGATTTTAATATCAATAATATTTAGAGATATGGATAAAAACCAAATATTTTATGATATAATTATTATTTTGAAAGTATGAATATTCGTTATAATAATATTTTATTTCTTTTTTTAATGATAATATATTTATGTTATATTCTTATGTAATATTAACATAATATTTTTTAAAATAAAATAAAATGAAAATTCATTTTCCAATATATATTAAATATAAAATAATTTTATTTATTCATTTTTATACATGAATTTTAATGAAAAATATAACATGTTAGGGATATTTAGAAGTATTTTATTTTAATTACTTAGATAGATTTTTTTCAATGTCAAATAAAATGAATAGTTCCAAAAATAACATTAGTGATATTTAACAATTAATAATATTTTATTAAACGATTTAAAATTTCCAAAAAACTACTAAGCATACATGTGATTATAATTGGGTTCAACGTATCTATTACTCTACAGCTATAATCCAGTTTAGAAATAATGTTCTTTATCTTTAACCATAATGAATAAATAACAATATTATCATAGTAATCATTAATAAATTCTAAAACATCGTAAAAATTAATATATATGTAAAATAAAAATATAAACTTATCCATAATTTATTGTAATTTTATCATATACACCAATAATAATTTTATCATTTAGAAATATACTTTTCATGCCTTTTTAGGGAAAAAACTATTATTAATTCGATTTAGTAGTTAATTCCATGTTCCCCCTTCCTTCACATAAAAAAGGTGAACCTAATAATATATTTTACTCATAAATTAAATCATAGTGGTTCATAAAAAACTACCAAAAAAATTATTTACATCACTCAAAACATTCTAGAGTTCATGTATTGATCATGAATCCTGTATAGGATATATTTTTGTTAAATCCGAATGAGTATGTCTAAATAATATTCATGGTATTTAACCAATTTCTTTCGTTTAATTTTTTATTTTAAATAATTTAAATATTCATAAAAAGTGATGAATAATAATAACCTATTTAATCAACATACTATCATATTTTTATGTTAATATCATAACCTATAACGACACACTCTTCCAACCAATGTGAAATGAAACCATCATCCATGTGTAATGTATACAAATGCATCGAGGTCTGATTTAATTCATGCTCCATCACAACATCTTATTATTTTTAATAATCATTGATTTAATGTGAATATATGGTATTTCTTAAATATTAATCATTCTGAAGAGATAATATATTATCTAATTTACTATCTTTTCATCCTTTAATAAATAATGAAATTATTTGTTTGCACATTTTGATTACCACCTCCAGGAAGCGATGAAATTTTTTTGTCATATCATAATAACATGAATAGAATATATAATTATATTGAATAAATAATGGTATATATAATATAAAATCATCTTTTTATGATGATAAAAAAATATTAAATTCCTTCCATAATGGTTTTTTGAAATTTAAAACATTATGTCGAGGTATATATGATGTACCATCTCTATGATTTTATCATAGTTCATTTTTCATAACAATCAGATGTGGATATTTTTAGTATAATATGTGATATTTAAATATGGTAATTATATCATTTTAATTATTCTATATTTTCTGGAATAATTATCTCTATTTCCATAGATAAACTATAAAATTCATTTTGGATATCTATATGCTGAAAATCATCCTAAAATTCGATGAAAAAATAATTGGTTATGTAGTTGTATATGAAAATATAAAAGGTAAAATAAATATATAAAATTAAAGATGATTTTTCAAAAATAAATTAATATAAATAATATTTTTATTTTTCTAAAAAATGATCACAAAATCTGAGTTCGACTTGAGGAAAGGGACATATTACCATAAATCGCCTCATTTTGAATATTTTCTTGATTTATTTTCATAATAATTATCTTCAATTTAAAAATATATAAAATAATGTTATTAATATATTTATATTTAATTTGATTAATATAAATTAAATATTATTTCTCTTTTTACATTCATTCTATCGATTCAAAAATAATTTTTTTTTTCATATAATCTACGGTTGATTTGGATAAAAAAAATGATTTTTATATTTTAACATATATGCGATAAATGGTTTCCACCAACATAACTATTATTTGATTTTTTCCCTTCTATAAAATATATCATATTTTTTACATTGAAATATATTTATAATATTTTTTCATTTTATTTTCACAGACTGTTTTAAATGGAATGTGTATCCTAAAATCATGAAATGTTTTGATAGGGGTGAAAAGAATTTTTTATCAATATATTATAAAAACTGAAATATTATATTTGGAATGATTATGTTATGGATGTGTTAATAATATTTTATTATAGGTGGTCCACTTATAATACATGCAATACTTGTTCTATTATAAACAAATGATTTGTGGTTCAATTATAATCCCTAGAATGGTAGGAAAATAATAGTACTCAAATTGATTTTGAGATAAATATAATTTAAGTCAACCATATTTTTTATCACTCATGTAATAGTTATTATATAATTTATTGTAAAATTATGTCCCATGTTACCTAAATGATTTAATTTTTATTTATATGTTATTTTATATAAATATTATCATCATAAAATATGTGGAAATGAGATTACAGTTGAATGAAAGTATATATTGTTTCATAAGTATACAAAAAATAAATGTGTTTCATGGAATTATTTAGTTTTTCACAATTTAAAGAAAAGAATTTCATATTATATTTATACATTAATATTTATTATGGAATGTTTTATTAAATGAATTTAACATATTAGCTTATTTCATGGGTATGAAAAAAATTTGGAGAAAAAAATTATTTTGAACATTGAAAAATTATATAACAATTTATGGACTAACTAGATAATTTCTATAAAATCCAAAATTTTTAATGAAAATAATCCATAATTGGTATTAATATATAAATATTTTTATGTTAAAATATTTATTTTTCAATAAAAATACATTAATAAATTATATAAAAAATTTACATAATAGTAAAATAGTAGTTAACTTTTTGGAATATTAAATTGAATATTGTTGGTCTGATGTGCTTAGATAGTGTAATAGTATACATCTCATAGAACCTTATCATAGGAAATATAAAAATATTAAATATATTACATTATTACTGAATGCGTTATTCATAATAATATGTTACTCTCCAAATGGTTCATTGAATGTAAAATATAATGGCGCCATAAGGATCAAGACATTAGTTTTACCCTAAGATAGGAATTTCATTTATGTGAGATGAATTATTTGACAGATTCAAGATGTGGATATGTTTTTTTTGTCTTGGATATAACGCAATATATCTCAAAAATGAAATTTTATGAGAAATCTGATAACACAGTTAGATACTAGATGAACATTTTACCCTAGGTGAGGCATTACATTTATGTTTATTTTCTATTTTCTGACATCTCAAGCAATAATTTCATTTAAATGTTTTTGTAAATTATTCTTAATATTAATTAAATATAATAATTTTAAAATATTTTCACATAATTTCTCCCTCTAAGAAATTGAATATACAAGTGATGGACATTTCAATTTCCCCAATATTTTTTTAATATTTTTTAATAACATTATTTGGTAGTGAATTAATAAGTTGAAATAAATTGTATCGAATCTAATTTTTTATTAAAGAAAGGATTATTTGGTGTGATTGAATTAATTGTATTTTAATTGTGTGATTTCATTATATTTATAACTAAATAATTTAATCTTTGATATTTTTTTACCCTGGAGATCCAGATAGATCTTATAATGCATCTAAAAAAGATAGGTCAAGCCTAATCAATTCAATTTGGGTGGTCTAGGTGAATAGAAACAGTTTTGGTAAATCCGTATGGATCCATGCATGGATGTTCATGAGATTTTAATTTTCTTTTCTATTTTGTATTCATTCCATTTTTTTCCTCACATAAAATGGGAACAAATGCATGAAACATAAAATAATAAAATTTAGTTTTAATGAAACATAATTCCAATGGATTATAAAATTAAATATTAAATGAAAATTTTCAATGAATGAATTTATAGAATTATAAAAAACAATTAAAAGGGATTATAAAATTATTAAAATTATACATTCTGATGTTATAATTTCAATTAATTATCATTGTATAATATAATAAGATTACAGATGATAATTTTATAAAAAAATTAACGGATAATTATATAGTAATTTTCACATAAAAAATAATATTGTTATATTCCATGGATAATTACGTGTATATTCAATATGTAGTTTTATAATTATGAAAACATAATTACGATGATGTCAGGGATATATATTAAAATTAATGATAGATTTATATGATATTATCGATGAATAATATATATAACTAAATTTAATAGTGGATAATTTATTATCAAAATTTAATTAATAGATAATTACTAAATAATATTTTGAGTGACATTATATTAAGACAATTATAAAATAATAATTTATTATAATTATCAATAAATAATTATTCTAGAGGATAATATTTAAAAAAAATGTTCAAAACAAGAATTTATATAATTTTTCTTGATAGAAAAATTATAATTACATGTGATACTTTTGTTAAAATTAAAAAATAATCAATGGGAGTTAAAGTATTATTGAATGTGATATTTTTTAATTTTGGAAATAAAATAGTTCATTTTTTACATAACCTATGTAAACTTGGAGTGAAATTTTTTATGAGAATAATTAATTGAAGAGGTGTTCTTGCCTATGTAGTATTCAATTAAAGGTATCATAGATCTTCTAAGGGTTTATCCCTTCCCTTGAAATCAAAAAAATTAAAGTTTGATGTTCCTTTTATTATTTAGGAATCTTACAACATGATTTACTGGTATTAATTTAATATGGTATTATTTCATTTCTATAACCGAAATTTTATTCTTATCGGTGTGTGTGTGTACATCGGAACACCATATGCCCCTCCTCTATTATAATTGTTAATCTATATATATTACATGTTAATTATTTATTCGAAATATGTTTTTATGATGTTATTATATTTTCTCATTATGTATACTTATATATAATATTCTTTATATGTTTCCATGATATAACGTCATTATTAACCTGATTTTTTATTGTGTGTTTTGTGTTTTTTATTCTTGTGAATGGTACCTATGATATATGTGGAATCATAATGGCTTGGATTCACCCAATGAATGATAGTGTTCTGACATAGCAAGTGACATGATAATGAATCTCAGATGGATGGCATGCCATGATGTCTTTTTGTGGCATGATATGTGGGAATGATTATCATGTGTTATTAGTCAAATATGTAAACACTATGGGGTATCACGATCATGATTAGTTATACCATCATGGAAATAGTGGGGCCTAATGGTCTATGTGACATGAACTTGAGAAAACATAGTGGCTTAATGTCCTAGAGTGGTTTAACTTAAAAACCCAGGACATGTCAAACATTCAACCATCTGGATAATATATCAGTAATGATATATAGTTCTAGGGAATTATGACCTAATGCGGAATAACTATGAAGCTAGGGCCTATAAGACTATCAATTATCATGATATAGTCTCTGATGATGAGATGCCTCCTTGAATATTAGTATTCTATTCGCATGGAGATGAAGAAAATATGAATGGAGGTTTGTGGTGACATTTTTAGTACACAACCAATATTTGTCTTATTTAATGTCTATGATTTTTACACATTGATAATTATTATTATTACAATATTACAATAGATCACATGAGGTTAATGGAAAATTGATGGTTTCTTAATGAGTCTTTTACTGACACACTACTCATGAATTTTGATGGGCTTGTCAATTTCATGAATATTCTATTAAAGGAAAAGGGCCCAGTGGTGGATATAAGAGTAGTGGAGTGGTGAATTAGTTTCATACTAGGGTGGAAAGTAGAGGGCATGAGATATATTTATTTACATATTAAATATCTTATTATTTTTATTTTCATTCCATATAGGGTATACATTATATCTATGATATGTATGCAATATTTAGCTTTCCAAAAGTTTTAATCGGTTTATTTATAATATCACATATTGATCCTTATTGATCCTATATCATGATACTGAGGAAACATTCTCCCAAAAAATGGTCTTATAATCATTCTTATATTCACTAACCAATTGTGTATAAGGGTGAACACAAGAGGCAAAATTACCTACCAATAATGACCCTGTGGTGAATTCCACGATGATACACAATGGAATTAGTGCATCATTATTTAATATCATTTCTATTATCATTACTCGAGTTTAGAAAATATAGAAATGAGTTAGGAATATTGGGAATACAGTATGGGAACTATCATAGTGTCCAGACTATAATGTATATTAGACCTCCAAGTTCTAGAAAAATGGTATTTTTTTATATTATTATTGATTAAATTCAACTCAGGTGATTCAAATGAGGTGGATATGTGATTTTTTGGATTTATGGTGTGTTTATAAATTATAATGTGGGATTTATGTTAACATTACATATAAATTCATATTTCTATGATTGATTGTATTTCATTAACTAAATTCATTGTTTTTTCCATTTCATTATGATAGTTTACTTTGTTTGATATATATTTGTCACCCAACATTGTGAAATATTTCAAACATAATTAATTAGTTGAGAGGATATTGATCTTTTGTAATTATATATGTGATGACTATGTAAAAAATGTTTTGATAGAAATAATGGTTTTTTCTTGGAAGTGTACTCCATGGGTTTTGTAAGGGTTATAGAAAAATCTTTAATGATCTCATAAACTAGTAAAGATATAAAAATATTTAAAAACCTTGAATTATTTGGGATTATATTAATGACTCAATTTCACATTAGATGAAATTTTCTTCATGATACAGAACATGTACCCATGAAATAATCTTATTTTATTAGCTTGGATGTAGGGTAAAATACTACTGCAGGGGATGATATTACAGAAATTCCATTTTACATTTTGGATAATGATTTATTTTCTTTCTTCCAAAAATACTATGATGTTAGAGTATAAGAACCTTGTATTCCACATTTTTTCCACATATTTTATTTCATAGGAATTGGTGTTATGAGATATTGTTCTTCATGTTTTAAATTTCTATTACATCTATACCCTCCTATAATATCTCTAGAAATCGATATGATAATAATTGACCAAGTTGATATTATGAAGGTTTTTCATTTCAAACTAAGAGAAAGATCACATATGATGAAAATCAAGATCAATACCCATATTTCAAAGGAAAAAACATGAAAATTGATCATAGTTTACTTCTATAATAATTGTGGATAACATTTTTGGTCCACGTTCTAAAATGAAGAAGAAATTATATCTTATTTGAGAGATTCTTTTTTACCATTGACTACAACAACCATCTATATATGTTAAATCATCGGATCCTAAACATAAGACATATGCCATGAGTTGAGTATCTATATATAGATAACATTTAAATGATTTATTCAACTATATATGGTAAAATAATGTTATATTATCTAAAATGTAATATATTGGATTATCTTGAGATTGTTAAGAGGCCTTTAGAGGAGCAGTGACTCCAGAGGATCATTTTTTCTGATAGGAGGGATGATGTGATGAAGGATTTGTATTCGATGACTTCTGATAATTTTTTGATCACATCCTCACATAATGACCGGTTATATACTAGTAATTAGTCTGATATAGAGTGTTATGAGATAAGGGAACAATTAGTTTAGGTGAACAGCCCTTGAATGGCAGATGGACAATGACTAAGGGGTGATGGTATGTGGGGAATTAATAGTACTTTCATCAATTATAAATGATATTAAGAGAAACATACAAACCTCAATACATGGTTTACATCCTTTTGTGATGAATTTTTACTATGACTTCTGTCGATAGTTATGATGGATTGTGATGAAGATAGACATTATTGGGTTTATATCCCAAGGACATTAAATTCATAGTCTAAAGGCTGAAAATAATGATCCTAGTGGCTTTCTAGAGACAATTCAGAAACATATGATGATGTTATATGTTATCATGAATTGATTTTTTATGGTTGTAACTAGGACCTCGAGATTAATGGGTCTGTGTGGGTGATTGTTGATAACATGAAAAAAGATGTTCAGTTCTTACCATTCTGATAGAGAAATTAGAGTAGTTTCATAGAAAGAACAATTTATATGATATCATATTCTTTAAACGAGTTCCCTAGATCATACTGGCATATATAAAAGCTTTATTTACACATATTTTTGGTAGGCCTTAGAGAAAACCCCATTGACACAACTAATATTTAGTTTAGTAGACCATTATTATAATGAAATATCATCTAGATGGAATATATACGTATTACAGGATGTGGTTAGATACGGATTCCAATACATTGATAGAGCACAAAATGATCTCTTATGCTATAATGTGTTACAATTAAATAGAATTTTCCATGATTCGACTCTAATGGTACCATACGATGATCATTGATGCAGATCATGTCGTTCACCACTAGTTTCCAAGAGTTAGGTGGTGAAGTGATTAGGGAATAGTTTGGCTAAGGATGCCTCTAAAATAGTGCATATATTTGAAGAGGTTTTTCGATAAATTATGAAGGAATAAATAATATTCCAAACATTAGAGGACACCCTTGAGGATTTATATGGGTGGTGATGTTTTATTATGATAAATTTCCCTATTGGGGATGAGAAATTAGAAGGTGTAGTGGAGGCTATAATCTTATTATGTTATACCCTATGATATCTCTAAATGAATGAGGATTGTAAAATACCATATGTTTTTTTGTATATGATATTAAGGCAATGTTGATGTTTCTGAAGTTTCTCACCTTCTGTGGTACATGATTAAACATGATATAGACTAACATGTTGTTCTCTTCGATGGCTATTCATCATACGACGAGGAAATAACATTGATTATAGAATAGTGTTATAAACTCTTCATGGTTTGGGGGATGATATTGGTTTTCTAGAATTTGTTGTAACCTCGAAGAATCTAGGAGAACACATTGGAGTCTACTTCTGTTGTTTGAGTTTAGTGGACCATGATTTTGGAAAAATACATCAATGGATACTTCTCAAGGATGAGAAATCTATAGTGGTGTGGAATTGTAACATCAATTTTTAAAAAAAAATCCAACCCCCTTTATGAAAATAATTAATTATTATTTTTATTAGAAAATATATTTAAATATAATATAATTAGTAACAAATATATTGGATTTTTGTATGGGTAAAATAAAATTATTCACCTGGTAATATTCTATCAACTATATCTTTAGTTAGGTGCTATTTTAATGTATGATTATGAGTCCGTAAAATCATTATCACAACCAGAACAAAATAATAAAATATATAAATTTTTGTGGCATGATTTATTCATAATAATTCAATATCATAAAAATGGTACAAGATATGAAAAATAAACCATGTATTGAGATTTGTATATGTTGATATTTTTTCATTTTTTGTATATTATATTTATAGAAATATTTTAATTTTTCCCAAAAGATATGTCATTTTATAAATTCATGAACTATTAGGTATATGACATTACTTATACTCAATGAAAGGAATAAATTATATATGTCTTGGTTTTCTTCTAACATTTCACGCAATAAGAGAATTTTAATATTTTTTTACATAAAATTAAATTATTAATGAATTCAAATTTTTTAATTAATTTTTTTATTCTTCTTTTCTAAATGAGATACCACCATTGAGAGGCCAATTATATTTCCAAAAACCTCTATTTAGTAACCATTTTATCCATTTATATTATAATTAATTAATTAGATTATATTAAATGTACCACATCGATTTATCTATCGAATCTCATATTTAAACATGTTTTTTAATTAAGTGATCTTAATTCTATGATTTTGGGATATTTATAATCACAACATTTATATATTAATTTTGGAACAACATAATGATCTTGATATAACCCCAAAACCACTACACATTATTTGTGATGATCGATAAATTCAATTTTGGAGTTCTGGGATTGCATAGGCCATATTATACTCTCTATGTGGTGCTACACCTGAGTGTTTAGGATATTTCGTGGTTCATTATAATTATTTTTCTTCCAATATATATTTTATCCACCACAACACACAAGTGAATTTTTTTGAATAATTAAATAATTAAACATTGTTACAATCAATGATAATACCACCATATTGTAAAATGATAAATCTAATTATACATTTGAAAACATATTTTATTAAAATTATCAAAAAATGATTATTATTTATTATAAAAGTATGATAATGATGATTTCCCAAGTCATAATTTCAATGAATTATCAAAGGATAAATGTTTTAGATTGGAGATGATAATTTAATACATTTTATTATAGGATTTTATATTGTAATTACAACATGATAAATATTATAATTATTATCCTAGGATAATTGCATGTATTATGAAAAAATAATTGTTAAAACAATCTATTAATAAATTATATATTAATATGGGAAAATTCATAGAATTGAAAATTTTAGAGGATTACTTATTACCAATAAAAATAATAACCTAATTAGTAATATTAAATCTTTAAGAAATTATTATAAGTTAATTATAATGTTATATTTAATGATAAATTTTCATATAATTAAATTTATTGTGGGGAATATTTAATACACATTCATTTATGTGAAATTTTTTTTTAATAGAAGTTATAATATAGAAAATATAATTGCTTGTGTTATTTAAAGGTAATTTATTAATTTTCTAAAAGAGTGAAACAGTCATCACAATTGTTATTTTATTTCTAATTCAATGTAATAACTAGTGTTGGTAACATGGACCATTGGTGATCCTCTAGTTTCAATTTCTATTATAATATGACAATGAAGTGGTGTTCTTGACTATTTAGGTTTCCACTACAACTATCGAACCAAATCAGGTGGGTTATCCTTACCGTTGAGGTCAAAGAAATTTAGCTATGTTATTGTATACCTCCATGGGAAATATATATATATATATATATATATATATATTCATGTTTCAATGGTATGGGTATCTTATTAGAATATTATTTTCTCATTCATTAATTTGGACTACTTTTGGGAGAGAATTTGTAGTCCATCGCAACAAAAGTCATTGCTATTTAAGAATTGTTGACATAAGGAGAAACGATTTTAGTTCATTATTCGCAAACAATATTTATATTTATGTTATATTTTATAATTATGTATTCTTTGTTAGGTTTCCTTCATAATATGTCACTATTTCTTTATGATATTTCTATTACATGCTATTCTCTTTTGGATTGTGAATGGTACCTATGAGATTAGTGGATCCGTCATTCTCGGTAGCATATATTAGAGGAGTGTTTATATGTTTCATGTTATATGATAATGATATCATCATGGTTGGTGTGGAATGGTTAGGTAATATTGAATGACCTGGGATTATAAAATCATGAGTGTTCATACCTATATGTGATGACCTCAAGGGATGACAATCAACAATGATTTGACTTGTGTGGAAAAAGTGGGGTAATATAGTCTTTGTCACCGGACATGGGGATAGTGTTAAGGAATGATGGGCTAGTGTGGTTGGACCATGGATCCCTAGGGTTAGTACAAATACTGATCTACATAATAATTTTTTGTTTGTGATATATATATATATATATATGTGTGTGTGTGTGTGTGTGTGTGAATATCAATGTCACTGGAAAATGATATCCTAGAGTGGTATGACATTGAGGTATAGTTAATATGTGGCTATGATGTAGCGTGAGGTTAGACCTGATGTTTGAAATTTCAAAAAACTCTCTAATGCATTCAGGCATGGGGATGATGTATATAGTGTTGGGGGTTTGTGGTGGCAACATTAGTGCATGAACAATCATTTTTTGATGTATTTTTTATGCATTAAATCCATGGATTATTATTATGTAGTGAAATTATATAAATTAAATCATCAGGATTAGAACACATTGGTAATGAAATTATGAGTATTATCTTTTCACCCTTCTCAATCATTTTGGCGATCATCTAGATTTCATAAGGGACCATATAAAAGGAAAGGGACCAATGTTGGAATGATGAATAAAAGAGTGTAGATCTCATGGAATATCATGATGGTCTATAGATTACCCATATTTCATTTTATTACATTTTATATTTGTTATCACAGTAGATTTTCATTCCTCCTTAGAAGGCTATATATTTTCATGACCTGTTTTGAAAATCATTCAATATAATAAAAATTTTGCATCACATGACAAAAAATACCACAATTAGTTCTGAGACATTGTTTTTATCCAAAAACGGCATGAAAATTTATTATCATTATATTTTCCTTAGATTTAATGTGTTGATAATTTTTCATTTTTTTATTTGATATTTATAAAAATATCGTAATATTTCCCAAATTTTTTTGATAAATGATAAATTCCTGATCTATAAGGTCTAAGACATGGGGTTTACTCTATGAAATGCAGAAATTAAATTTCTATTTCATATTTCATCCTATTTCATGCAATAAGAGAGTTTAAATATATTTATTTTACATTCAATGTGAATTTTAAATAATTAAAAATGTTTTTTAATTATTATTTTCTTCTTCTTTTTTACGCATCAGAAACATCCATTGATGGCCATTTGTATTTCCAACAGTATCCAATTAGTCACCATTTTTATCTATTTATATTTTATTTTATTAATTAGATGAGATTAAATGGACCACATTATTTTTTCTATCAAATATAATATTTTAACATCTTATTTATTATAGATTTTAATTATATGATTTTGTGTTATTTGTAATCACATATTTCATTTGTTGATTTTGTTTGAACATAATGATCACAATATGACACCGAAACTCACTACACATTATAGGTGATGAATGATAAATTCAATTTAGTTGTTCTGGGAATGCATATGCCATTTTCTCATCTCTATGTGGTTATGTAGAAGGGTTTTTATGGTATTTCAGGGTTTCTTATTATTAATTTTCATCCCATTTAGGTTTTTATAGAACACCTAACTATAGTATTATTTTTGAAGAGTAAAAAAACAAAAACATGGTATCAATCAATGATAATTCACAAATATTATGAAATTATAAATCAAAATATAATTTCAAAATCATGAATTATTAAAATTCTCAAATTATAATTTATAGGTATTATCAAAGGATGATAATGAATAACTTTTGTGTTATAAATACAATGAATTATCCATGGATTACTGTATGATATTGTCAAAGATAATTCAATAAAATTATTAAAGGATTTTATTTTATAATTATAATGTGATAAAGATTACCATAGTTATCCCATGATAAATTTGTGTATTATTGATGGATAATTATTATAATTTTAAATTAATAATTTATATATTAATATAGGAAAATTCATAGAAAAAAACTATTATAGGATTATTTATTATCAATGTAAAATAATAACATAATTATTAATGGCTAATTTAGATTAAATTAATAAAAGATAATTATAAAATTATATTATATGATAAAATTTCAATAATTATAAATTATTTCAGAGAATATTTAATACACATTCATTTATTTAATGAATTATTTTAAAAAAATAACTATACGGAAAATATCAGTTCAAGTTTTATTTTAAAGATAAATTTGTAATTGTCTCGAAGAGAGAAAGAATCATCACAGTTTTTATTTTATTTCTTATTCAATATAATAACTAGTATTGGTATCATGGTCCCATGGTGAACCTCTACATTCAATTTCATTTATACAATGTCAATTATGTTGTGTTATTGACTATTGAGGTTTCTACTACAACTATTGAACCAAATCTGGTGGGTTGTCCTTGTCGTTATTGTCGATAAAATTTAGGTATATCAACATATTCTTACTTGGGATATATTTATATACATGTTTCAATGGTTTTATTATCGTATTCTAACAATATGATCCCTTTCATTAATTTGAATTCATTTGGGTGGGAATTTGTAGTCCATTACAACAATTACCCTTGATCCATACGAATTATTGATATTGCTAGATTCCATTTCAGTTCATGATTCACATAAAATATTTATGTTGATTTTATATTTTATAATAATGTATTCCATGATAAGTGTCCTTCATAAGATGTCACCGCTTTCTTGTTATATATCAATTCAATTCAATTCTATTTTTTATGGTGAATGGTACCGATGAGACTTTTGTATTGGTTAGGCCGTGGTAGCCCATTTGTGTGGGGCATGTTATTTGTTTCATGTTAATTGATAATGATATCATGATGGATGTTGGGGAATTATGTGGAAGTGTTGAATGTAATACCAGTAAAGTAAGAGGTACTAGTAATGTCTTATAACGACCAATTGGAACACACCTAATCTTGGATGGTCTCACAAGGAACGTCATGATCTTGGTCTACATGGGACTCTATAAAAGGGTCGATCATCTACATAAGACACAACACATAGGGGAAAAGACCGTTAAGGTATTAGTAAAATAGTACTCAGTCGGACACCCCAAAACCACAATGGAATACCAAAATGAAATACCACCACGAAAATTACACGATGGAACTCTGCATGTAATTCCAAAAGGAAATTACCCTGAAAGAATACCACATAAGTAATTCAATAAAGGAATACCACCAAGGAATAAAACAAAAGAATGCATAGTGATATCCACATAAATAATTTTATAGAGAAAATATATCATAAAAATCAAGATATAATAAATATTATACTACACATCGTCTCAACAAGACACATTGTCACCATAATACACACATTATCCATAAGACACACAGTCTTAAAAGTATACACGATCTCCATATGACAGAAAATCTCTAGGTCACAGCCATCCACATAAATGCTTGCTTGATGTGCATTCATTTTCAGAGAACTCATTCCTATTGTAATTTGGTTTTATGAATAATAAAAAACGCACATAGTATATCTATAAATGAATGTCTTGTATCAATGTTCACATCCCCATAGATGGATCATCAAACAGACAAACTATTTGAATGTAATGCCTCATTGATTTTATGAAGGGTATGTCCATTGGGCTTATGGGCCAACCGTACAACTGGTCAGCCTACAGTGGAAGTGGACTACTATGGATGACCACTAAATCCATTCATCCCCACAGTATACCACACCATGGTATTTTTAGTTCATCAATGGTTTATTGTCCGCCAGCTGTCACGACATGGTGGTAGCACTATCGACGTGGATCATGGTCGACCACCACAGTCGACCGTGGACGATTCCATCCACCCCAGGTCCGACCTAGCCCTGAGATAACCCAGTGAGTCTAAACATACCAATTTCATATCAATATACTTTGGAAAAATGATTGATGGGAATGATCAATTTCCCAAACCCCCAACCACCTCATTTGGCCATGCCCGCTCCCATGTGGGCCTTCAGGCCAGGTCATTGTGGTATTCAGTCGCGTCCCACATTGTTGTTGTTGATTCTACCTCCCATGAACCAGTTACGTTTTTCATTCACCATGTATTCATCCTGGCTTCGCACACACATCCTCCTGATGTGATATACAGAGTCTGTTGTCACCTTTTATGGCTAACTTCACAATAGCCACCTCAGTTCGCTGCACTGCCTTGCCTGACCCCAGTAGATTGATGCACCAGACCCACACTGGTGTTCTATTTAACAGACTATTGATCCTCAAATTATGATTTAAATTAGAAAAAAAATATATGCGATTAATGTGTATTGATTTACCCAGATCTGAACACTATTTTAGTTTTCTAAAAATCTGGTGTGGCTGATAGCAATTGGAGTTTCCGGGAAAGTGAATCTTTGACCATGAGGATCTGACAGTGAATAATGATGAGAAATGGGGATTTTAATTCATTAAAAACACACAGATGAACTGAAATTGGTATTTTTTCATGTCGACCTCAATCCATTCCAATTAGAATGAAGAACAATGAAAAATTTAAAACTGTCTCCCATTAATATACCCCACAATTAATAACCATCCCTCCATGATTGATCCACAAATCAATCTATTAATGGATTGAACTTAATTCATTGTAAAAAAAATGGATAAATCCAAAAGAAAAAAAATCCATACATATTATATACAACATTCATGGTCAATGATTGTTGGTTGTTGGTGATCCATCAAGAACGATCTCTTATCCTAGTGTTTGTTATCAGTACTAAATGAATTCACTATGGATTAACTAGAGAGACTCCAGGGAATTTCTATGTTCATGATCCTAACCATGGGTCACTATATAGCTCTTAATTTAAAATAAACCACATCCTTATATTTTTGTAACATTAAAATAAAATAAACTCACTCTTTATTTTATTCATTAAAACAACCAAAAACAATTTTTCACATCTGACAAACCCTGGTTGTTGTTATTCATCTCCTAAGGAAAAACCACATTATGAACTCAATAGTGGTTTTATATTTCCAATCAAAGTCCCTATTCAATAGTTATTCGGATTTAAAACTAATTTTATTTTATTTTATTATTTTATTTAGGGATTTATCCATGGATTATTTTTCTTCAGATTAATGGTGCTGACTAATGATAATTCATACCTTGGGTAAATCATCATTTCAGATCTCAGTGGTGAAATAAGATTTTTTAATCTGGCACCCATTTAAATTATTTTTTAATTATTAAGAAACATATGCATGTATTATTTTAAAAGCATAATTTTTTTCCAAAAATTGTTCTGGAAACACAGGGCTTCAGAATCACACGCCCTCTATGTTCCTACACTCATAATTTTCATAAATATTTTCTGAAAATAGAATTAATAAAAATATTAGTCATTAAAGTCTCCCCACATTAAGACATTACATCCCTAAAAATGAAAAACAAGGGATACTCAAACAAACAAGGGAACCGAACATGAATCTTAGCCTCCCACTCCTAGGATCTAAACTATATTTTAATATTCTTCCATATAATGTGCAATAGAAAAATTTACATCCCATGAAGGATAATCTCATGTAGATCCATGATCTGCACAAGGAACACAATAATTTTTCCCCACCATAAATGTCTTCCTCGCCCCATTCAATGATGTGTGATGGGTCACACAAATACCTCCTCACCTATGACACATATAAGTTGTCTTTTACATGATATAGTTGTGGAGGTATATCGAAGAGGAATGAACTGTATACATTATCAGTAGGGGTCAGATGAACCTCAGATATTGAAAGCCACCTAGACCAAATATACATAATCTATGTAGAGGTGAGGCCCATTGAAACACGTGGTCTACATCCTCGAACCTGAAAGGACTCCATATCCTTTTGTAATATGTCATGTGATTTTCATATATAGTCTTCATCTTCTATTTTATAATCTTCATTTTTTATATTCCCATGAAAAATCTATGGCCCCATGATTGCTAACTCACCATAGTCCACCCAACAATGTGTTTACACGCATGGAATGTTGTGAAAGGCTCTTAATAGTTCTAAAATGATGTGGGAATGGTACTTATTATTGTAAGACAACTTCAACAGGGTTAGGTGATTCTCCCAACTATGAAAAAAACTAACATGCAATCCCATTTCATGTCATCTAGAGCATTTATGGTCCGCTCAATCTAACCATATCATTGTGTCTGAAATGATATGATCAAGAATAAATGAGTGTGAAACACCTCATAAAATCCCTTATACAATTGAGACACAAATAAATCATCGCGATTTGAAACTATCAATGATGGAACTCAATGCAGTCGATCAATCTACATCACATAAAGGAATACCAAGATATCTTATAAACTATGCTCCCAAATATCAATGAAGTCGGCCGACATAGTTATCCCTTCATTGATCACATCGTTGGTATTGTTTCCTATTGATGTACATTGTACAACTATCACTAATTTCATCAATATCCCATCCCACTTCTAATAAGACACCTCACTGTGTTTTTTCATACCCTATGGATCATAGTGTTGATCATTCAACTTATGAAAAGTATCAAATCAGGAATAAGAATATGAAATTCCGTTATTCATCCCCAGAAAACAAAATTAATTTCAGAGGTCCTTGAACTTATTATTCACTAATCAATGTACATGAAAATAGGATGTATTGAAATACATCCAAACCACATCCAACAAATACACTGGTACTACATTGAGCTCTATGAAAAAGGGGATGCTCTCCCAATAATTTGATTAACAAGTAGGGGTGTGCTTTGTGATCATATTGTCATGTAATGTATCATAGTCGATATCTCTATATGGTGCCTCCCAATAAATATATAAGAGTGGAGGGGTAACAACCATTTACCAGATGTATGAATCTCTATCCGCATCCACAGAGGATATTTCCAACACGGAAAACTCCAATGATAACTCATTCATAAACTCAGTACTGAATCTCACACTAAGAGATTCTACCAACATGTTCCCCTTCCTAGATGTATTTAAAATATCAATGTCATAGTCCTAGAAGAACTTTATCCATCAGAAAAATATCAAGTTAAAATAATTTTTAGAGAATATATACTTTATTATCATGTGATAAAAGTAGATAATAAACCACTCACCCATAGGTATTGTCTCTATATATTTATTGCATAGAGTAACACTACAAACTAAAGATCAAGGGTCCCATAGTTCTACTCTTGTGGTCTCCACTACTGTGAAGCAAAGGCAATCATTGGTTTCCCCCAATCTAAGATACAAACATTACCAGTTCTTTTTTCATCAAATAATACTATATACTTAGTACCCTCCTCTGTAAATTTCAATGTATGAGCACTCCTCAGTTTATGAAATAAATATTTAATTCTCTATGTTTAATACTTCATTAATGTGAACAGATTTACCATTAATTTCAAATCAGTAAAAATGTTGCCACTCTATAATATTTGGGTTCAATCCTATGATATTGACTGTCCAAAATATGGAATCTTGTCAGCTTATTATCAATCTTTAGTGGATCCCTGAAAATAACAACCATAATAGAAAATGGATCCAATATAACTCTATCCTCTGAAATGATGTTTCAAAAAATAATGGATCTTCTTGAATCTATAACTGAAACATTTAGATTATAGTAATTATAGTGACCACAGAGTGCATAGAAGACCATCCTCTAGTGTGTTGTGTGATCCTCTATAGATTCCATACACAATAGGATTCCATCATCGAAGTCCACCATGAACTGGAATATTTAAGGATGAATGATCATGTTCATGAGTCCAAGAACACTGATGTGGCTTTTGTCATTCAAAATAACATCACCATGTACCCATAATGGCTATAAAGAAATCTAATGGGATTATTCGGTATATCATCATCCCTTACTCATAGATGGTGATAGTTAGATCTGAAGACTATCATCGAGATCCTTGTCACCTACTTCAAATGATCCTAGTGGTCGTTCCCCATCTGTAGTGGTTACTTATTTTTCATATTCACCTAATTCTGGTGACAATACACCACACATAACTGGAATATCACATCTACCTTCATGGAAAAAAAATGTGGCCTCCAATAGTGAAACACTTGGTATCATGAAGACCTTATAATACAAGCCCTCCTTATAGACCCTCTGCTCACAATGCTCTATGGGATCTATCCGATAAGAAAATGTATATATCTACACCATCTCGGTGTATAGTTCAATGCATAATTCTATCTTGATATGTGGAGGTAATAATAGAATAACCTCTGGAATTATTAATTTAGACTCAACAACCACTTTAATAAATTATGGTCTTAAATCTTTCACTCAATTGAGTGTCATGCTACCCATCTTATGAGTGATTGGATGAATCCATTTATTTGTGAGTCCATATTATTGTGATGGTTTTCATTTTCAACTAAAAACTTAATCCTGGTATAATATATTGGGACACACCACACAACTTTTCTAAAATAGTCAATCATAGCATGAACTATAGATAAATAGTGTATATTGATAATGGAATCATAAGGCATCGACACCATTACCAATAGATTCCAACTGAAACCATAACCACCAAGAGTATAGTCACGCATTAGGCAATAGTGTGTTATCATATAACATCATATTATAAGAGTATCTTTGTGTATGGTCGAGTCAATAGCTCAAACAGAATCTCTGAATCTCGAACTGGGTTCATGGAACAAAAATAATGTTTGGCACCTATATCTATCAAACTTTTAGCTAATTTTGGAATGTTATAGAACATACCTATAATAATCACTTGATCCATATATCCATGATAATCCATAACATGTATCTTACTTGATCATTATTCAATGACTCTTTGAGCCTATCATGGATCTCATTGGGTGGGGTGGTAATAACAAAATCATCTGAAAGTATCTTTCTAACCTCTCTATAAAACTAACACATCCACGAACCTATACAACACCCTTCTACATCCTATTCCACAACATCAGTGGCCCCAAAATCCTCAATTGGTTTGTTGTTGAATGTTTCATTCAATCACATGCTAAATTTCCAAGATCATTTCCTGACTGACACTGCTTTTACCTCAACTAACTCACACTTCTAGGGTAGCCCCAAAAAATTAATCCTATGTCCTGGGATCTTCTCCCAATGTATTTGACCCAATTTGTACATATGACTATAATCAGATAGCTATTTCTAATGTCTTAGCCTACCTGGGGCTTACTTGTAATTCCCACTATTGGTTGTTTCTCATCTATAATGCTCTCCTCTAGGAGTTCTTCCTCATGTAGACCATTAAAAATAGGTATTCTAAGAGATATTAATGATTCACTAATAACCCGTTGTGAGCCCTGATAAATTTTTATCTTCATGAAGAATGGTTCTCATTCCATATCTATAGAGTAGTTCATAAAATTAGTAAATCTCACTAAATACTCTTTCATGCTCTGACTATACTACTATAGATGTAGAACCTAAAATATGTACACCGAATCATATAATGTTCAAATCAAATCATATTTGAGGTGACAAATAATGTATTCCCAAGAGGGAGACATATAATTGTGTTTTTGGGGTCACTATGCTCCTCCAACTCCTTGAATAACCCCAAACAGTTTCTGAACAAGGACATTCAGCTGGTTGAAAGGCGTCCTCAGAAGGATGAAGACAAATGTAATTCCCTCCAACCAATCCTCAGCTACCTAGGGTTCTGGATCACAAATAAATTGGTCATTTTATTCTTTATAAAATTATCCAATGCACTAAATATGTGCCCATACTTAGAAATTACTATTAGTACTATCCACAAATCAAGGGATGGTGGTATATCTGGTAAAACACCAGTATTATATATCTTCTGTAAATGCCCATGAACTGATGTGTCACCGCTAATAAGAACATCCCCATGATCATGAAACAAAATCTTGGATGGCCATCTGCAAGGAGGAATACTATAATAAAAATTGAGACACCAAAATATATTGAGTATCTATAGAGATTTGAAAGAAGGAGTACATGGATGACATAAAAAATTTATAAGATGTATGTGCCATTATTTCTTTCAATAACAAGTCTTTTTTATGTACCATGTAAAAAATTATGTAGTAAGAGTCCATTGGTTTCGATTTGATGGAAACGACACCTAAAAAAGATTCCCAGTTCTGAAATATGACCATTAAACTCTTAACTCATTTTTCCATAAATCAACTGCATGTAATCTTAGTCCTGAAGTGGAACTGAACTCCTCTGATATCACTCTATCATGGCCCATCCTAGAGGGGCTCATCCCATGACTACAACTATCCCACCTCTAATTTTCCCAGGGGTTGGTGACTAGAAATTGGTAGTAATATAACCTAAATGGGAGGAACTAGCCTAAAGTACACGTACTCATGCATAAATATCCACTACAAAATTGTGGAAATGTAAACAAACAATGTAAAAATTTAGGCAAACCACTATACTGAACAAATAAAATACAACCAAGAAACTACTTGACAGTAAAGAGGGACTAAACATTTCAACCAAATGGAAAGAGTCTACACCAATAAGTACAAAATATAGTATAACTGGTATTGGGAATGTCATATGAAATTCGGTCAGAACAAACCTCTGCATGTCTAGTCTCACAAGGCAGTATGTGGTCTTTGTCTAAGTAGAACTCCATCAAAGGCATGATGGTCATCAAATGTCGTGACACATGCCTAAAAATCCCAAGCAATGGTGAGTAAGACAATACTCAATAGAACAAACAAAAACCATAAATTAATTCAAAAAATGAAAATACCATAATGGAAATACCATGAAGGAATACAAAAAAGGAACTCCACTAAGGAAATACCGTTTTGGAAAACCACAAAGTAAATACCATGAAGTAATAACACATTGAAATAACTCAACGTAATACCCAAATGGAATTCATAGTCAGATCCAAACAAATATATTTATATATTAAATATATTAAGAACATACAGATATAATCAATTTAGTATGTCCCTTGGTCTCGAATAGACCCGTAGTCTCTATAAGAATCACAGTCTCTATAAGGCAGACATTATCCCTAAGAACATAGATTCTTTTAGACATATAGTCTTCTGATCACTACTACCCACATAAATGTTTCCTTGATGAATAATCATTCTATGATAACGCACTCTTAAATCTATTAGCTCATATGGAATCTCCCAAAAAAAATATTATTAGGATATCGTGAAATGATTATATCATAATAATGGTCCTTAAACCGTATATATCTCGTCAAATGGATGCTACATTTGAAAGTTATGCTCGTTTGAATTTTTTGAAGTGGGAAGGCCACTGGGCCTTTGAACAACCCTTACGGCTATTCCAATGAAGTGGAAATAAACTTCCATATCCATCGATCCCCATAGTAATCTACACCATGGATACTCGAGCTACTACAGCATCTGAACATCCACCAACTTCTATAGTATCACGACAACTAATTCGACAGCTATGATCATCCATGACCTAGTCTTTCTGCCATTGGTTTGACCTAGGACTGACCTAACCTGGTGTTTCCAACATGACCTAGTACATCATTTCTGGGCCAAGCCCCAAATTTTTTGGCCCGCCCATTTTTTCTTATTCATAGCCCGATCCAATTGTGTTAGCATATCTCCTCTAGCCATGACTATACCCGTAAGGTCCATATTGTCCGATTAACATAGTCTGTAGCCGCATCCCATGAGGGTATCAAATCTTACACATCTCATGACCCATATATCTCTTCTCTATGAAGACACCCTCCTCATCTGCATCCTTCCATTACTATATGTGGCCTCCGGCCACATCCCATGTGACCCAATATCACCTTCTATAATAGTCGCCACTGCCAGCTCGTATGGTCAGAACATCAAACACATGTCAACGATCCCTTCTCTGGACCACCAAACCACCTATGATGCTCAGATTTACAAAATTATGTCATTTCTGTGATTCTTGGGTCCCAGTATACATTGAAATGGACACTATTTCATTTTTCCTCTAATCTAGTTTACATTTAGAGCTTACCAACAAGTAGAGAAAAGACCACGATGGTTTAATGATGGAAAACACCAAGAATGGGTGAGTGAAAAAAATAACACCATGAGGAATGATCCTCAATCTTTGTTTGTTTTGGCCTCAGACCTTTCTCATTATAAATAAGAACATAGAATAATTTAAAATAATCTTCCATTAATAAGAGACACAATTTTTAACCATCCTGCAACAATCGATCTCTAGATCACACTATTCGTAGATTGACCCGTGTTTTTCATGAAAACAGGAATGTGAAAATCAAAAATAAAAAAATGCATGCCTAGTATATGGATCACATGTGGTTGAGGATTGATATTTGTTGGTGATATGTCATGAATGAATTTTGGTATCACTATTTTTCATTCATCTCAAGTGAATTACCTAATGATTCTCTTGAAACATCCAGAGAAATTCAAGTGATATGAGTCTAACCCTACATCCCTTCACATATCATACATTAAAATAAAATGATTCATTGTGTTGAATTGATGTTAAAATAATATACACTAAAATTTTATTTTATTCAATAAAATTTCTAAAAAATATTTTCCACAACAAACCCGCACTGGCCATTGATATGCATAACGTAGGAGAAATATTACAAACACAACGATTTCCTCATATTTCATATCTGAGTCACCATCAATGATTTATTATGATAGAAAACATAATTATTTTATTTTATTATTTTATATAAAATAACATTCATGATGAATTTTTATTCAGATGACCAACACAGACCAATGTTATGTCACACAAAGAGAAATACCTCAATTCAGGGCTCTGTGATACCCTTTGATTTCTGATCTGGGCTCCCATATAAATGGAATTACACATTTTTAGGATTTTTTTCACACCTATAATTAATGAATTTACATTTTTTCATCCTATTTTTTTCGGGCACATGAGGCCTTGTAATCGCACCTTTTGTCACCACTCATTTGTAGAATTTTCCAAAATAATTCCTAAAATTAAAATCACGAAATCATATAAGTCATTACATGACATGTAACCTATAATAAAATTTTATATGCTCTTAATTGGGTTCATGTTCACAATTTTTCCGGGAATTCACTGATTATGTAAATTACAACCATTAGGAATGATTTCGAAATCAAAATCACCTAAACCACAACATAATTTCCATCAATTAATATGTTATGATGTATCCCTAATTTGGACATCGATATAAATAAATATTCTATTCAATATAATATAAATCCTAAAAAAATTAAAACATTATTGACTAACCAGAGAACAAAAAAAACACATCATATTATTAAATTAAATTATTGTGATCGAAATAATTTAGATGCATGTATCGTAAAATAATAAAATTTCTAGACAAATTGATATATAAAAACCATAAACAACCTCTTTAAGGACCCCAAAATGACATTCATGTTCTATATAGCTGTAGTCCACATTAAAAATATCCCAAATTAATTATAAGAGGGATATGAGGCATTATGAAGAACCATAATGGGATAAAATTTAATTCTTATTACCTCTACAGGTATTATCATATTTTTGGAACACACAATGTACTATACTAGTTGCGATTGGAGGAATCTGTATTATACCAACCTGAATCTACATAACTTTATTAATATAATAAAAAATTACTTATAATTTAATATAAGATTCTCAAAAACTAGTCTTTGTATGATTTAAATTTTTTATTCCAAAACATTGTTTTTTAATATATTTCAAATTATGTTGGTTTAGAAATAATAATCCTAACATTAGATATACCAAAGAATATGGAATTTATAAAATATCAATATTTAAAAGGGAATAAGAATAATATACTATTCCAAATGATGTAAAAGATAAAATGTTATATGATAAATCAATAAAAAAATCACATCGCAAATAACATTTTGGTCATGTAAATAATCAAAGAAAACTACGTGGGACCTCAATCACATATCATTAGGCTGATCAATATGAACCAGATAGATTCTTAAATTCATTATAATCTTATTGCCCTCTGAATTTACATTCCATGAGCCAATGAATTAATATCAAATGGAATTAAATGTCAGTTTAGTAAGATAAATATCACTCACAATCGTCATGATTTCACAAATACATAACCATGGTTTCCCATATACGACTCTCCAGTGACAGTCTCACATTACAGAGGTTGAATAATGAAACATCTCTATTGGAACATCAATTTCAAATAATCATTAAAAGAACAAATACTATAAATGATTATATTTCTTATAAAGTAATATAGCATTATATGAAAACCATTTCAATTGAATATAATTTAGGAAATCTTATTTTGAAATAAAATATTATCTTTGACAATTTTAAAGAAAAACTAATTTCTATAAAAATATATTTTTATTGAAACCCAAATAAAAATATAAAAATCCCAAATAAAATTCCATTGAACATGAGGTGGAGAATGTAATAATACCGCATTTATTTTATTTACTAAATTAATAGTATCAAAAACAAAATAAATTAAAATGATATAAAGATATGAAAATTGATAGTGAATTATATAGTGACATCTAATTCATTTTTAATACAACAACATCACCCTCAAAAAAGTATTCAATAAAAGATACATAATGATCCTCAAAATACAAAAATGAAAATAATTAAATAATCAATTTATCCATATTCATGATATTCGACATAAAATAAATATTGTGGAAGAGTGGTAGTATTATTTTGAAAATATAGATTATATAATACTATAGGAATATAAATTAATAATGAATGAAATCATTAATATGATTATTTATTGTTGAAGTCAATATAGACCACCATATATCATATAGTAGAATAATAAATAGACGGTAGTGTCTAATAGACATTGAAAATGAAGTGGGGGAGGATTAATGGGTTATAATAAACCACATACATAATTTCAAACTTATAATTTATGAAATATGAGGGGTTTCATGGTTTTGATATATAATATTATTTCCACCCAATAAATAAATGGTTTTTATAGGATTAACCCCCCATATATATGAATATAGACATGATTTGGTCCTATAGTTTAGAGAACCATGAACCAAATATACCCAACACATGGAATATTACACACATAATGGATGGCCCACAATTTTTCTAAATGATATTTAATAAGATCCTCATGTTGTAGAGAATCATGGCTTCATCATTTCAACTCCAAATAAAATCATCCCCTTAATATGGAAAATTTTCGACATGGTTCTTTTAAAAATTTATGACGAACATTGATCATAAAAAAGTCATTTCCAATTTTCCCACATTAGGATAACAATGTCCCACAACTCCCAAAATTTTATTAATTTTTTTGAAATTATAAAAATATGCAGAAAATGATGACATCCGTTTCTTATATAATGGAATTAAAATTTGTATAAATCCAAATTTTTTACATGGAATATATTTATTAATTGAAAGATAATTCATACATCATACAACTGATTTAATGTACTCATTTGATAAAATTTATGTTCATATGATTCGCAATGAGTAATAGTTAAAATTTATAGTGATAAGAATAACATTTCTCACTTAATTACTGACACCATTAATTGAACAGAATAGTTATTCAATTTCTTATATAATTTCTAACATGGTATCCTATAGTGTATTATTCAAAAAAACATTGGATTCATTATATATTTTTAAAAAAAATTATATCCTACTCAAACTATCACCATTTTTTGTTTTCCCATTTTAATAATATTTCATTTTCAGTGCATTAAATTTTATATCTGAGGGGATATATTATAAATATATTCTTAAAAATGTATTCCTCACATTGATGAACATCATTCTCAGTGATAAATATATGATATTTATATATACCTAAAAAATGATATTTGAATAATCTTAAATGAATATGTGAAATAGAATTATGCATCACATAATATTCCTCATATGATATTATGAACTCAAACATGGAAATACATGGATATGTATAAATTCCGATTCAATCAATGAATATACCAAAAGATATAATGGATCAATCCCATGACACATAATTGATCTTGAAATTACTTATTTTGTCCAATTACACACTAATATCATTCTATAAAGTTGTGTTAGGAGGAATGATGATAATTATAATCCTAATAACATTTAGATGATAGTTGTGACGTTATAAAATGCATTCATTTACGTTACCAATATTTATATTATTTTACTTAATAAAAATTTTATTAAAAATGATATTTTTCTTTTAGTTGAATTTCACAAATGAATTAGACATACACCTATTAATATACACATATACATACATATTGTTGTCTTTTTAAGGTGATTATGTATGGTAAATGACCTCTAAACAATATAGATTAATTTTATCAATAATTGTTTTGAATGAATTATCAATTATTTCTGGATTATTAACAATTAACCACAGTTTGTGATTTGGTATATTTTTTGAACAACAATGATGTAATGCGGTTGTCCTATATAATATATCCAATTATGTGTATATATATACATATATCTGTATATATCTTATTATATTGATATTTTTAACATTAACCAATCAAAAATACACCTAATATTTTATAAATAATTTTGGAATTATGTCTTCACAAGGGATTTGAAAGTGATTAATTTACTAATTAATTATATCTATAAGCCATTATATTATTATTTTCATATCATGACCATAAAAATTCATCAAGAAATATGAAAAAATAATATTTTAATAGTTTTAGGTATATGAATACAATAGTATAATATATTATTAATCCCATTGATGAATAATTTATTTTAAATTTATATAAATATCATCTCATGTTTGGATGCACTATTTTATTTTATAAAAACATTATCTAAAATAACTGTCTTGAATCATCCATGATTCATTATATTGTTCGAGATATTTTAAGATTAATGTTGTACCAAATAATGAAAATATGTTAAAATATAGATTCCATGCAATATAACATATTAATAAAGTAAAATTATATATTATATTCATATTTACATAATAAAATATTCTTATATAGTTTCATTACTTTCCACATGAAATAATAAAATTCATTTAGTCTCCATATATATTATTGGGTTGTAAGAATGATTTTTCACATATTTCATTGGATTTGATGATTATTTTATAATTTTATATTTTATATATGATGAATAACCATAATGAAATTTTTTTATCGTCATTATCATACATGTGATAATTGATAACCACAATAAGTTGGATTGGGAGTTTCTTCTTTGTATTTTTCACATTATAATTAACAACTGAAATATTAATCATGTGAAGTAATAGTGAAATTATAAGTTTGGTGGAAAATTATATATCCAAATTCAGGAATATTTTTCCCATATTATTAATATACAAAAGTATCATGAGTAAACAAGGAATGGAATTGTTTTATTCCCAAATATACAGGTAAAGAGAACAGTGGAGATCATATATCCTTCATTAATTGGATTCATTTGAAGTAAATCAGGTAGTGTATAAAAATATTTATCTATAATTTTATATAATCTTATTATATAGATAAATGGAAATTATATATTACATAATTCATGGGACATGTAATAAATCATCAATGTTACTTTTATTGAATTCATTATCATCCTAGTAATCTCCTTGAGAAGGATTACGATGATATGATAAATCTAAAACATATTATTTTATTTTATACCTAAACTATAGAAAATAAATAAAAAAAGGGATTATTAAAAAAATATAGTTAGGTGAGACAATTTTAAGGTAATTATTTCCATAAAAAATTTCACTACTGAATATACATATTCTTCAAATTTAGAAAGTATAAGAAATGTTAGTTATCCAAAATTTCTTAATGGGATTTCCAATTTTCAGTATTAATATATATATTTAAAATATAATAAAAGTTTCATATCAAGATAATAATTTCATATATTTATTTTTAGAAATTATTTATTAATACATTTATTTATTTGGAATCTCCATAATAGTCATAATTAGATTTATATTTTCTCATCATATATAATTTTGTGGAAAAAATTTAATTTTTTCAAATTTAAATAATATAATTTAAAAATTAAAACATAATAATTTTACCTAATCCAAAACATTTCCATCCATAAACTAGAATATATTTCAACTTTTAAATAATGAATCTCATGGATATATGTGTTCATGCTATGAAAAAAATAATATGTAATTAATAGACAATCAATATTGAAATGGGAAATAAAAATATTTTATGATGGAGGAAAACAAATTTTAACATCATGATATAATCATATATTTCTAATTTATATTTTCCTCTTAACAATAAAAAATAATTAAAATAGAAATCTATAATTTCATTCAATAAAATTGAACAAAATTGACATCTAATATTTTTTATTGGAAGTATTAGATGATACATTTCAGTAATCTAAAAATTAAATTCCACCTCAAATATGTCTGAAAATATTCAATCATAGATAAAACTACTATAATTAAAAAAAATTAGAATTTTTAAGAAAATTTTATTTACACCACTCATTGAGTGTTTCATTTTTTTATCCACAATATGATGGTCTATGGGTTATCAATCATATTGGGGGTGGAAACTTTTTTAAAAGAACTATTCATCTCAACTCATATTTTATTAACATGTAGATTCTTATTCTCCAATATGATCTTTTTTTAATTATATTACTATTCAACATCATTTCAATTGATAATCCTGGTATTTTTTATCTTTGATGTATCTTATAAGTAACATCCTCATTATCCCGGTGAAATGTAATTGGGATGTATCCCAAATGAAATATAATATTTGATCAGATATTTATCAATTATAAAAACTTTTTTAATTAATATATGTTTTATAATACATATCCCAATTCTATTAGTTTCATAAAACCTGATAATCTACATATCCATTAATTTAAATATATGTATTTCTTTCACTACATTTTTGATGGTATAATAATAAAATTATTTAATCTCTCACAAAAAAAATTGGAAATATGTAATATAAGTCTTTAATGTAAAAACTCATTAAATTGTAATGAAAATTAATTTTATAAAATTATTTTGTAAATTTTATAATATTTAATTGATCTAACTGAAATGGTTAAATTTTTAGGGGTTATTCCAAATACAATAACACTGGTTGTATAAATGTTTGTGGAAAATGAAATTATAATATTTACATTGCTATGATCTAATATTTTTGTCATCTAGATCTATGAAGATGAATTAATATATATATATTGATAAATATATATATATATATATATATCTGTTTGTATAAAAAAATTAGTATACTGAACCACTTTATATTAATTTGGTAATAAATAATGTATAATTCTTTTAAATGTAAAGGGGACAGGCCCCCGTTTAATGAACAAGAAAGAAACTCCTTATGAAGGGAAGAAGAAGGAACCCATAATAGAGGCAAATGAAAAACATCTAGAAAAAAGGCCACACAGCCAACCCGGATCCAAGAGTCAAAATGAGACAAAAATCAAATCATGATCATGCTAGAGAGTATCATCACCCCAAAAAATGAAAAACAAATTATGTAGATGATTTTTAATTATTTCATTAAAATGAAAAATCAATCACATTACATTTCTTCTCATGAATTAATGTTTCTCCAATGGATTGGCTTACTTCATTGTCACTGGAATTGTACCATAAAATATTATTTTATTTATTCCATTATGAATAAAATTACTTTTGAATATTAAAATCAAGTTTAAAGTAACATGTTATAGTAGCTAGTTGTGTTTCTATGATTCCCTATTTAAATAATGTATCATCATTTTTTTACTTTAGGTTTATCAACTTTGAGAGTGCGTACTAGTGTTCAATCTACTTTTCATAAGATGGATGTTTTTTGTGTAAATATTTTTTTCGTGTATTTTCAATAACATTAATATTTTAAATTATCTATCTATTTGGGTTGTCAAAAAATTATCCTATATGTCAAATAGTCTTCATATAATTATCCTATATAGTAAATTTTTATCACAATGGGTGTTAACTATGATTCTTCTCAATATCATGGATATATTGATGAAATATATAAATAGGTTTTATTTTAAATGAATATTAATAGACTCATCCACATTTATTATTTTGAACTCATGTTAAAATATTTTTAACACATCACATTACTTATCTAGGGTCTAAAATATGTATTAATATAATGTTTTTAATAGGAATCTATATTTTGATATAATTTTTCCATAAAAATCATTGAAAATAACAAATTAAATTGAAATTTATGTATTAATTTATTATTGGAATTCTAGGTATGAATAAATTATATTTCGTGAACTAATATTAAATTAAAAAAATTGTGTAAGCACATAAGATAACATTAATCCTCAGACAAAATATTCCTTTTTTGAAGAAGAAGATTTTCCAAAAATTGATATCCCAAACCATATACTAAAAAATTATTTTCAATGGTTTCTAACAATCTCATGATGTATTTTAAACGATAATTCATTTTGATATGTGATTCCATGTTATTATATTGAATATTTACAATCATCTCCCTCATATAAACTACAACATGATGCTTATTAGAAATATCTGAATCCCCTTTCTAATGAGTAAACGACGGGATGATAATGCTTTTGAGTGGACTTGAATATAAGGAGATCCTTTTCGGATTCTTTTATAGGAAATATATAAAAATTTTATTTTCCAAATAAACATTAAAATTCTAAAAGGGAATTGGTTCAACCTATTATAATTATATTTTAATAAAACTGGTGTTTCCATCACACTAATATGAAATAGTAATTTTTACATGTTTTCATTCTACCCTCTAATGAAAAAAATTTACTGTTACATACAATATTTTATAGAACTAACATATTCCAATAATATTATGCCCAAATACATAAAGTTCCTCTATTATGGACATTTTAATTGATGATTCTATATATCGTTTGGGAGTTCACTTTCATTTCAGTGTAATTTATACACCTTTATGAAATTATATTAATTTTTTTTCACCATGAACAAAACTCTTAAATATAGTGTCAATTTTAAAAAAATGATGGACTTCAAGATAATATAAAATTTTATTTTATTTATTTATATTTATAGACAATTTTTCACTTGATATTATAATATATATGATAGTTTTGTAATCCCCAAAAAAATTTACATTTATTTGGATATATTCTATAGAAAATTTTAAAATATTCATTGAATGACGAATTATTTTTTCCATTTATAGTTACAAAATATTTATTCTCATATGAATTTGATGAAAAACTATTTTCCATTAAAATAATAAATATATTGACAAATATCCCATCAAATCAAATTAGGTAGGATCTACATCGTAAAAAATTCAACTATCATGATGTTGATGTGGGAATCACTATCAAAATGATGGGTTCTTGTGTATTTGAAGAAATTTTTGTTCAAATAAAATAAAAATTTATTTTAATTTATAATTTATAAAATACCTAAGAGTGAATATTTTATAATAAATTTATAATTATTTTATATACGGTTTGAATAAATGATTTATTAATACTTGGAAATGTTCTTCGGTGATGTTGTTTCTCTTCTAAAAAATAGTTTAAATTACGATCATTACACGATAAGGATTCTATTGTAGTATACATTCATAATGATCTACATGTGTTACTTAGATATAATAGAAAAGAAATATGGTTTTTGGGTTTTATATGGGTGAATCAATCCTCATACATTATTCGTCTTGATTTTTCCATTAATATTTGGCCCTTAAGGAGTTATTTTCATTCATGATTAGAATATATTACGAGTTTTAGACATATATTGGGGATATAAGTCTATTTTTCAAAACAAAATTCTATATTCTCAATTTTCAAAAAAAATCTCCAAGGTAAAAATAACAACATATTTATAGATCTATGGATTGGGATAAATTATAATTTTATTTTCTTTCAACCCATATAAAATATAATAAAACTTATGTTACAACTTATTAAATATTAATATTAATAAAAATATTTATTTATTGTGGTTTCTTACAAGAAAAATGACCAATATTATATAACATTGTTGATAATTAATATGTGTCACATGACATAGTCTTAATCCATTCAGAATCATTAAAAATTATTGAATACATTGACAAATATTTAAAAAAATACTCTATTCATGAATAAATTTGTGTGGTAGATAAAATGTGAATAATGTTTTTACATAGTGTTGAGAATAATATTTATGTAATTAATTAAATTCAAATATAATTTAATAAATTTATTTAAAAACCATGTCTGTAATGCCCCAACCCCAGAAGCCCAGAGTTGGTTCCTTATTAAATATAAGTATGATGACCACAAAAGATCAAGTCTTGAATGATGGATTTGTTTAGTGTCCTTGGATGTACTAGTTACATTCATAAGTTTTGCATTCCATTATAAAATGAAAAACTACCACAACAATGTTTCCATAGACCACACCCATATCCCATTAGACTATCCCTACATGTCAGTCATAAAATACTTAATCGCATCCTAGGAAAAATAAAACCTAGAAAGGGGTGAGCTTAGATGCTCAATAAGGATACCAATATAGCGGAAAATTTCATAAATAAGCCTAAACCTTTAAGGAAGTATATAAGAATAAAACAAAAGCCTTTTAAACTCAATATTCAGCATAATATGGAAGTGATAAAATAAAATAATTCCATTTACATAATCACAATGATATTCAACTAGTCGAATAATCAAATGAAATATCAATAGTCAGTTTCATAATGATGGAAAGAATAATGCCAGACCTTCATAGCCACATAGTCAAGGCCATGTCCCAAGACTACAAATAAGATTTTTTCTGTGCCTTGTGCCAAGACAATAGATTGTCTAATGAGACCAACCGATGCATCGAGGAGAAATAGAGGTCTCCACCCATCACATATTAAGTCCAATGCATTCCTCATATGAAAATGAATAAACATAACATAACAATCATATTAAAACTAGCATACGAAATGTCAATACTTTATCCATAAACCATGAATATTGTAAAACTAACAAATCCATAGTCACACATATCACAAAACCTTCAATATAATATGGATGTTTTGTATCATAATAAATCATCATCAAATAAGCATAAAATCCATAAAAGGTTGTTGATATAGATTAAATCAAATCTTTTTTCGAGAAATACATCTTTCTATCATGAAATTTTAAAATAGTCATGTAATTATAAATGAAAACATTTATTTTTTAAAATATTCTTATAAGAACATAAAGTATTCTCCGACAATATTATATTGATGGAATATAGCTGCACTCGCCATATAAGTAAAAAAGGCATTCTTACCAAAACAATTCAAACATGTTATAATGGACATTGTTTGGAAAATGACGGAAATATTCTATTATAAAAATCATATAAAATTAAAACAAGGGTATAAATGAATTTAAACCAAAGTCAATAAAATAGTAATAATTTTTTTAAATACATTTTTTTAAAACAAGGATGGGGATTATAAAGAGGTCCTAATAAATAACTGCGTATAAACAACCTCAGATAATGAAGAGATTGTGGAATTAACACTTACCTTGCACATTAACATGGTCGAGGTTTGGTTAAACTAAAATATAATGGTTAAATAATTGTTATTAAATTATACATTTATCATTAACATTAATATGATGTCATATATGATCTTTTAACAATGAATTATTAATAATATCTTAGTATTATCGTCGTTTCTGGTGTTAACGGATTCATTTTCAATTATATGATTTGTTATGTGAGTCATATTTCTTATGGATGGGATGTATATTATTCATATCCATAATGATATCAAGTATTTAAACATTATTTTTAATAATAAAATGAAAATTAGTCTTGAATGGATATGATGGGGAATGAATCTCATCACTTTCTCGGAGATAGAAATCCGTACGTACACATAAGCGACAATATCATTCTTTTGATATTAAAATAATATATAATTGGATGGTATATCATATATACACAAAATTATCTTGATATATTTATTATTTACATCAATTATACGTCATTTTTTACGCATCCAAATAATAATTTATTGAATAACAATTATACCACGACGTGGAGACAATAATCCATACGTACGCACGTATGGTGACATGTCATTAAAAGGATGGATAGAATAATGAATTTGGTTGAAACATATTTATATCATAATCACAGTATATATAAGTTACATGATTTATTATTAATTAATAGAAACAATAATTAAAAACAATGTGGAAGAATAAAGGATCTTGAATGATGTGATGAAATATTTACCTCTTCTTCGGGTTCTTCCTTTTTATTTGATCAAAATGGCTCCATAGGATGGATTTATGACTAATGTAAGGACTCTAGGATTATGGGAGGATTGTTTATATGGTATATGTGATGATTTTGGATAAGAAAAATTTCTTTGAAGGTTTTAATTAGAGAGAAGGGGGAGTGCCTTTTATAACAGGGGTGAGAGGTACCTTATGAAAAGCTAAAAATATTATTTTATAATAATATAATTTTTGTTTTATAATGGCTCCAAAATAAATTATTTAAATTATATGGTGGGGATAGATCTAAAAAATCTCAAGCAATTTGTTTTAGATAGGTCTAGTTCACTATATTTACTTTATCATTTAGGTTTAACTCTTAGTTAAATAGTATGAACATTTCCATGTCTCTTTCTATTTTTATATTATATTGTTAATAAACATACTATATACATGCAATAGAACCCCAAGTGGGACATTCATGATACAAAATTATTATACAATCTCTTTGGTAGAAAAATAAATTTTTTGTAATATAATATCAATTAATAATATAATATTTGTTTTAAGAACTCTTTTATGTCAATTTTTACACTATTTGGTATTTTGGTTTTTCTAAATTCATAACACCAGTACTACATCAAAATAAATTCATCTAACCAACTCTAATATGTCATATTAACCTATAAAATTATCATAATTCATAAAAAGTCTCAAATTAAATTTATTTGGATATTTATAATATCAATTATTTTAATATTTCTTTAATTAGGTACTTACTGCATCAACATTGTGTCATAAATATATTAAATTATATAATGTCTAAAAAATATAAATAAAATTCCATTATGTGTGAAATCCTTTTATCATTATAATGAATATTTATAGTCAAATTTATCTAATGTATAACCCTATATTAAAAAATTTTTACTTATTAAACTTTGATTTTAACTCTTTTAACTCTTCTTTAAAAATAATACTAACAAGTGTCCTAATCTAGTCCAATTCGACCAAAGAGGTTGATATTTTATTCATATGGATGTTTTTAGTCAAATTATACATATTCAATAGAATTAGGACATGGGTTATGATAATAATAATATCATTTCATCCCTTAAATACCCTATTTACTTTTAACCATTGTAAATAGAAGTAAAAAAGTTACTATTCACCACAAATTATTTTCATCTTATTTAACCACATTTTTCATAGAGATATAAACCGTGTCTTTTAGATTTTTTAAAATTAACTCACAGAAGTGGTAAAAATTTATTTTATTTGAATTTTAAAATTCTCCTAGGAGGTAGGTAAAAGATGGTGAAAAGTTCAAAAAAATATTATATATCAAAAATTATTATAAACAAACTCCAATTAATTACATTGAACATATACAAGAATTATGTATCAATTTTTACCAAATATAAATTTAAATAAAATAAATAATTATTTAAATTAATAATCGGTTTTAATCTATAACTCAGAGTTTTCAATATTCATCTAAAATTTAATGTTTTTTAATAAATACCAAAAAATCAAACTATGATAATTTTGATATTCCGATTCCAAAATTGAAGTCCATTTTTAAAAAGAAAATTAATAAAATTTCAAAAAGTGTGTATTTTTATTCATAACGTCTAGTATGATTGGTTGTGGTGTGTTATAGAACAAAGTTGCGTACACCACATGCTACTGTATTATTCAACGGAAAGTGTACCAGGGAAGCATGGGGTGTTACATTCTCCCCTCCTTCAAATAATTCCGTCCTCGAAATTTCAATAATACTACTGCAGAAAAAGACTCGGGTGGTTCTTCACCATAAGATCCTAAGGTTCCCATATTCCCTCTTCCATCTTATGGTTTCTCCATAAATCTTTTACCATACGAGTCATCCTGTTTCTCAGCACTTGTTCTCTTGTATCAAGAACTATAACATGATCTTTTCAATTAGACAAATCGGGTTCCAGTTCTAATTCTTCATAGGTATGTACATGCATTGGGTCAGGCATGTATTTTCTCAATAGTGATATATGGAACACATCCTGAACATTAGTGAGACTTGGCGGTATTTCCAAACGATAAGATACAACCCCAATTAGTTCTAGAATTTCAAATGGTCTGATGTACATGGTTCTCAATTTACCCTTTTTACCGAAACGTATAACACCCTTCCATGGAGATACATTAGAGAAAACTTGATCTCCTACCTGAAATTACAAATCATTCCTTCAGTTATCAAAATAGATCTTCTGTCTATTTTGAGCATCTTTGATGTGGTTTTGGATTACCATCACTTTTTCCATCATTTCCTCCACCAGTTCGGGGCCAACAAGTTTTCTTTCACCATCATCATCGCTACAGGTTTGTGTGCGACATCTCATTCTGTATAACGATTCATATAGTGCCATATGAATACTTGAATGGAAGATATTTTTATAGGAAATTCTATCATAGGTAATTATTGATCCCGCATACCTTGAAAGTCATGTGATCATGATCTAAACATGTCTTCTAATGATTACATTGTTTATTCTGATTGTCCATCAGTTTGGGGGTGGTAGGTAGTTCTCATATGATGTTCAGTATCCAGGGATTTCTAAAGACATTTCCAGAATCTCGATGTAAAATGTGGATCACAATAAAAGGAAATCAATATTGGTACTCCATTAAGTCTTACAACATTATTAATATATAGTCCTACTAATCATTCAAGTGGAAAATCATCTCTTATAGTATGGAAATGTGCTGACTTGGTCAGACGATCAACAATGACCCATTTTGCAGTGTTCTTTCTAGTAGTCTTTGGTAGTCCCATGACAATGTCCATCGTAATATAATCACATTTCCACTCTAGTATGGGAAGAGGTTCAATGACTCCTCCAAGATGTTTCCTTCCAGCTTTCACTTGTTGAAAAACCATACATCGTGACACTAAATCAGAAATCTCCCTCTTTATGTTGTCCCACCAAAAATGATCCTTCAAATATCTATAAATTTTGGTTCTCCCAGGGTTTTTAGAAAAATTGGAACTATTATCATCATCCAACATTTATATTTATAGATTAGGTATATTGGGAACACAATTTCTGTTGCGAAATTTCAAAATTCCATCTTCATACACAAAGTCACTCAATCTCCCATCATTCATAGCTTTAATATTCTTTTGAAACTCTTCATCATCAGTATGAGACCTATTTATCCTTTATATAAAATATGGTTTGGAAATAATTTGAAAAAATTATTGTTGACTCACCTTCCACGATGATTCCCATAACCGTATTTACTAGATCCATGAAAATAGGATCTCTTTTAGCTCCATCTTTTTCAAAACTACATGATTCTTTCAACTCAAACCACCATACACTATATTTTCCTTCCCCATAAGGTAGTGTATCGTGCAATCAAAATCTGTGAGTAGTTCAAGCAATCTCCTTTTCCTCGTGATTTGTTCTTTTTGAGAGAAAATATACTTCAAACTATTGTGATCGTTATAAATATCACATTTTTCACCATCGAGATAGAGTCTCCAAATCCTCAATGTAAGGATTACTTCTACAAACTCAAGATCATGAGTAGAATATTTTTTCTCATTAATTTTAAGCTGTCATGATACGTAGGCAATAAACCTATGATTCAGCATAAGGACACAACCAAGTCCTTTATTTGAAGCATCACTATAAATAACAAACCCATCATTCTCAGATGGTAGAGTCATGATAGGATCATTGACTAATCTTTTCTTCAGTTCATCAAAACTATCATCACATTCTTTTTTCCAAACTAATTTCACCCCTTTTCGTGTGAACATTATTAATGGGATATCCAACCGGGAAAAATTCTGGACGAAACTTCTATAATAACTGACTAAACCAATAAAACTACTTACATCAGTTTTACTCTTTGGTGCTAGCAATTCATGGATTTCATTGGTCGTAGAAGGATCAACAGAGATTCCTTCCTTAGAGATGATATGGCCCAGAAAAGAAATCTTCAGAACCTATAATTCACATTTGCTAAGCTTCCAATATAATTAATGTCTTTTAAGAGTACTAAGGATAATGCACAAGTGATTTTCATTATCTTCAATTATTTTTAAATAAACCAAGATTTCATCAAAAAATACCACTACAATGTCTTAAAGATATTCTATGAAAATAGTGTTCTTTCCATACATGAAATTAGAGGTTGCATTAGTGAATCAGAAAGGAATTATTGTAATCTCGTAATGCCCATACCTATTTCGAAATGTTGTTCTTAGAATGTATTCCTTCTTCACACCCAAATGATGAAATCTTGATCGATGTTCAATATTTGAAAAGTATTTATTTCCATGAATTTGGTCAAATAAATCATTAATGCGAGGAGGGGATACTTGTTATTTATTGTTATAGCATTGATCTCCCTATATCCAATGAACACCCTAATAGATCTGTCTTTCTTTTAAACCAGAAGGACATGGGATTCCCATGGAGAAACACTAGGGTGAATAAATAACCTATTACTCAATTCATGTATTTTTATCTTTATTTCCACTAATTCCACTTTGGAAATTCTATAAGGGGTCATCGATATGGGCCTTGAATAAAGAATTAAATCGTTAGAAAACTCCATTTCTTATTCTGGAGTGTGTCCAAGAAAATATCTCAGAAACACATCATCATATTCATTCACAATAGGTACAACCTCTATTTGAAAATTCATTTCTTCAACCACAGATATTTCATTCTCTTCCTCCCCAATAAATGAATTTAGTGGAGCTACTGGGGGGTGGATGTAGATAAGAATCAGGTGGTGACGATTCAGCACTAAAGATAAGGTGTTATTTATCATCGTCATCAAAAATAGTATTCCACATATTCTAAAATAAATTTTCGCATCATGGTTAGAAGGCCATTCAATGCCGAGGATTATATCAAATTCAATCATGGTCATGGCGATGCGATCGGCTAAAAAAGATCATTTATATTCCCTAATGGGAACTGATTCACAAAACATTATTGCGATGATAATTCCCATAGGTATTTTGGCTGACAACTCCCTTGTTAAATGAAATTGGAAATATCTAATTTTCCTAGAAAACTGGGAAAATATGAAACAATGAAATGATCCAGAATCAAATATAGAATTTTCTAAACATGTGAAACCATTAAATTACCACCCACCACATATTTCGGATTTTCTACCTCAGAAGTAGTGATAACATAAGCTTGGTCTTGATACCTTGGCCGTTTATGAGGTACCTTCCCCTGATTCTTTGGAAATTCATTTGCATAATTCCCCCTTTATCAATAATTGTAGAATACAATATCGAGAGCCTCTTACTTCACCTTCAAATAACGATCTTGGTGTCCTTTTTCACCACCCTTCTAACAGACTGCCATTCTCTCCAGGCAATTATAGAGGTGTTTCTTCCCACATTTACTGCAGGATGTTTATTCAACTTTTCCCTTCATCCCCTTATTTATATTTCCAGTGGGTTCAGAAGGTATCTTCTTCTTTTTCTTTTCATTAAAGTCGTAAGACATAGATAATTCTTTTTCTGTCTTGATAGCACATGAGTCAATATCTTCGTACGACGAGATGGATTGTGTGACTAATGATATATGGAGAAATGTTTTAACCCATTAATGAAACAATAAATCTTTCTAATTGGGTTACATATATAATATTCAGCATTACTTTCTTTTCTTGTAAAGTTATCTTCATACTTTTCTACATTATCATCCTTCTTTTTCTTCAGACTCAAAAATTGACCTTCCATATCTACTCGATGGTCCCGAGGAAAATATTTATCTAAGATAATCTCTTTAAAATACTTCCATTCCTTATTTTATACTTCATCATCTTACTTTCTGTTTGGAATCAATGACCACCATTGATCAGAATCTCTAATGAGGTAGAAAACTGCCATGACAACTTTTTCCCTTTCACTTCTCCCCAAGGCGTGGAATATTTTCCATAAGGAATTCATCTATTAGTCAGGTACTAATGGATTTATACTCCCATTGAATGTTGGTGTTTGTTGTTTCATGAAGCAATATAACATTGATCCTCTACATTGTGAATTAGGGTGCTCCATATGGGTATGGTTATTTGATAACCTGATTGAGTTGTCCTAGTATAGTGATAAGATGATCAACACCATTTTCATCAACAAGTCCACTATAATTATCATGAGTATAAGGTAAATCGCAACATGTAGTGCGTACATTGATACAGTTTCCATTCTTTCCACTAGGTTCCATTTCTATACAGTGGCATAAACTAGATTAGTTTATGAATTGAAATACATAATTCCAAACTTCTAAAACACTGGACATAAATTTAACAGTTTATGGATATAATCTATAATCATAAAAAATGTTTTCTTTGAGAAATTATATACTAAAAACCCCTTCAAATGGGTTTTAATGAAAATGATAATTATCCTAATCATATCCACTGCGAGTGTCGTTACCAAGAGTGAAGAAAGTCCCGTTGTCATGCACCCGTTCCCATTCCAGTCTAGCTCAATGAGGTGTTGTCGGGTTGTACTCCTAGGTACATCTACGCTAGAGCTGCCTCTACCTGCTCGTATCTAGACGTGGATGTATTTCTTTGAAAAATCACAACATCTCTACTATACCAAAATTCTAAGAAGATCTTATATATTAATCATCAAAGTCAATATTATGGCTATGTGGTATAATTAGAGTATATCTAAATATTGTTTCCATGGTTTTTACTAAACCTTCTCTAAGACCAACTAAAACACCCCGACTCCATAACCCCAGATTCACTACATTATTACGTATTATTGGAATGACCACAAAAGATCATGTCTCAAAAGACCGATTTTTTTAGTATCCTTGGATGTACAAGATACATTCATAAGGTTTAAATTATGTCATAAAATGAAAACCTACAATAGGTATGTTTCCATAGAACACACTAATATCCCCTCATACTATCCCAGCAATTATGTCATAAAAAACATCTTCGCATCCTGGAAAAAATAAAATGTAGAAAGGGGTGGGATTAGATGCTCAGTATGGATAACAATATAGCAGAAACATTCATAAATAAGCATATACATTTATGGAAATGTATAAGACAAAAAAATTCCTTTTAAACTTCAACTTCTGAATAATATAGAAAATATAAAATCAAATAATGGAATTTACTTACTCACATGGATATTATAGTAGTCAAATAATCACATGCAATATCAATAGCCACTTAAATAATGATAGAATTCATAATGCCATACTTTCATAACCACATTGTCAAGGCCTTGTGCCAAGTCTAAAAATAATATTTTTCCAAATCCTGGTTCCAAGACACTAGTTTTTCTCATGAGACCTACCGATGCATCGATGAGTTATAGCAGGATCCACCTGTCACATATTAAATCCAATGCATTCCTCATATGAAAAGGTTTAAACATAACATAAACATTCGTATTAAAACTAGCATTATAAATGTCAACACATTATCCATAAACCATGAATGGTGTAAAATTAACACATCCACAGTAAAACATATCAAAAAACGTCCAAAACAATATGGATGTTTTGTATCATAACAAATCAATGTCAAATAAGCTAAAAATCCATCAAAGGATGTAGATATAGATGAAATCAAAACATTTGTCGAGAAATACTGATTTCTGTATTGAAATCATTTTATATTCATGTAGTTATAAGAGAAAACATTTATTTTTGAAAATATTCTTATAAGCTTGTAAGGGTTGCTTCGAAAATTTCATAATGGAGGAAAATAACCACACCCGCTGTATAAGTTAAAAAAACACATTCTTACCTTAATTTTGTCGAAAAGGTTATAAAGGACCATGTTTGTAAAACGATGGAAATATTCCTTTATAAACGACATATAAATGTCAGAAAAGGGTATAAATGACTTTAACCCATACTCTATAAAATATTAATAATTTTTTGAAATACATTTTTATGAAACATGGATATGGATGATAAAGAAGTCCATGTTGATAATTACGTATAAACAACAACGGATAATGAAGAGATTGTATATTAAAACTTACCTTACCAATTTCCTTGGTTGAGGGTAGTTTAACCTCCTGTAAAATGGTGAAATAATTTTTATTAAATTGTAAAATATTCATATTCATTAATATTATATCATATATGATCTTTTAAAATTGATTTGTTAATAATATCTTAGTATTATCATTCTTTCTGCTGTTAACGGATTAGTTTTCATTTATATTATATATTATTTGAGTCATATTTTTATGGATGGGATGTATCATATTCATATCCATAATTATATCATGTCTTTAAACAATATTTTTAATCATTAAATGAAAATTAGTCTTCAATAGATATGATGGGGAATAAATCTCACCTCATTCATGGAGACAATAATCTATACGTACGCACAAGCGATAATATCATTATTTTGATTGTAAAATAATATATAATTGAATGGTATATCAAATATATAGAATAATTATCTTGTTATATTTATTATTTACCACAATTAAACATCATTATTATACCCATCCAAATAATAATGTATTGAATAACAATTACACCACAATGTGGAGACGGTAAGTCGTACGTACGCACGTATGGTGACATGTCATTCAAAGGATGGATAAAATATTGGATTTGGTTGTACCATATTTATAATAACATCATATTATATAGAAGATACTTTAGTTATTATTTTAGAATATAAACAACCAAGAAAAAGGAAGTGTAAGAATAAATAAACTTGAAAGAGGTGATGAAATATTTACCTCTTCCTTGGGTTCATCCTTTTGATTTGATCAAAATGGCTTCCTTGGTTGTCCTTATGACTAAATTATGGCATCTAGGATGATGTTATGATAGTTTAGAGGGTATTTGGGTAGATTTTTTCCAAGCCAAATGGGTTTGAAGGTGTGAATTAAAGATAAGGGTGAGTTCCCTTTTATAAGAGGGGTGAGGGGCACCATAGGAAAAGCTAGAAATACTATTTTATAATAAAATAATTTTTGGTTTTTAATGGATCCAAAATGAATAATTTAGAGGATACGGTGGGTATGGGTCAAAAACCACTCAAAATAGGTTTTAGACAGGTTTATTTTACTATATTAACTTTATCTTTTTGGTTTAACTCTTATTTAAATAGTATGACATTTACCATGTCTCTCCGTATTTTTATAGTATATGGTAAATAAACTTACTATATACATAAAAAATAATTCCAAGTGTTTAATTAATGATAAACCTATAATTATATATGTCTTTTGGAAGAACTGTAGATTTTTAGGAACAGAATATAAATTAATAATATAATAATTACTTAGAAAACAATGAATCTATGCAGCCATAATATGTCATATTTACCATGAAAATCAGTGGAATTCATAAAAAGTCTAAATTTACACTTATTTGGATATTTATAATATCAATTATTTTAATATTTCATTTATTAGGTAATAACTTCATCATCACTATGTCATAAATAAATTAAATTATTTAACTACTAAAAAATTTATATAAAATATCATTATAATGGAAATATTTTTACCTTTCTAGTGAATATTTACATTTGAATTTATCTTATTCATAACTCTATATTAGAAATGTTTTAATTATTAAGCTTGGATTTTCACTCTTTTAACTTTTCTTTAAATAAAATAATAATAAGTGTCCTAATCTAATCGATGTGGACCAAAGTGGTTCATCTTTTATTTATAAGGTTTTTTTGGTCAAATTATACTTATTCAATACACTTAGGACATGTTTAAAGGTAATAATAATATTTTTTTACCATTAAATACCCTATTTAGTTTTTACTGTGGTAAATAAAAGCAAAAAAGTGACTATTCACCAAAAAAATTATTTTCATCATATTGAGCTAAATTTTTCATTCTGATATCAATTGTGTCTCTCTGATTTTTGAAATTCAACTCACAGAAGCTGTAAAATTATGTTTTATGTGAATTTTCATATTCTCTTATGAGGTGGGTAAAAGACGGTGAAAAGTTCCATAAAATTTTTATATATAAAAAATTATTAAAAACTAACTCCAATAAATTAAATTGAACTTATAAAGGTATTATGTATCTATTTTAACCTAAAATAAATTTATAAAAAATAAATAATTATTTAACAAAAAATATGGTTTTAAATGATAACTCAGTGTTTTTCAAAATTCATCAAAAATTGAATGTTTTCAGAAAAATACCAAAAAATCACACTAAGCTAATTTCGATATTCCAAATCCAAAGCTGTAGTCCATTTTGAAAAATAAAATTTATAACATTTCAAATAGTGGTTATTACTATTCATAATGGATAGTTTGACTGGTTGTCGTGTGTTAGAAGTCAATGTTGCATACACAACACACAACTATATTATTCAATGAGAAACGTACTGTGGATGCTTGTGGAGTAACAATGTTTCAACTTATATATGATTATATCTCATTATTATTAGGTGTTATCACCTAATTTCCATGATTTCCGTATATAAAAAAGAATAAAGTCATTAAAGACAATGTTATTTGATAATTATGATAAGAAAATATGAATTATCTATGTGTAATATAATATATCGGGATTAATATCTGATCATGAATGATTGCCATACATTTTATTAACCTATATACATGATACATCTTTATTTTACAAGTTCCAATTAACCGTTCGATACACCATGGCCATTGAACTTAATGGGATGGTTTGATTTCAACAAATTTCGATAGATGTTAAATTACATAATTTTATAAGGTGAAAAACCTTCTTACATTTATCCATTAATTACTTCTTATTTTTGAAGCACCAAATGCACCTTACTTCCCACCGTCAAATGGAATGTTGTTTAAAAAATTCAATGTGTTGGTTTTCTAAAACAATTTACTACTAATAATAAATTATAAGGATCATTACACATGAACATATGTAGGAAAATATGATGATAACAAAAGATGTTGAATTTCTACTAGTATGACTCTTCTTAGAGTATCCTATATTCAAGATTAATACGTTTGATCTTCCTAAGTATAATAATAATCGTATTACAAGTACTCACAAATAATTTTTTATAAAAATTCTGTCATATCATTGTTTGATGTACAACTACAAAACTATATTGTAGAATGACAACATATCATCTCATGGATATCATTGTATAATAGAACTAATATTAAAATATCATTGTGATTTGTAATTTATGAAATTATTATATATAATTCATATTGAATACATTACATAATTTAATTATAAATTTAATTAATATGAAAATAATATAGTATCTGAGTAATTGACATATAATTAGTTCTTCCGATGACGATAAATCAAAAAATTCTCTAACTAGACTCTATCGAATGTCCTATGACTTTGAATCTATCAAACCTCACATGGTAATCTAGTTTTTCAATTTCAAGTATTTATTCATGGGGTATACCATATTGTCTCCTATGAATATACTTCTTGAAACATTCTAAAATATCTAATAAAATTCCCTTGTGAGATGTTTTTTTGAGTATGTTATTTATCTACTGATGTGACCACGGATCTTTTTGAAGAGTCACTCGTATCATAATTCCACAATAATTTCTGATTTGATATTTACATCTCAGTAATACATAAAGGCCATGATAACAAATTTCAATACAATATATATAGATAAATATGATGTTTTAATATATTGGGATTGTTTTATTGAACCCATGAGGATGACTTGAATGAACTATTGTAGATAACAACACCTCAATTTAATATGAAATTGTATCCCATTTGAGATATTATATTGTCTTCATATACATTAAAACATGAATATACAATTCAGAAAATGGATATTTACAAATCACATTCATATAATTGGAACATATCCTTAGTACCCATTCAGATCATAAGGATAGAAATGATTAACATGCCATGGTGGTCGACAAGGTATAATTGATGTATTCCAATGAATGTATATTTACATAACCTGAATATCCTCCTGGATCAACGATACATAATATAATCAATACCTAGTCAATATATGTATATTTACATAACCTGAATATCCTCCTGGATCAACGATGAAGGAGATTGATTCCATTAATATATTGTGGGTTGAATAAGTTCTTAATGGTGAAGAATTTATACAAATAAGAATTAAAATATTTTAAGAATGTTATTTAATTTCCAATATGTAATATGTCATGAAAATATACTATTTAGAAAAATATTACACAATTAATTTACTTATTTCAGACAAAAGGATCTAATTCATTCATTACGAAATAAAATTATGTTATGGATACATCACATCGAATATTAAATGTCATAAATTACTGTTTTGATATATTAATTGATCATTGAATATTTGTTTCGTTTTGGAAAAATATTGAGTAAAAAACATGTTGGGTTGTATAACATAGATATCTCATTGAAGGTTCCTTTAATGTATTTTTATGTTCATTTTACATTTTAAATATTCGGGGAAGTATTCAATGTCATGTAGAATTCTGAAGGAATTTTTCATTTCAACTAGCTAAAAGCATGTGTCATAGTCAATGAATTGACCCATTTTAATCAATTTTTCAACCAATTATTCCTTATATATACGTAATTTCACCTCCATTTTTAGTTTCTTCAATAAAAACGGCTTACATCCATTGGGATTTTCATCAAATCGATGATCTATAAAATTTTATTTTTTATAGAATAATGAATTCATTTCACAATTGATAAAATATTTATACATTGAATCATCTATTCCACCTACTCCATACATATTGTTTATAGGATCATTACTATGAAATTATAATAAGTAACCACCAATGTGACATTAAAACCTAGAAATTATATTTATCTAAAAAATATTATTCTCATCCGGAGTTCTTCTCTATCACGAACATATACATCTTATATAAGGTTTTTTGTATTCTCTTCTTGTACCTACTCTAGTGTATCATGAGACTGTAACACAATGAATATTATCTAACATACAATATCTATTTTTTATTTGTGATCCATATCAAGGAATTTAAAATTTCATGAAACTATTATGTTTTATTTTAGAAGGCACATATGTAACATCTCTTTGGTTCCTTATGGTATCCTATAATGGAACAAATTGTGCCTTACAGAAATTATTTTTTCTTGAAGGGTGATGAATAATATTTTATCACACACAAACATGTATATTAAAATACATGTTAATTAATAGGATATAATGATCATATAGAATATCATTAATCAATTTAGTTGGTACTTGGTTTATTTTTTGTATTTTTGTTTGATATGCATATCCTCAAAATGATAATAAAAGAATCACATCTCTCATCATCGATATTACCATGTCTAAAAATGTGTATTTCATTATTCCCCATACACAATTATAATGATAATTTTATGGAGGAATGAGTTGTGATGAATTCACTGTCCCAATCAATTAAACATTGACATCGTGATTAATATATTCTCTATAATAGACATGGCTAATATTCTAAATGTTCTAACCAAGATAGTTGTCAAAATATTTCTTGTATTCCAAGATGTTTTCATTGAATTGTGAATTATACCTTACAAAATTTATCTATCCATTTCTACCAAAATCATTAGTAAATGTCATGAAGTAATATTACCCACCCATTTATTTAATTGGATGTCGTTTACAAACTACAATATTAACTGATTTAAGAATATATTCAGCCCATTTTTCTATTTCACTAAATGGGAACCAAATAGTTTATCATTGTAAAATTGGCATGGATACACCTAATGGGTTTAAATAAAATTATTCTAAATATCTATCATGGATATATTGAGTTAAAATAGTTAATTTAGATTTCTTAATTATTGATGGAAATGTTGGGGTGGTATGAGTCCTGATAATTAGTTTCATGATATATTTCCATTACCTAGTTTCTCTAGATCAAAACCAAAAAACTATACTTAAATTGTTCATTCAATTAAAAATTATATCATTTTATTTAAAGGAAATTTATTCCCAAGTGTGAAAATAAATATATTAGTATCGTGCATGGGTATAGATATTTCATTTTTAGTATTACATGGATTATAATATAGAAAATTCAAAAAAAAAATTCTCATTCCAGAAGGAGTCATGATACTTTAGTTGTAGGTAACAACACTAGAATTTTCTCTCAATAAACTACACATAGATCTACTTATCCTTGTTCAATCATCCAATTACTTCGTGTTCCCTATATTTAAATCCAAATGTGAGAATGAAAAGATCTATATAGAACCCAATTCGTATATATAATTAAACTTATCTCAATTAAATAATTATCAAAATCTTCCCCCTTCTTCATTTGATGTGTCTTGTTTTTCTTCCAATGGACCATAATTCCATCGGGGAAATAGAATGTAATTATTCCACTGTACTAAACATATTGTTCCTCTTCTAGGAAGGGTGGATAAAATCATTGGGATCAGATCTCCTCGCTCTTCATTCCCATTTTGTGACCATAAGGACATGGTGATTTTTTTTCTTCATCTACATGTATATTTCATGAATAGTATTAAGAAGATTAGAGAGAGACTACTATATTTTTCACAAAATTAAACATAAAATAATTCTTGCCTATATCTAAGGGAGTGATTCCAGAATCATATTTCGGTACAGTAATTTATAGTGATTAATCCCTCGAACATGTTTTGGATAAATTTAACTAATGTGCCTTACTAAATGAGGCTCAGATAGGGAACACTATAAGTGAATTATTTGAAAAGGATCCATGAAGATATAAAATCATTACATTCTAGATCACTCTTGGTATAGACCATGTAAATGATCGAGATTTCAACATTCATCCATTATTTGGTGAGACATTATGGGTTCTCTAGAAATTTATAATAGTATCAAATAGTTCATATCGACCCCATCATCCTTATTTTTCTAAAAGAAAACTATATCACCTTCAACCTTATCCATGGTTGTCCGATATGGCATTTATGATTCTGTAATGTCATATTTTTTGTTCATATAAGAGAACATACAAATGCGTATGAACCACTCATAGATGTTTTTTCCCGAGAGGAGACAACCTTTTTTTAATATAGGGCTTTGGGGAATTGTTGATGAATAAAATTTTATTTTTGGAACAGTATAATATAGTCTATTTTTATTATGTTTCATCATTAAAAATTATTTAAAAATTATTAATATCATTTTTATAAAAACACCGTCTTTTTAAACAATATACAATATCCCACACCATTAATGTCGAAATGTCGATTTGAAATAATATTACAATGGGATACATCAATACTCACCCTCGAATAACACCAAAATGGGTTGTTTAAATTAAATGACCATATTTAGTTCAATGTGTCTACTCTAAATGATGGCTCGAAACCCCTTTTTCCATTTAGGTGATTCCCTAATATATTAATTCTTTATAGGATTTCATCTATTTATAACACCATATTACAGAATCTGATTCATGGGTTACTCTTATTGAGTTATGAAATTATCATCAACCCAAAACCATCATATTACCTCCTCTTATAAAAGAATGATTCTTTAAAAGGCTAGACATATAATTAGTTATATTAAATTCATTTGTAACTATGTAATGGAAAAAAACTATAACTTAATATTTATTTGACATCTTTTAATTTATTATACATAATTTTTTATAATTTACTTGAATATTTATTATTATTTGAAATTTTCATAATTCATTAAACATGTTAGATAATAAATTTATCAAACCAAGATTTATTTTATTTCATCCTTTTCATATTAATTCATTTACCTATCTGATATAGGTCTTAAATCCTTAAACAAACAATGCATAAGATTGAAATAAATATTAAATAAATGAACGCATATTAGGTTTATCTAATGGATGATTTATTGAGTATAAACTAATTAATACCTTTAACATAGAGAATAAATATTGTTCTTTTCATGTAATGAGTTACATAATCCCACATTATAAGGACCCGGCCATAAAACATTATATAATCTTGAGTGAAATGAATAATTCACGTAGAGGACCTTTTCAGGTTTAGTGTTTTAGAAAATTAGGTCATAACTATTACATGAAATCTCAAAAGTTACAATGTAGACACTTATACTCAATTCCCATTATTTCACAAAATAAAAACTCTTAAAAAAGAGTCATTTCTAGTGCCATTTTTTAGAGAACATGAATTTTCCTTTATCCCAGCATTGACCCTGTTCATCTTTAAGTCATGTGAGAAACATTTCAAAACATGGGATGAGAATAAAAAGCTCAGTAAGGGTTATAAAATAGTGAATGAAAACATTAGTTCATCATTACATTCATTACATAATCTCTTTTACATACCTAATGAAATTATATGATTTATGAATAACCCATTGAAAACATAAATCATAAAGGTAGCTTGTGGCATCCATATCATACATATATTGTAGCTATCACAGCTACATATGGAGTTTCAATTTTAATACCCATCATAGTATATTATTTATATATATTAGGAGAAACATTCATGTTTGCTCTTATCATGTTACCCAACGTAATGGAGAGCTATCTCAGGCTCACCCGTCCATGGATTATCATGGAACCACGCCTATAAATTAACAACTCCCAAGGACCATAACACATTAATAACACAAAAAAATGTAAATGAAAGATAAATTTTCCAAATTATTTAAATATATTTACATAACAAATCCATTATCAATACAATATATGCCTCATGGAAAAGAGATTAAGACAAACTCCTTGACCTCGTGTCTGAATTGACATGTTCGTTCATTAATCTCCAAAATAATAAACTAATGTTAATTTATACTTCATTAATATCCCTTTTCAAGTTGATTATTCCTTTTACATTACTTATTACTATGTTATAATAATTATGTAATCATTTATGTTAATAATGGTCCTTTTGTCGAAATTTGGTACTTGTGTCAAAAATAAACACCTTATATATCCAAGTTGTTTATTTGGTCAAAAGTCCATTATGTCCAAAATGATATAAATGATTTAGATATAATATATATCTATTATATCTATTATTTATATGTATTCATAACATTACATATCATTTGGATATAAAAAATGAAATGCACGGTTCATGGAGATGGAATGTTGTACGTACGCATGAACGCTACATTCATTTATATTTAGAATATTAATTGAATGAAAACTTAATGGTACATAGATATATTTTTATTCCATTATAATATTATATATAATTTCATTAACTATATCCTTTATACATTCCATGTATGGCATGAATGAGTCATATCATTTTGAGGGGGCGGCAGTCTGCACTTCCTCAAAAGAGATTATCGTATTTACCCACATTGGAAACCATAAAGGTATTATATTAATGAAAATACAGAAGCATATAAACAATATAAATATAATATAAAGGAAATATAAATATAATTTTATATTAATGGAAACCATAATAGGTGTTATGAGATAATTTAACAATCATCGTTCGATGAGCCGTTAGTTCGCAGTCCACAGAAATATTGTGTTCATTACGCATCAAACAGAGGTGTGAGTAAGTGTAGATAGAATCCTTCACCTAAAAACGACACATTGTATTGAATATATTGTTGTTTTTATAAAATAAAATAAAAAAATAATTTAGGGGGTTGGATAATGTAAATAAAACACAAGAACTTTAGAGAAGACAATACATTTAAATTGGGTATCTCTTTTTGTTTTGAACGAAATGATTTACTTGAATTGCATTATGCCTAGGGGAAGGCTTCAATGAGAAAAATAGGGATCTTCAGAGCTTATTTGGGCAGGTCATAGAAGAGAAAAACGGCTTGAGAAGTGTGAGAAATGGGTTAGATTTGAGGTCTTTTTATAAGGGGGGTGGGTCTCTTTTGGAAGGTGTTAAAATATTATTTTATTATATAATGATTTTCAGTTTATAAAGGTAAAAAACATATTTACATAGAGTATAAGATGACTCATGGTTTAAATAAAATTATACAATAATAATTGTACAAGTTTTAGATATTATTTTAATATTTATAATATTATTTATTTAAATAATTAATTAATGAGGTAAACACTACATCATTATTGTGTCATAAATAATTTAATTATTATGGTGTATAAAAATTATGAAACAAAAAACAATGATGTAGGAAATATTTTTATCATTAAAATGATTATTTATAGTCCAATATATAGTTTATATAAACCAATGTCAAAATTTGATTTACTAAAATATATTTGTTTATGTCATTTTCCCTTTACATTATGTTAATTAAAATACAATGTCATTATCACTCCCATGTTGCCCCATGGGGTCCCAAAATCGACCCAAGGATGACCATGGTCTGATATCTATCAACCAATAATATTTCACCACAAGTTAGGGTAATTTAATAATATTATAATATTATTTGTTAACGTTAATTACAAGATATAACTTTTTACCATTGTTATTAAAATATTTACAGAAGTAAATATTCATAATGTCTAAAAATTAAAGGTACATATTTACAAAATTTTGACCACTTTATTAAAAATATGGAATCCATTTTTCCAAATTCAAAACACATAATTGGAATAAATAAATTTAAAAGTAATTCACCTTGTCAAAACAAAGAGCGTGTTTTATGAAATAACTATCAAAAGGTTGAGAATTATTTATGTCCAATTTCAATATAAATTTACATCCATTGAACAAAATTGTATTAAATTGTAAAAATATATTATAATTACACTTTAAAACCAATTAAAATTATAATCTATCCGTATCAATAAATTATATTAAAAAGTAGTTTTGAATTAAAAGAAAATATTTTTAACTATTCATTAAAAATGAACTTTATCAGAAAAATACCAAAATATCAACCAAATTATATTTGGATGTCCCAATTCTAATGAATAATATTTTTCGTCAAATAGAACATATAAAAGTGAGATTAACTATATTCTAAAAGGGTTCACCATCAAAATATGATAAATCGACCTTTTAAAGAATATTAGACTATTTGTGTTTAAAATCGGATAAATTAATATTTTAAGCAACAAAATTTTATAGGATGAATGTAAAAACATTTAGCAAACATGTATAATTATATTATACATAGTTCTATTCATTAACACTAAAACAATTACAAGGCTTTAACTATGATTTATAATAATATTATTATATTATAAGTGTTCTATGTAAGTTTTCAAAGAAACCTATTGTTGCATATTAGGAACGCCATAGAAAATAAAATACCCTTTAAATAAAAATTAATATTAAATACAAAAATATTAATAAATATGAAAATATTATATTTCATTATTTTCTGGATATGTTGTGTCCTTCCCCCATTCGTATATTTTGTCCTCGGAATTTTATTCACTTATTAAATAAATAGGGGTATTTATCCCTACTAGATGTTTCCGATTCCAACATCGGCTCCCCAACCATATGGTTTTTACGCAAAATCATTACCTAGTGAATTTCCTTATTCTACAACAAATTATCTCTACGGTCAAGAATTTTGACTTGTAGTTCCTCATATTATAGATTCTCTTCCAACTGAAATACCTCTAGACATAAAACATGAGATGGATCTGGCATTGACTTATTCAACATTAAAACATGAAAATAATTATGTACTTGGGATAAACATGTAGGTAAGGCCACTCTTTATGAAATTGATCCAACATTCTCTAGGATTTCATAAGGTCCAATTACCCTCAGACTCAACATTCCCTTCTTATTAAAACACATCACAATTTTCCATGGGGAAACATTGGGAAAGACATGATCGCCTAACTCGAACGAAAGATCCTTCCCTTGATTATCTACATAGCCTTTCTGATACTCTGAGTTGTTCTCAAGTTCTTCTAAATCAATTGATCAGTTTTCAACCATCTCTTCTACCAATTCTAGTCCCATCAGTTTCCTTTAACCTACTTCATCCCAAAAAGCTGGAGTTTGACACCACTCCCCATATAATTCCTCAAATGAAGACATATGGATACTAGAATGAAAAAAATTATTTTTAGAATATTCAACCAAAAATATATATTGGTCCCAACATCCGAGGTAATCCATCGAGAAAACATGAAACATATCATCCATGGTTAGAATAGTATGTTCTAACTACATATCTGATTGCAGATGAAATGATGTACTAAAATTTCATTTAGTACCCAACGACTTTTGAAGGCCATTCCAAAAGCAAGAAGTAAACATGGGATCACGATCTGATATATGAGAGAGGGGAGCATGATGCTACAAGATAATGTCATTAACATAAAATCGAGAAAGTTGATCTAGAGACAATGTATCACGAATTTAACGGCCCATACCCTCATGGTCCATTCATTTTCGAAATTCAGGATCTTAAGGTTGGCGTCTCGGTAGCAGGACATCATTTCGGTGTGCGACCGATCGGTGTGTCACAGATCGGAGTGTCACTGATCGGTGCGACTGGTCGGTGTGTCGTCGTTCGGTGCGACATGACCGTTGTGTCGTTGATGGGTGGTACTGATCAGTGTGTCGCTGATCGGTGTGACCGATCAGTGTGTCCCCAATCGGTGTGTCCCGGATCAGTGTGCTGCCGATCGGTGCGACACAATCGGTGTGTCGCACATCAGTGCGACTGATCGTTGTGTTGTCGATCGGTGTGACACGATCGGTGTCCCGTATCCCAGTCGATTTTTTCTTCTACATTTTTTCCCATAACACCACTTTTAAACATTTTTAGCCTTTTGTATGCCGTTCAAGTCCGTTTTTATGCCCATAATCAATGTTTAAATTCCTAAGAGTGGGGTGACCCTCAACAGACCCAGCAGTGTGTCCGTGTTACATTTCCCATCGGTTTATATAAAATCATTTAAAGTCATAGTTGTTTAAACCCTTTTCTCAATGAGAGTTAATAAATGACAATTAATTCCATTGTGTGTAACATCCAAACCATGAGGTGAAACCGTGGTCCAACTTTATAGCTGTTAAAAATTCCATATCTCGTGACAACCGGATCTCATCCTTATATCGCACGTGAATTTCTTCTTTTATTCTTCCACTTTTTCTCTTTTCTGGTCTCCTTTTCATTCTGGTGCGTTTGGAGTTCCCCTTCCCAAGGCAAGTGGTGCACCTGTGCTGGAAATTTTCTGACCACCCTTGGAGTCCCCAACGTTCATCACGTACAAGTCGTGCATCCCCTATTCATGGCATTTGGAGAAGAACTTCGATCCTCGATCATCCAAGAAAGGTTTTCCTTCGACACTCTCTACTTTGTAACATGCGGGGTGGGTACACTATTGTTTCTGTGGGAATAGATGAAACCAAACCTTAAGAAAGATAATAAAGAGACTGTTACTGAATGATGGGGTGAGTTTGACAATTCTGTTGTAATCTTTTATAATTGCTATATGTTGTGAGAAGTATGGGATTATGCCCAATGAAAATCATGTTTGTTGGGGTTCTTTACTTTTGCACTAATTAACCTTTGTCTTCTGAGGTAATTAAATGGATCCAACATTAAAATTTGGTTAATTACATAGACACGACTTATTAAATGAATGTCTAGTGAACAATAATCCTAGTGTGATCACCCCAGTTAACCAATCAATAAGAAGAAAACATAGTGAATGATGTACTTGATTCTGGAAACTTCCTTGTTCTGTCTTGGTGGAATGTTTGTTCGTTCTGCTCAATGATTATGGGTTGATGTGGGTTAGGATGGGATCCATTGTTGTGGCACTATTGTTGGTTGTGAATCTGAAGCTGTGTGGTGATGCATCTCGAGGCTTGGTTTCATTCCCTTACTTTGAGGGATCTCACTGATCTCTTTGTTATTGTGACTTTAATAGAAAACTGGGTGTGAATACTTAATTTTTTGTTTGGGTGTTTCTCTTTCTCTGGCTTATAGTTATTCCTGTTAGTTTCCTAGTAGTGTAGAATTCACCTAAATGGGATCACTTGAACATGAAAACAAGAATGGTTTAAATGGGTAATTGGTTTTGGGAATGAGTTGTGACTTTGTCGTGAGTGTCCTGCCTTTCTTTTATGAATGAATAATAACAAGGGTGTTTGTTCTTAGCATGGGTTTGGAGAACCTAGGTGGGGATGAGTGCTTATTACCTATAAATATATTTGTTATTCTTATGTTTCTTATTCGTGCCCCACCCAAGTTGATCACTTATTGCTGAACGCCCCCATTTCATGGGGGAGGGTGTTTATTTCCCAACATTCTTAAGAGTGGCTAGTTATTAGCTCCTTTTCTTCTCCCTTTCCCGAATAGTCCAAGACTCATTGGGATGGTTGTGACGGCCTGAGGTCCATTATAACACAAGATTCTTTGGGCAGGGTAGTTGTGGTGGTTGGCCCAAGTGTGTGCGGGCAAGTAGATTCCCAAGAGTTTTCGGGATGAGGCCCAGGTGTCTTCGGGAGTGGCAGTAGTTGTTCTGGCCCGGGTGTTAGAAGGAATGGTTACGCATGGTGTTTTTGGCACAGGTGTTTGTAGGCGGGAAGTGTGGTTGTGGCCCAGGTGTATATGGGCGTGGTGTGGCAGTGGGAATACAGTGTGAATGGCGGGATTGGTTCGATGCATAGGATGTCATCAATAACTAGTGGGAAAGTGGCATGGGGTACCCAAACACCATTGTTCAATTAATATACATTACATGATTTTCATTATTTGGGGATTGTGCCATGGTGAGGCTTGGGTGGATAGTTTTCCCTACTAGGTTCTTTGGTTATCTCTTTTCTCACAGGGCATTATAATGCCTCCCAACTTGTGAATGACAGTCTTTTGTTTTCCTTACTGAGTATACTTCTATGCTCACCCTATGTATATAAAATTGCATTCAAGATTCCAAGAGGACTTCAGGGCTTCTGCAGGGTCGTACTAGCTCAGACTTTTGGACAATTTTAGTTGTTTTTTTTCTTGTCTTTGGTAATTTAACTTTGTAGAGTCCTTGCACTTTGTAGCATTTAATTTTGTAACATGCATATATGAATGGTTTTCTTTGGCATTACTTTTACCCCCAGTTTTGGTTTTGTTGGGATTTACTATCTTATGTCTCTATCCTAGTGAAGAAAAGGGTAATTTCTTCCATCTACTGTGTGATTTTATACCCATGGTGGTAGTTTGCAATCCGGGGACTATTGAAGGCGGGTCTCAGGGGACATTATCTCTCCTTCAACTTGAAGAAGGAAGGATCTGTAAATATATTGTCCCTTATCTCTTCTTGGTGAAGGCGGGTCGTGAGAGAATTTTATTAAAGGAGAGGTCGAGAGATTGGATGAATTTTGGGCTTATGAAGAGTGAGGATTTCATGGGATGGTTGGGAAATAGTGTTGGGTGATCATGGTGTGTGAAATAGGCCAGAGAAGGCATGCTAGGACATGGGATTTTTTGGGCCCCCATGATCCGATGCAAGGACTCTAGGCCTACTGAACGACCAAGTAAGGCTACACTGATTGCAGGGTAGTGACACTAGGAAAGGTACATCCATCATAATTACTTGATTTATTAAGTTTTATGTGTATTTTGGTGATTTTAAATGAATAATAAGTCTAAGATAATTTAAGAACAATATTCTACACTACTCGGGATTAGGAACTCCTTGTTTACCTTACAGCTATTTCACCTGGGAGATGACTATGAGTAGTGTGGGTGATCGAGGCCGAGGAGTTTGACTTAGCCCATATGAAGAGGGCTGACCGCGGGGAGGAGGATGATCAGTGGAAGAGGATGGTTCATGGCTTTCAGCAGCAGACCCTCACGAAGTACGAGGGTAGCTTCTTATGCATAGAGACAGAGAGAAGGCTTGGGGAGCTTGTGATAGCTTTCAGCTTAATCCAGGCTTCGACGGAGTACAAGGTTCCTCTGACTGTAAGAATGATTCATGGAGTAGCGCGTCAGTGGTGGATGCTTTATCAGGGGGAGAAGAGGGAGGCTGATGTTACGTGGGATAACTTCGAGAAAGAGTTATGGGAGGAATTCCACACTTCAATGATGAAGGTTGAGAAGAGGGAGTAACTACTCTCCCTCCATTAGGGGATTATGTCAGTGAGAGAGTTGGGGATCATGTTCATGGATCTCCTTCAATTTTCGACAGACCTCTTTCAGGATGAGGAGTCTTGGGAGAGATGTTTGGAGGTGGCACTTCAATCATCGCTTCAATATGTTGTTACTCCCTTCACCCTATCGACAAATATAGATGTCCAGAAGAAAGATAAAGTGGTGGAGAGGAAGCACACGAAGGGAGGTGTATCACGAGAGGGAATCCAGTTGGGCTCTTCAAGAGGAAGGATGCCAGCAGCATACCTCTAGCATTAGTTCCCTTTAGGTTTCGACCAGTAGGAAGAAGGCCTCAGCAGTTCCAGTTCCGTTCTCCTAGCCATTGCCATTTCCTTTCGGGCCCAGGGCCGAAATGCTTCATCTGTAGAAGCCATGGTAACCTTCAGAACTACTTCCCGAATAGAATACAGTACAGTGGGGGAGGGAAGGTTCAATTCCCACTTCAGTAGCACCTGTTTCTCGTTAGGCCCTTCCAGCTGTAGCACTAGGGGAAACAAGCTCCAACTCCTCCCAAGGTAGGCGTTGAAGGAGGAGGTCGACCCCAGTTTGCTCCTCAATGACCTCGAACCGGGCATGGTCAGGGAGGTGGACGACAACTGAGAGGTAGAGAGCTGGGCATGGGTAGTTAACGCCATAGAGGCAGCAGTTCCAGAAGGGCAAGAAATCATCCTAGGTACGATCAACTTGTTTAGTACTCTTGCCTATGTCGTGTTCGATATAGAAGCTTTGCACTCCTCTGTTACACCCAGTCTGGCCTGTGCTCTGGGTTTAGACACTGATATACTTCTAGTGACCCTGGTGATGAGCTCACCAGTCATACGTTAGACTGACCTGTTTTATGTTTTCCAAGGGTGTAGACTGATGATAGGGCCACATCAGTCTATCAGGGATCTTCTACAATTGTTGATACAACCATACGATGTCATTCTAGGAATTGAAGGTAATTTCTCTATATGTTCCATCATTGACAGCATCTGAGGAAGGGTCGTGTTTTCATATTTGGGTGCCCGACGTGTAACATTCATCGACGAGTTGGGTTTCCAGAAAAGAAGCAGGCGAGAGGAGCCCCTCCATTCATTGTAAGATGAACTATCAGTGGAGTCAGTGGATTTAGAAATGGTGGAAGTCCCATGGATCATCAGTAAGTTTATAGACGTCTTCCTTCTGGTGGTTACAACATTACCCACTCGACATGATGTTGAGTTTGGGATATACTTTCAACCTAGTGCCCATCCTATTTCTATGGCTTCCTATAGGATGTCACCTTCCGAGTTATAGGAGTTGTGGATTCAGATTGATGATCTGATAAAGAAGGGTTTTGTTCGACCATGTGCATCACCATGGGGTGCTCCAGTCTTATTCTCAATGAATTCAGATGGTGGTCTCAGGCTGTGCATATTCTATCGAAGACTGAATCAGGTAACAGTCAAGAACCATTACCCTCTCCCAAGGATAGACGACATTTTCGACTAGTTAAAAGGGGCAGGGTGGTTCTCCTAGATTGACCAGCAGTCGGGATATCACCAGTTGAGGGTGAAGGAGGTTGACATCTCAAAGACTTTCTTTAGATGTAGATATGGGAACTTTGAGTTTGTGGTCATGTTGTTGGGAATTACAAATGCTTTAGCTGTGCTCATGGGGCTCATGAACTCCATCTTCTAGAAATACCTGGATCAGTTCGTAGTCGTGTTAATTGAGGACATCCTGATGTACTCAAGATCATAGGAGGATCACACTGAGCACCAGAGAATGATTTTAGAGGTCATCCTCTAGCACTGACTGTTTGGGAAGTTGTCCAAGTGAACGTTCTGGATGCGAGAAGTGCTCTTCCTTGGGCACATGGAGTCCGAGAAGGGAATAACGGTGGACCCATCAATGGCCGAGGACGTAGTTTCTTGGGAGGCACCTAGGAAAGTGGGAGAAGTTCGAAGTTTCCTTGGACTAGAGGTCTACTATCAGAGGTTTGTGCCCAACTTCTTCTGAGTTGCGGCACCTTTGACGACTTTTTCCAAGAAGGAAAACACTATCGTGTGGAATGGGTAGTGTGAGGCCGCCTTCAGCTATCTGAAGGATAAGTTGGTAAGTGCCCCAGTGCTGAGATTTCCAGAAGAAGAGGCGGCATATGTGGTGTTCTGTGATGCTTCAGGACAAGGCCTCGGTAGTGTACTGATTCAATGACAATGGTTGATCACTTATGGGTCTATTAAATTACACCCCATGAGTGAAATTATGACACACATGATATGGAGCTTGTGGAGGTCGTTTTCACACAAAATTTGTGGCGGCATTACCTAATCGGGGAGCTCTTCATGGTCTTCACGGATCACAAAATCTTGTAGTATGTCTTCTCCCAATGGGACATGAACATCCGACAGTGAAGGTGGATGGAGTTTTTTCAGGACTACGACTTCATGATATCCTACACCTAAGTAAAAGGGAATGTCGTGGCCGATGCATTGAGTAGGAAGTCGCATAATGATGCGTTTCGAGAGTCAGCAGATGATTGGAAAGAGATGGAGGATTTGGATGACCTACACCCGGATGCTAGGATGTATGGAGGTAGAGGTTGCCTCTATCAGATCACAACATTTTCTTCTCTACTGTGGCATGTGGAGGAGTCTTAGTGGGGATACATAGAGTGTGAAGTGATGTGTGATCCGACTAACCAAGGCAATGATCTGGAAGGATGGTCAGAGGATGGTCAGAATCAGATTCTTTTCCGAGGGATGGTGTTTGTCCCAAAGGCAAGGCGCGAAAAGGTTCTAGGTGAGTTCCACAACTCAACCCTAGTGGTGCAACCGAGAATTTCCAAGATGTACCAGGTCCTGAGAAATCAGTTTTGGTGGCCTAGGTTATGGTGGGTGGTGGCAGAGTTTGTGGAAAGGTTCCTAGTGTGTCAGTAGATAATGGCTTAACAACGTGTTCCAGGTGTTCTTTTAAAACCTTTTGATGACCCTGAGTGGAATTGGGATGACATCTCGATGGATTTTTTCACAGGGCTACCCACGGTTCAAGGAGGCTGTGACACAATCTGGGTAATGGTGGACCAGTTAACGAAATCATATCACTTTCTAGCAATAAAGAGTCGGGTGAAGTGGATGCCTTAGCATGGAGATACGTGGATGAGGTGGTGCAGTTGCATGGAGTTTTGAGGTCCATAGTCTCAGACAGGGATGCATGGTTTACCTCACGAGTCTGGAAAGGATTGCAGCTTACTTTTGTCACCTAGATAAGCCTTTGCAATTCTTTTCACCCTCAGACAGATGGGCAGATAGAGCGCACCATAAAGACAATGGAAGATATTCTACGAGCATGTATTCTGGACTTTGGAGTATTGTGAGTGTGACACTTGAATCTGGTAGAGTTTTCATACAATAAGAGCTATCACACTACAATTTCCATGGCTCCATTCGTATCCTTGTACAGAAGTCCATGTCTCTCACTCGTGTGTTGGACCGATGTTGGGGAAACAAGTGTTCTTTGCCCAGAAGTGGTGCAGAGCACGACAGAGAAAGTTCATCTTATACATGAGAGGATGAAGGTGGATCAGGACAGACATAAGTCATATTCCGATAAAAGGAGGAGACCATTAGAGTTAGATTTTAGAGACCACATATTCTTGATTGTCTCTCCTCATCGTGGACAACAGATGTTCGACAGGGGATGTAAGCTTTCTGAAGTGTTCATCGGACCCTTCAAAGTGTTGCAGAGGGTTGGAGAAGTGGATTATCAAATAGCGCTACCACCACCAGTACTGAGAATAAATGAAGTGCTCCATGTGTCACAACTCTGATGATATCTAAGCGATGATTCACACGTCCTTGATGGGGGAAAGCTGGACATCAAGGACAACGTGATGTTTGGGGAAATGCCTATGGGAATCGAGGATTGTAAGGAGAAGGTCCTCCATGGATGGAACATTCCTTTGGTTTGTGTGTTGTGGAGACATGGTGGGATCTAAGAGAGTAGCTGGTAATGGGAGGCATAGATTTTCTCCCAATAACCAGAGCTGTTTTGAGTTTTTTTTGGTTTTGTACTTGCTTTTGATGTAATGCTGGCCTTGTTGGTTTATTAGATGTTTTGTTTCCTTACCCTGTGAATGTTATGAATAGTCCTGATATGTGGTAAAGGGATCACATGATCCCTAACCAAGACACATTAAAGTGGATACGATTAACCCCATTTAGGTGAGTCAGTGCCACCCAAAGAGGATAGTATATTGACATGGAGAAAGGAACTCTCGGAACCTTGTGTTGGGACAATATGGGCCTTGAGTTCGGTGTGGCTCTTTTGTGTGGTTTGTCCCTGAGGGGTATATTTCTAGGAGGAGTTTTTCGAACGCCTCTCTTCTCTAAAAGTCTATCCTTGAATCTCGAGGATGAGAGTAGTTTGAGGGGTATCTGATGTAATTTCCCGGACCCTCATGGTCCATTCCTTTTCCAAATTCCGGATCCTACGGGTGGTGTCTCGGAAACAAGACATCATTTCGGTGTGCGACTGATCAGTGTGTCACTGATCTGTGCAACCGATCAGCATGTGCCCAATCAGTGTGTCACTGATCGGTGCGACACGATTGGTGAGTCGACGATGGGTGGGACCGATGGGTGGGACCGATCGGTGTGTTGCCGATCAGTGCGACCGATCAGTGTGTCATCGATCGGTGTGTCACCGATCGGTGCAACATGATTAGTGTCATGTAGCATTGTCGAGTTTTTCATCGATATTTTTTTTCTGTAATTCCACTTTTAATCATTATTACACTTTTGGAAGCTGTTCAAGGCCATTTTTGTCCCATAAACACTGATTAAATTCCTATGAGTGGGGTGACCCACAACAGACCAAGCTCTGTGTCTGTGTAACATTTCCCCTTGGTTTATATAAAATCAATTAATGTCATAGTTGTTTCCACCCTTTTCCCAATGAGAGTTAGTAAATAACAATTAATCCCATCATGCGTAACTTCCCAAACATGTTGTGAAACCACGATCCTACTTTATCGCCATTCAAAATTCCATATCCTATGATAACTGGATCTCATGCTTATATCACACTGGAATTTCTTCTTTTTTGTTCCTCTTTTTCTATTGGATGGTCTCCTTTTCTTCCTGATGCGCATGGAGTTCCCCTTCTCGAGGAAAGTGGTGCGCCTATTCCAGAACATTTCTGCTCACCCTTGGAGTCCGTGCCATTCCTCCCCTGCAAGTCGTGTATCCCTCGTTATTGGAGCGTGGAGAAGAACTTTGATCCTTGATCATAAAAGTAGGTATTTCCTTCGTCTCTCTTTACTGTGTAACATGCTGGTTTGGTACGCTTCTATTTCTGTTTGAATGGATGAAACTAAACCTTAACAAAGATAATAAAAGGACCTTCAAAGAATGATGGGGTGCGTTTGACAGTTCTGTTGTACTATTTAATAATTTCTATATTTTTTGAATTGTATGGGCTCATGACCATGGAAAATTATGTTTGTTGGTGGTATTTCCTTGTGCACTAAAAATCCCTTGTCTTCGGTGGTAATTGAATGGATCTAACACAGGAATTTGGTTAATTATGAAAACTCGTCTGATTAAATGAATGTCCAATGAAAAAAAATCCGTGTGTTATCACCCCACATAAACAAATAAAAAGAAGAAAACATAGTGAATGATGTACGTGAGTAAGGAAACATCCTTGTTCTGTCGTGGGGGCATGTCTTTTTATTCTGCTCGATGATTATGGGGTGACATGGGTGAGGATGTGATCTTCTTTTGTGGATCAATTGTTGGTGGTGAATCTGCAGATTTGTGGGGATTCATCTCGAGGCTTGGTCTGGTTCCAGTAATTTGAGGGATCTCACTGATCCCTTTGTTGTTGTGTCTTTACAAGAGAACCGGGTGTGAATGCTTAAATTGTTCTTTCGGTGTTTCTATTTCTATGGTTTGTGTTTATGCCTATTAGTTGCCCAGTAGTGTAGAATTGACCTAAATGGGATCACTTGAACATGCAAAAAAGAATGGTTTAAATGCGGAATTGGTTTTGGGAATGAGTTTTGACTTGGTCGTTAGTGTCGTGCCTTTCTTTTATGAATGAATTGTAACAAGGGTGTTTGTGAATAGGTTTTCATTAGAGACCCTAGGTGGGGATTAGTGCTTGTTTACTATACATATAATTATAGTTATCATGTTTTTTATTCACACCCCACCCATTTTGATGACTTAGTGCCGAAAGCCCCCATTTCATGGGGGAGGGTGTTTTTTTCCAAACATTCCTATGAGTAGCTAGTTATTATTTCATTTTCAGCTCCCTTTCCTGAATATCCCAAGACTCTACGAGCAGTCTATGGCAGCCTGAGGTCCATTATAGCCCAAGATTCTACAGTAAGGGTAGTTGTGGTTGTTGGCCCAGGAGTTTTTGGGCAAGTTGATTCCCAAGAGTCTTCGGGATGAGGCCCATGTGTCTTCGGGCGTGGCATTAGTTGTTCTGGCCCAGGAATTTGCGGGCATAGTTGCCTGTGGTGGTTGTGGCCCAGGTGTTTGTAGGTGGGATGTGTGGTTGAGGCCCATGTGTGTGTGGTCGGGGTGCGGCAGTGCGACTGTTGTGAGAATGGATGGATTGGCTTGATGCATAAGATGTCTTCAATAACCAGTGGGAAAGTGGTGCGGGGTACCCAAACACTGATGTGATATTAGTATACATTACTTGGCATGCGTTATTTGGGCGGTGTGCCTTGGTTATTCTTGGGTGGATAGTTTTCTTTGCTATGTGTTTTGGTTATCTCTTTTCTCATAGACCATTAGAATGCCTCCCCACTTGTGAATGAGAGTCTTTGGTTTTCCCAACTGAGTATACTTGTATGCTCACCCTATGTATATAAAACTGCTTTCAGGTTTCTAGAAGGACTTCAGGGATCATGAAGGGTCGTACTATCTCAGACGTTGGGATAGTTGCAGTTGTTGTTTTTATTTTCATTAGTACATTACATTTGAAGTCTCCTTGTACTTGGTGGCATTTACTTTTGAAACATGCATATTGGAATGGTTTTTTTGCCTTTACTTTTTCACCCATTTTTTGTGTTGATGGGATTTACTTTATTATCTCCTGATCCTAATAAAGAAAAAAAGTAATTCCTTCCATATTTTGTGTCATTATATACACATGGTGCTAGTCATCACTACGGGGCCTATTAAAGGCGGGTGTCGGGGGTCATTATATCTCCTTCAAATTGAAGAAGGAAGGGTCGGGGAATCTGTTGTCCCTTCCATCATCTTGGTGAAGGTGGGTCGTGACATCGAATAGGTTGGAAAATAGCATATTTAGTCAATTGATCAAAAATAACCAAAATTCCATTGTTATCTCGGTATTTCTTCAGTAATCCCACAACGATGTCCATGGATATATTTTCCCATTTCCACTCTGGAATTGGTAATGATGAAATCTTCCCTTTTGGTAGTGGCCGCACTACTTCAAACTACTGATACGTAAAACACCTAAGAGTAGATTCAACAATATCTCTTTTCCTTTTATACCTCCAATAATACCTTTGATGATCTCTATACATTATATTACAACCAAGATGAACTGAAAACTGAGAACTATGAGCTTCACATTACAACTCATTCTTTACCTGTGAATCACAAAGCACCCATAGTATCTTTCCAAATATCAAAATACAATCATTATAATCATTACAATTGGGAAACGTACCATTCTGAACCAACTTTATCTTTTTCTGCAACTCATTGTCTTCCTTCTACATTTTTTAATTCATTATAAGAGAGATGATTTCACTGACACCTGAAACAAAATAGAATAATTTCCTGCACCAACAACATCCACTCCAAATTTAATCCAATCAAAAACCAAATGATCTCATTCCAAATGTAGCATGGAAAATGAAGCATTATTTTTTCAATTAAAAGAATAAACCATTTTATTTTCATTTATAAGATGTTAAAGAATCATGCAATCATAATCCTTGATCAATTCCATCCAGCTCCTCAGTTTCGTGTTTAAATTTTTTTGAGTAAATCTTTACTTTACACTTTTTTGGTGATTATATATTTCACATTTTACTCCATGCAAATGATAACTCCAAATTTTAAAAGTAAAAACAACAGTGGATAATTAAAAATCATGAGTAGGATGATTTAACTGATGAAATTTCTACAGAAGTGAAGATTATGCAATTACCAGATCATTCTATATAAGGGCACAACCAAGTCCTTACAATGGAGCATCAATTTAAAAAAACTCATCATATCTAGAAGGTAGTGCCAAAAATGGAGCATTAACTAATCGTATTTATAATTCATGAAAACAATAATCAATTTCTTTTTTCCAACTGAACATAAAACCTTTTGGAGTTTACTTATTTTGTGGGCTAGATAACCATGAAATATTCTAAAAAAACCTCTGTTAATAACCTACTAAACAAATGAAAACTACGAATCATAGTTATATTTGGGGGTATTCTCCATTCATCAACAACTTTTGATTTAGTAGGATCAACAGTTTTTCCATTTTTAGAAACAATGTGACCTAGGAATACAATGTTTTTTAACCAAAACTCACAATTTCTAGATTTCCAATACAATTTTTTTATTTTACGGTGTTCATGACAACCCATTAATGACTTTTATGATACTATTTACATTTAGAATATACCAAACTATCATCAAACAAACAAAACAATTCTCTAAACCAAAAACTCACAAGAAAATTATATTAATAAAATCCATGAATACATGAGGTGAATTGGTTAACCCAAAAGACGTAACTACAAATTTATAATGGCTATATCTAGTATGAAACACTATATTCAGAATTTCAACTTTCATTACTTTCATCTGATGGTACCCAAACCTCAATTCCATCTTCGAAAAGTACTGAGGTCCATGGTGTTGATCAAAAAAATCATCGATATAAGGAAAATGATAATTTTTATAATCAACTATGTTATTTACTGCTCTATAATCAATGGAATGACTAATTGAGCCATCTTTATTTTTATCATACATGACAAGATAAGTCCATGGTGATGTTCTAGGTTGAATGAAACATTATTTAGTTTTTCATGTAATTGCCTCTTTAACTATAAATTTTCATTTTGAGTCATTCGATAAGGGGGTTTTGAAATTGGCGTAGCATCTGGAAATATGTAAACAGAAAATTCTACTTCCTGATTAGGTATAATAATGGGAGACTCATTAGGAAAAACATCAAGGTTCTCATATACCACTAGCACATCACTAATCAGAACAGTACCATTATTTTCTGCAATATGTGCAATGTAACATTAATTTACTTGTGTTACTAGTTTCTACGCTTTATAATATGTTATCTAAATTATGTGTTCATTCTTTTTCACAAACTAAAAATATTTCTAAAAAGAAACCACTTTAGCTCTGCATTCAATCTTTGAATGATAAACAAAAATCCAATCCATACCCAAAATAACATAGAACTCAACTAGAGGGAAAAAAAGGTTTTCAGGTAGATTCTTTCCCCACACAAGGGAAATTTTTTATTATAATTTATTTTTGTTTCAACATTTCCTCCAAGTGTTATTACCATATGATCATGATTCATATCTCGATATGAAATTCAAAATTTACTAGAAAACATGTCAGAAATGAATTAATGTGTAGTCCCCGAAACAAACAACACAAATGAATTTAAAAAAACAAACTCTCTACCTTATATTAATCTATTTGATGGCCCAATGTCTGTTGATGTAGTTACAAAGGATATCACCACCCCTTTCTACATGTAGTCTGATTGCATTCCCTTAGCTGAGTTCTTCATTGGACACTCATTTTCATAATGTCCAATTTCACTGCACATAAAACAATTTAATGACTATAAAACAGATTTTGTCTTAACATTATCCAACACTTTTTCAGTGTAATTATGAGACTCATAGCCTAGTTTACCACATCGACAGAACTTACTAGAATTCAAAACACATTCCCCATCATGATTTTTACAATTTTAAAAAACTGTAAACATAAGTTTCTTACAATTATTCATTTTTGGAGGAGTTATTCTGTTTTGTCTGCCGTCGTTATAAGGCCCCAGCCTTAAACATTACTTAATCTTGATATATTTCAAGAATACACCTTGAGGATCTTTTCAGGTTTAGAGTTTTAGAGAATTAGATCATAAAACAGGCATTGCATCCCTCATTTAAACAATGTGTTTATAATAAAACATACTATTCATTTTTTACCATCAACGGAAACATATTTAAAATATAACATGGATTCTTTCTTGACACTTCCTTGACACTATAATCATATCATGTACCCTTCCCTTTACCTGTGATAAATATTTCAAAAACTTGGGATGAGCATAAAAATATCAGTAAGGGATATAAAAATATGGAATGGAAACATGAGTACGTGTATACATAATAATCAATGAAATCATACTCTACTCATAAAACATAATCACTTTAACATACCTCATCAAATCATGAATAAATCATAGAAATCATAAGACATAACTATAACTTGAGGAATTCATAACATTCTTACATAGGGAGTAACCCTCTTGGTTTCATTTGGAATACCCATCACAGTATATTCCCTAAATATCTTCGTAGAAAAATTAACGTTTAACTCCTTCGTGTTACCCAATCCATTGGACAGCTATATCGGGCTCACCTGCCCTTAGTTTATCACGGAACCACCCGTCTTCATAATAATTCCCAAGAACCATAACATAATCGTATCACATAAAACATGCATAAAGGAAACATAACATTTACACTTATCAATAACAAGATATCAATACCACACATTGATATAAAAACATTATGAAAACCATTTTCAATACCAAAATAAATGAAAAGTAAAACATGGTATTTATTTTTCTTTTAAAAAAGGTATGGCTTGTTGAGGAATCCGAATCTCAAATAATGGTCACGGTGGCGGAGAACTCGTTGTCGCCATATAAGTACGACAAAAACATTGCCTCTTGTCGTTTAGTAAAATGATTCGTATAAAAAATATTCCTTTGAATAAAAGTAAAAGACAAAGGGGATTATACACCGTATAAAAGAAGGTTGTGTATAAAACAAAATATGCCTCAATGAAAAGAGATTGAGACGAAGTCCCATAAAAAGATCATTTTTTTAAATAATGTAGATCTATTATGTGTATTCACAATATTTACACAAAGAGAAGGTATAATTACAAGATTTTACATAAAAATATCATGACATAATTTGAATGTAGGAGATTAACCCAAAGAAGAGAAATTGGGTTAAGAAGTTCCCTTACATCGTGTCAAACTTGACTCGATCGTTCTTTAACCTCCGGAATAATAAACTTGAGTTAATTTCTACTTTCATAAGAACATTTATCAAGTTCATTATTTATTTTATTTCACTTATTACCATGTTTTGAACATTATGGGATCATTTAAGTTAATAACGGTCGTTATAACGATCATTGGTACTTGAGTAAAAAATAAACTCTTTATAATTACAAGTTGTTCTTGTATCCATTATATCCAGAGTTATACTCATTATGCAGATATAATATATATAATATATATCCAGTATATACATGCATTTATAATATTACATAACCATTTATATGTATGAAATGAAATGCACCGTTCATGGAGACGGTAAGCCGTACGTACGCATGAACGCTACTTTCATTTCTATGTCATATTAATGGAATTAAAACTAAATGAGAGATATGTATATTTTAATTACAGAATTATATTCATCATTTATATGTAACATAAATCATATATATCCATTATATATATGTACTTATAATAGTACATTACATTTGGGGATAAGAAATTAAATGCACCGTTCATGGAGACGGTAAGTCGTACGTATGCATGAACGCTACTTTCATTTCTATCTCATAATTTAATGGAATTAAAACATAATGATACATAATAGTATTATAATTCCATTATGTTATCATATATAATATAAATAAATCTATCCTTTATATATACTTCATATGGTATTAACTAATCAAATCACTTTGAGGGGGCGGTAGTCCGCACTTCCTAAAATGAAGATATCGTGTTTAACCATAATGGAAACCCTAAAGGAATTACATGAATAAAAAATAAAGAATATTAAGGAAAACATAAACATATTATATATCATATATAAATATACTTACATATTAATGGCCACCATTGAAGGTGTTAGAAAAATATTGAACAATCATCGTTTCGTGAGGCCGAAATTCACCATCCATAGAAACTGTATGTTCTTTAACCATTAGATGTATGTGTGTGTAAGTGTAACACAAATTATTATTATAAAAATGTCCTAGTATATTTGATATACTGAAATTGTTACAAAATAAATGAATAAAAAGAGTTTATGGGGATGGAGAATCAAAATAAAATATAAGAACACAAGAGAAGACACTACTTTAAATCGGGTCACTCTTTTTGATTTGAGCTCAAAGGCTTCCTTGGGAGGACTTCTGCACAAAATGAGGCTTCTAGGAGTAATATAAGGATGTGGAGAGACAAAATGAGCAGGGGTTGGCTGAGCCAAATGCTTGAGAGGTGTGGGTAAATAGGTAGAGGTGGGGGCCTTTTATAAGAGGAGGGGCACTCTTGGAAAGTTACAAAATGATACTTTGTTTTCAAATGACATTCGGATTTTAATGGTCTCACATTGATGTATTTCGAGTATAAGGTGATAAGGGTTTGATATATGCTCATCTAATAGATCTTTTACAAGTGTAGGCCTTAGATTTTACATTATCTTTTTATTTTATTTAAATCATTAAATCATGTGGTAATTGCTGCATCATTATGATGTCATAAATAATTTAATTTATATAATATCTAAAAATTATGGAAAAAATACTATGATGTAGGAAATATTTTTATATTTACAATGAATATTTATAGAACAAAATATCATTTCTGTATACAAAATTAAAAATGTTTTACTTAGGTGATACATTCTTTGTTATATTTAACTTTCTTTAAAAATAAAAAGATAAAAATTCACTTTCACACAAAAATGATTCCATGGGGTCCCCAAGTTTGGAACAAGGAATACCATGGTCTTCCATGAGATAACAAGTAGCATTAGGACATATGTTGGTGTCATTTATTATTATTATATTATTATTTTATTATCCTTAACTACCCGATTACTCATTAATCAAGATAATTAACGATAATTATCGACGTTACTATTCATAATGTCCAAAAACAAGAGTCTTGATTACATAATTTGGAAATTTTGATTCAAAATATTTAATCCATTTTAACAAATTCATAACTCAAAAATTGTAATAATTTATTTAAAAATAATCCCTGTTGTCAAAACAAATAGTGGGTTTTTTTGAAACAATATCTATGAAAATTTTGGCATTATTTAATGCCCAATTACAAAGTGAAATAAATCCTAATAACCACCATTGGATTAAATGGTAAAAATATATTCAGATTACACTTCAAGACCAGTTAAAAAGATAATCTGACCATATAATTAAATTAGATGAAAAAACAGTTTTGATGTAAAATGCAGTATTTTTCACTACTCATTAAAAAATGAAATTTATCGGAAAAATACCAAAAATTTACCCAAATTAAATTTAAATGTCCCAATCATAAATAATAAGTTTATTTCGACAAATATAGCTTATAAAATTGTCATAATGATGATTTAAAAATGGTTTTCCATCAAAAGGAAGTAAAACAATCTTTTTAAAATATTTGTGTATTCCATGCTTAAGATTGGATTTATTTTCATTTTAATCCTCTAAAACACTATATAATTCATAAATAGAAATAGATAAAAATATCTATTATTAATTACTTACTTGGGATGTTACATCCTCCCCCCTATAGAAAATTGCATCCCCACAATTTATTTACTTATCGAATAAGTGGGGGTATTTATTCCTCATTGTATTTTCAGATTCCCATGTTTCATCTTCAATCATGCGGTTTTTTCACAAAACCATTACATGATGAATCAAATTATTCCACAACACTTGTTCCATGTGATCAAGAATATGAACTGGTTGTTCCTCATAAGATAGATTGTCTTCCAACTGAACTACCTATGGACTCAAAACATGAGGTGGATCTGGCATGTACTTCCTTAACATTGAATCATGAAAACCATTGTGTACCTGAGATAAACTCAGATGTAAAGTCACACAGTTATGTAACTGATCCAAATCTATCTAGAATTTCATATGGTCCAATTAACCATGTACTCAGCATTCATTTATTACCAAATTGCATCACACTTTTCCATGGTGATATTTTGAGAAAAACATGATCACCTACCTCAAAAGAGATATCCTTCCTCCTATTCTCCGCATAACTTTTCTTCCTGCTCTGAGATGTTCTCATGTGTTTCTGTATTAGATGAACTTTTTCTGCCAACTCTTCTACCACTTCTGCTCCCATCAACTTTCTTTCACCCACTTCATCCTAGAAAGATGGAGTTCGACACTGCTTCCCATATAACGCCTCAAATTGTTCCATCTGTATACTGGAAGGAAAACCGTTATTATATGAAAACTCTACCAAAGAAAGATGTCGGTCCCAACTTCGCTGATAATTTATCGAACAAGCACATAACATATCCTCCAAAGTCTGAATCATTCATTCTCATTGCCCATCTGATTAAGGAAGAAAATATGTACTAAAATTTAATTCAGTACCCAATGACTTCTGAAAGCCTTTCCCAAAGTTAGAAGTGAACCTAAGATCACGGACAAATACAATGGAGAGAGGAACTCCATATAACATGGCTATCTCTTTAAGATACAAATGGGAATGTTTATCGAGGGAATAAGTATCTCGTATAGGACGAAAATGTGCAGATTTAGTCAAACGATAAACAATAACCCAGATTGCATTATTACCTCGAGATGTCTTCAGTAATCCCACAACAAAGTCCATGGATATATTTTCCCATTTCCACTCTGGCACTGGTAAAGGCTGAAGCATCCCTTTTGGTAACTGCCGCTCTACTTTAACTTGTTGACATGTAAAAAACTTCATAGTAAAATCATCAATATCTATTTTCATTCCATCCCACCAGTAATACTCTCGCAGATCTCTGTACATCATAGTACTTCTAGGATTAACTAAAAACAGAGAACTATGAGCTTCACATAACAACTCTCTCTTCAACTGTGAATCACAAGGAACACACATTCTCTTCCCAAATCTCAAAACACATTCATTATCAATGTTGAATTCAGGAAACTTACCTTTCTGAACCAGCTCTACCTTTTTCTGTAACTCACTATCTTGGTTATGTGCTTGCTAGATTCTGTCTAAAGGAGAAGATTTCACTAATACCTGAAACAAAACAGAAGGACATCCTACACCAACAACTTTTATGCCAATGTTCATCAAATCCTTAACAAAAGGATCACATTCCAAACACAACATTGTTAATGATGCTTTACTTTTTCGACTCAAAGCATTAGCCAATTTATTTGCTTTTCCCGGATGGTAATGAAATGTACAATCATAATCCTTGATTAATTCTAGCCATCTCCCCTATCTCATGTTCAATTATTTTTGAGTTAATATATACTTTAAACTATTTTGATCGGTATATATTTCAGACTTTACTCCATACAAATGATGCCTCCAAATTTTTAGAGCAAAAACAACAAAAACTAATTTCATGTCATGTGTAGGGTAATTTACCTCATGAGTTTTCAACTGACGTGAAGCACAACCAATTACCTGTTCATTCTGCATTAGGACACGACCATGTACTTTCAATGAAGCATCACTGTAGATAAAAAACTCCCCCATTCCTGGAAGGTAGTTCCAAAACTTTAGCATTCGCCAATCTTCATTTCAATTGTTGAGTCAACTGAGCCATCACTGCAACAAACTATTCAATTCTTATTATGACCATCTCAGGATGCTAATTTAGAAGTAAATTTCTATCTATACACCTTCTTAGCACAACTTCCATGTTTCCTCTTCAAAAAACCCATTCTAAACACATAAATATCATAGGTGAAGCAACATGGTAATATGTAAATTCTATACCATTTAAATTTGACAATAAAAAAATATTATTGGATAATAATTTAATAGAATTTTAACTCCTAAAGTTATTTAAACGGACCTCTGATACCAACTATAAGGCCCCGGCCATAAACATTACTTAATTTTGAGATATTTCAAGAATACACCATGAGTATATTTTCAGGTTTAGAGTTTTAGATAATTAGATCATAAAACTTTCATTACATCCAACATTTAAACAAAGTGGTTAAAATAATAGATAGTATTCATTTTTTCCCATCAACGGAAAAATATTTAAAATAAAACATGGATTCTTTCTTGACACTTCCTTGACACTATAATCATACCATGAACCCTTCCCTTGACCTGTGAAAAACATTTCAAAAACATGGGATGGGCATAAAATGCTCAGTAAGGTATATAAAAATATGGAATGGAAGCATGGGTACATATGTACATAAGAATCAATGAAATCATACTCTACTCATAAAACATAAGAACTTTAACATACCTCAATATATCATGAATAAACCATAGAAATCATAATACATAAAGGTAACTTAAGGCATTCATAACATTCTTACGTAGGGAGTAACCCTCTTGGTTACGTTTGGAATACCCATCACAGTATATTCCCTAAATATCTTTGGAGAAACCTTAACGTTTAACTCCTTCGCGTTACCCAATGAATTGGAGAGCTATATCGGGCTCACCCACCCTTAGTTTATCACAGAACTACCCGTCTTCATAAAAATTATCAAAATCCCATAACATAATTATATCACATAAAATATGCATAAAGGAAACATAACATTTATACTTTTCAATCACAAGATATCTATACAACATATTTATATAAAAACATTATGAAAACCATTTTCAATACCAAAATAAAAGAAAATTAAAACATGGTATTTATTATTCTTTTAAAAAGATATGTCTTGTTGAGGAAGACGAAACTCAAATAATGGTCACGGCGGCGGAAAAGTCGTTGTCGCCGCATTCATACGACAAAAACATTCCCTTTTGTCGTTTAGTAAAATGATTCGTATAAAAAGGATTCCTTTTGGATAAACGTAAAAGTCAAAGGGGTTTATACACCGTATAAAAGAAGGTTGTGTATAAAACAAAATATGCCTCAATGAAAAGAGATTGAGCCAAAGTCCCATAAAAAGATCATTTTTTTAATTAAAGTAGATCTATTATGTTTATTCACAATATTTACACGTAATGAAAGTATAATTACAAGATTTTAAATAATAATATCATGACATAATTTTAATGTAGGAGATTAACCCAAAGAACTGAAATTGGGTTAAGAAGTTCCCTTACATCGTGTCAAACTTGACTCGATCGTTCTTTAACCTCCTGAATAATAAACATGAGTTAATTTATACTTTCTTAAGAACATTTCTCAAGTTCATTATTCCTTTTATTTCACTTATTACCATGTTATGAACATTATGTGATCATTTAAGTTAATAACGGTCGTTATAACGATCATTGGTACTTGAGTCAAAAATAAACTCTTCATAATTACAAGTTGTTCATGTATCCATTATATCTAGAGTTATACTCATTATGAAGATATCATTTATATAATATATATCATATATATCCAGTATATACATGCATTTATAATATTACATAACCATTTATAGGTAAGAAATGAAATGCACCGTTCATGGAGACGGTAAGTCGTAGGTACGCATGAACGCTACTTTAATTTCTATGTCATATTAATGGAATTAAAACAAAATGAGAGATATGTATATTTTAATTCAGTAATTATATTCATCAATTATATGTAACATAGATCATATATATCCATTATATATATGTACTTATAATAGTACATATCATTTGGGGATAAGAAATTAAATGCACCGTTCATGGAGACTGTAAGTCGTACGTATACATGAACGCTACTTTTATTTCTATCTCATACTTTAATGGAATTAAAACATAATGATATATAATAGTATTATAATTCCAGTATGGTATCATATATAATATCATTAAATAATTACTTCATATGTACCACATATGGTATTAATGAATCAAATCACTTTGAGGGGGTGGTAGTCCGCACTTCCTAAAATGAAGATATCATGTTTACCCATAATGGAAACCCTAACGGTATGCCATAAATTAAAAATACAGAAGCCTAAGGAAAACATAAACATATTATATATCATATATAAATATAGTGACATATTAATGGCCACCTTTGAAGGTGTTAGAAGAATATTGAACAATCATCGTTTCGTGAGGCAGAAATTCACCATCCACAGAAACTGTATGTTCTTTAACAATTAGATGTAGGTGTGTGTAAGTGTAGCTCGAATGATTATTATAATAACATACTAGTATATTTAAGATACTCCATTTGTTACAAAATAAATTAATAAAAAGTGTTTAGGGGGTTGTAGAAGCAAAATAAAACATAAGAACACAAGATAAGACACTACCTTTAAATCAGGTAACTCTTTTTGATTTGAGCTGAAAGGCTTCCTTGGGGAGACTTATGCCCAAAGTGAGGCCTCTAGTAGTAATAGTGTGATGTGGAGAGACAAAACGATCTAGGGTTGGCCGAGACAAAGGCTTGATAGGTGTGGGTGAGGAGGTAGAGATGGGGGCCTTTTATAAGAGGAGAGGAGGGGCACTCTTGGAAAGTTACAAAATGTTAATTTATTTTCAAATTCATTTCGGAATTTATAGGGCCCACATTGATATATTTCTAGGATAAGGTGATAATGGTTCGAAATATACTCATCCAATAGGTCTTTGGAAATTTTAGGCCTTAGATTTTACATTATCATTTTATTTTATTTAATCTTTAAATAATGAGGTAATCACTGCATCATCATGATGTCATAAACAATTTAATTTATTTAATGTCTAAAAATTATGAAAAAAATACAATGATGTAAGAAATCATTTTATATTTCCAATTAATATTTATAGTCCAAAATATCATTTATATAGACAATCTAAACAGTTTTTTACTCAGGTGATACATTCTTTGTTATATTTAACTTTCTTTTAAAATAAAAAGATAAAAATTCACTTTCACACAAAAGTGATTCCATGGGGTCCCCAAGTTTTGAAAAAGGAATCCCATGTTCAGTAATGAGACAACCAGTAGCATTAGGTCACATTTTGGTGTCATTTTTTATTATTATGATATTATTTTATTATCCTTATCTACCTGATTACTCATTAATCAAGATAATTAAAGATAATTACCGTCGTTACAATACATAATGTCCAAAAACAAAATATTCATGATTAAATAATTTGGACCTTCTGATTAAAAATATTTAATCCATTTTAACAAATTCCAAACAGATAAATTGCAATAATTTATTTAGAAATAATTTCTGTTGTCAAAAAATAGAGGGTTTTTTGAATCAATATCTATGAAATGTTTGGCATTAGTTTATGACCAATTCCAAGGTGAAATTAATCCTAATGACCACCATTAGATTAAATAGAAAAACTATATTCAGATTAAACTTCAAGACCAATTAAAAATATAATCTAACTATATAATAAATTAGATGAAAAAACAGTTTTGATGTCAAATGCAGTATTTTTCACTATTCATTAAAAAATGAACTTTATCGGAAAAATACCAAAAATTTACCCAAAGTAAATTTCAATGTCCCAATCATAAAGAATAAGTTTATTTCTACAAATAGAGCTTATAAAATTGTCAAAATGTTTATTTAAAAATGGTTTTCCATCAAAAGGAAGTGAAAGAATCTTTTAAAATTATTAGTGTATTTTATGATTCAGATTGGATTTATTTTCATTATAAGCCTCTAAAACACTATCTAATTCATAAATAGACATAAATAAAATATCTATTATTCATTACATACTTGGGATGTTACACTCGTGACCTCTTATTCTTTTGTTTGTTAATGAACTCATGATCATCAGCAAAATCCATTTCCACCTTCTCCGCAAATCGAACTAGTTTTTCATAACTTTTGAACTCACAGGAATATAATTCCCTTTGATATATTGGATTTAATCTTGAGAAAAAACGGGCGATTTTACTATTTAGGTCTCATTTGAAATTTGGAGAATCCCTTGCAATTCATGTGAATTTTGCTTCATAAATACCCACAGAGTCATCCTCCAGCCTCAATTCCTAGAATTTTTTTTCCATCATAAGATAAACCACCTTCTGAAAATATTTATAGAGAAACATACCATTGAATTCATCACAATAATGAGCATGAATCATCAAATTATCCTTGATATGTTTCACCATTTACCACCACTAATCGGCTTCACATTCAAAAATGTCAACAAGAATACTAACCTGTAACACCCCATGCTTCCACGATATGCTTATCTTTGAATAGTACAATAGCATGAGTTGTACGCAACTTCTTGTTCTAACACACACCACAACCAATGAAACTAGCCGTTATGAATAGTAATACCAACTTTATAAAATTTTAAAAATTTTATCTTTCAAAATGGACATTATTTTTGGATTTGGGATATCGAAATTAGCTTAGGGGGATTTTGTGGAATTATTCCTAAAAAAATTCAATTTTTGATGAATAGTGAAAAAACACTGAGTTATAGTTTAATACCAAATTTTTATTTCAACAATTATTTATTTTATTTAAATATAATTAAGGTAAAAATAGAAACATAATACCTATATATGTTCAATGTAATTCATTGGTGTTATTTTAGAATAATTTTAGATATATAAAAATTTTATTGAACTTTTCACCTTCTTTTACTCACCTCCAAGGAGAATTTGGAAATTCACAAAAAACATAATTTTACCACTCCTATGAGTGGAATTTCCAAAATTCAAGAGACCCAGTTAATATCAAGGAGTAAAATGTGGTTCAATTAGATGAAAATAATTTTTGGTTAATAGTTACTTTTAACTTTTATTTGCCGCGGTTAAAAGTAAATAGGGTAATTAAGGGTTATAATAATATTAATATTACACTAACACATATCCTAATTCAATATGAAAAGTTCACTTCGACCAAAAAGAACATTAAGAATAATATATTATCATTTAGGTCTACTTGGATTAGATTAGGACATTTAACATTATTTAATTCAAAGAAGAGTTAAAGGAGATAAAATCAATTTTTAATAAATAAAAAAAATTAATATAGGGTTATACATAAGATAAATTCGATTAAAAATATTGATTATAAAGATAAATAGATTTAATACATAATTTTATTTTATTTATAATTTTTTAGACATTATATAATTTAATTTATTAATGAAACCATGGTGATGTAGTAATTTCTTAATTAATGACATATTAAAATAATTGATATTATAAATATCAAAATAAATGTAATTTGTGACTTTTTATGAATCACATAAATTTTATTGGTTAATATGACATATAATTATTGGTTATTTACATTTTTTAGATGTAATATTGTTGTTATGAAATTATCAAAAACAAAATATCCAACAGTGTCAAAATTGACATAAAAGAGTTTTAAAAAAAATATTATATTATTAATTGATATTCTATTCCTAAAAAACTATGGATTGGCCAAAGGACTTATATAATGATAGTTTTAAAATTAATGGACAACATGGGTGTCTTGTGGAGGTATATAGTATGTTTGTTAACTACATAATATAAAAATACAAATGGACATGGTAAATGTCAAACTATTTAACAAAGAGATAAATATAAATGATAAGGTTAATATAGTGACCCAAACCTGTCTAAAATATATTGGTTGAAAGGATTTAGACCCATCCCCACCTTAAATTTTATATAATCCTCTATGGAGCCATGATAAACCGAATATTAATTTATTATAAAATAATATTTATAACTTTTCCAAAGGTTCCCCCCCACCCCTTTTATAAAAGGGTACTCACTATTCTCTCTAATTTACACCTTTAGATCCTTTTGGCATGGCCAAACCCTACCCAAATATTCTCTGAACTTCCCTCACATCAACCTAGAGGACCTAGTTTTATTATAATTCCATCCAATGAAGCCCATTGGATCAAATCAATATAAAGAACCCGGAGATGAGGTAATGTTTTCACCACCCTCTTTCAAGTTCCTTTCTTCGTCAACTTATTCTTTCATTGTTATTTCCATTCTAAAAGAATAAATCCAGTATCATTTATATATTGTGACGTTATAATAAATATGGTACAACCATATTCAGTATTCTATCCATACTTTTAATGACATGTCATCATACATGTGTACGTACGACATACAGTCTCCACGTCATGGTATAATTGTTATTCAATACATTATTTTTTAGATGGGTATAATAATGATGTGTAATTCATGTAAATAATAAGTATAACATGATAATTATTCTCTATAAGACATGAAGATGACAACATATCCTGTTTATAGGGCTAGGGCTACTAGTGATAGGCTACGATGTTTCTTTCCCACCATTATTCCAATGAATAGTTCTTTGTGATTTCTTATTGAGGTAGAGAGTGTTTATGGTGACGATGATGGTGATTTCACGACCATAACCTATGGGGTCGCCAGATTTTCATCCTCTTAGACATACCTATGGTGGGAGGTTAGAATCTGATGGCCTCACATTCTGGGAGAATGTGGCAGATTCACCGCATCCCTACCCTGACCCTTGACTCGGATGGGCAAGAGGAGTGTTCTCACACTGAGTCGTACTCTGCCCCAAAGTCTGAGAAGAGGAATACTTTCTTCTCTAATCGTACCTTCTTAGAATTCTTCTGCAAGCAGCGATGACCCGCCTTCCTGCCCCGAGATGGATCTTCGGGACAAGGCATATTTCAAACATGGGGTTCTTCGGCCGCACTGGTGTTGGGGAGGAAAGGGTTCCCACCCAAGAAAGCTGGGTTGCGAGGATCACTAGGACATTTGTCAAAGGGTACATGGGGAGGACCTCCATGGGTAGCACTGGAGTGGGAAATAACTCCAATGGTACTGGAAGATGCATGGGGAGAACCTCCATGCTTGTTTTCCCTGGTGACCACAATATGAGTAGGGTCCTTGTACTGATCTAGCTAAACAAGGGTAGGACCTTCATGTTGGGGGTAGTCGGAGGGAGGTAGGACTTCACCCCTTTGGTTGATGAGGCGGGGAAGACTTTGGCCAGCTGCTGAAAGGAAGTGGATAGGGTCCCCGTGTTGAGGAGAGACTATACATGTAATTTCCCTACACCGGTGGCTGGGGCCATGAAAAATGACAACATACCTAGTGTAATGAGCACAGGAGAGGATCTTGTACTGTGTATCACCATCGTGGGGAATCCCTTATTCAGATTAGGGTGGGATGGGGAATACATCCATGCCGATACTCATAGTGGGGAAGGCCCACGCTCTCCAGGGTAAGGTTATGGGGAGGACCTCTGTATAGGTTGACATAGCTATGGGTTGGATCGCGGCGTCCCCTACTTGTGAAAGCGACCAAGAGAGTCAACCCAGCCTGCCCGTGGGGAAGTTGGGGCCTCAATCCTGGTCGAGTGTATAATTGAGCCAACTTAGTATATATAGGGAACTAATGATATGTGTTGGCGATGTCTCAGGCGCTAGTAGCTGTCGTCATTGATGCCACTTGGTGGGCATTCTCCCCAGCTTCCGCCTGACGTTGGCATCGGGTTAGACGAACCGGAGCTGTTGGTGTAGTTATGTTACTTACCTGCTCCTTCTCCATCATGACTGTTTGGTGGAGCTGATGCGACCTAGTGGGAGGCTTCGCTGGGGGTCCCTTGAACTCGACTCTGACTATGATAGGCCGAATGCCACTTTCCTCATCCTCGTATGACAAGGAGTGGTCAAAGTGTTCTGGGGAAAGGCTCATGAAATGGTTGTATATCGGCATGGGGAGCATCAGCTCCTTACATGGCCCTCGGGGGGGGGGGTGGGCATTGGCGAAGGATCGCAGATGCCTCTAGATCCAGGAGGGACATATCCCATGTCATGATTGTTCCCTCCTCTTCTTAACGACACATGAGGTCGTTTATTACCCTCCAATTAATGAACTCTGATGAGTATAGAGGGCATGGGTACCCCATGGTCTTAGATGTAGAAGACATTGTGGGAAAGGTGAATCCATGTGGAATGGTCGTGTTGGCGCTGCCCATACACCTGCATCGATGGGAAGGCACTGATCGTATCCCTGGAGAAAAAACTTGATTCTTGAGTGTAGGGATATTAACTCCTCAGTGGTGAATAAAAGAGGAATCTATGACCAATGCCCCAGTGTCATTCCATCTTCTGTGACTGTTTAGAGTCTTCCACACTAACAAAATTTCCAAATGGGATGACCAATGTTCTACTTCCCCAACATCTGGTGAGTTTCATGCCAGGCCTAATATTTTTTTTGCGGGACTCGGTGCCATAAAACTGTATCTGGTGACACACCATCCATTGATGTCTCGAGTTCTACTAATCTCAATATTTAGGAGAGGAGTTTTACGAATGGATCATGATTTCTGTTTCCAATGCATTGGTTGGGGCACGTGCATCTGTCTCATTCATGGGATGATGGAACTGCCTTTTTCCCCGCATTCCCGATGTCCAAAGGCAGGTGACATTCACTCCTTATTCAAGGAATTTTTCTCTTTAATTGAAACAAGATGATGGGATGTCGGTTCTTCCTTCAGTGTATCCCTCCTCATAACTAGTCACCTAGTCATTGTCTCTATTGTAAAATTAATAATATGTTCATGAAACTATTCTTGGTTCCATATCTTAATGGACTCTAGTTAATTACACTGATTCTGTCAGAACATTCCATGGGGTTTGATTAGGGGAGCAACCTTCGCTCAGTGGAACAGTCATGTTGGGAATCACTGGCGTGTCAAGATGCTGGGACACTAGCGCGCCTGGGTTTTTTTCCTTATTATAGGGCATCACTAGGGCGCTGAATCCCATGGCCTCCCAAATAGAATGTGGTGCATCATATGCCATGGGAATCAATTTGAGGTTTTCCTCAGCTTTTCTTATTTAACATAGGGAATTCCGCCTGTTTATTGTCCATAGGTGATGGATCAGGCTGATTAAAACCCTGAATAGAGTAGATTATATGGGAATAAACTCTAGAGGGAACACTAATGTTGGGGCCAACTTATAGATGTCATCCCTATCACTGTAGATGGGAATGGGGAATGAGATGGCATGATTTCACTGGGATGTTGTGGGTCAGATAAAAATCAGGATGAATGATGGGTGGATGAGTGAAGACGAGGGGGAATTAAATAGGACCTTCACAAGGTTGATAGTGAAGTTGGGATTGAGCTTATAAGAGATTATTATGTATGACCGTTGCAGGGAATCAATTTCTGCATAGTATAGTGAACTTTAGTTCATCTTGACAATGGCTTACATCTAAATGGAGTGACAATGGCTATTCACTGAAAGGGGAAAAAAAGTTAAATATAGTTTAATGTCATGCAGGATGGGGTGGACCCACGTGAAGTGGTTGGGACCATAGTTTTTTGGTCTTGAACCTCAAAGAGGCATCCTACTTACCCTTCCTTGGAAAGGATCAATGACCTCGTAGTTCGGGTATGGGGCAGGAGTCTGTGAACCGATATGAGTGTAGAGCTGGGGTCCAAGTGGATGTTGGGATTGAACCTCAGGGAGACTTCCTATGTACCATGTCTTGGCAAGGATCAAAGACCTCATAGTTAAGGATGGATTTTATGTGCAACAGCTTACCAGTGACAGTGGAAACAATTAATTAACTCTGATTGGGGTCCACAGTTTAATGTCGTGTGGGATGGGGGAGAACCGACGTGAATATGGTCAAAGCGACCGAATGTTGGGCATGAACCTCAGGGAGGCTTCCTATATACATTTTCATGGAAAGGATCAAAGACCTCATAGTTCTGTTTATGGGTTCTTGGTGAACCGACTTGAAGATGGTCATGACCAATGGACGGTGGTGGGATTGAACCTTAGGGTGGCTTCCTACATACCTTGCCTTTGAAAAGATTAATGTTCTCATAGTTCAGAATGTGTAGGTGTTATACTCTATGCTTCTTAGGGATAATGACACGGTCAGGGCTCACTCTAAGACCACACGAGTGATGCTCGTTGTGAGAAAAAATAGGTACCATAGACCACACGATCATGTCACAAAAAGTGTTTCTGTGGGAGGTGAAGTGGGTCTTATATGTAGTTAGTGGCCCAAATAGGGAGCATGGGATTATGCATGGTTATCGGCCCAAAGTGGTTTGGACTTACTCCATGAAGGAGGCATGACATCAAAAAAGCAGTGCAGGATAGGGATTTGGAACCAAATAAATGAGGGTCTATTTTCAAATCCACCTTGGTCTTTGAGATCGATGAAGAAAGGAGGAGCAGGGATGTTTCCTCTTGCAAAAAAATCTAGGTACAAACACCAGGGTGGTTCCCCTTTCCCCCACGGACTGACGCTGCTCTGATAAAGAGGATCCTATTCCATTTGAGGAATGATCTCACTCTCATAATGACTAGTGGGTGTGCAGAATGTTCAAGGTAGGGGCACTCCACATGCGAGGCATGAGGGAGATCCTATTTTAACGTCATGTGTTGTGGATGTCGATGAATGGAAGTTTAATGTCCAATATCTCGGACGAGTTGGGTTTTCTCTGCACCCTAAGGACATACAAAAATAGTAACCTCTACACCTTGGGGAAGAGAGTGGACATGAAAATGTCATGGATAGAGGGTGTTATAGAGCTAACCATTGGGGGTCCACGTTAGCATTGCTATGAAAAGAAGAAAAAACCATTAGTGTTCCTATGTGAATAATCATGAGGATAAGCAATGCAATGTGAAGTATCATCCAAGGGACTTTGATATCAATTGTGCGAACCTGGAGGGTCAAATGGGAAAAGGAATTTCAAAGTAGTAGGATTCATAGGCAGGGGCCTTGTGAAGCTCTAGTGCTCCATGTGGTAGAGGGTACTTGTGAATTGGAGTTCTTCACGAAGTGGATAATCTCAGCCTAATCATAGGGTAGTGGTGCATATAAGATGTGCTTCACAAAGTGGAAAGGCATTCATGATAAAATTCCTCGTGATGAAAGGGTTCCTTATAGAGTATTGCATGGGGAAGCGATATGCTTCGTGATGCATAGTGACACAGCCTTGGAACTTGGGTTTCATGCATTTGGGGGGTGTTTCCCGATGGGGAAATACATACTCAATGCAATGCCCAGCGATGCAGGGCCTCGGGGAGCCATGTGCTTCATGATGCATAGTGACCCAACCTTGGCACTTGGGTTACATGCACATCAGGGGGTGCCCTGCGAAGCGTAAGTGCTCCATGAAGACCCGAGTCCCCTTAAGGATCTCTTTCTTTCGCGAAGACCCATGGGCTTCGCGAATGGCTTCCCTCTTTGAAGAGGGGATCAATTAACACCAATAGGAAGGAAATTCGTGCAGCCGAAAATACCTTGAGAAGCTCGTGGTTCGCAGAGTAGAGGTGCTTCACGATTCGGGAGTCAGGAAGTTGAATGGTCGGATGATCCGTCCTTTGAACATGGTGTGATTCTAGTATCAATAAGGGAGAGGCACCGCGAAGCTACGCTCGCTCTGCATGAAGAGGTATTTGTTTGTTTTGTTGCGGGCTCATGAACATCAAATGTGTTTGTGGAGCAACCCGCCTTCTGGCTCTATGGCGGGTTCATGAACGTCAAAGGCTCTCGCAGAGTGTGACCGCCTCCTTGCTCAGTGGAGGCTTGTGAATGTCAGAGGAGGTTGTTTATCATTACTACCAACTTTCTCTCCTGTGGCCTCACGATTGTCAAATCTGTTCGTGGAGCGGCCTACCACCTTTCTCCGTAGCTGGTGAGCAATGATTGGGGCTCCGTGAATGGTCATCGCGATGCAAAACCATTAGGATTTCCATTTCTTAGTATTCTTCTCCCATTTTGTCACCAGCATACTCATATAATAATCATGTGGAATATCCATTACTAGTTTCATATTTAGGGAATACATAATGATAGACCGCTAAAACAATCTGTCACGGCCTCAGTCGATACATCTGAAAATAAATTGTTAAGTCCTCAGTAAAACCCATGTCAAAAAATAAATGTACACGGCCTCAACCATGTCCATATATTATTTGTATCATTAGACATAGTTTTTCATCATGTAGTTATATAATAACCACCCATCATAGGAAATATCCTATACAATATTCATTTAAAAAGGATGAATTATAAACAACATAAACATTGATATCAAAAAACTAGCAAGTAAGATTTGATTACATTAAAAAATACTTTGAATTATATCAAAATAAAACATCCATAGTCTAACTAATCCTAAAAACTTCCAAAAAATATTTTTGATTGTATCATAATTAACTAAACTCAATGAAGTAAAATATTCAATAATGGATGTTGATGAATATTATGATATATTGAAATGAGACAATTGAGAATTTCCTGGTGAAAATAATCTTGAAACATTAAAAAGTGTCCCATAACACATTTATAAATTTTAATTATAATCCCTATGGAGAAGTAAAATTAAATGAATCAAAGAATATAATGTGAAAAACAAGACTCATTATATTATATATAAAGGTTAGTAAATAGACCACACATAATAAATTATACGAGAATAATGCATACATCTCACATAAATAAAAATGAGACTACAACCCCATTTTTACATTATAAAGATTAATTATTTTGAATAATCATTTTTTTTGTTATAAAATTAGATTGTAAACATGTAATTTTTTTCAAGGAAAATCGTTTTTTTTTCCTAAATTATTTTGAACTAAATTGAAAAAATATATAATTATTTTTTATGAAACATTAAAAAAGGGAAACTTCATTGATGTAGTGGGGAAAATTGATAAGATTATTTAAAACAGAAAAACACATAATAGTTTTTTTAAAACAAAAAAATGAATAAAATAGTTATTGTCATGAAAAATGATTGACTTAATGAAAAAAATATTTTTTCATAAACTAGATAATTGATTTTACCTTAAAATGGCAAATAAATTTGGATGTTCCATTTAATCTATATTTTTTAACGATAAGAATATAAAAGTTATCCTTATAAAACATGTCTTTAACTTTTATTGATTATTAGTGGACCAGAATAGTTATATTTGTAATATATAACCACAATATCAAATAATTATATAATAATAACGAACAATTACATTGGTTTAATGAGAAGAAAAGTGTCACCTTATTGAAAAAAAGAGGTTCAGGTAGAATCCATTACCACATTATAATTAATTGAATAATATGCCTCATAAAATTATTAATAATAAAAATAAAACATTTACTAACATGAAGATTACATATTCATAAAATAATTTATCAATGTTAAGTATAAATACACCATACATAAGAAATAATGTGGAAAAATTGAATATTTCATTGAAATAAAAGGTAGACGAGAAAACACTAACCATTTGTACAAAAGTGCCCATCACATGCGCTTAATGACTTGAATACAGAAGAGATATTTGTTAATGATTTAATTAGTAAAAAATTAAAATTTTATTTCATTTAATATAATTTTATTATTTTTATTTATATATTTTTATTAGTTATGGGATTTAGTTTCATAGTTTAGAAGTGATAATTTCATTGGTTTTCATGTTTGGTTAACATTTAAACATGTAAAAAATCATGTAAAAATGGATTAGTTATCTACAGTTGAAATAATATGATATTAATTAATATTAAAAATAATAAGTTGATATAATAGTAATTTTTTTCATATATGAGTTCTCTTAATGAAACCAATCATTAATGATATCCTTTTTTTTTGGGTTCATTCTGATCATCACACAACTGTTTTATTTTAGTAATTAATATTATGTATATATACTGGTTAAAAAGAAATATATAAGTCGTAATTAATATATTATAATATTGTTAAATAATTTTTTCCATTACCATACTCATAGGTGGTATTTAAAAAATACACATTACCCACAAAGGTGTTAATTCGACACCTCACAGATGATGTTTACAATAATAAAATAAGAGGAATATGAGAAGACTATTTTTTGATGATTTTTAACAAAAATTATTATATTATAGTATATATAATATATTTGAGTTAATATTCATGTTTTTAACAAGAAAATGTAGGGATTATTAAGATAAGTAATGTGAAAAGAACTAATGAAAGTGAAAGATGATTTTAACTCTTATATTCCTCTCCCATATAACCTCCTTAGGGAAATTGGGGGTTTTCTATTATTGAGATAAAATCATATAAGACATGGTTAAGATATTGATAGTGAATAATGGTTATATATTTTAAATTCATCAAGGCTTAATAGGATTTAGGATAAGAGGATGTGAGGGCTGGTATTTATAGTGGAGGAGAGGCTGTTTTTTATTTTATTTATCAGTTTATTGTTGTAGTTCATGAAAGGGAATAAAAATGACTCCATGAGTACATAGATACATAAAAATTTAGTGGTTCATGATTATGGTGAGTACATCATCGATGAATTGTGTAAAACTATATTTATCATATAATTTATATAAATAATAAATTACTATATTTTACTATTCTCCAAAAATTCAACTATTTTAATAAAATTCAAAAATTTATTCCTTACTAGTTTAATCACATTGAATTCAAAAATGGACTGAATTTAAATAATATTATTTTATAAATTTTAATAGATTATTTTTTTATTAAAATCATCATATATTTACAAAACACATATTTTTGAATTTTAATTAATTATATATCACTTGGAAAAAATTAATTTAGGTTTCGTAAAATCATAAAATAATATAATGTTTGAAAAATAAAATAATAAATATATTTCATGAAATAAAATATTATTTCATGTGATTATATCAATTAAAAATTTATAATAGACATTTAGGTTTCAACAAAATATCAACCTTTATTTTATGTTTTTTAAGACATTTATTTACATAATCTCGGATATAAATATATTCTATTCTTATTAATAAGATACCTAAAATTTATGTATACATTCAAATGTGTTGTGACTATTCAAATCATTAATAAAAAATTAATATTAATAAAATTACAGTTTTAAAATGATCATAATTTTTCAATATTCAATGGAAAATAAATACTTTCATAAAAATACAAAAATATCCTCATAAGATAAATTTGAAATTATTCTTTTGAAAATAAATTTTCTTTTTTAAAATAGAATTTTTAATAGTGTAACATTTTTTTATAATATGTTCTTCTATAAAAGGAGGAAAACCCACTATATTGAGGAATATAACCTTTCTATGTATATTATTGGATGCATTATTTTCTTATGTCTATAAAACCTTTTTGATAAATGTCAAAAAATAGATTGTATTTAAAATATATATGAATTTAACAATTTTTTTAATCTTATCCATTCTGTTAAATTAAATTTTTTGGTAATAATGGTTGGTTAAAAATATTTATATTTAATTTTATATCATTATTTATTTATTTTGTGTTGCTTTAAAACTATGATGTTAAAGATAGTAAATTACTTCTTAAAAGTAAAACAATGTCATATTGTCATGTTACGTTCTCCCCTCCTAAAAAATTATTGTCATCCAATTTGAAATTTTACATGATAAATATAGTGTTTATACATAAAAATTTATTTTTTGGAAACCCACAACAATAATATGGTTCATAGAATATCCTGTTAAAAAGAAATAAATGGCCTAAAAATAAAATATCACCACAAAACTATGATTTTGAGTTGGAAAACATTATTAGAAATAGAAAAAATGATATTGAAGAGATATATTGCAATAATGTTCTTATGGAGAGTGATAGATAACTTATTCTATATAAAATAAATGAACTAAATAAATAAATATTATTATTAGTTAAAATTCCATAGATTTATAACAATGAATAGTAAAATGAAATGATTTTTCTTCCAAATTTTTTTTCATAGTGTTTGGGATTCTTTATATAAATATATTCAAAGGAAAAAAATTAAATATTAATATTTACATTTGATGTAATAGGAATGATATTATCATTTTTTTATTCTTCTAACAGTTTTGAAATCATCCATTAAACATAGAAATTAATGTTCAAAATCAATTTATTTCACTCCAGATTCAATTTTATGTACATTAATATCCACTATTAATTTCTTAATACTTTAAATATTTACTAAAAAAATTAATTACTATGTATCCAATAAATCAAACATTAAACTAAAAATTATTTAATGTTCAACATAATCCATTCAAACTTTAAGACTCATCCAGAATATACCTATCTAAATTCATAATCCAAAAAGGAAACTAAATATTCATGATAAGCTAACCATTATAATTTAATATCACTATATGACCACAGTATAACAATATTTTAGTCTAAAATACTGTTAAGATTTTATTCCTTAAAATATTTTTCATCTTCTGTTAATAAAATAATCACCAATAATTTTTCAACCTCTTGTTTATTTATTTTATAATAAATCACACTAAAATAATATTTTCCATAAAAAGTCATGATAATTTAGAATTCATGTAAACTAGTGGTTGGCATTTCACTATTATCACCCTCTGATGGTATGTTAAAACCTTATGTCCTTTCCATATCTAATGGGATGTCACCCTTCATGGGGTTTCCCTATTTTTATTATATATTAATATAACAGGAAAAATATATAGGAAGTGCATTCTATAAATATGGTTAATCACTAATGTTATCAATACAACACCAAAACATAAGTACTTCGTCCATTTATTTCCACATAGTCCCTTCCCTAATCTAGAGTTTTTCATATTGAAGATTTCATTGACTCATTTAATTCCCAAATTCCTCAAATTTAGGGGAATGAACTACAAATGGAATATTAAGATAAATTTTATATCCATCCATTATACTCACAATTTTTCATATAAATTCATTGATTTATTTCCTTATTTCCAACACATAAACCATTTCTCCATTCCATTGACACATATCCCTAGCTGTATCCTTCCACATTTCATTCATGTTGGAAATTGAGGATTCTTTTATCTATGGTGTCTTCCACTAGTGCTCTTATAAAACAACGTAATTCATATATTTGGTTTCTTCTAGATATATTTAATGTATTTATTTTAAATATTAATTTTGGAAAAATTTTTAGGCATGAATAATATATCTTTTATCCCATTTTATTTCTCATCACCACCACCATTTTATTCATGTTAAATCTTTACATTACCCTATTCGGTTCCATCCATTGAGGAAAATAATGGACCAAAAAATGAATAGTAATGTACATAGTTAAAAAAATATAATCATTTACATAATATAATGACACATTATTTTCAAACTAAAACACTTTTTGTTTAACCTAGGTTATTAACATTAATTATATATTTAAATCTTTAAATTTTCTTTTCTATTAAATGTGAATTATCCACAAATATCGCTTTCATGTGTCAATCTAGATGCATATTATAGCCCCTTTTCAAGTACCAGATTACACTATGATAGTCTTGATGCACCTTATTGGGTTTTATACACCTAAGTACATCATTACCAGAACCACATCTACTTCTATTATCAATAAATGATTGTATTTGATGACATAACCACATAATCTAGTCCTTACCAAAAATTCTATGATATATTTTATTCCTATCAACAATATATATCATAGGGATCAGTTCCATAATCCTTTTTTTAAATATATTTTCCGATGATTCTAATAAAAACACTATAATAAAAAATATAAAAACTCAAACCCATTTATCCTGGATTAGTGAGTTACTTTTTAAATAATTATAATAAAAAATTAAGAAACATCCGAAATGACCAAATAGTTTAGTTTAATTTTATATATAAATACACACATAAATTTTACATAACAATTTCAACGTAAAAAAACAAATAAACTCTATTTAAAATAACAATAAACTACTTTATTATCCTTGAAAGTCAATTATAATGTACATCTTCATATACTAAGGAAAATAAAACATATGAAATGGGTGAGTTCATATATACATTAATGGTATGGAATATAGTATAACATAATAAATCATAAAAAAAATATGGCATAATGAATTACCAGAACACATCCCAATAAAAGATAACTTTTATATTAAAATGGAATGAATACAATATGATTATGAAATTATATAAACAATTACATGAACATGAATCATAATAATTTATGTTATTCTAGCTGGATAATCACATGAACAATTAATTACTTGTTTAAAAATGAGGGAATTCCAAATTATAAACATAAAAAACATATTATCAATTCATCATCTTTAACAGTTTAAAACAATTGGTAATGGCCTCATCAAAATCCTTAACAGAATATAAATGGTCAAGGTCTCACCCATGCCCTTATATGTCTTCTTTCATGAGAGCTAAAAATTCATAAGGGGTCTATAGTGGTCCCACCAATCACAATTAATTTCCAATTAATTCATCATATGAAGAGGGTGAAATAGAAATAGTATAATCCTCTATATTGGAAAACAAATCATATTAAATTTTAATAAATTTACAATAAACCATTAATGGTTAAAAAAATTTGCATATTCATTATCAAACTAGTCATAAAACCTTCAAAAACATTTCGTTTTGGTATCATAAGATGTAAATATCAATTAAGAAAATGTTTCAACAAATGATATTTACACATATTATGATACATTTAAATTATCTCATAGTTAAATTCTTCATGAAAAATAGATTTAATCATTCTTATGTTTAGCATAACACATGGAAACATTTAAATAATAATCCATATGAAGGATAAACAATACATAAAACTTATAATACCTTGAGGATAATATGAATAATTATAATATATATCAAAGTTATTATAAAAACCATGTACAAGGAATATGTTGTGAATAATGAAAATATCACAATGTATTAAATGTGGGATAAGAAAATCTCTTCTTTTCTTTTTAAAGAAGTGTTATTTAGGAATAATATTTTTATCTAACATTAAATAAGATTTTAAAAACACAAATAAAAATATATAAAGGTTATGTACAATGAAATTATTTATGAGGCAAGAAATATTTCTAAATGGGGTGAAAACTTGTAATTTTATTCATGAAAAATAAAATATTTTACACTTCATTGTTGTTTAAGAGAAAATATATGTGTGTTTTTTAATCGCAAAAATAAATAATTTTTTTGAAACATAAGTAAAAAAATTCTTTTCATAAAAAATTAAGGTTTGTATAAAAATAATGGGTTTCTAAAAAATATTTCGGTTGTAACATGAAAATTGGAATAAAATAAGGAAGTCCCCTTTTATTAGGCCAACATAAAAGGATGCAATAATAAGGGAACTATATAAAAAATATATACAAATATAATAACAAAAAATGGATATTGAAAAAATAATTTTGGAACTTATATATAAAATATGGAATAATTATATAAGATTTTAGATTAATTACATTGGGGTATTGTGAGAGAAATTTTAACCTAAATAAATAATGGTGGTTCAGGAAGAATCTATTTCCTCATTGTAATAAATCGAAACATATTCCCCATAAAATTGATAAAAATACAACTAAAAATTTAATACAATTAAAATAAATAGGATCATTAAATTATATATTATAGGAAAATATAAATGCAGCGCACACAATAATTAGTGGTTAATGAGGAAAATCTCATAAAAAAATTGAGATGAGAAAACACTTACATTATGCATGAATGTGTTCTTCACATTCACATAATATACTGGATAATTAAATTATATTCTGAAATAATTTAATTTAGAAACTATTAAAAAATTTATTTTTTATTTTTGTTTTATTAGCATATTTTATGGTATTTTGATTAGTTAAGAGATTAAATTTTGAGATTCGAGAGTGATTGTTTTCTTGGTTTTTATGATTTGTTCACTAGTATACATACACAAAAGATCATGTGAAATTGGAATAGGTATCTAGAATTAAATGTATATATTATACATAAAAATACATATTATAAAATGGTTATATAAGTCATTTTTCAATATATTAGGATGATTAATTAAGGAAAGAATAAATGATTTACATTTAGATTCTTTTTACTTTTTTTCGATAACCACACAAAAGTTTTGATTTATTAATTTATATTTGAAATATATACAATTTCAAAAATATAAAATAAGTTGTAATAGATAAATTATAATATTTTTTAACAATTAAAATTATTTTATGACATTTTTGGATGGTGGTATTGAAAAATGAAAACACATCATCCATGAAGAGGGTAAATCAACTACTCAAGAATGATGTATACATATTTAGAATTAAAGAAATTGGAGATGATATTCGATGGTATATTTTCCAATTAAATAATAAAATTATGTTGTATATATTTTATTATAATGATGAATACTATTTTTATAGTGTAGGTGAGAAGAGTATACGAATATTATAGAAAGGGAATATAAAATAAATATTTTGAAATAGGATTTTACCTCTTGAATTATTTTCCCTGAGCACATTATTTAGTTCATTTTCTATTGATTTTTTTTACAAGAACCTCATTGACATGTATTAGAGTTTTGAAGAGAGGATTGGGTATTTAATTGGAAAATTTTAAATGAGTAAGAGGAGTATGTGTATATGGTTGATAGTGGTTGTATCCATAGTTTATGTGAGGTGTGTTTTAATATTAATTTATTCATTAAATTTTTTTTTTCTGCGGAATCTAAATAATGACGATTGAATGAAAAAATATATTAAACAGAGAAGGTTATTGGGATATTATAGTACAGAAATCAATTATGAATCATGTAATATTATATTTATCTTATAATGAATATATACAGTGAATTACTGTTTTTTAATATTTTAATAATTAGACTATTTTATAAAAATACCAAAAAATTAACCATTCTTATATTAGTAGAATAAAAACATGAACTAAATTTTAATAATAAATTAAATATTGTAATTTTAATTTTTAATTAAAATCCTCATAATTTTAAATTACACTTATTTTAAAATTATGTGTAATTTTATTATACAATTAAAAATCTAATTAATATATAATTTAATTATATAATAATATCAATAAAATAAAATATTCAATAATTATTCTATTTTATGGTATAAAATAATATTTTCAATAATTATATTAATTATAAAATTAAAAATATTCTTTTATGTTTTTAAAAAACATCAACAATAAACATATCCTTTAAAAATAATTATTTACTTATTCCATAACATTAATATATTTTATTTTATTTCTCAATGTACATAAATATTATTTATTCATTCATATATATGATTTCTATAAAAATCATAAACATTCTATTACAATAAAGAAATATATAATTTTATAAAAATCATAATTGTTCATTATTCCATGGGAAAACTATTTTTAGAAAATCACCATAATTTAATATTATGATAATGTAGTAATTTTAGTTTTAATGATGATGTTTATTTTTTTAAAATACAATTTAAAAAAGGATATAATTTAATTTTAAAATGTGTGTAACATTTAATTTTTTTAGAAATGCTGTTAGAAAAATATGTACATTCAATGTAAAAAGTTTGTTAATTCTTATCATATTCCTATAAAAATAGTTGTATTAATGTAAAAAAATTTATTAATTTTATAATATATTTAAACTTCATAATTAGTTTAATTCAACTCATTCCTTACAATGTGACATATAAGATATAATTGTCATTTCAAAATAATGATATTTAATTGTATATCATCTTTATTTATGTTTTTTGTTATATGAATCCAATTTTATTGATGAAATGAAATTAAAAATGAATACCATATAATCATGGGGGAGTTTTATATTATATATATAATTTACTCAAGGAATCTATGGTAAGGGAATTAATGAATCATATATTATAACCACATATTAATTCTCATTAGGAAATATAACATGTCGTCCTCAATATGTCATCGAGAAGGTTAGACATCCTCCTCATCAATGTTAATACTGGAAACTTCTTCCATAATTATGTGCAAAAAAATCAATCTACCAATAGAATATAATATTTCTAGAAAATTATATTCCAAAATATGGTTGAGATATCCTCTTTAATAATTATTGAAAGGCCAAATCCTTCATTGATTCCTCCTTTAATACCATGTCATTTATGATAAACTGAATGTGGGAAATTACCGTCAACAGATGATATTAATTTTTTTCATTATTAAATCTATGAAAGTGTGTATTGAAATGTATTAATGTAAATTTTATTCTTAAGGGATTATCAAACATTCTTGTATATAGGAATACTAGACAACAACATGAAATATATAGTTCCTCATTGCCGATTTTTTCCAATAATCTCCCATCATGGAGACTACAATGTTTGAATTGCATGAAATGAATTCTCATTTCTATAAGAGTACTAACAACTTATCTTCCACAAACAATGATATGAATCATAGTAGGATCTCCATTAAAAAAATATATTTAAGAATATCAGTAAATAATCTAATGGTTCAGATTAATATGGGGAAATACTATTAACTTATCAACGAGATTGATGCTCCAATACATTATTACATTGATTTAATGATGAACCACTAATAATATTCCATATGATATTTTATATGTTTTCTAATATATTAATATAATTAAATTTAATGTAAAAACAATAGGCCATTGGAAACCACAATAATAATATTGTCTTCTTGAAAAGTAATTATGGTGCCTCTATTACATTTACATGGATTATTTTCAATTAATGTTATATTCTAGGAGGATACTTTTACTAATGATTTACGAAATAATGTTTTATATCAAACCATATTAGTGATGATGGATATTTCATGCCTATATGACTACCCTAGATTCTAATATAACATTTTATAAATCTGGACTATATAAACAAATATTCATATCCATGAATTGTTACTTCAAAAGTAATATTAAAACTATATCTTATTAATAAATTAAAATAATAAATCTCAAGTGTTTTTGAAGACTCAATAGTGATCATTCTATAAATTACATAATCCATGTGAATAAGTTAGAAGATTTATTCTCTATAAATAATATATAATTTTTTTAAATTTTAGATTAAGTAACCTATCTCATATTCAAAAACAGGTCATTTAATTAAACATGATTAAAAAATAATTTTTTTTTCTATTTTCATATGATTCCCTACATAGGAATTTTAATATAATACATAATTTATATATTTACCTAGAAATACATATTAAATATATCAGAGTTGAATCCACCTCAATCATTACAATTATTCTAGTTATGTATTGTTATGTTCTATTACATTGTCTTATTATTATACTCATTAATTTGCTTTCTTGTTTCATTATTAGATTCTTCATTTTATTCCATAAATAGTTCAAATTTGGAGTCCACATAATGTTTTTTTCATCCATGTCTTTATCCATAATGTAATCATTGTTCTTTTTCATCCTCCAAAAAATGAGGGGAAAATTAATTGTTGAAAAATTAATAAACATCATAGTAGAAAAATGGGTCCTAGAAAAATATATTAAAACTACATTGGAATTTAATATGATTAATCCCATGTGTCATTAAAATTTATATGATCATTTCATCAGGCACTTCGTAATATATTTTATTTAAAAAATCCTTGAAAGACGTGCAAGGATGAAAATGGTCTTCCTGCCATAATCTAAGTGGTCATACCTCTTTATTTACACGTATTTAAACATATATATATATATATATAATGACAATGAAATGTTTGGGGGAATAAAATTAGTGTGAAATGAATATAATGGAATAAAGAAACTATTAGTGGAATATAACTAAAATATATCTTTAAGGTGGGCTTCCACATCGGATCATCGATTTCATCACCGATGTATCAACAATTCATCATTCACAAAGAGGAAACTCAAAAATGTCAGTCCTTCCCACTCTTGTAGTGTTAAATATTTTATTCAATATTCACTATAAAAAAATTCATCCCCCATTCCATGTTTTATCATTTGATCCTCAAAGATCATCATCAAATAACTCGCAAAATATAGGGTCCCCATAAAAGCTATTTGTCCACATAAAACAATTGAACCAATTTAATATAACGCCATTAAGGATATTATGTAAAATGAATTAAACTATATGAAATTTAACAATATTTCTCTCCTCAAATTTTCATATAGGATATTTATGAAATATTCATTAAATAGAATTAATCCATATAATTATAAAATAATAGAATAGAATAAAATTATATTATAATAAAATAAGGTCATATATTCCAAACACTGTAAGTCAATATATAGAGATATATATATATAATTTATTAAAACAAACATTAAATAGAATGAAATATCACTCCCAATTTGAATAAATAGCCGATGATATATTAACACTCTATAGAGACGGGATTACACTGACAGTGATAAATGAATATCATAGAATTGAAAAAAAATCCCAGTATCTTTATATGTGTAATACCTTATAAAGAGTGATTTCTATTCTACATATACACACTATTTTTTTAAATCAACTTGATATTGAAACTAAATTGTCCACTTAGAGTAATTCCTTCTTTAATGTCACACCACATGTACTGTTAGAGGAGAATATGTAATGTTGGTACACAATTTTTTTTCAAACACATGTGTCTATCAAGAACAATATAGATTTATCCTAATTAATATTCTTTACTTATCTATACTATAGTGGATTTATTTTTGTGATTGGGGTCACAATATTCAATATTTGGGTAAATGAAAACAATGTTACACAGATCTAAGAGGGTTTTATATACAAGGAATTTTATTATGTTACCTCGATATCTCCGATGTTATTAAAAATAATACCATATAAGAATAAAAATAGGTGATTAATTTTTTCTAAGGAAGGTCTAGAATGACATTGTAATAATCTTTAGTTAATCCTACATTTTATATTTCTAATTGATTCATTCAAACAATAAAACCTATTATAATAAGATTTTAGATTCTAAAACAGATGCTCATTTTCCATATGGCTGTAATTTTAATCACATTGTGTCCAATATTATTTTAAATATTATAATTTCTTCTCCCAATATATGATAATATCAAAAAATTAAATGAAATAAACATTTAAATCACCATGTGCACACATGTTTCATTTTTACAACACTAGAGTGTATAAAAAATTCACTTATTGATAAGTAAAAACATAATAATTATTTATATCAAAACAATAACCAAATATTCATAAATTTCAATAGATATATACTATATATAACTATTATTTTTATATTTGTTAAGGTTTTATGAAAAATAATTTCAATAGTGACAAATAATTTTGAAACAATAATTATAATTCATTTACAAATAAATTTATTGTTATTATAAATTATAAATAATTTGAAATATTTCTAGATACAATATCAATTATTGGGATACTTACACTTAATAGATTAATATATTTTTTAAATATCATAAAATATCACTCTATTATACTTATAGGATTCTTTTTTGGATTTATAAATTACAAACATGTCAAAAAAGCATTATGACACATTAATGGTAACACTTCAAAATTTACATACCCTGAGAATTATCATTATAAATAAACAATATTTCACTGCCAAATTAATCAATGTTAATAATACTATATAAAAATATCCTATTAATACGATGTTCATTTTGTACCTATATTGCACTAAAAATGTCCATTTTGTAACTACAATTCTATTAATACCAATGTGAATTTCATTCTTTGGTCATTTTGTGTGCGGTTCATAAGTGACTATTCAATGTAGATATATAAGGGTCAACACTTTTTGAACTAGGAATTAATAAATAACTAGTCCTCTCAATGTAATCACCCACACTCAATCGCAATCCACATATGTTCACATCCCACACTTCCTATTTAATAATGGAGTACCATATTTAAATTCATTCGATTTAGGTTCTAAACATCTATCTCTACTTTTATAACTATTTATTATTCTTATATATTAATCATATTAATTTTTTGGGAGAAAAAATTCATGGAAATATAATTCCAGAAATGTATGAAATTTATTATAAAAATAGATAACATAATAACCGAGGGATTTACAATAAAAGAAACTTCATTCCATGAAACAAATGTGACAACACATACTATGGACATGAATTTGAATGTATAATGGTTATTGATCATGAATAATGTAATATTGTCTATTTAAAATATAATTGGGTTTCATATGATGGTATTCATGGTATAAATACTCGTTAAATGATCGATAGAAGAATGGAAAATCTGATCTGATGATGTAATGTAAAATCGGTAAATTCAAAATTTTCCTGCATTACATGTAGACCAATCAACATATATTATTTTTTTACAATGGTAATAGTTAAACAGTTATAAATTTCAAAAATACACTCTAGAAACTCTAGAAAATTGATAATTAAATAATATGGTGAAATGTTATAGAAACAAAATGGGATAATATGATAATATTTTAACAGAAAAATTTCACATGAGTTTCAAAATATTTCAAAAATCATTCAATTTTTAATTTATAAATACTGTAAAATTATCATTTTAATAATAATATATGTTTTTTTATTTCTAAAAAATAATTTATCTAAAAATTTATATATAATACGAGTTTTGAAAATTAATATAGTGCACCTCAAGACATCCTATAAACAATTTAATAATTTATTTTAAGGTTGTTTCATCACATTTAAGTGGATCTATGTGTAAATTTTTTCTAAAATAAGAGTTAATTTCTCATCTAGTCATATAGGTTAAGAATTGTGGGAATAAAAATCTATGTGATAACCTACTTGATATTTACATTAGTAATGGTATTGAAAAAAGCTGTTAAATTCTCTTATATTATACTACATATTTGTAGAATCCATTTTTAGTGTTCAAAAAGATATATGGTGACCAAATATTGATACTAAGAATCCATATCTCCCTTGATTCAATTTAGGAACAATCTAGACACCTATTTTTGAATAAGGTGTCCTCTAAATCCCCTATAATTAAAAGACGACAATGTAACTATTTAATTGATCTCTAAGGGTGACCTCAACAAAACATCAACTATAATAAAACATAAAAAATATTTGAATTGTTTAAAAAAGTGTTAAACACATTTTTTTGTTTTTAACACCACAAAAAAAACAATAAATTGAGTTGATCATGTCAAATTGATCAAACTAGCATAATTTTAAAGTTATCATTATATGTTGAACAATTTTTACATTGTTCATCTCCCAATGATCTATAAAATCATTCATCATTCATTACTTATATTTACTCCATGGTATTACTAATAGAAAAATGGATTATAGGGGTAATATTCAATGTTTTCAAATGGGACATACAGAAATAATGAATTGTGATAGTTTAAGAGAATTGGTAGAGATACGTTTGTTTGATTACCAAAATTTCCTATAACATCCCATGAAAATGTTTCTAATGATACACATTCTCGATGAGGAAACCCAAATTCATTGATCAATCAGCCGAACCTGTTGCTGAAAACAGAGGCCTAACACATTGGGTAAAAATCACCTAACCATATTCACTATCTTAGGTAATGAGTGACCAAAATTCCATTAGAAACTCGTTAAACATGAGTTTTGAATAAAAATAAGACTCCAAAACTGGAGTAGTTAAACCCATACACAATTTGGTTCTTGAGTCATTTTCCTAATCCTCATTGATGTAATTACAAGAAACAATATTTTCCAACCCTTATGTCTATCTAATATATCAATGTTCTCAACAATTGTTGGAATATAATTAAATTAAATTTTACAAGTTTTTTTAGAGAGGGAATCAAAAACTAATAAACCTTAAACCCTCATATATTTTGGTAAATAATGTCTATATAAATACTTGTTGTAGAATTTTACATCAGACAGATGTCATGGAGTTTGAAAAAAATCCCCATATTGAACAATTATCATTGTGGTGTAAACTCTCCATGGGGATATGACTATGGTTGGTGTGGAAATATAATACCAGATCAAATTTAACAAAAACTAATAAACTATCAAAGAGGTAACCCCTAAAATAGTATAATTAACCATCTATTTATTAACTACGGTCCACTTTATGTTATTGGGTAATCTAACCCAAATTAAATCAAATATTTGTATACTGAATAATCCACAGATTATAAATCTATCAATCTATAATACTTGACTGGAATATATTTTATAGTTTAAAATAGGTAGTTCCAATGTTGGATCCAGTCAATATTGATAATCATATTTTAAATGGAACAATCCTTGAATCATAAAAATATATTGGATTGCTACATATTATTGATATATATTTATTAATGTGATTAATGTGGATATAATGTACTATATTTGTCTGAGTGGCTCATTAAGATTTGTAATTTTTTTTCTATTTCCAAATATTTATTAACAATTATGATTTTTAATCATATGTATGAATCGAGACATGAGATTAATATGAAAATTGTTGGTTTGTATAAGGTCATGGATAACATTTTATATTAATTTAGATATTTTAATGTTCATTGGAAATATTTATATAAACGGGTATCATTTTATCTAATACATCATTAAGTTATTGGTTTTCCATTTTATATTACGCAATATGTTTTCAAAATGAATTATACGCGATGAATAAATGTGATTTGATGAATATTATAATGGTAGGATTTTATTAATTTTTTATATTGATGGACTCTTATATGATATTATTTTGATTTTGATGTTGGTTGTAGAGGAATTAAAATGATATGAGACATGGTATGTGCATGTTTGTTCCACCTTATGCAACTTCTAGACGTACCATTTCAATCATATATGAGTAGTGAATTATCATTATGATGTTCTGACCTTGTAAATATTATGTGAGTGACTTAATTACTAAATTATTCATTCATGAATGTTATTGGGGTTTTATTATTTTGTAACCTAATGAAAATTTAATTATACATCAGTGGAAGACATTCCATGAAAATTCCATGAGTGTGTTGGTCCATTTAATTTATCTATTTTATGTACATGAGTCCTCTTGTTCCTCTACAATGAGAATTATTGTATTTGTTTAATAATATATAGATTCTTTCACATTTATTGAATCACACAATTATATCTCTTAATATACTATAGTCATAGAATGTAGATAGAAATCAAAATTTATTTTTATAAAAATCCCTATTATCAATTAAATCACACTCATTTATTCCCATCACTATTTTATCCACTATACCATGAAAAAGAACAACATAATAATATATAGAATGTAAGTTGAATACAATTTATTTATCCACCAAATTATATCATTGTATTATTTGTAAAAATCTATTTTTTAAAAATATATATTTTATACCATTATTTTTAGGGATTTAAAATTTCATTCATTATAATTAATGCATTTTAAAAATTTCATAATTGACCATTCCTATAGAAAATTAATATAATAGTTCAATGAGATCGATTTTTTGGGTTATCAATAAGTCAAAAAATGGCCGACATGATTTGGAGTCTAGCTAGATGATATTATCACTATTAAAGATGTATCAATATTGGTTTTCCTATAATTCCGATGTGGGTCTAATTTGGGCTAGGTTTGTAAAAACAAGAACTTGGAGCAATCATATTTACATTTTATGAATCATATATCAATAGGGATCCAGGGATGTGAAATCATATAAAATAACATAAAAACATGAATAAAAATACACCATAAGGGTCATAGGGGTGATTAATAGTTATCATTGTTTTATTACAAAATATTTAATATAATTTAATTTCTACTACAAAAAAATCGAAATATTAATTAAATCTAATCACATACAATATACTATAGAATATTATCATACAATATAAGAAAAATATACATGCATAATCATTGTGATAATATATATTAATTGAAGAAAAAATAATTAATCATATTTTTTAATTTTTATCTAATTAGATGTCAAACTCAATTTTTTAAAAAATATAAAATATATATGGTTTTCCATCAATTAGAATTATATTCATATTTTAATGGCATGATTTCATTGGATAATGTTACAAAAATATTGTAATGTTTATATCATGGGAAAATATCTCTTGACATGGGAATGTTGTGTATCAAACCCAATAGACCTCTAGGAATTGATTAGGTAGATCATAACCATGATACTAGGTGTATCACATTATTTTTTAGCCATAATTAAAATATAATACACGTTGTGTCATTTATGATTGATGATTTGGTCGACTGTGATTTTGTGTGTTTTCACCAATCCATGGTAGCTAGTTTTAGATTGTTCAACATTTTTCATCATTTAATCTACCTCCTCTAGTGTATGTTTGCGTCACTAGATTTAATATATTATATTTCTATTATTTTTAGTCAATCAATTGAAAATAATAATAATTATATTCATATTAAAATGGTTTTGGAATCAAATAATATTAGTAATCCTAAATATATCATTACAAATGTAATACTGTGGGAGTTTGACATGAACAAAAAAATCAACATCACAAGTTTCATGATTTATGTATTTAAGAAATAAAATTACAACCATATCCTATGAATATGACTATAAATGTTTCATAATAATTTATATTAATTAAAAAGAAATGCCTCATGAATTATAATCTCTTAGTAGATATAAAATATCAGTATGATTAAATATATATATATATATATGAAAGATGTTCCTTATGTAATATTAGCATGTAATTCTATATTTACTAATTGTATTGATTTAGTATAAGCTATCACTGTAATATAATATCATTCCAACATCTCTTTTTAGTCACACATGAATCTCTCATCTTATTTCCGATTGATGGTGAGTGAAATGGGAATGATCAAACTGTTTTTATCATGCTCATTTGGGAGTTGTTGTGTGTAAATTAATTTGAAACATTTTTAATATATCTATATCTTTATGGTTTGGTTTTCATTAATCTAATATATATTTATTCCATTCATTGATATAGAATAATAATAACTATATTATTAAACTAATAATTAAATATATAATTTAATAAATAATTACTATATTATAAGTGATAACAAAACAAATATATAATTTATTATATTTTTTTGTTTATGTAAATTCTTAAATAAATAATTATATCACTGACATAGAATATAAATCCTAATTTTGAATTAATTTAATAAAATAAATAACCTGAAATATTTATTCCATTAACATAGTTCAAAAAATAAAACTAAATATTTTTTGAGATCATGTCATAATATGACCTCCCATAGAGGGGATACACCACATGGACTCATGTGTTATACTTAAATACTAGATTTTGAAAACTAGCATGATGGTTCACAGAACATTCCATGTGATGTGATTTAATCATAAATGGAACATCACATTTAAAAATTTCATTTTAAAAAATAATAAACAATGTTAGATAGACACATTATCTATTTTAGATAAAAATATTCATCCCATGATACGAAAAAATACCATGAACACAAAAAAACTAAAAAGTATATAATACAATTTTAAATATACATACTTCATCAGAAATAAGACATAATATATATATATATATATATTGCTTACTGTTGACCAAATAATAGTTTACAATGTAATCCCTACCTCAAACAAATCCAACTACATAGAAATTTTATATAATATTCAACCCAATCCAATTCATATCATCCCAATGTAACACAATGTCACACACACACACATATATATATAATCCGATGGGTCCTACATTTCCATATCCTTGTATATAACACATAAAACCTCCCAAGGACCAACATGTTATCTTATATAATGTCAAATATCAACCCCCCAAATATTGACTATATATGGGTATAAAAATTGAAATTTTATATCAAAAAATAGTTGGTTTAATCTTGTCATTCATAATTTCAATACTATCATAGTAATTTATTTGGTGGTCATGAAATTCCTATTTAGAATTTCAATTTAATTTCAATTGATATGTAAAATATATGAATTTATAAACTAATACCACAAATTATTGAAAATGAAAAACACATTAAGATCACCTATATTAATCTATTGAATACACATTATATTATATGTTATTTAGAAAAATAATTATTTCCTAATCGATAAATTGTCCAATTAAAATAAAATTCTTATATTTAGACATGGTACCCTTAACTCACTATGGAAACACATCATCCTATCAGGAATATGGAATCATTTGAAACTAAACTAGACTATTGTGACATATTTTTTTCTAAATATTCTTAAATGATTATACAAGTTATTTCCTGAAAATATCTAACATGAAAATAAGGAATATTTAAATAAATAACACTTAATGGAAAAATTGTAAATATCATCTTATGAACAAGTAAAACATCATCGTTCATGGGAAAAATATAATTATAAAACATGAAAAATAGTAGTTTTATATTTTTTTTAGAATAAATTAATGTTTAAATTATTTATACATATTAAATATATAATTTGTCATAAAAATTAATCTAATTAATCAATTATAAACAAAAAATTTATATAGTAGATACAATATTTCGAAAGTGTTTTCCTTGATAAATTCATCATTAATTCATTCCATAAAAATGAAGATACATTCTATGATGAATAAAAATTAATTCTATTAATCACTATCAATTTAAAATATATACATATTAAAAAAATATGAGTGAATGAGGATATATTAAAAATAAAGAGATAAAATCCACAAAAATTACAGTATTTTAGAAACAACCAGAGTAGATGGATATAAGAATTTTTTTTATATGTAAAATACTTGTAATTATGACTAAAAAGTGACCAATAAAGAATCACAATAAAATAAAATGGTAATATTTAATAAATAAAAACAATTTTTAAAAAAAATTAGAACTATACCAAAATAAAAACTTGAAAATGAAATGAATTATTAATTCAATGAATGAGAAAAAATGGAGATATTTTTGGGTCAAATCAGATGTCTTATTTTAATAACAAATCTAAAAGATCTATATTGTGGAATTTATAATGTCACATATCATTATGTTATGACTCTTATCTAAATTTGAGAAATTGAAACATTTTATAATATGATAGGGAGTTATTAATAGTTAATTTAATGGTTAATGATGAATTGAATATGTAATTATTGGTCACCATAGTAGATTTTATCAAAAGGGGTGAATGTGTACTCTGTGTTGGAGTATCAGGGACCCATTGGGGAAGTAAGAGATACAAGTTACCTATTCCATTTAAGTAGTGGATGATGTACAAGGACAATGTATCTAGTGAGACACAAGGTGGTTAATGTGATATAATCTTGTATGTCATGTTCTGTATAACTATTTTTCTAATAATTATAATTTTAGGATTTTCAATTAAAAAATAAAAACTAGAAAATCATAAAATTTTAATTTTATAAAAAACATTTCTATAGAAAGCAACATAATATATTAGAGCACTTATACCTCCTAGTGTCCCACATGCTACATGGTCCTAGAACATAAGCAGTAGTAAAATTGCAATGGGAACATGTTTCTATTCATTCCCCAATGGGTACATGTTACATCGACTTTAAGTAAAAAATTTTCTTTTGTTGGGATAATCTAGGTGGGTAACCAATAATAACAATTTAAATTAAATATTATTTGTTAAAAACATATTTTAATACTTTAAAATCATATTATAGAATGTTCTGATTAATCAAAATTATATAAGAGTCCTACCTTAATGATAGGGGATATTATAAATTTCACACTATAGGGTTGATATTACTTTAGAGATTTCATTTATAATCACTAATGATTATCACAGTCTCTTCGGACCATATATTTTATTCTCATTCCAAGATTCCGTCTAGGACCCATCAATGATACTATAAATCATGCACCAATAGTGCAACAATTCCCCAAAAATTCCACCCTATTTAAAAAACAATCTATAACAATTTCTCTGCAAGTATTAATCACTCTATAAATAAACATCAATAAACCTAGTAAATTGTGGTGGTTTATATACTGATCATAATTGATTGTATATTATAAATAATCAACATGTCATGACCTGCCTTCACCAAAAGGAGGGAAGGGTCAGCAGATTGCCAGGCCCTTCCTTATTCAAGATGAAGGAGAGATAATGACCCTCGAAACCCACCTACAATAGGTCCCGGAGTGGCAACCAGCGCCAAGGGTATAGCATCACTCACTAAATGGAATGCATTAACCATTTTATTTTAATAGGATCGGGAGATAAGATAGTAAATCTCACAACACAAAAACTAGAAGTGAAAGAAAAATCAAAACAACCATTCCCATATGCATGTTCCAAAATTAAATACCAAAAAGTACAAGTGACTACAAAGGTAAAGTACCAATGAATGGAAAAGATCAAATGAAACTGCCCCAACGATCTGAGATAGTATGGTCTTGCATGACCCTCGATGTCCTCCTGGAATCCTGAAAGCAGTTTTATATACGTTGGGTGAGAATACAAGTATACTCAGCAGGGATAAATGAAAGACTCTTGTGAACAAGTGGGGAGACATGAAAATGTCCTGTAAAAAATAGACACCCAACACTATCGAGGAGTTCACCCATCCCGCTAACCGACCACACTCACCAAATAACGCAGGAAAAAATAATATATAATAAAGGACAACGATGTTTGGGTACCCCGCACCACTTTCCCACTAGTTATATAAGACATCCTATGCATCAAACCAATCCTACCATTCTAACCATAGTCCCACTGCCACACCCCGCCCGCACACAACTATGTCATATACCCACGTAGTCCGACTACCCAACCTTGCCCGAAAACACCTGGGCCAAAACTATCACATGTAACCACCCTTGCAAACACCTAGGCCAGAAAAACCACCGCCATGCCCGAAGACACATGGGCTATAAGATCCACTTCCACGCCTGGAGACGCATTGGCCTCATCCCGAAGATACTTGGGAACCCACCTGCCCACACAAAACTAGGCCAACCACCACAATACCTCACCCGAAGGTTCGTTGGATAATATTGGACTTTAGACCATCACATCCTGCCTGATGATACTTGGGATATCTAGGAAAGGGAGCAGAAATGAGCTAATAACCAGCCACTGACAAAAGTGTCGGTAAAAACACCCTCCCCCATGAAATTGGGGTGTTCGGCACTAAGTGCTCAACTTGGGTGGGGCGCGAATAAGAAACAGAAAACTACAAGTATATGTATAGGTAACAAGCACTCACCAATGTTTAGGTTTTTCTTTAGCCGGCCTGAAGAACACAAACAACAAGCATGTCCGAGTCAAAACTCATATGAAACGAAAACCCATTTGTCCCATCCTTGTTTTCATCTTCAGTAATGTTGTTTAAAAAAGGTTCTGCACCTACTTGGGAATCTAGTATGCAAAAGTACAAGTCAAGGAATGAAAACAGTCAAGCATCAAATAAACATTCACAGACGGTTCTCTTGTAAAGTCACAACAAGAAAGGGATAAGTGAGATCCCTTTAAGTACTGGAACCAAAGGAAAAACCCCAAGGTATAGCCCCATGTTTCCAAAACCCAGGAGCCAACGGTTTTTCAACAACAGTGGATCCCTCCCCAATTTTTGATATAATCACGATAACCACCTGACCTTAAAATTAACAACCATTTAATTCATATCAACAGGGGATCCCATCCCCAACCACATCACCCAGCATACAGACCATGAAGGAAAAAAAACAACCATACCACCACAACCAATACAAAGCAGGTCCATGCTGGTATTTTCAGATTTATAAGATTTAACACACTCAATGATTTCAATTTCCATGCCTTAACTGTGGTTATCACAGAATGGATTGATCTTGGTTCTTTCAATTTATTTAGTCGGATATACATGATTAACCAAATTTCTTTTGACAGCATGAGTTCAAAACTACAAAAAGCCATTTAAAACATCACTAGGGGTTCATTAGTGCACAGATAAATACCACCAACGGCCATGATTTTCAGTTGGCATATGCCCACACAATTCAGAAAGAAGATCATACAACAAAGAAGCATCATATATCACAACCCCCCTTAATTCCATAGAGTTCATTCATTATCTTCATTAAGTATTGGTTAATCCATTTCTATATAATCAAAAGCCTGACCACCCCACATGATACACAAAAGGGAGAGATGAAAGTGAAATTACCTCCTTATTGATCAACGATCGACGCTAAGCAAGGGTGTGAAATTCCACGGGTAGCGATGCGGCTCGTCTGAACGAAGGGTACTCCTAGCACTGGGTGATCGAGAAGAGAATCCTAAGGGGGTACCCTTTTAGTTTATAAGGGTCGAGGACAATTGAGATAAGAATGACGAAACCATGTAAGGACCAGGGTCATGGGTTGACCACATGGACCGACACATCATTAAAGGGTCGTGCATTTTAAACTAAGGAAAACACAAGGTTAGTTCATTAAATATTTAATTAAACTACATTTATTGGAATTAATGGGCTTTAAAACAAGCCTAAAAGGGATCAAAATAGGGTTTAAAACCCAATTTTCAAAAAAGGGAGCCGCTACTGGAAAACCCCCGACAAGGCTGGATGACACCGATCGGTCGCGTCGATCGGCCTCACCAACTGGTCGAACCGAGTAGTCTCACCGATCGGTCACACTGATCGACCTCGTCGAGAAGTCGTGCGGATCGGCCTTACCGATCATCCCCCAGTCAGTCTCACCAATTGGACGTGTCGTTCGGTCTCACCGGTCGGTCACGTAGATCGACCTCACGCCGAGACGCTACCCCTTTAGAATCCTGATTTTTGAAAATGGAAAGGACCCTATGAATCTGATTCATCACATCAAATACCTCTCAAACTATTCTCGCCCTCAAGAATTTAAACAACCTAGAAGGAAAGAGCGGGTCCGAACAACCACCTCGAAAGATACCTCTCAAGAGTAAACCTCATTGTCAAATAATAACACCTCCCTATCAAGAACCAAGAAGGATTCCATGTCAAACTACCTAGCCATGTGGGATGGGGAGTCTCCTCCCCCATATCATGATATTATCCTCTTTGGGTATCACTTAATCGCCCGCACGAGTTTAATCACATCCACCTTAATGTGTCTTTATTAGGGGTCGAGTCCTCCACTCCCCATAGCCAGGAATTTTTGCACACATTCAGAGGAAAGAAAACCATGTATTTCATAGACAAAGGTAAAAATATCCACCACAACATGTATAAACAAAAAAAAAACCAAAACTCAAAACAACTCTGGGTACTGGGCTCACATTTGTGCTTCTCTTACCCACGTACTCTCCTCAAGCCCACCATGTCTCCGTAACACACGATCCAAGGGAATGGTTCACCCACGAAGCATCATCTCCTCACGATCCTCTATCATCACTAGGCTTTCCACAAAGGTCATGTCATTCTCGATGTCTAGGTATCCCCATTCAAGGATGTGTGAATATTCGTGTGGATAACGACGGAGCTCGGACACATGGAATACATAATGTATCCTCAGTAGCGGCGGTGGTAACGCTAGCTGATAAGACACTTCACCGACCCACCGTAACACTTTGAAGGGTCCGATGAACCTGGGGGAAAGCTTACTCCCCTTATTGAACCTATGTTGTCCATGCTGAGGGTAGAACTTCAAGAACACGTGGTCTCCAACCTCAAACTCCAAGGGCCTCCTCCTGGTGTCAGCATACAGCTTCTATCGATCCTGGTCCGCCTTCATCCTTTCCCGTATAAGAAGATCCATCTCTGTCATGTTCTGCACCACCTCGGGGCCAAGGATTCCTGCCTCTCCGACTTCGGTCCAACACACCGGTGAGCGGCATGGCCTGCCGTACAAGGCATCAATTGGGGACATACCAATGGTAGAGTGATAGCTATTATTTTAGGTGAACTCTACCAGAGGAAAGTCTCGCACCCATGATCCTCATGAGTCCAGAACACATGCCCACAGCATGTCCTCCAAGGTCCGGATGGTGCGCTATCTGTGTCCATCTATCTGGGGATGGAAAGCTGTGCTAAGATGTAGTTGTGTGCTAGAGGCATGCTTCAATCCTCTCTAGACTCGTGAGGTAAACCGTGCTTCCCTATCCAAGACTACGGACCTCGGAACACCATGCAACTGCACCACCTCATCAACGTACCTTCGTTCCAAATCATCCACTGCACTTGAATCATTAATCTCCAGAAAGTGAGCCAGTTTCGTCAACAGGTCCACTACTACCCAGATGTCATCGTATCCCCCTTGAACCTTGGGTAGTCCTGTGAAGAAATCCATCGATTTGTCCTCCCACTTCCACTCGGGGAAATTTAGAGACTCCAGTAGGCCTCCTGGAACTCGGTGTTCAACCTTAACCTACAGACACACTAGGCAATTGGCCACAAACTCTGCCACTGCTCACTTTACTCCGGGCCACCAAAACTATCCTTTCAGACCCTGGTACATCTTATAAACTTCTGGGTGTACCGCTAGGGGTGAGTTTTGGAACTCACTGAGAACCTTGCTACGCATCGCCGCTGGGACCAACGGATTTCCTTATAAAATCATCCGGTTTTGACAATCATCTGTCTATCCTTCCAGAGCATTGATTTGGTCAACTCGGTCATGAATCACTTCGCACTTTGGGTCTCCCCACTGAGACTCCTCCACTTGCTGAAATAGAGATGACTATACTTCCATCTGATATAGGCAACCTCTACTACCATCCATCCTCACATCTAGGTGTAAGGCAACCAACTCCTCCATCGCCTTCTAGGCGTCTGCCGACTCTCGGACAGAATCCTTCTGCGTCCTCCTGCTCAAGGAATAAGCCACTACATTTCCCAGTCCCTCAGTATAAGAGATCTCGATGTCATAATCCTGGAGGAACTCAACCCATATTCGTTTTTGAATGTTTAGGTCCTGCTGGGAGAAGATATACTTCAAACTTTTGTGATCTGTGAAGACCATGAAGCGTTCTCTGATGAGGTAATTCCACCATAACTTTAGTGCAAAAATGACCGCTACAAGCTTTAGGTCGTGGGTGGCATAGTTATGTTTGTGAGGATGCAACTGCCTAGACCCATAAGAGATCACCCATTGTCACTGCATCAAAACACATCCCATGCCTTGTCTTGAAGCATCAAAGAACCCCTCATACTCTTCCCCTTATTCTGGTAGCCTCAGGACTGGGGCACTAACCAACATCTCCTTCAAATAGCTGAAGGCTGCCTCGAACAGCTCACTCCACACGAAAACCTGATCTTTCTTGGTCAAGGCCATCAAAGGGGCTACAACCTGGAAGATGTTGGGTAAGAACCTCCGATAGTAACCCGCTAGCCCAAGGAAACTATGGACCTCTTCCACATTCTTGGATGCGGCCCACAAAACTACTACCTCAACCTTTAATGGGTCCACCGCTACCCCCCGCATGGACACCACATGCCTGAGTAAGTGAAATTCTTGTGTAATAATGTTGACACTATAAAAGAAATTATAATAACAACCCCAATAGTTTCCACATCCCATGAACCAATACCATAATGTTTCGTTAAAAAAAATTACTGTTAGTCTATTAGAACAAATTACTGATCACACAAAAGTGTGTATTTGAAGAATATATGAAATACATAAACTAACTATTAGATATTGTGAGTTATCCCTATTAATTGGTTGGGTTTAAAAACATCCTAAATAAAAGAAATATTTTCAAATAAAATATTCCATGAGGTTTATTGAGATATTTATGAGTCCTAGATGTGTAGGGGTAGTTAATTTGTGTTATTGTTTAAATAATTATCTCATTATAGGAATTTAAATGTGTTACTTTTGAGTTAACCTTATTAGTGACATTTTCATGATTTTAAATTTATTAAACTTAGAGTTATAGGTCTCTGGAAAATAATATTCTATCATGTTTTGTTCTGTATGATTACCATAAAATTAAAATAATTTTTCTTAAAAATCTCATGGTGTAATTAATTCATGTTATATACAAATGGTTCCACAATTTATTTTTTGAACTAATTCTCATGGATGCGGGGGATGATCAACATTATTCAGTGGTGATAGAATGTAATTATGATGATTTTAAATGAGGTGATATGGAAATGTTCAATGACATAGCCACATAGAATTTGAACACAACAAAAATTGAATATAAAAACATCCAGACAATCAATGTGGTCATGTATTCATTTTCCACCATGTCTCTAGTTCTATTCTAGAGTGAATCCCAAAATAGGTATTTAACATGTTAGGGACGATTGTGAAAATTCCTATAGTGAAATTAGAATTAAAAAAAATAAATATAATAATATTAAAATTAGAGTGTGGTTGTATACATGGGAAACCTTATTCAAATTAAACATGGAATATACAAATTTAAAATAGGAAAATACATGTGGGAAATATTTCAGGGATAAAAATTTATTGTGATTCCACATTATAAATAATTTGTTTATCATTTTATTTTTTAGATATTATGAAATAATATATTATTATTATTCCATTATTCCATTTTATTTTTATTAGGAGATTTTTGAATTGTTCCTTTGTGAATAATAGATGTAAACAAACAATCAAAATTACAGAAGAACGTGAGTTCTTGAAATCAATGATAGTTTAACATATTAATGATCTTAAATTTTCATGTACTGGGGGTTCATGGTCACGTTCCAAACTATATCCTTTATTAGTATATTAATCAATATAGAATCATTTGTAATAAGATAACAATTATTACACAATATTGATTAATCCCTTAATAACATGAATTTTTTTGTGCTTGTATTAACCAACATGTTATTTGGATACATCATTAATCTATCTTTCATTGTCATATCAATATCATTCAGATCATGTTTTTTTAGAATTCATAAAGAAAATTGATTTGATATTTTTTACTTTTGAATCCCACTAATTTAACCATTCAAATTTACATCTATACCCACATGTCCATTTGAATATAAATAAGATCAATTTTGAAATAATTTTCATTGTATGATTCCTTTGATTTAAGTTTCTTTTTTATGTAAAAAATTATATATTTAGTGTTTATAATTAACATAAATAATAATTCACATTCTCTATTAGTAAAAAATTGATTCATATGTGTGGTTATAAAATTGTTCTCTATCATATTTCAATTTAGTTAAAAATTTATGAAAACACAATGATTAGTTTTTATCAACATAATATTGGAATAAAACATAGTCTGTTAGATAGTATAACTCTACATGTTGATTGGAGATCATGTAATTAGTATTATTATCCCATTAAATTAAGATGGTGAAATAATTCATGTAGAAAATTATTTGAATATTGAGAAAACATCAAGATATCTACAAGGTTGACATGAAGTAAATAGGGTATCAGTTAGGAACATGCCAAGATCAATTGAAATATATCTAAATATTTTATGATAATGTGGTGGTTAATTTTTCATTGATGATACTAAATATTTTTTAATTAATTCACTCCTTGAGTTATTTAAGTGAATATTATATTTTGGTAATGAATATGATGAGACTATACATTAATAAATTGTATTAGATGATTTTTTGAATAACATTCTTGGAGTAGGGAATAGTTTAGAAATGATTATAAAATTAAATTCAATATAATTATATATCATTTTTTAGATTGCAAGAATTGTGGGTAATGAAAATATAATGGGAAAAAATATTAATTTTTTAATTGTGGTATGATTGGAATGTTTATTAATATATACACTAATAAGTAATAACAGTTAAAGAAGAACGAATAATGTCAATGCACATAAAACTAAATCATTGTGGAAATTGGTCTAATTGTGGGATAAATATCAATGAAAAGGGATGAAAATTAAAATTAATAATAATAATTTTATCACATATCATAAGATTCCATCATGGATAAGTAAATTGAATGACTATAAAAGGACCTAATGGATTAAACATTAATTCATTCATGGGTAAATTAGAACATCATCAAGATCCATCCAAAGTTGAAAAATAAAGTTTTAATAGTGAATCTCAATTCTAATTATGAAAATAATAATATATCTTGATGAAATATTAGTTGATGTTTAATGTAAAATTTGGAGAACATTCCACTGGATTAAAAACTATATCTTTATTTTATGTGAATCATATAATTAAATTGCAATGTTTACCAATGAAATATTTAACATTAGTTATTATCATTGTGTAATGTGGGAAACCCTTTTAGAAAACCTGTACTTAAATTATTATAGTTTCAACAACACAAAATAAATGAATAACATTATTAAATTATCTAAGAGTGAAAATTACAAATTTTTAAATAATAAAATGTTAATAATAATTTTCTTTTAATGTGGAGTTTTAAAATATGATTAATACACCTAAAATAATGGAAATGTTAATGATAAGTAGAAATAATTAATACATGGTAAGAAGTTGAATAAATATAATATTATTAATTGTATATAAACATGAAAAACAACTTAATTAATCAATAGATCACCCAATATGATTTAATTATAATATATTATTTTCGTACAACAATGTTGATGAAAAAAAAATTAATTGTGTCCTAGTATAATTTCCAACTCCATAAATATTATATATTTCATTAATTGAGAGATATTCGTCCAATATTTCTAGGAAACAAATTCAGACAATATAAAAAAGAGAAGTTATAATTCCAAAATTAATTTATTTCATTTGATGAAACATATTGTTGGTGCTATTATCCTAGACACACCTCTTATTATTATTAGAACATAGACTTAAACCATTATATAATCTTGAATTAAATGAATAATTCATGTTGAAGATCTTATCAAGATTATAGTTTTAGAGAATTACACCCAAACTATTACATATCAACTTGAAAATTACACATAGACACATCTACTCAGTATCCATTTTACATAAAATAATAACTCTTAAAAAATGTCTAGATCAATGTTTTATTTAGCCTTACTTTTCCTTGATCCCATCCATTACCGTATTCATCTTTATATTTGGTTGAAAACATTTAAAAAACATGGGATGATTATAAAAATCTTAGTACGGGTTATAAAATAAAGAAGGAAAACAATAGTCCATTAATATATAAAAATAATTGAAAACGTACTTTTCAATCATAAAATACCTTAGTAAATCATATGATTTATGAATAACACATATAACTAATATATCATTAATTTAACATATTGAATCCATATCATACTTACACTTTATCTTTCATAGCTTCATAGTTAGTTTCATTGGAAAACACATCATTGTATATTTTATAAATATATTTGGATAAACATTATCGATTACTTCTGTCACATTACCCAATGCATTGGAGATCTATCTCGTGCTCACCCACCCTAAGCGTATCATCAAACCACCCATATACATAAAAATGCCCAATAATCATAAAATATTCATAACACATAAATCATGATTAAAGGAATGATAACATTTCCACATTAAAATCACAATATATAATTTCAATATATTGACATAATCAATGATTTATTAAACAATTTTCAAAACCGTTTAAAACATTTAATAATGAGAATTTTGAATCCAAGTGTTCCATACCAATTTAACAATTTTTTAAAAAAATTAACATTTTAAAACATTGATTTCAATAAAAATAAATACTTCAAAACATTTTTAAAACATGGAAATTAATGAGAATAATTTATAATAACAAATCTATCAAACGTTTAAAATAATATTTTAGTTAATGAGGTTTTAAACAAATGAGAGTCATTTGAATACAAATAATTGAGGAATAACATCAACAAAAGCATATAATATCATGAGAATAGAGAAAATCCTGATATAATACATCAATGGGAATAATTTACACCACATAGTACTGAATTTGTGTATAAAAACATTGAAGACTAAATGGAATGTAAATTGAGACAAAATCCCTTATATAGACCGTATCCGTAGATTAAGGATACATCATTGACATAATTATGAGTGAAAAATATAAATACACCCAATATACCTCGATATTATGTCAAAAAAGTGGTTATTCACATAAATTCATATAACAATATAATCAATAAGTAGATGTTTAACCGAAATAATAGATATTGGGTGAACAATATCCCTTACAGAATCTTGACAACAAAACAGCGTCATTTTAATATTCAGAAAATGAGTTGATGAGAGAGAAAATTTTCTATCATCATATGGAGACAAAATTTTCAGAAATAAGGATATTGAATAACATATCCTAATATAATAAAGTGTAAATTAAAAGACATAACATAAATGAAGTGTTTTAAAAAGACAAGGGTGAATGATTCCCGCACTGATTTGGTATCTTGCGAACCATACAACCCATGAAAGAAGGATAATAAGGTGAAGAAGTAAATACCCATAAATTAATGTATATTTTACAAATAATACAATCATAGGATGTTAAAACACCACACAAGAAAAGTAGTGACAATCGTAGCATAAATATCACAGGAATATAAAGTATGATGAAAACACCTTACAACCTTGTAATCAATCAAGTCGTATGAACAAAAGTCAATAACTACCAAATTAATCATATAATACCATGAATATAAATATAATAATTATAATATATATCAAATCAATATACGAAATACACCACATTTCATCAAAAAGTAGTGACCAATGGAAATCTCATGGAATATAAAGTGAGATAAGAAACCACTTACCTTCTGTCCGACATGAATCGATCTATCATTAATCACCAAAGTAATAAAATAAATTTAATTTCTACATGAATAAAATCCATTGTAAAGTTTATAATTACTTTTATATCAATTATTAACTTCCTATAATGATTATTTAACTATTTGAGTTAATATCAGACATTTTGTCGATGTTCAGATTATGAGTTAAAAATGAACATGTTATAATTATAAATTTCCAATGTCGTCAAAATTCCATTATAAAAATATTATATTCATTATTTAGATATCATGTATATAATATATATCATGTATATATATGTATTTATAATAGTACATAAAAGTAGGATGTAATAAATGAAATGCGCTATTCATGGAGACAGTCAGTCGTACATACGCATGAATTCTACATTCATTTCAATTACATATTTAATGGAATTAAAACATAATGATAAATTCATATATTATAATTAAATTATTATATCATATATAATTTCCTTAACTATTTCCTAAGTATAGAAACAATTTAATTATAATTATTATAAAATTTAAATACAGTTCCATTTCAATGGCCACCATTAGATGCGGTAGGATAATATTGATCAATCATTGTTTCGTGAGGCGTTAGTTTGCCGTCCACAGAAACAATATGTTCCTTACCCATTAGATGGTGGTGTCTATAAGTGGAGTTAGAATAATTCTCATAAAAACAACCTAGTATATTCAGGATACTGTTATTTTTATAAAATAAATTAATAAGTACATTTTAAGGGTTGATGATATAAAATAAAAGAAAAAACTTATAAGAAGAAGTTACCATTAAATCGAGTAACTTAGTTTTGTTCGAACCAAAAGGATTTTTTGAAGTTCCTTCGGCCTAAGTTATGGTTTCTAGGAGGAAATTAGGGATTTGGGTAGACTATTTATGTATATATTGGTTGAGCCAAGAGGCTTTATAGGTGTGAAGAATGGTTAATATATGGTGTCCTTTTATAAGGAGGGGGTGGGGCTCTTTAAGAATGTTTTAAAATATTATTTTATTAAAAACTAATCATCAGATTAAATAATTACAAAACTCATTAATGTTGATGATTAGATTACTAATATTCTAAATAAAATAATCCAATAATAATTTGATAGGTTTTGATATTTTTTATTATATTTATAAACTTATTTATTTAAATTATCCATTAATTATTTAAACACTGCATCATAATTGTGTCATAAATAATTTTCTTTATATGATGGATAAAAATAATAAAAAAATACCACGATTTAGAAATCTATTTTTCTCTTTTATATGAATATTTATAGGCAATGATATAAATTATATAAACCCATATATCAATTTTTTTAATAAATGATATATTTTTATAAAATTTTTTACTTTACTTTAAATTAATTAACATAAAGTGTCATTATCCAACCCAAGTGGCTCTATGGGGTCCCAAAATCGACCCAAAGATTAAAATTGTCAGAAATGTATCAACCAATATGATTATAATGAATTTTAGGGTAAATTTAATATTATTATATAAAAAATTTGTACCTTTATTTAGTAGATTTACCCTTTGACCTTGGTTATGAAATTTTTTTCTAAAGAAAATATTCATAATTACTAAAAATAAACGTTACTTATTTACAAAATTTTGAATTCATAATTCCAAATCTGGAATCCATGTTACCACGTTCAAAACCCATAAGTGGAAAAAAAATAATTTAAAATTAATTGTCGCTGTCCAAACAGAAATCATTTTTAATGAAAAAATAACCATCAAAAATTGACAATTATTTATGTATAATTTAAATGTGAAATTACATCTAATTAAAAACATGGTATTAAATAGTAAAAATATAATATAATTACACTTTTTAACCAATTAAAAAGATATCTTAACCGGATAAATAAACTATATTATAACCCCACATTGAATTAAAATACAATATTTTTCAATATTCATTAAAAATGAATTTTATTAGAAAAATATAAACAAATTATCCCAAAGAAAATATTGATGTCCCGGTTCAATACAATAATTTTATATTATCAAATATATAGTATAAAAGTGATCAAAACTATATTTAATTAGGTTTATCCATCAAATGGTGGTAAATTGACTTTTAATGAATATGAAAATATTTATGCTTAAAATCAAGTTCCTTCTTATTTTTAGCCTCCAAAAATTATCGGATAAATGTAAAAACATTTAAATTTTATAAATCATAATACGGTTTGTTTTTTTCGTCTATACCACTACATATACTATTTGTTAACTAAAATTTAAAAAAATAAAATAATATTGAAAAAATTTATTATAACTCAATGTTGTGTGAAATGTATGTTTGTAATGAAACATGTTGTTGTGTATTAGGTATTCCATTGAACAAAGAATACTCTATCAGGTAAAACTTATATTTAAGTAAAAATATTTAATAAATATTAAAAATTTATATTATTTATTTTCCAGGGATGTTACATCCTTCCCCCCTTCTGGGAATTGCATCCACATAATTTCAATGTTGGGCTTGGATACATTATTAAAAAACCCACATCGGAAAAAGCATCAATAAAATATCACATTAAAATAAATTATGTGAAGTACAATAGTCACTTGAGATAAAAAAATACTATTATTCCTTGAAAACATCGATATAGAAGAGAAACTAACCGTAAATGATTAATCGAGAGTGATTGAGAAATTGATCACAAAAATTTAACCACCACAAGACCATAAATTTGTAATTAGGTAATATAATGATGGTAAAAGAGATCTTATTAATTCTTTTCTTCATTATCTGTTTCATATATATTAACAATTTTATTAATAATTATACTATGATCGTAAGGAAATATACTTACATGTCATGTAGACATTCATCCTTTAGTAAATTTCTACCACAAACTCATATTTTATCCAAATGATAGTCATACAAATTTACTTCAACACATTAAAAATTCTAGAATAATCTTCTAGTTTATCAGATAATCCAAAAAAGATAAACTATATATTTCCCCTACCATTAGAAAACAACAAAAAAATGGTTCGTACAATACCAGATAATCCCAAAAAAGGATAATACTTTCTAAAAATCAATACTAATTATAATCCCCAAAAATCGAAAAACCATACCCAATGTTTGGAAAAGACCATTTCGTAAACAAAGGTCTTTATAATTATTCCAATTAACCCAAACTAAGACTGTAAACCAAAACTCAGAAGGAATTAATCACGTAGTCTTCATCAGTAAATCATAACATTTATCTCTAAATAAAATCTACAAATTTTAATGTTTCATACTGAAGTGTAATTAACAAAATCGCATATTCTCTATGATAGGTTAATCATTTCCCTGAATAACCCAAATCATCATATGTTGATAATGAAAAAATATATTATTCTAAAAACAATTCTCCCATTACTAACAAAAATAGAAGATAATTATTACTTGAATAAATTTTTCCTATATCAAACATCAGGGTTACAAAATCTATAAAAATTATTCCAATGTAATCCCATCCTCAATATATCGTTAATTATTTTATGCATTTCATCATCATAAAATCATCTATAACTATCGAATCACTTATATGAGGAATTCATACTCATTCAATGTTATTCATGATCCATTAACCATTCCTTACAAACTTATTCTGAAATACTTTTTCCAACAAACAAAATCATGAATAATATCTTAAGATTCAATATTATCAACACATTTGTTAAGAAATAATCCATGTATTTCATTGGTCAGTTTTAGTTTCATCACCCTCAATCATGAATAGAAGTAGGTATTGTTGAATATATATTTGTACAATCCTGTTGAACCCATTCGCAAAACATCTTTGTAGGAAATATGTTTGTGTAATGACCATGCACACGACATTTAAAACATTCAATTGTTCCCCCAGAAAGAACATCCTTCACATTCCTATAGTCAAATTGATCTTTGCATTTTCAATGGGATGTTCTTTCTTTATGTCCATCATTCCCACATCTATTGCATCATACAGTCCCTTTGAATAATTTTCTTAGGTGTTTCTTTCCACATCCTTGACACATCGGTTTTTTAACATTCTTATATTTATGATTATAACATGAACTTATGTAGGGATTTGTTTCTCGCATATACGATGCCTTTTAAAAAAAACTGTGGTTCAGGTGGTCAATCATGACTCCAGATAGTTGGTTGAGAATAACAAAAGTTTTGTCATTGCTACTCTTATTTCATTTAGTTTCCCATTCTGAAAACCTTCACAGTTTTCTTCAGATCCAATGTTACATTTGTTCCTACCCGATCCAACCATTTACGAAAACCAAAAAGGTTGAGGTGAGTATATCAGAAAAATATTCATATAATTTTCTATAAGAAGTTAAAATTCTATCATATACTTATTCATGTTATCTTATACTGACATTATTTATCTAAAATAAAAAATTCTATTTATAATATTCTAACCATTATTGTCATGTCACTTATTCTTAAATAACACCATATCCTCTAAATTTATCTAAATCGATCTTTGATAACAAATATAAATACCTGGTCTTAAAACATATCATAATCTTGAATTAAAAGCATAATTCACATTAAGGATAATTTCATGATTATATTTTTAGTGAATTTGTCCACATCTATTACATATAAACTTGGAAATTACACGTAGACACAACTACTCAGTATCCAAATTTTAATAAAATAAAATCTCTTAAAAAGAAACATTTTTAGTTATGTGTTTTAGACAACATGACTTTTCATTGATCCCATCCTTGACCCCACTCACAAATATGTCCTCTGGAAAAAAATTAAAAAATGTGGGATTAACATAAAATGATCCATAAGGGTTATAAAATAAGAAAGGAAAACACCAGTCCATCCATATATACAATTAAAGGAAATGATAATTTTCAATCATATGATAACTTATGAAATCATATGATTTATGAATAACAAAAAGGAATAATAAATCATAATGTTCACTTAGGGTATCCATATCATACTAAAAATTTAGTTATCACAACTATGCAGGGAGTTAAGTTGGAAAACTCATAACATTTTAATTCATAAATATCATTGGACAAACAATATCATTTACCTTGGTCATTTTATCCAATGAATTTAAGAGCTATCTCATGATCATCCGCCATATGTTTATTACGGAACTACCCATATATGTAAACAATGCTCAAAAACCATATCATATTCATTACATATAATAAAAGAATAAATAAAAATTTATCATTTCCACATTGCAATCACAATTTATTATTTCAAGACATTGAAACAAAAAATGCTTTATCAAACCATTTTCAAAACCATTTAAAACATTTAATAATGATATTTTGGAATCAATGTGTCCATACCAATTTGGAGATTTTAAATGAATTTTCATTTTAATACATTAATGTCCATATAAATGAGTCCCATGAACAGTTTTTAAAACATGGGAATTAATGAGATTGATTGAGAAGAAAAAATATTTAAAACAATTAAAATTATATTTTAGGAAATGAGTTCTTAACCAAATGAGAGGTGCTTCAATAAAAATAATAGACAAATAACATTAATAAATGACTATAATATCATGAGAATAGAATGATTCAATATATAATACATGCAAGGGATGTATATACACAATTTTTATGTGAGTGTGTTCATAAAAACAATGAATCCTAGCTGGAATGTAAATTGGGACAAAATCCATTATAAATGTGGTATCCATAAATTAAGGATAAATCAATGACATAAATATGTTTAAATTAATAAATACATCCAATATAAGTGGAAATTACATGTAAACCAATCCGAGTTTATTCACACATATTCATAGAATTACATAATCAATGAGTAAATTTTTAACCCAAATAATAAAATTGGGTGAAGAATATCCCTTTCAGAAATTCAACAGCCAAACGACATCACTTTAAAATTCCAAAAAATATCATAGGAGGGGGAAATGGTAATATCATCAAATGGAAAAAAAATTAAAGAAATAAGGATATTTAATAACATATCCTGACATAATAATGTTGAAATAAAAAGAAATACCATAAATAAAGACTTTTAAATAGAATAGGGTGAATGATTCTCTCACTGATTTGGTAAATTACAAAGCATAAACCCCATTAAAGAAGGATCATATGATTAAGATGAAAATGCCCATAAATCAACATATATTATACAAAGAATAAATTAATGGGATGTGATAGACCACACAAATAGAAATAGTGGAAAACATATCATGAATCTCCCATTGAATAAATAGTTAGATGAAAACCCCTTACCACGTTGTAATCCATCGAGTCATATTTCCAAAAGTTAATAACAACCAAATGAAACTTATAATACCATGAATATAATTAAAATAATGACAAAATATATCAAATGGACGTACACAATACACAACATGTAATAAATAAGTTGAAATAATAGGAAATCTGATGAAATTAAAATTGAAATAAGAAACACCTTTCCTCGTGTGTGACTTGACTCGATAATTCTTTAATATCCTGAATAGTAACCTAAATATAGTTTCAACTATATTAAGAAAATTTTTCTGGTTTATTATTCCTTTTATATCAATTATTAACTTTTTATAACAATTAGTTAACTATTTGTGTTCATATCCGACATTTTTTCGATGTTTGAAGCATTAGTTAAAAATGGACATGTTATAACTATAAATTTTCAATGTGGTAGAAATTCAATTATCTATAAAATGATATTCCTGTTTTATATATCATATATTATTAGATATATCCAGTATATATATATGTATTTATAATAGTATATAACATTTGGAGATATGAAATAAAATGCACCATTCATGGAGAAGGTACGTCGAATGCACGCATGAACACTACATTCATTTATATTTCATATTTAATGGAAAAAACATAATAATAAATAGGTATATTATATTTCCATTATAATATCATAAATAATTTCATTATTTATATCCTTTAAGTGTTCCACATATTTCATGAACATTTCATATCTCATTGAAGGGGTGGTATTCCGCAGATCCTCAAATTAAATTATTGTATTTACCCACTATGGAATCCGTAACGGTATTCTATAAATGAAAAATAATGAAGTATTGAAACAATATAAATTATATATTAATTATATATAAATAATTTTCCATATTTTTTTTCCACCGTTTGAGTTGGCAAGAGAATATTAAACAATCAACATTTTGTGAGGTGTTACATTGTCATCCAGAGTAATAGTTCGAATACATCTCATAAATATGAACCTATTATATTTAGTATACTCATGTTGGTATAAACGGAAGTAATAAAATGAGTTTATTGGGGTGGAGAAGAAAAAATAATGAAATGATCTTAAAGGAATATTTTACATTCAAATCGGGTAACTCCCTTTGGTTTGAACCTAAAGGGTTTCTTGAAGTGACTTATACCTAAGGTAAAGATACTAGGAGGAAAAAAGAGAAGAGATTAGATTATTTATGTAATTTTTGGAAGATCCACGGGGATTGAGAGGTGTGGGGAATGGTTTAGAATTTGTGTCCTTTTATAAGGGGGAGGAGGGACTCTTTAGAAATGATTGAAAATATTATTTTATTATAAACTTATCATCATTTTCAAAAGGTCCAAATCAGATTAATGTAAAAGATAAGATGACTCATATTCGAAATAAATTCATCCAATAATTATTTTACGGGTTTAGGATATTGTTTAAATATTTATAATCTTATTTATTTAAATCATCCATTAATGAGGTAAACACTAGATCATTATTATGGCAGAAATAATTTTATTTATTTGTTATCCAAAACTTATAAAAAAATAAATGATGTAGTAATTTAATTGATTTAAAATGAATATTTATAGTCTAAGAGATACCTTATATAACCCAATTTAAATTTTATTTATTAAAAGATATATGTTTGTTCCATTTTATCATTACATTAAACTAATTAACATAATGTATCATTTAAATTTCCATGTGGATCCATGGGGTCCCAAAATCGAAAAAAGGATGACCATGGTGGTCAATGTATCAACCAATAGGATAAGGACACATGATAGGGTAATTTAATATTATTATATTAATTATTTTTTACACTTATATACCCGATTTTCCCTTAAACTGTAGTGAATAAAAAATTCTCATAAGTAAATATTCATAATGTATAAAAATAAATGTTACCTAGTTTCGTAATTTGGACTACCTTATTCAAATTTTGGAATCCATTTTTCCAAATTCAATATATAGAAGTGGTTGAATTTAATTTATTAATAATTCCCACTGTCAAAACAAAATGTCTGTTTTTAAGAAATAATAAATATCATATGATTGACATTTATTTATGTAAAATTTCAAATTGATATTACTTATAATGTCAAAAATGGGATTAAATAGTACAAATATAATATAATTACACTACAAAACCAATTAAAAATATAATATATCCTTATTAATAAATTATATTAAAAGCTAGTTTTGAATTAAAATATAATATTTTTCATTATTTATTAAAAGAGGAATTTTATCAGAAAAATAACAAAAATTTACCTAAATTAAATTATGATGTCCCGCTTGTAAAACGGATTTTTATTTTGTCAAAAATAACATATAAACGTTACAAAAACAAGATTTAAAGAGGGTTCACCCGTAAAATGCGGTAAATCTATCTTATTAATATACATTAGAGTATTTATGAAGAAAATTTGATTCATTATTTTTATAAGCCTCAAAAATTTCATGGATAAATGTAAAAACTGTTAAGAAACATATTTAACCATAAAATGGTTAATTTTTTCATTCCCTCCAAGAAAATTACTATGCGTTAACAAACATTTAAAATAATATTATTATATTTATAGTTTTCAGAATCACTCAAATTTGTGTGCAATATAGGTTTTAAATTAAACCAATTGTTTCATAACATGTATTCCATCAAACATATAATCCACATAAAGGTAAAAGAAATTTATAATTCATAAAATATCATAAATATAAAAATGTATAATTCATTATTTACCAGAGATGTTACAATAATTTCAGAAATAAATATTTAGATAAATTAGAATTAAATTTATGATTATAATAATTATAGGTTTATGTAAGGGAATAAAATGGAGAATGATGTTTCATAAAGTGATACGAAATTATTAGAAACACTATATACTCAACTATGGTTTGTGTTAAAAATCACTTACATTAAAATATACTAAATGATATATTATGGTATAAATAAAGTTGTACCATTTTCTAAAATTATTTATCCATAATATTATGGGATTTCAATTCTTAAATATTTTTTATAATATATATAATGATGTTATTTTTATTGATTGGATAAAAAAATAATAACTATTTTTCATATGATGTAAAATTTGTATACAGAGAAATTTTATAAGGTGGTGTTTTTTTATATAATTTGATGGATTCAAAAATTGTAATGATGGGGTAAAAATATTTGATAAAATATTTAGAATTTAAAATGATAACAAATAATTTTTTACTATAAATAATGTGACGTGCTTACTTGGGTATATGAGACATGTCTATTAGGTAAAATATTTCACTTTAAAGGTTTACAAAAAGAATATTGTGGGAAATTTATTGATTATTCATTATAAAAGATTCAACATCTATGTCACATTTTATAATGAATAGATGGTTAATGTGGCCAAAAAATAGTGGATATTATGAAATGTTATTATTTGAGATGTTTAAAATGATATATACAAACCAGTGAGATTGAATTTGAGTTGTGGTTATAAAAATTTTCTGATCATTGTTACGATTTAATGAACATGACATATATCTAATTTCTATTGATAATATCAAATTATCGATAGTGATTCCAAAATAGAGAAATATATAGAATAAATTTCAAAGTTGTATCAAAATATTTTGATTCAAATAAAGGGAAAATATACATAATAAATTATTTATCTACATAAAATTATTAATATTCTATTTCCTTAATATATTCCTCCATAAATACCCAAGAATTTTTTAGCTAATTATAAAATCAAAATAATGGTATACATTATGACAAAAATATTATGTGGAACCTATAATATTGAAATTCATTTGAGAGATTTCATAATATCGAAAATATATATTTTAAATAGAGTAAAAAAATATATATCTTTATCGACATGAAAAATAGATATTATTTTATATTAAAATAGTCTTAACCTATTTAAATTTATTAGATATCAATTTCATTATATGTGTTAATAGTAAATTTTTTTGGAATGATATATCCCTTTTAGTAATGATAAACATATTAAACTGAAAACTAGTGGAAGTATTTATCAATCATACAATATTAATATTATATAAATCAATGATATCATTGATCATAATATTTATAAAATCAAAATATTGTTTAGCCATTAGATCATATTATTAAGGAAATACATTAATATCTTAAATAATTAATTTGACAATAAAATTTATTTGAGAAATATATATATTCCTAACACTTAATTTATATATATAATATTCAATACTAAAACACCCCATAATAAAGAAAGAAATAATTTTCAAATTCATATAAAACAAATAAAATAGTAAACATTTCGTCAAGAGAGCTATAATAGATTTTTATTAGGATTGTGTTTTATAAATTCCGATCATAAATAATTTAATTTCAATGATTATCCATTCAATATAGAATAATTTTATATAATGTTGATTTGAATTTTTTAATTTAGGAAAATAAAATTAAATCAAAATATGGATACATTGATATTTATTGGACATATAAAAGATTACAATATAATTAGGATATCAATGGATTTCAATAAAAAACTCACTAAGTAAGGGATAGAGTACAGAATAAATATCATCATCATTATAAGTGTTGTTCTAGAACAAAAAATATTGATTTTATGATACATTTCCTCTGGTCACAAGGCCTGAAATAATTCACATTCTTAACATTACAAAAAATCATGGATATTAAAATATTTTCATAATGGTTTTATTGTTAATGTTTACAAATGAAATACATGAGGAAGATAACTATATTTTACAAAATTAATGAAATATCCTTTATTGATTGGAATATATGTAGGAAAAAATAAGAATATCATTATATTGGATAAAAAATCACATGGAGAGTAATATTAAATACGGTAAAATTGCACAATAGGTATTTAGTTCGTTAAATGAATAGTGGATAACTATCAATATTCCAATATATAATACATAAATATTTTTATTTTTATCTGTTATTTTCATGAAATAAATTTTTTAAAAAAATTATGATGAATCATCTGGGGAAATTATAGCTAAGATGAAGATATTCTTTTGATGTCCAAGAATTCTGAGATCACATGTTTTTTTGAATAAAATACAATAATTTAGTATAATCAAACAATATTTCACAAAATGATATTTTTAATGAGTTATTAATGAAAATATTAATGAATGATTCAATATAATATTCATCCATTTACAACATGAGACCATTTTATCCATTGATGAATATTTAATTAGTTTGCATCAAATTAACATCATGAGGATTTTTGGAATAATATATTACAATAAAATGTTTTGATATTTCGTATTTTTGGTTAAACATGGATCATTATTCCATGTATCTCCAATTTTGTCTCATTATAGTGTTGCAGAACAAGTGTTATAATATATAGAAGTATAAATTTATTTTTATATATTTAAAATTAACACAAAAGTCTAAATTTATTATTACTCATATTTTTATTTTTCACATATTAAATATATTTTATGTCTTCATATAAGTTTTCATCCATTAATGGTGGATTATAATTTGAATTTCACTAAGAGAAGTAAATATTATCTGATTTAGAATAATGCATGATCAATATATTTTTAAAACACTAGGCATGATATAAATTGTGTTGATGAATTCATACCATGATTCTGTGTGGTTGGATGTCTTTTACACAAGGATGTTTGGGTGTTAAAATAAAAAAACACGAAATTGAATTTTTTGTCCACACAGAGGTCTTTAACAGAATATAATTATTATTTAAATCATTAATTAAAATTATTATAATGCTGATCATTAATTAGAATTTATTTCTACGATGAATCATGTTGATGGTATCATTACAATGACCCCAATTAATATTTTCTTCTATCACTTGATAGTGTAGATTTGTGCTAAATATCTCCAAAAATACAAATTATATTTTAATGTTATTTCTACAATTCATTCTAATACATTTATTAAAAAATAAAAAGAATTTTATATGATTAATTATTTATAAGGGGATATTAAAATAGAATCCTATTTACCGGATGTGATCTAAAGATATACATGAGGTGTGTTTAACTGAATCTATTTCATTAAGAAAATCTCATTAATTGAGTCACATATTTCCAAAAAAACATATACTATCACCATTTAAGGAAGCCTTGATTGTCTACTAATCTATATTTCAAAAATGAATGAAGCATTTTTCTTTTTATGGACGAGTCCTCGCATAATAAAAGATAATATGAAGAGATATATATAAGGTAATATAACACATTATTAGTGTGAATCAATATTACAAATAATCAAAAAACAACCACATTTTATTTATTAGGAAAATTAAAATTAAACATTTTCATGATTAAATAAATAATGGGAAGCATTTAGTCATATTAACTCTCACCATTGAAATGAAAAACTTGGATAAGTTATTGTGTCGATCAATTATAAAATTAATATACAATACAAAATAAAATAAATTTTAGAAAGATATACCACAATCCATGATTTTTACCATGAATCCTAGTCCCTAAAATTTTATGAGATTAAATAACTTATTATCAAAACCCACAATTACAATTCCAACTCGATCATATAAAACATGTCCAGAACCATATGTAATGTTATTCATTTAATAATCATAAATTTTGACATAATGTTCATCACACACACATAAGTGCACATAAATGTGGTGGGAAACAATTAGTAGACAACCATCAATACTTGTTCCTAACAAATGCATTCATAAATAGATAAATAAAATTTGATATTTTTAGGATTATAATATGATATAAAAATAAGTATTAATATAATGAAATAATAGTAGACAATTAAAATTAAAATTTAGTTCTTAAATCTACAATGGATCGATAAATCCTTAAACAACTATGTCTAAAAAATAATGAACATTTGGATAACCTATGTAACATGACACAACATATTTGAAATTTCTCTTTGTTATTAAGGAATCATGAAGATTCATAACACTATAATAATGAATAATTGTCTTATGCTAGAAAAAATCATCGGAATACAATGATGAAGACCAATCATTAAAAGAATATATGACACCAGAAGCATGATCCAAAAAATGACGATATAAAATCTGGTAAACCCTAGGAGAACCCTTCTTAATCTATGTTGGATTTCAGAAATTACCATGATCACTCATATTCGACATCATCAATAGTAACTATAGACCATTTCACAAAAATCACTGACCACTAGACCAATTCACATATTAGTGAAGTATCACTTCTATAGACGTGAAAAAATAATGAACACAAGTCATCTCTCAATACCCTCCTAACACATACTATAAAATTAAATAATATGATCAATCATAGTACCAAAACATATCCCATAGGAATACCATAACATCCAACAGATGAAATAATAACCTCATTAATCCATGAAAAATATATAAAACATATATTGATCAATCTTCTCAATCTTCCAAAAGGAATACGACCATTACAACAACATACAACTCGTGTTAGGTTTTTAAGGTGACACATGACATTGAAAATAGTGACTAAATAATCAACCATCTTAGTATCAAAAAACTTTGGGCCACCCATAGCCCCCAAGGTCACATATTTCATATGTCATTATCATATCAAGACACATGTAACATATTATAGAGACTTTTTCTCGTAACAAAACAACCACCATTAACTCAACGAAAAAGGGAATTTCTGAATAATTTCATTTTTATAAAAAATATATAAAATTCATTAAGTCATCTTATATTTTATGAAATCCATAAGGTTGAACGTCAATTGACCTCACAGACATAACACCCATCCTAGATTATCACTACAACTACATGTGAATACCAAAAGTTTTTCAGAATGAAATAAATATATTAATTATTTCAACAAGCGACAAAATTCAACAAAATGTCATGTTTTCTTGAATGATATAAAAAAACAAGAAAGAAAGAATCTAGGATCGATCTTCATATACTAAAAAAGTAAATAATTATTCTTAATAACCAATGACTATCCCACGTCAATTCTTAGAAAAGTAAATTAGAAACAGTATGATGACACACTACTAATCCTTGTGGAAGCTACAATTTCAATATATAAATCAATATCATATCCATTATAATGGGATCCAAAATAATCATCTCAATACATATAATTCATTTTTTTTGGAAATAAAACACATTCCAAAACAATTAACAACTTCATTAATCTAAAACTGTCTCTAAATTTCAAATGTATCGAAACAAGTATTATTTCAAGGGAAATAATCTGAATTAACTAAACAAATCAAATAAAATATCTAGATTGAAAAAATATTGGAACACAACCATGTAGGGGGTACATGGAGTGTAACTTTTGTAAATTATATATACCAACCACAATTCTCCTTGGTCATGTATCATATCCAACATGAGTTGAATTTTCCATGACAATATGCTATTTACCAAGAACACATGATGTGTATGTCATGTGGGGTACATGAATGTGTACCCTACTTGGGGTCTATACTATAACATTATATGGGTTTTATAATTGTCACCCACATTGTGTATGAAAGATTATTCCACATGTAAAATTCCATAACACCTGGTTTCTACAATATTAGCTGACCACGCCATAGGTATTTTGTAAAATGGGTTTTCAAAAAACCATACACCCAAGGACTCACTCTCAAAACATTGAAAATCACACACACGTCCTCCCTCTCCTTTTTTCACCTCTCTATCTAAAACATCATGACTATTAATGAACATAAAAATAACCTAAATACATAATTAATAACTAATAAAGTAGAGTAATGGAATGGGACAATTAAAAAATGATAATGAAATTTAATAATAACTTAATCTGATCAAACATGTTTAAAAAAAGAGAGATTTTATATCCTTCTTTGTAAAAACCCATTAAAAATATTTTCCGGGGTTTGAATTTCATTATGGGAGTCCATTAAAAAATATCAGTAAATAAACATGTGCAGTGAAGAAATTTTTATATTATAAAATATCATATATATTGAGATGTAATGAAAAATTTTAAATTACACCAAACTGTCGTCTCAATGTAAACACCACATCTCATGACCAATTTAGAGGGAAACATTGTTTGTAATCATATTGATGGGGAAATTTAAATTTTCTCCATTAAAACTACCTAATTTAAAAAATAAATTTTCCCATGGTTTTCTCCACTTGTGATATAATGGTTCATTCAAGTGTCCCAACAATAACACTCCCCACCAAAGAAAATAATATATAGTAAATAATCCACCATATTATATCCATGAGAAACAACACACCATCAATTTGACGCACTATTGTTTCTTATCAATATTATCATGATAATTATTCCATAACATGGAATCCCATTTACCATTAATTTATTATCTAAAATCATGTACTTCCCATGGAAAAAATTTCCTCTAGATTCTATAAAATAATCAATATCTATTTCCACCATGAACATAAAACCACTAGTCTCATATCAACTATGGATATCTGAACCTGACGGCACTTCAAAAATAAACTATGAAAAATTCCATACAATAACAGTATCTATATTACAACACTAAAACTATGACATCGTACTATTTTTACCATAATTCAACTTTCACCATAAAAGACAAATACATGTGGAAGTTATTGTCACACTATATCCTATCATGAAAAGATCAACTAACTCCCACTCTTATATAAGTAGTTATAATATTCAATAAACTAATAAAAATTATTGAGGATAATTTCAAATAATTATTAATGGTATGATTACCTATATAATGAAACCTTAACAATACTCTTAGAATGAATTATTCTGTATTTCCACAATGGATAAACATTGTATTTTTTCCTAATCAACATACATACTCCAACATACCACACACATGATACGAACCAAATGCCACAACATCAAACCCACTACCCACATTCTTTCTCAAAATAATTATTTTCTTAAAAATCCATAACTTCAAAAAAATTATTATTCAATGTTTACTAACATTATAAGAACTTGTAATAAGAAATCAAACACTAACATACTCATCTAAATAAAGAAAAATGGTTACATGGTGACATGAAACTTGTATTAACAAACCTTTTTGATCCAGCCAAAACACTAACAATGCATCCAAATATGATAATTTAATTAATATAGTGATCCCTAAACACTCATAAAAAAATAAAAAAGTTAAATCACACTAAATGAAATATCACAACATAATTAACCTCATTTCCAAACCATAAAAAATCTACATGATTATTAGTCTATGGACACAATTCCTTCCGATATGAAATAAAAAACCATCATGGAAAATAATATAATTGAACTATCCCAATGAATAAAAATATCTGATTGAGAACACTCCATGATATACACTTCTCAAGAATAGGGAAGCCCCTACCATTTAAAAAATGAACCATCTTGTGAAAGGAATACATACAGATAAAATCCCCCTAAATTCCTCAGTAATTATTTTTTAATCGATAACAACCATGTAATTTTTTATATAGAAACATATTCGTTCATCAGTATTAGCTGTAGTTTCAAAATTAGGTAACGAACAACCACTTCCAATAATATATGAATAAAATGATTCCTTAGAAAAAAAATTTACCTCATCGAATCTATATTCTCAAGGTAACTAGAACCCAATGCAAACCCCTCGAGAAAAACATTCCCTTATTGATATAACTACATGGAATTGACATCCACTAATTCCCCACTTGGGATAAAAAACATCCCTTGATGTAGGGATGTCATTTCATGTGACACCATAAGGTTTTAAAAATAAACTTTTTATAGAATGAATTAGACATTGTGTATTTGTGGAACAAACACTTTTATATTTATATGAGATGGTTATAACAAAGCAGTTAGATTTAATTTTTTTCACTTTTATGTTTTGAATATCCAAAAATTGATATACATGATTGTGATCAGTAAGAGATTTAGTGTCTAATAAGATAAAATTACAATTTTTGTGAATTTTAAGATACATTAATGAATTGTTATATGAATAGTAATATGAAAAACTTGAATATTAAATAAAATTATTATGTTGTTATCATAATGTTATAATATAATGACCTGTTCGTTAATTTTTCAACTTATATAAAATGAATTGCAGTTTCAATATTATGATTTTTCAAATTAATTACCGAATTTTTAAATTTAAATTAAAAATTATTAAAAATTATTTTCAAAAAATGGAACACATTTTTGAATTCTTAAATTGATATTATATTACACTACATTTATGAGAATTTTAAAATTATTTTATACTGTTTTATGAATTTTAAAAATACAATTTTGAATTTTTGGAATGATTAATGATATCATTATTATGTTATAATTAATATAAAAATTTTGATTACTTTTTAACATTATAATATTATATGTGTTTTTTCATGTGTCAATACCCTGGAAAAATACCATGGGAAAGCACATGGTTTTGAAAAGAAAACTATGGAGCATTCCATGGAAATTGATAAATAAATCCATATTTTTTACTATAAATACCCACCAATTCGTTAATATTCCTTCATTAATAACTAATCACCCTCAAGGATGTGTTAGTTTTACCTCCCAATGAGTCCTCCTAGGGTTTCCTCATTTCCCAAAGGTCACAACCATTATTATTATGTTTTACTCAACAATGTAAGGGAATCTACTACCTTTCTCTATTTGAAACACTCCTTTTATAATTTCAATTGGTTTACATTAGGATATGTCATTACATATCCCAATTAATATATATATTATTCAAAAACTTTTAACGACCCCTTTTCCATCATCATCATATTTTTTGAATTTTTGAGTGATATCGTTAGGTTGCTGAATTTTCGAAATGGAATTTTCAAATTTTCTTTCTCCTTCATGATCCTTTAATTTATATTTAACCACATATTGTACAAAAAAATAAAACACCATTTCCATGTGTTAATTTACTGCATTTAAGAATAATATGTTTCAAATTCCTATTACCATCTTCATGGATTGTCATGAAACCATTTTTATGGTTTAACCAGACTATTATATATTTTTTATAACACATTAAATATTATGGAAAAAATCTATATAATTATTAGTAATTCATAAGAGAAACTACTTTCTAACGGTAGAGATATTACCAAAATAATATAAATGGTTGTCACTAATGTTATATCTAATAAAACATCTTCATAACATGAAACCAATGTATATATATAACCATTTAAAATTTATAATATTTTATAAATTGTATATAATTTCAATTTTGGAAAATTATATCCATGCAAAATAAACTCCATTAATTATTATAAAGTAGATAGAACATGAAATCGAGGAAAATGAACACTCCATGATAAAGGAATTCAATGCTTTACCATACCCATAAGATCATACATGAATAACATGATATTATAATGAATAAAATATATGTATATGAGGATATGAAATTGTTAATGTATGGATTCAATTTTATTGTCTTGAACATAAAGTACCACTTCATTATACATTCTAACATAAGGTATGAAATTTCTCCTCAAACTTTAATTTTCATTCGGGTTACTTTTGACCTCTACATTCATCGATGACATTATAATTTAATCTTATGTGATCCAAAAAAATTATCTTTGAATTTTCTATATACATGTACTAATGAGAATACTTCTTTATTTCTTTGGGACATACATGCTTTAAAACGATATTTCAAAATTTCTTCTGTAAATAGAATCATGTTTCATGTGAACTTTATGAATTCATACCAATGATCATGTAAACTCTATAATGAGTTATTTCCCACCATTATTTTCATAAAATCACTGATTTTATTATGATAAATCTATATTGTTTCACATTATGTTTTATAGAATTATTTTTCCAAAGGAAGACATCTTTTAAAAGTAAAAGAGTATGAATCCCATGAATTACTCAATGATTTTATAAGGTGGATTTTACTATTTCCACACTCTTGTTGTTTTTTTTGGTAATAATATATTTTTATATAATAATCCTTATTTTATTGAATGTTTTATTATTATTTTTAAAGTAGATGTTTTTTCTTGAAACCATTCAACATATACTCAAATTTTTTTAGTTTATGTGTTCATATGTGGGAATTTTATTTGATATGTTCATATAGTTTTTGATAATCCCCTTTAATATGTGCAAGGAATTTAACATAGATAGTGATGGGTGGGGATCTCTATAGCCTCATGATTAATTGTTATGTCTCATGAGAGAAAACAGATATGGGTTTGGTGTATGTTTTAGTCATTTTCCAATGTCTTTGTGGATACATTGATGATATATTTTATAATATCTAGAATTATCCATTTCCCTCTTTATAAAAAAATAATTATTTTTCTACAAGGATATTAAACTAGAGGAATACCCATGATTATTCATTATTATGGAATTATCAATTTAGCACTTATTCCTGCCATATTATGTTCATGTTCATTTTTAAAGGCTGGTGTTTTAGTTATTCGACATGCATAATGATTATATTTACAATATTATCCTTTTTATTGATTACCCTTACCAAGAATATAATCTCATCACTTTCTTATATTTTATTTAATGAGGATGTGAATAAGTAAATAATTAATGAACATTAGGGGCAACCTAGTAGTTACATATATTTTTGAAGGAATTTCCGTGTTGTATTTTATTTCAAGTGGTAATATTGAACTTATTTATGTATCCGATTTTCTAAAACTACTAAAATATATAATTACTTCATGATTTGACCTCCTTATAACAATTACAATATTATAAATAATTCACTTGATCTAGGAAATTGCAGTTCATATAACCATAGTTGATATCATAATAAGTTTAGTATAGATCATTAAAAGTATATTGCAAAGTTTATATTTGGTAATAAAGCCATATGATAGTTTTTGAGGATAAAAAAATAAGAACATATTATAATGTTGGAATAGAATATATTATGTGGAATATTTTATAAAATAAATTCCTATATGGAGACTACAATTTTATGTTGTTCTTTCATTGATGTACCTAAAAGTAATAACTACGACAAGAAACTTCTAGGTAGACCTAAGGTATCCTTGTACACGACATCGAGCCTGAATATAAACCTATTTTGATACTCATTGTGTATATTATTATAATAATTTTCATTTTCATTTAATTCCATTATGAAGAGTTTTAAATAATTTTTTTCTTCAAGGAAATTATTATTATGATTCTTAGATTAGTTGTGCATTTTATTTAACTATTGTTACGTATTTTTCATGTGGATACTATACATTATAATTCATAATCTAATAAAGTGTGTCCCATTATTTATTTATTGAGACTAGTAGATGGAATGTAAACTATATCAATTAGTGTACAACATGTAGTTATTTTCCACCTATGAAAAATAATGATATTGGTACGGAGCATTGACTAGTGTAGAAAAACATATAAGAATACAAGGACAAAAGACCTACCTTATGAAAAATAACTTTCTGATTTTGAGAATCCAAATACAAAATATGGAGGAGGAATGTTAGACTCGTTTAGGTAGCAACAACATCCATCAATAAATTTCACTACAGAACCATTCATAGTGGAGAAGTGGATAAGTTCTTTATTGGAGATATTTATCACTTTGTTATGTAGTGAAAGAGATAAGGTTTTCCATCCAGTTTTTCATATATCATGAGATTCATATCCATGGTGATTGTTAATTTAAAACAAAAAAGGGGATGATGAAATTGATGAAATGGATTAAAAGGTGTTTAAGGTAATTTTTGAAGAAAATTATTTTCCTCGTGAACAACTATAACATAAGGATAGAATATTATAATGTCTCAAAAAGAATGTGGATGAATATGTTGCAAATTATGCATCCAAATTCACATGGATAACAAGGCATGTTGCAGAATATATATGTAATCCAAGGAGAATGATTAATAAATTATTTAATGGCATAAAACCTTACATCCAAAGGGAACTAATATCCACGTATTTCTCATCACACGAAGAAATTTTCTAAGGTGCAATCAAGATAGGGAAAAAAATTCTTGATGTATAATGATATTAAGTTAAAAATAGAGAATAAAAGGGTTTAAGATGATTGAATGTATAATCTGAATAATAAAAATTATAGGTTTTCGACATGTGATAATTGTGGAATGAAACACACTAGTGCATGATTAAAATGAAAAGGCATGTGCTAAAAGTTTAGATAGAGAGGCCATAATTCTGTTGATTGTAAGGAAATAAAAAATGCTATAAATATAAAATGATATAATTTTGGGAGATGGGGATTTATTCTTATATTTTTCCAATGTCTCATGGAAACAGGCCTTTGAAAATGCCAAGGGACCAAGTCCATGATTATGTTGTCACAACTAATGAATATGATGTCCCAAATGATGTGGTGAAAGGTAATTTTATCATTTCCTCGAACATAGGATATAATTTATTTGATTTTGGATAATCACATTCTATTATATCTTCCATGTTTTCTAATAAAATTATAATTTTTAAAATTGATTTAATAAATGATTTTTTAGTCAAAACTTATAAAGGATGTTGCAATACAACAAAGATGTGTCAGTGAATCCCCATTATGTCACCTAAATGTGGATTATTTTCTGACCTTATCATGATAAACAGATTGAATTTGATATAATAATCAGAGTGAATTGTTTTTAAAATTACGATTCTAAAATATATAAAAAGAAGAAGGAGGTTAGAATTTGTTAGAACGGTGTAGAATAACATAACATTAGAGTATAATCCTTACCTTATGTTTCTCATCTATATCCAACCCTAGTGGCTCTAATGAATTCAATAATTTGTGAGGATGGAAATTCAATGTTAGTGGGAGAAAAATGAAATGTTCAATTATAGTGAATAACTATTGTTTAAGAATATATTGATGTTTTTATAGAGGATTTAATTATAAATTCTCTATAGTGGGGTGTTGAGTTCACTATTGATTTAATTAATTGGTTCAAAACCTATATACGTGATTTATTATAGAATATACACTATATAGTAAGTATAAATAATTATTAAACTATAGGTATTGAGTGATAAATGAATTTTCACCGAAGTGTTTCTATATGGGGATCCCCTTTTTAATTTGTCTCGAAGAATTATGGATCTATGTTGGAATATATTGAATAAAGGTTGATCAAGGATATTATGATAACAAAAAAGTAATACCTTTTTCTCATTGATGTTTTATTTGATCAAAATCACAAGGCCCGATATTTTGTGAACAATGAAATTTGACATGGATAACATCAGCATCATGTGAGGAATGAAGATTTTACAAAAATAGTATCTCGAACAAGAAATGGGAATAATGAATTTACAACAATGCTGTTTAGGCTGACTAATGCACCCTATGTTTTCATGGATCTATTTAATTGAGTATTCATATAATATATTGATGAATTTGTTGTTGTATTTATTTCAAATATATTGGTATAATAAAAAATCCATGAATATCATGAGAATCACTCACTCATTATTCTAGAGTCTCCTTGAAGAAATAAATTATATGGGATGTTTATGATGTGTGAATTTTGGATTTAGTCACCTTCTTTTCATTTCTATTTTTTCTATAAGGATGTAATCGTAATTGATTCAGAAAATATAGAGGATTTGAATTAATATCTTACTCTAATATACACAAGAAAGGTACATATTATTATTGGTTTATCATGTTATTATCTATGATTCATTCACCTCTTTGCTCGATTATCGAACCCAGTAAACATGATTACTTGTAAAGGTGTTATGTTCATATGTATAAATGAAGTTGAAGAATGTTTTGCAGGATTGAAGAGGATAACAGTAAATTCTCTGATAGTGGATTTACCATAAGAGAATATAGTATTTGTTATCTATTGTGATACATTGATGAAATTAATTGGAAATTTCATATTGCAGAATGATAGTGTTATTTACTATGCATTAAGGTAGTTAAAAATTCATGAAGAGAAATATCCAACTATGTATATAGATATAACATATGTGATCTTTGCTCAGAAGATATGGAGAAAATGTCTCTATGGTGAATTACATGGGATGTATACTGATCAAAAGAGTTTTAAATACATCTATTCAAAAATATAAAACAACATGAGTAAAAGGAAATGGCTCTAGCTGCACATGGATTGTGATTGATTAATACACTACCACCTAGGAATGGAAAATATGATAGATGAAGCGTTATTTGGAAAGGATCCTGGAGTTCTAAATAAAAATGAGAAATTATAAGGATCCTAGGTACATGGATCTAGAGAGGATAGATAAGGAATTATCAATGAATATGAAACATCATTACTTTTTCAATTTGTTTCTCAACCATCGTTATGTGAAAGGATTAAAAAATTTATTGGAAGTTGAAGAGAATCTTCAAAATAATATTAATGTTGTGAATGATGGGAAGTTGGATGAATTTATATATGGAGAGTGAATTTTGAAATTTAGGATGTGGATTAGTGTTCCATCTATACCTAGATTAAAAATGGAGATATTGTATGATATCCATAGTTAAAATTTTCAATAGATAATGTTAGCACTACGATGTATAGATATTTGAAGGAACATTTTTTATTGGATAACATGAAGAGGGAAAGTTTTTATTCTATATCAATATGTTTAGACTCTCAATAATTGAATGACGGTCGACTACATCCTTGATAAGTTATACAACATATACTTATTCTATAATGGAAATGGAATGACATCAACATGTATTTTTTCAGTTGATTACGCAAAACTCAATGAAATAATTAACCAATATTTGTAATTTCTCATCAACTTAAGAAATATACTCATTTACATTCTATAAGTGGGGATTTTTTTATGGATCCCCAAACAAGACTCTATATCAATGTCATTATAAGAATTAATGGATCATCTATTTCAAGTGTGTCTTATCAAGATCCTCGATTTACATAAAAATTCTTAAATTTTTTTCATAATTACAGGGACATCAAGCTTCATTTGAGTACTTATTATCACCCCAAAACTAACAAACAGTAAAAAAGAATGATCCTTACATTATAACACATGTAGTGATCATGTTTTATATATTTTTGAGGTATATGGGATTAGTATTTACTCTTGCTCTAATTTTTTTAAAATAAAAATTTCCATTCCAGTATACAAATGGCACCATACGATGCATTGTAATGAAGCATATTGTGTAACCCATCATGATGTGATGATGTTTTGAAAGGATGTTTATGGGACCAGAACTTGTATGGGTAGCAATAGAAAAGGTACAGACAATTCAATCCCATATCAAAGTATCTCTATGTATGAAAAAGAAATATTTTGATAATTAGGGGAAGGATTTTGAATTTCAAGATAAAGACAACATTTTCTAGAATGTATCTCCATAGGAGGTTGTTATATTACTTGAAAATAAGGGAAACTAAGCCCCTGTTAAATAGGCCCTTTTCAAATTTTGGATAGAATTGGAGTTATGGCTTGTCAATTAGCAATGACTTCTAGAATTTCTGTGGTACACAATGTGTTCCATGTGTCATTATTGAGAGTTTACATTTCAACCCAATTTCATGTCTTAAATTCTGATAGTATAGAGTTAAATCCGGATATATCATACTATGAAGAGAAAATATGGAATCTGGACACTAAAGAACATATTTTAAGGAATCATGCAACAAGGATGTTAATGTTACATTGGAAAATTCTAAAAAATTTAAGAGGTATCATGGGATCTTGAGAAACACATGATGAAGACCTTCCAAAATAGTATTATGAAGAATCATTTAGGAAATTATGAAAATGAATTTTTAGTAGGGGGAAGAGTGTAACACCCTATGTTTTTATAGTTGAATTTATTGTAGAATTTATTCAATATTGAGCCTATGAATATAAAACAAATTGATATTCATAAGATATAGTTATAAACTGGTCATTAGAAAGAATGTATATTTTTCTATCTATTTTTCTCAATTTCTAAAGGTTGACATACGATGTTACAATTAGTAATCTATTAAGCGGATGATAGGATCAACAAACATTTTTCGTGAATAGTAACATTTCCTTATGAATTGTAATATGAATAGTAACATGACCCTTATGAATAGTAAATCAAATTCTTATTTTATTATCATCATTTTATAAGATAATGAAATACTGATTAATTTATCAAGGTGATATATAATAAATTACATTTTTAAAATTGAAATATTTTTTAATGAATTAAAATTTCATTCAAAAAATAAATTATTCATATTTAGAAAATTATATACAAAAAATATAGTTACTTTTTTTATTTTAGAACATTGATATTAGGATATTCTGAATCTATGAGAATTTTACAAATTAATTTAGTTTTTTGTGAATAGTTGTAACACAGTATGAGTTATCATTATTTTTAATGATATCATAATGGTGTAATAATTAATAAATAATTTTGGTATAATTTCATATATTACAACTATAAGGCCCCATCCTTAAACCTTACTTAATATTTAGTTATTATAAGATTACACATTGAGGATCTTTTCAGGTTTAGAGTTTTAGAGAATTACATTATAAAACATGCATTACATTCCACATTTAAAAAAAGTGGTTACATAAAGATAGTGTTCATTTTTCCCATAAATAGAAGATATTTAAAATAAAACAAGGATTCTTTCTTGACACTTCCTTGACACTATCATCATATCATGTACCTTTCCCCTTGACCTTTGAAAAAAATTCCAAAAAAAACTTGGGATGAGCATAAAAAGATCAGTATGGGTTATAAAAAAAATATGGAAAGGAAACATGAGTTCATATATACATAAGAATGAAATTATACATTACCCATAAAACATACCTCATCAAATCATGAATAAATCATAGAAATCATAAGACATAAAGGTAACTTGAGGCATTCATAACATTCTTACGTAGGTAGTAACCCTCATGGTTACGTTTGGAATACCCATCACAATATATTCCCTAAATCTCTTCGGAGAAACCTTAACGTTTCACTCCTCCGTGTTACCCAATGCATTGGAGAGCTATATCGGGCTCACCCACCCTTACTTTATCATGGAACCACCTGTCTTCATAATCATGCCCATGAACCTCAACATAATTGTATCACATAAACATGCATAAAGGAAACATAACATTTCCACATTTCAATCACAAGATATCAATACAACACATTTATATAAAAAATTTATTAAATCCATTTTCTATATCAAAATAAAAGAAAAGTAAAACATGTTATTTTTTTTTTAAATGTATGGCTTGTAGAGGAAGCCGAAACTCAAATAATGGTCATGGTGGCGGAGAAGTCGTTGTCGCCACATACGTACGACAAAAACATTCCCTTTTGTCATTTAGTAAAAACACTTCATATAAAAAATATTCCTTTTGTATAAACGTAAAAGTAAAAGGGGTTTATACACTATATAAATGAAGGTTGTGTATAAATCAAAATATTCCTCAATGAAAAGAGATTGAGAAGAAGTCTCATACCTTAGGCCCGACTTGACTCGGTCGTTCTTTAATCTCCTGAATAATAAACTTGAGTTAATTTCTACTTGTTTAAGAACCTTTTTCAAGGTCATTATTCCTTTTATATCACATATTTTCGTGTCATTAACACTATGTAATTATTTAAGTTAATAACGGTCGTTTTAACGATCATTGGTACTTGAGTCAAAAATAAGCCCTTTATAATTACAAGTTGTTCATGTATCAATTATATCCAGAATTGTATTCATGATGTAGATATCATATATGTAATATATATCCAGTACATTCATGCATTTATAATATTCCATAATCATTTTGAGGTAAGAAATGAAATGCATTGTTCATGGAGACGGTAAGCCGTACGTACTCATGAACGCTACCTTAATTTCTATTTCATTTTTTATAGAATGGAATCATAATTATATAAAGATATATTATAATTCCAGTGTAATATCATATATAATATCATAACTCCATCCCTTATACACCCCACATATGGTATTTAACGTATCAAATCAATTTGAGGGGGCGGTAGTCCGCACTTCCTTAAATGAAGATATCACATTTACCAATAATGGGAACCATAAAGGTATGCCAAAAATGAAAAATACAGAAGCTTAAGGAAAACATAAACATATTATATATCATATATAAATTTATTGAAATCTTAATGGCCACCTTTCTAGGTGTTAAAAGAATGTTGAACAATCATCATTTCGGGAGGCATAAATTCACCATCCACGGAAACAGTATGTTCTTTATCCATTAGATGTAGGTATGTGTAAGTGTATCTCGAATAATTATTATAAAAACATCCTAGTATATGTAAGATACTGGATTTGTTACAAAAGAAATGAATAAAAGAGTTTAGGGTGTTGGAGAAGCAAAATAAAACAAAAGGACTCAAGTGAAGACATTACCTTAAAATCGGGTAAGTCCATTTGGTTTGAGATCAAAGGATTCCTTGAGAAACATTCTTCCCAAATTGAGGCTTTAAGGAGTAATATAGGAATGTGGAGAGACAAAATGGGCAGTGGTTGGCCAAGCCAAAGGCTTTGGAAGTGTGGGTAAGGTGGTAGAGGTGGGGTCCTTTTATAAGAGGAGAGGAGGGGCACTCTTGGAAAGTAAAGAAATGTTACTTTATTTGAAAATGATTTTCAGATTCAAAAGGTCCCACATTGATAAAATTAGAGGGTAAGGTGATAAGGGTTCGCAATCCGCCCATCCAATATGTTTTGGACATGTTTAGGTCTTAGATGTTACATTATCTTTCCATTTTATTTAAATCGTCAAATAATGAGGTCATCGCTGCATCATTATGATGTCATAAATAATTTAATTTATTTAATGTATAAAAATTATAAAACAAAAACTATGATGTAGAAAATCTTTTTATCTTTACAATGACAATTTATAGTCTAAAAGATCATTTATGTTGACAAAATTAAAAATATTTTACATAGGTGATACATTCTTTGTTACATTTAACATTCTTTAAAAATAAAAAGATAAAAGGTCACTTTATCACAAAAGTGATTTCATGGGTCCCCCAAGTTTGGAACAAGGCATACGATGGTCACCCATGAGACAACCAGTAGCCTTAGGACAATGTTGTGGTCATTTTTTATTATTATGATATTATTTTATTATCCTTAACTACCCGATTTCTCATTAATCAAGATAATTAAAGATAATTACCGTCGTTACTATTCATAATGTCCAAAAAAAGAGTCTTGATTACATAATTTGGACCTGATGATTCCAAATATCTAATCCATTTTTCCAAATTCCAAACACATAAGTTGCAATAATTGATTTAAAAATAATTCTCGTTGTCAAAACAAATAGCGGGTTTTTTTGAAACAATATCAATGAAAAGTTTGGCATTAGTTTATGACCAATTACAAAGTGAAATTAATGCTAATCACCACCATTAGATTAAATGGTGAAAATATATTCATATTACAATTTTTGAACAATTAAAAAGATTATCTAACCATATAATTAAATTAAATGAAAAAGCAGTTTTGATGTAAAATGGAGTATTTTTCACTATTCATTAAAAAATGAACATTGTCAGAAAAATACCAAAAATTTATCCAATGTTAATGTCAGGGTCCCAATCATAAAAGTTATGTTTATTTTGTCAAATATATATTATAAAATTGTCAGAAGTTTGATTTAAAAAAGGGTTTTCCATCAAAAGGCAGTAAAACAATCTTTTAGGAATATTAGTGTACTCCATGCTTAAGATTGGATTTATTTTCATTTTAGGCCTCTAAAAAACTATCTTAATCATTAATATAAATAGATAAAAATATATATTATTCATTACTTACTTGGGATTTTACATCCTTCCCCCCTTTAGAAAATTGCATCCCTGCAATTTATTTACTTATCAAATAAATGGGGGTACTTATCCCTCATTGCATTTTCAGATTCCCATGTTGCCTCTTCCATCATGTGGTTTTTCCAAAAAAAAATTACCTGATTAATCACCTTATTCCGTAACACTTGCTCCCTGTTGTCAAGAATCTGGACTGGTTGGTCCTCATAAGATAGGTTCTCTTCCAGCTGAACTACCTCTGGACTCAAAACATGAGATGGATCTGGCATGTGCTTTCTCAGCATCGAAACATGAAAAACATTGTGTACCTGAGATAAACTCGGAGGTAAAGCCACTCGGTAAGCAACTGATCCAACTCTATCCAGAATTTCATATGGTCAAATAAACAGTGGACTCAACTTTCCTTTCTTACCAAATCGCATCACAATTTTCCATGGTGATACTTTGAGAAAAACATGATCACCTACCTCAAAAGATAGATCCTTCCTCCTGTTGTCCAAATAACTCTTCTGCCTGCTCTGAGTTGTTCTCATGTGTTTTTGTATCATCTGAACTTTTTCTGCCATATCTTCTACCAATTCTGGTCCCATCAACTTCCTTTCACCCACTTCATCCCAGAAAGATGGAGTTCGACACCGCTTCCCATATAATGCCTGAAATGGTGCCATCTGTATACTGGAATGAAAACTATTATTATATGAAAATTCATCCAAAGAAAGATGTTGGTCCCAACATCCCTAATAATCCATCGAACAAGCTCGTAGAATATCCTCCAAGGTCTGAATTTTTCGTTCTGATTGCCCATCTGATTGAGGATGAAAAGCTGTACAAATATTTAATTCAGTACTCAACGACTTTTGAAGGTCGTTCCAAAAGTTAGAAGTGAACCTGGGATCATGGTCATATAAAATGGAGAGAGGAACTCCATGTAACATGACTATCACTTTAAGATACAAACGTGAAAGTTGATCTAGGGAAAAAGTATCTCTTATATCATGGAAATGAGAAGATTTAGTCAAGCGATCAACAATAACCCAGATTGCATTATTACCTCGAGATGTCTTCGGTAATCCCACAACATAGTCCATGGATATATTGTCTCATTTCCACTCTGGTACGGGTAGAGGCTGAAGCATCCATTTCGATAACTGCTGCTCTACTTTAAACTATTGACAAGTCAAACACTTCACAATAAAATCAGCAATATCTCTTTTCATTCCATCCCACCAGTAATACTCCCGTAGATCTCTATACATCTTAGTACTGCCTGAATAAACTAAAAACGGAGAACTATGAGCTTCACATAACAACTATATCTTCAAATATGAATCACAAGGAACACACAATCTCTTACCAAATCTCAAAACACAATCACTATCAATGTGGAATTCAGGCAACTTACCGTTGTGAACTAGCAATACCTTTTTCTGCAACTCACTGCCTTGCTTCTGTGCTTTCTTAATTCTGTCTGATAGAGAAGATTTCACTGATACCTGAAATAAAATAGAAGAACATCCTGCACCAAAAACTCTTATGCCGAAGTTCATCAAATCCTTAACCAAAGGATCATGTTCCAAACGCAACATTGCTAATGAGGCATTACATTTTTGACTCAATGCATCAGCGACTTTATTTTCCTTTCCCGGATGGTAATGAATTGTACAATCATAATCCTTGATTAATTCTAGCCATCTCCTTTGTATCATGTTTAAGTCTTTCTGAGTGAATATATACTTTAATATTTTTTGATAAGTATATATTTCACACTTTACTCTATATAAATGTTGCCTCCGAATTTTTATAGAAAAAACAACAGCAGCGAATTCCAAATCATGTGTAGGGTAATTTACCTCATGAGTTTTCAACTGACGTGAAACATAAGCAATTATCTGATCATTATGCATTAGGACACAACCAAGTCCTTTCAATTAATAATCACTTTGTATAAAAAACTCACCATTCCTGGAAGGTAGTGCCAGAACTGGATCATTCACCTATCTTCTTTTCAATTCCTGAAAACAATCATCACATTCTTCTGTGCAGATAAACATAACACCCTTCCGAGTTAGCTTAGTCATAGGACTAGATAACCGTGAAAAATTTCTAACAAACCTTAGGTAATAGCCTTCCAAACCAAGGAAACTATGAATCTCTATTACATTTTTGGGTCTCAGACATTCTTCAACAAACTTTGTTTTTGCAGGATCAACAGTTATCCCATCTTTAGAATCAATGTGACCAAGGAAAGAAATTTGTTTCAATCAAAACTAACACTTTCTGAATTTCCCATACAATTTATTTTCTTTTATGGTTTCAAAAATAACCCTTAAATGTCTTTCATGCTCTTCTTTAATTTTAGAAAACACCAAAATATCAACATTGAAAACCACCACAAACTTATCCAAGAAGTCATGGAAAATTCAATTCATTAATTCCATGAATACAGCAGGTGCATTGCTTATCCCAAAAGGCATTACTACAAATTCACAATGGCCATATCCTGTTCGAAACGCAGTCTTTGGAACATATGCTTCTTTTACCTTCAGCTGATGGTACCGCGATCTCAGGTCAATCTTCGAAAAATACTAAGCTCCCTGGAGCTAATCAAATAGATCATCGATATGAGGCAAAGGATATTTTTTCCTAACAGTGATATTATTCAAGGCTCTGTAATCAATGAAAAGTCTCATAGTACCATATTTCATTTTAACAAATAAAACAGGAGCACCCCATGGTGATGTGCTAGGTCGAATGAAACCTTTCTCTAATAAATCATTCAATTTCACCTTCAACTATAAAATTTCAATTTGAGCCATTCGATAAGGGTGTTTTGAAATTGGCTTAGCATCAGGAACTAATTCAACAGTAAACTCAACGTCTCGATCTTGTATTATTCCAGGCAACTCATCCGGGAAAACATCAGGATACTCATTTACCACTGGCATATCATTAATCTGAACAGTTCCTTTATTTTCAACTATGTGTTCACGGTAACATTCATTTCCATATTTTACAAGTTTCTTGCCCTCTTGATAAGTTATCAATAGTAAGGGTTCATTATTGTACACAAACTGAAAGTCTTTCTGAAAAGAAACTTCATTAGCTCTACAGTCAATCTTAGCATGGTAAATAGAGAGCCAATCCATACACAGGATAACATCAAACTCTACAAGATTTAGATCAATATCGTTTTCAAGTAGGTTCTTTCCACAGATAAGGATATTAAGATTCTTATAAATTCTGTTTGCCACAACATTTCCCCAAGGTGTTTTTACCACAAGTTCAGGAGTCATTTCTTGAGATGGTATTCCTATTTTACTAGAAAAGTTCTCCGAGCTGAAAGAATGTGTAGACCCCGAATCAAACAACACACTGGCATAATCTGAATAAACAACGTACCTGATACAACTTTATTTGTTGGCCCGACATCTATTGAAGTAGTTGTAAAGGATTTCACCACCCCTTTCTACTTGTAGTCTAACTGCTTCCTGTCACTCAAGATCTTTGTCAGAAACTCATTTGCATAGTGACAAATCTCATTGCACTTATAACATTTCACTAACTGTAAATAAAATTTGGTCTTACCATCAGCCTGATCTTTTTCAATGCAATCATGATCCTTATGTCCCATCTTACCACATCGGTAGCACATTAAAGAATTCATATGGCATTCCACAGTATGCCTTTTTCCACATTTATCACAAACTCGAAACTTAGATTTCTTACCATCAAACTTTTTGAAGAATTCATACCTTTCTTCTGCCACCTCGGTCTCTTATTCTGCTGGCTGTTATAGAACACTTGGTCATCAGAAAACTCCATTTCCACCTTCTCAGCACATCGAGGAAACTTTTCATAACTTTTAAACTCACGAGAAGCTAAATCCCTTTGATACTTAGGCTTTAATCATGTGTAAAAACGGATGATTTTACTATCAAGATCTCGTATGATGTTTGGAGCATACCTTTCCAGTCGAGTGAACCTATCTTCATAGGTAGGCACTAAGTCCTCCTCTTGCCTCAATTCCTTGAATTTCTTTAACCATCCTATGTCGAACAGCCTTAGGAAAATACTTCTCAAGAAACATACCTATAAATTCATCCCAGTCAATAGCATCAATCTCATCTGCATCCCGGATATTTTTAACCATCGACCACCATTGATCTGCTTCACCCTCCAAATGTTAAATAGAATGACTAACCTTTTGATTGTCTGAACACCCCCTTACATCAAAAATCTTCTCTAGTTCTTTAATCCACCCTTCACCTAGCACAGGGTCAGATGATCCTCTGAATGATGGGGGATGTTGCCTCATGAAATGTTCGACCACTGACATGTTCCTATGCGGTTGATCTGGATGATCTCGTGCATGGATACCACCACTATTTATCGTTTGAGTCAATTGTGCCATTACTGCAAAAAAACTGTTCAGTTCCAATTCCGACCATCTTAGGATGCTGATTCTGAAGGTTATTTCCTTTTGTATGCCTTCCTTGCACTGCTTCCCTGTTTCCTCTGCGGAAAACAATTTTTAACAAACATGTCTTAGATGAAGAAACATGGTAATCTTCAAATGCTATATCATTTCAATTTGACCATAAAAAAAATATTTTTGGATAATCGTTTAATAGAATTCTAACTCCTAAAGATATCTAAACCGACCTCTGATACCAACTATAAGGACCCAGCCTTAATCCTTACTTAATCCTAAGTTATTACAAGATTAAACATTGAGGATCTTTTCAGGTTTAGAGTTATAGAGAATTAGATCATAAAACTTTCATTACATTCCACATTTAATCAAAGTGGTTACATAAAGATAGTATTGATTTTTCCCATAAATGGAACATATTTAAAATAAATCATGGATTATTTCTTGACACTTCCTTGACACTATAATCATATCATGTACCTTTCCCCTTGACCTGTGAAAAACATTTCAAAAAAAACTTGGGATGAGCATAAAAAGCTCAGTATGGGTTATAAAAAAAATATGGAAAGGAAACATGAGTTCATATATACATAAGAATGAAATCATACTTTACCCATAAAACTTACCTCATCAAATCATGAATAAATCATAGAAATCATAAGCCATATAGGAACCTTGAGGCATTCATAACATTTTTACGTAGGGAGTAACCATCATGGTTACGTTTGGAATACCCATCACAGTATATTCCCTAAATCGCTTCGGAGAAACCTTAACGTTTCACTCCTTCGCGTTACCCAATGCATTGGAGAGCTATATCGGGCTCACCCGCCCTTAGTTTATCACGGAACCACCCGTCTTCATAATAATTCCCAAGAAGCTCAAGATAATCGTATCACATAAACATGCATAAAGGAAACATAACATTTCCACCTTTCAATCACAAGATATCAATACAACACATTGATATAAAAAAATTATGAAAACAATTTTCAATATCAAAATAAAATAAAAGTAAAACATGGTATTTATTTTTCTTTAAAAAAATGTATGACTTGTAGAGGATGCTGAAACACAAATAATGTTCACGGTGGCAGAGAAGTCGTTGTCGCCGCATACATAGGAAAAAAACATTCCCTTTTGTCGTTTAGTAAAAACGCTTCGTATAAAAAAGATTCCTTTTGGATAAATGTAAAAGTCAAAGGGGTTTATACACCGTATAAAAGAAGGTTGTGTATAAAAAAACATGCCTCAATGAAAAGAGATTGAGACAAAGTCCCATACCTTAGGTCCGACATGACTCGGTCATTCTTTAATCACCTAAATAATAAACTTGAGTTAATTTCTACTTGTTTAAGAACCCTTTTCAAGTTAATTATTCCTTTTATATCACTTATTGCCATGTCATGAACACTATGTAATTATTTAACTTAATAACGGTCGTTTTAATGATCATTGGTACTTGAGTAAAAAATAAGCCCTTTATAATTACAAGTTGTTCATGTATCCATTATATCTAGAATGGTATTCATGATGTAGATATCATATATGTCTTATATATCCAGTACATGCATGAATTTATAATATTACATAATCATTTAGAGGTAAGAAATGAAATGCAACGTTCATGGAGACAGTAAGCCGTACGTATGCATGAACGCTAATTTCATTTATATTTCATATTTTATAGAATGGAATCATAATTATATAAAGTTATATTATCATTCCAGTGTAATATAATATATAATATCAAAATTCCATCCCTGATACGTCCCACATACGGTATTTAACGAATCAAATCACTTTGAGTGGGCGGTAGTCCGCATTTCCTTAAATGAAGATATCGTGTTTACCCATAATGGGAACCATAAAAGTATGCCCAAAATGAAAAATACAGATGCTTAAGGAAAACATAAACATATTAAATATCATATATAAATATAGTGACAACTTAATGGCCACCTTTGAAGGTGTTAAAGGAATGTTGAACAATCATCGTTTCGGGAGGCATAAATACACCATCCACGGAAACAGTATGTTCTTTAACCATTAGATGCAGGTGTGTGTAAGTGTAGCTCTAACCCTTCTTATAACAATATCCTAGTATATGTAAGATACTGGAGTTGTTACAAAATAAATGAATAAAAGAGTTTATGGGGTTGGAGAAGAAAAATAAAATAAAATGACTCAAGTGAAGACATGACCTTAAAATCGGGTAACTCCCTTTGGTTTGAGCTCAAAGGCTTCCTTGGGAAGAATTATGCCCAAATTGAGGCTTCAAGGAGTAGTAGAGGGATGTGTAGAGACAAAATGGGCAGGGTTTGGCCGATCCAAAGGCAATGGATGTGTGGGTAAGGTGGTAGAGGTGGGGGCCTTTTATAAGAGGAGAGGAGGGGCACTCTTGGAAAGTAAAGAAATGTTACTTTATTTCAAATGATTTTCGGATTCAAAAGGTCCCACATTGATAAAATTCGAGGGTAAGGTGATAAGGTTTCGCAATCCACCCATCCAATAGGATTTTGACATGTTTAGGTCTTATATTTTACATTATCATTCCATTTTATTTAAATCGTCAAATAATGAGGTCATTGCTGCATCATTATGATGTCATAAATAATTTAATTTATTTAATGTCTAAAAATTATAAAAAAAATACTATGATGTAGAAAATATCTTTATCTTTCCAATGACTATTTATAGTGCAAAGGATCATTTATGTAGACAAAATTAAAAATATTTTACATAGGTGATACATTCTTTGTTACATTTAACATTCTTTAAAAATAAAAAGATAAAAGTTCACTTTCTCACAAAATTGATTTCATGGGTCCCCCATGATTGGCGCAATGCATCCCATGGTCGGCCATGAGACAACCAGTAGCCTTAGTACACATTTTGTGGTCATTTTTTTTATTATGATATTATTTTATTATCCTTAACTACTCGATTACTCATTAATCAAGATAATTAAAGATAATTACCATCGTTATTATTCATAATGTCCAAAAACAAAAGAATATTGATTACATAATTTGGACTTTATGATTCCAAATATTTAATCAATTTTACCAAATTACAAACTCATAAATTGAAATAATTGATTTATAAATAATTTCCGTTGTCAAAACAAATTTTGGGTTTTTTTGAAACAATATCTATGAAAAGTCTGGCATTAGTTTATGACCAATTACAAAGTGAAATTAATCCTAATGACCACCATTGGATTAAATGGTAAAAATTTATTCATATTACACTTTAAGAGAAATTAAAAAGATAATCTAACCATATAATTAAATTAAATGAAAAAGCAGTTATGATGTAAAATGCATTATTTTTCACTATTCATTAAAAAATGAACATTGTCAGAAAAATACCAAAAATTTATCAAATGTTAATTTCAATGTCCCGATAATAAAGAATATGTTTATTTTGAAAAATAGATATTATAAAATTGTCAAAAGTTTGATTTAAAAAAGGGTTTGCCATCAAAAGGCAGTAAAACAATCTGTTAAGATTATTAGTGTATTCAATGCTTAAGATTGGATTTATTTTCATTTTAAGCCTCTAAAACACTATCTTAATCATTAATATACATACATAAAAATATATATTATTCATTACTTACTTGGGATGTTACAAAAACCTGATATGAGGTGTCCCAAGTGGACAATACCATGGGAAATACAATGGTTTTGAAATAACCACTATTGAGGGGTCCATGGAAATAAATAAAAAAATATCTTATACAAAAAAAATACACCCCACTCATTAATTTTCATTCATTAAAAATTTATCATCCTATAAAATCATGTATTTTCTCCCCATGAGTCCTCCTATGATTCCATCAAGCCCCCAAGGTCACAACCATCATGTTTTAGGAGTTACTCTACAATTTAAGGGAATCAAGGACAATTATTTTTTTATTTAAATTCTTTGATAATCTCAAGGGGAATATAATACGATACATAATTTCATATCAACCATACTATAAATATTTTTAGAAATTATTAGATACACATTTTTCCCTCATCAAAATATTATATTAATTTTTAACCAACATCATCCCACGTTAGAAAATTCTTATGTGAATTCACAACATCTAATTTTCATTAAAATTTATTTCATATATTATTCACTCGTCAACTCCCCTCTCCCAAAAGTAAGGATAACTGTATTACCTTAAATATAATAAATCTAATTGAATATTTCATCACCATAAAACTTGTAACCTTCTTTTATAAATAAAATGAAATCATCACCTGAGATGTGTTAATTTATTTCATCTAATGATGACATGTTTTCAATTTATTTTACAATCATAATATATGGTCCTAAAAACCAATTTTGGAGTTTCAAAATTCTATTATATGGGTATAATAAAATATTAAATGTTCTGGATCATGAATATATATATAATATTAAAACATAAGACCAACTAATTTTAAACAATCAAGATATCTCCATAATAATATAAATGGTTATCAATAGTGGCTCATCTAATAAATAAATATCATGCCAATTAAAAATGTGATATAGATAACCACTTACAGTTCTAAATTTTCATAAAAATATATAATTTCTTTTCTTCAGAATTATATCCATTCCACATAATTTCCATTACTAATAATCCAGTGGATAGAAAAAAGATTTCAAAGAAAATGAACACTCCATGATGATGGAATTAAATCCAAAAAAATATTAATCAGAACATAATTGAATTTAGGGAAACCATAATGAATAATAAATATTTATATGAGGTTATTAAGTAGTAAAAATAATGATTTATTTTGATTTTCCAAGCCATTAACGACATGTAGAGAACAAATTTTGACATATGGTGATATTTTTTTACCTGAACCTCAATTTTCATTCTAGTAACTCTTATACTATAATTACCTCAATGAAATTTGAATTTATTATTATTTAATACTTATAAACTATGATATAATATTCAATATAATTTTTCCAACCATAATCCTGCATTATTTATTTGGGAGATACATGTTTTCAATTGATTATTAAAAAATTCATCGTGAAATAAAATCATGTTTCAAGGGATCTTCTTGAATTCTTACATATGATCAAGTAAAATCTATAATATTATTTTAACGATAATAATTTTTATAATATCTATACTTTTATTATAATAAAACTATATTATTTCACATCTAGTTTTATAAAATCATTTTTCAAAAATAAATCTTCTTATCAAATTCAAAGAGTATTTATCTAAAGAATTACTCAATGATTTTATAAGATTAATTTTATCTATTTATAAACCCTTGGTGAATCTTACTAGGACTAATCATATAACATAAATCATCAATATTTTAATGAAAATTTTATGATTATTTTTACTTTGTATGGGCTATCTAGAAACCAATCATCATATTATTCAGAATGGAAAATGTTTTAGTTTATGTATTGGTGAATGTTATTTGATTTGTTCATGTGGTTTATGTTTATACCAATTCATATGAGTAATGAATTGGACTTATCATGTGATGTTTGGGGACCTTTATAGTTCTTTTATGCATTGGAGTTTCTCATTAGTCAATGCAGATATTGACTTGGCCGTGGAATTTCCCATTTTTAGATATAGTTCTTGTCGAGGCCATAATCATTTTCAGATGTATTGGTCACGGACATGACATTATATTACAAAATTTATAACATTATGAATATCTCTATTTATGAAACAAGTACTGCATAGTCTATGAGGTTATTCGACTAGAGGAATAACCTTGATTATTCTTCATTATGGTATTATTTATTCATCCCTTATTCCTTCCCTAATATGGTCATTTTCATTTTTAAAGGCATGAATTTTATGTTATTCCCTAGGCCTAATGATTATGTTTCTAATATCTCTCTCTATATTTAATATCCCCCTTGAGCATCTGAGATAACCCATTTTATATGTTCTATTTTACTGAGATGTGATAATTTATATTATGCATGACATATTGGGGTGCCATAGTGAATATGGATATTTTCAAAAGAATTTACTTTTTTAATTTCCTTTCATGTGGTAATTTTTAACTTATATACGTATCTAGAATTCAAAAACTACCAAACTAATTTGTTACATTGGGATATGAATTCCTTGTAGTTATTCCAATATTATAAATAATTCACAAACAGTAGGCCACTGGGTTCAAGGAGTTATGGTTTGATATCTAGTGATACTCTCATTGCATATCCACATGGCCATTCATTTAATCTAATTTAATAACAGTTAAATGTACTGTTCCATTAAAATATATATGGGATGAAACAATACAGTTCAATGTATAATCAATATATGTTAGATCCTATAACATCATTGAGATAATATAATTATGAGAATGTGTTATGTATATCCGATATTCAAGAAATTATGTGTTCACACTGACATTCTTCAAATGGAAATACTTCTAGAAACCCCATGACCATATGTAAATATCTCAAGTGAGACACACAGTATAAAATAATCCATCAATTAAAAGAGATTCATGTAATTGAAATCCCATCTCCCCTATAACAATGAATTACCATAAAACCGTTTTCATGAAAAAATGATTCATCGAACATTATAAAATATGAAACATTCTGACTCCATGGTTCTGTTGACTCAAAAAAATGTATTTTTTGTAACATTTTGAAATGTACCGATCATAATTGACCTATAACATCTCCTGATCTTTCTCACTAGAAAGATGGTTTCAAAAATCTCTATAAATAATATATTTTAAACATTTCATAAGATTCTTGAGAGGTATATTAGGAAAGTATATGCTTATATCATATAACACTGATGGTGGGATTAATAAAAAATCTTCATGATAATTAGGTTATGAATAATAAATAAATCATGTATTTTAATAATAAATTAAATGTAGAATACAGTCACATAGAGTATTAGTTTTCTGATACAATAAAATATCCAATGAGGAAAACCATGTAAAATATTTTAAAAAAGGAAAACAATACACACAGTTCAACTCCAAAATCCAATACAAAAGACAAAATTAGGTATTTAGTAACTACTAAACATGTCAAATCCTATAATTACACACACACACTCACACTTAATAAAAAATAACTAGGGATTGGCCACATCAATTGTCAAATAAAATTTTTTCATTAATGAATTTATATGGTATCAAACTCACAATATTGTCCATGTACAGTGGTAGGTAACAAATTCATATAGTGTACTCCTAATACTCATACCTATCATCTACTGTCCTAATTGATTTTCTAAATTTTCATTCCAATCAACTTTGAATAATTAAAATATGTTTAAATAAATAAAAACCATGATATAGAAAAATTAAAGCCATAATTTGAAAAATATTCTAATAATTTATTTCTAAGAGAACCTATCCATGTATAAAAATTCTAGTAGAAATAAATTATATTTTTTTGATCACGTTTTTTGGAAACAACATTGGTTTATATCGAAAATTATATTATAAATTAAACAAAATCGCATATTGGAGTAAAAACATAAATGTTTAGAGAAAAAATCCAAATCATTAATTAACTTCTTAGTCCATCATAACACCAAAAAATAATGTATATTATTTGATAAAAAAGATCCAATAATTAATAAAATATTTTCCTAAAAATATAATCTAATATCTACTAGTTGAAATAAAATCCTATAAACCCAAAAATAAGTAATAAAATAAGGGTAAATAAAAATTATAAAATCATGAAGAAGAACATTGATTAATTGAGATGAAAAGACAAGTAATTTAGTTTTAAGGTCAAAAAATTTCATTAACACTAATATATTTTTTAACCATCCATGTTTCATTTAATAATGTGGTCATTTATAGTCACCAAGATTATGTCCAGCTAAATCCAATTTCGAAAAAATGAGGAGAAATCCCCACATACTAATTTTAATCCTATCCCAAACTACTAATTCATCTTTTCTTCAAGGTATATCATAATATATACAACATTTACATGATATTCATAACTCTAATAAGGACCTCATCAAAATAAAGAGACAGAACTGGATCCTATTCTATACTCTAGGTAACACCATCTATCTCAGGCCATCACTATGCCATCATGTGTATAATCAATAGTCCCTTAGATTCTCCCAGACCCATATATATTATCCATATATATAACCTAAATCCTCTTAAATTATCCTATAACATGTGTTCAAAACCTAATTTACCTTACACAACTATTTGTAATCCAAAATATATCAAACCCTTAAAAATATTTTCCAAATATCAAGTTACCATCCAAAAAAAACATAGGCATGCCATGATGGAACAACTTAATGAAAAACAAAAATAACTCATAGCACCAAATATGTTAACATCTTCTACTAGGTAAAATACATCACCAAGGACCCAAAATACTGAAAACATAGATGATTTATAGATAGTATATTTATGGATAAACCATTCACCAATCCTCTCATAAACATAAAATGTATCAAATAAAATATTATCTCAAAAAATTCCATCTCAAAACATAAAAACTAAGATATTTGAACATGGATTGTAATTATCTACTTTAACACACAATGGAAAATAAATTACACAGATCATGTGTTTTCCCAAATGAATACCCATTTTCCTACCCAAAATGTATGATTCACGAAATCAAAATCCAGGAATAACCCTTATGTGTTCCCTATAATAACATAAGAACAATTGAAACATGAATTAAATTATTTTATGTGGATTTAGAAAAAAATATTAAATTCAAAATATTATTTTACATTAAATTTTAATGAATTGATCCATGATCCACAATTTATAAATACCACACTTGGATCTATGCTTGATCATACCCCTATAACACACCTCTTTAATATCACTATTCCCTTCATCCTATCTCTCAAAATTCAGGTGAAAAAAATGGAAAAAATGTAATTTTATATGATAGATTGAAAAAGGATGATGGAAAAAGGTAGGAAAAAATCAAATATAAAAATAAATGAAATTACAACATATATATACCGAACAATGCATCAGAACAAGAAGTAGGTTTACACATCACCAATGAATGTCACACCAATTTATTGTCATTAGAAAAAATGGAATTTCATTCCTATAGAACATAAAAATAATATTCATTAAATAATTATGTAAGCTAATTAGTAATTTATTATTTAATTATTTACCATTCCACAAAAATAGAAACTCCACCGAATTTATAGAAACACAATACCATAGAAACAAATCATTGAATGAGATTATTATAGTGGTCAATAAATATATTCTTATATAATATAAGAGGAAAATTTTTAATTTTCCCAAAAAAGCCACACTGGTGTAAAATTCAATATTTTCTTAATTTTTACAACACATGATAATGTAGGTCACAACAACACCAAATGTTGTGAATGGGATTCTATTTCATTCATTAAAATATTATGATGAATATGTTAACTAATGTATGTTTTATTTCAAATAATACCATCCTAATGTAATTTAAAAAATAAAATCTTTGTGTTGATCACAATTAATAAATAACCAACATGGAATTGTTCTCACATGAGGTATTGTGATGAATACACAAACACTATTCTATACAATGTTTTAGTGAATGGTTTCCATAAAATTAGACGACTGATTGGATATAAATCTATAGGATTTTTGATACATATGATTTAATTTTTTTATTGAAAAAATTACTACATATGTGTTGGATCAATTGTTCAAATAATAATCATTACAAATTAAGGTCGATTAAATTAAATTGTTGATAAATTTTTCCCTATTTCAAGGCCACATATTGTTTCCATAAGAAAAAAATTATTAGGGAATAGTCTAGAAAATATTAATTTTTTTCAAAGTGTATTCCTTAGAGGCTCGCTCAGTATTCCATGTGTATGACAAAAATATTTACTCTCATTTCATTGTAGATCATATAGACACATAGTATTATGTGTGTGTGTCACCTCTAATCCACCTATGATAAGTTATGTCAGGGATGAGGATCTAGTAGGATAAGCATTTTATAAATCCTTAGAGTAAACCTTTTTTAAAAGTAAAATGCCTTAATAGGAAATTTATTAGATAAAAATGTTCCCTATATTAAGCTGATTTTGTGGGTAGGTGAATCTACTAGACATAGGTATAGGGGAAACATAAATATTTTAGGCTAATTATAAGATATGTATATGAAAATTATATTTTTCGAAGGACTTATGATACCATGATATATTTTATTTCTAAAATTTGTTGTTTCAATATCTTTAAGGGAAATAATCAGACAACTACAATCCAATTAATGTAAAAAACAATAATTTTAGATGTCTCCCCAACTAGATTATGTAATTTAAAATAAAAAATTATTATTAGATTCATAATATATTGTACGAAATTGTGGAGAAAATATATATTAACCTTCCATTTCTATAGGTAATGTATCTAGGTGGATTTTATAAAAATTTTAGTATATGAACTAGGGTGAATATGAAATGAAATGTCCAAAAGTACATAATTTCAAGGATGTGGATATTGTTTTACTTTATGTATATCACTCATTTGGATTTTCATGTCATTATAGAATTCAATGATTATTTTTATTGATAATTAAATAAAAACATGGGTATTATCATAACACATATTATTAAATTAGTATTATCAATATGCAAAGAATATTTTTTGAACCATGTATCCAAACATGTGATCTGTGTGTTGTTTCTTAATATCTATTTTCATTATTTTATTTTACAAATTGAGATCCTAAACAAAAAATTAATCTTGGATATTGAGTGCCGAGATTATGTTTTGGTTGAGGAATGATTCAAACCCATTTCGGTGTTTTTATAACCACAATAGTTCATTTTAACCCCATCACCACACCATAAATAATTAAAACATATATGATCAAATTATATCATTCCATTAATACCTCATTTACTTCATAAAATACCCTTAATTTTGAATTTAAATATAAAGAGAGATATTAACCATGACTCCAAATAAAGAAAATTATAATATACCTTTCATGAGGGGAATTATGTACAGAAATGATTATTAAAATTCTTAACATGTGATAGTAAATATGACTATAACTACAAAGGAATCAAGATTAACTCAATGTATCACTACATGGTTGATGTATCTATCATCCCCAAATATTTAGGGATGTCTTATAATAGAAATTTAATATCATAATATAATAATAATATCGCACATCCCTACATGAGTATGGAGTTTTATTATTCAATATTGTTGTAATTTCTTGAGAAACTATTGAAGTACATCCAAAAAAACTTATATCATACATGAATTTGAATAAATTATTTTCATGAATATAATTTTTTGGTTTGTATGTAAATATATGTTTGGTATGTAATCATATAAATTTATCATAGATTAGTGGTTACAAATAGTTCAAGCAATTAGGTGAAACACCATCTATCATACACTAGATCTATAATTTTAGAAATAAATTACGATTATAAAAAGCACTAAATGTGAATATTAAATAATTTATTCTATGTATAATCAAGGGTAGTGGAAATGTCTAAAAATATTCATGCTACCACATTAAATTCGTGAATAACCTCAATTGGAATGACTTCATCACATACTGAGTAGATATGTTTGAGATGAAATCACATTTCCCATTCAGTGACCCCATAGTATATTTAAATGGATCATCTAATTCCATAGTTCACACTATTTTATTTAACATTATTAGTGTTAGTTTAAATAGTATTAATTTAACAAAAATTAATTACATTCAAAAAATCAATTAATAATTGATTCAAAAATGTTATTATAAATATAAAATTAAAATATTCACATAATCATAAATATTAAATAACATCCATAAAGTATTTATCAATATTATTTTCTTTTAGATAAATCATCTTATAATATATTACACAAATTTTATTAATATGAATAAATTGATACCCCTAATTTATGTAGTTTAATAAAGTGGAAGATAATTTCATTTTGATATTTGAAGTGAATTTGATATGAAAATAATATTGAAAATATTATTATTATAATTATATTGTTTTTGGAATATTATATATTTATCAGTATTAAATTTTATTAAATATTATAGGTTTAATAAATAACAAATATAGGAATATAATTTATTTATAAAAAAACATTATTTTTTCAGTGATTTACAGAACTAATTTATGTAAATTTATTTAATGAATAAGTCATCAACCTGATAGATAAAATTAATTTTATTTCTTATATATTTCGGAATTCATAATAATTTTATTTTATTTTTGGATTTAAATTATTACCTCTTCGGAAATTTATTGGAAGATATTATTCATATATTTTTTTGAGAATTATATTATATTAATGGTGTGCCATTAATTTTTAAATTCATGATATTCACATACTATAATAAAATAATTGATTGAAATGATTTGAATTAATGTTATTCGTGGAATTGATATATAATTTCCCATAGTGAAATTATTATGGTATTTTATAATATGTTTTCAGGTTATATGTGAAGAATGAAATATATTAAATTGATATTGAAATTTGTAATTTTTCATTTGAAATTTTATTATTATAATTAATTAAAGAAATTGTTGTATTGGTCAAAAATAAAATTATCGTAATGGAAAAATAGAATTAAAAATTAAATAAATTTGACGATTAAGAAAATTTTTATGGTAGGTTTGTATAAATAATTAAGGATGGATAACTTTTTTTATGGAATTTATATATAGGTTGATGAAAAATAATCATCAATATTTATATTGTATTTAATGGAAGAAAATTGGCACATGAAATGATATTTTTCAAGTAATAATTATGATGAATAAACTGAGAGGGTATTTAAACTTGTTATATAGGATTTTCATTTTCATATTTTGATATCCTGGTTTTTTATTTTTAGGGAAGTTGTTGAACTTTTTTTAAAATATATTGTAAAGGTGATAGTATGTTTGGTGACATATATATGTAATTTTTTATGGAATAATTCTTTATATTTATGTCATACAAATTATATTAATTATCTAGTGGTGTACATGTGCATAGAATACAATATTTTCATGTTTTCAATATAATGATTGGGAATTTATATTTGTGAAATTTGTAAGGGGATGTGAAAAATTATTATCGAGGATATGATATATAATATAACATTTTTTTACTCTCATCAACAAATATTTACTATAACCATGGTCTGGATAGGCTGTGATAATATTTTAAATTTTAATTGTAATTTGTTTGGTTATAAATGATTGAATAATGGGTTAAAAATGGTAACTCTATTATATCATGATCCATCCCAAGTTCCAATAAATGTAAAATTTTCACCCCTTTTACAATAATTTCATTTACTATAGGATTATTATGATAATATGTGAGGTTTTATTATATAATATATCATATTATAAAATTTGATGGGCAAATGTTGAATGAACATCTATATAGTTTGGAATTGTACACTCTATGACTCAAGTAACTAATTTATTTTTCTTCAAAATATTGATCCTAAAAATAATAAAAACATCAATAATGATTTCATAAATATTTAATTCGTTATTAAAAAATGTATCTGAAACTACTTTGTAAATTACTTGACGAATTTGTGTTTATGAAATTATTTAAATGAAATATTTTTGATATTCATATAAGTTGATAGTTAATTATAGAAAATAATACCAATTAGTCATGTTATTCAAAAAAAAATATTTTAACATTGAAATGTGGGGCACATAAGCATTATTATATTTGAGAATGTGATGGTATGGAAGGAAATATAATTTTTTCGAATGTTAATGAAAAGCTACTGATTATAAATTTTTTTAATTTAAAACAATAACATTTACAAATATAAAATAGAATTATATTATTTAGTTTATATTATTTATAGTCCCTTATTTTTTATCAAGTGTATTACATCCAAATATATAGTTCTTAGGGGTATAAATATATGTATATTTCTTATAGATTTTAAAAAATGCGGGGTTTTAAATTTCTTTTTGTAAAATGAATAATTGTTAATATTTTATTATGTAATAGTCAAGCATTATGTTCATGGAATTTGTTTAAAATATGTTTTTATATTTATTTTTTTATGATAAATATATGGGTTGTTAAGAAATTAGGTTTAATATAATATGTTATATAGTCTTTCTAAAAACATTAATAATTAAATTCTTTATATTATATATTTTTATTTATCATCAATTTTAAAACTGAATATATCTATTTTAAATATACACATATATTTGTTTTATTGATATGAAAATCTTGTTAAGGTTATAATCAAAATCAACAGTCTATCTTCTGTGGGAATTATACATGATTTTTCATTTTGTAGTAAAATTTAAGGTTTTATTAATTTTTATTGGATAGTTCTATATATAATATAGAGATGTGGAGAAAGGAATTATTCAATTATTCATGAGACATGAATATTAGATTTGTGTATCTATATTCGTTATATATTTATATGATTATTAAAAATCAAATACATTTTACAACAAATATTTTTTGGTCTCTTTACGAGAATAGTTTTACATTACAAATTCTTCATTTCACAATTTTAGTATGTTTTTAGATAATTAAATTATAAAAATGTTAATCTTATTGTTCATCACATGTTTAAAAAATCATTTGGTCAGATTAATACCCTTGATGTGATTTCATGCATCACCTTTGTTCTCAAGATTCATGTCCAAAGGCCTACTCATCATTGGTTACATCATTAATCAATAATTTATATTTAAGAATTACAGGTCAATAAATAAATACTATCTTCCCCAGTTGGGTAAAATTTGTTATTTCAATATATTTATTTATCACCCATTTCATTATAAATAAAATTTAATTTTATTTTAAAAATATTATATATTCTTCACTATTATTCATAAATAAACAATTACATTACACAAAACATATATGATGACATATCTTACCACCATTATATCATTTATAATAAATTTTTATTTAATTTTCACAATATTTTATAATAATATTTATTTAACAAATAATAATGTAATATTATAATGAACAATCCATGTCATCACATGAATGCCTCCTGACATATCATAATATATTATAATTCAATTCAAGATGAATAAATTATTTAATATATATTGTTTTTAAAGATAATTTTCTATTTCAATAATTATTCCAAACCCCCTCCTAACAAATGTATCTCACTATAATATGTCCTTCATATTCTTATCAAGAGGCATATTTTAATGAAATCATTAAAATCATTTAGGATTAAATTTGATGACATGAATCATATCATCATATTAACAAATTAATATATGTGTTTGATTCCTCTAATAAATATTGTTATTATTTAATTACTACAAATATATATTTTCTATCACATTTATATAATTAGATTTCATTTTTCCAGAATGACTAAACAATATGATAAATCATTAATAATCCACATTAATTTCCCACATCATATCATTAAATAGTTAATTTTAAATAAAACAATTTAAATTAATCTATAATGTTATTATTAATTTAATATGAATGTTATAAATAAAAATCAATGCTAAATTTTGACATTTTCATAAAAATTTATCTATATTAATATTCATGATTCATAATAATTATCATGTTATATATATATATATAGTCCAAATAAATACTTATTGAGGGTTCATTAGAGGTATGTAAAAAATGGTATCATACAAAACTAATACTAAATAAATAATTTTTTATTACATCTAATAAAAATATATCATCCATTGTTCCACATAGTTTTGATTTTATATAAATTTACATTGATATTTATATTAGTGAATTTGGATAATTCATGTTTCATTTCACACACCCTCTCTCACTACTAATCGTGTAGTGTCATATGGGTCAAACACCCACCATCCATGGCACAAACACATGCACACTTCATCTTCAATCACTTATAATTTAATATTTCTAAAATATGTACATGAATTATATAAATTATCCCTTTTATTTAATGATACTTTTATCAATATTGAATATTCAAATGTTAGATCAAATTGTCATGTACGTAGTTCCTTGAAAGAGACAACACTCAATGAAAAAAATGACAATGTGGGAAATATTTTGTTGTCTAACAAAATATTATATGGTATACTTGATCCACTATAACATAAAATCCATATCAATGCATTTTTATATCTATTTATATAAAATGACACTAATGAAAGAAATCCAAAAGTGATATCATTTATAATGATGGAAGAAAACAGATCTTCCTTTTAGTTATGGATATTGATTTTGGTAGGTTTTTAAGAAAAAAGAAGATATGTGGTTATTCTATGTAAATTTTATGTACTTCCGAATACACATCGTGTACCTGCCTTGTTGCATACAACCACGTCCAGGCTTGGTAATAGCCGAGTACATGGGAGTGTGGTGACCTGGAAGACGGCTTATATAATGACCCATACATTACATAAATTGTTATTACTTAAAAATTGAATCATTCTTTTTACAACATATGAACAAACCATGAAAGGACCGTATAGGTATGGTGTCTTTAGAAACTGGAAAGCATAAACATCTTGTTCATAAAGCATCTACTTTGCCTTCCATTTATTTCGTCATATCTAGGGTCCCTTTTTGGCATGTCCTACTTAATAAATTTCTTCTTAACAAGGGGAAATAAAATATACAAAAGGGTGATCTCAAATGCTCAGTAAGGGTAAAAAAAAGAAATATCAATCACATCATATACATAAGAACATAACTTTTGGAAATCTTTACCTGCAAAAGAGATCATCATTTCATAACATGGGATAAATCATAGTAGTGAAATGTAATCCCAATAATCAAAACATTAAACTTGAAACATTGTGGAATATACACATAATCATTGATAATCATTTCTTCTTAGTCAAGATTCATTTCGAAGACTATCTTAGTGGACAAAGTCCATTTCCGAACCGAGTTCACTCCTCGTTTCAGTCCTGTTTCACTGAACCGGTATAACCTGCTGTTCCAGCCATGTCTATCTGATGAGATATAAAATCTTATCCCAAATAATTGTACAAGGATATAGGTCCCACCCATCTCATAATGATTCCATTCTTATGTGTGCCACAAAATCATAAACCATACATCATTGCATAATCCATGTAATAAAAATGGGATTCTTAAAAACATGACATCATAAAACAATTCATATAAGATAAAAGAATTCATAAAAATAATTCCATCAAAACATAAAAAAATAAATGTAATAATAGGGATAGAAATATAACCCTATATTATCGTAGATGGAAAATAATTTTGATAAAACACTTGAACTCCATTCTTGAGGAAAATATCCTTTCTACTTCAAAAACACTTTTAATTTCTTAACGTGTCATGCAATTATAAACTAAAAGAAGTTGATTAAAAATAAACATGAAAACTATTAAAGGACGCTTCTTGGAAATAATGATTTAAAATTCCATTCATTCCGTATAAGTTAACTAAAACATTCTTCTCGTACTTTTGTCGGAAAAGTCAAAAAGTACCTCGTACGAAAAACGACAAAATATTCCTTTAATATCTTTTAATAAAAAATCACCGAAGGGTTAAATTGGATATAAACTATTGTATAATGATGTAAATATTACATATTGAGGAAACATGGTTGTGGATGATAAAATAAACCCCAGTAAATACCAAAGTATAAACAATCTCGGATAAAAATGAGATTGTGATATTTCCCTTACCTTAGGTCTGATTTTCTTCGTAAGTGTCTGAACCTCCTGTATAATGATTTAAATAATGTTATTGAAATAATACAGAATCAAACATATTTTTATGATATCATATATGGTTATATTCATAGATTCTTATTAGTAATATTTCATTACTACTTGTTATTCGGGTGTTTATTACTTTTTGTTCATATACGTGTGTTGTCGAATACATTATTATTCTTATCATTAGGTTATAGATACCTCATTTACAGAATGGTATTAGTGTAATATATATCATATTCATTCATTCAATTCATTTACATAATCATTATGCAGTGAATATCATGTAGAATGAATCGCATCACATCATGGAGACTGTATTCCGTACGTATGCACGAGCGATGATATTGTTCCCATGATCGTGGAATTGTATTGGAGTGTATTTATACTATTTAAGAATCAATAAAACTTTACAATAATCATATATATTCATTACTTTCACCCTTATACCCATCCGAGTAAGGTGGTGGTGGAAAATAGATTACACCACGGCATTGAGACGATATTCCGTACGTACGCACGCGCGGTGATTTCATTTTTCGTAGGAAGGATAAGAGGTGAAATAGGGTTGTTTCATATTTATAATAACATTTCATTATATTATTGATACTGATGTTATTACCTCATAATGAGACAAAAAATGAAGAAGAAGTGGAAGAATAAATAAAGATTAAAGAATTGGTAACGTGCATTACCTCTTCTTTGAGGCGCTTCTTTGAGACCTCCTTTTAGGGCACTAAAATTGGTCTTTGAGGAAGACCAGGACCTCTATGATGTCTATAGGGAAGTGGAGAGGAGAAATTGGCAGGGTTTGGCCGAGCTTGAAGTCTCAAATTGGTGTGAGGAGGAGAGGGAGGAGGTTCCCTTTTATAAGGGAGGAGAGGGGAACCTTTGGAATAACTAAAAATATTATTTTATTATAAAGTCAAGTTCAGTTTTAAATAGAGCCAAATTTATTTATTTAGAAGATACGGTGGGGATGGGCCTAAATCCTCTCATCCAATAGAATTTAGACAAGTTTAGTTTCCTATTTTAACCTTATCATTTAGATTTAACATTAAGTCAAATAATTTTACTTTTACCGTGTCTTCTTGTGTTCATATACTATAAGGTTAATAAACATACTATAACAAGCCAAAAGAACCCCAAGTTGATTATTATTAATATATATAACCTTATCTAAGTCATTTGGCCTATCCTTAGATTTTTAGGAAGAAAATAACAATTAATAATATAATATTTGTTTTGAAAACTATTTTATGTCAATTTTGACACTATTTAGTAATTGATTTTTGTGAAAATCATAACAGAATTATTAGTTCGATAAAAGTTAATTAAATCAATAATAGCATTTCATATTAACCTAGAAAATTATTTTAATTAATAAAAAGTGTCAGATTACATTTATTTGGGTATTTATATCATCAATTATGTCAATATTTCATTAATAAGATAATTACAACATCATCGTTGTGTCATAAATAAAATAAATTATTTAATGTCTAAAAATTATAAATAAAATACCATTATGTTGGAAATCTTTTTTTTCTTTCTAATGAATATTTATAGTCGAATTTATCTTATGTATAACCCCATATTAAAAAATATTTACTTATTAAACTTTGATTTTAACTATTTTAACCCTTCTTTAAGTAAATTGATAATAAATGTCCTAATCTAATCCAAGTGGGCCAAAATGGTCATATTTTATTCCTAAGATTGTTTTTGGTCGAATTACATTTATCCAATAGAATTATGACATGTGTTAGGTGAATAATAATATCATTTGTACCCTTAATTACCCTATTTACTTTTAACCGTGGTAAATAAAAGTAAAAAGTTACTATTCACCAAAAAAAATTTTTCATCTCCTTCAACCACATTTTTCTTACTAACATCAACCGTGTCTCTCGGATTTTTAAAATTCCACTAATACAAGTGGTAAAATTATGTTTTATGAAAAAATCATTTTTTTAACTACCACTTAGTGGTTTCACTATTCATCAAAATTTGAATGTTTTCAGAAAAATACAAAAATTTCACCCTAGGATAATTTCGATATTACGAATCCAAAAATAGAGTCCATTTTGGAAAGTAAAATTTAAAAATTTTCAAAAAGTGGTTATTACTATTCATAATGTCTAGTTTTAATAATATTTTAATAGCATATCATTGTTTAGTGAAACTCGGTATTGCGTACGACGCAAGCTATCGAGGAAGGCCGCGGTTGCGTGTAATGAAAGAAAAGCTAGTGTTGTTTGTAGTGAGAGATTTCATTGATGATTTATATAACATAAAAACAAAATATTTATCATCAAAGTCTCGGGTGTTACATTCTTCCCCCCTTAAAATGAATTTCGCCCTCGAAATTCGTCACTTTGTATCAAATAGATGAGGATACCTCTCCCTCATCATAACCTCATGCTCTCATGTATCTTCTTCTAGTCGGTGGTTCCTCCATAAAACTTTCACCAAGAGAGTGGTCTTGTTCCGTAGGACTTTTTCACTACAATATAGAATCTCTATCGGCTGTTCTTTATAAGAAAGATCTTGATCCAGCGGTAAGACTTTTGAGCTGAGTACATGTGAAGGATCAGGTATGTACTTTCTCAGGAGAGATAAATGGAACACATCGTGAAATTGAGAGGGATTCGGTGGAAGCTCCAATCAGTAAGCTACCTTTCCAACACGATCCAGTATTTCTAAAGGACCGATATATCTAGGGCTCAACTTCCCCTTCTTTCCAAATATCATGACCCTCTTCCAGGGAGATATTCGTAAGAACACTTTATCACCCACTTCAAACTCTAGGTCTTTTCTACGGTTGTCGGCATTACTTTTCTGTCGACTCTGAGCTGCTCTTATGTGTTGTTGAATCGATCGGACCTTTTCTGCCATCTCATCAACAAGATCAGGTCCTAATAGCTTTCTTTCTCCAACTTCATCCCAGCAAGTTGGAGTCCTGAATTTCTTTCCATAGAGAGCTTCATAAGGAGGCATATGATTACTGGAGTGAAAGCTATTGTTATAAGAAAATTCCACAAAAGGTAGGTTTTGATACCAACCACCTTTGAAATCCATAGAGCATGCTCTCAACATATCTTCTAGAGTTTGAATTGTTCTCTCAAACTGACCATCTGTTTGAGGATGATAAGTAGTGCTAAAACTCAACTCTTTATCCAGAGTATGATGATGACTTCGCCAGAACATCGCGGTAAATCTCAGATCCCGATCAGATATAATTGAAAGTGGTAATCCATGGAATCTTACCACTTCCTTTACATATATCCTGGAAAGCTGATCTAGAGAGAAATCCTCTCTAATAGCAATGATCTGTGCCGACTTTGTAAGACGATCAACTATGAACCAGATAGAATTATTGCCTTTGGATGTTTTAGGAAGTCCTGTGACAAAGACCATAGTGATGTTTTCCCATTTTAATTCGGGTATTTGTAATGGTTGTAACATCCCCTTAGAATTCTGTCTCTTAGCTTTAACTGGCTGACAAACCAAGCCTCGAGAGACATATTCAGCAACATCTCTTTTCATGTCATCCCACCAGAAGTACTCTTTCAGGTCCCTATACATCTTCGTGCTTCCAGGATGAATAGAGAATGAATAACTATGAGCCTCATCCAGAAGCTCCTTCTTTTATTTGGGGATGGGAGGAACAAAAACCCGATTCATGAACTTTATTATCCCATCACAATCATGGTTGAATTCAGGAACATTTCTCAACTTCTTTTGTAACTCTACATCTTCTTTCTGTTCCTCTTTAATCTTCACATGTACAGATGGTTGAACATTCATTTGAGAAAGATACGATTTCCCCCCCTTTCATTATAAATCCAAGATCCATCCTTTGTAAATATATAAATATTGGATCATTTGTGATCCTCATCATGGATAAAATGGCATGGTCTTGTCGACTTAATGCATCTGCCACCTTGTTTGCTTTCCCAGGGTGGTAATGAATTGAGCAGTCGTAATCCTTAATCAGTTCCAACCATCTTCTTTGGCGCATATTCAGTTCCTTTTGTGTGAAAATATACTTTAAACATTTATGATTAGTATAAATGTCATACCTTTATCCATAAGGATAATGCCTCTAAATCTTCAATGCAAAGATTACCGCAGCTAACTCCAAATCATGTGTTGGGTAATTTTGCTCATGGATTTTCAACTGTCGTGAGGCATAAGCTATCACCATATCAATTTGCATAAAACACACCCCAGCCCCTTCTTGGATGCATCACTGTAGATCACAAACCTTTCTCCACTACAAGGCAGCGTGAGCACAGGTGAACTAGATAACCTTCTTTTCAACTCCTTGAAATTCTCTTCACATTCCTCCATCCAAATAATCTTAACTCTTTTCTGAGTCAACCAAGTGACTGGATTAGATAATCATGAAAAATATTTCACAAAACATCGACAATATCTATCCAAACCAAGAAAAATTCGGAACTCAGTTACTGTTGTTGGTCTTAACCATCCTTCGATAACCTCTTTTTTGCTGGATCCATAGATATCCCCTCTTTTGAGATTATGTAACCCAAAAATGCATCTTTTTTAAGCCAAAATTCACACTTGGTAAATTTGGAATAAAGTTTCTTCTTTCTCAGGTTCTTCAATATAATTCTAAAGTGATCTTCATGTTCGTTCATTCTCTATGAATAGACAAGAATATCGTCTATAAAGACTACGACAAATTGATAAAGATAGTCTCTAAAGACTCTATTCATCAGATCCATGAAGATAGCAGGGGCATTAGTAAGACCAAATGGCATCACTATAAATTCATAGTGTCCATACCTTGTACGGAAAGTCATCGTTGGTATATCCTCCCTTTTGACCCTTAATTGATGATACCCTGAACGAAGATCAATCCTGGAAATGTATTGTGCTCCGCGTAGTTGGTCAAATAGGTCATCAATGCGTGGGAGAGGATATTTGTTCCTGATAGTGATCTTGTTAAGTTCTCGATAATCATTACAGAGTCTCATTGATCCATCTTTCTTCTAAACAAACAGAATAGGTGCTCCCCAAGGTGATGCACTAGGGCGTATGAATACCTTATCAAGATTCTCTTGGAGTTTCTTCTTCAATTCCTGCAACTCAATTGGGGCCATTCTATAAGGTGTCTTTGAAATAGTCAAAGCACCCGGTACAAGTTCTATTGAAAACTAAACTTCACGATTTGGTGGAAGAACCAGCAATTCCTCTGGAAAGACATCATAAAAATATTTTACAATAGGCATATTCTTAATTGTGAGTTTCTCACAAACCATTTGAGATAAATAACCCTCATTTAGTGGAATCAAGACCCATAAGATGGAAGAAATTTCCACTAGAATGTTATGTTCATCCTTGAATCGATAGACGATCATAGATTGATCTAGAATATGAAATGTGACTTCCCTTCTTCGGAAATTGATATGAGCTCCATATAAATAAAGCCAATCCATGCCAAGAATCACATAAAATTCCACTATATGAAGTATCACAATATTTGCAGGAAGCACTTTCCCACAAACTTCAATCGGGGAATAATTATAAACTTTTGATGCGACTGTTGTGCCATTAGGTGTTGTCACAACTTACTCAACATCCAATTGTTGAGGTAAAATGGTGATACCGTTAGAAAAATCTTCAGAAATAAAAGAGTGGGTGGATCCAGAATCAAATACAATATTTTCTACTTTAGAGTGGATGATAAGTGTACCTTTCACCACATCGTTATCATACTCAACATTGTTGATAGAAATTTCTTGCGACTATCCATTCTCTCTAGCCTTAAGATTTTGTTAATGTCGTTCATCATCAACAACCCATGGATTAGGGAATTTATTGGCATAATTTCCCATCTCCTTGCACATGAAACAATGAAGTGTAGTAGGTTCATTCTGTGTGTCCCTTCCTTTGTTTGCATCATTAGACATCTTCTTCCCATAATTGCGGCATTCAAATGCCTGATGACCTTCCTTTCCACATTTGAAACATTTACTTGTCCCTTTAAGAGAACTCCCTCCATGTTTATTTCCACACATTGAGCATAAGGGAAAGCACATCATATTTTCAGTGTGATCTTTAGATTTTCCTTTGAATTCCATTTTCCTCTTCTTATCAAACCCATATGACTGATGGGTTACTCCAATATCCATCTCAACTTTGAGATCACATCGAACGATTTCCTCGTAGCTATTGAAGTCCCTTATGGCTGAGGCCCTTCGAATACATGGTTTTAAGACACTAAAGAATCGATCGATCTTACTCTTAGGTTGGATAATAATACCAGAAGCATACCTTGCAAGTCCTGTAAAATTAGCCTCATAGGCACCGACATATTCATCATCCTTTTGCTTTAGTTCAAGAAAATCTTTCTCCATCTTTTTTCGGAGAATACGAGGGAAGTACTTATTGAAAAATATGTTCTTGAACTCATCCCATTCCATGGACTCAATTTCATCTCTTTGCCTCGTATTCTTAATAAGATTCCACCATTGATCAACATCTCCTTCCAAACTATACACTACTATGATGAATTTATCATGTTCAGAACATTGAAGAACTGAGAATATCTTTTCAGTAGTACTGATCCATTGTTCAGCAACTAATGGATCAGTAGACCCGCTGAATGAAGGTGGACGCTTCCTCATGAAGGATTCAACAAAATGTTGCTCCTTCCTTTGTTTGTGTGGAAGTCCATCATGATTCATATATTGAGAATGTTTTGTGAGCATGGCTACAAGATTTTTCATTAAATCTCCCATAAAATTTGGTTGATCAGGGGGACAATCATTGCTTTTCCTGTCACATTCCGCATTAACATGGTTCCTTCGGGTTCCATCCATTGACTAAAACCAAGACGAATATTGTGATAAAAACTAATTATAATAGGAAAACCACATAATCAAGAATAAAATTTCACACTTAAGGTCATATACTAGGTTATTCATGGTCATTTCTAAAACACTATGATTGTGTTCTATTCTTATAATTAACCTTAGGGTTCTTACTAAAGCTTTCACATCCTAGTTTCTAAAGGATGACTATACCTTTCCTAAAATACAAACTATAATGACCCATACATTACATACATTGTTATTAATTCAAAATTGAAGCATACTTATTACAACATATGAGAAAACCATGAAATGACTGTATAGGTATAGAGTCTTCAGAAACTGGAATGCATAAAAAAATGGTTCATAAAGCATTTACTTTGCCTCCCATTTATTTCGTCATATCTAGAGTCCTTTTTGTCTTATCCTACATAAAAACATTCTTCCTGACCTGGGGAAATAAAATATAAAAAAGGGTGAGATAAAATGCTCAGTAAGGGTAAACAAAATAAATATTTATCACATCATATACATAAGAACATAACTTTTGGAAATCTTAACATGAAAAAGAGATCATAATTTCATAACATGTGATAAATCATAGTAGTGAAATGTAATCCTAATAATCAAAAAATAAAACATGAAACTTTGTGGAATACATACATAATCATTGAGAATCATTTCTTATTAGCCAAGACTCATTGCCAAGACTATCTTAGTGGACAATGTCCATTTCTGAACCGAGTTCACTCCTCGTTTCAATCCTGTTTCACTAAACCGGTATAACATGCCATTCCAGCCATGTATATCTCATGTGATATAAAATCATTACCCAATGAATTGGAGAGAGATATAGGTCCCACCCATCTCATAATTATACCATTCTTATGTGTGCCACAAAATCATAAACCATACATCATTGCATAATCCATGTAATAAAAATGGGATTCTTAAACAACATGACATCATAATACAATTCATATAAGATTAAGGAATTCATAAAAATAATTCCATCACAACATAATCAAATCAATGTAATAATATGGATATAAATAGAACCCTGTATTATCTTAGATGGAAACTAATTTTGATAAAACACTTGAACTCCATTCTTGAGGAAAATATCCTTTCTATTTCAAAAAAACTTATCCTTTCTTAACGTGTCATGAAATTATAAACTAAAAGAAGTTGATTAAAAATAAACATGAAAAATTGTAAAGTAATCTTCTTGGAAATAATTTTTTCAAAATCCATTCATGACGTATAAGTTAAAAAATACATTCTTCTCGTACTTTTTTCGGAAAATTCAAAAAGTACCTCGTACGAAAAACGACAAAAGATTCATTTCATATCTTTTACTAAAAACTCACCGATGTGTAAAATTGGATATAAACTATTGTATAATGATTTAAATATTACATATTGAGGAAACATGGATGTGGATGATAAAATAAAACCCAGTAAATACCAACGTATAAACAATCTCGGATAAAAATGAGATTGTGATATTTCCCTTACCTTAGGTCCGATTTTCTTCGTAAGTGTCTGAACCTCCTGTATAATGATTTAAATAATGTTATTGAATTATTCCAGAATCATAAGTATTTTTATGATATCATATATGGTTATATTCTTAGATTCATATTAGTAATATTTCATTACTACTTGTTATTTGGGTGTTTTACTTTTTTTTCTTATGCATGTTTTGTCAAATAAATTCGTATTCGTCTCTTTAGGTTATAGATACCCAATTTCCCGAATGGTATTAGTGTAATATATATCATATTCATTTATTCAATTCATTTATATAATCATTATGCAATGAAGATCATGTAGAATGAATCACATCACATCGTGGAGACGGTATTCCGTACGTACGCACGAGCGATGATATCGTTCCAATGATCATGGAATTGTATTGGAGTGTATGTATACTATTTAAGAATCAATACCACTTTACAATAATCATATATATTTATTACTTTCACCCTTATAACCATCCATGTATGGTGGTGGTGGAAAATAGATTACAGCACGACGTGGAGACAGTATTCCGTACGTACGCAAGCGCGTTGATTTCGTTTTCTATAGGATGGATAAGAGGTAAAATAGGGTCGTTTAATATATATAATAACATATCAGTATATGAGTGATACTGATGTTAATACCTCATAATGAAACAGCAAATGAAGAAGAAGTGGAAGAATAAATAAAGATGAAAGAATCGGTAACGGGCATTACCTCTTCTTTGAGGTGCTTTTTTGAGACCTACTTTTAGGGCAATAAAATTGGTCTTTGAGGAAGATCAGGACCTCTAGGATGTCTATAGGGAAGTGGAGGGGAGAAAGTGGCAGGGGTTGGCCGAGCTTGAAGGCTCAAATTGGTGTGTGGAGAAGGGGGAGGAGGTGCCCTTTTATAAGGGAGGAGAGGGGCACCTTTGGAATAACAAAAATATTATTTTATTATAAAGTCAATTTCGGTTTTAAATAGCTCCAAATTGATTTATTTAGAAGCTAATGTGGGGATGGGCCTAAATACACTCATACAATAGAATTTATACAAGTTTTGGTTCCTATTTTAACCTTATCATTTAGATTTAACATTAAGTTAAATAATTTTACTTTAACTCTATCTTCTTGTGTTCTTATACTATAAGGTTAATAAACATACTATAACATGCCAAACGAACCCCAAGTTGTTTATTATTAATATATACAACCTTATCTAAGTCATGTTTCCAATCCTTAGATTTTTAGGAATAAAATTACAATTAATAATATAATATTTGTTTTAAAAACTATTTTATGTCAATTTTGACACTATTTAGTAATTGATTTTTGTGAAAATAATAAAAGAATGATTAGTTCGATAAAAGTTAATTAAATCAATAATAAAAAGGCATATTAACCTAGAAAATTATTGGAATTCATAAATAGTCTCAAATTACATTTATTTGGGTATTTCTATCATCAATTATGTAAATATTTTATTAATAAGATAATTACAACATCATCGTTGTGTCGTAAGTAAATTAAATTATTTAATGTCGAAAAATTATAAATAAAATTTCATTATGTTGAAAATATTTTTTTTCTTTCTAATAAATATTTATAGTCAAATATATCTTATGTATAACACCATATTAAAAATGATTTACTTATTAAACATTGATTTTATCTATTTTAACCATTCTTTAAGTAAATTGATAATAAATGTCGTAATCTAATCCATGTGAACCTAAATGGTCATATTTTATTCCTAAGATTGTTTTTGGTCGAATTACACTTATCCAATAGAATTAGGACATGTGTTAGGGTAATAATAATATCATTTTTACCCTTAATTACCCTATTTACTTTTAACCGTGGTAAATAAAAGTAAAAAGTTACTATTCACCAAAATATTATTTTCATCTCATTGAACCACATTTTACTTACTGACATCAACCATGTCTCTTAGATTTTTGAAATTCCACTCACAGAAGCGGTAAAATTATGTTTTATGAAAAATTCAGTTTTTTAACTACAACTTAGTGGTTTCACTATTTATCAAAATTTGAAAGTTTTCAGAAAAATACAAAAATTTCACCTTAGGAAAATTTCAATATTACGAATCCAAAAATGAAGTCCATTTTGAAAAAGAAAATTTACAAAATTTCAAAAAGTGGTTATTACTATTCATAACAGCTAGTTTTAATAATATTTTAATAGAAAATCGTTGTTTAGTGAAACTCGGTATTGCGTAGGACACAAGCTATCGAGGAAGGCAGTGGTAGCGTGTAAAGCAAGCCAAGCTAGTGTTGTTTGTAGTGAAAGATTCCTTTGATGATTTATATAACATAAAAACTAAATATTTCTCATAAATGTCTCGGGTGTTATAGCTTATGCCAGGGGCATGTTAAGGCTACTACACAAAATGTACCTTTAAAGAACAACCAGGGTAGTCTTCTTTTTGAATGATATATCAGAGAATGTTCGAATCTCAAAAGACTAGGAAATAGGGGAATATGAATTTGGTAATATGCGGTGCTTGAGAGTAGCAAACCTGTGTATAGGTAAAATCCATGTTACCTCAATAATGAAATTTTCTTATTTAGAAATTATTTCAATTGATTTGATTTCCCCATTTGGGGGACTAACATGTTTTGGGCTGTAAATGTTTATACTATTGTGGTTCTATTTCTTTTGAAACCTAGAGAGATGAGGGTATTACATCTAATCCATCATATAGGAACGTGTTAGAGATCACATATAATGCACTCTTGTAATTGCATTTGTGGTGCAATTCTAATTGTTTGCTATTTTATTACATGTTGTTCTCGATATGAATGTAGTTGTGATAGATAATGTGATTGAACACCTAATATTTTGAGAGGGTATGGGTACAAGTAATATTTCATTTAGATGGATTCCATAATTTGGCCCTTATGGTGTAATGGGGCCTCTTGTATCCTAATTTGGTGGATAATTATTGAACTTAAATTTAATTATATTAAAATATGGGTGGAATATCGATGCCTAACATTGATTCACAAGGAGTATGGGCTCTCAATGATTAGAACATCGCATTCCTTGAGAAAATATTATGAATATGGGGGTTCTGACGATGATTTATAGGAATACAATCCATAAAACCTAGAAAAACATGGTGTGTGATGTTATGAACACACTCCATATGTTATTTTGGCATGGATGAAATAGAATTTCTTATGTAAATGTTTATTACAGTACATACGATTCTTGTAATTGTTAACCGTGTGACTAACTATGTGAGAAGATACAGGTAGTTAGAAATATTTTTTATGAACACACCGTGTACTGGAAGTACACATCATGTTGTAGTCGACTGTGTATTCATCCATGTGAATAACAATATGGGTGGATGGAACTTTTGTTGTACATGAAGTGGATTGGAAGAACACAATGTATTATGTTACACTAGTATGACCATGTGGTTATATCCATTTTGAAGTACCTGTGTTGGTGGTGATATTCAAGTACACACCATGTTTCATGAGGAACACACTATGTTAATGGGGTATTACAAAACCAATATGGAAGATGTCCATGCTCATGTTCAGGAATAAGGGAACACGAAGTGTAGCGGATCTACTCGACAAGTAACCGTGTATTATACAACTTGAATGTATTCATTATCATATTTAGTTTTTTCACTTCTACATTAATGACTCTGATAACATTATACTGAGGTTTGTGCATGAACTTGATGATTTATTCAAACAGGACATCATCTGGTTGTATTCCATGTATATTGCAATGATCAGACACCAAAAATTGTATATTGGGTAATACCAAAATATCCTTACATATTTTCCATCCTATAATAAACTATTATACCTGACACCAGTGCTGATGCACATTTCCATGAAGGTTTTCTAAGAATGATGCTTACTTTTTGGAGAGAACAACATCTTACCCCGACTATGGAAGAGGTGACACGAGTGTTAAAGCATCGTCATTATCTCACTTTTTCAAGGGATAAGGGACCACATGATGATTATACATGGTTGTAGTCCATTCATTCTATCCTCAAGAATCATTAGTCTCCTCTTTATTTGAGTGTGGAGCTCCTGATGTACATGGTACGTGATTCCTCTAATAGATTGTGGGGTGTTATCTCATTGTTGGGACATCATCATGATTTGGATTTGTTATAGTTTCAAATGACCTTGTTTGATTAATTCAACCCTTCCACATTGAGGGCCGATTGATCCTACGAGGACATGCACTTGGATATGGGATCCCTTTAAGTGATGGATTAATCTTATCTCATTACAGTTCTTCAAATCTTCTCATCTGTTCTGGGTGGTGATGAGTTATTACTCGCAAGGAAATTTGATGAAGGCCTCAGGTAATACATCAGATCATTTGTGAATTTTTTGAGATTTACATCAGTGACTTCTATTTTAAATTAGGTACTGATTACCAAGAAAATTAAAGTGGAATTGGGATCACTGAGCCATTTCGGTTCATCGTCCAGGGTTGATACTCCTTCAAATGATTGTAGGATGCAACACATGGATAGTACAATCAGTGGTTCTTCTAGTAATAGTGATTTGTCTTCAAGTTTCCAATTGGGATTCTACATGTGTGGGATGAGTGGGTACTAAAGATCAAAATACTAAAGGGACCTAGTTGACTTCCAATCGTGGGGAAGGATGGGCCATATTCAGTTTTTTTACAGGATTTTCTCACAAACTATGAGTGAGATGGGATATTTTATAACTCCATGTTCACGAGAAGGACTGACATCTTCTCATAGGTCCTGGTACTAGAGTTCATTAGTCCATTCAAGTTGATTATGTGGTAGTGGATCAAGTATAATGATTGGAGTAATTTAGATATATTAGGGTGGACCATCTCCAGGTATCTAGGACTGGTCAAGGGGTCACATTACAATTATGTCTTTTACTATCGAACAGACTCAGCAGAATAAGGATACCAAACCCACTAAGTTTAGAGGTATGATTCTAGTTTCCTCAGTTTTAGATTATGATCATTGTGATATAATGGGTTCCCATAGTTTTATATCTTTTGTCATTGTGGAGAGTCGTATACTCTGTCTCATTACATATGATGGTGTGATGACACTAGACACCCTGTTAGGGATTTTAAAAACTAGTGTATGTTGGTTCAAGGAGTGGCCTCTTGATGTTATTCGATGGCACTTATTATGGGACCTTTATTTCATATAAATGATATGGTTCAATTCCAATATCTGAATAGGCTGGACGGTCTATTTTCATGCATCTATTGATTGTTATCTCCATAGGGTGAGTTTCACATCACTAGAGTATCTTTACTACACAACGATTAATGGGATGTCTATGTGAATAGAGTTGGACCTGAGAATCATGGATAGAGAGGAATAAAAATATAGATTTATAGATTATATTTGGATGACCATAGGAAATTACATATAGACATTCCTCTAATGGTGTATCATTTTAGATATTTAATTAAAGACGACTTTTCAGGTTTATCTATGGATTCAGAGGTGGATTTATTTTTTGATCTAGTGTTAGGTGCGGAACCAGTGTCCTTTCCTCATTATATGATGGATAGACCAAACATACATGATCTCTCGAAGTAGTTTGTGGAGATTTAGGAAAAGGGTTTCATAAGACCATGTATAGTTCCTTAGGGGTTGCCTATCCATGTTCAAAAGAAGGTGGAAGATACACACAAAAATTATGTGGATAATCGCAAGCTGAACTAGTTTAAGGTCAAGAACCAATATCCATTGCGAAAAATTAATGACCTCCTTGATTAAATAAAATGATAAAAGGTGATCTGGAGGATTTTATTGAGATCTAGTTATCAACAGTGGCACGTTAGACCATTTGATATACCTATTATATCATTTTAGTGTTTGTATGGTCTATACAAGTATTTATATATGTAGTTCAAACTCACAAATGTTCAAGTAACATTCATTTCAATGATGAACCGAATGTTCCATACATAAATGGATTCTTTTGTTGTAATCTTTATTGTAGATATCTTAGTAAACTCTCATACTCGAAAAAAAACATTCCATCCCTTATGAGGTCATATTGATTATACTAAAGGATCATCAGCTATATGCTAAGATCACAAATTTTAGATGTTAGATAGACCATATTCACTTCTTGGGTCATGTAATCTAAGAGGCATGTGTATCCATTGACAAAAATAATGTATGAGAGGTAGTTTCGTGGGACCAGCTAATGAAAATCTTTGAGTAATAGATTTTTATAGAGATGGATGGTTACTACAGATTCTTTATTCAGGACATTTCACTAATATCATTACAGTGACATGCATGACTCATAAGTGTGAAATATACTTATGGATATAATCTTTTGATTCACCCTTTAAGGAGCTAATGGAGAGGTTTAGTTCAACATTGATACATATTTTTCCAGAACAAGGAAATATTTACACTATTCACTATGATGCTTCAAGTATTTGGCTGAGATCCTTGCTTATTCAGGGGGAAAGAATTGTTGCATATGGCTCTAATCAGTTGAGGCCAGATGAGAGGAACTACCAGATGCACGATCCCAAGTTGGTTGGATGTTTTTATACTATTTTTGAGACATTATCTATTGAGAGATAATTTTGTGGTATACAACAAACAAACAAGCCTCATGTATATCGTGACTCAGTGTGATCATAATATGAGATAGAAAAGGTGGGTTGAGTATGTTCATTATTTGACATTGAGCATTCCTACATGATTTGAAAAGGAAACACAGTGGAAGATGTGTCAAGTATGAGGACCCAGATAGAGGTAGTTTTGGAGTCCAGTAGTGAGTGGGAGATTACTGGTTTGTTCTCTAAGATTTATTTTGTGGTGTATGGTATATAGAGGCAGATATTTGATTCTTCTATTGATGCAGCCTCTAATCTTTTGGATCGAGTGAAAATGAAGAAGCATTATGATTCTTAATTCCTAGTAATATGGGGGAGTGTATATGGTGAGGACCCTACTCTAGTGTGGAAAAATTATGAGGATGAGGTTCTACATTTTTATGGGAATGTATGTGTGTCAGCAGACATATGCGTGGAGCTGTTGTGAGATTTTTATTCCTTAGTATGGGAAGATATTCCTGTTGTCACCCAGATGTATCGAGATTTCCATCATCAATATTATTTTCTAGATATGAAGAGGGATTTAATGGTTTTTTATGAGATGTTCAACATATCAGCAGGTGAAGGAAGAGCATCAGTGACCATCAATTCTATATCCACAATTACACATTTCCAAGTAGAAGTGCAATGATATCGTTGTGGATTTTTTGACCGGTTTGAGATATTGTATGTTTTCATGGTGTTATACACTCTATCAAATGTAAAAGAGACACCTGGTTTACATCTCTTGTCTGGAAGGTACTATAGAGGGCCTTGGGTACACATGTGCTTTTGAGTAGAACATACCATCATCAAACAGATAATCGGTCTATGCACAAGATTATGATTTTAGAGGACATGTTTCAAGAATGAATCCTAGATTTCATTTGGTATTAGGAGAAACACATAACCCAAGTGGTGTTTTGCAACAATTATATTTATCATGAAACAACATAGATGGTACCATAGGAGGCTTTGTATGGTAGGCCATGCCAATCACCCTGATGTTGGATGGAGGATTGAGACTCAAATATGGCCATACCTCGTCTTTTCCATGATGCCACTAAGAAGGTGTAGTTGATTCAGAGAAGGATGTCTACGAAAAAATATCTCTAATAATCTTATAATGATCAGAAATCAAGACCTATGGAGTTCCATGTAAGAGATCAGGTTTTTGAATGTGTCACACCGAGGATAGGACACATGAGAATTAGGATATAGGGGTTCCTTTCTCTGAGATATTTTGAGTCATTTTAGGTTTTAGAGAGAGTCGGGAATGATTCCTATCTATTGAAGTTACCTCAGAGGTACCGGTCTGTGCACAATATTCTTTATTCTTCTCATATACATCATTAAATTTAGGAACTTTCTCAGGTTTTAAAACCTAATGAGGTTGACTTGGAGGTGGATACATCCTTCTAGGAGAGCCCTATTAAGATTTTGGATCATAGCATGATGCTTCTCCTCAGACAGTCCTTTCCAATTTTATTGGAGATTTGGAACCACATGAGAGTGGATGATTAGAACAGGGAGTGGGAGGCTGATGTGTGATCACAGTGGCCAAGGATTTTCATAGACTATTTCACCAACTTTGGAAGGGAAATTCCATGAAAAATGGCTTTTATGGGGGATTTTTAAGAACTGGGATCTAAAATTCATGTATGGATCCTGATTTGAAGTCGTTTTGGAGGAAAAAGAAAGAGAATATGTTTTTATATATACACGATGTGTTCTACGTAGTGCATATTAATGACCAACCCTAATGCATACAACCAAAAACTAGTTGTGTAATGAAAGAGTACATGTTCGTGGCCTTCCTGGATGTCATCTTAAGGTGGGGTCCATTAAGGGTACTACACAACATGTAGTTTTAATGAACACAACATGTATTTTTTTTAATTGACATATCAGATTGGGGTCACATAACTTATTTGAAACTATATTCATCTTCACGTGTTACATATTGGATAACTCTGGCATGATGAACTAATATCCAACCCTCGATTCTCCATCCGAGCTCTAATTGAGACATCATCAAGTGAATTGAAATCCTATCATTGAGTTCTAGAATACTGAATATCTATTCTTAAAAATTCTTCATCTCAAAAGTGTTATTCAAGGTGGATTTTTTTTCTTTTTTTAGATCTACACTGATCTTAGAAGATTGAAGGGCCGAAATTATAGTATATCGATGGTACGACATCAAAGTATTTATTTTGTGCCCTAAATTTTTTCATTAGATTATATATTCTAGAATTTTCGTGTACCCACATTTGGGGTATTACATGTTTTGGAGTTTAAACATGTTTAATACCTTCTATGGTTTGTTTTTTAGAAATGAGGTTTTTTTGTGTATGTATTGTTGGATACCTTGTTTATGAGACCCCCATGAATGGGGGTTCCCTTGATTTATAGTTATGGTCATTTGTTACAGGATTCCTTGAGGCATACCCTTTTTTCCATGCCTTGGTTGATTAGGATGGAGTTAATTGATTTTATGAAATGTATGTGGTATTAATTGAGAATGATCATCCATGTAGTAGTTATATATTGCAAGATCTATTTGATATGATATGTGTACTATTTTTTCAGTGGGACATGATATCCTTTGACTAAGAATATTGAGTCTAATTAAAACGTATTGAATCAAAACCGTGAGAGCCTTGGTGTAGTTTCTTGAACCAGTGGGAATTGACTATGAGAGCTATCCAGGTGGTCATTTATAATATTTTTATTTTATGTTGACCAAGGGGTGTTGATTGAGAGGGCTTCCTAGGTTGTCATTTGTAATAGAGATGTTGTATTTTTGACGAATGTGGTTAGTCTGTTAGTGCATTACCAGAGGTTGATTTTTTAATAATTGAATGATTGTGACAAGTTTTGAAATCCAAAACACAAAAATGGATTTAGTCTCACAAGATTTTTCAAATGGTCTTCTAAGACATATTTTTTTCTACTTTACACAGGGGACACATTTCTTAGGCTTGATCCCAGTGTTACATGATACAACAGATGAATTATAAATGTTAAATTAATTTAATTGAAAACTGTTGGGTTCTTTACAACTATGTACTTCCTAGTTTCATTCTTCATTCTTGCATATTATCTATTATATATAATAAATGACAATTAGGTATATATTTTTTAGTTTTTTCCTAATAAGATTTTCCGCACACCCTATTTGGGTCTTGATTTTAGTACCAAATAGATTATATTATTTCATGTATCGATAAGGGAGATCTCTCTTCTTTTTCTTCAGGTACATAATTACTATTGGAGCTGGAGAGCATGTGACCAAGCTCAGGGTTGTCTTGTTGTTGGAGTTTACATTCTGTTTCTTTACACGGGAATCTATAATGAATTTTTAGCATTGTTACTTTTTTGGCTGCTTCTCTAGACAAATGTGACATGCCCCATTCATATTTATATGCTGAATTTGTTTTATTTCTAACAGAATTATGTAGTTACCTATTATACTACTGGTTATGGTATTGTAGACTATTTTATTTATTCTTTATATACTCTGCTTTCCCTATTATCACTCATTTGCCCTCAATGCTAGTCAGTGGCCTCTAGAGGTTGGGGAAATGCACTTTAGGTTATGTGAACAACTATGTTTGGTAAAACATTGGGACTCAACGCAATCAGTGATGTCAAAATATGGATTCAAAATTTATATGTGAACTTCTTATATTCCAATGGGTAACAAAAATATAAAATTAATGTCATAAATTACAATATAACTATTTCTAATGATATCTAAGATTAAAAAAATGATAAATAAATATTCATTAAATTTTATGCTTTACATAATATTATCAAGTTATTTGTTGATTTAGAAAAACTTAACAAAATCTATATAATAATATATAATTTTATAATCATTTAACTTGGATTGATATAATTTTACAATTTATCATAAAAAATGGAATGAAAATATATATCATTTATTTCAATAATGATTTACATCCAAATTTTATGATATTACGATCAATTTTTCTTTATTTAGTACTAATATACAATTTAATTGGATTTCATTCAAGAATATTGAGTTTGGAAAATTAAATACATGATTAATGTTTTGAATAATTAATGATATTTATTAAGATTACATGAATTTGTACTATGGTGAAATGTAATTCTAATGTCATTAATTTTTTCATTTTAGTCTATAATATATATATATATATATTATTCCATGATTTTTTCATAAGAAAAAAAAATACATTATTAGTCAATAATTACATTGAATTAATAAATATGAGAAAACATATAAAAGAATGATACTATTTTTCATTAATGTACAATTCATTTATGGCACCCGAGCCTCACCCTTGTTGGTGAGGACTATCCAAAATCATTATATAAACTCATGTTCAATTCGTGGTGGAGGAATTATTTTGATATACTATAGAAGTATTATTGCAGGAACTATTTAGTATAATAGAAGTTGAAGCAATTCAATTGTTTCAGCCTTACATCTACTATTTTGGTCCTCGGGTCCTACAAGGCCTTCACGACACCAAAGGAAATCTGACCAAAAATTCATTCATTCCGCCAAACTGCCATTGGGCCACCTCAAGGACTTCAGGTCACATGAAATGAATATGCAACATGATAGACATTAATGAACAACGCTCTAGATGGGGATTTACGATTATGTTATTCCAACAGAGCATAACTAACTAGATTTTGAAGAATTAGATGGTATGAAATTGAAATCAGTACCGATCATATGCATATCAACGTAATACAGTTAGAAAACCAACATTTTGGTGGGGAATAGTTTACATCAAGATATTTTCTAGATAGGGGAACATTCATTTAGTCAATTTGGGATAAAATAATTTAAGGAATCTTGGTCATAAAATGCGAGTCTAAGCCTACGGTCCTTGTAAGGGTTTCCCACCATTCATTAAATGTTTTTCTCAAAACTAAAAACAAATTAAATGGCTTTAGTCTTTTCAAGGACGTGTAATTGAATTTTTATTCCTCATCTGTAAATCATTCACACTAATATCATGTAAACCATATCATTATTATATTTCATCTAAAACAATTGTTTAATTTTTTTCATCAATAAAATATTAAAAATAAATATTATTTACATCAAACTGGGTTGACCATAAAAAAAATTTCAATCATTTCAAAACCTTTCCAAAAACAACAACCTCAAAGAAAAAAATTTGTTAGTAAAATAAATTATATTGAAAATTAGTCAATTATAAAATGAATTAATGTGGAAAATATATATTTCTCAACCAAAATCACAACCAATAATTCACATAATTATTTTGATTGAATAATTAATTTTATACACCATATTTAATTATCTTGTGTGTGTCAGTAAATCCATTGAAGTTAAAATTATTGATTAAGACCACTTATAGAATAAATAATTACCATATGCTATCTTCTATTATCACATAATCTCATAGTTTAAAAAAATACATGAACATGATGTTTCCATTATAAAAAAATTATTTATTTCCAAGACATCCAGTAAATTATTTCTTAAGAAAGAATTATTTGTTCATTTATAGAATAATAACACAATAATGGAAACCATGAAAAGAATATTGTTAAAATATCTATATAAAATTATGGAATAATAAAAAAATTATATTTCAATAAAATATTTTAAAATAAACATTCATCATAAATATTTCATTTATGATAATATTTAACTGCCTGGTTGTAACACTATGATGTGACTTACACTATTGAGAGCACACAAATGAGTAATATTTTATCATAAATTTATCTATATACATTAAAAGCTAGCGAAAAATATTGTCGATCTAATATAATAATGTGGATTTATTATTTATTGATTAGATAAACATGTTTAAAATCATAAGGAGTGATAGTACAAATCATCTAGATGAGTAATACATACAATATATAAACAAAAAACACAAATAAAATATATATATACACACTCTATGTCTATATGACTGTTTTATATTTCATAATAGTTATTAATTTTTTTTTGAAATTTCTTAGTTGTGTATTATATACAACACGGTCAATAAATAATCAAAAAAATAAAATTACAATAAACTTGAACTAGAGACTACTACCCATCGAATTCCATCACCAATTTCTATTCTTGAAAACTATATCATGAAATAATTATATTTTCTCCGCATATCCAATATTGATATATTGATGTATTATCATGTAAATATGGATTCCTACAAAGTGTGTGAGTAAAACTTAGTGAGGATCCAAAAATGATGTCCCCAAATATTACCAGTGAAACTAGTGAATACTGATATGAAATTTTATTTATATGATAAATAAATCACAATTTTTTATTTTATTTCATGGTGAAAATGGGATATTTTATCCCTTTATAATAGAGGGATAACGTTCTTTTCTCAAGATGTTAAAACATCATAGTGGGTGTGAAACTCATTAATAGGGAAATTACATCACATCAACATATGTGGGAATGGATTTCCAAACCAATATCACCTCATCAAAACATTTATCATGGGGAAATGTTCCCCAACATGGAATCTTTTAATATATTCATTATTATAGTTTAAATACACACAAACTATAATAATTGTACCAATCAATAATCAGGGTTCAATTTACGCTACTCTACAATAAAGGTATTATAATATCTACAGGGAAAAGAAATACCACCGTGGAACCACATATGGATATCACATTGATCATCATAAAAAACTGGTTTTCTCTTTTCCATGTCAAAATACATTATTGGGAACACCTGTGGGATCCATTTCTATTCCCATTAACCTTAATTTTATAAATATTAATGTGTGGTCTTGTTTTCTATTATTTACATGAATCAATAGACTAAAAATAGTATTCAAAATTGATTTTATAGAGTAATTAGAGATAGAAATGAATTTTTAATTTTTAATTTTTGAACTTATTCAAATAAATATTTACATACATCAAACAAACATTGAATTCATGATGTGACACTACTAGTAAGACTTTGACATCATTTCATATGTTTGATGGAAGATACATATTTAATATATTTGGATAATATTCACTAAATGAGATGAACCAATGATTTATACAAATCCATGAATCATAGAATAAATTGATATAAAGAATATTATATCAATAAATTATGTGGTAATCATTGAAATAATTTATTTGAATTAATATAAATAACTATAGTGACCACTCCGAGAAAACCACATCTAGATATGTTGAATGATGATGATGATATCACCTTGGAAGACAAAGCGGTGAAGAAGAAAATAGTGATAATGAATTCTATTAGTGAGATGTTGAAACTACAAACAAATAATTAAATAGAAAATGTAAATATTTAATTAATATATTAGTTTAAAATTATTTATAGTACATTCAATATTGTGTGACAAAATGGGTCATGATATAATGTTCCTTCAAGGCACTAATAATGGTTTGGACTCTACTAGAATTAGTGTGTCACTACGTATTAATATTTAATTGATAAATATAAAACAGAAGGCTATTAATGTGGGTCCTTACCTCAAATGGTTCCTCCCACTCCCATTTGGGACTCAATGTATTGTGAACCCCATAGTCACACTGTGCTCGATTATCCCCTTTATTATTTTTCAAATTATAAAAATAGAGGGTTTATGAAATTATGTTTGATGGTCCACATAATGACATTAAAGAGTCATTATTAATGATTAAATCCCTCTTCAATCATACTTTCCTCCCACATCACAAAATATATACAAATTAAATATATAATTGTCTCCATATAATATTTATATGTTACCACAATGCTCTATTTCTCTATGTCAGTACATTTCCCACCATCCTTATAAAGATTCATTATATGGAATCATATGTTCTATGAATGTATGTTTTATTCTCACGTAATTGTATTGAAGAATTATAGAATCCATTTTATTCACTCTTATGTTGTATAATTTTATACTCACACAACCTCGATCAGGCTATGAATCCCTTGGTGATAACATGGCCCACTACTGACTTTAACACTTAAGAAGAAACCTCATTATACTGTGATTTTTCATGATTTGGTGTAAAATATTCATACATGGAAAAATCAATTAAAAAAACCAGAATCAATCATATAATTTATTCAACCTATCATATAGTGATGTTCCATCTAAAAAATTATTCATCCAGAATTTTTTTAATCCAAAACCCCTAAAAAAAATTAAACCCATAATTACTCACCAATATAAAACACCTTTATGGTTTAGTAAAATTCTTGGGAATGGAATGAAATATAATAGGATAACAGGTTATTAATATTTTTTGTTATACAACCACTGAATTGGATAACATCACATCCTCAATCAGTTCCCTAAAATGTCTTTGATCCATAATGGTAAAAAATATAACAATTATAAATTATTTATAGAAAAACAATCTAATGTATCCTAATTTATTTTTCCATTTTTCAACTAAAACATTAAAATTATTCAATTCATACCACAATGAGTATTCTCAATAATATATGAAATACTATTTTGATACTCCTTGAACATTACATGGGCCTCAACATTAACTTCGTTATTGTTTCTCACCTAATAAGGGTTGGGATAATATTACTAGTGTTGTGATATAAGGTATATTATATTATATGAATATTAATGCTATGTGATAGAAACTTATTATTCTAATATAAAAAATTCATTATGATCTCAAATGATCCAACATATTTTTTGTGGAATTTTATCGTTTCACCATATTACATGATGTCACAATATATAATCCACTAGTTGAAAGATAAAAATATCAACATGAAGAATTTTTTGTCGGCAGTACCAATTAATATAGAACTATTTACTACTATAATAGTTTTCTGAATATTTTTTAATCAACTCGATACACCCTATTATCATTCACATGATGATCAACATGATAATTAAAGACTCCTAAAACTCAATCGACAAGTAATTAAATATAAATATATTAATGGAGCTCTTTAAATCATTAGAAAGTAACTATTATTTTGAAAAAGGTATATAACAGTGAACTATTTCTCCCAGGATTTGGTGAAATATAAGATATATTATAAAAATACTTCCACCAATATCTAAATAATTTGATATTATTTTCCATATGTGTGAGGATGATAAGAGTAACTCTCAAATATTTTAAAAATTAAACTCTCTTTGATATCATGTCCAACATAAAACACCATTATTATATATGAATGTACCTCTCCATCTCAGTAATATATATATTTAAATTTTAATAAATTTTTTCTTTTCAACATATTTCAATACACCCAACCATTAATTTTTTATTATTGATAGTGTACAAGACACACAAATGTACAAATAAATGACATCTAAAATACATAATTGTTACAATGTAGTTTTTAAGTTCACGTGTATGATATTTAAAAACAAAACTATGAAAATAATATGGTATATACTAGTATAAAATAAATTATAATGATATGAATTTATTAGAAATAAAATATGAATCATTTAAACGTAATTGAAATGTTTCTTGAAAAAAAATATTTTCCAAAAAATGAAATTTTATTAGCATTTGAGAAAAATATTTATAATTTCCTATTATTTTTTTATAATTTATTTGAAAAAAATAAATTACACTTTTGAAAGCATCATATAAAAATTATCACAACTTTATTATTTTTTTGGTTTTTTTAATATTTAATTATTTTAATTATATTAAAAATAAAAATTTTAATTGAATGATTAATTTGTAAATAAATTATTTATCAAGAAAAATTATATATTAAATTATTATTAGAGAATAATTATTTAATTATAAATCTATTAAAAAATTAGTTCATTTCAATATTTTTAAAAATTATTTTGGATATAAAAACAAAGTAATTTTTTTTATCATTTTCACTTTGAAAACAATCCTTATCATCGTGCATTCCACATTAAATTACAATTTAATGTTTTCTACAATCAATAAATATTTTTCTTGAAAATAATTATATAATAGGAATTATATTAACAAATATTATCTAATATAGTCAAATTAATATTTTACAACAAATTTTATTAATAAAAGTTAACTATTAATTACCACGAATAATGATAAAATATGTATTTTTTCATTTCATAAACTTGTGTTAAATTTTATTTTCTAAAAACATATGAATTTTATTATGTAAATTGGATATTTTATTTATAATCACTATGAATTTAATATCTAATTATTATTATTTTAAATTTTTAATAATTTCTAAATTAAGAATTAAAAAAAATTATTTAATGATGTGAAAAATAAAATGATCATGTATAGTAGATCATAAATGGTAAAGAATGAAATTTTTAAGACATTATATTAAGGTTTTGGTCATCTATTTCAGCATCAACACTATTTAATTTTTTTTAGCCACATTCTGTGATGATGACCTCACTATATTTAAAGAATTTGTGTATTTCAAAAATGCCACATGTCATAAATAATAAAAGTAAACGCACTAACAACAATTAATAATGATAATGAAGACATTTTTCTCATAAAATTACTTCAAAAAAACCACCCAAAAATAGTTATTTAAAGTATAGATTTTCTGGTCACATGAAAAGGTCAACCCCGTGGTCCCTAATTGGAGATCCATTGGATGTTTATCCTATAGATTGTAATAGTCTAAATAATGTAAAATCATTTTATTTAATGTTTCCAAACACAAATTAAATCATAAAACATAAAATATAATAAAAAAATTTAAATAAATATAAATATATATAATTATTTTTGTGTAATTACATTTATCTCTATCCAATTTCCAAAAACAGGTTACAAAATTTCTTTTTTTGTGTACGGTGGACTACAAACTCACAATCTAACGTCATTTTGTTTCCCATTACAACATCATGTGGTTGGGAATGATGATGAATAGAATATATATAAATGAAATTAATAATATTATTATACCTCTATGGTCATTATATCATATATATCCTTTTAATTGATATTACATAGGGAATACAATTACATAAAACTTGTGTACAATTGATTATAAAATCATGAATTGATATGATTCATTTTTGAAACACTCATTACCTGGAAGGTAACACCGATAAATAAAATTATTATGTGTGATATAAATTAAATAATTATTATATTCAATAAATACTTATCATAATTGATATATTATATATTATTTACTTTCTTACATTTCCACTCACTGAAAATGTAATAATGATATTTTTGTATATTTATACTACCACCATGATGAATAAATGTGATATTATTTTCAACACCCAAATATAGGAATGATATATATAAGTATATTTAATGAAAAAAAATTATTTATTTCTAACTAAAATAATTATGAAATGATAAAATATTATTTATCTTCATTTACACAATTATTGTATAAAATTTGGAATGTCAATCATGTGTATATATTACCTACTATCTAATTGATTGTAACATATATAATTTTCTGAAAAATATATTATTATTTGTCATCAATTTATATTTTATTTATAAAAGTGATATTTATTTCTATATTATTAATTTTTATATTTTTCAATTCAAACATTTTGATCATAGTCAACAATCCAATGTCTCAATTGTCCAATTAGCCGACCATTTTCAAAACATCCTATGTTAACCTCATTTATTATGTGTGCATAAACAACATTCTAATAAGTTAAATATAATGAATAATAATCACGATAAATTCTTTGATGAAATTAAATAGTTTTAGAAAAAATTTATCATGTTGAATAAAGAATGTTATCGATGAATCAATCCTAAGGTATGGATCTTCATCTCAATATCCTTTCGTTGAGGGATGTTTTTATGTAATGAACATATATTCATTTTTGGGAGTATATATATCCCATTTTACCATTTATATCATGAATATTTCAATTAAATTATTATTCAAATTTTTGAATTTTATTATTTTCATAGTCCAAAGAATTAATTCTTTTCAATGTTTTTAGGGATTTTTAAATTTAAAATATCATTTCATTTTTTCCTTTCTATTCATTCCACCACAAGTGGATAATTTTTAAAAGAATTTAATTTTTTTTATTTGGATAAAAAAAATTTAATATAGATAATTTTTTAAATTTTTCAATTGTTTTGAAAACCAGTATTTTATGTGTTTTATATATAATTTTTTGATAAAAGAAAATACAACTGTTCAATTTTTAATTTATATGATGATAATTAATTTTTCCCATCATGGATGAAAATTTATGTCGCATATCCTTTTAACCGTTTAATGTCTTCTTCAATGAACAACTATTTTTTAGTTTTTTGGTATTGAAATTTGGATTTGAATCAGAAAAATTATTTTTCCATTAATAATGGCGTTTTCATTAAATTAATATTCTAATATCCAAAAATCTTTTTCATATTAGTATATATTTGTTTTATGAGATTTTTATGATGAAAATTTGAAGTATTAAAATTAAATATTCAAGATATTTTACTTATGCATTATATGAAAAATCATCTGAGATGGATACCACTTATATGTGGGGTTAATTCCTATTATATAACATAAAATAGAATATAATAAGTTATATGTATTTTTGAACCCCATTATAGGACATGAAAAAATGTTTTGTGGGATATATATTATATGATGTTTTTAGCCCAGTTATAGCTCATGATAAATTAGAGTTCTTGATATATCTAATATAATGTTTGACACCACATATAACTCTATAGTTCATTTTGAAATGATATATTATTATCCATTCATATGGTAATGAAAATTAAAAGTAGTTGTGAACGATTTTATATGGACGATTCACTATGTTATTAAAAAAGGGTTTTAATATCTTGTTATGGGTTATATAGGGATTTCTCTCAAAAAAATGTTTCTTTAATTTTCATGATAAAATTTTTTATTTCTTATTCAATGATAATTTCAACATAAAGTTATTCATTACATTATTTTTTTCATTAAGATATTTTTGTTCAATATTTATTGAACCATAGTGATATTTTTGTCTCATTACAATGTTTAAAAAGTTTATCCATGGGAAAAATTAAAGCATAGGTGAAATAAAAAATTCAAGAAGAAATATGTTGCTATTTTCCCTCAAAAAATATTTCATTCATTATTTTTAAAGATTTATATTAATTTAAAAATGGATAATAATCAGAAATATACAGTTATATTTTTTTTTTGAATTTTGGGATAGTTCTCTGAAAATGTAAAAATAAAATGATCATAAAATGCATGAAAGAGAAATATTCATGTAAAGCTCTAAATAATTTAATTTTGAATATTGGGACCTCATTGATTTTATAATAAGAGGTATGGAAAAAATATTTGTTTGGATAATTTTAATATAATTCCATAGATACATTTATTAGTGATAATATGGAATGTGATAACATTTTAGTATTACCTTGATGCATCATCAAAACTATTTCTCTTCATAATTTTTCCTTAGAGAGTAAATATAGGTGTTATAGAGTATAAACACTAAAAGGAAAATATAATTACAAATCAACATTTTGTGATGGTTTGAATTTGAATAGAATATTTCCTATCAGTGATAGATCAGTTGATAGAATATTTTTATTGTCGTGGTATATTTTATATGGATGTAAATAATGTACCATTAAATGAAAATAATTATAATATGGAATTCTGTAGGGAAAATCCCCTATATTATGTGGTTCATTGGACAATATTATTGATAAAGGATGTATCAATTCACAGAAGATGATTTTTTATTACATTGGATATATATAATGCCAAAATCTAAAACTATCCATTTATTAATTTGAAGATGAAAATGAACTATGGTTGAATATGGTTAAAAATAAATGAGAGGAATATGATCTAGATATAATGCAATAGGAAACATATGATAACATATTCTTGGAGAAATATTTACCCAGTGTTATTTTTATTTGTATAGATAAAAATTTATTGATATCGAAGAAAAATGGAGAGTATTTTGTTGTTATGTGTGAGGAAAACATCACATGATTATTCATTTATATTCAATTTTTTTGGGAAACTTATAGTAATATATATCTGTTTTACATGGCATTAAGGAAACTACTATAAAATGTTTTTTCCGAATTACATTTTAAAATTTATGATAATGTGAATTTATGTTATTTAAAAATTGAAATAGTTTTTTTTTTACTGTTTTGTTCCATGATATAAAAAATAAAAAACTATCATGGTGGATGGAAATGGAGAAGCAACCAACATTGGATCCCAAATCATTTTAAAAGAGATTTAAAAGTCATTTTATTGAATGTTTTATAGGAAATAGAATGTATTTCCAATTTTCTATGTTTGTTGAAATTGTTTGCAACAATATCTATTTGAGTCATAAATAATTAGAGAATGATATAAACAATATCTAATAAATATTGGGAAGTTTTTTTGTAATGATTTTGGAAATTATGATAATGTCTATCCAATGATACTTATAATGTGTGTAAATAATTTTTCATGATAATAGAAAATTGTGACGATTCCATTTTCTAAAAAATTAGTTATCCTCATACCATCTAGTTTAATTTTATTGTTAGGATGATGAATGGTTTTTAAAATGATAATCCTACAATCAACTTTTATGAAACTACTTATGAGTATTAATGTTATGATGTCATAAGTGATTATTGAAAATTTTGGACATGTTATGTTGTGGTTATGAATATGTATAAATTTTTTTTAATGTGATATATGAATTTATATTTTTGGACATGACTTTTTTAAGTAATTGATAACTTTAAGGTATTGTACGTTATATGAGTATTAATTCTATATTAAAATTTTGTATTCTATTTATCAAAAATATTACAAGGATTAAATTTTACGGAATAAAAAATATGAAGAGTTGAGAGAAAATTATCCAAAAAAATAATGGTTGTTCAGATTTACCCACAACTAGAGGATAAAAAGTGTACAAAAACTACCACTTGACTATGTAATGTTCTGTTTATTATGAAATCATTACTTAAAGTTATGTTATTTTAATGAAAATTATAATGTTGATTTCCAAAATATTTATTTTATTATATCATTAATCGTGGGGTTCTAATGTGATTTTCCTATAAAGTGACTACTATTGTTTCGAAATATTATTACTAAAACATTTTGGAACCAAAAATCATTATGCTAACATCTTTTTTATTTTTTATATTTAAATATTTGAGGATATTTTTTTGTTTTATATGATTATGTGATGATTTTTAAGTAAATTTTATAGCATTAAATGTTTGAAAATCATTTTCAATTCAAATTATTGGAATAACGATGAGACATTAATATTAATTCATTAAATTGGGAACTTATAGGAGATAAGAATTTATATTTCATCATTATTTTTGAAAATATGGTAATGGATTTACTTATATCTATGAAACATATCTTTGAATGGAAAATGTAATCTTATTAATTTTATCTCAGATGAATCAAATAGTTTTTTAGCTAATTACATAGTAATGGTTTTGGGGTCATAAATAATTTTTCGATCATTCACATGCATGTGATAAATGATATTTATCACTCTCCATATTTATTTAGACATTATATTATTCTTCCTTGACCATTTCATCACATCCCAACTATGTTATACTATAATGAATCATATTTATCTATTTTTCTGATGACATTTCTAATTCCCTTCTGCTATTATTTAAAGGTTTTATAATGATTTTTTAAATTATGAAATTCTAACAACTTATTTTTAAATATCCAAATATTCACTACTAATATCACATTAATATTTTGTGGAAGAAGTTTAATAAATGTATAGTGGTGGTCGTTACACCTCGATATTTATGAAAAATAAAATTGTGATATATATTTTTATAGTCATGAAATAGAAATATTAGAATATAATATAAAAACCATATACATTAATATATAATACATATTGAATATATTTATTAAAATTAGTATCATTTAATACTCAAAACTTTGTAATTTTTATTCTCAGTAACATAAATTCCATGAAATATTATGATTATTTGAAACATAACATATATAAAAATTATGAAAAATCCATTAAATTTTATGGTATGGTCATTAATAAATAAATTAATAAAATAATATGGTTTACATCTAATGACACATACTGAAAAATCCTTCACACTGATATATCGGTCGATCAATCACCATCCCAAACAATGTTCCCAATCACTATGAGTCATTGGAATTTACATGAGAAATCATGAAATATTCGTTAGGAATTATTTCACAGGAAATATGTGACAATAAAAATAATAAAATATTAATCATCATTAGATACATATATAAGTATTATCATATCATGTATTTGTATAATATATAATTTTGGTATGAAAAAAAATATTCCAAAAAACATATCACCATGAGGTCTACAACTACTGACCACTTGTTAGGTCATTCTATATTGATCAAAAACCTGATGGAACGAAATATGTTGATAACACGATAACAAAATAAAATAATAATATAGATGCTACTGCAAAGAGATAAAAGAAGGATATATGATATAGGGAATAGTAGTATTCCACCAAATATTATTTGAAATTACATCATTATTTAATTAATGTATTCCAAAATAGTATTATAAAATTTTGAATATAATGAAATTTTTAAAAATTTACATTAAATCATTTAATAACCATTTAAAAAACAAAAAATGGAAAACATTGAATATTCAAATTAAAAAACAACCCATTTTTGGTTAATATATTTGAAAACTAGTTCCAAATAAAGAGTCATATTAGATATAAAATATATGAACATGAACCTGATATCAATAATTTTATTGGATTCAATATGATAGAGAAATGTAATATGACAAATATATATTTATCAATCAGGAGTAGAGATTAATCAATCATGTCAATAATGGTTCATTGTAGAAATAATAAACACTATCATATATTTGGTATCATGTATTCAAAGGAAATTGGTATTGTATAAGAAATATATTAAGATAATCATATACATTCAAATAATAAAAACATCATGAATAAAATCATGAATTACATATAGTATCAGGACTATCAATACAAATATATCATGGTCATCTCATTGAAATATACAGGTTCCCATAACATATAAGAAAAGAGAGTGAGATAAATAAGTAACACTTAGCACACATGGATCATTATAAATATCCATTAAGGGATAATGACTTCAAATCACATCCCACTATCACAAAAAAATCTATCAAATAAATTAATACCATTTCCAATATCACCAAATAGGATATTCAAAACAGAACAATGAAACATCATGTTAGTATCGGAAGATAGGATTAACATAAAAATCCACATCACCGTGTAGAATCATCAATTCAATTCAGAACATTTTATATATATCAATATTAAAATGGGTAATCATACTAGATTCCGTTCACAAAAAGGCATAAAAAGAAAAAGGGTCAATTCAAATAGTAATTTCCTTCATAGATACCATAAATCATGAAATGAATGTCTTAAAAATTTTAACATTTTGAAAACATTACAAAACCTAGGATTATAACATCTTTCCATATGAGTAAATCACAACTTTCCAACAACTAAAACAGAACTTATTTGTAAAACAAGGGGAAATCATTTAATGATGGATCTTGTTAATGTCAAAAATTCAACCATTTTAAACTATTTAGATAATATAAAAAATAATAATTAAATAATTAAATTCAATGAATCTTTATTTCAGAACGAATAAATAGGTCGAATCCCCCTAACCCACCAAAAATCTATTTAAATTTTCACTATAAATAAATACATTAAAATCCTGGAGTTAAACATTCTACAAAAAGGAATAAAATATCATAATGATTTCCAAAAAATTAATGCCTTTCTCAATTCAATGATATAATGTATAAGAAGATTTGAAAATGATTATCAAAGAAAAAATTTATTATATCAAGTTGTAGAAATTATGAATGATGTATATATATATTATAATGAAAAAAGTTGTTTCATTATGAAGGAAAATCAAGGATACTAATGGATGGAAATAGAAATCCTTGTACATCGAATCATATATTTGATAAATTTGAGGGACATTACTGAATATATTATAAGACGAACTAATTTAATTTTGAAGAGACCCTAGATAAATAATTTCACTTAAACAATTCATGACCCAATGAAACAAATTGATTCTATAACATATATGATGGGTGAATATAATAAATAAAAGTGATCAAAAATGAGAATAAAATAAGCCATTGAAAGAGGACTAACACTTTTATTGGAACAATGGTAATCCATCAGATTATATTTTGATATCAAAAAATCATATTGAGGAATTATAAAACCCAACGGATAAATTTATTTATTTTTTTGAGGTGATTTGGTTTAATAAAGGAGATTATTGGTTTTCAAATTACAATTTATGTGCATTAAATTTCATCATCATGGTATTTTTTTTTGGACACAATGTCATTAATAATAGTTCTTCTATCATTTTTCCCTATATAGAGCCACTATACTAGAATCATGGATAAGGTTCCTTGTTATCAAAAACCTTTCCAAATATTTGTCCCCTTCATGGATACATTAAAATGAATGATGGATTTATACATTCATAGTTTCAAAATCAGGATACCATATTTCCCCTTTTGGGAAAATTTAAAATGATTCTTGTATTGGATTTATGGATCTTCAATCCATATTCCAACCATGAATAGGCCTTGAAAAATTGAATAAAACATTTACATTGAATACCAGAAGTGAAGATATCGAATCAAATTATACTAATATTAATTGGAAAACACTGAAATAAATTTAAAAATATGTTATTATGTACCCACCATAGTATTTTTGTTCCTATAATGCTACCATCATGAAATATTGAGTAGGAGTAAAATTGAAGAACTCCCATACTCATATGTTATGGTGAAATACTTTTAGTCTACAGGGGAGACTCACCAAAATATTTGCAACACACTTACACCAATATAATAAGCTAATTCCATCAAATTTCTATAATATGGAAAAGTAATAGAGACATATCATTACATCCCCCATTTAAATATTTTCCATGATGTATTACCATGGTAAAAGAATATCTATTTGATTCAAAGAAGATATTTTAATTACATAATATTGAGAACATATAATGGATGACTCTAAAGAAATATTAATGAATAGAACATTAAAATAACACATGATGTCCATAATAAAAAATTCCACCATTTTCCATCATTGATAAAATATCAACATGAAAGTATAGGAACAAACACATATTTAAATAACATGTCTGTACTCTAAGGTAAACATGGATCTCGAACAATGAGCCACACCCCATCATGAGCTCATCAAATCACACTGAAAAACATTCAGTTGTTTGGTGCATCTATAATATATATCATCATAGTTACTTGGGTACATATCCAAGGTCTATTCATACCCCTAAAAAATCAATCAATCATCTATGAATGTGAAAAAAATGCAGTATACTCTAACAAGAGAGATCATTTATCATATCAAAATTGAGATCAATTCATCAAAGAAAAACTGAGGAATACTACATAACAATAATCAAAATACTTCTCTTTGATTCATATAAAAAATGTTTCCACTATATCACTTGGAGAAAAATTAACATCTAGGAACTTGAATAAGTCCAATAAAATAAAAGGTCTTAAAGTGTTTAAATCTATAGGGCACGACCATATAGGTTAATAAAACCATCAACATGATAACATAAAATGAAAAAACATATCATCCACTATGATCCCCAATAATTTACATTTTCCTTGAAAATAAAAGGTATCAAAAAAAAGAGACAACAATATAATCCAAAACTCAATCATATTTATCATTGAAGCCAGTGAAAACAATATATATCAACCTAAAATACATCAAAAAACTAGATGACCATTTCATTTTGAAAATATTCACTCAAATTCCATCATTTGGGGCCATATCATATTGATGAATCTGATTCCTCATAGTCAAGAGTTGATAATCCCTTAAAAAATACCCCTTTAAAGGATCCCCAACATATTTATCCTCTTATGGTGAAACAAACGGCCAATCCATGTTCCAAATATTGGGGATTCTGAACACTATTGTGTATGATGACCACATTCCCGACAATGGACCCCCATGACATGACTATTTTTTCAAAGAATATTATCCTTCCTCGTCCATGAGCAAGGAATGTTTTCCATCATCATATTTTACCTGATATAAGTTACATAGTAAATCTATATTGTCCATCGCATGATATGATATGAACCAGGAATCATAAATTATTTCTAAAAATCCTGAACAAAGATAATTTCAAAAATAGATGGCCATAAATATTTCATTAAAAATAAGATCAGTTAAAAAATGTTATAAAAATGATAATTGTTTTTCCAACCCCCTAACATATATCACATTTTAATGAAACACCATAAATCGGTAACATTATCTTTATTTAGTTTTTCATGATTTTACCATCGAATAATGAATGACTTGATGAATTCATAACACATTATTCCTTATAGATAAGAGGGAATCACACCATCATTCCACAGGATAGTAGGACCCTTAAATAAGGACATGATTAAAAATTTCATCATATCATCAACAAACATAACTTAACTGAATATCACATAATAATATAAAAACCACTTTACTACCACATGTGAACCATTTTTTCCTTTTTATGATGGTGGATGTGAATTAAATAAGTCAAGGATGTGGTTCAAAGGATATAAGATCCCTAGATCACCCACTTCATATGGAGTCTGGGTAGCATTGTAAAAAAATAGATTCCACTTCAAGAAAAATTATATGATCACATTAAAAATCATTAAAATGAATAAATAATCTATCACCCATGGAAAAAATCATAGTGTAATTTTTTTCTAACTGTCTTACATATGATCATAATATTAATATTAACACAAACCCCAAAATAGACTAAAATAAATCAAAATTCATTAATTAAATCCATGAAACACATAACAAAATCATTATTGATTTAAAAAAATCTTTAAAATTTATAAATTAGTACATATTCAATTCTGTATGTTAAATCAAATTATATGTCCATCCTAGTTTTCATGTAATCGATCTATACAATCTTATTAATTTTCATACATTGTTTTAAATTGTAGTCTCATATTCAAATTTCCAAATTTTTTATTATTTTAATTACATTACCACAAAATTTATTATTATATAATGTTTGGTAATATCATACATGATTCTTTCAAATTAGTTTTTCTGGAAAAAAATATCATATAAACAGTCATTTCTAACTAATATCAATTTATTTAAGTAAATTATTACAAGTTCTAAGACACAATATGGTTATAGAATGGGATTTTAATCAAAAAAAATAGTGATTAAAACTAAAATAGCCACACAAGTGAATTAAACAATCTAGATCAGTATCCTTTCAATATGATCTATCAAAAGTGAAGTCATCCTAGAACGTTTTGAAGATTATTCCATATTTATGATAAACTGTAACTATGCATGGATCGGTCACATATGTAGGTAAACCTCACTACAACAAAAAATGTTTTCTATATTGACTAATATATCAATTAAATTGAATCGTCATAGCTTACATTAATTATGAGGCCAAATGTAGTTCCAATCATCATTTTATATCTTCCTAAAACAAAACTATTATTATCCAAATCAAACATAGTCTCGAAGGGAATTCTAATTGCTTTTACCATTTAGAAAAAAATAAATCAAAATATTGACTTAGGTGCCCACTTTCTATAAAAATCATGTCTCATCATATGGAGATAGATATCATGCACTCAATCTTGAAACCCCCCCCCAAATGTCATAAAATCTATTTTATTCCATAAATCACAAAAATTATAATAATTTATTTCATGTTGAAGTGATTTCATTAAAGTAAATACCTATTCTGATACAATTTGGTTCAAATGATCACAGAATCCCTTCCGGGCCGATATCTGAGACTATCGGTCACTATCCAAAAGATAGTTTTTGATCTACATAAGCAGATGATATGAAATGTGGCATCATGAAATAACCACTGAGAATAATTTATCCCACAAAATAAAATTATAAGTAAATTACACTGTGATAAATCATAAGATACATAAAAGATTAAAATCATATCATTAACTAAGAGTTGATAAAAAACAAGAAATAAAACAAAGATTCCAAATAACATGTTTCCTTATGTTTCATAATTACCAATTATTTATCGGGTCACCAATTTGAAAATCATCTAACATGAAGTTATAAAAGTAAATGATGATGACCTGAGAAAATTCAATGTCAATATGTGGGATGAAAAACAAAAATTTTACATATAAAATATGTGTTATTTAACCCCATACGATTCCATTAAAATTTCATTTAATTTTATTCATATGGTAATTCAGATATTATAAATTTTATATAAGATAAATTATTTATAATAATTACTAATATATTTTAAAATATAATAAAAACATTTTCCAATCCAATCACAATTAATTCAATTTCACCATTTAAAAAAAATTTCATTAAAATATTAGAAATCCATTTCAGAATCTAGGGTGATGTTACTATTAGAATTTAAGGACATGCACATGATATCAAGTGTTTTATATGTGTTAATTAAAGATATTTATGGTGCAACATATTAATAAATATAACATCCATGATTAAAAATTTATTAGTAATGGGAAATATAATAATTTTTAGTTTCCATGAGCATTTATGGGTATCTTATTTCTTGTATGTAGATGTGATTGGTAAAACATATATAATATTGAGACTAACAAATATTATCTAATAAAAACATCATTAAAAATATGTGGGGTTATATGTAGCCTCATGGGTCTCAAAAAAACTATTTCTACATAGAATATATTCCCTAGAGGAACATACGTATCCTAAACCATTAATTTTATCTATAGATCCATTAGATGGGGTGGGATTCAGCGGGTGAAGAATATTACACTATCCTAATCGTATATATATCTTAGTTTTGATTTCTAGAAAAAAGAATTAAGTTAGATAATAAATTTATGAGGATCTGATGATGATACTGATCAATAAATGTCACGGGATCGTGAATTTAAACCACATTTCACTCTCACCCCAATAATTCATTAAGTAAGAAATCCCATTTTGATAACCCCTATATAGGAAGTACAATAATAAATCAAGAGACAATAAGTTATTATCAAATGATTTAATTGAAATAATGAGAAAACTTGTTCATCTAACATTATTAAATCAATAAAAAAATTTAAAAAAATTAATTATTTACATGGGTAATCAATGATGATTCCTTCAAATAAAAAACATAATATTTACTAACATTACATTATTAAAATCCAATCATCTAAAGAAACCATAAACCATTCAAATATCATTTTATAATTATAAAACTATTTAATACATTTCAAAACATGGGTTTACAAGTGCTTTTATTGTGAATAAATAAATCAATTAAAATCAATCAATAGAATATAGTATAAATTTGGAATATAATTCAAATGGAGTTTCATGGAAAATAAAAACATTTTATCATTTTAAAATATTCTGAAAAAATCATATTGCTTGATTTATTAAACCAAAAAATTAAATTTATTATTAGGAATAATAACCCATGAAAAATCCCTCATTATCAACCAAGCACACACTAACTATTCATTTAAAATTATCTAAAGAACATGGAATTAATTAATTCCAAATAATGTGAACAATATAATGATCATATCCATTAAATTCATTCCACATTGAATTCAAATAGTCATTATTCAGTGATTCCTTCAAAAAGAATTCAAAGAAAATCATTAATTAATGAATTTTTTGAAATTATAAAATATATATCAATGAATTCACAAGGAACAATTAATTATTATTATAAATAAAATCAATGATAAACATACATGGAATTCTAGAATAAAAACCATATTAATATATATTGTATCTACCTTGATGGTGATAACTAGATCTCATGATAGATATCTCAACTTATGGGAGAAGAAAACCTATATATAAAATTTCACATCAACAATTAATGGAAAAAAAGAAACAAAATACCATCATTAATTATAGGAAAAATGAATCAAATAAAGATCATATATCAATGACCTAGAAGAAATAGACATATCAAAATAGGATAACTTCTTTATTCATCCCAAATATTCTCTAAGAGATGGTGTTGGGAGTAAAAAGATCATTAGAGGGATCCCTAAATCAAAACGATATATTTATGTTCCAGCAGCTGAATTTAGAATTAATTAGAGGATTTATGTGATTTTAAATTACAATTTTAGAGGTATATAAATATATCTTCAGGGTTTCCTCTAATAGTTCAAATTTTGATAATAACTATGTTCTTAATTGTGAACCATAAATTGATAAATTAGAAGAGCATGATGGTTATGAAACAATGTCAGTTTAAAATAATTCTTACTTGGTGATCCCTTATATGATAATGGAAAATGTTTCATAGTTGGAATGCATGGTTATTTTAACCATGAAAAAAAATATAATTCATTCTGAAAAATTGCTTCATGTGTTGGTTTCATGGTATTTTAAGCTCTTTTCCAACTCTTCAATGGACTCAAACCCTTCAAAAAGAAATACAAATACAGAAAAAACAAACTCTGATGATATTCACTAAAAAAATACTTAATGTACTCTGAATAAAACAACAAATAAATAATTTTTATTCTAATTTATACATGTCTATAATAAATTAAATGGATATATATTGATTAGTTGTAATATAAATATCATTTTGTATTAAGGAAATGTGTTTAAAAAAAATTATTTTCCTTAAATGAGGTTTACTATCCCATTGTGAAAATAATTTATAATTAATTTTCAAAAATTATAAAAAAATTAAAATAAAATAAAAAAAATTTAAAATTATTTTATAATTATTATCTTTGGGTGATTTTTATGGAATTTTAATAAAATATTTTTTTTATGAATATTAATAAATAATTAATTTCAATTGAAAACATCATTTTTGAAACAACTTGTAGTGTAAAATTATATTATATGTTTAATTTAAAATATAATAAGTTCTATTATATATCAATTAATATTATTTATGTCATTGAATTTTATATAATATTTAATTTTGATATAAAATCATTTTATTCATTTTGGTATTTTCAATTTGAAAACTCACTTTCTAATCGTATATATGGGATTAAATTTCAACTCAATGACTTTCACTTATGTGAACTGAATTGTATAAAATGATTTAATTTTTTAGAATAATAAAAATATATATTATCTAAAATGACATCATAATTTTTTATTATAATTAATAGAGATTATGGGTAACAATTAATTATTGTGATTAAGGATAAAAAGTGATTATTCATATTAACTGTACTTATATTTAAATTAATTTTACACATTCCATAGACATTAAAAAATTTCATTTAATTTAATATTTAAAATCATATTTGTAATATATATATCAATGATCGTTTATTTTATGCTTTTGGGATAAATTAGTTATGACAAAAAAACTACATATGAAGGTGAAAATTAAAACGTTCAATGAGAGTAAAACATAATGTCTAAGGAATGACAATATTACATATGTGTTTTTTCAGTGGTGGTGTGTATAGACCATTTAAACACTCCCAAAAAAATATTTATTAATTTTTATCAACAATATGTGAGATTGACATCCAATTATTGAATTCTTTTCAGTATTAACAAAAATGTCACTGCAACTCAATTATAAAAAGTAACTCCCTCCCATTACTAATTCACACATCTCAAAACAATTTTATATTAAAAAAATGAATAAATCCCACAAGAAACGTCCTTTTAAACATTATATAATTTTATTTCATAACAATATAACATCCCATGTTTCCTTAAATGTAAATCCAGTAGAGGATTCTCATATAGAATGTAATTATATTAACAAAAATATTTCCTCTTATTTCTTATTTTTTCCACATTCAATTATTTCTTAAAAAAATTAAATTTAATAAAACCACTAACTTACAATACAAATATTTTATTTTTTTCTGTCATAATGGTTATCTATATCCACATCTATCAAAATGGTTATGAAATAATCATTCACGTGTATGAAAAAAAAAAAATATTGAACAGATGTTATTTATATTTTCATTACCACCTTTCAAGATCTAATATCATAATTTGTATAATTTATATAAATTATATTTATACAATTATTATATTAATTGAATTATAATATCATATATAACTCTTTCACATTAAATTACTTAAGGGATATGCTAAAATGACACATCTGTACAATAGATGACCACCGCGTAACGATGTGTTATTGGTTTTTCATTACCTCATTAGATGAAAAGTAATAATGGTAATATTAATATATATGTGTAAAATAAATGGAATTATTATAATAATTAGTAAATATTATTCATTTTTAATAGATTATATAACAATTTTTTGTGTTTCTCTTCACCCACCGAAATGATGAAAATATAGATTTTGTGAATGTGACTACCACCTTCATTAAGCGATGTGATGCTATTTTCATCACCATAACACGCAAACGATGTATAAAAATATATTTAGCTGAATAATATTTGATATGTTATATTATGATGAATTTGGAATTATTAAATATTACTGACCCCATTTCAATATGGAATGTCGAAAAATGGATGAAATTGAAGCTTCAAAAACATTAAAGGATGTCGGTAGTCAAGACCCATCCTATTATGGGGGTGGAGGGGGTAGATTATCCCATGAGTTTTTGAAAAATTATTCCTTGATCATTCTATTCATTATAATTTCCATATTTACTCACACTGTTTCCAGTCATTTTGATTTTCCCGAAGGATCTGTGTCTTTTCAAATGATCACCTCGACTCCGGATTTCCATCTATGAATTTTCCATATCCTTATACCTTTTGGATCATACAATGGTTGCATGGTTTCATTCACTTTTCCTATCATAATACTCTTTTGATATATTTTTCATCGACTCATGTGTTTTGCATGATTTAATTGCGGTCAATCTGTTTGATCGTCGACATATTATAATATTCATTACCTCTTCAAATGACATCATACAGGCTTGGTCAAGGAAACCATTCATGATTAATGAAAGCAACATCAATATTCCTAAATGGAAATATTATGAACATATTTTTTTCTATAATCCCTCAACAGTGATCATGGTATGGTTCCCAGTACTCCCAATACTTTTATCGAATCCATCTATCATTAATTTACTTTTGAACCGAGTTGGTTGATACCGATTTTCTAATTGAAGAAAAAATTTAGTTTTCATTCAAGTTTATCCTCATGTCTTTGTTTATGTTGATGTATCCATGATGAAAATGGTGTGTGATTGTTATTTAGTTCAAAAGGAGTTTATGTAGAACCAATAGGTTCTATAGTAATCGTAGTCATACATCTATCTCTCTTGCAGAAATTTGAGCCATCTCATCCCAACATGTTGTCCCAGAAAGAATGGTTACCAGGTATTCCCCACATTGATGATCCTTAATATGGTGTCAACTAAAATTAAAAACATGCCCGTGATGGTTTAGATAAGGAGTTCTTTTCTTCAATACGAGGTAATACCCCATGTGGTTCATCTGAAGGTCACTGAAATATTCAATTGTCAAAGGTCAGATCAAGGTGTATCTAACCTTATATACAATGGTTTTTTACATCAGGATATGTCCCCATGCTCAGGATGTTTATCCTATCAATGAACATGATCACATAGCTCAAGGCCATTTTCATTCGGGAACTGATTTATCTGTTAGAGAAAACAATGTAAGAATTATTATGGATTCAAATCATAGACTTTCATGTAGTAGAGATATTGTATGGGTGCACTTAAGGATCATCAGCTTCATGATGGTACCCATGGTTGAAGTATAAATAATGTATCTAAGTATCCTTTAGATTGAATTTCATTATGATTCAATATAATTCCTCATATATGAGAGAGAACCACTGAGTTGATTAATCAAATTGAACGATTATCTAATGACTGAGAGTCTGAAGAAGAACTTATAATCCCTCAATGTTTGGGAAGATGTTCTATGAGAATGAATCTAGTGATGATATTTATGTATAATAAGAATATGATAATGTTGATGGTGGAAATATCCCATGGATGAGGGGAAGTTGAAGCCCGAAAGTCATCCAAAAAGAGTGAATGAACTACTCATATTTTCTTCATCCAATGGATAAAGGATCTTTGAACAAGTAAAATGAAATGAAGGTGGAATAAAACACCTCCCCTAATGATTATTGTTAGTAAAGAAATCCATTTGAGGAGTTTTATCGCTATTTAGAACTGCTAATGAGTTTAGAAGAAGAAGTGGGTGAATAGATTATGTCTCATAATTCTACTAATGAAGAGGCCCCCAAAATGATGGGGAAGACCTTGTGGGTGATCCTAAATGAACAAAAATGTACCAATATATAGATATATATCCTAATAATTATTGGGTGTTTCAACAAAGGTAAGACCAAACATAAATAGTACATACAGTATTGGAAAAAGATGGTTTTTTTGTTCAATGATCTCATACAGGATGAACCAAATGCCAATGTAAAAAATATTTGTTAGAATTTGTTTTGGAATATTAAATCTAAAAAAATTAAACTGTATTTCACTAGATCATTAATTTCATTATGTGGTTTGACATATGTTTTCCTAGATTCCCATTAAAATTATTTGAATAATAAAAATTTAATTTTTAGTTAGAATTTCATAAAAAGGAAACATCGACCATGTGTACGTACGACCTATCATATCCATGATTGTAAAAAATTTTATTTCTAAAATCATTATTTATGTTTTGGTATTCAATGTATAATTGATCTTCAAATATAGTAAATTATTCTTCAATACATTTTTTAGATTTTTATATAATGTCCCTTTTGATAGTTGTCATCCAACAAAATTACTTATGAAAACATACACTTAATTTTTTAAAAATATAAGATGAAAAAATGATTAAGTAATAATATATTACATGGTAATAAGTGAAATAAATGTAATAAAAAATTTGATAATTTTTTTAAAAAAATTAAACAATTAACAAAATATTGTTATTTTAGAATATAAATAATTTTTGTGATGAATCAAACCATATGTAATGATTTCAACCGAATTTACATTTTTTATGAATTTGTGATGTTATGATCCAATATTGATTTTCTATGTGTATTTAAAAACACTATAAGAAATTTTATATATTTAATTTATCTATTATTATTATATACAATGTTTTTTAACATTATTAACTCATAAGGATTTTAATTTGTATATTTCCAATTCGATGTGGCCCATTCCTTTTAAATAGTAGAATTTAATATTTGTCATTATGATCATTCTAATTCATGTAAGTGTTTTTATAACATTTTTTTGAATTGTTAATATGGACATAAAACACTTATAAATTTAATTTTGTCTCTCTGTTAAAATTATTTAATTGTTTTTTATAATGATTGTTTTTAGGTTTTTTTATTATTGGTTTTGATAAAAATGGATTTTTATTATTAACATATATGAATACATTGAAATTTTTTTTGATTCCATGACTTCTATTTGATTACTCAGTTTATTTTCATGATTTCATTTATTTCCTAAATAAAAAACCCTTCAATTTTTAAGGTATTTTTCAAATGAAAATGTTTTTACAAAATAAATATGTATTTTGGTAATTGAAATGGTTCTTCAAAATAAAATGAAATTTTTAAATCTCAACGGTATTTCAATGAGTTTAAAAGGGTTTTATTTTTCAAATAGGTATTTAGATGAAAAATATCTTGAATTAAATTTATTATTCATTATATTTAAATTTTTATTATAATAGATAACATGTGATATTAATAATTCTTATATAAAGGGATGATTTCCATTATAGCTCAGTAGGGAGCCAAATATATTATATATGAAGAGATGATACATGTTAAAGTTGATGAAAAATGGGTAAGCCTAATATAGATTATATAAAGAGTCTATATGAACATATCAAATGAAAAAGGGGTGATTCAAATATATCTTATATGAGGAGTGATCCCAAAAATATCCTTACAATGCATTGGTTAATGATATATTGGAATTCATCAGTTTGGTATTTCTAATTAATAGTGGATAAAATGGTTTTTATGTATATGATGATCTATAATACATAATAGGGTTTTAATTGAATCATATGGGCTTTAAAGGATATTGTTGTTAGAAAATAATATTTATGTTAAAATGTTTTATTTGAAACTATCAAAGAACATTTATTATAATTCTAAACATTATATAAGATTTCATTATTTCACTCAAACAATAGTTTTCCTTATTTTATATCCCAACAATGAGTTTTTATTGTCATCACATATTTAAATATTTTTTTCTTTTGTTTAAGTATATTTAAATTCATGGAAAATGTCATGTTGATTGTCATGGAAAATTGCAATGAAAATAATAAAATAATTATTTTAAATGTTTTATGTTTTGGGAGAATTGGTATTAATAGTATGCTTCAACCTGGTATATTATAGATTTTTTATGGATAATTTATTTAATAATACTATAAAACAATATTCCTAAAAATATACTATAATGTATGGGAATTTATAATTTACCTCAAAATCAAAATTATATAATTTTTAAGGTAGTGAAATTATAATATGAAATTCATTGACAAACCTATATATCTATTTCCATATATATTTCTCAATATAAGCATGATTTAATGTGATATTATTTTTAGATCCAATACTCTAAGGCATTCTAGGTAGTCGTACTATATCCCCCAAATATAGCACAAAAAGCACAGTAATAAATAATGTTTATAGTATTGGAAGAAATATATAATTGTTAATAATACCTTTAACAACAAAAAATATTACATCTCTTACTTTGGGTGTTCATGTAATCCCATCACTAAATCCATACTCACCTCATAACATATCAAATAATGAATTCTATGTGAGTAGAAAACATGGGGGGGATACTTGATAATGATATGAACATTTTAATAGATTGTTAAATATGTTTCAAAACCCAGAATATAATTCTACATCCATGGAAACAATTAACTTTACTATATATCATGTTTAATATTTATGGTTCTTGATATTTTTATGTGTTTCTTCTTTAATTCTAGAAACTCAAATTGAATCATTCTATGTGGATATATTAAAATATTTCAAGCACCATGTATGTGTTTTATTAAAAACCCAACGTCCTTTATATGGAATACTATAATACTATATCGAAAATAAATATTCATATTTAATATTTATAGGCCATTCATCATTGTCGAGATTCTCTATAAATATCGTTGGATAAATTATCTAGCTGAATATATTTTAATAGAAATATAATTAATTAAATTTTATTGTAACATTGTTATTGACTCAAACATTAACAGATGATTATAGGTTGATCAAGAATATCTTGATCTAACTTTCATTCTCTGAAAATGATAACATTCCATTCCAAAAATAATAAAAAATTTAATTATTTTGAGAATAATAATACATAAAACTAGTATATCCCTATAGGCATATTATATAAGGGACCTATTGAAATTCGAGAAAACAACTGAACCAATTGGATATTTCACTAATAATTTTTTTATATCATTGGGGGTGATAAATACACTTATAAAAATTTATGGATATAATATATTTTCTATAAACTAAAATAATTATATAATATTCTATTCATGGGTGTTTGATAAGTTTATTATTCACCCAATCATTTTTCTGGACGACATTAATAGCTATAACATCATATTTATTATCTTATTTCTATTAGATGAGATGGTTACAATTATTATTTTTAGTCATTATCAATTTGTTTAATGTCAACACAGATATATTATCCCAAATAATTATAGTAATGGAATTCAATTTATGGTGCTAAAATTGGTCAAGTATTCAATATAACCATATTTTATTTGTATTCAAGTTATAGAGGAATTTATACAACAACATTTTTTCATTTACCTATCACTTATAGAAAATTACAAATTTTCTTCTTCCATAACATTCTACCTGAAGGGATATTAATTATCATTCCTCTATGGTATTTATTATATGAATCTTCAATAAATTTCAACATAATCATCCAATACCAAAAATAATATGACTAATGTAGTTATCAAGAATCAATTATAAATTGAGAGTGTTGAATAATTTCTTCATTTCCCCTAATATATCTTATAGTAATTTCATTTTTATAACATTATCTGAGGATTCTAAAAATTCATTCTTATTTTTTCTTTTTTAAGATTAATAGTAGATGATTAACTTGAATGTTTAATGGAATTTTACTCTTAAGAATGAATGGATTCATCCTCAATGTAATTCATTTCGTGAATACCATCATTACATTAGTATAGAGACTTCCTAGATAATACTTGTTGAAAATTATCATAAAAGCATTCCCATTTTATGGATTGATTTATAGGCAGTGGTCATCTATTCTTCATAAGTGTCCACAATTGACTAGATTCCCCTTTTAAATTATAAAAATCTAAAAAGTGGGAATCTTTTTTTGGATTAATAGATAATAAATAAAAGCCTTCATATTACATTTATCCATATCATTGTAATAAGTGTGTTTAATTAACATTTAAATGAGGGACACATCATCAAATAAAATTCCCAGTTACATTTTGAACAATACTTGGTTTGTTCAGGGGATCGTTATAGTTCATTTAATTATTATCTTATTCAAAAGAATGAGAAATTATTGTAAACATTTATGCACCCCTTCTCCAATCTCATTTGGATTATATGAAAATTAATCATTTTATTTTCCGACACAAAAACAGTTAAATATATTCCTTGTCAATTTATACATCGACAAAAATAACAATCAATCGTGTGTGTATCCCATGTACATAATTATAGTGATCAATAAATTGATTATGAATATAATTAATATGTTATCCAAAATTATCATTTCATATTATCAACCCATGAAATTATACTTTTCAATATAAAATATTTTTAAATAATACATAATGGAAAAAAATGAAAACCAGGATTTAACCGTTGCATGTTCATTAAGATTATCAAACAAGCTATGTAGTGGGGCCACGTTATCATGTTATTTGACAAGAACAACTTATAAAAATATAATTTCTTGGGTTTACTAAACCATTAATCATATAATATAGTTTTTTATATATGTGATTGTATCTATACAGGTATTTCATTACATGGAAACAACACACAATTTAATTTAATGATATTTTTTATAGTTCCAATATTTATACATATACCTATTGTATTCCAAAAATCAATTTCGCCGTAATCCACCCAAATAATATATACAAAATTTTGATACCAAATATTGTGATATAATAAAATATTAGATAAATATTTCATTAATTTTTATTAAAATTTCATGTAACGTCCTAGATCCATGAGCCACTTAGAGGTGTCTAATACCAATTTGTCTACAAGGACATAGGATCATTTCCATAAATGCAAGAGAATTTGATTTGTAGTGAGTGATTGGGTTTTATAGTGGGGATACAATACTCTCATTGGTAGAGTATACCACAATGTACACAATATCAATACAATAACAGAAGTAATAAAACCAGTCAATAAATGTAAATTGAAGAAGCATGAAAATAAAAGAACGAGATTTCATAACATACATGATATGGTTCTATATGTCATATTATCATGTAAAATATCCAAAACAAGTTATAATTAAATAATAAACAATATATGTAGAAAGAAAAAATAATAATGGATGCTAAGAACAAACGCTAGCCTTAGCTCAGTCCCATTATCTCGAGCTACTAAACAACAAATCATTTTCCTGCTGAATGGAGTTTTCTTGGATCAGCACCGACAACCATATAATCAATTTTGGCCCAAAGAATCACCCAAAAGTGTGTGAGACTATATCCATATAGGAAACCATCCATTTTATGTGAAATTATCTCATTGAACATATAAAACAAGCAGTTTTAATTAATGATAGTAGTAAACTTAGAAGTACTCAATAGTAAATAGTTCTAAAAGAACTAGTAATTATTTATATTTGTTACATGATTTTTTAAAATTCAATTACATTGGATTATATAATTCTCGAGATCATATTTATTCCTGAATATACATGAATAAATGTAATCATGTCAGATGCCTCAATGGACTATCTAAACGAGTGATGGTGAATACTGAATCCAAGATTTTTCATTGTCTTGGAAGATGCATCATATGACATTCAATTTCAATATTTAATTATAAGTTAATTTCATCGCTTGAAATATAAAAATATACCATTTAATCATATCCTAATTATCCCCCCATTGGATTCAATATTTTCATAGCATTTGATAATGACACCATGTGACTGACCACTACATATGTTGCTCACTCGTGAATTTTAATCGTAATACCCTCATTTAGTCCATAAATATTATTTTAAGTAAGGATATCATTCTACCAAGGTATAAGGTCCAATAGTAATATGATCCCATCCATTCTTTTTAAACTAAGGTTATGGATTTCCAATTTCTATTCAACCCTTTATCATTTTTTATAAGAGACAATGTAAATTAAACTATTACATACTGTTATCATCAATAACTCATGTTCCCAATTCATATCAAATTAAAAACAAGTTAAATTATCTATTATAAGTATTATCATTTAACAAACATAATATTAATCCATCCAATAAGGAAATTTATTGTATTCTTAAAATTCTACCTAGGAAAAACAGTCATAAATGTCCCTTCACGGGAATCACACCCATGGGGAGGCCCTTAATCAAGGTAAATATAACTATGTATACATTAAAACACTTAATCAATTACATCAAAACAATAGAAAATAGTAAGATACATTATTTATTCAAGGGGACTACCTAATAATTGTTGTGCTTCACGGCACAACAAATATTCAACATGATAATTTGAAAAATACACGAGATCACATACCACATGACAGTATGTCTCTCCCCATCTAGTGTAGTACTCTAATACATCCAAGAATATAGAAGATCTAAAAAATCAAGAATAAAATCTATTTTTGGAAAACAAGGACAACAGATAAAATCATGATGAATAGATCAAGAGGAATTGAGAACTCACTGAGGGGGTTCCAACACATCTAAATGTGTTAAAATTTGATATTGGATGACGAAATGGGAGGCCACCAGATCTTTAGAACCCCTTTTAATTTTGTTAATATAATGAAGGGGTGAGTTTTTTCTTCTAACATACAGGATGATACTTTTATGTTTAACATTATAAAAATAAAAGTACATTATTTATACATGAAACTACACATTGTGTGGGTTATTATTTCTGTATAGGTCCTAAATAGACCATTCCATGGTGTGAAGTAGGATTATACAATGTGTAATACTAATTACATGGTTTTTACATGGGTGACATGGAGTATAACCATTATTGTCCTCAACATACATATGCATAACCTAAATATAAATGATATGTAACGTAATGTATGATCCATGTTTTTACAAACATTCCCCCATTTTAATAATTCGTCTGCTAATTTCCCTGCCAATGGAGGAAAAAAATTTTAGGAGAACAAATATGGAAAAAAAATATTTATGTCGGCCTCCATATACCTTTTATTGTAAAGTATATGTTTGTTCATTCATAGCACCAATACTAGAGGAACTGAATGACCTTGAATAAACTTTTTTCTTTTATTCACTAAAAAAAATTAAGGATCAACAAAATAAGCGTCAAGATATAGATAAGTCTACTTGGGGAGGAAAACATGAGAAAAACATGAGTTATAAAGGCACTACCGATATATTTAGATGTTTTAATGATTGGCTCGGTACCACTGAGGATACTGCAACCAATTGGTATCTCAACTGCTCTCTCTAGAATCTAATCCAACCTAACATATATCAGTGACTTCTTACCATATATCTAGATAATGTTGTTTCAAAACCTCAGTGAAACAAGCAAGAAACCCCGGATCCCCAAATTCATACTCTATATGTCACTTGTGGAAACTGACATAAGATTTCTTGAGTGACATTGTAGTATCCATTCACATTTGAATCAACAAGACCTTCTCAAAAGTATCCTTTATAAGGGAAATTACCAATAAATATACGATTCTCCCAAGACCCCACTACTTGGGGAATGTGATTCTCCCAAGACCCCACAAAATCTTGGATGCATGCTTGCATCATGTCCTTTCGTACCTGTATCATATACTATGCCTGATCATCAGTCTGAGGGTTGTATGTTGTGTCTAGAAGAACATGTGTACCCAGAACCCTTTTAATACTCTTATATAAATGATATGTAAAATGGGAATCCATGTCTGAAATTATAGATATTGGGACCCCTTGAATGTATACCTCTTGTTGGATATACATCTTCCTGAGATCATTCAAACAAAAGGATTCCTTAACTGGAATTAAATGTGTTACCATTATAAACTGGTCATAAAAAAACCCAAATAAAATCATTACATGTATGTGACCTCAGAATAAAATTCATGAAATCTATTGTGTCTTCATTCCATTTCAACTCAAAAATAGGTAATTGTTGTTAATTAATATCTAGTTTCTGAGGTTATGCCATCACCTCCTAACATGTGGAACTCCTCGTAACAAAATGATGTACCTCTCTCTTCATATTTTGATACAGATACTAATTATGTTTGTTACGGTACGTTTTCAAGACCCAGATATATATTCCCCAAAATTAAAAATGAATCTCCCACAACAATTTTTCATATATATCCAATGGAACCCAAACATGTCCTTGTTAAAATAGAATCTCATAATAACCTACCATCAAAAATGTAGTAGGGTCCTCAACTGACATGATATATTGTAGAACTAGGACTTTAGAATCCAATAACTACCTCACCATATCTCTATTTAGATGGGTAGAGGTTATAGATAAGGATGAAGGGAACATGTTCCCTTCTTGTGATGCTCCTCCATGTACATTTCATAGAATAATGTCATAAGATTATACACACAACTAGTTTGATGCAGTACCAATATTTGAGTAACATAGTTCAAAAAATCAGACACAACGGTACGTTTTCTGGGCATGTTGGAAATAATGATGTCGAAATACTGAAGGAATTCCACCCACCTTCGTTTCTACTAATTTAGATCACGTGGAGTGATGATGTACTTGAGGATTTTATGGTCTTTGTACACAAAAAAATGATCTCCACATAATTAATGTATACTACAATGCAAGTCATGAACTACAAGTTATAACTCAAGGTCATGATTTAGACAATTACTCCCATGTTTCTTCATTTTATGAGACTCATACAATTTGACTTTTCCCCCATGTACCTGCACTGATCACTATTTAATACCTGATGTGTCAGAGTATGTAGTGTAACTCCATCCCAGCTCTGGAAAAATCTATATTCACCTGAAATTAAATCTAATTTCAACTTTTGAATTCCAATCTCACATGAATATACCCATATATACTTTTCACTAATGTTATCGATGCCCATCAATGACACACTTTAACAACGGAAATCCTATATGAAATGACTATATCATACAACCACCCCTAGAAACTATGATCCTCATAGACGTTCATGTGATTCTACAATGAAAATATTACGCCCACTTTCTATGGGTAAATTGATACTCTTGTCTCTATGATGACAACAACCAATAAGTGAACCTAATCCATCTAGAAGTGGAACTTTGTGATATTAGCATACAACTTATTATCTCTCAGTGTACTCGAAATGATTACAATATGTGTGGAATGGTTTTGTAAATTGTGAGAACACACCGAGATATCATACAATAAAACCACAATGAAATGTCAATATAATGATAGAATCATTGGTTTATTAGTTCCACGAAAACTACCAGCAGATTCATGAGACTGAATGGAATAAAAAGATACTCATAAAACCATTCCTGCTCTAGAAGGATGTGTGAGGGATATATGATAATCTAACATGAAACTGATGATAGATATATTTCATATTGTTCAATGAGAGAAACTGATCTCCTTTGATATAGTTGAAGATATCATAAATTCACAACATAGGATAACAGTTATTAACCATCATGTGGTTCAATTTATTATAATCCATGCATATCCTAAGGGTAAAGTATAACATTTTCATAAAAAGGACCGGTAAACACCAATGGGAAGTAATCGGTTGGATGAAATTCCTAACGTCTAAATCCCCTAGTTTCATCTTGTTCTCTTGTATTTCTATTATAGACATCCATTATAGAGTACTTAATAATGGTGCATCTCCTACAACATGATTGATAGAGAAATATATTTCTCTAACCATAGGTAACAATGAAAACTCAATGGGGGATATTTCCTTGAAACAATCAATGACTGGATGTAAATTCGTTTGAAATGTTCCATTGTCATATAGATATTAATTTTCAATTTATTATATCATCCAACTCATTCCCCAATGCTCGATACCATCTCAGAAATGCTAGAAATTCCATTTACCATTGTATTAAAATGAACCACCAAATAGTGACATAAAAAATTGCATTTGGCGATAGAAATCAAAACAGTTTTGAAGGGATACCAACCAGTCCATTTTGAGAATGAAATCAAATGTTATCATCTCCTGGACATAAAGATTCCATAAAAACTGACAGTCACCATCCTCAATGGGGATATACTTTCACATGTGCACACCTATCATTCTAATTCCAAAAATAATGTCTATCTTCATAACATCATCACAAGTTAAAACACAAGGCCCTAGGATCCCAAAAACTGGAACATTTATGAAACTATGCAAATCCATAGTATCAAAAAGTGAAGAAGTTAAAACTGAGTCGACTAAAAGAATACCTGTAATAGTTTAAGAGTTGGGATCCTACTCATACTATGTCAATTTTAATGAATATGTCTGACATGTACCACATCCCTATGACACTACATTAAAACCCTGAGTTGGTCCGCCCTACTGTAATTAAGAACCTGGGGTTTGTATACCATGACCATAACCACCACCATGCCCTAAATGTCTTAATGATTTTCACTACTCTAATTAGTGAAAATATAATGACCCTACTCTAGAATGTGGAGTTGTTTCTGATCCTCTCTCACCACCTGCTGATGGAATCATCCTGTTGAATCACTGTGGATGGTCCATACTTCCGCATGATCAGAACTCATCTACATCCATCCGAAAATTTGGTATTTTATTCCCAATTATACCACATTGGTAGGACCTCCCAAGGCTACCTGATGATAAATCCAATATAATTTCATCACTTTGAGAATTTTCCATAAGGCACTTCATACTACTGGTCAAAACAATGCAGCATCACGGTTTCAAACTACCATGGATCACACATCGGTATTCCCTTATATTATACTCAGTAATTTGTGCCTAATTCCATATAACAGATACAATAGTATGTCGAAATAAATATACCTTTGATCAGAAGGTTTTCTGGAGAAAATCTTTAAATCGCCTAGCCTTTTATAGATCAACACCTATTTGTTTATGTGTGAAGTGTTAGAGCATGTGAATGTGGGAAAAGTAATCAAAAACTGATAAAGTGTCTTAAATAAGATGCATCAATTATTGGTATTTTTCATCCCTTAGCATCTAAGGATAGATGTAATCACATAAGGGTGTTTGAAAATCATCCCAATCTATATCCAGATGATATTCTATCTGAGTGATAACATCCCAAAATCTCTTTTTTGAATCTCATAGAATATATTTAGTGTTCTTGACCCTCTTCTCAGGAGGTGTCTTGAGATAATCAAAGATTGATAACATGGCCTCTATCCTTGTCTCTACAACCTGTGTTCATTTATACCCCATCAATGATGGAGAATATTGCTGGTGAAACATCCATGTTATCTCTACCATAGATGTGGAAGGGTGTGGTCTCCATTAATTATCTGATTAAACATCATAAATCCTTTATGTAACTATTCACCATCATATGCATCTAGTATACTCGTTGGTTCCAAAAATGGAACAACAAGAGGATCCGATTGTAGAATATGGCTGACCACCTTTGGGATATGATAACTTATACTCTCTTAGCATACAAGTTGATGTCGTCATGGAGGAATAACTATAAAAGGTAAAATACATAACTAAATTCATGTTCATTGTTATGGTTTTAAGTTCATTTTTACAAGAACTAGACTTTAGAAGAAAGCCATCAAGGCTACTAAAGGAAGAGTACATGACTTGCAGAAACCACAGACAGTGTGTACCCTCAGGAACCTAATCGATATGTACTTCCACTAGCCTAGCCATGTAACCATCCTAGTTACACAACATGTATGTCTGGGACATGAACTGTAATCTTGTATTTTATTATGGTCATGTACATCTATATGGCCATTGAGATATAGGTTCTACATGTGTAAAACTACCTGGTGTGTACTTAATGAACATGGGATGCACTATCTAAGGCCATTAAAATTACACATGTCTTCTCAGGCAGTCGAATGCATGATCTTTTAACACACAATGTGTACCCATAGTAAAAAAGTTAAACATATGAAATTACTTTCATCCCAAATAGAAGAACTCATGTAGTGTGTTCATAGAACCACACACCGTGTCGCCAAGCATTCCAAATAGTAAACAGCTGATACATTCTCAGAGCCCCCGTTTATGAAAAGTCAATCTTTGTTATACCAAATTCTGATTTTGGGTGGCCAATACTCTCTCCAAATCAAATATTTGGATCATTTTATATAGCATATAATAATAAAAATTCAATTTAATACAAAAAAAAGATACAGAAAATTTTAATTCAAGAAGGCCTATACACATTACGGACCAATGTATAGCATTCATCCAATTCAATCCATAGCATATAAAAATACACCGTTCACAACAGTTGGAATTGCTAAAAAAGAATCAATCACCACAACATTAAATAATTAATGGTCACCACATTGCATGGAAGGAATTCAAGGTAAGCGATTTCTAACAAGTGTTTATATGATTAATGAGATAGAGTACTCACATATCATTAAGTTGTAACAATATATCACCGTAATAAAATACATAACAACAACACAAATACAAGTGAATCACCCAATAGTGTATTTGAATTAACAAAAGCAGTTAACAATACAAAAATCACAATTCAATTGGGGCAATTTGGATTTTATTTATATAGGTGGTTGCTACTCCAATGCACAATTTATATCCAAAATAAATATCCTTTTTTCCCTATTTGATGGCGCTGGAAAAACAATACATGGAAAGTCCTCCTCGGATACAACATTGTAATGTCTTGGATCCAGGATCAACTCAATTGACCCCCTTACTCAGTTGGAAACATGGCATCAAGAACATTTCTACAATATGAGTGGCTTCAAAAATGTAGTGAGGGTGTGTGCGATAGTAGGGAAACTATTCACTCATTAGAATAGTTTAACTTTGGGGAACCAATAACAATACTATATAAGAAGCATTAATAGTAGGAAATATAAGTAAATAGTGGATAGATAACAATATAACCACCATATTTCATAGAATTAAATGGAGGATGCTAAATGTCATATGTTCAATAAAAATAGACAGTAATGGTAACATTACAGTAATACAATATATATGTACCAAAATAAATAACAAACAAAAAAATCTAAGAAGAATCACAAGCTGTATCTTGGTCCAACTCACTCATGCTCATAAACAAAATATCAATTACCGGATGAAGGACTCGGTTCTAGATCAACCACTACAACCATATAACCTACTAGGTCCTAGAGAATGGATCAAATAGTGTGTGAGACTAAATATTATTAGGCACCCAACAATGGTATATTCCAACCTATGAATTAATTTATATAACAGGCAATGTACAATAGTAAATGAAAAAAATGAAGTACTCAATATTAGATAGTACTATAAGAAATTGTTCTCATTTATATACATTTTATGTCCATTTTTTATTAAATTAAATGGAATTATATAAGTCATTAGATCCAGTGAAATCTCGATGATCCACATATTAATGTAAGCATAAAAGTTGTCTCACAATACTATCTAATTATGTGTAAGTGAAGACGGAATCCAAGAGTGTGTTTTGACATAGAAGATGCCTCAAAAGTCATTCCATTTCTATTTTCATTTATATGTAAATGTCAATAGATAAAAAAATAACATTTAATATATCTTGTTATTAGTAACCAAAATTGGATTCATTATTCTCTCATAATTTAATTAAGACACCATGAGCCCGAAAATTAAATTTGGGGCTCGCCCCTGAATTGTCATGATAAATCCTTTGTTGAGTCCATTTGTGTTCTTTTAACTAAGGCCATGATTCACCAATTATATAAGGTGCAATATCCATATTATCTATACCATGCATTTTATTTTTAGGGAATGTGTATTTCATTTCTATTTACACCAATATCATTATATATAAGAAGATACAAACTTACATTAATCTATTACATGGCTTTAACATAAGTAAGTAACATGGGCAATTCAACTCACAAGAAACACGTGTAAATTATACAGTTACATGGAATGGTATTTAATCTACATAATTTTAAACTACACTATAATAGAATTTAAGGCATGCCTCATAGGCATCCTTTGTTAAAAGGCCATAAATGATCACTCATGGGAAAAACTATGTGGTGTCCTTTAATTAAATTAAACATCATTAAACATGATATAAAACCCTTAATTAATTAACTAAAATTAAAAGGTAGAAGAAATAGATAATATCCATTCAAGGAAACACCATAACAATTGGTGTGTGGCACTCCAACACATATATTCAACCTGGAAATTAGAAAATGTCCTGATACCACTTACCTTATGATAACATGACTATCTCATCCAAAATTATCCTCCAATTTATCCTAGAAGAATGTAGATCTAAAAAATGAGATTAAAAATATAATCATTGATAACTAGGTCTAAATAATAAATCATTAATAATTGATCAAGAAAAATAAATCAATCAATGAGGTAATTACAACACATCAGACAACGTACGAATCTGAGATCATAGGATGAAATGAGAGGCCACCCTATCCTCGAATCACCTAGGTGAACTATTCATCAAAGGAAGTGGTGAGATTCTATTCGTCTATGGAAAAAGGGGATACATGAAAATTTAGAAAATAAATTAAAATTAGATAGATTTTATTTGAAACTAAATGATGTGTTGGTTCTTATTTCTATACAGGTCCTGGCTAGACCATTGTGTGTTGTGTAACGTGATTATACAACATGTAATACTCATTAAATTGGTGTGTAATCGGGTTTCTTGTTTTGAAACCCTCCAATTCCTCCACATAATTAAGAACAACCTAAAATATTGAATATTCGTACCTCAAGGGAAGAACCAAGCACTAAAATTCCTCATATCTTAGGATAATATACTATAGAGAATCATAATGACTAATTTTCAATGAAAATATAACAATAAAAAACAAATTATTAAAAAATATTCAACATATCCAACAATTATTCACCACAGTTGTATCCCTTATATATTAAATGTACATAATAACCATTACCATAACCTAGGTAAATAGAACCATAAATATGGTTGAGCTCATATTCTTATTATGGGTAAACATTTATGATTTCAACCGGAGATCATAAGTGAAAATATGATGATCATAAGGGTATGTGAACATAGTCATTTTTTATAAAGGTCATATATTATAGAATAAATCACAGATCAGGATTCCTAGAATAAATCCTTTGAAAAAACATAAAATCAGAGTCACATATATAATTATTATCACATATACATATGTGGTTGTATCATAACATGTACACAAGAATATAGAATTGGAGTGTGGATAATACATAAACAAATAAATCATATTTCAAGTATATTCACCATAAGTGAAATCAAATAGTTGGATTTAAATAACAATATGTATGTAATGACCTGGAATTTCTGTGTAATTTTTTATCATTAAAGTGGAATTTTAGGTGTCAAAAAAAATTAACGGCTCATGATTTCGAGGCCCTGTGTCCTAGGAATCAATATATGATTTTTTGTTCAGGTACTTTCAGTAAACATACGAGCATGTATTTCTAAATTTTGAACTGGTGCTCAGAAATGATATGAGTGGGCACCATTGAACTCGCAGCGCTAGAATTAACTTAATGATACTTTCACCTCGACGATAGTTGGTCGAGGGTAAAAATAAGTTTTTGCGTTTTTCATGGAAACAATAGAGTATAATAACCACATTTTTTATTTTATTTTATCTGTTGTAACCACCCATGTGGAAATTAGAAGTGGGGACCACTGCACCTTAACCTCCCATGAGAGGTTTGGTTTGTGGGGACCACCACACCTTAGCCTCCCATGAGAGGTTTTTATTGTGGGGACCACCACACCTTAACCCCCCATCAGTTATGGTGGTGGGGACCACCCGAGTTGTATCCCTCATAATGGGGGGAGAAAAAACCACTAAACTCCCACTATTAATTTTATGTGTCAACATAAAATTAAATGCTTGAAATTTATTTTCATGTGTCCACGAAAAATTATATGCTCTCAATTTGATTTTAGGTGACAACATTAAATTAAATGCTATCAATTAATTTTATGTTCCAATATAAAAATAAAAGATATAAATTAATTTTATGTGTCAACATAAAAATAAATGTTTTCAATTAATTTTATGGGCCAACATATAACTAAAACATATCATTTTTTTTGATGTTGGCTATTTCTTTTCCGTCGGAGTGGAATTGGGGAAAGGACATGCTTTATATAATTGGGAGGAGATCTTCGGAGAATGATTCTCCAACGTAGAATGCTTTCTCGATGTAGAACATGTTCCACCAAAGAAGAACACTCCACTGATGAAGAACGTCGACCCTGTCTTCGACCTTCTTCCTCAGGAAATCCTCCAATGTAGGACATCATCGACAATGATGAGCCGACGCAAAAACCGACAATAGAGGAAAATTCCAACAACACCAACGACCATCTTTTCCCAATTATTTGTCTTCATCCCCACGACACCATCAATGAACAACAAACAAGGTAGGGGGTTATTGTCGAATTCATGAATATTTTTGATTATTATCGTCTTTCTTGGTTCATTATTAAAATATGGATCCTTGCAACCAATCTAAATGTTGAGGGCGCAAGGAAAAATAAAATGGAAATACCCCTCCACTGATCTCATTTGGTGTTCTTCACGATGGAGATGGATGACAACATACTTGGAGGAGAACAATAACTATGGTCCGCACCATCGTCAGTCGTGACAAAGGAAACGATGCACAACCGCACTCCGCGGCACCACCACCCCGCCGCACTCTCACAGTTGCCCCCGGCCAAGCCACCCGTGGCCTCCGCGCGCCATGTGCACCCCGCGGCTCCATCGTCCGTGCACCTCGTGTGCCCTATGCACCCCATGGATTTGTGCGCCCCACACACCCCATGGTTCCACACGCCCCAAGCGCCCCGCACACCCCATAGCTCTGATGATAGCGCAACCCATGCACCCTGCGGCTTTGCATGCCCTAAACGCCACACGCCGCGGCTGGCCGAACCGGCCTGCCATCCTCACGAGCCGCCACGGCCGTGCCAGCCCACTGGGCCGTTGCGACGTCCCGACCAAATCGGCACGTGCCCTCATGGAGACCCAGCCGAACTGGACCCGGCCTCCGGGACGAGCCACCATGAGTTGTGCCCCCTTGTAGCTCCCTCGGTGCCGAACCGCCCATGTGCCAACCTGCTGCCGATCCTCGCACTCATGATTGGTTTGTGCCCTCACGACCCTTTTTGACCCCTCACGGCCAGCTGGGCTGGGCCCAGCTGTCTGGGCCTGTCCTTACGGGCCGACCTGCCCAACAAGTCATGTCATACTCAATGGGTGAGGCTGGGTCGGACTGAATTGGGTCGGCCCAGACGGGGTCATGCCGGGTCGGTTTGACTAGGATGTACCGGACCCAGGCCCACTACGGCACTTTAAAATCTTTTGGCCATATCATTTCCATCAGACGTCCATATGACAAACTGTCTACGGTGCTGGTAATCATGGAGTATGATGGTCCCTTTCAGTATACAACACTATAGTTTGGGTATAGATGAGATACGTTCAGGTCGGATAATGTATGAATCCAACCGGGCCCTGGGACTAAAATGCTAATAACTCACAGACCGGGCGTCCGATTGATGCGTCATCTATTGCGTTGAGACCACTATGATGAGGTGGACCATTGGGATTCTTCTTCGTGGGACATCGTGAATGTTGTAGTATCGACTAGTATCATGAGAAGCAGATCATCCGGAGACTAGCGAGATTTTGCTGAGACTAGATGAATGCTGACCGTTTGATTTGGAATAACTCGACTGGCCCAAGGGGGTGAGCCTGTTTATGGCGGCAGACCCACGATGGAGGAGCATGCTTGGTGATGCGACAAACCCATGATACTAGATAGGAGGAGTACCTCTGTAGGCTATAAAGGGTATCCCCTAGATGTGGCGGTAGACCCATGGTGGGGAGCGCCTCTATTCGACACAGCAAACCCATGGTACAAGACAGGAGTAGTACCTCAGCAGTCCAAGGTTATTGGGAAGTGCCTCTATGTGACGCGGCAGGCCCACTGTATTTGATATAGGGGGAGTTCTCTAGTAGTTGAGGTTTCGATAATGTTTTGGGGATGTTTCTTGATACTACCCCTAGAATAATATCCCGGTTGAGCTAAGTTAGTAATTTTGGGTTTGACACATGATTGAGACATATTACTTAATAATATAGGTATATGTATGGGAATATACCTATGTAGGGTTATATGTTGATTCCTCACATTGTGGTTTATCATTGGAGGATTTGTGAGACCTTGAGGGTCTCGGGGTCCCTACTGAGTATCATTAAACTCACCCATGCACTGGAAATGCCCAGAACTTGTTTTGTTGGATGTAGATGATGAACAATGTTGACAGAGGCTGAGAGTGCTCAGACTGGACGATACCCATAGGTGGATCTAACGATGAGTTGGTACACGGAGGAGACTGACATTTGTGGAGTGTTGAGGAGGATATCTATACATACACTTCATATAGGAATCTCGTAGGATGAACCAAATGCTATTTTTCATTTCTTTAGTTGTACTTGTACTTCCAGTTCATTGTACATTATAGTTGAGAAAGTATTAATGACCCCTTTATCTTTTTAGAACTCTTTTGTTCTATAGTTTTCCTACTAATTTTTATCTAGTTGTGTCATCTATTACGTTTGTTTACTAGTTATTAAGGCAATGCCTTCCCAGTTTTAGGGAATTACGCCTTTGGTTTTAGTCGCCCGCCACTGGCCTATGGAAGGAGGGCCTGGGTTAGTCCCGACACGGGCCCTGGGGGACGAGTCTTGACAATGTATAACTTCATTTTATTTGGATAACCACCATTTTACCCTCGTTATAATGGGATAACCACCCATCTATCCACTAATATCAAGAGATAGAAATCATTAACTACTTGATTATAGGATTAACTGAAACTAAGACCCCACATCACAATGTAATCATAAATATTCCACATGACCTTAAAAACATTCATTATCTAAGTATATCCTAATTAACTATTGTGAACAAAATGATATAAATGAATATATCATTCGGTCCATTTAATAAAAATACATGCATAAAAATATATAACAGGGTATCATTAAATCGTACCACATGAGTAATATAATGAATGTAAAAGTATGTATTCAATATTGAAAAAAACCCATTTTGTGATTAATGAATAAATATATACATAAATTAAAAATGAATAATAAATTTATATAAAAAACATTTAAAATAGTGATTATTTGAAAAAAAAAATTACAATTAAAATGTGTAAAGAATAATGGTTGTGTGGAAAATTTATTATCATGAAAAATATTAATAATTGGTTCATTTCAAACATTTGATAAATAAAAATTGTGACAAAATGTATAATTATTAAATTAAAATTTTTTAAGGTAAATAATAATGTTTTTAAATTATCATAATAACATTATATTTTATTAAATATGATATCTATAAACCCATTTAATGAATTTATATAATGGTGCAGATAATTCGTAACAAAAAAAAGGAGGTGGGGTCATTTTCTCTCCCAAATTTTATATAAGGTATTTTTTTTACAAATGACACTATAATTTATATGGAAAATATAAAAAAAACTAACAAATTACAATGTATAATAAAAAATTTTAGGATTTAGTTGTCATTTTTACAAAACGTTAATATAGTTGGAAAGTTATTTAGAAAATCTTGAATTGAAAAATAGATTTGATATAGGCCATTAAACAATTCATCCAACAATCTCAAAACCCCTTTATCTATTATTTAATAATAACATCCATATTATTTAATTACTTTAATAAAAATATTACGTTGTCTTAAATTTGACATTTTATAATTATAATCACTCAAAAAAACATTTTTTGTTGCATAATTTTTATTTACATCAATTAAAATTTAAAATTTTGAATGAATAAAACATGTTTTGTAATAGGGATATTGAATCAAATTATTTCATTAAAAAATATTGAATAATTAATTATAACTATTCTTAGATTAATTTTTCTATCATGATTTATGTATCCATAAATTTACAAAAAGAAAATTGTGTGAATGGTTCACATGATTGTGAAATATGATGAGCTTTATTCAAATATGATTTATATGTAAATGTCATATTTTATAATGATGGTTAATTATTATTTCATCCATTAATAACTACATTGATAACATATATTAGTTCTTGATATATTTATTTGCAATAAAATTATATTATAACAATACCTATTGGTAAGTGATGGAAAATATAGCACATTGATACATGGTGTGTCGTGTCTGCCTCTATTACTATTTAACATTTTTATTTTTATTTTATGGAAAATTTCGGAATTGATTACTATTTGTCGAGTCATTGTACTATTTTCAAAAAATAATATATCATCAAATACCCCCTTTTAATCATATATCCTCTGTAGATATATAGAACCCAACACATATCACATGAATAAATAAATCCATATTTAACACTAGATATGATTCAATTTAAATAGTGGTTACAAGAGAAATTATTAATTTTTATTTCATTAATATACTAATATTTCATCATATTAATTATTCTAATTTAATTATAAATAAATAATTTTGTTATTTTTTTCATTGTATGGATGAGATGTATGTTGATGTTAATGTTATGTAGTAGGTAGCATTCATTTTGTGGGTAGGAATATTTTCTTGAAGGATCCATTGAAAATGTATAATATATTGATTCATAATTGATGATTAAAATGAAAATATGAATAAGTGATGTATATGAAACGTAGAAAGGATATAGGATAAAGAGGAAATTTCTAGACTGGTTTTTTCTAATATAGTGAATCTGAGAAAATTTTTATATGTGTATAAATGGATTTTGATGTGGAAATTAATCTTATGAGAGGGATAAGAAAGAAATCACATGAAATTTTTGTTAATTAGGGGATAAATAGTCATTGATAATATAGGCCTTCCATTCTAACATACTATAGTTATTATATATTTTCTATCTATATTGTAAAATGGGAAAATTTAGATCAACAATTGTTACGCTTTGTTCCTCTTATTTAACTTATCGTAAAGTTATTTAATGTAAATATTTTTATTCTAAAAATATAAATGATTGACTCTCATACAAAATATTAAAATTATGAGTGCAAATTCAAAATATATTTAGTTATAATCAATATATAGTTTTGCTAAAATAATCATATTAATTAAATTTAAATATATATTAAAAAATATTTTATAAAAAGATGACTTTTTATTTGCTAAATTATTTAAATTATTATTTGATATTATATATTAATTATATTATTAATATTTTATTACTCATATAAATGATATATTATAAATAATTTAAGAATAACATATTTTGAATCTTTAAAATCATAATTTATATCCCATATAAAATAGTATTTCTAAGAAAATTTCATAAAATGATTCTTAGAATTATTTGGATATAATTATTGAATTTTATTTGTGAAAAAAATTATTTTTATTCATAATTTATTATTTGGTTATTATTATTTATAACCAAAAATTATAAATTTATATTATAATTGTTGTTTTATAATTTTTATTGAGTTATCTGTGTGGAATAATTAAAAAATGCATAAAATTAATTTTATTGAAATACATTATAAAATATAATGGTGTTACAACCCCCAATATGTTCTATATCATTAACGATACTTCTATATATTTGGTTTATATTCTCATTACTCTCAAACATTGTAAAATTATTTTCGAGATTTATGTAGTGAAATACCTTGTCTCTAATTTCAATGTTAATAACTTATAAATGTTCATCTATATAGTTTTCCAGTCAACATTGTTCTAAATTAAAATATTGGGGAAGGTTTTGATCATTTTATATCATTTAATAGTTATTATTTTTCACAACATCATAACATCCTTTTTATAATATTAAAATTTCTGAGTTTTACATTATTTCCATTTAAAGCTTCAAATATTCCATTTGGATTACATAGAGGTAACAATTATTCTCGAGTACTCAACTAGAGGAAGTGGATGGTCTAAAAATCCTTTAAAATCCATTAATATAGATATTTCATTACATACCATTATTTAGATGGTAATTTTAAGTTGAATGAATTTGTGGGTATTATAAACTATTATAAAATTAATCTACATATCCAACTTGTTTTGATGACTCCTCTATGTTTTTTATTTAAACCATTGATGTTAATTAATGAAATTTGAACATTGTATTTCATTAAATATTTCAACTTCCCATATGTTTAATATATTCATTTTAACATGTGATAATTGTAATAGTATGACATTGAAGTGCAGAGAGCTTGAAAATGTATCCCCACTACACAAATGGAATTGTATCCTTTACATGTCTGTGGAAATGCAATGACTGAATCCATTGTGTTGTTTTTCACATTTCAATTCTATTATATATAATTTATATATCATCCCTTTCTATATATGATTTTTGGATTTCAACTAATGACGTATCAAAAATATTGATATATGATATATAATCCCAATCTTTTTTTGTTCTAATGAAATAATATATTAGTAACACCATACATTTTTATACATCATGATGAATTGGGTAATTTTATTTATATTCATTATATAAATGGTATTTCTTCAAAAATGGTTAATATTTCGTCATATAAATTTAATAAATTATATTACTCCATATCCACTGTGATTTATCTGTGAAATATTTCTTATAATATTTTGTATCATTGTATCCTTTTACATAGACTTTATGATCTTTTAAAATATTTATAATTATAAAATTATTTGGGAAATGTAGGGATCCATCCCATTAATTTTAATAATCATATAAAACAATTTAATATCCATAATAATTTGATACCATACAATTATAATTTTTAATTCGGTACCATGATCTATTCTACATTGAGAATATGCCTCCTTATACAACATCCCATGGAAATAATTTATTGAGAAATCATTGACATTCGTTATCATCAAGAATCTTCATGGGACCATGATCTATAAATTATACATTAATGTTTGTTTAATGATATTATGATGTTTATAGTTCTCAAAAAATTATCTATTACAATAACTCTACAAAATTTTCTATAATTTGACAAATGTATCCCGATCCAAATTGGGTGTTGGAAACTTTTTCTCACAAGCCATCAATAGAAGTTATACATAGGCTATTTACTTATAATTATCCATAAAAATAATAAATTATTAATTAAGATTCACAATATATTAGAACACCTTAAACAATATATGTTAATGGAAATATAGGTGATGTGACATGTATTATATTAATCACCTTGATTTATTAATCATGTTATTCTGTCTAGAGGAACTTCAATTCCTTCCATGTAAATGTGTATATGAGGATAATAAATCCGGGTAAATTTCATAAAAAATGTTTATATACATGTACTGTAAGAATAATATAGATCTCAGATATAGAGGTCAAGATAATCAATTATTTATACACCATATTCTTTTATGAGTCCATTGATATTCCATATTATGTGGTAACATAAATCCAGAAAGACAATTTCTTAACATAATATTCAATGCTGTAGAAAATAAAATATATTTTCACCATTCATGGGGACACTAACACAATAATAAAATACTCTTCACGACCATCCTTTATATTAGAATATATGATAATATCATCAAAAATTACTAACAAGATATTATTATTTTAACATTTAATTATTACATTATTTAAATATATATTGATTCCAAGAGAATTTATTATTCCAAGTAGAATCATAATGAATTAATTGACTTCAAAAAATGTTTAAAAATTAATCAATGGACCATTATCTATTATTATCCATAGGTGATGGTACTCTTATCAAATATAAACAAATCAATATTGAGATCACGTATATTGATTTATCAACTCTGGAATATGGGTTAGAATGAGATTTTTCAATATAGTGACATGATTATTTATTATCTATTCTTTATATAGACTCATTAACAAAACATTTCATCATAATAATGAAAAATGGGGCACTCAATGGGGAGTATAAAACCACTATATAGATTAATCAAAATACAGTTTTTCAATTATTATTATTAAAAAATTGAGATTTGGAAAAAAAAATACGAGATATAACTCCATAATAAGCGATGAGTTCAATTTAAATAATTTCAAATTTTTTGGGGATTTCTAGGATAGTAATTAGAAACAACATCACTATAATCTCAAATAATTATAATGTTTTGAGTTTTTGAGTACATGGTTGATCATTTTATCCATATATCAATCATTATTATGTATAGAGAATGGAATTTAGTGTACTTATTTCATATGTAATTCATTATCATCCATAAACGGATAATTTATAATATTATTTTGAAGGATTGTTAATGAGTCTCATTTATCTAATGAAATATATGACCATTGTGTAAAATTATCCTTTCATTCCAAGTATCATATTATAATATACTATCAGAATGAGATGTAGAACAATAAGATGTATCCTCCCATAAAACCAGATCAATGTGGATTTATATATAATTGATTCAATCATTGTATCAATACATATTCTCACTAATCATTCCATACACATGTTTTGATGTGTCAAATAATCATTATTATTAATCATATATGATATGGAAAAAACTATAGAATTAAATAAAACAATAATATATTTTTATTTTACAAAAGTGTACAGCTTCCACATCATTGGCTTCATCCAATATATTGTAATGGGCCTTTTATTCTCTTACTCTATGAGTTTTTTGATTTTTATATTAACTGTTAGACCTTGTATTGTACTATAGATTTTAATAATTCCCAAACACTATGATTTTAAGGCATTGATATCTAGAAGGGTAATTATAATAAAACATCATTTAAAACATTTAAAAATAAATTATATTTCCCCATGATGGGAAAATATTGTCTTTAGATGAAATTTTCCTACATTTGATACATTTTTTATTACAATTTAGGAAATTTATTTCGTGATTCGTCTTCCATTTTAGCATGTAGATATTGGGTATTTCATTCTTCATTGATTATTTTAATTTGTTTATTCATGAAACTCCATATTCTAATGGTTTTATTTGGAATTATTAGTGTCCATATATTTTTAAAATACCTATTATGTGTGAATTAATATATTTACTCATAGCATAAATTTTCCCTTATAGTTAATTTCGATTAATGAAACAGATTAATGTCACTTACTAACCATTCAGTATTTCTCTCACATTTATAAATTAATCATTAGCTATACCTCATCATTGAACGTTTTATTTATATGTATCCATCAATTTTCATTTTTTACATTACACTATAAGAATTTTCAATCCATTATAATGAAAACAATTTGGATAAATAATTTCATTAAAATATTATATTTTATATTCATCTAATTCCATTAGGTCATATTCATTGTTTCATCATTACATTAATAATAATTTCCCACCATTGGTTACACTTTCCATTAAAACTATATCATATAAAATGAAATTATAATGAATTATGGATTTTATAACTAGATTTATCTACTCAATTTTGAAAATCATTTTATCATAAATTAATTGATTACAAATCCCACTAATAAAGGATTGTAATAACATAATAAATTATGATATAAAAATTTTAGAGTTATATCGTCTATTTTATGGCTAAAAATTATTTTTAATATTTTCGATGGTATTTGAGAGTTTAGTTAGAACAACTATATGATTTGGAACACTATCCCCTATATTCTAATATTTTTCCATAGGATAATCATAACATAATCCATCTTTTTTTAATCATGGTTCCTTTGGGCTCCACCATTATTTAAATATTTTCTTATTTATTTATTATAACTCATATTTAATCATATTTATAAAATTAATCTATAAAAATAGGATGTTAAACTCATAATTTATTCATATAATCAAACAAATGAGTCTATTTTTATCAATGTAAGTTATCCATTTTTAGACTCAACATTTGTATTATAGACTAAATAGTTATATAACTCAATATAAAATCTCATTGTAATCATTTATAATAGGATATAAATGAAATGTAATTCAATAACATAATAATACAAGGTACTTCCAAAGATGAATAATGTTTGTCCGATTATTTTTTCACTATGTCATAATCATGATAATACCCAACAATCCATTTTTTGGGTGACTACACCATTATGTATATAAAACATATTAGGCATATACTTAGGGGTATCTGGATAATGAAATTGATATCAATGTATCAAAATACTACACCATTCCATATTTTTAGGATTCCTTCTTATATTTAGTCTTGTCCCTTGTGGTTTTGTGATTGTTTTATCATAATAATCCAAAAAAATAACTACAACTTAATTAGATAACAAATGAATATTTTCGAGGTAATATATATATATATATATATATATATATTTTAAGCAATTCCATTAGGATTTCATTAATTCCCAAAAATATTTAAAAAATACTTGAACTCTAATATTTAGGGTTTCCTTTTAATATCAACATAATTTAATAGCTCACAAAATTTCATAAAACTCTATCATAACATGTTTTAATTCTTCAATGGGATTAATTTCAAACTAATTTATGGCACATGTGTGGTTATAATATAGAAAAATAAATTAAAATATGGATTGGTAATAAATTATAATTTATAATAATTTTAACACAATTTTTAAGAAAAGTAATTAGGGAATGAAATTAAAATTAATCAATATGATTAAGGTAATAACAAGACTACATAGTGGTTAATTATAAATTATAAGGTTGAATGTTTTCCTAAAGATTCTCAAGACTCATTTTATAGCCACTTTAAGATCATACCAAAACATCTGTGTAATATTGTTCATTATTGGAGGCACATGATTTATGTAAGACCTCCAAATAATGTTGGCCATTTTGGTATTTATAATTTGTGAACTCAAATCCCAATACACGAGTATGAAAAACGAAATCAATTATATACTTTCTTTAATAAAAAATAGACTCCAGTAATTTGGAATAAAACCAACCATGAATTTGATTTGGTGAATACTGAATAGAGATACCCAAAGAATATGTAAATTAATAAGCAGATGTATTTACTTAATTTCATTATCAAACCTATTCATTTATTTTTATATCATTATAATATAATATAAATATTATCATTAATGTAAAAATAAGTTCTTAAGTTAATTTTACAAACTAAAACTTCAAAAAAATCTTTTATATAGGTTACCCAATTATCATTTGTGTGTACGATAGATCACCACCCCACGGCCCATTATTGTTTGTTAATCCATTATGAAATTTTATTGTTTTGAATAATGGTGTATTTATAATTAATAAATGTTACATATATTATATATATTTTTATTATATAATGATTATATCACCCATACTTTTGTTCTATCAATTTCTTTGGAATATGATAGTGTTGTTCATGTGTATGTATATCTACCACATTGCGTAGATATTAATTCAATCAGGTTATATATTAAATTAATAATGATTATTGATACATAGAAACGATATATATATGTGAAAGAAAAATTATTGTCTAATTATAATATATCTTATTGTTTTCTTTCTATAAATATTATATTATAATTGGATGAATCATTCATTAAGCCATAAGAACTATGATGTCTATGAACAATGTATTTTATTTCCAACATATATGTTTTATTTAATATAATTAAAAATTATTTAATTAAAAAATATATATATTTATATATATATATTATATGATTATATCATTATTATAATTCTATATACGATATGATTAATATAATATGGTCAAGAATATTAAAAATAAAAATGTATACGATAAACAATGCAGTGATTACCCATAACATACCATTAACATGGACTTGTTAATAAAAGGGTAATAAATGATCATAAAAAATTTTACATGGAATTATATATATTAATATTATTCTTTTATTTGTGTATAATAAATAAAATATTTATTATATAGGATGTTCAATCATGTAGCACGAGAGTCATGAGTTATGGTAACTATATTTCTAATACGATTATTACTTCTGTTAGAATTATACCTAATTCCCCCCTCATTTTGTGTGTGTGGTGTATATAATCCCCTATAAATTTTTATATAACGAATATAATTCAGTCCATGATATTTAATATTTAAATTGATTTTATTAATTCATTTATATCACAAATCCAATGTTTGTTAAGTATTTATGGATTTCCATATGAATTTTTACATTTGTCTAACACATACTATATTCACCACCAATATCTTATATCGTGTACCAGCACTACCCATTTCGTTATTTTATGATAAATATGATGAATTTTATTTGTATTTGAATTTAAATTTATGGATCTATCATTCGTTGGTTTTACGGTTCACATGCTACAATATCTGTAGTAGAATTTTGTCTCAATTGTCTTTCATTAATACAAATGCTATGTTATCCACTCATATATGTTTATAAAGAGTATGGATTTGTAAATTGATATTTCATATTATTAATCTATTTGAACCAAGACCATTATTTGTAGAAAATGGTGTATGGTTTTTGGTTTTTTGTCAACACTCCTTGGACATTCATGATATTTTCTAGGAAAGTGATCTTAGAGTCCAAGAGGGAAATATAATTGAAGGTGACATCGTTTTTAATGGTTGAGTGTAAGGTTGAATGGTATATGGAGACGTGCGCTCAAGGAATAATTTGAGATCATGGAAAAAAATATGGAAAAGGAAAAAGAACACATAATATAGAAATTTTAGTGAAATATGATTTGTTCGGATGAATATTATGCGCCCAATGAACCGTTAAAATGGGTATTTCATGCTCATGAGGAATCTTACGCACACCGAAAAATAGAAGTTAAAATCTTTTGTAGATTGTATTCATGGGATATAAATAGGTGGATACCCCCAAGGATGTATTATATAATTTTCATATGAAAATCTATTTTATCTAATGCATGAATAGTTTGTGTGTAAAATAATTACAAAGAGTTAATGTTGCATGTAAGGTATTGATTTAGTCTAAAAAGACCAAGTGAACCCTTTGTTTTAGATACATGAATGATAAGGGTTGTGTAAAAAGTATATGTTGCTCTAATGTAATATTTCATCAAAATTACCTAATCACATGCACATGATGAGGTATTGAGAACAAGTGTAGTGTTAAGCTTCCTCCATGATTTTGAATATCTAGTTTTTGTGATTAGGTCCATGTAGTGCATCAACGTAGGTAATAAATGCATGTTGTGTCTCATGGAGGATTGAGAAAAATTCATCAATTTCAATCCTTTGAAGAGATCCTCAGGTCCATAAACTGAGTAAGACATCTCACTTGGTAGTGAGCACGAGGGAGATAACAAAAGTGTTTTGAGGGACATAGTTATTTATCCCTGAAATATTGTTAAGGAAATGTGCATGACATAGAGTTATTGTGTTAGAACACTTTTACTCCACATATTGTGATGATTTGTGGATTTTTGGCATGACTGACACACTTTTGGAGAATGTTTCTCAGACATAGAACATTGTGGAGAACTATTTAAAAGTGTTGTTTTGTCTATTTTCAAGTGATTGTTAAATTGTTGTTCATATCCATCATATTGGTTTAACATGTTCTTACCAACAAGTGTACAAGATTAGATACATTAAAAGAAATATATGACAAACTAATTAAGCCCTCCCCTTTGAGGGAATCTAGGTGTCCTACAGAATCTACATATCCTAAATATTTTTTTATGATTCGATTAATCTTATTATTTAATTGGGATTTTGATTCATTGTAAACAATGTCGTAAGTGAATATTTCTTGAGTCAAATTTTTTATCATGATATTTTCAAATTAAACTTCCAAATATAATGTATCATTTTCTATCTCTTATGAATTCTCATTAAACATGTTTTCTTATCCTTCTTCATGATATATTTAGGTAATGGTATCATTTATTCACTCTCTGGAACTTAATACAATTATTAATAATTTTTTATGAATATTTGATTAATTTCAATTTTTTTAGGAATTCAATGATTATAAAGATATGTTTTATAAATTTTTTTAAAATAATTTAAATTATATTATAATAACATTTTAAAGGGTAAAAATTTTAATTTTTTATATCTTTAAAAACTACACAAAAATGTGATCAGAGAATCCTTTATATTTTATCAAGGATATTTTTAATGAAAAATGGAATCAAAACGTTTTATATTTCAAAAAGTGTTTTTGAAATTGGAATGTAAATTTTTTCAAATGAATTTAATGGGGGATTTTAATCCCAATTCATACAACTTAAAAACATTATGTAAAATGTATAATTTTTTTAAAAAATATCATTAATAGGGATTTCAATGATTCTTTTCTATGTTTTCAATTTTATATTCAATTACAAATATTACCAAAATTTTATATATTTTTCTGTAACTTTTATCATTTTTTAATGGATATTCAGCTTAATAAATGATTTAAATGTCATTAAATTTATAATTCGTGGGTTTTCAAAAAAAAAATTCAAAGATAAATATTAAAAACTAACATTATGTCTTATAAAATTTATTTTTAGAGATGATTATTTGCCTTAAAAAAAATATTTGCGTGATCATTCGATCTCTTTATGAATAAAATTTTAAATGTTCTGATATAATATATTATTTAAATGGTATATGGTCCAAGGAAACAATTAATATTCATTATTTTGAATTTTTATGTTTTATGTGTATTTTTTTTAGACCCATTTATCTCGCACACATGATATGACAAAAAATTCTAATTAAACCTAGTATCATTCTTAAGTTATTCTATTATGAAATGACTTTGTAACCAATCTATTTTGAATAGGGTATTATATTATTAATTTTTAATGATTCCCACTTCATATCCAGGGTAATTAAATGGTGTTTATGAAACCCATATTATTTAATCATTGATAATATGCTAATTGTTATATAATCTAGTGTCACATGTATGTATGATTAAATTATGTGATGAGAGAAACCTATTTATTTGTACAATGAACTTGGAAAAGGATTATATATAACGAGATATACATGGATGGAATGGGGACTGAATTTAGTTCATTAAGATGCTTTTTACTCTATAATTTTTATTGAAGTGAAACATAACTACATAGACGGTTTGGGGACAGAATCAATTCCACTAAATGGAATGGGTTATGTCATGGGATAGTGGTGTGTACCTACCAGTAGGTGTTTCCCCCATGAAGTGCTATGATAACAATTTTTCAAAGAGTTTTTACATTTATTGATTTATATTATATTCTTATTATCATGACATAAGTTCTATGTGTTATTACAATGTTATTTTATCTTGACATGTGTTCTATGATTTCCCTAATATTAATGTCTTACAAATAACCAAGCATAATAATATGATTCTTTTATATGATATTTGATATGTTGGGTATGCTTTTAAATTTTTATTCACTTGTTCACAAATACTTATCATTATTTCGTACAAACAAATCCTACATTATATCCTCATGAAGTATTTGAGATCTCCCTTTCTTTTGTATCCATTCACCATTTTTATTATTTTAAGGATTTTATGATGGTATTATTGAGTTGCGTACTAAAGGGGAATATCATTATGAGATATTACTATGACTATTCACTAATTGATAATATTTTATTCCATGCTTCCAAAGAATATATACTATTAATTTTCTCAGGCATGTTATTTTGTAATTTGATAAATATTCATCTAAAATGATGTCATATCCATGTATATTAATCCTATTCTGTTACAATTAGTGTAAAATTAAGGGTTTATACTACCAACTAATACAATGGAAAAACTTTTTGTTGATAAGTAGGGATATTTCAATAACTATGTAGAGGGATTTTTATAAGGATAAGTCTTTGAATGAGTCAATGTTTATGAAAATGTACATGAATTATTTTATTTTATTGAGTTATTTGTGTATAATAAATTAAAATATGGAATTTATTCTCTTTGTGGATGTGGCTATAAAATATATGTACTTAGGGTTAACAACCCTGAAAACCCTATATTGTGATATACTCAATCGATAATTGGTGTATGAAAATTGTCATTGCAACACACCTATTTCTATACTCTTTAGGGATATGATTTGGAAATCCCCAAACTATTTATGACAAATCATGATTAACATAAATATATGATGTATATCTATAAAATATTACTTAAATATGATGTTAAATATTTAGGAATAAGTTTTAATGATTTTGAAATTTTATAATTGATTTTTCATGATTAGGGAGTTTTGTTCTATAATACGTGTTTCTAACAATAATAATTTACATATTAGCTTATGTATTGAACACAAATATACCATATAAATTATTAGTGTCATAAAAATAGATATGATGATTTATCAAAAGTGAATGAAACAAATATGAAGGATGTTCTGTTTACACCCAATTTATTTTCACATAACATAATTAACGAAGTGTATCATAACCAACTATCTGATAGAAAAGAATAGATGTAAATATTTTGTAGAGATTTATGGTTGTGGAGACAATGGATTAAATATTATTATCTTACCTATGTGTCGATAATGTTAGAATGACACCCATGTTGTTATCCTATAGGAACAAGAATATGTTTAGACTATTGACAATAATGACACAAATGCAAGAAACTGAAAAATGTAATTGAATTGTTCATAAAATATAATATATCAGAATAATGGCCTCTATAAGGTATCATCCACTATTGAATTCATAAATTTTTTAATATAAATGAATTATTGAATTCAATGTATTTGGTGTAAATCATATAATGGGAATATTAAATGTGGAATGTGAAATGGTATTGTTATAGATGATGAAGAGACTACAACATATATGTGAAAGGAAAAGAGTGTTAGAAAAAATATGAGTAATCCATGTAAATGGTTTGAGATATTAGTGATATAAATGATGTTTATTTTTATTTTTATTCATTAATTATGTTAATTGAATGAATAAAAATGTTTTTTCATTATGGATTCTAAATAATATATTGAATTACTTTGATAAAATATACAAATGATTTACTGTAAAAGTAATATTTTGATGAAGGGAAGGTGAAAAATAATATGTAATAATGTTGAGATAAATGAGTATTTCATGGATAAATATATGATTAATATTGATAAATTTAATAAGATTTTATTGATTAACTTAGAACTGATAATGGAATTTTTAAAAATGTATTTTATGTCAAAATTGAAGAAGTGTTCGATGTTTTTGGAATTAAGTAATATATTCAATATTATTTAGAATAAAAAGTCATCCATTTATAGTGTAAATATTTTTGGTAGTTCATGTTATCATGATTTTTCAAAAGAATACATGATGAATGTATTCATATATTTTATTTATGATAATGAAGATATACATTATGATGTATGGGGGGATAAAAGTTGTGATGATTTTTTGAAATTTAGGGACCTTATTTCTAAAAAACCCCATAATTAAAAATTCTTATATAGTTTACCATTTAATTAATAGTTTATGTCAACATATTATCTGGATTTAATCATTAATGCTTTATCATTTCATGTATGGATTTAGGAAAATTTTATAACCCATAATTACTATTTTCCATTGATGATATATAATGAAATATTAAATTACATATCACTATTAATAGATATTGTGATCCATTTTTACATAAGGAATAAAAAATTCATGATACATATTATTGTATTTGATGAATTTGATAAATTTTCAAGGTATAACCAAATAGAAATATTGGGTATATATAATTGAAATAATTCAAGTAAATAAATATATTCCAGGTAATTGTTCAACTTTATGAAAATGTCACTAAAATAAAATCCTATAATGTTATCTTAATATTTTATGATATCAATTATCATTTAATTAATCTATGGTTTTTGAATATATTATCATCAACCTTTTATGGATCTGTCACATCATCTGAATGATTTTCTCTGTCACTCTTTATAAGAATTTGGGAGTTTTTTTCACTTCTATTACCAGGTTTTTAGTTACCAGTTATTATTACCACAATAGAAACCTATAAAAAAGTAACATTGGGTATCTATTATTTTACAAATATTATTTTTTAGTAGACCTTTTAGAATTATTTTTAATGATGTGGGTTTCAATAAATGGATAATTCATCTATAAAACCATTTATGACCTACATGCATTTTAGGGAGAAATTCATTTCAATGAGGGAAGAATATAACAACATGAGTATTTATGAATTGTTATTATTTCAATAAATGCGAATTATTTTATTACATTGAGTTTATGTTGAAAAAAGTGTAGATTTAATTATAAATACAACAGATCACTGTTTTTTCGTAGGCAACATAATGGTTTTCTTCTGTTACACGCAACACCAAGTTCCATTGACATCTTCTGTTTCACGAATGCCTATGTTTTACTGAACTAAAACATATAATTAATAGTATTTCTAAAATTTTACTATAGTTATCACATTTCAATTTTAATGGATATTAATAATATTATTATCTGTATTATCAAATTTTTGTTACAAAATAAATATAATCAATCATTCGGTTGAAAAATAACTATAAATGGTAGTTAAAACTATTTGATAATAAAAAAAATTCCTTTTCTGTAATTTTTTTTAAAAAATATAAATTGATTTTATATCAATAATATTAATAACCAAATCGTACTAGTGAATTTAATTTAATGGATGTATTATATCATAATTCAACTATTTTGTATTATTTTAAATTTTTTCATTAAATGATATGTGGATAAATCCACATTAATGTGTAAAATGTTGTATTTATCTAAAATAAAATTTTTCTTTCTTTTAATTGATATATTTATTAAAAACAATATTTTAAAACATGTATAAATATTATATTCCAAAATTAAAATTCATTTTTATGTATTAATTTAAAAATTATATTAAGGATAATTATGGGTATTCTTATGATTGTTTTCAATATTTGATGAAGAATGAATGGTACTAAAAAGTAATTTAGAATAATGTTTCATTAAATTTATTTATATATTAAAAATATACTGTTTATTGTTAAATGTATAATTTGTTAAATTAAAAATAAATAATTCAAATATAGTTCATTTTCATCAATTGCACATTGACATTAGATTCCAAAACATTCTAATCTTTTTTTAACATTTTCACTTTAAAAACCCATTCTATCATCATGACCACTAGAATGTATAAAATTTTTTCAAGTTATGTTATTAAAATTGGGAAATTGAATTAATTTTTTTGAATAGTATTAAAAATTTATTTCTTATTTGGTCGTCAAAATTGTTTACATATGGAATTTTTAAATGAAATCAAAATTAATTACCTTGATGAAGGTAAAAAAGATTAAATAGTGGTTAAAAAAATAATAAGGTGAAAAAATGATATGAAACAAGTCCAAAAACCATTTTATAGCAATATATAGAAAAAAAACCTCTTGCATTGAAAAACATGTTCATTATTGGAGACACTTTATGTAAGGTACACCTCCTAATTGAATTTTTTTTGGTATTTATTAGTTTTCCATGAATGTCCATTATAAAAGGGACAAATTTATTTCCCTCTATTAAAACAATTCAATACATATTAATAGACCATTCCTTACAAAAATAACGCCAAAAAATTAATTCACTTCAATATAGAAGCCTCACATTTAGTATTAATTCACTCATGAATGTCCTTTGGGGTGAATAAAAAAGATACACCTCAAGGAGTTGTATTGTTAATCAATGGATGTGTTTTTATTTCATCCTCAAAACAATTCATTTATTTTAATTTCATTATTATATATCTAATATGTATACTCAATAAACAAAAATGTTTTTATTTTATTGTAATTGACTATAAATTTACTCACTTACAAAAAATAGGATACCTAATCATCATTTTAATTTACGAAAAACTACCAGCTAATGAACTGATGTCATTTTTTATTTAATATCACCTTTAAAAGAGGGAAATAAAAATGAATTTATATTTTATATTTTATTATTATTATATATATGACGTTATAATATTTTTGGAGTTGTTGTATCAAACATAAAATCTTTATTTATACAAGGTGTGAATACAATAATGTTGTTTGTGTGTACAGCGGACCACCGTGTAATAAAGTGATGTGATTCATTCATTAATTGATGGAAATTTATTAATGAAAATTTTAATAAAAATATGTGATATATATGTGACATAAATATGATTCTTTTAATTATAATATTTCATATTATATTTATTATTTCAATCCAACATGAAAAATTAAATCGTCGCTCAAGCGTATGTAATGTTATCATATTCCATGCATAATTATTTAATTTAATTACTGTATAATTTATAGAAAATAATTAAAAATATTATAATGATAATATATATGATATTTATATGATATTTATCATTATTAATATATAGAAACAATGGTTAATGTTTGAAATCATGAATATAAAAAACCATAAGTTATATAAAAAATATAGTACTTACTTCCTAAAATGTAACATTAAAATGAAATTGTAAACAATTGAGTTATAAAAGGATATAATAAAATAATATAATATATGGAATATAATAATATTGTTATGATATATATTTAAAATAATTTTATATTTATTATGAGGTAGTTTTTAATGAGTAATATTTGAGTCAAGAGTTAGGGTTATTGGATTTTTAGTCTCATTTTAATTTCTAGGAGACATATGTCATATTCCCCACTAATTTTAGTTTTTTGGGTGTATATATATCCCTATGAAAAATTATATTATATATTTAAATTATTTAATGACATTTATTTTTTAAAACTATTTTATACATTTACATATCTCATGATTTAAATGTTACACATTTAGTAAAGGATTTTTGCCACACTTTTTTAGTTTTTGGAAAAGTACAGTACATTGACAACATCATTCTTATCTGTGGAGCATAATAAAACCATTAACATAATTTATGATGAATTTAATAAAATTTATTAGTATTCACATATCCATTTTAGTGTCTCTCTTTAATGGTATTTAAGATTCATATGTTACTAAATCAATAAATAAATTTGTCATAGTTTTCCATCTTCGAGACCCATGATATGATATGGTCCAGAACATTATTAAAAGCTATTTGTACTATACAGTAGACACGATATATAATTAATAGTGTCATTATGATGATATTACGGTTGTCATGTAATTTTATTCATTCTAGGGGATTTTTATTCAATGAAACTGAGGTGGTTAGACTTTATTGCAACTATCTGATCGTAAAATACAATTTTTAGGATAATGCTTCCAACAATGGAATATTATGATCAATATTTATAGAATTATAACTGTATTTTATCTTCTCTGGTAATTCATGACATATTAATGTAATGTTAATGTTTTCCCACTCTTTTTATCCAAAAAATAAATACAAAATTGATTTTCTATATATCATACATCGTTTTCCTCTTTGGTCAAAAATTTTTACTCTATCAAAAAATTGTTTTCTAAAAAAATGTTATAACTGTTTAAGTATTTTAACCAATTTTTCACAGAAAATTATCTTCAATATATTTTAGGTATTAAAAATTCATTAATATGGAATTCAAATATTGCTTTATTTTTTTTAATGTCATTTGTGATGGAAATGGATTCAATTTATTGTATGTTTCAAAAATTATTTTTGAAGTATGGAATTATATTTTTCTCATAAATTAAATAAAATAAATTTAAATATTACAACTCTAAGAACCTGGATCTTCTTTTCAGGTACCTTTTCCTTTTCTAGTCATTTTTTAGGAAAAGATTTCTCTATGAAAATTTTCGAAGTACACGCCATGTACTCAGTTACCACAGGTAGCTTTGTGTTGGCTGTGTACCATCCACGCCCACGGCCCTATGGAGGTGACCTGGACGTTGCCTAAAGAAGAGTACGAAAACAGCGAGTAAAATCCATGTACATAAAAATTACATGTTGTGTACATTCTTTTTTTATTAAATTCCATGGGGTCACGTCTAATCACCAGATCAGTCTTCTTCTAAGTTTTCTTCATTTGAGAGAACCTGCGCAGTCGCTATCCTTCTACAAGCCCCAAAGACTTCGTTCGATCTCTGATTCATCCATCGTTTATTGTGTTGTGATCACCTCGGTGAGCCCTCTCTTATGCTTGAGCTTCAATTCATGATTCCTTCTCTTCCTCAATTTACCCTTAATTGCTAATTTTAGACATTTTTGTCTTACTTCAACATTCTAAGGTGATTCAGGACTCAAGGTTCACTTATAGTAATCTCCCAATGCCTTAGTAGGTGGGTAGTGTCTTTCCATTAAAATTCATTGAGTTATATGTGCAATTTGGCCCAATGCACATGAACGGGGTATTGCGTGATAACTATTTTATCCCTATTGTTTTCCTTATCTTATTTTATTCTTGAGTAGAGATCAATTTATTGTGTATAGGGAAAATTGTTATGCTTTGGATGTGTTTTCACATGCATGTCTTTCCTGTTTTGACCGTAGGATCTAGTTTTCTTGTTAGGCTGTTTTTTATATTCCCATCCCTAGTTGTAGGGTGGTGTGACAGTTTTTGTTACATGTTGATATGTTTTAGACTTAAAGGAAAGTAGTTAATGAGGTTTACCTTGGCCGATATGCGATGTTATACATGTTTGACTTACACGTGGCTGTAAGAAGCGGGTGTAGTAAACCATATGGAGAATGGACATAATGGCATCTCTAGAGTGTCTAATAATTTTTACGATGTGATGCCACATGGGGAATTGACATTGAATGCGTCCTCAGAAATTCTATAGTTCCTTTACGTGGGCCATAAAGGGAATGTGATGTAATTGCTACCCTAGATATCCCTTAGTACTGATACGAGCCTATATGGGGAATTGATGGTGAGTGAATCCTCAGAGAGCCTATACATTAGCTGAAAAAGAGGGGTGAGACTGTCTGTGCATCCCAGAGGGAGGCTTGTACTTTTTATGTAGGACCAGAGGGGATACGCTATTAGTACCTCCTAAAGGGTTACCTTTTTGTGTTTTTCTGTTTTGATTAGTTGTTTCTTGATATTTGAAACTGTATATTGTTTACTACTGAGTACTTCCTTGTTTACTTCTTCTAGTACTATTACCTTCCATATATTCACTAACTATTAGGCATAGATGTTGTGGTAGTTTCCTATTGGTATTTAGTATCACTCCCTTTTTGGGACACGAATTTGGGCCCAAATAAATTATATTGTTGCAGTTATAGATAAGGGAAAGTTCCCTTCTACATCAAGTACTTGATATGTTGTGGATTTGAAGAGCATGGGACCTAGTTATGACTTGCGATGCTAAGGAGTTTATCTATTTTCTTTTGCACTTTGGTTTAGCCTTGATGTATTCCAGCATTGTTAATACTGTGGCTATTTTCCTAGAAATATTTATCATGAATCATTTTATATATGTTCTACAGTTTATACAATATGTTTTTTGCTATTACTATTGTATGTCATTATTACTGGTTCTGATATTGTATAAAATTTTACTTCCATTGGGTACTCTTCTAATGAGGTCATAGTTTCCCTATTATCACACCTGAGGCCCTCAGTTCTAGTCAGTATCATCTAGATTTTGGGGAAATATGATTTGGGCCATGTGACCAATAGGGTACAAGCTGCCTCTAGGTAGCATCCAGAACGGGGATGTTTGAATGTGGTATTAGAGGCATGTTTTATTTTTTCATGACATACTATTAGAATCATATAGTCAAGGTTATGATGCAATAGGTACTTGGAAATAAGTTCTTCCTGCGAGTAGGTAACTCGTGTACAGGGAAAATCCAATCTACCTCATTAATGCAATTATCTGGTTTTGCATGTTTATGGATTCCTTAATTTTCACCGTTATGTGACTCACATGTTATTTGCTGGTTATTATTTATGTTATTAAGGTTTTATTTCTGTCACAACCTAATTAGATTAGGGTATTCCATCTCATGCATCATATAGGCACTTCCTAGAAATCACATATCATGCATTCTTACTATCCATCTAGAGTGCATTAGAAATCGCATGTTGTTGTGATAGATGTTGTGTAGAATATGCAAGTTGTTGTGATAGATCCCTTGATAAAATACCTACTAATTGATAGGGTATTGTTTGTGTAAGGTTTTGTCTAAATGAACGCCGAATTTCGCTTCTTTTGGTGTTAAGGGCTCACACTCACCTGAACATTGTAGATCATTGAGTTTTTACCTATTTATAACCCGTATAAGATGCCAAACATTGATTCACGATGAGTATGGGCAATCTAGGAAATGATGTTGGAACATTCAATGTTCGTTTCAGTGTTTTTATGGGCTTTTCAATACTTTTTGAGCCTTACTATCTAGAAAAACCCAGAATACACGCCGTGTAGTATTGACTACACGCCATTTGTTCTTCCATTTGGGATGAAACTGTTTTTCTTAAGTACATGCCATGTACCATACGTACACGTCGAGTAGTATTTAGCTGTTCATTATGCCATGTGGGCATGGACATGGGATAGAGAAAACCTAGATTGAACACGTTGTTTACCGTCCATAAACGACGTGTTGTGTAGACCCTATGCCCACCTATGTCACTAACAACAGAGGTTGGCCGAGTCTTATCTAATACACGTCTTATGCCGTCTAAAAGCATAGGGTAGTGTAAAATATGTACTCGGCTGTGTCACGAACAACACGGGTCAGTGTTATCATTTATTATACATTCTGTGTCCATCTGGAAAATGTTGTGTAGTGTGAGTCATGTGTTAGGCAGTATCACCAACAACACGGGCCAGGTGAATCTAGTCTAGTACACGCTGTGTCTATCTTGAACATGCCATGAATCCATGTCTTGGGAGAGTTTTGTGTCTTAACCATGTAGAAGATCTAGGGTAGGGTAATAGGGTTCGTGTACATGTCGTGTGATAGGAAAATACTCCATGTGGTTTGGGTGTGACACGACAAATTTTGGCAGAGGTACACACCCATGTTAATCGATTAATGGAACAAAACGTGTAAGAATTATACAAATCGTGTAGTCTTGTTTTGTAAAACTTGAATATTTTATTTCTCTTGTCCCCATCATACACTAATATGTTTCGACCTCTATTAATGATAATATAGGTTGTGTGTTTGACCTTGCAGATTCATGCAACTAAGACGTCCTCCGGTTGTCCGCCAGTTATAGGGTAGTCATCAGACATCATATATGGTTGATCAAGGACTTCCCACAGATCCTCCTATTATTCCAATCATAGAACCAATATACATACATGATACTAGTGCAGATTCATAGTTCACGGATGTCTTCATGAGGATGATGCATACTTTTCAGGGAGCACCACCTCCAGCCCTGTCGATGGCAGAATAGACGGGAGTTTTTCACCAGTGCATCCTCCAATTTTCTAAGGGGAAAGAGGACCTCATGCTATAGAGTCATGGATAGAATCCATGTTGATGAATTTTTATAATCTGGAGATTCCTCCAGAGAGGAGGGGAAATCTCGCTACCTATATGCTTTGGAACTCCACCAAGAGGTGGTGGGATGTGATCTCATTGTGGTATGCCAGTAGGTTATGGCATAGGATGGGTTTCAGCACATCATCTATGATTACATCTCTCTAGAGACCCAGAAGGTCCGATTAAGACCAAGATTTTATGATTCTATAGCAGGGTACTCTCTTTGATAGGAAGTATTCCTCTCACTTTACCGAGATTCAGTTCTTGATACCCATCCTAGGGGGAAATGGGTTGTTCTTAATAAGGATGTTCGAGGTGGGTCTAATGCATGACATTTATTCAAAGGTGAAAATATTTAGGTTGACTTCCATAACATCTATCTTCAACCAGGAGTTGATCGAGGAGTGAAATCGGAGGGATTATAAAGTTGTCAGACAGGGCGGCTCAACATCTGGTGTTAGCACCCCTCTTACTAAGAGCTATAAGCATTGTAGGGAGTCTTCGCACGGTGATCCGAGGATATGAGACACTTCTTCTAGTAGCCAGGTATTGTTATACCATTATGGGCATAGTGGACATACGTGTCCACACTGCCCTAGAGACCCTATGGAGTGCCGATCATGAAGCAAGATGGGTCACCATCTGTGTTACTGTCAGATTTTCTCACCAGCAGTTTGTGACATGGGTTATTATATTACTCCTCATCTAGGAGAGGCACCACCAGTTTATCACCTGTATGGGAACTAGAGTTCTTACAGCCATTCAAGCAGATGTGGAGGTCATGGATGTGCTAGCCATTCACCCAGTTTATAATGACCTGCAGGTTGATTAGCTAAGAGTGGTCAGGCATGGTCATAGGGCCGTGGAGTTTTCCAAACTTTTTTATTGGGGCTGACCCCACAAGAGCAGGATCCTGGTCCATCTACATTTCAAGGTACGATCCTCATAGACTTAGTTTTATCTTCATATCTTTTTTATTCAAAGGATTCCAATATCTTTATATCTATTACTGTTGTGGAAAGGCATGGGATCTTCATTTTTTCTTCTGTCGATCTATTGATGCTAGACTCTCTATTGGGGACTAGAAATATTAGGGAATTTCAGTGCAAGGTGTTCCCTCTAGATGTTGATGGGTGTCACTTCCTACGAGACATCTATTTCCATGAGATGACAGTCTATGTTATCCTTCAAGAAATGTAAGATTTATTTCTTTTCCAGGAAGACATTGACTGTTATCGTCGTAGGGTGAGTTTCACATCACCAGAGGGAAAATCGTTTCTTCATAAAGGAGAGTGGGATGTCCAGGTGATCAGAGTGCTTCCTGATAATCATGGGTAGAGAGGAATTATAGACCAGATTGCTAGTCTATATCTGGATGAACAGGGACATCATAGTTTGACTTTCTTCTTATGTTGGATCATATTATAGACAACGTTTCTGTGGAATTTTTAGGTTTTCCTCCAGAGCGAGAGGCGGACTTTTCTTTTGAGCTCATTCCAGGCACGACACTAGTGTCTATCCCTCCTTATAGGATGGATACACCAGAGATGCAGGAGCTTAAGAAGTAGTTATAGGAGTTTCAGGAAATGAGTATCTTTCGACTCAGTACATTTCTATTTGGTTCGCATGTCTTATTTGAGAAGAAGGAAGATAACACCCTCAGGATTTTTGTGGATTATCGGAAGATGAACAAGTTGATGGTGATGAACTGTTATCCTTTATGAAGGATTGATGATATCATTGATCATAATTGAGGGAACCAAGTGTTATCAATGATTGACGTGAGGTCCGGTTATCATCATTTTCACATTAGACCATTTGATATACCTCTCAAAGCATTTTAGAGAAGGTATGGTCTATACAAGTTCATGGTTATACCATTCGGTCTGACGAACGCAACTGCAGTTTTCATGGAACTGATGAACCGAGTGTTCCATAAATACTTGGATTCTTTTATGGTAGTCTTTGAGGATGAAATATTGGTTTACTCTTACAATCGAAACAACTATTATAACCATTTGAGATCTTTCCGAGTACACTGCGGGTGAATCAGTTATACGCTATGCTCTCAAAATGCCACTTTTGGATGGATCAAATTCAGTTCTTGGGTCATGTTATCTCAGAGACAAGAGTGTTAGTAGACCTAGAGAAAATGAGAGAAGTAGATTACTAGGAGTAGCCGAACAACATCTTTGTGGTGCATAGATTTCTAGGACTAGCTGGATACAACAGACATTTCATTTAGGACATTTCACACATAGCAGCACCGCTGACAAGTGTGACTAAGAAGGGTGAAATGTTCTTATAGTTATATTCTTGTGTATCAAACTTTTAGGAGAATAAAGGGAGGTCGACTTCTACATCGATACAAGTATTTCCAGTGCTCGTCAAGAGGTATAGAATTTATTGTGATGCTTCAATTATCATGTTAGGAGCGGTGCTTATGTAGGGAGATGGAGTCATTATGTACGGGTCTTGGCAGTTGAGACCACATGAGAGGAATTACTCGATGCAAGATCAAGAGTTGGCCGTAGTTGTTCATGCCTTACACTATTGGAGAAATTATATTCTTGGAGAGCATTTTTTGGTTTTCACCGATCACAAAATTCTCAATTACATCATCACTCAAGATGATCTGGATATGAGGAATAAATGTTGGTATAGTACCTTCAGTTCTTCGACTTTGAGCTTTCCTACACGCCTGGTAAGGGGAACACGGTGGTTGATGTACTAAGAAGGAAGACTCACATATAGGCAGTTCAGGAGGCCAATAGTGAGCCGCTTCTTATCGCTCTATTTTCTGAGATGCATTTGGAGGAGAACGATAGAAAATGGTGGACATTCCTTTCTTCTGTAGCTATTAACTCTACCCTTCCTGATCGAGTACGAATGAGGAAACTATTAGATTCAGATGTCATATTCATGCGGGAAAATGTGTCAGGAGAGGACCCTATTCCTGGATGAAATATAGGGGAGGAAGAGATCTTGTGTTTCCAAGAGCACGTATGGGTGCCATCGGACATACACAAGGAGAAGATGCAGGAATTTCATTCATCAGTTTTGGTACTTAATCCTGGTGTCACCATGACATATTGTTATCTACACCATCAGTGTTAGTAGACAGGTATGAAGAGAGATGTGGCTAGTTTTGTCATGGGGTGTTCCACCTATCTACAGGTAATGGCTGAGCATCAACGACCAGTAGGGATTTTGCAGCAGTTATCCATTCTCGAGTTGAAGTGGAATTATATCACGATAGATTTCGTAATGGGGTTGCCGAGGACGCCTCATGGGAATGATGTAGTGTGGGTTGTAATTGGTAGACTTTTGAAGGTCTCTCACTTCTTACTGACAAAGGAGACCATCAGTGATGATGTGTTAGGGAAATTGTAAATCCATGAGATTGTGCACTTACATGGAGTTCCACACTCCATTTTACCTGATAGTGATGCACATTTTACTTCTCGAGTCTGGAAGGGGCTATATAAAGCATTGGGTACATATGTGCTTTTGTGTATGGCTTTACTCACCCAGACCTAAGGCCAATCCGAGCCTACGATTTAGGTTCTTGAGATCATGCTACGATATTGCATCTTGGAATTTGGGGGTTCATTGGATAAGCATACACCTCTTGTGGAGTTAGCCTAAAATAATATTTTCAACATAACTATTCAGATGGAACCTTATGAGGCTTTGTATGGAAGGCGATACCGATCACCCTTAGGTTGGCTGGAGGAAGCATAGGATGATTTGTTGGGAAATCTCCTTGTCCAGGAGAACACATAGCAGATATAGTTGATTCTGAAGTAGATGGATACTGCACAGTCTCAACAGAATTCTTTTCATGATCAGCGGAGACGACCTCTGGAGTTCGAGGTTAGGGATCAGATTTTCTTGCATGTCACAACTAGTCTTGGGAGAACAGAGGATTATGATACATGTTAAGCTTTCCCTGAGGTATTTTGGGCCATTTTAGGTGATGTAGAGAGTTGGGACAATTTCCAATTAGTTGTAGTTACCTCAGAGGTATCAAACTATTCATGACATCTTCCACGATTTTCAGCTTCAACGTTACTTTTCAGATTCGTGTCATGATTTCAAACCAGAGGAGGATGAGCATGAATTGGATGCATCGTTCGAGGATCATCATATATGAATTGTCGATCACAATACAGTGGTTCTCTAGGGCCAGTATTTTCCTCCGGTATGAGAGTTTTGGCAGCACGGGCGGGTACAGGATGAGACTTGGGAGAGGGTGGTAGATGTACGAGAACAGTGGCTTGAGTTTTTCAGGATTTCTTCTTCTACACTACCTTGCAAGGGAAATTCGGGGAAAAATTTCATTAAGGGGGGAAGTTTGAAAAAACCCTGATCTTCTTTTCATGTATTTTTTCCTTATCAAGTTTTTTTTAGGAAAATAGGTTTTCCTGGAAATTTTCAAAGTACACACCATGTACTTTATGAGTACACTCAATGTACTCGGTTACCACAGGTAGTCGAGTGGTGGCCATGTTGAGGCCATGCACCCAGTCGTGTGGGGGTTCCTTTGAGGCCACCTAAAGGAAATTACAAAAATGGATAGTATATTCCAGGTGCATAAAATGTTCACTCAATGTACTTTTTTTATTAAACACACAGGTTTCGTGTCTATTCACCAAAACTATCTTCCTATAGGTTTTTTTCATCTAAGAGAACTCATACGACTACAATCCTCCTCTGAGCCCACAATGATCTATTCAATATCTGATTCAGTTTCTGTTGATTGTGTCGGGATCGCCTCAGTGAGCTCTCTATTCTTCTTGAGCTTCGTCTCATGATTCATCTCCTTCCTCAAGTTATCCTCCATTGAACATTTTAGATGTTTTTTTAGATCATCAGTGTTATAGGGTGATTAAGGCCTCTAGGTTCAGATATAGTGATCTCCCAATGTCATGGAAGGTGATTTGTAACATTCCGTTAAAAGTATTTGAGTTATATGTGCAATTTTTTTCAATGCCCATGAAAGAGAGTATTGGTCATTTACAGTTTTAGCCATGTTTTTTTCCTGTAATGATTATATATTTGAGTAGAGATTAATTAACTAGGAATAGGGTCAATTTCTATGATTTGGATATGTATTTTCATGCATGTTTTTCCTTTTTTGACAATGGAGTCTAGTTTCTTGTTAGGTTGCTGCTTTCTTATCCCATCCCTAGTTATAGGATGGTGTGACTGTTATTCTGACATAAGGAAATGTTGTAGACTGATTGAAAAGTTTTTCATGAGGTCTTCCATGGTCGATACAAGATACTATACATGTTTGACTTAAATAGGGCCATGAGAACCTGGTGTAGTAGACAATAGAGAGAATGGGTGTAATGGATTCTCCATAGTGTCTTATAATTTTTATGATGCGAGGATATAGGGGGAATTGACATTGAGTGCTTCCTCAGAATGTCTGTAGTTCCTCAACGTGGGCCACATATCGAATGTGAATTTAGTGCTTCCTGAGAGCACCTTTAGTACTGATAAGAGACTATATGGGGAATTCCAAGTGAGTGCTTCCTTATAGAGTCTATAAATTTGTTTAACCAGAATGGTGAGACTATGTGTTCTTCCAAGAGGGTTTCCTCTACTAGTTAGGTTGTACCAAAGGGGATAGGCATTGAGTACTTCCCAAATGGTTACATTTTTTTGTTAATCTCTTTTGATTAGTTGTTTCTTGATATTTGAAACTGTAGATTGTTTACTACTGATTACATCCTTGTTTTCTGCTTCATATACTTTTACCTCCATATATTCAATGACTGTTAGGCATAGTTATTGTGGTGGCTTCCTACTAGGATTTAGTCAATCACCTTGTTTGGGTAATGAAATTGAGCCCCAACAGATTTTATTGTTACATGAATAGATAAGGGAAATCACCCTTATACATTAGGAACATGATATTCTGAGGAGTTGGAGAGAATGGGACAAATCTATGGATTGCGATGTTGAGGAGTTTATATGATTTCTTATTCACTATGATTTATCATTTTTATATTCAATTGTTTTGAATTGTTTGGTTATTTTCCTATACATATATATCATGCATCATTTAATATATGTTCTCCAGTTTGTTCTTTTAGTTTTCTGTTGTTACTGTTGTATGTCATTATTATTGATTTAGCTATTGTATATCTGTTTACATCCATTGTGTACTCTGCCAATGAGGTCATAGCTTCCCCCCTATCACACCCAAGGCCCTCACTGCTATTTGGTAGCCTTTGGCGTTCCGGAAAAGGCGCTTGAGTCCATGAGACCCACCGGGTACGGGGAGCCTCAGGATAGCTTTCAGAACTAGGATGTTACAATGTTATGGAAATCCCACATCGAAGGATGAGTATCATGAAGAACCCCTTTATATGTTGGGGTGGATAACTCTACCATTATGTGGACTTTTCCTAGGGGGTTTCTAAGGGCCTGATCCTAGGAAAAAAAATCGTCTGGGTTAGGCCCGATGCCGACAATATCATAATCATGGGTAGGACTCGGCCATTACAGGTGGTATCAGAGCGAGTGTCCATTCGATGTTCTAGCGAGGATGTTGGGCCCTTCTAAGGGTGTGGGTGGGTTATGTAAATACCACAACTAAAGAGGTGGAACATGAAACACCCCTATATACGGTGGTGTTGATTCCTCTCCCATCATGGGGCATTTTCCTGCGGGTTGTCAGTGGGCCAGAACCAAGGGGAAACAAAATTGTGCGGCCTAGGCCCAAAGAGGACAATATCATGATAGTGGGATGGACTGGGCCATTACAAAAACATATTTTTTTCATATTTTTTTCATGACAATGTATTTGTATTTTTTTGTAAAAAAAATAGTGTTTATAATGGGTTTAAAAGCTTCCTTGATTTGTTTTTAAGATTGTTATCAATGGAAAATGGGTTGAAATTTTTTTAGGTTTCAAATTTAATTATTCAAACAGGAAAAGTTATTATATTGTATAAAATTTATATATTATTAATAATGATGACATAATATGTATTCAAAATTTCTTCAATGAAAAATATTTGGTAAATTTTTTATGTTATAAAAATGATTTTAATAGAATTTTTATATTCCTTAAGAAATACTACAATATATCATTATAAATGCTTGTACACATGATATGAATTTATTATATATAGTTATTTACATTGGATATTATCAAAGGAATCCATTTTAATTCTTAATTTATATGAATTTTATTTTGGATTTCATTATATTTGGGAATCCCGCTTATATTCCAGTGGTAACATGATTATAATATTCTTATGAAACCGCCTTCCTTATATGGGTTATTCAATGATAAAATTGTTATAGTGTTATTAGAATTTTCTTATACACTTATTCTTAATTCAAGCATGATAATCATATTTCTATACCACTACTAAGAATTTGAGGTCTATGTTACTTATTTTTTCCACCATGAAATGAATAAAAGTTTTTATTGGGGTATTTTTATGATTATTAATAATGGGGAAGATCCTTATATGAGATAATGATGTCCTTTCACCATGTTAGATGATCGTGTTTACAGGATTCTGAATACAATGAACTATCATGCTCTCTGGTCATGTACTTTTGCAATGATCTCAATATAAATCTATATTGTTGTAAAATACATAAATGTTAACCATGGGTCTCTATATAAAACATTATTAATAGATAAATATATAAAAATAAAAAATGGTATTATAAGATATGTCTACATGTCAGGATAAAATAACAAGTATTCACAAATGAGCAAACAAATAACATACCACAAGAGTGTGGTTTCGAGAAAAAATAAACCTGATCCAAGAATTATAATAATACACATTTAAAATAATATTGTTGAACTATATGGATTTAAATCCTAAAAAATATACAATTTCATATTCATAATAAGATATAATCATCATATTTTTCAAAAACCAAATCATATCCACCGTATATTATGAGAAAACAAAATCAAATCCACTATATTAAAGGTAAAAATATCCAATATTATCCATAGAAAGTTGTATCATGAGATATTAAACATCACATAATTTTTAATATGGTGATTTAGTCACCCAAAAATAATTAAAATATTCAATGTGATTAAAAATAAATAATCAATATAATTAATTTATAATCATTATAAAATATTCTAAGTCCTATGGATACAACAATTGAATTTAATCAGTATATTATTTATAATAATTCCCTTTAATTTCGTGATTCATTAAAATTTCAAATATAAAAAATAGTTTTGTTATAAAAATAATACACTACAATTGAAATATTATATCCGTATCATTTATAAATGTAAATAAATATACCCTTAATATTTCTATATAATCCATCAGGATAAGGTATGATCTGGATGTTATAATTGGTGAAAATTTAGGTAACATGGATCGTATTATGTTTTCTGTGAACATGAAATTCTCATGAAAATTATTTCACCTGCTATACACTTATTAGAGCCTAACATGATATTTTACATTAGAAAATATAAGATTAGAAATTTTCTATCTATGATCAGTCAAATGATATTTTTATTGAAGTCAAATAATACATTATTTAATTTCATTTATATTTATTATTAACTCGATAATATGCGATATTTTTCATTAAATGGTATACTATTTATAGGGCTGTTAATCAGATGTATATATTTTTGAATTTTTTTTATTCATATTTAATCCACTGTTATTGATTATGAAATGATAAACTATTTTTTCCAAACAACATTACTCTTATAAAATAGATAAACTGGAAAATTAAAACTTGATTTTTATGAAGATCAGACATAGTGTGGGTTTATAAAAATTATAATGTTTTACTTTTTCGATATAAATATTATGTAGGAAATAAAATGATAAAATAAAAATTGATAGGATGGGTATCATATGACTACCTTATTCATCTTAATCCGAATAAATATTCAACTTAGGATTCCATCTTTCCCGACATCTGACCTGATAGACAACAAGACTCGAAGTGAATGCTTGATTCCCATGGGCGAGTTAAAAGGTCAGGGGAATCCCCAAAAATATATCTGGAATGATTTCTCCCAAATCATTGTTAAATGAGGGAAAACAGTATAAATTGAATACCAAAAATAAATAAATAAATAAGAATATATGATATAATAGAATTAAAAATAACTGAAAACAAACTACCATAATAATAAAGAAAATATAACAATCTATTGTTGAGTCCCACAACATTTCACCCAGTTATCCACCTTTCTAACAATGAAAAAATTGGAATATAATAATGGAAATGGAAATATAATTCCATGATCTAAAAATCCTAGTAAGATGGTATAACATGCCATAACAATAAAATAGGTTTCCTGTGGAAAATCATAAATGATATCCTGAAAATAAATAATTAATGATGGGATTACAGATATATTCATCTTAAGGAATAATGAATAAAATCCATAGAATCATCCAAAACATTTTATGTTATTTTCCAAAACTAATGACATAAATTTGAAAACAAACATAAATGAATAAAAAATATTAAAAACACACAATATTATTATTTATCAGTATAACCTAGTGGTTTTATAAAAATGAAAATCAATCAATTTATAATATTTTCAATAAATTAGAGAATAATAAAACAATGTTACTAATGCATGATATATCCCCATTGGAAGCATTATAAGGGTGTCCTTGTCATTCTCCACTATGATAGGTGGAAACAGATGATACATCAAAATTCTTGGAAGGCCATGTCCATGAAACAACAGAGAAGAAATAGATGATTAGAAACAGGATAGAGATGAATCCGAGTCGTCAGAATGGTTAACCATATCTCCATAGACGAACGATGTCATTCATTGTGGTTGATTATGACTTCATGAGGATCTCTCCATGTCTTGGAAATCGTCATTTCGAGAAGCAGGGAAAGTTATCCCCTAGACACATTGGCCCATTTTACATACATTAATTGGTTGGAGAGGTGGCATATCAGTTGGCATTACCACCATGGTACAGTTAGGTGGATAATGTGTCCAATGTATCGTAGTTCAAAAAGTATCATCCTAATCCTGACCATGTGATCATAGGGGATCACGTTGACCTAGAGTCAGATGCTTATTTGATTTATATCCTGATACAGATTGTGGATTGATAAGAGAATGTATTATATAGAAAATACACCAGTCTAGTGTGGGTTTTATTGTAGCATGGTCAGATTCAGTAAGAGACATGGGAACATGAGCAGGAAATGAATGGACAGTGGCCAAAACTATTTCAGTTGGGTGTTGGTGTAACAACATGAAATTCTGAATAAATTTTGTTACCTAATTTTTTGTGTTATTTTATTTTATACTCATCAAAACTATTTCATTTAATAAAATGAGTATAATTAAAATAAGACCGTTGAGTTTTGACTGTTATATGACTGTTGGTTAATATGACCATTGGAAAATAAATGTTGTGATTATTGTCTATAAATGCAAGTGATCTTGATTAATTAATTTAGAAAGAAGATTCGATGGCACCATATAGTATTCTCGGGCTGCTCAAAGCCCATCTTATGGAACTCAGGAATGAGGTAGCACCTTTGGGCTTTGCTCTGGACCAAATCCATGCTGAACTTCATCGTGTGATACTGGAACAGAATCGCCTTTGTGAGAAGTTCAAGCTGATAGAAATCACTACTCAGGAAATGATGACCGAGCCACCCCAAGATTCTATAACCATAGCACACCTTATACTTAGGTCATATGCTAGTTTTATAAGGGGCTCTGTAATAAAATCATAACTATCTTGTGTATTCCATTGATTTAAATAAATATTTTTATTTCCTCTTATGGGGATGTTTTTGAATTTTCAAATGTCCGGATTAATATAGTATTCATATTATTTATGAATTTTAGAAAAAATATATTTTAAAAATATTTATGTAAACTTAAAATAATTAATTATGTATAATTATTTTCATTAAATGGTCTTCAACAGTATGGTCATTATGAAATTTAGATTCTAATTAGATCAACACAATTTTTGATGAATAAAAAATTTTGAACAGTGATTTTACACTTATGATTACTAATGTGATCATATTTATTATGTATCCTCACTTAAGAAAGTATAAATATAATTTAGGAACCTTGATTAAGTAATTTGAATCAATAAAATATGTAAATAAATGCTTATGAAATAATTTGTTAAGTATTAGTTATTTTTGATCTAATAGTGGTTTCTATATAAAAATTAAATCAAAAATATATAGAAAAATATTTTCATATATTGGTTTTCATTTTTGAAATCATAGAATTCATATTTGGTTAAGGTGTAATTTTGGGATTTTTCTGAAACAATTGAATTTTTAGTGAATAGTATTTTAATTTAAAAATTAAATTATAAATATTTAGAAAATTATTTTCATAAAACGGAGTTCATTTTTGAAAACAGAGCATCAATATTTTTTTAATGTTATTTTTTGGAATGTTTCTGAGAAATTTGAATATTCAGTGTATAGTGAAAATACAGTTTTTGATTTTCTGGTGTATAATGACATCATTAAGAATGTAATAGTTATGAAATAATTCTGGTTGACTTATTAATAGTAACCTCACTTCTCCTATAAATACCAAGACATTATCTCATTCTTTTCATTTCCAAATCCTCCCCAACGATGTTCTGGTCTCTTTACCTCCCAAGGAGACCTCCAAAGGTGCCCTCAACCCTCCCAACATCCTGACCTTCATGCTTTCGATGTTACTCTTCAAGTTAAGGGATCCTATGACCCTCTTATTTTATGTCATTACTTCCTTTAGGTTGTGTCTTAAAATTTCCATTTCTTTATGTTGAGGTTATGTTCTTATATGTTCTAATTTCTGTCCATTTCATGTCTAATTGCCGAGAGACCCCTTTTTATATCATCAATATGTTTTTTTTGAATTTTTAGGAGATGTTGTTAGGCTGCTGAATTCTTCGTAAACGGAACAGATCTTCACTTTTCATTCATGTTTCCTATCTATTTGGTATGTCATTCAAATATAAATACCATTATCTTATTCAATACCCAAACAGTATTATGAGTTATTTATGAGTGGATGACCCGTGTCCTCCCTCTTTTCAAGGTTTTCAAAAAAAATTGTTATATAGTCGTTATGCTGCAGAAAATTCATCTCATAATTTCTATCTTTTTCTACCAAAAATTAAATTCTTTATTTATGTAAATACCCAGACTAATTTCATTTCCATGGGTGTTCATAAATATATAATGATGATATATTTGATTCTGGAATTGACATACACATAACTCTCACTCTGTTTTCATAGGTAATAAACAACATAATGATCTTATTTTTAATCTCTATTTAGACATCATGATTTTGACATGAAACCCATTTCTTTGATTCCATTCGGGTTATTGATGAAATGATTGATTATGATATATGTATCTCACATGAAATTAAAAACATATTAAGGGTGTGCCCAAATAGCGCTCAAACTCATTGGGTAAATATTTAATCTCTAGAGATGACAAGTGTTACGATACATTGGTGAATAAACTTGTTAATTTTTATGACACCTTGGGGATGGACCTCGGTGATATGTTCATGAATGTCTAAATGAAATGTTGTAGCCACATATTCCAGTTATGATTCATGTTCTTTTCATTAATATATGCATATTCTATCATTTCTCGTGTCATTATGTTTTTATTCATGTTCTTATTGATATCACATGTACATTGATTCCCTTTTTTACCCTATCAGGGCCTTCAGCACTCCCATTCCTTTGAATGTAGATCTACATGTTATGAGATGCAGTAATTATAAATAGGATGAACGTACGATGAAGATTTAAAAGTGGTTTAGAAGAATGTTTTATGTTGTTTTCAGGTATTATGTTCCTGACTTCAAAAACACTGTACTTTAATGATCCTCTATTTGTAAAATGTAAAGAAAATTTATGTATTAAAAAGGGAGGATGGCATTGTTGGTATCAAAGGATAGTTTATTTATTTATGGAAATTAGGATCTGAAAACCTTAAGAAGAACCCAATAGAAATGTTTAAATATAAGAAAAATTCCTATTATTTCGGTGAGTATTGAGTAATTGGTTTATAAAGAAAATACATCCCTGTATGGATTCGAGAAGGAAGAGGTGTCTTTGGAATAGATGTATATAGAGGTAAAACCCGAAAACACCACTTTGAGCTAGACTCGAACAGGAACTCATACATGACAACGTACCTTGCTTCACTCTTGGTTACGACACTCTCGGGTGATATGTTTGGTTAATCGCAAGATTTTTATGAATCATTTTGAAGGAACAACAAGAAAAATGTAATTTCCTAACCATGAAGTTTTAAGACGAAAAATTCTTTTTAGTTAAAATATTCATAAATGAAATAAGTTTATCACAAAGTATTAAGTCTTTTAGAAAATGTTCCCATCGTCTAGGAATACATCGACGTATTTCCTAAGGAGTTACACGGAACACCACCAGAATGGGAGGAAGAGTTCGCCACTGAACTCATACCTGGATCTCATTCGATGTCAAAGCCCCCTTATAGGATAAAAAATGTGTAGCTATAGGGATTAAAGAAACAACTCCAAGATATTTTTTAGAATGGGTTTATCCGACCAACTGTGTCTCCTTGGGGAGAACCTGTTTTCTTTGTGAAGAAGAAGGATGGATCAAAGCAGCTATGTATTGATTATAGATAACTGAATGGGATCATAGTGGAGAAAAAACACTCTCTTCCAAGAATTGATGAATTATTTGACCAACTTCATGGACTCAATTCTTCTCTATGATTGATCTTCGTTTTGGTTATCATCAATTAAGGGAGAAGAGTGATGATATTCCAAAAACTTCCTTCCAATCAAGATATGTGAATTATGAGTTTGTTGTTATGCCCTTCATACTGACTAATACACCTGAAATTTTGATGGATCAATAATAATTTGATTTTGGAATCTTATGTTTTATCAAATGGATATCCATTATATAGGAAAGTGATTTTGTGATTAAATGTTAAGGGTTAGATGTTTTCTCTTATGAAGTACTATATGCCTAAGAGAAATAAAATACTATAGGATTTAAATTGATGATGAATATTTGAAATTTTTTAGTAATAATTTTTTTGTTTATTGTGGACATATGGTGATTTGGGTTATTTCAGGATAATTATAAACCTAGAATGGAGAATATGTGAATAGGTTAATTACACATTATTATGGGACTTAAATAATAGTCGATGTTATTTAGAAATAAATGTTATGATTTATTAGGGATGACTATGTGATTAAATCCTTCTGTGTTTTGGGTTCCAATATTATTTTGGATTATTCTGAAGAATTTTAAAGATAGTTGTGTATTGAATGGTGTTTCATGAACATTGGGTACTTTTGTTGAATTTTGGAGATTAAGTGTCATATTTTTTTATAAAGGATTATCATTTTTTGGGATTATATGATCTCGTACTAACCTTTTTAGTTTTAGTTTATGACTACAGACAGGGGAAAAATATATTTATTATTTTGTGGATTATGTGATTTTCTAGAAGATGATTCTTGTTATTTTGATGAGACCATGTGTTTTTGAATTCACATTATTTGGAGAAAATATTAGTATAGGTGGAAACTTATTAAGGGATGAAACTCTGCATGAAGTAATGTATATTTCCATACGTTTTTATACTATGGAGTAAATGATTTCCTTAAAATTATGAAAAGGAACGTAAAATAAAAACGTTGTTGGTTAACATTTCCTAATGGGTAATCAATGACCATTTAACACATCTTATTTTTGTGATATTCTTGTGGATAATTTTCTCATAATAATGGTTTCGATCACTCTCCATCAAAACATTGTCCTTTTTTTCTCTTCCATATCCATGTTTTCATACATGTAATCCTAGTATGGGTTAACTCGGGTGACCTTTATACTTCCCTTTCTTTCTTTTAAAGCAACAATTTTACTGTATCTTTTTTCGATGTGGGACTTTCAATGAAAATTACAAGCCCAATTTTAAAATTACAAGGATGTAATTTTTTATGGGGGGAAGATTGTAACGAACAAAAATTTTGAATAAATTTTTTTCCCAACTTTGTTTGTTATTTTATTTTATACTCAACAGAACAATTTCATTTAATAAAATGAGTATAATTAAAATAAGACCATTTTGTTTCAACTATTTTATGATTGTTGGTAAATATTACCATTGGAAACTAAATGTTTTAATTATTGTCTTTAAATACATGTGATCATGATTAATTAATATAGAAAGAAGATTCGATGGCCCCATCCAGTAGTCTCGGGCCGATCAAAGCCCATCTGACATAACTCGGGAAGGAGGTAACACCTTTGGGATTTACTCTAGACCAAACCCAAGCTAATCATCATTGTGTGAATATAGAACATAATCGCCTTCACATGAAGTTCAGGCTGATATAAATCACAACTCAGGAAATGTAGGCCGAGCCCCCCCCCCCCAAGATTTTATCATCCTAGAACACCTTACTATTAGGTCATATGCTCGTGTTAGAAGGGGCTATGTAACGAGACTGTAACTGCCTTGTGTAATCCATTGATTTAAATAAAAATTGTGATTTCTTCGTATGGGGATGTTTGTGAATTTTTAAATGTCGGGATAAATATAGTATTCATATTATTGATGAATTTTATAAATAATATATTTTAAAAATATTTATGTAAACGTAAAATAATTAATAATTTGTAATGATTTTCCAAAAATGTTCTTCTATAGTTTTGTTCAATAAGAAATATACAGTCTAATAAGATCAAAATAATTTTTGATAAATATTAAATTGTGAATAGTGATTTTATAGTTATGATTAATTATGTGATCAAATGGATTATGTAACCTCACTTAAAAAAGTTTTAATATAATTTTGGCTCCTTGATTATGTAATGTGATTCAATAAAATAGATAAATAACTGTTTCATAAATTATTGGTTACGTATTAGTTTTTTTTCCGGTGAATAGTGTTTTTTATTATAAAATTAAATTAAAAATAATTAGAAAATTATTTTCATAAACTGGAGTTCATTTTTGAAATCATAACATCGATATTTGGTAAAAGTGATTTTTTGGGATTTTTCTGAAACAGTTGATTTTTCAATGAATAGTGTTTTTATTTAAAACTTAAATTAAAAATATTAAGAAATTTATTTTCATAAAATTGAGTTAATATTTGAAATCAGACCATCTATATTTGGTTAAGGAGAATTTTTGGAATTTCCTGAGAATGATGAATTTTTGGTGAATAGTGAAAATATCGTTTTTGTGTGTTGGGTGTTTAATGACATCATTATGGATGTAATAGTTATGAAATAAATCTGGTCGACTTATAAATAGTACTATAAGGTATGAGGTATCTCAAGTGTCCAATACCATGGGAAAATACCATGGGAAAGCCCATGGGTTTTTCAATACCACTGATGAGGTGTCCCTTGGCAATTAATGCTTTGTCCCCTCACTTCTCCTGTAAATACGAAGACTTTCCCTCATTAATTGCATTTTCAAATCCTCCAGAACGATTTTAGGGTCTATTAACCTCTCAAGTAGTCCTCCCAAGGTTCCCTCAAGCCTCCCAAGGTCCCTACCATTATTATTTTGAATTTACTCTTCAAGGTAATCGATCATCTCACCCTCTTCTTTTAATTAATGACATCCTTTATGTAGTGTCTTAAAATTTCCATATATTAATGTTGAGGGTATGTTCATATAGATTCTAATTTATTTCCATTTCATGTATAATTGTTTTTAGTGCCTTTACACTATAATCAATTTGTTTTCTTAATTATTATGTGACGTCGTTAGGCTGCCGAATTTTTCATAAAAGAAATCGCATCTTCTCTCATGAAATTCTATTATTTATTTATCTGAATACCCAAACTAATTTTGATTCCCTGGGTGTTCATAAATATATAACAATTATATATTTTATTCTTTAATTTACATACATATAACCCTCACTCCCTTTCCATAGGGTATAATTGACATAATGATCTTATTTTTATGCTCTTTTTAAACGTCATGATTTTGACATGAAACCCATTTCGTTGATTCCATTCTGGTTATTTATGAAATGATTGATTATGATCAATGTGGATCACATGAAAGTAATGAAATATTAAGGGTGTTCCCATACAACTCTCTAATGCATTGGGTAATGATTTAATCTCTAGAGATGACATGTTTTACGGTACCTTGGTGAATAACCTTGGTAATTTTTATGACACCTTGGGGATGGACCTTGGTGATATGTGATTGAATGACTAAATGAAATGTTGTAGCCACATATTTGAGTTATAAATAAAGTTCCTTTCATTATGATATTTCTATTATTTCATTTCTCATATATTTATGTTTTTATTCAATTTCTTATTGATATCACAAGTACATTGATTCTCTTGTTTAACCTTACTGGGCCTTCTGCTCACCCTTTCTTTTGAATGTATGTCCCCAGGTTTTGACATATAGAAATTCTACTGTTGATGAATGTATGATGAAGCTTTAAAAATGTATAAGAAAAATGTTTTATGTTGTTTTCACGTATTATGTTACAGATTTCCAAGACACTGGACATTAATGATCATCTATTTGTAAAATGTAAAGAAAAGTTATATATTAAAAAGGCGTGATGTCATAGATTGATTCCTACATTCCATGGACAGAAATTACAATGTTAGGGAGAATTTAGCACCCCCATTTTGAAGTATGTAGCCTTTTTAGGAATTTTAATGTGTTTAAAGTGGAGGGGATGAGTTTAGGAGAGGTTGTGAGAGTTTGGAATTGTTTTGAAAATTTATAAAGGCTTTTCTTAGGGAGCACATTTTCAGCATGGTTAGGGGAACTGTGAGGGTTCTCCATGAAACCATTCATGGGGGAGGAAGTAGGCTATGCACACCCTAGGCACATTTTTTCAAACTGTGAGAGGAAACCATGTGGACCCCTCTTATTGAGACTATGGAATGTGTATAGTTAGTGCATGGTTTGCCAAATCATACAGACTAAAGGTGAGACCACACAATGGAATGGTTTTTAAATGCATGCTCCATTGGGATCAACCTATTTCACTCCCAATATTCTCCTTCTAAATTTTCTCTCATGATTTTTGGTTCTATGATGTTGAAAGATCTCTCCCTCTCATTTTGGAAGCGATTCAAATGAGTTTCTTGGTCTTTTGAAGTTTGTTTCTCCCAGGTAAGTCTCTCATATTGGTTTCTTTGTAGTTTCATCAAGTTGTTCTTCTCCCTCTCTATCTATTTTCTATATGTACATCTATTTCATGTAGATCTATGGTTGGGGTAGATATGGGTGATTATTTTAATGATTTTGGATGATAAGGGAGGAGATCTAGAGTTGTTTTCTTGAACCATTTTCCTAGATTGGGGGGAGGTTTCTTAGGGTTCGATTTTACCAGAAACCTATAGTCAGTTACTTTTCTCTATACTCCAAATTGGGAGAACAAGTTGATTTTGGTTCAAAATAATTTTTTTTAGGAAAATAATTCTTTTAATGCAGTTAAAATATTTTTCTAAATACATTGGGTGATGATTTGGGAGATTTTGTGGAAAATGGGTTATTGTTGCTAAAGGGGCTTTATAATGTGATTTTAAAATGTTGATTTTAAAATCATTTGAGGATGATTATAAAAAAAATATTGATGAAGTATGGTTTTCAATAATGATATTTAATTGAAATGTTGTTTGGAATGGAAAATAAATTAAAAGGTGTTTTCATGAAATGGGTGATTTGTTGAAACATATTGGCATCTATTGAAAATGGTTGTGTTATTATGATACGAACATTGTGATTTATACTTCGTGGATGGTTGAGGGTTTTGGAATGTGTTTTATATGAAGAAATGTGTGAGAAGTATCACTCTAAAAATTGATGGATTGTGTTTGGAATAATGACAATTATGTTTAGTGGATAGGATGTACCTCTAGTTGAGAATGGGGTGAATGGGATGTGAGAAAGTGGAACCGTTTTGGTTTTCTTGTTGTCCATTTCATTGCAATATGGAAATTTTTGTGCTAATGTTAAATGGTGAGATGGATTATGGTATGGTTTTTTGGCTTTCCCTTGGGTGCCCGGTTTGGGTGAGGTGGCTTGGTAAGAGTATGTTTGGATCATGGTATTGGTTTCACTTCTGATTATTTTATATAAAATTCTTTATATAAATGTGATAATAGATATATCCTAGTGGCGTGTGTAGGGATTTCATGTTGCGAAATCCTACAGAGTATTAGTACTCATCCCGTTCTTTGACACTTTGGTGCTTTTTCAAATGTCATTTTTCTTGGATACAGGTAAAGGTAAATGATTTCATTGCATGTGAATTGTGGTGATGCTTGGGATATGTGGTGGTTCATGGAGAGGGGAGGTTGGTTTGGTGATGTTGAGTGTGACTTGGTTTATTTTGGGTATCTTGTTTAGTCATTGGAATAGTACTCTGATATTGTGTTGGTTGTATTGGTTTGTGGGTTGAATTGTGGAATAGTGCAATTCCTTTTTGGTAATGTATGAGTTGGTTGTTTTTTTGACATGCATCATGTAGTTGGATGAAAGTTGATCATTTGGTTGGTTCATTTTTTGTCAAGGGAAAATCATTACCCAATCGTGTCTCAAATCCCTTGGAATTTATTACCAGCCATTGGCGCCTTGGGAACTTTGCTTAAGGGCTAGTAATGACTCGTTTTACTCTCAAGCCAATGAGAATTGGTTGGTCATTACAACATACATTAATTATGAATAAACCATGATTATTTTGTGACCTCACTATCTTAAATAGAATTATATTATTTTATCATAATTTAATTAACTTAATCCTACTCCTCTTTCAATAAATTGTTAATTAATTTATTTTTCATGGATGTGGTGGAGTACCGACACACGAACATATGTTATTATTTTTATAACCACCTCACACCTATGGATATGATGATGTATTTATACTTTTTATATAATATTTATGATATTATAATTCATATGTAATCATGATATCACATATAACATTGTCCATTCGAATATTTGGGAATATGATATTTTCATTCTTGTGTACGGTAGACTACCACCTTACGAAGCAACGTGATTCATTTATCACATATCATTTACTAGGTATAATATAACCAAATGTTATGATAAAAAACATGGTACATATGAAATATTTGTGATTCCATAATGGTAATATATTATTTGACATTATTTCATACATTATTTTTGGAAAAAGAAATCAACATCCACACATATATATGGACTACATTCTCCTTGAATAGTGTATTTCAATTTCTATCAATGATATTTTTTTAGATTTATCTAAATACAAATATTCTAAATATGTATTATATATATATCCTGATTATCATTCTGGTGATGATTCACAAACATTAAACATAAAAGGACCAAAACACACAAAACATACTCTAAAAACAATGAAGATATTGCTTTAATCATTTTATTACAATGGAATTAACAATAAAAAGGAAATAATTTGTCATATGTAATGAATTTATTGTATGGAATATATATTAATTTTTATATAATATATCTAAAATATGATTATATTTATTGTACTGCATGATCAAATTTGTATGAAGGAAGTCATAACATATGGTATGGGATTTCCATTTCACTTTTATTTTTTGGGAGACATAATCCATATTAACCATGTCGTTATTATATATAGTGTATATATTTCCCTTGAATTTATTTTATGATTATTCTGAAGATAAGAACTTTAATTTTCATATACATTTTATAAACTCTCTTCCATGGGCTTAACGGTAAATAAATATACCAAATTGGTATGGTTTTTATGATAAAATATCATTATTCATCCAAATTCATTATATTTATTTTTAAATGAAGTAATATTTTAATAAATATATAGTAACACAAAAAATATATTCTCTTATGTGTATATAATGATAATTTTTGGTTTCCTATTATTTTACTACATTTTTATAGTCCATTAATGAAATAACTATTTATAAGATGAACTTTTTATATTTCCCCCTTTGGACAAAAACCATATAATAAAAAAAATGTCTTTAATAAAAGTAAACTGTTTTTTTTTCATTTCATAATGAAATTTATAAATAAATTTTTTACTAAAGTATTATTTTTATAAAATATTTTTAATTGTAATATTCATTTTTCTAATCAAGTTTATTGTGTAATATATAAAAAATGAGAAATAATTCCTTATTTTAATGTGTATGGAATGTACATAATTTCTCAACGTTATTCCAATATTAATTTAAGTATCCATTTTTTATACCTATATTTTTTAGAGAAAATTATTTTCAAAATTATTTATGTTTTAAAAAAAATTCATAGGGGAAAATATAATTTTCTCATGAAATGTATCAAATAATTTTTAAACCATACTATAAAAGTTTATATAGTAATTTTTAGTTAAAACTATTTAAAAAATATATTCTGTTTTATAATGTAATTTTCAAATAGGAAATTCTATTTTCCTAAATAAATGTTACATTTTAACATTAAAAATTAGTTTCCATATAATATGACATCCATTGATGTTACTTCATAATGACTGGGGAAATACTGAACGATATAATCAATATATTTTCTACGGATAGTAAATTTTTATATTGATGAAATTTTTATGAATCCTATTTATTTATAGGGGATTTGTTTTGGTGAATTGATTATATAATTTTGAAACATATTTTTAGTACATGGGTTATTATGTAATAAAATGACTAAAGCTTTATGGTATTATGGAACTCATAATTAAGGATTTAAATATGATATTGGTGGGTACAATATATCAATTTTATTAATTTGGTAAGGCATTTTATATCATGGGATATTATTGGGAAAAATCATGTGGGGTTGATCCAATATGGTAAAAAAGATGTTTCCTGATCAGCAATGGAAAAGATGTGATATTTAAAAAAGAGATATAATTTTGGGAAATGAGAATATGGTTAATGAATAAATTATGAAAAATAATCAGTTTTACTGCTTTTTTTTAAAAAAATAACTAAAATTGTTATGCCCAGGCTTATGTTTATAATCTATCAAAGGCCATGAATGATATTATAAGTAATGTTCATGAAAAATGGGTATTATTATATTATAACTTCTTGTCATAATATATTTATATCTAAAATAATTACCCATACATAGAATCCAAGAACACACATTCTTATATTTCCTTCCCATAGTTGTGATGAATTTTTTAGGTTGGGTACGTCATAGATTGTTATTATTTGAAAATATCATGGTGGGTTTTGTTGGAGATACATCAGCAAATCATAATATTATTTTTATAACATCAAATTAAATTATATTACTATGGTACATGGGCATGTTTTTATAAAATATATGATATATCAAAAAAATTATGAAGTAATTAAGAATGCAAATCATTGGTAATTGTAATTGGTACCAAATTAATTGTGTAGTTATCATTTGCAAAATAGTATGATAAAATATTAGTGATATCTCAAAATATATTTATTATTATATATCCAGGTATCTGACTTTAGATATGTATATGGTAGAGTCAATGTATAAGAAAATGTTTTGGAATTATTTTGAATTATATAAAGAGTGAAATCCATTAAATTCCATCCATGTGGGGATTCTAAATGTTGTTCTGTATCAAGAATGGAGGTTCTTATTTGAAATATTTCTCATAGGAATTCATTGATCTAGAATCGATCACTATGTTGTACCAAAAAACAGATTGTGATGAAAAACATGTTCAATGCTCTTGCGGGATAAGCTAATAAAAATAATAAAAACAATTCAAACCATTAAGATGTATTTATATTGATAGTGGCTTTGACTGGACATGTATAGAACTAAGGATCCATATATTAATATTTAATATTCATTATATAGTGATCCAATAAATTAGATTTCGTGATTTTTTGATTTTTTACTTTGATTAGTGTTTCTCAAACTATGTTTTTTGGATTCAATCTATGGAATGAACTATATTGAAGTTGGGTAACATTGAATGATATATAAAACAAGTTGATGAGTAAAAAACATTGTGTTTACTTGAAAAGTGAAAATTATGTTTATTCCTAATCAGTTATAACAATATGTGATTAATAAAAATAAAATTAACCAATGCCCTAATCACCAATGAAACGAATGATAGATTTAACATTGATTTATTGTTGTGTACTATTTGGAGGAATGAAGATTCAATTTCCTGTCTGTGAATATTATTGGATGAAAAAAAATGGGGGATATCTTAAAAACTAGAATATGTTTATGTTTGGATATTTATGACACATTTTATGAGGTTTCCAAAGAAAAATGAGAATTTTAGATTAAACAATTAAGGATAATAATTTTTTTCATAAGGAATCATTAATTATTGAATGATATAAATTTGAAAATTATGGGCCTTATTAAAATTGATTTACTAGGAGGAAAACAATTTAAGATAGTCAAATGGTGGTTAAATAATGGTTTTCTGAAATAAATAAACTAAATTGACATATGATATTAATGTCGCATTATGAGATATGATAGTGCATATTAGTTAATGGGTTCTGAGTGATTTATAAAGTTTGAAGTGGTTATATATTATAATTCCAATTTTATGAAATATATAATTATTTTTTATAATATTTTTTTAGTTATATTTTCATGAATATCTTAAATAGTGATAATGACATAAAATGTTATTTAATTTATAGGTGATAATTTATGAAAATGACAATATTAATGGAATGATAAAAATTAATTTGAATAAATGATGAGATATTTATGATTGGATTAAGTGATATTTGAAATGCATAATGTAAATTGGATTTTAATATTTGTGTTTGAACTAATTAATGATTTTTGAATAAATTTATTTTTGATATCATTAATGAACATTACTTAATTTTTTATAGATGTAATATATGCAATAACATTTTTTCTATGTATGAAATACATATGAATATTTGTTTCCATAATTTTTTTGTCAATCCAGGTTATTACAATGTTTTATGAGCATAAATGATGATGTTATTCAAATGTTTTGGATGTGACAATGTATAGAAAAATTTTTGGGTTGTATTAATGATATGTTAATTTTTAAATTTTATGGAACACTTTTCTATGGTTTTTATATTAATATTTATGGAACCTTCATTGGGTTTACCATAATGTTAGTATCCTAGATGCAAGTAAACTAGTTCCTCGAGCTTGGTTTCCATAGGAAAAAAGGCACGCCTCCCCATACCCTATAGGATTCTGACTAGTATATATGGTCTAATAGATCACAAGGGAAGACTATAATATCTATATTAGAGTAATAAATAGTTGATAATGAAAAATGTAAAATAAATAATAAATATTAAACAACAAATAAGCATTTTCCAACACATACCAAATAGGGTAAATGTATATGAAAAAATAGTAAAAATGATATGAAAATTCATATGGTCCCATCTATATAGTGAAATCAAAATATAGATGAATAAATTAATCCCCAAAATGAGTATTGACTATATGTCCAAATACAAAATCCATGCACATCTCATTAAAAAATATACCTTATTGAATGGGGTCATTGCCATTGTCCTGACCTACATCCTTGATATTTTCTAGTGTACACAATATTTTTCCATGAAAACTACTAGTAAAACCACCATTGACGTCTAAAAATATCAATACTAAAATTATAATTAATCAATGTGAAAAATTTATAACAATGTAGATAATAAATAAGAATTGTGTTATTATATGATAATAATTACTTAAACCATTATTATATTTTTATGGTTATGCATTTTCATGAATTCCTCTATAACCTATCCCATCCATCTACTATAAATAATGGTGACAATTTTAGTTAAGAATCTTATTATGTAAAAAATATCTCAAAAAAACATCACACATACCTTGGTCCATTAGTCTAGGTAGTCTCGTCTAATGAAACCATTACAGGAATGTAACATCAGTCACCTACAAAACATGTGCATTATTGGATTTGTGTTTAGATCCCTGGTCTAGCCTGACCCATTTATGTAGAAACTCACTTCAATACCCACACACTAAAAATCCATATTCACTATCTTATTTAATTATATCTGAATTATCAGGTATACATATAACCTTTAAACACAATATTAATTTACATCAAAATTTCATTCAACACTGAAGCCATCATAATAGCTTAATATATTAACATATTATCAATTTCATGGCTCATCCTAATTATCCCATTATTCATTCACACCCCTTACCCAATAAAAATAATTACCCTTTATAATCCATCACTCGTTTTACCCATTAACATTATACCAAACAAAGTGTGTTCTATGTTAACTACATTGAAAACTACCATTGGCTTTATTTCATAACCCAATTTTTTTTTAAAATTATTAAGGGCACCATGTAATAAAAAATTAATTCAAAACATAACTTTTAAATTGTCATGTTCATAAAGTGTCACACCCCATGAGTAGACCTTAACATTGTAAAATAATCTTTAATGCATCTCATGAGAATCATGTGGTGTCAATTTAAATATTTACCCATAAAATTTCTCAAAAATACAGAGGAAAAACAAGAGATCCATACAACTAAATAATACACAACTAGATACTCATTAATAATCTATGAGATGATGGGATATATCATGTTGAAATCTAACATCAGTATTATTGTTTAATTCTCACTTATCCATGAAATTTGATTCAGAATTGAATACCCCTTGAATCCCCAACGTATGATCTGATTGAAAAATATTGATTATATGAATCAAAAGTATATGAATGGATACTCAATTTCTTATCCAAAAAATATCTATGATTGGAGTGGTTAACTTAACAGAGTCATTGATTCGGAAAAATCAATAATCAAAAGGAAAACAAATGAAGTAGATTGATCCTTGAGATGTATGGGACATTTTTTTGTTGGGATATATTATGAATAATAGAGGTAAGCCTTGATTTTGATATATAATGTTATGACAGTATAAAAATGTTTAAATACCACATCATAATGGAAACATGGATTGGAGAAATGGTTGGATAAACCATGGGAGAACCATATTCCACACTATATCTATGATGGGGACAATGCCTCATAGTACTTCAGGGATCTCGTATGGTTTGACCCAAATTTTGATGAACTTGCAAGATGGATCTATTTAAGATTGAAAAAATATTCCTCCACCACTCAAAGTTTGTAGAAATAGGGAACCCTTCCACGAGGCTTTCATGGTTTTGCTACATAGTAACTACAAATAGGACAGGAAATGTGAAACATGCATTGGAATTCCCTTCTCTCACTTCGTTTTTGGTCCAAACCCCCAAAAACCCAAAAACATACTCATATACTCTTCAAAAAGTCCATTATCCAAAATAATGAGGCTTTGACTAAATCATAAACAATAATTTACCTCATGTAAGGTTACGCGTATTTCAAAAAATCGACCTTGTAAAATATCATCCTTGAGCCACACTATAAAGCATCAGGAAGACTCTATAGTAATAAGATTTTGCCATTTGTCGCACATAAATATTTCCTCTCCCCATTTTCTTCCTGAACGATACCATATTCCCATAAAACATGAACCAATGGAATGGTCTATCCCCTCAATGAAATCTCACTTTGATTTATAATACAACCGGAATGCTACAAAAATTAAGCATCTGCAATAAACTCAACATCATTAGAATCAATGACATGTGATGGGTAGGGGTGAAACTATCAGTGTAATGACACATGAAAAACATCATTCATTATAATATACCATTTTGAATGGTCCAATATATATTCCACCAATCACATCCTCTCCATAATCTCAAAAACATTCCCACATATAGGGGTTCCAACATACCCTATGGATGAATCCAATGGTGACCACACATTAGATAAACCTGAAGAAATAAATGATCACCACCCAAAATTGATGAGGTGTAATAAATTGATTTGTATAATACTTAAGACTACTAAGAGAGTTAAAAATACATTTAAAATTCATTTGACGATCTTCGTATATCCCATACATGAGACACGGGCCAAATAACCCTGATTCTCTATCATCCATATGACGCATCAGTGATCTAGATTGCCTTCTTTAATGATCCAAATTTAGTACATTAATAATTTTTTCTTGGTAACTATTATTGCTGGTGAACTTACCATGTTCTGTGATATTCTCCCATGATCCACCGAAATGGATGACACATGCTCTCAACATTCCATCTAGCACATGAAAAATTTAATATTTGGATCATGACATGAAATTAGAATCCATAGTACCCCATGCAACTACCCAATCATTCGAACTAAAAAATAAATCAAAAAGTAAACATCATGGGTCTCCTAAATCTATAATAAATTCTCCACCTTTGTTGCCCAATCAAAAAATACAAGGATTTCATAATTCGGATGAGTCATTCTAGAATGAACTACCACAATATCCATAATCATATCATCTAAATTACATTTTTGATTTTCTAAAGGCTATAACTAACCACCTGGTCATTGATACTTGACCTTTACTTGCTGAATGGTACAACATCACAACATTATAATTGAAACGTATTCTTCATCCATAGCCTCTTATAATGTTTATGATGTACACAATATATTTTCGTTAAACAAAAATGTTATTCCAACATTAATTTATTTGAAAAAAGAATCAACTCTTACCACATTCAAGTAGTCATAAAAACATGTCCATGAACCAAAATGATCTCATTATCACAAATAGTCCAATCTAAATGTGAGTCCTCACTATGAGGACATTGCTACAAATCCAAGAACATTGTGTCCTCATACACCTATCCTTTATTCTGTATAGAGGGATGGAATCATCTACTATCGATACAGGGGTCACATTACCTTGCCCATCGAAAAACTTGTAGATGTATTTAAGAAAATACCACCATCAACCTCCATCTGGATCATGATCATTGAGAATCTACATTTTGAGTAATCTAAATCAAATCATAAAAAACACTATTTCCCATTCGTAGTGTGTTTAATAGATCAAAATAAAAGGAATGTCTATATTCAAACAATCATCACTTCCAAATTTTCAAATCAGATTGAGATAAAATACAATTATGGCATTAATAATCAGAATATATAGTGAACTATTCTCCCAAAAAGTAATTCCACCGACACTTTATGGAATAAACAACCATGACCATTTCAAAGTCTTACGTAGGGTAATTTAATTCATGAGGCCTCAATAGGAAATTCCCAACCCCTTAACCCAATGATCCTATATCAAAATTGCACCAATCACATCACTAGATGCATCACATATCAAGGTACACTTCTTCACTGGATATGGTATGATTGAAATTTGTGTTGTAATAACATGTTCATGTGTTCTTGGAAATCATTATCACATAACACTAACCATTCATAGTTCCTTACGTTCATAGTTAAACCTGAAATAAGTTATTCTAAATTGGATAAATAATTGAAGAACATTTGGTAATATCTTCTTAAACCCAGATAAAATTGAATCCTACTAATTTTTTTATGAATTCCCAAGATACAATAACAAACACATTATATGAGTCATCTTACATAATTCCCATAAGGATTATGATAACCAATAAGTGCACATTTTTTATATAGAAATAAAATATGTACATCTTTATATATCTCTCATTAACTCATATTCTACACCATACAATGCCATGATTTATGGAATGATTTTCCTGAGTCGTGGAATACACCAAGATGTCGTCAAAAAGAAAAACTTAAAACTGATCTATATAGTGGGGATTAATTAATTTTTTAGGGCTATAAAAACATCAGGATAATTTGTGAACCCAAATGGAATTATAACAATCTCATATGAACAATACCTCCATCTAAATGCAGTGTATGGTATACCATACTGTCTCACAATAAGGTTAAAATTCCCTCATCTTAAATCAGGTTTTGAAAACAGTTAATCAGCCCTCAAATTGTAGAAAATATCATCAATTCATGGAAGGGGTATTGATTCATAAAATTTATATGTTTATCATCAGGAAATGCACAATAAAATATAATGATATTTCATACTTCCTGAAAAAATAGAGATCACCTTAGTAATATACATGGATGAATGAATCCTTTTATCTTAAATACCATTAATTTAGTTTTATATAAATTAAATTCCTCAGGATCAATTATTTATGGTATAATTTAAACTAGTTTTGATCCTCACAACAAATCTATTTTGAACATAGTATCACTATTTTTTGGTGTCCATGACAATTCCTTAAGAAAAAAATCATGACACTAATCCACCATATGAGGAAGGAGAAGGTGTTTCCTACCCAATAATCATGCTTTATATAATTAACATTGGATGAAACTTCAATATTTGGTTGAAAGAATGTACTAGAACAACCTGATTATAAATATCATTCCCCATATTGAACATATGTATTCCCCTAAAAGCATTTGAACATCGCACTATTGTATTAACTGTTAATATCAATGATATGAAACTCATTTGAATATATGACCAAAATCATTTCAAAACCTAACATATCAAGATCATACATGTTCCCAAGAATATAGTACTCACCAACATCAATGTCTCCCATAGACATCGAATTATATTTTATGCTCACTCCACTAGTGTTGTATCGATGACATAACCTCGAACATATGATCCAACACTAGTCAGTAACTAATTGAGACAATACACAATTATATGATCCATCGATATTATTAAATTAACTAGAAAACCAGAAAGATTCTTCAATTGTGCCCTATGTTTTAGGTGATCTTGGATTAAAACCTCCAGTTGCAGTCTGATCTTCATGAATCACACTTTTCCTTATATCATATATTTTACGTTGAGGTACTAGTGATACAAAACCATATGGTTAAGGATTTCCTTGAACTTTTTCACCCCATGCCCCATCTAGACACATATTTCGTAGTCATCATGTTATCTGGACCATACTACTCACCATCCCTAATCATACTACACTAATAAAATAATACTTGATAACTCCCTCGAGTGGTTGGATCTATTTTCTGACAACTCTATACAACACTTCCCGGGTGAGGACTCTTGATGTGTCAATCCCATCCATCGTAGGCTAGACCACTAAATCACCGAATTTAATCTTCTAGTCAACTATAATAATAATCATTATTATTTAATTCAAAAATAAGGTCCTAATGTACCACATCATTAACCATATTTAAGATGAACATATACAATTTTGACATTTATCATGTCAACATCAATCTGGAAAACAATTCACTATACAACCTCATCCCCTTCTAATACTAGAGTGATGCATTGGAGCTCTCTGTAGCATACAACAAAATATTCTACTATCGTAGTCCCCTGAAACCATCTTTTAACCCATTTATCCATCTAATACCTCATGTTCATTAGATAGACATGTTAATTAATGATTTCATGGATACCCTTAAATAGCACTCTTTATTCATGTTCAGTCCAAACCATGATATCCCTCCAACTCTGTACCTTCCCTCACCACATATGGGATGCCAACTTGACTCACCACTATGATAGAGTCTCTATGTTATGAATAAATATATGCACCAAATTTATCATGATATATCATACTTTAGTTGTACCATCTTTTACAAAAGTCAGAGGTTGTTGTAGGTGAAATTTCCAAGTCAACTCAAACATATTTGGAAGAACCCTTCAGTTGTCTTTTTCAACAACCATTATAAAATGATCTATGTTCTAATTGAACATTTCCTATCCTCTATTACCCTAGATCATTGGGTTTTCATGCTTCTTATTATTCTCATATATATCCTCTTTATGTCAAACATGAACATATGATTATAGTGTCATGTAAAAATAATATTAATAATGCATCTAAAAATAGATAACATACAATGTCCACAGCTTACATAAGAAATTTTTCTCTATCACTTGTTAACAATCCATTAGACATACATTATCCCAGACAATTGTACTCCCCAATCAATTGTTACCCTTATTTGTCCCTACCATGGGTCATGGTCATCATGAATTCAATGTTTCACAAAAGTACTCTTCTTTTCATTTATCACCAATTCAACCATTTTAACTTCAACTAGGTAAAATATTATCTTTTTGGCATAATCCCATGTTTATAACATATCATAGAATGAAATTTATCCCATTAATAACATTTATGTTGGAACTATTATTTTACTATTCATTCACATTCCATCCATTTACCCATTTGCATAATCATTTTAAGACATCATTTAATTCATTTTCACATTTCATTAATGTATTCTATCCCTAAAATTACACATATCATTTCTGTGTGTAACTTCAATGACGAATTTCATCTATATATATTGTTGAATAAAATGATGAGTGATTACACATCAACATAAAATTACATCCAAATGAAAAATATTATAATTTAGTCACATCCCAATAAAATTCCATCACCCAATTGTCAGATATCATTCAAATGTAACAGAACACATCAAGAGCAATAATCCCACCCTAGGTACATGGGTATTCCACCATACATGAGTTAGCTACTCCCATCCACAAGGTCATTTCCCATACCTATCCAATCAGAGTCTCCCATCTAAAATCCAAATATATATAAATAACATAACTGAACCTACATTGATATGTCATTTTAAAATACCCAAATAGAATACAACGAAACTGATTTCTAATCAGGGCCACTATATTTCATCATCTAAACCTCCCCATACACTAGAGGACTCATTGTAGAACGGTTGATATAACAGATCACATGCGGTGACACTACAATATTTATGAGTGTGATCTACAATATATAAGTATAAATGCATTGGAAAAAAAGAAAAACATTAATCTGAATTCCCGAACACATATAGAAAACTAGGTACATATCTATAACCATGTATAAAAACTAATATGTCAAGACATACTGCTCCATGTGTCAGGATAACCCCAAACCCCGAACACATTACACCGCATCATGTTTCAGTCTATTAATATGTATAATGGTGTTAATCCCAGTCAAATATCTCACTACAGAAAAAAGGTCATGAACAAATACTCTATATGTACATTCAGCCTCGGTCAAATAAGACTCACCTAATGCATCAATAATGTTAATAGGGCCTCATTCAGACTCCCAAAAACATGCATTCTAGGGGAATAGATTAGAACCATAGTCCAAAACGAACTGTGGGCATAGAACATCATTTCAATTCCCGACATACTACAATGCCACATGGACAAGATTATAGAATGAAGCCCCATTTATCACTCATTATCATAACCATTATACACACTAATCATTAAGGATATTCAATCATTACATAATCCATCATCATACCATATTCCATTTAAACATTATCATTTAGATACCTTTACCCAATTAACACATTTATGATTCACATTCATTTCCCCATCATCAAAATTAAAAATCACAATACATCAATCATTCAACCGAATAAAATTATATTGAAAAAAAATATTATGACATGTTAAAAAGATAAAAAAATACCATTGTTTACATTTTAGAGCTGATGAAATGTTTTTATACATTTATTTGGGGATAATTTTTTTAAAAATTCAATTTGACACTTTATATTTCAATTCCCTTGTGTGGGAAGTGGTACACCCAATGGGTGGCCCATAACCAGGTAAATTCAACCTAAATTCAATACATTAGGATAGTAGGGGTTAAAATGAATATTTAACAAACCAATTAATCAATTTATCAATGGAATACTAAGTAATTTTCATAATGACACTAATGAATCACTATATACACTTAATTAATCACCAAGATTGTGTGATATAACATATAGAACACCTAATTTATTTCCATATATATACACTCTTTTAGCCATATAAATTTATTTAGATTAATACACCCCTTGAATACCCAACTACGATCCTCTAGAGAGTGAGGGATTTAGGTCATTATTGGTAAATTAATGGAATCACCTGACCAAATATGAAAACATGAATGATAAACAGTTTTAGACTCATAATCAGATTTAATTTACATCCAACAATGATCCAAATGACATAAAAATGAGGTATGATTTCTCCATGGAACGCATGGGACATTTTGGATCATCACTGGTGATGTAGGAGGAATAATGTTGGAAAATCATATGTTAGAACTGTTTTGGTTTGAGACTTAAAATGGTAAAATCATAATTTTTATGGGGTGTAATGTATCATTGCATGGTTGGACAAACTGTGTTCTCACTATGAACCACTGTCTGTCTGAGATTGGGGTAATGACACATAGTGACCAGTGGATATTTCACTATTTGAATGAACATGTGATGACCATTTGAGATGGCTCTCTCCAAGGCCGAAAGGTGTTTCCTATAGTGTTGTATAGTTTCCTCAAACCATCTACCCATATATGAGATATGTATGGTTAATATCCATGGTTAATAAATACCATGATCTAACTATGAAATATGCACTGTATTTTCTAATTGTCCCTTATTTTCTGTCCCAATTTCCCATAACACTCCGAAGCATTATTATAAATATCGAAAACATTATATTAACAAAAAAATATTCATACGATAAAAACAAAAACTTGAAATTATCTCATGGAATGTTTGGGGTCATATATTTACCATATATGATATTTTGTATGATTAGAATTTTTTTAGGTTTTAAATAACACTTTATTACATCAACATAAGAGTACTTATACATATTGGATAACTAGTTTTAATAATATTATTACAACTAGAGCTATAAGGAATGGGATAGTGTCCATTTATAGATCTCATTATATGTTAGTGAATAAGAAATATAACAATTCAACATCATATCTATAAAAATGAAATAATGTGGAAATTGATTGATGAACAAAAAATGAAATTATAATTATTATAAAAATAATGTTTATACCCTATATATATATCGGTCCCTTTGAAATGTGCGATAATATCGGCATGGTATCTGGTCTGTGGATAGTTCCACAGATCCTATCTTACGTACATGATGTGTTCTATGTATCATTATTGTTGATTTAATTTACTAATCCATCAGAATTGTTGAATATAGAAGTCATACAGAGAGAGCATGTTATTTAATTTGAGGAAGAACTGGTAGATTTTCTTGATCAAATATGTGATGTTTTGCAAAACTATTGGGATCACCTAGAAATTGTTTTTTGGTAAAACCACTATATTTGAAAATTTATGTGGGAACATGGGGACGTAATGAGGACAATGTATCCTTAGTATTTTTAACCGATGTTTCCAATTTAATGGGTTTATTTCATTTTAGTGGGACATAATTTAACTTCACAAGATTTTAAGACAAACATTTTCTTTTGTAAAAAATAATTTTATTTTAATAATTTTTAATACCCACTACACTGATATTATCTTATTCAATTTGAAACAACTTATTTATCATTCATGGTATTTGACATAGAGTTTAAATAAAATCTGAAATATTTCAAAAAATTATTTAAGATGATATTTATGACATAGTCATTGGAAAACAATGAATGAATTGATTAAATATTTTATGTAAATATTTTGTCTACATATCTATATTAAATAATTTATTTCATTACCCATTAATTATAAATTTAATTTAAAACAATTTGATAATAAATTAAATATTCTTATAAAAAAATATATTTATACACACAAATTAATATTCCATCATTAACTAACAAAATGAAATTTATGAATGAATATAATAATATTTATATTTTACATATTCAATAAGACATTCAATATCCCTATTATTTATTTTCAGGAAAATATACAAGAATAATTTCAATTTTATGCTTCCAAACTAATTTTTTTCTTAATAATTATTTTTGAAATAAAAATGATTATGTTAATATTAATTTTTGAATCTTATGTAATAAATATTGGAACAAAATATAAATTTTAAAATAATAATGGATTTAATATGTCTTGTTGATTTTTTGTAAATTTTCACAAGAATATATTTTTTTCAATGTGCATTGTAAAATAATAGTTTATGATAATGATTTTAAATTATGTTAAATAATATTATAAAATTAAAAGATTTTTAATAAGTTTTTTATTATTCAACTATTTCAATTTTATAACTATGAATGTATCTTTGTTTATTAGAATAATTTTCATTTTTAATTTTGAAATAGAAAACTTCTTTATCTTTTGATTATTAACTATATGAAAAGCTACAATCTCATATTTTTTAGATAATTGTTGTGTTTTGTTTTGACACATCTAGTAATATAATTCGTATAAATGGATTTCAAAAGTATAATATTTATAATATAACTCATCTAATGTGGTCAATTTAATATTTTACAAAAACAAATATAAAAAATAGTAATAATTTCTAATCATAGTTATGATAATAGTTGACTTAATTGGGAGGTGGTTATACTATAAATATATATTTATTAAATTACCCTATAAAAATAAAAAAAACAATTTTATTTCCATATTCAACCGTATAATTTATCATTTCTATAATGTCCCATTTTGGAGCCTCCTTTTTGATCTAGCTAAATGAAGATGATCAAATAAGAGATAACATCACTATTCAATAAAATTTGTTATTAATTCATACACATCATTCAATTATAATTATATACTAATGACATAATATCCTATATATCCTCCATTTTCTGAGATGTTATTATGTTAATGGAATATCCAACACCTTTATCTTGTGTATAGTGGACTATAGCCTCGTGAAATGATTTTATAATTTTTCAATCACTACTTATAGTGATTATATAAAAGAAATTATTTATTATATATATTAACAATATATATAATATATTATTATTTTGTTTCATTAATTATATCACATATCCATGATTAATTTCCATTCCATTGAATTCTGACAATTTCATTCATTAGTAAGGAAGACTACCATCCTACAAAGAGATGTGATTAATTTATCACATACTAATTACATGGAAGTTAATATAAAAAATTATAAATAATAACATGTGATATATATAAAATAAAAAATAACTTGGAATAGTAACATTTTATTAACCATTATTTCACTCTACCATTCCAAAAAAGGAATCAATGTCCATGAATATTTTTAGCATGAAATGTCTACGTACGATGTATTTCATGTAAAATTTATAGTTTTCATTAACATATATAAATAAATTTATAATGAAAATATATTATATTAATATACAAATTTAAATTCTAGACATAATTTTACAATGATAAAGTAATTTGGTTAAAAATTAAAAAACAAAAAATACATGACAAATAAAGTAGTTTTTTTTCTAAAATGTGGAATTTATAATGAATTGTTTATAAGTAGGTAATAAATGGTATAATAAATTCATATATGGTATTATATGTAAATATATATTTTTATATTAAATATTTATAAAAATATATTAATTGTTATATTTGATTATCAAATGTGTGTGATGAATTGATGGACTTATGGTAAGGGAATTCCCTCAAAATTTTAATTTTTCTGTGAGAGAGGACATATTGGAAATGTGTTAATTTTATTTTATATATATATATAGAATTAATTTATTTTATGTTTCATATTCATGAAATTAATGTTATTTACTTATGAATTTTTTGATCTTTCTTTTATGGGGTGTACTATAAAAATGTACATGTTATGTGTTTTATGATACAATATCATCTTTACTAGAATCTATCATGTTGACGCATCTGATGAGGAAAAATTATTTTCAATATATCAATAAACTCATGATATTTATTATACTATATATATATCATTACCAATAACTTCAACCATTCATTTATACTCATTTATGTGCACAAGGGATAAAAATAATGTTATTAATAAAAATAACTTTATCAATTATTTTTTTCAAAACCCTTTTTTATAATATAGTACATTCTAAAAATGTATTGATAAAATATCTTATCATTACTGAATTTTTACTTTCAACACATTTATACCCATTATTATTTTATGCTAATTTTTTTAGGTATTATTATTATTATTTTAAAAATATTTTTTATAACAAAAATGTAAAAAAGGGAACTTGTTTTAATGTGTAAAATACAAATAAAATTTCATGCCATCGATAACAATATTCTCTATGAGGATTTATTTATAGATCATCAATATTATTTTCCAATAAATGCATTATAAAAATTATTCAGTTTATAAAATGATTTTTATGGATACTTTCTTTGTGAGATATTTCAAATTATTTTTAAAGAACAACTAATATGATTTCAATGTAATTTTTATTGAAATGAAATATAAAAATTTATTTTAAAAATTTATTTTCAATGTGGAATGGTCTTATTCCATAGATAATGTTATTTTTGATATTTTGAAATCATTTTCCTTCTATGATGATTTCCTTTGATGTTACATATCGTTTATTGGTGATAATCTTGAATGATACAATACTAATTATTTTTCTTAGTTGATGATGTCAATATTGAGATTGTTTTTATGAAACAAATTTATTTTTTAAATTTTATAATATATTTAACCTATGATATAGTTTTGAAAATCATTGATTCATTTCATTGGTTATGATTGGATGATATGATGGTTTCTTACAGAGATTGTGTCACACCGAATAATGGTTGTCATTGTGGGATGGGTGGGACCAATATATCCCTCCAATGAAATTGTTTTAGATATTTATATCATCATATAACAATTTGAATCATCTTCATGGTTCATGATTTGTTTTTGAATTTTTATAACTATTATTTCATTGTTTTATGAAATAGAAATTTTTTATTCCATGAATATATTTATGATCTATTATAGGTTGGGTATAAAATATTAATTTTTTTTAATATCACATACACATATTGTAATCATATGATTTTATATAATAATATATTGATATATATTATGTTTACACTTATTAATCATCTGATCTCACTGTTTCTTATGCTACCTTCTCATGTTTTAATGAAATGTTTCGGTAGTGTATTCCAAATAAGAATACTATATGAAATGTTATTTATGGAATTTTTTTTAACATATTTAATGTGATTAGAATAATTCATTTATAGTCTCCAAAGGAACTAAAATATTACAGTCCTTAGGCATGTGTTCTTGAAATGTATTTAATATTCATTTCAAAAGATGTGCTATTTATGTATGAAAATCCTAGCTAATAATATATATTACATCATATTTAACACATCTTGTTTAATATTATGACACTTAAAAATTTAATTTTTTTTGAGTTTTTGATTTATAATAAAACATTTGTGAGTCATAATTATACACAATTATTTTATCCTCATAATCTATAAATTATTAATACAGTTTAATCTCAACTATGTCATCTAAAATTTCATAATATAATATATATAGCATTAGAATAATGAATATTAAAAAATTCATATTATTTTGTTATTATTTCTAGGAATCTCAATAAAACATATTTTATATTAATCTACCATATCATATAATATAGAGAATAATCCATATTTTTTTTGAATTTATTAATTTTAGGAATATTATTTTCATTGATTATATGAATCTGATTTTGAGAACTACCCTATCTTATCAACAAATCATCATGAATAATTAACATTCTATAAAATATATACAATCACTACAAATCCATATTCATTAAATTATTCATAAAATAATAAAAGGAAAATAATAATCATAATACTCCCACATTTAATATCAATAGATTCTTATTTTGTATCGACCTGGGAAACTCATTAGAATATTTCACATAAAGACACCCTACACATTATGTTTTGTTATGAAATGACAATACTATAAAACATCACACTTAAATGTCAATCATTCATGTTTGAGACATGATATATTAATATTTTATTTTCAATTAGTATCCTATAATGTTTAATTTCATCATAATATAAAATATTTAGACACCAAGGTGTTTTACAATAATTTCACACTTGAGAATAATTTTTTTTATCTAACCACCCAAGACCTGGATCAATGGTGTGATTCATCCAAATAATCTATATTAAATATGGGTATCACAATCAAAAACAAAAAATTGTCTATAAGTTTTTACCATAATATAGTTAATCGGCTACATGATCCACTCACATACAAGATGGATAAACAATGCTTCTTTGGACTAGTTATATAACTGAAATTATTAATCAAATACCTTAACATATTATCTATCACAATTTTCACTGGTTGAATAGTTCAGGCACATAATAAATTTAAATGATTTATAAAAAATATTAGTAAACATAATGAAATATATTTCATATTATATAACATAATTCAATTAATTTCAAACCTCCATGAATAAACTCTAATCAATTCCAAAATTCAATCAAAATATTGGAAACCTCATCAAAAATTGTTCGAAGCATTCAAATTTCATAAATATAATTTAAAATTGAGGTAACATAATAAATAATATCAAAAATAATTTCACATATGTAATTTAATTTCTATCATATGACTTTTATGAAATCATCACATCGCTGCTAATAATTTACATATTTCTCCCCAAAGCAATGTTCAGACATGATAAAATCACATCACAACACATATCATGTAGGTGGTATCCTTCTCCAAAAAACTAGATATAATTATGATTTGTAGTGAATTATATATAAAACATGAAATAAATAATTGGATTTGGGATATATATGATTTAAAAAAAAAATATTTTATCTAATATCACAATCCATTAACTCCCAAAATCATTATCATCCATAAAATAAAGTTAAATTGTAGTGATCACATCATTATTGATCACGTATCCACTACCCCATTGATGATATTTTTTACCTATATCTACCCCATTGAATACACAATCTAAATCATTGTTGGGGTAACATATCTAACATTTAAATGTAAGAGGATCTAGATAAAAATACATTTGAAGATTCACTTAAAATATCTCCTTTTAAATTTAAATTACACACTTGTCCTCAATTTTACTCTTGGTGAAATATAAAAATGTTATATATCACCCCTTATATAAATTTACTTAATAAAATGGAAAATTATTTTAGTAGGTTCTCAATTTAATTGATGCTCTTGAATAACTAAGAGACCAAACAAAATAATATTTTCACTACAAAAAAATTATTTTACTGTTACAGAAGTCATTAAAATAATATATGTGAACCAAAGTAATATAAATCTATGTGCTAGTATGTGTAGATAGTTTTAATATTAAAAATCTATATTCAACAAAACTAAAAAATTATTTATAAAAATGTTCCACAGATAACACTAATTAAAAATAAATCCATAACCATTTAATGAATTTCATTATGTTGAACCCCCATTTCTTTTCTACATTTTTGAACCCATATTGTTTCAAATATATTCTATTTCTGTTTTGATGGATCCTAATAATTTATACCTTATTATATTTTTTAATCCTCTTAAAAAACATCATATGATAATATTTTGGAGAAATTTACAATTTATCATAATGATTCACCTCAAATATTTGTTTTCTTTTTAATATAGTGATGTAAAATTATCAGAAGAGAATTCATCATATTTTTTTTAAAACTATATGATTATAATTTTCCAAAAAATCATATCCACTAGATTTTGGTGTGGAATAATCTAATACATCCTCTATTTTAATGATTATTAATATTTTTAAAAATATTTTCCTTCAAAATTAAAAAATTAACCACATGATGGTTGATTTTTCAATCATATGAAATAATACATCATTCATAACTGAGAAAACTCGAAATTGATCATCATTTTCATATAAAAATAATCGCTAAGATACTTTTTGTCATAGTTTAGTACTTTATAAAACAAAAATAAATAATAATAATGAGTTTCCCTCTTCTTTTTTACTCAAAAAAAATTTATTAAAAACAATTCCTCTTGAAAACATTAAACTATTTAAGAAACCGTCATGTATATATTATGGGTCTATTGAATCCAATTTGAATCGATAAAATTATTTCTTAAACACCAATCCCATGATTCCAAATTTATCAATAATCAAAATTTATATAGTCTTAATGAAATCATCCTTTTAAATATCATAATAAATTATTGATGGACATATAGTAATTTGGAAAACCATTATATGTTAGTTATTTCAAATTATAATATAATCCTGATGGATTTTAACCATGAAATGTGATGAAATTTTTCTTCAAAATCGATGGATATAGTTTTATTGTGTCCCTTGAATATCAATTATTCTTTTTTTCCTTTACCCCTTTCATTTTTTGTTGTACTTTTCAAAAAACATGCATGTTTCTTATTATATGTCTATTTATTAACCTTGGTATAATTATCCAATTATACCAATTAATAATTTGATAATGTAAATTATTAATAAAAATAAATCTCTTTTCATATTGAATATCATCTACAATTTATTTTTGATCTATTATTAAATGATAAAATTTTGAGTAATAACTCGCAGATTCTATCTCATCTAAAATTTTTCCACAAAATAACCATATATATTTGCTTAATAAAAAATGTTATGGAAACATAAACTCATAATAATATTATTTTATGTGTCTATATCAATATCAGTATTAAAATATTAATAAACTACCTCAAAATTAAAATGATTTTTTAATTGTTCAATGGATTTTTTTTGAATTTTATTCACATTAAGGTTCAAAAAATAATATTAATCAATATATTATACCACATACTGGGATTGGTTATCATCCATATTAACATAATTGTAGCGAATGATATTATTCATCCTTTTTCAAAAACCTTTAAAAAATTTATATTATAGAGATATTGGAGGAAAATGAGTCCATTTTTTTAAATTATGTTTAATTTTAAGTCTTTTATATTGTGAAACATATAGTTAAAAAAACATTTGTTACACCCTCAGTCTTATGATATTTAACTCTTTATGAACGATTAATTTCTTAAATATCTTGTAATACAAAAAAACATGAGCCTAAATGAACAATAATTTTGTACACACAATAATCATAGAAAATAAATTGTTATTGCCTATATGAATAACAACATTTTATAAATTCGATTAATTTTTTTAAATAAATAAATAGAAAATTACTAAATTTTTTATATTGTCACAATATGTTTTATAAACAAAATCTTTTATAAATTTATGTTTATATTGAAATTTTGATAGAGGATTATTATTTTTATTCACTTATCATAATTAAATTTGGATAAATGAAAATAATTTTCAATTTTTTTTTAAAAAAATGTGTATAATATTTAATAGATTATTTTGAAAATAATAATAATTTGATGAATAGTGACAAAAATTATTTTTACTAAAATATGTCAATTTTTATTTCCATTAAATATTAAGTTTTTAAAAAAAAATAATGTATTTAAATTTATTTCATACATTGAATAAATTTATAATGTCTGTTGGAATTTATTTTAAATGAATACTGAAATAAAAAACTGTATACTTATAAATCAATTTTTATTCAAAAAACCAGTTTTTCTAAATCTTATATATTAATTGAAAACTAATTAATTCCACATTTTGATAGATAATTTTAAAATATTAATTCAATATATGAAATCTTAATTTCTAAATTACATCAATATGAAAAATTCAATTTTGGTTATAAATTATATCAAAAATATTTTAACAAATATTACATTAGTTAATGATAGAATAAGATTATCAATTATAAACAAAGTTATTAATGTTTTTCTCAAAAAATAAACCATGACTAAAATCTAATATTTGGACTTATATTTAATGTGCACACTCCATAATTATAATATCTATGCAACGTGAATTATTTGTCTTGATAATGTATTTACATTAATTTTTTCTTCTTGAAATTCCATTTGTATCCCTTCCCACATTTATAAAATGACAACACACATTTTTACTCATTAACCCACATGGTCCATTCATAAAATACATATCAAGAAATAAATAAAAACTTTATGTTTTGTTGTACTTGATATGAAGTGTCTGGTCTTCTTAAAATTTTATTCTGATGGTCCTTCATAAAGGACTTAATGGTGGAAAACAAAGGGATATGTAATCACCTCAACTTTTTCAATAGTATTACGTTCATGTTCCACTAAATATAATATTAATTAATTTATCCTTTATAAAATGAAATAATATTATGATTTTTTAATGAAAAAATTAACCCCATATTTTATTGAATGAAAAATATAATTGTCGCTCATTTATAGGTATGTACTTCCACTTCCATGTAGATTTATAATTCATTTTCGAGCACAAACATTATTGGATGGTCATTATGAAGTGATTATGGATTATCTATAATTTTTAGGAAATGATTATGTTTCAAAAATTATTTCATTATATCTATCTTCTTTCCATCCAATCAATAATAAAATGATAATTTCCCACATTTGTATGTGTGGAAAATTACCTCCATTAATTAATACGATTCTTTTATTGATTATGTAATACTGGGATATTAATGAAGACTAATTTTAAAAATTAATATGATATAATATATAAAAATAATTCTTCGGTAAAAATGAATTATTATTATTTTTTATTTTTTTCAATTCGTTGAAAAGTGAAAATAGTATTAATTCAAACATCAGATATTCCATCTCCTTGAATAACATAGAATTTTTTTTATCTTTATCTATTAAAGTTAAAACTAATTATATATATATACATATATTATTAATATATTTTATACTTACATAATGGATAAATTATAGTGATTATGAAACCCTGATCAATTTTCATGGGCCAGAACTACAAAATTTAAATTCTCATGAATAAAAAAAACTTTTATCCTATGAAAATTATGACTTTTATAAATAATTTTTAATACTGGGGATATAAAATGTTTGAAGTGGATCATATTTGATAATATATTTTTTAAATTAATTCGTTTTTGAAATATAATAAACTTATATTTATTATACATGAGATAATACTTCATTGATGTCAACTAGAACATAAGGTTTGAGGTTTATTTACCGACTAATAATTAAATATTTATTTCTAGACACTTTTAGGAAATTTGAGAAACCAAACAACCCTTAAGATAGACTAAATCACGACTTGAAACATTCAAAAAATAGAAAAATGAAAAAAACCACAAACCAACCATGCCACCATGGGACTACATATAATAACACCTATAATCATCTCTACATCTCACAAAGGAGTCCACATTTTCCATAGCTGATTCCCACTCAGAGGCTAATTTATGGATCCTCAAGATATAATCACATTTCTCGATGTTCCTCAACTAGTCCAGTAAAGGATGCACTGGGTAGGGTTTCTTGATCATGTTTTCTTTTTTGAAGGCAAGAATCACACCTTTGTTCCATTTAATGGTAGATCTAGAAAACACCTATCACAGAAGTTATGAGTAGTATTTTCTTGTTCATCTTCATGGAGTAGCAAATAGAGTTCCTTCACACTCGGTCAACCTTTCGTTCCAATTTTGTAAAATGTCCCTATATGATAGGTAGGCTGGACCATGCATATTTTCTATATTTTCCCATGAATCGTATCTCACTTTTTTCCTCAAGGAATTATCATTGAAACCAGTTGCATTCCCCCTCCTTGTATATGGTGTATTAAGATAAATCAAGGAAAGGCCCCCAACCGCAGTAGCATCCTCTTCCCTGGCCACATAGAATTCCTCAGGGCCCAACCTTATAGATTTGTGCCCTTCCACACAGGCCCCATCAACATCACCAGCGATCACAACTTCAGTATCCAATCCCACTTTTTATATGGCTTCTAAAAGGCCTTAAAACATATTGGTTAAATTGAGTAAGGGCCTGAACAATGGGTCTAATCCTCTAGTACCCCCATCACTATTTGGATTATCCATGCCCGAGTTAGCTCCCATTTCCCCACCCTCTGTTCCTTCAATGTTTTATACCCATCCATGCATTGCTCCAAACAATCCTTCTTATAACCTGTAACAAACTCATTCCGATAAAATGGATTAGAGGAGCCCTCCAAATCCTGCCACAACCTTATGGGCATCATCCTGGAGGTCCTTCACTATAGGACATGACTGAATAATTCCCCAAAATATGGACCCTGATGCCTCCTTCACCAGACTAGACATCACACCATCCTCTGAATCCTAACATGGTGCAACATCACCTTTCCTTGCAAAACCAGCTTCCTCTGTAGAATAAAATTAATTTAATCATCTTATAGTTTTTATATATAATATATGATTTATTTTTATTTTACCATCTAAATGAACAGAATATTTAAAATCAATTTTTTTAGGTAGAATATTCATTATTTGATTCATGGTGATAACATAAAATTTCTTCCATGACCTTGTTTACTAAAAAAATAATTTCGCATATTTTTAATCTCATAATTTTAAATTATAATTTCATTTTTTTCACATTTTACAATTTTCATGATATAATTTGAGGGTAATATTAATATCGTTTTTTAAATGTGGTACATTGGACATTTAGAAAATGATAATGTAATAATTTCATTATATAAATCGATAAAATTGAGTATAAATATATCATAAATAATATATTATTTTAATTATCTTATACAATATTGAAATTATAATTTTAAAAACAATTACTTTGTAAAAATATTTAAATTTTACAGAATATTAATAATTCTGTTAAATATGTTAATTTTTTTGTTTGTTAGTGATAATCAATGTGTTCTTTTTTAGGAATTTTTCATTAATAGTGACATATTTTGATGTTACATAAGTTATGCATGGTAAATGATATAATTATATTATACATATTATTTTTATGTCTGTTATATGATTTTTATGGTAATATTTTTAAAAACCCATATATGTTCTTTAATGTATTCTATAATGAAACAATGAAATTTTAATGAAACCCATTTTAATTTCTTGAGTTATATTATTATTATTATTGTTTTATGGTATAATTAAAAAATAAATATTTTTTCTTATGCTATGGGTGTCCATATAATTATATAGTCCTCCAAATCATTTGGTTGAGATAGATATCAAATGAGATAAAAAATATTTGAATGGGGACATAACCCATTATAGTAAGTGACACTGTATTCTATGATTATATTCGATGCAAATCTTGAATAATAAGATGGAATTATTAGATAACCCAATGAGCTATAATTGAATTTTCAATGAGCCTTGGATAACCAGTAAATTGTTTTTCATATAGACGTTTATGTTTATAGGTTATGTATTATTCTAATGTTATACTAATTTTATCCTACCCTTATTCTTGTGTGAGATTTAATTAATCACAGAAATCTCCCAGAATATTACTTAATGAGAATCATAGATAATGTTTTTTTATGTATCTCTTCCATAGGTTCTGATGAAAGGTTTTTAATATGTCATGTTTTAGTACATTTCTACTTATGAAAATTGTATTAGGATAATATATTGTTCACTGATGAATCAATTTATATGTATCTTTGTTTCCCATGATAATTGTATTATATGATTCTTGTGTGGATCATAATATTATTTATTAAATATTAATCCAACAATATAATATATTAATTTATGAAATGTATGGGTTTCTATTGTTTTTATCAGAGCATTGCTATGTTAAAATTTTAATTTAGTGATACAATCCAATTGTATGAACCCTTAGGATAATAATTATTATATGAGAATACCATATGTTAGTCTAAATGATGGATTAATATATTATCACCCTATCTAAAATTAATTTTGATTGATACATAAGAATAATAAAAAAAATTATATAAAGGATATTATATATAATCAACATTAGTTTTTATATATAAATTAATTTATATTCTATAATGGGAGAATTAAATATTTGTTATGTGAAACAATTAAATGGTTTTGATAAAAATAGAATGATTTAATTCAATAATACTACAACCATAAGGAGAAGAATATGAGCACCATTTATCTCAAATTATCGATACTATTATGGAGGAAATGTTTATAAGGGTAATTGAAAATGATTTATGTTTAGAAATGAACGATATCAAGGCATAATATCTTTATGTGATGGGATGATGTTGGATAATGATGTGAATTGAGAGAAATATCAATTGTATATAGAACATAATGATTATTGTTTTAAATGAATGGATTATGGGAATTTTAAAATGCATTTCTAAAATTAAAAGGTTAATATTTATTTTCAACAGAATCAATTGTTAATCCAAGAGAAAATGGGAAATATAAAGGGATCATTATTTTTGATTATGAGTAAGATAATAAAATTGTCAGAGGAAAGAAATCCCTCAACTCAAGGGTATATAATATATGATTCTATTCTATATCCACCCACCCCATTATATTTGAAGAATTTTGTAAGGGAATCACTATACCACCTCATTTATTGTTTAACAACCTCGATTGTGGAATCCCAAATTCAGTGGCCATTTTTTTGAAATTGCATAGATATTATTGATAATTTCCCCAAGGATTTATTACTTTAATATTATTGTATAACTAAATACATAAATTGTTTATTTATTACCCCTATGCTAAAAATATATCATAATAGAAGAAAATAAACACCTTCTTATAACAGATTCAATGATTTCATCTTAATATCTTAGGTAAGGGTAACTTATAAAACAGTGATCAAAAATTAATAGAGAGGGTTTTCTTAAAAAAAATTAAGTGAACGAAATTAATTTATTTATATTCATTATAGAAAGGTAAGTAATTAAAAAAACAAATTACATCAATTCAATGAGAATGATAATGCAACCAATGTATTTTTTATACTGAAAACATCATGGATGTTAATAACAAATTACTGAATGAAAAAAATGATTATTTAATGTAAATATTGTATCAATAACATTAACCATTATACTGTCAAAAAATATTAGTATGTGGGAAAATCCATTTGATTCATCTTGGAGACAAACTTGATGGATTTTCACGAGTTGCATTTTCTCATTAGGCCTATCAATGTATTGTGGGGAAATCTATAATTATGCTCCACCCATCACTAAAACACTAATAATTTTTTCATAAATTTATCTTATACAGGATTGAAAGTATTATTTTAAAAACAATTACATTGAAGAAACATTTAAATTTTACAGAATATTATTAATTCTATTAAATGTATAATGTTTTTGGTTTGTAAGTGATAGTCCATGTGTTCTTTTTTTAGAATTTTTCATTCATGGTGAAATATTTTGATGTTACATAAGTTATACATGGTAAAAGATATAATTATATTGTCCATATTTTGTTTATGTATGTTATATGATAATGATGGTAATATTTTTAAAAACACTAAAATTTTCCTGAATGTATTCTATAATAAAACAATGTGATTTTAATGAAACCCATCTCAATTTCTTGAGTTATGGTATTATTAATGTTTTATGATATAATTAAAAAATAATTTTTGTTTATTATGCTATGGGTGTCTATATAATAATATAGTCCTCCAAATCATTGGGTCGAGATAGATATCAAATGAGATAAAAATTATTTGAATGAGGTCAAAACACATTATAGTATGTGGCATTGTCTTCTATGATTATATTCAGTGTAAATCTTGAATAATATGATGGAATGATTAGATAACCCAATGAGCAATAATTTAATTTTCAATGAGCCATGGATAATTAGTAAATGATTTTCTATATAAACGTTTTTTATAGGTTATGTATTATTCTAATATTTTACTCATTTTATCCTACACATATTCTTGTGTGGGGTTTATTTAACCATATAAATCTACCAGAATAGTACTTAATGAGAATCATAGATCACATTTTTTATGTATCTTTTGTATAGGTTCTGAAGAAATTTTTTTAATATGTCATGTTTGAGTACATTTCTACTTATGAAAATCATATCAGGATAACATATTTTTCACTGATGAAGGAATTTATATGTATCCTCCTTTCCCATGATAATTGTATTATACGATTCTTGTGTGGAGAATAATATTATTTATTTAATATTAATAAAATAATATAATATATTAATTTATGAAATTTATGGGATTCTATTGTTTTTATCAGATAATATCTAAGTTAAAATAAAAATTTAGGGATACAAACCCATTGTAAGAACCCATAGGGTAATAATTTTTATATGAGAATATCATATGTTAATCTAAATAAAGGATTAAGATATTATCACCTTATCTAAAATTAATTTATATTGATACATAATAAGAATAAAATAATGTATACAAAGGATGTTATATATAATAATCATTAGTTTTTATAAATAAATTAATTTATATTCTATAATGCTGGAATTAAATATTAGTTATGTGAATCAATTAAGTGGTTTTGATAAAAATAGAATGATTGAATTCAATAATACTACAACAATAAAGAGATGAATATGAGCTTTTTTTATCTCAAATTATTGATACTAACATGGAGGAAATTTTTATAAGGGTAATTGAAAATGATTTATGTTTATAAATAAACGATATCAGGGCATAAAATCATTATTTGATGGGATCATGTTGGATAATAATGTGAATTCAGAGAAATATCAATTTTATAATGAACACAATGATTATTGATTCAAAGAAATGGATTATGGGAATTGTGAAACACATTTATAAAATTAAAAGTTTAATGGTTATTTTCAACATAATCAATTGTTAATTCAAGAGAAAATGGGAAATATAATGTGATCATTATTTTTGATAATGATTAAGATAATAAAAATGTCAGAGGAAAACATACCCTCAAATCAAGGGTATATAATATATGATTCTATTCTATATCCACCCACCCCATTATATTTGAACAATTTTTTAAGGGTATCACTATACCACCTCATTTATTGTTTAATAACCTCGATTGTGGAATCCCAAATTCAGTGGACATTTTATTGAAATTTCATAGATACAATTGTTAATTTCAACAAGGATTTATTACATTAATATTATTGAATAACTAAATACCTAAATGGTGTATTTATTACCCCTAAGTTAGAAATCAATCATAAAAGAAGAAAATAAACTTCTTCTTATAACATATTCAATGATTTCATTTTAATATCCTAGGTATGGGTAACTAATAAACTGGTGACCCCAAATTCATAGAGATGGTTTTCTTAAAAAAATTATGTGAAAATAATTAATTAGGTAACATTCAATATAGAAATGTAAGTAATCAGAAAAACACATTACATCAATACAATGAGAATGATAATGAAACCAAATATGTTTTTATACTGAAAATGTCATGGATGTTAATAACAACTTAATGAATGAAAAAAGGATTATTTATTGGATATAATGTATCAAAAACATTAACCATTATACAGTCAAAAAATATTAATATGTGGGAAAAAACCATTTGATTCATCTTGGAGACAAACATGACGGATTTTCAACAATTTCATTTTCTCATTAGGCCTATCAATGTACTTTTGGGCAATCTATATTTATGGTCCACCCATCCCTAAAACCCTAATAATTTTTTCATAAATATATTTAATACAAAAAAATATAAAATAATCACAATATTTAATAATTTTATAAAAATAGAATAATAATAATATAAATCATACAATAAATATGGATTATTAATGAAATATTTAATGAATGATGATCATGAAAAAAGGAAAGTATACATACAACATATATAACTAATAAGTGGTGATTACTGAATAATCATTGGGAATATCCTTATTGATTACATGAATGAATAGATTGAAATCATAAATGTACATTAATAAGGGAAATTGGTATAAATCATTATATATTATCTCTAAATTTAGTGAAAACATGTTAAAATTTTTTATCAACAATATAAAAGAGCCACTTTAGTAAGATTAAAGAAAAAAATATAAACTATTTTTTAAGAAAGTTAAATTCATAATTGATTGAATATAACTATAAATTAACCAATATATTTTATCAGGATAAAAATATTCATTTTATAATAGTATTGGTGTCTTAAAATCGATTATTTAGTATAATTTAAAATGGGTATAAATTGGAATGTTCCTTCAAAACATGATTTTTTATTTGTAAGAATTTAATAGAGAAACATATAAAACATGTATTTACCTATCAAAGGAACATTAAAGGATCTAGATACATGATTTTGGAACCAATAAAAATAATTTAAAGGTATAAAATAATAATAAATAATATTAACATTAGGGTAAAGAGGCGGAATGAATAATCCTAGTGGGATTGGAGATTTTAGGATAATCCTTTACCATATGTGTGAATGTTTTATGTATTAGTATATAATATCTGAGATAATGATATTTGATTCACTAATAATATAATAAACATCATATTTAACATTTATATCATTTCCCATAATTTTTTTTGTTCATTTATGTCCATTTTCATGAGTTATAAGATTTAATTTCATCATTCGAGAGTGTTCATCTCCATGGTCTATAATATTGGTTCACATCTATTCATTTTTAAAAGATCATGAACAATAGAAAGATATTAAGAAATATAAATTATATTTTTTTCATGAAAATATAAATATTTAATGTTTGGATATGTCATTTTTTAGATTTTATGATGATTTTTTATATAATATGTTAATGATTACCGTTAGGATTTTTTCCTATTTTTTAGATCATTTTGAACTAGTTTTGTAATGTTAATTAATATTGTTAAAATATATGGGCTAAAAATATTTAAATAACTTATAAAATGTATAAAAAAATATTTTTTAATCATAATAATGGTTTTCAAGACAAAACATGAAGGCAATATATAAAAATGAAAACACTACATCCAGGAAGGTTGTAAATCATCACCTCACGGATGATGATTTTATTTTTTTAGAACAAATTGGGAGGAAAAATGATTTAATCATTGATATATAATTATGATAATAAAATTTCATTATATTTATGATACTAGAGATATTATTTATGTTTTGATAGTGTAGTTGTGGAAGTATAATAAAAAAATAATTTTACGGAAAAATAAATGAAATCAAAATTGGATTTTACCTCTTTAATTACTATCATTGAGAACCTCCCTAAGGTGACTGTGAGTAGAAAATTCTTGATAACCAAAGATCCTATTGTATTTTGTGATAATTGGGAATATAATTGTTCAGAAATTATATAGTCTTAATATATTATAATGATTATGGAGAATTGGTGGTGAGAGGTGTTTTTATAGTGGTGGAGATGGGATCTTTTTGAATATTTTTTCATTAGATTATTGTTTTGAATCAAGACAATGAATATAGTGGATTTGAAATTCAATATATAGTATATGGTGAATATTAGTTGAGGAAAATTGTTCTAACATCATACATACAATATCCATGACTCAATAATCAATGAATTTACCCTTTACCATAAATTAATGTAATTCACTATTCAACAAAAATTAAAGTATATGAAAAAAATCCAAACAGATCAGCGTAAATTTTCTTAGTTGTCCCGAATTAAAAAATGTAATAATTATATTTTGGATTATTTTAATACTATGAGAAATTTATGTTATAATTTATATTTCCATTTACTAAAAAATACCAATTTTAAATTTATAATTGATTTCATAAAGCTTGGTCTAATTAATTAAGGGATTATTAAATTATCTAATATTAAAAAAAATATTTATTGATGAAACTATTTTATGAAAATAATAATTCATTAAATTAATTATATTATTAGTAAAACATTAAATATACATTTATGTATCACAAAAATAAGAATACATAATTTATCATTTTTTAATAAATATATTTACACATACCATGTTATAAAAATATCATATTTACCTTCATAAAATAACTTACTTTTATTTATACATTCATATGTTTGGTTAACATTCCCCTGGATGGATTTCTACTCCATACATTTATATTATTATTTCAACTATCAAGTTACCTTTTAATAATATATTTTGGTTCGTTGAAGCAGAATATTGAGTGAAACATAAGTTATTGAATGAATGAAATTTATATAAGAAGATACATATAATAAAATATTGTGGTTTTATATTCATCCATATTTTATAAATAACTTCATCAAATTATTTCATTAATTTTTCCTTCTATATAGATTTGAGTGGTTATTCTTCACAACATCCTTAGGTTCCCACCTTACTTCTTCCATTTTATGGTTTCAACAAAAATGTATAACCAATAGAGTCATCTTATTTCTCAATAAATTATCTCTATTGTCATTAATCTCAATATTCACTTTATTTCTAGAGGAATATGGTGTGTGTTCAATTTCATCATATTTTAGTACTTGTATTGTGTCCAGAATGTAATTCGTTAACAATGATTTGAGGAATATGTCATGAACATTGGAGATACATCGCGGCATTTACATTTGGAAAACTACAACTCCAATTCTTTCCAAAATTTATTATGGTACACTATATATGGAACTCATATTCCCTTTCTTTAAAAAAATTTACGAAAACATTCAATTTATATATTTGGATAAATACAAGGTCATCCAATTGGATTTCCAAACACATTCATCAGTTTTCACCATAACTCATTCCCTGATTTTGTGACTAATTGATATCAGATTGAAAATTGTTTACCGTTTTAATTTTATTATCAATTAGTTTTATACCTACAAGTATCCAGTCCAAAACATAACCCACACAAGATATACTATAACATATCATTATATATAATACTTAATATTTAATAAATTGAATATTATATAAAAAAAATTCTATAAAAATTAGATAAATGGTTAAAAATGATCCCACAAACATTTAAATTAAATTTATAACGAGATAATCATGTATTATAATATTTTAAAAGACATTTTAGGCTATAAATCAATGTTATGGTGATATTATGTACACAATGGAAGCTTTGTATCTAAGGAAATCTAATGATTCTTCTGGAATTTTGATGTCAAACAGGGACCTTAATAAGAAATAAGCGATAGAGGTATACCATGATGTCTAAATATTCATTAATATTGATTCTTTTTATGGTAACCAGTGGAAAATCATCACATATAGCCAAGAAATGTGCATTATTGCTTTATTGATCAATAATTTTCTATATTGAACCATTGTCTCATAGAGTCTTTAGTAATGTAATGAATAAGTCCATAGTAATGTCACCCTAGTTCCACATGGGAATAGATAAAATTTACGTTACACCTCTAGGATGTTTTCACCCAACTTTAACGTGTTATAAAACTGGGAATATTTAAACCTAGTTAGCAATTTACCAATTCATATTATCCAAAAAAATTCTTTGGATATATATACAATATGTTACTACCATGGTGTATGTACAATTTTTAGCTATACACATCTTGTAATATTTCCTTTATTAGCTCATGTATTGATGTGAAACATAACCTGTGAAAATTATTCACAATTTTTAGCTATACACATCTTCTAATATTTCCTTTTATTAATGAGAATCATAGATGTATAACACACCACGCATATAAGGAATAACTTGTGAATAATGAATAAAAAAATATTAATAACTAATTTTTTTTCATAAAAGGATGGATATAAATCATTTTTTTACATTTAGAAGAGACCATAAACATAGATAAAGAAACATTTAATCCCACTGAATTGAAAAAATGTGAAAGTAGTTTCTAAAAAACCTTACAGGAGTTCCACATTATTGATATTGAAAGAAAAATATACAATAAAAAATATAATTTTTTTATCCAAATAATGACAATAAAATGTAATTTTTCCATAAAATAGATTTTTTGTGAACTTGTTAATGGGTATGAAATTTTCAATTACAATTAAAATGGTATTTTTTATCAATATAAATTCAACTGGTAAGCATGTAATACATGAATTAATATATAACAGGAAGAAAAAATAATCTGATTACCTGATTTTGGAAGCTATACACTGAATATAAAGTTATTATTTAAAATATACACTAGGTTAATGAGAGATAATGTGTTACACGAATGAAAAATGGATATTTGGTAATAATCACTTATATTATGTCTAAAATTGTTCTACTGTAGTAATTAACAAACTAGATAATTAAATTAGATTCATTGATAGATTAATTCAGATCATATTTTACATTTTTATGATTTATTTTAATTTTATTATGATTATTTATGACCTTTTTGATCAGTAATGAGATTCATTTACATTGTTAGTGAGAGTTCTTTTTCTTGGATTTCATGATTTTTTCACCATATACATGTATGAATTATTTTGTAAAATGGTAATGGTTATCTATAATTGAAATTATATTATATTAATTAACATCAGATCTATTAAATCATATTATATATCATTTTTATTACAGATAATTTTATGGTTTATTGGATAAAAAATTAATGATAATCATTTATATTTTTTTGGGGTTTTTTGATCAACAAGAAGTTGTTTTTTATTAATTAATATAATGAGACTATAATAGTTACACACCATTATAAAATTAAAATCTTTATAATAAAATATAATTTAACCATTATAATGTATTTATTACCATCCATGAGGGTGGTATGGAAAAATTTAAACATTTCATCCACAAATGGGATAAATTAGCACCTCACAGACGATGTTTTCATTATTTTAGAACAAAAAAGTGGAAAATAGAATTGATGATGGATATAAGATTTTTAAAAATGAAATATATTGTATGTATGATAATTTAGTATTCATGTCCCATTGGATATGAGAGTATGTAGAAGGATTAAAAAAGAATGTTAATTTAAAATAGAAACAAAGGAAAATGAAAGAGGATTTTACCTATTGAATTCATATCCTTGAGAACCTCTTTAAGAGGACATGGAGTGGCCTATTGGTGGGACCAAAATTATTTTGATGTGTAGGATAGACATGGAAATATTATTAATCAAATGTTTACCTGATTTAATGTGTTCAATGACTAAAATGAAGGTGTGGTGACATTGGTATTTATAGTGGATGAGTGGGGTGTATTTTTGATTATTTTAATCATTATACTATTATTTTGTCTCATGATTATAAATATTGATGATTATTATGACCATATATAGTCCATGGTTATTGTGAAATTGAAAATTTTTTTATTATATTATCTATACAAAATTCATGACTCAATGATTAATGTAATTGGTTTATACTGTAAATTTCCATTATTCACAATTGAAAAAATAGTCATCTATATTAGAAAAATCCAAAAAAACCCTACAATGTTCATGATGTGTGGAATTCAAAAATAGAGTCTATTTTTTAAAATTTATAACTGAAAATTTGAAATTTAATTTTTTAATAATACTCCATTTATTGAAAATATACAGAATCTAATGTTTCAATAGATTTTATGAGACATTAATAGATTATTTAAAGTCTCATAAAATTATCTTATAATTAGAATACAAAAAAATATATTAATTTATGAATCTATTATATGGAAATAAGGATTCTAATAAATTATAAAATTTTTCATAAAATTGTAAATATAAATTTTCATTTCACAAAAAAAAATCACTTAATTTATCATTTTGAATACTTATATTTAATAACTATATGATATAAATAAATGATATTTCAATTAATAATAAAAATGATTTTTATTTTTATTTCGTAGGAAAGGATACTATTATTTTGAAAAGATTATTAATTATAATGGTCATATTACTATTCCAACTGTCAATTTTTAATTAGATATTACATTATTGTTATTTTCTAGTTAGTGTTGTGTGATAAATTATATATATAATGTTATTATGTTTTTTAGAATATAAATTAAAGAAAATAATAGGGTTTTATAAATTTTATGATGTATTAACTATGAAACCCCTAATGCTATGATATCCATAAAGTATGTTTCATAGTTTTTCCTAGTTGATTTTTTGTAGTACACTACCATGAAATCATTGTAAACTCTTCTTTGAGTAATTATATGTAATATTTTTCATGTATTGGTTTTCTCAAGATAAAGAAAATATCAATTAGAGAGGAAGATATGTTATATTTAATATCTTGAACAAAAATATTTTCCTGTACAACTGGAACAAAAAATAGTTTCTTCAAAAGTTAATAAAATTTATTATATAGGCCATCCATCCTTTTAAAATTGTTCTTGTATCTCATATGGTTAGTAAAAGAAATAATATTGAAGAAATGACTATCATTTAATAGTTTTTAAACATATTTTCAGTTCTGCTTCAAATAATCCACCCAATTTTGATGATTATATTTTTATTTAACTCATACATGTTTTTTAAAATATTTAAAAATATCTTTATATAATGATCCTAATTTATTTGCATGAATTCAGGAATAAGATCTTATAGAATCTTGAAATTCCGCTCTATTTTCTATGTTCATCATCCTCGGGTTTTCTATTATTTTATTTAAAAGTAATGACAAATAAATTAATATATTCAATGATAATTAGTACAATAATGGGATTTAAAATAATATTATGTAAAATATTCCCCATATTGACTACATTTCTGACCAACTATTCCATGATCAATACTATTCCCAGATTCACAGTACATCCATATATCTTCAACAATGGGTTATGAAGGTGGATATAAACATCCAAACAATTTATTTGGGTCATGGACGCTATAACTTTATCGTGATTCATTTTGGTCTTACTTATCACCAATTATCGTCAAATATTTAATTATTTGAGTCCTTATATACTACCATCATTATTTTGCAGTGATATATATAGATGATATTTTTATATATTCAAATATAAAAATATATCATGATGATCAAATGAGAATTATACCAAATTCCTAAATAATGACAATATGTATGAATACATTATCATGTGTGAATTTTAGCTATCAAATATAAAATGTTTGTGTCATATAATCTCATGGAATGGTATATATATGGACCCATAAAGTATTCATGTTATTATTATTTCTCAAAAACAATCAACAATCAATGATATCTATATTTTTTTATATTTTACTATATATTAATGAATATTTGATGAGACATTATCAGGTCGGTTTAATCCACTCACCAGTTTTACTCGAAAGGGAGACATGTTACATTATAATGGTGTTTATGAATAAAATTTCATGGATATGGATTGATTATTTCTATGTGAATATTTTGATTATATAATATATATAAGAGAAGGATTTTATATACATATTGATGAATTAATAAAAGAATTTTTATGTGTGATCATTGTAAATTATATGATGATATCAAATGCCTCCTAAAATTTTATTGGTCATGAGAAAAATAACACAAAAAAAATATTTAGAGTTAGGTTCCTTAATTTTTTGATTAATGATATTAATCTACAAAAATTATAAAAAAATTTCATAAATATAAGTTGATCATAATATTTTTTATTTTTTGGTCACTCATATCAAGATGAATATGAACTAGAAATGATGGTTTGTTGTGATATTGGATTATAGATTCTTTTAACATTTCCACCATATCAAAGGAAAAAAATTATAACAATTATATGATTTTAAAGGATCTTGTTATCTTATATATGAATATGATTGTAATAGAACCAAAATTTATATATTTTTATAGTCTAGATTAATTAAAACATGAATAATGAGGAAAAATATAAAATTCATCCAAATATTGATCATAACATATTTCTAGGTAATGATAAAATAAGAACAAAAAAAGTTGAAATATAAAATATACTGATAAATATTAAATTTCTTAACATTGGTTTTTTTGTTATGATATTATTTTAGAGACATTTTTGTGACCCATCAACATAAGACATGAATAAGAAGAAAATAAATGTATCACGAAGTTCAGCATTATCTATTTATACTGGATTTATGTTTATATATATATATCTATACTATACATTACTATTGTTGTATGACTTCACAGAGTTTCACATTTATATTATATATGATCATGATAAATGGATTAACTAGTTATTCTATAGATGTTTTCAAGAGCCTTATGATATGTAGTTTATTTCAAGTGATTAATATCATCCTCAGAATGTTGTTCAGATAGAGAGGAACAATCGAGTCCAAGTTCATCTTCTAAAATATAGTTCAACGAATTTCAATGGTGGTTTTGATCAACAAAAACATGGGGTCTATATTTTCTTATACAATAGTTTTCAATCATTCATTAAAATATATAATTATAATTCACTCTATGGAAAGTGGTGTAAAAATACAATAATCTGTCATGAATATTAAAAACTAGGTATTGTGGTCTTTGATAACTGATGATTTGGAAAAGTTTTCCAAAGACATTAAGCAATGCATCATGGAATCAGACACTCCACAAAAAATATAATTTTTTCAATTATATTTTATATATGTAATCTGGTGATGGATAAAATTTATTCCTTTTAATTAAGCGATAGATAAAATAATGATATTCATAATGAATGGAATTATAGGAAAATTTATTTTCACAATCCACCTTCTTCAAGAGTAGGGATGTTCTATCAATATTCCTAGTCCATCCTTCCCAATGATTATGGAGATATAATAAACCCTGAGTTCAACCAATGACATGCCTTGGGGTGGTTCCTAGAACCATGTTTTGGTAAACACTAATAGAATATGGGAGGAATTTCCATTTTCTGCTAAAAAATTTCGAGATATGTTGGTAAATCGCAAACAACTCCAAAATACATTATAGGAAATGAAACTGAATAACCAACTCATTGATGTTTTCAAAAAGTCGTTATAAAGCTAAATGATACCCATGTATAATACAAAAACAAGGTTATGCATTTGAATAACAAATATCATGATGCCAGAGATTGTATGGTCCAACATGGTCCTCAAAGTCACCATGGATACATGAAAATAGTTCAATATATGTACAATGAGAATAATATTATTCACATTCTAAAAACCCAAGTCAATCATGAACAAGTGGGGTAAACATACAAATTCCACTATGTGAAAACAAATAAACCTCAAAAGAAAATAATAAGGAATACATTCCACAATGACTTAAACAAGGAACACTCAACATATAAAGAAATTCATATAATGTAATAGTATAAGAACATCGATGATAGGGTACAACACACCACTTCTCACTAGATAACTGCTCATCCATAACTAGAAACAACCTTGAGTTTTCCCTCTACCACAAGCCCCACTGTCACTACCTACCCGCACACTCCTGGTGGACAAGACACATCACATCTTGCCTAAAGACACCTGGGCCATGACCACCACACAACACACTAAAAACACCTGGGCTCCATGATGAATATATATGGGAAAACCCATCTCTCTCACAAACAGTTCCATATATATAATAACATCATCATGAAATTATATCATTCTAGAAGGGTCTTTGGTTATAAATTCATTGATGATGTAGCAGGGGATCTAATAAACAACCTTCCATCCTCCCACCATGATGATGGGAAGAAATTCTCCATCATAACAATGGTGTTGTTTGTAATATAGTTCTCAACATGGTTTGAGTATGTATATAAATCACATGGAACAAAAAGTATATACGTATATGTAATCAAACAATTATGCCAACCTATAGATTTCTAAACTAATAACCATGGTAGAAAAAATGGACATGCTGCTAGCCCAACATGCACAACCACACAAACATCCACAACCAATAGAATTAATCACATATTTTATTTAACCTATTATCATTATTTATTTTTATGTTTAGTTATTTTCAATCCAATAGTTCTAGGGAAGATAAAAACTACATTCATACCCAATACATTCAGCCGCTCAACCATATTTCACTCCCACTACACAACATTTTCCAACACCATAACATACACCAGTTGATGTCCCACTTCTCTACAAGTTATTCATTAACACACTCAATCAATCACTCAATCTGATATTCCATCACACCTCCTAAACCACCTCATACACAAATCCCACATCTACCACCACCAAAATAGAATACCCACTCTATACAAATACCCTCCCTACTCACAAATCCATCTCCTTTTTCTACCCTTGTATGCACAATCATGCCACCAACAATAGAATTATAAAAACTACCCAAGGAAAAACACAAAAAACACTCACACAGTAGATAGCCACCCCAAAAATCCATGTATATTCAGATTCAGTCAACAAAATATCTTAATGTCCACATAGATAAATAGGGGTTATCACAAAACTAGTTTGATCCTAGGGTATAATTATCATTTAATCATGTATAAGTGATTAATTAGATTTAAATATATAGCAATTATTCACAATATATTATGGGTGAACAAACAAATACAACCAAAAACTATTATTTCTATAAGTCTTAAAACCGATATATATCACATCATGAATAAAATATGTGAGATAAGTAAATGTGGTTATCAACACATTCACAGTCCATTATTGTAATAGTATGATGGCCTATGTTATCATCTTACTCCACTATTGTTACTTTGTTTCAGATAGGATGCATCTATCTTCACTAATGATTCATCATTTTACCCACCACATCATGATACAAATGATATAATATGTGAATTAAATACCTACTTGTAACAAATTGGAGTCTAAAAGTTCTTCATTGAGCCAAAACAGAGGGTCGCATGAGACGCATGAAGGACTCCTAGGGAAAACTGAACATCCTTCTACAACATAGAGGCATGACTCCTTGGTGGAGAATGAATGCAGACATACCAAGACGGAACTAATGGTTTCAATAATGAGAGTATCTATACTTACAAATGTCCAGATCCAAAAATGAGGTGGATGATTTCAATGACCTTAATTTTCAAATCATAGTTTGAACATGTGACTTGGCCATTTGTAATGACATTTAAGATAAAATAATTCACTTCTGATATAGTGGAAACAACATGAAAAATTGTAAAAAAAATTATATGTTCCCCATTTAACATTAATTATAATGAAAGAATGATGAATGTGTGAGAAAACATGTGAGGTTCGACCCACCAATTGTGATTCTCTATTCGGCGAGTCACTATTCGATGAGTCACCATTCGATGAGTCACAATTAGAGGACTCATCCTATTGTGATCCACCATTTAAGGATTGAATATAACTTGAGTCATTGTTCAGCGAGTCACCTTTCTATTCACTATTCAGTGATCCACCATTCGGTGGATCACTATTCGGTGAGTCACCATTATATGTGTCACTATTGTTTTATCAACCATTTTTAAAACCACCTTTTGGTAAGACACCATTTGAGAAGAGACTATATAGTGAGACATAATTCTCTACGTCAGTGCTCGGTGAGCCAGTGTTTGGTGAATAAGATATTGGTGACCAACATTTGATTGAGTCATAGTTTGGTGACCTTCCATCAAATGATCTACCGTTTGAAAACAGGATTTTTTAAAAACACATGAAGCATTCCTTTGGGACCTCCAATAACACTATAAAAACACTATTTCAGAAATGGAATGGACATGTTATTTTTATTCAATTTCATAAAATACCTATCAATCTATTATAATCATAGCTAAATCAAAACAATCCCAGAAGACATAGGGGTTTGAAAGACCACCCAGCGTGGTACGACTCATAGATAACCACCATGTGTTGTTCGAAAGATGATGTGAATACTCTACATCAATGAACCCCCATCCCAAAATATACTAAACCAAAAAGAAACATAAACACCAATGACCAAACATCGTAGACACATGTTGTAAGAACCAGAATCTTCTTTTCAGGTATTTTTTTCTTTTTTTGGTCGTTTTTGAGGAAAAGAGGAAAATATGGAAATATTCTAAGTACACGCTGTGTACTTTATAAGTACATGCTGTGTACTTTAATATCGCACAAGGTCATGTGCTGGACATGTCCGGGCCACACAGATGGTGTGTAGGGGTGTTGTGGAGGCCGCATAATGCGTTGTATGGAAAAGGTGACCACACACCGTGTACTTAAGATGTACACGCTGTGTAATTTTATTTTTATTTCATTAAACGGACCGAGGTCGCATCTAATCACTTTTTTTGTCTTCTTCTTCACCTAATTACGTCCAGAACTTCTGAAGAGGCCAAATCTTCTTTGAGCAGCTGATCTGTCACCAGTTATCCAAATTGAATGTTGTCGGTTACAATAGAATCGCCGCGGTGAGTTCTTGGTTCTTTCTTGGCTACATTTCCCGATTCATTATCCTATGAGAGTTATCAAAGGATGAACATTTTAGATGTTTTTGCAGATATTATCCATTCTAGGAAAATTCACTGGTCGAGGTTCAAGTATATCGATATCCTTGGAACGATTTAGGTGGTTTGTAGACCTATGTTGAATGTCATTGAGTTTTTGTGCAAAATGTGACGTATTCCCATGTATAGGGTATCTGGGGTTAGGGTTTTGAACCTGTATTATTGTATGCCTTAGATTACATGTATTATTGAGATTATTAAATGAATATTGATTTCTTTTTAGCATGTTTGAGGATCACCCCATGGGTGTTTCTCTTATTTTGGTTGTTTATCACTATTTGGCATAGGTTTTGTGCGATGCATACCTTGTTGCATTGATTTCCTGCCTTCAGATAATTGATTTCATGTATTTCCTACTATTTATATGCTTTTGATGCATCGTAGCTTTTAGCCAAGAAGTTTTTGAACTTACTTAGGGTTATTGACAATCGATTACACACAACTAGACTGCTCAGGGCAGTGTGAACCTAGTGCATTAGATTAAAGAGGGAATTGATGATTAAGGGATTCTCTAGAGAGTCTGTTATAAATTAGTATTGTTCGTATGACCTATTGGAATTGGACATTTTTCTTAATCAGAGTGAACTTTCTTACGTATCGAGACTACAGGGGGAATTCGACATACGTGCTTCCTGAGAGAGTCTATACATATCGTTACAAGACCACAGGGTAATTGACGGTGAGTGCTTTCCATAGTGTCTATGCCTTTGTATGATTACTTGACTATAGGGTTCTTCCAATATGAGCCACCCATATAGTTAGTGTGAATATTGTTTGGTTGGTCGTGACATGTCCACCAAGAAAACAAACAAACAAGTGTTTTGTACTGCTTGTAGTTTAGTTAGTCTGCTGAGATAACTATTGTGTATTTTTCTATGCATGGGAATATAGAGATGTTACTAGAATCCATGGGTAATAATTAAATGACTGAATTAAATTACTAAATAAATGTGAATTGATATTTCTAGGATTGTTTACATAGTGTACTCCTGTTGTTCTGCTGCATTTATTTCATTTACTTTTTCAAAATTTCTTACTAGCAGTAGGACACAGATCATATGGTGATTGCCAACTAGGATTAGTCTCACACCCTATTTGGGTCCTTCTTTTCATCCCAAATAGGTTATATGGTTGTAGGTCTTGATAGGGATTGTGGCCCTTCTACATCAGGTACATCATTGCTGGTTGGAGATGGAGAGCATATGACCGAGCCTAGGATTGTGACGCTGTTGGAGTTGATATTTACTTTTAGTACATTGTTCTCAGATTTGTTTCAGCATGTTGTCTTGTTGCTTCTTTCCTTAGATACTTTTAAATGCTGCATCATTTTCATCATTATTATATTATACATTTCTTCCATTGTTTAGTTTCAGCTATAGTATGTTGTTTACTGCTTCCGTTATTGACTGTTATTTCCTTTTCATTGTATACCTTACCAAATGAGGGAATAATTTCCCCAATGACCCACCAAGGACCTCGCTTGTAGTTTTCAGCCTCTGGAATTTGGGGAAACGTGCTTTAGGTCATGTGGTGAACCGTGTACAGGACACCAGTTGATTGTCTCTGGATTCAGGTCATTACAAATTGGTATTAGAGGGGTTTTTCCTTTTCTATTTACATACAATTTAGCAACATTAGACAGGGATAAGACAGAATAGGTAAATGTTAAATAGATGTGCCCAGGAGTTATAGAACCTGTGTATAGGTAAAAATACCGATTACCTCGAATGTTGTAATTTTTGAGTTTTTCCAAATGTTACTATTTTCAGGATTTCACCATTGGGTGGTGCACTTGTTCTTTGTTGTTACTGTTTATATGATTGTGGTACTATTTTGTTGGAACCCAATGACTAGGGGGTATTCCATATCATTGAACAATTAGGCACTTATTATTAATTCACATGTCATGTATTTTTCCATGCCATCTAGGTTGCATTAGAATTTTCATGTTGTTGTTATAGAATTTGTGATAGACGATGCATGTTGTTGTGATGGCTGCTCTGATATAATACATGGCATGTTAATAGGGTATCATTTTATTAGAGCTTCATTATCATAAACGCCAAACATTGGTCTTAGAGGTGTTATGGGCCCTTGAAGATCAGAATTTGGTGGTTCGTGAGTTTTTTATACTATTTACTTGTTTTATGTATTGTTATGAGGCCAATATTTGATTCACAGGGAGTATGGGCCCCCAAAGATCATAATTTGGCACCTAAATGATTGTTTTTTTGTGTTTTCTGGGATCCAGTGTAGTTCAGAGGCTACTGTCTAGAAAAATCTAGAATACACGATGTGTACATCATGAATATATGTCGTGTAGTTTTTAGCCGTGTCATTGAATGTGTGGACAGGGACACAGGGATGTGAATGTTCTTATAATAACATTCCCTATAATAGTTTACACGCTGCGTAGTATGAATTGGTTATCCGGCCATGTAGCTAACAAAACGGGTCAATGTTACCTTTCTCGTACACTTTGTGTCCATAAGGAACATGTCGTGTAGGGTCGGCCATGTGTCAGGTCGTTTTGCTAACAACACGGGCCAGTTAAGGCATGTCTCATACACATTGTGTTGTCCTTGAACCAACCGTGTAATTTTTTCCTAGAGGAGCCATGTGACCTAGCTATGTAGATGAATACATTGGTTGGGAAAGCCATAGGGAAACATGCAGTGTACCATGTTGACATACCGCGTAGTAGTGGTCCATGTACCAGTCTGTGTGACAAACGACACAGATAGGGGAAAAATATTAAGGGCACATTGTGTAGTGGAAAAACACTCCATGTAGTTTCTTTCTGAGACATATAGACTTCCTATCCATGTTGGATTGATCAGGTAGGGAGAAAAATGGGTTAGTACATGCCTTGTATTTTGAGAACATGCCGTGTAGCCGGGAGGTTTACACAACCATGTATGGCCAAGGTACACACCCAGGGTAAAATTTCCAAAAAATACACCGTGTAGTGTTACTAACACGCCCTGTAAGTCATGTTTTTCGAAATTTTTTATTGTTTTACCTAATGTTACGTATTAATATCTTATGTTTAAAATGTGTTCATCATTATAGAAGGTGTGATTTTGACATTTCATAGCTATGGGACAAAGATGTTCTACTGTTTCACGTCAGGAACCAGTCAGTGATCGTACGCCTGATACGGTAGACCATGGAATACCAGTAGTTCCACTTATCATTCCGGACAAGGAACTAACAGTGATTCCAGACTCTGGTTCCAATGCTAAGTTTAGAGAGGGTGTCATGAGATTCATTTAGACAATCCAGGGATCTCAGCATCCTGCCCCGTCTATAGCAGAACTGACGTGTGTTTTTTAGCAACATCATCCTCCCACGTTCATAGGGGAGGGAGGACCGCAGGCTACGGAGTCGTGGATAGAAGACATTCTATCCATATTCGACCACTTGGAGATTCCTCCGGAGAGAAGAGTGAAGGTCATGATTTATATGCTGCGAGATTCCGCCAAGAGATGGAGGGATGTGGTTTTGTAGTTAGGGCACCAATAGGCTATGGCTTGGGATGAGTTCCAGCATATTTTTTATGACTACCTCTACCCAGAGATGCTGAGGGATGACAAATCCATAGAGCTTATGAATCTGCAGCAGGGTACTCTCACAGTTATGGAATATTCCTCTCACTTCATATAGTTATGGTGTTTCACTCCCATTCTAGGGAATGACGAGTTGTTTTTAGCGAGGATGTTATAGGATGGCATTATACCGGACATCAGATTGCATTTGAATGTCAACAAGGTGATTATCATGAAGAGAAACATTAGGGATAATGGAGCTGTGGACCAGGGCGGTTCAGCTTCTAGGGCTGATTTGTTTCAGGTAGACATCAAGAAGCACCACCGAGAGTCTACATTAGGTGACTCGAGGAAGAAAGGTATTCCTTCTGGTAGACGAGATCTTCCTTCTGGAAACCAAGTGGTGTGCTATCCGTGAGGGGTAAATAGTCATAAGAATTCTCAGTGACCGAGAGACCCTATGGAGTGACACTCATGCGGCAAGATGGGACATCCATAGCGTTTCTGCAAGGTCCTTCTTCCAGTGGCTAGTGAAGGAGGATCAGTTTCGACTTTGTGCACAGGAGCATGATTTCCAGTTTTATAGAAGACTGGGGGATGGAGTTCTTTAGGTCGTTCAGTCCAAGTTAGAGGTCATGGATGAAGTGTTCAGGCTCCGTGAGGGTTAGCTCAAGGATCTCAAGATGCTACATAGGGACGTGATGCAGGCCAGACTTTTTCGGTAGAGAAGATCCACCAGGAGCAGGATCTTGGACCTTCTACACATTGAGGTATGATTATAGTAGCCCTAGTTTTATCCTCTTCACTTTTCGATACAAGATCTTCTCATAGCTTTATTTCTGTTCCAACTGTGGAAAGCCTTAGACTAACTATTTATACTTCTGAGGATATGATGACGCTAGACACACCCTTGGGAACTAGAACTGCTAGTGTGCATCAGTTATTTGAATTCCCCTTTAGGTTGGTGTGTATCGTTATTCGTGGGGTTTCTATGTTTTGGAGATGTTTGGATATGATTTCATTCTCAGGATGGAATGGGTAGTTCCCTTCTAGGACATTGTCAATTGCTATCATCTTAGGGTGAGTTTTACATCACCGGAGGGCAGATCATTTCTTCAAAGGGAGAATGGGATGTCCAGGCGAGCAGAGCTGGACCAGAGCATCATGGGTTGGGCAGTGTTATAGCCCATATTCTAGCATATATCTGGATGGCCATGTGACTTCTCAGATATATTTTTCTCCAGTGGTTAATCACTTTCCAGATGCCTTTCTATAATACTTTTCAGGTTTGCCTCCGGATTGAGAGGTATACTTTTTTTAACGAACATGTGCCGATATTGGTACCGATGTACATTCTTCCTTATAGGATGGCTACACCTGAGTTGTAGGATCTCAAGAAGATGTTGGAGGAATTGCAGGCAAGGTGTTTCATCTGACCCAGTACTTCTCCTTAGGGTTCACCTGTCCTATTTGCGAAGAAGTCAGATGACACCCATAGGCTTTGTGTGGATTATTGAAAGCTGAACCAGTTGATATTTAAGAACTGATATCCATTTCAATGGATAGATTATCTCTATTATCAGCTTCTAGGAGACAGAGTGTTCGCGAATATCGACTTCAGATACGACTATGATCAGTTGTGTGTCAGACCATATGATATACCTCTTACAACCTTCCAGAGCATGTATGGTTTGTATGAGTATGTGGTTATTCCATTCGGTCTCACGAATGCGCCATCAGTTTTCATGGCACTGATGAACATAGTTTTCCATTCTTATGTGGATTCTTTCGTGGTGGTTTTCGTGGATGATATGTTGGTGTACTCTCACACTCGACACGACCATGCTACCAATCTCTTGATCGTTCTGAATACACTGAGGAATCATCAGTTAAATGCTATTCTCTCAAATTCACACTTTTGGATGGATGATATTTACTTCCTAGGACATGTCATCTCAAACATAGGAGTATCAGTAGACCAATAAAAGGTGAAAGAAGTAGTTACCTGGGAGAAGCTGGAGAATGTCTTCGAGGTACCAATTTTCTTATGGATGGATGGTTACTTCAGCTTGTTTATACAAGACATCTCATGGTTAGGAGTGCTGATGATGAGCTAGACTAAGAAGGGGTTGATGTATGTTTGGTCTGAAGCCTGAGATTCAGCCTTTCTAGAACTAAATGGGAGGTTGACTTCAGCACAAATTATAATTTCTCCGGAGCCGGGAAATAGTTATACAGTTTTCTATGAGGCATCTGGCATCGGGCTTGGAGCAGTGCTAATGTAGTAGGATTGTGTTGTTGCATATGGATTTCGGCATTGGATTCCACATCAGAGGAACTATCCTACGCACAACCTGGAGTTTTCTGAAGTTGTTCATTCTTCGCGTTATTGGAGACATTATCTTCTGGGTGAGCATTTTGTGGTATATAATGACCAAAAAATCCTAAAGTATATCTTCACGCAGCGTGACTTGAATCTGAGATAGTGAAGGTGCGTTGAGTACCTACACTCGTTTGATTTCATGCTTGCTTATACGCCTAGTAAAGGAAACCCTGTGGTAGACGCACTGAGTAGGAGGACACAGATACAGGTAGTTTAGGAGGCCAGCAATGAGTGGAAGATTATGGCTCGGTTCTCTGAAATGCATTTGGAGGTGCATGACAGAAAGGGTCAGACATCTCTTTCACCTATAGTTGTTACCTCTTCCCTTCTTGACCGAGTTCGAATGAGGTAGCTATCAGACTCCGAAGTCCTATTCCTATAAGAAAGCGTGTCATGAGGGGACCCTCTTCCCAGATGGACCATAGGTTAGGATGACATCTTTCCATTATAGGGATGCTTATGGGAGCCAACACATATATACAAGGAGTTGATGAGAGATGTAGCTGGTTTTGACATGAGATGTTCCACCTGTCAGTAGGTGAAGGCAGAGCACCAGTGACCAGCAGGTCTTTTACAATAACTACCCATTCCCAAGTGGAAGTGGAATGATGTCGCGATGGAATGCGTGTAAGGGTTACATAGATCGCATCGATGGAATTACCTGGTATGGGTTGTAATTAACAGTATCACGAAGGTTGCACACTTCTTTCCGATCAAGGAGGCCTTCGGGTGTCGATGATCTTGGATAGTTATACATCCATGAGATTGTATTCTTTCATGGGTTTCCGAGTACTATAATTTCATATAAGGACTTCCGGATTACATCGGATTTCAGGAAAGGGCTACATAGGTCTTTGGATAGACATGCACTTCTGAGTATAGCTTTCTGTCCCCTGACAGATGGTCAGTCAGAGCGCACAATACAGGTACTGGAGGACAAGATATGAGCATGCGTCCTTGATTTTGGAGGCTCTTGGGAGAAACATATACCTCTAGAGGATTTTTCCTACAATAATAGTTTTCAAAAAACTATTCAGATGGAACCTTATGAGTCTATGTATGGTAGGCCATACCGATCACCCTTTTATAGGATGGATGCATGAGAGGCAGCAATGCTGGGACCTCACATTGTTCAGGAGACCATAGAACAAGTGTAGTTGTTTTAGAAAAGGATGGATATTCCACAGTCTCGACAGGAATATTTTTCTGATCAGTGGAGATGAACATTGGAGTTCACGGTCAGAGATCCGGTTTTCCTACGTGTTACCCCAAGGTTGGGACATAAGAGGATCAGGAGACAGTGTAAGCATTCACCGAGATACGTCGGGTCGTTTCAGGTTCTAGAGAGAATCGGGATGGTTGCTTATAGGTTGTAGTTACCTCAGAGGTTCTAGGATAGCCCCGACATCTTCCATGTTTTTCAACTTCGACACTATTTCTCAGAGTCGTCTCATGCCTTTCAACCCAAGTAGGATGAGCTGGAGCAGGATGCATCATTCGAGGAGCATCCAATCAGGATTGTTGATCATAGTGCAAATGTACTTTGTGGCCGATTTGTTCCTCTGGTACGGGTGCTATGGCAGCACGATCGTGTACCGGACAATACATTGGAGAGGGAGACCAATATGCGATCACATTGGCCAGAGTTGTTTGAGGTTTCTTCTTCTCCACCTTGCAAGGGAAATTATGGGATGAATTTCATTAAGGGTAGAAGTTTGTATGAACCCAGTTCTTCGTTTCAGGTATGTTTTTCCTTTTCTGGTCATTTTTGTTGAAAAGAGTAAATTCTGGTAATTTCCTAAGTACATGCCTTGTACTTAATAAGTACACACTGTGTACTTTGATCCAGTGTGAGGCTGTGTTCTAGCTATGTTCGGGCAACACACATGGTGTGTATGGGTGATGTGGAAGCCTCTTAATGTCATGTACAGAAAAGGTGAGTACATGTCATGTACTCAAGAAGTACACGTTGTGTACTTTTATTTTTTATTTCATTAAATGGATAGGGGTCATGTCTAATCCATATTTTTATATTCTTCTTTTCCTAATTACGTCCAGAGCGTCCGAAGAGGCTGAATATTTTCTGAGCCGCTGATCCATCACAAGTTATCTGAATCAAATGTCGTTGGTTGCAATAGAATCATAGTGATGAGTTCTTGGTTCTTTCATGGCCACGTTTCCTGATTATTTATCTTTTGAGAGTTAGCCAAGGTTGAAATTTTTTGACGTTTTTGCAGATATTCCCTATTCTAGGATGATTCACAGGACGAGGTTCATGTATATCGATCTCCCATGATTGAGGGTGGTGGTTTGTTTCAATACGTTGAATGACATTGAGTTTTTGTGTAAAAAGTGCCAGATTCCCATGTATCGAGTATCTTGGGTTAGGTTTTGGAATAGGTATTATTGTCTGCCTTAGATTTCTTGTATGATTGAGGTTAATAAATGATTAATGATTTCTTGTTAGCATGTTTGAGGATCATCCCATGGGTGTTTCCCTTATTTTGGCTATTTACCACCATTTGGATTAGGTTTCATGTGTGACATACCTTGTTGCACTGATTTCCTGAAATGAGATAATTGATTGCATGTATTTCCTGATGTATATTTTATTTTGATGCATTATAGCTTTTAGCCAAGTAGTTTTTGAACATACATAGGGCTGCTGATAGTCGATTATGAAGGAATAGACTGCCCAGGGCTGTGTGAACCTGGTGCGGTAGACTAAAGAGGGAATTGACGATTATGGTCTTCCCTAGAGATTCTGTTATAAATTAGTATCGTTTTCAAGACCTGTAGAAATTGGACTTTATGCTTCCTCATAGTGTCATTAGTTATGTATTGAGACTATTGGTGTAATTAGACGTAAGTTCTTCCTCATAGATTCTATACCTATCATTGCAAGACCGCAGGGGAATTGATGGTGAGTGCTTCCCAGGGTGTCTGTGCCTTTGTATGACTACTTGACTATAGGGGTCTGCCAGTATGATCCCCCCAGATAGTCAATGTGAATATTTTTTGGTTGGTTGTGACGAGTCCACCATGCCAATGAACCCGCTTGTGTTTTGTACTTCTTGTAGTTAAGGTAGTTTGCTAAGATACCTGTTGTGTTACCTGCTATGCTTGGGAATATAGATTTGTTGAAATATTCCTTGGGTTATAATTAAATGACTGAATGAAATTAATAAATAAATGTGAATGGATATTTTTAGGATTGTTTACTTAGTGAACTCATGTTTCTCTGCATCATTTATTTCATTTACTTTTGACAAATTTCTCACTGGAAGTAGGGCACAGATCATGTTGTGATTGCCTACTGGGATTAGTCTCATACACTGTTCGAGTCCTTCTTTTCGGCCCAAACAGGTTATATGGTTTCATTTCTGGATATGGATTGTGGTCCTTCTACATCAGGTACATGATTGGAGGTTGGATCTTTAGTGCATAGGACTGATCCTTGGTTTGCGATGCTGCTAGAGTTGTTGTTTACTTTTAGTACTTTGTTCTCAGTTGTATTTCAGCACGTTGTTGCATTACTGATTTCCTTGGATACTTGTACATGCTGCATCATTTTCATCATTATTATATTATACATTTCTTCTGCTGTTTAGTTTATGTTATTCTATCATGTTTACTGCTACCTCTATTGACTGTTATTTCCTTTTCTTGTATACCTTACCCAATGAGGGATTAGTTTCCCCAATGACTCACCAAGGCCCTCACTTCTAGTCAGAAGCGTTTGGTGTTTGGGGAAATGCACTTGAGGTCACGTGGTGAACTGGGTATGGGGAACTAGTTTAGTGGCTCTGGATTAGGTTCATTACACATGGATTCAGAAATTCATTCCTCCTTATGATGATATTATCCACTCTAGGAAGCACTAAACCTCCAGAATATATTTAATCACTTATCATTAAATTTTTCTCAATTAGGAATCACATCATCAAATTTTAAAATTTTATTAATTCATCATACACTATGGAAGATGGAATAAACTAATCTTATGACAAACAAGATTCATCCACTACAACCCAAATAAAAACGTAAATGAAAAACTCAAAAGAACACTGGGATCTCAGCACAAATTTTTTGCCTTTGTCTCCCATGTACTCTCTTCCATCCCACCATGCCTCTACAATAAACGAACTAATGGAATGTTCCGTCCATGAAGTACCTTCTAAGAATAATCTTACATCTCTACTGGCTTCCCCACCAATGATTCACCACCCATATTTTCTATCTCTATGCGTACCATGTTGCGAGAGTCATTATGTAGATAAAAAAATGTGAGTCTGGGAAGACGTTTTGGACCCTCTCTGACTACAGTGGTTGTTCCTGTTGGGATGGAACCTCATCACCACATAAAAACATCTCAAAAGGTTTGATAATCCTAAGAGAATGTTTTCCCCTCTACCAGACCTCTACTTCCCAAACCAATGGGAATCATTCATGAACATGTGGTCCCCTGATCGAACTCCAAGGACCTTCTCCATGGATTGGAATATCCCTTCAATCAATCATATGATTCCTTAATCTTATACTGATCAAGATGCACCTTCGCTATCATATTGTTTACCATGTATGGACCAAGAACAGATGCCTCCCCAACTTCAATCTAGAACAACCTTGAACGAAACAATATTCCATTAAATGATTCTAATAGACACATTCCAATTGTATTTTGACAGATATTATTGTTTGGAATCTATAGCCAAGGAAATACATTCTCACATGACCCAAAAAATTTCTAGTCAAATGCACACAACATGTCCACCAACTACTGGATTATCTCTCTATCTTCCAACTGGTTTGAGTGAGTTTAGCAGTGCTAAAGCATAATTGAGTACCAAAAACCTGACCCAGACCTCTCGAGACTCACGATGTAAAATGAGTATCTTTATCCTAGATGATATATCATGTAACTTCAAGAAATTGTGCGACCTTATCCAATGAAATATTCATCATGGAATCCACTACATTCAAATCCATGATCTTTAATATGTGTTCCAATTTCGTCAGCCTCTCCACTACTACACCGATAAAATCATATCCTCCCTGAGCACTGGGTAATACTGTGATTAAATCCATTGAGATGTCTTCCCACTTCCACATAGGGATACCTATGTACAGAAAAACTCCCTAGGAAACCGGTGCCCAGGCTTCGCCTGCTAACAGACAAGGCATATTTCTATAAAATTTGATACTACCTACTTCATCTCAGGCCCTTAGAACAGTTACCTTAATCCCCAGTTGCTCATGGAAACTCATGTGTTAACATTCAAGGGGAGAGCATTGAAAATCATATAGAACTCACTCCGACATCTCAATTACGATAAATAGATTCCCAATGAACAAAATTAAATTCATTCCATCATTCGACCATCACATTGGATTATCACCCTAGTCAATGTGACTATGCCTCAACATAGCCTTCGAGTCTCCACACTGAGACTCCTCTGCCTACTACATTAGAGATGAATACACTGCCATCTACAAACAAACAACCTTTGAAAATATCCATCCCAACATCTAGATTTTAGGAAACCAACTAACCTGTATCCTTCCATGAAAACATAGATTATTGTACTACCTCACTTTGTAACTTCCTAATAAATTCATTGACCATAATGTTTCTATTTCTTGAAGATTTAGAGATCATGATGTTCTAGTCCTATAGAAAATCTTCCCACCTCCGCTACCATAGGTTCACGTCTCACTGGTAATAGATGTTTCTAAAACTCATGTGATATGTGATAATAACATATTCCTCACAATGGTGGTACTTTTTTATATATTATCATCTTAAACAAGGTCGCATAAACCATAAAATCATTGGTGGTAGAGTTGAATTCTTGGGGTCACAAATACATTTACCAATATGTGGTCAATCCTTGAAAATACATCATCACACATACTAGACGTCGAACCGAAACATCACAATACATCTACAACAAAAAACATTACTCTGGAAACCTCTTTATTGGAGAAGAGAGTAAATTCCCTTTCAAATAGATGAAATTTACCTCACACTGCTCGATCCGTAGAATGGAATTGTCCTTCAAATTAAATTTCATCAACAGATCTGCATCTCAGGTGATGTCATGTATGATTCTATGGTAAAATCCATCTTGAAAAATAATGATTCAATCCTATACCACATCATTGGATTCCATCCAAAAAAACAACCACCTAAAATTTCCCAAGATGAACTAATAACCAATACTAAGACACCACATGTCTATTGATGTTCACCTCTCATGAATAGAAAATACACATGGTTAACATCGCATAGAGATGGTTGAATCGAAGAACCTCCAATAAATTCATGAAAAGGACACCATGTTCCTCATCTATATTTTGGAAGATAAGGATATTGTCGATTAACAGAATGATGAGCCAGTCCAGAAACACACAAATGACATATTTCATGAGCCCCATGAACTTGGATGGATCATTTGTAACACCTCAGTCATGACCATGAAATCATAGTATTTATACTTTCTCTACAAAGCATGCATTGGGATATCACCCATGTTCACCCATAACTGGTGTTACCCAGATTGTAAATCGATCATAGATAAACTACCTTATACCCATAGCTAGTATAAAGGATCACCTATATTGTAGAGAGGTTAATGGTTAATTAAAGTTACCTGACTTATTCTCTGGTAGTCTATGAATAGTTTCATCCCACAATATTACTATTTTAAAAAAATTACGGAGCAAACCATGATGGAACAATGGGAGGGGTAAAGACCTGATTCATCATATCATTACTCTGAATAGGAATCACCTTTAACTCAGATGGATCCATCTAATAAGTAGAAATGTAAGTCAGACAAGAACTGTAATGTAACTCTATCTTTAAATCAAAATCTCAAAAGGGGTTGAGTCACAAACTCCAAAATAAAATCATCTATGTAATGTCCTAAAAATCCTCGAACCACCACCATCTCAGCATTCATTGATCCAAATGGAAACATGGAAAAAAATAAAGATATTTCATTGCACTCAGGCTACCCACGTGAAATCATTGCATGCAAATGGAAGGAACACTATATATACATTCATATAAATGAATCACTATCCTCCTTATGATTTAAATAATTGAATACACTAAAATCAACTAGTCAATTCCATGGATAATAGATCCCCTAATGGCTGATACATCCCTTATATATATCTATATCCCCATAAAACATCAAAAAAATTGGAATGACCTCCAACTAGAATACTCAACACTAGGGGGAAAATTTCTCTCAAGGTATAGTCCCATGTCATGGTCCAAACATGGTACAATGAATGTGTGTGAAGCTCCATAGTCAAACAATGCCCAAGCAAGAGTACTGAACAGTCTGATCATACCTCAAAAAATCTACATCCCTACTGGAACAACTAACTCCTTGGAATGAACCCATCCATTCCAGATCCACATCACCTTGGATGATTTCTTCCCCCCGGACCATGCAATGGTCAAGTATTATAAGGAGTACCATGAGGTCGACCACCACCTTCACTATCTACCCTTGCTGGAGTAGAGGATTAATCTCCATACTGATAGAACATCCTAGCTAGAGGATACCTTTGTGGAAGGTGCTAAATAATCCCACCTCCATTTTACTGATCTTGAACTGAATCTAAATGTAATGGTTTTCAGATCCTCTAAATTAAAATCAATTTTACCCTAATCCAATGGGAAAATGGTAAGGGCCATGAGGTCAGATCTGAAACTAATGTTTTCGACTATGAGCGGGATGAATCATGGAAGGCCTGGACACTAGAGACTTGATCATAATTGCATTCCCTTTTGATGAACTTGACTGGATCCCCTCTCAATGTAGACATCCACATGAGTTTATCCTTTCCACTACCTCATAATTCATCTGATCATCTTAGAATTTTCAGAAGGGTGAAGGGAGTAACCACGTACAATAGATAATGATGAAGGGCCACTTCTACGGAACTCACCTTAGACTCATCATCTATAAAAATATCTGGATCAAAACAACAGAGATCCTTGAACATGATCCCCAATTCTGCCACAAACATACTCATATACGAGAGGGAGAGTAGTTCTTACCACTTTATGGATTTCATCATCAAATAATGGAATTATACCTAGATTGTAACATCCCCAAATGATAAAGGGTTAAATGACTAAATTATATGACTCATGTCAACAAGGTGAATCTTCATTTTCGGGAGCCTGTCTGATTAGAACTCCACAGTTAATCATGCTTGGCCTGGAGTAGTGATCAGGATGGGTGACCTTCTGGGAAGTTTCTCAGGGTGTGTGTGAGTGAGGAAAAAGCACACTAGAAAGGGCATGTGTTGGCCTATGGGGACTGTAATTAGTCAAATGACCTGTCCAGGCATGTGGGTGGACCCTAGGATGGGCCCCACGTGTCTGTGGGGCAACTGGTGGGCGAGGCCCAGCTGTCACATTTGTTATCAGAGGTGGTACCCAACCTTAAGTGTGGTGCACTACCTGGGTTGATATGTAGGGCCCACAATGAGAGCGTTGTGCTCTAAATGGGGGGTGATTGTAACATCCCCAAATGATAAAGGGTTAAATGACTAAATGATATGACTCATGTCAACATGGTGCACCTTCCTTTTCGAGAGCATGTCTGATTAGAACTCCACAGTTAAGAGTGCTTGGCCTGGTGTAGTGATCATGATGGGTGACCTTCTGGAAAGTTTCTCTGGGTGTGTGTGAGTGAGGAAAAATCAAACTGGACATGACATGTGTTGGCCTGTGAGGACTGTCATTAGTCAGATGACCTGTTCAGGCAGGATGGGCCCCACGTGTCTGTGGGGCAACTGGTGGGCGAGGCCCAGCTGTCACATTTGTTATCAGAGGTGGTACCCAACCTTAAGTGTGGTGCACTACCTGGGTTGATATGTAGGGCCCACAATGAGAGCATTGTGCTCTAAATGGGGGGTGATTGTAACATCCCCAAATGATAAAGGGTTAAATGACTAAATGATATGACTCATGTCAACATGGTGCACCTTCCTTTTCGAGAGCATGTCTGATTAGAACTCCACAGTTAAGAGTGCTTGGCCTGGTGTAGTGATCATGATGGGTGACCTTCTGGAAAGTTTCTCTGGGTGTGTGTGAGTGAGGAAAAATCAAACTGGACATGACATGTGTTGGCCTGTGAGGACTGTCATTAGTCAGATGACCTGTTCAGGCATGTGGGTGGACTCTAGGGTGGGCCCCACATGTCTGCGGGGGAAACTGGTGGTACTTGGTAGGCCAGGACCCGACGACCTTGTTAAGGCGGGATGGTTGTACTGTCACTGGGACCCCATTGTCGCATAGATGTCCTTATTGTTATCCCAAAATACAATGGTATCTTTTCTCTCCCCATGGAATAACATCCACTAATGATGTACTGCTCCAATCATCTGTCTCACCTCTAGAGAAACCAAATACTCCTTCGGAGCCCAGATCAAGGTGAAACTGATCGAACACTATTTAAGCCAACACACTACATCTATAACTGAGACATTTATTTCATACATCCATATATTTTGTCAATATAAATCACTAAGGGTCTTATTACACTTGTCATCTTCTCACACTAGGACACCCCTTTGATGTAAAACTGACTCAGCATGATAAGTCTCCACTTCTCATATAGCTCATGGGTGACATTTGGGATCCATAACTGAAACGAAAATAGAAAAATCTTAAGCTTGAGTAGTTTTTAATTTGTTTAGGAATAATTTTAAATAATTGTGTTTTTTAATTTCAAAAAACCTCCCAAAATAAATATAAACACAAGTCATCATTATGCATGTACCTTTCTTAGGGTCTCTACCCTCCAACTAGTGTTGCGTCACATGGTCATTCAGTACACTTAGATACCTTTCATCGGATAATGGGTGGCCCAAAAATATTGTATGCCAGTTTATCTTAACTAACCTATTTCACGCACCATGACTTCATAATACTACTTCCCTTCAATTGTAAGAACCAAATGTTTTATCAATGGAATAAAGTTCTTATAATTACGCCTTATAGTATAATGTCATTGGGAATCACAATGACATATCATGATTCTAAATACTAGGTGACCATTAAACATAATTTTCCTATCTTCTGTGTTTTGAATTTCAAAATAGGACATGATCCATTATGTTGATGGTGATTTTTGGTGTATAATAGACCTATATTAATTTTTGGTAAATCGTAAAAAAAACTTATGAATTGTAATTCTATCATTATGAATAATTACACACCCTAATGAATACTAAACATACCTATGATAATATATATATATATATATATATTATTTTACTGAATGTATTATGTACCTATATATTGGAATAAGAAAATAATGGTTTTTAAATTGAAATTTTTCAAATAAAATGTTACTCTATATAAAAATATAATTCATCATATATTGAAAGTTATTTTTGAAAAATGGACTTCATTATTGGATTCTACACATAAAAAAATTCGGTATTGTTTATATGATTTTTCTGATGTAGATAAATTTATTATGTATAGTGAAATACTCTAAATTAAAAAATTAGATAAATTCGTGAATTAACGAGTCATGGGTGATTTTCTGCTAATGTAAGAACATATGGTTTGGAATGACATGATAAAATTACTATATTAAGTAAATTAATACTCCATAATCTTTTTCTTATGGAGAAATAATAAATTATTAATTATAATATTGATAAAACCCCTCTACCCTCTACTATACATACCATGTTTCACACCATCATTTCCTACAACTCCCAGGCTTCATGCCATGACTAAACATTGACAATACATATTCCCTAGACCCTCCCCAACTCCGAAGAGATTTTGGTATCTTAATAAGACCAATCCAAATATCATTGAGGATGATCACAAGAGGATGACTCGAAAGGCAATTCATCTCTTTCTCTCTCTCTCTCTTTTCCTTTAATATCTGTTCATTTTCAAGTTCTTTTCATATTTTCTCCCACCTATACCCATACACATGCTATGGTAACTCTAGTGTTCTAAATATACTATGATATTTTTACACTAATTGAATATTTTATTATTGAACCCACTTATCCTCTAATTTTTATATTAGAAATGAAAACATTGTTCGTGATGTGTAAATTTATCACCTTTTAGAACGATATGTTTTGAATTTCCCTTTCACCTTCAGATCTGGTCATGAAACTATTTTTATAGTTGAACTAGATTATTTTATATGAATTATATCTTATTCAATGTTTTGTAACAAACATATGTACAGGTTACATAATGATAATAAATAACATGTTCATTATGATCCAAAAACTGCCTAAATTAACATAAAACGATCATCATTAAATCATAAATATTGATTCATCCACATGGTATAGAGCATTTTTAATTATAAAATCAATTAAAATACTGTAATAAAATTAATAACATTTCATATCAGTTATGGACGTTTATCCATGTTCTACATGAACTTCCATTTATGAATACAATTAAACAACTCCAGAAAACCATAAAAATGATCTTTCCCAAACAATGTATTTTAAAACTACAACTCATCTCAAGGAACATAAAATATCATAGTGAATACATAAAATAATATATTCATGGACACATGTAAAATGTTTTTTTAATTAATTAATATATTCCATTGTTATGTACATTAATGTGAATAAGCAATTTAGATACATGGTAAGGGAAATTCTCGAACCCAACATTCTTTCCTATGGTTCTCCCGCATTCAGTCCATTTTTGGTATGGATGCCCATTTAAAATAATTTGTTCATAATTACCCTACATATTCTGGGATATACATGTTATCCGGAAAATATTACATCAAACCCAATGATTTCTAAATGAACTCCCCTTCCAAATAAACACACCCTTTTGCTTCTTGATTACTATTTCAATCATCATTCATGGTTAATGGTTTTATGTCAAGAATGATAATCCCACCTTATTATGGGGAAGAATTTTTATGAAGGTATGATTTATTATGTGAAAACCATTTCATTCCTTCTTTTGTTATGTTCTTTTTTTTTATATTTTTAATATGGAATGCATATTAATGTAAATATTTTGATGTGATGGGTGCACCTAGAATTATACATCCTTCCAATACATTGTTTAAAGGGATTAATATAATGATTAAATGTGAAATGATGCATGAACAGGATGTTAGAACAGTTCCCCACAATGTGTTATATATTACCACTCTGACATGATGTTTTTTTATGCGTTTCAACATTTCAAGTTTATTATTAATGATTCCTATAATGTTTTCGATGATCATATTATGATTATTCTCACCCCATGTTATATTTTTAATATATTTACCATTATTTGGAAATTAGATCACTAGTTTTGGATTTAAATACTCATCTAACTACATGTACTAGAGAGAGGTAAAATTACAATAACAATCTTGAGAAGAGGGGATTTAATAAATGTTTAGGCTTGATTTGCTAATTTTTATGTTTGGTTCATGTTTTCAATTGAAAATAAACCACTGGATCCTTGTGGTGTTATAAAATTATCTTTATTATCATTATAATGATGTAATATTAATTTATGAAATGGTGGTGTCTCTTTAGTTTGTTTAAGAGGCAAGGTCTAATTAATTTTGGAATTAGGATTAGTGAACCCTGAAGAGAAACTCTAGTTTTAGAACCAGTAGAAATATGCACTAAAAATAATTTTATTGGGATGAAATAAGTTATTATATTAGTGTAAATAATTCAAATGAATAATTTTTTGCACACTTTTTGACTTATGAATCGTTCTACCCTTCTCTATTTTAGAAAATGTTGGGAACCTTGAGAAACTCGGACAACAACTCATGGGAGAGACAAATCAATGATTCCAAGAATGACATACCCAATTAATTGGGAGGTTATGTTAAAAATTCCATAGATATGATTAACCAACTATATCAGGTTATGAAATATAACCATAATAATTGCGAACAACCTCCTTCACCAAAGAGGGATAAACTATTTATCATGTGTTTTGGTTTCAACGACCACTGACATTTTGTAGATATTCTAATCATGTAGTTAGAGAAAATTGGGTCAAATCCATGGTGATAATAATTTCTATGTTCCACTGTTCTGGGATAGATTTGGTGGTATTATCTATTTATTGGCTTGGTGTAAAGTCCAATCAATGATGATCTTTTATTAACAACACCAAACCAAGTGGTGGAATTTACGAGAAGGAATGTGAAGACATTGAGATCATGTTTCATATCATGTATTTACCATGAAATATTTTTATGAATATTGGGAGATAATTCAGTTAGATCATGAAAAAAGAAGGATATATTTTCACCACCTATGAATCAAATTTCACAAGTCTTGCAAGGAATGTTTCAGGTTTTGTTATCAATAATGTTAGTAATAATGATATATTCTTTAGTGTATTGAATCTGAACCTCCAAAAATCTCTTACAATTCAATACATTTGGAGTTATGAGGATGTTCTTCGATGTTCTCGTGAAGTGGAGATGTATTTTAGAGATTATTCCCATGTATATGGAGATAATAAAATAAATATGGAGTGTAAACCGTTGGATCTGGTGATAATGGTATAATGAAAACTCAATGACCAACATGAAAAAGATGTGGGAAAATGCCTCATGGGAACTAACTCAATGGGAAATGGAAAATATTAATGTGTGGGAAATAAGTCCACCATTATCACGAGTGTTGGAAATACATGAAAGGTTAGGAAAATTTAGTGGAAGAAAAGTGAGAACAACCCATGGTACAATTCTACAATTGTAGGGAGAAAGGAAACTAGAACATCCAGTGCCCTAAGCATGGATTTCTTGAGGTTAATCAGCATTAGCATCAACTAACTAGAATGGAATGAAAGAAGGCTTATTACATCACTACTCTGGTAGTGGATACATATAATGATTTTTTAAAATCTACACTTCTTATTAACTTAGGAATGGAAAAACATCTTATTTGATTATGGTTCTACACATTCCATTATTTTTTACAATCTTTCTAGACCTATATATTCGACGACCTAGAACCTTGTAGTAGAGATATCAATAAAAACACCAAGTGGTGAAATCATTGAAACCCATGTTTTTGACCCATCTCATGTTGGAGAATGTGGGAATTTTCTTACCATGAATCTTGTAACACATCCCATGGTATAATTCGATGATATAATGTGAGTAGAACGACTCTCATTATATAGATAGAATATCAACCATCAGTAAAATGAAATATCATTCCATATTCTAAACTATCCCATTCTCCTCTATGAATTAAATTATGATCATTAATCTACTTTGAAAAATCATTCAACAATATGGGTATTGTTACCCAATGAATATGTATACCATTCCCAAATGGTTGAGTCAAATAAATGTTCCGACCATATAGAAATGCCGATCGTGAGAGAATAAGATGATGTATTTCTTGAAGAGTTACCGGGACTTCCCCTAGATCATGAGGTATATTTTTCCAAAAAACTCATACTCGGAGCAAATCTTAAGTCAATGTGTCCCTAGAGGATGGCTCCTCTCAAACTAGAGGTTTAAAATAATGTGCTATAAGAACATTTTGAAAAAGGGTTTATATGCCCTAGTACTTCACCAAGGGGTGAACCAGTTCTCATTATAATGAATATTGATTGAACAATGCAGTTGTATATCAATTATCAAGAACTCAACATGATCACTCTAAATAATAAGTATCCAATTACAAGGATTGATGACTCGTTCGATCAGTTATAAGGAGTTAAAAACTCTTCAAAGGTGGATATTTGTTTTGGATATTATCATTTAATGGTGATGAAGGATGTTATTCTGATGAAAACCTTCCATACAAGGTAGGGGAACTTTGAGTTTCTTATTATGCCCCTTAGTCTTACTAATTCCCATTCAATATTCATGGATTTGATGAATATAGTCTTAAGGCATGACTTAAACAAATATTTGTATTGTATATTGATGATATTTTCATATAATCCAAGATTAAGTAGAACCATTAAAATCATATGAGACTTGTTTTAGAGTCATTACAAAAGGATAAATTATAGGCCTCATTCAGCAAGTGGGATTTTTGAATTAAAAATCACACATTCTTCGGACAAGTGATCAAGTGATTGAATTTCTGTAGACCCATCGAAAACATAGGTGACTGAGGAATGGATCAGACCCTTTAATGTCAATGATATTGATAGTTTTCATGAATTACTTGGGTACTACCGACATTTTGTGAGAAATTTATCATTATTCTCATGCCCACTAACTATGCTAACAAGGATCATGGTAATGTATGTCATGATGGAAGAATGTGAGGGAAGTATCAAGGAGATAAAGATATGTTCAATCACTACAACTGTACTCACACTACAGAGAAGTGGAGAATATTTTTTGATATACAATGATTCTTCAATGAATGTATTTGGTTGCGTACAAATGAAAAATGATAATGTGATTACCTACGCCTCACATAAGTTTAATATCCATGAGAAAGAACACCCGAGGCCTGATCATGGGTAGGCATCCATGATTTTTGCATTGAAAATATGGAGACACTACATTTGTTGTGAGAAGTGTGACATATACACCAACCAAAAGATAATAAAGGTTATATTCACACAAATGTATTTCAACATGCATCAAAAGAGATGATTGGAGCAAATCAAGGACTAAGATTCCTCTATTCACTGTCATCCTGGAAAGGACTATATGTTATATCATTCTCTAAGTAGATATGAACATACTACTGCATCCATTTTATGGATTGGGAATGACCTTATCTTTTTTGTATATGAAAAATATGGATTTGGATATATAAGGTCGGGGGATACATTATAACTTTTACAAATGATTGTGCAACCATATATCGAAGAGAAGATTAAGGAGGCATAGAGGTATTATATGAGTTAAAAAAATGTTTATATAGTAACGGAAGGGATGCTTCACGACTTCCATGTTGATGATGTTGTCGTGGTTTGGTTTGGAATGAGGCTTTATGTGCCTTCATCACCTGGGATAATAATGGATATATTGTCAATTTATAACGAACCATACTTTACTTACATTGTTATTACTTCAAAATTGAAGTGTACTTATTAAAACATATAACCAAAACCATGAAAGGACCATATAGGTATAATGTCATTACAAACTGGGAATCATAAACAACTGGTTCATAAAGTGTCTATACTGTCTCCCATTTATTTCATCATATCTATAGTCCCTTTTGGCATATCTTACTTAATAAGCTTCTTCCTGGCCCGTGGAAAGAAAACATACAAAAGGGTGAGCTAAAATTATCAGTAATGGTAAACAAAAGAAATATCAATCACATCATATTCATAAGAACATAATATTTTGGAAATCTTAACATGCAAAAGAGAGCATAATTTCATAACATGGGATAAATCATAGTAATGAAATGAAATCCCAATAATAATAACTTAAAACATGAAACATTGTGGCATATAAACATAATCATATAGAATCATTTCTTATTAGTCCAGACTCATTGCCAAGACTATCATAGTGGACAAAGTCCATTTATGAACTGAGTTCACTCCTCGTTTCAGTACTGTTTCATTGAACCGGTCTAACCTGCCGTTCCAGCCATGTCTATCTCATGAGATATAGAATATTTACCCAATTAATTGGAGTGATATATAGGTCACACCCATATCATAATGATACCATTCTTATGTGTTCCACAAAATCATAAATCATACATCATTTCATAACTCATGTTATAAAAATGGGATTCTTAAACAACATGACATCATAAAAAAATTCATATAAGAAAAAGGAATTCGTAAAAATAATTCCATCACAACATAATCAAATCAATGTAATAATAGGGATATAAACAGAACCCTATTTTATCTTAGATGTAAAATAATTTTGATAAAGCACTTGAACTCCATTCTTGTGGAAAATATCTTTTCTACATCAAAAACATTTTTCCTTTCTTAACATATCATACAATACTAAACTAAAATAATTTGATTAAAAATAAAAAAGACAACTTGTAAGGTAAGATTCTTTGAAACAATGTTTTAAAAATCCATTCCTACCACATAAGTTAATAAAATCATTCTTCTCGTACTTTTGTCAGAAAAGTCAAAAAGTACCTCGTACGAAAAAACAACAAAATATTCCTTTCATATCTTTTAAGAAAAACTCACCGAAGGGTAAAATTGGATTTAAACAATTTTAGGTGGATAGAACAATATTATATATTGAGGAAACATGGATTTGGATGATAAAATACACCCCAGTAAATTCTGAAGTATAAACAATCTCGGATAAAAAATGAGATTGCGAGATTTTCCCTTAACTTAGGTATGATTTCCTTTGTAAGTGTCTGAACCTCTTGTATAATGAATTAAATAATGTTATTGACTTATTCCAAAATCATACTTATTGTTATGATATCATATATGGTCATATTCTTAGCTTCTTATTAGTAATATTTCATTACTACTTGTTATTTGAGTGTTTATTACTCTTTGTTCTCATGCGTGTTTGTCGAATAAATTATTATTATTCTATTTAGGTTATAGATACCTCATTTCCAGAATGTTATTATTGTAATATATATCATATTAATTCATTCAATTAAATTATATAATAATTATGCAATGAAGATCATGTAGAACGAATCCCATCACACCGTGGAGACGGTATTCCGTACGTACGCACGAGCGATGATATTGTTCCCATGATCGTGGAATTGTATTAGAGTGTATGTATACTTTTTCAGAATGAATAACACATTACAATAATCATATTTATTCATTACATTCACCCTTATACCCATCCAAGTAAGGTGGTGGTGGAAAATAGATTACACCACGGCGTGGGGATGGTATTCCATACGTACGCATGCGCGGTGATTTCGTTTTCCGTAGGATGGATAAGAGGTGAAATAGGGTTGTTACATATTTATAATAACATATAAGTATATGAGTGATACTGATGTTATTAACTCATAATGAAACAACTAATGAAGATGGAGTAGAAGAAGAATGGAACATGAGGAAAATGGTAGAAGGTATTACCTCTTTCTCAAAGTGCCTCCTTTAAACTTTCTCATAAGGCACTAGAGTTGGTCTTTTGATAAGACCAGTACCTCTAGTAGGTTTCTAAGGAAGTGGGGAAGTGAAATGGGAAGGTGTTGTCCGAGCTTGAAGGATAAAATTAGTGTGAGGAAGAGAGGGAGGAGGTGCCCTTTTATAAGGGAGGAGAGGGGCACCTTTGGAAATATAAGAAATATAAGTTTATATTAAATCCCAACCCCACATAAAAACTTCCACAATGACTCATATACGATTCCCAGATGTGATATGGTTGTAATATCAACAACCAATAAAATTTATACATGTTAGTAATTTATTTTAATCATTATCAACTTGATTTATCCTTATTTATCAATTTAATTTTATTTGTGGTAATAATATTCTAAATTTTAAATGATTATAAATAATTTCATATGTGTTGTGAATTTTTCATAATTTGAAACATTATGAAATTTGAGTCCATATAATTTTTAATTTATAATTTTAAAATATTTTTGTGATTTTTAACCAATCTTATAATATGTTATTTTCATAAAATAACAATAGTGTCAATTTTGACACTATTCATTTATTTGAATTTAAATAAATTATATATAGAAGATATTTCCAAAATAAAATCCTTAATAGATTCATAAAATGTCATATGTATCTATAAAATTAGTGTAGAACATTAAATAGTTCATATAGTATTTATTTTAATATTTTTAAATCAATTTTTTTGATATTTTAATTAATAAAATAATTTCAACATCACTATTGTGTCATAATTAATGATAATTATTTAATCCCTAAAAATTCTAAAAAAATTCCTATGATGTAGATAATTGTATTATATTTAAGTAGACTAATAATGTTTGATGTTTCATTAAGTTTATCACCAAATTAAAATTATTATACTTATAAGATTTAAGAAAGTGGCATGTTGTCACATTCTTTGGTTTTAATAATAATTAAATTATTTTCATGAAAACAAGTCCATTAAATGAATATAATCCGACCTTTAGGTGATATGGGTCGACTTTTAGTCATCCAATAGGATTTTTGAAGGTGTTAGGGTAATTTTATAATCTTATATTTACCCTTAATTACCCGATTTACCTTTAACTATGGTAAATAAAATTTACCGTAGTTAGTATTCATAATGCCCAAAATTACAAAGTAGTCTATTAAAATAATTTGGACCCTCTAATTATGAATATGGAATCAATTTTTCAATATTAAAATCATATAAGTTGTAGTAATTAATTTAAAATAAATCCCATTGTTAAAAAAATGGGTTTTAGAAGTTAAAACATTGCCAAAGATTGAAATGTTTTTACCTATGAATTCATTGTGAAATTAATTCTAATGACATACATTATATTAAATGGTAAATCTATATTCAATTTATACTTTAAAACCATTCAATTATATAATTTATCCATATAAATTATATCAATTATAAAAAGTTGTTTTTAATTTAAAATTAGCGTATTTTTACTATTCATCAAAATATAAAAGTTATCAGAAAAATATCAAAAATATATCCAAAGTAACTTTTTATACCCTGATTCAAAAGAAGTATTTCATTTTGTCAAATTGAACATATAAACATGTCAAAATCTAGATTTAATGTGGGTGCACCATCAAAAGGTGGAAAAACTGTATTTTTTGAAAAATATATATTTTATCCAAAAAAACTGATTTTTCTTTTATACCTTATTATAGAAAATGTATAAGTTGAATTAAAAGGTTATAAAATTAAAAATTCAGTTAGTACTATTCATAACGGCTAGTTTTAATAATATTTTATAGCAAATCATTGTATAGTGAAACTCGGTATTGCGTACGGCGCAAGCTATCGAGGAAGTCTGCCGTTGCGTGTAAAGCAAGCCAATATAGTGTTGGGTGTAGTGAAAGATTCCTTTGATGATTTATATAACATAAAAACAATATAATTCTCATAAAAGTATCGGGTGTTACATTCTACCCCCCGTAAAATGAATTTCACCCTCAAAATTCATCACATTGTAACAAACGGATGAGGATACCTCTCCCTCATCATATCCTCAAGTTCCCATGTAGCTTCATCTAATTGGGGGTTCCTCCATAAAACATTCACCAAGCGAGTGGTCTTGTTTCATATGACTTTTTTTCTACGATCCAAAATCATTATCAGTTGTTCCTTATAAGAAAGATCTTGCTCCAGCAGTACAAATTCTGAGCTGAGTACATGTGAAGGATCAGGTATGTACTTTCTCAGGAGAGATACATGGAACACATCATGTACTTGAGAGAGATTCGGTGGATGTGGCAGTCGGTAAGCTACCTTCCCAACATGATCTAGTATTTTGAAAAGACCAATATATCTAGGGCTCAACTTCCCCTTCTTTCCAAATCTCATGACCCTCTTCCAGGGAGGTATTTGTAAGAACACTTTATCACCCACTTCAAACTCTAGGTCTTTTATTAAGTTGTCGGCATAACTTTTCTGTTGACTATGAGCTGCTCTTATGTGTTGTTGAATAGATCTGACCTTTTCTGCCATTTCATCAACAGGATCAGGTCCTAATATCTTTCTTTCCCCAACTTCATCCCAGCAAGTTGGAGTCCTGCATTTCTTTCCATAGAGAGCTTCATAAGGAGCCATCTGAATACTGGAGTGAAAGCTATTGTTATAAGAAAATTCCACCAAAGGTAGGTGTTAATCCCAACCACCTCTAAAATCCATAGTTCAAGAACTCAACATATTTCCAGAGTTTGAATTGTTCTCTCAGACTGACCGTCTGTATGAGGATGATAAGTAGTGCTGAAACTCAACTCTGTATCCAGAGTATGCTGAAGACTTCACCAGAACTTCGAGGTAAATCTCAGATTCCGATCAGATATAATAGAAAGTGTTACTCCATGAAATCTTACCACTTACTTTACATATATCCTAGAAAGCTGATCCAGAGAGAAATCATCTCTAATAGCAATGAAGTGTGCAGACTTTGTAAGACGATCATCTATGACCCAAATAGCATTATTTCCTTTAGATGTTTTAGGAAGTCCTGTGACAAAGTCCATAGTGATGTTTTCATATTTCCATTCAGGTATGGGTAATGGTTGTAACATCCCCTTAGACTTATGTCTCTCACCTTTAACATGCTGACAAACCAAGCATCGAGAGACATATTTAGAAACATCTCTTTTCATGCCATCCAACTAGAAGTACTCTTTCAGGTCCCTATACATCTTCGTGCTTCCATGATGAATAGAGAATGAAGAACTATGAGCCTCATCTAGCAGCTCCTTCATTTGAGAAAGATACGATTTTCCCCTTCCATTATTATTCCAAGATCCATCCATTGTAATAAAAATGGCATTCCTAAACAACATGACATCAAAAAACAATTCATATAAGATAAAGAAATTCATAAAAATAATTCCATCACAACATAATCAAATCTATGTAATAATAGGGATAGAAACAAAACCCTATATTATCTTAGATATAAAATAATTTTGATAAAGCACGTGAACTCCATTCTTGAAGAAAATATCATTTCTATTTCAAAAACATCATTCCTCTCTTAACATGTCATAAAATTCTAAGCTAAAAGAATTTGATTAAAAATAATCATGAAACATTTTAAGGGAAGCTTCTTGGAAATAATGTTTTAAAAATCAATTACTGCAGTATAAGTTAAAATAAACATTCTTCTCGTTCTTTTGTCGAAAAATTCAAAAAGTACCTCGTACGAAAAAACGACAAAATATTCCTTTCATATCCTATACTAAAAACTCACCAATCGGAAAAATAGGATTTAAAAAATTTTAGGTGGATGGAACAATATTACATATTGAGGAAACTTGTATGTGGATGATAAAATACACCCTAGTAAATTCTGAAGTATAAACAATCTCAGAAAAAAATTGAGATTACGAGATTTTCCCTTACCTTAGGTCTGATTTGCTTCGTAAGTGTCTGAACCTCCTGTATAATGATTTAAATAATTTTATTGACTTATTAAAGACTCATACTTATTGTTATGATATCATATATCGTCATATTCTTAGAATCTTATTAGTAATATTTCATTACTACTTGTTATTCGGGTGTTTATAACTTTTTGTTCTTAGGCGTGTTTGTCGAATAAATTCTTCTTATTCTATTTAGGTTATAGATACCTCATTTACAGAATGGTATTAGTGTAATATATATCATATTCATTCATTAAAATAATTTATATAATAATTATGCAATGAATATCATGTAGAATGAATTGCCTCACATCGTGGAGATGGTATTCCGTACGTACGCACGAGCGATGATCTTGTTCCCATGATCGTGGAATTGTATTGGAGGGTATTTATACTATTTAAGAATAAATAAAACATTAAAATAATCATATATATTCATTACTTTCACCCTTATACCCATCCAAGTATGGTGGTGGTGGAAAATAGATTACACCACTGCGTGGAGACGTTATTCCGTACGTACACACGCGCGATGATTTCGTTTTCTGTAGGATGGATAAGAGGTGAAATAGGGTTGTTTCATATTTATAATAAAATATCAGTATATGAGTGATACTGATGTTATGACCTCATAATGAAACAACTAAAGAAGAGGGAGTAGAAGAAGAATGAAACTTGAAGAAAACGGTAGAAGGTATTACCTCTTTCTCGAAGTGCCTCCTTTAAACTTTCTATTAAGGCACTAGAGTTGGTCTTTTGATAATACCAGTACCTCTAGTAGGTTTCTAAGGAATTGGGGAAGTGATATGGGCAGGGTTTGGACGAGCCTGAAGGCTCAAATTGGTGTGAGGAAGAGAGGGAGAAGGTGCCCTTTTATAAGGGAGGAGAGGGGCACCCTTGGAAATATAAGAAATATTAGTTTATATTAAATCCCAAGCCCACATAAAAACTTCCAAAATGACTCATATCCAAAGATTAGATGATATAGGGTTGTAATATCATCAACCAATAAAATTTATACATGTTAGGAATTTATTTTATACATTATCAACTTGATTTATCCTTATTTATTAATTTAATTTTATTTGTGGTAATAATATTCTAAATTTTAAATTATTATAAATAATTACATATGTGTTGTGAATTTCCCATAATTTGAAACTTTATAACATTTTAGACCACATAAATTTTAGTTTATAATTTTTAAATATTTTTGTTATTTTTAAACAATTTTATAATATGTTATTTTTATAAAATAACAATACTGTCAATTTTTGACACTATTCGTTGATTTGAATTTAAATAAAATATATACAGAAGATATGATAAAAATAAAAGTTTTAATAGATTCATAAAATGTCATATGTATCTACAAAAGTTTTTTATAAAATTAAATAGTTCATATAATATTTATTTTAATATTTTTAATACAATTTATTTGATATTTTAATTAATAAAATAATTTCAACATCACTATTGTGTCATAATTAATGATAATTATTTATTCCCTAAAAATTATAAATAAATTCTTATGATGTAGATAATTGTATTATATTTCTGTATACTATTCATGTTTGATGTTTCATTAAGTTTATCAGCAAATTAAAATTATTATACTTATAGGATTAATGAAAGTGACATGTTGTCAAATTCTTTGGTTTTAATAATAATTAAATTATTTTCATGGAACAACGTCCATTAAATTAATCTAATCCTACCCTTAGGTGATATGGGATGAATTTTAGTCATCAAATAGGATTTTGGCAGGTGTTAGGGTAATTTTATAATCTTATATTTACCCTTAATTACCCGATTTATCTTTAACTATGGTAAGTAAAATTTACGGTAGTTACTATTCATAACGCAAAAAAAGTCTATTAACATAATTTGGACCCTCTAATTCTGAATAAGGAATCAATTTTTCAAAATTCAAAACATATAAGTTGCAGTAATTTATTTAAAATAAATCATGTTGTTAAGAAAACGGGTTTTAGAAGTTAAAACATTGCCAAAGATTGAAATGTTTTTACCTATGAATTCAATGTGAAATTAATGCTAATGACATACGTTATATTAAATGGTAAAAATATATTATATTTATACATTAAAACCATTCAATATTATAATTTATCCATTGAAATTATCTCAATGATAAAAAGTTATTTTAAAAAAAAATTAGCGTATTTTTACTATTCTTCAAAATATGAAAGTTATCAGAAAAATATCAATAATTTATCCAAAGTAAATTTTTATACCCTTATTCAAAATAAGAATTTTATTTTGTCAAATTGAACTTATAAACATGTCAAAAACTATATTTAATGTGGGTTCACCATCAAAAGGCGACAAAACTGTATTTTTTGAAAAATATTTCTTTTATCCAAAAAAACTGATTTTTCTTTTATACCTTATTCTAGAAAATGTATAAGTTGAATTAAAATGTTATAAAATTAAAAATTCAGTTATTAATATTCATAATGTCTAGTTTTAATAATATCTTAATAGCATATCGATGTTTAGTGAAACTCGGTATTGCGTACGACGCAAGCTATCGAGGAAGGTCGTGGTTGCATGTAAAGAAAGACAAGCTAGTGTTGTGTGTAGTGAAGTATTCCTTTGATGATTTATATAACATAAAAAACAAATAATTTGTCATAAAAGTCTCGATTGTTACAAAACTCACATAGATCAATGTTCTCTATCTAACCTTGGAGTAAAAAGATGTAATGTGATCTCTGAGAACAATTCTGGCTGGATAACAGGAAGAGGGATATTTTGGAATATATATCAACGTGCATGATATGTTAGTGATTTATAGAAAAGTGAAAAAAGATCAATGGGATGATGTAAAAATTTCTTATACCCCTGTGTAAATGGGAGACTGTTACTATAAACAATGTCACGAGTCTCCAAAAGACATCAAAGTGAAATAATGTGATATGGGTTGTGGTTGAATAACTCACCATGAATGTCCATTTTATCGCTATTCTGGAATACCTCTCACATGAAAAACACGAAAAGATATATGTTAAAGAAGTGTTGAGACTTCATGAAGTTCCACTCTTGATTGACTATGATAGTGATCCATGGTTGAAATCTAAATTCTGGAGGAGTATTAAACATGTTTTGAGTAGTGAATTAAATTTCAGCCAAGACTATCACCCCCAAACAGAGGGCCAATCTAAAAGGACTATTAAAACACATGAAGACAATAAGATAGACTGCTCTTAAGAATTAAAATATGGATGTGAATGGTATATCCCATTATTTTAATTATAATAAAAAATTATCATCCAATCGAGTATTCATTTGGCTCTATAGAAATATTTTTATAGAAAGAAATGTAGAACTCTGACCTGTTGAGTTGAAGATGTAGAATGAATACTAATTATAATTGATCTTGTGAAATATATGATAGATAGGGTTCATGTAATTGATAATCACATCCATGCTACTCAGATATAGAAAATTAACTACGCTAACAACCATCAAGGGAACTCGGAGTTCATCGTTGGAGAAGAAATCTTCCTTTGAATATCACAATGGAAGAGAGTCAATCGGTTTGGAAATAATGGGTAGTTAAGACATATGTATGTTGGCCTCATTTAGATCCTTGAATTCAAGGGAGAAATGTCCTTTCAGCATGAACTTACTTCTAATATTTATTATTTACCTGATGCGTTTCATGTATCACTCCAAGGGAAATACTTATTGGATCACTCACATGTACTGAACTCAGAGGTGGTAGAGATGGAAGATTATATCTCTTATGAGGAGAATCTAGTGAGGATTATAGACTGGAGATATAAGGTTATGTCAATAAAGATAACTAACCTTTTCAAAGTGTTATGGAGGAATCATATATTTGAAGAAAAAACATGGGAACCAAATAAGGCGATGAAGAAGAAGTACCCTCAACAATTTAAGTAAAACTGAAATTTTGAGGGCCAAATTACCTAAGGGGGAAGAATATAATGACCAAAATTTAATCAATGAAATTTCTTTCTTATAATTATACCCTAATTTGTTATCACATATGGAATCCCAATGACATATCATGATACAAAATACTATGTGACCATTAAACATTATTTTCCCAACTTTTGGATTTTGAATTTTAAAATTTTAACATACTCAGTTTTGGTCAGGGATATTTTTGGAGACTAATAGTTGAAACATAATTTTGGTTGAGTAATAACATTCCATTACGAATAGAAATTATGAACTTATGAATTATTAAATACCATATTGAATAGTATACATTCCCTTGATAGTATATGTAAAATTTTAGTGAATTTATGATCTACCAATATCATGGAATTAGAAAATAATTGTTTTAAAATTGTTATCTTTAGAATAAAACAATATTATATTTAAGAATTAAATTACATATATTTAGAAACTTATTTTTGGAAAATTTTCTATATCTTTTGATTCTACACATTTATGAATTTTTTATGTGAATTAATTGGATTTTTTTGAAATACTTATATTATTTTTGAATAGTTAAATAAGGGGAATTACAAAATAAGTTAAATTAGTGAATTATATTGTCATGGGTGACGCAATACTAAATAAAGAATATACGGTTCAGATTCACATGATAAAATTACTTTATTTTTTCATGTAATGGAAAATATTCCATGTATTGTTGAGAAATAATAAATTAATGAATATAGTATTATGAAAACCCCTCTCCCCTACATTATAAATACCACCCTTCACATCCTCATTTCCTCGCACCACTCAATACTAAATACTTATCTAAATGCTCCCCAAAAACATTCACTAACCTATCCCCCCCATTAATGAGATTATGGTCTCATACAATGGTTAATACAATGTGTCGTGAAGAGGATCTCAATAGGATAACTCTAGAGGTAATTACTCTCTCTCTTTTGCATTAATTTCAATACAATTTCATGTTCTATTATTGTTATATCCTGAACTATTGTCATCCCTAAGATATTTTAACTCTATTATCATACATATACTATAATTTTAGGATACTAATGGGATATTATATCATTCAACCCACTTCTACTTTTCATTTCTCATTTAGAATGGAAAATGTTGTTCATGGGGTGTTAATTTATCACCTTCAAGAATGACATGTTTTCAATTTCCATAATACCATCATATATAGTCCTGAAACCTTTTTTATATTTGAAATAGATTATTTTTTATGTATTTTATCATATACACTATTCTGGAATAACATATGGTCATATTACTAAATGATAAATCAAAACATGTTTGTTACGATCTAAAAACTGCCCAAATTAACATAAACGATCATCATTAAATATTAAATGTTGTTTCATCCAAATGGTATATTCAATAATTCATAATAAGATCATTTAAACTATGTTAATTTCATTAATTACATGTAATATAATTTCTGTATTTTAATCCATGTACTATGTGATCATCCATTTATGGATACAAGTGAACCGCTCAAGAAAACTAAAAAAATTATCATTCTTGAAAAATGTATTTAAACTCAATAACTCATCCAAATGCACATAAAATATATTAATGAAACAATAATAAACTAAATTATTGTACAAAAGGTTTTTTATATGTTAATTAATGAATATAGTGTCATTATAATGGATATTAAGGTAAATAATGCTTTCAGATACAAGGTAATGGGAAATTCTCAAACCCAACATTCTTTATGAGGGTTCTCCTTCTTTCACTCCATTTTTGGTATGTTTACTCCTTAAAAATAACTTTTCCTCCTTATAAATCCTTTTACGGGATATAAATATTCTCCAATATATTTTATGTCTAATCCAATGTTTTCCAAAAGAACTCTTCATTCTAATAAAAACACCCTTTTTACTTATTTATTATTGGCTCACTCCTCCCTCATCATTAATGGTTCTATATCATGAATGATACTCCATATTTATTTTGGGGACAAAAATTTTATGAAGGTATTCATTAATATGTGAAAAAAAATTCATTCTATGGTTTATTTTATTTTAATGTTTTTGATATTTTTTAATGTGGAATTCATGTCAATGAAAATATTATGATGTGACAGAGGCACCGAGAATTATACCGTGCTACAATGCATTGGGTAAAGTGTTGAATCTCTTGAGTTAAACTTAAAGTATGGGTGAACGTGATGCTATCATTATTCCCAACTATGTGTGTTCGATGAGCAATATGTAATAATGTTTTATTATTATGCATTTCATCATTTCAATTGTTTTATTATAGTTTCCTCTCTTGATTTTGATGATGATTTTATGATTATTCCCACCCCGTGCTATATTGTTCTAATCTATCCACTTACTAGGTTTTTAGCACACCTATTTTATAGGTACATACTCAGGTGACTACATGTGTGGGAGAGAGGTCAAGTTCCAATATAAATCAAGAGAATAATGAATTAAATAATTTATCTTCATGATGTTGTAAATGTTATGTTTGGTCCCAGTTTTCCCAAGACACTGAATCTATGGATCATCATGTTATAATACTATATTATTGTTTATTGTTATAATTATCTAATATTAATGTAAGTAAAGGTAGGGTCGTTTTAACTATCACATGCAATCCTCATCGTACCTATCCTCAAACACGATCATATTTCTCAACCATCACCTATGATACAATTCATTCATGACCCGCATTATTCCAGAGGAAGGAAGGAAAAAAATTACAATACCATCCATCTCAAAAATGAGGGAAATAATAAAACCCCAAATTCTCACATATAATAGGGAATCAGTAGGTTACTATCCCTCGAGGTAGGTAATCATTGAAATGTGAATAGAGACAATTCCATTTTTATAGAAAACTAGATTAGAATATAAGATGCTCAATCCAAAAAAACTCCAAACAAATTTATTAGAAAATAAAACAAATAAAAATACCATGGATATTTTAAAATATTCTATTATAAGGTACAATGAATCCCAATTATTATACCAAAACTAATGCTCAACAGCAACAAAACATATATCCCGACACCTAATCTCCTATGATCGAGTGCGGTCATCAATGTCCTGTTAGATACCTAAAGACAATTTAACAAACGTAGGGTGATCATACAAGTATACACAGTAGAAATCTCAATGTTACTCTTGTACTAGTTGTGGAAGATAACTAATTCCCCTATGAGAATACAATAAAACCTCAAAAGATCCTTAAAAAGAATAATAACGTTGCATGCCTCATCAAGTCACACATACCAAATAATGAATTTCAAGTAAAGAAATTGTATAAATACATCAATGAGATGGTACCCCACACCATGTACCAAAATATAACTTCTCATATATGACAAATAATTTCACGGAACTACCACAATTCGATATGACCCATTATCACAACCTGCACACAAACACTTTCACCACAAACCATGTCACATCATGCCTGCAGACACCTGATCTATAGCCAAAACCTGTATCATATGAAAAACATGGTCCTTATCCAAATGATAACTGGGAAACAAACAACCTTTCACACAACCATTTCCATAAATCTTGGAATAAAACATAATCCATTATAGCATACACAAATGTTCTGGGGAAATAAATTAATAGAAGCGGGAGTAAGGGAGCCAATAACATGAAATCCATCCTCCCAACAAGGATGTTGGGAAAGAAAAACTCCCCTATATAAATTAGGGTGTTCAGAAAATTTTTCTCAATATACATGGGGTGCACATTAGAATTAAATCAATGATTAATTTAATTAAATGAAAATCAGTTCTTACAGATCAATTTTTTATATTTCTAAAAAGGCTTAAATGAATGACATCAAGTGGATTTGATGATTGAATATCCACATTAGTCTATATTGATTTGACAATATTTCCATATTTTCATGTTCAAAAAATTGAATAATTTTCCCTTTTAAGTCTATAATGATCCAATAACTTGTAAAACATTATGATGTTACTCAAAATCCATCATATAATGTACTTACATATCCTATATAACAATTTTTTTTGAACTCGTGTGTCATGCGTTAGTTTTAAAAACTATGAGTATTGAGTTTAAACATATCCTACATCCTATGTAGTATAAAAAATCTTAAAAATAATTATGATTCCTGATTATCACATGATTTGAACCTCATTTACTCCTTCTCACTATTCGGCCACAATAAAATATTGTTTTTTAGTCCTATAAAAAATAAAATCACCATTATTATTATTATAATCTTGAATACTACAAAAACCATTCCCATCAAATATTAATTAACACTCCTTTAATAATAAATATTCATGTATATTTTTATATAATGATTATATTTACTTTATTTTACCATGAAATATATGAAGACAATGCACTATTCATATCCAATTAATTCATTCTCTTAATAGACATTAATCATACTTCATTAATTACGAACTTTTCCCCATAATTTTATTTAGTGTATTATTTACTATATTAATATTATTTATGGTGTGCTAGTTTTTTAGACATATATTCTTTATATATATTACCATGTTGGTGAAAATTCCAATTTACATCGTCAAATCATTTATAACTCTTATGTGCTTGTGGTAGAAATAATTCAATGCTATCAGTTTTCATACTATCTAAATATATTCTAATATTTTCAGAAATACTAACTAATTACATAATTAATTTTCAACGAAATGTAACATGTTGTGGGAATGAATATTAATTTTTATTAAAATAACTTAATAATGATATTCTCTATACTTATTTTTCATCCTTAGTAATGATATTTGTGTCCATAATTTTTAAATGGATGCAATTGAATGAAATATTATTTCTCATACATTAGGGATACTAATTTTCATGATATTTTTTTAGTTCAATAATAATGTTTCTAATCAGCTTCATGGTTCAATACATAACCATATTTAGAACATTATCCATCTTGGTTATGTAAAATCTCTTTAATAGTAAATAAATGAAATTATGTTTCAACATTCATGATAGAGTCTATCATTTTATCATACATTGAAAACTCAATATATATATATATATCCAATGATTTATTATAATTATTTATATGATTATTAAATTATATTTTATGTTTTATTCATAGCATAATAATGTACTATTTTATAAATAAAATTCATGTTTTGGTGGAATTAAATTTCTTATTATGTGTTATAGTTATTTGAATCCTAGGGAACTATGTTGTTTAATTATATATTATAGGACTTAAAAGACCTTTAAGAATATTTACCATAGATAATATAGTCATTGAATTGTGATCATATGATTTCTATAAATATAGGTTTCTTTGACATATATTTGGTAGAGATAATGGATGTTATATCCTCTTTGAATAGGACACCTCATAAAAGCTCATTTATGAGAGGCTCTTTTGAAGATTGAATCAAAAGGTGGTTCCCTTGATCAATCCCAAGATGATATCTAAGAAACTATTCATGATTTCGATCATTTATAGCATACTTTTATGCTAATTTAGATTGTGACCCAAACCATTTTTAACGAACTTCCCCATAAAGGTCTCATTATCAGACACCGTAAACTGATGAAATTTTATGGTGTAATAATCAGTTATATATCACAACCCTAATAATCTAAGTATATATAATTTATAGAATAATTAATATATATTCATATAATTATAATTAATTTTTACGTTATTTTTATTTAGATTCAACGAAACTGAAATTTTAATTTTTTGGGTAATATTCATATTCCATTCATGAATACAAACTGATGAATAAATATATTTTTCATATAAATAAAATTTTAGTAACATTTTGTAATTAAATAATTTTTATTAAATTTAAATTATAAAACAAATAATATAATGTCAAATGTGTTCTTTATAGGGGTTATAAAACTATTATTACTGAAAAACAACATTTCTCAATAAATATCGATTCTTATTTTGAAAGTGAATAATAACATATATACAAATATATTTAGATAAAAAGATTTTTTTTACAATTTTTATGTCTATATTATCCAATATTTAAGTTTATATAATTTTACAAGATAGTTATATTTTTTTTTATAAAATGTTTAAAATATAAATATACTAAGTCTAATATGGAATAGTAATGACCCAAAATTATGTAATATATTAAATAAAGGTTATCAATGACTAAGTATATGTTATACCATTAAAATTATTGGATTTTAATTGTATTTTTTAATTTTATAAATCCTCTTTGAATGCAAAAAAACTATTATATATTTTATCATTTTGAAATAATGCATTAATGAGATGACTCACATAAATTCTTGTAAGGATTTTATTTTGATAATTTACTCCCTTGGCATTATGAAATTACAAAATTGAGCCTTATTTGACTGAAACCAGTGAATGAATGATGAGAATGATTTTTTTATTTAAATTTGTAGAGTCCAAACCCAACGTTTGAGAAATAATAAAAACTATCAACTCTTTTCATATATAAACCCATAAAAGATATGATTTTACATAACTAAATCACAATTTATCACATATGTATTCTACCCTATCCTATTCACAATCACCCAAGGTTACTTGAATAACATTTTAATCCCATTTGAAACTTTTGTAATAAATCACTCATGGAAATGGATCCTCTCATTCTCAAAATTATTCAAGAATCATTATTATCTTATAAATTTATGAAACATTTCCTGATTTTTGGATATGATATGAATTACTACAATTAATTCCTTATGGTTTCAGTATTATGACAGATCCATTATCCCTTTATAAACTCCCCCAATTAGTATTTTTCTTCCCCCCGTTATTCTACTGAAACTACATTGCGATTTTCCAGTCCAAACTACTGTTTAGTCAATACCCATACCAATTTAATATTAAGGGTGTCCACCTATATGAATCTTTTTTTTAGTGACCAGTGTATTAAAAAAATTTACATCTCACTAAATAATATTAGAATAAAATATTTTTATAAATTATCACATGCTGTATAGTCTATATAGAATAATAATGCATGTAATGAAAATGAAACTTATGGGTGTGACCAGATTTATATATCCTTCAAATGTATTGTGTAATGTTTTAGTCTCATGAATCATCATAGAAAGTATTATACAGTTAATATAATTCAATAAAGTAAAATTTACCTCAAATTTTCTTGGAATATACCTTTGACATATGTTTATAGTTCCTTGATTTACATTTTCACCAAAATTTCTATGATTCCCTATTTTTTCATGATATATCACACCCCGTTGTTAATTTTTATGATTATCACCCCTTTTATGTATCATTAATTTAATTATTGTCTAACATCTAGTAAATTCATTATAATTAAATATTTTTTCCATTCATTAGATTTATATCTCACAAATTGATTATGTATACCCCTAGGTTATCATATATATTTTGATTAAGGAATTAAATTTTAGAAGCAAGATAAGGAATCTTTGAATAATGGGTTTTAACACATGTTTAGAATGATACGATAAGTAAAAAAATTGCTGAAGACATTATACTTCTATATATTCCATGTATTATAATTTTTAATCCTCTATAATAAATCATGTGTTAATGTATAATAATGATTTGGGGTATCATAGTTATTAAATAATTCCTGTATAGCTTCTAATCATTAATCATTTGTATCCCTTAAATATTATCCCCACTATTTTTATTTTAACCAAAAATAAAAAATAATCTATTAAAATATTTCAAATATTTAGAATATATTATGGAAAATTGATCACATGGTTTATCTCTCATTAAATCATCCAAAAAGATTCAAAATCATTCTATATATTTATATTTTTCTCATGTCATGATTTTAGTTCATATTTCATATTTTTTTCAATGTAACACAATTATCTTCACCTTTACCACATGTGGATTCATGTAATTTACAATAATCATCGGTAGATTTTATGAATTTATATTCATATTTTTAAATTTATTTGATATAAAAAGATAATCAATTTTATTATATCATTCATTATTCATTGAACATTTTTCTTATTGAGTATATCATCCAGCACACAACAATGTTTGATTAGTAATTTTATAGTTACTTCTATATATTTTATTTTTATACCTTTCATGTTCATCACAAACTCATCAATTTTATCAATAAGAATATTAATATAATTTATTCTAATATTAACATATATGATGAATTTTAGTAAATTTTTTCTCTTTTTCTATTCTATATACATTGATGTGTTATCAAGTAATAAGAAAAATGAATTTTTTATATAAATAACCATTATCATCCTTACATATTTATCCAAATTTTCAAATAGTATCACTATAATTAATATTTATCTCTCTCATAGATTTACCTAATATTTATTCATTGAAATTATTTTTGAAAGGTTGTGCCTTTCTAATTTCATATATAATGAAATTGGTGTGATGTTAATCAAGGGGGATAACCAATTTATCTTACATGGATACAATAAAGTAATAAAATATATATAGAATGATTATCATCATCCTTGATAAAATATTTTTTCATATTTCATCATACCATAAACTAAGGTGTTATTATAATGTTCATTTTCCTTTAAAAATCATCATTTTTTTTTCATTGGACATATTTAGGTCTAAAAATTGTATCCTCATGATTATTATTTTAAATCCATTCCTCTCATTATTTCCTATATAGTTGTACATTTGGTTATTCCATACATTATTCATAGTTTGGAATCACATAACCTTAGTGTAATAATTATTACATAAATACAATAGGATTTTAATTTTATAATTCCTATATTTCTATATTTTATGTTTCAATATAAATGATATCCTAGATCATTTATCAACTGGTGGGAAAAATTTGTAACTGCACTATCGAATTCTAGTACATTTTTAATAAAATAGGAGGAATTATATTATTCATTCAATGTTATATAATTCCTTTGAGGTTTGGAACACCAAATATTTTAACATAATTATAATTATCTATTTAATTATACATAAAGATCTAATAAAGGTAACCAATGACCTAATATCACTTGTTATTCACCAACATAATATTCAACCTAATGAATGGGGGAGGGTGGGCATGAATCCATAATAATTGTCTCTAATAGGTTCATTTGATTATAACATAACCCATAATATTTGATAAGACATAATACATATGAACACCTTTATTAATAACATTAACTATATGTGTATGAGATCGAGAGAAGAATGAGTTCGGATCTCGTTCCTCGGAGATGACCTAGCGGTGATGGTCGTGGCTTCGGCCCCCTCTTCCCCGGTAGGAAGAGGGAGGAAAAACTCCCTTCTTTTTCTGCATAGGATCATCCTTTCATCCCTTTCACTAACCCAGACATTTTCCCCCACATACCATCGATTTCGCTTTTCCCTATGGTTTACGATCTTCTTCTCGGCTCACCTCATCTTTCGATTTCTTCGATGGAGTTCAACGAGGCCTCAGATCTTCACCGGATAATTCACATTTCCTGTTTCAGGGGTCGTCTTCCTTCTGCTGATGAGTTCGACCGGTTTGTCTTTGACTCATGGGATCTGCAAGAATGCATGGTGGTGGGACTCTTCGGTCGGCATCAACTGATGATCTATTTCTCATAGGAGGATGATATGATCACTATCTGGCCGCGATCCCCTCATGAAATCAATGGATGCAGCTTCTTTTTTTACTTTGTAGGTATTTTTATTTCATCTCAAATGATGACGCACCCTCAGGTTCGGTTTGGTTAAGCTTCCCAGAACTACCTATCCCTTTTCCAAATCCCTCAATTTTATGTATGTTAGGAAATATGGTCGGTAGATAACTGTATTTGGATTTCTATATGTCAGATGGTTTTCATCCTATATCCCCTAGAGTTTGCGTCACAGATTATGTCTCGAAGGATCCCATGGAGTGGCAGTGGCTTTGGGTTGGAGAGGAATTCCGCTGAAAACAAAGAATTGTGTATGAATTATGGTCTGCATTCTATCAGGGGTGCCTCTGTTTCTGTCATTTGATCTCGGTCTATCGTCATGGGTTCAAGGGTTGACATTATGTGCCCAGTGGTGCTTAGGGGAATGAAGTGATTTCGGGCCCTATTTTAAGTCATACGGTGCGAGAGTGTGATGGTTTGGTTGTGCAAGGGGCGATACATGAGACTTCTCAAGAGGTGTTTTCTCTGGTCAGCACAGGTGCAGAGGCCAGTTCTAAGGATCAGCAATAGTGGCCATCCTCGGGACCTCTGGTGGAAGTAATGGGGGTGAAGCCAAAGGTGTCTGAGCTGTGGGATTTGGAGGTGTTTTCTCATTTAATGGAAGACATGGGGATTTAGTAGGTAGCTAATTATGTTACTTTAGCTTTGAGTTTGGTAGAGAATAAGGTACGAAGGCCTATTGGATCTCATGGGTGGGGATGGGATGACTTGAAAATGAAACCTCAGTACATGGGGAGATGATATAAACAACCCACATAAATAGATTTTATGGAGGGTAAATCCTTACTTCTTGTGGAAACAGGTTCTCAAAGTGCGCACGAATGGTTGAGGGATAGGAATGTTTTGGTGTCCTTAGATCCCAACACCATCGGAACCCATTCTGAGGTGTTGATGAAGGCTGGGGAAGGGGGATATGATATTTTTCATGGGTAATAAAACATGTAAGTATCATGAAGAGGGTGTTTGGGAGTGCATTAAACTTATCATGTGCTCCATGGAAGAAATGATAGAAACAAGTCTCCAACCCAATGTCTTGGAAGAAGAGATACAAAGAATTTATGAATGTCAGTTGTAGGTTGATTCTAACAAGGAGCATGAAGTGTGTCTAGGAAAACAAGATCACATATTGGAATGGGGATTCAATTAGAGAAAAATCAACAAAGATGAGTTTATTTAGACAATGTAATGGATGCTCACTCACCTTGAAGATCCTATCAGAATGGATATGGAAACCCAGGTTAGCAGGCTACATTGGGTAATTTATAGAGTTGTATAATCAAGTAATCTTACCCTAGTGTTTAATCAGTTTGTTAGTTCTTTCTATAAGTTATGGTTTCATTGTTGAAGAATAGTGGTTTTCTATTTCCCATAAAATGTCTATCTCATAATAACAATTTAATTTGTTTGGATATATTTCCTTGTTTAATGCACCTTATATGATTATTTAATAGATAATGAATCAAATAATACAATATCATTGGATCTTGAGGGATTATACCCAATAGAAATTATGTACATAGAATAATAACCGGTAACATGGGTAAAACATCAATATTTAAAAACACCCCAACATTCCCTCAAAATTAAATAAATTTTCTAATGTAGCATGGGATAATCTAGGGATATAATAACGAAAGGGTGGAGAATATGATTATAGAAATAGGGAAAAATTCATAATAGAGGGTAAATATGTACATATTAGTCATGATTAAGATATATGTAATATAATAGTTTTTTGATCAAAAAACAAGAATATAAAAATATGATATAAATTTATAACATAAAGATAACACAATAATGTGGGAAAACATAATACATGAGATCAAAAACATATGGAATGTTTATCCAATGAGACATAACAGCATAGCAAGCTTTAGATAACCACCAACAGACAATTACAGGTATCATAGGATATATAAACATTACATAGTGAAATGGGAGGCTATATAATATAGGTACCATCCCCCGCATTCATATCATGTGTATGAAGAATTTTTCAAAAATGATTATAAAACATATGAATTATTTTATTAAAATAGAAATCCATCATTTTTTTGCAGGTTACATTCATGGATTTCTTTAATCAATTTTGGATTGGTACATCTACATGTATACACTTTAATGGAAAAGGGGATTCAAATTTATAACAAAAATATTTTTCATCGAAAATTGACATTTAATTTTTGGAGAATATTGGTGGAATGTAATGATTTTGAAAGGGTTTAATGTGAGTGAAAGGGTATCACATGTAACACCCCATGATTTTAGCATAATATTGTTATGTTCGGTATTATAATTGACACACCCCACCCATTTTCTACATCCCAAAAAATATACAGTTGTTATGTAAAAGGAATTAAATTGTTGGGGGTAAATAGTATTAACTGCATATTGATATATATATATATATACATATATATATAAATAATGAAAAATTATTGATAAATATATAGTAAACGATCAATAAAAATAATGTAAATTAGTTTTATTATGAAATAATAAGATTTATTCGAAAAATATATTTAATTTTTCATGAAAATAATATATATTTTTTTTTTGAAAATTTAGATAATATATTTGATAAAATAAAAATATTTATTGATTAAATATTATAAAATTAACTAAGGATTCAATTTGGGGTTTCCAGATAATATGTAATATTCAATAAATAGTGAAAAATTCTTATTTTTTATCAAACTATTAATTATTTTCAAAATATTTCATAACATAGTATTATAATTACATTTTTTATAAGATTTAAAGTATCATAAAGATTATTTATTTATATTTAATCATCATTCATACATTAGAGTCATATTTATATTGTATTTTAATATAATTTTTTTGAAACTCGATATCTCAAAAAACAATTTTATATTCCAAAATAATTCTACTATTTAATAAATGATTAAAACCTGAAAATAATATTTATTTAATTGAAATTAATATAAAATATATCAATAGATATTTATATTAATTCATAAAATTATATTTATTAGTCATAAAGTTAATATAAAATCATCTTTTTTTTTGAATTATGCTCTTTTTGATAAATAATTTTTTTGTTTCCTCATGTTTAATATTAAAATGAAAATTCCATTTTATTGAATTTAAAATGGTAATTTTTTTAAAATAATTTACAATATATTAAATTTATACCATCTAATTAAATATAAATGGTTTTTTACAGTAATCAATAATAAATACAATGAGAAGTAATTAGCATGGTTAATGTTAAAAAAAATTTATAGCGGGGTTGAACTAAAATTATAATGATTAAATAGCCTAAAAAATCAAAGAATATATTTTCACGAAATATTTATAACATATCATGTATAAATATATATAATGGCTATTTTTTATTTTTTTATTTTCAATAATATTCATACAAATTTTCAATAATATTCTTACACATTTTCCATTTCAATCATTATATCTATTCCCCTCAAATAACTTCTATAGTGCCACCATTCACCTATCCTATTCAAAAATTATTATTACATTATTTCAATTGATACATGACCAAATAATGTCAAAAATTCTCTACCCATGGCCTAAATCTTTTTTATTCATCATTATTATATCTTATAGTGCATTCTGTAAAAATATAAGAAGGATGTTTGAGTAAGAGGTAACATGATTATCCTAGAGTTTGTCTTTTATTTAATTTCAACATCCAAAAATAGTATTCAATTTTCATTGAAATAAATATATTGTATGACAGTAAAAAATAATTTTATTTTAGTTACATGATAACCTAACCATATATCCCCTTCTATAAAATGTTATATGAAATAATCCTTCATGTTTACGGTGGGCTACCACCTCGCAAACTGATGTCTTTGGATTAACATCAAAACATATCACCACACATCATAATTATGGATTTAATATATATATTGTATAAATTTAATAATTATGGATTTATTATGTATTATATAACATCTTACATTACCATCCGTGCGGGATACGATTATGTCAATTGGGTTTATGAAGAACCACCTCCTCATGAAATGTTGTAATTTTTCTTCACTATAGAATTACATGGAAGAAAATATAGATAATTTTAATGAATATATGTCATATAAATGAAATTATTATGATATTAAATAAATATATATATATATATATATATATATATATATATATATTAGTATATAATATATCAAATTATTCCATAAAATGAAGAGTGAAAATGTTGTTCTAGCGTACCTATGGAATACTGCCTCTATGAAGCGATGTGATTCATTATCATCACCACATGACATGTATAATATATATTTATATATATTTAAATAAATAAAATCAGTTTTATTATATTATTATAATTCTATAAATATGATGTAATACCTCACATCTTTATATTAAAATCATTTATAAATTGAATATTATCACATAAATATTAACTACCGTTTTACTGATTTTAACATAGTTTATTTTTAATTACCATATATAATGACTAGATTTTAAAAAAAATGTTTTTTAATTATTAATATAATAATACAATGATTATTATTTTGTATATGTTCATATAATTAACTACTTTATCATGATCAATACACCAATTACATTGTGAAATAATGAACTGAATGTCCTCAAAACAACTGATGTATGCTAAACCAAATATATATTAAAATAAGTAATATATTTTAAATAACAAAAATAAAATATTTATACAGTGATAAAAAATAAAAAGGATGTTTAGAAACAAAATTATAAATATAATATAACTATATCATAGAAAAATGAATCATTCAGTTTATATTTCTGATGTAAGGGATTCTAATTGTTCTTTTTATTTCATTGAGCCAAATACCATGTTCACAACATATTGTGGGTGTTTTTAATGAAATTATTACTTGTAATAACAATAATACTTCAAACATATTGGTAATTAAAGTTAAATTTACAATGTTGTAAGTAATTTACAAAGTCAATTTATTTTAATTTGATTATATTACATAATTTTGAAAATTATTATTTCCTGATTATATAATTAAAGAAATTTTATTATCATATATTATATTGTCACATAATATATGTGGTTTTAAATTTCAATCACTTAAACAAAATATTTAATAATTATAAAATTAAATGATAGGATTTTTGAAGGGCTATTCATTTGTAATTTTCATTCCCTGAGACATACATGTATGATATGAAACTATATAGATTAGTATGTTATATATATTAATATATTAAATGTTGTATCATGATAGAATTTATTTTAATTATATTTCGAGTATAATTTTTTTATTCATTTCATGGTCTTGTAATTAATGAGTCACTGAGGTGTAAGGAAATTATGTCAAAGTCTGGTCTCTTTTGGGACTGATTATTTTCAAGGTTATTTTATTAGGAATAACATGATTTAATTTTTTTAATTTCTTTATTTTCTATTAATTAATAGGATAATCTTTTTTAATTTTAAATTACTATTATATTAATTAATAGAGACATCTATGATTTCATATTAAATACATAAATATGTTTTAGTCTGTTTTGGATAGGGAAACATTATATTCTATATAATTATTTTCAAAAATCATAGAAATTTATTAAAATGTATAAATATAAATGTTAAATGTAAATTATATAGTTAATTGGGGTGTTAAAAAATATATTTATTGAATCTTCATTTTTTTCTAAAGGATGAAATTTTTTACATTTCATACAGAAATGTTAACGAAATTTTTGTTTCTATCATATTAAGAATGAAATGATCTATTCAACATCATGAACACTAATTGTTTGAATGATTTAATTTAATGTTTTTATAGATCATTAAAAATATTTATTATTTAATTTTAATCAATTTTTATATAATAAAAATGTTTTTTAAAAAATGTATCTGATAATTTATTTATCAAATTTTTGACATATATAAAAAATAAATTAAAAACTATGATAAAATAATATGGTGTAACACAATTGGAAAGGTTATTTTTATCAACATTATATATATAATAAAAATATAATTTTATTATTTTCATCAGCATCAACAACCCCTGATGTTTCTACACTCAACTAGTGATTTGTTGGATTAGGTATACCATTAATCATTCTTTAGATTGATTAAGATAACAATAAGAAATCTATTTTATATTAATAAAATAACAATGAAATGAATAAAATATGTATTCATGATTTAAAAGTTCTGTGTAATAAATTTATTACTCTAAAATGGTACATTAATATTATGTATGATGAATAGGTGAACCTAGTATAACTTTTATGAAGGGTCGATCCCAATTATTGAACATGGATGAGACTGATATAGTTTATTTTATGGTTTCACATTGATAGAACCTAGTAGTCCCAATATAAATTATTTGATAAGAGTAACTAAATAGTTATATAATGCATTGGATATTGTCTCTTGTATTTAAATGAATGGTGGGGTCTATTACCGAAGGGTTTTAAATATGGATTGAATTGGGCTCCAATAATTTATGATAAAGGATTTAAATTGGATATGATGATCATGTTCCACGAGACCAATACATTTTCCATTATTATATGATTATTTATAATTGATTATATGGATCATTATTGAAATAACATGGCTCAAGATTAATAATTCTGATAAAACTATCCTTTATCAAAGAATTATCACACAACAGATGTTTTTACCCATAGTAATAAGTATTAGTTCTCCCATGTGATGTTCATTCACATTCAATAGGTCTTTATAATATTATGTTCCTCTTATTTTCATTTATGTCATTTAATTTATAATTATTCTATTTAACCATGATAAAAATTTGGTGTCTCACAACACATATTTCATATTCTTGAGGTTATTAAAAAATGATGTTAGATTAATTATTTCATAACGTGTTTCATAAGGTTAATAATTTTAACCAAAAGTGGAATTTAATAATTTGGGTGTACTAGGAGATGATGTACATAATTATAAAATCATTGTTAATAAATCCATTAATGTAATCATTTTTCATTATAGAGGCTATAATCATATTAGACTATAGCCCATATATACATTAATAAATTGGACTATGATTCATGGAATCTCTCCCTAGTGGGAAGAATTGTTTAGAAGTAGTTATAATATAGTTAAATACATTATTCCCATTTTACAGTTGAATATAATTATTTTTATAATAGAATAACTAAAACTAGATTTTTCTTTTAAATAATATATAGTACGATTCACTTATTCATTTGAAATAAACCAACATAATAGTGAGAGAAAATGATAAGTTGGGGTTATGTAATGTGTAATCAATCATGAAACAAAATTAACAATATTCAATATTGGACTGTAAATTACTATGAATTGACACGATTTAAATAATTTGATAAGGAATAATCAATATATTTATCTAAATAGATGAAAACACATAGCATTTAATAAATAAATATTAAATGATATGCAGAGAGAGATAGTATTACAGTGGAGACATAATTAATAATAATAAATGAACACTTAATTAGTTAAAATTTTAATTATTAGGTTCCCTGATCTCATGAGTCATGATACTAATACCACTGAGGCTTTTTATAAGGATGTTTTTTTGTACATGTTGAAATCGTAAAGTGCCAAATTAACTTATTTGTATCATGAAACATTCATAATAATAAATGGGATATATAATTCTAGAATCAACCCATTAATGTATTTTAAAATAATTATTCATATATAAAATAAAATAATAACATCATAAATGAATATTCCATATTACAAAATATTTGTATTTAGTAAAGGATAAATATTTTTTAATTTTTACCCAATAATAAAAATAAAATTTAATGTAAAATAGTTTTTTTTTTCAAATGATACATATTTTATGAAAAAACACTCCTCATATATAATATGGATACATTGGGTTGATTTAATTTTTTATGATATTAAGAATGGGAGTATTTTAAGGGGATGGTAATAAATAAAAAATGAAACAAGTAAGTTAATATAAATACAATTATTGGAAAAAATAATAATAAACAATATATAATAATATTAATGGTTTTAACAAAATATTCACATTGTATTAAGAATATATTTTTATTTTTCAATATATATATATAATAAAATGAACATTAAAACTAGTCATGTTAAAAATATCTACTTCATTATGAAATTATTATTGAAAACACATTTAATTAAAAATCAAATTTAAAAATACATTATCTAAATATATAATCATACACATGCAATGGATTACACATCTAAATGACAATCACTATTTTGGGTAATTCTATACATTCTATATAATTTAAAAAGGTAATTCCTTTTTCTTGGTAATACATTTTTGGAATATACCTTATTCGGAAAAATAGAAGATGATTACATTCACATTTTTTATAATCCAAAATTTGAATTTTTTGGAATACAATAAAATATTACATTGAAAACAATTTTAAACAGTATAAAGGGGTGAAAAAATTAATAAATCATTTAAAAAGGGATACAATGTTTTTTTTATTTTTTTGGGGGAAATATAGTTTTTGATGAAGAATGATTTCTAGGTAAAGAGGGAAATGATATGAACTTTTATTTATAATATTTTTACAATTTATATAAGTATCATGTATTGGGTAAATGGTTATATTACAAGATAATATAAGGAATAGAATGAATACATGAAAATGCAAGGGTTTTATTTGTATATAGTAAATTAATATCCTTGAACTAAAATTATGGATTAGACTATCTCGATTAGAAATCTATTGGGAAATAATCACATTCATTGATGATAACGTGGAACAAAGAATTAATAAATGAATATATTATATGGTTAAACATTAATTACACATAAAAATTCTTGAAATAAAACATAATTTACTCAAAATTTATTATACAAATAATATAAATATGTGATAATAAATGATGTAGAAGTTAAACATAGATAACCGATATTGAGTTATTAAATCTCTTACCTCGTGATTATTTGATCAAAAGTTTCTTAACATTAGGTAATGTGGTTTTAAATAGATTATTAACTTATAAAATAACAACAATCATCTTTACAATACCTCCAATTATCATATTATACCATTTTTCCAACCATTAGATAGTAACATTAAATTATTCTCAGTGTATCGAGTGTTAATTTACATGCATTGTTATATATGATCTATCATTAAAGATCCAATTATTAAACATATAATGACAAGAACCCCTACCAACAAGGTTTAACCCTCCTGAGCCAGCAATGTGAGAAGGGACATAAATACCGCTGTGTCTTGCCTCCAGTAGGCCCCGGATTATCGACTAGCATTGAGGGTATAGTAAACACCCAGATGTGAGGAATTGCACTATAAGAGAACACAAGTGAAATAGAGAGATAAGATATACACCAACCAAAAACAACATAGAATGAAACATAATTCAAAACCATATTTCACATATGCAGTGTCCTGCAAAACTACTTAAATAATAGGGGAAACTACAATTAATCAATAGAAAGTAAAAACACTAGCCACCACAATCCAGAACATATCCTGTAATGCCAAGCTAGTAGAAACTAGCTTGATCTCAATCCTCCTCCAAGTTACATGAATAAAGATTATACACACATTGGGTTAGTATAACAATATACTCAGTAGGATCCTCCCGAAGCCTCTCGTGAAAAATTAATGAAATCATGCAAAAGCAGAGTGAACAACTAGTGAAACTAACTCATCACCTAAATTGGTATACTATGTTCCCAGCCTCACCATGGAAACTTTCACCATGTAAAACATACAGGAGTATATAATATAATAATTAATATCAAGGGTACCCTGCTACTACATCCCTGCTGGTTTTCCTTTTTTCACCAATGTCTCACCTCCTAGTCATCTCCCTCCAAAAAGGGTTGCCTCTAGACACATGGGCAATGAATCACAACATGAAACTCGTTCAACAAAAAAACCACGTCCAAAAAAATAACCAAGTAGTTTCTTGGATCCACCATTTCTCGTATATCATTTATCATATGTCGGGTATTATACTTCAAGCCATTACATCCCATACACCATGTACAGATCCTAAAGCCATCAGAGCCTATACATGTTACAGTAATAGTAGTCCATAGGATACAATATCAAGATTATATCTGTGAGAATAACCACAAGCTATTACAGCCTGCTACATACTTATATGGGGAAAAACTATCCATTATGACTACAAACACATGTAACTACCATGAGAAAAGAGGGGGGCCAAAGGGGGTAGTCAGCCATCAATCATCCCACTAGAATAATGGGGAAAGCACCCCTAGGGATCAGAATCCCTAGGGGGTAATATTCCCTAAATGACATGGTTGATTAGATTATTTGAACAAAAAAGGTACATAATATGCTATATATCACACCCACTCAATAGGATTAAACTATTTACAGACTCAACTGCACTTAACATCTGTCGAACTCCCAACTTCCACATATACAACTCGGTATCCTATAAGCACAAAACCATTTAACGAGATTTATTACATTACATTATTTCATTTTGGTCAGTTCCACTTAACGTTAGTTAAGTAATTAGTAATTTATTAACCATTAAAAATTTCCACATTATATTTCATTAGAATCACACCCAGAGTCCATTGTCCCTTTAAAATTGTATCCTCAACATTTCGTCCCAGCAATCTCCCACACGATGGGTTAGCCTAATTTCTTCAATTATTTATTTCATCATTACCTTTCCATATTCCCAAGAAATCTAGAAAAGCATTATATGCTACTAAACATAAGTGGGATCAACACAATGAGTAGATGTACTACCAATCGAGTCTTTGCATCCATTAGAAAGAGGGTAGACATATCCTCCCCTGAGAAACTAGAGACGGATAGCATTTGGGATACCCCACACATCTTCGCCCCTTTCAAAAGAAGGGTAAGCAAGACCTTCTGCCTTGAGCAGTGGGAAAAGTAAACAAGGTAGCAAATAAAGGTTCAAAAAACATTCAAACATCCACATCCAACCATTCCATCATCCCCATTGTCCTCCCTAACACCCACATTCAAAAACCAATGCATCTTTCCACTATAGGTCCCAATTGTAGCCACATAAAATACGCCTCCCTACCCTCACATATCACAATATCCTCCAGGATCACACCACAACACACGAAGCAGGAATACAAAAATCATATCAAAGGGGACCTTATTCCTTAAACAAGCTATAGGGTAACATAGAACCTTCACGGAATTATCTTTTATCAGACAAGAAAATCATTAATCCTTCTTGTATTAACCGATATATTATTCGTAGGATCCATATTCAGGAAACCTAACATGTAATCAATATCAGATAATTAAATATTTATACTGGTCCAATTTTATTAACATCAAATTACACCAAGATGATCTAGATTCAATTACATGCCACTTTTTCATTACCAAGAAATTATCAATTAATATTGGATTTATGTTCATTAAGAATTTCTATAAATAAAAATCATAGATATCACAATATCTTGCAAAATATACAATCTATATCAATTTATTTATCTAGTTTAAATATTTAACAATTCAATTCCATTGTGATCTGGTTGGGTAAAACATTCTAACTATACATTTGCATTTATAAGAAAATAGAATCATCGAATCCCCTTCCTCAAATGGTTCTTTACATTCTTTATACGAGAATGATCCAAAAAATTGGTTTCAATATCCTCCCTTATGATATCTGTTTCCACCCAAGGATGTACAGACACCACCACATCAGCCAACACATAATAAAATCCCACTAAGTGAATGGGGGTAAAAATTCTATTAAAATGTCAAGGAGAGAGAACTGGATGATCCTGAAATATTGATGATATATCATACATTATATCGAATATTGATTGATATTTATTGGTTGCATCAACAAAGAGTGGAACAAATCCTAGAAGGAAAGATTGATTGCAAAACTCCTATAAGAAGGAATGGGAAGTTATAACATCTCACACCCAATAACACTAAGGAATAACTATAAAGTATGATATTTTATCCCTTTAGAAGATTTAACGAAGCTGTGGTTTAAGATATGATGGGTATTCCATTAAAAGTATATCGCATTAAACAATGTCGTTTGACCATTTATAAACATATCGAGACTTTGGAGAAATTAATATAGGAGTTAAGGCCTTTGAATTATACATAGAGTCATTAATACAATGCTTTAAATTCATTTTACATCAATGGTAATGTTAATGGGGTGAAACTGCTGGAAACTGGAAGCACGGTTCACGAACACAAAACTAGGAAAAGGAAAGAGGCCACCATTGGATCCTCATCATTCTAGAAACATTGTTCATGAATCTCACCATTGGGACCTCACCGTTGGAACCTCACCATTCTAGATACACAGTTCATGTACTCAAAATTTGGAAAAGGAAAAAGTTCACTGTTAGATCCTTACCATTGGAACCACACTGTTGCACTCTTTACATAAGGTTATCGATGACACTGTTAACAAAAGCTCACTGATGACAATATTCACATATGGTCACTGATGTCACTTCTCACATAAGGATGCTGATGAAAATGATCAAATAAGGTCATAGATGACGCTGTTCAAATAAGGTCACTGATGAAATTGCTCACATATAGTCACCGCTATCACTGTTCTCATAAGGTCACAATTACACAATTCACATAAGGTTACCGATGAAACTATTCACAAAAGTTCACCTATGACACTATTCATAGAAGACTACTGATGCACTATTCACAATGGTATTCTGTTTGAACTGTTCACCGATGGAATTGTTCAATGAAATGGAAATTTTGCAAAGTGTTGGGGATAAATCACCATGAACACCCAAAACACCTCATCCACATGATATTCACAATTTAATGGACCATAGTTGTCCATAGCATTACATCAAATACTTCTCAAAACAATCTCGTCATTGATAATTCAAAACCCACCAAAAGGGAAAATGAAACGGGGTCTGAACAACCACCTATGGAGATTCCTCTCAAATGAGAGAAAGAATCAAGAAGATTGAAAAGAAATCCATATTATAAAAATGAATGGACTATAACCATAAAGGCTACATCCATATATTAAAATAGATAAAAATGAACGACCTCAGGTTACTGACCTTGTATGGGTGACTCACATTCTCAGGTACTCTCCTACATTCCACCATGTAGCCAAAAGACACGAACCAATGGTATAAAACACCCACACAACACCTTCAAATTGTTTTCTTGGATCTCATTTGGTCGCTCCTCAAAAGTCACATCACCATCAACATCGATCTCTACCGAATAGAAGATGTGAGATTCATCATGAAGATAAAAACGGAGATTTGATACATGGAAAACATCTTGTATCTGACTCATCTACAAGGGAAGTGCTACTCGATATGCCAGGAATCCAACCCGAGTTAACACCTCTAAACTCCCAATAAATTGTGGAGAAATATTACTCCCATGGAAAAACCATCACTACCTATGACGGGGAGTAACCATTTTAAACATGTGATCCCCAACATAGAAAAGTAAGGGTCCTCTCCATTGATCGAGATATGATTTCTGACGATCTTGTGCTGTCTTCATCCTATCACGAATGAAGACAACCATCTATGTTGTATTCTGCACTAGTTCTGGTCTGAGAATTGCATACTCTTAGACCCCAGTCGAGCACTATGGAGAACTACAATGTCTTTCATACAAGGTGTCAAATGGCTCCATACCTATGGTGGAGTGAAAACTATTGTTGTAAGAAAACTATTCTAAGTGTAAGTGCCCCATCCTCATTCATCCAAAATACTAGAAACAAGATTGTGCCATGTCTTCATGTTTCTGGATGGTTTACTATGTCTGACCGACTGTTTGATAATGAAAATCAGTTCTAAGTCATTGCCGAGAATCAAAATATTTTTGGATACCTATTCACACCATTGTGGTAAAATTAGGTTATCGATTAAAAATGACTGTCCTTCGGACTCCATGATGTCTCACCACCTCCTCCATATACTTCTTCGAAAAAAATTCCATTGATCGTGACTCCTTGATTGCTATAAAATGGAATTATTTCGTTAAATGGTCCACTAAAAACCAAATAGCATCATGTCCTCCATAAGCAAGAGGTAAACCAGTAAAATAGTCCATTGTGATTTCCTCCCACTTCCATTAAGGAACATCTAACGGTTAGAGCAGACCACTAGGAAAACTGTACTCAACCTTCACATTTTGGTAGACCAAACATTGAGACACAAACAATACCACTACATGCTTCAGCCCCGACTACCAAAAAGAGCTCCTCAATTCTCGGAACATCTTGGTCATGCGAGGATGCACCGCTAAAGAAAAAATATGGAAATATATGAGAAATGTATCATGCATAGTGAAGGGAAAAAAACTCCTTCAACGATACAACACTTGGTGTTTTTCATCCACAGACCAACCATTAGTGGCCTCCCCACAAAAAACTCTGTTTATCCAAACATCCACCACTATATCCACAAACTAGGACTATTCTAACATCTACACCATAGATGACTACACTTCCATCTGAAAAAGTCATCCTCTGCCCCCAACTTCTCCCATATCAAGATGTAATGCATACAATTCTTCCATTACTCTCACGGAGTGCCCAGATTGACGCACTACATCCCTACATGACTTCCGACTCTGCGCGTCAACAACAAAATTTCCCTTGTGATATGTATACAATTTTTCAATGTCAAATTAATTTAAAACTCTATCCACTGATGATGTCGTATGTTCATGTCACGCTGGGATAAAACATACCTCATGCTCTTATGATCGGTGAAAACCACAAAATGTTCACCAATGCAGTAATGTCTCCACAAGATCCGAGAAAAAACAACGACTGCTAACTCAAGAACATCGGTTGCATAGTTACATTCATGAGCACACAACTGTTGAGACCCATAAGAAACAACTGATCTCTATTTCATCAAGAAACAACCTAACCCTCGATGTGAATCATCACAAAAAACATCAAACTGAACTCCCTCTACTAGAAGACTAGGAAATGGAGCACTTAATAACCCCTCCACTATATACACGAATGCTTCTAGACATTGATCAGTCAATATGAATGTCTGATCCTTCCTGGTCAAAGTTGTCAGTGGAGTCAAAACTCGAGAGAAATCTGCTACGAACCTCTGGTGGTATCTTGGGAGACCATGGAAACTTCACACCTCTGAAACATTATTGGTTACTTCACAAGATAGAACAACTTCTATCTTCAATGGATCCACATATACTACCTATTGGGAGTCCACATGCACAACGAAACAGGATTCTCGAGCCCAAAACTCACACTTCGACAACATCCCAAACAACTAATGTTGGAAAAGAACTCCCAAAATTATGTGTAGATGCTCTGAATGGTCTTCTATAGGCATGGAGTACGCAATCATTTCACCATTGAATACTACAATGAACATGTCTAGGAACTCAGGGATCACATCGTTCATTAATCCCATGAACACAGATAAAGAATTTGCCTCGTCGAATGGCATTACAATAAAATCATAATCCCCATGATGATAACAGAAAGCAGTCATCAGGATATCCTCATCTTTCACACGTATCTGATTATATCCTAACCACAAGTCGATCATTGAGAACCAACATGAACCCTTCATATTATCAAATAAATCATCAATCTAAGGAAGATGATAGAAATTTCTTATAGTAACTTTGTTCACACGATGATAATCGACACACAAATACAAACTTCCTTGAGCCTTCTTCACGAAAATAACTAGTTCACCCCAAGGTGGCGCACAAATCTGAATGAAACCGCATTGGAACAGACCATCTAGCTATATACATTTCTCTCTCAACTCATAAGGGGAAGTCCAATATATATACATAGATATAGGAAACTTTCTTGGTTTTAGATCTATCCCAAACATGATCTAACGTCGAGGGAGTAATACTATGACAAGTTATAGAAAGACATCAGGGTACTCTTCTACACCCTAGGAAACACCAGCTGCTGAAACTATGAATAACAAAACTTGTCTCATCCATCATGGATGATAATGAAAAATCATGCCTATGACCCATAAAAGGATCTCACTCTCAATCAAACACCACCGTCTCCCCATCCGCATTGGAGAAAATGATCTTACTCCTGATGAAATCCATGATATCTTGCCTTGAATACAACCAATCCATGATCAGGATGCCATTATATGGTTGTTTTCATAAACATATGAAATATTCCCAAGAGCGGTGATGCCCCAAAAGTAGCTCACAATTTCTACATACTTCAAAAAACTCTGCTCGACCTCTAACAGGCGTAGTCAACGCCAAGGGCACTGTAATCCACTATTCCTCATGTCCCTATGAATGGAAAATGGTAGATGATATGAAGTAGTGTTTCACTCCTAAATCAAGAAAGGCATACACCAAGGTAGAAATCAAGCAAATGGTACCTCGAACAATGTGTGGCTTGCCTGGCGCTGGAAACACTAAAGCATGAAGGGGACCATGACCTCCTCCACGACCTCTCTAACCCTGAGGAAGACACACACCGTGGACGCAATCTACACTTAGTGGATTGGGAGAATCAAGGGGATGAACTCTCCTTGAACCTTTTACCCTCTGCTTATCTAAAGCTGGTGCAACCTGCGGCTTCTACCTCTGCCAGAACTGCTATATCCGAGGAACCTGGAGCAGAACACCTAGTGCACGATGACTGCTCTGATTGGTCACACACTCTCTATGCTGATGACCTCGACCACCCTATGAAAACTGACACCTGACCCCTTGGCATAAGATTAAGAGCATATTCCCCTAGAGAAACTACATGATGTGGTCGGGGACATACCCCAAACCGAACAAATACTCATCTTCTCCAAAAATTGTGAACCTTGGAGCACAACTCGGCTTAGTGAAGAATCATGAACACTCCACTCTCATAATGAACTTGTTCTAGAGAATGTCCTCTTGATGATGTCATCCCTTGCCATCACCTCTAGATATGTCTTGAATATAAATGGTGTGTCCTATCCTTCATTCTCTAGATGCAATGACTCTTCGAAATGCATCGCCATGGCCTCCTCATCACGAAATAGGTCTGAAGCTTATCGTAAAAGGTTCCTAAAATTGATTCAAAACTCTCAAAAACTAGAGGTCCCTTGTCGATGGGTAATAATATCCTTGCGAAATGATGCCTCATTAGTATAATAATGAAACTAGACTCAAAATGTGTCTCATAAATCCTCCCATGATATTGCATAATCCTAATGATCCCTGAGGAACAAGAACTACCACTGCATCACTGCTCCATGCATCATCGTCACAACCAAGGACACCAAGTGCTCCTTCCTATCAGAGATCAAACTTATTCCTATCTCAACATCCTCCATCTAGTCTTCCATGACATTAGTTGAAACAGATCCCACATAATTTTATAGACTCTGGCATATAAACTCATGGTGTGTCCTCTTCCAAGTGTCATCGTTGTCAACCACTACCCGACGGTGATCAGCTGGCACAGCCTATTGGACATCTTCTGTGTTATCCCGGTGAGGGCATCGTCCTGGATCCATGCCTATAAAATAGAAAATAGTTATATCTCCAATACCAGGAATATGGAAGACACAATATTTATAAAATAATTGTTCCCATTTATTTATTTTTGGTTAACCTATCCTAAGGTCAACCCAGTCAAACACATGCACAAAGAATAATGATGCATTATCCTTCCCTTGTTCTCTCCCCTGCAACTTGTGTCACCCCGTTTAGTAGCCATTATAAACATAAAGGTCCACACATCGAATCATACGGGGCCCTAAACACCCATGTCTTAGCTGGTCTCCATTGTTTACATCCCATGACAAACATTATTAAAATATATTCCATATAAACCCATGAAATATCACCTATTCCTAACACCATACACTCTCCAATGACTCATCCTGACCTCTGATACCACTCTGACCTGAACCCCTCCCCACAAGGTGTACCCTCGTGGGCCGGAAAAGTGAGAATGGAGATAATGACCCCTTAGTCCCAACTCCTATAGGCCCTAGGTTTTCGATTAGCACTGGCAATATAGTAATCACACAGATTTGAGGCATTACCCTCAATGAGAACACATGCGAAATAGAGAGATAAGATAGACACCAAAAAACTCCATCCCAGACTGAAATATAAATGTAAACCCCTGTTAACATATGTATTGTCATGAAAAACTACTCCAAAATAATTGGAAAACTGCAGGTGCCCAATAGAAAGTAGAAACAGCAAAAAACACAAGCCCGAACAACTCCTAAAACCCCTAGATAGTAGAAACCAACTCGATCTCAAAACATCTCCAAGTGATTTGAAAAATAAATTATACACACATAGGGTGAGTATAACAGTATACTCAGTAGGATCATCCTAATGCCTCTTGTGAAAATGTAAAGAAAGAATGTTAAAACATAGTAAAAAACAAGTGAAACTATCTTGCCAACTTAACAGGTATACTATGTTCCCACCTCACCATGGCAACTCTTACCAAGTAACGCATACAATAGTATATAATATAATAATGAATTTCAATGCTACCCTGCTATTACATCCCCACTAGTTTTCCGCATTACCCAACATCGCATGTCCTAAGCATCTCCCTCAAAAAAGGATTGCCCACAGACACCTAAGAGATGCACCACAACATGAACCTACTGAAACAAAAACACTAAATCCACACAAGAACGTAACCAGGTAGTTTTTGGGAACCAACCCACCTCATATAATGTGTATCATATAATGGGTATTATACCTCAAGGCCTTAGAACACATACACCAAGTAAGGATCCTCAATCCATCACAACCTAGTCATGTAACAACTATAGTTGTCCATAAGATACTATATCCTGAATATATATGTGTGAATAACCAAAGTCCATTTCATCCCTCTACAAACATATATGGAGAAAACTAACCACTATTCCTACCTACACAATTAATTAAAAAGAGAAGAGTGTGGGGAAAAAGGGTTTAGTCATCCACATATCATCCCACCAGAATGATGGCGAAAGCACCCCCCAGAGCTTAGAATCCTCAGGGGGTATGTTTCCCTAACTGATGTGGTGGAGTAGTGTATTGAAATCATGGGGCATACCCTGTGTGTCTTCACCCCTTTCGGAAGAAGGGAAACTAAGACTATCAGTATTGAGATGTGGGGAATGTAAAGAAGGAAACCAATCAAGGAATTAGCATGCATCCAAACATCGATATCCAACCCGTTCCATCATCCGTGGGGTCCTCCCCGACACCCAAATGCATAATCCGGTGTCTCACACCAATCTAGGAATCAACTACTGCAACAATCAATAGGCCTCCCTACCTCCACATATCACAATATCCATACTGGTTCACACCACAACACTAGCAGAAGGAAAAAAACAACATATCAAAGGTGCCTAGGGCCCTTAATCAAATAATAGGGTAATTCAAAACCCTACAAGTAATTATCATTTATCTAACAAACAAATATTTAATACATATTGGATTAACCGATTTATTATTCATTGGTTCCATATTTTGGAAACCTAACTAGTAAGCTATCACAAATAATTAAACCTCCATACTGCACCAATTTGATTAACATCAAATTACGACAAGAAGAACTAGATTCAATTACATGAATTTTAATCATTAGCCAAAAAATAATCAATTATTATGGATTTCCATTCATTACAAATTTCAATCAAGAACATGCATTGATATCCCACTATCGAGCATAACATACAATGGATATCAATTTATTTACCCAGTTCAAATATTTAATAAGTCAATTATAGTGTGATATAATGGAATAAAACATGTACACTATACATATACATGTTGAATATAGAAGAATAAATGAATCCCCTACCTCAAACAGTTCCTGACATTCTTTATATGAGATCGAGCCATGCAATAGGTTTTGATCTGATCCCCTATTAATACTGTTCCCACCTGTGGATGTAGAGACACCACCACATCGGCCAACACCCACAAAAAATCCCATTAAGAGCATGGGGGTAAAAATTCCATAAAAATTGAAAGGAGAAACAAGAATTTGAACCAGAAATAATTATGATTGATAATACCTTATATTGAAGAGTGATCGATATTACTTGGTTCCATCAAAACTGAGCTGAACAAATCCTAGGAGGATCGTTTGATTGCCCAACTCCTATAGGAAGGAATGGGATGTTTGAGCATCTCACACCCATGAACAAGGGTGAAGAACAAGATAGGATGATCTTTCGTCTGTTTAGAATATTTAAGGGATAAGTGGTTTAAGATACATTGGGTTTTCCATTAAAAGGGGATCACATTAAACCACATGGTTTGACAAAGTGAAAACATCTAGAGCCTTAGGTGAAATTAATATAGGAGTTCCAGACATTGAATCAGTCTTAGATTCCTAAAAATAATCCTTCAAATAAATTTTACATACAAGGGAATGTTAATGGGGTGGAACTCTAGGAAACTGGAAACATTATTCACAAACTCGAAATTTGGCCAACGAAATAGGTCACCATTGGAACCTGATCGTTCTTAAAACACTATTTATGAACCTCACCTTTGAGTCCTCAGTGTTAGAACCACACCATTCCAGAAACGCTATTCATTAAAACAAAATTTGGCATAAGAATAAGGTCATCATTGGATCCCCACTGTTTCACTGTTCACATAAGATTATCGGTAACACTGTTCATAGAAGATCATAGATAACACTATTAACATAAGGTCACCTATGTCACAACTCACATGAGGTTACCGATGAAACTATTCACATAAGGTCACCGATGACACTGTTCACAGAAGGTCACTAATTATTCTACTCACAAAAGGTCACTGATGTCACCGTTCATATAAGGCAACTATTGCACTGTTCAAAGATGGTTACCGATGCACTGTTTATAAAAAATATAATTTTTAAATTGTTCACTAATTGAGCTATTCGCAGATATTGAAATTTGGTACTATTTTGGGGTTAAGTCACCTTGACCTCACGAAACACCTCATACAACTGATGTTCACAAAAGAATGAACTAGCGAGGTTCAGGCCATTACATATTACATTGATTAATAAAATATATAATATGATAATTAAATATTTATCATATTTATACATCAATTAGGCTTCTAAAACTAATTATTAATTATTATTATTAAAACTGATGTTTGTTAGTATCATTGAAATATTAGGTCGTATATATAGAAGAGATTCAATGATCATTTTGGATTGAATGTAAGTAATATATTATCTTGAAAAAATTATAATAATATTGAATATACCATATTATATATATATATATATATATCATCCATGTGGTGGGGGATGGAAATAGAGTAAAATCTCTTTGTGAAGGTGGTAGTACATTTCTACACGAACGAGCATGTCATATTTATGTTAGAGAAAATTTATGAAAGAAAATGATATATAATATCCATTTAGAAAATAAATATTAAATTAATAAAATAAAAGTTTAATTTATATTAAATATAATAATTGGTACTAATCTTATTTCCTTCCATGAAAATCATTTTTTAAATATGAATCACATCGCTTCACAAGGTAGTAGTCCACCGTACATAGAGGAATCATTTTCATATCTCCTAATTGAAGGAATGAAAAAAAAAATTATATATGATATTATGACCCCATAGTATTAAATATGTTATAAATATCATATATTAACTATATGTCCATAATAATCAAAAACATTGAATGGTTTTAGTGGATAGAAAATGATATTTTTTTCATGATGACTGTCCTCCGTAAACATGAAGGATTATTTCTTAACCAGTTTAGTAGAAGTCAAGATGGTTTTATTTCATAAACATATCATGAAAACATACATATATTTGGAATAAATAAATTTTCTTTCTTATTTATTAATTAATTAATATTTTGGGGGATAGAGAAGGAAATTAAATAATATTTCTCATTTAGAAAATTATATAATTTTGAAAAACCCCCTTAGGTTTTCGCTATATCCATACTAAGAGAGATTTATGAAAAAACTGATCCATCTATGATTAGGTTAGGAAATATTGGAACTATTTATTGATTCTATTATCTAAACCAATTTTCCATTAAGGTTTTTAGAATAAATGATAGGGGAGGTATTTTATATTTGGGGGAGAGTACATAGATGATATTATTAAAATTAATTGAGATATAACATGATATTAATTTGTCAAACGGGTCCAAAATTGACAATTATCGAACCATGGGGGTGGATTTCCCAAAAATTTCATAAAATTGCACTGAAATGTGTTTATTATTCATTTTTCCTATATATTTTTCATTTAATCACATATTAAATCAATTTTTACCTTATCCACTTTAATTATTTGTTATATATATTCATTGTCAATACAAAAAATTAATTTTTTCTTAAAAATACAAAAACTTATATAGAAGATAATTTTTAGTATTATAATTTCGAAAATGAAGTTAATTTTTTCCAATTAATTTTATATAACATTTAAATATTAATTTTAAATACGTTTTTCAAAGAATGGATTGATTCCCCTTGTAGAGTAAAATATATTTTTCTAATAAACATTCAATTTCTTCAATTTGATTAATATTTTTTATAATTAATATATATATACTATTTTATAAAATATATTATTTCATAATATACAAAATCATATTCATAGCCACAATTTGATGGGAAATGTGATAATTGTCATATTAAATTAAAATATAAATAGTATATTGTTGTTTAGTAAAACTCATAATTTCTTGTCAGAAAATACTCACATAGTATACCATGTAACTCAATATATTCAACGAATTAAATTTTATAAATAATGAATATATCATAATTTATAAGGGGTGTTATATTTTATTATTTCATTGGTGTTTTGTTCTACATACACTATCAAATTAAATGTTCTTATTTGAAAATATCAAGGGTTTAAAACACTAATTCTATGTATTAATAAACATAAATGGTCTATTATAATATAAGTGATATAATATTACATTTCTAAGTTGTATTTTATTAATTGTATAAATTGTGTGACATTTATCAGTATCATATTAAAAAATTTAATTTTTTTCGTTCTGGACCTAGAAGTGTGGTTTCATTGTTGTTATTTTTTGTATCATTATTTGGATTGAAATACATTATAGATTCTGATGATTAAAAATTTCTTAACGTATGATATAGTTATAGAATCTTAATAATTTATAATTATGTTTTAAAACATGTTGAATGCATTAAAAACCAATTTTTATGTTTTATGTGATTATGTTAAAACTTGATTAATGGCACCGTATGATATTTTTTCGAGTTTAAGTATAAGTAAATATACAGTTTGGTGTGAATTATTATTTCTATTTTTTTAGATATACATTTTAATGTATGGGATCCCGTTGGGTTATTATTATTTTCGATATTTAGTTAATTTTTTGAATAGTTTTTTCATCTTAGATATGACCATGGTGTGGAAAATTAAATCTTTGACTATGTGCACAATGTTATTTTAGAAGATGGCCATTATGTTTTCGATCTTGTATTTTGGGAGGTATGATATAACATTTTATGTTAAAAAACTCAACAATTATTTGGTTATTATGGTTATTTATTATTTTTGGTAATTAATACATGGAATTATTTAGATTTAATATTTGGTATTATGGTTTAATCAGAGATATTAATGTATTGGTTAAATATTTAACAATTTATTCATTTTGGATATTAATTTACCATTTTTTATCAACATGAATTTAAATTATTTTATTAATATAGTTGGGATGTTATGTAAATCATATTTATGGTTATATGGTCCTTTAAAATATAGTTTTAGTGACTTGGGAATAACAAATTCATCTTATATACACCTTATTTAGAGAAAAAACCCGAGTGTGGTTAAAATTTATTAAAGGATTGAATTTCAACATATAATGTAAATATATATCCAATTATTCCACAATGTAATAAAATCCTCAGTAAATGTAAATTTTTTATAAAATAAAATATATTCTGATTTCCATTAATTTTGATGATTTCAAAAATTATTTTCATATAACTTTCAATTATGGTTTTGTGGATATTGAAATTCTTTGGATCCTTCAAATTCATCTTTTCAATAAACACTGTCTATATACAACATTATTTGGAAATTAATATATTTTTACAATATTTAATCTTAAATTCACAACAATATTATCATATTTATTAACCAAGTATGTATTATTTTAAATTACCCTCTCACATCCATTTCCCTCTTATCAAGACGATGTTATTAATCTATTTTATATTGTGGGATTAAAAAAATAATTTTAAAATTCTAAAAAAAAATTACATGGAAAATGATAAACTTATAATGAATAAATTTATTAAATAGAGGGAGTATGTGACAAAATAATATTTTAAATAAAAATTTCTTGGTTTGATAGCATATTTGAAATGAAACTGCTATCCTCAATGACCTGTGAAATATATAACCATTATAAAATATATTTTAAATATTTGCATATTTATTGTATTTAATACATTATTGTTTAAATATATACATATATACATATAGAACTATAAATAAGTTATATATAAATTCATTTTTAATAATAAATCATTATTCAAAAATTTTATTTTTTTCATTAAAATTATATTTTCATATAAAATAATGATGATTATTTTTTTATTATAAAATATAATGATAAATTATTTGATATCATAAAAAATTAGGTAAAATTTTTTTATTTGAAATAATATTATGAAAATATAATTATGTTGATATATTTTTATTATTTGGAAAATAGTTGTTTTTTATTTAATAGTGAAAAATACTTCTTTCTGTGAAGCTATCATTTGTTTTCAATAAATTTATTAATTTAAAAATCCCATTATGTTTTCAATATTATATAATGTAAAATAATAAATTTTCAGTTATATTTGATCCAATTTATTACATTTAAATCAACTATATATTTGATTTTAGTATTAGATTGATTTTTATTTAAAAAATGGGATTTTTATGAAAACTATTATACAATTCCAAATGATTATCATTTTTATTTATGAAAAAACCCTTATAAAATAATTGTAGAATATTATTTATATATTATATAACAATAAATAAAAACTGGAATTCATAAAATTATCCTTATTGGAGATATAGTTAATTTAACATTATCTTTTCCATAAAATATATAGTTCATTAAAACCCAATAGTTTGTCACGTTTGTGAGGTTAGTATTAAAATAAAATTTTCCACATATTTAAATTAAAATTTTTATAAAGGATTGAATATTATTAATCATGAAAATATATCATATCTTATATGGTAGACACAATTTTTTACCTAAATTAGTAATGAAATAAATAAATATTAATTTCATGGTTATGGGAATAACATGTCTACCGGGGGTTAAACCAAATTGATATGGGTTAAAATAACTCATAATATTTTAAAAAATCTATTTTATAGTCATATATCATCATTATAATGTTTAATTGTGGCTAATAGTTCATTTTTTATAATTTTATATTATGAAAAATCTAGGTACAATTATTTCCTTTATAAAATTACAAGTGTTCCACACTTATCAATAATAAAATTCCACACAATTAACTCTCCTAATAACCTCAAAAAATACATTTGGATATAACAATAACATACATAATTACCTCCCAAATTTCATATAAAGTACATAGATCTATTTTATTCATTATAGATACATCCTTTGATTTATTTTAGTTATAAACTAAGGATTATTTTTGAAGAATACACATCATTCTGAACAATGCATATGTATTTTATTTCTTCTTGAAACTAATTAAAATATTTTATAATTCTTATAAGAAAATAAAAATAGTTTAATTTCTAAATATTTAATTCAATAAGATTATAAAATATCATAAATACGTTTACAAGTACAAAAAATTGGTAAAAAAAATCATTATTTGGGTATATGATATGCTACAACCAAATGAACTGATGTCAATTGATTTACAACATCAATTATGATGGTATCTTACAATTATTGATTTAGTATATATATATATATATAATTTTTAAAAGGGTCCCTATTTATTTATCTATTACATAATCTTTAATTTCTTAATTTACATTCCATGGGTGTACGATAATGTGATCCATGTGTATGGAAGATTACCGTCTAAATAATTGATGTGTTCTTATATTTTCACTAACTCATTATATGGATAGAAATAATTTCGATGTTAAAAAATATTCCGTCTAAAAAAATAATTATTATATTTATGAAATTTTTATCTTTATAAATATATTTTACATAAATTTCTATCTAACACTATACAATGACAACCATGATCATGCATATTTTTGGACTACAACCTCCACAGATATATGTGATTCTCATTTATCGCTACAACGAATGGATGATTTATGTATATGTTTATTTCCCAAAATAGTATTACATTTATTATATAATGATGATATTGTAAGTATAATTTAATAATGACCTTTATTCAAAAAATTTCATAGAAAATTGGAAAAATTAGTCAATATACATATGTCATATTATATCCATGATCATATGATTGTTCAAACTAATAACAATATATAAGGACTGGTTTAAATAATATATTATTTATATTAAGATATGAAAATTAATTTACGATCATTATTATTTATATATTTAAATAATTACCTATTTTACACCGATCGTCACTACATTGTCGTTATGATACAATGAATTTTACATCCTCAAATCATATGAGGTAGAATTAATTAATTATGTATATAAATATGCCCATTGTAATAAAGGGCTAATGGACATGCATGTAATGTTTTGATAGGTGGTAATGGTATCCCATCTCACTTTTTATTTTTAGGTGACAAATTCAACATGCACCATATTTATTAATTTAGTGATTTATATATATATAATTTTATTGTAATTAGGCGAGTCCATTATACAAAAATGTATTTTAAATTTCTATTTTAATTACTTCATTAATGGTAAATTTACATTATATTTCATATTTGGTAAATAATTTATTAAGAAAATTTCTTCTTGTTGTAGTATATTAATTCTATATTGAAATTATAAAGTAATGAATATATTTGTAATAAATATGATAATGTTATATTTTATTTAATTGTATTTCATATTATTCTATTTGAATCAAGTAATCAATTTATTGATTTGTTCTCAAATTTACGGGTTTTTATGGTTTATTCTTCTAAAATTCCCTTCCAATGAGACAAACAATAATTACATAAAAATATATTCATCTATGAGGATTAGTAAATTACTTTTGACATGTAATTTCATGAAGATATTTTGAATTAATATTTTATGTTACATAGAATTTTATTTATTTCAAGGGACTTGTGATTGGAGAGTTACCAAAGATGAAAATTCACTATGTTATATGATCTATTATTTCAGGATTGTTTATGTGAATGGTTATATTAGAGTAAATAATGTTATATAATATTAATGGTAGTAATCTAATTTATAATAATATTATTAGAAACTTCATTCCCATGTTTAATTTCCATTTTATCACATATTTATTAATGAAAAATCAACAATTTCATTTTTTATTGATACTAAAGATACATTTTCTTTTAGATGGATAATATTAACCTTAAATATCCTCCCATATTAATTTGTTTAAAAAATTAATTAAAAAATATATTACTATGAATGTTTGAAGTAATTTTACGCATATTTAGATTTTTAAATAATTTATTGAGTTGAATATTTCTATAATTCTCCCATTATGTAACTTTTTACCTTTCAATCATAAAATTAAATATAATCAGTGTTCATAACAAATTCCGCATGAATGAAACATTTTGTTTTGTTTCCCATTAATTTTTTATAGCTTTTATTTTTAATTTTTAAGGTAAATTTAAAAAATATTATTAATATTTATATTTGAAATATATGTTTTTCAAAATAGAAATTATATTTCCCTCTAGAAATTTTCCATTATATCATTGAAAATCATTCTCCCCAAATGATTTACTCCAATCATATTACACATGTGAATGGTTTATATTCATTATTAATGTTTTCCATAATATTTTAATTGTATTTTAATTAATAAATGTGAACTACCCATGATTTTCCTACACTCAAATCAGGATATGTTTCATAGTTTGATTTTTTATTCTTTATTTGGATATATTATGATAATTACATGGAACCCATTTATTTTACATGATATAGGCATTTTATGAATGAAAAATAATATTTTTCATGATTGAAAATTTAGGATTATAAATGTTTTATTCAAAAAATGTTTTTCTCATTATTATTGATGAACAAGTCATACCAATATTGCTTATAAGAAAGAAATAAACCACATTATAGCTCCTTTGTGAGCTTGATATAGTTTATATAATGGGTGTTACAATATAGCACATGAACTAATTGTGTAATTTTATTTATCATATGGGGTATATGGTTAGAGTTTCTTATCTAATTATAATATGTGTTTAACAGGGATACTATTATTTCTTACTTGGGTTGAAAATATTTTATGAATATGATCTTCCAAGATAACAAAATGTATCATCCATGAATGATATGTGTAATAAATATTTTTTATCACTATTGATATAAAATTGTTAATTATTATTCATTATAAATAATCATTATTTTGAAAAAACATTATTTAATTCCATGTGTTTAATGGTTTAGGTTTATGGGTTAGAGTTATATT